>FR989894.1:53701-4853701 GCA_905404115.1 Pheosia gnoma | reverse complement strand
AACCGAGCGTAGAGCGAGCGCTGAAATCATTCTAAAGAAGCAGCCCTTTTTCACCGAATAAAGCGAGAGAAAATAATTGGAGGAGCGACTGACTAATGAAGAGACCATCAGAAATGCGTACCCCAGATATGTTCTAGCTAGACCACACCGGTCCCATGGTAAAAAAAAACGAAATAGACGAGTCGGTATCTTATGAAAATGTGTTACCAATTATTGTCGGTAGATCTTAATTCGGCCTTTACCGTGACTCAAACACACAGTATTTTAATGCACTGAGACCAAGCAAGTGAAAACTTAGACAATTAAATAGGTACCTACCTTATATGTAATACTAGCTGCGCCCCGCGGTGTTACCCGCGATTAAAAAGTGTCCTTTTTACCGGGATAAAAAGTAGCCTATGTGCTATTCCAGACTATAATCTATCTCTGTGCCAAATTTCATCCAGATCCGTTCAGCCGTTCTGGCGTGTATGAGTAACAAACATCCATCCATCCATCCAAACTTTCACATTTATAATATTAGTGTGATGTGAAGTGTGATTATACTATAAGTACTTACTTAGTTCTTTCGTGCGTTCACGGTTATTATTTTGTTATTAATAGCATAGTTATGCAAAAATATAGGTTAGTGTCTTTTTGCGTTATGTGCAGCTTTAGTGGTAGGTATTGTATGGCTAGATTCGATATCTATCGAATCATTTTTGGTAAAATATCAAAACTTGTATATAAATTTGTCATGACATCATCATCATCATGGTCATTACATCTGGGAATCCTATGCATAGGATCCGCAGATGTAATGATCAACAGACCAAAGGCCGGCTTACCATTTGCTGACCTTGCGGCTTGCACGATAAAAACTAGGCTGCCAAATTTTAAGTCTTATATTTGAATTATTGTTTAAAGGAACCATGGAGTGAGGCACATCAGGAAAGACTGGAGCTGTTAAAAGCACGGGTTTTGGAACTTAACCGTCAGTTGGGGGCGTTGGCAGCAGGGTGGCGGCACGGGCCGCTATCGCTTCATATGAACTTGGCATTGCCTGCGGCTTCACTCGCGATGCCAGGGTCTTCTGCTACTCCCAACAACGCCGCTGTACTAAAGTCACAAAACCGTTTGCTCGCCGAGGTTAGTGTTGGTATCATTGATATCCTATATCTAGTATATTATATTGTTCGTTAATGATGTCTCAATAACTTTTTAAGTGTTAGGCAGTGTCACACTGCCATGTCTAGGGATTGTTTATCCCGTCGCAGTCAGTGTGGTACGGGTAGGTATAAAACGTGGCATTAACTGTCAACCCGGAGGCACTATAGAGTATAGAGTGGGACAGAGCATTAGGAATAAACACGGAGTTGGTAGTATCTTATTATTTTGTATAGCTCCAACTAAATATTACGTATTTTATTTTCAGGAAGTAAACAAGAAAAATGAAAGGATATCAGTCCTAGAACGAGAGAAGTCAGCACTTATACGGGAACTGCTACTTCAAAGGAATAGAACTAAAATTATAGATAAATTCACATAACTGTTTCTCTGCAAATATACTATATTGCTACAAAGATAAAGTTAAAATGAATCTGACCTATGCATCTGCTAGTTATTTTTTAACAATTCTGTGTGGCTAATCTTAATTTCATACAACTAAAATTAGTTTGGTTTACTCATGGTTGTTTTTGCACCAACAGAATAAGCAATTAAGCACTCATATGTGTGCTTAATTTAAAATTATGGATAAATCTATGAAATTTTTCAGATGTATTATAAAAAAGTTCTGCATAATATTGCAACAAGCCATATAAAGGCCAATGTAGCCATTTCCTTTACACTTTAATGTTGTGTTAGTTTAATAGGTAAGGCAGTGCCATAAAATTATAAGTCTTCCTAATAAAACCGTTTTTCTGCAATTCACAACTCTATATATTTATCTATATTTTAAAATATAATAATTTTACATTGAATTGACACTTTTATTGTATAATGAATAATCATACTCCCTGAATGGTACATCATATGTAAGGTAGCCTTGATCCCAAGCCCGCTCTATGGCCACTAGTAGTTCTTTATGCTTCTTTTGGCACAGACCTGTTTTATAGGCATCCAATATCTGTAATTAAACATATACATATTATTAGTGATACCCATTCGTTTGAATGCTTGCTTTATGAACAAGTTGTGCAGCTTCTAATTCCAGCTCGCATCTCTGGGATAATATCATTTAAAATAATAATTACCAGTTACTGAACAGAAGGCAAACATTGTGAGGAAACCTGTATGACTTTCAAAAGCCATGTGAAGTTTACCAACCTGCACTGAATCAGTGTGTAGGAGTATGTCCCGACTCCCCCTTGAGGGAGTATGTTAAGTCAGTCTCAGTTGTTATTATAAGACAAATGAGTCAATTGCATAAAAATATTACTTTTGGAGAAAATATTTTATCCTCTGTAGTAAGTATTAGCAGGCAGCTTTATAAACAACATTCAGTAACTTTTAATCTAACTTAAACATTAAAGATTTCTTGCAAGAATTATCTTTTTGAGTAAGGAAATAAATTAAAGAAAAAATAAGTATTGATATATATTTTTTTGCACAGAATGCCTTTAACTGGAGCTGAATTAAAGTACTATAATTCATACACATTACAAGATGACACAACAGTTTCAATATGAACCCTTCTTTATAAATCTCTTCAGGTGATATTTATTCCTTTGTATGGCTAAAATAATCAATTCTTTGTTAATTGAAAAACTTTGTGTTTTTTTTTGTATGACCAATTTTTATGCAAATGTCTCAAATGGAAATATGCTCTCACTATACAACTATAGTAGTAAAATAAATATGTACTAATACTATGTAGAATCATTGTCATACCTGTCCAGTATACTCCGATATAAACTGCTCCAGGAGCTTAGTGTTCCTATGATCCAAAACCAAGTATTCATCTCGACAAATAGGACAAGGGTTTCCGGTAGAAATCATTCCATTCCTCACGCAAGATTTTCTAGTTTTACGGGGTGCGAAACCACCCTTGTGATTTCGACGATACAAGGTCCAAACAGGATTTACACCATACGTCTGTACATATGCATTACTTTGCATATACTTCACGCTAGTTTCAACGGGAATAACTTTTGTTCTATCTTTCGTTGGATCAATAGTTTTCTGATCTCCGTTTTGTTCCTCAGATTGATCAGAATAAAAGCGATGACTTGTTCTAAGTTCTGTTAACACTACCTTATTAATTAAGGACCGGATGTTAAACGAAAGAGCCATATTAATATAATTATTCCTTTTCTAGCTCACCAATTTTCTTCAGAATCTATGAAACATAACCTAACTAAATCCAATAAATAAACAGCTGAGCAAGAGTAGTGCAAGATATCAAGCAAGGATAGACAGCCAGTGGGGGCAGCAAGTAAGCAAGCACTGGCAGACAGCGTAAAGATATCAGTTTTTTTTTGCTTTTAGGCGGGAAATTATTGTTTTATTTTCCAAAAATCTTCTTTATGAATTGAAGCAAGACCACAGCAAGCGTATCGACGAGAAACTCATACAATGTAAATGAAAAAAATATACTGATAAGTACAGATCAAATACTGATAGACTTCAAAGAGCTATAACCCAGGGTCACAAAAAACAAAGTAAACAAATACTATTTAATATTGTCTATGTGCTTGAACCATAGAGAAATAAACTCTATGCTTAACGTTTTTGTTTTTGAAACTTAATAGCTTGCCAGCCAGGAAGTTCAGTTTGGGTTTTTGAAATAGTGATTTTTATCCTTTGTGTAAGCAACCATACATAGATTTTGATTAAAAATATTGAAGATCACGACTGTCGATTTGTAACAATGAACGTGTAGATATAACTGTAATTACATTATATCATTTGTAACAGGTATGTTTATTTGTTTGTTGCTTGATACATTTTTTGCTTCTTATTTCTATTTTATTCCGATTATTCGTGTAATTAGAGAGATATAGTTACCTATGTAATAATCTTAATTAATTTATATTTAGCCAATCTTTTCGACTCCTTTCAGATACAATAATTTGCAACTGAACATTTCTACTAGGCATAATGGCTGAATTACCTGGCGATGTTTGTTTAATGTGAGTACGTATTATAAAAACATAAGTAATGTTTTCTTATCATTTAGTTAAAATTGAAACCCTGAAACTACCACTGGTTAAAGTAAAACTGTTTTCATAATGTACGACAGCATTTAGTCAGGTTTCTCAATGATTCGTGTGTTTGAACGATGTGTGATGTGAAATTATATTTCTAACAAAAGGGTCGTACGGATTTATATATGGATAGTTTCATTCCTAGTAGTGCAGTGCCAATTGCCAGTAAAATAGCCTTAATTGATACTTAAGTCATAATTTAACTGTTAACTGTTTTGATCTGGAATCTCTGTTGTTACTCATTATCAGAATATTTATAAAAGTTAAGGTGGGTGAATATAATTAATTATCTAAATATGAATCAAAATGGATAGCATATTGTCAGAAAGTGCAGTGCAGTGGCTGGCCTGATTTGGCAATTTATTTTTAAATTAGTCATGTAACCAATGGGTGAGGATCTCAGGAACCATCCAACTTTTCTCAAATGTTAGAGTTTTTGGGTAAGCTTGTTTCAAAGTGCTCTTCAAGACATCTTAACTTGTGTTAGTATAGGTGCTTTAAGACTGATCAAACAAACCCTTTGATGAACACCTTCCGGAGTTATCATCAGACCCTGGCAATTAACAAACCCAAATTGGGTCTGTTTGATTCCCTCATTATATTCTAATGACCTCCATTCGACTTCATCATCAAACACTGGATGAACTAATATAGTCCTAATAAATATGAATTGAAGAAACCAAACTTGTTGGGTCTACACTGGGCCTTCATGGAATTATTGTGATACAAACTTTTCACCCCAAAAAAAAAGAATTTTTAAAAAATTGGAAAATAGATGTCCAATTATTTATGTTTAAGAATAATTTAACCAAAATTGAATGCCATAGGACTATTATTATTATTTTCCATACAAACTGTGACCCCATTACGACCCCATAAGGGGATCATTTGAGAAAATCTTGAAAGCCCTATTTAATCAATTCCTATAAACAGTCTTTTCATATAGTTTGGAGTTAATCAACCCACAGAATAAAGAAAACCATAAAAAATCCAAAAGTTCCTCATTAGTGCTCACATAAGGAACTCCTGTGCAAAATTCCTTCTTTTAAGGTCCACCGGTTTGGACTGTGCGTTGTCTGTCAGTCCATCACTGTTAGAATTAAGTAGTTCACAATAGTTTTGAATAAGGTTTTAGGTAAGGGAAAAATCGAGAAAATCTGAAAGTGCTTAATACATGCTATGGGAATTAGCACAGGATGTCTATAGGGTTAGCGAGTATAATATATTAAGTATCCACCAAATACTCAAATAGGACTCAAATTTATTTTAAATATTGGGATTAAAGTGGGACTTAAAATATATGTAATGTTATTGCCCATAACAATATCAAATTTAAGGATATTCTATAATTTGTTACATAGGTAGCTATATTTCTAATACTAGTTTTACTGTTGATGTGGCGCCTAGATAAAATCCGGCCAATCCTATATCTGAAAAATCTTCCTATTTTACATGCATAAGATTTTGTTTGGTCTTGGATTGGCACCATCTACAAAATATAAAATAATAATGTGTATAATTTTATATATATGTATATATATTATACAAAATCTCAAGGCTAAGGCTCAAATTCTTAAGTGTGCGTGGATGTCGAAATCCGAAACTATAGGGAATATCGAAAAATGCTTAAATTACTCTCAAGACCGATTTTGATAAAAACTTAAACTGCTTCATTCGATTTTTGAACAAATGAATTCCCTAGCAAGGAATTGACCCCCTGATTTTGAAAAAAAAACAAGCTATTATTGCACTTTCACTTCTCAGTTGAGGTCGCGTTCCAATCCGGTTGTAGAGTTAAAAAAAAATGTAAATGACAATTTGTAAGTGCCCCCGTAGGCCTATACGAAATGAATCATTTGTCTTTGACTCATTATTTGACCCTACCAGAATCAAAACCTGGGACCCTCGGTACAGAAAGCAGGATCACTACCAACTGTGCTAATCGGTTCGTCGTCCGTTTGGAACCCTAAATGTGCATGTGTGACTTATTTATTGTTTGCTAAAAATAAAATAGCGGTTTATGATATACCCAGGTAATTGATGACTACACGCGGTGTCTCGCTTGGTAATTATTTTTTAAAAAACTCATTACCTACCTATTTGTGACATCATAGTTATGTTACCATATCCTTATAATTATTTAATTACCCTAAACAACGAGAGATTTGAGTAGGGAAGTATAAAATAGTAATTATTATATATATAGTAAGAATTATACGTCATCTAATCATCCACTGTTAGTTAGCGAGTATACATGCAGGAAGAAAGGCATAAATCGAAAATTTGGAACAGAGTGAACATAATGATGGCGCCGCCACATCTATTTCTGTATGTTGTGCAGTTCACAGTATCCGTCCGTCTCTGTACCACTCGTCTCCCTCTAACAACGTATTGTTGCTCTCTTTCTATTCCCTATTCCTGTTTAATATGTACCACAGTGCTATCTATGTTGCGGGCGATGATAAGCGATCGTTCCCGAATCTTACTCGAAGTCCGTTCTCTCTCCCGTCCCATATTCAGTACCCAACGTGATCGCATAATGCTAAGTGAATTACTCATTACTGACGTGTTTGTTTGTTTACAATTTAAAAAAATATTTTAGTAGAGACTGCAATTAGTTATTAAGCTTTGTATAAGTACTAAATGTTACAATGCCGTCACGTTGTTATCACGCTGGTAATGATATGCGACACACATTTTCTGTCGTCGTCGGCTCGAGTTCATAGTGCATAGTTTCTTTTTTCTTAAGTACACGATTGTGTGTTATTGTTTCGATAATGTTAGTGTGCATCATATTTTGATTACTGCAAAGTGTTTACAAGTGTGTGTGATTTATATAAAATTAAAATGGCAACCTTACCAAGGATGCGCAGTGCTAAACAGGTGGCTAATAATATATCATCGCCTTTTAGGTGAGTTTAAAAATATTCCACCTTTTCATGTAGTTTTATTTCAAGGCAATTTCAGGAGACTAAATATTCTATTTAGGTATTCGTAAACGATAGGAGGTTCGCCATAAACATAAGTATACATTTACCCAAATACAATTCAACTACAGAGATGAGGTCATTTCTCTTGATTACTACTTCGTAGCTTGAGTAGGTGCTATAATAAATAGTCTAAATCGTTGAGTACTCATACATTAACGTTTAGGTAAATAACAATCATCATACGATATAATATTATAACAACATAAATTATTGTTAAGAAAAAAATTCGGTAAATATTTAACGTAATCATGTTTCGGCTAAGCGAACGATCCTCAACGCCATGGTTCATTATAAATTTTTGTCTGTCTGTACGCGCATCACGCGGAAATTACCAGACAGATTTTAATGACATGCTATAGAAGTCATGGTAATATTTTAAATCCGGGAACTGAACAGTGCCGTAGGATAAAAAAAAAAACTCCCCGTAAATGGAGTTACAGGCGCAGTTAGTTCATAACTGGATGATCTAACCAATTATACTATAATTATGGCACAGTCCATATCTGTTTAGGGCTAGACACACTGATCACCTACTAGTACAACGACCATCATGATCGTATTTAATATCAATCATCGGCTAGTAGTAGGTATCACTTATTCTTGTTTGATTTGTCAAATATCTTGGCAGAGCAGTGTCGGCGTCTATGAAGTTTTCAGGGTCAGTAGCTGGCTTCATAATGTATGACCATATTTTGTATCATATTCCATTATTATAATTTCCGTCATCCACCTGTTAAACATACTGTCGGTAAGAAAATGTTAGTTTAAACGGTACGGGCAAAAGGTCGAATTGAGGCATGGCACTAGAGCTATTGCCCTGCGAAACTGACCTATAACTATGTACCTATTAGGTACTATTACGCACGCAATAGAAGTATATGATACGTGCAAGTGTTTGCGTCAATTCGATAGCGTTAAATAGGGTAGCGACTTGAATTGTATGTCTACAAGTCGTCATTGGTTATCTGTTCATCCATTAATTAGAGTATTGCATCGGGATGCTTTAGTACGATACTTGTCGTCGGTTGAGTTCAGTCAGGTCGTATTTATGCTACGGACAGTGGTAAATTAAACGACTAGCGAGCAATATAATTATTTTATACTCGAAGCCGACTTGATCTACCCTGAACCTGAACTTAGCTGACTAAAATACGAATAGTACTAACTAAATCATGCCACACAACCAATAAGCAAACCGCAATCTGTTGCGGCATAGCCGGTGATATCCATGTAGGCCTTAATCTTATGCCCAATATACCTCATAATGCCGAAACTCTAAATCGAATTGAAACCTTTAAAGTGACGACTTATTTCGGGATCCTTGTTTCAGTACTAGTCCGCGGAAACTCCAAGAAATGGCGTTACCACCAACTGAGGGCCATGGTGAGATCATCATTATATTTATTTTATATAATTTTGTAAATACTCCTTATCTCGGTGCTTAGTAGGAGTTTTGATAGCATCAAATACCAATCGTGTGATTCAATCTTTCCATATGTTTCACAGCATCGACTTTACCGGAAACGAGTAGCTTTACCTCTAAATATATGGAAACATTCGATCACTCGATTGATTTATGAATACGTTCAAATCCCATACTTTACCAAGGGCCCTGAATCCTGATGTAATTAGTTTCTTTCAAAACACAATTTCCCACAGACTTGACCAATGCTAGCGGCATTAGTATGAAACAATACGAGGAACAACTCAACGCGTTAAGAAAAGAAAATTTTCATTTAAAACTCAGGATATATTTTCTTGAGGAAAAATTGGGCAGTGGATCACCTCCAGCAGTTCAAGTATGCGTTATCATATTTTTAGTCTATTATAAATAACTTATTCCAATGTTTTTAATGTGAACATGAAAATTCGCTTTTTATAGGGTTTACTGGAACATAATGTTAGACTTCAAGTAGAAGTGGAGGAACTTAGGAGACAGTTGACTGATAAACAAGAGCTACTCGCTGCGGCTGCCGAGGCGATAGATGTGTTAGAGCAACAGGTAGAACACACTTTAATTACGTGAATTTAGTGTAGTCTGCTTGACGACTCATCTATGCGAATTTTAATAGTTTCGTTTCATGGGCCACGGAGCCGGGCTTTAACCGAAATGACTACATTTTATTATAGATAGATGAAAAATCTTTTTTTTTTAGGGTTCCATTTCGACAGACAGTGTTGAGATATCCATGAATAATAGCGCGGCAGTAAAAAAAGAACTGCCACAAGATCAGGTACGTATTTATTACGAACTAGCTGCGCCCGGCGGTGTTACCCGCGATAAAAAGTATGAAAAATTAAAACATCTATCCCACGGGAACCATACATTTTACCGGGATAAAAAGTAGCCTATGTGTTATTCCAGACTATAATCTATCTCTGTGCCAAATTTCATCCAGATCCGTTCAGCCGTTCGGGCGTGAAAGAGTAACAAACATCCATCCATCCATCTATCTATCCATCCATCCAAACTTTCACATTTATAATATTAGTATAGATTTATAATATTAGTATAGATAAGACTTCTCGATAATTATTTGAACAACATTTTGTCATATTTGGATACTTATAATAACTCACGTCTATGTTACATTTCAGGCTACTGAAAAACGCGAAGCAATTGATGACACATGTGCTGAATCAGAATCGGCTGGGTATGTGTTGTTCAAGATTTGTTTTATTTTAATTTGAATGTTATGTAGACAGGTAATTACATTTTTATGATGTTTTTCAGTGACTACCTAGCCGTAACGGTTAACAATGACGATTTGGTAAGAAAACTTAATGTAATTAATGTTCAAAAGTAAATAGAATTATACTTATTCCAAATTTGCGTATTATATTTGCAGGATGAGCTAGTTAAACTACGCAGGGAAAATCGGAAGGCTTTACAAATGATAAAAGGTTGCATGAAGAAAATACAGCAGCAAGATAAAGAAATTAAAAAAATCAAATTGGTAGAAATAATAATCATTAATGCTCTTAAATCAATTATATTAGTAAAGATTTCAATAAAATAAATAATATAAATGTTGCAGGACAAGGAATTAGTTTATGCACACGTTAGTGACTCACAGCTGGAAAAATACGAGGTAATATTGAAATGTAAGAACGAACATATCAAGGACTTGGAGGGCAAAGTTAGAGATTTGCAAACACATTTTGAGCAGATGCAAAACATTGACGCGGCCGGGTATAACGTTTAATTCATTATTGTTATAAGTAACCATTTTTTTTTATGTGCAGTTTGTAACTAAATATACTTTTTCAGGAATTTGCAGCAACTCCTCACGCGCCGATTACAAGGATTAGCCTACTTCTTAGATAAATTGTTGTCACATAAGTAAGTTGCCTTAGCTGCACCTAGCTATCTCATTCATACCTTACATACATACATTATTTATTTTATGTTTTAAAATGTTTACAGATGTGTTCTTGGTGAAGATAAGAAAAGATTGGCTGAAAGTATTTTGGAGCAAAGTTTGGCATTGCCCGTGGGATTAGAGCTCGATGAATCCATGGCGCCAGAAGAATTCACACTGGACGAAAGCAACTTCGATATATCACAGTCGCTCAGAATTGAAGATTTAACCATGATGTTCGGACATCACGTAGCATGTAGTGATGACAATAATAGATATTCGTTGATTAGAAAGGGCCTTAAACATTTCCCACAAGCTGATGTCATCTCTGAGTCGGAATGCTGGTCGGAACCAGATAGAAACGTGTCGCTCGCTCGCGTCGGTCTGTGTGATACGGGAATCGCGGCACTTGAATCAAGCTCCGATATCAATAAATATCGATCGCGACGAGCGCGAGTATCGCAGGGTTCTCGTTCTGAAGACAATAAAGTTGCAACTGAGACTACATTGTTAGATGAACTGACCCAGGCAACCAAGAGAAGTGAGGTTTTGGAAGATGAAAACAACGATTTAAATAGTAAACTTGATTTTTCAAAGAAACAGCTTCACGAACTCATTGAAGAAAATCATGAATTGAAACAAAGTTACAATTCAGAGCGAAATAGTTTAGCTGAAGCTAATAAAAACATAGATGAGTTAAGACATACAATATTAGCATTAGAATCTCAGCTTAAAGATGCCGAACAGAAACTCGCTGAGAGTATGCAAATCATTGAAAAACAAAGAGTAGAAAGACATGAATTGGAAGCTACTTTTATGGAAACGGAGCGCTCCTTGAGACGAGCTGCGGATGAAGCAACCGTTCAAGCTTCTCAAGCTGCGTTGGAACGAGCTCGCGCCCAACACGACCGACTACGCATCGAAAGAGAGCTTGAAGAGGCACGCGAAAACCTAGCCAAGTCACTCGAAGTTAATTCTCAATTAGAATTAGAAGTAGCCCGCAAAATGGCCGTGGAAACTAACAACAAAGTGGCAGTAATACATGACGTTCTGCATTCTGAAGATGAACGACCCACGTCGCCCGACCAGGGTATTGATAGTGATCGATTATCGAGCTTAGAACAAAACGATGTTGTTGCATTATCACCTCGTAAGTATTCATATTTTACATGATCGCGTTTCTTAGCATGTGTACATTATCCCGTAAAAAGCTTTTAGATCTTCAAAATTTTGTAAATTGTTTCAGGTTCACTATACGAAGAGAATATTACCCTGAAGCAAAAACTTGCAAGGACAAAGGCTACACTGGCAGAAACTCTTACGCAATTAAATGCCGCCAATTTGCGGAAAAGAAGTGTTCAACGTGCTATTTGTAGGGAAATTCATAAGACACAAGGAGTATTACGAAAAGCGCGCGATCAGTTTGAAAATCAAAGTACTAATAATTAAATTTTAACTGAATCTGTAGATTTATATAAGGACGTACGGAACAAAACTTGAATCGGTTTAATTATTTACCCAGCTATTATTACCAAGGTATTAGCCATACCTCGGTAAATTAAATGTATAGGTACCAGCCGGGTGCGCATGATGTTGATGGGTAGATACATATAATTGCTGATGGTCGGTCTGTGGTTTGTAAGGAACCGCTTTTATGTGAGGAAGAATCTTTTATTATGTTTTATTCTGCCTACTTTCCTGTGATTGATTTTCTCTTGATTTATTTAAGCTGAAGTCGTGAACTTTAATTGTATTCTTTATATAAAATCAACTTAAAGGTGTACTGTAATAGTTTGGTATTAAAATATGTTTACTAATATTATTAATTTAAATAAAATGTAACAAACTGCTTTTTTTTTTAATTTACTGTAGTCTCGCAGGAATCTATACTTTTAATTTATGGATCTTGTTTACGTGAACAGCAGCCCCAATTATATCTAATGAGATATGTCGGTGATAAATATGAATTATTAAACTTATAGGCTTGTACAATTCTTGATTTGTTATCGTTATCGGTTATCGAGATACATACAAACAAAATGCACAACATTTTTAGACCATATACGTGTCGAAGAGAACCTCCTATTTTTCGTCTTCCGTTTCCTATCATGAAGTTAAAAAAGGACTTAGAACAGTAAAGTTGTCATTTTTATTTCTTTGATATATAATGTGTAATATTAGTGTGATATTAACTACTGTGAGCTTATAAACATGCACGAGTCAAGAAAATAAAATAAAACTTATAACTTGACTTTTCGAGTACTCCTAGATCATTTTTTAGTAAAGTATCCACAGCTTTATTGATAGGGGTAAGGGATTCATTTAATCATAATCATTAATATCATCAGGGGTACTTATATTATTTAAAATAACGAAAACATATTTTGCTTGACACTGGCAAAAATGGCACTATTTTGTAGCCGATTACAGACTTAAAAAAATAAGTAAAAAATGGCGCGAAATTCATTTCACTCACCAGTTTTATTTGGTCTACTTACATGTTACAGTAATAATTAGTATAATATAATTGTATTGATGATGCAATTCAGTATTCGAAATCCCGATATAAACAGCCTGGGTTATATAAAAGCTATCGCAAATATTAATGATAAGCACGACAGATCGGCACCTACGCACTTTCATTGGAAAGTCCTTAAGTGCAGGTAGGTACTAAACCATTACTAAACCTATTTTAATGTCTATAAACTAGGCTAGTTACCCAGCCTACATAAGGACTCATCTATAACTTTGTAAACTTTTCAGAATGATAATCTTTTCCAATTCTTCTATTCTGGCGTGTCCGGATAAAAATGATATAAAGCAAGTTCATATAATTTTTAACAAAGCCGGCAATGACTATGATAACTTGAATTCACTGTTCATGAAATTCGATCTTATGCAAGTAAGTTGCCTATGTTTTAAATAGGTACCTACATCTATCATCGAAGGATTACATTGTTTCAATGATGTACTCACTAGTGTCAATAATAATAGCTCTTTCTTTGATATGAGTGCTTTTGTTTTTAAGGATGGCGCAATAAACCCAACTACGGCAGATATTTATCAAATGTGTTTTCAATACACATTGACAGCTAAAATTGCGCCCGTGTGGAATACGTTAGGCAATGCTTATCTAATCAATAATAGAGATTTTTTAACCAGCAAAGGGCCACAAGAAGGGATCACTTATCACATTACCACTAATGGTAAGCGCTCATAATATTGGGGAATGGGGAATATCTATGATAATATAATTTTCAAATAACTAGAATCATAAATATAATAATATGTATTACATTACTTATCATATCAACAAAACATCCTGGATCTGTGACATAGATAAATTAGAAGTTGTGTGATTCCGGTTTATCATAATACCTACCTATTTACATTGTGATAACATGATACTTGGGTACATTTTACTCAGAAAAAGGAAGGATTACGTCGGGTAGGTATGTGAAAAAAATAAATTCATGTGAGTGTCTGGGAAAAATTATCCCTAGCCTTTAAAACAAAGTTTAGTATAATATATGATTCATAATAAAAATGCACGGAATAATGTTACTTTCTCAAATTTAGCCTGTATACAGTACTAAACCTTGTATACCATTATTCATAAATTACAGATGAACTGTCGACGGTTCTTCAACTGAAAGCAGTTAAAATTAATTTGATGCAAACAGATGAAGGGTATTTGCCTGGAGAGTGTATACGAGTTTTGCCAAGGCAGGTTTGCTTACTATGTATATATAAACGCATAGTGCAACAAGGTTGTAGGTACTATTCACGCTAGTGTAGCCAACATACCTACCTACCTGTAACCTGGGTTCTCCAAGAACCTTTTCATACCTACTTAATTGATAGTATGTCTATAGGCCATCTGCCAAATATGTGGAGGATAGCGTATAACCAAGGTATAACTGTTGGTACACCGTGAACGAGGCTCTTAGTGATTTAATTTTTATCTTCACTTTATTTCAGTTTAAATAAAGCAATTGTTGATGAATATCATGAATCTCTGCCAACGTTAGCGAAATTTAGATCGTATAAAGATTTACGTCGCCACTGGAAAAATATCGTAAGTCAAGTAACCTCGAGCATAGATTAACTAGTTCTTTCTCGAGTAGGTATCTACATAACATTTCTGTATTATACTTTCATAACTTACTTCTATGCCCCCCCCCCCCCCCCCCCCTCTTCGCCGCCCTCCCCAACATGCATAGAATGATCGTCAGTAGGTGCATACAGTAGACTTGGCTTTGCGCTATTTACCAACTGAATTCTGTAGGTAAAAAGAGAGTAACGGAGCTATAAGAAAAATGAGACAGTCAATTATTTTCTCATCACTCTGTTCCTCTGGGCCTTCGGACAGACGGTAGAAACATGTGCTTACCTATTTATTGTTTGATCTCTCACAGCATGGCTATCGTTTGCCCGAGGAGGAATGTCCATATTACTCGATTCAGTTTTGGCGCGGTGACCCACTGCTTTATCCGAAGATATGTGTGATCAGAAATTTCCCTATTGTAACCCCGGTGCCGAAATTTGTCGAGGTACGTTCGACTTATGTAAAATAAAATAAAAATGAATTAAGTAGGTAGATACATGACTTCATATATCGCCAAACGGACATGCCAAGTGTATTTTGCAAAACTGAGCAGGGTTTTATTATGGGTACCGTGAAATGGAGCGTAATGGAGACGATCCCAGTAAGATCAGACAGGAAATTATAAATACATGACTTTCGGTATTTGCCCACGCGGGAATCGAACCCATAAACACCTGGTACAGTGAGTAAAGCGGTCTGGGCTAAAAACTACTAGACCAAGGTGTAGTCGAAATGTTAGTGAAAACAGACGAAAATACGGACATAGTCGCAATATGGTGGGACTATGTCCGCATGTAGGGGTTCCCTTATACTATTAATAAATAGGGGAGGGTCGTACCTATATCGAGAAGTGGACGTCTTTTAGATACTTAATGGATGCATGTACCTAATTACTTACTATAATGTATTAATATTATTTTCACGTACCTAGTGTGTGCTTAATTTTCATTTAAATTAACATCTTATGTTATTATTTTTATGCATAGGTAGGTACTTACTTTAATTAATTTTCTTTTGACTTTCTGTGTAGAAAATAATAATATCAAGATTTATTAATTGCGTGAAAAATAAGTGGTCCCATTTTCTTGGGATGCAACTAATGATACTAAGCTCGGAATCGGAAAATGATTCAATTCTAATAGTAAGTGCAATATTTTCTACTTGACTACTAAATTTGTTTGCTACCGTGTTCCGTTTGGTTTGGATATTAAAAATATAATGCAATTTTTATTTTTTAGACATCAACAAATGACAAGTTTGCTGAAACGCAAACTGTGAGTCTTTGCACGCCAACACAAAATCCACGGCCTATTAATAAGCGAGGCGACCAATGAAAAGAAAATATTTATTTAATTCAGTAAATGCTCATTTCATTATAATATTGCTTAAATAAAGAGTATAGTACCCATACAATTTCGCTATCTATATCTTAGTACATGTCAATAAAAACATTGAAAACTACCCACCTATGATAATAATAGAAATACCAGCCCTTTTAATGTCCCCCCCTGTTCGCCTGCCATCAACGCGAGGGGAACCTACTTTATTTAAAATTTAATAAAAACAGTACCTATTTAAACTTATTTGCGTATATACATAATCAGTTCTATAATTAATTTAGGTAAGTAAATCGTCATAATATATTCAGTAAGGATGTCGATCGATCAATTAAAGTAATAGTCATTAGGTATACTTTGGTTAAAAAATATGCATTAACTATCAGTCCTTGGTGATGATGCAGAGGCATGGGGTCTTCTTGAGGGAGACAAAGAACTTTGTCCTGCTGTTTGATGAAAAAACCTGGCGACCGAAGGTGACAAATTTCTGTTCGTCTGATAAGGGGTTAATGTTGCCCCACTCTGTAAAAAATGGTAAATTAACAATGACGCATGTTTAACAGGCTAAGTGAAGTATTAATTGGATTAAATTTTCCTACCGTCCTATTCTGCCTTGACATTCTTGGCGAAACGGTTGTCGACATTTCGTGGTAACATTGAACCGTCGATGTATTTAACAAATGTGTAAGTTTGTATCCCCTCGCCAAATCTTCTAGAGTTTTACCTAAAATAATGCAATATCGACTGTTAAGTATACCTACTACCTAATCAGTAACTACAAGTAACTATTTCTATTGGCATAACCATCCGAGTGAATTCAAATGTCGAACCAATAACAAACTGCGAACCTGTTAAGGTTGTAGGAATATTAGTATTGCATCGGCCAGTTCCAAAAATTTTCTTCAACGCTAGAACATTCCGAAAAACAATAGCTACAGCCGCACCGTCTGCTAACTGAGACGAATCACAGCATGATAGTAAAGACATCCATCGGTCAGTATCCCAATGATGGCCAGAAAATACTGCCAGTTGCAGTGTTGATGCACCTGTAACGTTAGATATAAGCACATTTATAGTTACCTACCAACTAGGTAGTAAGTATATTCTTACTTAGGCATGTAAGCACCTACTTACACTAAGTATGAGATGAAGAAAAATCTTACCTGAATCATCTAATGAATGCGGATTTGCTCCAAACTGAAGTAGCGTTTCAACTATAGTAGAACAACCATAACGTGCAGCTAGCCTAATTGGCCAACCTCCTTCAAAGTTAGGATCCAAACCTGCGTGCAAAAGATCGATAAATTCCTTCTCATTTTTATCAGTAATAAGACTTTTAATATTGTACGTATTGCTTCCCATGGCACCGGTCTCCTTTTTTCATATTGAGGTCATTGGAATATTTTTATACCTACCCTTGAATTTTATAAAAAAAATACTTATGGCTTTTGCCCCTCGCATTTAGCTAGTATTTTTTAATTAGTTACAATCGTATCTTCTGTTTTCCCTAATGACCTTCTTCCATTGAGACTCTAGAAGCTGCGCTCGGAGCGTAGATTCTGAACGCAACCTAGTATTTTTGTTGTTGGTTCCACAACAGCCAGCAGTTGTCAAAAACGTCAATAACAAAAACATACTCGTGGTATGTGAGTTCTGTGAACGCTGCTGACCTATGATTGTGCCTTTGATACGATTGTAATTTTGTGTAAAATATTTTAAAATAAACAAATGATCCATACTCACCATACGTATCTTATGTAATAGTTTTGATGATATTGAAAATTAATCAAATGGGGAGGCAAGTATGAATTCATACTATATTTATTCGTAATTATAACACAATAAAAAGTACCTTCTGTAAACCTGAACTATGACAAAACTGATTATTTTCATCACTAGGCACAAAGAGTGGAGGAAAATAGCCAAAAAAGAAAGAAGAAGGAAAATTCGAATACAGAGAGCAAGTGAAACAGGTAACATACTTTTATTTGTTCATCAACTCTCATATATAATAAATATGAACCTAAATATGTATATACAGTGGACCCCCGGTAATCCGACAAACGCTTTGCAGGGCAGTGTCGAACTATCGAATTTGTCGGATTATAGAGTACTGCCTAAGACCCCCTATAGTCCGGATTTTTTTAACAAAAGAGTACCTTGTAATCCGACAAATTACAGATCCAATGATAAAATTCTATGTGTTATATTCTGAAGTTCAAATCATACTTCATTATGTGTCGAGTTGTAATTTTATGTATGTTGTCGAAAACAAAAGAATACCTACGCGTCGAGTACAATAGTGGTGGCGCGTACAAGTTGTAACCTGTTCATGGTGCATTATCTACATTAGCGAAGATTATCAGAAAAATATTCAATAATAATAGACATGTCGGATCACAGGGGGTGCCGGATTAGACAGGGGCCGGACTACCGGGGGTCCACTGTATAAGTATGTTGATATTTATTATAATCAGGAATGCGGGCTTCTAAATAACCTTGGGTGCTCATGCTCATTTATTGATAAAATGAATTCATTCATTTAGTGTGAGAAACGCACACCAACTAATAAATATCCTTCTATAGTCCACATCAAAATCCAGGATGTAGATATGAGCATCAAGAATCTATATATATGCAATGGGTTTTGGAAAGGTTTGTGAGACATATAGATAGTGCATGCTCGTAAGCAAAATACAACCTACAAGGTCTTGCCATGCCATGGGTAAAGTAGCAGTTTTGAATGTCTGTAGGTGCTGGAGACCCCACATACCCACAGTCAGCACCCATGATTATTATGACAATAAGTATGTAAAGTCAATAATAGGTATAATCTACTAAAAATATGTCTAATGCTTTTCAGATAAAATGTTATTTACTGAACACTGTTTACAAGAAGAAGAATTAATGTATAGATTAGAACTTGATCAGATTAAAAAAAATAATGATGAAACAAATGAAAAATGGGTTCAAGCGGAGAAAATAGCAGCGGAACAATGGCAAAGACTTCAAGAAGAAAAGAAAAGAATAAAGCAAAGAAAATTTGAAGAAGAGGCTAAATTAAAACTGGTAAAATAATTTTATTTTGGTTACATGTCTCTATTTTTTACTTAACTAAACAATCATTGTGTTCTGTGTAATTTTAGGAGTGGGAATTGGAACAGAAAAAGATAGAAATAGAACAAGCAAAACTGAAAGCAATTGAAGAAGAATATAAAAGAAAACAACAGATATTTGTAGAAAAATTAGACATGTTTCTTACGGGAGACACAGTTGAGCCACCTGTGGAGTTGCTAGTTGGCAGGCAAACAAGACCTGATGCCCAATGTTGTCCATTTTTCTCTAAGACTGCATGCTGTCGATTTGGAGACCAATGTTCCAGGAATCATCAATACCCAGGCATTAGCAAAGTAATTGGTTGTTATGTATTTTGTGTACATTGAACTTCACAGAAATATAGCTTTATGGTTTTTTGCTTGACAACCAATTAGTTGAAAGAAATACAAAAAAAAATGTAAAAGAGTTGCAACAGTAGTATTGTTATTCTGTTTGCAAACCTGTTTTAATTGTCACGCGTATTTGTATCGATTAATTAGTGGATATAAATACTCGAAATTTTTGAAACAGAGTTACATGACAGTAGCAGACCAAGATTAAAACAATTAAACTTTATAATTAAATTTTATTTTAGGTCTTATTGGCTACAAACTTTTATATACATTTTGGTCTTAACAATTCGAGCCTTAATGAGTATGATACGGATATTATGCTGGAGTATGAAGATAATGAAACATATAAAGAGTTCAAAGATTTTTTCCATGATGTTCTGCCTGAATTTGAAAAATTTGGTAAAATTGCACAATTCAAGGTGAGTGTTGGTTGAAGCGAGCTCTGGAATCACTACTTATCATAATATTATGATACACTGGACAGTTCCAAAAGATGCTAAACAGTTTCAGCTACTTGTATCCTTTGAAAAATTTACAAGATTTTTTTCATGAAACAGACTAGCTGTTATAGTAGACATTAAATGATGAAGTTACTGCTAAGTCT
Organism: Pheosia gnoma; assembly: GCA_905404115.1. Lineage (NCBI taxonomy): Eukaryota > Metazoa > Arthropoda > Insecta > Lepidoptera > Notodontidae > Pheosia > Pheosia gnoma. The sequence goes on along the minus strand of FR989894.1, from coordinate 4,833,664 downwards.
ATGGTTCAAATATAGATTTAATTCGTTACTATCCTTAATACTATAAGTCAATCTTTCACAAGCTAATAGCTAAATGCCAGCTCAGCACCATGTCAATCCACATTATTATGAAAAAATAACATCAAAATATTAGCATAAAAAATAATTGCCTTATGATCATTAAATATAATTGTGATATAGTTTACTCAATTGAACTACAGATATTATGAAAGCAATGGTTGTTGATGGTTGAAAAAAAAATTACTTATTATTACCCCATAAGAGGTTTGTATACATATGTTTATTAGAATTACTTTATTTCACAATATATATTGATGGAGTAAATGAATAATTTCCTTCTAGGTGTGTAATAACTATGAGAAACATCTGCGCGGCAACACATACATTGAATATGAGGAGGTGCGTTGTGCTGTAGCAGCATATAGGTCCTTACATACACGTTGGTATGGAGGTAGACAGCTCTCTTTACAATTCTGTCTCATAAGTTCTTGGAAAAATGCTATATGTGGTGGGTGTTACATTTATATCAGGTTACTAACATCGCATACACTGGCAATAATAATAATATATTTAATAAAATAGTAAAACTTAAAATAAAATGGCTCAGTAACTTAGGTCCAAGCCGCAATGGGCGTAATTCGGCGCAAAAATGCAAGAATTATACAGATTTACTGTCGCAATATTCGCCGCGTTAGGTTCGCTCAGGTGTGTGTTGGCGCTTATACAGAGGAAGCTTTATTCGTAAAAACATCCGATAGGGACAGAGTTACGCGATGAAATAGGATAGACGATCGGTTATCTATACCCTTGTGCGATGTGAACAGGCTGTAATTTTACCTTTACACATAAATAAATATAATAAATATCGCCACACGAACACACCAACTATACGGTCCCACTTTAAGCTTAACGCTTGTGTTATGGGTACCGTAATGGACTGAGGGCGAAATCAGTATATAATACTTATATACATATTAAACATCCATGACTCGGGTACAAACATTCGTGCTCATCACACAAAGCTTGTGTCCCTACCAGGATTCGAACCCGGGACCCTCGGCGCAGGGAGCAGAGTCACTACCACTGCGCTAATCAAGGTGATATTCTTGACTATGTATTTTAATGACCTAGTATTTTAATCAAATATTGTATTTTCAGGACTTCACTTGAGGAGGCGTTGTCCAAAGGGCCGTGCTTGCAATTTCTTACACGTTTTTCGCAATCCAAAGAATTTATTTAATGGATTTATTAATGACAGTTATCGGGATACTGAAAGGAGGGAAAGGTTAGTTTTTTGCTGGATATACACTATTTCATTTCATTCGAATATCCGAACTAGGCAATATCTCTGGCTGTGATACAATGGATTTTGCCCAATGCTAGTAACACACTCACTTTCGTTTCAACACAATTTCGTTAAAATAATAAGCTGAGGTTAAAACCCTCAAAACTAGCCGCTTCGGCTCAGTGGTTCGTCGTTGAGTTCATCCAAGCTGTGATGTACCTAATTAGTATATGAGAATACTATTGAAAGAAAACACAATATGACCCTCATATATACCACATGTTTCAGAACTCGATATTCTTCATCTAGGTCTTGGAGATGGTCCGAATCACCTGAAACTGACGTTTGGCAAAGAAAAAAGTCACAAAACTCCGAAAATAGTGATACAAGCCGCAAGGAGAAAAATTATAAGCACGATCGTGACAGACGATATAGACGCCGTTCTCCGCGAAAGAATTCTGATCGACGTTAAAAGTATAGTTACGAATGAGCTGCGTTGTTCATTCTTGTCGAAATTTGCCTACTCCCTACTATGAATAAGAAATTAAACAGCCTTCTGTACGATCAGATCAACCCACCCTTTTGAGTATGGAACCAAGTGGACGCACAACTCCTCTGTCTTTATGGCTCCGTCTTTTTCGGTTGGGTGATTTATGCCAGCGCGAATAAAGACGATAAATTGAGAAACAACAACTAAGGAAGGAGGGATGTTTTTCTATCTGACGATATTACTATACTTTAATGTTTTACATTCATAATCATTTGTTATATAGCTACTAAGTCATAGCTATATTGGTTGTTTGGCAATATATTATTCATTCAAGAATAAAATTCTTCTCAGTATTCATTATTCAACCGCCATCTATTCGAAATTTTAAGGAAACCAGTCCGGCAAATGCTGGAGCAAATATAATGTCATCGTCATTGTCATTTTGTTCTGTGGTCATGGTATAATAATGATAATCGTTTTATTTCATCGCATTTCATTTCGTAAGGAAAGAAGCTGAAATCGCCCACTTCTTCTTTTTTTAAGGTTGGCAATCAGCTACAAAATTGAGCCATTTTTGCCAGTGTCTAGTATTACATGATATTTTTTATAAAAATATCAATACCCCTGATGGTAATGATAATGGCAATGACGATGATGATGATGAAATAAATTCCCTACCCCTATCAACAAAGATGTGTATACTTTATTGTTATATTAAAATAACGCATGTTATCGAAAATTTAACAACATTACCACTTCACTGTTCAATTTCCCGCCAAAAAGTCGTTTAAACATGTCATATGTTTGTGACATTAGTGATGTTCAATGATATCGACTCGTATAATATTTTATGTTAATCAAAAATACATTTTATAAAAATGTTAATGGGAAAAGGTGAATGTACTCCAATAACTGTGGTATAAATGGATCAAAGACCTCAGGAGAGATTTAATTGTTAGACTTCTGGGCTAATATTTTTGATGGGTATGCATAGTGTATTATTCAAACTGTTTTCTACGTAATAAATTGTTTATTAAAAAAATACGAAATATTGCATTATAATTATGGGTATCTAACTCGACATACCACTAGGTATGTACCACTACCCATCCAAATTCCATAGAAAAAAGCATTTTCAGCTTAGCCCAAATTTTAATATTCATTTACCTTCAAACCTGAAAGTATTATATTAACGGTCCAGCCCACAGATCACGAGAGATATGCCGTGCGGTTCAAAATGTATGGGAACTCGCTGTCTCCGTTTTGTTCCCCACCACTCGCTAAAACCAACCAATACGAAGTCTCTTCGGTGCGTGCTGCGTCGTCGCCGTATACAGCGGCCGTACCACGCGACGCACCAGTTTATTCAAAGTATCGTTAGACGATCTATCCATTGCCTCGTACATTCACTCAGTAGCGAACATAGGTGGTACTTAAAGAGCCATGTATTTTGTACAAAAATAAAAAAGTCGTTGTGCTACATGAAAACTAAAATAACATAATAAAGGCATTAAATATTTTTTGATTTGTTGTTTTTAATGATTTTAAAGACGAATAAATAAAATACTTAATACTGGCTGGTGAAATGAGATTCCATCTTTCGCGTAGTTCACTTTGCTGCTAGTATTTTTGCACACAACCACGGAATAACACGGCATTTAAAAAAAAGTTAGAGCTCCGATACCGACGTGCAGTTGCAGTCGACTGACGGCGAAAACTCTATGTTAGCCTAATTTTGGCTAAATGTGAGCGCAAGCCACTGACCTCTATGGTATACATTGCTGGACTAATCATAAGCCCGGTTATCGTGTGCCTATTTGCTTTTCGCCATTTTGGCGCTGATAGCGGCAGTGAGGGGGAATGGAACTAATAATAGAGATGGGACAGTGATATGATACATCGATAAAAATGTTTATGCTTAAACCTACCCATGCAGTAAAATGAAAATAATTATGATCCATTCCTTTAACAATGGCTAATGTCCAAAATAGTCGAGTGGTTAATACTAAGATGAAGCAAATAATGATAATGATTAGCCGAATCGCTCATGGGTAGGGTAAGTAATCTTAGGATAAGCCGAAACCGGACTAAAGGGTGGTGTGTGACTAGCTAGATCCTACTTAAATAAGGATCGTTTTTTAATTAGAAATGAGGTAATGTAATGTTGTTTGGGAAGCAATGGAGTAGGTAAGGTATTAATAGAAAATAAAAATCATCAAAGTAGTACATGAGTTATGTTTAATAAAACAGTCATCAGAGAAGTGTTTTGAACAGATGTAATCATATTTTTTCGGACGCCAACTAGGCTTTTCAATGTTTTTGAGCCATAATCTAGTCTTCTATTGTCAGTCGGAAACCTGTGAATTAGTAAACATTGTTTTAAAATAATATGTATTTGATAATACAAATCTGTCTTCGGCGATTTTTACGTTCTTGAACGTTCTATCTATTTAAGATATTGATAGAAAAAATATCGATAAATTTTATCGACAAGGAACTTTTACAGCACTATTGAATTTTATTGTTTATAAAAAACCGATAATACAAAGACAAATGCGTTGTAATCACGTATAAATAAGATTAGTAACATATTTTTAAGTGCCTATAATATCAATAGAAGTTTTAATTTCTTGAATATTAGCCGTAAATTCACTTACTTGTGGAATGTAACCCCACTTCCCTTCTGGTAAAAAGTTTTGCATAACACGCACTCTTTCATGGTTTACCTATTAACTAACACCACTTATTTATGTATTAACTATATTAATACGACACAACAAACAAGTTTAATCGCGTTAAACCTTCAAAATCACTTTATAAACACGGAGACAATGTAAACAAAACAACGGCCATTTGCATTTTACGTCAGATTTAGTTCCTTTCCCCCACGCTGGGGGCGCTTCAAATAGGCACAATAGATAGCTGTCATTTTAAAGGATATCATTAGTTTAGCGTACTTGTATCATGGACGTCAGTGGCGCAAGCCCACCGCTTTCATAACATATCTCCTCTCATATATCTGTGGTCCAGCCGTTCTCATGTGATACGCTCGCTTACCAACGATATCATTTTATTTATATAGGAATGTTATATGATTAGCAAAATAGTTCAATAAATTTTACTCATTATGATTTATCATGTTTTGTAATAAATGTATACGTCGGATACGTATCCTCCTTTTCTTATAAAAAATATCGATATAGTTATTGAATATCTCCCCATTATATATATCGAAGAGACACAGAGAACCTTTAGCTCACTCGTCTCATTCGAATTGTAGAGTCATTTGCTGAGAAAAAGGACAAAGTTGTTTTGACAACCCCTCTTTCAGCTCTTCAAGTGGCGTTTGGTCTCGTATAACACTCCTGCTACAGCATCGCCTGTCTGTAATGCACTTTCGATTAACGACATTAGGCGCAGGTGGTGCTTGGACTTAGTCTCCTTTTTGTTTGTTTATTTGTCTTTGTGGTAGACCTATTACTGTGCTACATTTACATTAGGCATTTGCTCGATAATAACAATGGTTCTGAGATCATTATTATCGTCGGTGTTCTTATTACGTTCTGGAAATTTATCGAAAAATGCCCTCAGAGTTACTTTGCTAGCTCCCTGCATTAGTTCCAAACAAATATTGTGCAATCTTACTACGGACCTGTCATCTGGGAGTAAATCTACTTCAAAACAAACAGGTATTATGAATGTGATATACTTATATTGAACATTTATTGGCTGATTTCATTATTTGTTGAATTTTTTTTTTTTTTAGGTTTTGATATATCTAAAGCAAAGATAATTTTTTCCCTTAATTTTCAATCTTCTGATGATGCTGTACCATTCTATAAATTACCAATAAAGACTTTGATTCACATACACAAGACAACAAAGAATGATGTATGCAATAACTTTTGTAAAAACAGACTCTACTATATTGCTTCACTCATCAAGGTTTGTACAATATATTATAATATGAATTACTGATCGTTTTCGGCTATTGTAGACACACAGTTTAATGTCATTTACTCCACAGGTTCCTCCATCAACACTGAGCGAAAAACTTGCTAAGAGAACTTTTATTTATAGCTTGTCATTTGACTGGATAGAGAAATCATTAAATGTGTTACTTGGTAAGACTTATAATTACGTCATTGGTCTAGTAGTTGTTAGTGCACCTTGCCAATCATGAGTTACTGGGTTTGATACCCCGCTGTTGTCATTTTTAAAAGAAACATTACACTTGCCCAATTGTATTGTATTGTCAAGGATTTTTATCCAATTCCTGTGTGTGTCAATATTTGCACCTACATATATTAAATATTGATTTCAGAAATGGGTGTTTCTGGTGATCGCATACTGAGGGATTTGTGGGTACTTAAGTACCATCATAAAACCATCCGGGAGAGACTAGAAAACGTTAAAAGCAGGGGTGTTGATAACCTTTATCCATGGATGGTAAGATGCTCAGAAGAAATATTGAACAGGTGAGTCTGAGAATGTTATACTTGTTAGTTGTATGAGTGCGATAATGGGTTTGTTAACTACATAATAATTATAGGTGAATCTGTATTTTTTTTGCATTTATGTTATTAAGTGATATCTATTTTAGGTGATATATGCATTTTAGGTCTATAAGCATATCTCAAGAAACCAAGAACATTCTGGGTGAAAGTAAATCAACACAGACCTACCTTGCAAATCGTTTAGATACTTCCCTTGAGGTGGTTGAAGAAATGTGTTTAAAAATGCCTGCACTCAGGACCATAAGAGTAACCAAGGTATTACTTTTATCACAATTTAATTATTAAACTTACAGTTAAAAATACTTGGGCTCTTGTGATTAATAAAATTGACAAATTGTTGCAGGTCAAAAATTTTCTAGATTTTCTTATAAAAGAAGGTTTTGATGTGGAAGACATAGTAACTAAACCTAGAGTTTTATCTGCATCTCAGAAAACAGTTAAACAAAGACTGGAAAAATTGAGAGAATTGGGTTTAAATGAAATAAATCTAAATATATTGTGTAGGAGCAGAAAAGACTTCAAACGATTTTGTGAGTCACTCAAAACCGCATCAAATGAATGTAAGTGACAATGTAATGTGTAGTGCTTGTGACAATGTTACTAATACTATCCGCCTATCATGGATGTTTCATTATTGTAGACTAAATTTATGGTAAATATTACATTATACTTTTTTTTTTTGCTCTTACACATAGAAACCAGAAAAAATATCCTTTTGAGAGAGCCAATTTGTGGGAGTGTTTGCTTATCAATCCTCACCTGTAAAGCCTACAAGAACGAGAATCTTTTTATCCGAAGGCCTTCCATCAGGTTGTGTGGTAACATATTGTATGAACCTATTATGGTACTTAGTATGTACTATTTAGACAGTATATATTTCTTGCGGCGGTGCTGTGTATTGTTTATTACACTCAATAGAAGGCGGATCTGAGTGAAAATTGGTGGAATGATATTTTAGCCACAATAAATTATAATATAAATTTGGTTAAAAGTTGAAATTTCATGCCGCCGCCGCCGCTATTATATTTACAAACATTTCGAAAAATGCTAAGAATGTACCTACTTTATGATTCTCTTCGAAGTCGAAAGTGTAGATAGGAATCTATCTTTAATTCATAGCTGCTTAACAGATCATTGGATAAATCCAATAGTATTGATTGGACAGCCCTTGTAGTGATTCTGTAAAATCCAGGGAATGTCTTATACGAAATCTGTGTAAAGGCTGTTTCCAGGAGCGTAGTTCTTTCACACGTCGGTATACGGACGCCGTTATGCCTCCTATACGTTCCGTTGAATATCAAGTACCGAGTTGCCGTGCCCGTACCCATGTGAACGGTTTCTTACTACACAATATGTTACAAATCGGATGCTGCTCAACACAGCTAATTTTGGGAACCGGCGGCGGTGTTATCTAGATCTGAACTTCTCACTTTCGAGCTTTTATCAAATATCCAGGAAGTCTGCATACAGACTTATTACCGATACTTACATACAGTTACTGCTGTCTGCCTCCCGAGCCCAAGCCATACTTACCTAAAAGCTACCACTGCCGACAGATTTTTTCGGGCAAGAAAGGCAGCGCCTTTAGAGGACGAAGAACGGATGGGTTCCTGATCAAGTTTTAAGTAATATTTAATAACGTCTCTGTATTTTTTTCAGGTGGCAAGGCATCAGACCATTGACTTTGTAAAGAATTAGACATTTTATCTTTGCAAATATGGCATATTTATAAATGGCTTTTATTAACATGTTAGTTAACAAAATAAACTAATGAAAATATGAAAATGGTTTTTTTCGTTTCGTATCCCGATATGTACCTATCAACTAAAACTTGGCTACCAGTACCACATTATGACTTTCCTTTCGATGTCAACCAGCATATTTATGAATAAGCATCAACATACAAGGATAAGGATATTTTTATCACTGATCTGCTGTATCTAGTAGTATAGTATGTAGTAGACAAATAGATACAATGGCGCAGTGATGTTGTCTTTGGTTACGAATATTATAACATAGAATTCCCGTTGCAACAATATTTAAAAAAAATGCAATAGTATAACCCCCTAATTGAAATAAAACTAATCTTAAGGATTTTATCGCGGTTTATTTTTTTATTTTACGTTCCCGACGTAAAGTTTTATTTCAATGTGTAGTATTCGCGTAAATATAAGAAATCAATATAACCCCCTAATTTATAAACTTTTATAACTTTATCAAACGTCATGTAGTCCTGTGTTAAAGTTTGCTTTGCGGAGTATTATATGGAGTTCGATAATGTTTATAGAGCGTCTATAAATTCGGGGGTGTCTGCTAAGTTTAGTTATCTGACACCAAAAACTACTGATCCATTGTAAATGGGGTTTGGGTTGATTTGATAGCCGGCTTGTGATGAAACAAAAAAAAACAGATTCTTGTAAGTTATGATAGATAATATGTAATTGTGAGTCAAATTAATTGATAAGGTTTCACCAAATTTTATTTTTCATATAATATATATTATAATATATTATGGAATTGATAACCCAATATTGGATCAATCCTATTTCTAGACTGCACAATAGCACACAGTCAAGTTTGAGTGAATCTGTGTAGTTGGAGAGGACATGCCTTGATTCATGATACAGGTCTCGCTCAAGCTGTGCCTATAAGAAACCAACACACAATACATAGCTAAGTATGGGAATTATAACCAATACATTATTTAAAACCATCTAAAAAATGATACAATAAAATTAGACCTATGACATATCACAGGCAGGTTTTTACTCAAACTTTAATTCTAATCCCATAAAATTACATTTTCCAATGAATTTTCTTATAAAAGCTCTACTAGCAATTTTAATGATGAGAAATTACTAAAACCACCTCCAATAAATGACATTTAAATCATGGAATGATATCTACCATGGTTTTTCAATGTTAAATGAACATATCCTAGTTACTGCAATAAATTTAATGATAAAGGCATATGAAATACATAGGTAGTTACTTTGAAAATGTCAATACACTGCATGCATAGTCAAATAATTATTATTCTAGCATTCTGTGAACTAGGTTTAACAATATGGTGTACCTACCTACTTAAATTTACATATTAATACCTATAAAATTATATAGTGTGAGGTTTGAGTAAAAATCCATATTTGTGGACAATTGAACTATTGGTGTGCACATTGCACCCCAGGCCCTGTATGCATGTGCTCCTCATCATCACTGGCATAAGCTTCCTCTCTACCCCTGCCGCGCTCACTGGCTGTGTAGTCCATCAGATTCACTTCTTCCACATCCTCTCCAGTTGGCATCACAAATGCTGGGCGTGGGGGGAGTACACTCTCAATTTGCTTTAGCTGCTCCTCAGTAGCAAAGTTGTTTTCAGGGAATACTACATCAAACTTAATGTAAAGATTGCCTTTCTCAAATGGGTTCTTAAACTGTGGCATGCCTTCACCCTGTATTCCTTTGAGGTCTCCGGGTTTTATCAGTTCTCCTGGTGAGTGTCTTACAAGTAAATCTCTGCCATCTAAATGCTTGATAACAAACTCAAAACCACACAAGGCCTCAGTTAGTGTGATTTCATGTTTCATCAAAAGGTCATCACCAGTTCTCTGGAAAACATCATGAGCCTTCTGCTGCAGCACAATAATAACATCTCCAGGCTGAGTGTCAGGCTGTTGATCACCTTCTCCTCTAAAGAAAATCTTCTGGTTCTCACGCATTCCCTTTTCAACATGAACTTCTAGAATTTTTGTCTCATTTAAGACTTTCTTACCTTTGCACTTGGGGCACTTATCTTTTTCATTAATAGTTTCACCCTGACCATGACATGTTGGACAGCGAGACTGAAATTGGCGTGTCATGTGAGGTGCAATTTGCTGGTAAGACACTTTGATTCCTTGGCCATGGCAGTCCTTACAAGTCGCAACTGCTCCTGGCTTACCACCTATTCCTTTACATGGCCCACAAATTACATTTTTACTTAGCTGTAATTTGGTAGTTTTACCCATGTACATGTCCTCTAAAGAAACTTTAAGAGGGTGCATGGTATCTTCCCCACGAGCCGGCCCTCGGCCTCTGCTGCCCCCTCCCATACCGAATATATCACCGAAAAAATGTCCAAACAGATCGTCAGGAGGAAATCCTCCTCCTTGGCCACCCTCTTGTAGCCCCTTTAAGCCGTATTTGTCATAGACTTGCCTCTTTTTTGGATCAGACAATACTTCATAGGCGTAACTAATTTCCTTGAATTTATCACCTGCGGCAGGATTTTTGTCAGGATGAAATTCTTTTGCCAGTTTATGATAGCTCTGCAATTATAACATTTTATATTTTACTCCAAAAATTACGATGAAATTAGACAATGAACAGAATTAATGCAAAGATTAGGTGACATTGCATGTGCGATTAAAACATAGCGTGGAGCTGTTCAATTGTACTTACCCTTTTTATTTCAGAATCACTGGCACTTCTAGAAACACCTAAAACCTCGTATAATTTAACATCAGCCATTTTCCTCAAGGTATATAGGAAAAAGAATGAGGAGCTATGCAATGATTAAATGTGCACTATAGGAAAGGTTTTTTTTCTTTGTAGCACAAAGGTCGATGCTACGACGATCAATCAGCCTTACATACTATTTAGTCTATGGTTTAAGTATATCATAATCGACTAATACGCACAATTTTAAGGAGCAAAGACATTCTATGGGTAGGGTTTCCTTCCTATATTCCTGTGCGATATTCAAACAAAAGTCTAAGTGGTATGCATGCATATCATCAGAGCTTGTGGACGATTACCGTGGTCGAAGAGGAGATACATTTTGGCGGAAATTGAACAGTGAAGTTGACAATTTTGTTCGAATTCCTACAAAAGGTGTTTCTTTGACTTATAATGTGTAATATTAATGGGATCATAACAATTTTGTGTTTATAAACATGCACGAGTTAAAAGGAAATAAAGTAAAACAGTATAGCTTGACTTTTAGAGTTCTGCCAATGTCCATTAATTTTCAGTAAAGTATCCCCTTTATTGATAGGACTAGGGGATTCATTTTCATCATCATTATAATCATCAGAGGTATATATATTATTTAAAATCATTCCCTTGATATTGGCATATATGGGACTATTTTGTAGCCAATATTTTAAACGACTACTTGTAGTGTGCGTAGCAGTGTGACCGTTTTTAGTATATTCAGTACCAAATTGGTATAATTTGGGCTCCGTAAAACAAATTTTTTGGTATCCTTTCATATTCTGGTATTTTTTGGCGTAGTCATTTACCAACGTATTGTGGTCTAGTTATTGGTGTTATTCAGGCAGAATTTCAAGTACGGCTGCCAACTGGGCCCGGAACTCGATAAGCCTAATCCTGGATTTTGATTGGGATTTTGAACGACTGCCGTCAGTTTTGTTTCGTAGAAACCCATAGGTTCATACCCAGTTAGTTAGCTTACGGCCCGCTATGACGTAATACACCTACCCTACCGATCAATCCACCAAGAGCACTGTCTCGCGATTTTACTCATTACTTGTAATCAAAGCATTAGTTTGACAGTACCTAACCTTTATTTCTTTTCTTACAAATATGGCTACAGCAAAATCTAGACCGATCCATTATAAAATTAATGCTCAATGTGTATGCTTGAGTAGGTAATTCAATTTTTCTAATACTACTACGTATATAAGTAGGTAGGTTACCTAACCTACCTGCTCTCTTAGCTACAATCACAAGGCCTACAACATTCGCTAACTTTGATGCTCACTTGACTAGGTAGGTACCTACTAAGTAATACATATACAAGTGACTAGGGTCCATGTACCCAAGAATGAATTCAAAGATTCAAAGCGACCATAAAATCAGCATGCACCTTTTCGACAAGAGACCATGTAGGTACTTACATCGTTACATGATAATAATTAACGTATATCTTCTTATCTTATCTTATAATATATATAAATTACGTGTCACGGTGTTTGTCCGCTTTGGACTCCTAAACTACCTACTTAACCGATTTAAATAAAATTTTGCACATTGTGTGCAGTTATATCCAAGTTGAAAGATAGGATAGTTTATATCTCAATTTATAATCGCACATATTTAACTATCAAAATATTTCCTAGAAATAATGTCTATGGCAAAACAACGTTTGCCGGGTCAGCTAGATATCTATATATTTAAACCTATTTGTATATATATTTTTTTTATAAAAATATCGTGGGTAATATAAGTTATATATAAGGTATATAAATACTTTCAATACAGGCCGAAACGCTGATTTGAGAATTTATAGCTAACTAGGTACATTATTTCTTCATCTGAGCTAGGTACGAACCTATATCTCAAGGAAATAACTGGACGGATTTCATTAAAATTTGGCTAATGCAGGGTAAGTGTGTCTAACGGTCTTAAATATTGATGTGAGTTTTGAGCGGCTATTATTGATTGATTTCGTGTGATGGTAGCTCTCAAATAATTTATGGGATCACTGAAATCAGTACCGTAGCTGTACATATTATAAACTTCACGTACTACCTATCGTTCATCGTTCTTCAACTTCCAGTGTCGCAAAATAACAAGGATGTACGTATGTTTCCCACATGGCTGACGACTGTAGTCCAGCAGTGACCACTATCTGAGTGTGTGATTAGTGATAATGGTCACAATGTGGTTGACACATATCATACAAACATATCCAACGATGTACCTATGCTGATATTTATAAATAAAACCCTGAAAATGGTAGTTACTTTATCCAAGCTACCATTCGCTCGTCAATAGGTACTGTGAAAACGGAATTATCTAAAACTCGCCCTGCGCACGCGGCACGTAGTCGGGGCTGCAGCGAGTAGCCGCGATGCTATTGGCCATTCATTCAAACACTAAATACGAACATAAACATTAAATATTGATTTCTTATATTTATGCGAATACTACACATTGAAATAAAACTAATTTTAGCACGTTTATAAACGTACGTATATACGTATACGTACAACTTACTATACGTTTAACATCGAGAACGTAAAAAACATAAAACGCGATAAAATACGTGAAATTAGTTTTATTTCAATGAAAAATAAAGTTCAGTTCGTCGTGTCAAACTTACCTATCCGGCGGTATGTGCATGTGCGAGGTAGTGCTACCTTTATCATTGTGTTTACCTACGTTGAACCTTCGTTAACCAACACTGACACACGCGCTTCTCACGCACACCCGAAATCTACCAGTATGGTTTTGTGTTTACTTACTTCGAAAGTCATAAGAAAGTATTCGCTTTATGAGATAATCAAACAATTTGTCTTGACACTTGCATAAAATTTCTTATATAACGTCTGAAATTAATTGCGAACCCTATCTATGCGTAATTGCTCCATAGTTCATAAACACGTACTGTTGCGACGATACATTTAACATCCAAAAAGGGTAGACTTAATGTCGAATAATCATCAATTCAACCATAATGATCAACTTTCATTCAATATCGATAAGGCCTACAGCATTATGACCTCTTTTTACATTATTACATCACGGTGTGATCGTTTTGATGTAGGTTGTCCATTCGAAATTCAAAATAAATAAAAATAATGTTCTTATCATTGTACTTACCTACAAACAAAAATCTAATTAAGCACGGTAGGTACCTACATCACTAGAATGGTATTATTGAAATCGGTTCACAAATACCGGAGCGGTGAACGGAATGATGGGGATATCTGGCAAGATAGAATGAAAAAATACCGCTACTTACAGTCCAAAAAGAAGGCGTATATCTTAGATACAGCCAATAATTGAGAACCTCCTGTTCTTTAAAAATCCGTTTAAATTCATAAGAAGGTCGTTACTCCTTCCCCAGAACCATGAATGAGACCTGACTAAATAAGAATCTATTTCGGATTATTTTATAACCAGGAAACGACTTGTTATAATCAATATCTTAAATTATTGTCGGAATAAAGTTCTAATATTATAAAAGTTGCATAATTCCAACTTTCAATGTGGCAATGGTGAGAGTGTATAGGAGTAATAACTAAAGCATTCGTTATATCTCTGAGGTCTATATCGTGGTTGTTTATTACCGACCATTAGCATTAGTTGGGTAGGTGTCACCAGGGCTGTACGGGGTTACGGCTTATGAATTTATACTGTTGCTCGAACTACCAACTGTAATTATTAAAATTCATTAAGCCTAACCTAACCTTTAATTTAACGGCTCGCAGCCAGTAACAACTACCGGTGCTAGATTACGAAGATCACATTAAAAAAAAAAGAATTGAAATAAAAAAAATATTATCACGTAGGTACCGAGTGGACGGTGCGGTTGTGCACTGGTGCATAGAGCTATTTAAAACGTGCGTTGTTTGTATGATTCGGTTTCTTTAAAAAAAAACATTGAAACATTTATTTTAATAATGAATAAGTAATATGATCGGAATCTGTGACTAAGGTACTCGTAAACTATTTTTCTAATTACTATCATCTATGGAGTAAAGATTGTCGCATCTACACGGATGGTCTAGTAAAAGGAGGCTTACAGGTTTTGCAAGGGGCAGGGGCCACGACTAACCTCACGACTCGGTCATGTGGCGCGGAGTGCTAGACTGACTACGGTTACGCAAGGCACGGCGACCGCGCGGCGTTCATCTTCTCCAAGCCTTTCGATAATAACCTCGTGGGTAATTATCTAAGCCGAGGATATCGCTGGAGATTCTTCGAGAATATTGCAAGACTA
The DNA here is from genome assembly GCA_905404115.1 of Pheosia gnoma. Lineage (NCBI taxonomy): Eukaryota > Metazoa > Arthropoda > Insecta > Lepidoptera > Notodontidae > Pheosia > Pheosia gnoma. The sequence goes on along the minus strand of FR989894.1, from coordinate 4,818,641 downwards.
CATTTGTACATTACGTTCAACCTCCACAAGTCATTTGGACGCGAGATAGCAGTCGATTTAACCTCAAGGCTCATTTTGGCCGCATATAGGTTTACGATCTCCATTGTCGATTGTTGTGGGCTGTGGGCACTTGTAGGCCGACTATGCATCTAATTGTATGCAATACTTAGGCACAGCACAGTATTAACACTGCTCTTACAGGGCTGTACTTTCATAGCGAACAATATAATTGATAGGGAATTACTTATGCATTCATTAGTAATCTGTGGTTTCTTCAATACATGTTACCTAGGCAACAAAACTTAATGATAGTGATTTATATATTCTAATGTTTCCATAAGCAATTGGTGTGTGGAAATGATTCTCTCAAAACATCGTTTAATTTACTTATTACTTAAGTAAGAGTTTGAATAACATAAACTTTCTCCAAACATTGAAATGGTTATACAATATATGATAAATAAAATATAATTCCGTTGTCTACACAAACGTCGTAACGTAACGTTTGTAATCTTGAACTTCATGCATACCTAATGCCCTGCAACAACTCGGTTGATCATTTGATACGCGATACGTAGTATCTGCTATTACCTACCTAATATAAGTAAAAAATACCTGTAAATAAAACCGCTAAGCTCAGTTTTATTTGACTTTCACTGCCGTACCACATATAATATGTACCTACATCAAAACATGGACGACCTCGCATCCGATGTTGCATTTATATGCTTACCTATTGCACAAATGCAATGACTTGGTATCGCATATGAATAAATCAAGTGTTTGCGTTAAAATATAATGCAGGTACTTAAATGTCTATTTCAAAATACAGATCACGTATAAGTCAGTGTGTCTACAAAGTGATGGGCCATAAAATGCCTATATTTATGTAAATAACAGCCTCAACTACCAGCCCTACACGTCGCCGGATCTGTTGGGCCACGATTTGTATATTGGCATGCAAATTGGTAGGGATTATACAAATCCACACTAGAGCTTGCCCAATATGTAGGGCCGATTTGTTTTATGCGGAAAAGGGTGAAACTTATTCAACTACTTGTGCTGAGTTTTGTGGAATAAATGTGAAGGATTAAAACTGCACTGGGCAGGTTCTGATTATCATCTCTTACTAGTAACGCGTACTAAATACATGGTGGTTGGTTGGTTTTCAGATTTTTCACGTTTTTTTTTCATTCAATATTATTGTATGTACGCATGTATTACCTTGGATCTTCTTTGAAACAGGTACCTAATTCAGTCAGAGTCTACTTACTGTGCACCTACAATTCTACACGGAGTAACATTTACTAATAATGATGTATGTAATTAGGCTAATTACTCATCTACATGTAATAATAATGTTGCAAATATTAGTTATAAATATACCCCGTAGATCAGGAGTATTGTAAAAGATTAGAACATCAAAGATGACAGAGCAAGAATTTCGAACACATTGGACTACAAACCGTATCTATAGTATTACTTTAGTAGGTATTGTGTATTACTTCCTCGTCTTGGTACTATTTGAATTGTCTATATTATATATGGGGTATGCCTTGGAGGGAGATTTTATTTTTGCCTGAGGTATGTACCTACATTATTATATAACATAGGCATTCTTGTACGCCTGTCAAAAAGAAACGACATTACGAAATTATTTATTTAATAGCTGCGTGAGATTGATGACCTTTACGCATTAATCATGCATGAGTAAAAACATGTTTTCTTTTTTAAATTATTGCTTTTTATATGTGGCATGGCAACTCCAGAACGGATGGACTGATTTCAACGCGTTGTTTGCTGCTTGATAGCTGATGGTTGTAGGTATCATCCCAGAGCTAAACAAATGATCAACATCGAAGTACCTACTGATAATCAGGTCATATGTCTGGCTCACTGAGGACCATTTAATTTGCGTCGTAATTGTGTACAAGTGTATTGTTATGTAAACTTACTCTCGTATCCGGCTACGACCTCCAGAAGGTCTTCGGGTTTTGTGTAGTGAAGAGGTGCGCCGGCGCGGGCGGGTCTTCTCTGGTATTGGAAGTGAAAGTGAATGAATGTCGGAGGCTTAATTAGAGAGGAGACCTGCGGCTGCGTCAGTCCCTCCGACACCGTCGCGCCATACACCTGCGCCCCGCGTTCCGACACCGCCGCACGCGCACACCGCTCGTCGTCCGCACGCAAGCGCATCATCCACTGCAAACACTACTCACTCAACTCTACACAGAGGTACGCGCAGTATTTCATGAAGCTACACTCTAGTGCGATTTTTATCCAACTAAATTATTTATCAATGTGTGTGTTTCTATTATCATAAATCACTTGTTATTATATTATACTTATACTTTAATCCAACAAATAACTTGCAATATCAAGTTATATCTAAAGATAACAATTTTCAGTGAAATTGTGTTTTCCCTCGGAAAGAAAAACTGAGAGGAGTAAGTTCCTAAGTACCCTTCTTACTTACCTCCCTAATCAACGAAAATTGCACAGTAGTACCACCTCTTTTATTCCGATTACATAGGCAGACTCCAATACGAAAGTACGAAACGAAGTATTTATTTACTTTGATTACATTAACAAACACTTAGTTATATTTTCAAAAATAATGATAAGTAGGTAATTTGTAAAGAAGTAGGCAATCGACGACAATACCCAATGAATTTAAAAGGAATTTGCGTCACATAAATGTAGTGTAGGTATATACCAACAATAAGTAAATAATAAAGTACCTACCTAGTTATTCATCTTACGACTTTATGCGCAAACGTTACGTCGTGACATGAAGCGCGCGCGCAGCTTTCGGTTACCATAAAATGCGTCCCAAATCAACGATTTCTCGCATCGAGTAGCTTTTCACGCAAACGTTTAAACTCGCAGCAAGGAGGTCAGCGAAGCGGGGTTTGCTTTCACAAACACAACTAAATAAATTCATCTCACGTATCGATTGTCCTCCAGTATTCGTGATCTGCATAAATAAAAGAAAGTGAACTTGCAATACGGGCTCACCCGTGACAACTTTCGTCAAATCGAGCGGCCCGGCCGTCAGCGGAGCCCCCGCCAGGGGCACCTGCCGGCCATGGCACGCGCCGCGGTCAGACCCACAGATCACGATACTCATATATCTGTGGTCAGACCCAAATATTACCTATTATGACTAGCTCCAGTCCTTGTAGATCTGGACATCTTTTTTGTCTATGAATTCCAAAAGCCGACCATTTAGATCTAACAAAATATAGAAACCTAACAAATATAGAAACAAAGATATATATCTAAGTATCATGGATCCCGAAGCTTTTATATGTGTAACGCCCCGGATTTTACTCGTAGTTGAGCAACCGGCTATCCCTCCCCTCTGATATATAGGGAGATATCATACCCCCCTCATTATGACAATTTAGGTATAGATACATACTTAGTACAAGACAAGACACACGTACAAGATAAAAAGTACAAGACTATTGGTAATAATCATCACGTGTTCTCTCGGGATTAATCTATATCTTCATCATGTTCAATATTGTTTTAATGATTTAAGAATAAAACAAAAAATTCACCGTGACAATATGTTTGTTGTCCATCACCGACTTAATGAATGAGAGGTGAAATGTTGTTTTACGTTGCGTGATGAAGTAATAGTGTCTTACGTCACGGGCGCCATATTATATCCCGACCTATCGATTCTAGGGTAGCTCCCGAGCATAGTTAGGAAGGTTAGAGTTAACTCGCGAGTGAAGCGAGGGAGTCAAGGAAAGACTCCTGAGTGCAGCGCGGGATTAGAACTCGCCCAAGACGAAGACGGCTTTTGCGAGAAAATATAAAGCAAGCAAGGCTACTAAGATATAAAACCAAATAGGTTCCAAATTAAAAAAAAAATATTCACCTGCGGGTTATAATGAGAACAATAATTCGCAACTAAACCCTGTAGGAATCTAATCCCTAATGACTTACTTTAGCTAAGGTTTACATGATATATAATTGGACATGGTCGAGGAGGTGGTGTTAATTTTTTTTTTTTGATAACCAGATGAGCCGGCATGTGTGCCTGGCGGCAGTTGTCCTGCTGGCCGCGATCTGCGTTTCCGAAGCCCAGCGGCGCCTGGCCCTTCCTGACCCAAAGAGTTGCGCCAACAGTACGTATATCACTCATTGCTTTGTCTACGCGATCGACCAGGGACTGCGATGCGCGGAAGTCCCCAGGGCTGGGAAGGCCGCAGTCTAGCACTGGACGACTTCGATAAATTAAATTCAAGGACAAATAAGATGTGATGTCTTATCCTGACATACTACTAGAATTGAAGGTTTTGAGTGTAAGAAGCTTAGACAACAGTGACTTCTAGACGTAATTCCCAAATTCCCTGAAATATTATTCAAGCGTCTTGGAGAACTTGCCTCGCTCTAATTGACTGACATGGTAGCGACACCACCAAAGGTCGCTTGCTACCATACCAAGAAGTTCAGCAATATAAAAATATCATAAAGGAACCTGTACGGATTATTATCATTTACATAACTACAAGACTGCTTATCTTCAACGATAAGAGGATATACAAGAACCGTACAATGACCTACTGCTAGAATCCTGCTTGCGCATGGCATATGTATTATACACACATGCATTATTAAACGTATCAGAGGCAGTAGCAAGTACCAAACTTTCGATGTGCAAATCTTATTCTATCCTCGTTGTGGAGTGCATGTTGATGTATATTCAAGTTGTATGTAATTGGTAGGTAGGTTACCTAGAAATAGCCAGTCCATAGCAAGTTAGGTGTCCGAGCACGTACGCCAGTTGACATTATAAATAATGCCATATTTGGATTCCCACGCAAATAGTGCGTTAAGTCGACTGATATGAGTATATAAGTAATGGCTCTCTGATATTTTAAATATAGCTACTATTACGTAAGAAAGCCGGTATCCGATTAAATTGCACCCAATAGGTACTTATAGCGCAACTGTGCAATAAGCCTCTCTCTCAATCACTGTGTCATCCAAAGCGGCAAGTGGTGCTCCACTGAGAAGTTCGCGAATCTACATTTTTATACCTAGGTACACTTCTATTTAGTTACGTTTTATTTGAAAACATTAACGTTTTTGTTGTTCAGCAATGTAGGTAATTTTAAGTAGGTAGGTATATGGGGTATACGGGGTATATAGGGGCCATATCCGAAACTATAGGGAATAGCAAAAAATGCTTCTAAAGGACTCTCGAGATCGATTTTGAGGAAAACTAAAACTCCATTATTAGATTTTTTGTTAAATAATTCTCCGAGGCTGGTATTGAAACCGTTAATTTGAAAAAAAAAACAACAACTGTATTAATGCACCATCGCCATCGTTGTAAATTGAATGCACGGAAACCGAGCCGCCTGAAGGCCAGGGGCTTACGAGGAAGATTTATGATATGGAAAGAAATCTTGTATTAAGCATGCCAATTAAAAATCTCAATATTAAGTACCTACTGTAGATACCTAGGTTTTGCAACCAAGACCGTTTTTGTCGTGTATTTAAAAAAAAAAGATTTGTGTAATTTCTTCATATAAGCACTTAGATGTTGTGTATCATTCCTTTCACCTCAATTACCAATAACGTAACCTTGATTAGATCGAATTATGTCCGATATGGCAAAACATTCGAGTGAATCCGATAATTGCTTAGATTTTTTAAATTAAATGTCAATGTTGTAATGTTTGTGTACCACGTTGTGTAACATCAAAATGTTTAAGATTTAGATATAACTTATTTTGTTGGCATTCAAGTGCAAATTGTTCTTGAATTTTATATGTTCATCGTGTACTTAGGTTCTAGTACACATTGAAGTTATTGAAATAGTTTTGCAAAAGTAAAAAAAAACGGATGCTAAACACATGTAGTCATAAGTACTGCTCAACAACGGTAACGGTGGCTCGCCTTACAGGGCGAAATAATTTTCCTTGTGTTCTGTAGGTAAAGAAAATAATTCAATGTTTAGAAATGACCAATCTGATTAAAGTTGAGTAGGTACTATTCGATTTGATTGATTGATCTAGAAAACATTAACTTTTTTTTTCTTAGCGACGATTATATCTGATGGTAAGAGGTAAGTAAATCGTTCCTTCATTAAAAAAAAAACCATACCAAGATACCTACTTAAAACGATCAAGTTAGTAAGGAGGGGGTATCACACTACTTACTATCATACCAAGTAAGTGCATACTACCTATCTACTACATACCTAGTAAATTCATATCGAACAGCAATCTCAAAATATTTTAAAAATGGAATCACATAAAGCTGGACTCATGAGAACTAAGTCAGTGTTTCGCAACAGAGCCCGCATGGAAGGCGCGGCGCCTCTCATGCGATGCCATGTGGGAGCGCGGCCATTCATTGCACCTGTCTGTACAAAGCGAACAAAGATTCTTTGTGTTTATATGAACTGGAGTCAGGTACTGGGTATTTGAAGATACGTTACAGGTAGCTATAAAAATACCAGATTTTGATAATGGATAATATGTAATTGCCGTCGATATAAAGTCACTGTAGGATACAACTTAATACTAGCTGACCCAACACATTCATTTTATTCTTTCCAATAACATTAAATTTTTATTTATATAGATTTATTTAAATATAAAATACATTACTATCTCGAATATGATTTTTAAATATTATTAGTGACTCCTGAGAATAATTTCGCAATAAAAACAAGATAAAAATAGTTAGAACGAAATTAGGAATGTATGTTTCACGACTTTCTCTTGGAAACTGAGATGAGAAACAACGGTTTTAGTCGTTGTTTCACGTGGTAAGCACACAGATTATTATTTAATACCAATTTATGTTAGTTCAGGAACAAGTCTGCGAATTAAACTAGTTACATCATCGCACTGCATCCACGGAAAGTAACGATTATGGAAACATCTCCATCCATCTATGATTTAATTTATCTATTCACGCTCAGACATTCACTCTTGTTGCGTAATCACATTCCTAATAAAAATTGGTACGCTCTATGCGCGAGATTCGCTAATGGTTCCGGTAATACACACAGTACGACTTTTTTTAAACATTGTGCTGTGTGAACTGACGCAGTAATGATAATACACAATTAGTAATCTGAAAAGATGAATCGGTGAGAGGTTAAGTGCGAACGCTTTCTAGTTACGAAAGAATCGCTTCATTTAACGAGCTGACGATGGGCGGGATATTATGATTACACGCGTTTCGCGGTCGGTAATGTCGCGCATTACAGCGAGAGTTTAAAAAAATAAGGTACCTACAGTAATTTAAACAAGCTTTTTTCAATTAATAAATAATCTAAATACTACATTATAACCTTACCGATAATCCGTAAATATGATTAACTAAATTAAAGCTCAGTCTAGAATGCTGGATTACCTAAAATTTTTTGAAATAACTTTTTATCCGCGACTGTATCACTAGTCACAATTTTGTGTTCAAATTTCAATCCTATTGCACGAATCAGTAATTAGCCACTATTATATAGTCATTTTAAAACTTCGGTATAGGTACTTCTTTATCCGTGTATACAAAGAAAGTTGCGGCCACAGCTAGTTTTGAATATTTTTTATCAGGCTAAGAAAAATAAAGGAAACATATGTGGCAGAATAAATGAGATAGGTACTTGCTATGTAGGTTCTCGTCGATAATGGTTGTGTGAATCAGGACAACGCGGGCTGTGGTGCAACTGCCGACTTGTGACGACAAGGCATTTGTGATAAGTACCATTTCGAAATGCTAAACTAACCAACCACCTCGACCTGTCATCATCGACTTTTCAATAGGCGACCGACATGCTTTTGTGTGTAGGTAAGCACTTACTTACTTGTGGTTCTGTCGCCAACAAACAAGTGACATCTTGCGTAACCATCTTCCTCAAAGCTCACTCATGTGCTGCGTACCTATTCTAAAATCCAAGTATGTAAAACCATTTCACTAAAGTTTTTTAGTGCTTAAACACAGAGCTGCATTGCTTTCGGTGTTCCTTAAAATGTATGGTCAGCTGATCGCCTGCTATGAAGTGAACACCAAGCAAAACAAGGAATGTAGAACGCTGTTCTGTGTGCGCGAGCTCTAAGTTTTTTCTTCTCCGAGTTGATTTCAATTTGAACCTCTCCCGAATGTCTTACGGTGAAAAAAAAACTTTAGTACCTACTTAATTGTTATTTCAAGCATTACTTATCTAATGTTACATAAGTACTTGTCTGTTGTCTGCAGGAGTGCGCCACTCGACATACCGCGACGCGCGAGGGGTCCTGCACTCGTACTTCTTCAGCTGGGAGCACGCCCCCACACGCAGTCTGGAGGTAGACTGGCTCGACGCTAGGAATATCTGCCGTCGGCACTGTATGGACGCCGTCTCGCTGGAAACTCCACAGGTAACATAATTAGGTATTATTTACCGTTTATGGTCTGACATAAATGGCTCCCTGGATTCTAAAGTAATGTTTTATAATTAGCTCGGCAGCGCTGAATCTCATGTTTGTGCCAATGACAAAACGGTGTGACTACGCAATAGGGTAACCAATGAAGAGTGAAGATGTAACATTATTTAATAGTGCGTTTTCTTTAAAACACGCGTTCTTTGCAATAGGTATCTACTTATTTATAAACATGGTGGAATTTTAACTGTTGTTAGTTGAAATCGTGAATCTTGACATTCAAGCTCTCCCAAGATTTCTGGTATTTATAACCGACTTCAAAAAAAAGGAGGAGTTTGTTACCTCAGATCTCCGTCATTTATGAACCGATTTGGAAAATGATTTTTTTATATGAAAGGATATGCTTACAGATTGGTCCCATTTTTTTCAAAAAATTGTTCTGATCATGGGATCCATGAGGAATTGAGAGGACTCCTCAAATTTTATAGGCAAACCTATAGCAATTTTGGTATTTTCATCAAGAAGTCAAGCATTTGCATTCAGAAAGTATCATTTGCTGAAGTGAAAGTGATGAAGAAGACCACAAATGGCCACCGGAACATGTCAGTGATACGTATTTCACGGGTTGCGCCAAGATAATCTCGATTATGATCGTTAAGCGACAATGAAAAAGCAAATTTAATGAAATGGTTCTGATGAATATGGTACCATCGAACTGATCTGATGATAAACCCAGGAGGAACCGGAACATTGTAATAAAACAATGTATCCAAGCCGTGTTTGGGCTTATTGAAATTGTTATGGGATGCACTTTGGCTATAAATAAATCTTATTCGTGGATGTTCCGATTTCGATTATTCTTTTTTACAAAATAAGGTATACCTTTTTAAAATTCAGCGAGATTGATTCAGTGGTTTTTGTTTTATCTTGATTTCTTTGAATCTATGTTTTTCTCGCGATGATGTTATAATTGGTATACCTATTATCCAGTAAAAAAGATTGATATTACATTCTTTTTAGTGACAAATAATAGTAAATATATCCACTAAAAAGTGTAAAATAAAAAACTTTTTAACAAAATAAAAACCGTCTTCAAAAAACTAAAAAGCCAAAAATAATCTAATCTTGAAATCTACCTTGTCTAACTAAATCAAATATTTAACTAATCTGAAGTCGGTGCCAAATAAACTAACGATGAAGAATAACAAAAGTATACTCAGTAACGAGATGCGCGGACCAATTTGTAGGTATAGTCTTTGGCGCAGACCGGCAATATTCGACTCAGCTGTTTGTTTGGCACCGACTTCAGATTAGTTAAATATTTGATTTAGTTAAACAAGGTAGATTTCAAGATTAGATTATTTTTGGCTTTTTAGTTTTTTGAAGACGGTTTTTATTTTGTTAAAAAGTTTTTTATTTTAAGTAAAGTATCCACTGATTTTCTTATAAATACGCGAATACTATACATTGAAAAAAAAACTAAAATTACAAATTTTATCGCGTGTACGTTCACGCGATAAATACTGTAAAATCAGTTTTATTTCAAGGAGATTCTAGGTCGACTTTACCTAAGTACTGACTACTTAATATCCTATACTTGATTTGGTTTTAGACCTTAATTGGGTCTCATTCTCCGGTCTTATTGATTCGCTAAGTACAAGGCCCACGTGAAAAAGTTACATCGATAGGTATAATTGTGGTTTCACACACGTAACTAGGTCGATCGTGATGCTAATGTCCATTTCCCCACCACATCTCGCTATAATGCGCCAGAGCATTCACTTGAAGTCTTCGCACCAATTTGATTTCTAGAGGCTAGTTGTATTTGCGTTATGCAAGAATACAAAACAAAAGTGTAGATAAGTATTTTGCAATGACTTTTAAGAACAGAAGGCTAGATTAATTACGTGTATACGATTGTATGTTCATTGTGGAATATGCTACTTAGGTACCTACTTATTATAAGTATAAAAAATAGTATTATACCTCTAATATATCTGCGATTATACCGAATTAGCTAGGTATACATTTAGTTACATATTACACAGGTACATTCAGTTAGGTGCGTAACTTTTTCGAGCTCTGGACCAGAAACATTACTAAATACCTATGTATAAAACGAAGGGGATGGGTTTAACCCCCCCCCCCCCCCCCCCTGCGCCTACAGACTTGGCTATAGACTATGGTTTGCGAGCGATCGCACAGGTTATAATATTAATATATAGGTATACCCATTGTTATAATGCCTATCTATCGTTAACACTCATCCGTGTAACTTATCAATGGAATTATATACACCTACAAGTTTTCTCCTAAACACTTCCCGTCAACTCAACCGTGGATGCCAACGAACGCACCGCGCCTATTGTTATGAAGGCGGTGATATCTTACTTTTACCATGGACGGTTTTACCGATACCTTTCGCCCGCGCTATTATCTATTTTGCTTCGCAACTTAACTTACGTCTAAAATAAGTTAAATAGTAAAACCGCTCTTGAACCAGTTTTCAAGTGATGTTGAAATAGACAATTCCAAAAAACACATGTTTTCGATTCCCAGAACTCCGGAAGGGAAATTCCATTTTTTTTTACCGCACGACGTAATCAATTATAATTGTTTTATGTAAGTATCCTCAATGTACGCATAGCTCAGTTACATTTTGATGATGTGTAGAAGACTGTAAAGATATGTAGAGCGTTGAAGGCGTCGCGTGAAAGGGGTGCAACGGCCGAGTGCGTCACGACGGCTCCACGGACGCGGCCGCGGCGCCGGCGCAAGTAGCGCGCGGCACAAATACCTGCCCCAGTCGTGTTGCCCACTTCTTGAGCCGGACGTGCACTTCCCGACTATAACTAAAGTGCCTATCCTTATTTGCTACTAGCTATGCCCGCGGCTTTGTACGCGTGGACTTAGTTATTTGTTCGGGGAACATTGTATTGGTCATCATCATGGCTAATTTAATCAAAATCCGTTGAGGTTTCCCAGTGATGCGCGAAGACAACAAATCAAAAAATGGCGGATTCGGCCCCATTATCGAAAATAATGTTCTCTAACGACGATATTATTTTGTTGCAAGGACAGACACAACCATTATTTTTACTCCATATTAAATACCTAGCTTTGGACTAAGTCTAAACAAATATTTACCTAGACCTACTTTACACAGTTGAATCAACCACCTATCGGAGAGAGATGGAGCTGTAAGAAGTACTAATGAGACGCACGGCAGCTGCCTTTTCTTATAATCTTGTCTTTGCTGGGCGGTTGATAGGACCGTCTAGAAGCCCACTAAGAATTGCAATCCTTTTTTGCACGCATAGTGTCGTTGACCGAGGCCGTGACACTTCCCATAAACAGCATGTTGTGCGAGCTCCGGGTATGAAAACCGGATGAGTAGGTAGGTAAATAGCGTGCCTGGTAAGACGGTGACGCTCACTGACATACTAAACCTATGTGTAATTGGCTCGATCCGAAGGTGGGCACTGCGGACTCGATGATAATTTTGTTGCCTCTGATGGCACTACTATAATATTTTATTTGTTACAGGAGAACGAATTCGTGAAACAAAGGATCGCACGCGGCAACGTCCGGTACATTTGGACGTCTGGTCGTAAGTGCAACTTCGCGGGCTGCGACCGGCCCGACCTGCAGCCTCCCAATGTGAACGGCTGGTTCTGGTCCGGCTCCGGCGGCAAGATCGGATCTACCACACAACGGAACACCGGTGACTGGTCGTACACTGGCGGATACGGCCAGTCCCAGCCCGACAACCGCGAGGCAGCACAAGTGAGCCCGCATCTTTATATCTTATACATATTTATTCATAAAAGGTATACAACCTTTCAACCTGAGGCTCTGGCGGTTTTAATATCATTTATGTGAAGGACTAATTTCGAGAAGGCATTCTTAAAAAATAATGTACAAAAGCGCTAAAACGCGCAGGTCCAAAGATTAGTATACACAATTCTGAATCACGCTGTATATTATGATTAATAACGGTGAAACTATTTCCGAAAAGAGAAGCGAAAGCATACACTGCTATGTCTACTGACGTCATGCCATTAGTGAGCGCGGGTGCGACAAAGAAAGGGCACGGCCCCACTTTCTTTCCACTACTTGTTTTTACACACTTTAATATAAAATGTACTTGCAATTATGTAACATATATTTAATTCTTGCACTATAGGTATAAAAATAGTGTTTATGATTTGATACAACAATTATAAAAATATAAAATACTACTCGAGCCAATTTCCACGCACCCTGTACTTTAAATATATCGGGAAATTGGATATATACCTACATCTTTGTTTAGTTAGTTGCACCTCCTCATTGAAATGCTTGATTCAAGATTCAAGTAGCATTGTATATGCAGGTGCAAATTACTATCCGTAATAAGCACTCATCACATTGTTCTCCTCAGATGTTTTATAAATAGCTTTCAATTAATTTCAGGGCAACGACGAGTCGTGTTTGGCGATCCTGAATAACTTCTACAACGACGGCATCAAATGGCACGACGTCGCTTGCCACCACGTGAAGCCGTTCGTGTGCGAGGACAGCGACGAGCTGCTCAACTTCGTGCGCTCGCGCAACCCCACCCTGCGCGTATGAACCTCCACCGACGCCTCGGACCCCACGCTCGCCCTCTAGTAATTTAGATGGCTGACATTGTACAAAACAAAGTGTCTATCATATAAAATTAAGTTATTTATTAAATTAACAATCTGTTACATTTTCACGATTTGAGTATTTTACTGGAACAAGTATAGTTACCAGTAATATTTACTGAAGGGATTTAAGTGAAGTTATGGTACAGAGAAAACGTGTTAGGGAAAAGGAAAATTACAAATCATTATGACGTTTTAATAATCTCGAATTTCATATATCGGAAGATACGTACTGTTTACTCGGTTACATTAATTTATTATTTAACTAACCAGTATACCAATAGTTAAACATTTTGCATTCGTCAGTCATCCTTTCCAAGGTACATTCTTCTCAATATTGTTTCACTTGATTAATTTATAATTTGTAAAAAGCTCTGTTTTTGCACAAATAGGATTAACTTTTAAGGACTAGGAATAATAATAAAATATTATTACATTATTCGTCGTATTTTTATTAAAAAAAGTATACACTCGCAAATTCATCACTAATATACGTATAAAACCAAAACAATTAACACGATTATAATTATGTAAGTAGGTACCATAATAAATAATTATTAAATAACATTACCTAAAATGCCTAATAGGAATATTAACTGGATAAGACAATTTCGTAAGAGTATCTACTCGATAGAAATAACATAGTAAGTACCTACATTCGACATTGTAAAGGCTAGCGTACACTGGCGGGCCGCACCGCATTTTGTTTTTGCAAGACTTCGACAATGCTTTTAATTATGCGATGCCAGTTGCCATCTCCGTCGTTGCCACTGGCAACCGAACTTTTTCCTCACATGTTGCGATCTAACAGTTCGTTACAGTTAATGGTCATATTTGTGTATAAGCGAATTTGTGTTTTATGTCCACTGCTTCAAGAGTATTTATTGCAGATTTACCAAAATTTATGCGATGCATTATTCCAGCAATAAGTTACTACTGTACTCTCTGAGCATCTACGCCGTTTTTTACGCATTTAAAATTGATTAGAAGCTGAGGTACCTACTGGTTTAATAATAATAAAAAATAACAAAGGCAATGAAATAGTATAAAATCTCGAAAATGAATCCAATAGAAATCACATGGTTTACTATAATATCATTTTTAATATTTACTTAGATAATAATGTGATCAGATTGATGCAAATACAGTATTTCTTTACAAAAATTAAACACTGGCTCATTACAATACTACGTAGGCAATTAACTATCCGAGATCATTTCCGGACCCCTTTGCACGGTATTCGTAACTCAAAGCAAAATTGAGCATTATAGGACCCCTGAACCAAGTATATTTAAATCTAAATCGGTACAGCCGTTAAGCAGCTACGATGCCAAAGATAGACGAACGTGTCCCTGGCCTGGCATGGCCATTAGTCCTTGGACCTTTAAGCTCATTTTCGCATGGCCATACTTGGTTCTAGCGTCACAGTTTGTCAGTACCTTTTGCTTGTAACGTTTTAACATAAACTTTGTTAACTAAAGAAGTAATGAGGGTATATGAAATAGAACACAATTTATATTGCTGGTTTAGTTCGTAAGTTTTATGAAATATGGACACTATTCCCACGTCAAACCATATTTATAAATATAAAAATGTCATTAAAATACAAATTATTAAAAAAAAAACGAAAAACCCGACTGCAAAATACTTCACTGGAAAGAGGAAAATTAGGCGACAATTGCAGGCGGGGACAAACAAAATACTTACAAAACATATTTACTATAAAAATAAAATTGATATTCCCTTGAAGACAACCACGAACATATTTTGGTTAGTGGTTTGTTCCTGCCGTCAGGTGTTTTTGAAGTCACGGTTTTTGTTTTTTTTTTTTAATTACTATATTATACTAGTTACTTAATACTAATGTTAATCAGTCAAAACGTAAACAAATAACAGTCAAGTTTAAAAAGTTGCCTTCATAGAAGTTTTAATAAGTTTACAATGGCATTAAAATAGCGTAGTTCTCATCTGAAAAATACATTGTAATGCTAGTGAAAATAAACAAAAGGAGTTTATATTTGGGGGTCTAACTACATATACATCCCGCGCATGTAAACTCTTGTTTTAGACCCGTTTATAATGAAGGCGCGAGCGCCGTTTTTTTATGTTCTGGCTTTGCGGGCGAGCGCGGTTTAATACCTTAGAAGTGTCTGATAGGAGAGATTGCGCGGATGTTAATGTACTTTGTTAAAACCATGCAAACATAACTCACACAAAAATGAGATAACTAAATGTCAACAAATTCAAAATAAGACATTGGGGTAGTTTCATTACCATAGACCTAGGACGTCTCATTACACAAAAAAATCAAAAACCATTCACACATTTATTTTATAAATAAACGTAATCGTCAGAAGTATACTTTTAAAATATTTTACACTACTTACTTATGAATTTATGATCCAAGATCCGTCATAGATACATGATACTGTAATAAATCCCCAAAACATTTCAACGAGCTTCTTATTTTTTTTTAAACGTAGCTTGACGATCTTCTTGCCGCTCTGATATTCGCGACACCAGAAATATCAAGCCGTATGTATACGCTTGCGTACTATAAATGCATGGTTCCCCAATTAATGACAACAACATGTACATTCCGTCACCTTAAACAGGTGCTAGGAAGCGGAGAGACAGGCGACGTCGGCGAGTATGGCGGACATGAGGGTCTTGTCGCGTAGCGCGGCGGCCAGCTCCGCGGCGTCCCACTGCAGGCGCAGGCGCCGCGCGCGCGCCCCGCCCGCCCCGCCCCCGCCGCCGCCCCCCGCCCCGCCCCCGCACACGCGCAGCGCGCCGCGCGCCTCCAGCAGCGCGCACGCGTTCACCATTTCCCCCATGTCCAACGCTGCTATGTTACGCGCCGCGGACACCCTGCGATAACACAGCGTTATTATTACATACCCAATAGAGCTCCCGACGTGACGCCACGTTGACGCAACGATTACGTTAGTTCCTGCTCACCCAGGAACTAACGTAATCGTGGCGTCATCGAGAAATCATACTGGCACTGTCATTCTTGTTCATAAAACTTGCAGTGTGAGTAAGACGCTAGCGCGAGCGTTACCGTGACGCTCGTAAATCAATGCCGCTAAAGCCATGAGGCTCAATTTACACGTATAAATGGGCGTGGCCAGGGACAGCTTAAGTGACCTTCCCACACTGACCATGATACTAAAAAATGGCCAACGCAGGGGTGTTCAGATGATCAGATTTTTTATTATATACCTCAAATTGGGTCCTGTCTGGCTGATTAAGGAGCGGTAGACAAATAAAAACGTAGAAAATATTTAGATATAGAAAAATAATAATAATACTCACTTCTTGTAAACGTCGTGCAGTTTTCCCATAACTATATCTTTCGTTTTCCCCTTCGTCAGCATTAACATCAAACTGCACAGTATGAGTTTCTGTTGGAGCGGCAAGCCGTCGTCCACGTCCGCCTCCATCTTCCTCGACCCACCGTACACGTCGTTCAACACCTCGAGCACTTGCTTCAGCTCCACCGTGGCCGTGGAATCATTCATCATGTTGTCCACGGACCGATTGTCCGAGAATTTGTTACGTTTCGCGAGTTCTATCACTCGCCGTCCTATATCTAATGCTCTCCTCATGTCACCGGACACCGCGGATATTTTGGCTGCAAATAACATTGATATAATTTAATTTTGTTCAAATATAATAATAATAAGTTCTACTATCTTATTCTGGGGGTAGTATTTTAAATTGATACAATTTCATATGGGGGAGTCCGGTGTCTGAACTAGGAGATCCTGTACTACAGAACACCCAGTCCCCATCTCAGACTTAAAATAAAATATTAAAAACTTGCGCAGGTGTGTGTGTATTCATATGTGTGAGTGCATGGGAGCGTGGGTTACGTGGAGGTCAGTGGGAGGTGAATGTGTGTGAATGGAAGAGAGTTATTTAGCAGCATGTTCAACGAGAAGTTAAATTAAGCACATAGGTACCTTTATTTTAATATTGATTAATTTATGGAAGTGCACTGCTATGGCATACCAATGCCTTCAAATATGGGTGGTTTAACCCAGCCAGAGCTAGTTACTTTCCATGTGCATGCGACTAAAGGAGTCCCCGGACATGCATGTAATAACATAGCCAACGTACCTGCAAGCATCTGCAATGCGACTGGCGAGAAGACATTGGTGTTGTCCTCGTCGGCCAGCACTGCGGTGAATATGTCGATGATCTGGTGCCTGTCGTAGGGCGCGAAGTGCAGCGTGCGCGGGCGCAGCGAGCAGCGCGCCTGCAGCCGCGGCAGCGCGCGCTGCGTCAGGTCCAGCGCGTTGGCCGCGCCCACCAGCACCACGCGGTACCCGGCCACCGCCGGCCACTCGAATATCGTGTACAGGACCGATTGCCGCTTACTGTCCAACTGGTCTATCTCGTCTAGCACTAGGAGGCTGTAAGGGAGATATATCGTTATCATCTACCAAATCGAATAAAATCCCTTGCCATTATTCGAATTGAAATATGTGATTATGAATGATTTACAAATAACATCGAGATTCCTTGGCTTTATGGCATTGGTTCCTTCAAATCGTGCGTATACGTTTGTACAAACTTATTGCTATATGAAAAATTTAAACTTCAAAAAATATTTCATAGATTAGGAAAACTGCAGGATGTATATATATATATACTAGCTGCGCCCGGCAGTGTTACCCGCGATAGAATTTAAAACATCTATCCCACGGGAACCATACATTTTACCGGGATAAATAGTAGCCTATGTGCTATTCCAGACTATAATCTATCTCTGTGCCAAATTTCATCCAGATCCGTTCAGCCGTTCGGGCGTGAAAGAGTAACAAACATCCATCCATCCATCCATCCTAACTTTCACATTTATAATATTAGTATAGATAATCGATAATTTATATAAATTTTTCTTTCTTAGATCGAATTAAATAATTTGGGTTACTAAGAATGTTCAATTGCTGACTTTTCATCTATAATTTGTTACAATATTGATAATGGTTTAATTTTGATCTTGCTGTGCGCAATTACTCTTATACGATCTCATTGTGTTGATATGCCCCACATTATCTCATCAGCCCAGACGCTGTTTCATCTTACCCCTGACCTGGGGTACTATGAAACGGAGGTAGGGTTATAAAAACAACTGAATAATTTATGCTTATATAGTAGTATACAGACTGATTTAATGTTCCCAATTTTTTCTTTTATCATAGTAACTTTTTCGTTTTATTGTACCGCCACAGGCCCTACGTTTGAACATGCTTGCATTGTCAAAAAGGTACTTTACTTACATCATTTTGTGAGGTTTACTTAAATATTTTTCAATGGCGCTGTAACAAGCTTTTTCGGTCGATCCAGATGTCTTCAATTGTAGCTCTTTACAAATTCTGCTGTAGATGCTAGCGGCTGACTTCATCATGGTGCAGTTTATGTAAACTTGTTTGTATCCTTCTTTGAACTGAAATATACACGTAAACATTAGAATACTGATTCGTGGGATTATTTCGATAAGAGGAAAATTACATTACCTATAACATAGCTCGAAACGTGACCATGTAATCATAGAAAAATTGATGAAAATATCGGATAACATGATTAATATAGGTACTGAGATTGCCCCTAGTCCATTCTACGGTACGGTTAGTTTGGGCCCGTACAGTTGGTGTGTTTGGCGATATTTATCATTATTATATTCCAGAGGAGACAGACATGCGAGTGTAGCTTTACGAACCTTGGGTAAGTTGAGTATGTAAGATAAGCTGGCAGTTTTCCCAGTGCCCGGCTGCCCCGATATATATAAAGATGCAGATTCCTCCTTCTCTAGATGCTCCGTCAAGAAGTTGTCCAACCACTCTATTTCCTTCTCTCTGCTTGTAAGAGGCTTTGGCGGTGCATATTCACTGTCACATAATAAAATAATACTTAATTAATAATAATCTACTAGTATGTATTTACTGGCTGTATCCAGACCAACCGCGCATGGATTTATTGCGAGGAAAGCACTTTGGCAACGTCCGTCGCAAGGCTGCGCGGTCGATATGAACACGGCTATTGCCAGACTAAACATACCCTTTTGATTGTGTCTTGGTTTTAACATCATTAAAATTTGGAGAATTGTCGAAATTTCTTGATATTTTCTCAGGCGAACAATCTGAAAAATATAAAGCAAATATTAACGGCATTTACTATACCTACATATGATTGGAGTCATTAATCACTATGGATTTATGAAATAATTCGCTTAAACGGTTTACGCAGAGGGTCTGGGCCAGCCGGAGATGTAGTAGGCTGTAACGCTAGGGCTAAGTACTGCCTGCCACGCGGAAACGGCTTTAAGCTGTCCAAGCAGTAATGTCTCTGCTAGAACTTATTCGGCTCATGTAAATCAAACATATTTACCATCATCAAAGTCTTGCTTTGATTCATTTTTTAGAGGCCTCTTTAATTTCCTTCCATGTGTCACTTTTCCTATGTTTAATATATCTTCATTTTCGTTTGAGCTTACGTCTCTATCTTCTCGGTAAACCTTTTTACGAGATTTAAATGGAATTTTTGCTTGAATTGCTGCCATCTGCAAAATAATCGGTATCCAATAAATACATTATTTGAGGTCAATTATGTGACTAGGTACATAATATTCTATACCTTGATCCAATGAACAATCCGATGCAAAAATGTCTTGGACGAAGTAAATAAACAAACAATACTGTGATAACCTTATATTTATTGTAAAAACTATATTACCAGCATACCTTTAAATAATATTTGACTTAAGAATAAACATTTTAAATTTATCTTATTTAACTATAGTGTCAATCGATTAGTTTATAAGGTATATTATAAAATGCCTTTAAAACCAAACATAGTATCATGGGAGCGGGGTAACATATTATTTAACCCATTATCTGCAACTGCATAATTAATAGCTTCAAACCTAACTGACTTCAGCTTACGGATAGTTTTTATGATGCTCGCGTTTCCCGGGATAAATATTCAGATAGACATTCACCCCAGAAATTATAGGGTTTTTTGTCCATTTACAATAGCGTAACACGCATGGCCATGATTGAATAAATTTCTCGACCTCAGAACATGTCGACGTTGCCACCTAGTCACTTTCAAGGACGCGTGCGCAGCGCTTAACATTTTTTTTATATTTTCCACTTTTTTAAATAGTATTTAATTAGTTAACATTATTGCCGCAAACTTTATGGTTTTAAAACTATTTACTTAAACTAATTATATAATACACTATGCAGACCCAAAATCCTGATTACAGTTAGCACAAATTACGAATTACATACATACATATTGAGACACACAAAAAAAGTTATAGGTATAAAATTATCATGCTTTGCTTTGTAAACCCCAGCGATACAAGTTCCTTCGCGCTTCTAAAAATATGTTAAAGCGTGAGTGGGTAGATTATATGACAAGCTTTCGCACAGCTTCGCTCGCCTGAATTTCGATTAGCTGGATACGGACTATTACTCGTGGGAACCCACCCAGGCCTGCGCACGTAATTCCTCTCATCCATCGAAAATTGTTTTTTTTTTTAATCTATACTTCCCCACGCTTCGTGCAACAAAGAACATTTTGTGCACGTATAGCTTAACATCGTCATATCTTTTAAATTATCCATCTAATATGCATGAAATAACAGACAAATGCAGTCTTTATTAGTCAGGGAAGGTTACATTAAAAATTTAATTGATGAGCCAATATCTCCGAATCGGTGAATTGATCTACGAACACTGTTAATGATCACCAATTTTTAACCAACGAGAGTCTTGAATTAATGTATATCATTATCACACATTGAAGCAGCACTCAAACCCGTGTGGTGATTTTCGAGGTTAATACGACTGTACTAACCTCTGTGTCTTTGTGACTACAAAGCAGACAAACGTGCGGCAGGGACATCCTTTTATAGCATGTAGTTTTGGACAGGGAAGCGCGAACGAATGCTTGTCGTTATCACAAGGGTTTCAGATTAATAATACACAGTAAAAAAGCAAGTATATATCATTTGCCATTACGGCTTTTACTTCGCATTAGGAACATCACAGCCTGTAACTATCCGTGATAAGCCTTCTGCAATGTTGCTGTATCCATTGAATACGGTACGGTCGCGCACTTTAATTTAGGATTCATTTAAGGTTGAATATCGTACAGCAAACGTATACCATAAGAGTACCGTACTATTTTGACTGACGTTACTAGGAGCAACTGCTCTCAGATATGACGATATACAGATATGCAACCTTATTGCATTATAAGTGTTGTTGTATAAAATATTAAGGAAATGGTTCCCATATTAATGTTCGCGACCGAACATGTATCAGAAATGCGAAGTACACAAAGTTACACAAAAAAAGAGTAACACATAAAGTTACTAGCCTATTTATAATTTCTCAGTGAAAACAGACTGTATGTACGTACGTAAGATAGTTATCTTAGTTTCTGAGTAGGGATGGGACGTATTTACGCTACCAGGGCTTCGCTTCTAAGTAGGACTGGTATCCTACATACACTTGGAAGCCCTGGTATTGAATTTTGCAAGTATATCCCATCCCTATTTCTGAGTAGGTATCGATCTAAAATTGATTTATTTTCTAAAAAAGAAGATGGTTTAATTTGGTTTTACTATTTAGTTCTTTACCCCATAATAATGCATATGATTTTGCACTTTTAAACCACCATGAATGCATCACATAACATAGGTACTGGATGTTATTCAATGGACAAATTATAATCATTCAATATTAGTAGGTACCTACCTACCTATATATGTCTGTATTCCAAATATAACAATTGTTTATGACATTGATATAAATAATATTAAAAATATTTTCCCAAAAGTACACACATATGGTTTATAAATCTAGCATAATTTGCAACAGCAAGAAACTTATTATTATACACTATGAGGCCTTAACACAATTTATTAATCACTCATTATTATAAAACATTAAAATAATTCTGGATGTTATATGAAGTTTAACAAAAAATAGTGTAAAATATTTTACCAGATGTTATATGGGTCATGATGATGTATAAAATAATCGTGTATATGATGTTGATTTTTTCAAACAAGGCATACCAGTAGCGTTTGGCCATGTGTTCAGTACAGGTGTCATTTTTAAAATATCTAATAATTTGAATTATCTCTTCGGGAATAATATGTTTATAAATTACTGTTGGCCCTGTTAAAATATTTCACAGTATTATTGTTACACCTTATATAAATATGGATCACTAATATACAATTTTGTACTAGTTATCCAAAATAAAAACATATTATTTATCTTTACTATTGAAATCATTCTGGGTTTGATGAGCAATGTTTGACATATTCTTGAATAAATCAAACTGTCTCGATTTTAGCCATGCACTCATTTCCATCTGTCTCAGGAGTGACACATGATGTGGAGACATGAGTGGCGACCGCGCCTGGTTCATTATGTAATCAGTAGGGGAGTTCATTGTAGGATTTGCTTTTAATGTTGGTGTTATGGGCTGTCGGATACCTGATAACTTTCCTGCAGATGGTACGGGCTTTAGTGCAAGCTTCGAAGGACCTGGTGCCGGTTTAGATATATCATTATTAGAAGAATTCAAGTTGGGAATCTGTGTGCTGGTTATTTGGTTAGACTGATTGATATTATGTTCAGGCGTTGTACTGTTTGTCTGCTTCTCCTCTGCAATTACCAGCTTTGGTGAAGAGCTTGGTGAACGGGTCTGTGATCTTGGTGAAGGCTGTGCTGTGCTTGGGGACATGTGAGATGCAATTTGATATACCGGTGATGATACAGTTGAGTTACTATTGTTTGTTGGCTTTGTAAGATTATTTTTATTACTAGGCATATCCTGTCTATTGGTGTTTATCTGTGATCCACCTGGGGCCATTTTATCCTGTTTCATTGAATTCACACCACTTGTAGATGGGATTCTCAATGGACTTATACCCGTAGCTAAAGGTCTGTTTGTAATGCTACTAGGAAATACATTACTTGGAGACATTGTTGGAGGAATGTTAGAAGGCATACCTTTTGTAGACAGATTCTGTTTCTTTGCTAAATTATCTATAGATTGCATAGTTTCAAATGCTTTATTATAAGTTTGTTGTTGACTTAATTGATTTTGAACATTGTGTTGAGTAGATAAGTCCAATGCGGTGCCAGTTTTATTTTCTATTGATGCAATGTTACCAGTGATTGGCTTAGTGACTGGATTGTTGGGTTTATTTGCAGCATTTAGTGATTTTGGTGTAGCTGGTACAAGTTTAGGAACTTGTGTTTTGTTTTTTGGCAATTTAGATTTTTTATCTGTTTGCAAACTTTGTAATTGTTGTTCAAATGTTTGTTGAAATGTAATAGGGGCTGAGAAATTGCCAGCTTGTTTGCCATGTTTTGTATCTGATATTGGCTTCAAGTTAGGTACTGGGCCTTTAGCTGAAGTTTCAGAAGATTTACCAGGTGGTTTTGCTTGTACCAGACCAGCCTCTGATTTATTTGGAGGATTTGACTTGGTATCAGTATTACCTTCAGTTTTTTGTTTTTTTGGTTCATTATCTGGTAGCTTTAGGATCTCAATATAGTTATGAACAGGTGGGCTTGGAACTTTATGTACTGTGTTACTAACACCAACTAAATTCTTATTTACCATGGCTTTTTTGGCATCAGAATTTGTAACTTCACCAGGATTCCTTGGATCTAATTTTTGATCAGTTAATGTTATAGACAAAGATGAGGGTATATTGATTTTACACGAATCAAACAAAGATTTCAATGGGTCACCAGATGGCTGAGTTACTGCATTGGAAGCCCCAAGTGAAGTCTTGACTTGAGACAGTATTTTGCTGCGATCAATTGTAGGATCACTGTTATTAGCTAATAGATCCATTCTTACTTTATTAATAGCCTGTCCTTTATTTTGAGATACAGGAATACCAGGCTTCAAATCTGGCATCTTTTTGGCTGGTGCTTTTTGTACATCAGGTTTTAAATTTGGAGATTGGGTATCCATCTTGGGCATTTGTAATTTAAGCGGTGAAATGATTTTTTGTGCCCCTGATGTGATTGGTAATGTGGGAGTGACTTCAGTAGGAGGCTTTCGTTTTGGAGATGAAATGTTTGATGGGCCAGTGACTGTCCTCTTCACTCCAGGACTGTCTGTTTGTTTGCTAGTGCTAATTTGCTTGATATCTTTTATTGGTACTGCTATAGATGCATTTATAGGTGCTTGAGGTATTTTAGAAATCCCTTCATGTTCTTTGCTTTTGATAGAAATATCTGGTATTTTATTATTCTGGTTTGAGCAAATTGGACTTGAAACACTAGGACTATTTATGAAATTAGAAAGTTTTGCCTTTTCTAACTCAATTTTCAACTTTTTCAATTCAGGAGTGTGAGCAGTTGCTTGCAGTTGCTTTCTTTTAGAAGCTTCCAATACTTTATCTTCCAATTTTAATGGATTAATTTGAGTCTTGGAAGAAATATCAATGGATTGTGCAGTAGATTCTTCATTACTAGATTTTACAGGGGAAGTTCTAACTGGTGATGATTTAACTGGAATACAACTTTTCGCTGTTAACTCAAAGGAATTAAGAAATTGAGATTTTTCAACATCTTCATCATTCTTTATAGGTGACATACTAGCATTTTTAGTTGTCTCTACTGTGTCTTTATTTTGTGGTTCAATTGGGTTATCAGTTTTCTTCAACACATCATTAACTTGCTTTACATTATCATCAAGCATAGGACTATCGGTTCCTGAGGAAGGTTCCGACCCTTGGTCATTTAAATGTGGAGTTGGACTGCTAACATTAGTATCTTCAGTTGTGGCAGGACTTGACTTTCTGTCCTGAAAGTTACATGATGAGGAATCTTTCCTATTAATTTCAAAAAGTCTGTTTCTAATTGCTACATAATCTATTATTTGGTAGAAAAATCTCATTGGTTCATTGCGTTTCCAATTGTATATGTATGCAATATCCATTAGAGTGTAGTAATCTGGGAGAGGTACTCTTTTGTATAAAATGTCTATAGCAAATTGAGTGCTATCAATATCAAATTTCATACTTATAAATTTTTTAAGGTGATTAATGTTTACAACTGCAGGACATTGCAGATATCTTCTTGTAGTGGCTGTTGCAGGTTGTGGATCATTGCTGTCTGATGACTTGCTTGAAATGCTGTCAGTGTCAGTCATATCAGCATACTCCAAAGAGAAGGATATTACATCTTCTGGACTGAAAATTATTCTTTCTGTATCTTCCCCCCTCTGTTCAGGGGTAGCCGATGCAGCTGGCCCCGGTCTAGATGCATAAAATTGCTGGCGTCTCTCCATTTCTTTTTGAAAAAGTCCTGGCACAAGTTTGTACACAATATCTTGAAGAGCTTTATCTAATTTGATATTAGGTTTTGCAGAGTTAATCATCATTTCACAGACAGGACAATAACTCTTGACTTGCAAATGTTTTATAATACAGCTTCTACAGAACGAGTGTAAACACTCTACTATTGTTGTTGCGTCTATGTAATAGCCCCGACATAGAGGACACGTTATATGTTCATTCACTTCACCCAGCAAGGTTCTTTGAGGCACGACTGCAGCACTAATATGTTCAGACATTTTCACCACTTTTTTATCTGGCTGTTTATTTGAAGTAACCATTTTAACAATCCAGTAGCGCTACAGTAAAATTATATTGATATATGCAGTTGTTAATACTACGTGAAATCAACCGTCCATACTTCCACATAGATATGTATTCTAACTCACACTGATGCACTTTGAATGGTACAAGTAATACACATCATTTTACGGGGAATATATTAATACAAAGAGACTGATGTAAAAGCTCACAACTATAAGAAAATCAACGAAAATACCCATAGGTACGAAAGAAACAACTTCAATAATGGCCATTTGCTATGTACATTATGTTGGCAGCACTGTTTTATTTACTTCACGTTAGATTATAAGAACTTTATATACTCCTATTCCTTTCTCAAATAAAGTATCACTAAAACAAAGGACATGTTGAACTTACCACGTAGAAATACCAGAAATCTCGTTAGTCAGACGATCAATTACAACTGAGGACTACGATACCGCCGAAAGACAAAAAAATATTTTTGGCGCGAATAGACCGACTGAACCTCACATAAAATTGTTAACGTCAGTCGTCAAGCAAGACAAGCAAGCTGTCAAAATTTATTAATTTTTAAAGGTTGGCAACCATGAATAGGGTTGTCCCATGAATTCAAATATTACTCAATTGACTAATCGTACACACGATGGCCCAAAATATATCAACACAGTATCTTAAAAAAATTGCCCAGCCGTTGCCAGTCTCGCTTATTCCTATGAGCTAGTAACTAGGTTTACACATGTTGACTTATGATTTTGTGATGCAAGCCTGACCCATTGTCACTTTACAACTTTTAATTACTTAACAATTCTGCACAAACAGAAACCGTACTTAAAAACTGTGCGTCCAAAGTTACAATATGCACCGAAGGTCGGTACATACTACTGCTACATACTTGTAGGTGTAGTAGGTTCATGCCAGGGCGGGGAACTGAAAAGTCAGATTTGACTTATGATTACCCATACCATTCACTTGGCTTAACTTTTTGAATAGGTTTTACAATAACATAGGGTACATTTATGCTTCGGGTATATTAAAGGCAAAACTCTGTAAAACCCTTTCACAAGGGTTTCCCATTATGTCTTTCATAGACAATTTTATTTATTTCATTTCATACCATAGTTCCAAAACTCGGGAAACCCTTAGGAATCCTCTTCATAAGGGAAAGTTACATTACAAGGATGTTATCAGGCGTAGACAGAGAATTCTCTGTCAACGTTATTAGGCCAGTTGCTCGATGGTTAAGGTGGAAGCTCAGGGTCAAGGCGCGAAATTCAAAATGTCAATGGTTTTTATTGTTTTACGAAAAATTTGGAC
Organism: Pheosia gnoma; assembly: GCA_905404115.1. Classification (NCBI taxonomy): domain Eukaryota; kingdom Metazoa; phylum Arthropoda; class Insecta; order Lepidoptera; family Notodontidae; genus Pheosia; species Pheosia gnoma. The sequence continues at coordinate 4,791,603 of FR989894.1, read as the reverse complement.
ATCTTTACGATGTAATTTAGTGTTTTGCGATATTAACATTCTGCATTGGATGTCTCGATGTATTAAGTTTGCTTAAAAAAGTACCTAAAGCGATACAACACCATTAAGTAAGTAAAAGTAGCGGTTTTTACAAACCTTATGGTATTGTATCGGATTAGGTTCTTTTTAAGCAAACTTAATACATCGAGACATCCAATACAGAATGCTAGTATCGCAAAACACTAAATTACATCGTAAAGATGTCCAAATTTTTCGTAAAAAAATAAAAACCATTGACATTTTGAATTTCGCGCCCTGACCCTGAGCTTCCCCCTTAAGTAAAATGTTAGGTCAGGGACGGCGAACCAATGGCACGCCTGCCATGAATGGCACGCGACACAATATTTTGAGCACGTCACCTATCACAAAAACCATCAAAAACTCATAATGCACTTATAAAAAAAAGTGTGAAGTAGGTACAATATTCTATTTTACGAAGTGAATGCATGTACACATTGTTTTAGTGTGCGTAAGCTAAGAAGCATAGTCAAAATTATAGTAGTAATCACAGTTAAAATTATGTGATGGCACGTCTATGACCTCATTTAACATTACTTTAGAAAAAATGGCACGTTGATACATAAAGGTTCGCCAACCCTGTGTTAGGTAATCCTCATGAATAAATCCCATTGAAAACGTTTTCTTCTTTCTTTACGAAATGAAATGCGATGAAATAAAATGGATATGAAAATGGCCTCACCCACAACTTAGCGGGTATTTTGCCAATGACAAGTAATTAATAGCAATAAAACATTCAATAAATACACAATAAATATAATAATGGATGTGACATGATGATATGAAATTGGCGTGTCCCAGCTTTTATTTAATTCTGCGCTTAATTTATATGAATAAAGCATAAAAGCATAAAAATGAATAAGCTCATGGAACGACTTGTCCGAGCCTTGCACACAACCCTATCATAAGTCAAACTGACATCGTTTGTCAATGGTTTGTCATACCCCCTCCCACCCTGCCCTGCCCTCCGTCTACTAGAATACAATTCTCTCTTTTGGTCGGGCCGAGTATCGAGCACGACATTCAGATATTATATCGTGAATTTGTGAAGGAATCACAAATAATATCTCTCCTTTTGAAGAAAATAAGTTAAAGTATTTAACTATATAACATGAGAGCTAAGGTATTTTATGATTTGTGATAATTATTGAGAACTTTTATTTGGTGCGTTCAAGCATGTTTCTCTGACAAAGCCGCGTTTTGATTTGTGTTGTATTGTTTGTTTCAGTGGCGCAAGAAGCGCATGCGAAGGCTAAAGCGTAAAAGGAGGAAGATGCGTGCAAGGTCCAAATAAACAGGGTAAGTTTCAAGATGCCGTATTCCTTTATTATTTTTCAGTAGGTATCTACTCTTATCTTTTGTCAATATCTCATAATTGAACCCACCTAGTCAAGAGTGGATTCATTTTCCCATGGATCTTTTGAGATGATTCCGCAACGAACGACTCATCGCAATTTTTGAAAGACAATGCTTGAATTAACTTGTGTTCTCATTTACCCCAGAAAGTTATTGCAACTCTTTTGAATTGTTTGACATTTTTTAGGGTTATCTGGGAATTTTCTGACTATAAAGAAATTCAGTGTTTCAATACCTATATCAATATCATCAGATTCTCTGTTGCCTACCCAGTCATTTGTTTTTATGTTTTGCAAAACACATGGTTACTATAATTATTGTTTAATCTAAGACCTGCCCATGCCTGTTTCATCCTAGTAGTTTAGTTTATTCATACAATCTACATCATTGTACAAGAAAGCACTTTGCTGAAAGGGTTATGAAAATTTAAAATGCTTTCATTAGTTGCCAATCTGACATACTTGTAGGTATAGGCTATGCCATCCATAATTTAAAAAAAAAAAGGATTTTTTTTATTACTAAGATTTTCACTTGAGTTTCTGTGGAACATGTCATGAATATTAAAATGTTCAATATACTTACTTCATTAAAATCAGTCTTTATTCATAACTTGCTTATGAGCAAATGAAAGGATTGTACCCAGCAGTTGCATCCTTTTGTTTGTGCTATCTAACCCATGCTAATAATCCTTCTCACATTGTTTTAATAGGTATAGGTAATAATACTTACTTAAAATGTTGGTTAATTTGAAATTTCTTGTTGTTTTTGGGTGCAGAGGTTAATTCTTATCCCTCCAAGGCAGTTGCCTTCTCATCATGAGAAAAGCATGAAGAATTGTGAGGGCATATAATATGCTTTCTCCACCCTTTTGATAATCTTTGTATCCTAAGGACTAATACAAAGCATACAAAATTATTGTCATAATACATCCATAAGTGGATTTTCGGATTACAGTTGTATAATAAATAGTACAATATTGGCTGTATTCTAACAAGATTTTACATTTGAATCAAAACTATACTATTCGGACAAGATCAAAATGTAGACTATTAGAAACTAATGATTTTCATCTTTGTTACAGGTACAGCGGAGTTGGGGTGTCCTAATTATTTCTGTATCCAATAAAAAATTCAAAATGTAATATTTTTTTTTATTTAACAAACACTGCACAGACTACATCATAGAGTGAGGCATTACTACTTTATATATTTTTGTCAACAGAAAGTAGCAGTAATTAGGTAGGTATAGGTGACCATAGGCACAGCATCCCTTAAAATAGTTATGTATTTAACCTACTTGTTTGGGGAACGAAAGGTAGCAATTTTACGCTTCTGAGCCCACTACTGTTGATAGATCTTTACTGTTATGAACGGCGTCATAGGAATCTACGGTCGGCACCGTGGAACAGTTCTTCGTTCTAGCAGTAACATGTCTGGTAAATATATATTGCAATAAGCTCTATATCCCCAATTACATTGGTACAAAACCAAACTGCACCACTGCCCAAAATACCGAGACCTCCCTGACTGTTGACGTCATTCTGAAATGTTAACTAACATCTCAGTAATGTTTGCGTCTTTATGGTTATACGACTCATTACTTGCATACTGTCCTCATGTAAAGCGAGCATAGCAACATACCACCGAACAAGAGATAAGGTTAACTCCTATGGAGAAATTAATTGATGACTTGGTGGTGGTGACGAAACAAGATAACCGAACCCGTTATCTTGTTTCGTCAAATGGTTTACCATATGCAAAGAACTCTGGATTTACATATATGTTTAGGTTTACATGGCTACGGAATGTTACTGTGCGTGGCCCGACACGCACTTGGCTGGAAGCATTCCTTTTTCAAATTAATCAATCAAGATGACTCCCTTGTCATTATTATTATACTGAACTTTTAGATGAATTTTATTTACATATTTTCTGAAAAGTAATGGGCCGAATGGGTGTCATTAAATGGGAAAAGGCAACTCAGTGTAGACCCATTCATAACATTATTTCATCTGATTTTCCTAAATATAATCCACAACCATGGAAGTTCATGGTAAGTTGGTACTGTTGTGCACCTTAGGTAGGATTTGAAAAGTAAAAGGCGCCGTCTGCACTATCACAAGTATCACTAACCTCTTACCTACTACTAGGGTACTAGGAGATAGGAAAATTACATAGGCAGTACACTAGCTCATGTGATTGCAACCATCCGCCTCTACGGGTGTAACAATTACCTATGTGCGTGAGCCAAGCTAAGTTAGCTTAGCACGCAGTGTGGCTTGTGCGATGAGTCGTAGTAAGTATGGAACTAGTTTATAAGCTGTTACAGGATGGCAAATCACGTATTGAGTGGTTATTATCCTATGAATATCAGAGAATGTGGTTGGATGAAAGAGAGACTTGGAAAAAACGCATGTATCCTGAGAACACAACTGTCAATGTAGATGTTGTGAAGCGATACGTTTTGACTTTTAAAACTAACCATCAACCACCGAAGCCTGAAAAAAAGAAGCCATTTAAAATGAAAAAGTACGTATATTTAGACTTGTTGCCAATTCCTCGCTCGGCCAGCCACATCTGCCCAAGCAGACGTAATACCTCTATCGACTACCACGCCGTTATTCCGCGAAAGGCTAGGCAGAGGCACCTCGACGTGCTCCCATTGAGCTATTACTTCTCTATTCTTAAAGTAGTTTGCTTCTTTACCCCAGCAACCATCTTGGCAAAGTTGTAAAGACCACAAGGCCATCAACTATATCGGGTCCGAAAAAATAGAAGCCTTAGGCCATCATATTTTTTTGTGCCGGTGGCGGCGCGCCGGACACAATAGGCGAAAACTACGCGTCTTTTTATATTCCATCTTGATGTACGCCACGTTATACTGAACTATTGACGTGCTTATGATGTCCGTTGTCGTTTATCATCGGCATCATGCACCGACGTACGGCAAGACGGATAAATGTTTAAGAATGCAAAACAAGAGCGTCATGCATGTAGCACTGCGCTCGGTGCCGGCAGGCGAGTTTTGGCAGGTAGCCGGCGGCGATAAGTATAAGTCCAAACAAGTAGGTGCGCTGGGTCTCGAATCTGCAGAGAGAGAGAGAGCTGCGGCTAACCGAGCAGTTTTTTAGACAGTGAACGAAGGCATCTTTGACCTCGACGCCTGTTCCACCCTCTAAAAAAACCCTGAACTTATATGACAGACAGAATTTGTACATGCCATCTATCTGATGAGTTCTGAATAGGGTTATTAACAGATGGTAAAACAATCCCCTAGTGCATTATGCATAATGAATTTATTAAATTTCAAAACCCTAAGCATTAACATGTGACCAACTAAGTACTTAGTAATGGCAATAGAAATGCATTACACACAATAATATCGATTTCAGATTTCAAGGTGTGGGAAGTAAAACTACAAACAAACGCCCACCAAATGACAAAGCTATGCAATTCGAAAAAGAAAAGAAAAAATAATTAATATTAACGGAAATCTAAAAGTAGTAGGTACCTACTTTATAATTATGTAATTACCCATTTTTTCCTATTTGATACTTTTATATTTACATAATATTAAACCAGGTAGTCATAATATACCATGCGTTTTACTTTTAGATGTTGGAAACATCTACCTGTACCTGTAACTAATAATTTTAGATTATGTAGATACCTAACTATAGCTACTGACCAAAGTATTTTATGGTCGTTTCCCCATGTGAAGACATATCGTATACATGGTGGTGACGTGAAGGCATGGTTTATAAATACTTGTTTGATATCACATTTTCTATTAGAGAGGTAACATGCGTTTAAAATTCCTGTTAAGGTCTAACAAAAATAGTGCAATTTATTTTATAAGGTGAAGAATCGGTATGTTACATAGATAACCTTATCATAGATTTTTTTATTATTTGATCAGATTATTCCTAAAACGTGCTTCTATATTTCCTAAAACATTTATTTTGTTGGGACCTTGTATAAAAATACCTCGTGCACCTTGTTTCCAATCCCCAACCATAGTAGACCAATGTGATAAATAAATGAATTAAAAACTTAGTATGGGTAAGTTATTTTTCATATTTTATTGAGTTGAGTAATAGGTTTTAAACTACAATGTATATTTTAGGTTGTCATTAATCAGTTATTTTTGTGTTGTGTAAGTTCAGTTATTATCTCTAAAAGCCTTGTGATTTACAAATTAAACAATATAATTAAGTCTTATTAGGAAGAACACTCAGTCTAATCCTAAATCATCGATGAAGCAAGATAAAAGGAGGCTATATTACAAGTGACAGTGTTTATTTTGTTGACCGATGGATTAGAGTATGATGAAAACGGACTAGACTTTATTACTATTAAGAGTAAATGGAAGATGTTGATTATGTAATAGTAAAATAAATTAAAAACTAAATCAATAGCATATTATGTTTTGACAGTTTATCATTGTTTGAAAGATGTATATTGTGTTACAAATTATTTTACATCGATCCCAAGCATCATTATTAGTGATAGCCCACGTTATTTAATATTGATTTATTAGGATCGCCGTACCGCATTCCATTACACTAAAATATCACAAAATGGTCAAAAGCATATTTTCAAAAAATGTCGAGATAAGGATAGATGTTACATTTTTTATTAACTATTATTTCATTACAATGTAGTTCACACCCCTTAGTTGGGCTAACAATCAAAAAAATACTTAACCAAATCAGTCATTATTACTACAATTAGGTACTAAGTTCGGAACGCACTTCATCCAAATTAAAACTGTTACCTCTGTGTGCTCAAAGCTCAACAACTTACACGGCGGTATCTCACTGCATTGCCATATTCCCGGCATGGGGCACGGGGACGTAGAATGCGCTATTCTCTAATATAGCAATGTACTTTTGGATCAATCAACCAAACATGTGAACCGTATCATGAATTTTAAATTTCACTCTTTTACAAAATAGTTTTAGTTGTGGAATGATGTAATATTTAGTGTTTACCTAGAATTATTTTTAAATTCTCTAAATTACAGATGCGAATTATTTTTGCATATCATTTTGTATTTTGTTAAAATTTGTCGGTCATAATATAGCAGGAATTATGAAATTAGCCGAACTGAAAGCTAAAAGCGGTGCCGGGGAAACCGCTGCCGGCGCCTGATTGGAAGTCGAAATGCTGCCCACCACGGTTGAAGAAGGACTGGAACACCATGTTGGGATCGATATCTGAAAATATTAATAAAAACAAAACTAATTAGGTATTCTAGATAACAAACATGTGTGTGATGCCTCAAAGCCATTAAAATATTATTATTAAAAGGTACCTTCACAATGTATACAAATAATTAAACCAATGGGGTTGTGCCAGCAGATTTTTTTTTCTGTTATGAAAAACTATTATAGTATGGGTGTTCTTTTGTTTGTCTGTCAGTCTGAAAACTATTGGAAGTGACAGGGTTCCCCGAGCAGGATAGACGAACACAAAATCCACGCTAACGGAGCGTACAGAAGAAATTGGCTTCTTTATTAAGTTAAGGGCGTTTGTGTCAGTTTTCGGTTTGAGTCTGCAGTTTCCATGGACATAAATTAATACACACAAATACAATATGAAGAAACAATGCAGATGCGAACCGAATACAGGACACACTGACTAACGATGGCTTTGTATTTTTTTTTTATTTATAAAAAATCAAAGTATACTCATTGAAAATATAATTCTAGTTCTTCAAAGCTGGACATACTCGTATCTTCCTCACAAGAAACATCAACCATACTTTCATCTTCTTCCGTACTATTGTCGTCATCTGGGTAATAATACGCACAACGAGTGCAATGAGTAATACCATATTTGTTTTACTGAAACTAAACAAATAATTTCGGGCTCTGTCTAGAAATACATGTAGCTGCTGTGTTATAAAACAAGATTCTGCCCAAAGAACCCTACCATACTACACACGTACACGCTGTGTGTAATTTTTTTATGGCATTATTATTTTATGTTGTTTCAGTTCGAAAGCCGTGTTTTGTAAAAAGTTAAACGTATCAAATTTCCAATTGAAAAACATATTGACACTTATCCCCCATCCCCAGCCCCCAAGAGTCATAGGAATCACTTGACTGTTGGAGGCTGGGGATGGAGTTCATACCAAATCACCCATGGTCCTTCGTATTATATGTATACATAACAATTTAATATGCGGATGTAGCGATAAGCACATGGTCGCATCTGGGCGTTTTTTTTTAAATTTAGTACAAGGTTTACTTACTAAATAATAAAAAAAACTGGGTAACGATATAGATGTTAGGGATACCGACCAGCCATGCCGGAGCCGTCGTCATCGAGGTCCTGTCCGTGGTCGTAGCGCGCGCGCTTCTTGGGGTCGCTGAGCACGCCGTAGGCTTCGCCCACCTCCTTGAAGCGGCGCTCCTGCTCGCGCCGCTCCGTGTCCGGCGCGCCCGCGTGCCGGTCCGGGTGGTGCACCAGCGCGCGCTTCCTGAAGTACGCCAACGCATAATACATATCATTATCATATTCATGCTACACAGGGGAACCGTTGTAAAAAGCGGCTTATCGTGAGAAGATTGTGGTATTATCAGACCATGAGGAAGGTCACCCTTGCAATGGAGCGACAACTGAAAATAAGCACAATAAATACAACTGTATGATCAAGTCGATTTTCCAATCATCGGAGGAGGCTACAGGGTGAAGATGGCTAGTGATTAAAAGCGGCCCTCTCGTTATTGAGGGGTTCCGAGTTTGGTCCCCTACCTTGGCGATTAAACTATTAATGAGCGCAGTCTTAGCACAAGCTATTGCTTGTGCTAAAATGGGCTTATGTAACTATAGCTGTTGAAGGCTCTAACACAACTCCTAGTAAAGTTTAAAAATTTATCCATCAAGAGTGTATTGCATGTATGTCCAGTAATTCAGCTTGAATAAGGTGTTTGACAAAAGAACATGTGGTGGATACTTTACTGAAAAATATAATTTAGTCCTTGGCCTTGTGAAACCATATAACACAAATTTAGATTAATCTTATTAGCCCTCACTCATGAATATTTATGAACACATAATGGATAATATTCCACTGATATTATGAATTATTATTCAAAGAATCAAAAAAAATAATCAGAAATGACAACAGCATATTTCACATTTTTGTCAAGAACACCCTTCGCAGTATATTAACGTAAAGGCAATCATACCGGTAAGCTTTCTTAATTTCATCTTCGGAAGCAGATTTTTCTACTCCAAGTATCTTGTAGTAGTCCTTGCGTTTAGATTTCTTAAGCGCTATTTTAGCCTCATGAAGCAGCTGTTTGTTCTCCTTGCTTTTGTCAATCTTGTATAGTTTCTCGTAGTCTTTGACGGCGTCCTCATACTCCCCTAGTTCGGTGTAGCACTTAGCGCGTCGCAGCAGGGCTTTCACATAATTCTCATCTAAATCTAAGGCCGCGGTGCAAGCCTCGGCAGCTTCTTTTATTTGATTCAGTTTAGCACAAACTGTTGCCTTGTTGAAGAAAAGCTTAGCGTTAACGATTCTGTTGTTTTTGTCGACGGTCAACGCTTCATTATACAGAACCAGTGCCTGTTGCCATCTGCCCATTTTAAAAGCTTCATTACCTGTAAGTAATGTATTGTAAAAAAATAAGTGACCTTTGAATAAATTACTTTATACAAATAATAGACAGGAAATTTAAATATTGGACTTGGGCCTTGAGAATATTATTAATGCAGTAATAGTACATTATGATGCCAGTGGGCTAAGTTAGTCATTACAGCCGAGTCAGGATTGCAGTCTGAAACGAAGGTGAGGGCGTAATGGAGCCGAGACTGTATTGACCGAATGCTCAAGCGTGTCATACGACGTTTTTCAACACACTTGTGAGGAAAAATAATAATAAATAAATTTTACAAAATCACACACTATACTTAGATACATATTTGTGAAACATGGCCACAGAATAAAAATGGCACCCGGTTTATTTCGTATCGGTTCTATAAAGTGTAAAGCATGCGTGTATAATAAGCTACATTATCAACCTAAAATCGTTGCAATTAGAGCCACTAAACGAGCAAGCGTGTTAAAAATATTATAACGCAATTTATACTAATAAATTACATAAAATCTATCTTACCCTCTTCTTTCTTCTGCTTAAGTAGTTTGGCTTTCTTGTAGGTCTCCATTGCTTTTTTGTGATCAGGGGCAAGACGCAGGACTTGTTGGAAATGCTTAAACGCTTGTTCATCTTTGTCCTATAGAGGCATAAGAAACATTGAGACATAAAATAGCAATTATATGATCTAAATTGTATTTATTAGCACGCAAATTTTATAGAACTTGTAAACTATCATAGCACCTGACTTTCCTGCCCTCTAAGTGTACATGTGATGAATTCTTACCTCAAAGTACAAGCACAATCCACGCACGAAAATAGCCTCAGTGTCTAAGCTATCAAATCTTAAAGAATCATTTGCTATTTCCTGAGCCTCCTGGCACCGCCCAAGCATTGCTAGACATTCAGCTTTTGCAAGTTTCACCCTGAAGCAACAAATATCATTGTCTAAGAATTCTAAAGATATCTCGTGTGTTTAAAAAAAACATTTAAAAAATGCTTTTATCTTGAACCTTTACTCCAACATTCATATTTTGTACATCTTGATTGTAAATTAAAAATTACAGTTTAACACCTAGATAACAGTTCAAAATACAGTATTGAAAGATCAAATCTACTACACCCAAAGGTTGTCTGGAAGCGATTGCAATAACTATTTAATTTTCACATACTGCTTCTTACTTTTTGACCATTTGTTCATACCATCTACTGGTATAAAAGTATCGCAAATAATAAAGTATCATAATACAGAGTTCCATCTAAAACCAACCCATATGATGCACATTCTAACATATACAAAATGGTTAATTTGATATCTGTATCAATACAAACATATTTTAGACAACCCCCTAGCAGTTTTATTTCTTGTACAGACATGGCCCTGTTATAGTTGTGAAATACCTATATTACTAGTGCTTAATAAATAGTGAAGTACTGACTTGGCACTGGAGGGGCTGTAATCGAGACACCGGTCCATGCAGAAGACGACGCGCCGGTAGTCGGCGCTCTCCATGGCGCGCTGCGCGTCGTCGTGCAGCTTGCGCAGCGCGTCCAGCGCGCGCCGCTCGCTCGCCGCGCACGCCGCGCCACCCAGCTCGCTCGCGCGCCGGACCGCTTGCTCGCCGCCGGACAGGTCGCCTGCAATCATACTTACTCATTATGCTTCAGGCCTCCTAATATAAGTTTTGAACATAACCAAAAACCAATCGAATGTTTCCATATATTTACGCTGCTTTAAAAGGTGTGAATAAATTAAATCACTCTATTGGTATTTGAAGATGACTAAACTACTAAGACTAAGGATGCATTTCCATTGAAGCATACTGTGGATTTCGAATAATCTGATTGGTATATTTGTCTCTGCATTTCTGATTAATGCATGCTTATTCCAAGCCCTGTGCTAACAGCCAAAATGTAGAGTCTTACATAATATTATGTAAGTGACCAAAATTGTAATAGAAGAACAAATTTACCTAATGCAATGCAGCATTTTGCCATGCGAATGTAACCCTTAGTGAAAGTGGAATCCAGCGCTACAGCCTTCTGAGCATCTTCCAATGCTTTCTTGTACATGCCTAACATCATGTAGCAGGCAGATCTGTTTCCATAGTATGCAGCATTCTCAGGGCACAATTGAACTGCTTCATCATACATAGTCAGGGCGCCCTTGTAATTTTTGAATTTGTATAAATGATTTCCACTTTCTTTCTTTTCTTCGGCCAACCTGTAAATTTAAATATTTAAATAGTGTAAAGAATAACTTCTCTATATGGTTAGTATTAAGTAAAAAGCAAATAAATAAGTAAATGAAATAAAAAAACCTTGGAAGACTTCTCACTACACCAACATGTCCAAACTAAAGTTCAAGGTAGGTTACATATAAATAGCTCTTTATGTATTCTACAAATCTGCAACTCTTTATTTATTTATTACACAAAATGATATTAACCTACAGAGAAATTAACATATACATGCAGGACTAATGCATAGACTAAGCCTCATAAAGCCTCAACCCTAGGTAGGTGGAGAATATTACTTAGCTCACAAATTACCAGACTTCTTGGGAAAACTATAAAACTCATGTTTTATCTTTGTATTTTAAATTTCTACTTCTACATTTTCATGAATAATATTTGACCAAACTTACACATGAATTCAAAGAAATATTTTTTTCATAAATAAACCAAAATTGGCAACCTTTCTCTCCAAATAATTCCAAAAAGACCTCAACAAATCTTTGTTATAATTTGATTTGATACTATTGACTGTCGAACAAAGAGAATCTTTCACTCTTGCTTTAGCTCTGTTCCTCATTGCAGAATGGTTAAGGATGTATAAGTTATTAACCCATGTTTTGGGTGGGAATCACCAAATTAATTTGTTACTGGTACATTATTACACATTCCCAATAAAATCAATAGCACTGACTCCATACATTTTGTTTCAATGAATAGCCTCATAAGTGTACAATAAGAAAGAAGCATAAGTGGACAGCTGTGTGTACAGAGTTAGCTTCACCTTGCAAATTATTGAAATAATATAAGCCAATTACTACCATAATATTAATAAATATCACACCAATGGTATGTTATGGTTTCAAACTAAGCAAAGTTTTTATTGTACAGAATGGATAGGGATGATCCCATTTACACCCAAATCAGAGCAAATTATGCAAAGATAATTTCTGAACTTAATTGACTGGTAGTCTAATGGAGTGAAACTAGTGGCATAAAATAAAACCTCTATACCAAGCTGTCTTCCAATGTGATGTAATTCCTTGTTATTATTGTTTTCTTATCTAAATCCAAAGCATGTGTAATTGCACTTGAATCTGGTAGACATATAGGTAGCCAATGTTTGGAATAACACCAAGACACATTGTTTGTATAATTGATCACTGGATGAATGGCTTTTTTATAAATGGAATAATGACTACAATGTGAGCCCACTGAGCTCCCACACACATGATCAGGCTGTTGTACCTTATGTAGGTCATATGTCAAGGTACTTTTAACATTTGTTATTTGATATTTCTAAAACTCCAGCTGCAAACTTCAAAACAAGAGTTTCGAGAAATCTTTTGTATATGGAGGTACGTACCTACGAAATTACTTTTTCTAGATCACACATTGTTTACTCATAATAATTACCTTTCAGGACTCTTCGGGACCAAATCATCAATGGTTAAATCCGCATCCACAACGTCCGAGTCTGCCATTTTTATATTTAGAGAATTTTCAGATAAATTTAAATAATAAAATAATTTTTGGTCTCTATTTTGACGACGATCCCTTTTGAAAAGAACAGGCCAGGGTTACCAGGAGCTACAACTGGTTTCTTATCAAATTCAAAGAAAGACACTAACAAAAATAATTATTTTCAGCCCATTTGAATGGACACTAATAATAGAGTTTAGAACTATTTTATTACGCTTATTTTATAATTTCATAAATCTAAATACGAGCATTCGTGAAATCAGAAACGTTCACTAACTACAAAATCGAGAATAGGAAAAATTGCTGGCAATACTTGGGAAGTAAACGGAGGAAAAAGCGGTGTTTGACGTAGCGTAGACAGTGTTTCATATGTGTAGAACCCTTTCGAAGGGATTTTATGTAAATACAAACTTACTCTACTTCACTTTTTAAAACATCACGGCTTCCATTGTTTTTTGTCTATGATTTTGCCAACAACTGAGATTGAAAATTTACCTCGTGTTTTTGAGTAACCACAAGATAAACCTACAGCAGTTAATGTTCCCTGTTCTTAGGCTCACTTGCAAGATATACCAAGAAAATGTATTTCTTTTTGAAAATTGAACCAAAATCAAAAAGAAAATTTGAAAATTTTTCCTTCGGAGTTTCCGGACCATTGTCACCTCGAATGAACTCGCCCAGCTGTGCACCTAGGACACTTGTTACTGGCGTCCCGCGTACTGTCCTCGTGTAAACTGAGCTACTTTCTTTTTTTTTGATTGACAGCTTTGTTTGTTTGTCTGTCAGTGTCACAGATCTGCAATGAAAATTTAACCAGATTTCCATAATAAAATATTATTGATTTCTGATGTTTTGTTTCTAAAAATAAGGATAATACACGGTTATTTCAACCAAACATAAAATGGGTAGCCCAGAACGCGAATTGTGCCCGCCACCATCAGAGGAAGACGAACTTACGCTTCCCCGAGCAAGCATTAACAAAATGATAAAGGAATTGGTACCTTCTGTCCGAGTAGCCTTTGAATCGAGGGAATTAATTCTTAATTGTTGCACGGAGTTTATACATCTGCTTAGCTCAGAGGCCAACGAAGTATGCAATCAAAGTAATAAGAAAACTATCAATGCTGAACATGTACTTACAGGTGAAGTAAATCAACATGAATATAAAAAAAAAATCCATTTAATCCTTATAGGTATGCTATTTCATCAATAAATGTCATGATCCAATGCCAATAATCAACAATCATGTACTTACACATTTGTTGAATGTGTGCGTATAAAACAATGAAAGTTCTCTAATTAGTTATTTCATGTTTCAGCATTGGACAGATTAGGTTTCAATGACTACACTATAGAAGCAGAAGCAGTTTTGAAGGACTGTAAAGCTGTTGCTGCTAAAAGAAGAAGACAGAGCACAAGGCTTGAAAATTTAGGGATTCCTGAAGAAGAATTATTGAGACAGCAACAAGAATTATTTGCCAAGGTAATAATTTACTATAATAATAACCTATAACAATGCCCAACAGTGGTTAATTGCTAATGTATGAAGAAATTGGGGAGATAGGTAACAGGGAGTAATTCAGCACTCCCAAGTGACTATTTATTCAGTATGCCTTACAGTTTTAACAAAAATGTATAATACAAATTCTATTTTCCAGGCCCGTGAGGAACAGGCCAAGCAAGAACAACAGCAATGGTTATTATTACAACAGCAAGGACTTGAGGGTGCACCACAACCATATGTCCCACCCTCAACTGGGCCTAGAAATGAAGACGAAGATGATGATTATTCATAGTATTGTGTAATTTAAGCTTTATTTTACAATTTCCTCAGCTTTATGTACAGTGCAGGATAAAATTATATATTTTCTTTCAAATTACAAAAACATATATTTATGTATTTGATTATTTCCCACTCAAATTAATATAATGTCTTAATTTATAATGGCATTCCATTACACCATACTATTCTTCAGAAAAATACCAAGTAATAGCCTCTTACATAATAAAAGTCCATAGAATCTGATATGTAAACTCAAATGTAATAGTAAATATAAAATATGTCAAGATAATCTATGCCTGTCATTTTTACTTTCTCTTTGTTAACATAATTTATGTTATACTTAATCATTTATAGAACATGAATTATATCAATCGAAAGTAATTATATATTGTTTAATGTATATTACTTATGTCCTTTAAATTATCATGTTCATTCAGCATATCAGAATAGGTACAGAACAATGTGACCAACAATTTCCAATACTTCACTATGGTGTCTAAAAATGAGCAGTGATTTGAACAAAACATACAAAAAGCCGAAAAAGGAAACTCTGGCAACAACACACCCAGGCACATCAGTAATTAAATTTTATATTACCTATCTATTATTGTAATAATTTTTAACTGGACACAGCACACTAAAATTTCATTCGACATGGTATGACTTCTAGTAGGGTTGTCATGGTATGCATTGATTCTCGTAAGCCTCATAAGCACCATTGGGATGTATGTTTGGCTCATAATTTTCGCATTTGTGCGTACCTACGTGTACCTACACACCGGCCGATCGACCTCGCGTGGCTGCATCGCGATCCAAAGGCATGGTCGGACGATACGTTATCCTGTGTGGACCCAGCTAATGGATGAATGAATCGAAGGAAGGATCGTGATATGTAGTATTATGTCCTGCACATGGACACTCCCTAATGATAATGATCCATGGTATATGTACGCCATGAGGAGTGCTATAGTTCATTAAATTCCAGACATCAAGATCCAATGGCGACGACTCTCTCACCAACAGAACACCACCACCGCAGCCATTATGTCCTCTTCTAGCTAAAGATTCGGAATGGGCGGACATATTACAGACACCACCGAACGGCCGTGCAACATCAGCGACTAATGTTTCAGAAGAGGAGAAAGTATTGCAACTCGTAAATTTTACTTTATTTAAGGTCTAAGATACTTGCGCAGAATGTCTTACGATGATTTCACTTTCCGCCCGCGTCTCGCCTCTTACTAATAAATCCCGCTCTTCGTTTAGTTAGTAAAGAAGGCATACAAAAAAAAGTGTAAAGACGTCGCTGACGCGTCGAAATATTTTTTTGCCATTCAGAAACTTGGCCTAATATGAGTATGAGTTTTGATCTTTGAACGTATACAAATTCCAATGGAATGTGTCCATTTTATCACTAAAGCTGCACTTAACGCAACGGGAACCGCTGTGAAATGTGCTAGATCCTACTACTGATCGTAGCACCGTAAGACGCAGGTAGGTAGAGGAGGCGGGAGGTCCCACTCGCGAGAAATCTGCAAGGGTGCTAAGTATAGCTGAAGTTTATTTTTGGGAATTCGTTTAAAAAATAAGTAGGTAAGCAGATACTTATAGCAGCTCACTATAGAAAATGTGATCATATCTCACCTCAAATCGAAGCAAAAAACGCATTAACGTACGTAGTCGCACAAGGATGATCGAAACCTAATACGTTATCCCATAGGCAGACCAGACATATTTAAAACTAGCTGTTACCCGCAACTTCGTTCGCGTGGTATTTAACAAACACACAACCGTTGGCAACAGCCTGCTCGCGCGTTCTGACTCCGCGGGACGCATTTCAGGTTGTTGCTATCAAACTTAATCAGGCGCAACGCTGCAACATTGGTTTTAATTTTTTTTCGTGAGATCCTATGTTTTTTTCTAAAATAAAAGTAGCCTAAGTTACTCCTTGTTACATCAGCTATCTACCAGTGAAAGTCCCGTCAAAATCGGTCTAGCGATTTCAGAGATTACCCGGAACAAACAGACAGACAAAAATTGTAAAAAATGTTGTTTTGGTATAGGTACCGTGTATCCAAATGCACTTAGTAAAAAGCGGTTATTTTAATATTACAAACAGACACTCCAATTTTATTTATATGTATAGAGTATAGATACCTTTTACACTGTCGGATCAACCACCGAACAGAGAGTAAGACAGAGCTATAAGAAAGTAGTTGCCGTGCGCCTCATTTTTTTCTTATTGGTTCGCCTATCTTTGTGAGGAGATCGTTCGGTAGATCCTATCGTGTACCTATCTATACATATAAATAAAATTGGAGTGTCTGTTTGTAATATTAAAATAACCGCTTTTTACTAAGTGCATTTAGATGTATACACGTTACCTATACCGAAACAACATTTTTTACAATTTTTGTCTGTCAGTCTGTCTGTCTGTCTGTTTGTTCCGGCTAATCTCTGAAATGGCTGGACCGATTTTGACGGGACTTTCACTGGCAGATAGCTGATGTAACAAGGAGTAACTTAGGCTACTTTTATTTTAGAAAAAAATATAGGACCTCACGAAAAAAAATTAAAACCAATGTTGCAGCGCAGCGCCTGATTAAGTTTGATAGCAACAACCTGCA
This sequence comes from Pheosia gnoma, assembly GCA_905404115.1. NCBI lineage: Eukaryota > Metazoa > Arthropoda > Insecta > Lepidoptera > Notodontidae > Pheosia > Pheosia gnoma. The sequence continues at coordinate 4,774,455 of FR989894.1, read as the reverse complement.
ATGCGTCCCGCGGGCTCAGAATGGGCGAGCAGGCTGTTGTCAACAGTTGTCTTTGTTTAATACCACGCGGACGAAGTCGCGGGCAACAGCTAGTATTATATACGTTAAGAAAGATGAGTGTGTAACACAAAATGATTAACTATAATTCCTCAGGTAGATTGCGAGGATGGCCCACAAATGAAACCGTTAGCTATTATGTTCCCCGGGTTGCTCGAAAAAGATCCACAAACGTTACAAGGTATGCTGAATAAGGCTATGTCCACAACTGAAGTCACGAGGCACTTAGTGGATCTTGGTCAGAAAGCTAATTTTACATTTATGAAAAAAGCAGACCGTCTTATACCACCAGAAAAGGTATCTATACGTAATCTATACATATAAATAAAATTGGAGTGTCTGTTTGTAATATTAAAATAACCGCTTTTTACTAAGTGCATTTGGATGTATACACGTTACCTATACCGAAACAACATTTTTTACAATTTTTGTCTGTCTGTCTGTTTGTTCCGGCTAATCTCTGAAATGGCTGGACCGATTTTGACGGGACTTTCACTGGCAGATAGCTGATGTAACAAGGAGTAACTTAGGCTACTTTTAATTTAGAAAAAAAAATAGGATCTCACGAAAAAAATTAAAACCAATGTTGCAGCGCAGCGCCTGAATTAATTTTGATAGCAACAACCTGCAATGCGTGCCGCGGGCTCAGAATGGGCGAGCAGGCTGTTGTCAACGGTTGTTTTTGTTAAATACCACGCGGACGAAAGCTAGTGTTATATATATGTATTAGGTAAACTCAGCCTTATATGAAACTGGGGATTTGGTACCAAACGCAAGTATTAATCGTTTGGTAAAAACCTTACTCATTTCGTAGGTGCTGTAACACTCCTGCTTACCCCTCTAAAGCATATAGGGCGTCATGCTATTCTATTAGTAGGTACCCTATTATCTTTACCAGTTACCGTATACATGTATTCGGTTATATATAGTACCGGTATTCGGGAGATGATTAAAAAGGCTAAATAAAAAAAAATGTTTTTAGTCCTTCAATATAATAATGATTGCCTATAATAATTGTTTACAGCAATGGATGGAAAGTTTAACTGAAAACAGCAATTCATATTGTTCTGTAGCTTCTGGACTACTGAGCAGCTGTAAGATATCATACAATACTCCTCACAATACAACTCTTATTCCAAAATCATAGAAATTTTGTTAAACAATTTCGTAGCAAAAGTACTTTTTAATGCCATTGTAAATAGGCAACTAGAAGTATATAAAACCTTCTATGAATTTGATAGTATGTAATAAGTATATAGCTTTGTATTACCTACTTACGCTTAGTTTGATCCTAAACACTGATCTACGATTCTAATGTCTAAAATTCAAAATGTCTGCTGCACGTGGATATGTTACTAGACTTAGTTATTAGGAATAATTTGGAACATGAAGAAATACAAACTATAAATATCTTATGCATCCATATTTTTTTTTTAAATAAGGTATCTCGAGTGATTATGAAGCTGACAGTGAAATAGCCGAAGGTGACCTTAAAACGAAGAAAACAAGGAAAAGAAGGAAACAGCTCCTAAGCACGACACTTCCAAACACGCACGAATCCAGCTCGTATGAACTAATGGAAAACGATGAAGGGTATGCACATGAATGTACAAAAGCAGGATATCATCGTAATCATAGAGTACTCATATTTCTAAATGACTTAATCATCAGGGTCAGATACAAGGTTTCGTACAGGGATGGGGTGTATTTTGTATTGCAGAAAATTCGCAAAAAAAAAAATGAAATTGGTGAAAATAAAATCACATAAATATGCCGTTCTACATGTTGTGATAGATACATAGGTATAACAATAATGTAATAGCTCCCTCATAGGAAGATAGTTATAATACCACCAGCAGTGTCCGCGACCTTGCACGTGTGGACATTGTTTTTGGCTATCACAGCACCATCCTATTTTCCGGGACAAATTACAAGCTATCACTATGCTAAGTTTCATCAAAATCCGTTCAGTAGTGCGCGGATACATACGTCGAATAGGCACTTATTAAGTCCTGGGTTCCATTCCCGGGTCATGCAGTTTTGTATGTAACAGCTGTGAGCTGCCTGTGTGGGCCCATCAGAAGCCTCTGAGGAGGTAAACTCTATCGATTCTTTCTATGCTTGGTCCCTTATAAAGTTGAGATCTAAAAGATTCGACAAAACGTAGATGTACACACATTGGCAGTATCAAATAGCAATCGAGTGATCAAAAAGTTCTATACGTTCTATACGTCGCTCTTCAACTACAGGGCCCCTAGCGAAAACGTACTGTATACTATATTGCGCAAAGCAAAACTCTTATAGAATGACTATACATTCGGGGTAAGTATGGAAACAAACTAATTCAAACACTTAATCAGTATTTGAGTACGTTCAGAGCTCATACTAAGAAAAGGACACGGCACCTCTGCCTAAACCCTCGGTAAATACATGTATGGTAGTACATTTTTAAGGATCCTGCTTTTGTATAGTCCCAAGTACCACATTAAAAAGCTTAATATTGTACTATAATAACTGGGTATTATTGTATGGTTCTCTTTTTATTACAGAAACGATACATTGTTTGAGAACAAGCAGAGTACCCTTAAAGATCCAAGTGAAGAAAAAAATTAATCCAATAATTTCTGTGAAGTTGATGTAGTAAATACAAAATTATCACACTAATATACACACATTTTTATTTGTTATGAATAAAATCTGTTCATCATAAAAGATAAACATTTACTAAAATAAATACAGTTATTTGGAATTGGATTTCGGTGCATTGTCTACTTGAAGTATGTAGTTACTAATTAGCGCCGTACATACCGTCAATCCGGATCACGATCCGGATTCATATATACCAAATAGGTATTTATATAATACGAATTGGAGATACTTATTTGCATATCGGTTATGAGCCGATATTCTGAGTGCGTACCGTAAAATGCTGCAAATTTACCAACTAAGCTCGACTTGCCTATTTGAGGACCTGTAACTCAGAAATACTGCATAATTAAAATAGATTGAGGTCCTATCTGACAAATTATAACGTTGGTTTGCCGTCTAAAACCAAAACAATGAATAGATTCAGATATGTTTACAAAAAAACATCAAAATCCAGACAAAGTGCATTTTACGGTACCCAAATATAGTCAGGAGAAGGAATTTAGATGCATAATATTATGTATGTTCAATTACTATCGATTCCGAGAAGTCGTTGTGTTTAGCTGCTACAATTGATAGGCCGACTACCCATAGAAACTACTTTATTGAACGTTACATCGGGTGATGAAAAATAATAAAAAAGAAATGTATACGCAACTTTGATTAGCAAAAGATAGGTAATAGATACAAGCGATTTGCTGTTTTATGTCAGAATGTAAAATAAACCTATTCATCTCGTTTTCTCATATTACAATGAAATTAATAACACTTCATGGTTCCCCCTACCTACTACGATAAGTAAACTATTTATAGTATTTTATCATTCTAGTGGTTCTTTAATGCTTAACCGCATCAGAATTAAACCTACATTTAAACACTGCACAAGCTTATTTTTAAATCATTCAACATAATATTATGGTCACTTAAACTACGATCCCAAGATAGCTAGAAAAAATATGATTTTAAGGTAAATGGCGCCGTTTACACTATCAATATTGTCAAAGGTATAATCAATATGGTCAAGTATCGCGCCAATTACGATAAAAAATCGGCAATAATGATCTAGATTGACGGTGTGAACGGCGCCAATTATTAATTAATACTACTTTATATCCACCAATATATAAATATACAGTCCATTTAGTCATAGGCTAGCAGTAGTCGAGCAACAAGAAATTTTAAAATACACTATGTTTTCATTATATCTATGAACACAATAATATAATAAATTAGGTTCGATTACCATGAAAATATAATATGATTTAAATCATAAAAAAGATTGTGTATCCATTAAACCTTATCTATTTTTAGTATAACATACTCCGACTAAGAAATATATAATAAAGAAATATAATAACTAATAGACGAATTGTCGCGAACAAAATTCGCGTGTACTTCACAAATGGGTTTGGTTTTTTGTGCTTCAATATGTTGTTCGCGACACACACACATATATATATATATATTATTTGTTTCGTCTCAGATATAATATTGATAAAAATTTAGGAATATGAAATTTGAACCAACTTGTAACATAGCATAATAACCTATTTACCGTCATCAACATGCTAAGTAGCTCGCTTTACACGAGGAAATGTTGCGATTAACAAGTGCCCTTGGGAAAACAGTTAGACAACATGAAATGACAGCGTAATTCTCTTAGTTGGAATATCGCCAGCTCATGACCAAATACATACATTTTATATTTAAGTACCTATTAAAACCTAATTATATTTTTGGATATACCAAGATAAACATACAGGCCAATAAAAGCGAAAACTTTAAAACGTTTACGTGTATTTACTGTATATGTATCATTTGATTAAAATTTTGTATTACATCTAGGATCTTTATGAAATGACAAAATGTTTAGATTTATTTTCAAAAAAGAATTAGTAAGTGTAGTATAGATGGAATAAAGATGAATTATTATTTTAAAGATACCCACACATACTCAATATTTTACATTTTACAATTCTTATTGATTTTGTCGTATGTACAACTATGAACATACAAATATAATTACACTATACAACACAACCGCAAAAACCGTGAATGTTACTTTTCGTAATATTATTATCATTTAATTTACCTAGTAGAAAGTGGAACAAGCTCCCATGTTATGCGTCTCATTTAGACTTGCCTCTAATAATACCTATCATCTTATATTTCATTACAATAAATTCTACCCTATATAGTTTTATCTGAACTATTAACAAAATAAAGTTCAAAGGAACGTTCACACTATGTTAACACCTAATAATATTATTATTGCATCAATTGGATTACAACAGAACATAACTGAAATGTAGGTGCAGGGTCCTACTTTCATTGTGCAATACTTTACGACGATGCCGAAGTGTATTTTTGGAATTATTAAGATAGCGTTCAGTAAACATATTTGCGGTTATAATGGAATTTATTGAATATGTTTATGTGTTATCGAGCGGTCATCTGAACGCTGTCACGTTCCCCACGTAACAGCCTACGTTCTCGGATTAATCACGGAAATACTATATTGCAACCGCAAATATTGCTCGATGACTTGCCCTCCGGATTAAATGACAAAAAATATCAGGCAATAACAAAGTAGGGCCCTGCGCTACTTATATAAGCCTCTACGAACGGCACAACTTGCAGGGCCGATTTGTAGTCTTAACAAATTTGTAGGTGAGGAGGCAAATTGGATAGTCATTGCCATGCCAATCGGTAGGGACCCTACAATTTAGCCCTAAAGATTGGGTGGCATGTTGTACCGTTCGTAGAGGCTGTAAGAAGTCACCACAGCCGATAGGAGGCGGCAGGGCGGGCACGGCGCGGCACTGGTGTCGATCAATAGTCAAGCAGCTCGCTCTGGGGTGCGTCTCGCTCACACTTGGTGAGCAGCACGGCGGCGAGCAGCGCGGCGGCGGCGGCGGCGGCGGCGAGGCGTCAGGCGCGCGGGCGGCGCGGGCGCGACGCGGGCGCGCAGCGTCATTGCGCCGGCTTCAGCGCCGCCATCTTGCGCCCGCGCGCGCGCGCCTCCTGCCGCGACGTCGTGTACTCGAACCACAGCACGTTCGGTATCAGCGTCGTGTCCCTTATCATTAGCATCTCACACACTTTTCTGAAACATCATGGTAACATCTGATGTAGACACATAAACTATTGGGCCTTAGATGTTCTACGGATGTTAACTCTATTTTCATACTGCGGAAAAGGGATATACCCACAAACGATAATTTATTATACAATATAGTGCTTTTTTTAACTTCCGACAATATTGAGAAATCCGAATCCATAGGACATACCGGGAAACTGTCTAAGGAACCTTAAGGCTTTTTATGTGAAAAAAATGGCATAGAATTTCTTTTTAGATAAGCGTGAGTTGGCCAAAAATTAATTAAATTGTCATTTTTTTTAAGTGGATCGACTCAGGTACATATAAGGATCATTTCATTGTACCTAAAATTAAATTAACGTTACAGATACGAATATACGATACAAAGCTAGCCAAAAATATGATGACCTCAACACACAAAATGTATGTGCACATGATTTATTCATGAACAACCTATCATAACATAATCAGTATGCTACACACAACTCACCAAACAGATTGACAAACATTGCGTGAATGAAATCAATTGACCTTGTAATGTACTACACCATCACGCCTCTAATGCATGAAGTGGTAAGCAGAGGGTCATGGCAATGCACCTGTTTCGCCGATGGTATTAGATCCCTATGTTAGGGCGGGTCGAATGATATTATACCAACACTACTACCCTTTAATATGACAATTTAGGGCATAGTCCACCATACGGGCCCAGAACAGGTTGGCGTACTTCACACAGCTATCTATATGTGGAGGTTTCCACACGATGTTTGCTTTCAATGTATGGCAAGAAGTAATATTTTTAACAGACTTCAAAAAGGTGGAGGTATTCAATTCGTTTTTTTTTTAAATGAGATTTCATGTGATATTCGAAAATCCTCTTAAGTGCAAGACACGGTTTGAACCCTAAAACATTTTCTCCAAAGTGATTGTTACACCAACCCAGCTAACAATGCTTCCCTTGTAGAGACGATGACAATTTTAGTGAGAAACTATTGCATCTTTACACTATCAATGCTTGACCAATTAAAAAATACTTACAATGAAACTAGCTGCGGAAACAATGGGGTGAATACTTGGTGCACTATTGCAAACCAGATGGTTGCAAATATGAACCCGACTATTCCACCCACCACCACTTGGGCAGTGGTGTGGTAGTGCAGGTAGACTCTCCCGAAGCTGACCAGCAGTGCCAGTAACAGACACCCACCCACAATAACCACCCTCCATAGAGCTGATATTATACTGTTATTGTTTATGTGATGTAATCTAAAATGAAATATTAATAATGTAGCACATCAAATATATCCTGAATGGGTTTTGCAAGACCACTGAACCATTTTGGTTATGGATCATGTCATACTCTATCCTTTTTTGAAGGTAGTACTTTGAAGCAATCATGGCCATGCTTGGGACACACAAATCAGGGAAAACATAAATAACTAGTGATAGATAAACTGTATAAAAAAAAAACATCAATTTTACTTTGCAACTTCACCTCCAATGGTATATATAGCACAATAAAATTACACTAAGCAATAGTGTAGGATTCCAACAGTGAAAGAATTCTCTTAATGAGATCAGTAGTTCCAGAGATTACACCCTACAACCTTACAAACTTAGAACATTGGATCCACTTGATATTAGTATATACTACAGCAGTCAGGATACCGAATATAGATTTTATGTGCTGTAATTAATAGGCTTTACATTTGTTTTTTTAACAGAATTCATTGGATAACCATCAACCATGTAGTTTATTTTTTTTTCAATTTTCTACAAGCTTTCATGCAAAAGTGCAATCACTTACCTAATTAAAACAAAGTATAGTACATATATACTAAAAAACCAAATAAATTGAGCATGTGATGATGGCATTCCATATTCATTGTAAAGATTCCCCCTGGACAGTGGCCTGGCTTCACACACAATGTGTTTCAATATTATGTTTAATACTTCATTCACTAAGGTGCCAGTAAAGAACGCAATCTGAAATACAATAAAGATCATTTAAAATTATGCTATAATTTATTGGTAAAGGTTTACAACTTTACAATTTTAAATTGTGTACCTGAATGTACTTTCAGGTGTGCACATATAAAGTTATGCCTGCAATATATATGCCTATTACACAAAAGCAAACTAGTAACTTGAACATACATACTACCATAATGAGAATTTAACTTTGATGGATAAAAGCATGTGATGGTGTGCAAGCACATCACAGGATGTTTGATTTTTACAAAACTAAATGTATTGCCATCTTTCCCTCGGCATGACAGACATGGGCAACATAAGTATTTTTACATTGTCTTTTACTTAATTGCATGTAAACCAACATCGCACAATATAATAGGGAGTGAGTATACCTTACATACTTAATAGGTAAATAGAAACAAAAGTAAATGGAAAATTGAACTCACAGTATGAAGATCCCGGCGAAATAATATGAGTGCAAGAAATCCAGCACCAATGCCAAAAGGAGATAGGCTTATAAGTGCAAATAATTTGCCGAGCAAATCACCTGAAAGTTAAACACGAATGTTTCATATTTTATTATTATGTATAGTTATAATTATGATATTAAAGTACATATACCTATTACAAATATCGTGATATTTACCTTTCGGATATTCAACTAATGTGAGGGCCAGTGGTTGCCATTCGATATCGCCGTTATTATGCAAAACATCACTCACTATTAGCATTTCATCTTCCATTTTTGGTTCATTTGTTATATAGCTGTAATATTTAACTGAGAGGTTAAAACATAACTTAGAATTCAAATAATATACTCGCAGAAACGTGAACAGCACACGCACAGTAGTGGAGTGTTTTGCTCTGTGCACAGACCTGACAGAAGTGACAGAGAAATAGAGAACAAGTTGTGAGTGCTGTGAGTACAAACAAGTCAACTTGAAATCAACACGCACTGCCAAGAATTTAGATAATATTCTCTATGATATCTACCTTTGCGTCGTCGATTGACAACAGCTTTGAGTCTGACCTGACTGATGACCCAGTGTTACCAGATGAAAATTTTAAACTACCTTGTCTGCAGACCAAAATTACCGTGTTTTGAGTATAATTACCTTAATTTTATTTTAAAATTACAGTGTATATTACGGTGTACTTTTTTTTTTAGATCGACAAAAAAAAATGTACAGTTATATAATTAATTTAAAAAAAATTAAAAACTATTCTTCCAAAAGTTCTACTTCTTGGTCATAAATCAACGAAGTCATTTTTTTAAACATATCATATGTATAAGTATAAGCCTCTCACAGGCAGCATTGGAGTGGGGCAATGACAGAACGTTTAACAAGAACGTGGGAAGAAATTTCAATTTCTTCGTAGATGAATTTCAATGCATCTACCTAAAAATATTGTTAATTTTCTGCGATTATATTATCTCCCCAGTAATGAAATCGTTAGGGATTTCCTCAGCAGCGACAGCCAGTGTTGCTAATTAAGTATTACTCATAAAAACACGTTTTTGAGCACGAATTTGAGTATTATTTACATTTACACGGTAATTAATATTTTAAAATACCGTAGAAAATAACACGGTAATAGCTCATTACCGTAGACCGTGTTTTGCTCAAAATTACCGTGCATCTACGGTAATTACCGTGTATCTGGTAACGCTGGATGACACTTTCAGTATTTTAATTTCACATTTTTTTTCTTTTTTGGCATCACACGTTTGTGTATATTGCCAGTGTCAAGTTTAAAATTTCACATCTTCTGTTGTTGGCTAATTGTATCCCAGATAATAATGATGATGATAAAATGAATCCTCTAATTGAAAAAGACACTTTCCAACCTCGAAAAGAAGTTAATTTATTAAGTAGTCGGATTTTTTGTTTTTTACATTTGTAACCTTGGATTGACTGTCAAATGTCAATATTAAAGTTAGTACTTAGTAGAGATATTTTAATTTTTTCCTGTTTACAGAACATAATTAGTGTTCTGTGAGTTATTGAGTTTAATCACTAACATTAATTATCATAGGAAAGTTTACAAACATAAACACGTTCATGGTTTTTAAACTAATCATTTCGTTCGCTTTTTTACGTAAATATTGAGTTTGAACATGGTTTTCTATTTCACAAGTAATGTAGTTTCTCCAGCAGTCACTCTCTTCATGGGTGCCGATAAACATGAAAGTAAGAACTGATGCGAATTGAATTGACAGCAATTATTTAATTATTAATTAACAGCAAGAATATTTACTGTTTACATCTGTATACAATTGAAAAGTAACAAAAGGTCACACAACTACATAACCTATTTTATTTGCAGATGAAGATCTAATTAAGTGGGGATGGCCCGAGGATGTGTGGTTCCATGTGGACAAAGTATCTTCAGCTCATGTTTATCTTCGGTTAGCTCCTGTAAGCATTTAAATTAATTTATTCTTGATAGTCATTGAAATAAAAGTTTACAAGTTTTTCATAATGAAATATGTAATTTATTTCAGGGTCAAACTATTGATGATATTGCAAATTTAGTTCTGGATGATGCATGTCAACTAGTTAAAGCCAATTCTATAATGGGCAACAAAATGAATGATATTGATATAGTCTATACCATGTGGTCGAATTTAAAAAAGACTGCTGGAATGGAGGTACTTTATAATCTTAAATATTGAAGTGGATAAATATGTTACACACAATTAGATTTCATTTATAATGTACTTACAATATAATAACTTATTTCTAGGCTGGCCAAGTAGCATTTCATAAAGACAAGGATGTCAGAAAAGTGAGAGTGGCCAAAAGATGTAATGAAATTGTCAACAGACTGAACAAAACCAAGAAAGAAGCTTTTCCAGACCTGAGGCAAGAAAGAGAAAATAGAGATAGGCTAGAAAGAGAAGACAAGAAAAAGGTTTTGCGGGAAAAGAAAGATAAAGAAAAAGAGGAAGAGAAGAAAAAGAAGGAAGAAGCAGAATTAAGAAGTTACTCAACACTTATGAAAACTGAAAATATGTCAACAAATTATGATGGCAATGATTCTGATGATTTTATGTAAATATAAAATTTTACAAACTCTGTACTGCCTCAATGAAATGTATGTAAAAATGAATTATCTTGATTATAATTTTTAGCAAATTTTTCCCATGTTTCAATAGTTATTCTACTATTCGGGGTAGAGACAAATTATAAAAATCAACCCACCAGATCTTGAGTTATAACTAACACAACTTTGTTTTATATACATAAATTTTGATCCAAAACATAAGGGACCACCTCTAAATTTAAATTGCAGTCTTCTTGAATACAAAATTAATCCTAAATATTTTTTAGCAGCTTGTGTAATCCCATTGTTGGTCAAGGTAAGTTGGAATCCTTCCTTTCGGAGATCTAACTTTTCCTACATTCTTTAGTTATAGGACTGTTTATAGTCAATATTAAAAATAACATTCAGTTTTACTTAATATTTATTCCAACTGAACTTAAAGAGTTGATAACCCAAGTAGGGTATACACTATCAGTATAAATATTGTGCACAAAGTCTTGTACAAACTGAGGGAATGTTCCATTTTCAATGTTTTCTTTCATTGTTCTCATCAGGCGCAACTGAAACAATAAATAAGATTAATAAATAGAGAAATATGTGAAATATATATACATATATATAGTTTTTTAACAAACTTACCTGAAAAGCAATATTATGAACTGAAATTAGATGACATGCTACAGTTTCAATGGTAGCTATACTGTGCAGATAAGCTCTTGTATAGGTCTTACAAGTTGAACAAATACAATCCTCATCAATGGGGCTTAGATCAGTTTCATACTGTTTTTGTTTCAAATTCAGTTGACCTTTTGGCACTAAAGCACAGCCAAATCTCTGTAACACAATAAAAAAGTAACCCCAATAAATATAGAAGTTAATAATGGTATTTCAATTCAAAGCATTTTTCAGAAGAAAACTGCTTTGCCTTTGTATGTTTATATAAACATGAGGGTATAGCTGTTAAATTAGTATGGGCATTTTTTTATCAGGGTAAAGTCGCACATGCGCATGTCTTGAATGTCGCACATTGTTGTAATTACATACATTTGTAAACATGTGACTTTGTCCCAATAAAAGAACTAAATTATTAAAAAAATTGGATCCAAGTAACATACAGCAGTTCGTGTAGGGTAAACACAATCAAACATGTCTACTCCCAGGGCCACACAGACAACAAGGTCAATGGCAATTCCAACTCCCATCAGATATCGTGGCCTATTCTTATCCAATACTCCTGTACTTAGACTGACCATTGGCCAAAAATCATCTTTAGCTTCACCTCCACTGAAAAAAAAAATATTTTATATATGTCAAAGAAAGCATGGATGCGTCATTTTTAGAAAGCGTGGCGTCAGCCAGGCTGACGTCACGATCATAATTTACGTCTTCTGAACTCATCATTAATTAAATTCAAACCGCAATCAGTCTTATTTAACCACTATAAACACAATTATTGTTTTACCCATTTATTTGCACAACTTAATACACTGGATGCAACACACTTGCTTAATCATAGAGATATAAATAGTAGGTACTTAACTTATTACTGAGGTAGTCCGCTCTGGTGTAAGGCTCGAACAGAAGTGTCCGATTTTTATTTTCTTAGCCTCTACGAAATCAAACAACACAAACATCAATCTTCATTTGCGACCTATGGCCGCCATCTTCGTACCACCCGGAAGTTGTTGATTTCGTAGAAACTTTACATAGAAATTGAACGCCTTACTACACATGTTATAGCGTGATAAATGCTTATTTAATTAGTGATAATTATTGTAATTTTAGTTGTTATTATAGGTCTCATTTTTCACAAAGCGGAAACCTTATGAACAATAATTACTTCAGTATATCCAAATACTGAAGTAATTATTGTTTACAAACCAAATACACCTTATTATTATTGGGTAAACCTAAAACGAGATTTAATGATGGCTTACAATTTTTATAACTGATTTAAATACTTATTTTACTTATCAAATTAACGACTGACGTCATAGAATCAATTCGATAGTGAATTAACTATTTTTACAAAGTAAACATCTAATTTATCTTTCAATAATCATAACGACATTTTTTAATCGTGAATTATAATTTTTATGATTAACTTTAAGACTGTTTTACCAATAAAGTGATCGATTGACGTCATCGCGCCGACACGGCCATACTGATAGGCAGTGCGTGCTCTGCACTAGCCTTTATCTGAAAGAATGAGAAACATTTTGCTCTGAGATAGGCATCTGTAAACCATGCCTACCTATTTTAGTGGAACCACATAACATAACATAGTTGTATTCCATTATGTTGGCTTTTATTTACAAAATAACTGTTTAGGTCATTGATCATGCTAGCATATTAGCATCGATGAGATAAATGGGTTTCTATAGGTAAATTATTACCTTAAAGGAAATATCATTTTTAAGACACTGTGCTCTGGGCGGTCTTGTACGCCGTGGTACACAATGTTTTATTATTATGGAGTGATACTGTGCTCTGGGCGGTCTTGTACGCTGTGGTACAGTGTTGTTGATAAATATTTGTTTTTGTAATTGTTGTTGGCTTCTCATTAAGCCAACAACTTATTATTGAATGACATTGTGCTCTGGGCGGTCTTGAACGCCGTGGTACACAATGTTTTATTATTATGGAGTGATACTGTGCTCTGGGCGGTCTTGTACCCTGTGGTACAGTGTTGTTGATAAATATTTGTTTTTGTAATTGTTGTTGGCTTCTCATTAAGCCAACAACTTATTATTGAATGACATTGTGCTCTGGGCGGTCTTGAACGCCGTGGTACACAATGTTTTATTATTATGGAGTGATACTGTGCTCTGGGCGGTCTTGTACGCCGTGGTACACAGGGATATAGGAATGAGAGGAAGGTTGATGATGTGCTCTAGGCCTTGAAGACCGTGGTACACATGGGCCCTGAAAGTGTATGTAGTGTGCGGTGTAAGTAGTATAATAAATTATGTTGTTTATGGCTGTTGCACAAACATTTTATACGGATTGTACAGAAATTGAATATGCTCACCTATGTGGTGGTGGGACTACTTGGTGGAGTAGATGTTAATTGGTCCAGGTGGCCTCGTGAGGTTGAAGGTAGCGGCTCAACTACTGCATCCACTTCAACCGGTAGTTGCAGTGAGGAAGTTTCTTGAGATGACTGCGCCGACACGGGTGATTGTTGCCCAGGTGCTGGTGCTGCACGTAGCTGATCATGGGCAACCTTGCGTGGTCGCCCTCGTCCAACTACTTTCTTCACCAGGTAGCGGTCATTATCTAAGATCCTGCAGACTTCATACGGCTCACTGAATTTAAGATCGAGGCATGTTTGGTTTCGGGGATTATTCTTAATTAACACATAATCACCCCTTTGGAATGGACGTATACGGGCCTTGTTTCTGTCGAAACGAAGTTTTTCTCGTTCACCAGCTGTTAACATCTTCTGGCTCACAACTCGTTCCAATTGTTCTACGTCAAAGCTCTCTTCCTCCAGATTAACCAAGTTAGCCAGTTCAGGTGGAACACAATTTTTTCGTCGCGTAAGTAGAGTAAGTGGTGCCACTCCAGTTGTCTTGTGCGGTGTGCAGTTGAATGCTAATTGTAAACTATCAAGTGCTATATGCCAATTTGCAGTCTCATAGTTATTTATCATGACTAAAGCATTCTTAAGCGTACCCACCACACGCTCAACTTGACCGTTGGCTCGGCTGACTCCTGGTGAAATTGCATGTATATCTATACCTATCTGGTCGCAGTATTGTTTGAATTCACCGAGGAACTCTCGCCCGCCGTCAACGATAATCTGGACCGGGGTCCCAAATATGTGCACGGTTCGCTTCAGAGCTGCAAGGGTACTCTGTGGATTTTTGTTATTGGAATAATGGAGTAGCACATATTTACTAAAGGCATCCACGGTTACAATGACGTATTCATGGTTAATCGTGGTACCTAATTTTCCAGTAATATCCATATGGATTACCTCAAATGCAGAGCTAGGTTTTTGGATGGGATGAAGTTGCGCTTGCACAGCTCCAGATACTCCCTTCGATGTCCTACATACGACACAATTGTCGACGAACGTTCTGATTGATGTACTCATTTTATCGAACCAATACGAGTCTTTTATTTTTTGTAATGTTTTCTCCCAACCAGGATGTTTCAAGGAGCTGTGGTATGTATTAATAAGGCTCCATTGAAAAGCTTTTGGTACGACAACTGTCTTCTGTTGACCATAAATGGGGTCCAAATACATTTTCATAAGTGTATCCTCCTCTAGTGTATAATTATCTACATGCTCACCACGCGACAAAGCATCGATGATAGGGCGAAGAACGCTGTCTCGGTGTTGTTCTACTTTGAGCCATTCCAAGTCACGAGTCATGACATTTACTTGCAGAGGTTCTGGATTCCGACTAAAGAAATCCGCGTGTTGAATGTGTTCCCCTTTTCTGTACTCAACTTCAAAATCGTAATTTTGGAGGAAAGCCCACCAGCGATATACTCTCGGAAGCAGCTCCTTTTTGTGCTTAGAAGCTTTAAGAGCGTTGCAGTCGGTGATGACTTTAAACTTCCGCCCATATAAATATTGTTTAAAATGTTTTATAGACCTCACCACAGCTAGGGTTTCCAATTCATATGAGTGGTACCGGCTTTCTGTGTCCGTTGTGCGCATGCTCATGTAGGCCACGGCGTGACGACGTCCCTCGATCACTTGCATTAATACAGCGCCGTATCCTAGGCTACTGGCGTCTGTATACAGCTCAGTAGGTGCATTCTCCTGAAATAAGGTAAGTACGGGGGACGAAGTTAACCGTTCAATAATTATATTACGAGCTTCTTCATGCCGTTCGTTCCATTCCCACTTGGCGCCCTTTTTAGTCAGTTCATACATAGGTATCATTATGCGTGAAAAGTTAGGAATGAAACGCCGGAAATATCCCGCCAGACCGTTAAATTGGCGCACTTGTTTAACGCTATTAGGTACAGGGGACTTAAGGAGCGCCTCGACCTTGCGGGGACTCGGGCTGACTTTACCGTCGGAAATAATATTACCCAGATATTCTATTGTTCGTTTGAAAAACGATGACTTTTCTACATTAATAGAAAAGCCCGCGCTTTGTAATGCTATGAAAATACGTTCCATGTCGGACATCCCCTGCTCAAAATTACTACATTTATTCAAGACGTCATCGACGTAGACCTGGGCAATACCCGTACTTCCCAGCAAAGGCTGCAGAGCTCGGTTGATGCACCTTTGATACACAGCACAAGCATTACTTAAGCCAAAGGGCATAGCCAAATACTCATATAAGCCATCTGGAGTAACAAACGCGGTCTTTTCAATAGATTCTTCTGAAATACGAATCTGATGAAAGCCGGCTGCCATATCGAATGAATTATAATAAAAACCGTTAACTAACTGATCAATTTGATCCGAAATCAGTGGCAGTGGGTAATGGTCCCTTAAAGTATTCGAATTCAATTCCCGGTAATCCACGCATAATCTGTCATCACCATTCTTCTTTTTAACAAGAATGATGGGGCTGGAGTACGGTGATTTGCTTTCGCGTATGATTTTGTGCTCAAGTAGTTCATCAATTATTTTGTTAACCTTTTCACGTTCAATTGGACTTAAGCGATAAGGTCTACGCTCGACGTATTTGTCGGGGTTTTTCAACCGTATTTCCAATTCGCCAGTAGTTACTCTAGTTGTCGGAAAACCACGTATGAACAGATGTTCGAATTTATTTAATAATATGCGTAACTGATCCAATTCATTATCATTTTGAAGATCACAATCAATTTTATCAAACAATGCGTTGTTAGATTTGATGTGTAGAACCAATTGCTGGTGAATCAGTTTCGCGCCTTGTAACGTAACTAAGACGCTCAATGAAGAACTGGAAATCAAATCCATACCGATCAAAACATTGGTGGTCATTTCGATATCAGGGACTAAGCAAAAGCTAATTTCCACATTGATACCATCTATTTTGCAAACTGTTTTTAATTTTAGCAACGAAATTACAGGGAAATGTCCAATGCCCCTCAAATAATTAACGCCATGAATTCTTTTGCCCGGTAATTTGGCCGCTATGGATTCACACATAACCGAACATTCAGCACCACTGTCAAAGGTAGCCAAAATCGAATGCTCGCCGATAGTAACTAACATTGATGTAGTTTTTGTTTCACCTATGCAATTAACATTTGATACAATGGACCGCTCACGTTTGAAACACTTGTCATAAGTATGACCAACCTTCATGCAGAATGTGCAAGTTGGTCGGTTTTGAACTGGGTTTGAGGACCCTACTGGTTTATTTTGAAATGAATCTTTATTGTAGGGTTGATTATTTTCAGAAGTTTTAAAACGACAGTCATTGGTACTGTGATTGTTTCTCTTGCATATGCTGCATTGAATAAGTGCTTGTGTGCTATTTAACTTAATACGTTTATTGGGTACTTGCAAAGAATACGTACTAGTATGCGCGCGTTTGGTTCTTATTGACGATGCAACAGATATCAACTCAGGCACCGATGTTGCATGTGCATTCATAAGTTCAATCCGGAGGCGATCGTCATTAACACAACCGATGACCGCTTCAACGGCATCATCATTACTAAGTTTGTCTCTTGTTACGCGCCTCCATAAAACCCAAGCCTGTGACAAGAACTCCGCAACATCCTTGGTTTGATCATAAGAGTGTTCACGAAATTTAAGTATATCTCGCGAGTATCTGTTCTCAGGCTCGAAAGTCATGATAAGGTTATCGCGAAATTCCTGCCACGAGCCCGTTGTAACTAACCAACTATCGACCCATAGTTTTGCACGTCCTTTTAACAAACTACCCACTTTCATTCGAATTTCATAATCCTTTATATTATAAAAATCAATCGCTTTATCAATATGTTCACACCATTCACGAATGCTAACATTATTATCCGGATCAAAGGAGGGCAAAAATACATCACTTATTTTAATTTTTTCACTTTGTTGTGCAGATAAACGGTCAGACATGTCTTTCATAGTTCGCGTCATTTGCATAAAAAAATCTATGGGTAAATTGCTCAACAATGACTGATTGGTTGCGTTAACTACACGTTCATCTATTGAACTAGAAGTACCAGGTGGTCCGGCAGAAGTGGGAGGGCATCCCACTTCTGATGTCAAAGAAAGCATGGATGCGTCATTTTTAGAAAGCGTGGCGTCAGCCAGGCTGACGTCACGATCATAATTTACGTCTTCTGAACTCATCATTAATTAAATTCAAACCGCAATCAGTCTTATTTAACCACTATAAACACAATTATTGTTTTACCCATTTATTTGCACAACTTAATACACTGGATGCAACACACTTGCTTAATCATAGAGATATAAATAGTAGGTACTTAACTTATTACTGAGGTAGTCCGCTCTGGTGTAAGGCTCGAACAGAAGTGTCCGATTTTTATTTTCTTAGCCTCTACGAAATCAAACAACACAAACATCAATCTTCATTTGCGACCTATGGCCGCCATCTTCGTACCACCCGGAAGTTGTTGATTTCGTAGAAACTTTACATAGAAATTGAACGCCTTACTACACATGTTATAGCGTGATAAATGCTTATTTAATTAGTGATAATTATTGTAATTTTAGTTGTTATTATAGGTCTCATTTTTCACAAAGCGGAAACCTTATGAACAATAATTACTTCAGTATATCCAAATACTGAAGTAATTATTGTTTACAAACCAAATACACCTTATTATTATTGGGTAAACCTAAAACGAGATTTAATGATGGCTTACAATTTTTATAACTGATTTAAATACTTATTTTACTTATCAAATTAACGACTGACGTCATAGAATCAATTCGATAGTGAATTAACTATTTTTACAAAGTAAACATCTAATTTATCTTTCAATAATCATAACGACATTTTTTAATCGTGAATTATAATTTTTATGATTAACTTTAAGACTGTTTTACCAATAAAGTGATCGATTGACGTCATCGCGCCGACATATATGTAAAGTATTAGTGCACAATGCTGCAAAAAAAGTTTCATCTGTGAAAATAGCTGGAATACCCATTCCTAAACACTTTAAGGTGTTCTGACACCTATAAATCATAAAATTATGTTCTGAACTCACACAAATTTCACAGACCAAACTTTTCAGTAGATATTGTACCTATTTTTGAATACCTCAATCCTCCAATTGCAAATCCATTAACATCTTTAGTCATATGACTTTGTGCACTCTGTTCTCTCAATTCCTTGTTTAATAATCCTTGTACAATTGGGAATATACTTTGTTCAGTTGGTCTTTGATGTGCATTCAAGCATCGGTCCAGCCATCGACTTGTCCTTTCTGTAGCTTCTTTAATGCGGTCATGGTCTTGAAATGTTGTCTGAACAACATCATCAAGTTGCATTATGACATCGGCACCTAGTGTCATATAAATAAAAAAAAAATACAAAAGTTTATGGTATGATTATTATAGAGAACATTTCTATTGCTTCAAATTTGTGGATTAGTTTTACCTATACAATTCTGGATTTCAATAGATTTCTCTGGTGTCAACATAATTTCAGAATCATCATAAGGTGACCTAAATTTGACACCCTCTTCTGTAATTTCAGCCAGTTTCAAAAGGGACACCATTTGGAAGCCTCCCGAGTCAGTAAGAAGTGCTCTGTTCCAGCCCATGAAGTTGTGTAAGCCACCAGCCTTTGTCAGTACTTCAGTTCCTGGCCGATTTCCTAGGTGATATGTGTTGCCCAGTATTATTTCACAACCTAAACTTTCCAGTTGGTCTGGCAAAAGCCCTTTCATGGTGCCCTGAAAAATCCAAGCAGTTTAAAAAAATCTGGTTTATTCTCTCATAAAATGTAATATTCACTACAAGATGATAAACAATGTGGTTACAAAAAAAACCAATTTTAAACAAATACCTATATGAGTAAACATAACGATAATATTATTGATGTAAAACTTAAATGTTTCAAATTCAGACCAAATTTAATATCACAAAAGATTTGTAGTTTATGACCCCTTATATCATACTGTTTCTGTTGGATCATGCTTACTTTTATGGGCATCCATATAACGTAAGCGTCGCGTAACTTTATTTAGGTACCTATAGATCGAGTATCGTAAAAAGAGCTCAGGACTACACCATCAAAGTGAAGCAACCAGTACCTGGATAAATTAGAGCTCTCTTTTGTTTGCGTACCCTATCAAAGGTCCAACTACCTAGCATTTGATTCAATGCCTAGAAGAAGAAATAATAACTATTTATTCTTCTAAGCCTTACAAAATTATATTATAATTATTTATATGACCTATCCTCACCTGAGTTCCGACAGGCATGAAAACCGGAGTGTTAACTTCATAATGTGGTAATTTCATAAGTCCAGTGCGAGCCTTTGTCACATTGCATTCAGCTTTGACTTGAAACGATAACGCAATTGATTTCGCACCCATAATATTGAAACCTTGGGAGGTTAGATACTTCGCAGTGTACTGTGTCGTCTTGTGGCTACAAAAGCGAAGTGATATTTTTTTCTGTGATAGCTACCATAAACTTATAAATACATAACTTTACTATTGCTCTTCCCGAATATCATTGATCGTATAGTAACTACTTCGAGGTTTGGTTAACAATAATAAACTTGTAAATAGGGCCGGACGGAACAGTGCTGCCAGCTGAGCTCACTTTTCAAAATAGGATAGGGCTCTTTACGAAGCTAAAAGAGGCTAGAAATGCCAAAATCTGGTTGTAAAAAAGGGCTACAAATAAAATAACAATACACTCATAGAAAATTCATTAAATAAACATAAAAAATGTCATTTTAATTTTAGGTGTATTTAGTTTTACTTCCATATTTTTTTTATTACTGGTTGTTGAAATGGGCACCTTCTTCATAATATACAGGTGTAAGTGGCCGCGTAACGAAAACATATACCATAGATTCAACCCATGATGCTGGGTTACCCAGAGTTAGAATTTTTATCAAACTCATGAAATATATTAACGCATCCTATGACCAAAATATATAATTAATTCTAGTAACAGTTCTATGGCCTATCCCCAGCCAGACGTCGACGACGACCGTTTTTGAACGACTTAATTATTGTCAGATTTAATTTCTTTCTTCATTTTTAGATTGGCAATCGACTACAAAATAGAGCTATTTTGCCGGTGTCGAGTATTTCTTTATAATTGTTATAAAGTATAAGTAATCCATTACCTGCGGCCCTATTGCCTATCTTGGACTGAAAATTATTGGACATTTCGGGTGAACTTGAAAAGTCAAGCGATACATATATTTCATTTTAATTTCCTTCACTTGTGCACATTTATGAACACACAATGGAACTAATATGTTTTTTTTGTTTTATTTCAGTATGCCCAAATATAACCAGCTATCGAACTGCCGGTTAATTGTCATCCACTTCCTCTACAATCGTTTTATTTTTCTTTCTTTTCATTTATCAACTTGTCGTTGCCAAATCATCGGGAAACGATGGAGCCATAAAAATCAATTGGAATCGGAATTGGAGCTACTTGCTCTATGATTCGAATATAATCTGTGACACAGTATCTATAGTGGCGACATCTATATAGAATGAGTAAATTGTTCATTGGAAGTTGGAACTGGTTGGTCTGTGGTAAATTGTAATGTTTATTTAAAAATTACTCTATGGTTTATTCCGCAACGACAATGTTATGTTTACGATTGCTGTACCCTTGTCTACCGTGCCTTTATTCGAAAACCAACCTTAACTTCAATAGATAGCGTTTATCATTTCTATAGAGATAGTTTTAATAGTTACCGTGGTATAAATAATACCACAGACGTATAAGAACTTCAAGTATTGAAATGAAATGAATGAAGTAAGTGATCCTAACTTGTCCTAACCTAACCAAAACTATTAAACCTTCCTATTTTCTTGGTAAAGCGTCTAAATATTAGTTAGCTTCAGTGTAAATTGAAGAATTATTGATTATCTTTATGTTATTGTACATAATGTCTATAGATGTGAGGAGCAATGTGCGTATGTTAAATCATCCAATATTTTAAGTATCTACCTAATTCTGAAGGCGCATTTGGGAGTGTCAGAAGGTGTTTGTAAGTTTATTTCATACATTATGATATAACTCATTATATTTTTTTTCATTAAGATTTTACTTTAGGTAAAAGCTATTTCAAGTTTCGTCAGTGTGCAAAGCACATCTTTGGCGCAGTTGTGACCACGTGTGATCCTTGATACCGACGAACACGGTTCGATTCCGGATACGTGTTTTTGATTTTTATGTCTGTAATTTTTTTAATATTTATTTATTCATTTTAATCATTTTAAAACTTCGACTTTTTTCATTACACAAATTCCTAATTGGTAGAAAAACTTCTACTTATAATATATATTATAATATTTTGAAGGTTCTCCATTACAAGGAAAGCCCTATGAGAACTAGTAATATTTTCAAACACTCGAAATGGACACAAAACATAAAAAACGATGTAAACATCCTAAAAAGATGAAACCCAGTATGGATAATGGCAAAGCTGAGGTGTTTGTACTTCCACCTGACCTTTTAAAGAAATTGGGCATTAGCTTAGGCAGTGTAAGCAAAAGCCACGATGCTGTTCCAGATTTTAAAGTTGCAGGTAAGATCTAGATGTTAGTTCTGACTATCCTAAGGAAACCATTATTCCTCTACAAAAAATCAATACATATTGAATTGGGATAATGCCTGAAAAAATGACAAATGGGATGGTTGAGCTGTCACTCAGCCATTTTCGGACCGGAAATGTAAAATTACAATACCATTTAGAAACATTAACAGTTTAATTAAAAATACTAATACATTTTTACTTAGCATTATTAATCAAAACAAACCAATTAGATATTAACACCTAACTCTGCTGTCTATTAAGTCTGTCTCTGTCTGTCTGTCTCTGTCTGTCTCTCTCTATTAAGTAATTATGACCAAACCATAGACCATACGGCATCCACTACAAGTGAAGCTAAACAAATGGTCTAGATATAAATACATGCACTACTGCACACTTAAAAAAACTATGTCCAGAACTCCTTAGGCTATGCCAGACCATTAAATAGGCAATATGTTTTGTATGTGGTAACATTTGCCACTACAAATGCATCATAAAAGCTGCTTCATTTTGCTAGTGGCAATGTTACGTCTGAACTTCTAAACAAGTCTGCGGATTAAAATAAATCTGACACAACAATAGTTATATAGCTATCTTGCTTATACACTGAACATTAGATAGCGGGCAATAATAAAATTAATAAACTGTTTTGATTTTTTATAGGTGAGGAAATTGAGAATGAACAATTTAATAATTATTCAAAATTAACTCCTATGAGTGGAAACTCAGATGATACATCCATTTTAGAAACAGCCAATTTGATGAAAAAGTCTGTTTTCTTAAGTCCTACATTTGTTTCAACAGTTGCAAATATGTTTCCAGGTGAAATGGAAATAGCAAGTGTAGCTAAAGAACTAGATGTTCCTATTATGGCCACAGAAATAAAGGCTATTAATAGCACTATACTTCCAGTAGATAATATAGAAATTTCTGATATGTGTATCATTGAGCCTGCAACTTCAACTGAAGAAAGTCTTATAATAAATTCTTCTATGAATGGGGTATTTTCTACTGTCTCAAATATTGAGCATGATACCCACATTTATAAATCTATTTCTTCTAATAATAATATCACAGTTTCTTCTGATATGGCAAAATATATTGTTGATCACCATGTAGATGAGGAATATTTAATGAATTATGATAATAACACATCAGAGCATATACATGATCCATCTCAGGTCATTAATACACAAGCTCAAAAAAATGTGAGTAAGATCAACATTATATCTGAAGAAACAATTAACCCATCCAATGTCAAAGGACTTAAAAAAATACCCAATATAACTGATCTTACTCCAGTAACAATAGATACAAAAATTGGGATGAAAATCAATGATACTGTACATAAAACCATTCATAATTCCCTGAATTGCAGTGGAAGCCAGCTGCATAGGACTGATGTACTGATTTCAGATGGAAACATAACAGAAGAGAACTGTGGCAGTATAACTCTAAATGAAATAAACTCAATAGCTAGTGTTACACAGAATAACACTGATGCTTTCACAGAATATTTTCCTGAAAAAAAAGAGTGTGCGGTTTTTGGTAATAACAGTTCTCATGTTGTAAATCCCAAAAATAATCCTCCTAATAATTCAGATGCTAATAGCAGCAATCAAATAAATGAAGACGAAAAATTTGATAATACCGTTAATGCATGCCGTGTTGAAAACAATACAGAAAGTGACAATGCTAACATTGGAAACTTCTCATCTGAAGTAGCAATTATTAATAGCTTTGACACCAAAGTTTATCCAGATTTAAATATAAATCGAATTAAATTGCATCAGAATGAGTTAAGGGATAAACATGAACTTGTGGACATGGATATTGATAGTAAAATGCCAAATCTTATAAAAACAACATTTCATGTAAAACAGGATGATTCTGTCATAAAACTAAATTTAAACAATGACTGCAATAATGTTAACGATCATAAAAGTTCTCAAATTACAAGCATTAATTTGTTTTGTCTGAAATCTAACAACAGCAATAGTGAAAATAAAACTGAGCATAATTCGAAAGGAAATGTTGAAAACAAATCGGAACACCATGGTGATTTGATAGGAGAGATAAAAGCTAAAAAACTACTAAAACAAAAAAATAGTTTTGAGATTTCATATCCAAACGAAAATGAATTCTTGATGGTGGATGATAACAGTAAAATACCGAAGGAGAAAAAAGAGGCATTGAATTTACTAAAACAAAATGATAATAGTACTAGTTTTACGGATAAATTGTCTGTTAATGTGGTATCATTAGTTACAAACGATAATGAAAAAAATAAAATTAAAAATAAAGATAACCCTCCAGAAGCAGTTGACAATAACTTGATCCATTATCCAGCTAAAGATGAGACGTATTCAGAAATCAATGAGAATATTGTGACCAATGGAACTGTGATATCAAGTAATGTGTGCCATGATAATTCAAATTATGAAAGTGATATAGTGCGTAAAGAGCGTGTATCATCTACTGTCAATAATAAGGCGAATTATGCTAACAGAGATGGCAAAGGTCATAGAAACATAGATCTTGAAATATGTGCTAATAAAAGCTTTGCAGCAGAAACGAAAGAATTCAAACTTAAAGTTTCTACAAATAACATAAAACATGATTATATAAATTCATGTGATTCTCATCATTGTCCAATTAGTCCTACCGTTAGTGAAAAAATGATTGAAGACTATGATCTGACTAAAAGTAGACCTTTAGTTAATGGATCCAATGGCGGAATTCAACAGGATGAACAGATAATAAAAAAAATAAAGCATGACATTTATGATTCTACAAATAGCGCTACTAATACAAACATAGAGAAAGTAAAAGAAATTGCAGCATATTTGAAAACATTGAAAGATATTTACTCTGATAAAAATAAAATACAGCATAAGAAAATCACTCAAAATAATAACAAAAAGGAGAAGATAGAAATGAATCATAATACATTGAAATCCAAATTAAGTATACAAGGAGTGGAGAAGCCTGGTGGAATAGTAACTGAAAATAGCAGTAAATGTAATGTTTTGAAAACTTATCCCAGGCAGAACAGACTGAAAAATAAAAGTTTTCTCACCACAAATAAATGTCATAATGCGGAATGTAAAGCAACTGATGTATATAGTAATGAAATAAATACGACTGCAATTTCTGCTATCATTAAAACTCAAGAATTTTGTATATGCGATGATTTTGGTCGCTTAGATTATTATGATAGCAACGATCTGTATGAACATATACATTTTTGCCAACATCATAATACACATTGTGATTTAGATTTAATACTTAATATTTATAATGATGATCAAGTGGTTAGCAATCAAAATGAAATAATTAATGAATACATCACAGAAGAAGACACAGAAACAGTAGAGTTTAATATTTGTTGGAATGCTTTTCAATATAGAGATGAGAAATATGGTACAAAAGAAATTTCCGATGAAGCTGTCGCTCTCAAACATGAGTTGAAGGATGAAAAAAAAAGTGCTAGTTCAACATCCAATGTGAATATGAAGAGTGCTACAGAGGTAATAATTTCTGAAAATGACAATATTACTAATGCTTTCAATGAAGATGGTCGTACAATAAAGGATAATATAGATAATGCCATCAATAACGATATTCAAAGTCCATATTTAAAAAAAAAAGAAAAAGGTGATGCTATTTCTGCCTCGGATACGGACATCCACAATCCTAATTTGATATTTTTTCTAGAGGATAATGTAGAGTCTAATTTTAATAAAAACGTTCACAATTCAGATTTAATAAGCTCTGAGAACTCTACTATTATTTCAAAAACGAATAATGAACCTCAGATAAAAATAACTAATGTCCTTAGTATGGATAATGTTGATCATGATATGGATTATTTCAATGATAATGTCATCAGATATGAAAGTCACAGTACAGAAATTGTCAAAAAGCAAGACGAATCGAATTTAGATTTGAAAATTAATGTAAATACAGATGAAAAAACCGATGAAGAAAATTTACATTCCACAGTAAGTATAAGATTGATTTGAAATTAAACTCAGCGTGAGTTCATGATCATGATTGGTTGCATTTCACTGATCGTTATCCTTATATTCTAGATGATGACTGAACCTTCCGATGGTAAAGAAGATAATTTATTGCGCATCAGAAAGAAAATAGCAAGATCGAATCCCAATCAGGATCAAAATACACCAAAAACAATATCAAACATTAACAACAAGATTAAACGGGTAAGTGAGATTTGCTATATTATTATTGCTTTATAACGGCCAGTTAATGGTTAGTAAAATATTTATACTTTTTTTAGAAACGAAGTAAGTCTCTAGGTAAAGCGCCAGGATTTGTTAATAGTACTGACGAACCAGATGCTAAAAGAAAAATTAAATGTGCTGTCTGTGATGAACTAGTGTCAGAAAAGAAATGGGAAAATCACGTCATCGGGGAACACCAGTTCATCGCATGGAGGGTTGGTGATACCTTCGTAAGTATTTTAATATTTTCTTTAGTAATCAAAACTGTAAGCTTTAAATGAAAGACGAGCCTTTGGTTCTGGAAGTATGGATTTGGTTCTGGAATAGTTTTCGAATACATCTATAGATATTTATTGTATAAACTAACCTATATCATTATGTACATGTTAAAGGACCTGGATGATGCAGACTTGCAGAGAAAATTAAAACAAAGCCTTAAAATCGGTGGATTCTTAAAATGTACTGTTTGCAATTTAGAAATTAAAAACCTAAAGAAATTCGTAGAGCACATCAGAACGTGTATGAAACTAAAAGTAAGTCTGTGAAGTACCTATGCTCCTGTGATCCTTCTCCGTAATACTTGGTTTAATGAGGGCAGTAAACAAGTAGCCGAGCGGCTAGAGTTCGCTATTTTTGATATTCATTTTCGATACACTCTAAATAGTAATTTCCGTTTATCAGGATTCCAACATCGGCAAAGAAAGAGAAAAAACGGCAGCGGAATCAAATGTTATATGCGGTGTATGTAAAGAAGCAGTAAAGTCTTCCTGCTGGATTGAACATATAGGAAAATACCATAACTACTTAGCTTGGATTGATGGCCTTGATCCCTTGGTAAGTTAAAAAGTTTTACCAATGTAACTCGTGTGTGTTCTGCGGGGTTTCTCCTATCGCGGAAAGATGGTGTGCATTTACTAACAATTTATATAGCGATTGCGGAAATCCGCATCGGGAAACTTTCAATTCCGTTTCCGATATCGTTTTCGAATGATTTAAAATAACCGCACTGAAGACAATTCTATATCCGTCGTTCCGTAACAGTTGGGGAATTATTTCAGATGGCAATACTGGACATAGACTGTTCCCTCTTGTTTGCTCTTGGGGCGTTTTTACAACAACGACCTTTGTGAAAGACCTTAAATTAACATTGCCTGGCCTGGGGTTGACCATGAAAATACATTCCCGGAAGGCCGCATGGGTCAATGTCCAGTATTGCCATCTTGAAACTTACGGAGTATACATACTTACATATTACATTTGTACACTACACTGAACGTAAGTGGCTGAATGTCGAGAAACCTTAAAATTAATTATTTATTTTAGGACCTCAACAATGAACAGGCAGTCCTTGATCACTTATTGCAAATAATGAAGCAGATTGGAGTATTACGTTGTTATAAATGTGGCGTCATTCGCAAACGCGTCAAGGCATATTTATCACACGTGCAGACTTGTGAAGTCGATGAGGTTAGATAATGCATTATTTTCATAATAAATAACAATGCAAAGACACATGCAGCATATACTCTTGTTCACTTTCAAAATTTTCTTTTTACTAAATTCGTTGCGGACCCCAAGACAATTTTGCTGTTCCTCAGGACTTGCTGAAGTTTGGAATCACTGTATGTAACCTTTGTCGAGTTTGGCTCACAGGTGTTACTGAAGTGAGGGTGTGTGGGCGCATGAAGGTTGGGTAGGGGGAGATGGTCATCTCTGAGGTTATAACCATATAGAGTATATTTGTTAAGTGCCTGTAAACAGTCGAGCTTGGAAGACATTACGATAACTATTGCTACAATATTTAGGGCGGCATTTATTTTGCGGGAAGATAAACTGTAATTACGTTGAATAGGTAACAATGGTGATCCCTGATTTTATTACTTATCGGATTATAATTTTTACACATTAAATTTCAGTGCACCACATCTTCAACATCTGAGGAGAATCAGCATGTGAAGTGTGGAGTTTGTAACGAACAAGTATCGAACTTGTGCTGGACTGAACACATTGCGAAAGAGCACAACTATCTGGCGTGGCCCGATAATACACAACCTTTGGTATGCCGTTGTATTTCAATACTTATACGGGGGTATATGGTGATCAGCAAAGCTCCTTGGTATCGCTGAATTTAGTGGTGTATCTTCACCGTCGCCTCTGATAAAGGGCAACCGGCAGAAATGTCGTGTGCTATTGAGAGTGCGAAGCCGGTCTGGGTACGGACAATCAAGAAATCTTGTTCCCGATGTCCCGTCTGAATGTGTTCGGTAACATTTTCAATCGGTATGTTCAGAGGCTGTATCGAAACAGCCGATATTTTGACTCGATCGGCTTTTTCGCTCGATATAGTGGGAATGCACTATCGAGGTCATTATATTCTGGACACCTTAAGGTCATTTTTGCATGGAAATACTGAGCTTAAGTGTTATGACTGTGCTTTATCGTTAAAACTAAAAACCTAAGTGGATAGGGAGCTAAGTCCGCGATAGTACCTAGAGAAAGCATTTATTTATAACTAACTGCGCCCCGCGGTGTTGCCCGCGTTTACATTTTACCGGGATAAAAAGTAGCCTATGTACTATTACAGACTATAATCTAGCTCTGTGCCAAATTTTATCTAGATCCGTTCAACAAATTGAGTAACAAACATCCATCCATCCAAACTTTCACATTTATAATATTAGTGGGATTGGCAAAAGCTCAAATCTTATAATGTGTTGCAATAATATAAATTTTCCTTCAATTTAATTAATTGATGTAATTTTCGCGTGTTCAGAAGTTGGATGACAAAGAAGCGGTGTGGGAGCACTTGCAGCAATTCATCAGGAACGGCGGTGGCCTGACTTGTTACAAATGCGGTTTGACGCGCAGACGTGTTAAAGTATACCTGAGCCATGTCGAAACGTGTGACGGCAGTCAGGTTAGAGACACAGAAGAATATTTTTTTAATTTTCAGATAACTTCCATTTATATTCTCTGTCTTCTTCTATCTAGCAGGGTTAACTTCCAGTGTACCCTGTTTCAGCTGTTTATCGATATAATATCACCAGACAGACACACCAACTGTACGGTCCCATACTAAGCGAGGCATGTATTATGGAAACCGTACAATCGACCGGGAGGGATCGCAGTATATAATGCCTATATATCGATATTAAACATCCATGACTCGGGTGCAAACATTTGTGTTCATTTCATAAAATTTGCTTCTACCAGGATTCGAATCTGGGACCCTCGGCACTGAATGCAGGGTCATGTTTTCAAATACGGAACAAGTGCTGTCTGTTTTCCGAGACTCAGATATCCTGGATATCAGAATGACAACTGGAAACGCCAGATGATCGTGCCCACCAAAGAGTTTATGAATTGCCGAATTGCTGAATTGCCGTCCATTATGCATCCCTGTGAGCTTTCTGCTTGCAGTTCCACCTGCTCGTAGGGCGCCCTATACTACGTTTGCGTAGTCGTTATCTCTATATAAAATCCCGTCGACTCCAGCTGGGTTCGTTCCCCATATTGGCCATAAATCTATTGACGTTAGCCCACTCATTAAGCTTTAGCTTACTTGGAGGGGCTCACGGGTCTGCTAAGTTATAGTTAGTGTGTCCATTACTAATACCTATCTTTAAAGTTTATTAAATTAAAAATAAATGTACTCAAATGTTTTAACAGAATAATTTGGACAGTTCAACTGTTAGTACGGATTTGAATACAAGTAAAACACAAGAAGAGGAAAATGTGGAGAAGCCGACGACCTCTATTGTACTTAAGGAGTTTATGACATGTGGGGTTTGCAAGCAAGTAATTTCGGGACAGCAGTGGATTGAACATATAGCTAAAGAACATGACTATATGGCTTGGGAAGATGGATCCACTGTCTTGGTGAGTACTTAAGAACTATATTTCTTTACCGTAATAAAACTGTAACTGGAACGTGTTTGTGCATTGGATTTTATACCTAAACACGTGTTTTTAGAATTCTGGTTCAAGACTGCATGATCAATTTCCACAAGATTTTCACAATTGCATTTTATTTGAGGTCCCATCACTCGTGATAGATAGTTTCTCGATTAACATCTTAGAGGAGTTCGGTGTTGGTGGCTTCTTTAATTATCGATCAAACTTGTTTGGTTTGTAATTGGAAAAGTTGACAAGCCGAGGGTCAGTGGTGGGTTCCTCTTTCCCCATTAGGTTAACAATGGATTTCCGCCAAGTATCGCCTAGTTCCATCAATTATAAGCATCAAAAGCTAGTTTTTAGTCAATATAAATGTATACACCTATTTCTAATTCGTATCTACGACCATCAGTACAATTATTTCTAGTGTAAGCTATAATTCAAATTCAATATACACCAATTTCAGGACCAAGAAGATTCAGAAGCAGTTCGATTACATTTGTACAACATTGCGAAACAAAATGGAGGTTTAGTTTGCAATAAATGTGGCTTCACCCGCAAATATGTCAAGAGCTACATGGAACACGTAAAGGAATGTGAAGGCGTAAGTTTCCCAACACAACAGTAAACCTTCCAATTTCAATTCGTAATCAGGATCGCCAAGAATCAACGTCTGGAAAGGAGACTAGACGATCGTAGCCTATTTGATATTTTGAATACTTACTTTCAAATGGTAGTAGTCAATAGACAGTTTGATACGAGGCGATATGAAGGTAGCCTATTCGATACGAAATACAGTTTCGTTCAGTAGTCATTATGGAGCCTTAGTATTTTTAGGACACGAGACATTTAAGACTAAACGATTAGCGTAATTAGCTTATTAGATACTGTAGATATTTTCGGCCAAGAGTCCTTTAGGCATTTTAGAAGATGTGACTTTTTCATGGTAAACGATCTTGGAAACTGATTTTGGTATGATAGACAATTTGACAGTCTGGTTAATATTTTCTAGCCCACAATTCAAAAGGATCAGTCGCCACGGCCTCTCCCAGATATTGTCAACCTTTTCCCTTTTTATTAAAGCTTGCTCCTGTTTTCAGGTATCATTGGATTGTAGCAAATTGGATGTTCCAACTAAAAATAGTATGTTGGTTGAGCTCCGTAATACGACAACTTCAATAGTTGTATGTGGTGTGTGCAAAACGGAGGTAAAAAAGGAGGATTGGGTTAAACACATGAGTACAGAACATGAGTACTTGGCTTGGATTGATGGACATACACCCATTGTGAGTATGTGAGATTGCGGCGTTACTATAACACATACATCGTGATTCAGATAGGGTATACTAGCCTTTAAACATGCGCTGCTTTAGCGCTTTTGTATTTAGTAGTTAGCAAAGTTGGTAATCTCAATTTAAAAAAAAATACAAAAAAAAATTCCATGTTTTGTTTGGAACAATATTTATCTATTCGTATGCAGCTCGTTGTGTGCGGTTCAGCTGCGCATAAATATGTCGTCGTGTGTTAAGACTGTATAAAAGTGAACAAAAAATGCTAGTTTTTTGCTGTAAAGTAGTGAGTTTTTTTTTGGTGGTGGAGGTATTAAAATGTACGAAGGACCGCACAATTAAAATTAAATGGCTAATCCTGAAATGATATTTTATGATACAATGGGTAATATTACTGTATATTTACAGGACGTTAAAGACGATGAAGAAGTTCAAAAGCATTTAATGGCAATAATGAAACTAGTGGATGGATTTAAGTGTGCTAAATGCGACCTTGTGCGCAAGTACGCCAAACCGTACATGCAGCACGTGAAAATGTGCAAAGCAAGCGGCAAAGAAACCGTCATAACCGCCATCAGAAATAATGGTAATTATCATAGGGATAAAGAATGCATGGTATTTAAAAAATGCGAAATAATATTTAATTACCGCATATGCATGAGTATCGGGTCCTTAAATAGTAGATTGTGCAACAAGTGCATAAAGTATGTCATTTTATGCGAGACGTTAATCTAGAAATTGAAGGGTAGGATAAAATTGCTGATGTCATGAACGAATTATGCTTTGCATGCACTTTGCTTTTTACTTCGATTGCGAGGAAATGCAACAGTGATAAAAATGTAAAGTGCAATTTTAACTATTTTGTATCGTAGCCATAATAGAAAACTTCTATGACGTCTATGCTTACCCGCCGTATTTTTTTTTTATAATTCTAAATGAAACATTGGGCTCGGATCGGGTGTCTTTATAGTGCCTTGTCATGAGTGCATTTTATAATATGTTAGTTGGTAATTCTTGGATTTTAATTTGGCTCTAATTGTATAAAATGTAATAACAATTCGTTTATATGTGTTTTATTGTGTTCGGCTTCATGGACTTTTTGTTTTAGAGTTAGCAGAAGTAAACACTTTTTCATGAACTAGAGCATGAAATGCAGTTTTAGTCCGCTTACACCAAGCATAAACAGGGACTTTACGAGAACGAGAAGCGAACATATTATTTCGTATTTCTGATTAATTCTGTGTAGTGTGCCGTCTGCCCTGGTTGGACTATTCATTACCAATCGAATCAGATTACCCGTTACCCATTACCGTCTGAAAAAATCTACCCAGGGCAGGATACCAGCCTTGGTTAGATTTTTTCAGACTTCTGACGGCCCGTAACAACTTTCATAGATGTTACTATGACATCCTGGGCCGCCAGCGTAACAAAACACTGCGGAGGTGGGGTGTTAATGTATCTCCTATTATTTACAGAATTGTTAGAATGTGCGATTTGTCTTGAAAAAATGAATGCCAACGATTGGCGGAAACACGCTATGACGCAACATTACAACATCGCATGGGTTGTTGGCGAGCCGGAGATTGTAAGTATCACATTTATTAAAATACAGCACTACGAGTATAAGCAGTGCTCGCGACTTCGTGAGCGTGGCCTTATTTTGTTACTATCTGGGAGAACCCTTTATTTTCTGAATAAAAATCTTATCCTATAAAAGCTACCCAGTATATAAGCTATCACAATGCCAAGTTTCAATCAATTGCGTTCAGTCAATTTTGAGATATAATTCTTTGAATATTCCGGGGAAACCATTCCATTTCTCGGGTTATAACCTATAACTTATATATGAGGGACAATTCCTTTTAATGCAATAGGGATTTGATAGAATTTTGTCACGGCAGAACACATGTCGTGCCATCAAACAGTTAATAACCATTTCGTCTTATCAAACAAATACAACGTATTGAAATTTGTTTACACGTTTTGGAGCTACGATGCCACTGACAGAAAGGCAGACATGCGTTCAACTCATAAGACCGGTGTTACGTTAAGTTACGTCGTCGTTGGTTAAAAACATTCACACACAAATCTCTACAACAATTTCAATAACTTCTTTGCAATGCTGCCAACAATTTTAGTGAAGGATTTTTTTTTATTTATATTATTATAATTTTTTTCAGGATTTAAACAACCCTTATGCAGTGGAAGTCTTCATAAAAGAGTATCAGCAGAAATATAACAAATTGATTTGCAGAGTGTGTGGTAAAAGCAGAGTGTCGCGTGTCGGATTCTACGCTCACATATTGACTTGTGGCAAATCAGCAGAGGTATGTATATTAAGCATATGTTATTGTAACACCTTGATAGACGGTCAATAAGGGACAAATACCTATTTACATGCATAGTCCCATTACCTAGACTACCGACCCTTGCTTCGCTCGCGTTATCCGTTCTGAGCTTATTCTGACTTAAGCTTGGTATAAATCCGAGGAACAGAAACGCCAGTATGCAGTAATTCATTTCTTATATACGTATTGTGTAAGAACTAAGAACTTTCTGACATTGTTTTAAAGATAAAGGTGTGTAGTGGGGTTGGGTTCTATCTCTGTCGCACACGCGCTGGCTTATGGCGGTGACGTCACGGCCCAGAAGCGTTTTCCTTATATACTATTATAGTAAGTTCTGATCGGAAACATTAAAACGTCTATATTCTAGAGTTATTTCGAAAATAATTTCAATGCTAATAAACGTAATACAACTTCAATTAAGAATTCATTTATTTCGGTTTTTCAGGAAATAGAAATGTTCCAGGCTGTTTGTGAAATCTGCAACAACAAGTACCTGCGCATATACAAGAGTCAGCACATGACCGCGCACCGCGAGTCCGAGCTCTCGAAAGAACGCAAGCTGATCGCCGCCGAGGAGAAAAAGAAGAGAGTCAACGAACCGGTCGAACTGCTAAGCGGACGCCGAAAGGCCGCTGAAAAGTATGCCATATTTTTCACCATGCATAACATGAAATTCACTGTTTGTTATCTGAACAGCAAGATTATTTGTCGGCTTATTTCCATATGTAGCCAATGGCCATGTAATTGTTTTATTTCACAATGTTATTGCTTGTTCCAGAGCCAAGACTGTCAT
Source organism: Pheosia gnoma (assembly GCA_905404115.1). Classification (NCBI taxonomy): domain Eukaryota; kingdom Metazoa; phylum Arthropoda; class Insecta; order Lepidoptera; family Notodontidae; genus Pheosia; species Pheosia gnoma. The sequence continues at coordinate 4,739,381 of FR989894.1, read as the reverse complement.
AGAGAAATATAATAAAAATATTGAGAGTGAGGTAAGTTAAATCATATAATAATGATAAGTCTACGTGTGTAACAGTCCATTATACGGTGTGGAAAAGAACGGCCGGCATTTCCGAAAACACACACATACACATAGTTACATTTCGCCCTATTGGGTTTTCCGGTCCAAATATCTTACATGTAAACTACGCCCCTATTTCATTAGAAAACAGTTTTATAACAAAAAAATGGTCGCAGCAAACTTGGTTTGAGGAACCACGTTAATGTGTTTTAATATCAAAGTTTAACGTCATAATTAACAAAATGTTACCTTAAATAAACTTCGTTAGGGTCGGATTTTGCTAAGCAATTGTATCAACATTAGTGCTGTGTGTGTGTTAGGGCAAAATCTTATATTTTCGGAAATGCCAGTCTTTCTGTTGTACCTTATTTTACCTTTTTTTTAGTATGTTCAATTCGTATTTCGGTTGTAGGCATCTCACCGTTGCCAGACATGCGGCTTCAGCACTGAAATTGAGAGTGAACTATCCGGACACGTTTGCGTCGAACTCCGCCAGGAAGACTGCACTGACAGCGACGAGTCCGTCAACATGGATCAGTGGTCCGACAACGAGTCTCTCGACACGGATATTGATTCCAATTTATCCGACGAGGAGTTGCTATCGCAGGAGCTTGGATCCAAGAAGAAACGACATTCCGATGCATGTTAGTGACTTATAGCTATCTAATCCTTGTTACATAAGGTATCTATGGGGAGGGTTACTTTAGACCTCATAGACCTTAGCATAATGGTGGTGGTGGGCTCATTCGTAGCCCAGCCGTCCTGAGGATGCCTCGTTTAGAGGCGAAACACGTGTCGAATACTTTTTTAGATTCGCTTCGTTTCGCGGAGAATTGCATTTTATTGGGGTCCCGTCACTCGTGAGAGATAGTTTCTCGACTAACATCTTAGAGGAGTTCGGTGTTGCTGGCTTCTTTAATTATCGATCAAACTTGTTTGGTTTATAATTGGAAAAGTTGACAAGCCGATGCAGATGGTCAGTGGTGGGTTCCTCTTCCCTCAGTTGTTTAATAATGGTATTTTTTTAATGAGGAGCTCCATGTTTCCTCTCGTATTTGGCCAATAATATTCACATAATTTTTTTGCTAATGCGAATATTAGTTCAAATGTCTGTTACATCTCATCGGTCATACTTTGTATATAATAGTCATTGTTGTGATTTCAGCTGCGAGAGCACAACGGATACCTTTCCAGGTCAACAATCCCCGGAGCTACTTGAAGCAGAGCGGTAGAGAATTGTAAATATAAAGTCCTTTACACTTTAAATTTAATTAAAATTTTTTAACATAGCATTTGTCCGAAAATATTATATGTAATGCCATTGTTATACATATTTTGCCCTTTTAATATCCCACTGTTGGGCACGGGCCTCCCCTCAATACGAGGGGGATTAGGATATAGTACATCACGCTGGCTCATTGCGGGTCGGCGGATTTCACACGTCTTTCGAGGGGTTCTCTCAGACTTGCAGGTTTCCTCAGGTTTTTTTCCTTTAATGTTTAGCAAATAATAATCATGGTTGAAAATTAGATTCCTAAAATATACTCCAGAGGTGGGAGCGCTGATTAAAACACGAGACAGCCGTTACCAAGGCGAGCGTTGTATCAACTTGGCTATCACAGCTTTATAATGCCATAGTAAATCGAATAAATCTTTTTATGAATATGAGGTGTCATATTTTATGTATTTTCAGTATTAAAACACATTGGAGCGCCGAAGACTTGTTTACGCAATGGCGTAGCTGTGAATACGGAGCGGTGAATGAACACGACCAGCCGAAATATCTTCCGCCCATCGCGGAGTCGTGCAAAATTAGAGCAGCAAACACCGAGGATTGGACCACTTACAGTCGATTTGAGGCTAGGAAAGACAAGCCATGTAAGTGTTATGTAACAGTAACGGCTTCCACCTTTCGTCCCAACCTTCAAAGACTAACTAAAAAGTAGAAGAAAAAGTAATTTTTCAATTTGTATATTAGAAACGACGTTTTTGGTAAATTTGGGGATTGCCGCTAGATTACATTGAGCGAATGACGTCTTAGTGAGACCAAAAGTGTAGGCAGGTACTGTACTAGTGTACTTATTTATGAAATCTATGTGAGTATGACGAAATATGATTCCGTTACCAGAACGCAGCGTTAAAAGATTTCATTTTGTATTCATCTAAGAATTCGACTGTTAATCAAAATATTTCACAATACAATCATGTAAACATAGTTTCCAATCAGAAGAAATGAACAAGGTAAAATGATGCAGGACGCTGATGTCACTAATAAGTGCCATGATTTTACCAAACTTGAATAGCGAATATCTTTGTTATTATCTATACTAATATAATAGTATAAAGAGCTAAAGATTGTGAGTTTGTATGTTTAGATATAGAAAGTAATCGCCAGAACTACTAATCCGATTTGAGCTGGTGAGCGGGCGGAGCCGCGGCCAGAAGCTAGTGGAATATATTTAGAATAATTAGTACTCATAATGTAATAACAGAATAATATTATAGTGCCCAATTGTTTTGTCCAAACAGGTACAACTATATTCACCGGCGCGTGCATACGCTGTATAGCTTGGGCGCCGTCGCCCTTGGACTGGGAGGTGTCTGGCGCCGAGTCGCACTACCTGGCGGTGGCGAGCCACGTGGCCGACGACGAGCCGCGCGAGGCCTGGGAGCACACGGCCGCGCGCCCGGCGCTCATACAGATATGGGATTATGGCAATATGCGCGTGTAAGTACACCTATAGCATATCTACTAGATGATTCAAAAGACTTTTCAGTTTTCCTGTCCAGATTCCATAGATATACATAGCTTTAGCACTATAAAAAAATCCGGAATATTCAAATTTTCCGAACACATGTTTGAATTTTTCATCCCTGCAGACCTCATTCAGACTATTACGGACATATGAAAACAAAAATTTCATAAATCGTTTCAGCGAACAGTGTTTTGGCATTTATATAGTTAGATAGTATATATAGGCACTAAATATCATTGCCGAAATGTGTGTTCTGTGCACCTATGCCTACCACCTCAGTTCATATTATGATTACGTTTATATTCCAGAGCCCCCCAGTTTGTGCTCGGAATCGCAATGGATTTTGGGACCGTGTGGGCCATGGACTGGTGTCCGTCCGGCGCTCGGGACGTGCCCCGCCAGCATGAAGACAACAATACGTCACGTAGACTGGGCTTATTAGCGACAGCCTGCTCCAACGGCAGCACATACATATTCTCCGTCCCTTACCCCTCAACTATCACAGACAAGTATGTACAAAAGGAGTACTACTCTACCAACATAACTGTGCACCCGCGTGGAATTCGTCCTTCCGCGCAACTTACCCGCGACTCCCGTCACTCTCCCTCGCCCGCTTGCTATTACTGTACTGCCTTACTGTGACGTCATCGAGCTGAGGTTCATAGTTACGCTGGTGGAGTAGCAACCATGCCGGATTGCGTCCGCATGTCATCAGCATACTTTTTTAACGTTCGACACGTTTTAAAAAGTTTCACGGCCTTCTGTTTGCTTACCCAATTGACGCCCGTCATTGTCGCTTTTTATAGATACTATACTAAAACTTACAACTATGATGACATTGCTATACAAGTACGAGTCAACTGTGCTAACAGACTTGAGGAATTAATATATTCTATTATAAGGCGAACCCAAAATGCATAGCTGGTATTTATCTGTAGATTCGAACGCGTGTAGCTAGGTGTCATTTTTAACAGAAATTATTTCTTTGAGAATTATCAAAACGTCATTTTTGTCTTATCAGGGACACACTATTTTACAAATTGAAGCCGGTCGCTGAACTGAGATTGACGATGAGTGCAGGCAGAAAAGTTTATCAAGCCACTTCGCTCAAGTGGTCTCCGGTAAGTTGAATTAATTGTTTTTTTTTATTTTAGTTTTGGTTTTTGAAATTATTGAGTTTTTGTATTTGAATCTGGTTTAGATTTTGTTTCTGAAATCATTAATTACATTTTAGTTTGTGTTTTTGATGTCATTGACTACGTTTAAGTTTAGTTGTACAAGCGCTGTCGCCTTACGCTTATTTTTTAATATTTTTTGTAGCAAAAGGGACACGGAAGTATCCTCGTCGGTTATTCGGACGGAACTATGGCGTACTACGATTTGAACATTGAATCACCTCTCCTGAAGACCACTGAAAACAACGTTACAATATTGTACCCTTATTACGACGAACGCTTCCTAAATGGATGTATCGAAGGTGAGATTTATCTTTCAATTGATTGGATCTTTTCATCATTTAAAAATCCATAACACGAAAAATGATTTGATACTATATAAATACTTCTGTATATTTGGGGGGTTAATGTGTGTCTTAATTCTTATTTTACGTTGTATGTAACATTTATGTTGAAACTAAGAAAAAGTAAATCGATAGGTGTTACCTACACTTTCGCAAAGTATCGATACTAAACGTACTCGGCTATGAATTCGTATTTCGTATTCGTAATAATTATAGTATATAATAGCATAATAGATTTTATTAACTTGAAAAATAATAAAAAATGTAAAATTAAAAAAGTAAATTTACAAAATAAAAAACCCGACTTAGTAAAAAACTGTAAAACTGTAAAGGCTGGCTACGCTGCGGGTTTCTGTTTATGCGGGGTTTAAGACATTTTCATTCCTACACAGGCGTGGACATATACCCTCGGGCGGTGTCGGAGGGGGCGGGCGAGGGGGCAGTGTGCGGCGCAAGCGCGGCGAGCGGGGGCGTGGCGCGCGCGGGGGGCTGCAGGGGCGGCGGCGGGGGCGGGGGGCGTATCTACTCGCACGTGGCCGCCGCGCGCGCCGCCTTCCTGCCGCACTGGCCCTCCGCTATGCTAGTCGGGGACGACGCGCTCCGTAAGTCACACATCATTCGCTTAGTTCACTATTATTTTATTTTAAATTCTAATTGCTGCCTTTTATATATGCATGAACGTTGACGTGTGCAGTGAGTACGTCGGTGAACGAGATGGATTGGTGGGGCGGCGTGCGGCGGCTGGGCGGCGCGCGCGCGTGCGGCGCGTGCGCGCGCTGCGGCCGCGCCGCGCTCGCCGCGCACCGCCTGCTGCGCCTGCACACCGCGCACCCGCTCTACCCGGACCTGTACAAGCTGGTAACTATGCACACTTGTAAGGGCTCTGCGACGACGACACAGAGCTCCGAACGGCAGTACATTGACACGCTACCCGTGTTGAAACTGTTGTGTTTATCACTTACTACCGAATTTTACTTAATTTTCCCACCATTAAGAAACTGGATCAATTTGAAGGCGCTTATTTTCTAAAAACTTATTCGACAGAACACCTCGGTAGGATGTTAATTCAGAAAAGCATAATAAATGTTAGCTAGTCGTATGCCATGAGCTTATACACTAGGTACCTAGGTTCTCGACACCTCGTTAGCATCAAAATATAAAACATAATTATTCAAACAGGTCATAGGAATAATAGATATGATACCGTTCAATGACAAAAAGAAGCGGAAGCAGAACGATGATCTGTCGATGGTGGTGGAGCCGACGACCTATGAGGGCGCCGTCAAGAAATATGGTGTGGAGTACCAGGTCGTCACCAGCAAGGATAGAGTGAGTAGCTAATTATAATATTGGTCAACCCCCTACACCCCCTTTTCATAGGTTAGCCTTTCACCTAGTTAGATGCCATGAACAGAATGTTTCAGAATAGGTAAACTAACATTTGAACCTGCGCTTCATTAGCGCATTTGGTCAGAATTTCGATATTATTTCTTTGGGAATGTTATCAATATTCTTTTTTTAATATCTATGGAGTAAGCATATCGTCAGGGCCCCAAGTCTGCTAACACAATCGATTCATAATCGTACAGCAACCGCATAGTAACTGTCACTTTTGACAGATATCCCATAAAATATCTGTAAAGTGACAGTTACTATGCGGTTGCTGTTCGATTATGAGTCGATTGTGTTAGCAGACTTGGGGCCTAGTTCAGCCAACGATGTCTCTTACGCAAATAAATCCTAAACATAAATGTTCGATAGGTATCTCAACAGAAGGTGACATCGGCGGTGCGCCAGCCGTACCCCGAGCGCTTCCCGCTCGCGGACATGACGTCACTCGCGTTCTGCAGCTCCGAGCAGCACCACGACAAGCTGGCGGTGGCCGTGCACGCCGGCTTCGTGCTCATCGTTGATCTATGATACACGCTACAATATATATCCTGCTATATATCATGTACACCATACATCAAATATATCTCTGTATAGCTTAAAAAAAGTGTACCTTTGGTATTTAAAACAGATTAGATTCAATTTCAAGGGAGTCGTGTCATATGACAGACCACCAATCATGCAAGGTCCAGGCAATTTATTTCATGATTTCATCATTTATGACGAAAAAACGTAGTCAGTAAATGCTGGTTTGTTTTCTCTGTCCGGACTGTGATTTCGATTGTCTTTGTGAAACATGTTTTTTTAAATAGGATACGAGATTTTGAGTTCATTCATAGGCTATCTTATCGTGAGTACCCTATTGAAATTCGTCCAGTAGCTTTTCCGTGATGCTTGAACAGACACAGGCAAACATTCTAAGAACACTTGCTATGGATTCGGAGGCTTCGAAGTTCAGAAATGTCAGATATGAGAGCAGAAGTCGTTCTAGTCAGAACAAGTTGATTTGGTTAATAAATAATATAGCCATGCAAATAACCAACATTGGTTTCAAAACTAGCAACTAGCTTGTATTTTTGGGTAACACATTAAGAAGGCACAGCGATGACAGCGATAAGCTAACTTGTCATGCAAAAGTATGTTCTAAATGTAAATTAAAACGATTGTTAATGTCTACCAAGTGGCGATATATATATATATATATATATTTAATTACTGGCTAAAAATTTTACTTATTCGGTACGAAGTGTATTTTTCCGTATTCCGTAAATATGTGCGGCCATGCCATCCGTTTACATACCAAAGAAGATTAAAATTATAATAACGCGCCGCTTGTAGTTCAAGATTAAAACTTTGTAAAGTTTTGTAATTGTTACATAAAGGGGGGTGTTACCTTTTGGTAGAAAATTAGGACTGAATACAGTAATTTAATTCGCAATTATTATATTCGTAAATTATGTAAGCTAACACAAAAGTTGAAAGATGGTATGAGTAGAAACTATTTGTTTTAATCTTTATTTTAATAAAACCGTCAATGTTATGCAGCAACACCTGCCACACTGCAATGTGGCTATCGAATGTCCGGTTAACACGGTTAGCCATTAATGTAGGGAACTAACATTTCGGTACAAAGCATCTCTACAGCCGCATAATAATGGCGAGAACCTCAAGCACAATCCTTTTTGCGTAGCGTTTCGGTAACGAATGCTTCTTCCATCCCTCTCACACTACTGATTTTGACAGTCGCAGCATGTTTTCTCGATGTCGATCATTCCTGATAACCCTACTGCTCTAGCCAACTGAATTGGTGGTATCCACGGAATGATTATATACATGAATTCTGACATCTCTTATTCATGTAAAGAATATCGGAACTGTGATTTTGATGTTTTTAACTTTAATCACTCCACTTTGGTGATGGTATTAATGACTGGCCTGAAGGGTGTTGATTGTTTTTCGAGCCGCGTTGATCACTAGAATGAAGAGACGAGTGACTTGATACTAGAACTATGACGATACGTTATAAAAAAAGAATAATGACTTGGTACCATAGTGTGGCTATAAGTCTATTTTTACATAAAAATGTACATTTAATTTACTGTCTATATAAAATATGTATATACCATTGATTTTAGGTTAAACACACGTACTTTGATCTTTTCTGTGTAATTAGATTTGTGAAAAATGTTTTAAATATGGATTCGTTCACTAAAATTTGTCGCAAACTAGAAAATATGTAAAAAAAAAAATTGCCTTATATTTTTATAAAGATTTTTTGTTGTGTACTATAGTATAATTAATTAATGTTATAGTTTGTTACGAGAAGGACGACAGTTCTTGTTTTAGATTTTATTTCGTAAGTCTGAAGGAAGATAACGTAGGGGGGTTGAGAAAGGGAACGAATTATTTACGTTTGCATCATAACTTCAATCTATAATTTGCGTATGTAAAGGTAGATGTAAACGGACAGCCTCCGAGATATAAGTGTGTAAATGTATCATTAATTAGTACGTTAAGTGTGCCTTAATAGTATGGCCGCTTGTAATAAGTTGTTATTGATTTTGAATCATACTAATACCAGATCCATCAACTTGGTCAGGGCCGATCGTGCGACAGAGACTAAGCTGTATGAAAAAGACAGCCAGCTGTTGTTTGTTATTCTTTTTCTTATAGCTATGTCCGTTTGCTTGACGATCGGACCCTACGAAGTCGCAGCGCCTGTTCGAGGCACCAGTGTCGACGTTACGTGCGCTTGTCAGTATTGCGGGGTAGTTGTGCTAGTTAATGGCATAGTATTGGCATCGCAAATGTGGGATATTATATTATTATACATCTATAATATTAATGTTAAAATCTATCGGAAACTTTGATAATATATAATTATAATATTGCCAGACGAACACACCAACTGTACGGTTCCAAACTAAAAAAAACGCTTGTAGTATGAGTTTGTACCTACTGATCCCAGTATATTATAATCGTCATGACTCCGGTACAAACATCGGGTTCAACACACAAAGTTTGCCCCTACTGGAATTCGAACCCGCGACCCTTGGTATAGTAGGCAGGGTCACCACCATCTGTGCCAATCGGGTCGTCGGACCATAAACAGGATCATGTTTAAATTACATTTTGTAATATACATATGACTTCCTAGATCTGTCGAAAGATTATGATGATGATTACGTAATATCCCTGTTGTACGGAACATCACAATATTTTTTATTTGCCATATGTACTACATTTTGTTTGAAACATATAGCTGATTAATCTTCTATAGCATTTACCAGTAAGTGTGGTCCACGTAACGTTGCTATAACTTATTTAAAAAACAATGTTATTTATGTAGTTGTAGCTTATTTATTATTAGGTAATAATCAGAGACGCATGTATCGGAATTCAGTGATATTATTATTTAACTTTCTTGTAAGTAAGTATACTTATCTCTTGTTTGATTGTATAATAATGCTTGTTGCAAATAAACTTTTTTTAAATAATATCGTGTTTATGTAACCAAAACAACGATAGACCTGAAGATATACTACCATGCCGTATTCCCCGTAGACAGAAGAGGACATTACTCAAAGCAAACTAATGTGTACAGCGCTGATGACATTTCCCTAAGCACACTGAGAGCTGGGTTAAGGTAACTAGATATCTATACATATACATAAAATTGGAGTGTCTGTTTGTAATATTAAAATAACCGCTTTTTACTAAGTGCATTTGGATGTATACACGTTACCTATACCGAAACAACATTTAATAAAACATAATAAAACTATCGCTCGATATACAAATCTCAACATCCAATCTATAGATACCTCATGTCCTTCGGGGGCTTAGTCGAATAGTTTCTGTACGTTTCGAATGAGTGCGCTAGAAGGAATGCTCCGGCAAAGGTGCATTGTTGGTTCCAATGTAATATTCCTATCCGAGTCTATTGCTATTTACCAGACACGCTTCCAGACTGGGCTCTTTGTTAACTAGAATTGCTGATAAAGTCCTATTAAGTAATTCGTGAATGCACCTATAAATAATGTTTACTTTAAGAGATTTACTATGTAAGTATATTTTGGAAGCCGTAAGTCATGTGGATCAAGATGCTTAATTTCACGCCGAATTGGCAACATTAGATGGGTATTGAACTTGTGTACAGAAAATTATATTGTTTGGCTGTGCGACCTCGAGATCCCACACAATCCCATGAAGAGGTCATTGGAACCATAGCTGCTGCAGAAAACGTACAAAGTTAATAAAAATATGAATACATAGTTATTTATAGCATCTAGACAAAAGAACATTCACACAACCCACTAATCGTGTTAACCTTCAGGGCTTCTCGCTGGTATATTTCAGTTGTATATGTTAAAATACTGTTGTAAATAGTGGTACCGACGACATTGTCTGCAACATTTCAGCTATAAGGGTTTGTCAGCGTTTATTATATCTTGTGGCCGTCTCGCGATGTCTCGACCGCACCGCAGTGAGGCGAGGCGCGAGCCGCGCTCCGAGGCCAGTCAGAATTAAACCACTGCAGGCACAGAACGCCGCGTCGCCTGCGACTAGAGCTCACGCGTTGCTTTACGATAATATACTTAAATAAAAATTTAACACACACTGCTATGGTTAAATAATAAAACATTAATAAAAATAAAGCTTAATATTGACCAAATATCGATTGACTAGATTCCATTTAAATTAATTCAACAATTTGCAATGTTTATATTCTCAAAACAAAAGTATGAATTGAGTGACTCCTAAAAGACTCGGTTGTTAATAGAACTGTGACGAAAACTGATATTAAAATGATGATGGCCAGTGCGAAAATGATGAGGGAGTGCAGCTCGGAGCTGAGCTCGGACGTGCGGTCCCTGTCCGTGGCCTCCTCCACGGAGGAGCAGGAATCCACCACCACGGAGTCTGAGTATACCGAGGAGGAGAAAGAGTACGAACTGGACGACCTTCAGATTCTGAAAACGATTGGTAAGTACCATACTATATCATACATTTTTTAGAAGATATATTATGTCTACTTTATTGTCGCTATAAAAATTACCACTGTTTTAAAAAACTTTATGACATAGATTAACCGGGTGACTTGATCTCGAGCTCTTGTGGTACTAGCTCTCATTAGCATTGCATAGCACAGTTGTGCTCAGGTATATATCCCTAAACCATGCAGTACATAGTCTTGCTACAATGCAATTAAATTATCTCAAACATTTTTCTATTGTTTGTATTCACTTAATTAATCGCAAAGGAGGCTGAAAAAATATGTATTCTTGATTGCTAAGCAATCATATCCGAAAGGTATTTTATAAATCCACCTTTAAGACAATAGTAAAAGGGATTAGGGTCCTTCGGAATATTCCCCTGCTTCTCACATCTATCTGAGCTATAAAAAAATCGAAGCATATTTTCCAGTGAAAAATACTTGAAAACTGCTTTGAAGTCATGGACAAAATTATTTATAGTGAACGTGAGATATACATTTTGCTAATATTACAAGATAAGTCATCTGCGTTGATCAAGTAAATTGGATAGATATGAATAACGACGCGGGGTGCGGCGGCGCGGCGGCGGGGCGGTGCTGGCGTTAGGCAAATAAATAAGTACGATAATTGTCGGGCCGCTGGTAAATCTATTTTACATTATGCAAGTTGTGTCTAGGTAAACTGCAATTTGTATCATTATTAACGCAGGTTCAGCACTTGGCACGAGCATTCTCTGAGATATATAAGTTGTCTGTCGTTGCTTTTCTATCATTTTGTTCTTTATAATAGCCACGATTAGTTCTGCAGTAAAATAGATGCAGACAAAAATAAATAGGAATTTTAAGGGATATAGGCCGCGTGTAGACCACGTGCAAGTTGGCGGATTATGTTTACTATACTCCAATCTCACGAATACAGGTTACTCTTTCGGTCATGCAAGTTCGCGTGATATAGGTTGAGCAAGTGATTATTGTCAGGAATGCATTCGAAAAGACCAGAGGCTCGAGTTGGAAATCGAGCCTGCTTCCGCTTGTCTCAAAGCGTACGTTATAACAACTCAACGTATTACTGCGGCTCATATATATCAGATTCTGCTGCAGAAAAGTACCGAGATATATTTGATAAGTAGGTAAATGTAAGATACCACAATGTGTTTGTAGCTACTAACTACATTGTACGACTTGCTATATGCTAGGTATGAATAAGCATCCAAGATAAAATGGATTTAATCTGCTAAATATCGATTTTGATATTTTCTTTAGGTATATTTGTTTTTCACGGTTACTAATAGCGGCTGACTCATAACTTTCCAAAGAAAATATAAATAAGAAGTTACATGGTTTATGTGTAATATGGACATATCTTCAAAAGTATAGCTGGATACGAAAAGAAAGATTTGACTAATAGCATGCGTATTATAATTTGATAGCAAATGTGCTATGAATTACATAATAGGTCTAATAATAATGCACAATGTAAACACATTTATATTGTGTAGAGATGATGTTGGATTGGACAGTAATTTTAAATCTGCGTGTACGACATCTCGCTGATGCTGGCCGCTGAATAAAAATCACTGTCCATTACGTGATCAATCAAAACGGATGGAAGAGCTCTTTTAATTGTCTATCCGTGTAGTTGTATCTCAAAACACGTCCTAAAATCTGTTTCCTCGTCCACTATAAACGCTTCTAGGTGATTTATTGTTGACAGTTTTCTAGGAAACAGGTTTTTAACGAGTTCTTTCTTCGACCAGTTCGAGTTTATCGAAAGCTCTCGCGCATCTGTCAGTCTGTGATCGATCGTGTGGAAAGTAATGATCTTTTCTGGGCGTTATGTTTCATAATAGAGTAAATATCAATTTATTATATTATACAATTGTTTTTATCATAGGAAAGAAATTATTGATTTTAAGAATTCGATATCAAACAAACCTTCCAACAGCGGCATGCCTAGTGATCGTGATTTCATCAGTGAGTGCGGTTGTTTTTGTATGCAAAAATAAATGGATCAAGGACTTCGTGACTACGCTATAATTATTGATACCATTATCGACTAGATACACACATTGAGCGAAGGTGATTATGCCTCGACCTGACTCCGTTCGCAAAATATAGGGCAAGGACGACGAAGCCACAGCACTCGACCCAGTAGGATATAACCATCACTGTGTGTGATATTTCCTGTTGTTTGCCGATACTTATTGTTTACCTACACGGTATTTATCTAACAGTTGTGATGGTAATCTTCGTTCTCTACATGATTCATACACAATGCTATTCACACTATACTCACTCGGGTCGTTGATTTCAAATCAGTAACACAAATATGCAAGATTTAAGTAAATTACAGTCCCTAGTCAAATAGCTGGAAATTACGGGCTACTCGTTCGAATTGAAACGGCTCACTTAATAACTAGCTGGAATATGAATGATAATGCGAAAAATTCTAGACCGCACTAATCGACCTACTTACATAATAAATGTGTAGTAGGCACACCGCATTGAAAAATAGCAATAATCACGTATTTGTAAACGGGACTTTAATATACAGCGTGAAATGGAAACTACGAATATTAGCGAAAGCTAGAAAAGTGACGATGTGTGGAAGATCGAACTAACAGCGAGATTAAGTATTCGAAATGCGATTTCAAACATTCGTATTGCACTCATACTCTATCAGTGGAGATGTCTGCGTCTCTCGCATTGCAATGAAGTTGAACTTTTGATTTCAGTTACCATAAGTAGTGAAGTGAAGAAGTGAAGTGAAAGTGAAGAAGTATCATTTTTTAAAAAGGGAAACCACTGGCAGTCATAGACACTAGTAGCCATTTTTACAATGGGCAGCTGGTAGGAATCGGTTTGTATGGAGTCTTTGCTGCTGATAAGTTTATAATTTAGATGGCGTACTAGCTTATATACCCAACTACCATCAGTACCTATATAACACAGCGCACGGCTAATACCAGGCAGATGACCATACCTACTTTCATAACATTTATAATTTCTTGTTGTATAAAATTTCGTTAGATTAGGTGTTATTTAAAACCAACATAAATTCGAAGAAGTCAATCATGAATTACTTTTACACAATCTAAAAGATTCAATTACTTGCGGTATCAAATTCACATGCTATTTAAATGTGTGTGTTCGAATGATGTTTAGTAAAATGTTTAGTAAAGTAGACAGTGGTTAATTGTCACTGTGAAACAGAGCACACACAAAAGTGACAAAAGTGTCTCAGGTAGGTACATACATGGAAATCTAGTTTGTGCATTATCCTCTCGAGACGCTAGTGGGCGCTCCAGTTACTGCGCTAAACACTGCATCACGCGCGATGATATAGACTGACACGGTGCCAACGTTGTTTAGAATAATACATACCTATATAGCTAGCTCATTATAAGTATTAAGATAGCTACTAGTAATCTATATAGCTAGAGCTTGCAATATATGCTAATAGCTCTCATAGTAGCGGATAATTGAAGCAGCAGCAACTAAGATTCTGAACATTCCAGTCCAGGGAGGATTCATATGTGTGTATAAATCACACTATTTATATACAATAGAATAGATTTGCGATAATCAGAATGTTCATTGTCGCATTAGTAATGAATAGCCGAGAGAGGAGAGATGACCGTTTTCTGCTTGTGTGTAAGCACGCGAGCGATTGTTTGGTGTGCGTGATTGCTTATAGAGATAGGTATGTGGGTTATTGTGTCGCCGGCCGAACTGCTCAAATAAAAGTAATTAGCGCATTTACTTATACTCCTTTTAAACACGTAATCTTTTGTTCGTATATGCCTATGGATGTAGCGGTCAATTTGTTATATAATTGGCTTATTGATAACTCCTATTAGTTTGAAGACGAATAATAGAAACCGGTTTTGTTATGCGCCTGCAATGAAAATAACATATTTTCATTTGTTGGCAATTCACGAAAAAACATTTGTGGGAATGTTTTAAACGGTTATCAGTTGACGCATCTTCTGACTATTAAAACTGTGAAACATTCCCATAATTCACTAGCTCACAATTGAAATTACCTAACTCCATGCTCCAACATAAAATTAAGAAAAGAAAGTTGTAGAAGAACAATGACGTGTCTAGTAAAGAGAAGACGCTCGTAACGCTGACGTCGCCCTGGGCCCTTAGTATTACTTTCGAACGTATTCGAATACTAAATGACTGGCACATAATTTTATTTCATTTGAGGCATATGACCAAAAGGTTAAGTACCTACTACAACTGTATCTACTTTCTTCTCTAGAGTAATAATTTATTCCAGTAATAAAATTTTAATGTGGCAGAATAGTCTATTATTAGGTAAATGTTTATTTCTACCAGTCTTTGTTTATTTAGTTTACGAGCGAGAATATTTAGAAATATAGCTTGCTAAGACATCAGCTGTCGTGGAAATGTATATCTGTTCTGGAATTAGCATTCCTTTGTGCCATCAAACGTCTGTGAATATTAATGAGTTGGTGCAACCCTCATGATGGCAGGTGCTCGCAGGATTTACCTACATCACCTACATAATATACTACCCTTGGCCTTTTTTCACATTGTGTCCTTCGTTGACATTAAGATTATTATTTATCGGCAACTGAGATGCGGGCAAGGGGCAAGGTTCGTATGTATATTTCCTTTCAAAAGTATGAAAATCTTGTTTGTTCAAAAAGCTGTTGCGTAAAGAAATAGTTTTAACGCCATTATATACATATCCTGAGACTGAATTTAAAGTAAGAACCCAAAAATATATTGATAATTGAACACCAATTATGCTTTTATTCCACTTAAATCCAAGTAATTTAAATTCTCCGCGCTAGTGTTAATACATAGCCGAGCCGGGAGTTAACTATGTAACGAAATTTCTTCGACTATTTCATTTGGACGTTGCACATCCTGAAACATGAGCTCTCTGTAACTTTTTGTTTATATATTCTATGAGAATAATGATTACCGAGATATTGCGTAATTCATTCGAATGGGTGCTGCTTGCCTACTGCCCGAGTACTGCTCCTGATGTACAACTTTGCTTATACTTTCTCTATCACGAATCGGCATATTGCCGTGACATTGCGTGCTTATCGGTTACACTGTAAAACCTCGCTGCTGATATAAATAATACAATACCATTTTTGAATTGCAAACAATTGCATTCGTAGAAACTGTACCTAATCGCAATCTATAGATGAATTTATAGTTTTAACGTGACTATTTATTACGACAATGTGGTTTTTTTTTTATTAAATTCACATTTATACCCTAGGTACTCATTTACCACGGTCATATTTAGAAAATTCCCAAAAACGTACTTCATAGATTAAAGTGTTTATTTATGCTTGTATGTTTGTTTTAATCAGTGTTTTTTATTATTATTACACGCTTTCGGTACCTACTTTTATAATACTTACGTATTACTTAATTCATTCGGAGCGTAAGAATTATGTACTACCTACCTATGAGTAGCTAGTGGTGCAAATTAATATTACGCTCGATCAAATCAATCGTGGACAGGTTTCTTTATGCAATAGCACGTAATCGAACACGATTCGGGTATTCTCAGGCACCCGACGAGATACGAAAAAAGTGAAATGCTTTAGAGTCAACAAACTCGAAAGTGGAGAAGCGCAATGATTTAAGGCGAAGTGTGCGTTGTTGGCGGAAACTTGATCGCAGACAGATTTCACAATGACCTGTTCCTGTATCTCACAATGTGACTGGCATGCTCCGCTGCCTTTGACTTGTTATTCGACCCTCGTAACAATAAACGGCGGATATTTTGTTAGTACCTACTGTACTGTTTTATAGTGACTAACAAAAGCGTATTACCGTTCTATATACAACTTTAAAAGGTTTTTTTAATCTTATTCTGTTTGGATGGCTTATATTATAGTTGTGTGTAGTAGATAACCTCATAATCCATTTTAAACAAATACTCGTTAGTCAATACGTACGTGTGTATGTTCGCGCAGTGAGTTCAAAAGATAGTTCCGTATTCCGGTGTAAGCGACCTACTTTGCGGTCCCACGTCGGAACACTCCCACGCTTCTGGGAAACGCTCATTCGCTCTTTTGACAATTTAATAAAGCGTCAACGATGACGTGGGAATTGAAGAGTCCATAAAAAATAAAAGTTTACGCCATTTCGCGGCTATTAAAAGATTCCTCTCTCACCCTGTTTTACGAACTCAGATGTATGACGAAACTTGTTTGTAGTATCCGGTAATTGACGTTAAAGTTACGTTTACAACAATTTATACGTCTTCTATTTCGTTTTATTTTGATATATGGAGTTGGCGTCGATGTTGTGAAACCCACGGACTGCCCATCGCACAAATGAGTGGGTCATAAACGAAGTTGGCGTCAACGACAGACTGGCAAATAAATAAATATCGCCAGACGAACACACCTGCTATACGGTCCCACACTAAGCAACATTTGTATTATGGGTACCGGACAATGGGCTGGGAGCAAACCCAGTATATATATTACTTATATAGATATTAAACATTCATGACTTGAGTCCAAACATTCGTGCTCATGACTCAAAGTTTGTCCCCACCAGGATTCGAACCCGGGACCCTCGGCACAGAAAGCATGGTCATTACCAACTGCGCTAATGAGGCCGTCACAAACGGGTCAAAACACGCAAACTGATGACGTTTATGATCACGTTTTGCGGAAAGAGCCCGGACACTTAGAGAAGAAAAGCTGGAGAGGAAATCATCTCGCAGCCGAATAGCTTTAAAGTGGTCTTATCACATTACCAGAACGCTACAGGTGATCATTCACGAGGCAATAATACCTACTGGCGCAAAACTACGCAACCCTGTGCGCCGGATGATTACCCAAACAACCAACAGTGGCTGAAGTTGCGGGTCTCGTTCGTCAGCAGTGAGGAATCCACAAAGGAGGAGGACGATACATTGCCTTAATAAAGTCGTATTTGCAGGAATTATAATAAAGTCGTATATTCGATTAAAAAGCATGTCCTTTTTACCGGGATAAAAAGTAGCCTATGTGCTATTTCAGACTATAATCTATCTCTGTGCCAAATTTCATCCAGATCCGTTCAGCCGTTCTCGCGTGATTGAGTAACAAACATCCATCCATCCAAACTTTCACGTTTATAATATTAGTGTGATGCATACCTAACTCTGCATAGATATCTGGCAAAGTCTGTCTGTGTGATGTATTCTGAATCGTGGTAATAATCCTAATCAATTGCAGCTCGTACATTCGTATCTTATGTGATTGGTGAACGAATCTTTAAGGCACATTTTATTCTAAAGAATACATAAATAATGTTATAATATCTACCTACTAATATTTTCCACCGGAACCTAGTCGAAATGTTTATGTAATCAAAACTGTTTGCGTTAGAGAGATTATATACCCTTCGTATGATTATACTGTTGTTTTACTTTCAATAATCTCTTTGATGTATGTGGAGCGCTATGATACATCGCTGTAAAATATGACTACAAGTTTTAATATTTATACATTGTGCGTTTCATCAAAATTATCAAAATGTAGCGCGGGGCTGTTTTTCTTGGAGCGTCGGTAAGATATTTGGGATCTCATTTCGGTCACAAAATACGTCAATCGAGTCTAATAATAGATATGTGTTCAGTGAAAAAAAGCGGTTGGTAATATCACCACCGATGACCTTAGTGCGGTGCTCACTGGAATCAAATGCAGAACATTTTCTAGGTCGGGAGTGACGAAATATTTATTAGTTTTTTTTATTATAACAAATCAAGATTTCATTAATAACGACTAATGAAAAAATAAGCAATCTTCGACTACATATGGAAATCTATAGCTCAATGGTATCAATGTTGATTTTTAATAATATCTAAACTGGCATTGTATGTATTTTTTCAACACATAGGTGTAAAATGAGGGGTTCGGGTGGTATGAAACGAACGTGTTTAGCGATTTTCTAAAATTCATCCTTCGTAGGGGTAAAATGGGGCGCTAAAAAGTAAGAAAATAATAGGTAGGTACTAAAGTGTATCATAAATTCGTAGTAGAAAATTACCAGTACTATAATATTCATTGAATTATTGTATAGAGGCAGAAATCGTCTGACGTCGTGGGCTGAAAGGCTTAGCGTTGAGAGAGTAACTCATCATCGTGCGTCAACGGCTCACATGCCGCCTCCATGATCTATCCAGATAACTTTTATGATCTTGAGATTATTGCTACAATGTGAGAAACTGTATATTTAACATTGTTATGAAAGATTATTGTAACGGTTGTTGCCAAAACGTGCCGTTAGAGCGGCAGTGAGGGAAAACATATCTGCAATATGTAGATGAATTCCCACCCTTCGCTGACGTCATATTACATGACAGTTTAACCTTTTTTGAACCCTTGTGATCTATAATACTCAGTGTTGTATGACAATATAATTGCATTACTATACATGTAAGTCACGGAGATGTCAACCAGAGGTACATATCATTACTTACCTATTACATGTTTTAACTTATTAAAAGTAATAGTAAACGTATTAAAAGTAACAATATTGCCAGACGAACACACCAAGCACCTGTACGGTCGTAAGCTAAGCAACGTTAGTATTAAGTATGGGTATACTAAAAATATAGAAACGAATCGAATACTTACTTGTCTTAATCGTCGACATCCGATTTCAGTGCGTGCGACATTCCTACAATAAATGCGACAAACGGTACTCACGTCATTAGCGATTACGCGCGACGCGATCAAAGGGCTTTGAACCATATGAACTTGTTCCCCATGAATATAAAATAGTCTTTATGTCCATTCGCGATAAATATTCATTCTTCACCTGCAAGAAATTTGCATATCCATTTAGGTTTCCATTTAAAGGATGATTGTCTCGCCATTAGATATACATTTATTTATTGTTCTAATTTTCATGGAATGACTGTAGTTTCTCTGCATCGAACTTTTGGGTCTGTGAGGATAAATGTGGCAAAGTTGCTAATAGGGTAAACATTACATAGGAGAAATGCTGTAGATAACTCGGATGCTGGGTATATTTTATATTCCTTTCTTTTGATCAGCATAAATAATTGGGTACATCTGCTTGATGCATATATTCTACTTCATTAATGTTACATAGATAATGATGTTTGGAAAATATGGCAGATGCTTGCAAACTTCAAAGGTATAAAGTTTTTACAATTTTGTTACTGGCTTGTCGAATAGAACAGAAATACATACACCTTATACCATACCTTCCTATGAGAGCAGCAGCAGACCCTGGCATTTGGCCAATAGATCGCTAACTTGGAAAAGCAATGTTACACCGTGCGGATAGTTTTTTTTTGTTCATAAGATTTACATAGAAGTACGTCCGTTAGTCGGAAATCAAAGGTAATCGAATCCAGTTTCATTTTCACAGGAAGCTTTAATTGTGTTATGTATTTATATCAAAATATTTATTAACTTATACGATCATAACTCTTGCAAGTATCAGCGGTTTTAATTCTTGCTCTTATGTCATCGAACGCAATGAGCGCTGCGTATACCGCCGCCTACTGACATTGGGTGATATCGAATTAAAATGTATCTAGGATTATAGGTCATATCTATTATCATAGAATACATTTATGACATTTTAATCATATGTTTAGTTAGTTTACATTATCATATATCCGTGCCTCATATATAAATTATCCTAGATCAATAAAGTACGTGACTCGCCTGATACAAAAGCTTCTGTCGTTACGTGAACCGATTAATAGAATCAAAATTGAAGCTGCATTGTTTATACTAGCGTACGTATACGTATACTAGCGTACGTATAATATACTAGCGTATCTGATAAATATTATAATAATACCAATGTGGGCACTGCAAAGGCAGTATAAGGTCGTCCGCTCAGTCATCATGAGTCATTTTCAATATTTATTATCTACCTATATTTTTTTTTATTTGAATCCTCATCGGCCATCCATTTGAACGTGGGTTTTAGAAGCTGTGATTCATTTACTGCTGGATATGCTAAGCAGGTTGAAAGTAAGGATTCTTATTTTGCGTGTAGATTATAACTATAAAAGAAAGTTTACTTTCATAGGCTTTACACGAAATATTGCACTAGGTAACAAACCTTGGTATTGATAGCGGTTTTCCGAATAACTACGTTGATCGGAACAAGCGTTCTAAAGTTAACCTTCGGGTGTGAATTGTGATCTATTTTTAGTTCTCCAAATTAAACATTTCAGTCATTGTTGTTATATTGTTTAAATTACGTAAATAATTCGAATTAAAATGTATATCTTCTAATCAAAATCCTTATAACCTCAATATATTTAGCTTATGAGACCTGGTGTCTGTAAGGTCCATAAACAATACATAGATGTTAATTGATCATTATTTCAAGTAGATTAGAACCTTGCTCTGTACTCGTATCTACCAAATATAATATCCTTAAACTAAAATAAAATTATATTTTTGTAACCATTCGATGAGACCTCGATAACGCATGCGTGTCTTTTTCGTATGATGTAGTAATTAGTACGTAAACTTTTAGTTATGTTCCCAGAGCTGTGTCATATTCTTTTGATGACGCCTCCGCCCATTTGTTTTGTAAGGGCGACGTGATAGTTTCCGACGTATTATTTGAGACGAATATATGTCTGCGAGCCTAGCAGCATACAAACAAATGCGGGTCATGAACAAAATCTTTGTACACGTCGGCGACTAAAGTTTATTGCGTTCATTCATAAATTAAAATAATGGAACTGGTGACACCTTGGATTTGGTCCAAAAATCACAACTTTGACTTTCATCCTTGACACGAGGTAGACGGTTACATATAGTCTCCGATATAGTTCGGTAACACGAGTGGCCTTATTGCAGATACTCTCTAATAAAAGTGTAATTATAACGGACACTTGAGCGCCACTAATGACGAAATTGTTTCGTGAAACTCGAATCAAAGGAGTCACCGTCGATCATATACCGAGAAAAAGATATTAAAGTGTCTCTGATATTAAACTTTTTTTCAAGAAATGTAACTTTCGTATTAGAACCTCAATTTTTCTCCTCAGTATTTGCGTTGATTGTAGCTTTCTATGTATAAGTATACATAAGCGTAAAATAGCCACACATTTTATATATTTCACCAATATCTTAATATCAGCCCTTGTAGTTCGATTAACAAGTTGTTTCTACGCTATTAGAAAATCATTATGCGGTTGTTGGCAGTCAGTGTGCGTTGGAGCTTTGGTTGACTAATATGTAACTGCGAAATATTTTTTGCTGCTGTTATTATAATGACATTTAATAAATATCATAGCAGGTAAGTAATAATAGGTATAGTTACCTACTTACATATAGCAAAGAAAACGTTAAAATAGGCACGACTTTTAAAGACTTTTAAAGATAATTGGCTAATATCCGTAATTCTTGAATGATAGATATTTATTTTTATTAATATTACAGGCATGATTAATTGATTTATTCAAAGCTTTCAATTTCCTTTAAAGACGAACTTGGTTTTTATTGAGTGGATGTTTTTGTTTTACCTTCACGCGAAGGTTTTCGTGTGCCGTCTGTCGTGGACTGGTGACGCGTCATCACCAAATGCTGTTAGAATTAGAATTATGAAGATTAATTCCGATAGGAACGTTTAGAACATAAATAATAGAGTCCGCGTCAAGTTGTTGCCGCGACAGCAGCAGCTGCCAGCTGACGTCACGCTCGTGAAAACATGGTGTTCTCTTGATTTTATTTTAATAATTTACTGAAAGTGTTTCAGTTCCAAAGTTGGTCAAATTACGTAGGTACTACATTTACGTTTTGTATGAAACCGATTTCACATTTAGGGAATACCTATATTTGTTGAATGTTTTGGGGTCGAGTCACCTTCGTCCGTAGGAGAATTAAGTACCCTCGAGATACCCTACACGTGACCCTGGGTGGTGCCAACCAGGTGACAACTCTACTGGTGGTAGGCTCCGGCCGTGGTTAGTCACCACCCACTGAACAAAGCCATGTCGCCAAGCGGCCTAGCCGTGTTCCGACATGATGTTCGGTGTTGCCATTCATGGATGGCGGGTCAGATCAGTTGCGCTGCATGTGCCTAGTGAATGTAGCGTCTCAATCTACTGCCGCCTTCCCACCTAGGCAAGTATGCTCCATCGTAGATCTCATCATCACTTACCATCAGGTGAGATCGAGATCAAATACTTGCCTATAATGTTTAAAAAAAAAAAATGTGGATCATTTCCTGATGCTATCTAGGGCCGTAAACATAAAAATATTTTTTCATATTAGTTGGTATACGCGCGCTATTTAAAATTGGAATTGCAATTAGATCGAAATTATAAATTAACACAAAGGGGCCGGGGCAAAAACCTAATAACGTATCCAATAACCGAACTAATGAAGTGTTGAAGTGATGTTTGAACTTCAAACGGTTTTTTATCGTTAGAAAGCCACTGAGTGGTTGGCAGGCGACGTAACATTCAACTCAATTCGCTGGGACGTTTTGCGTCACACCACCTCGCCTCGGCCAATGAAACTTGCTGAAAGTAGGAACAGAAATACGAGTAGATAAGTGTGAATTATTTCCCAGGACACGTGTCATCGCGGCGCTCTGTGGCGTTAATTGCTCTAAGCTTTGACGCGTCCACTCACGTTATATTACTTTATTTGTGAGATAAATATAAATGTTATTTATATCGAATGTGTTTACTGTAGTAAACATAATTGCAATACCAACATTGTTGTTGAGCTCAACATATTTCCGCGGTATTGTGTGCGAGGGCTTTGTTACAAACGAAATTATTTGTGCTGAGTTTTTAATGTGTACACTTGCAATTGTTTACAACTTTATTGGCCCACCTATGTGACCTATGTTAAACATGGATTAATGTTGTTGGGAAATTAAATAAGTAGGTATTGTAGGTATATAAATAGTAAGTATTTAAGTACCTACATATTTTATTTGTTTTAATTAGATTACACGAGTAGGTATCTTATAACAGTCAATTTGGCAAACGCATTTGTAAGTATAGATTTAAGCCCTAATCTAGCGCCTAGCCCGAGCCCTAGTGTGCGAACACAGATTAACCAATAGTTCTTGGCCTTCGAAAATGACGTCACTTTGACACGGACAATGCGAGAGGAAATATAGCCCACAGAATGAAGAATTTAGGTAACACATGCACTTATTTGAAATTAGAGCGAGGCTTGTTCCCAAATAAACTTTATTATTATGGCGGTAAAATAAACCAAAGTATTACCAGTGATACGGTCAATATTTATAAATAAATTTTAATATTCAGGTTTACTACGCTGCAAAACGATTCTTCATTGAATGTTTAATGAGTTTTAAATTTTTATTGCCACTAAAATATTAATTTTGCGTAAAAGTTTGTTAATCTGTTAAGCAATCGGCTAAATATACCCATCACAGCTGCCCATACTGATATACAGCATCTACTGTAAATAGTTTGAAACTAGTACGATGTCTAATGCATGCATACCTATGTAAGCAAAAAGTAAATAAACACAGATTTAAAAAATCATTATATGGGTGTCAAAATAAGTGAATGATGAAATTGTAGGATAGAGCCTTGAGTTACAGTTGGTGTGGAATTTCTTAAAAAAGATTGTATTTTAATAATCACATTAATAATTATTGTTCTAGTAATCCTCATAATGCCTGGATTACACGTAACGAGTAAAATGGCGAAACAGTGCTCTTGGCCGAGTGCTCGGTAGGTATAAACCTTGTTTATGGCTACGTAGCACTGTTTATACCTAACGAGGACTTGGCGAAAAGCACCGCCTCACTATTTTACTCGTTAGGTACGTGTAATCCGGGCACAATGAATTTCAAGGCGCAATAATAAAATATATACATAGTAAGTTTCTCGACACTGGCGCTATGTGCGTATTCGCATATCGTGCCCTTTGAATTGAGCTCAATTTATATATTGTTATCCTAAATTACCAGCTACGTGCTATAATTATAGCTTGTAATATTAATGTACACAATGTGCCACGTACGTGAGGAGGTCGCAAATTAGCTATTTGCGGTTTAAATAGGGCTCGGGAAGGTTGCGGATTTTTAACATCCGATTTCCTTTTTCCCGTAATTTGGATCCCGGAAATATTATATTCGGATGAGATTCATTCAAGGTCATTCTAGTCATACAGTATAGGACATAAAGAAACATTATTTATATCAAAATGTGATGTAGTTACTAATGATACTTAGATACCTTTAAAATTTAAATGATGAAAAACCGTCTTCAAAAAACTAAAAAGCCATAAATAATCTAATCTTGAAATCTACCTTGTCTAACTAAATCAAATATTTAACTAATCTGAAGTCGGTGCCAAAAAACTACTGAGTCGAGTATTGCCGGTCTGCGCCAAAGACTATACCTACAAATTGGTCCGCGCATCTCGTTACTAGAGTATACTTTTGCTATTCTTCGTCGGTCGTTTATTTGGCACCGACTTCAGATTAGTTAAATATTTGATTTAGTTAAACAAGGTAGATTTCAAGATTAGATTATTTATGGCTTTTTAGTTTTTTGAAGACGGTTTTTATTTTGTTAAAAAGTTTTTTATTTTACACTTTTTAGTGGATATATTTACTATTCTTTGTCACTAAAAAGATTTTTATATCAATAATTTTACTGGATAATAGGTATACCCAATACATCATCATCATCGCGAGATATAAATTCAATGAAATCAAGATAAAACAAAAACCATTGAATCAATCTGGCTGAATTTTAAAAGGGTATACCTTATTCTATAAAAAAAAGAATAATCCAAATCGGAACATCCACGAAAAAGTTTTATTTATAGCCAAGGTGCATCCTATAACAATTTAAATAAGCCCAAACACGGCTTGGATACATGGTTTTATTACAATGTTCCGGTTCCTCCTGGGTTTATCATCAGATCAGTTCGATGGTACCATATTCATCAGAACCATTTCTTTAAATTTGCTTTTTCATTGTCGCTTAACGATCATAATCGAGATTATCTTGGCGCAACCCGTGAAATACGTATCACTGACAAGTTCCGGTGGCCATTTGTGGTCTTCTTCATCACTTTCACTTCAGCAAATGATACTTTCTGAATGCAAATGCTTGACTTCTTGATGAAAATACCAAAATTGCTATAGGTTTACCTATAAAATTTGAGGAGTCCTCTCAATTCCTCATGGATCCCATGATCAGAACAATTTTTTGAAAAAAATGGGACCAATCTGTAAGCATATCCTTTCATATAAAAAAATAATTTTCGAAATCGGTTCATAAATGACGGAGATCTGAGGTAACAAACATAAATAAAAAAAATAAAAAAAATACAACCGAATTGAGAACCTCCTCCTTTTTTTTGAAGTCGGTTAATTACACCTTCAAAAAGTATGACTCATTGTGACCGTAGGCTGTAAGATGAAATGATCGCCTCGCTGCGCGTACGCAGGGACAAGGTCGGAAACAAATTTTTTACGTAACTTTAATTAGCATAGATGACAAACCGGCAAACAGTCATGAATTACAAATTTTAGAAAGCGCCTTATAAAGGGCGATTAAGCTGGGTTCAAACTGCTGCCAATAATTTAATAGATAGGAAATAGATAATTCTGGGAATATTAATAGTTCGGTACGTATGTGTGACAGTGATTGAGATCGCAAGAAATTAATGTAATATCTAACGACACATGATAGATTGCGGAAACACTCAGTTCCCGTCATTAATGGCTGCAAGTGATAGAACGTGATATACCTAGCTAAGTACCTGCCTAATTAATTAAAATGGCATAAAATATGGGCATAAAAAGATATTCGGAATATTGGTCAGATAAAAAGTTAACTAAAAGATTTGAAGATATCTACAACATTGCTGCTGCTGACCGTGTCTATTTTTTCCTATCAACTGTTGATGTACAGAATATTTAACAACCATTATGCCACGACAATCGTTGCCAAAACTGTGCCGAGTGTTTAGACGTAACATTTATCTCGTTGCACCTGTGGGATATCTATCATTTGTTTACGCAATGCTTGTACCGAGCACTGCATTCGGATTCATTCGTTTCATATCAAAATCTACACCAGAAGTTATATATCAACTTGTCAAGCACACTTCAATTGCAACTTTATTAACTAAACACATCACGGCTATTTTCAAGCGAACGGTACGAGAGCCGAATGCCGTTTTTTAAATGTGCCAGTCAATTCAGAAATCAACACCTATCAACGGTTTGGCCAGGAAAACGCGTGTCGTGTGCATGGAAGGTTTGGAAAAGTGTAAAATAAATCATCTGTTTAACATATAATTAGGCTATAGTGAATAAAGAATGTGCCGTAAAGACGGCGTGCGTTATGCGCAGTGAAAGTGGTCGGACGGGAGTTCAACGAATAAATTATCCGACTGTTGTGACGCCCTTCACTGATACATCGATCCAAAAGCATTCGTAATGAATTTATTGAGCAGTATATTATGTAAGGCCTGTTTGTAGGCATATACTGCAGTGTTATTTTATATCTGTTTTTAAGTCTCACCGCACTACGTCAACTGCACGTTTCACACTGATCGATCGTCAGCTTGCTATTATATCGCGCTGAATCGCTTCAGTGTGGTTAGGTACAAATATGGCAGTAGATACATATGGGTCTGTGGTGTCTCCGCTATAGTGTCACACCGCTGTCCGCTATAGTGCGGGTTGAGCTTTATTAACCAGCTTTTTTTAATCTCGCTGCACCTACAAAGTTGCAATCGTAATCTCCAACTACCTATTCCTATATTGCTTTGCATTAGTGAAATTCTGAAGTAAGTCACGTTTTATATGACTATATAATGTTTGGGATTTTCTAGTTTAATCTTGATAAATTACGATCGCTGGAATTCTCGCGAAAGTACAGTGCGCAAAGGTCAAACGCAGAAATTATATTGAGTTAGGTATCTTTTCCAAAGTATTTTTTCTGAGCATCGTCATTCTGGCATCTCAGATTGTTAAATTGCTAAACGTTGTATGCATGTTTATGATATACAGTGACACAGACATTACCATAATATTGCGCTTAGTAAACATGGACGCAGTCTCTCAGTATGTTTTGTCCCTTATAACTTACTTTGGATATGCGCTGTTACCAAACGTACAATAATACTTAAATCAATATCATTACGCGAACTTGACGTGATATATTACTAATATTATACAGAAAAATAAACGTTCTCCTGGTGAAAGTGAACTATAAAGCCGCTTGGTAGTTTTCCAAATTACAGAATCGTTAATAGGAATTAGTTTTGCTGTAATACAAATATGTATTCACAACTAATCACAACAACAATAAATATTAACCATTATAAAAGTCTATGACTATTATTATGCCCTCCTCTATGCGAGAGGGGTTCAGGTCTACCACCCTGCAATACCGGACGGACTTAATATGGCTTTCGAAAGAATCCCTTGGGATTAGAGACGTCATCGTGTTTATTATTAGATTAATAATGTTCTAAAGAGACCAGAATAGATTTGTTATGAACCAGAATCACAGGTATGTGATGTATCGATCGACCGATTATCCCGAGAATACTTTAAGAGGACGGAGTTATCCAGCATCTAGTTAGTAATATGCAGGAGTTTAAAGGAAGGATTATTATCTTTCGTCTAAGGTCTTTCCATATTTTTCATTTATATCTACTAAGCTATACATTGCGTCGAACGGTCGCTGTATCGTCACTTTAGATTCTATCAGACTATTAACTGGACATCCATCGATCAAAAGGCTTGGCATAGTATCTAATCTATCTAAACAATCGTTCTTATGTATACTGATATTTATCCTCAAGTACCTACTCAAATAACTTAAAATATTTTACCAATATTATATTATGTAAGAAGTTTAAGTTATAAGGTCACCAATCTAAAGTCTTAACAGGTACCTATATCTACCCGATACTATGCCATAGACAATAATATTAAATGGGGTCGCATTCTAAAAAGGCAGTCGTTTGAATAAATGAATTCCTAATCTTTACAATTTGATAAAAGGATCTGAACTCGGAATGATCCATTGTTCTTGGGTCTGTTTTAAGGTTATTATTGAAAATCTAACCAGGGGACTTCAGGCAAAGTTACATTCTGTAAGCGTTCGATAAATCGATATTAAAATGTATGACATTCATGTAAGTCATACGATCAAGCAAAACTAAATTTCGAGTAGTCTATTAGGTATATAAGAGACGCTGTCTAGAAACTTGATTAGCTTTTGCATACACAAACTAATAACATATTTAAATTAAAAGCATATAGAGTTGGTTACGTGTGATCACCTTTTAAGATATGGAAGATATGAGGCGTTAACCCTATCTGCTTTACAAATGCAATATATCTATTTATGTATGGTCGCGCGATGAGTTGTGAGAGCCACGACAATGACAGATACTCGTAGTTCAGATAAAACTGGATTAAGTAAGTAAATTGATGTGTTGTGTTCAGATAAATGTGACAGAAACATTATACCTACTGAGATATGGCTTTGGGTATGGTTTATTATGGCGTGAATATCATTGGTTTAGGTTTCATTTCACATGGGATTATCAAACTAAATGTTTTTTTGGTATCCGTATTCAAATGTTAATCACGAAAATGTATTTAGTTCTTATAAATTACAACATTACGACGCGTTTCCCTTGGAGCGACGATTGTTTTATGGCTTCTGAGACTATTTCTCGAGGAGTTGGCCGCCCGGGGTTTGCGCAAGAGATAGCAGAAAATAAAGTGTGTGGAAACTGGAAGAAGCCGACGTCACGGCGCGCATTAACCGGTGTTACGCAAATTACACACCGTATTAAAGATATCGTCTCGGCCTTCTGACCCAAATAGTAAACTCGTACTATATTGTATCTCGTATACTAGGGCGACCTATTTCTATCGTGACTAATGTTGCACGCTAATCGAACGCGTCCAACTGTCCTTCTCGGAACCAAGATTTAAATAGTCCTACGTAGGGTTGACGTTCTTATTAGCGTTTCTGTTAAAATGAGGCGTTGGTACGAGTCACGCAATACTTAAGTATATTGTGAATCGGATAACGAAGTACGAAGCAATGTAGGTAGAGTAGTTTTGAACCTACCTTATAATATCAGATAAAAGCAATGACCTCAACGACGGTAGTGGTTGGTAGAGAAAGTGCAGAGATCTCTGCCTCGATAGACCCTCAATTTTTAGCTACTTAGTCATGTTTCAGATTAAACTGATGCGCTACCGTTGTCTCTACGATGTAAAATCAGGCAATCTAAGTAAATAAAAGCACTTTTTATTAGGTTAAACGCTTACTCACCACGAATCATTAATGTTAAGTGCTGCAGAGCTTTTCGTAATCAATATTCGTGTTAAAATGATGCGCTTTACTTTACTTTAAGATTGCGTTTACACTTTATAAAAGGAAAATTTCTTCAACAGTTAGCATCGAATGAAAATGTAAGAACACACAAATCGTGCATGATACAAGGCGTCTAAATAGACGATGTGTCATATAAGTGAGCTGACTCAAGGCGATTGAAAAAAAAATGAGTTAATATTTTTATACTATAGCGTCGCGGTGAACTTGTTTTGATCGTACAATTGCTTGTAGCTATAGTAATTGTTTTCCAACTGAAAGTTCAACAGCCGCATGTTCAAGCTCCGAGTAAGTCGCCCGCCATTAATGACATTTACATAGCTCAACTTTACCTGAAGCTATTTGTCTATTAAAAACGCAAGACATAAATTTAAATTGTGTTTTTATATTCTTATTATTATGAATATAGTTATATGACTATATTATAATTTTATGTAAATAATCAACCTTTGAAAAGTAATGTTTTTGCACTAGAACTTTTTGAACTAAAAGAGAACTTTTCTCTGCAATAGTTTTTGTGCATAGTCTGTTAAGTGGCACCCTACTTTCGTGTTTGTATAAGAGCTAGAAATGCATCGATCACACCGTGATGGCCATCAATTACATTACTAATTAAAACCCACGTGCGGGCACTAAGTCAATTATTACGAAGGGGTCAATTAGTTCAGCCGGGATGCAGCGTGTGATATCAATGCCGTATAGCCAACGGGAGTGCTTCACATAAAAGCATTCAATTAACTAAAAGCTTCTATAGATTGTAGAACGTACATAAATAATGTATAAGTGTAAAAGTGGTTATATATGTTAGCGGAGATTTCATAAATTTAATAAGTTAATTAATTGCTTAGGTTTGTTTTTGTTAAACTTAAAGCATTTAAATAATTTACGTCATACCGTTACTGCCACAGATATATGAGAGGTTACTGCCATTGCGATTGAGTCGGGAATCTCACAGGCTGAATCATTTATTCTGTAGGTTCTCGGAACTATTATCATAAAAGCAGCACTCTTGAAGCAGAACTATTATAAATATAAGGGAAAAGGCAATGCCATTACCAAACATTTAAAAAATCGCGGAGCCCTGGTAATAAATATATAAGCGGAATATTTAAAACTATTTGTTGTTGTTTCAGGTACAGGCACATTCGGCCGCGTGTGTCTATGTCGCGACAAAGCCGCCGACGAGTACCTCGCCATGAAGATCCTGTCCATGGCTGACGTCATCCGCCTCAAGCAAGTCGACCACGTCATGAACGAGAAGAGCATTCTCGCCGAGATCAATCATCCCTTCGTAGTCAACTTGTGAGTGCATCACTTTCAAAGAGAAATTTCCACGTCGCCGTTCATCACTGATACAATTAATTTTCCTCCAACGCGTCGAGACAGTGGCGCGATGTTCGGAGAGTATCATTATTTTGTCGGGATCATAACAACGATGTTTACTATTGAAACAGACGTTTAATTAAACTTGTATGGGCGCATATGACGCACGTCAATTATTAGGTATGGTTGTTCCAACGCGGCCGGCATTGAGCCAATATAATTAGGTACATACTTGTGTTCTGACACGAATGCGCCGCCTTCAAGTGCACGGTCGGGGCTATAATATTAAAACAGTCGATTTCGCTGTCAAATTTGGAGTTGTGCCTGTACGGTATCTGTGATTTAAATGTTTCTTACTAGCAGCGGCCGCGACTTATGCACGACGCTTGAAACGTGAACTGTTCCATTTTCCGGGATACAAATATCTTATATTGGGTGTAAGAGGCGTGGTAGCAAGAACTTTGGGTAAAGGTTACACTTAATGCATGTAATAAGTATATAGAAATAATTTATGTCGAAAGTCATGGGTTACGAATTTTGTCATTTTTAAGCGTGTTATGTATCAAAAACAACGCGATCACAACTCAACGTCTCGAGTTTTAATTTATTTTCAGTTTTAGCATAAAAATAGTGTATTTTATAATTGAAAATAACGTTGAGATTGAATTCTATTATAAAATGATAATAAAATCATTTCAAAAATACTGAAAAAAATGCGTATCATTCATATAAAGACGGGTGGTTTAGAATCAAGAGTTGAATCCATGGCATCAGTTTTCGTTACGAAGCCACTTACAACCCATATAATGAAAAAAACCATAAGCTAGTTATCATCATGTGCCGAGTGCATTTTAAGGTACAGTTTTTTTTTCGGTTGACTCATTGTAATTTAGGTCCCTCGATATGTTTGAATGATTTCAGAATATAGAGGCCCTTTTGAGATCTTAATAACACAAACTATATTTTGTCAAATGGCTTGCAGTGATTCTTGAGCCGACATATTTCAGCGCGTGCGCAACCTATTGCCGGCGATCTGGCAACCATCATCCTGTCACTTTTATCAAACCAACTTATGATCAATTGATTTATGTACAGTTTGTGTCTACCATACAAATTGTAATATATGATTTATCTAGCAGCATCAGCTTTGAGGGATTTATCTTAGGATGTGTATTTATGCGAAGCAACATTTTTTCTCAGTCGCTAATTTAAGATCTTAGCCATTATATGGGACATGTATTACTCCTCCTATTGCATGTTTTGCCAATCGTAGATGTGACAGGCAGAAAAATTGTGTCATCCATCATCTTACACTCTAATTTTGAACACGCGGAAATGCTGGCAAAGAGAAAAGTACCTCAAGCACTATCCTTTTTACGTACCGTTTCGGTAACGTATGTGATGAGCACAAATGTTTGTACCCGTATATACTCGGTTCGCCTTCGCTCCATCATACGGTACCCATAATACGTTACTAGGTGTGGGACCGTACAGTTGGTGTGTTCATCTGGCGATATTATTGTTATTAATATGTTGTATTCCAGACGGTGGTGGACGCACGACGACTCGTGCATCTACATGCTGTTTGACTACGTGTGCGGCGGGGAGCTGTTCTCCTACCTTAGGAACGCCGGCCGATTCAGCAATAGCATTGGTAAGTGTGCAAGTCTCTCCAAGCCTCCTTTAAATTCTATGGATAGTAGATTTTTTTTTTTTAACTTGGAGAAATGCGTTACGCATCCCCTCCCGCCCGAGGGGACGAGAGGGGTATGTGGGACTCCCCGGCAGAGTGCCGGTATACCCACTAAAACTCCACGGTCCGCCATCACCGCCTTTGAGTGGGGCGCCACAGGATCGCACATGGCATACTACTGTGGCGCCCCGGATGGATAGTACTCGTAGAACCTAAGCTAACTAAGTCGGTACTAATAAATCCATTTTAACTCTGGCAGTGAAGTTAGATAATGGCTTTAAAATGGCAAAATGATTTCTCAGGTTTGCACCTAAGTTTGTTAACATGTTGGGGAACGATTTCTGAAACAGGCCTTTGTGTAGAGCCGTCACAAGTTGTCTTACTTACAACTGTATTTCAAAAAGGGTAGATTAGTAGAGTTGCACTGTGGTCCTACATATACCTGTGTTAATGATAGGTCGATAACTCAATGGAGAGTCAAGAAAAGGGAGATAGGGAAAAAATTATAAAAAAGAAAGTAAACCTAAAAGTCCAGGTCCATTTACCCACAACCTGAATGTAATAAATCTAGGTTAAGGTAATTAAGATTAAAAAATTAAGAGGGCGATCGTGTTGCCATTATAAGAGGATAGTTGGTTGGTTTGAATTTGTCGTTCTTGGCCATTTTGGCTCTGTGCATTCTGACCAACTTAAAGAAACACCAACGTCCCGCTTCTACGCCGCGGTGAAGATGGCCACAGACCGGAGCCGATGGAGACAGTTCGTCCGATCCAAAGAACTGCCGTGATGATCACGATCCTCAGTCATGAGGGAACGACCGAAGAGAGAGCCATTTTGGTAAAAGTTAAACAGTCTTTGTCACAATAGTAATGGAAAACTTGGATACCGTTAAAATAGTGCAAGAGTATTAGGGTATAATGCTAACTTTATATACGTGTACTAATTGGGTTCAACAAATATGTACTAGTTATAAGAGCTGTATTGCTTCTCCAAACATGCTTTCTCTAACAAGAAAAGGGACTTATTTTGTTCCGACTAGAGGATCACTAGAGGCCTGCCTACATGGTTGTTGAGGCCCTGAGGAAGTCTTTTGAGTGTACGCGCGATTACAGAACAATTGTATTATTGTTCATTTGTCTTGTTTCCTGCAAACGGTAGCCACGTGCTCTTAACACGTGGTGTACCTACGCACACTTGTAATGAAACTGTCTAGGAGTTGTAAAAATAAAATATGTTTTTGTGTGGTCTGAACAAATCGTCGGATGCAGTTGAAGGCCAAGCCAGTACCTATGTATATTCATTAAAACCAAAACCCAAGATGAATGCACTTGTTCTTGCCCGTAGTACCTCCTAAAAGTCATCTTGCCGGTACAACGGGTACATTTTCATGCCTATACTACTGGAAAATTTTGTAGTATTAGCATATAAGTATTATGGGAAATATGACTCACTTAGTACACGGTGGTGTTCAAACGGGACATAGTGGAAATAGAAAACACGTTAGCCTCTCGACCTGTCAAACCTTTCCTTTGATGACAAGATTTAACACAAAAATCTGTAACAATCTTGCATATTAATCGATGTAAATAAATAAATTGGAGCGGAATAAATAAATAAGTGTTGGAAGTTTGCCAGCGCGCCGCGCCGCCCGCGCCGGCCCGTATACCATTTGTGCGCACGATGCTCCGTAATCACACTTTTTACATCACGTCGCTGCATTGCACATCTCAATAATTAGTCTTATTCTGTAAACAAGAAAGCTGAAAGTCCCATGCGTCTAGACACTTCTTAGTTCCTTTCGGACAATCCTATGACAACAGTTACCGAAACTGAAAATATTTAACATAAACTGCTTCAAATATAAAAGCGCGACTTATGCGTTTCGATAGTTATTTTGTTATGGAGACAGATTAATTGCATAAAATTGTTATTAAGCTTGCGAGATTACTTTTAAGTGATCACAAATATTAACGAGACAGGTCCAGAGGTACAAGCTATACAACTTTAGCAAAATATTCTGGGTATATAATATATATTATATACCCAGAATGTTTTGCTAAAGTTGTACGTTGATTGTAGCATCTTGGCTGCTTTGCAAATTGTGTCATCTTAAGGTCTATGGGTCCGAGTGTACACGCCATAAAGTAGACGCACGTTATTTTATGTCGATGTCAACATAGTGCCAATTTTATAGTGTGATTTATCTCCACATAAGACGGTACAAACACTTGGCTCTGTGCTGAAGTAAATAATTAGGGCCTTTTAATTAACTAACACGTAGTATTGAACAAAAATAATATTCTATTTATGAATTGAAAAAAAAAATAGCTTTCAAAAGATTTGTTTTATAGTCACCTATACTTTCTAATGCTTGGTAAGTTATAGCTTCTCTAATCAAATGAATTAAAATATGCATGAATAATAATTCTGCTTTATTGGTATAAATAATTTATGATAAAATAATGACGGTAATATTTTATATTGCTTTGAATGGTTACTGTAATTATACTTATTCATTTAATTTATCGGCTACGAACAGTCCATTGTATACAAAACGAATATTTAAATACTTAATCAGAGGTCGGCTCCTATAAAAATTAAATCTGCAGTATCCTCTGTCTCAATTAAAAATATCGTGTATGAACTTAATTAATTATCGCGGGCACGCGTATAATAAATTGATGCGTCTACGATACGTAGAAGCTTAGTTAAATAGGCGTGCAAAAAAAAAAAATACGAAGCAAACGACCGACTCGTGTTTGTAGAGGAAAGACAAGACAGAAATAGGGGATCATGTAGGTTCAGTGACGCGAACAGTGAACGAGTCTGGCGAGCTTAGGAAGTGGATTCAATAATAATACCTACTACGCGTCTGGTGCCGTGTGGATCGAAGGTGTTCTCCCGCGTTTCTTATAGGTGCCGGTTTGTAGCGATGACACCGATTCTACTGTGGCCCGGCGATAAAAATGTCTGAGTGACTTGGCGGCTGCGGCGAGAGCTGGTGGCCAGACACGATGACGCCCGCGCCTGCTTCGCATCGCGCCCCGCGTACATGTGTGCACCACGCTCACATAAATTACGATGTGCATTAATAAACACGCTCCAGATTTGTTTATTAGGTATCGACCAATATTTACAATGATGAAACTGAACATACTCTCGAGTTATGTCCGTGCACAATCATATATCAAATAGTTATTAGGTTTTGTTTAAAGTACACGACAATCGGGACTTCTTGAAGTATAGTCATGGATCTAATGAAAGAGTGTATGAGAAAGCATTTGTAGGAATTAACAACGTAACTATCCTATACAGATACTTCTGACATGATAAGATTAAATTTTCTTTGAATTATGGATATCAGGATTTAAGTTCATTTTAAAGGTAGATGACCGCAGATTATGATGGGTCAGAATAAGAATATACATATTCCCGGTAGCACGCTTAAAATAATAAAAAAAGCGTATTGCACGCTGGCGAAGAACTGGGCCACTAAAATGTATATGTGGTCTGATTTCATTTTCAAGGAAAACGTTTAAGTAAGATAGTAATGACCGTCATTTTATTAGGACTGCCTAAGTGACCATTGCTCTAAGTATTTAATCGTTTATAAGAAGTGGGCAGATAACTTTTTTTTTATTCATTTATTATAGTATGCTCGATAAAAAACCTCTTTTGTTATGATTTCATTTTGGGTGGATGTCTATATCAGCTTGTATTGTTTGGGCGGCTATAGTCATGGCGTGATGTCATGCGATGGAGACGCCACCGGCGAGGCTTTAAATATTAAATATGGTTCCGCGCGGCACCATGTCGCCCACGCTCTGCATAATATGGATAAGAATTCAGATACAAAGGTCTTGATTTATAAGACTATCTTGAATTAATGAGTCGTACTTACCTATTGGGTTATGGATGTTCTCCTTGTTTTTTTTTTGATGGGACTAGGCCCGCCACACACTCCCACCACTGCTACTCCTGTAAGCCAGGATCTACAGTGGTGTCCAATGAAGACACCGAGGTTTGACCCTCGGCGAGTCCCGGGATAAAGTTAATTGTCTTGGAACCCGCACGAAATTAATCGAAAGATAAATAGGAGGAGTTGGAAGAAAATTATCCACTTCCCTCCATTGCAAAGCGGGAGACAAAAAGATCTGGTAGACAAATGTCCACAGAAGTAAGACTGTTACAGCTGGACTAATTCCAGGTGTAAGGCACCACGGAGAGTTTAAATACTAATTGGTCCTAAACTTGTGAGCTGATTAAACTTGATTCCAGTAGTAGGTATGGCAAAAACGCTTGAACGCACGGAAGTTATCCCTGGTTTCCACAAGGTCTGTGTAGTATACAACCCCAGAAGTTACTTGCAAACTATTAAGCATAATGTTCCGTTCGTTTTGCCAGAGATTGCACTCCCAGAGGATGTGATGTGCAAATTGCTCGTTTTCGTTATACGGCGTTGAACATTGACACAGAGGCGAGGGTACTAATTTAAAATAGAATAATTTGTTAATAATAATAATTTGTTCTCCTTGTTTAAAAACAATATACCTGCAGCCATCTTTTATTACATCCCAGATTTATAGGTCATAAAATTTTATTTACGACCAATTTAATGGTAGTGCGGTGATTAAATTCTGTAGTAAATGGAATTATTTGTCCGCCGATTTTTTCACGGGAGCTGTGCCGATCGTACGGCGGCCGCGAAGTGACGCCCGCCCGCCCCATCCAGCTGGCATTGCTTTACGAATTATAAAAATAAACGTGATTTGTCTAATCCTGAACTATATCTAGAATTTTTCGACCATTACGCAATCAGACTTGGTGAACGCGTGTCAAATTATCACATTGAATACTTATTTAATTATTTTAAAAGCTTAAAATATAAATTGCCAGACAGAAGTGCGTCGTTGTAACACTGTGTAGCGGAAAATTCTACGCGTATGACAGTTACATTGATATGAATAAAATACATATTTCCACTTGCGGGCCATTATAGTTCTAGTTTCTCCATAGTTTTATTCACCACGAGATGGTCATAAACATGTATGAAAACTAAATCTGTCATTGCGGCGAGTGGTTGCAATAAAAAAAAAAAATACAGCCGAATTGAGAACCTCCTCCTATTTGAAGTCGGTTAAAAACCGGTTATGTTTGGTACCAACGGTTAAAAGCTGAAAATTTCAACTTGTTTTCATCGATAGTTATTTTTCTTCAGAGCAGCCGCATAAATGTTTCATGGATTTTGTATAAAAAGAAAGAAAACATTTGTTTTTAATTATTTCCGATCATTACTAATGTTCCCCGAGTTATTTATGCGTACAGGTAAATAATATAAATATTTACGTGTATAAAATGATGCTGGCATGCTCGGTATAAAAAACCATAATCGCATACCACAGACTATAAAAAAAAAACTTGACATCGAGGAACGAATGATGGAATGCTAGAATTTTCGATTAGACCAAAAATTTCAAGAGAAAACAATACTCCGGGTCATAATTTATGAATGTTAAATATACATAACATAACCGAATCTATGTAAATTGGTGAAAGTGTTGTATCTAAGTTGCTGTGTTTACAATGGATGCGCTCGGCGTCATAGTTCACGCATAAAAAGCGTTATAAAGATTATTCGAATCGCAGATTTATGTATTTGTATTGAATATAATCTAGATATGTAAGCAAAAACATACTTACCAACTTGATTGAGTTTTTTGGCTGCTGGCTTGACAGATTTTGCGGAATGGTAAAAATACTTTTAAGCCTGGATGAAATACGTAGAAAACAAGTTGTTGTTTTCAGGAAATAAGAAAGTATTCGTTTCCTTGTATTGGGTACATACGTTTTGAGGGTAAACCACCTCTCTGTGAAACAGATCTTGGTAACATTATATAGAACATTGACCGTTGATTTTGTAGAAGTTTGTATCAATTTACAATGCTTTGTTTGCCATTGAATTTACGTTCTATGAATTTTGACGTTATATATTTATCTCCCTTCTATATTGATCAGAGGCGACTGTTTTAGATTGAACTTTATAGTTTGAGTAAATAGGATATTAAAAGAATGTTGTCTCCGCAGGAAACTTCTACGGCGCAGAAATTGTATCGGCCCTAGAGTATCTTCACGCCAGGAACATTGTGTACCGAGACTTGAAGCCGGAGAACTTGTTGCTCGCCAAAGATGGACATTTGAAGATCACAGACTTCGGCTTCGCGAAAAAGTTGAGCGACCGCACTTGGACGTTGTGCGGCACGCCCGAGTACCTCGCGCCGGAGATCATACAGAGTAAAGGACATAATAAAGCGGTGGATTGGTGGGCATTGGGTAAGAGGAGTTTTTATCTAATAATAAATATTGCCAGACGAATCAACTATACTGTCCCACACTAAGCAACGCTTGTATTATGGGTACAATGGACTGAGGGCGAACTCAGTATACAATATTTATATAGATGTTAATCATCCATGACTCGGGTACAAACTTCGTGCTCATTACACAATTGTTCCCTACCAGGATTCGTACCCGGGACTCTCCGCACAGAAAGCAGGGTCACTAGCAACTGCGCTAATCAGGTCGTCAAAATCTATACTTCATAAAACTGTATTGGTGCGTTAGAAATTTTCTCTGTTAAAACTACAGGAGCGATTTGAACGAGGCCTTTATTATTAGACATTGTATGGTTAGTCTTATATGATAGGGCACATATCATCACGATATGACCATTAAGGGTCAATTAATTTCTATAGCAGCGCGCACGTAAAGTACAGCCTAGTTTATGCGCTTCTGACAAAAATCAATTTAATATTTTTACGTTAGTTAAGTGATATGCAAGAATACTATACAAAAAAAAATCGGAAGCAATTACGCAAACCTTTATATTTAATATAACAAATTGGTTTAGTAAAAGCAAACAATATTGCTCGCAACAAATGTCTTTCTTACAAACCTAAGATGGGCGCTAGTCACGCTAAGTTTCTTCGTATTGGGCACACGTAACCTCCTTCGTTTTATCGTCAGTCAAAAATATAAAATTGCTACAGATAAAAAAGCGAGTTAGCCAAATAAATTTAATAACATCGTTATTGAAATTTATTTAAATCAATGATAGATAATTATTAACATCATTAGTAGGAGAAAGTAGAATAAAATTATAGAAAATGTCGTCGGACTATACCTAAAACGAGAATTCAGCCGTAAGACTGGTCAGTGGACAGGTAAAATATATTGTTATAAACCACATAAAAAAGTCAAAGTCAAATCATTTATTTCGTATAGGCCTACGGGGGCACTTAAAAATTGTCATTACATTTTTTTTTCTTAAGTCTACAACCGGATCGGAACGCGACTTCAACTGAGAAGATCCGGCGAGAAACTCAGCGGGCTTGTCTTTTTTTTGAAATTCATTATTTTTACAAAATAAAATATAAAAGTAAACTCCAGTGTGTTGCCATGCGGGGCGCACACACGCTACACTTTAACATTATATATATTGATATTTAAGCGATCAGTCCCAGGCTGCTTTATCATCCAAATAATCCAAGATCCTGTAATAACCCTTACGACAAAGTTTACTTTTTACAGTTGTTTTAAACTTATTAATGGGCAAATCTCGGATTCCTTTGCCCCATAAAAGAATTATTTATTCTGTGGAGAAAAATGTGGGTACACTTTTTAGAAAACCTATTTTCGCTAGACACAAAACTAGTTTTGGGCTTTTTCCAATGCGCGCGGGTATTTATAGGTTTTAGCAGTAGTTCCACACCGCTTGTGCTGTATAATGTTGTCGTTAAACATATATATGTTTGTTTATACATATGTAAAAGCTTCAGTAACATGTATAGTGAGTCGTTTTAATAAATTGTTATGTTTTATTTAGTATTCCGATGATTTTTTCGTATATTCTTCACTGGGAAGTCTAGAGTCGGTGTGATAATTTAGTTGTTTCTCTCTCTCACCACACGGGCTATACCCGGATCTTTGGAAGGCTTGCGCGGTGACATGAGTCAAACTAGTAGAGGCCTTTTTTGAGAATTTTAATGTTATGTTAGTATTTATTATTATGACAATTAATAAACAAATATCTAAGTACATACGTACACTTAGATAATTTATAACGCCACA
Organism: Pheosia gnoma; assembly: GCA_905404115.1. Classification (NCBI taxonomy): domain Eukaryota; kingdom Metazoa; phylum Arthropoda; class Insecta; order Lepidoptera; family Notodontidae; genus Pheosia; species Pheosia gnoma. The sequence goes on along the minus strand of FR989894.1, from coordinate 4,698,131 downwards.
GATACGTTTCATCTCGATTCATCCTCGTGCTTGGCATCAGTCGCGATTACCTATATGAAAATAATAACACTACGGGCTTAGTGCGAGTTTTGATAGCACGAAATATATGAAAACATTCAATCACTTGATCGGTATTTGAATACGTTGAAAGGACCCAGAATATAAAAGTCAGTCGCACCACGATATTCCAATATTTAACTAGTTAAAAGTAAGCTTTTGTATGTTGCTGATTAAATAAGAAATGTAAAAAAAATATTGTATTAATATTTCTATAATTCGCGCTGGATTTTGTATACCTAACTACTTTATTTACGACTAGCTGTTACCCGCGACTTCGTTCGTAACAAAATAGTTTTTCTAAAATAATTGTAGCCTAAGCTATTCCTTATTACATCAGCTATCTGCCAGTGAAAGTCCCGTCAAAATCGGTCCAGCCATTTCAGAGATTAGCCAAAACAAACAGACAGACAGACAGACAAAAAATGTAAAAAAATGTTGTTTTGTTATATGTACCGTGTATACATCCAAATGCACTTAGTAAAAAGCGTTTATTTTAATATTACAAACAGACACTCCAATTTTATTTATTTGTATATATGCTCTACAATATATAACGAATTATGTATTTTAGCATCAGAAATAACTTCATAGTATATTGTACGCCCGTTAATTAATTAGGATAAAAATATCAGATTGATAACGCAATAGCTTTGGCACCGGTTATTTCGTTGTTTATACTACTTTTACAATTTGATTAGATGTAGGCACGTCATTAATTAAAGTCCTCGACTTTAATTGTATGATGAAAATTGATTTTACGACGACGGTTGCTATTTTAATTATTATTACCTCAGTCATGAATTTGTTACCAAGAATTGAATCAATATAAAAATTAACCTAACTTTCAGAAAAAAAAATTCTCGGTTAATACCGATCACACCAGTGTTTTATAAAACTTTTAAGATTCCTATGAAATGAATACTGCCTATACGAATATATGAACATATTTATAATTTACGAATTGAGTCGAAGCATATTGGCTTCGGTATATTGCAACGATTTCATATGTGACAAAATTCCATTGCGACAATTATTCCATTGAGTAGAAAAGAAATAGTTATAACCATAGGAAATTGTAGTAGGCTTAACAGGTAGTTTTATATTTTGATGCTCTGCATTTGCATATATTGAAATATTTTATGACCATCGAGATGCCATTTTAATGTGGATAACTTAAAAAGCTATATAAAATATAATAATAATAATAACATTGTTATAATTATCTATAGTAGGTATATCTAGAAGCTAATTCTTAGTGAAAGCTCTAAGAAATTAACTAAGTAGGTATTCAGATGGACTCGCACTACAATCATATAAGATAAACGATGTTCCCATTTCGAGATATTTATTGATCAATAAAATAATATTGGCAACTTTCGAAAACTCACATACTTGACGACATTTTCGATTGTATTATAGTACGATATACTTAGATCTAAAAATATACTTAATTTTTAATTCAAACTTTATTTATTTTAACCATTTTCTGTTTGGTTTTCAGGTGTGCTCATTTACGAAATGCTAGTTGGTTATCCGCCGTTTTACGACGACAACCCATTCGGGATCTACGAGAAGATTCTGAACGGGCGGGTGGAGTGGCCCCGACACCTGGACCCTGTCGCTAAGGATGTCATCAAGAAGCTGCTGGTCCAAGACCGGACTAAACGGCTGGGGAACATGAAAGTAAGAACTTGTTTTCTATTAAGTTGTTTGCTTCGATTGTCTAGTGATCACCATCACGGCTAAACTATCATGACGCCTTAAGAATTTTTCATACTTATTATTTAGATTTTCAAATTATTATTAAGTACAACGTGTGAATTGTTACTAAACAAGTTGAACGGTCATTTACAGGTACAGTTCAGTGAAGCTTTATAATATAACTAATGTTTTATTTTATGTTCAAATAAGCACCTATCCACACACCCACACACACACACACTAAAACATCCACATCCTGTTTATTTCACTATTTATTGAATAGTAACAATTTTACCGCAGCATTGCCAAAGTCACGTGTTAACACACGATTTGATATAATTTATAGAACAAGGCGATACTTGGCGCAAATAAATCCATTGTCGACGTTACAATTATTTTAAAACATCTACTTACAAATGCCACTCACATAGAAATTGGCATTGTTTACCTGATGCCGAAGTGAATATCGAATTCTTAATAATAATATAATAATAATTCCAGCCCTTTTTTATGTCCCACTGCTGGGCACGGGCCTCCCCTCAATGCGAGGGGGGATTAGGCCATAGTCCACCGAATTCGATCGAATTCTTAGATAGTAGTAATTAGGCGTAATGATAAGAATTATCATTATTTTTACGGGTTAGTTATGAATGATTTTAGACACATGCGCCTTCCTACATACAAGTGCTAACATCCCGTGTTTAGTCTGGTGGCGAAATGTCTCATCTCGTGAAGATATTCGTACTAACAAGAAATTGCTTTATATTCTTATAAACGTTATCATAAAGAAGATTATACGTTATTTAAGATGGCCTATTTTACGCTTTTCATTGCTCCAGTGTCTCTTAATTTTCGAAGTTGATTATCTTATAGTCGTGTCAAAACTAGTAATATTTTATTTCGAATAAGTATATTGTGTAAGGCCAGTTCAGCGTAGGTACCGCGAACCGGTTGCGTTTTACGAAAACTGAAAATACCTCAGCCTTGCGCTTGACCCGCTTCAACTACTGTTTGGGAATATAACACGCGGTGTTTATACGAAAACATATCATGAAAGACATGTCAAACTTTGACTTGCATTTGTATGGTTTTATTCCTTCAAAATATTGTATTAAAAAGAAACCCTGCGGATGTTATTCTTGATACATATGCAACTAATTAACACGTAGGAAGTTTTTGGGAGTATTCGGAGAGAAAGGTTATCAATATTGTTTTATCTTGTGAGGCCATTCTCAAAAAAAAAAGCTGTTAGTCAATTTAATAATTGTATTAAAAGGTGTATAATGTGTTCTCACGTTTAAGTCCCGAATGTTACTCGTCGTCAGTAATTAATTATCTTTTTTAAATTATTTTTCCCGACTCGTGTGCACTCTAATTCGAGTGGATTGTGAATAAAAGAAAATTTATGTAACTTTTGATGTTGGCTGTACTCCAGCGCTTGCCATATAATAACTTTTAATCTAACACTTGACAATTTAAACGCAAGACTTTTTTTAATTTGTAAAACTATTTAGATTTATCTAACTGCCTTTCCTAATGTTATGCTCCGCGATTTTCCACTCGCCAATTTTCAGTTTATTTATATTTTCGCAAAACATCCTAGGTCCAGAGAGTTTAAGCTTCGATTAAATAATTCAAGGCTATATATGCACTTACTATAAAAATTATAGGTACTTTATGTATACTTAATTTACAACATAAAACAAATTACTATTTAATCCCTGCAAAACAATACTCGTTGTAAAATTAATACATTTTCATAACATACCTATTTTTAGAAAGCAACAAATTCTGTTCTAGGCACTCGGCCAGTGCAATTGTTATTTTCTCCCTCATTTCTTGTCGTTTTCTGATCGGTATTACGCCGGATGGATTCTTAATGTACTGCGGTCACTTAGTAATGGGGGAATAAATGCCGCCGCGCGATTGCTTTGATTGAACCGCTGCGTTCTTACGCAAGCTGTTACAATAATTACTTGGCTATTGAAAATGATGTCTCCAAATACCTTTAATGATCAGCCTCTTAATGCTCTTTCGTAAAGCCGCGTTTCTCATTCGGAGAAATTGAGAGAGACAGAGTAAAAATTAACAGCCTTGGTTAACAAAAGCATTTATACACTTACAAACAACAACATAATTAGGTAGTAAACGTTTCTCGTGTTAATATAGGCATGCAATAATAGAAGCTAGAAATCGGGTTGTGGCACACATAGCCAATAAAGTATCGCGCAACTATCTCGGTGGGAATGTATTTTTAAACAGTTGCAGTTAGTGGTTGTTTTCACTGAGCTTTTTGCCCCAACGTCGCGGAGATGTTTAGAAAGCCATCAGTCAGGTGCCGCCGGTGACATCAAACGGCCGCTGTCCATCCACTGACTTATGCTGCGACGCAAATACTACGCATCGAAGACGTATGTGCCCGCAGCGCGAACTAGAAACTAGACGCCTGGATACGTTTCATGCGCTGACTCGCAGACCGTAAATGGGCAATTTTATGGTTGCATACGACGATCCTATAATCTATATGTTACGCCCGTTGCAGGGCGTTGGGTTGAAATGCGCTGGACTCCCATATAGGCGTAGCCAGGGCTTGCTTCGGGATATGGAAAATCAAATTTTCGTTATCAAAAAATCTAACATTCTTTATCTTACTTGCCACGGCTCTCAATCGCCATGATATTGTAGAGGCTGGTGAGCGGTATTTTTATTCGTACATAAGAGGCATATAATTTCTGGACATCAGTAGTAATATGGTTTTATAATTTTCACTTGACTCGGCACGGTGAGGCCCTGCCTCATTGTGCCTACGCCAATGCCCATATTGATTGATATAAACGATCTAGTATATGTAAAAGGAACATATGTCTGAAACTATGTATGATAGAAACTATTTTGCTTTTTATTTGCAATAGTTCCAGAATAACATTCCGTTGCATATCTATAAATTGTGACAATGTCAATTCCCGTAGCTCCACGACGAGTGTCCGACTATTTGCGAGTGGTCCGTTTGGCATCGTCCCGTAGGACAATAAATAAACCAGCGAAATGTTTTACTAACTCTAAATCTAAGAATTTACGAGGGCTAACGGCGGAGGAGCGTCGCGAGCGCCGGTAATAACGATATTGCTCTAATTCCGCCCACAACTGCATATTACCGTCATACTAGATATTGTCGGCATGATTGATTGGCGTTTCATTCACACTGTTTTTTTTTTAAATTTTATTTTTAAAAGGTTAGCCAACAATTGTTTAGACTAATACACTTGTTACTTAAAGACTATCATACATTTATAAGTGACTACTCATCGCACCAAGAGTTACCATTTTGTAATTGAATCAGTGGGATGAGTTGATCACCGTATACTTTTAGGGTTCCGTATCGGTGGTACGTAGCTCGCATAACGCGTGTTAACATATTATCTATAGGAACCCTTTCTGAACAACAAATTCGATGTTTACAAAAGGTTTCTTCTTCAGTAAGTGCTCACATTGAGTCGAGCACGAAGAGCGATCTACCTCCTATAAGTAATAACAGGAAACTATACAATTAACATCCTTGTAACAAAGAATCCATGGAGTTTCTTGCTCGTTATTCCTCAAACGGGCGGTAGAGTCCAACTTTTTTTTGTGACATTTTCTATATAAATAGTAAATAAAAAAATAAACCGCGATAAAATCCTTAAGATTAGTTTTATTTCAATTCTTTAGTAACTTCACATTAGAAAAAAAATCATACAATAAAAGGAATTAAGCCGATTTTTGATTGCGAAATAAAAAAATATATCAGAACCCTTGACATGCGTGATATACACACCTCACCTTTTATACTCATAAGCCGTTTTACATGTTCTATGTTAAAAGGTTCATGTACTTGTATGAGAAAATGACTCAACTAATGCGTTTTATTGTCTATTACAGTGCGGTACCGAGGACGTCAAAAGGCACAGATGGTTCAAACACATAGACTGGGCTGATGTCTTCCTGATGAAATTACAGGTACTTAAAACCCGTCAAGTTTCTGTAAAGATCAAGACACTGGTATATTTAACGGAAAAGACAAAAAAAACAACAAATATGCTGATACCTGAATGTGAAAGAAATTAGGCCGACTTTTTTATCACCTACCTACTTTGAACTGTATATCGAATTGTTAAAGATCAATTTTGATTGCAATTAGGTCAAGCGAACAAAGATTGGCAGAGTTTACGTTACCTGATTTTGGTATCTTACGGTAATGAATTTAGATAAATATTTATGTGGCCCAATTGAAATAAGAGTTGATATTAATTAGAACGCAGGCCTCCATTGGTTGTCTACTTTAGGTTCCAGTGGAGTACTTACTTGAGGATTTTATGTATTGTTTTTTTTACCATGTTCCAAATTTAGTTCATTTACACTTCCCACTGTAACGACTCGATTAGCGCAGTTGGTAGTGACGAAGTTTGTGTGATGAGTATGAATGTTTGTACCCAAGTCATGGATGTTTAATATCTAAATATATAAGTATTATATACTGGGTTCGCCCCCAGTTCATTGTACGGTCACCATAATACCTGCGTTGCTTATTGTGTGGAACCATTTTATTGGTGTGTTAGTCTCGCGATATTTATTATACTTACAAACAATTTCAAGTGTCCATTGCTCTAACTGTTGTTTTTGTCTACAGCCTCCAATAATACCTGCCGTGTCGTACGAAGGTGACACCTCCAATTTCGACGAGTACCCCGAGACTGACTGGAAGTCGGTCCGTTCCTTGGACCCCGATGAATTAAAACTATTCGCCAACTTTTGATGGACATCCCTAGTTGTAAATGGTTTAAAATAAGTGTATAGGTAATATTCGCTCCGATGCGAAATTAGAATACAATTAGAGCTATTATGGAATGAATTTTTCATATTTTAACACTAATGATAAGTGTGTTAGTTGTTGAGGCCTAGTATGGCTTCGAAATGTTTGTTGATTTGATAGTAAACCGTCCGTATTCGAATATTATAGAATACATTTTATTAAAAAGTTCTCATAGAACACGAGCGATCGATAGAGATCGAATGGAGTTTTAACATTATGTTAACAGAAATTATTAAGTTTTTTACATTGATTAAAGTAAAGTTACGCTACTTATTTAATTTTCATAGCTAATGCACAAGGCACCTAAGTATACTCACTAATCAGACAAAATCAACCGATATTGTATGAGAGGAAATGGATGTAAAAACCGGCGCATAAAACTATAAGTCACGATTCCACTGCTCCCCACACATCTCATGTAGGTCACACATTCATCATAAACATAAAACACGGTGCGCCGTGCATCGTAAATAACTTTTCGAATCACTATCACTAACTCCATTAAATATGAGTGCACATAGCTTTGCTATCCATTATATTTTTATGTAATCCCAGATCGTAACAGTGCAATCGATTTGTGGAACACGCAACACAACACGATCGCCAGCCATTTTGTTTTCTTTTTTTAAATATTTGTTTTTATTTTCACAATCTATCTGCTTTTGAATTATGAACACTAGCGCCATCTTGATAGTCTATGTCTATACTATTATGCCACTAACGATAAAAATAAATCAAAATGGTGTAATAGGCTATTTGGATGTCGTTGAATTCAGAACAAGTGTTTTTAGAATGCTTGTCTGTTGGCCTGTCCGTCCATCGGTGATAATCTACTTGGCCAATTTCAACGGGTCTTTCCACTTCTGGTCCGGTGTTGAAATAGTATAGTCTATGGTTAGACTCATACAGGGTACATATCATCACGCTATCTATGACCATGCGGGGTTGATCTGCAGAGCTAAATACATAGTTGCGCGAGCGCAAACGATGAGCAAAAGCTGTTTATGAAAAAGTATTAATCATCGTGACGAATGTGTCGCTCAATGATTTCATGAGTGCATTTAAGTTGGATAATTGATGAATATAGGCTTTATTACATCTGTAATGTAATATATACATTAACCAAGTCTAACTGTAGATGAATACATATATATAATCGTAGAATTTAATATTCCATGTACGTATTGCTATTTCCACGAAAACTTGTACTGTAAGTAATGTGGAAGGAAGACAGAAATAGTTTAGTCATATCTAATTTTATCTGATATGTTGAATATAATAGGCGTACCTATAAGTAATCAAGTATTTGTTTCATGTTTAGAGAGATAGAGATGGGAATCTAAATATACCAACCACAGTTCAGACCCCAACTGTAAGATTTTTCGGTAACGAATTCTTTGTTTTTGAGTCCTCCTTTGTATGGAAAAATAATAGTACGTTTTTGAAGCAGAATTTAATCAATTATACGTAGGTAACTATTACCCATTTGTCTACCAGATCTTTTTGTCGCCCGCTTTGCAATGGAGGGAAGTGGATAATTTTCTTCCAACTCCTATTTATCTTTCGATTAATTTCGTGCGGGTTCCAAGACAATTAACTTTATCCCGGGACTCGCCGAGGGTCAAACCTCGGTGTCTTCATTGGACACCACTGTAGATCCTGGCTTACAGGAGTAGCAGTGGTGGGAGTGTGTGGCGGGCCTAGTCCCAAAAAAAAAAAATAACTATTACCCCTAAATTTATAAAAGGTTTTTGACCTTTTACAATGGCAGAACCAAGCATTTTCCAGAATAAAACTGATTTTTCTGCGATTGTAGATTGGTAAAACTTCTATAAATTCGGGGTTCGCTATTGGAGTCCAAGAGGCTTTACCAGACAAAACAAAATGTAAATATTTATTTTATGTTTAATAAATTATGCATTACATTTCCAATGCTTTCTTTCTAGTTCAAATGTTAGTTTGTAAGGTTATGTATAGAATGCTGGTAGTAGCATCATCATGTTTGTGATTTTTTAAATAGGCCTATTGTAACATGTATTTTCCTTTAAAAATTCAATGCGTATTTAAAGAAGCGTGGTTTACTATGCCATCTAGTGACCGAAGTTGTGAACCAGGTAAAATAACTGTTCAGAATGTTAATAAAAAGAAAATACATATTATTATTTTAATAAGTACTGCGTAATGTCAAATGCTGTAGCGGCAGAATATCGAGATCTCACATCTGTTCACCATAATGTGTCGACATGTCTCATACACTTAATTTAATTATTATAATAATTTAATGAATTTATTATTATAATATCGGGCCATAATAATATTATTTTCTGTGATCTTATAGTCTTGGCGATCTAACATATTTATAAAATGTTGATAGGTACTTGTGAAAACAATGTACTTAGTGTCATCGAATTGATGCAGCCAGTAATTTGTTTATGAATGGTTGAATAAAATTATTATAACAGGGTTGTAGATAAAAATTAATCTTAAATTGTAAATACACAAAAATAAATGTGTTGTTTAAAACTATAGTTGTTTGATTATTTCATCTTCAAGGAAAGCAAATTTAATAATATTATAAAATAATGAGATTGTTTGAAATGTTATGCTTATAACTTATACTATAAAGGTGGAAATGCTTCCACTTTGACCATACCTACTATTTATTAATAACGCCATCCCGGCGAGCTTCGGACCGTCTCAGAATCAAATGTATGAGAAAATGAATGATATTTATAATATTTTTTTAATAGCAATTCTGCTATTCGGGGCGAGGACCATAAAAATCGGTCCACGCGTTTTTGAGTTATAAATTATGTAACTAACACGAATTTGTTTGACTTGACTTGATTTAAATGAAGTTAGCTCTGGTGTAATAAAAGTTTCGTTTTACAGGGTCATTTTTTATGAAATCTGAAATGAAATAATTTGGTATGGTGATCATCGTCATAATTAAATGTAATTTTTTTTAAATCATAAGTATTCGGAGGAGAGCGCTTACGGAACGGCAATATGCCAAGTAGGTACTCAGCTACCATTTCTCTGTTATGCCACGTGGCATATAGTACGTCTCTAGGTGATTTATGCCGCGTGGTTGCTTTTTTAATGTTGATATTTTATGGGTCAGCGTTTTTATTTTCTCTTCAGTTAATTATGTATTAGACTGTGTTTTGTTTTGAGACTATTCAGCGTTCGTCAACATTTTCCAAATCTCCGCATTTATGGTTACGTAACTCTACAAATAGATTTTCTTAGCGTTACATTCAAAATAGAATTGAACAGATATTATTATTCCATACAATTATACATTCAAAATAATCTGAGCACTTATGAGTTAGTGTAAATAAATGGAAAGATAAAAATTGCTTTTACGTATACAAAGCGAGAGACTTGACGATAGTTGCCTACTTTATTTCTATCTGCGTCGTACCAACAAACACTATTTGGAATAGAAACTTCAATGTTTGAGATGGAATGGAAAGCAGCCGTCAACTGGTGAAATCCTCTGATTTGAAATAATGGCGTTATGTTAGCATGAAAGCTATTATGCAATGGCTCTCCATTGCATCATAGCTTTCTTGGCAACAAAAAGGTATTATTTTCAATCCACAGGCAATGTCGTGTCTTGGATTGAAAAGATAGAAATTTTGGGTACATAAGTATTCATCCATGCATTATGTAAAACTCCTCTTTTAATAACCTATGTTTGATAGTTAAAGAAAATGAGAAGTGGATCATGCAACCTATTGAACAGGATGATTCAGAAAGCATTTACTAAACTTTGAACGTGTGCTCCTTCAGCGCATTTGTAATCATGATGTGAAGTCAGAATGTTGATTCTAAAAAAAAAATATTCCCAACTCAATGACCATAGTGATTTTGTAAGTTAACGTTTTTTTTAATTGACATCGAAATTCTGACTTCACGTAGTAATTAAAAATGCGTAAAAGAAGCGCAGATTCAATGTTTAGTAAATTTGCTAATAAAAGTAAATTTCCCGTCTGAACCAACCTGTATAGTTATGCAAAAAAGTTATCAACCCGATTAGGCTAAAAAAATATGCTTACTTATAATAACAAACTTAAAAAAAAGGTTAGACTGTGCTACACTAAGACTTAAACCATTACATCCTATATTGCTCCTCATATATACCTGTAAATCATGAAATTGATTTCCGAACATGAGAATCTAGTGGAGTGCCTGGGGGCATTAAAGTACCTACTTGACTAGTTACCAGCAATGCTAACTAATAAACTTTATCAATTAAGTATTGTCACCATATTTGTTAGCATTTACGCTATCAGTTCAATTTTATCGACCCGTTCGCGAGCGAACAACCGATAAAGGACTGATAGATAAATTACAAGTAGGTAGGTGTACCAGTCCTTGATATAATAAGCGCCAATAACTTTGCGACGACGACGACGATGCTGAACTGTACCCAGATATACACAAAAAATAATAATTATCAGGAAACCAAAGAAGGTTTTGTCAGCGCCTGTACATATGTATGAGTCGAACAGTCCCTTTGATATTTTTGTTGGTGTAAACCGGGAACGAAATGATTTATTAAACAATTCTTCTTCCTATCCTTGGCTCCATTCCTTTATGTTGGAGTCAGTTTCCAGGTTACCTAGCGGCTCCATTCAGGATTTTTCGATTAGATTCGATTTTTTCTCATGTTCTAGATATCCTCCAGTCATTCTTTATTAAAGGCAACTGAATGGAAGATTCGATACATCCGACCACACATTCGACTCGACGATGCAGTTTATAGGTTAACAGAGTAGTGCACTCTCAAAAAGGAAAAAATACATACTATCTACCAAGTCTAAGCGTCCATTGTTACGGTTATTACCTTTGACGAATAAATTATACAGTGTGTCGCGAACAACATATTATATTATTTCTTCGTCTGAACATAATAAGTACCTACTTGGTTTTTAATTTTGGAAATAAATCGCTTATCAATTAAAGAATTAGGTGACAATCGTTACTATCCGTTTGCAAGGAAAAATAAGTTCAATCGATAAACGCACTCCGTTCTAGGGTACGCCGTTGCCTGCCGTAGATTACATCGCAGATAACTAATCAAAGATAATTTCCGAATAACATTTTGTTTGATATAATAATTGTAGAACGGTTGTGGTGTTTTGTGTGACAGGACGTTTTTTGTGGCAATATGTCCGTCAGACCCCTGCCCCCCGCTTTAGCGGAGAAGGCTCGCTTGGAGTTGAACGAAGACCCAAACAGGGTGAAGGATGACTTGCAGCACATCAAGGATTGGCTGGCGAAGCAACCCCACATTAAAGCCAGAACAGGTGCGATTGTAAAACACTTTTTCAAAATTATGTGAATTCATATCGAAAAGTTTAACCGTTTTAAATGTCATTAAAACATCATTAAGCAAGAAGTAACTGCGTGATGTTCAGAAATACAGGCAAGTGGGTGATGGGCTATGCATAAGGTAGGGTTCCGTAGCCATGTCAAAACGAAATAAACTAATAGGTTTCCGGGTTATTTCTATATCTTGTTACGCCTCGCAACACAGATTTATTTCCCAAGAACTTATTATAGGATTTATGTTTGGGTGGAGAAAGTAAATAAGGTTCCAAAGTAAATAAGTACGCATCTTTATTTCGGCGACAAATTTAGTGTAGCACCGTACAATTTTTATTATCGAAATGTTATTACATAGCTTTGTAGTGGTGACAAATATTTATAACGGTCTTATTACAAAAAAAATATATGTTTAAAATTTTAACTACATATTTAGCCGGTATGTGGCCCGAACAGACGGACATGGCGAAAATAATGGTTCGTAGTTTGAATGTAGAACCTTAAAACATATTGTAATTCACGTTCCGCGATGATTGACACGTTACACGTAAGTAGAGCTGTTGTAAGAGTTATCACTTGCAAGGTGATAAGACTGATTGTATTTATTGAAGGTGATTATAGGGATTAAATAATACTTGTTTTATCAATTGATTGTGTTTAGTACTAAAGTTTTCTCGTCTGAAAAAATTACTTGTTTCTGGAAAATACTATTTTTTGAATTATACGGGCATGCCATTATTAAAAGTACTTCTACCTCTTTTATGAATATTTAACGTAACTTTAACATTGGTGAAACCTAAAAATATGACTTAAAACTTGCGTCTTTTGTTATTGTAAAACACCTCAAGTATTTCAAATACTTAAAGGTACCTAATACCATTTTCATGACTCTATGATAGAGTCAATGGATATAGGTTATAAACTCCATATAATCATAGTTATTAAAAACAAATGGGACAGACGTATAGTAATAATTTGAGCATACAATAATTGATACCTAAGTACCATCCATTACCAAAAAGGTAATTTAAAAAAGAACGTATGGTGACCTATCCTTATTTTTAGATGACCAATGGCTGCTAGCATTTCTTCGTGGCTGCAAGTTCAGCCTGGAACGCACGAAAGAAAAGATAGATCTCGCGTACTCATTAAGGACAGCAGCGCCTGAAATGTTCGCCATTAAACACAGAGATGCAAAATTTGATGAAATTTTAAGTTTGGGGTAAATATACTTGCCATTTTATTATGCTCGTTCAAGTATGGGTGTTGCTAAGCTCGCGCAATCAGCAAGTTGTTGGCATTGCATGCTAACGCTATGTCACTTAAATGTTTGTTGGGTGCACAGACCAAGAAATAATTCAGATGGAGTGTAGAGTACATAATATGGCTTGTTAATTATGTTGTTCGCGACACTCCGTTGGTTTGGGTTCTTTGACCTCTGTTACATAATAATGATTGACATTCAAACGTCCAAAAATAAACAAAGTGATTTCTGCAACTCATAAATGAGGTAAGAACTCAAAATCATAAATTATCGATATCACCTGTTTGTCTTACAGGTCATTTTTAATATTGCCCAAGCCGTTGGGACCCGACGGACACCGGGTGACTATGGTTCGTCCAGGGAAATACGACCCTAGCAAATACAGCATCTTAGATGTCATGTCAGTCTACAACTCGCTTCTTAAGGTAAATTTTCAACCCATTTTACGCTGTAGCCTGGCTCGGTTTTGCACGAGCAATCCCTGCCGGAACAACTGTTCAGTATTTTCCAATATAATACCAAACAGGGTGACAGATAGATGAGTTCTTCTTCTTCTTTGTTAGTCGTTTGCAGCTATTTTCCACAATTCTGCCAGTGTCATAAACTTGGATGTAGATGAAGGTGACGAAGAAATATGGCCGGTGGAGTGAACGACGATCCTTTGCTCTTATTGGCCGATATCTAAAACCAAAGACAAGACACCATATAGGACGGCAAATTATTAGTACGTTACATAGACAGACACATTATAATAGTATCAGTACGATTTAGAGAAAGATGTAGGTATAATGAGCCAGCCGAGTTCATTACCTGCTTCATTGTTTTGTCGTTTTATTCAAGATCCTCATGGTGGAAGATGACAATGCCATCGTCGCGGGCACCCAGAGTATCCTAGACCTGGACGGAGTGTCCATGGCTCACTTCTTACAAATGACACCCATCACCATGAAGAAAATGGTTGTAGCAGGACAGGACGCGTCTCCCTTCCGTATGAAGGGAACCCACTACCTGAACACCCCGTCCGGTTTTGAAACCGTGTTTAACGCAATAAAGGGCATGCTCAATGAAAAGAATAGGAACAGAGTGAGTACCTACCTTATTTTAGCTTCATGAAAGCTTAAGGTCGCTTAGCGTGCATTCATCACATCTATGCTCAGGGTTTTGCTACTCGATAAAACACATACAATTGAGGTATTCGTACATGAACAGCGGGGCGCAAAACTTAAAGAATCGATGGCGGTTAGGTCAGAATAGTTATAAAATGGCAACTACGAGCCAGAGGACGTAGTTTAGGACGACCCATACAAAGTGGAGCGATGATATCACACGCCTGATGGTGATAGTGGACGAATCCTCCCATTTAATTCAGCATGTCATGGCAAGTTTCATCAAAGTCTGTGTAAAAGTTTTCCGGTGATGCACGATAGTACAGACAGACAAATATTTACAACATGACGAATCTGGCTTCTATTGTATCGATAACTTAATGTTGCTCACTATTATATTTTACAAAAAAATATTAAATATACAGAGGCGATCAGGTTAGTCTTCTTATATGTTTGGATTAGACGGTACTGAATGTTAATCCTTATTATTTAATTAATTTGTAGCTGTACGTGCACAATAAGAATTACGAAGAGATGTACAAGTATATACCTAAAGACATCTTGCCTGCCGAGTATGGCGGGAATGGGGGAACCACGGAAGAAATTGTGGGTAAGTACGATTAGGATAAATTTCATTATATATACCTACATTTATACTCACGCCTGTATCCGATGGGGGAGAAAGGGGGGGACCAATGATTGTTATATAATGATAATAATATCGCAGGCCAACAGACTAACTGTAGGATCCCAAACTAAGAAACGTATGGAATATATATTAGCACCGAGGTATATATATATACTTCTAAACTTTTTAGCTTTTTCAATTATCTTTATTTATATCAATCCAACTTAACTTAAATGATTATAATTATACGGTACGCGTTATCAGGTAGATATGTAACAAAGTTTTATTTAGGTCAATAATAACGAAATAGCAATAAAAAACTCAAGTGTGAATGGTTCTACAACCTCGGAGCAGGCTATATAGTGTCCTCTCGACTCGCGGCACGGGTGGACCTCTTCTCATTCAACTTTATTTGTTATATTAGATTACTGGAGAAAAAAGGTAAAGGACTACGGTGCGTGGTTCGACGAGGATCTGCTCAACGGCACGGACGAGTCCAAGCGTCCCGGCAAACCCAAGACGTCTGAAGATATGTTTGGACTCGAAGGCTCCTTTAGAAAACTCGATTTGGACTAAACTATTCGTTCAGTGTTATAAATAAATATGTATACATTTTGTATTTCCATACTACTCGTTTATTGTGTGTACAAACAAAACAAACCAACCCGGTCCAAATAGGTATACCTACTTCAGACTGAGACTTGAAACTTATTTGACTCTTCTATAGTTCATATTAACTGTTTTTTTTTCGGATATCCCTTCTGTTTTTCAGGACAACCTATATCCTATATGTTAACCCGGATCAATTGCAAGTTTCATAATTCGTTCAACGGATTTTCCTAGATCCGCGAATAGAACAATTCCGTAAGAAATAATGTGTTAAGTACATAGCGGTAGGTTTAAATCGACCTCGTTTACCACTTATTTATAACTAAAATTATATAGGTATATTACAGAGGACAATGAAAGACGCGACCCCGTTACGAACCGAGCAGGACATTTTGCTCGCAATTCTTGTTCGTTGATCATCGTTAAGTGACGTGTTCTGTGTTCTTTCTCTGGTGCATAGAAATAATTACCTTATTTGTCTCTGGTTTTAATAAAAAATTTCACGCAGTTTCAATTGTAAATAAAGGTAGGTAAGTGCTATGTTTTTAGATCTCATTTTGAACGTGGTGTATTTTTGAAGAAATATTTTCAAAGCCAAGCAACAAGTAGGTAACATCATCATAACCATGTGCAAATGATGCTAAGATCTACCAAACATACATGGTATAATAGGTCAAAATAAATAAGAATTTTATTTATGTGCCAGTTATATTTTTTATAATAGATAGAACGGATAGAATATTTATAAATCACACCGATCTAGTTGCATCAATTCAGTTTTGATTGCGATATATGAAATGGAATAGTAAGTAGCTAATTCTTTCCAAGGATGTCCGTGAGACCCCTCAGCACTGAGTTGGGCAAGATAGCTGAGAAGGAGCTGAACGAGACTCCAAAGAAACTTGAAGATGGAATCCAGCATTTGAGGGAGTGGATAATAATGCAACCACACTTGAGAGCGACAACAGGTTAAGATAAAACTATTCATCTTTTATAGTTGTTTCCTCTTAGACGTGTCCATGAACGAGTTTTTAATAGAAACCAATTTTTAGCTCATTAAGGATGTCATTAAATATGTTCATAGATAGATAAAAGAGAAATCTGACCCGTATCTAATCCAAATATGATATGAAGGTGATTTGATAGATACATTTGGTTTCCTCGCTCGAAATGGCCAAAGGACGATAATCTATACATCTATACTACAAATAAATAAAATTGTAGTGTCTGTTTGTAATATTAAAATAACCGCTTTTTAGTAAGTGCATTTGGATGTATACACGGTACATATACCAAAACAATTTTTATCTGTCTGTCTGTCTGTTTTTTTCGGCTAATCTCTTAAATGGCTGGATCGATTTTGACGAGACTTTCACTGGCAGATAGCTGATGTAACACGGAGTAACTTAGGCTACTTTTATTTTAGAAAAAAAAATATAGGATTTTTTGTTAAATATGACGCGGACGAAGTCGCAGGTAACAGCTAATGATACATAAGTAGGTTCACCTGGCCTGAGCCTACTATTTTGAATCTGTTTTTTATAGATGCTTTTAATTGTTAATACTTTAGTGTGTTTAAATGAGCGCGGGTATAGGCACCAGCGTTCTCTATAAAATTCCATTACAAATAGTGCCATAAATATATTTTTCAGATGATCAGTGGTTGGCAGCGTTCCTGAGAGGATGCAAACACAGTTTGGAAAAAGCAAAAACAAAGCTGGACCTCTATTACTCTTTGAGAACTATTTCACCTGATTTATTTAGTCTTAAGCACAATGATCGGAGGTTTAAGGAGTTGCTCTTAATAGGGTATGTTTTTAATACGATAATGGCTATGTTTGGCTGGTTCGGGCTCATGCGAGTTAGCGCGAGCGTCTGTTTGTGTTAGCGCGCGCTGTCATCTGACATTTGACTCGCTATCTGTCAGACCCACTGACCTCTATATATATATAGACGTCAGTGGTCAGACCTCTCGCGGCATGAGTTCAGCATCGAAACGAGAGGCAGCGTGCTTGGTTTGGATACGGCCAGTACTATAAAATTATCGGAATTCTTTTCATTGTAGGTCCATCATATTTTTCTCACTTTTTTCAGTTCTGTGTTAGTGTTGCCGAAGACATCGGTGTCTACGGACCCAAGAGTAGTATTGATAAGACCAGGTCGATTCGACCCCAACAAGTATTCAATAGCAGAGTTTATTTCGCTATCGCTAATATGCCAGCAGGTATTTTTCTTCTTATAATTATAAAATGATCTTCTTTCATTACTGCTAGGCACAGGCGTCCCATCAATACTATAAGGGTATTGGGGGTTCAGGCTAGAATCCGAGGTACAGTGTGAGCTTGTGGATTCCGCACGCGTTGTAAGAAATGTTTAGGTTCTCTGAGACATGTTTTGAGTTTTTTCATGGTCTTATACTGTTTAAGCAGCGATCGATAATCCTAGTTCAAAATGAAACTCACACTTGTAATTATTATTTAAAATTCCCAGAGGTGCAAGCTGGAATTCAAACCTGCAACAAATTCATTCCATGGCGAGTTTACCATGATAATAATAAATAATAGTTTAGTAATATTTTGACATACCCAAGTTATTATTGCAGGTAATGTATGTAGAAGATGATGTATTTATGGTAAATGGGACGATTAACATCATTGATCTGGAAGGCGTTACTACCACTCACGTCCTGCAGATGACACCAACAATCATGAAGAAATTTAGTGTAGCTACTCAGGTGGGACATAATGAGAGCAGTATGGTGGCATTATAGTACTTGTTTAAATAATCATATAACGTTAATTAGTGGTTTAAAAGTCTCGTGGAGCCATAAATGCAAAAGGTTTATTTTAATCTTGGATCCGCACGATACCGTCGTTTTTATGCATACAAAATGCTACTTTTCTTCTAAAATATTTTCTAAAAGGAATGTTATCAATAACAGTAGGCATTTTACGTAATTTCCCCAGCACATAATGTGCATTATTTCGCCAATATATACCAAATCTTATCTTTCAGGATGCTTCTCCACTGAGATTAAAAAGAATATACTTTATCAATTCGCCGCCAGTTTTCGAAAAGTTTTTCTTAACTGTAGCCGTACAATTTCTCAGTAACAAACATAAAGACCGGGTAAGCACTTAATTTATTATTATTGTGTGTATTATTTTACTTTTTTTTTCTAAAAAACAAATAACTCTTAGAACATGTACGTCATTCTACATATAAGTAACTTGATTTTATATATCTATATCCTGTTTTAACCAGGAGATACACATCAAGGATGCGATTATTGACGCATGAATATTCATCGTCCAACGGCTAGGCAGCTCCGGCTATACATGCTTCTCTATAATTAGCCATATATGGGATATCCTTTTGGAATGCATCCAAAGTCAGCCCTTCTACATTTCTTGGGCCTGCATGTGTGACGATCTTCATCTTTATTTTAATTATTACACTTTATTTGAATTAATACACAATTATTATTGTGGCGTAAATATTCCAGATACACGTCACCAGCAAAGGTCTCAGTGCGTGTTGGAACGGCATCAACACCGATATACTCCCAGCGGAATATGGAGGAAAAGGTGGTACCGGGCAGGAAATTGTTGGTAAATGTTCTTCTACTACCTACTACTAGTTTACAAGTGACATTTGGAGTAGTATTTTGTACAGACCATATATTTAGTTTCTCTTCTTGTATTTGTTGGACAGAACACTGTTAGTAGCGGGCCAAGTCTTCTAGAAAAATGATTGTTCCTTCGATCTAATATGTGTTACATAGGACCCATCCTTCATACATATATCAATTGACAACTTTGTTCTTTCTGCAGAGGATATGTTGAAGAAAATAAATAAATATGAATCGTGGTTGGACGAGGATATGAAATGTGGCACAGATGAGTCCAGAAGACCTGGCAAACCTAAGACTGCAGAGGACATGTTCGGGGTGGATGGCTCCTTTCGACAGCTGGAAGTGGACTGAACCCTGTGGAGGGGAACGTGCACTAAATTAATAAAACTTATAATATTTTTTTACATTTGGACTATCTCAGAACGTTACAATAAAACTTATAAGTATGTTAAGAGCCTATTCATTTCTGAAGTTACTGGCTAGAGTAAATATAATAACATGCTAATTGCGCAGTCAACTATGATTTAAATACCACACGCATTGTTACCTTGTTAATTAAAGTATTATATTTCATTTATTTTTTGTGAGTTTTAAATTATCACACAGTTGCTAGTGGTAGTTCGCCTAAGAATATTTATCCGCGCCGTTTCACCGCAAGCTAAGTCATCAGGTAATTTTATGCTTTGTATTGTTTTTGGAGTTAGGACTGTGTAATAATATAAAAGGTCAGTAGCTGCATTTTATTTAAAAATATAATATAATTCCCGTTAACTCCTCCAACTAAGCCAAAGTTTGTGCTGGAATGGGCATATGTCAATTGTATCCTTGGGTGGGAATCGAATCGGGAACCTCTCGGGTACGATGGCGGCCCCTATAACCCTCCATAGGTTAACTAGGCCATTGACACCCTTACCCTTGACCCTGGAGGGAACTTTAACTATATTTAGGTTATGCCTACTAAAACATGCTAAATTTACAATTGTGTTGAAATGTTCTTTTTTTCGATTAATAGAAATACCTATCTATATAAGCTCTATAATTGTTTTCTTACGTTTTCAAATAATTATTGATCCTTAACGGCGTTGGGGACCGCACTGTAAAAAAAATAGAATGACAATAACGTTGTGGCCCCAGACGCCTTAAATAGGCAATAGCTATTATTTTTGACTTTTTAAACGTTTGTTTTCATTATTTCCTTATTTTATCATCCAAGCGATAATAAAGAAATGATAGTGAAATCACTAGGCAGATATATTATATATCACAAAGGTATATTACATTATGAGAATATGATCTTTAAATAGTAGCAGTTAGATTATTTTTCTCAAAGCGTCCACTCTACACGGAAACACGCCACACAATCAACTTGCAAGGCTAAATAAAAGCAGCCCTCATAACTTGAACTTGACGTAGGTATAGGCCAAAAAGGGCCACTCTAAATCGCAAGTTATTATTGCGCGCGCTATGCTTTAAACATAGTTCAGACTACAAAAATTTTGCTGATAAATATGTCTGAACAACAAAAATGCATCGAGCATTTTATTAAGAGAAACAGTACGCATTTTTTAAGCACAAAATACCGATCGAATGATTGAATCCATTAATATATTTCACAAAAGCTCCTCTGGCAGAAAAGCAGCTTTACGGGTGAATGTATCGCTCATTTGGCCCGTATTTGAAAGTTTTTAAAACTCAAACTAAGGGCCCAGTGTAACGGCGAAAGTACAAGCAAAGCGAACGCGGTATTGCGTTTATTAGTGTGTTTGCGTATCCGCTGCATCTAACGCCACAAATATGGAAAAAGCTTTACATGTTTACGGCTTTTAAGACTTTTTATAGGACTCATTTAATTGGCTATATCGTGCAAGATCGTCACATACTTGCTTTGTGCGGCAATTTACTCTGTTGTGTGTATTGCTATAATTTTTTAACACACTTGCTCGTATAGTGGCTCTTATCGCACCGAATTTAGTTTCATAATGCAGCTTATTATTCACGCATGCTTTCCACTTTATATTACTGCACTAGTGTTATAAATCTCGCTTATTTATAAATTTTAACAAAGAGGTTTAATGTCTACAACAATGTCTACAATTCATGTAACTAAATAAATTTAAAATATGATAAACAAATATTTTATTTCTACTTATTATTTATTTTGTCATTAAATTAACATTACTCTGTGTTATAATTACAAAAATATTCAATCAATTATATTTTCAATATTAGGCTGTTTTACGGCTTTGTTATCCGTGCGTATCTTTCAATAGGGTGGGAAAAGAAAACCGGGCGCCAGACTACTATAGTGTGTTTTTATGATATTTCACTATTTCGTTCCTGAGGAATTTAAAAAAAAGTTGAATGACACGCGTGAGCATTTACACATTCCAGTATGCGGACCATTACGTCATCGCCTTCGGGCTTTAATTCCGCCTCGACTGTAATGACTAACATAGCTCACTTGTATGTACGTAATGTACTATGTTGAAACATATACAAAAATAATATTTTTATACGAAGACAGGAAACCACGCAGTACCTACGTAGAATAACTAAACTGATTGTTGACATAAGATAAACCTGGAGTCCTTGTCTTTTTATTTCAGAAATTTATCAGCCTTTTACTTTCGATTCGGTGTGAAAATTAACTAGTAGTTCAATTTAGTTCGTCGTAGTGGGCACATCTTGTGGTGTCCATTAAAGTTTTATATTAAGCACTCAAGCAAGTAAGTAATGGCTATTATTGAGTATGTTTTACGCTTAACCTGTTAATGTGAAGACCCTGCTTTCGGTGCCGCGAGTCCCCGCTTCGAATCCTGGCAGCGGCAAACTGTGTAATGAGTACGAATGTTTGTACCCAAGTCATGGATGTTTAATGTTTAGACAGGGCGTAAGTGTAAGTGACGATACCATGGATTCAACTCATGATTCTGGACCCCCCAGAGTTTAAATTTTCCGTCGATATTTTTTTATAAATTATAAGATTTTTTTTCAGTATTTTTAAATTGATTTGTGCATGAAATCAAAACAGAAGTTTTTCTCAATTTGATTTCAAATAGAAAAACATAATTACAAATTTAGTCCTAAAACTGCAATGTAAGTTAAAACCCGATTTGCTTAAATACACTCGTCACTTGCACGTTCTCATATATCTGTGCTTGCACGCGTCGGGTATCGTGCGGAGCTCTGTGTTGTGATCGCATTGTTTACGATACATTGCGCGCTCCAAAATGACAACATTTGTTAACCTAACCCATCACTTTCGATATAAATGATTTAGGTGTAACCTTTACCCAATGTTTTCGTTAACATATCCCTTACACCCTGTATGTAGGCATTATATACTGGGATCGCCCCCAGTCCATCATACGGTACCCATAATGGGACCGTACAGTCAGTGTGTTCGACTGGTGATATTATTATAACCTATTAAGTCGGTAAATAATATAAAAGAATTATTTTCTCTTGTCAGAAACTGCACTTTTTTTTTTATACCAACCGTATTAATATTTATATATCGTGTCTAAATATTTTATACAACCTTCCATTGTTTGACGTAATGACATTACAAAAAATCTAAGCCCTTTAAAAGGTGGTGTGATCAATAAATCGCTAAAACATGCGCGGATATTTTACTAAATATACATATATCGCCTTTCTACCAGCGGTATGCAGTCACGTGCTCTATGTATAAAGTCTAGAGAACATTACATTTTTCCATTTATAGGTATTTTAGTAAAATCTTTCTAAAGGCGTACAGGATTTTGTGATCGCATTCATAACTTTATGCGCTAGATTGTACATGTCACTCCAAGTTCAAAAATCTTACGTTTAAAAACACTTACTATAAATAAATAGATGATTTAGGATATGAAGTTTATCTTGAGGTGCAAAAGTATGGAGACCACTTAGGTAAGTGATTTTTGTATTTTTTGAACTTGGTGTATACATTATAGGTATGGTGCGATGGGACGAATAATTTACAGTTTTTCTTTAAATGTTTAAGAACCTATTTAAATTGTATTTTTCTGTTGGATTTCCTTTAAAAAGTATTATCAAGTCGATAATCTGTGTAACACCTGTTGACTATTTTATAGTAATTGTATTTATATTTTTTTAATTCATTTGCGTAGAATGTTAGTAAGACCCCTGAGTCCTGTGCTGGCAGAACAAGCAGCCAAGAATCTCAACGAGACTCCAAGGAGACTAGAGGATGGCATCCAGCATTTGAAGGAGTGGATATCTAAACAATCTCATTTGAGAGCAAGGACAGGTAAGCTGAGCAGTAATATTATGGACCTGACATCAAAATGTCAGGTCCATAATATTACTGCTCAGCTTACCTCAGGATCAAAATCCTCAACTTGTTGACATTTTACGATTATCCTTAAGCGTTCTTTTACCGGCTTAATAAACTGCTGACTGTGTGATCACTCAATAAACCTAGTACCTCTATAAAGTAAAATTTAATTTAACAAAATTTAATTTTTATGCATCTAAATATTTTTGTAGGAAGAAAATAAATGAAATGAGTAAACTAATATGTAGGTAATATTGTGAATGAATATTAAAAAAAAAAATATCTCAATATGTAGTATATGTAGTTTAAAAACATAGCTACGTTATCCAATTTCAGATGAGCAGTGGTTGGCAGCATTTCTGCGAGGTTGCAAACACAGCATGGAACGCGCGAAAGCGAAACTAGACCTTTATTATTCACTAAGGACCATCAGCCCAGACTTATTTAGTTTCACATGCAAGGACCAAAGATTTCAGACAATGATAAAATCTCAGTAAGTCAGCTATAATTACTTATACATCATATAGGTACTTATACATACATAATTATCCACACAAGGATGCAAAAATTGGTCCTTTTGAAGGGAAAGAAATAATAAAATAACTAATTCATGTACTGAACTGTATATATTAAAAATAA
The DNA here is from genome assembly GCA_905404115.1 of Pheosia gnoma. NCBI lineage: Eukaryota > Metazoa > Arthropoda > Insecta > Lepidoptera > Notodontidae > Pheosia > Pheosia gnoma. Next base: position 4,674,004 of record FR989894.1, on the reverse strand, counting down.
TAATTATACTTTTTATACGTATATATAGTATTACCCTTCATTTGCACGGAAAATCACGGACCGTCACAATGATGAAAAACGTACGTGCGCACCAAAGGCATAGCGGTAACATTAATTAGCTATTGGGCGTCTCCAGACCAAGCGCACAGCCTCATGAGTCTGCTGTGTTGGTCCGGACACGGCTATTTAACCTGATATTTTGTAGGTCTGTGCTAATATTACCAGCAACAATAAATCCTGGCGACCCGAGGGTGGTGTTGGCGCGACCCGCCCTGTACGACCCTCACATGTTTGGGATTGTTGAGTGGTTCTCATATACACATCTAATTCAGCAGGTACATTTTCAACTCTTACTCGTTCAACCAGTACCGGACTCTGACTATAACATTACAATTCATTTACGAGACAATTGTGGTGGTAGACGATAGGTCTCCTAGGCTTTGTAATATGCATTGCAAAACTAATTTAAATTTCTGTATATTTGAGGTTTAATGACCTTATGACTATCGGCGAAATGAGGATAAACTGTAGGAGTACCTCTGTCGGCCCATTTAAGGGTAATTTAGGGTATAAATATACCGGCCGTTGGCAGATGGATTCCCACGGACTATAGTTCGACGCTAGCAACGCGGGTTTCCCACTGGCTTACACACATTTATGTTTGTAGAACAAAGAACTCATGGTCAAGAGGTGAATGAGTTTGTTTGCCTTTTAAGGTGAACACTGCATACAATAGATAAAATAAAATAAAAACATATTTAACAGATTTATGATGCTCTCAACTTCATAATTATAACCAATTAAAAGCTTGTTGTTTCAAGGTAAACGAGGTTAAAAATAATTAATGATAAGTCTGTAGTTTCCTAGCTCATAAAATTTGTAGTCATCATGTTGAGATTATTTATTGATATTTCTGATTGTATTTCTGGCAGGTCTTATACATGGAAGACGATATATTCATGGTGAATGGATCGTTGGGCATTGTCGATCTAAAGGGCGTTACAATGTCCCATATAATGCAAATGACTCCTGTGCAAATTAAGAAACTTATTGTCGCTGGACAGGTTTGAAGAAGACATTTATAAAAAAACCTTTTATATTTTCTATACATTTTTGCAATATTTTTAACCGAAGCAAGTGATACTTCAATATATTTAAAGTGACGGTTAATTGAAATTCTCTCTTACATTTATTTTTATTTTTCAGGACGCGTCTCCGCTGAGAGTTAATAGCATACATTTTATAAACTCAACACCAACGATGGAAACATTCTTTAATATTGCAATTAAACTTTTGAATGCCAAACACAAAGAGAGGGTAAGTTATAAATAATTAATACAGATTATACATTATACAGGTTGATTCAGAGAGGGTATACTAACCTTAGAACCTGCGTTGTTTTTGCGCATCTGTAATCGTCATAATATATCGAGTCAGAATTTCTATAGGTCGTTTTAAAAAAATAAATGTTGTTACCAAAAAAAAAATGTCAATTGCGATTTTATGCGAGCAATGACACTCGCTGTATAACTCTAGTTCGTAGAACGTCGTAGACGTCCAACCAAGACGGAAGACGCAGAACGCAGTGTGGGACGGTCCTTTAAAAATTGGACCGACAAGATGTGGAGTCAGTAACTTTGAATGTCATTGGGAAGGAGGGTGGCATTACCAGCATATTACGTCTTCTGGGTGATGTGTGGACATTTACTCAAAAGCTTGATCGCAATGTATTCGTCCATAATTTCAGATACATGTATACAGTGCGGATGCATCAGTGCTTCACGAAACCTTAGTGGATAAGCGAATACTGCCAACAGAGTATGGCGGAAGCTGGGGGAGTTCTAAAGATATTGTAGGTAAGTTATGTGTTGTGAAGGAAATTGTTTATTACAAATTCATGGATAAAGCATAAAATTGAAAGAGATGACTCATATATAATGAGAGAACAAGACTCAGTGTAACCATGCAGTAGGTAGGTACTTGATGGTTGCTATACATTACAGATTATTGGATGAATAAATTCGATGAATACGGCTCCTGGTTCGAGGAGGATATAAAGTGTGGCACGGATGAGTCTAAGCGCCCCGGCAAACCCAACACCGCCGGGGAAATGTTTGGAGTTGAAGGATCTTTTCGAAAACTTGACGTTGATTGAATGTGTAAATCATTGTGTATTTTTTTTTATAATTTTTTTAAAGGAATATCGGTAATTAAAGGTTATTTTAAGTGTTAATTCTCTTAATTTCAATTTTTTTAAATCCGTTTTTTCGTCAGTCAAAAGGAAGTAAAAATATTGTGGTTGAATTTCCAAAAATCCCTTCCTAGTGGATGGTTACGTCACAAAAAGAAGCTACGGTCCAAATTTCACTATTCTGCGTCCAGCGGTTTGGGATGTGCGTTGTAGTCAGTCAGGGCAAAGCTTATATGTATAGAAAATGAAAATTATTATCAGTTTTATTTTAAATAAGAATCTTACTTGAATTGATATGTAAATTGTACGCACTGTAAAGCATTGTAGTTGAAAATTGATTATCTAGGGTTTTTGGGAGGTTTAGTGTTTTATTAAGTTTTGCTACGCACGCTCTAGCAGCACTTCATTTATACAGTCTTAATCGTATACTTCTAAACAAAACGTGAATTGCGTATAGTAGTCATAGTAGAATCCTATAGCATGTTAATCAGCTAAAAGAGGGATCGCAGCCCGCCTATCTCCCTATCTGCGGAGAGTTTTACAGGAGTGAGATAAAATAACTACATACATTTCAACTGGTAGCCGCGTGAGTACTTACATTTATCGTATCGCCGATATAGTCCACGCAGCATTGTGACACACTGCAATAGTGATAAGTGTTTTTATCAGCTAGTCGATACACCGGCGCCGCACTCTACCGAGTCGACAGGTAAGTCTGTGCAGCTAACAGTTCTCATATTCACAATTTAAAGTACTAAGAAGTATCGTTCGTGGACTTATGACGTAGAGATAATAAAACTGCATTCGTTCATTATTCGTTTGCAGTAGAGTGTTTACAATTTCTATTGATTAATTTCCCGCTTTATAACTAGTATGTGTCCTCATTTTTAATCAGTGAGTTTTGGGTAAAATTACTTACAAATTCAAATGACCCCTTTTATTGTCACTACTAATAGTTATCACACATTTTTCAGCGTTCAAATTGGAGGACTGTTCAAAATGATACGTGAACTGCCACCAGAGTTAGCGAAAATCGCGAAAGATGAGTTAAATGAGAATCCGAAACAAACCGAGGCGGACTTGAGGCATCTGAAGGAATGGATCTCCAAACAGCCTCATTTGAGGGCTCGAACAGGTCAGTTTCTACACGAATAGTTTCTCAGATATCTAACATATATCTGTAATAACAACACTTGTGTTCAACTAAGCAACTGATAGACTCTGTTCACACCTAGATCAACAATGTACATGTTTTAAATATTCGTGGAACGAGCTTGTAATTGCTCCTACGTTTCCACTAGCAACACTACCAATCTGGGCTCCAAGTCTGCTAACACAATTGACTCATAATTGAATCGCAATGGTTTCATAATAGAAGTTTTTTATTCTTTACTATACTACAACTATTAAACTATCTTGCCCTCTTTTTAAACCTTTTAAAATTATTAAGATTCATACAGGAAGTATGAACCATAATAATTTTATCCTGAATGTTATTGGTAGGGCTAAATTTATTGATTCTACTAGTAAAATCAACGACTTTCTATATGGGGCACCTGCAGAAATTTGAAAGAATATTGTCTTTTCAGTTGTCATGAGGATTTGTTTGTATTTTATAATTGAAGTCAGTAAATAATTTTGTTAGAGAGTTTAGATTCAAACTTCCTTACATTTGGTAGACACTCTTCAGGGAACACAACGAATATTACATTCACATTGTAGCTATATATCTATGTATTTTCGTTCCAGATGACCAGTGGCTCATAGCTATGCTTAGAGGGTGCAAGTTCAGTTTAGAAAGAGTTAAGAAGAAGTTGGACTTGTATTACACTCTAAGGACAACGGCTTCGGATTTCACATTGCGGATCCGACCCACGGATCCTAAGTTTATAGAGTTTTTTAGATTTGGGTTAGTAAATTCATTGTAGTGGACATAAGAATAGTTGTTATGGATCGCCTGTGCGGTGGCTCTTGGGAAGTAATAGACAATTTGGAGGACTTTTTTTTGCCTGTAAATCGAGGTGATGATATTATGTTGCCTATACCCGTAAGAGATAGCAACACAATATGTATTTTTAAAAGACAGGGAATAACTTAAGTCGGTCTTACTCATGGTGTTGAACATCTACAAACATCTTACACTCGTGAGAAATAAAAAAATCCACCACCACCAAATTTGATTGTCACAAGTATTTTCTCCAGCCACTTGTAAAAAACAGAAACAGATACTCTGAGGAAGGCACAGTATACGTAATGCACCTCATTCACTCTATGCATGTATCTCGCTCAGCTATCATTTTTGAGTGCTTATCTGTCAGTCTGTGTACGCAACACGCGGAAACCAGTTATGGATTTTAATGTCATCTTTATTCCCAGTAATAAAAGGGTTTCCACTAATAGCCAAGGTCCTGCGATCTGAAAGTCCATGCGAACAGTCACTAGCACGGTTGTGTAAGGAAACAATTAGTTTAACTATACAAGTGCATAGCAAGTAGGTACATGTTTGTCTGAATGAACGTAGTTCTTTTTTCTTAGCTTGAGGTAAGTTCGTTATTTTTAATGCATTCGTAACCAACATATAAAGTGATTAATTCTATACTATTATTGTGTATGGAGTATTATAATAATTTTAAATTAAAATTACTATTGACGCAGTTTTGGCTAAATTTATTTTTTATCTATACTTTCAGGACATGCATAGTGCTGCCTCAGCCTAAAGATAAGCTGTTTCCTCGAGTTATTTTGCTGAGGGCGGGGGCCTATGACTCCGCCGTTTATAATGTCGCGGACATTATGTGCATGCTGTACTATTTAGTTCAGGTAAATAATGATCATGTAATCAGTGCTCTATCTATCTATAAACAGATTCTAAAGAGTTTCATCGCTAAAGTAGACCGATTACACTACTGGACAAAAGCATTCCAACTATAGCACCTGGACAAAATATTGCTAATTTAAGTACAACAAACAACAAAGTATTCTCGGGCTTCGTCGATTTTCTTACTATTCACAGAGTTCACGATATCACTACTGAGTTAAATTCTGTAGCGGAGTTGAGAAAGAGTTACGAGAGCTACTTCATACATCTCTTTGTACCTCATAGTATAATACCTTGCTTTCTCGGGTAGGACTGTTTTTTATTATCTAAAATAGTGAATGTAAAGTAGGTAGATACGAGTTATCGCACACCTACAACCCACCGTGCTACCCACATACTAATTTTATATATGTAATGCAAATTGCTCTGTAATCTTATCTTTAAGGCCTAACAATAATAGTGTAGAATATTTGAAGGTGTCCAATAGTAGGCTATAAAGATCACATTCTCGAAAAAAATATCTAAAAATAACACTACGTACTCAGTGCGCAATCAAACTGTACTGGCTTCCGTTCTCACAGAAAAATAAAAAACTGTATACACATATATTTTATACATAAACGTGATCCCTATCACCTACTTGTTAACTCCTTAAAATATTTTAAATAGTTTTTTGTTAAGCCAGCTATAATATATTTGATATTTTTCTATTCTTACTGTTTTGCAAAGCATAGCTATTTAAATATTTCCAGCTGATAATCATCGAAGATGACGTAGCTTCTGTGCTGGGCACCAAGATAGTGGTGGATTACGAAGGCGTGACTATGAACCATTTCGTTCAAGCGACCCCGGCCGTTTGCAAGAAAATGGTTAATGTTTGCCAAGTAAGAGATTATCAAGTTTTTTAATATAATATTATGACATGCACTGTTCGTTTTTTTTCTTTGTTATATATAGTCTAGGTATTGAATTAGTAGGAACAAAATTTCCCGATTGCTATTCTATATTTCCCCATTTAAAAAATATGGCATGAAATCTTAGGAAAATTGTATAATTTTTTTTTTTACATATTGCAGGACTCCATGCCGCTACGATTGAAGGGCAGTCACCATGTGAACCTGCCAACGGGAGTGGAAAAAATATTCACTATCATGTCAGTGTTCTTAAATGACAAAGCTAAACAAAGGGTAAGATACACTGGTTTGCTTGTTTGTGAAGGAACTTCTTTTGGAGAGACGCCCTCGATTACTGGAGTTTGGCTGCCAGCCTGGCGACCAACCTCCAGTGGAACATGAATGAGCTGGCATGGCCCCAAGATACGCAATGCTTGTGTAATAAGTATAATGGACTGGAAGCGGTCCCAGTATATAATTATTTCTTTAGATACTAAACATTCATGACTCGGGTACAATAATTCGTGCACATCACACCCCATTCGAACCTGGATCCCTCGGTACAGAAAGCAGTGTCACTACCAACTATGTGTCAATCCGGCGTATTGATCAGCGATTTGAATAAGGCAGTATTCTGATCATAGCCAAAGCTGTATCTTATTTTCATGGTGTAATAGATGGTGTAAATGTCTCAACGCGTCTTACGACGTCTATAGTTATCCCTGAACACCCTTAAATTTTACCTTTTCATTTATACTTCAATGAAGTCGTGCTATAATGTTATTATAATTTTATCATTGTTTAATACAGTTCAATCAACTGTAATTATTATTGCAGTAGACTACAAAATGTATAAATTGTATGCTTACAGCTGAAAGTCCACAAAGACTGTAAGGAAATAATGGAGCACATTCCCAAAGAAATCGTTCCGAAAGAATACGGAGGTAGCGCCGGGACGGTGGCGGAAATTACCGGTTCGTATCGCGTACCTGTATTAACCAAATATAACACTTAAGTAATAAAAAAAGTATCTTAACGCTTAAGTCCTCGTTCACACAGCAAAACACCCACATGTTTTTTGTCCATCATAGATTTTTCTCCTAAAAAGTGCGATGCTTTCCCGCGTGCCGTGTCCTAACCTTTGCAACCAATTACTGAAAGAAAATATGTTCATTTTAAACTGTATTACCTCAACACAAAATAAAAAAAAAACTCAGTACAAATTTGGGATATCTCTATCCCAAAAACATATTCATGGCCTGTGCTCTACGGCCTCGTTATTTCAAAGCGTTATGTATATAACCTTCTTATTGAAAACTAGTGGACGCATTATGTTAGGTATATCCAATTTGGTTGGTAGATACCAATATAATTTTATGAGCCGCTTTGACTAGAGGGTTCAAATGGTTATGTCAATATGGTATCTGTGTCATCACATTTTATATGTTATTTTTTCAGAGTATTGGGTGTCAAAAATTATACAGCACCAGAACTGGCTGAAGCAGGAGGAGCAGTTTGGAACCGACGAATCGAAACGACAGGGTCCACCACCGGTTGATGACCTCATGGGAGACGGTTCCTTCAGAAAGCTGGATATAGACTGATTATTGTTTTATAAATCTATATAGGTGTATATAAAATGGTATATAAATAATATTTTTATTAGAATTGTGTTTTATTATCAAGTAAATGTGGAAGGTAAATGAAGTTTACAAATGTGGTAAATCTATTCCCAAAATTTATAGGATTTTAATCAATTTACAATCGCTATGTTTTCAAAGAAAAATTACATGGAATTAAAATGGTCATTTTTTCAAAAAAATAACATGGAAGTTGACATGTTCATAGTTAGATGATGAATTATTTGGAATGCCTATGTTTTGGTGTATGCGACTTAATTAGAACCGTACTATTTTGTATGTGGTTAAGGCAATTACCGTAGTTATCAAGATGACGTACACGAAGTACATGCGAGAAGTGATGCTCAATGTCATTCAGATAGTACACTGTCGGTTTTCAGTAACGACCTGAGATCTGGTGCAGGCAACAATGTAAGCTACCTAGTTATTGTGTTCGACGGATATTACGTACAAGTCCTGAGTGTTTTGTGTTGATTCTGGTTGTTTTGTTTTAAGGTAGGTTGCATGTTTAATGCATATACTCTTAATTCTGAGCCATTAACTTGCTAAGTAATCGGTAAAGTGCGACACAAATGGGCAATTATATGTACAATTACTGTGTTAATAGTTCAAACACCAATAGATCTTGTACTAATTTGAAGACTCTTAATATAGCATGTATATGTATGTATGTATATGTACAAAAAAAATACTTATTTAAATTATAAAAAGATTACATCAAAGACAATATTTTTAGTTTTTTTTAATGTGGTACCTAATTGATTGATCGTGATTTGACGCTTATGTTACTGATAGTTCAATAACTCAGTGGAGGGTGAAGAAAAGGGGAATATGGAAGAAAATAAAACGATTTTATATGCGAACATTATAATGGACAGAACCAAATTAAACTATGACAATAAAACAAAATAAGAATACATTTTCCAAAAATAATAAAAAGAAAGTAAACCTGAAAGTAGGTCCTAGTATTATATAGTCTTCAGTAACCTGACATTATGTAAGGATTAACCAAAGCGTTATCTTATCGGCCATCGAGATATACACTTGTTTCTATATTTTTTTCATGGTATTCAGATCGGCCGTATGCTGCAGTTTAAATGTGTGCCGTGCATACTTGCTTTAACATTAATTTGCAACAAGTCAAGGCAGTTGTGGGCACTATTTCAAAATATTGAACTCAAACTCTTTATGTAATTACGTTAAAAGTGAATGTAATTTTTCCGTAATAATTATGTCAAGTCAGAATTTCGACAAGTAAATTAAAGGAACAATTAATTATAACAACTCTTTATAACATTTTTTTTATTATATATAGTATTTTAGTTATACAACGGTGAAGGTAAACATCGTGATGAAACCTGCATGTCTGAGAGAACCCCTCGAAAGACGTGTGAAGTTCTCCAAACCGCACTGTGCCAGCGTGGTGGACTATGGATTAATCCCTCTCGCATTGATGGGGCCCGTGCCCAACAGTGGGTCATTTAAAAACGGCTGGTATTAGTTATGTTTAATAAGTTTCAGTTATAAATAAATGCATATATTTGCTAGAATTTACACTAAAACATATTTTAAATGTTTTACCACGTCAAATAGTTATTTTATATACTTACTTGCTATCCCGGTGAACTTTGTACCTTCATTATATTTTTTTCGGTGAAATGTTTGCATGATTTAATTCGGGGCGGGACAAGTTCAAGTCGGCCCATCCGTTATTGAGTTATAAATGGTGTAACTAAAACGACTTTGTATTATATTGGGAAATAGACAGACTGGGGTAATATCAATCAATTACCTCAATCAGCAAAACACGATAACATGCACTTATAACATATTTTTTGAAAGCGCAGACAATTTATGTTTCTAATCCAATAATAATAACCACAATTAGTGTTATTCTCGGTGCCGGTGGACGATGACGGCGAGGCCATTGACTGACGCGCTGCGCAAGAGAGCCGAAAAGGAGATAAACGAGAACCCTAAGAGAGTCGCCACGGATATCATAGGTATCAAGGAATGGCTGAGGAAACAACCACATTTGGAGTCTGTGCAACCGAGTAAGATTAAAAAAACTAACTATCTTGACCCATCGACTATTTTTTGCGTCGTGACTTTAATCACTAATTACCCCCATTCGAATGCTAAAAAGCAAATGTTATGGTATTGGATTCATTCTCTATTCAATTTAAAAAAAACAATATGTCATGAGTAGGTACCTATTCAAGACGAATAATATGCGGCAAACATATTTTGTGTTTGGTCCCAACTTTCCAGCATATTATTCTTATCTATGGTCCCAACTATGATAGCAAGCGATGTTCATATTGTGAATATTCTATTCTCCGACTCAAGTGACATCTCTTATCGTACTGGAGAACTAATTCGAATCGCCGCGTTCGTTCTTGATTTGATTTTTAGCTCCTCTACTTACATGTGCTAGGCTAGTAGTTCTCACACAAACCAATAGATGTCACTGTGAACATCAAATCATATATTTTTAATGTTGTTTTTCATTCAAACAAATGCGTGTTGATAATATTATTGTTTTAATTTCAGCGGATCAATGGCTCATCGCATTCCTGCGTGGTGGGAAATATAGCCTTGAAAGAAGTAAAGAGAAACTAGAAATGTATTATACCCTAAAAACAGTAGTACCAGAATTCTTTGCAAATAGGGATGCAAACTCCTCGTCTATACAAGAAATACTTAAACTAGGGTAAGGTGAACGTCAGACGATCACACCACCTGGGCACACCATGTCTGCTAACATTATTGACTCATAATAGTTGATGAATGACATTGTAATTGTTTAATATCTATATGTGATTGAGCCCAGTATCGTCTCAACCTTAGCAGCGCTTGTATCCAAGTAGTACATAAAGCAGAAAACCTACGTAAATATCATTTCCGAAATTTGTCGAGGTAATCGAACTGACGATTCGGTGCAGTGTGCCCAGTGGCATACTTTCAAACTACTAGACTCAGCTGTCGCCAATATTGTATATCTATATTTATACCTATAAATTAAAATTTCGACATAAAACTCTATAAAGGTAGAAAAAATTTAGATCCGAGTATCATTTTCAGAGTTTTCCTACCATTACAAAAATGCAAAGAAGAAGATTCCCCACGAGTATGCATAATGAGGCTCGGCCTAATCAATGCATCGATATTCCATTTATCAGATTTGATCAAAGTGGCTCTCATGGTGACGGAGATTCTGATGCTTGAAGATGACAATTTCACTGTTTCCGGTGAGGTAATATTATCCTTCTTTACATGGCCGTAAAAGTGATTATACTTTGTTGAACCTTTTATGTAATGCCATGGTAAATGTTATGTAGCTTTATATGAATGCGAGAGCCAGGCAGGCAGGATTTAGTGTACCCAGTCTGTCCTAAAGACTCTTCAAACAGAATGGCTCCCAAAACCCAATTATATCTTCTTTTCAGGACGTGGTAGTGGATATGAAAAATGTAGGCATAAGTATATTAAGTCAGTGGACTCCAGCGTTAGCGAAGAAGGCAATCACTTGCTTTGAGAAAGCACTTCCACAGCGAATGAGAGGAATCCACATTCTGAACACACCACCAGGGTTCGAAACAGCGTATACGATCTTCAAAGCATTTTTAGGAGACAAAATACGGACAAGGGTAATAACATCCAATAATTCTCTGGGAATATTAGGCGATATTATAATCTAATTACATCACCATTTAAATAGGACGTCCTAGATCTATCATAGGGTAATATCGATAATAATATCATATGATATAAAACGAGGGCATTCTGGAAAGCGTCTTCATAAATTCTTCTTGGTTCGACTATTTTCTTCAATCTCTAATTTTTGATTCTTAAATCAGGTTCAATACACGTATTATTGCAGCTGATCCACAATGTCACGTATTCAAATACGCCACGAATGTGCTAGTTCCGTATAGGGTATGACCCGGTAACGTCAGTCTTGTAACGTACATATCCCTGATAGGAATCCTTGCCAGCACTATGCTGGTGTATACCAACCATTTTTTTAAAAGAATAACTACTGAGTTTCCTTCCGGCTCTTCTCAGTGGAACCGACATTCCAAACAGATGGTAGCTTTTACCTATTTATAAAAGATTTTTTGGCTTCCATGAATAAAAAAAACTTTTGTCTGTTGATCACACTCTGCTAAATTGATTTATCATCATAGTCATTGGTTTCAATTTGATATTCTTATTAATTTCCAAATGTTTAATTCCAGTTGCAAGTTCACAATCAAAACTATAATTCTTGGTATGAAACAGTGCCCCAGAACATTTTGCCAATTGAATACGGTGGAAGTGATGGGACTTTGGAAGAGTTAACTGGTAATCTAACTTTTTAAAGCTCGCTTCCATTTCTCGTAAATGCAGAATATATTTAAAAGAAAGAATGTACGTTTTGTTATAAAGCAATTATATGATTCAGAATCTAATGTAAATTGTAAGTAATAGCAGTGGATCTACGACCTTCACGTCGTAATTTCGTCTGATTTGGATATCACTGCAGTGCTAACGACGGCTTATATTTGTACTAATTTGAATGTTTATCGTGCGACGTAACACTGCCGCATTGCATTACCAAACACATTCAAATAGAAACTCTAAACGTGATTTGCAGATTACTGGAAAGCTAAAGTAGAGAGCTATCGCGACTGGTTTCTGCAGCAGGAGACAGAGAAAACCGATGAAGCAAAGAGGCCGGGCAATCCCAAGAGCTCCTCCATTCTGTTCGGAGTCGAAGGATCTTTCAGACAATTAGAAGTCGATTGACGCCATGTTTAATTTTGAATAAATCACATATCGTATGTTTAAAAAAATATGAATTATTTATTACGAACGTACCCTTAATCAGCAGCAGTGATAGCCAAGTTGGTAGAATGCACCTTTGGGATTTCTGGATTTCATGCGCGAATCTAATTTTCAACCATGATTATCACTTGCTAAACGGTGAAGGAAAACATCGTGAGGAAATCTGCATGTCTGAGAGAACCCCTCGAAATATGTGTAAAATCCGCCAACCCGCACTGGGCCAGTGGTGGACTATGGCCTAATCCCCCTCGCATTGAGGGGATGCCCGTGCCCAGCAGTGGGACATTAAAAAGGGCTGCTATTATATTATTATTATTACTCACATTGATTAAGAGTAATATTATTATTATTACCGTTAATCATTGTGAGGTGAAATATAAATAAATAACAGATATACCTACTGTACTTGGAGATAGCTACTTACCTATTTTATTTAATAACAGTTTGTAGGCGACTGCAGTCACCTTGAAGCAACAATTTAAAGTCTCAGTTAATTATAAGATTGCGATTTAGTCGTACAGTTGTAGATCTTGTATTTAGTAACTGTGAACAAGATTGTAAAATAAGAATTACCGTACATATGTAGGGAGTGCACCTTATATTTTTAGATATGCCTTATCAAGTTCTTATTTTCGTTCAATGCCACCTTGCAATGCGAAAATAATGCTGCTTATAAACAATAATACATTCTTATTATAGGTGAAACGAGAGCTCAAATTACATTGGTTGATAATATTGATAACGTAATTGCCATAAAAATTTTTGCAACAGCTGCCTACTGGTGTTGCAATTTATGAATCGGCGCAACGAAGACAAACAAAAATATTTCCACGGTGTTGCCGCATCGTCCAATATTAGTTGAGCTCCACGTTCCATTTACACTTGACAGTCCGTGCTATATGCATTGCTGCTCAACGAAAGCGGTCGGTGAGGCGGGTGGCGGCGGCGGCGCGGGCGCCGGTGGCCGTATGTCAGTCGAGTTGAGTTATCAGTCGCGTGCGCGTGTCGGCTGTGCGCATTGTGTACGCTTTGATATGAACCCGACAACCCGTTTTCGCGGCCGCTTGTGTTATATTCTGTTTACCAACATCGCGCGATGACACAAGACGAACTCTACGCTCGCTTTGACAGAGAGATCCAATCGTCTTCCGAGAATGCCTCTGACGAAGACGGTGTTATCATCAGGAAGGACAGAGCAAGCGTCAGAGATATGATTCTCCGCTTCGAAAGGACTAAAATAAATAACAACCTCGGTGATTCTAGAGAATCATTAGAAAAGTGCAAAGATCCTACGTTGGGAAGTTTGACGAGTGTAGTGAATCCTATTCAAACTCATTTTCAGCATTTGTGCCCAGTGACAAAGTCTCTAGACAGAAATTCGAACGTATCAGTGAATTCAATTTTATCGAATGCTTCAGAAAACAGTTATGAATCTAGTTCATCAGGTTTTATTTCTGATAGGAAGTCTGGAGCGGACGTGTTAGTGCCCCACAGACCGGCCCCACCGCCTCCGGAGGCATTTAAGGACATTCATTCACCACAAAATAAATCACCCATTCCCGAGGAGGTCACGTATAGGGAAAGACGTTTTTCCTTTACTACGCCATGCTCGTCACCTGTAGTCACGCGGCGCACGCGCCAGCCACCTGTCATGAGAAGAAAATCTACGAGTGGAAATCAAGGGCATCCCGGTGAAAGGCATTGGTCTTACGGAGTCAAGCAAAGTGACCTAGAAAAGTTACTGAGGCTTAAGAGATCAGATCCTTCCGATAACGAGGAGGAAGCGCCAACGGAAGATGCCGCTGCGGTGGAATCGTCGAGTGATGATAGCAGCAGCGACGAGTCAATTAGTGATAATAATAGTAATGGCAAGGAGTATGTGGTCAACCGGGATGACGGTGCAGCGGACACGCTGTCCACAGATCATTCTACGGACACTTTGATAAACGAAGAAGACAGTGATGAGGTCGAGGACGATGAGTCCTTGGCCTCGGGTGAATCCGGTGGTCGCAGTAATTATGACAATATTAGTATTAAATCTATATCGTCCTTCGATATGGTTCCATACCAAAAGTACGATAGTATAACTGTGTCTTCGGACGAGTTCGGCTCGGAGGTGTGCCACGCGCCGGACACCGAGTTTCTAACAGTGAGTGCGGTGAACGAGTGGTGTATATCCAAGTCTGTGGAACCGGTATTGATGCCGTTGGCATCTAAAAAGGAGAAATATCGCAGGTGAGGTCATTTGATTTTATACGCGATATCGATGAAAAATATTTGCGATATCACCGCCTGGCTTTGTCACACATTGATAATGTTATCTTTTACCTTTGAGCGCGTGTACATTGTTAGATACGGCTAGTGCGTCTTTGTTCAATACCTTTTCGATTTAGTAAATAATATCATGAAATACAATGTCATCTGTGGGCTTCTTACGTGCTTAAATTAATTAGGGATACAATTAAAAGAGAGTAATAATGATTACATATACAGACAGACGCACACACGTCTTGTTGCCGTGTGTGAGGTTTCACCTTGACGTTATTCATATGGTACGGTGCTAGTGGGCAGGTAGCTAGGTATCTAATGCGCAGTATACATTATCGCTTGGTTGATATAACAATAATTTACAAGTACCATAACTATGTAATATAAATATATTATTATTTCAAGCTTCGAGCAATTGGGCCAAGCGATCGTAAATATGTAATATAAACAGTCCTAAACTGTTTAGATAATTATTTGGCTGACTATCTACCTACATATTTTTAGCTTAAAAAAGGCTTAGGAAACTGAAGAAGCGTTGATATGCGTAAGCGTTGATGAAAAACTGTTCAGAAATAAGTTGAATTCATAGATAACAACAATCAGAATGGAAACCGCTTTGGATGACACAAATTGTTTACCATGGCCATTAGGGAGGATAAAAAAAAAGCAGAAACAAATGGCGGACATTCGAATTTTAAAATGTTCCCTTTTCATTGCAAAAAGTGACTATAGTCGTATTGTTTAATGTGCACGTTGAAATATTAAGTACCTACTATGATCCACATAAAAATAATTCTTGATTAACAAAAAGACTGTGAACGTGGGTGAGCAAAGTCCTTCGTAAATGTTGTTTGCGTCTAAACAATGCTAAACACTTAAACAAAGTTAAAATGTCAACATTCGTTTATATTTACGATATAGTAGTTCCGTAAAATATCTGAACTCGGATCGGACTAGCATCTCCTCGGCCCTAGGCGTCGGTTGAAATTTGGGAACAGTCAATCAATCAATCATTTTATTTGAAAAAAAATAGGTAGATTCATTATAATTTATACACAGCATATTACAAGTTTTTGTAATATTTCTAAGTAATATTCAAGTAGTAGTACCAAAGAAGCAACTAGTAAAACTGGATATTTTTTATTCATAAACCTATATTATTTACTCGTACTTTGATAGTGCCATGTACTAGCATAGTAGAAATAATAATAGTGGTATCACTCATCATGTCGGTTCAAAATGATAATTTAGATAAACATGTTGATCTAGATAGACTAAGGCCGCAACAGAGTAACCACTGACTTCCCGGCTCTTCTCAGTGGATCCAACATTCTGAAGCAGGGTGATAGCTTCTGACTATTCAAGTGCTTAATTGCCCTACATGAAAAAAAAGAATGTGATGATTTTGAACAAAAGCCAAATTAGTGACAAATATCTAAAGTCTAGTCTGTCTTTACTGAGAATTATAAATCAGCTAGGTACTCGTAAATAAACCATCTAGAAATAATAATCGAAATACAAAATCTGAATTTGTTTATAAACTTTTCATCCCACAGATAATAATGTTGCTTGCATTCCGTCCATTGTTCCATCTGAATCTCGATTATCTTAAATCATTAATGTGTTGTTTCGTACGCTATTTAAACGTGGGTGTAGTAGACATCACACCTTTTTATAGTAAATCTTCTTAAAAATAGCTTGAATTTGTGATTCTATATTTAAAGTCATGATCAACTCATAAAATAATGTTGGATATAGCCATTTTCATCTTTTTACGTCATAATCATTTTTCATTAATAATATGTATTTATTAAATTTGATATCGCTATTAAATACTTGAAACTGGCAAAATACCCAATTGTGGGTGAGGCCATATGTCATCTTATTCCATTGTATTTCATCGCATTACAATTCGTAAAAAAAGAAGTGAAGTGAAAACATGTTGGTGTCCGTCAAATTATCTTCCACCACAAGTTACCTGTAATAAAGCCAACATTTCGTTTGTTTACGGTTGATGGGTAATCAGAGGTGCAGTTTTGTACACCCATTCTTAGTCAACGGTAAACCCTAGGTCCCTAGGTCCTCAACAGATGGAAGCGCATGAAAAGATAATATGAATGTGAATTTATCGATCGGTGTATCACAGGATTTTAGTATGTGGCAATCAGTGATTTGTATTTACTCTGGTGGGATACATGTGTGAGTATTATGTATTTTGTTGCATATATAGTTTATTTTAGGGACATTAAAACGGTGTAAATATATTTATAACTAACTGTTACCCGCGACTTCGTCCGGGTGGTATTTAACAAAAAAGATTTTTCTAAAATAAAGGTAGCCTAAGTTACTCCTTGTTGCATCTGCTATATGTCAGTGTAAGTCCCGTCAAAATCGGTCCAGTTATTTCAGAGATTAGCCGAAACAAACAGACAGGCAGACAGACCGACAAAAGACACTCCAATTTTATTTATTTGTATAGATGTATAGATTACAACTAAATACCTAATACCGACTCATCTCATTTTCTAATTTTGCAAGTTCTGTTACGTCACCATGCTATGTTATATGTAGAACTATTTTTGTTTGGACGCGCAAGCGTCGTGGATGCCAAGGTTGTATGTATTTACGTTTCGTCAGTATTATTTACGTTTTAAGAATATATTTCACGTTGTAAATTTATATAGATCACACAGCATTATGTGCCGATTGTAAAGATACAAGATTGCGGAAATTATTCAAGGCTCTACATAGGCCAACACCAAATTTAACCCGTGTTTTACTTAGGGTTTAAATACAATATTTATAAGTAAACAATTGAAACGTCATATAACTTAATTTGAATTCTTATATGACGTATAGTTATATTCTAACAGGCAAAACAGGTTTAATGACGTCACTATATCGCGTGGACTTTAGTCTAAGCACGTACTTTCTCGTATAAGTGAAGGCGATGAGTCATACACAATCATATAGGAGTAAGCTTATTATCAAAATAGTTGTATGAAAATACATACTAAATTATATTACTACACGAGTAAGTACCTGAAACATGTTGAGAGAACTTTTCTGGAAATATTAATTAAATTTTCAGGGCCCCAAGTCTGCTAACACAATCGATTCATAAATCGAACAGCAACAACACAACACCAACAACACAACAACAGATATCTGTCAAAAGTGACAGTTACTATGAGGTTGCTGTTCGATTATGAATCGATTGTGCTAGCAGACTTAGGGCCCTGTGTGTGTCTGAACGTGCAAACAACTGGCCGGATTTCAATGAAACTTATAATATTCTATCTTCTGCCCGCTGCTAAATCCGCGATACTTTGATGGAACATGGCCTATAATACTCAGCGCTAATGTAGTTTTCTATTAGTAAATGTTTTTTTAGAATCGGATCAGCAGTTCCGAAGATTACCCCCTGCATCTAAACTTACAAACTTTACCTCTTTATAATGTTAGTGTAGATGTATATTTAACATCGTTCGTATATTGAATTCAGATGTATACTAGTTATAATTTACTGACTAATAATAACGCCTCTAAACTATCAAGAACTTCTAACGAGTAACTATTGATTGTTAATTTACAAAATAATATCTACTGTGGCCTTGAATTCGGCTATCACGATCACCAATCAGCAAGGCTTTTCACCACATTACCAACAATTATTTTTAGGAAATTCATAATTCAAAATCGTTTTCAATTTCATAATATAGGTAGGCAATGTAGGTTTAATTTCATTCAATATTTATTAAATGGTAGGTATAACGTATAATTTGGTTCAAATTGGGATGTAAAAAGTAAGTAATTTTATTGGGAATGTTAGTAGTAGACTTTATTGCTTTAGTAGCTGAGATTTGAGTGACAACAATTCCGAAGCGATTGTCTTGAAATATGACTCATCTGTTATTCTAGTTGACATTGCAAATAGTCTATTAAGATGTAATACCTACCGTTTTCGAAAAAACGTTGGTATAGTTCGCGTCATGTAATTGTATCAGCCTGAAACCAGGCTTTCGAGCGGTATAGTCTAAATATTACGCAGTCATTTGCAGCCTACTTCAGAGAGGCACAGTTGCAAGACGCGAATTGTATTGGCTATTACAATATATACATATATATACGACGCATTTGTGTATGTGTTAATTCTACAAAATTCGAAATAATTTTATTGCGTATTTTTGATTGCATAAATAATTATACAATTAATTTTTAATGGCTACCAGTAGCGAAATACCTCTAAAAGTGAAAAAAAATACAGACATTTATACAAATAAACGAAAACAGTGCTAAAAACGAAAGCAGTACAGGGCCGTGACGTCACCACCCCAAGTCGTGCGTGAAGAGAGTGTGACAGAGAAAAGAGGATAGAGTTGCGTCGTACGTATAGTATCTAGGTAGTTGAAATCAAGTGATTTTACCATACGGTATTAGCGAATATATTTAAAGTATGCACACATGTAATAACATTTCATAAGAGTCTACCTAGGTACACAATTACAAAATCGTGTAATGTGAATTTTAAGTGAGTACTTACATACGAGTGTGTTCCAATATTATTAGTGACTTTATCACGTAATCTTTGCTTCAAAAATACTTACAAGTATTTTGTTTCAATTGTGTCAGCAACATTGGGAATCTTTTGTTTCAATGACAATCAGGAAGTACTTATTATTTATCATTTTGCACCTAATTTCAATACATCGTCATTTGGCAGCAGAATAATCTTGACCCATTTGATAAACCTATATGATAAGCTATGTATGTACCCACACTAGTTGTAATATGCACGAATCGGATGTCATATTTTTGTACTGTGTGCAGTACCTCAACGGCGCATTACAAGCGTTTATTTACCTTTTTTAAATTTACGTTTCTTTAATGGTCAAAGAAATGTTCGTATCCAGATCAGCCTTACAGCCTCGTGAGACTGGCTCGCAAACATACCATGCGCGAGCTGACGGTGAGAGAAATTACAGATGACATTCCTCACTAGAGGCATATCCTTATGCTGCTTTGCTAGGGTGGTCATCAGAAAATTGCCCGTGTCAGCTCGCGTGCGGAATGTGCTCAATCCAGACTCGTCAGCCTACGGAGTCGGTCCGTAGATAGTTATTGAGGTTGCATTCCACCATCCTAGTGCAATAAAAAGATAGTGATTTTCCAATAAAAATCATTACCATATTTTCCCTGAAGAATTCTATCCAGGAAACGCTGAAACAGAACTTAAATAACTTTCTCCTTCGCAGACGGCTGACGGAACGAGTGAATGAGCTCATCCACACGGAGAATGTATACGTGGAACGTCTGAGGCACGTGGTGGACGACTACATACCGCACATGAACCAGCCAGACCTGTCCCCCACCTTCAAGGGCCTGAAGCCGGAGATCTTCGGAAACATCGAGAGGATATTCAGGTTTCACTCCGAAGAATTCCTTCCTGCTTTAAGAGAATGCGAAAACGATCTCAGAAAGTTGGGCCAATGTTTTAGGAAATTCGTAAGTACCTACTATTCATTGAAGTTTCTCCTTTTAGTTCGCAGATAATCTGTTCGTTTTAAAGTGCAAATTATTTTTTAAATCGATTCTTATTTACCTATAAATAAAACATTTTTCATGAAATAATTATCTATAACGCCGTCGTTTAAACGCAAATTCTTATAAAAACATCTGTGTCACGGTCCAAGTGCTCGCGTGGTTTGCTTTGCTTTGCTTCGTACACAGGCTTTTTACTTATAGCAAGAACGTCTTTCATCGCGTCAGAAACCATAGTGAGTTTTAGTACGTACCGACAGTTCAACTTTGACTAATGTGGGGCCAAATTTGGACGGAACAACGATATCTCCGTATTAGTAACGCACGATTTTTCATGGTGCCCGCGTGTTACCCTACATTGCCCCTGGTCGTGGATAGATTTGTATTTGTTGGTATTCGGTGAAAGTATTGAAACTTCACTTCGATCATATCCATCGTGTTTTGAGCCTAATGACCGTGGTTAATGTTGCACCTACGTGATGCTTGTTCGATGTTTACTTACTTGTATATCACATATGCTATGTAACGATCACGTATATTTGTCCGCAGGAAAAAAGGTTCAATATGTACGTTATGTACTCTAGGAATAATAAGAGAGCGACGAGACTGGTGTTTGAGCACAAACAATTTTTCCAGGTAAGCCTAGTTTAAAGCTCATCTTTTATTAAAAAAAAATCGCTTGGAAAGAGCAGCCATAACGCGTTATTAAATTATTCATAGATAATATTTTTTACATTTCCATGTGACTAAACTGTAAATCCCGCAATGTTGTGTGTTGCTTATCAATGATAGGAAATTGTACAATATGCTAAATTATTATTTAATAAATATTAGGGATATTCCGTATACAAAATAACCAACGCCTACGAGTTTATGATAAAAACATCCTAACCATGTGACTAAACTGTTAATTCCGCAGTTTTGCATGTTGATTACTAATCAATATAAGGGATACCCCTCCAACACAAATAACGCCTATGTTATGATTAAAAAATATTAATAGAATTATTATTATTTGTCTTTACTTGATTACAAAACTATTAACTATTTTTTAAGGATTTTATCGCGTTTATTTTTCAATGTGTAGTATTCGCGTAAATATAAGAAATCAATATACAAATATTATAACAAGGTATATTCATACTGAGTTATAGTTTCTTTGGCACTGGGGCGTTTGACTATTGTTTAATTTAGTATATTTTTATATTAAAATAACTAGTAGCGTTCATGACTTCGTACGGGGCCGCTATTTATTGGCAGTCCCGGGGAGCTATCACATTTTCCGGGCCTAAAACCGTGCTGCAGATGTCAATGATTGACTCCTTCCACCATGCCCTATCCCTGGCGAATAAATTAAAACTCAATTTTCATTCTATATCATTAATTTATGAATTCATTTATTTTATAATTCGCACATATTGGACATTTTCAATGATACAAATTTATTTCATAAAATAATGCAATAAGGTCGCATCTCACAGCATTTGCCCCTATTAACGTCACTAAAAATAGTAGCCCTTGAGGTATACGTTTGCTGTACGATATTCAACCTCAAATGGTTCCCAAATTAAAGATCACGACGGTACCTATTAAATATTATACGCAATACAATAATGAACCCTATTGAAGTCATTTTAAGATTATATTCGCTTCAACGTTACGTCACACTGTGCACTTTGGGAAAATCCTCAAATGTATGATTAGAAACTTTTAGCGATATTAATCACTTATCGTCGATAATTAGTTTGTGTTAGCATTAAAAAGTCAATTGATTGGCACATTATCGGCTGGCCGCATGCGCGCGTAACGATGTAAACCAACGATCCACATTTCCTCATTTCTATAGTAAATCTGCAGCTTACGGTGCGTTCAATGGCCATTGCTGTTAAACAGCCGCTTTACTGTTGGTAACGGTTCCCCTGGCACATTCATAGAACCACAGAATGTCTTGCATTATTTTAAAAATATTAAACCGTTATGGTATGAAGTAATTATACTCACTACCCGACGCAAAAAATATGGATAAAGATATAAGATATACTAGTTTAGTTCAAATACTTATTGTGATACCAATTTTAATAAGTCGTTTGATGGTGAACAAAATGTCTTCTTTATTATTTTCTATGTTATATTGATTTCTTATATTTACGCGAATACCAGTGGGTGGACACTTCCATACATTGAGAAGGTCCAATTATTCTTGAACTATGATGTGTTTGGAGAGCGTACTCGACGGGGTTCATTTTATTTTGGTTCACATAGACCTGGGTGGCCAACATTAGAAAGTCAACGGAAAAAATCATACATTTGTATTATAATGCTGGTACGTCTGGCAAAATGACAAGCAAGATGGCGTCAATAGAACCTCAATAACAAAGTTATACCGGCCGATTTCGGATCTGTTTGCGTATTTCTTTTGTTATTTTACAGCTGTTACTAATTTGTGTTTGGATTCTCCGTTACTATCGTCGAGTTGAGATCTTCTCCTCCGATTTAGTGTGAAGATTCCGCCTATTAGTGATTCTGCTGTGTGCTTGTGGTAAACGAGTTATTTTCGAGACAGAGACTCTATTTTGCTGATGAATATGGCCAGCAAATCTTTCCAAAAGTGTGTGATATGTGACAGTAGGATATCTCCTGTATATTGGTATAAATATAGATATTCAGCGCCTGTCTATTTATTATGAGGATACGCGCCTCCTCTGTTGTTTATCTAAGGCAGATTTTGCTAATTTAAGGATATCATTATGTTTAGATCTCAAAATAGAAAACAGCTGTAAGAAATCTTGAATTTATCACGATGAGTTTCAATTATGATATTTAAGCTAATAATGCTGTTAGAATATATTTTTTTTCAGTATGATATTTTGATGTGAATATAATGACAAGAAACAACTTTATGTAAACATGGGATGATAACATAATGTTTGAAATAAAGCTATAAAACTAATGTCATATGCCTTTTATTTACACCTAGAATATTCTAAGTATAGTAATTCTAAAGCCCGTTATTCAAGCATTGTCTATCGATATCGGCATTTTAATTTTAACGTAAGTACAACCCTAGATATCGATAATATTTAGCACATCTCTAACTGTCAGTGACTTTTGTACGGAAATGTTGGCAGCCTTTCCTATTTTTACAATGTTGGTACCACTCTTCTGCGTGACTTTGAGCTACAGATAATGTTCTAAGTGCCGACTCTTATAACGTAGTGATTATATACTCTTTGGCGAATACTACACATTGAAATAAAACAAATCTGACGGATTTTATATTTTACGTTCCCGATGTTTCGGCTGCTTCACAGCAACCATGGTCATGGGAGGTCACTTTTATTTCAATTTCTGTTATTTTTGGGAATTGTGACATTTACTTTTTTTATCGAACTTTTCAAATTTTATTTCGAATATGCCTTTAACCGACTTATATTAACATTTTTATCATGATTTGAGAAGTATCAACGTTTTGTCCACTTGATTGTTATGCGCCATTTCCCTGCTCTTCTCAGTCTACTTGCTCTTTATAATTGCGCCCCAGTTATCCCACACCTCAATCGCGATCACATATCATTCGACCCAAATTGCGCATGAAAGCCGGTGAAAGGCAACAAATACATATATACATTACATATAGTGTTACAATTACATCGAGATCGCTTAAGACACTTAATTATGACCAGAAAATCTGACATCATGGTAAAACGAGAATCAATTGCTTAACAATCCATTGCATTCTGATCAAAATTAAGATTGCACTGCAGCACGAAGCAAACAGTGTGTCTAATCGTATCGTCATCAAAAAAAGTATACTGTATTTTTTTATTTTTATTACATTATAGGCAAGTATTTGATCTCAATATCACCTGATGGTAAGTGACGATGAGATATACGATGGAGCATACTTGCCTAGGTAGGAAGGCGGCAGTAGATAGAGACGCTACATTCACTAGGCACATGCAGCGCAACTGATCTGACCCGCCATCCATGAATGGCAGCACCGAACATCATGCCGGAACACGGCTAGGCCGCTTGGCGACTTGCGCTTGGCGACACTGGCTTTGTTCAGTGGGTGGTGACTAGCCACGGCCGAAGCCTACCACCAGTAAAACTAACCACCACCACCAGTGTAACTGTCATTCCTATTTATGAAATCGGTGGTGTGAGCGGGATAGAACAGTACGTCAATTGCGAGATTATTCGTAAGCTACCTGTATACTATATACTTTACATATTTAGACACATTGAATATTGACTATAAAGTACACGGTTAGCTTGCGAGTAATCTCGCACTTGATGTCTAGGTCTACTAAGCTAACCTAACGCTATATAAAAAGTATGTATGTCAACCACTCTCGCCATGATTGCGCTAAGTCAGTTCTCTTTTCCAGGCGGTACAATTAGAATTAGGCGATAGACTAGACCTCTCAAGCTATCTCTTGGAACCAGTGCAGAGGCTACCAAGGTACAAACTGTTCCTCGTGGATCTGGTAAAAACCTACAACAACTACGAAAACGAGAGATGCGAATCTGACTCAAGGATATCAAAACTGAGTGTGGACAGTGACGAGACGGGAGGGAGCAACGGGGAGTCTTCAGACACCGACGAAACACCATTGGAGAGCTTGAAGTTGGCCAAAACCATGGTGGAGTGTGTATTGACGGCAGTCGACGAAATAATGGCGTTGGAAAATATAACAGACTGTCCGGTGAGTGAAAACAACCGGTTTGTTTGATAAACAATGCGACGTTTAGTGTCGTTGACTTTGAATACTATTTTTTTGTAGGTAACAGAACAGTTTTAATTCTTTGCGACCGTTTTTCATATCCTAATTAGTTCGTTCTTGTTCTATTAACTTAACCAATATTTTATTTGGTGTTTAATAAAATAGTTCTGGCTATGTACCTATGTTTCGAATTAAGAACGAGATAGCACTCTGTGGCGTTTTTCGCGCAAGTTCTTTTCGCACTCTTTACGTTTAATTGAGTAACAATTATCTTTGAACGCTATTCGTAAACCATCTGTTTATAGACACATCTATTGTTGAAGCTACTTCGGTGAGCTATTGTGTACACACTATTTAAAAGTTGGCATAATAGTGAACAACTTGACGTAGTTCTAGACATGCGCCACACATTCATAGCAATTTTCATCCATTTAAAATGACATTACAAAGAGCGTTTTTTTTTGAAAAATGCTTTATAAAGCATTTGTGAATTAACACTAATGAATATGGGGATTAATGTTTAATTACCCTTTTGCTTTTATAGGTTGTCTATAATAGGTACTCGTAAAATCTTCCCGTTGTATGGGTCGCATCAAATAAAATGAGAAAAGGCCGTGGCTCTTCTCGTGCCGAATTCATGAGTGCATGCAGAGCCGACGTCTTTGCTCATTTTATTTGATGTGAACTGATGTGTAGATGTTGATTTTTGCATCTTAGTACATTAAAGATAGCAGTTGTCAATTCCACTGAGTTCAGTCATATTAATTCGCGGAACTGTATAGTCTAATTAATTGCACCAATAAATAGTGACTACTCGCCATATCCAATAGCAGTAGACATAAAAAAATCTCGATGGTGTGCGGTTAACAGGTTGCGTCTAGTTCTGAGTGTGGCGCGTTCTGTTCCAGCTGTACCTGAACCTGCTGAACCAGGGCCGGTTGCTGCGCCAAAACGAGTTCTACGCGATGGACACCGCGCGCCGGCGCAGGCAGCTAATGAGGATATTCCTCTTCGACAAACTCGTGCTCATCACCGTGGTGTATAGAAAGGTATCTATATATTTTTTTTATTAACTCTCTAACTCGCAAAGCTAAATACGTAACTGATTAAACAGTCATTTATTTCGTATAGGCCTACGGGGGGCACTTACAAATTGTCATTTTTTTTTCCTAACTCTACAACGGGATCGGAACGCGACCTGAACTGAGAAGATCCGGCGAGAAACTCAGCGGGCTTGTCTTGTTTTTTAAGTGTCATAATTTTTACAAAATATTGAAAAATAAGCAGTGTGTTGCCATGCGAGGATTGCCTACATTTCATGTAGGAAGATGTCAAAGATGATGACGCAGTAATAGTAGTTAAGGTGGAAGCTCAGGTTCAGGGCGCGAAATTCAAAATGTCAATGGTTTTTATTTGTTTACAAAAAATTTGGACATCTTTACGATGTAATTTAGTGTTTTGCGATATTAACATTCTGCATTGCATGTCTCGATGTATTAAGTTTGCTTAAAAAATCCGAATCCGATACAATACCATAAGGTTTGTAAAAACTGCTACTTTTACTAACTTAATGGTGTTGTATCGCTTTAGGTACTTTTTTAAGCAAACTTAATACATCCAGACATCCAATGCAGAATGTTAATATCGCAAAACACTAAATTACACCGTAAAGATGTCCAAATTTTTTGTAAAAAAATAAAAACCATTGACATTTTGAATTTCGCGCCCTGAGTCTGAGCTTCCCCCTTAATGCAACGGCGCAAAAGCTGAACATGTGCAGCATTTAATTTATTAATGACTTGTCAGAACGGCTACTAAACAGCTAATGAGACATACCCTGATGACACCCCAAAATTAATTTAACAAATATATTAATTACTGCTAATAGATACATTAAATGTAATATTGTTTCGATGAGTCAATATCCAGTGAGTCATGATTTATCAACGTAACAATAAAATTATTATAATTACACCAGCCCGTGCCGGCCAACCGGCGATATGATAAGGGACTCGTACCCATTTTATGGCAAAATTAATGGTACTTAATTCTGTACCAGTTGGAGCATTCATTGCAAATCGAATAAATATTGTCTGGGATGCGTGATTATGGTTTAGGGATATAAATTTCGTAAGGAATGTGTCGTTCAGCTTACATAAAGATAAGACCTGAATATGATAAAACATAATCCATTTTACGTATCATTTACATTCAAAGATTAGCGAACAAATTGATTGGTGAGTTATGGATGAGTTTTTTTAATTATTATATACTAGTTGCGCCCGGCGGTGTTACCCGCGATAAAAAGTATGAAAAATTAAAACATCTATCCCACGGGAACCATACATTTTACCGGGATAAAAAGTAGCCTATGTGCTATTCCAGACTATAATCTATCTCTGTGCCAAATTTCATCCAGATCCGTTCAGCCGTTCGGGCGTGAAAGAGTAACAAACATCCATCCATCCATCCATCCAAACTTTCACATTTATAATATTAGTATAGATTGTGTTGTTGTGAAATTTTTCTTAAGCCTTGAAGAATGAAGCATGACTTGCAAAATTTCGTTCCAAATGATTTATTTCAGGAGGGTGTCTTGTATCACTGACTTCATGGCTCCAACGATATTAATTTCAAAAGACGTTTAAGGTCATATAAGGTCTATTATTATTCACCCCATTTCTTATGAAGTACGTATAATCATATTCTTAATAAATGGGAGAAATATATCAGATATTAAGTAAATGTGCTTCGGCATAATTGTTTTACTGTAAAACTTATATTAGTTAAGTATCTCATTCCTATATAATGTATCCTTATTAATTTGCAAAGAAATAATTAATACTTTATAATACGTATTGTTAAGTTGTGGCCATTTAGCTGGTACTTAAGTTGCAACATAATGAGATACTGTGCGGCGCGGATATTACGAACCGTTTATGACGCCGACGCGACGCAGTGGCGACGCGCATCCGACGGTACGACGATGGAATTATTTACCTCTGCACTCTCACAACAAGCAAACCTTCATTAATATTATAGAAATCGGATAATAGCCAGGAGATCGTCCCTTGTTTGCTTTAACTCAAGTATTGTATATATTCTTGTTTGTAGAAAACTGCGAGAAAAATAATAAAAAATATTATGTTCGATAAACTATTAAATGACGTCATTTTCCATCACTTATACTTATTTAGAAGTGTAACTATAATACGGCTGTGTAATGAAGATGTTTAAATAAATGTTTGGTTATGAGAAATTTGATCCGTTTGTCTGAGCATTATTGAAAATCTACTGAAATATTTTCAGGGTTTACACTATTGATTAATTTTGGTTTCATTATGGTTCGACCGAGACGATAGGATAAGTACAATATGATAACACTTTATAACTGCACTATGTATGGATGCGCCGCGCCGGCCGCGGGGAGCCGGCAAATCCGCGAACAAAACATCGCCCATATGTTTAAAACTTTACATTTTCAGTCAATTTAATAAAAGCCATTTAGGAACCAAATAAATCTTTGAATATAATAAAAATACCATGACGCCTTCAATCCCAAACGGGTAGGCGATGCACTAACTATCTTAGCAAATTCCATTAAAATAAGCTATTGAGTCGAGCATAGAATACTTGTGTCAATTTTGTAGCTATCTTACCTGAATAGTACGCAAATCTGACTCAAGTTTTCGGTGCTCAATAGATTATTTATACTTATATAATTTCCTAAGAGGACAAAAGGCGTGTAAACCGATGAATATTTGTGTAAATAAACACGTCGTGGTTTGTACACAATACAAATAGATAGTACTGGTGAGAGTTAAATGACCTTGCCAATGCTTCGGAACGGCTAATTAGCCGCGCATCGGTAGTTGCAGCTGTCCGACGACAGGAAGCACGTAATCTGTGGGAGACGATATCATTATACAAACAATGCATCTATAATTTTTATTCTATAATTTACAAGTTTGTATGTTACGCATATGCGCGTAATTTCGAATAAAGAATGGGATTGACGATACGGTATGTCGGTGTATGTATCTGATACTTAATAGAACTTGATCAGAGGGGGGGCTTAAGTCTATAAATAGAATTAAGCATCCATATCTTTAGAAATTCCAGCTGGCATAAATTATGATCAAGTACCTTGTAATTATTTACCCAATTCCAAGTTAATATTTTAAATGTACTGTAAGTATGCGTATATTCTGTATGAAACAAACATTGTGAGGATACCTGCACGTGTTTCGAGAGTTGTGTGAAGTTCCCCAATTCGCACTGGGGGAGTCCCCCTCGCATTTAGCTAGAGTATGTCCAGTATAATGACAATGGGGCCGAGCCTATTGCATTTGGACCAATTATGGTGAAATGTAGGTGCACTGCACTGCACCTCAGCCCACCCCTTCGGGGATAACAGAATTACAGACTTCATAAATATTTTTTTTATATTCCAGCAACCGAGAATAGAAACCTTCGTGTACAAAGACCACATCTCAGTGGACGACCTCGGGATCACTGCCAAAGAGCACGATCAGATTAAGTTCACGATATGGTACAAGAAGAGGAACCTGAAGTCATACAAGCTGGAGACCAACGAGCCCACCGTCCGGAACGCGTGGGTTGAGGACATCACCTCGCTATTATGGGAACAGGCTATGCAGAAGAAAGGTGAGTTCATCAAAGATAATCTTGAAACGTTAGTTCATTAACATTAACCAGCGTACGTTTTATGATAGTACCTGTAGCGACCACTTCAACCGCACTACAAGCTACGCAGATGGCACTGCAGACGCATTCAGCTCGGTCTCGACTCACTGCAGACCTTCGAGCTAGCTTCCTGGCCCTTGCACACAAGACGCTGCCATTCAAAGATATCGACCTCCGGTCTTGGGGGGGAGTACTGTAGCGACCACTTCAACCGCACTACAAGCTACGCAGATGGCACTGCAGACGCATTCAGAACAATGACAATTGACGTCACAATCCTGAATCGCGCGATAAGAGTTTTCGGAGCAAGTAACATATATACAAGATCCCGACAATAACCGTTGGGGCATAGCGGCCGCCCCGCCAGGCATACCACCCGCCTGGCTGGAAGATCTTCCCTTTTCCGCTAAATTGGTGACCCCGACGTCCTTAAAATCCTTAAAATTATAAGAAAAAAATCGTCTGTTTACCTTCGCATTAAATTATTGTAAATTGTATATGTAATTCCACTAATATTATAAATGTGAAAGTTTGGAAGGATGGATGAATGGATGATTGCTACTTCATTACGGCAGAACGGCTAAACGGATCTCGATGAAATTTTGCACAGAGATAAATTACAGTCTGGAATAGCACAAGTGCTACTTTTTATAAAAAAATGTATGGTTCCCGTGGGATAGATTAATATGGTAGTAAATATTACAAACATACTCATGTAAACATACTCTTTAATCGCGGGTAACACCGCGCGGCGCAGTTAGTTCTTCTATATATTCGGGAGTAAAAGTAAATTACTGATAAGATTTCTTTAGGAAACATTTTATTTGAATTGAACACTGCTATTGGCCACGAATGGGCTTAACAGCTTTACTAAATTAATAAGGAAAATGTGTTCCTTGTACTTTTCATTTATACCGCGTGCTACCTAGACATCTTAAGGTCATTTTTGCATGACAATACTTAGTGGTAGCGCTACGGTTGACAAAATTTTCATAAATGATCAAGGAGTCCCCGATAGTACTGATTTTAAAACAACTTACAATACTGTTCTTATAAGTACGTATTGTTTGTCTATTTCTTATCTCTGTTGGTTAAAATATAGATCTTGTCCAGCAATGATACTGGGACGTCCGTATCACACAGATAAGGAATGCGTTAAAACAAAGCGATGACTAACGATGCAATTTTAATAGCCAGCTATTGTGTGGTCACCGGTAACGATTCAATTATTATTTACGGATAATAGATGTGTGGATGCTTGTACGTGTGGACTTTAGTCTTTTGGCTATCCTGGAAGACCTATTTCATTTCCCGGGATAAAAAATGGATCGTAGATATTGACTGGAATATAGGCTTTTACCATCCTTACTTATCTTCTTTTAGTTAAATTCCCATAGATGATTTCGAGATTCAGTGTTTTGGCTATACAGGAGCACACCTTTATCGGATCAATTTTTTTTAAATTAAAAATTAAATCTTTTGCAAATGTATCGCATTTTGTATTCAGAGAATAGGCACCTAACATAGGTTATGAAGACAACAAATGCGGAGAATGATAATCAAATCTTGAATACCAGTAAAGTTGTATTTTAGTAGTAAACAAATTTAGTAGCAGAAGCCTGATGGTTACATAAATTAATTTGCCTATTTTTGAGGATGTAGCGATTTTGAGAATCTATCCGAAGCCTTGGACCATTCGATAGAAAATGTGACTAATATTATCTATACCCATGACTTGGTAACCCACACCTCATATACCCCAATAGCAACGAGAATTGCATTCAATAGTGCGATAGTAGAGATTAAATATTATTTGACCACCGCTGTTGCTTGGATTGCAAATTCACAAGCAGAATTCGCCGACAACTCGTAAATCTTGACTTGTCTGCATTCCATTGTGAATTATAGAAGTCGGTTGCGGAAACGAAATAACGCTTGCAATAATAGACGTAAAGATGCATAGATTCTTATACACTGCTGACACTGCAGTCATGTCTTACGCGCGAAATTGAATCACTTGGATCGTATACACGGCGATATTTGATACGATTTCGTTACATGCAACTCGTGCAAGCAAGCAAATTTTAAGCTGCAAGTACCTACCTAATATAGTGCGGAAAATACACCTTTTGCTAATAGCTGATTGTTTCCTCTGTAAGTAGGTGATGTAAGTGCATTACGAACTCCTTAGAACGTAAGGTAAAATATATTATTTAAAGGAAGAATGTGAAAACTTACACGAACAAGATCTATTTTATTCCTACAGTAGGTAATATAATTTCAATGACTACAGTTCTGTTTATGCTGGAAGGAACTTGACTGGCGACCACATCCTGAGATCCCTTTTTAAACTTGTCATTACAGCCCCCTACCGGACTAAAATGAAACTCATTCCAATTTAACAACCAAACTGGAGTATTAAACGGCACTTAACTAAGCTATTCAGTCCGTCTTCATCCAACTAATAAATTGCACCCTAACTGTATTAAATTTTATTCATTCCAATGTATCAGTATCGACCGCCCTGATTACAAAATGGGACGAGTGTATTAAAGATAGAGTATATGTGACCTGATTAGCTGAGTAGGTAGTGACTCTGCCTTCTGCGCTGCGGGTCCCGGGTTCGTTACTGGTACGGTCAAACTTAATGTGATGAGCACGAATGTTTGTACCCGAGTCATAGATGTTTAAGTAAGTATTAAGTAAGTATTATATACTTATATAGGTATTAAGAATACACGCGATGCTTAGTTCGGGACCGTATAGTTTGAATGTTCGTCTGGCGATATTTATTTATTTATATTATTAGTTCAGTAACCTGTCTAACACCTTGCCCCAGTCGCTTCGGCACGATAATTTTAATGTGATATTAATGCACTCACATCTTGTAGTGATCTACTTTTCTTATGTTTTAAGACCCCGGTGTCGGCGGTACTGTCAGTTTCTCATAAAGAAAGTCCATGTGGCACGCACGCCGAACTAAAACTACCTAATTCCCGCATAGTTAATGCGAACGAACTCGTTAATTGATCGTCATCTGCTCCCCGGACTATACGTGTCGGAAGAAGCGAGGCTCTTTATCATGGGTTGACGCACCGGGGTCGACGACACAGTTTTTTATTGACCACTTTGCAAGTTGCATGTGCACGTGGCGCGCGTCTGTGGGAACGCAAGGAACTCGACGTTTTTCTTTGACGGCAATGTCGTTTTGTAGGGCGTACGCATATGCGATACTCGCTCTGTTTGCTATTTTTGCAAGACGTATTAATATTTCACACGCTGCTATGTATACCGAGACGTGGTCGCTTACTGGGCCCCATAAGAAGGCTCAAGGTCGCTCAACGCTCAATGGAGAGATCTATGCTCGGGGTTTCGCTACGCGATAGAATCAGAAACGAGGAGATCCGTAGACGAACTAAAGTAACCGACATAGCTCATAGAATTTCAATGTTGAAGTGGCAGCGGGCAGGGCACATAGCTCGCAGAACCGATGGCCGTTGGGGCAGAAAGATTCTAGAATGGCAATCACGAACTGGAAGACGTAGTGTAGGACGGCCTCCCACAATGTGGACCGATGATATAACACGCGTAGCAGGACACCGGTGGATGCGAGTGGCGGAGGACCCTGATATGTGGAAATCATTGGGGGAGGCCTATGTCCAGCAGTGGATGTGTTTCGGCTGATAGATGTGTTTCGGCTGATAGATAGATGTATACTTATCTATGCCTTCTTCATTTCTCCTGTCGAGTGTCGGTGTTATCTATCTGCAACAACTTCTCCTTGCGGATAATTATATAGGAGGAACTCCCAAGGGAACGCAGCGACAAGTACGATCGTTTTGAACTCTCGCCGTTACAATGCCACATTTCTCGCTAAGATTACGCCGATAAGCGTAAACTGGTGTTAAAATCTTTTCTGGTTACGCGTTTCTTTGTTATTCCGAGCTATTTCGCGACAATTGTAATTTCCTCAAATGCACAATGGGCTTTTGTCTATTGAGAAATACCTTTTGATTATACCAGGAGTGTATATGTATGTGAGTCATGCGCTGTGGCCGACACAGCGGTATTGTTGACCGATAGAGTTCAGTCTGCTCCATTACGTGAACTCTATCTACTATCGGAGGGGGAATGACGCTCGATCGATTCTATTATTATTGTTCGTATAGAATTATAGAGTTTGTGTTATGATCGTGTATTTCGAGCTGTCGATGTTCGCCGTTGTTGAAATTTGGTGCAACAACAATATTATTAGTTCTCACCGTTTAATTGCGAATGTTTCACATTATGTGAATGTGACACTGGTTTAAATAATCTTGTGTTATACTAATATGTTTACCCGCAGTCACTGATAAGTCATGTGTTAATGCTTCTAATACCTAGATAAGATTATACTAAAGCCATCCAATAATTTAATTTAAATATTTGTTTATATCCAAATAAAATTAGGTTTTTAAATTATATTATTAGGGTAATTATTGTATGTCGGACGGTTCTATTTTCTCGGTACGTGTAGCTTATCACTCGTTATCATTATCGCCAACCTGCTCAGGTGTGGTTTGCGATACTGCCGATAGCTGCAATAAACGATATTCACGAATTGCGCTAGCTCAATGTTACACCATAAATCATTTTATTTAGGCAGTCCACATTATGCAGATATGAATGTGGAATTACCCATTTTTTTAATGTTGTTTCAACTCAATATGAGTTTTACCCAAGATTGTAAAGGAGTTTGTACCATTTTAACAACCAAACCTGAATATCAATCGACACTTATCCTGATTATTCATTATTGTTTTGATTTAACTGCCCTATTCAAGCATTAGCGTACTAATTGTAGTTAAATGTAAGATTAGTTACGTTACGTTACATTCCAGCTCACCGCACAATGTTTGCCCCTACCGGATTAGAACCCTGGACCCTCAGTACATAAAGCGGTGTCACTATCAACTGTGATACTCGGGTCGTCATTATGAAAATTAAAAAAAACCTTTCTTTTGATTCCAGAACTACTTTTACAACAGCGAAATAAGAGGGTGTCCATGGTTTCCATGAACAGTGAGGACTCGACGGAGTCTGAAAGGAATGACGACAAATGTAAGTGTCCACAGAATACTCATATTTGAGGGCAATGTCTAATAGAGCTTTGTGTCTAACCAAATTTGTGTTTGACAAAAATATTGTATAGTTGTAAACTTGAGTGCTTTGACGCGCCATTCGATATTTCAATAGAAAACATCATTTCTACTGAGTACCTACATACATTTAAAAGTGTGTTTTTTTGTTAGTTTGAAAGAAGAGCACGCATCAATGAGTTTGGTCTCTTCACAAAATTTAGTATCTATATAAGTAATTAGCTGGAATGACACATATACATTATACAGGATACTTTTTTACCATTTTTTTTCAGTATTCCTAATAATATGATTATGTACGCATAATAAAAACTCTCATAAGCATGACTTTATATTGTATTCTTTATGAGATTATTATTTACAAGTCTTTCTGGCAGTTTAGTAGATTTTTTTTCTCTGTGTTAGTGCACGCACTCGGGCAGGAGGTAAAATGTAGTTTTTAATAAGTTGTACATTTGTAGTTATGACTTATCTAACGCGACGGATACGCGACGCATCACAATCGTCCGCCGTCGATTATTCCTAGTATAACTTGAAAAAAATATACTACCTATACACACGCACTTATTAGCTATTCTATATACGTCAATCCATAAAATAATGTTCCTTCCTATATTGTTATCTGCTTATATTTTCATACAATGAGTAATCATCCGCTCGCCCATCCGAGTGATAAGAAAATATCCCACAATGTACGGCGCTCCCCATGACGCATAGCAGAAGACTTAATAGGTAGTCGACGAGCGAACGTTACATTTTACTGTTACGTAAAACCACAAATAATATTAACACATTATTATTGTATTGGATAGACGCCCAATTTGTAAAAAAACAAATATACATACTTGTCAAATAATAAGGCAGGCATCAAATATATATCAGCCATATGGGATTTTAACTTTTTTTCACATGGATTGATTTTAATGTGTTTGGCTTTAATGATATTAAAAATCATAGTGCTTGCTACCGTCACTACTTGGGCCTGGCTCCATACTAGATAGCCAGTTCTTAGTTTTAATTACTCGGACTTTATTCTGTAGCGCAACAGAATTCGATACAATATTTAAAACCCATAAGACTACTTCAATAGTAGTATACATATCTTACATTAACAAGATAGTAATTATTTTTTTGTCTTGTTTGGGGCGGGCGCAACGCCCTCCCACCACAGTTACTCATATAAGCCAAGGGTTTATAATGGTATCTAATGAACTCGGCTAGTCTTTGGGAAAAGTTGGATTGTCATTGTACACCTACACACTTAAAATGTTTAATTAGTTTATTAGCAAAATTACTTGTAGATTTTTTTTATTTATGCACGGGAAGTGCATCGAACATAAAAAATAAATCAATTCAATTGTCCATAGATTAAACATTCTGTGAATTCGGGGGTGGAAATAAGAACCTTGTTTTATGGATTGATCGATATCACTCCCTCACTGTGCACCATTGATCACATTTCCATCTCTGCTCCAGGTCGGTTAGGTGGATACGTACTCGTCAAGTTGCACCAATGAATTGCTTTGTAGGTCAGTACTTAGCTTCACGCTTCCAACTTACACCTCGCCGCTGTTGCCTTTCCGCCTCTGTGTTCGCTTTTCCTGGCTTCAATTTAATCAGGTTGTATCTTATCATGATTATATTGTTTTAATATAATTATTCCTCTGTACTATTATTTTTCTCACTCCAATATCCGGGGTTAGTGGGATTTGCTCATTATTCTAAGTTGCTTCCTAAATAAAGTCACTCGTAACGTATAATGAAATTCAGTGAGCTCCAACTTAACGGTTAACATAACGGAAAAATAATCCTAAAATAATTATCTTCTCTTCTGTTCCCTGTTTTATGTTATGTTATTAGGTTAATCGCTGTTAGGCTGGCAGTTGTTTAATTATTTTTATTTCTTTTGGTGAAAGGTGATTCTCGGTGATCTGGTTCAGACGTTTTTTTCTAAGATTATATATAATCCACAACTATTGAATTAAGACAATTCTCTCGTATTCCAGATAATTCTCTACGAGGCGTGCCGGGTGAGGTCCGAAGGTCGGGGGAGAAGAAATGCCGAAGAACCACGTGGTATTGCGAATGAGCTGCTAGCTATACTCTTAGGCCTGATCTACTTGACATTCCTGCGAAGGAATCGTGCCCCGATGTTACCGCCAGGGCATTAGCGTTTTGTGTATTGCATTGCTCAAGCACTGATGGACGTAACTTATTGCGATTTATTGAAGATTTTTTATGGATAACGGACTGACGAGTACATGGTCATGATCCATGTATAGTATTAAAAGAGATATGAGATATTTCCACATCACAAATTATAGAAACGTATTGTTAAGAAAGCTGAGCTATTCTGCTACGAGCCAATGAACGAATTGTTTTGTATAAAATATTATATTGACATAAAAATCGGTATGAACATAGTTGTAAATAAAAAAAGTATGAATGAACGTTTAAAACATACCTAATATGTAAGATATATTTTTCGATATTATTTGTAACTTGAACATTCGTGTCCTGTGTCAGGATTTCTAACAATTATGGAGCATCTTAGATAATAGCTGTGGACGTACTGGGTTGAAATGGTACGACTTCCAGTCATTGTTTGGATATCGTATATTGGCCAAAGAAATATGTGTTTGTAGCGATGGCCCCTCCACCGGTCCACGTACAACAGCGTATAACGTACTCATATCATATCTAATTTTGATGAAAAGTGATTGACCTTTATCTAACTAAAGCCCCTACATCTACCACTTAACTGTACACAACTTCTTGAACTTCAAATACTTTATAAGCGATGGCCGTAAACATATTCATGAAGGTCATAAATACGGCGCAGCTTCGCAATAGAAACTTTACGATATGTTCAACGGGTGTGATAAAACATTATTCAAAAAGGTATTATACTTTATGTTATTGAAATTTCAGTCATTATTTTACGAGTATATCACGGGGTGTAAGTGGCTTCGTAACGAAAACTGGTGCTATGGATTCAGCTCATGATTCTGGACACACCCAGAGTTGGAATATTCTGTCAATCTTTTCATGAATATACGCATTTTTCTTTGCAGTGTGTTAAATTGATTTTAGCAATTCAATCGTAATAGAAGTCTCTCGACGTTATTGTAAA
Source organism: Pheosia gnoma (assembly GCA_905404115.1). Classification (NCBI taxonomy): domain Eukaryota; kingdom Metazoa; phylum Arthropoda; class Insecta; order Lepidoptera; family Notodontidae; genus Pheosia; species Pheosia gnoma. The sequence continues at coordinate 4,636,118 of FR989894.1, read as the reverse complement.
TAAAAAAATACATAATAGCTAATTTAGATTTAAAACTGCAATGTAAATTAAAACTCGATACGCTCAAGCGCGCTCGCCACTCGCACAAGTTGGGTATCGCGATCACAAGGCTTACGATACATTGCGCGCTCAAAAATTACAACATTTGTTACCCATGATTGTCGACATAAATGATTTCTATAATTTTATTATAGGCATTAAGTGTAACCTTCACCCACAGATTTCGTTACCATGCCCCTAACACCCGGTATTGTTGCAATGTCTAGTATATTTTTGTAAATAAGTATAATTTTATTAAACTATCTGTACACTGTATGTAATGTAAATTTAATAAAATATGATGTATTATTTTTAACATGTTTCATTTTGTACTGATTATGTACTGAGGTAAACTACTAACTAATAATAATTGCAGAAGCATTTACATCATTTAAATGTAGCTCTGCTGATGGGATCTGCGTTTAATCACTATAATGATAGCTATACTGAAAGGATTTAGCCTGAAATGAATGGGTGTGTAGTTCTTCTAACGTACCCCGTTATGGGTACATTATGACAATAATGTAATATGTTATGAGTATGTAAATATCGTACGTAGCCTTCATTATCATTTTACCCTTATTGCTGAAATACCGAATCAAAAGAAAAATCTCGACATTTAGTGTTGATAAACAGACCATCGTAATCGGGATGCTATTCCTCTAGTGATAGGTAGGTACATAGCAAATCATACTCTTGTGAAATTGCTGATTACATTTTGGTAGGATCTTATTTATTTTGTTTTTTCTACTAGTTCTTGGTCATTGATATCCGAATGTTTTTAAATAACGTAAAAGGTTTAGGTCTCAGAAATATAAAGTCAGTTGACGTATGAGAAAAATTTGTACTACTCCTACCTGTATATTTTAGATGCAATGTTATTAGCATTTACTTAGAAACTTGTCGGAGTCATATTATGTTATCCTCTATTTATATACAAAACAATTTCGTGTTAGTTACACCATTTATAAATCAAGAACGGGTGGGCCGATATTTATGATCTTAGATTTTTTAATTTGTCTCAGCCGTGACTAGCAGAATAACTATACTTTATAATAATATATAATAAAGATAATATATTTTCTCATACATCCTAATTCTGAGGCGGTACGACGTTCGCCGGGACAGCAAGTTCATAAAAACGTGAAACCGAGTAAGTAATGAAATACGTTCACCTGAAATCCGCAATGCGAAAAATTATGGCATCCGCTGTGAAGTGGGCCCGAATATTCTACCTGAAGGCTAAATTTTATTGCCCCACGCTGTTTTCGAACAATTGCATTAATAGTGTATCAAGTGAGCGCCTCGCAGCCTTCTTTACAGCTATATGGAGCGCGCTGGAATACAATTAAAGTTTTAATATTTTAACACTGTGAAATCACAATTTGAACTGGAGCTGTGAGCAAAACTGCTATAATTAAATACATAAAATAAACTAATTTCCGAGCTCACTCGCAGTTGGCTCTCTGGTATTCTTCACTACCCTTTGCACGTTGCTCGACTGTCACTTGTAAACAAGTATTATATTCCACTTGCATTGGTATTGTTCAGGTATTACTTTATGTTGTTCTGTGGATCTACTTTATATGCATTAAGCATTACTCATGACTAGCTCCTGCGGCAATGAGTCCTTAGAATTTGGATGACAGACGTAACATTCCAACATTACAATTCATACAAGCAATGAATACAATTATACCGAACAATCATTCGGATACAAAATTGGCTGGCGCTGGTACAAATATACAATTCCCATTTTTTTTTTGGTGTTCCAAATAGCAGTATCGTACAAAGAGCAAAATGACGTCTCAGTGGATGGGGCGGTTTACGGCGCCATTTCTCTGAGCCCGACTTGTTTCGACACGAGTTCTTTGGCGGCGTCTTTAACACTCCCCGGAGGGTTCATTTATATATTCGCAACACGGAGGCGGCAATAAAACTGCGTTATCCTGGTCATTATTTAGTCATCGCCCGGCCTCTTCGCCTACTCTAAGAAAATAAAATGCATTCGAATGACTCCTGTAGGTACGGTGCAATTTCATGCACCATCAAATGTACCCTCAGTCGTAACCTTGTTTATGATGTTTATATTGAAAAACTTTTATATGAGCGTATGAAAAATATTTACGAATAAAATTTTCGTCTCTAGTTTATATAGAGCATCCGACGCGGTTCAGTGCTTTAAACAAGTTTATTGTCTTCTTACTTCCTTTTGAGTTCGTTGTGAAATTTATTATGAACTGACTTATAAAATAGCTGTATTTGGTTTTATTTTCGTAAAAAATACTTAAGGGTATTAGTTTCATTATCGAGAACCGTTAGGTAGGGTGCTGGTCGCGGCCGGTTACGAGTCAGCCATTTTATGAGGCGGCTCTGGGCGTCGCTAAATCTCCTTATTTATCCGGGAAAACATAAACCGTGGTCTCAGCAAAAATTAATTGGCTCCCACGCCTCTCTTTGCCACATTAACTATTTGAGAGTTTATTGTTTTACTTGTTGTGTTGTAACCCCTATTGATTCTCACAAAAGGTACCATTATTTATAGTGCCTATATGTGTGTGCCTGTGCCAAGTGCCAAGTGCCTATAATGCATTATTTATATGCCTATGTCATATTGTTTTAGTAATAAATAATTAAGTTAAGCTTGGATTCTTCCACCAGGGTATCCGACCAGAACCCAAAATATCTTGTGCATCAAAATTCTACGGATTTGATGTGATCGGTGAAAGCGTAAATACGCAAAAGTTTGCAGAGTAGGTATATTTCAGAAATATTCTTACACGTAAAAAGTTCAAGTAGGTACCTATACCAAGAACTTTTACTGTCTGTTTTGTATAAGTAATCTTTAGAGCATGTGTTATACCAGTACACTTTTTATTTTTATGACGGGACCAAATTTGGCGTGTTGCTGAAACGACGGATCATAACCGTTGGACACAGCAACTGTTTGCTATCCTATCCGTAAACCAGCCATTGTTTTGTTCTCGGAATAACAGAGTTGGAAGTTAGTTTGAACCTTATCGTGCTGGGATGTGAGACGTTTTCCGGCTGTAGCTATCATTGTTGTGGTTGCATCCATCGGGACCTCCCCTTACTCACGCGTGGCGATTTTATTTTAGTCTCTATAAAAAGTGCTTGCTTTCACCTGGCACTTCTTAAAGCGCGGCTTGTGGCAACGAGCGGACACACTTCATTAAAGCCGTGGTATTTGTTGTATAATAAAACTTCGTAGTTTTTTTTATTGGAGTTCTTTGGCCAGACAGATAAACGACTTGAATCCTTCGATTCCGATGAAAGAAAAAGAAATGAGCTTTTCAAAAATAAAAGAACAATGTTTGTTGGCCTTTGTGCTTACACGACACGTTTTGTATAGAAAAGTCTGAAACAATGAGTATAAAGCAAATATCGCACATGCGACCAGTTGCTGCAGTGCCAACAGATACAAATTAGATTGGAGTATCTCCAAAAGGATGCACCTGCCTACTAACGTCAAATGTAGCTTGAAACACAGACATCTTCTGAATCGAATATTGATTACAGCATTTTTTGTAAATGTTTTCTACACACTAAATTATACTTACGTAAAAAGCTCCTTCAATATTGACGCTGCAAAAGTATGAAGATACTGGATTTTATTTTGTTCGAAAAAAAAAGAATTCTCTCTAGCCAAATTTCACCAAGCCGAGGTTAAGGTACATATTTTTATGTATTCGGCCGTAAACTTGGAGTATAGTTTTATGGATATGTTTTTCAAAGTGCTACGAGTTTTAAGAGGGATTTCTCTTCGGAACTACGTGTCTGCTGTTTAATAAAAATGTTTGGCGCAAATTCGCGTTTGTTCGAATTGTAAATTACAGTATCGCGTTCAGTTAGTCAGGTGTCGGTGTTTAGACACCATATCACAGGCTGCAGTGATCCATTGCGATGGCCGCGTAATCCCGGCTAGAGGCTTTGTCTCACGTCCAGCTTACTTTTATTACCGTGCCTGCATCGCGAAATAAAACAAAATTGGCGGGAATTTATGGGCCACAGCCCCACCGTGGCTGCGGGGTGGGAAGTTTTCAATTTGAAACGAATAACTTGTTTGTCCTTCTGTAATAAGGAGGGTTTTGGTGCGGGTATTATCGGGCCGCAATGGCTGTCGCGGGTTCCTTAAAACTACTTTCCTGGTTTTATTACCTAAGTGCTGTGGGCGGGCGTAACTCGTCTCTTCGTGTGTGTTACAATGTTTGGCAGGGATTGGTTTCCAACATCCCATAGTTGAATCGAATATTTGGATCGTGTATTAACTATTACAAGCACTTGAGCTATTTGCTTCAGGATCATTTTACTTACAATAATAAAACTGCCTCATTTTTATTTATTAATTTAAAAAAACTAAAGTTAAAAGTATTTTACACAGTTTTTAAATAAAATTAAAACTTACAATTAAAGTTAAACTAAATAGTAAAATAATTAAAAAACTTAAAAATAGGATAACAACAAACTATGTATCAAAAAGACCTTGTCCGCGTGGAATGGTGGCAAGAATGCTGGCTGCATTTCCTCGCTGTATTATCAAGCTATTTGTTTGTGCGAGGAAACAGCCAGCCCTCCTGTCACCTGTGGACTAATAAAACTAAATATCGAAATCATCATTGCCCTTTTTTATCCAGTTACTCTATATCTCATGGATGTTATTCGTGTCTCCCTTACTCCTCGACGTTTACAGCGAACATAACGTTTCTTCAGCGAGAAAATTGAATGTTAAAGCGCGTTACCTGTCCCTAACTGAATAAGTTATGAGGTCGGGGCTATTGGTAATGAAACTTGAATGACCTCGGCCGTGTAAACCGTCTGCGGAATGGAATTTCCGTGTTTACACTCCCCACCGGCGGTTTATTCTGTTGCGTTAAGTGCCACTACAGAATGCACGCTTTTTAACAGCTCACGTTTATATTGTTTTGGTTAAATTATGCCTTTACGTGTTAGGATCGGTTACCCAAATGAAATATCTATAAGGCTTACAATACAAGTGCCAGTAAAAATGCATGCGAATGTAAAGTAACTCGCATTTGATCTTGCATTTCGCGCTGGCATGTGTTTTATTTTTTGCTAGCAAATATTTAGCACTAGCTGCGCCCCGCGGTGTTACCCGCGATTAAAAAGTATATCCTTTATCCCACGGGAAGCATACATTTTACCGGGATAAAGCCTATGTGCTATTCCAGACTATAATCTATCTCTGTGCCAAATTTCATCCAGATCCGTTCCGCTGTTCTGGCGTGATTGAGTAACAAACATCCATCCAAACTTTCACATTTATAATATTAGTGGGATTAGTGGGATTATTGAACGTTGGTAAGGAAAGGCTTAATTTAGAGAGTAGGACTAAAGAAGTATTTTCTGATTTCTAGTTTTCATTTTTCGGTAGCATAAATTAATTCAGGTAAGTATAATTAAATGATTGAGTACTTAAACACTGAATTGAACAATGTTTCAAAAAATATCTGTCTTTTCTAGAGAATGCCAGTGGAACATTGAGAGGGTAGGTTCAATACGACATTTCCCAAATTCTAGTTTTTTTAAGATACTGTGTACAGTATATATTATGAAATAAAATTCAGTAATAATATTGAAAGGATTGAGTAAACAAACGAAACTGAATAAATATTTGCAAGTGGCAACTCTCACCTAAAGTTTGTGAAGAATGCTATTTTCTCAGTTAGTCCCGATCCTGGACCTGCCAGTGGAACTTTCTATTTTTCGATTGCCCGTGTTACTAAGTTGGAGAATGTATTTGAACTGCTAGAGTAGCTTGTCGCGGGTTCACAACTGGATTTCATTCGCAAGTTATTTTGCACTGTGTGTGGGTGTAAGCACTGGTCGTGACTCAGTGAGAATTGTTGAGTATAGAGGTGAATTTGAAACTCGAGGGTAGTAACAATTTTTATTAAGAATACAAAGTGTTTGTATTTTGTTTGTGTGCTACATAACTATTATGTAAATAAAACAATCGTGAATTCGTTTTCGTTAGTTAAATGTATTCTTATGCTATAGACCCAATAAGACTTTATGTACGTAAACATTAGCCCCCGAATTTATAGACGTTTTACAACTTTATCAACCGTCGTATAGTACTGCGCAAAGCAATACTCTTGTGCGCAGTACTATATGACGTGTGAAAGTTCTAAAACGTCTATACATTGGGGGGTTAACTTATATTTAAGTTCCTAAAGATATCGTCAGTTATTACACCTGCTAATCGTTGTAAACATAATTTTATCACCGACCAAACCAAAGTAAAACCATTCCTCGTAATTTTATATACTTAAGAGGCAAGCGTCTAGATGTTCGCAGCAACTAAGTGGAACGCCCTAATAATGTGTCTTGCGGAACAGGCCGTAGTTGCGGGGGCAGCTCCAGACAATGTTCTTGCGTCATTAGTAACGTCTCAGCCGGCGATTATCAAAGCAATCAGCCGTTCTGCAAACTGTTGCCAACCGACTGCCTGCCTGTGATAGGTCTGGGATGTATCGATATTTTTTTCCTTAGAAATCCGTATCTGTAAGCTTAGAAGTTAAGCAGCAGCCCAGAAAGCAGAGTAGGTACGTTTTGTAGTATTAATGGTGTATCGATATTATCTTCAGAAATCGGTATCTGTAAATTTAGAGGTTAATCAACATATTATTATATATTAGTGTTGTCGGGTGTGTACGTTTCGTACTATCGTGCACTTTACTTTCTATCATAATTATATCAATTTTGATTGGACGGCACAGGCACAGGACCGTAGCAAACCGTGACGCTAGAGCTAAGTAGGAATTGCTACGTGAAAATAACCTTAAAGACTGCAGGCAGAAATGTACTCTATAGTACTTACCGAATTAATGTGTTGTGTGTGAAAATAAATTAAGAACGTGTAGGTATTTATTATGGCACGATTTTCCCTCAAACGTTAAACCCTCACGTTCCCTCAAACCTAGACGCTACAAAATACTGAAATTAAACTGTATTGTTAAATAATCCTCAAAATCTCACTGTGAAAAAGTGTAAAATTAGTATATATTAATTTTCATTGTCCTGACTAGCATGGTATCGTGAAAGGAATAGTGAGGGTACAACTTGGGCCCGCTTCTCGAGGCATGCTCACGAGGCCGCGCATTTTAAAGCAAATTAACTAAATTATTCTGCGTATTAGTTAACAAACTACTCAACTACAAACGTTTTATCGATAATTTTATTATTAACGTGAACATCACTAAGGCAATTGTCGAGTGTTTGCTCGAGTTTGGGCGGCCGCGGCACTGGGCGGGCGGAAGTGGTCGAGGGCCGTTCTTAGTTTAACTGTTGCGTCACTTGATTGTCGCCGACTGCCGAAGTCTAACTGTATCCACCCCCTATTGTTACAACTGTTTGTATTTATAATAACCAAAGGAGATTAGAATGTTTATTATTAGAAATATATAAACAAATGAAAATTTATAGAAGTTGTAGTCAATTTACAATGGCTTTACCAAGCCTTTTCCAGAAGATAAGGGTTGTGTAATATTTAAAAATAGACGAAAACTTTTTTAAATATGAGGGGAAGACTGTATTGAAATGTGATGTCACTTAATTTATGAAGCTAACTGATGCAAACTGGTCAAAAAATAAAATTTGTAATAGTGAATAATAATAACTAATATATCTGTGAATTAAATATAGTTCAGTTTTCTTGCATATAATATTCTACGAACTCCTCATATTTTTAGCTTTTGATTGAATTTATGGCGGGTTTTGACGAAAATTAACTTTTTCCTGGGATTCGCCGAGGCTCAGACCTCGGCGTAGTCCTTGAACACCAATGTACGAGCGAATACATTGAATATTATTGGAAAAAAATCTCAGTAATTGATCTGTAGGTATTGTTACTTAATCATCTAATCTCGGTTCGGCCAATTGACAAAAATAAAAATACCGAAAGCTCGTGACTTCATACCGATATCAAATTACAAGCAATAGGCTTACGACCTGTTTCATACAACGTGCTGATAAACCCTATCAAAGATATTTCGACAGACTTGGGGCCTCTGAAACAGCACATTGTGTAACAAACCTTTCACAGCAGAATTTACATAGCAAATAAAAGAAGGCAGACATTAGAAGATTAGGGAGTTAAGTGGTGAAAATCGGGACACTAAAAGTGATTTACATTTAACTGAGAGCGAGGAATATATACTTCGGATTACTAAAGCAATTCGTTGCTTAATTCGTGGGCCAGCCAAGAAAGATGGGCGGCCAACGATCCCGGCGCGCCTCGCACCCAAGTTTAATTACAACGCAGGTTTATTCACTCTAATTTCGGGAATTTTGCATTCCCCGCGCGAACCGCGGAAGGGTCCGAGTAAAAGAAAATGACATTCGTTATTCTATTACGTTAGGCAAAGGAGCACAGAAGAGCTCTGTAGGCAATGGTAATTACTTTTGTGTTGGCGTATTATATCACCGGGATCTGTTTTCGTGGACTGTTTTCCACGAAGTCGGATCCCGTTTTCTGCTTACGAAAGTATCTACGGCACGCCATTGTGTCGGGCCACGTGGATGGCCCCTGCTCTGTCATGCGTACCGAGAAGATTGCCCCCTCTTTGTTGTTACTCAAGGCTCTACAATCAGAAAGGATTCCTACGATTTAGCAAGCCACTGTCGTTTTTCGAGAGAAAATAGTATTTTTATCTTTACTACTAGGTCATCCTGTGGATTTACTCGTGTGAATGTTGACTTTTAAACCTTTCTTTCTGGATGTAATAATTTACTTTGTGCAATTAAGTATTTGGAATCGTTTGGTCATGTATACTGGAATTGGGTGCGAGTCGACGCGTGCGCCTCTTGCCGCGCATCGGAGTGCGTCTCGGTGCCTCGGCTGGCGGCAATAGAGCTCCCAAACGGGCTAACTTTTCTCCTTTCGGTCGTTACGAGGCGCGAATTGCCAGCGTTACAATTACTGAGCCGCCCGCCATATTTATGCCGGCGGTAACCAAATTGCCCGATATTATTCCATCCCATTGAGTGCGAAAAGCGCAAATTAAACCGATTTTATATTGGACGATTTTCCTCGAGAGCGGGGGCGAGATATGTTCGTTGTTAGATAAGGAGCCGAGAAGATTGCGTTATGAAATAAGAAAGGAATTGCACGTTTTAAAGAGTTGCGCTCAAATAAATAAGCCGCTATGTTTCGTTATGTTTTTGATTACGATTAATTTTGTTGGTGCGATGTCGTTATGTAATGAAGCAGTTGAATAAGTTTGCGTTGCTAAGCTACTGTACGAATTGGTTTACAGTTTAGTGGGGAGCGCACATGAGGTTTTAAAATTTTGTAAATCCTTAGTAAATTAGCAGACTTCTATAGACAACACTTGATACATGAACTAAATACCGTAGCTATGGATCAGTTAGATAAACTGTTATTCCAATTGCTCTCAGTGTGGTGGTTTCATCTATCAGCCGAAAGACGTTAATTGTTGGACTAGGCTCCCTGATGACTGCCCCACATCAAAGTCTTCCAACACACGCATACACGGGTTGTATGCGACGCAAGTGAATATCATCGGCCCAACTTGTAGGTTTAAGTTGACTAATTATTCAGCGAATGATAAATCAGTTACTAATTTGTGCTTAATCTCATTCATTTCATCGTAAATAATGTCAAATAACGAGAGAAATACAACATTTCAGCTGTTCAATCAAGAATTTCAATGAGGCAGCAGGTATTCTAGCAATATTTTTTACTCGTAAAATAACTTTTATCAGCCGTTTGGGGTTTGGAAAAACCGCGAATACTACTAAAAATTTACAAGTGAGTTGCTCCCGCCCTTCGTATAAGCGAACTGTTAGAAGAAAATGGAAAAGCAACCGAAAGATATATCTTTGAGGGGTCCAGATATTTGGGAAACTATATAGCCTAATGAAAGCGAACGAGGGCGGCCGGGCGCTAACAACTAATTGGCTATTCCGGAAACTCATTTGAACACAAAATGGATTTTGTATTTAAATTTTAGCATTCCGTAAAACAACGGCGAAAGTTAAATGCATAAGGCATTTTGGTTTCCATGGATTTACTCCCCATTTATCTGGTTGGATTACGCCCGTCCGTTTTACCTGTGTACCTACCGGACACCAATACGTTAGACATAAAACTCACTGGAACTGAAACCTCCATAAAATACCGTAGCTTTTTAGGACCTTCTAAGGAGACAGTTTTTATCGACCGACGTAAATGAATCCTGTAATTTTGTGTGTACTTTATTATGTGTACCATGTGTCTAAACGAGGCAATTTATTTATCAAAAATAAATCAAAACGAGTTGCTCTCGCCATTCAGCGAGGAAATGCTGCCAGCATCATGGGCACGCTACATAGGCCAATTTTTTACACATGTAAATATTGATGTTCGTATGTAATACTTAATCTTTTCATATTCATTATAATTCCTTTTTAGTAGGATAGCTGGACATATTGTGTAAACAGAATATCATAAATTATTAACTAAAACAAGGTTAATATCGGAAAGTAGAGTCTGAGGCGAACTTCGAATGGAGTTTCAAATGTCATCATTATTCAGCAACACTATAGCAGATACATTCGTCCTGCTTCTGGGAAATCCAACGTCTGGTTCGTCTAATGACGGCTGTGCTCTGAATACTGAGCGGCCACAATCCAACATAGTCCTATGTACCGCTTTATAAACACACTTCATGAAATGCATCTTTATGATATATCTCCAATAGTCGCCTCCATACTAACGCAACATAAAGTAAACATAAATCAAATAGTTTACTTTCTCCGTCTGGTTAAATTGTGTATTGTTTAAGTCTCCGGCGTGCGTTTGCTCGGGTGGGTCGCGACATATTGTCTGAGAACTCCGCCGACGCCTCTCCAATAAATAAGCAGGTCACATATTGAGGGGGGCGGAGGGGGAATACAATTGTAACTTTGTTGCTCCAGCTTACGGGAAGGCAAAAGTTTAAAAAATACAAGTTTCCTTGCCCCCGGGTCGCGGGCTCGTATGACGAGCGACGCCGACGTTCGCACGTACGCAAGGCGCCCGAGCCCACGGGGACTCCGCCTAAAACTCATTGCATTCTAATACTTAAATAGAAACACGATTACGCTCGAGAAACTCATTTAAAAATAAGAAAGAAACCCTATTAACATTGGTATGCGGTAGCCATTCCGATGGCCTTTCCCGTAACGTTAGTCGGAATAAGAATGAGAACCCATTAAAATATCCAAAGATTTAGTGCATAACGAGCGGCTACTGTTTCAGTATTTCCTTAAAGCAAAATGCCACCTTATATTTCTTCGTGCTTTTGGTAATTTAATGGCGATGGGAACAAAAGTGGTTTGAAATGGGAGCTTATAAAAACGGCAGTGTTAAGTGATCGATCAGGGGTGAAAGTTGTTAATCTTGTCCCGCACCGCCGAAGTTCCGGTCGGTAAGTTCTGAATATTACTTAAGAGAGTCGACACAACAAGCAATTAGTATGCAGCGGAGCCGAGCTACATTTTTTCACATTATGCTAAGTCCCAAAGAAAAACTGTAGGAAGTACGAAGGGGAAAAGGGGGGCACTCCAGCGATTCCCAATAATTCATTAGAGCGGCCGTCGTCACGGGGTACGAATTAAAATTAATGATTCGCGAGGACGGCAGCCGCTTTCGCAGGATCTCATTGTATTATCTAGTCACTTTTTATCTGTAGAGATAATTTAAACTTGCCGTCTAACAGGTGTCGCGGTGACTTTTCTCTATTAGCGATATTGAGAGGCCAGTAAATACTGAATCGGAAAGTTATTAGTACCTTATGTAGGTACCGCATTCGCAGTTAATACCCACTTAAATTAAGTTTTTTTAGCCATCGAACTTGTTATGAAAATACAAAAATCTATTTAGAAATCATTAAGAATATCACAATCGACATTGAATCTCAAAAACAAATTCCTAAAACATAGAGATCCCACATCAGGGACTTGATAAAAGATTCGTGACGCGTAGGACATGTATACCTACTGGCACAAACATATGCAATTATGTATCACCACTGTTCCGGTTCAATTTGGCTCTAATATCTTTTGATCCTTCGGGATTTGCACCGACGCTGTTGTCGCATGATTTGATGAGAATTCGAGCGTCAAGACGCGACGCGACATACAAGTCGCGTTTCCAGTTTCTTGTCACGCGCGGCTGGCTCAAATAGGGCTTACTACCCCCTGCTGCCGCCTGTCGTCCTAGTATAAAGTATACTGTGGAATACCTAATCTATATACGTGTTAAAACTATTCGGGTTTTCTTAAAGCCTTAATTTATCTCGTTTTTAAGTTAGGCTACATTTTTGGAGTATTTATTTAAACATTCATATATCATTCGTCCTGTTGTCCTACATATGCTGACTCATCATAGTAGTATTCAAACGTGGTTTCTCTGCGTCTAATATTTTATATACTTTTACCGTATAAAAAAACTGTTGGTACTATATAAAACGAAGTCAGTAATACTGAAATCTAAAACAATATCAAGTTTCCGCACCCAAATATTTCAGCGCCCGAGTCATCGAAGCTAATATTAGCAACATAAATAATAATATACGCCGCAGAAAGCCGCGTCCCCTGCCGTAGCGCCGCTAATAACCACGCGGGGGTGACAGGAGTCTGCCAACTGATATTGTCGTCAATTTGTTTGGGGCCGTCTGCTTAAGATTCGAGCGGGTCGCCCGCCCCGGCCCGCCCCGGCTTATGAACACACCACAAATAAGAACAACAAAGTTGAGATGTCAGGCGATTAGCCGCAAGTCACGGTATCATCCCTTTTTTCGTCGAGTAAATATATTTTGTTCACACGAGCTGGGGCCCAACGAATTCAGTGACGCAGTATTTGTTCTTTCTCTTAAATTACTCTCGCTCTTGCGTAGAAAGGGTATCCGTTTGTTTGTCTATAATTTGGTCAGTTGGCGACATGAATCAGTTCGCTATATATTCAACCCCCAAATGTATATAAAGTTGTACAACTATGAAAGTATTTCGTCTACTATCTCAAACGGTTGCGGAAAAATCGCGTGACAGCACAGAAGGCCGCAACATGTAAATAAACGTGAAGAAACGCAAGATACCGCCGCATTTTATTTATTTATATTTCAATTGCTAACTGCACTTACATTTTACACTAACACGTGCAGCGAAGCACGTTATAAAATTGTACCAATTATGTTAACTTAGAAAACTAATACAAGGCTTAATAACTAAATTATATTTTGAAAAAAATATGTCGGCATATGGTTGCTGAGCAATCAGGGCGCTGAGCATATTAATGGCTTGGGTCGTAGGAGCGTGCCGAGCGCTCTGCATTCGCGCAGGCGGTGCTAAGAGCAGGGCCCCAAGTGTGCTAACACAATCGATTCATAATCGAACAGCAACCGCATAGTACCTGTCACTTTTGACAGATATTGTATGGGATATCTGTCAAAAGTGACAGTTACTATGCGGTTGCTGTTCGATTATGAATCGATTGTGTTAGCACACTTGGGGCCCAGGCGTCGTGTGCGCGTCCACATCCCGTCAATTCCCGTCCGGCGAGAACAACGAGCAGCGGGCCAGAGCGGTCGGGTTGTCAATCCCATTGTTGAGCAGTTGCTAGTAGTGCATCAACAATGCACATTTGCGTCTTAATTCTAGGGTGCTACTTAACATTTCGGACTTTGCGGACGAACAAACACATAAAACACGCACCAATATAAAAGGTACTTGTTGGAATCCCATGTTCGAACTGCATTTGCGGCAATTTCCGCGCACATACGCGTAGCTCCGGTGTTGTCCGTTTTAATTGTTCATCAGTCGTTAGCCCCCCAGTCGCAGGCACGTACAAACTTACACCCCTCCATATATCACGTTGATTACTCAAAGTGAGGAGCTATCATATTTTTATTTCCTTAATGCGGAGTGAATTAGGCTGGTGAGAATTCGGTGTCGCATTGATAACATAATTGGATTATGCCGTTATGTCCCTACGGTTAGTCTAGGCGTAGGTGTGATAGCACTGATTATTGGCAATAGGTCAATTAAGTTGTCAATTAATTGGATGGATAGGAGACTGCATGTACAGGAGAGGAAATCGTCCAATCACAAAGGAAATTATACAGCCTACAGTGATAGGTTGTAAGGACATTATCTTCGAGCATATGTTATGTACCTATTTAATGAGAGATAAGGCAGATATCAAAATGGGATATCTATATTGATAGCTTTGTTTGAGTGACTCGATACATACTTCAACTGACGTATGTACGTTCGTTAGTTTATAGGGCTATTGACTATAACTATAGAGTGATATAGAAATAATTGGCGATGTTTTAAACTATAACTCTAAACATGATCCAGTTTATTTAAAGACCAATAAAAAATAAATAAAAAAATAAACCTACATTTTAAATATACCGAGTATTTTCATCATTATAGAATATTATTTGAAAAAGTAGGTGACAGGGTTTCCCATGACATATTGATGATATTCTTTTTCTTATTTGCTTAACTGCATGAGCAATCATTAATGTCAAGCCTGAACTAATTTCAGGGTTTTTTTTTACATTACATTTTTTATGTTCCTAAAATAAGCAGAATCATATATCACTCGGTCATCGATTTCACTCCGTATATACATACAGGTCCAAGCAAAAAACTAAAGTAAATTTCGAAACCATTAGGTACCCATTACATTTTGTTGCTGAAGCCCTAAAATGTACTTTTATATCCCCAAAAGATCTGTAAAAGATCTCCAATATATTAAAGCTACGTACCATCAGTATAATAAATGGCAATAGAATTTAAGGCTTTGAAAAAAAAATATGTGCGTGACTCGGCAGGCGCCGTGAGGTCGCCTCGCCATACAATTGTATAGTCGTAGAAATGCCGGCCAAGTTTACTTGACCCCGGAATATATACCGCTTTACCTCGCTATAATGTTTTTATGAGGGGAAATACGGGGGCAGGGAGGGCTTTTCGTGCCTGGTGGGTGTATAAAGTGGCTAATATGAGCAGAGCACGCGTATGGAAATTACAGTGGAATCAATCACGAACCGCCCAAACATGCTCTGTAGATAGCACAAACAATGCTTTCTTACCAAATGGTTTTCCATAAAGATTTCTATCGTTTATTCTTCTCAGTGTATATTGAAATCTGAGTTTCTTTGTTGGCTACTTTTTTTAAATAAATACACACTTAATTATCAAAAAAAATATACAATCGAATTGAGAACCTCCTCCATTTTTTGAAGTTTTTAAAAAATGGAAGAACACAAATTATTTCATTAATTTGTGCTGTTATACAATTGAACTAAATTAGTCAAAAAATAAAAACGTATTGCATCTATGGTATCTCAATAACAAACAATGGCCTACGAAACAATATGGTTGGTAATTGATATTTTATTTTAAAAAGCGGAACACATGTTTGTCAGTTACGTATGAGTTTGTAATATTAACAGGAGTTTTCTTAGGGCTCGTTCAGGGAGACACAGCGCGGTGCGCATCGCATCGGCTATGTATAAGGGCGTTCATACAGAAGCGGTTTCTGCGCCAACACCGCCATTCGCTAGATCTTCGTAAACGAAACCACATATCGCTATATGTTAGTATGCACGTGTGACGCCGTGTGGGCCCCACAATTCACGCGACGCCTTACTAACTACTAACGAAGAACCGAGGGACCCGACGCGCGTCGCGACGCACAACGCGACTCACATCGAGCTGCGTCCCCCTAAACGAGCCCTTAGGTGTGTGTAACCCATTTACATACAGAAAGCTTTAAGAATACGTGACCGTAATGTTTTTTCTATGGTAATACGTAGTCATATTGAGCACACATAAAATCAGATAATAAAATACACATCAGAAAATTCAAAATCACTTACGTTTCAGGACGAAGCCGGCAGGCGGTGTCCTAGCATGCCAATAAAAATGTAAATGACACCAATAAAATTTTTCTTTTGAAGTATTCTGTGTCGTCCGCGGCTTTGATGTGTGCATGTTGTAATCAGGATTGTTTGCCAGTCCGTCACGGTCCTCTCTCGACGTCGGGCAAATCATAATAAGCAAAATTTCCCAGAGGAGAGCCCGATAGCTGATAGGAATCATTGAATTATATCTGTGGCCGATACTCGCTCTACAGTATTATTTTTCCGTCATCAATTTTCACATCGCACTTAGATAATAAGGCTTTTGTTTTTGCGCTATTTGCTATTGTGATTTATTATTATGTTATCCAATTATTGTTTACTTATTAAAATGATTAGTGTCTTATTCATTTGTTTGGGTCTGGAGACCCAACATCACTTAAGTTGTGATATTGCTTATCAGAAATAAGGATCTTCAATCAAACCTGGTATAATGATGTGAGGGAAAATGATTTCTTTGTGTAGTATTAACTTAATGTGCATAATTTGGTAGAAATATTATGCGCTAATAGATACATGCGGGCGGCTAGAAAACATATCTCTTCTTTATGGTCACAGCTCCTGTGCCTACTGAAAGACAAATATTATGTCTATTCTAATCGGACCCAAGAGTACCTACCTACATTATTTTATGCTATGTACTCATTTATTTGTAGACCATAAAATTCAAAATTACTTACTTTACGTATAAAATATGTCACACATTTGCGTGCAAAATAAACTTATTCATAGAATAACATACCGTAGGTACCTGATCAGGGGCGGGAGAATTTCAATATGTATAATATCATGCAGGTTGATTCTATGAGCCCGGGTCGGACAAGGAGCATTTGAATAAACCGATATCGCGGGAGCCGAGCAAAATATTGTCCGCCAGAGGTCGCTGTGTTTAGTCAAACCCCGGAAAATATGTATGTTTTGCCTCCGAGAGCAGAACCGTTATTAGATTCCAGATAGGTATACGGGGATCCGTGTTCGTGAAATACCATTAAACTTATCTGAAGGGATTCAAAGCGTCGATTTGTGGACTTTGTTTAGCTATAAGTAAACTATTTATTAATGTTTACAAGAATGAAAATATATCCTTTTAATTATACGAAGGAAAGTATATAACTACACTTGACTAAACTGGATGTATTGCCAACCGTTACATAATAGGTAGTAAGATGGAAATATTTACAGCTATGTCGAATTGAGTTTAGTCGTAATTTGTATACAACAGAATTCGAATTGGAAATTAATGTACGACTACACTTCTTACTTTTAGCTTGGCGATCTTTTTCGACTGTGTTTCAGTTTCAGTATTGATACACTAACTTTCAAGCTGACATCCGGGCGACAAAGGTCAGGTGACCTTTACCGTACGCATGGATAGGTATCCATACGAACGTGTACTTGCTTATGCTTTTATTCCCAATAAGAAAAACTGAATGATACATCCACCACATACTGAATATATCCACTACATAATATAATCAGAATGACGAAACACAATAGGGTTCTATAGTAAAGAGCGGTAAGAATAAACATTCAAATATTGCAAATTGCTATCGCGACACACTATCGAGGAGCTTAATCCTGATCGGGGCATGCTCAGCAGACGGATGGGGCCCGTGCCATTACAAGCTGTACTCGCACTAACATTAACGCCGCACCAGATGAAAGATAAACATTTGACGTGAGGATGGGGCGAATCCGTATTCTCGTCACACGGACGGGGTTAATTCAATAGCTGATTGGATTTGGGGCACGCTGATCTAGGGGCCGTTTATACTTCACGATCATGTCGGACTGGAGCACGCTATACGATTTTTTAAAATCAGTTTGAACCTAATTTAGATTTGAATTATAAAAATGAATACAAAACCCTACGCCTTTATCCCCGCATGGTTTGGCACTGAAGAGACGCACTGTAGCACCTTTCGTCGATGGTATTTGGCCTCTATGTAATAGGGTGCAAGCCTACATTACTATTGCTGGCTTAGTGGAGGTTAGTCATCTTCACGTAGATTCCCTGCAGAATCCTAAACGATGTTTGCATTCGCCGTACAGCATGTAACAATAGTTATTGAAAATCAGTCGAGCACATGAAATACAAAAATCCCAGAGATACAAACCGCGATCTTACGCTACACATCTTGTCATCAAAGTGAAAGAGCGACCAACTTGGATATTAAAAAATAAAATAGTATACTTATTCACAAATAACAAACCAATTTTTATATGAAGGTACAGAAATAAAATCGTATCCGAAACATTGAACATACAAATGTTTCTTTAAAAATCGTAGAGTGTAAAAGCCTCGAAGTATTGGCTGTCACTTCCCGCGCGCTTTTATAGTTCATCTTGTGTTGACACTGCATTGTTCTGAGGTTCCCCATTTATCCAGCTGATTTGTTTGGGGCATGCTCCAGGCACCTACGGCCTACAAAAGGTACGTAGTTAAACAAGATGAGAGATGCATGACTCTACAGTTTGCCTAAATTTCTAAACACTAAGACATTACTCACGATGGCTCCAACTAGTTCCATGTAAACATATAACTGCTGATGACTCACGGGTTTACCCAACAGCTATTACAAGAAACGAAGCTATACGATAGAAATGGAAATCGGTAATAGATTCACTCTTTGTGTATTTGTAGTTTGTCATTAACTGTTAATAATTCGTTCGTTGGACTTTACGTACTTCGTAGTTTTGTGGTCGATAATTTCGAGCGATAAAATAGTTCTGTATTGAAATATGGGAACACTGTTTTTTTATTTTGTTTCGTAGGTACGTATGTATTTGACTGACAAAAATAAGTTTGTGACCTTAGAATACACAGAAGGAAAGTAGCTGTACTTGTATTTTTCAATTCCACAACGTACGTGAGAGAGTACGTGCGAGTGACCTTGCGTTCGTACAAATGTGGGGCGGGTTTACGACCACCTTTTCTCGTTTGTGCCGGGAGAGGTAAATTTTGAGAGAATCTATTGGACGTTCTGGGTTATTGCACCATTGAACAGTATTTTGTGTATATTTCAAGGTGACGATGAAATAATACTAATATAACCCGTCTATACGAAACGAAACACTCCGTATATCTGTAGTGATGGCATATGAGACAGGGAAACTGGAATTACGATGAATAAACTTAAGAAGTACTTAAGTACTTTTGTTATAGCGAATAACGAAGTTTGGAGAAATCTTAATAGCAAACCTGAGGTCTCCATGGAGTATAAGCTCCAACAGCAAAAGGCAAATTAACTTTGATCAAAAGTTAGTCATCCAAAGTTAGCGTATCTAAGGTTAATTATTTCAGATTACGTGCTTAAATCAAGATAATTTTATGTCATATACGTGCATTTACTATATCTTTATCTCAATACATTCTAATTTCAAAAATATTCCCCTCTAAACAGCAAGCTACACAAGAAAATATTATACTCTGCAAAATAAATCTGATATTCTCAAATCTGAGCCTATTATTTTAAGGAGGGCCATAAAATACGCGTATAGACGTCACTATGACACACCTAAACAGTCGGGGGGCGACGGCTGAGAAAGCGGTGCGGTGTAAAAAAATCCCCTAATCTAGTAAACAGGGCCTAAATGACTCACTTCGCGGCGGGGATGCCACGTACTCCCCGAATTGGGGGGAAATTCGGGGACTTAATCTTTACGGGATAAAGTAAAAGTAGACATGACCCAGGTGCCAGACACCACCACGCGCGTAAATTGTGGCCCCTTTGTCTCTCTCTAATGATACCTACGAGGGCTTTCTCGTTAATTATTAAATTGGGATTTGTTTTAATAATATTAGTTTTGTGATGCTTTTGTGTCGTGAATTTAAATATTATTGTGCTATGTTTTCGCGTGGAGATACAGATTTTAAAATGCTCGTTTAAGTGTAATTATTTATTCAGGTGTAATAAGACTATCGCGATTTTTATTTTCAAAAGCCCCATGTTTTTATCAACCTTTTCCTACATCTATTAGGTTTATAACTAAACGTTATCAAACAGATAATGTTTTACTTTTCAAATATGCGATAGAAACCTTAAGATTTGTTACCAGTAACGAAGATATTTTTAAAACGAAAAATCGTGTTATCGCAAGCAGCATTCCGGAACTATTCCGGAGATCACGTAGAGCACTATATTGGCTTCGTTTAAGTAACTGCTGTCGACGCCGTAAACATTTGACTCACTAAGATAAGAAGCTGTTAAAATACAAAGGGGAATAAATCTCGGAGGTAACATTTACAGCATTACAGGAACGGTTTTTCATGTTTAAAATACGGCAATAGGTGCCGCGCCGGCCGGTCCGGTGCTGGCTACGTGCGGTGTAATCGCCGCGCACGGACCTCTCAAACACGGAAAACCGTTCAGACCACCCCCGACCTTTCACCCCCCGTCACCCCCGTGCACACCCACCACTTTTACGATGAATCTTCGTTTCTCCGCATCAAGAAGTAATTTTAGTGTTCCTTTACCGATTCAATGATAGCACTCGGTTTGATTGGTTAAGCCCCTCTTTGATTTAATTTCGGGTTAAGTTGCACTGCGGCCAGCCAGACGCCGTGGGGTCGGTTGCGTTTAGTGCGGACCGCGTACAGTTTGTAGAGGCCCCAGTTTTGTGATAGCTTTAGGATTCGAGAAGCGGACCATTTAGTTTTCCATCTCAAGTATTTTACATTGATTACATATTGTGTAGAATGAGACTGACTTAAAAAGGGTATACTAAGTCTGGAACCTGAGCTTCTTTAGCGTATTTGCTAAAACTATGCGAAGTTAGAATTTCGATATGTTGAGTTAAAAATAAATATTTCCAACTAAATGAAAATTGTGATTTAGTTTTTTTTTCCTTTAATTTGACGTCACATAATGATTACATATGCGCTACAGAAACCCAGGTTCAAGGTTTAGTATACAATTTCGGAAACACCCTGTATATTTGTGAGCTTTAGAAATGTTAACGGAGTTTATTTTTAACAGACTTTAAAAAAAAAGGAGGAGGTTATCAATTCGATTGTATTTTTTTATTATGTTTTTTTACCTCAGAACTTCATTTATGAACCGATTTGGAAAATTATTTTTCTATTTGAAAGGATATATATCCAGATTGGTTTTATTTTTATTAAAATCTAGTTCTCACCATCAAAAAAACAGAAAAGCAAAAAATTATCAAATCCAAAATGCACCTTGTCTGACTACATCAAATAGTAAGATAACATATGTTGATTATATTCATGGGGTCATTCCTTACAATGTTTTAAATAATATTCGTTAGGTAACTTGAGTAACCTATTATAAAAACAGTTAAAACGCAAATAGCAATATTTGTAAACTTGTAGTTATGAAACTTGTAAATAAAAATTAAGCAACAATAATATTTCAACATCTGCGCTTTCAATTAGTTCATAAAAATACTTTGCCGTGATAAATGGCTAGACGGAACGCTGGGAGACAAAAGAAGATTAATATAACCGGCGGTCGCCTTACCCCTGTTTACGAACAAGAATACATAATAATATTATCCTGACACGAGTATACGAATGTAATTTATTCAGGAATATGTTTTGTCTATATTAAAATGTATGTGGATAGTTGTATGGGCGTGGTATGAGACTCTACATGCCCGGGCTCCCGGCATGCCAGCCTTGCTCGGCGACGGAGCAGGCATCGTCCACCGGGCCAGTCGTCATGAATACGTAATACAAGGGCAGGACGCGAATTCTTTCGTTTATTATTCAATCATTCGTTCGGTGCGCGTCGGCTTTAATTTCATGGCGGGTGGGCACAGGCCCCGGGCGACGCCACGGCCCAGCCCCATAGTGTGGAAGCGATCACGATAATATTGTAGAGTTATGCTATTAATTAGAACATCGTGGTAGATTGTTGTAATTTATAGCACTGCCAAAGCCGTTGGGAAAACTCGCCTTTTAACTTGTTTTAAGCTTAATTTCGCTTCCAGACTTGTAGCGCAAGAAACTTCGAATTAAAGTTCGATTTAACAAATGAAAACTTATTATAACGATCAATTACAAATTTTCTCAGTTCGTGTGATATTCACATGAAACGCCAGCGGAAGCGTTTTCCTTACTTTTTTGTCCACAACCCCTGCGCACTTACAGCGAAAAAGACAATTCTTATTCTAAAAGGCATTGCTGGTGAGGATGTGGTGTGCGTGCCCGTTTTGATTGAAACCACCGACGCTGCCCCCGCCCCCGACGCCGCCGCCGCGACCGACTCCGAATTGAAAACGCAAATTTAGTGACACATCTATTAACGAAAACGTAGGCACGACCAAAAATTGGATCCAGAAGGAAGAAATTCTACGCACAGTTGTCGCAATATTTTTTATGGCTTATTTCAATATATTTGCACGTAAATTTTCCTCTGTTTATTTTTAGAGTTCGTCAATAACCTGCAGGTTAGAGGGCTGCTCTCAACTTCCTAAGAGGTTCCGAGTTTAATCTCAATCATCCATGAAAATATTGACGTTTGCGCACACCTAGCCCAAGCTTTTACTTTTCAAACGGTATTACAAAAACGTTGTCCAAAATAAAGTGGTGTAAAGTATGTACTTAGTTTTATATACGAATGCATGCATAAGGTAGAGCGGGGATGGCGGCAATCTTGAGAAATCATTTTTACGACTATCAAAGGGAGAATAACATTGAAATTCAGGAGACGGTCACGCGACCTTGTTCTGTCGTGTTCCTTCATGCCTCTACGTAAGGGTCCATGTAAAGATGCCTTCTACTTTAAATAAAACATGTCTCTGTATACACGTGGCGCGCAAGCTTGTTTTTTTGTCTCCGGCATAAACGGATTTTTATATAAGATACGGATAATTAAGTCTTAGTACAAGGCAGTAAACAGCCTGATTTGTTAGAAGAACGTAAACGAATGCAAATAAAATCATTATGTAATGCACTTATTTTATTATAAATTTCACAAAACAAATGTCAAAAGTAAATAAGAAAAAAACAACCTTAAAAAAACCATTTGATAATTTATAGACAAACACACTGGCTGTATTTAACAGACACGGTCTATGTAAGTAATGTGTCGCACAACATGTCTGGGCCCTCGGACGCTCGCATTCGCACACGATTCAAATAAAAAAGTCCACCATCACTCAAGTATGCGTCGCCATTCACTCGCTTGCCTAGAAATTTGCTCTCTCGACCCGTTGTCACAGTATGGATATGCTAAGCCAAAACAATATAAAATATTGTGTCATCTATTTAAAGCTGTCAACAGGACATAATAGCAAATTTGATCATTGATGACATAATAGAAATATTTTTTGTTTGTATTAGACATCTTATCCATGTAATGATTACCATATGGCGAGACGTTAGGTTGGCACCGTGATGTGACCCCAGTCTATACGGTCCTTGCAAATGGACAGGAAAAAGACGCGGGAGGAATGCGTGGGAGCTTTTAATTTAATATCGACTGACACCGAATTGGAATCGAAAGTTTTCCAAGGACGTGCGCTGGCGTTTAATCCGTAACGCCTGTTCGCCGTTTAAATATTTACTGCCTGCCAGTACCTTCGCTCGGCGTTCTTATTTATAAATATGAGCTATTAAATTCCTACGAAAAAAACATGCATCAGTCGTCGATGGGACATGGAGGTATTGGGCTGACTTTATTATAGTTTACAAGAAGTATTTGTTTGCTTAGGAATTGAACCATTTACTTGTTACCTTATTTCGCAATCGCTCACATGAACATGCGATGCGATTTAATCACGCGCTTAAAATGCTATAGGTAAATAAACGAACTGATTACGTAAACCTCAATTAGGGCACTCAATTAAGATTAATACGTTCAATCGCGATTTCATACGATAATGCGATGCGATGCTCGCATGTGCATTGTGCATGCGAACGATTGCTAAACTCCTCAAAGGACAATTGTTTGGCCAAATGATTAAACTTACGAATCCATGGTCATATCTAGGGATACCTGCTTTAATATATTCCTATTATAGTATGATACTTGTAGGTACAAAAACATACAATGCAGCTGTAAAATAATGACACCCTGATATAACCACGCAAGCAATAATAATGCGCTGATAACTTCGTATTATAGCAACACAAGATTTTCGAGCAGGGAAACAACAAGATATAGGTGTACGTTAGTGCCGCGCTTCGCGTAATTGAACCACGTACGACTACATAACTTCGTACAGAACTCCTAGAAGGCGCTCGGTTCAGTGCGAAAAATAACGTACGCATTTAAAACAATAAAAACACATTTGCGCCTGACGGAGGCGCCTTGAGTGAATTTTCGCGGAAGGCGGGCGGTGGCACACACGTGTTTACCGCGCGCAACTCCACTACAGCGAGCAGGAAATGTGGATGTGGCAGATTTGAGATTAAACTCTTGAACACAGTATTTTTCATAAGGGTATTTCAAAGGTTTTCAAACCTCAAGGCAAGAGTGATCAGGGGAGTTTTGTTTGACATCATGCGAACATCTGCAAAGGGTATAGATGTGAGATCGTGCGGGGCATATCAAAAACATATACCTTCTCTTATTTCGTATCTCTTCAATCATCGTCAACGACTGGTCTAGTGCAATAATTTGCCCTTGTGTTACTATGATTGACATTCTTCGGTGTTGGTTTGTTTGATAAGCGGTATTTTTAATTTTATTTATGTAAGTAATAATACCGCATATTAAAATCTTCGATGGCTTTGCGTGCGTAAGTACCATTGCAACGATATATTTTTTTGCTAGGTCTACCAAGTAACGCTTAAAACAGTAAAGCAAACCTCGCCAAGCAGTTATTTTTGTATCTCCCCAGTGGGCTGGTGTCAGTGGGTTTAATTTCATTTGGCCTAGCGTCGAAGCCGCTCTGGACCCGTCGTGAACTTCGCCCAAACTCAGGAACACATGTTAACATGACTCACCTTTGAAAAACTGTCCAAGAACCTTATTTATATGGGGCCAGCGTACGAAGCAACACAAAAGACATGATGATGTTACTGTTAGCAGAGAGGGACGCGCTAATGTGATGTACATAATGTTATTTACCAGTCACGAATTACTTTCCTTTTTTACGCCTAAAATGTGGGCGGAATGTGATCAAAATTACGAGCTTCTAGATATGCTGGCAAGCAAAAATATACGCTGCGAACGTGTTACTGCGAATACGCACCTTTTGTGTATTGGGGCCTCGGGAATAGACGAATGTAAGTTTAGTAAATACGGAATAAAATTATTATAACGTTCTATTCGTACGTAACAGATTCACTACACACTCTGGGCTAACATTTTATTATTATGTTACTTTTTTAATAATATCGTAATTATTACTTAATTTTATTATGGTTTATTTATACACATGATATTGTAAGCAAATCAATAATTAATTGCTGTAGCCAGTAGAGTTCTACAAACAAGCAAGTTAAGTATATATTTCGGACGAGCAGGAAGCGGGGGTGTAGTGTCTTATAGTGTAAAAGACGCGTTATAAATCAACTTTCAATAGCTACAAGTTTATTTCAAATATCGCAACATATGTTACATTAGTTTAATATCTTCCGTTCGCAAGGATAAAATAGTGCGATGGGAATTATTTCGCTTTAGGAACCGACTGAATGTTACTTATATATTTGATTTATTTTATTTACCCAGCGAGTCGGTTCGCTCCTCGCACGTACTAAACGATATTTGGCGATCCCTAAGACGAGTCGTTTGTCACGTACGTGCCTCAGCGGACAAAATGGAAAGTTCACTATGTTGCCGAAACGTACAAATAAATACGTAACTGTTTTGTGAAAAACTATTATTGCCCTTTATGTTTTACTGCGTTGGTGTTTGGAAAACAATGTTGTGCTTAACTGTACCATTTTTTGTTGGTATTGGTGGTAGATTTTGCAAATAACCCCAAACTTTTTTGGTCTTATATCAAGGATAAACGTGGCGGGTCTGGTACGTATCCGCTCATCATGACTGATGGTGAAACAACTACATCAGACGGGTATACGATATGCGATATGTTTGCCAGTACCTTCTCTTCAGCTTTCAATAATCATAAAATGTGCCCAGAAGACCTAGAGTCAAGCTACTTTAAAGAACTTAGAGCCAACAGTCTGTCACTGATCGCGCCATTGATAAAACCTGCTACTTTATCATCTAAGTTAAGATCATTGGATAGACGGAAGGGTGCTGGACCTGATGGGATTCCTCCAATTTTTGTTGCATCCTGTGCTTCATCCTTGGTTGTTCCGCTTTTATACATATTTAACAAATCATTAAGTACAGGTGTCTTTCCAGACATCTGGAAACAAGCTAAAGTGGTTCCAGTACATAAGACTGGTGAAAACGACGATATTACTAATTATAGACCAATATCTATATTATCCACCATGGCTAAAGTATTTGAATCTTTGATATGTCCCTATATTCAATCACATCTAAAGCTTTATATTAGTGACGTCCAACATGGTTTTGTTGGTTCTAGATCCACCTGCACGAATCTAGTGATCTTCACTGAGAGTATAGTGGAAGCAGTTGACTCCAACGAACAAATCGACGTAATATATACAGATACGAGGCATGCCTTTTAAGTTCTGTCGTTTCCATATTTCCCGGCAATTTTGAATTTGGAACTGTTCTATATTCAAATGTGTTTAAATTTCGAATCTCAAAACAGTTGAAAGTATTAGGATTAATGCTATTGTTTAGTCACAGCGTCGATTGGAATCTGTCAGGTTACGTACGAAAATGAATATTTCTAAGGAAAATTTTCGTGCAATAATTTTCTACAACTTTAGAAGAGGCCTGTCACGGCTTCAGTGTTTTGAAGAGCTAACATCTGTGTTCAGTGATGAAGCCCCATGTCTGCGGACTGTCGAACGCTGGTATTTAGAATTCCAGCGTGGACATACTAGTGTTAGTGACAAATCTCGCGAAGGACGCCCAAAATCCGCCTTCACTGAAGATAAAATCATTGCTGTGAAACAACTAATTCTCGAAGATCGTCATGTGACGTATCGAGAGATAGAGGCTCTATTAGGCATCTCAGGGACAACCATTCAGAAGATCTTGCATGAAGCGCTTGGTGCGAGAAAGCTAGTTTGCCGTTGGATACCGCATCTGCATCCGACGATCACAAGGCGGCCCGCGTCAGATGGTGTAAGAAAACTCTGCAAAGGTTCAACCGAGGAGAGTCAAATCACGTCTACGATATCATCAATGGTGACGAATCTTGGATCTATGCCTACGATCCTGATTCCAAACAACAATCTACAATCTGGGTCTTTCAAGACGAGCCAAAGCCGACTAAAGTTGTTCGTTCTCGAAGCACTTCAAAGAAGATGGTGGCCACGTTCGTTGGAAAAACCGGCCATGTTGCGACTATTGCACTTGAAGATCGTAGAACGGTTAACGCAGAGTGGTATACCACAGTTTGTTTACCATAAGTCATCGCCGAACTTCGAAAATCTAACTCAAATCGGCGCATCATCCTGCACCACGACAACGCAAGCTCACACAGCGCTCGTCAAACGATTGAGTATTTGAAGCAGGAAAAAGTAGAAATTCTTGACCATCCTCCATACAGTCCTGACCTAAGCCCTAACGATTTCTTTACATTTCCTAAAGTTAAGAAAAGTCTTCGTGGTCAAAGGTTCCAGTCCGGTGAAGAAGCAGTCGACGCTTTCAAGTCAGCCATTTTGAACACCCCCACTTTAGAGTGGAATAAATGTTATAATAACTGGTTTGAGCGAATGGAAAAGTGTATTAAGCTACGTGGTGAATACTTTGAAAAGCAATAAAAAGTACTATAAGGTTCTAGTTGTGTTTTTTTCTTCAAACGACAAAACTTAAAAGGCATGCCTCGTATTAGCAAAGCGTTTGACCGAGTTTCCCATAATATCCTTTTACACAAGTTATCAGCATACGGTATCACGGGAAATCTGCTCAATTGGCTGAAATCATATCTAGAGAATCGCAGTTTTTTTGTTGTTGTCAATGGTTTCCACTCCATAAAACTCCCAATCAAAAAAATGAAAAATGTTACCATGTAAAATTCTCTCGAAAGCTCAATTTAATATCATCTACTTACCACATTGGCTCCGACCGCATACAGGAAGTGGACCAGATTAGAGATTTGGGCGTTTTATTTGATAGAAAACTCACTTTTATAGAGAATCTCTCATCAAGAGAACATAATTAAAAAAGCATCAAGAATGTTGGGATTTGTGATTAGAAATGTTCGGCTATTTCGTTGCAGTAAAACAAAAATACTGATATATAATTGCCTTGTACGCAGTATACTGGAATATTGCAGTGTTGTGTGGAGACCCCATTATGCAACACACATCTTACGACTCGAGCGTATACAGAAAAGGTTTCTCTGGCACTTAGCTTATTCTTCCGGGATAGCCAAAAGTAAACCTTCATATGCCGAAAGACTATCACATTTCAAAATGGTATCTTTAGAGCAGCGTAGGAAAATAACAGACTGTTTATTCATTTTTAAAATACTCCGTCATAAAATTGATTGTCCGCAATTATTGGGAAACTAATCAATTCGTGTACCAGTTAGGCTCCCTCGCACTCCTATTACTCCCTTATACCCTCCTTTCCGCAGAACCGTCCTCGGAGCAAGCTCTCCAATCCCTCGAATGTGCAAACTTTTAAATGGTTGCAGTGGCATCACTGACGTGCACGCCAATTCTTTATACGAGTTCAAACAGTTTTTGTACAGTATGGTGTAACTAGCTCATAAATATTATTATTGTAATACATATTATATAAGTAGTGTCTATAGGTGTAAGCAATTAGTGCATGTGGTGCTTACTTATAAGGGATTGTTACATTTAGCAAATAAGCAGATAATGATTATATTAATAAGTGAATCAGTGTAAACAATCGTTAGTAAGCCAAATAAATAAATCGATTTGACGCCTGTATCATGAGACGTGATATATTGTTTACTTTCATAAGCATTTTTGCACTGAATATATTTACATGACAAGCAGAACTTTTCACACGTATCGTTTGTCTTTTGTTGACAATAATAAATTTTAATTACTATAAAATCTTAGATTTATTATTAATCTTAAGATTCTTATATTTAATCTTTAGATTTTCCTATACCTACAATAAATTATTAACATAAAAAATAATGTGTTGGGTGTTTTCGTTTATAATTTACAGCGCTACTGGTGGGCTACATTGAAAATTGCTCTTTTAGTACTAAAATAAGTTACTATAAAAACTACTAGTATTTAGATTTATGCACTTACTTATATGAGAGAATATTTCTCGAAATTCCTGCCTGGTCCTTCAAGCCACTTGTGTTGGATTTAATTCTCTCAAGTCACGTGACAAGCGAATTCTTAGGTAACGACCTCCTTGCGGTTACCTTGAATATTGTATTAACTGTTACAGTGAAAATATTTACGTCTTTTTAATAAGCATTAGCATGTGTACCGTTCGATACGGCGGGCGGACACTCGCCGAGTGTTTGGTCAGAGATTAATGATGCCATATCGAGCGCACTATGGGGCAAAGGCACTCGACAAAAGACCCTTCTTACTCTTTGGTGCCTATGAAAACTCGCGCGAAGAAAAGATCCAGTTATTAAATGTTTGAAAAAACTGATGATAACCTACCCTACATTTGCACATTTCACATTTTTTTTGCCTGAAATTTTGTTTTGTGTCAATATTAGTTTCATATAAAGTTTAAGTAGCCTGTTAAGGAAGAAACAGATCATCAGATTGCTAAATATTAAAGATTACCAGTTGCTAAGGAAAACCGATACACTAATACTAATACTATATCGAATTAACCGGTTATAACAGCTGAAGTTTCTGCCGCTCTATTTCTTTTTTAATTGGCTGATCAATACCGAAGCTTTCATTGAGGGTCGTCAGTGCAAAATTCATATTAAAAAGTTGACTTTGGTAAATTAACAAAATACCGTTACAGATATTCAAACAGCTATAGAGCCGCGCCACAAAAAAAAACTATTCTAAAAAAAAGCAATTATCTGACGAATGAAAAAACTAGTTCAGAGGCACGGTTAAGTAAGTCCGCTGATTAGTCTGGATCAGATAATCAAATTGTTTGAGATTTTTCTTCAAAGAAACAAAATCAAAATAAGAAACGCTTTTTTATTTGTATTGTTGAAAAAAATCTTGTTGTGACCTCGTCTATCCTTTTGACGCAAGAAAAAGGCTTATAATTCCATGAACATAAGAATCCGAGTATAATAATTCAATGACACTCATAGCATCTCAATGAAGGGGGAAAATGAAAAAAGTCTATTGGAAAATAAATCATAAGTAAATGAGATATTGTGTTTCTGTGACGCCCCAGAGGCTAGAGGTATCCGGCTGAAATGGAGATCATAAATGATGACAAAGCGTGACATAAAGAGAATGAATGTAACCTATAATGTTTGTCATGGGTTGCCAACTCAAAACAATTAGGGTTCCGAATTTAAAATACGTAAATACTGGTTGAATTACTTCTTTTAGAAAAGCTCTAGTTCTCTTTGGTTGATTTAGCTTAAAAATAACAAAACAGTTACAATTTCTTTTTATAAATGTTATTTGTAAATAGGTCGGTATCCCACTAATATTATAAATGCGAAAGTTTGGATGGATGTTTATTATTCAATCATGCCAGAACGGCTGAACGGATCTGGATGAAATTTGGCACAGAGATAGATTATAGTCTGGAATAACACATAGGCTACTTTTTATCTCGGTAAAATGTATGGTTCCTGTGGAATAGATTTGTTTTATTTTTTCATAGAGCAAAGGATCGACATTTTTTTGCATAGGTAGTGGTAGTTTAGGGGTCAGAAAATGACATAGGGACATACTTTTTAATCGCGGGTAGCACCGCGGGGCGCATCTAGTTACTAATAAGTCGATAGTAGCTGTCCTAAAGCTGTCATCTGTCATTAGCCTCCTATCAGCCTGTGCCCGAGCCAGGCGTGTATGGCGGCGCATTTCGTCTGGATAAGGCTTATAAAGCAAATTTACATTTTCTCAACAGCGCACTCAACTTTGCTCTCTAAAGTGCAGATCGATGAATTAATACCGGTCTTAAGTGCGAATATATTTTACGAATATATTGACCGCTTATACTTTATTATCCAAGGCACCCTTAGATGTTGATCTTATTTTAAGCTATCACCATACCAAGATTTGTCTAAATCTGCCCAGTAATTTTCCCGTGATGCGTGAATATACTAATAGACATAATATTAAGAGGATTTTAAACATATATACGCGTTTGCCTGATTGATAGCTCCTTATGTAAATCACATTTAAATATTTTATCAGACACCCGAGAATAAGGATAGCTTGGCTTAAATATTAGACACCACCAGCTCACGCTGAAGGCTGTTTGAATACTATAACAGGTAATATATCACCAAGATTTTGCCTTTACGAACAAAACTGGAAGAAACGACATTTATCTTAAGTAGGCTAGGTGCTTGTTTTAAATTCCAGAACAATGTAGGTTGGAATATGCTGAGTAAAAAAAAAAACTGAAGTTTCTGGATATTTGATTGGGAGCAAATATCATCAGAAAAATGTAGACGCACTGATGCCAACCCATGATAGATGGATGATATATTATATGTGTAGTGATTATTATTTGGAGATGACCACAAAACACCTCCTCAGTAAGACAAAAAAATAAGAACACTTTGGGAGGAAATAGGAACACTAATTGTATGGCGCGATAAAATTGAGCAGCTCTTAAATTCGAGCTTAGTTTGAATATTTAATCTTCATGGGTAAGTCTAAGATTGTGTCCGCTAGCTATTAGTGACAGCAATGGGGGGGGGGGGGGGGGGAAGGAAAAGAGAAACAGTGTGCGTGTGAGGTGCATTTCTCGCGCTCTACTTTTCGTTGTTAATAAAGCATTAACGTGGTGTTTAAATAATAATGAGCTTCTGCTTAGACACTTATAACATAGGTATTATATATTACATTTATAACGAAACACCAAATTGCAACACCGCACTATTCATAATATAAGTAAGATCATTATTTGTATCGCCGCGACTCTATTTACAGTGCACCCAGTGGTTTCAGGAGTGCTCTAGATTTTCAATATTCGCCTGTTGGTCGCATCATAAATCTTGGGAGCGCAGACGCTCAGCTCGGCGGTGCCTGCGCCTGCCTGTGCATTCCCGCTTCACCCCGCCTTCATATTTAATGAAAATTGTTGGTTTAGCTTAATTTCCCCTGCTATGTGTGAGTGTATGTGTATATATATACACAAGTGATCATAGGACTTATGACTTACGAAAAAGTCTTTTGTTCACTATACTCTGTGTATGATTTCACATTGTGTAGATTTGAAATTGACTTTTTATAATTACCGTGTCTAGCTGAGAGCTTCAGAGCTCTCTCTCAAGTTTTACCTTGCAAGTGTGTTAGTAACCCTCTGTCTCTACCGTTCCGGCCAATAGAGGCGTGATAGTATATTTATTTCCAGGTGTATTAGATTTTGAAATCAAATTAAACGCTGTAAAAAATGTTTGCTCGTCACTAACTAGTTACACAATAAATATATTGTGACATGCGATCAATGGGTTACTAGTAACAAAACTCGTAGTAACTTATACTTAATCAAAGTTCAGTTAATTTTAACTAAATTTAATTTATTCTGGAAATAACCAAAAAATGTTTGGCTAATTAGTTTTGTCAATTGTTAGGCTAATATAACATGTGTTTGACATAAACATGTAACAGTTGCCGGCCGAATGCATCAGTAATTGAGCGAGCACCGTCAACGTATATCCATCGGGAATGCAACGGTCGTTTATCAATCGCGCCAAAAAACAACATATTTCAATATCCTCTGATTAATATCCGCTGCCGGCTCCCCGGTCGGAGCAAACATGAAATTTATGTACTGCGACCGACCGGTTTATTTCATTTTGTTTTTTTAAATAACGCGGTGTTTGCGATTGGTCGTCGCGCGATGCGGCTCGCGTCACTGACATCTGTTGCAATTAGATTTCCATATTGTTGTGACCGTGTATGCAGGCATTAGCAGGTATCTTAAGGACATGCTGAGATCAAGCGAAAAACGACTTTGTAACATTTTTAATTAAATTGATAATTAGTTATTCGTATCATTGTTGAAATATAACCTTAAATCGATGTTTTTTTTTCTTTAGACTTTAGCCAATATTATGCTAAATGGAACCTCGTTTGACCGCATCCAACGTAAAACAAGAAATATAATACTAACTATAATTATTCTGTTACTGTAACAATTTCAATTGTTTATAGAAGTAGAAAATGTTAATAGTACTTTTAGCACTAATTGGATAATTATTTATATTATTACTAGTTGGAAAAGATCGAAATAGTGGAACAGCAATTAAAACTCAGACAACTTCCATCATTTCGTAATAATTACTATAGCAACAAAATGCGAAATTAATGTTAAACTAAATACGCGAAGCCGTTGCGATATTAGCATAAAACCATAATTGATGAGTGAACTAATTTAATGTAACACAGCAATTATGCTAAGACGCTCATGGTTTACAACGCCATAAAATGTACTTCCGGTCCCCGAAACTGCAACGGAAGTAATAAGCAGTGCAATACTTCCAGTCGTAAATTAGAATAAGCAGTTTTCAGTGAAGAGGGAGGCGCCGGCGCCCCGGCGCTCGTCTGACGCACAAATCATACCTTTTAACCAATCTTACAATATTATATGCAAAGATACCCCGGGATCTCCTTGCTTTGTAGAATTTGATTTTATTTGTGGTCTAACTTTATGGTTTGTATAAGTACGTTTTGTTAAAAAAAATAAAGATTAAAAAAGTAATTAATCTAATCTTATATGTAATGAATGTTGAGTCAGTGCCAAGCAAAGATTCAATTTGGGACCTAACTTGATTTAAGTATATTCTATTCAATAAACTAATCATATAAATCTAATAGGTGATCCAGTAAAAAGTTGTGCGTGGTTATATGTACATAAAATAAATATATGTGTACCTGTAGAATTGAGAACCTCCTCCCTTTTTTCGATAGTAAAGATGCATAATTAGTTCGAACAATTATATGGTGTCAAGGACTATTGATAAAAAACCGCAGACAACATGTATGACATAGCTACGTTAGCCAACATGATCATAGCTCTACTAGTATCGACGGTGCTATAAAATAAATATGCTAAAAATGTTATCTGTAATATTTCAGTTAGTAACCATTCAGAATCCTTGCCGCTAGATGGTGTTAGAAGATTCTAAGATCTTAAAGAAAAAAATAATTATACTTAATTAAAATGGACGGTATAGATGTGGACTGAAGCATTTTTGTAATATATTTTATGATTTGTATTGTATTTGATTCTTTTATTTCATTCAAATTTATCTAGGTAGGTACATATTATTGAAACTTCGACTGTTTAAGCGTCTTATTTTATTTGTTGCCATAAGGTATTTTTTTTAAATTCAATGTTCTTAATTATCATAAGACACGTTTAGATAAATAAACTTCGTTGCTTGTATTCGAAAACATAAACAACCCCGCAACAGCGTTAGCGGGAGTCGTAAAAATGGAACCCGAGAGAAACTTAGCAGGAAACTTTTATTAAAATAACAACATTAAGCCGTTAATTTGTTTGTAAAACTGCGCAGACGATAAAAATTATTTATTCAATGGTGTCAAGACCGCGAGGGCGTACGCGACGCTTTCTTGCCAAGTGTCGAGACACTTTTCTATAATTCAGAAGGTTTGGAATCCATAGGCCTTGATGCTTTGAACTCAATTCGCACTGGGACGGATCAATTCATGACATTTAAAAACGAGGTAAGAGCGTTCGACCTGTGACACATATACCTTCTTAGTTGTGATACGTTTTTAAGTGTTCTTGCGGTGGGTACATTGGTGGTGGACTACCGTTTTCTTTGTCAGAGTTATTGTGCCAGTGATATCTTACAGCTGTATATTTAAATTAAAGGTATATTTTACGATGACCTCAGGACAATAAATATATAATAAAAAAAAATACAATAGTTTGCGACATAGACAGACAAATCAATATCATATTTATAAAAAAAAAATCGAGCTTATTTTTATCGGACTATAATCTCAAATGTATGAGCTAAATAAGTATACGATACGTACCAATATATTAAAATACCATAACTCAATAGAGATTCATTGAACCACTATTAAGTTTTCTTATGTTATAGAAAATCCTCTTTCCTCGGATAGTGAAGGAGAGCGTCCGTGTTCCAGGGTCGATGGGCTAACAAATGAAATTAATGCATTCCTCTGGAGAAATAAAATGTCATTAGTTTCGCCCGATGAGATCGCCGCGCCGCCCTCGTAAGAACACCGGGGTTATTGCCCACGATAGTTCTTACTATACATACAAAATTATTCCATTAAAAATAATATTAATATCATAAGTAATTGGGTCAAGTACACTTCGGAATGGTCGTCATTAACTATGGGATGTTGGTGGTGGAAAATGACAATTTCGAAAAGGCCACGAATTTGTCTAATTTGAATCCATTTAATACATGTGATCACGCATATACAATCCAAATGACATATATTTTCTTATCATGAGGTCAATCTGGTCACTGAAGTTTTGGTTGCGTGGAAATATGGATATTATACCTACCGTGGTATAATTTATTAAAAGTGGAAATTAATTGTTCAATCTATACATCACTTTCTCAATACAGCGTCTAAGCAATAGTGTATAGTAATCGAAAATACAGCCCACAAAAATATTATAGGGTAACTAAGTAATACCAAAAACGTAATAATCTGCCATTACAATATATGTATATAAAATAATGAGGGTCATAATATTTGGTCAACAGCTGGCATTCTGGAGCACATTGAACGAATATAAAAGATAATATTGTATTTAAGTACGCCATGTAAAGTAGAGATTTGAGCCAGTAAAGAAGTTCGTGCTATTATTGCGGGGACCAGTTACGTCTTATTTTATCTAAATCCTATTTTGTGTCCCACGCATAAATCGCGCGCTAAGGCGTCTCCACTGCGTGAACATTTTCTTATTTTCTCGCCGACGTGCCGAGAACTGTAAGCACGGATGTGCTCGCCCTTCGTATTCATATGAAATTTTGTTTATAATAATACTTTTCAACCGCTCCTGGACTAACAAATAAATATTAGACGCTTTACGTTACGAGTATATTGGTTATTTTGTCTATGTTTATTACTAATTTATTATACAGAAACTGAGTGTTCACGTTATGAAAAGTCAGAAGGCTGAAATTATTTTATTGGCAATGCTTTAATATCCCATGGTAATTATTTCACTCTGCAAATTAAACAAACATTAGCTACTTACGATGATATCGTTCAGCCTTTGTTATCTTTATCGTCAAACTTGAAATTCAGTTTTGTTCATAATATTTGGAATATTTTTTATAACTGTCGTATCTCATTATACAGAATAAGAAATAAAAAGCTGAGCACTCTTTCAATAAACAAGGTAGTGTTTTTTGAAA
Source organism: Pheosia gnoma (assembly GCA_905404115.1). Taxonomy (NCBI): domain Eukaryota; kingdom Metazoa; phylum Arthropoda; class Insecta; order Lepidoptera; family Notodontidae; genus Pheosia; species Pheosia gnoma. Next base: position 4,599,609 of record FR989894.1, on the reverse strand, counting down.
AACGTGTTTCGCTTGTAGAACACGAGGGTAGATTGTGAAATTGGACCACTGCCATTGCAGTAAAAGTGGAAATAAATCGACGGAGACGCATCGCTGGCGAATGACCTAGATCAAAAAAGTTGCTTAATTAGTCTGTGTGATACTCATTTAGAAATACAAACTTTTTTGAAATACCTTCGAAAAATTGTTAGTATATATATTCAATATTTTGGCGGTAAAATTTGTTTCGGTACTTAATGATTATTTTCATAAATAAGACTTGAAATATAAAGATGTAGATAATGATCAAAATTGCATATATAAAGGTATCGATATGTAATGGATATCACCAGTTATTGGCCATAGACATTGTATATATCTGGTACAAATAGAACGAACATATTCATACACATGCCACTGACAACAATACAGATTATAGTCTTTATTGTTGATCTAGGCTCTACCAATGTTTCAGGCGGCCTTTACGATTGGAGGCAATTCTTCTAATCCATTAGGCTGTCTGATGTTCAACTTTTATGCGGGTCCTACCACCGAATGTCTCGCGAAAAACGACTAACATCGCTCAAATTATTTTCAGTGGGGTTTTTATTATAGTCGTATCTTTTTACACGCACATCATGTGTAGATATGTGCACATAATGTTTAGGTGTGCTATCCCGGCCGAACTAAGTGTTCATAAATCGAATTCGTGCGTTGAATCGTATTGAGTCGAGTGGTGCAGTATTTTAACTCGAGTAAAATTTCATTTGTTCTTTCTGTTGTTATGAAATTGGTTCTATTCGGGATCGAGAACACTGAGTTACGTCGACAAACTGTAGTGTAATCTCGGGTCGTGCCGCCGGGTAGCGCCACCATGTCTGGCCTTCGGGACCGTTGACTTCCCTTCTAGCGAATAAACCTAGCTTTGTTCAGCTTTTTTTAATAAGCGCCGGCATTGCAATATCATTTCTGGAGTCTATGGAATTACTTCTAGAAGTAATCTTATATGAATGTATGATAAGATGATGTAAGCATCATACGGGTTTCAATAACAATTGTACATATTTTGCCGTAGAGAATTGTAGTAAGAATTTTATTTCGCGCTGTTCATTATTTTATTACTTATGGCGGGGGCAGGGACTAACTGCTTAGGAGCCTTTAACACGAGGAGCACCGGTAGGTTGCCTTTGGTGATCCCGGAGCCCTTCAGATGTGCTCCAGGCGGCCAGCGATCAGTTTTAGAGGGTAATACTCCACATAAACCAGCCATTTCCCAAACAGAAGACTGAGCACCGGGTATGTTTAGAAGATTTCCCACACGTGAACGAAAATAGTCTTTAGCTTTAGTAAAATATATTTATCCGACATAGGATCAGTAAGAATATGACGTTTTAACGGACTCTCGTAATATATTTTTAACGGTTTAAGCTGGATAAAGAAGTCAGTAAACCAAAAGGCGGTTACAATAATAGCATCGTATATATGCAGTTACTACGTTATTGCAAAATGATTGCATCCCTTTGAATTATATACAGCGGACATGGTGTCTTGAAGTGTGTCGCGTGGTGACGTCTGAGGCCGATCAGCCATCGATTACCTAGCTACGACTGATTGCGACTGAGCTGTGGCCCCGTCCAATTTCCTGAGTGTAGAGTAGGTATTGTCTTATTGATACCATCGTGATTACAAGACTTGAAGGATTAATGGAATTTCAACGTACGACAAATGCTGGTAGGTGTAAGCAATTTTTTTTATACGTCGTTACAGACTGTACGAGTAACTGTCAGAAAACATCTATGTGATTGAGACTATTTATTTATGTTCCTTATTCGTGTCGCATTAAAAAAAAACTATTAACGTAGTAGGATAGGTAGTAGTACACGTGATAGATCGGCGCATGCGTTGGTGGGACCTTGAATGGGTGACCAAATTTTAACACCCTAAGTTTCTTCGTACTTCAGAGGGCAAGGCAAGCTGGCAGCCCTGGTTGTCATTCTAATATCTTTGACAGATGTTTTTGGTCGCCAGAAATTCTGACAAAATAGTCTGACTCTTTGAGTTACCTACTGATAGTCCCACTTGTTGGGTCTCGGAAGGCAATCGCTCCATGTTAATATTGGTATCAGTTATCTCAACGTAACCTGAAAGCCCACTCCAATACAAAAAAATAAAAAGGTTAGAGAGAAGAAACAGAAGGACAGTTACTAACTCATATTATATCTTAAGGTTGTCGACGTCGCACCTTTTTTGCCTCTCAAAATTGAACCTTGCCTCACTAGGTTGTAAATATTATTTTAGCAGCAGAATTACTTTTTCGGTTATAATGGATTGCTTAAATTTGTGGAAAAATCTCTCAGTTTTCTATGTAAACACAACGAAGCTACATAATGGCGCTTTATAGCGTAACATAATACATTGTTCGTTAGAAAACGGTGATTATAAACAATAACCTAATTAAGTCGCTTCGTATTATATTATTATATTACGAATATTGGGTAAAGTAATTTGTAGAGTTATAGTTAATTATAAGTTTGTTGGGTTTTTGCGTCTTTGTTGTATTTTATAAAAGTTTAACTGGAACTTAATGATAACACTTGGTTGTTAAGACAATTCTTATTAAACTTAGGTAAAGTCGTAACGTCCAATTCATAGAACCACAACTAAAAATATGTTTCTTCGACGAATTATTCTGATATACTATTACAAATTGATTCTAACTCCTATGAGTGCGATATTGAGCATCACGTGGTTCGAGTTCAAAAGCTGTGGGCGTATAGTTGGCGAGTACATGATAGGCTGAAAGTAGAACGTCGCCCACGCAGCCTGATATTTAAGTCACTTGGTACATTGGTCTATAAATTAAAGACTGCAAAAATCTACTATAAGCTGAACATAACTCAAAAAAAACCAATGACATTGCAGTGACATTCGCACTATGCATATAAGCATGAAGGTCAAGACATCCTGAATAAATGAAACCCACCCTCATATCTCATCGCTGATATATTCCAACGTAAATTGCCGCCATTAAAATAAAAAGCACGAGACACAGTCAAAATGTCATCGAATAGACCCATAACTCTTAATTGTAATGTAATTTTGTAAGCACTATTGCAATGAAAAGCATTCCAATGTAACGCAATAAAGGGGTTCTTATTCCAAAAACAATTTAAACTGAGTTATTTCTATATGCTGGCAGTAAGTCCGGGCCTTACATGGCGTATAATGGTATAACACGACAAACAGCTTTAAGTGTGTAAAATATGGGGCGTGACGTCAGCCAAGCGCAGCAAGACCTAGGGTTTATTGTGGAGCCTAGAATACGCCGGATGCCAGCGCTACGCCGACCCGCAACGATACGCCGCACTCAAATACTTTTATGTGCATCTACGCATTATGCATTTTTATGGTACGCAAAATTATTGTAACTGCCAAGACGGTATATAGCGGCTTTTATTGCATATTTAAAATGAAGTTAATGTCAGAAGAACATCGCGTAACACCGTTATTCGTGTTCAGATCCGTCACTAATCCATATTCAGTTGTAATATTTTACTGTTGAACGAGACATGAAAAAGTGCCTCATACTATTTCTTTTTCAACTTTCCGATCGCAGATACCATCAAATAGGTTTACAACTCGTATATAATGATGATTGGCAATCAAACTGGCCAGGTTAAAGCATCATTGTCTCTTAAGATTAAAAATATATTATTTTAATTTTTCGATTACGTGGCGTACTTAATTAATGATGAGGCCCGATTGTCAGCCATTTATGAATACTGTGCGAGAAGTTATAATGCGTCCGATTCGCATTATATTAATGTTTACTGCAGTAATTGTTGCCTAAACAAAAAAAAAACTTTTGCTATTATTTATTTAAATTGCCCTAATAATGACGCTTTTCAAGACACATCGCTCTATCGAACCTAACCTAACATATTTTTCAAGGCTTTATATAAATTAAGGTAAATTAAACACACGGCATACGCTAAAGATAACTTTGACCTGCTTGGGTAAAAGCAATTTAGTAGGAGGTATAACAAAATACCATAGGACAAAAATATTTTTTCAAATATACAATAGGCCAAAAATATTTTTTCTGTACGCACTGTATGATGACGAAATGGATAACTTATGAGTTTACAAAAATAAACAACTGGAAAAGTATTCTCGGACGAAGACAGTTCAAGGACAAATATTCAGACTGCATCTGTGGAACTAAAGTATATAAATAAAAATGAAAAGAGCGAGTCCGAACAGTAAGATACACTTGTCTCGATAACATCAGGTTTGTCTGGCTGCTATTCTAATATTTTCTCCTTTAAAATACATTGGCATGTACCACTTGTGGTGCATTTGTGGCGATACTGTGATTTGCAAATCTATGTTCTCAACATGTCCAACTTCTATGAAAATTAAATTCGACTGAGTTAAATTTAAAATACTGATGTACTATTTTAATAAATACTTGTACATTGTAAATTTTTAATATTTATAATGCCTAGGTTTTGGATTGTCTTGTGATATAACATTTATACAGGTAGCCTCGTAGCGTTATAATGGCCGAGACATGCTACGAAGGCGTAGCAATTAATACTCGTAAGCTTGTAACTGCGTAGACGTACAAAACGCTTTACAAATAATAGTTAATATAATTTTCATTAACTCCTTTGTGTTTTTTTGACTTATGACATGTTTTTCTTAAGTTCTAAATAATGCGTTATGACGATACAAATATTATACAATATATTTATAAAAATACTAGCTGCGCCCCGCGGTGTTACCCGCGATTAAAAAGTATGTCCTTTTTACCCGGATAAAAAGTAGCCTATGTGCTATTTGAGACCATAATCTATCTCGATGCCAAATTTCATCCAGATCCGTTTAGCCGTTCTGGCGTGATTGAAAACAAACTTCCATCCATCCAAACTTTCACATTTATAATATTAGTGTGATTAGTGTGATGTGTATTCGTTCCTTATAACTACTCAATATATCCTGTGTCGTTACAAAGAAATAGTGATTTTAATTATGATCTATTAAAATAATCTTTAGATATTTATCATGAGCTCATAAAACAGCGACAATTACGCTGACCGATTAAGTTAGTGTAAGAAACTTCGGTCAACACGCGTTAACTAACTAATTAGAGTTAGACGGCGAGACAAAATCGTAAAATACTGCCTGGATCTAGTAACAATGTCGCCGGGAAGCAACTGCTAAAGTTGTAGCGAAGCTTAAGCTTGGACTTGGGACTACATTGAAACAACATATTTACGGTGTACTACTTCTTTCAAATCTAATTTTGTAGAGATTGGCTGAAGCAATAAAAACAGCGAAGGTTGCTGAAGTATAAGTTTGTATGCACGTATAAAACATGTTGCTGAAGTATGTATGCACGTATTCTACCAAATAATAATAATAATATCGTCAGACGAACACATCAACTATACGGTCCCACACTAAGCAACGCTTGTATTATGGGTACCGTACAATGGACTGAGGGCGAACTCAATATATAGATATTAAACATCCATGACTCGGGTACAAACATTCATGCTAATCACACAATGCTTGTCCTTACCAGGATTCGAATCAGGGACCTTCGGCGCAGAATGCAGGGTCACTACCAACTGCGCAAATCAGGTCGTCAGACCTTATATAACTTCTTACAGCACTTTCTCAGTCATCAGAATTAATAAAAGACAAATGTCAAATTCAAAAGTCAAATTCAATTGAAAACTAGCTCCAAAACTGTATTATAAAAAATAACAATACGAATAATTATAATGTCATCGTCGCTTAAGTCAGCTCGGCTTCATACTCAAACAGGTTTGAAATGTAAAATTGCAACAACTCCAACCAAAGTCACGAATTGGTTCCGAAGCGACAAAATACATTTTCCAAGTGAATTGGCTTAGTAGACGAGCCGGGAGTCAAACATCAAAATAATAAACGGATAATACGTATTTTTGCTCCAATTTTATACCCGCATAAATAAACAAGGGAGTTCGCTGTTGGCGCTGTCAAATCAAGCCTAGGGCTGGGAATTACGTGATAATGTATTTTTAGTCGATCTTTTATGAAATTTGATTTACATTTTGTAATCTGCTTGTAAGTAACTTAATTTATTCTTTTTCTGAAATTTTTATTTGTAACTTGCTCTCTTTGAAGGAATGATAGTAGAGCCTCCCGTTTAATGTATATGGTTTAACCTACAGTCATTTAAACTAAACTGCTCTGTTGCAAGAATAATAATTTCAATTTAGCATTCGGAAGATGATTTTATTGAAACTTATTTATTGGTGTTGGAATGGCATTTCACATATACCCATCGATAAAAGCGCCCCCATCTCTATTACCGCTTTTTTCAAATATTTCGTATATTGTATTATTTATATCCGAGCATTTTCTTCACACCTTCATTATTGTAACATTTTTACAGCTCAAGCGTTATATGAATTTCGCGGCCAATATTGCCAGTTAAACGAGTTTCCTGCATTTTCATAGGACCTATTAAATGCATAAATGAAAAATAAACCATGTATGGTTGCGTTTATTATCAAAAAATATTTAAGGCTATTAAAAACACTTAACATTATTTAACAATAAATCAAAGTGTTGTGTTAATTTCTGTTCATCCTTGACCACGAATTGGCAATCCAAAATTAAAAGCTTGCACATTACCAGCTAGTTAAACACCATTTACGAGGAAAACTCTGTAGATGAACAATTTCCACCGCACCTTGTTTTTTTTATGAACGCGTTGGCCGGGCGGCGTCTTATTTACGAATAATAAAAACAAGGAAAGGCAATGAATCTCTGGCCACTTCATCTCGTCGCTTTAATATTTTACGTGACCTCTAAAATTTGGGTAACACCCCGGCTGACGGGCGGGCGCACTTTTCATTAACTTCTGATTGCCCGTCGAGAGTTCCCAAGACGTCATGTTGGGGAGATGTGCGAGGTTTTTGGCGAAGTGCAAAAGTTTTATGATATTATGATTACTTGCATGAGCCGAGCCGGGCGGACGTGATGTGTCGCCTCGCTCCTGCTCCCCACATTATAACTTAGCTATTCTGATGCGGTGCGAATTTGAATTAAAAAATGAGTAAAGTAGCTATTGTTGATGCAGCTGGCGGCAACGGCATTAAAGCGTAATGGGGCAAGATGAATTTTATAAAATTATATGCAATCATGGATAAGAATTAAGTCGCTTCTGTTAAGACTCGTTAAAATTAAGCAGCTTTCAAATTTCAGTTGGTTCTGAGCGGCGGATAGGAATTATTTGTATGTCTCGCACGTGTTACTCTATGACAAGGATACGAGCGAAGCGGACAGATAGCTCAGTGAGTGAGATACTCTTTCCTTATTATAGCTGGTACGTGTTAATTACGGACTACTAGAATGTTATGACCACCCTAGCACTACATCCTACCTTGCTACTCTACATGTTTGCGCTGGTTTTTACGCAGATACTTGCAAGTTAATTTTATGTATGTTGGTATGAGTATTTCTTATACGCGTATGAGTATTTTACATACATTGTATTTTTCACACGTTTATCGATAATGATTATTTTTTTAATCATATTTTCTTCACTTTGGTTTGATTCCCATCGACAAATATGCGTCCCAAGTACAATGAATAAAATTTACAAACGAAACGATGCGATTTAAATTTTATAAATAATATAAAAGAATCTACAATCCCACAATCGCTGAACTTTATCTTCTTAAATGTACTCAATGAATCGAAATACGATATTTATCAGACTTGCGCGTTATTGTTCGATTTATCGACACTTATCTGCAATGTTAAAAGCTGACAAATACTGGCCAGTGTAGCCGTAGACAATACAGAATGCAATATTAATATTTACCTTTCCAAACAAAGACTGCATTCATATTCACCCCACGAAAACAAGTAAATAAAAATGCAAACACGCGCAATTGTGTCTCAAACGAAGGAAAGCTGTGGCACTCGCAGCGTTTTGGAGGCAAATGTTTTGCCGGTCATATGAATTTAGATCGGCCTCGGTATTAGAGGGAAGTAAGACCATCGGGAGACAGGTGAACCGAACTATTGGAATAAAGGGTAAACGCAGGGTTGCCAGGTGCGCGCTTCCCACCCAAATAAGCAAACGCGGGCAGGCACGTCTACAGCCGCAATATAAATGTAAAGAAAAAAACGCCCGTTTTAAAATTTAAAAAAACACTACAGAATTCCTAAAGCAATGTTGACTTACATTGCTTTAGGAATTGTTACATATTTTTTTTGTCAGGTAGCATCATCATCTACTCTCAGATCTGTTAAGGCTCCACATAGGGTTTTATCAAATAACATCATTGACCAAATAATGTAATAATGGTTGCTGTGCAGTTAGATATAACATAATGGGCCCCGTAAGGGCGAGCTACTCTTAAGTGTCTAATTGTATTACAACGTCTGAAATCATCATAAATAGCTGAATTTTCAATATATTTAAAAAATACCTGGCAACCCTAAATGAGGTATGGTATGTTGGGCCGAGAGTCGGGCGCAGCGGAGCGGAATGCGGGCCGTTGCGAGCACGCGGCGTGTTTCATCGATGTGAATATAAGAGATTACACTTAAATAAATGTATTGAAGGAAATCCCGGGTTGAATGGCTTGTTTCCAACATTATTACAGGTTTTTTTATTCAGCAATGATGCGGTAGGAAATCATTCTGAAATGGCAGATGCATATATCTAATCAATTAAATCGTCAATATATAGAGATAAATATGTAGGCCGGGTGGCGCTTAGCGGTGACGACTAATACATATGCCTAAACAAATTCAAATAAAGCGCGAGCATACGTTCAAAAGAGCTCTATCGCTATCGCTCTGGCCACGCCTTTACCAACAACAAATATTTCCCCGTTTGCCAATGTCAATACTCAAAAAAATAAATTATCGACAATAACACATACATCTTTTAATAGTATGGAAGTTAATCTTTTTTTTAGTTACACGATATTTATAAGTACTCGTATGTCCGAGCATTCATTTTCACCGCGGGGGTGGCCGCGAGTGGCCGCAAAGGCGTCTTGATGCGATTTCCGGCCCACTTTTAGCGGTGCTTCCTGCAAGATATAAATCCAAGTTAGAGCGCTCTCTGTGGGGCCCCGCGTCGCTTCGGAAACTGCGACCTCTATAGAGATTGGATTTTATTGCTTATTATTTGTATTATTGGTGACTAGTTTTTGCCAGCGGGTCTGCTTGCGCAACTATAAATTTTGTCATATTGTGTAATGTAGCGTGATGATACTCGCTTACTATAAATATAATATGTCAAACCATAAGCTATCCAATAGAAAAAACCCCGTTAAAATCAGTATAGCAATATTCATTGATGTTTGAACTGACAGACACACAGGATTGAATTCTAAAGCAACCTGTTTGGATTTAGAGACGTTCAAATAGTCTAATTCAATATTTACAGTGTACGACACAGCTCAGTTACAGTTTCCGAGTAATTCAATCGAGTAAACAATTGCGCTAAGTCAAGTCTCGAAAAGTCAATAAAAGTTGTAGGTACCTAAGTATTAAGTTTTTGACACCGGATCCCAAGGTACCACATCTGGACGAGACCATTTACTAAGTTGTTTTTGAATATAAATTGTAGATTTATATTTCTACTTTAACCTTTAACCTCTCTAAACTAACTAACTATGCACATAAAATATTAGCAATTACTGAATAAGATTTTCGTAACTAAAGAAAAGTAATTTTTATTTTGAAACAATTCCCTAAAATTCTCAACAGAACGTCGTCTAAGCGAATTAAATCCACATTTTGGGGACAGAGACCTTACAAAATGAGATTTTCTCAACATAAAGTGGCCACCACGGTGTGCCGAGGGCGGACTTGGCTAAACGGCGCGGGCTGCGCAAGACCCTCATGTTTCTTAATAAATTATGAATATTTACCGTCACGTTACGGCATACTGAGACGTAATTATTTTAATCTCACTCTGAGACGGCAATTTTAGAGAATTGATGTCAAAACAGGGACCGTTCTAGTTTATTAGGTTGGGTGGCATATTAAAAAGGTGTTTGGTTCGTGTTAAGTGGAGATAAGCTGACTAATTCCGCAACCAAAGCTCGCTATCTTAATATTTCTTGCGTCGTATAAAATTATTTAATTAGCTTCTTCCTTATCTATATATACAAGACAAAGTCGTGTAAGTTACACCATTTATAACTCATGAAGAAGTGGGGGAGGGGGGGGGGGGGGCGGCGATATTTACTGAATAATTATTTTGAATTTGTCTCTGCCCGAATAGCAGAATAACTATTTAAAGGATGGGGAAAACATCTCCAAAATCACACTATCATACTAATATTATAAATTTGAAAGTTTGGATGGATGGATAGATGGATGGATGGATGTTTGTTACTCAATCACGCCAGAACGGCTAAACGGATCTGGATGAAATTTGGCACAGAGATAGATTATAGTGTGGAATAGCACATAGGCTACTTTTTATTCCGGTAAAAAGGACAAACTTTGTAATCGCGGGTAACAACGCGGGGCGCAGCTAGTTTTCTTATACATTTGATTGTGAGGCTGTACGCAGATCGCCGGGACGGCTAGTTATATTATAAAGTATACTAAGCATAGAAATATACCATAAGCGCAAACTCTATGGTAATCATATCGTCATGGAGAAAGCATACTGACACTGTCATTCTTATTCACGAAATCTGGAGTGTGAGTGGGAAGGAACACTGCTACACGGCTGTCACGCTCGAAGAAGATTGCGATTGAGGCATTGGTTGTCAATATGAACCACCTTCCGCTTAGCTGTATACATAAATGTACTAAATAATATTTAAATGTTTGTTTAATTGTTAAGTTTTATTCTCTAACTACGTGTTTTTAAAGTCACGTCTCTGGGGGCGTGGCGCAGGTAGGTAATTTACTGCTCCCCAGGTGCGCCACCAGCTTGTGGCTTATAAGAACATCGAGATTTTAATTAAGAAGGTCTATCATAATCCACATGAGACTGGAGAAAAAAAAATACAGCAAAAAGTCTTTTACAAGTCTTATTATTTATTTCTTTATTTAAATTAAGAAAGTAGCAAATACTGTAACACATTTCTTTAAAGGGGTAGGAGACGTGCATTGTTTTTTACCCGACCGCGTAGGGTATTATGTTTTTCAGCCTATGTATGTATGTTTGTTCCTTTGTGGCGCTCTAGAGACCAAACACGTGAGCCGATTTTGATGATTCGTACGTCAATCGATTTGTCTTAATCTTGCGAGTGTCACTTAAGACATGGCACTAATAACTATATGGAGACAACCGGACACCATATTGTTAAAAAGAAAAAAAAATTGTCAACGAAAAATGTTAAGTCGGTATCATTGAATAGATATTTGAAAATCTTTAGGGTTCCCTTATAATTTTTCATTTAAATGACCATTCAGGATCTATAACAACATTTAAAGTTAGTTAGTTAGTTAGCAACCATTATCGTTAAAATTTTCAAAACTTTTAATAAAGGTGTGATAATGTTTTTATATATTCACATAAAAGGTATAATTAATATGAAAGCAAATAAATAAAAAGTGTAAAAAAAAAATTTAAAAATTCAAAAACCCGACTTACATTTACTTTTTTTATATACACATTTTGGCGTTGCTTAGATCACTATATTTTACAAGGGCGTGAGCGTTTTATAGTTACAAGCTAGCACATTATGGAGTTTTGTGATTTTGAACATAATATAATAAAAAAATAACACAGTTACGTCCTGGGAATCGAAACAAGGACAACGACTGATATGTAAGTAATTATATATTGGGACCAATCGCCCCCGTTCAAGGTATGTTACCTATAGGTAATACAAGCGATGCATAGTTTGAGACCATACCATTGGTGTACTCGGCTGACGATATATCATTTATTATAATATTATAAAAGTAAAGAAAACTTGTATAATTTAAAATTCAAACACTCAATTAAGCGTGCCTACTGCTCAGCGGAGAAAGATTGAGCCCCATCAAATATGTAACAGGGTCTGCCGTGAAATCCTTTTCAACGTCCGCCGCGGACGTTTTGACTCAGGTCCGGTGTGGCGGTGGCTTAAAGGCCTTATAAATTAGTGAAACTCTATTAGCGAGATGTTCGGCCAAACGAATTTGCGTTATCGCCTCTGCCTGGTGCGACGGGGTCCGCATACTAATGACGCCGCCACAAGATCGCCCGAACTTGCTGTTCGTGTAATTACTTCTTTAAACGAAGCTCGAGGAGAGGGTGCGCTCACTTTTGTCCGAGGGGTATACGGACCCGATAATCGAGTTATCCGCTCCTTCTACGCTGCGTCGTATTTTTGCACAATTAAGTTTCGCTCCAGATATTTATCTAACAAATACTGCTTTTTGTCTGATTGCTGTGTTCTATAAGAGACGAAACGTCCCTTAATTTCCGGTAACGGTTTTATTAATTAGATTGGCAAATAAGATTCGATTGTCATAAAGGTACATCATTTTTTTAATAGTTTCGTACGTCTTTTGTTTTAAAATCAATACAATTATATTAACCGATTCGTTTTTTTTATATAAAATCAAATACATATCCTTAATGAAGTCAAAGTTTTGTTTAGTGGCTGTAAAAGGAAGCCCGGCAGACATGTTGTTTAGACATTATGAAAGTACAGAGCTGGAGTCGCGTCAGCATTCCTACTAACCCTAGCTGGTGTCGCAGCGTAGGTCGCAGCCCAGGATTTACTAGAAGCGATCTTTTTAATTCAATTTGTTTTGTTTTTACAAAAAAAATACACAACCTGTACGTCAAGTGCGAGATTATTCGCGAGCTAACTGTATACTTTATAGTCTACCGTATTTAGACATTTTGTATGGAGAATTGAAAGTTTTAAATACCGCCCGCTAGAGGTGCTTTTCAATATTCATACAAAATGTCTAAATACGGTAGACTATAAAGTATACAGTTAGCTCGCACTTGACGTGCTGGTAATATAGGCGTTATCGGCCTTTAACTTACTCGTGGGCTATTAAGAATACATATCATGCATATGCACTTAATCAAGCTCATCAATTTGTAGTATAGCGTGTTGCGTTTGTAAATTAATTAAAGAATAAGACTAGTTTATTTTCAAGTAACATTTACAATAACAATGTATTGGTGAGCTCCAAACTAGACAATGTCTGTATCTTGGAGCTCGGTACACTATTTATGGTACATTTATAATGTTAAAAGCCTATAATGTTAAATTGTAGCCTTTACCTTTCAATTAGGCTAATCTTGCACAACGACGCGGGCTGTGAAGCGCCGCTATTGTTCTGGGCTCTTCTAGAAACTTCATGTGGTACGGACACCGACAGTCGCTGTCATCGTAAAGCCGAGATACGTGGGCGTCGTAAACTTAAACAAGGCTTACTGCATTTGCGGCCTGTTGCCATACGTTTGACCCTACCGAGTCTATGGATTACCCGGCCTATATTGCGTGTAAGCTCTGATGCCTTCATTAAAACTTTACCCACTCATGAGGCAGATAACTACTTATATTATGAAGATAGAAAAAAAATATTTCAAATATAAGGTAAAATTTATTAATTTGTAACCGGCTCGGAACGCGACTTTAATTGAGTAGGAATCTTCTGTTGTACTCTTTCAGTGCCACAATTTATGGCTGCACTAATGCATTCAGCACAGCGTGAAAAGGATACGTGTTCTGCTTCTCCATGTGATAAACAGTGACGGAGAGAGCTTAGTCCTCGCAAGGTTAAACTGATGTGCGGGATCAAATAATTATTTTTGTTTATAAGAAAACTTCAAAGACAAAAAAAAACTTTACTAAAATATAGACTTCATCTTAAATAAACTTATATTTTTTTCTGTTTTTTTGTTGATATTAATCGCGTTTTCTCATTCATCGGTTGTAAAATTATGAGTTCAAGTGTCACAGGTCTTAATACTAAACTTTTAGCACACATAGCTACCGAGATATGATCGATAAATTTCACCGAAATCAAATAAGTGCTAATGTAGTACGTGACATTATCAGTTATTTGAGTAACAGCATTAGACAATTTCCCGTGCGCCAGTACCCCGCGGTGATCTGAACGGCTTCCCGTGGCCGCAAGTAATCGCACTTTCCTTTTATTACCCTTAATGTCATCATCAAGTGTAGAAGTATATCGTACTAACCGCATTATGGGTCATAGTGTTTCTAATTCACTCAACTAAGCCACAATTTCGGCTCATAATAAATTGATTCGGAACTTAGTGGGGAGTACAAAGCTCTCGGGTGATTAGTTCCAACTATGGGCGATAGATGTCGCTAGTAGTAACAATAGTTTATATTGCGACGTTTATAAAGTCGCAAATAAGGATGAGTTTTGACATATACAAATGAAAAACGTGTTTTATTGTACTAAACATGAATATCATTGATACAAGAGGTAAAGAGTAGGTTCAGAAGAAGATAAATCGGCGTTGATTTAAGTCAAACTTTTATTGATGTAGGTATAGGAAAGTGTATCGAAACTTATTTCTCGCAATTCGCAAAGGGAGTCAGTAAGCGAGAGTCTTTTGTTTTTTTCTCGGAGTGGTACCAGTAAACTCGATGAATACATTTCTGTCATTGTAAAGAGAAAATATTTTGTTTTCAAGGAAAGTGCGGGCACATCATCATTACGCTGCGTAATTTTTTCGTATGTGCCATTCCGGTGCCTGTACTTTTATGCCTTCCCTCCATAAAGACAAAAGGGACTTTGAAGTAAAATCACGTACATTTTTTGCAACTTACTTAGGAGAGATTCAGCCCCTTGCCTTCCATGTTAATATTTTCTGGGAAAACATTGCGGGGACAACGCATGGAAATTACATTTAGATATTTGTTCACAACGCGTACGTCTGAGTGTGGGTAGGGATATTATTTTTTACGTGCATGGAATGTAATAAAAATGTTTAGGACTATCGCGGGGCGCCGCTATAACATTACCAAAATATAGGTAATGCCGATTGAGATGTAAATGAAGCGACCGACATCCAACTTTTGGAGGTGAATTTTCATTTACGTTTATATATAGTAAGGTTTTTTCACGTGCCGAGTAGTTTGTTAATTTGCTTGCCGGATACTGGACATGAATTTTAATTAAAATAGTTCGCAGCGTCTACCGTTGCTGATATTAATACGTTTCTGTTTATGTTCAGTATATTATTATTCTTATTTATGTTATTATTCTATCTTTTTATTTACGAAAAACTGTCTGAATATTTTAGAGTTACATTAGCCTCGTATCTAATATGACTTTTATTATAGGCACAACATGTAGGCATTATAGATGAATTCAAAACTTGATACCGTGGTTTATATTGATTTAAATAGGTACTTATATTATATTTGGGCGTAGCCAGGATTTACCCCAGAGTTGGGCAAAATTTGAAAAGAAATAGCAGTAATGACTGACCACTTCAAGATGACCACTGAAGTAGGTTTCTCAAACTTCAGGACATGACTCCCAGCTTTCACTGACTTGCATTGGCTGAAAAATTGCGGGCCCCGGCCATTACTCCTGAACTGAATGCCCCGGGAATTTGCTTAATTTTATACTTAGAAGAATACGTCCTGGGCAATAATAATTTAAATAAACGAAAGCGCAAGCGAAGCGAGCTCTTATTTTTTTTTAATTAGCGACAAAACTATGGAAAAAAATTAAGAATATTTTAGCTCAGAAGCTAGGAGCGGCCGAACACCTAGCCCTGGCTTACCGTGGCTCCGCCTATGATAAATATCTACACCCTACGAAACTTCATAAGCTGATCTCTACATTTATGTTCCTCAAAGATCCTCTATCTAGGTATATTGGTATTTCATGGGCATGTTTGTGTATCCACCACGTCTCGTAAACGGCCAGTTAACAGATTAGACAAACTTACCAGAAACTCCCATTCCTGGTAACGGCCATAGTTGTACTGTACGGATGTAGAAACAAAGTTTATGTTGTTCGGTACTTAACCGCTTCCAGAATGTGACTTGATAGTGCGCTAAATTGAAATTTCCAAACTGATGTGCAGACCGAACGAAGGAATAATGCATTTAGGTATAATTTCCTGTCATACAATTGCTCATCATTCGTTTACCTATTCTTGTGATAGGATGGTACACATACACAAAAGCGTCAAACTACATTACTTAATGAAACGAATAAAATGTCGAAATAACCTTCAACCCTTAAGTACATTATTAATCCCATTAACTATAATAAAGTATAAGCAATTATAGAGTAATATAGACAAGTTCAAGCACTCAGATCAGGATATTGCGTCGTAGCCCCAATTGACCAGACGAGTGGCCAATAACTGAAATAGACTCCGTTTCATATTGCGGCTCGATACTTAAGTGTTGCCATAGCAGATATACATTTTATTGGGTAGGTATTGTGTGTAGTATCTAATCATTTAGTACATAATATATAAATTCAGGTTAAATGGTAACAAGTGGTTGTGCTAAGCTGGTGGCATAACACTCACTCACATACTCGTCATTTACAAAAATAATTTGTAAATGTGGGTACCATGTAGCCGTTGACATGTTGTTATAAACATAGAGTTAGTACTTTTTACACAGCTGCTCAAGCCTGCTTAGCCGTTCCTACATTGATCTCACATACCCATAACAATGTACTGCTAAAAAATGTAAAAGATCTTTTTAACAAGAATAACCATGGAGTATTTTGCCCGTTCTTCTCCATTGGAACGGTATTTCGAACGGGTGGTAAGGTTCTAGCTTAGCATTTTGTAACAATTTTGACGGTTCATAAGTACTGTGTACCATAAGGGTTTACATGAATAAAAAAATATTCTGATTCTGATTCTAAAAAAATTACACCACACTTAACGAATGCTATGATATTAATGTGTCACTTAATTTAATGTCTATTTTATCAAAGTTTCCCAACACAATCCCTCGAGGATTCAAACTGAAGAAATAAAATATAAACAGTCGCAGATCGACATCGTCCAGTTTGATAGCGTCCAACACCAATAGGTATAACATTTCATTCATCCCAAACTTTTTCTATCGAAGCTATAAAAAGCGTTGGGCGGCGGTATCCGCTTACACCAACATTTCTCTTAATCTAAATATAGGCATGGCAGAACCCGGCATCAGATTATCTTACGTAATGATATCTGGGCCGCGAGTCATAGCTCTCAAGGGTGAGTCCCGAGTCATACTTTCAAGGTTCATGACCATTAAGAGTTCCCCGTTCCCATTGGACGATGCTTTAGCAGATAAATAAGACGTTCCAACCAATAAATTGTGCTGTGAAAATGTTATCTATCCGGGAAAATGATTACATGGGTCCCGCGTAGGTTATGCATCCATACCAGATTTGATGGCGCCTCTTATTATTATCTTTCTAAAAGGGTTGAAAATAAATTAAATCTCCTTACAAGATTAGAAATATATAGAATTTCTATAAATTTTACCTCATTAACTTTACTTAACGAGCTACTTAATCTAGATTTGCCACGTTGAAGGTAAGTAGGCGGGATTAAACACGCAGAAGCGATGGCCATTGGGGTAGAAAAAATCTAGAATGGCGAGCACGAGCCAGAAGACGTAGATAAGTAGAGATGCATAGAAAACTTAATGCACATCGATTCAATCAAACATTATTCATCCTTCTAATAACCTATTAAAGTGTGATGCCAATGTGGGCGGACGGAGTGTATGACGTCATGACTATGAATCTATGTTCACCCACAAGTGGACCAGTGACATGGCAGGCATCGTAGGAAACCGATGAATATAAGGGATAGAGGACCGTGATGTTTACAAGTCATTGGGAAAAGCCTATGTCCAGCAGTGGACGCCTTCTGGTTTATAGATGGAACAAGACATTGTGTTCTAGATATGGGTTAACTAATTTTCCAAACACCATAGTGGGTATACTTACAAGCTGAAGGTAATAAGACTATTAATAATTAGATACCCCTAGAATGCTAGTAATATTTATAAAAAAAATATCGTTGAAAAGACCGATGAACGACATATTCACGATCATTTTTCCAAACAAATTATTCTGAATTTCTGTTTGTTTGTTCTTCAATAATGCATAAATGCATGTTTACATCGGTAGGTAACACGTTTCAATAAGGCGATTCGTGTTGATATTCTTGGTTTAAAGGCATTTCATTTTTACCTCACGTTTAATCCTGCTAGCTATAATGTTGGCAAAGTTGTTCCCGGACGAACACGTACAACCGTATACAATGAATTGTCATCGAAGTAATGGATTCTCATTGATTTTATAGTAAAGGTGTTTGTTTTTATTATAACTTAGGGACACATGTGAAACAAAACGTGGGTTATATTTAATCGTATTTGTGTAATAAGATTAAATCCTAATACTTCAATGGGTGTATATTTTTAATTGGAAGTTGTTTTTTTTACTTTTTGTGTTAATTAGTTAACATTTGTAATAAGAACACGCGGTACGCTTTGAAATGATCAGGTCAGGGATAAAATTAAACAGTAAAAAAATAGGTATCTAGCCAGAATGTATGTACTTAACTAGAGAAACCCACTTAAATTCTGAATGCAAATGAATTCTAATGAAAACCTATTTGGCGGAATAGAGAGAAGGCAATTTATTGAATAAAAAAAATTAATTCTACTTTAAATATTTGTAAGGGACTAGTTTTTTTAAATTAAGATAGCAAGAACTTAAGAGTGCTTTACAAAGAGTCTTCGTAATATGCATAATAATCATTACACACCTGGTGAAAAATTCGAAATGGCTAAAAATCTCGACCGAAAACACGGCAATGGAAGACGCAGGCTAAGGAAAATAGAAACTAAATTGAATATTAATTCAGAAAATAAAATATGGCTTGATTGCGCAAGAATCTGCAAATAATACTTTTTGCCATCACTACACATGTAATGGGTGCACTCTGTATAATGTTCGAACCCATCGTATGAAACACCCTTAAGCGCTAATCCTCACAAGAACCCAGAAAGTAACTAGAATTTGTTATTCTGTCCATGTACGTTACGAGGTGACGTTTTTAGGAGAATATTTTAGTGTTTGAGGAAGTTAGCGAGTTTGTAATTAGTTTCGTGTGGCGACCGGCAGGTGGCTCCACTGTCTCGCAGTATCATCACGCGCCATAACTTTTTCATTTGACGCGTACACGGCCAACTTTTCCATTTCTTTTTATTAACATCGTAACGAAAATGCGAGTAGGCTTTATCAGAAACAGATACCTGATGGTTTTGCTAAGTATTTGCGGTGTCTGTCATTAAGTTGGGTTATTATAACTTCGGCGCGTCGGGAAAATTACTTAGAAAATACCGACATTATACTAATGTGTACTGACTGACGGCGCTTCTGAATTACCATATCATATTTGAATAAAATAATTAGTTGTGTTTGTTAATATCATTATAATTTGAGTAGTTATTGCTCATTCAAATATTCGCTGATAATTTCGAAGTCATATTTTTTATGTGATTGATTGAAATGGAAATCCGGTTTTTCAGTTATATGTTGTTACCTGGTGTAGGTATGTGTTTCATTTTAAATTGTATTGTAATGTACTTGAATAATGTATTGTATTGTATTTATTCATTCATGGTACTTATATGGAATAATATTAATATCCATACAACAATTTTTATTTGTTTTCAAACATTAGGTACCTGCGTATCTAATGTTGAGCTTAGAACTTTTAAACTAGAATGCTCTACCTATACGACGTATTCACGTCAAGAAGAAGTACTTCCAACTCACTTCTGAAGATATCTTATAACCCTTTTTAAATATTAAGGAGTAAGTAGTTGGTCTCACGAGGGCTATGGTACATCTTAGCTAAGATATTCTCTCATACGGAGCCGTCAAGATGTGAGGAGTTTTATTTTTACGTTTACGTACATTTTATTAATAAGGACGTAACGTCTTCCATTATATTATAATACGTAGTGAGCGACGGTGGGTCTTTGTGAATGGCTAAATTGATAAACATAAGTCAGCCAGTCAGTGGAGATCTCTTAATGCCTCTCACTTTCTTATAATAATATAAGGAGATGACAATAATTATTATGTTACAGTAGGGTATCGCAAAGAGTATTTGCGATACCAACAATGTGTTTTAATGCAAAACGTGAAATGAGATTATCCTGAATCAAAAATAGAATGTTGCAGCACTATTTTGGAAACATCTATGGATGGAAGTATGGAAGTAGGGAAGCCTGAAAAGAAAAAACATACTCGGACGCCAGTGGTAATAATACAAAATTTTTAATTATACCTGAAGGCATGTTCATACACCTTGTTAAGGCGAATAAAATGCTTATCTCAAAGTGATGCGGACTTTTTTTTAAATCATACAGTAATCTTCGATTTACATTGATTTGTGACTCTGCCGCTTTTTCTTGCAATATAACGCCTTAATACAGCAATACTTTAGTTCCATTATAGTACCAATCGAAGGGCCATTACCGGAGCCTAAACTAACAAACGATTAGGATTCATTCCTCGCCTACCATCTCCGTTTGCACCTTAATAAACAAACCCCTCAGTGTAAATGTTAATAGGGCCTTCTTTGACAGGCGGATATTTTTTTCTAAGTATATCTGTGTTGTATGTAAATTGTTTACGGAGGTAGACTCGTAATCAAAATATAGGCTACTTTTTATCTTAGAAGTACTAGGGTGGTGCTGCGGATTAAACTAAAGCGTGTAAAAATGAGCGCAATTTCAAATAGTAGTAACCTCTTTCTGGGTTTTGGTCTGACCAAAGTATTTCACTGATGGCGGTGGAAAAATTGAAAATATGTGATTGATATTATTTATACCATAGTATACTGATTCGAGCAACATTGTCTATGCAACCTTACATACGTACGTACGTAGCCTTTTAAACGCCCCACTTCTGGGCAAGGGGCTGCCCTTGTTGTGGAATATCTCCTGCCTCGAGCCACGAGCCCGCAAAGGTGTTCAAATTATTTCTCAAGCGTCTGCTTACTCTACTAGTTTTCATTTTGCTCATCTCATATTCATGCTATATGACCGCCTAGTGCCACTTTAAAAGCATCGGTTTTATATTTATTCAATTAGAACATGCTTTAAACAAAATTAGCTCTTGATTGCATTTGAATAAGATGACTTTTCCTCAGTATTTCGCAGCCGAAGCGTTTTCAGCGCTTTTGACGCGCTTCCAATGTGCGGGAATAGCTCGTCGTGTGCGTTGTACCCTTAGATAACCTGTTAAAAAGTATCGAAAAAAGATTACATTTAAATAATATCACCCTAGCGATCACTTTCAACTACGCGTGAACGGCAATTGGCTTCATGAAATCTGGCCTCATGGGTGCTAAGTAATCAGTAAAGGCATGTTCGATTCAGACAAGGATTCCTTTTTGCAAGGTCTAAAAAAAGATCCTTATCATCAAATATATTGCTGTTGAGGGTAGAAGGAAATTACAATTTGCGATGAGGTCGAGCTTAGAGTCAGCCGTGCCCTAGATACGACGGCTTATTTGAAACTGGGACATATTTTTATTATTAGAACCGGCTGTTTTGCCGTGAATGCATACTAAACAGGAAAATGCGGTTATGCCCTACTCATTCCATAGAATGGGTTACGAAACGCATTACCTGGGTATAAACATAAAAACAATCTCAGACGCTCTAGACTTTTATAGTTAACCTTTTTTCTATCCACTTATAGGAAAACCATAAAATTACATTCTAAATTTAAGAAATTATTTGCCCATTTATAATCATATTACAATGCGCTTTTCTTCTGGGAAAGGCTTTGTAATTGTCTTTTAAATTAATTAAGGTTTTTTAAAAGTTTGGAGTCTACCTACCGGCAATCATTTTATCGCTTTAACCTTCAATGCACCAAATTCATCAAAACATTCTAAATTCAAATATTGAAGTTGGAACACGATATTATTGTGCAACCAGCCAGTGTTTATTTTTTAATGTTTTATTAAATTATACTTGAACCATAGGCATCTTATTTATCCCCTATCCCTACCCATTCTACCCCAATACCCCTACCCCTATTCTATCACTAAAGTAATGAATAGCTAATATCAAAACACTTGAAACTCGGCCAGTTACAACTGAATGTGGTCGGAATTAAATCAGGCCATTTAAGTGTAACCGTACGAAGCAAATCTCGGCAAGTGGCCGGCTTCATAATTTCATAATCTTAATGGCCACCTCGCTACGTAAAGTGGAGGAATTTAGTGAGGTACCCTCCCCCGGGGCCAAACACTTTGCTGACCGTATCTTACATCTGGTAATAATGGGGATAATGGACTAGTCGGTTTTGAGAATGTCTTATACATTTCTTTAACTCACTTCCATACTTTGTTAAGTAGTAGTAAATAGGTAGTTATTTCTGTGTTCGATTTAGTAATAGCGACGTTGAGAATGTACTTCCTGATTTTGTTAAATCAAATATTTTTCTCCGCCTAGTTAAACGTCATTTTCGTCTAGTAGTAAGTTATCAACATAGTAGTCCCGCGCAAAAGAATAAATTTCAAATAAAAATATATATTTGAAATTGGAACGTTGATTGTTCTCCCACAGCGATTCATAAACTAAAGAGGGTTTCAAATGCACCGTCATTAATTCAATTTACATACAATGGTGGCCATGATGTGCTCCGCGAGACAGATAATCGCATAGATGACTTTTCGAACTCCGCTGGATGGTGTTATTCTCGATGGCGCCCCGGGTACTATGTTTGCTGAACATTTCATCAGGTTAATATTTTCGTTGCAGCGCATTTTATGTTTTATTTTATGAGATTTTTGAGGTTGTGTGTGATAAAGCTGAATGTCAAAAAATATATCAGTATAAGTCCCTTTATAGATTCGTGATTTGTTGTTTTTCTATTTGCACAATACGGTAATTACTTCAGGCTTTTAATAATCTTTATGCAGGTATCTAAATTTTACTTCAAAGTTATGTGAGAAATTACCGTATGTGTAGGTATTTACTTATTATAGATCAACAACATTAATGCAATGCTTTAAATTCACCGTATTCAACAGTTTGCTACCCATTTTGGTTTTAGTGTGACATTTGAAATATCGTAATAGTCATACAGTTTGCATATGACCGTCTGTCGGTTGCCAATGAGAGCGCGGCGCATAGAGACTGTAAATGGAATGAAAACATTGGAGAGTTTCGTTTTCATTCATTTAATTAGCCGGAGTTTCCAGCGAGGCGCCGCCGTGTCGCTCGCTGTGTAATCGACCATCCATGCATTCGGATGTTGCATTATGTTCTTTGTTCACAAATCGTTTTGGTATCATAGTGATTTATTTAATTTAATTTGAATTTGGAATTTAGTTTTTTTTTATTTAAATAAAGCTGAATTGTTTCCTTGTTACTAAATAGCAAGAAGTACAAATAACAAAATTTCATATTATGATTTATTTATTTTGAGTTATACTTGCAAGACAATTCAAGATTAATAGAAATCCTTAATTTGTATGTACCCCAAATGTATCTAATTGTTTAATTACTATGGCTTTACAAAGCACTTCATTTGCGAAAATCAGTTTGTAATGCTATTGTAAATTTATTATAACTTAAAATTGTGTGTTTAAATATTAATGTATTTTCACACTACTTCAAGCTATAAAGACAATTATATGAAACCCTCGGAAGCAATCAGTGGATAGTGAAATAGAAGAGCACCTTTTATTTTGGCAACGCCAGCAGATGCAACGGGGAGTGCATTGGGGGACTTGTTTTCAACTTTTTTTCAAATTTATGACTCGACGATCCCACGCGAGTTGGTCCGAAATAACTTTTCACCTAGTTAAATCATCATTTATCAGGTAAAATATTTTTGTTCGATGTGTCTTTATTGACATTTTTCACGTAAGGGACCACAATGATATACTTATGTCACACAAATGATTTTTTTTCAAATGTGTTGCCATTTTCTACATTTTGACATATTTATTGACGCTTGATATTTGTGTCTTCAGTCCCACCTAAGCTGTTCAAATAAATCGAAATTCTGTAGTAACCCTTTTGACAGAGTTTAGATTTGATGATTTTTTAAAACTAATTAATAGGTGAATCTCGGATACCTTTGGGAAGTTTACTGTAGAAACGAATACATTTCGCCATTACAGAGTAATTTATTCCGTCGAGACAAGTTACATGTAACGGATCGCTTGTGTGTTAGCCATAGAGTCGCTAATTTAAATCCCGTAATCATGTAAGTGGTACCACGGTATCTTTGGCTAGAGAAATTCTGCTTCAATTAGTGGAGACGTCGGCTCTCCTTATTTATTCAGAGGGACCGGATGAAATAAAAACGTAGAAAATTGTCTCCGGGATAACATTCATATCCCGAGATACGAGTCCACGGTATATTTGGGAATACATTGATAATAATAATAATATCGCCAGACAAACACACGAACTGTTCGGTCCCAAACTACGTTACGTACACAACGTTTATATAATGGGTACCATACAATGTACTGAGAGTGATCTCAGTATTATAATAACTTATATGGATCAAACATCCACGATCCGGGTATAAACATACGTGCTCATTAAATAAAGTTTTCCCCTACCGGGAGTCAAACCAGGGACCCACGGTACAGAAAGCCGGGACACTACCCACTGTGCACACATATTACTGGAATCAACTAAAATCAGCTCACACGATTAGGGCAAACCAGTTTAATATCATCCTGAGTACCTTACAAATGAGTTTCGTCCAGTAGTAAGATTCTTGATTTATGTGGCAATCTGTTTTATAAATTTTTTTTTCTCCCGCTTCATGAATGATGCGTGTGAAAAGAGGATACTTTTCTTTCAACTCCTCATTTATTCCTTTCGGTGACAATTAGCTCATTCCCGGGACTCGCCGAGACTCAAACCTAGGCATCTTCTTTAGTCACCACTGTGTATAGCTTACATAAGTAACTGTGTTTGGAGTGTGGCGGGAATAATCCCAAAAAATAATAATCTTTGACGCTGACATTCACGAATATTCAAGCATATATCAAACTGGATTATTAAAGAGTGAAATATGTTAAATGTGTACAATAGTCATTAACGCGTTCCGGCCTCTTTCTTACGTTGGCAAGGTGTCAGCGGCCGCACGTATACGTATACGCTACGTAGTTTACGATGAGCCTTGACCATTTATTATTAGAGATATGGCCCAATGGTGTGAATATACTTCTCACGTAATCACACCGATGGGGAATTGCATGTTGATGTATTCTTTTATTTTGTATCGCTGAACACTGTCAGCATTCCCATACCACGACGTTGAGCAATCGTTGCTTCGGTATTTTATGTTAAATAATAATTATATCGCCACATGAACACACCAAATATATGGTACCAAACTCAGCACCCATTATCCCCTACACCTGTTTCTGCACTTGAAGATATAAAAATGATTCGTGTGTTTCCCATCGTAACTAACTTCCAAATAACACTTCATAAGTTAGTGTTTACATGAAGAAAAAGGATGGAATTCCTTTAAAATCCTCGCAGTAAATTTCCTGCTACGAGATTTCATCCCGTATTTTCTGCCTCATATTTTTAGCAACCCAGTGAAACAACAGGATAGATAAAAGTTTAACGTTATTTTTATATGTTATTATCGCCCTAAAAATCCGTTAGAGAATCTCTTTATAAAAGTGGAAGGTACATTGGACCTCTTTTGCGTAAAGGTGCTTCTTCTCCCGGATTAACATAATAGGATATACTTTATCCCTGTAAGTTGTAGAGCTCCCATGGGAGACCTAAAGTTCCGTTCAAACTCCGCGGGCCGAAGGAATGGGGTTTTATAAAAATCCATTGATTTGCGCCATCATGGACCATGGACCCCATTCAAGTTGAAGTTTACGGCATATTGTTGGGAAACATTTTTAGTTCACAGAATATCTACTCGCAGAAATCTACTAATTATAAATAAAAAATAAATGACTCTCGACTCGGCAGGCTCGCTATGTAATGACGAAAACAATGTCATTAATATTTAATTATCATTCAATTATGTTAGTAGACACAGGTCCCGTGTTACCTCATCAGTATTTTTCTTACAATTCGAGGCACTGCTCAGCTCAGGTTTAACTTTTTTTATTTTAAACATAATACCGGTAATTCAGAAAGGGTATACTAACCTTGGATTTGCGCTTCATAAAAGCATTTGTAATCATTAGGTGAAATAAGAATTTCAATGTAGATTAAAAAAAAAGTGGTTCCCGAAAAAAATATTAAATTTATGATTTATTGTGAGCCTTTTTTTTAATTGACTTATCGAATTTCAGACTTCATAAATAATTACAAATGCGCTAAAGAATCGCAGCCTCAAAGGTTTACTACCTATTCCCTTTCTGAAACTCCCTATATAAGGTAATAGAAAGCGATGAGGGCATTAACCCCGCACTGCTATTACTAGTAATCGAAATATACCACTACCCTTTCATTCCTATCTCGTTTTACATCGAGTACAATATTTTTAAATTGTAATCTTTGTAAAAGGCCGGCAGGAGGGGTGCGCCCGTGGGGCTCTCCTGCCTCGTAAACCATCGTTCGGCTGTACTAAATGTCAATGTACAAGGGCAGCTCACGACCACTAGTACCTACTCGAGTGGCTGAACCCACCACCAATAACGTAGATACGGATCGAGAATTAATTATGTGCCTTCTCCGTTCTTTTTAGTAAATGGTGAAACCAAATTCTGAAGTAATTTAAAGGCCTGTTTTACAATGTTCTATAAACCCTATCTACGTCTTCTTCTTTCTTTACGAAATGAAATGCGATGAAATAAAATGGGTATGCAAATGGCCTCACCCATAAATTAGCGGGTATTTTGCCAATGTCAAGTAATTAATAGCAATAACACATTCAATAAATACACATTATAAATAAAATAATGGATGTGACATGATGATATGAAAAATCAAACCCTATCTACAATTAATATGATCAGTAGATGGCCCATGTTTGACATTTTATCATTCTGTCAGATAAGTTTGCGAACTGGGTTTATCAGCACATTGTGAAACATGTCCTTCGTTGAATTTAAATCTTTTTTAATAGCTGTGGCATGATTATTACTCGGTTTTTTTTACGTTTTTTTGTCAAACAACTGAGGTATGTTACGGTATCTAGATACTAGATGGCGTTAGTTGTACCAGAATAGTTTACGCTCTGATAAACACCATCACACTAAATGGCACAATTTATGGACATACATATTTCGATCAATTAACTATTTGATTCTGAACGATAAATAATACTGAATTGAGACCTTTATGATTTTATTCCCAATATCAATAGGGTCATTTATTACATATTTTATTTTCATCCTTGAAATGAACACGTTCGAAGAGATACGTACCAAATTGATAAACACGCCTTTTATACAAGACCGTTGGTAGGGGTAGGTAGTAGGTACCAATCTTTTATATAGCCTATCGCTTGGTATGAATTATGAGGGTTTTTAAATGCCAAAATCGATTGCTCTTTTCCATACATTTCACGACAGGGCAATCTTGCAGCTTTACAGGTTAATGTTCAGAAATGTTCAAGCACTCGATCGGTATCTGAATACGTTCAAAACTCATACTAAGGGCCTAGATAAACTCAATCAATTCTCCGCAGTCTTCCTCGCATTGTCATGTAAAAATGCCGACACGTTGAAGTAGCTCATTGTGTACAATTTACGCAATAAACACATTTGCTTGTTTACTTTTTATCGTGAACCTGTTACGGTATGCTAAATTTATGTCCGATGCCGTCTGCCGGCGTGCCTTCGTAGAACAATTGATGTACACGATGGAAACACCGCGCCAGACCCCCCCCCGTGCCACATAAAATTTTATGATCGCGAATATTTATTATTTATAGTTTTATAGACCTGCCTACCATCGATTTACTAGTCAATTTCCACATTGTGCCACATCAAAATCGTAATTTTTAGGGTTCCGTAGTAGTTCCTCTTTAGTTTAGCTATTGTTCGTCTGTCTGACACTGGTCACAGTAATTTTTACTTTGTGTGTGACTGACCCGATAGTCACTTGGCCAGTTTATACATATCAATACGTAATGGCGCTTTTTAACTGACTTCAAAAGGGAGGAAGTTCTCAAATCGGTTGTATTTTTTTTAATGTTGTTACCTCAGATCTCCTTCATTTATGAACCGATTCGGAAAATTCTTTTTTTTCCTAATGAAATTCTTTCTTCTTTTTTATTTGAAAGGATATGCATACATATTGGTCCCATTTGGTTGTTTTTGGCACCAATTTCACATTCGTTAAGTATTTGATTTAGTTAGACAAGGTAGATTTAAAGATCAGATTTTTTTTTGGCTTTTAGTTTTTTGATTAAGGTATTTTTTTATTTAATAGATATATATACGAGAAGGTAGGGTAGGGTAGTTGAGTTGAACTTGCTTTTTGTTGCCATATTGAAATAAGCATTGTTGTTATAGTTTGTAGTTCTAGAGCCTTCACTCGGTAGCATTAAAAAAAAGAACCTCCAGTTTGATTCCCTCCGATCAGTTTAAAAAGTACATCTATTTGGCTATTAATCATTTAATAACCCCTATATTCATCGAAATTTACATTGGTAATTCAAAACATTTTTCAGGAGTAAAGTGCCTTGTAAAGCCATTGGAAATATCTATAAATTCGGAGGTAATTAAGGTTTTGATTATGTAACGCGGAAACAAGTCGATAATGATAAAATACTCCACAAAATCAGTTTCGATGCCATTGATTGAAAACATGAAAATGATACTCGGCAAAAGGTTTAACCGTCAGTTAAAATGGTGTTTTAATCCGTCCATCGATACCTGCCGGCGACAGGCGGATTACCGTCCTGCCTCACTGCCGGCCGGCCCGCCATTTTAAAAATATTTACGCGGCTAGCTATAATATATTTTACATTTCTGACATCTGCATTTTAGATTCGGAACCCTCCATTTCACCGCGATATTTTTTAATGGTCCTCATTAAAACTTTTTGCCGCGACACACCATTTAATGTAGAACACATCCAGTGTTCAGGTTAGGACTGGAAAGCTGCCAACTACCTGTAGATGTTGTGCTCTTTAGAAAATGTACAGCTGTGTGAGGTGGCATTTTTATTGGCTTTTTGATATATTGGAAACGATAAATGCAAACAACAATGTATATGGATATCAGTTGGGCGGCTTTTCCTTGTCGCTCGTGCATCTTTCCCGCGTTTACTCTCGCATTATTAAATTTATTAGATCTGTATTTGGTAAATAACTGAGCCGATAGTTGAGGTCGGCGTATCTACGCGTTTGAAGCGGCTCGTCACTGGGAAACCCGCGTCTCCCGGCAACCTGTGAATTAAACAGATTTACGTTATCGTTTACGTAACGTGTTAGGTAGTACGAGTTTGACATTGCCAAGAGGTGAACAGAAACTCCACGTCCTCGACCTTTGTTTTATACACACCTAAATACTTCCACCCTTGAGTTACGCTCGCCCCGTGATCCACTCGAAAACAAGTACTCATGAACATCAGAAATAGTTCGGCATTATCATCGATACCACGAAGAGGTTTGCATTCAACTTTACGACCTTGTTCGTATTTAATAAATATGTCGGTATTTCCCGACCCAAAATTTTACGACTGCACAATAAAACATGTCGCGACATCCAAATTTATATGCGCACATAAAGTTTTATATCTGCGCGACTTGCACCGGTGGAGGTTTTCCTAATTGTTACCGGTCATGGACGGCGGAGCGGGCCGCGGGCGGGTTCATGAAAATTCAAAATAGTGACGAATAAGCGACAACCCCCATAAAATCTGATATCGCGAATGTCATCGCACGCGGCCGATCGATCGCGAGCGGCGACGTCGAAACATAGCACTCGTAACTAGCTGCGTACCGTACCACAAACACAATCCTTTTGACGTACCGTTTCGATAACGTAACGTGAAGTCGTTACGTGGTGTGAGAGGGATGCTTCCATGGACATCATAAATAAGTATGACAGTGACAACATATATGTTTTCTTGTTGACGTTACGATTACATTAGGAATTCCTGCTCACTTGCATGCAAGGCGCCGCGGGAACTTTCCACGTGTGGCATCCATAATTTTGATCTTAACAATCAGTACACGCGAAGTTGATATAAACAGTTGCGCTGACAGCGACGAAAATGACAGATGACAGCGTTCGGGGAGGCAGCGTGAATGTTTGCATCATAACAAAGCTATAGGCAAAGCAGCCTTCAGTCTGTCAGTACACGGCTATTGATAGCTCGTTGTAGAAAAAAAAGTGGCATCGTCCGCAGCTCTCATAACAGGCTCATTTAGTATAGACGTCCGTACAAAACCGCACTTTCTAATGATGTAATTTGTACCGTATAATTTCCACGTTACCGCCTCGTGTTGACACAGGGCGGGCCTGCGGTCTTGTTTGCGTTAGTGTGTTTGCGGGCTTACTCTCTAAATGAACAATTTGTGTGATTTTTCCGTATCGTTTAACAATTCCGCATTCAAAATAACTTCATGAACCGGTCATCGGCGGGTGCAAACGATTCACTGAGCCGTGTTTATTGACCTTTTGTTGCTTTAATTAATTGTCGACGGTGTGTCTCGTCGACGTCACATAATATGAAATGGACGGGAATTTCATTGGGTTAATGGCGTTACCCTAATGGCGTATGCGCCAATTATCTCTCGGACGTGTTCGAGCGAGCAGTTATCGGCAGTGAGGAGGCTGTGCTCAGAATTAACATGCAGTCTCAGGTGCCCCTGTATCCTAACACTGCATAGATAATGCCAACGACATTAAGCTTATGCACACTCAGAACCACTAGACACTTAAGCTGTCTTCAATACGCTGTATAAAATAATATGAAACATAATTCTAGTATCGCATTAGGTACATTAATATTATTTTATTGACTTTAAGTTGTTAAGCAACATTTAGCAAAGGTTAAAACTATTCGAGACAGTTTTAGGATCTTAAAAATAATAATAATAAACAACGCCTTCTTAAAAAAAAACAATATAAATTGTAATTTTAATATTTAAATAAAAAGCGTTTTTACCAATTTCCAAAACAATATCAAAACAAATAAGCGGATGATGTGCGCTATATTCGTAGTGTGCGCTAAATTGTAAAAGCTTCATAACAAAGCCTACGGCTGGTGTAGCCGTAGCGCGTAGCAACTTCGTAGTACCTAATAATTAATTATGAACCCATCATTTAATCAGGTAGTAATATAATATTATGCTTGTAAATGTATAAAATAATAATATATAATGTGTGGAATACCTTATTTACCGGTGCAGTGGGGTAAGTTACACTGTTTACTTGAGTACCTTAAGGAAATGACACCAATTTAAATTTATATTCCGATTCGAACTTTATAATATTCATGTACATACCTATATACTTAAAATGTTTATTCTGCACCTAGATATAATGAAACCAAAGTGAGCCCTGAATCTACAGAGATTCGATCTGAACAGTCTTGATCGTAGGAAACAGTTTCTAAGATCAAGACCGTTAAAATCTCAGACGAATTGGAAATGATAGTTTAGTCCTTGTTTTTTTTTTACTGTCGATTGTCACAAAAAGTAATTGCTATCTCCAGGACAAAACTATCCCTTGTACTGTGGACACACACACATGTATAATAAAGCGCAGTATCACAGGGTTGTGAATAATGCAAAAAAAATATCGATCTAAAATGTCAGTGTACAATAATTGTCAGTTATTTCCCACTGGCGGCGGCAAAAAGCGAATTCTTAGAATTTAGTCTGCCCGGCCCCCGGCCCCCGGCACCGCCGGCCGGCCGGCGCGGCCGACGGTGGCGCCACCTACCAGACATCCATTCATTGTGCTTTAAGCAATTTAAATGCGTGTGTTCCTACGTAATATGATGATATTAGGTAAATAGATAAATATCGCCAGACGAACACACTAAACAACGCTTGTATTACTGGTATCGTACAATGGACTGAGCGCGAACTCAGTATATTATACTTATATAGATAAACATCCATGACTCATGCTCATCACACAATTCTTCTCCCTACCAGGATTTGAACCCGGGACCCTCGGTGCAGAAAGCACAGTCACTACCAACTACGCAAATCATGTCATAGAGATATATCAGGAATACTGGTGACCTATTCTTATTGGCACCAGTTGACAAAAAGCGATTAGATTCAACTTTCAACCAGGAGACAAGTAGCGATAATAGGTTTGTCTCTTATGTCAAACATTTGGGTAAACATTATTTATGAATATGTTTTGATTTAAAAATATGTGCAGCTTATATAAAAGGCTTACCCGTTATATGTGCTTATGTTCTTACATAAAAGACCCATCAGAATTTTCTACTAGCAAGGGATGTAATAAAGAAGACGGCAACTTCTTTTCATGAAGTACACACTTGTAAGCCAATTAAAGGTTGTATTGGAGTCATATTGGAAACTACACTTTTATAATTCTAGTACACACTTCTCGGAGCGGAGTACATTCATACAGCCGTCACTTTTTTTTAAAGTTTGACGAGAAAGCGAATTGTTAAAACCTGCCTAATTTTATGCTACTCTACATCCCGGCATTTTTATTTTGACAGGAATCAAATAGAACAGTGTCAAAGGCAGGGAATTCTTTTTATACTCCCCTATTCCTTATCTGAGCTCTTCACGAAGATTTTTCGTGG
Organism: Pheosia gnoma; assembly: GCA_905404115.1. NCBI lineage: Eukaryota > Metazoa > Arthropoda > Insecta > Lepidoptera > Notodontidae > Pheosia > Pheosia gnoma. Next base: position 4,566,883 of record FR989894.1, on the reverse strand, counting down.
ATGTCATTTAGTGCTAATGCGTGTTGTGGGACGAGTCGCCTACGAATTGCCACATTTACTCGAGCCGGCGGCCTCTCGAACCAACCTTAAATCCTGTGTTTGGAATGAGCCAATGCATCTTAAGCAAGGGAACTTGCCTTTAAATTGTTCGCCGTCGGAAACCTTGGAGAATTTGTACTTCTTGTACTTAGAGGGATTTTCCGTGTACTGCCAAATTTCAGGGCTTTGTGAGTCACGAGGGATTGGATATAGCAAACAAATAACAGCGGCGGCGGAGCCATAAAATTACTAGCGGAGGTAACTTTGTGCAGGGGAAGATTCTGTACAAAGATATTGTCTCATCTCATTAGTTGGTGTATGAGTCACTACAAATTAGATTATTATTCGTAGGGAACAAACCTATAATATCCTTATATGACTCACTATGTAGTACATATGTGCGCACTATAAGTCAATATTTAAATTAGTGAAAACAAATACGTATTAGTGTTAAAGAAGTTGTGTGCAGATCTATTTAGTCTAATAAGCCAACTAATATGAGAGTGGAAACAACATATTGGACCACCGGTCCACAAAAATGTGGGTTAGTGGCCAAATTATTATTTTCTTATTTATCTTTCCTCAATTATTTTATGTCTTAGATATAATAACTAATTTAATAGATGAGTTCAGTTTCCAAGGGGCAGCATGCATCTTCGGTGTAATGGTTATTTTATGCGACAGTAAAGTTTCGGCTATTGCTGATAGCTTAACAACTGTAGTTTTACATTATTTGGTGCTTAAAAAGTTTTAAGGTTCAGCTAAACTGTACATAAAATAAATAACAAAACGGTGTAGACTAGCGATTTTATTTTTATATTTTTTTTACAATTTTTTCTATAACTACTTAAGGTACTTATATGTTGACATTTTCATGGCAACATATAGATTAAGTGGAATAAGGAAATATTATATAATAAGGAAATTATATAATACTTTAGCGAAATATTATCAATTGCCATGCAATTAAACAAGTTAGGCTTGTTGTTTTTATTTGACGTAATACGTATTTCGTTGCAAACAAAAAACTTCTGTTATAAGTTAAAAGGTGGGCTATGTAGCTCATAATTGTTTTGTCAAATAGAACTTATCAGCACATTGTGAAACAGGCCCTTGTTTAAGTCATCCTATTAATCTAATAGCCTGTCAAAGCCGCTAACAAATTTATAGAGAGCGCAAAGTGAGTACAGTGAATTTTACGATCGTACAGTGTACAGCGGTCCGGGCGAGTTTTATTCATTTATATGTAGGCTTTTAATGGGCCGTTATGTAGCCGATATACTGCTGCTAGTTGCAATGTTACTTTTGTAACAGTGATTCTCAAACTGTATTCAGGTACGTACGACATAAACAACATGTTTTCCATCCCTCAGCTGTGTCGTTAATGGGTTTTTTTCTGCGTAGTTGTGTAATTTTAGAATGGAATAGAGAATCTACTAATGCACTTATAAAACCTAAACCTGAAACAATTGCTGTATCCACCGAATTTAATAAATCTTACCTATGTCAATAACTTATTATTCACGAGGGAAACGATCTTCTAAGTTTTAAATAGTGACCGGATAAGTCATATTTATTTCAAACAAAACATACATATCAGTTGCATACTTACATTACAAGTAGATGTGAATAATTGTCAAGATAATACCAGCTATTTTTTTAATGTCCCACTGTTGGGCACGGACCTCCACTCAATGCGAGGGGGATTAGGCCATAGTCCACCACGCTGGCCCAGTGCCGGTTGGCAGACTTCACACGTTTATCGAGGGGTTCTCTCAGACATGCAGGTTTCCTCACGAAGATTTCCATCACCGTTTAGCAAGAGATAATCATAGTTGAAAATTAGAGGTTATTATTAATGAGCAGAAATTTACAAAGAAATGGTGGCGGTGGTAAATATAAAAAAAGAACGGATCACAAAAATGTTGGTAACCTCTGTTTTTCAGCAAAATGTATTGTATAATGGGACAATATATAATTGATTGATACATTACCGCACAGAGTTGTTACCTACAAACTGAAACGGTTTCATTTAGTTAAGTGAACGGTTTATGCGCTAATATTTCGTAAAACATTGGTTGGCTCTCGTTGGTTACGTCATACGGAAACAAAACGGAATCTGGTTATGACGTCATCACATTTTTTGTCTCTTACCTAATGTTGGGATACCGTTTTTAGATATAATCGCAGAGCAATAATGGAGTACCCATTTGATTCCGAATTTGAAATTAAATGGGATGAATAAAAATCATCCCATTTAAAAATGTAATTAACTCAAGGACTTTTTGTTCATCACAAGTATATGTAATTGTGTTAATTAAAGATTTATACACTGAAAAAACTTTTGGTTATTTCCAAAATAACTTTAATTTTGTTAAAATATAACTGAATTTTGATTAAATTAAAAAAAAAACTGAGTGAGAGTGTTACTGGTAACAAACCGAGTTGTGTTGTTACTAGCAACTGATAGTTTTTATGTCACAATATTTGTGTAACTAGTTGTCGACACTTTGTTTTTTTTTTTCAGTGTACACACACCTACTTGGTATATATGGAGTCGCTTATAATGGATTACGCGTTCGCAATAACCTTTCCACACTTGTGTGCATGGATACGCCGTAAAAATATTTTCTGACCGTTCAAGCCAGCAACACCATAATTTTATGCCTCAGCCCAAACAAACCAGCTATTGACGTAACAACACCGTCCATCGCTCGCCGATACCTTATCAAATGTAAGGGCGATGACACACCAAGCTCCGTCTATAACGACCCCTAATTGCAGTGTGGACTGCGTCGTGCCGCCGCGGACAAATTCGGTGCACACTATTATTACATACAATAACCGTTTACCTGGACAATTCAATTCAAACTTAACCTATACGAAGCGTGTTGACACAATTGGTTTTCTCCAATTTCGTTTGACAATAATATGAGCTCACGTATTTGAAATAAATTGTGTAGGCTATCAGATGTAATGTTTATTTGGTTTACATATACAGGAGAAGATAATACAATTTCAATACTATTGTCATTCCATTGCTATTTTATTGGCTTAGCAGGCTTGGTGCTCTACATTGAAGGTAGCGCACATGGCATTTATTAGTATAACAACGGTAAATGAACTCTAGTGAGGCCACTTAGACGCAGCACGCCATTGCGGGTTCGTTTCTCGGAAAAAGGACTGAAAAATATGTTCCTTGATTTCTATGCACCTTGTCTGTAGTTGATATATTCTCTACCATGAATGTTATATTCGTGTCGAATTTAGTTTAAATTTCACTGCGAGAAAATACTATATGTCAGGTATTGAAAAACAAGTCTTGTCAAAAAGGCCAAGTCTTAGGGTGGAATCCACTAAAAAGTTGTGAGATCTGTAAGAACCAAGTCCACGCTATGTACCTATTCATTCATAGAACATCTGGAGATTTTAACAGCTGTACCTGCTTGCTAATACAATACACCAGATGTGGTACCGAATGATCTTTTAAGGTGCTATCGCAAATTAAATGTATGATTATAAGGATGGCTCCTGATTTCATTTTTGATTGAATTAGGTCCACCGAGAACCAGTCTACATTGAGCCCCTTTGTAGTTTACATTTGGTCAAAGAAAAGTAACTATTAATAGACCAATGTTCAAAGAACTATAGTTAGATCTAATCAGTACTCACACCACCATTACGCCTGGATTCCCTGAAAGGGTCGCTGAAGTGCACAGTTCAACAATTATAAAAAACTTTTTCATTTTTCGAATATTTAAGAATATCGTTTTCTTGAGGTGATTATAAATGCACTGATTTATAATCTTGAAATAAAAACGATTTATATTCTGTGATACAAATAAAATTTATCGATCAAGGTGCCCAGTATAGTTACTACAGTTCCCCATTTTGTGTATAAGTGGTTACAAATACGGACATACATGAATAGTGTTACCGCTTTAATATAAAATGTACCTAAAGTGTGTGGCATTATTTAATTAATTTTATTACATAATAGTTTCAGTATTGTAAATAGAGTAGTGACATTATTCTCATTTGACTGGTTTACAATCCAGATGCGCCAAACTGTACATGAGAATATAAATGAAATTTCGAAAATGTGTTCGTTTACATAACAAGTGAACAAATGGGAACCTTGTGCAGACTTCTGCGCTATTTTGTATTATTTTAGCGTTGCACTTGTAGTTACAGACGCGTTGTCTATCTTTATTCTTATAATATGAGCCTCCGATTGATGCTGTGCCAAGAATATCCAACACTTTGACGTCATGCACAAAAAATCTCCAGTCATCTCTTCTTGTTACTTTCAAAACGAATAAACGTAAACAACGATACAACATCTAGGTAAGCAACACAACATTGGAAAGTAATAAGGTTCTCGCAAGAAAAGCTGAGCAGCATTACGCAAAGACAAATGTCTTTGAGACAGCATTAACATAATCCGAGAGTGGCGGGAACAAAGAAAGTGACGTAGTGCATGCGAGGAGCCGCTTCCGACCGATGCGTCAACGAGCCACACAGGCACATAATAAAATAAATTGATGTGGCCCATCAACGTGTGGAATTTCATTACCTTTGATAAAAAACTTCCTTATTTCCCCTCATAACATCTTATCATAAGGCTTTGTCTATAATTTCATTTTTTTCTCGGGAAACACACTCTCGTATTACACATAGGATGGTCGTGATATGAAGGCTCTTAAATTGGAAACGTTACGTTATATAATTGTATGTCTATACAAAAAATAACTAGTTCAAAACTAACAAGTAATACAGCGCTTTCTTACTTACAAATAGTGGCTGGGCAAGAGCTTTGATGTGGGCAAAACATGTTTTTGCGAGGCCCACTGGTGAAGCAAGAGGATGGATTGTATACTTTATCTTTATTTGTGGAAATGTAATTGTTTTATACATGAAACATTTTGTAAGAACTGAGTCCCAAATCCCACTAATATTGTAAATGTGAAAGTTTGGATGGATGGATGTTTGTTACTCAATCACGCCAGAACGGTTGGACGGATCTGGATGAAATTTAGCACAGAGATAGATTATAGTCTGGAATAGCACATAGACTACTTTTTATCCCGGTAAAATGTACACTTTTACTGACTTTCAAGTACACTTACAAATCTAGCCAGTATATGTATTTTATTGGCTTCAAAAGACCTAAAAGATAAAAAATATATTACTTACAAAGTTGTTTCCCTATTTATAGCTCCGGGTTTAATGATCGGAACTTCCTCAACTCAGCGCCCTCAATCGTCTGAAGCTAGACTACTAAAATTTATGAGGCGATCTCTTCTAATTTGTAAATTAATGAGGAATAAGCTTTATTTATTGTGGCGTGTGTGTTCTAGAATTCACTTAATAATGACGTAGCGTTCATTGACGTCACTATAGATATATTGATGGTTATACATTGGAGTAGATTTGAAAGCAGTTGGTCAAACGCATACTATGGATACGAGGTGTGTATTACGAGGTTCATACCCTGGCTCGCGCCTTCCATTTTTTTGGAATTAATCAGCGAATCTAATTTCCAATCATGATCATCACTTGCTGTACGGTTAAGGCGAATTTCGTGAGGCAGCTTGAGCGTCTTTCGATGGCCGTGTGAATTCCGCCAACCCCCACTGGATCAGCGAAGTTGAGTATGACTTTAATAGAATCGCTCATTTTACCTTCATCCAAATATCATCAGCGAATGTGGGATCAGTGATTGCAGTGCAGGGGCAGTGCAGGGTGCGGGTGGTGCCCCTAAGGGTAATGGCACATGTACCCTTCGGGGCACATGTATCCCCTTTGGGGATTTCAGGCGTGATAGCATTTATTTTTTATTAAGATTGGATTTGTACAGTCTGTACATTAGTACAAAATCACTGTTTAGTAATTTATGTTAACATTACATTTTAAATCAACGCTACTATTCATATGTTTTGATTGGCTAGCGTTTATGCTTCCAACATTTGAGCTAGTTGTGGATATTGCTTGACTTCTAAGGAAATGCCCAGGGTAGATTCGACAGACACTTTCGTCGTCTACATTAAACCAGTTCTGGAGTAGATGTAGCCTGTTCGGCGGTCGACTTCACAATGGTTTCGGGACAAGTCGCTGGAGCACTATGCAACAGGTATCCAGCCACAGTCGTCGAGGACACGATGACATTGAAGAAGAGTCGACTTCAACGGCACATGTTGTGATAAATAATAATAATAATAAATAAATATCGCCAGGCGAACACACAAACTATACGGTGCCATAATAAGCAACGCTTGTATTATGGGTACCAAACAATAATTGTTTGGCGCACTCCAACTGAGATTGCCCATATAATACTTGGGTATATAGATATTTAACATTCATGACTCGGGTACAAACATTCATTATCATCACACAAAGTTAATCCCTACCTGGATTCGTACCGGGGACCATTGGTACAGAAAGCAGGGTCACTAGTAACTGAGCTAATTAGGTCGTCGATGACTGATAATATATGTCGTGACGATCCCCGAAACGAAATTTAAAGTTCACGTCGGGTGAAGATTCATAGGATATACTTTTATCCAGAGGGCACAGTGCTTAACGATATCCATTTTAAATCACGATAAAAAAAAAGCAAAAAAACAGTACGCGTTTATCTATTGGACGCGGGACACTATCACAGGCTGCATCAATCTTGTCTGGAGTCGCGAGGGACAGCCGGCGCACACTGTCCATCGCTCGGTGTCTATGTGTACGGATATAGTCCACCGATGGAACGCTACTCTAATACTGTAATGGACATGTGTACGTGTATGTATGTAGAACGAATTTCGAATAACAGTTTTCCGTTTGCACAGCGGTCTAGATGAAAATGTATTTCATAAACATTCTGTTTATTTTTCATATTTGCAAATGGATTTCGTTGATGAGTAATGTTTTGGTAAAGGCTTGAAATAAAGGTAGGGAACTTGCGGGGTCCTAAGTCTGTTAACATAATCGAATCATGATTATATGGCTTCGTACTTGTTACTTTTGACTGTTTTCTCATACAAAATCCGCCAAATCATCAACTAAGCTCGATGGAAGCCATTTTTTTACCCGACTTTTATTTTTTTTTACTTTTTTGACCGCGTAACAAAGTGGGTCATATTTTTTTTAAAGTGAAATTAAGTAAGTATTGTGTAGTAGGCTTTTGGCGCTGTACGTCAAGTGCGAGATTATGCATAAGCTAAGTGTAAAGTTTAGAGTTTACGTATTTAAACACAATAGCATTGTATGGAAAATTGAAAAGCGCCTCTAGCGGACGGTATTAACAACTTTCAATTCTCTATACAATGTGTCTAAATACGTAGACTATGAAGTACACGGTTAGCTAACGTATAATCTCGCACTTGATGCCGGACTCCGTGTCAGCCGGAAAACTAGGCTATATATTTTTTTTTTAATTTGCCTGTCGATTTGTATGCTGTTTTAGACCTAAATCACTCTTATCAACAACGCTTGTATATGTTTCCAATAACGATATCATCGACTGCATCAAGTTTTGTTACTTAGGTAGGTATAATCATGCTAATTAAAAACGTTGGTAATTACTGACTATACCTTCCTGCATTTTGTCACTAGAATCCGACACTGAAGCGCCGTGAGCGACATTTTCATTCATTGCGCTAAAATCATTTAATTAACTCAACATAATCTATTCAAAAGCGCCGACATTCAACAAGTAGCATCCAGTTTCGAAATCCTCAACACTTTTATGTAGGGATTCCGTACAAAGTAATGAAGCGGGGTACTCCTAGGAAAAGAGATTACTTTTTTGCATCGGGCGTCAAAGGGGCGATCCTTCGAAGATTTTTCTTTCCCCCAATGGTCTCTGAATGCACCACAATGCTCGAGGTTCAAAAGAGCTTGATGAATTTCCAGCTCTTTGTTTCCGCTCGCTCTGCCTCGACAAGGCATTGCTTTTTAATTTGGGCCATTTCGCTTCACGATATTTTTTTTATAATTAAATCTGGGTAACCAGCGTTTTGTTATCTCGTTCGTATTTCTACGTACTTAGGTTTTTAATGTGTTCATACAAAGCATTGAACTACCCGTTTCAATAAAGACTAGTAAAACTGATAATTGGAGCAGTTACAAAAACACAAGTTCGATTACTTACTGACAAATGAAAAAAAAATTGAAAAAATAGTGATTTCTTATATTTACGCGAATACTACACATTGAAATAAAACTAATTTTACGGATTTTTTCGAGTTTTAAAACATAAAATAAACGCGAAAAAATCCGTAAAATTAGTTTTATTTCAAAGAAAAAAATGTTTTATTTCAATTACAAACGTTCACTTAATACAAATACCGCTGCTTTTATGTTCTAAATTATAGGAGATAAATCTACATAGCATAAAGTAGGTATATCTACGTAGGCACGTATAAAATAGGTACAATGTAAATGGTTTCTATAAATAGAACTGCAGGATAATGTAATTCCTCGGATGAGAGAAGTGGAATAATACGATTTTTTTTTTCGAATAAAAGAGCAAGTAGGTAGAAGCGCTAATGCAACTACATCGAGATTTCTCAATCGTTTAAAAATGGTTTTAATGTAAGGTTGTTGTAAAGAATGCTTTAATGTACATTTCATTTCGTTCTAGATGGACAAAAGTTTATACCATTACGAAGTAAACTCTCACATGCTTGGAATATGTGTTACAAGTTACGGTTACTTACGGTTTTGGACACAAGTACAGTATATTATTTTATAATATTATGTACAGGTTTAAAGCAACTAGGTCCTCAGGTAGTTGGTTGGAAGGCTACTCTTACCGACTGCTAATTGGTGTAACCGTTGAAATATTTCCCTAGGAAGCTTTATCGCTTACTATGATATTGATGTCACTGCTGGCACAAGCATCTTAAGCTGAAGTACAATGACTAATTTACTTATTGTCACGTGGTGCCAGTATGCTTTTAGCTGCAACTATAACGCATTATACAGCTGATCGGTAGGAAATTGGGTCACTGCTGCCGTATACTAAACTGCAATAATGCAGTCAGTCTAGGTTAAACTATGTATATTTAAATTATACAAAGTTTACCCTAGAACAGAAACAAAAAATACACAAGATAATATTGTTCTATTTTTCAACGATGTCAGGTAAATTAAATTAAAGCTTGTATGTAAAGTGTAATTATTTCTGTCTTAAGAAGGATTAAATGACAGAGTTATTTCATTACGTTATTTGATACTTTATATTCTGCAATTATTTTAACTTTTTATCGATAGATACAAATTAATACAATTTTTTTTTTCTTCATCTCATCAATTATCGTACAATGAGCTAAATACATTTCTTCTGCACTGATAATTCAAACTGTGGCAAAATGTTTGAATGTGTGTGGGTTACTTGTACTTTATGTAGAAGTGGAGTAACCACACCCGTATAAGGGAGACCATGTTTTAGTGCGGTAAAAGAGCGAGCGGTTCAATTTTGATGATCAAACCACATTTAAAAAGGACCTACCAAACTTTTTTAACGCATTTTCTCGCGGATTCGGTGCATTTCAATAATATAGAATCTTATATCCAATGACACTGACAATATATATAATAAATGACTATTATCCATGTTAGTTCCGAACAATTACATATGTAAGTTCCGAGTGTTCATGTAATCGCATCTTCCACCTGAAGCGAGCCGTGTCAAACACGGTACGGACGTTTCTTGCATCCCGGCGGCGCGGACCGAGCGCAACCCTCGTCAAAGTCACGCCTCATTGACCCTTTCCCAAAATCAACTGCGAACCAATTTATTTTATATGAATCTTGGATCTTTTGATGCTGTCAAGTAGTGACCTCCTATTGGTGATAGGTGCGTACATAATGTATCGCATTGAGGTGTCATATCCGAGGGAGGAAAGTATACATTTTTGATGGTATACGAAAATTTTAGCGATACGTACTTACCGAAGTATTGTCTCAGTGTAAGAGGGACTAGATGTTAACTGGTCAGCTCAGTAGGTACAGCTCTTTTGGATTGATTATATGATAGGTTCGCAGGCATTTTTTCTCACAACTATATGACCCCGCCGAATATGCATACGGAAGAGAGCTGCTTGTATTAATATCGCGTCAAACAAAAATGCAAGACAACTATGACTCAAATAGTAAACTCAGTAACTTGTATTTCTTGTATTGTTATTTTGTTATTAAACTTGTTTTAATGATTGCCAACGGCACAGCGTTTCTTCGAAATATCCTTCATAGATCTTTTACAACTATTAACGACACAATGAAAATGCAAATGCATTTACTTTACGGCCCTTTCGGCTGTCATAATTTCAACAAACGCAGACGAGAATGCATTTTATTTAACTTTTATTGCAATGTCACGTAATAAAATCATTGGCATAGTCGTTATCGCCGCGGAACGGAAGATTGTTTCACTTGGCACGCCGCCATAACGGCGCAAGGAAGCACAAAGTATAAATACGTTTTGCATGCTACTTAGCAGTCGGTATAATATATCATAGCTGAGACAGGGGGTTATGCCCAGTGTGGCAATGTTTTCAGCGGAAGAATTGTGTTTGCTGAAAAGCCTTGAGCTATTATGTTTTTCAAAGACATCAGTGGTTTATCACATATTTAGTTAGTCACAAGAATATAAAACTCTGCAGTAATATTCTAAAATATAAAATACAGAATTATCCAATGAGAAAATGTTAATATTATTAGAAATATTTTATTTTTAGAGCATACATCTATAAGCCGCAGCTAAGAGTCACATACTATGAGTGGGTACGGTTATTCGAATCCCCTTCCGTGAAAATCAAATCATCCAGCGAACCATACATCTATCAATCCGTCTACAACCGCTCATCACATCCGCTGCTTACGCCCGATAAATGTATGCAAACTCTTTAGTGTTAAATATGTATCATGATTCAAAATAACAGCTTAACGGCTTAACAGCACATTCTTTGATATGTTCACGATTTTATAATTTAAAATGTATCAATATCACGAGGACTAATACATTACAAATTCTTTTTAAACTTCAACAACTAAGTTAAACTTTGAGCAATTGTATTCGATCGTCCGCTGAAAGAGAAACTAGTAACTTAGTTTCACGGAACGTTTATAAAGACGATACAGTTTAAAGTCATTCGCAGTGAGATTCATAGTTGATTAGCACTGAGAGTAGAGTAGTAGTATAGGTAGTTACCTATTGGGATTATAAATGTCGCGTAAGAACCCTCGAGAATAAAATCTTGGTCAGGATTTCATGTTTCAGAACTTCTAATAATTATTTTCTTAAGAAATCATTAGGAGGCAGTAAGTATAACTTTGGGACGTGTGCGCCGGAGACTTTGTACAAATATGCATCGGTAGTTAAAATAACGGTGTACTTTTCTACTTTCATTCTAATAATAAAACAATCTAGCGCATAATATCGGAGCTTTACCTCAAAGTCCCACCAATCAGCAATCCTTCGAAAGCGATCCCTACTTTACCGAATGTAAAAATATATAAAATTTGTGAGCTCATTGAGAAATGTAGCATTTTATAGAAATTACATCGATTTGGGCGCACTGCGGGTACATCACAATGACCCGAACAAGCCGACTTCAGCGCCGGTACTTTATTAGCAATATACAAAGGGAAAGCCAGTAGGTCCTTGCTCGTTGTTTTGGGAATTCTGCTTAACATATATCCTATTTCACTGATACGCGTGTGTATACGTGTCAATATGTGTGTATTGATAAAGACCGCCATTAGTCTATTCTTTTTTATTGCGATTTCCAAATAACATATTATTATTATATTTTTAAAAAGTGTTAAGTATTCAGTTGTATTTATTTTATTATATTTTTTTTATGATACTTGTTTAATAATTTCCAACAGCACATGTTCATGGCTAACAGCGTCATGTAGCCACACCTGGTTGAATTAAGTTAAGTAAGTTATTAAATAACTGAGCAATTACTGGAGTCTGGACGACTCTACTGTCCTGACTGTATATTTTATTAAAGTGTAATGTAACAGAATTAAAATTACATTATTTTAGCATTACACTATAAAAGCTATAGACGCATGATGTTCAGATAAAGATTATTAAAATACTCATATTTGATGACCTTTTCTTTGAGTCCCTAGACCAATATAGTTCGTCAAAATATATCGACACTAAAAGATATTATTAAGTTTTGTATAAAAATGACCTTAACTACTGCTTTTCGTCTCGTGCCTGCGCGGCTGTATGTACTTATCAGAATGCACGTGATCTGCATGCTCCAGCGCCTAGCGTTCGTTTGAATTTCTTCAACGTTCTACCCCCTATTAATAGCTCTTTGTCGAATAATGCTGACAGAATATTCTCAAAAAGATAGACTGATTATGGCTTAAACATTTTCCAAATGGATGAAGAAAACATTTTACATGAGACGCAGGTACGAAATTTTTGAAGTCATATTTTAAGGTTATTGCCATTTTTAATTTTTTAATCCTTGTTAGATCCATTAAAATAAAATCATGTATTTTTTTTAAAGTAATTTATAAAATACATTCAGTTTAAGCTTACGTCAAATGAGCTTCGAGAAGTAGGCAAAAATTAGCATCTACAATTAAAAAGGCTGATAGAAAACATACTTAAAATATTTGTCCGAGCTTACAATATTATTAATTATCATTAATGCGTTACTCGTTAAATTACTATTATTCATTAACGTAAACTACTAAATCCGATATAAATGCTTCAGAGTTTACGTGAACAGTACCTGCGGCTACGTGTGAATATTTCATCAGAATTCATTATGTTACGAAGACAACTGATTTTGATTGAGAGACGTGCGTCGGATCCAGTGAATTATAATTAAATTAATAATTGGCCTCAATTACATAAATGTAAGTACAAAAGAAAGCATTAATGAGTAAAGGTAAAAATGTTACCAATCATTTAATAATTTAATAATATGGTATATACAACAAGCCAGTGGTCACTGTAAATTAACATACTTACAAAGATTTTCTTTTTATAAAAACTACGTAATCCACTAATGAAAAAAATGTTTTCCCAACGTCAAGTAGTACTAACTTTCAAATATGAGAAATACACATTAGGAATATGCAAGTTTAAGCCTTAGACTAGGCCTAATAAACCTCGCTAACCTTATTTGTAGAATGGAGGACACTTTACTGAAAAATAACCAGACCTCTTGGGAAATCATGAAAATTTACATCGTTTTATTTGAAAATACGTAAACTACCGCACATTTATGATATCACACATTATGGATAATATTTAAAAAAAATACATATTATAATTCAAAGGACAACATTTTTTGGAAAATAAAACAAATTTGACAATGTTTTTCTCCAAATATGCCCAAAACATCCAACATACGAAGTTAATAAGTCAATACGCGGCCGCAAACTTTGCCACACCCTGTGAACGTAAATAACTCGTTAATCTGATTATCGCTGTCAAGGTTTATTACGGTTCAGTTAACTGTTGGTAATTTTTTGTAGTTTCGGGAGAACGAAAACTTATATTTTTTGGAAATGCACAACTATGTACACTTGTGAGAAAGTTGATCTGTTGTTATAGAAATAAATGACATGATAAAAATTGCGAAGTTTAGTGCCTTATATCAAGTTATTTCGTATTAGTAAGTCCGCTAAAATAGAAAATTTTCAGTGCTTTTCTTTTCTTATCCATTTAAAATACATGAAAGGTGCATATCCAGCTTGAAAAGTTCTGGTACTGGTAGCAGGACGAAGTTATTTAAAAAATATATTCTTTTAAGCTTGTTTTAATCAAGTTCTTAACTTGGTTTTCAGGAGGAATATCGATGTTCGTGTCTTCAGTGAAGCTCATCGAGCTAGTCGGAGTTTTCCAAAAACCCTTACAGATCCATCGTTTTGTTACTATCCGGAATACTTGAAAAGTGCAAATCGTCTGTTGGAAAGTTTGAAGTGTAACTTAACATAGTTGTGGAGGAGTGTATTGGGTTCGGCCGGCGCGTCGGCGGTGTCGGTTCGGCGTCGCGTCGGCGGCACCGCCGTCGCCGGAGGCGTGCCCCGACGGGCCAATGGCGCGGCCCCGCCGCCCGCCGCCCCCGGCTCCGCTGCCGACACAGCCAGCTCGCCAGTAGGTTTGTGTCCTTTTGGCTGACCGCATGACTCCGTATTTCGCTTCGTCGCTGTACTCGTTGTAACCTGTGTACGTGCAGCACGCGCTTCAACTACCCCCACGGCAGCAACGCTAGCTTCCGCCAGAACGCTTCATAACTCGTTGAAACTCGCCAAGTTAGTGTTGAGAAACTTTCAAAGTAATAGTGGAGAAGCAGTGAAGAGGAGTGCAGGTGGTTCAGCGCGGCGACACTGCCAGGTACTTGTCAACGCGGACGCGGCCCGCGCCCTGCGCCGCGACCGTCCCCCACCCGCACTCTGTTGCCGTCCCTGCTCGAGGCCAATAAGCAGTCGAATGTTTGGCCCATGACTTGCCTCATATGATCTATTTTCCATGCCATTTTACTGTATCCGTGGGTTTGACATTCTAAACTCACGTAATCTATGATGGTATCAAGGTAAACATGGAGCGTTTAATTAAGTTCAAAAGAAGACCACACACAATTGGTACCAAATGTCGATGTATCTGTGTAATCACTTTATTATATTTATTATCAAATCTTCGTTCGAATCAATATCTTTCAAACACGTAGTTATACCTCCTAGAAAAGATTACTCACCTTGAAAATAACTTTATCGAAAGTCGAGAGTTTGTCTATTTACTTTCCACGACAATAACATTTTCTCACAAAGAACTGATATCATAAAGCAAGTAATAAAAAAGTTTCTCGAAAGCTATTTGTCGGACGAAAAGTTTAATCCGAGATCACGTAGGTATAAAAAAGTGGATGTATTCGTGTTTTTAAATTGATCTCGTCAGTATTCAGGGGAGCGGAGAGCATCGAAGTTTGAAATCGGACTGAACTATACATATTCAATGCGATCTCGGCTACGGCGCTACGGGGTGCTACGAAAATACAATCACATTAAAAAAAACAAAAGGGTAGCAACAAATACAAGTTTCCCAGAATAAACATAACAGTTCCCGCTTCATCGCCCTTAGAGCAGCTAGACAAATTAAAGAACATTTTTCTGTACGGTCTCTCCTCCGCTGGGTGCTTCGCCGGCTCCATAAAACTTAACAACATGCCGTAACCGCCACTAATTATTAGGGTGGGTTTACATAACGTATTTATGAGCATGAGATTTAACGGCAACGCGCCGGTCTCGGGTGGTCTGTTATCGCCCCATTAAAAAGTTGTCCTCTGCGGACGCGTAAATAACATAATATGAAGCCTCGGCGTCGGCCGGACGGGACACCGCACGTTTTGTGTATTAATTATTAATAATTATTTATTTTTACACTGCAAGTATTTTATCTGTACTTATTTCAGTAGAAAAAGTGTTTTCCTGAGTTAAACACTAGCTTTTTATATCCGTTGGAATACAAGCATATTTTGTTTTAATTCATATGGAAGTTTCCTGTCTAGTCTAGAGATAAAGTACCTGAAATAATTAAAAAAAAATAGGTTTTCATGTGGCGAACATAGCTTAGGTAAATAAAAATGTTTCACCTACCTACCTATTCCTATACCAAATTTCATTAATATTCGCTTAGCCGGTTTTGAGTGCACCACTCTTAAACTAACGAACAAAACACATTTTTAAAATATTAACGAAAATCTCAAAAAAGGATGTAAAAATATACTTCTCCGATGCTAGTAGAAATAGTTGACAACCTAACCAGCTTTATTATGTCATTAAAATAACATACATGAGTTGATGCGCAGGAGACGGTCTTTTGCGGCTTTGTTTTTTGAACTCCAATCTCATAAGATGAGGCCAAAAATAGACTTTACCTATTCTAGCGGGTATTTGACTCACATAAGTGTCACTATTATGTCAAAGAAATAACACTTACACGAGGTAATGCGCAAGAGACGGTGTTTAGAGATTTTGTTTTTTTTTTAATGTTACTTTTATGAAATGCCTTCATATTGATAAACGAGCTACATTCTTAACCGACTTCAAAAAGGAGGAGGTTCTCAATTCAGTTGTATTTTTTTTTATAATTCACGCAACGACTTCATTGACAACATTTTTTTGTATAAAATGTAAATAGCTGTTATATAAACGTGCTCGAACAAATTCCAAAAGCATAATTGTTTAATAATTTAAACCAAATTAAGCTACCTTTTGTTAAAAAATCAAGTGACATACGTAACGTCGTTAACAACGGTGTCAACACTTCGACGTACACTCCCGACGACACTCACAAACTTTTTATATTTACACAACGCTGAGACGATAATACTAACTCTAATTCCACTATTTATGACACCCCTTAATACCAAAGAAAAACTTGCTTATCTCTTTGATAAACTCCAAAGTTTGAATTAGTCTAGAGATACTTAAATACTTTTATACTTTATGGACTAGAAATTAATTGGTGTGGGGATTTTTGGCGAAGTTTGTGATTTAGATGACACGTTTCGCGAGCTCTTTGCGGCTATTACATTCGTGAAAAGCTGCGGCGCTGTTAGATATTGCATGAATAAAATGTACTGTGAAATTAAACGCGGCTCCGCTCAGGGTTTTTATAATATGTAACCTTTAACCGTTCTAGCCTTATGAATTACCGTGCAAATAGATACCATACAGCTGTAAAGGAAAATATATCATATTGCGTTTTTCCTTCAAAACAATCAACCTTTTCTTCTTATCTTTGTATTATGTCTTCTTTGTTTTGACGACATGGTTAGCGCAGCAGTAGCAGCAGCGGTCTGCTTTCTGTGCTGAAGGTCCTGGGTTCGCATCTTGGTAGGGACAAATTTTGATTTATGACGTACCCGATGTATGTATGAGTTTGATGTACTCGAGTCATGGATGTATAATATCTTTATAAGGATTATATACTGGGTTCGCTCCCAGTCCATTTTACGGTACCCATAATACAAGCGTTGCTTTGTGTGGGACCGTATAGTTGGTATGTTCGTCTGGCTCTATTATTATTTATTTGTAGCGGCGCGGCGCCTTGAATGACAATATTGACAAATGTGCCAAATTTTAGCCTTATTGTTTAAGCTGTCAATGAATAAAATCGATGTCACCCGGATATATTGAAGTCAATGGCATCGTGTTTCACTACAGAACCGTAATAACTTACTAATAATGAAATGGTTAATGCAATCAATACTGTAATTAGTTAAATTAACAGTTAGTCAATTGACTGAAATTTGGAATGTATTTTTTATTATTTGAAGTATTTTTTTTTTTTTTATTACATTATAGGCAAGTATTTGATCTCGATCTCACCTGATCGTAAGTGACGATTATATTAGTAGAGTATTGTGTTAATGGGCCGTATCTAGTCAAGGTCTTTGGCAATAGATATGTTTGCTATTATTGATAAGTCATCAGCACGTCGTCACTCGTAAACCTTGGATCTTTGCGTCACTAGGCTGTTAAATAAAATAGGGAACACGTGTTGGCAGAAGTGCTACGAAATCCGTAGCAATTCCGTAGCATGGAGCATTCCGTAGCAGTACACATGGACAAACGAGTATCACAAGCAATGGAACAACAATCATTAAACTATTACCAGGTCTGGGGCTCCGTACCAAAGTAAACAGTTAGCCAAGAGTAAAACATATGTAAATCACCTGCTAGCTTCCAAATTTACCGAGCTCACAGGACACTTGCTACTACGCATGTAGCGTACTGACCCAGTGTAAGCCGGGCATTAACCGAGGTTGAGGTTGTTTCATTCTGGCCAAAAAATAATATAAAAGTTTTTTTAATTTAAATTTACATATACAGCACTAATAAAATTGTTTCATGACACACTGTGAAAGAATTTTCGAAATATGTTACTTAATTTAAAAGATATTCGATATTTAGCTTTAGTAATAGCAAGTAGTGAGGAGAGAGTGGGTCGTGCTCTTTCTCTGTCGCACCTATGTTCACTTACGGTGTCGGTGACGTTCCTAGATAATTACGCATTCGCCTTTTTCTGACCAGAAACTTTAAACGTCTGTCTTTTTGTAATGTTTTGAAATATATAAAAAATTGATTCACTGTTAGTAATCATAATACATTATGTAATTATTCGATAAAATATATGCTTATTCCCTATTGATAATAAGCAGGTAATTGTACATAAAGAATATTTCATTTTTTTAGTTAGCTACATTATAAGATATTTATGTTTAGAGTTGGCAACTCTCGCTCTCTCTCTCTCTCTGCTCTCACGCTCTTTACGCGCAGCACAAAAATTCGTTTTTATTGAAATAACACATTTTTTTTTAATTTTATATATAAAATTTGAAAAAATTGTTTCATTTCAATGTGTAGTATTCGCGTAAATATAAGAAATCAATAGTTTGTGTTAATTTTAATAATCTTTTAATCAATTGTCTTATCTAAACAAAGTATTATTTATTTATGTTGATTACGCCTCAACAGTAATAATAGTTAATAATCCGTACGGGGACCGCGTGGCGCCGGCCGGTCTCCCTCATATACATAACAAGGCAAATACGTTAATTTCGTGAAATACATATTTGCGATGTTACCTTATTATATCATACCACATGGAAATATTCTTACAAAAATAAATAATAGAGTATGTACGACCTTGATAAGCGAGCGTAATAAGAAAACAAATTTATTTTAGACTTCTCTGAAATCAAGAACTAATAAACAGCTTTAAATATATTAATTCAACACATAAAATGATGCAACTCTATGTGAACGTCCATAACACATTTTTAAAACCATATTCTTAAAAATAAGAAAACATAAACGGAGTCGTTTATTGAAATAAAACTTATTTTACAGATTTTATCGCATTTATTTTATGTTTTTACGTCGTTGTTGCTATAAAGCAGCCGAAACGTCGGGTTGTTAAAACATAACATAAACGCGATAAAATCTATAAAATAACTTTTTTTGCCAATGTGTAGTAATCGCGTAAATGAAAGAAATCAATACGGAGTCCTTTATGTTTTCTTATCTTTAAGAATTCACGATTCTTCGAGTCGGTGCGATTGGATAGCTTTGATCTGTCAATTACTAGCGGTATAATCTATCCTAAGCAAACAACACGCCGAGTAAGTCAGCTAGGTATATAGGGAGCGGTGCCACGGCCGGCGTATCGTGATAAACCGTATTTTGTTTTCTTAGCTGGCGTTTAAGGTAAAATATTAGTTCAGGAATTCTCATAGTGCCGGCCTACATATTTCATAGTAGCGAGGGAAAACTTTGCTGCGCTGTTTGATATTTATTAACTTATTTACAAACGAGTATTTCAATTTAAAATGCTTTATGTGTTTATTTATATTTTTTGTACGTTAGCCCACATAGCGATTGCAGCCGCAGCGGCCGCCTAGTTCTTAACACGCAAGTCAATACAGATTAAGTACAGTTTTCGTGGCAAAATTTTAAATTGGATATCATCAGACTTGCTTCGTTGCATAGTCGCAAACAAAATCTTCAATCTTTAGGCAAATGTAAGGAAACTCAATTAGTCCAGCTTCAAAATTAAATCAACAAGTATGAAATAAAATCCCATTTATTCATCACGTTCCAATTAAATAAACCCAAAAGCTGCCTATTTATAAACCATTTGTATTTAGTTACGTAAAGAAAGTATACACGTAAAATAAAATGACTAGACACAAAATCGTACCTAAGAATACAAAGGCCACATAAGTGTCTGTGACGTCATTTAATCGAGGAATGGTGCTCCTCAGCGGGGTTTATCGCGATGTCAATAAATCTGTACGTAAGCGAGCTGGTTCTTACGTAGAGGATTCACGTCATGGAGTCCAATTGAGCGGACTAAAATCGCCAATAAGTTACGGGATGTCGCTTCCGAATATCAAGTGAAATTACCAATGCCTCTCTATTTACAAGCAAGAATTTAAAAGTTATACCTATAATCATTAAAATGGAAGTGGGCCGGACACATAGCACGCCTGCATGATCAAAGGTGGACCAAAAGAGTGACATAATGGAGGGGGCCAGCAGGCAAAAGAAAGAAAGGGAGACCTTCCATCAGATAGGAGGACGAAATCAAACGCATAGCGGGTCCAAACTGGACACAAACAGCACAATCCAGAGAAAACTGGCTCAATTTGGAGGAGGTCTTTACCTGCAGAGGGCTTCTTACAGAATAATTTTATTAAAATAGGTATATACTATAACTACGAAAATGTCATATTCAAAACTCTCTAAATAAAACTGAAACTACTAACCATTAAATATTAAACTAAAAAAAAAAAACTTGATACTAACAAAATTAATTAATGTAAACTAGATTTTCTGAAAGAAATAAAAGGCTTTTTATTTATTTTACCTATAATCATAATTTGTCAATACCATCTGCTCCTAATACTCAGAGAAGCTTGAACGCGTGAAGGATGCTCGCGTGTGTCAGTAGGTACGTAAATAATTTAATAGAAAACATTCCAACTCAAAAAGACGGCGAAACAGAGGAAATTCAAATATTGAACCCCACTTCCTTACTCCACTGTGCCGCTCCAATCACATAATCAATTTAACAGCTCTGTATAAAAATAGGATACGTCGTGTTTTATTCCAATCGTTTCGCTATAATAGAATTTTAATTTCAATTTCACACATAACGGGGCGCGCGGATTAAGGCACGGGGCGCCGGCCATGAGTCGGCTCGACTCGAGTGATTTTTTCCGATCGGCTCGACAACTCTACCGTAGAAATTTTGATGGGCCGTTATTACACAGTCCGTTTCAAACGTATTGTGTGGGAATGCGAAGCACGAAAATAGCAATATTTTGTATTGTACGGCAATGTTGGTGTTTGCGTTGCTGAGCTTTTGACGGCACGCTCGCGCCCGTCCGCTCTGATGAAGTCGAGCTTTATCTTGTTCGAAATTCGCGTTATACGAGAAATTGCGGTTACATAAAAGTCAGATATTTTCACACTACATTGCTTGAAAATAAAATGCATAGGTAACCCTTTTACACAATAGATTTATTTATTTCCATTACTATACTACTACTTACACGAAACAAATGGTTTAGTATTTATAGTGTACTTTATACTGGATTTTTAAATACAAATATTCTATATTAATAATTTAAATCTTGCGGCACATTTAGCACTGATAAAAAATTCTTAGGTAAATTTATAAAAAAAAAACACCTTATAAAACGATCTTGCAATAATTTAAAACGAATATAGGTACCTAATTATGTAAATGCGTGCGCTGGCAGATAGACCGGTGACATTATTGGCACATCAAGTGTCACTTCAACAAATTTAACGGAAGCCTGGTAAATCCGGTAACGACACGACACCATAACGAGACACGACGTAGCGTCGTCTGCAGGAAGGATAATGGCCAGAGGCGACAAGGGTTGCCATGTTTAAACAAAATAAATAAGTAAACACCTGAATAAGAGCGACGATAAAGTTACAGCTTCTTTGATTTAATACTTTACTTTTTACAACACAAAAACAAACTCGTTGGACAATAATATATGAAAAATGCTCTATATAATGTTCTCTATGGCTTTTTCTCTCTTCTCTATGGCACCTACTTGGCATCGTTTGTTTTTAAAAGTTTTCTGAGTATTTAATTAAATTATGATTATATAAACCTCAAAAAGGAAGGAATATAAGGCCCATGGCATATTTACCACTGGTTTCTCTATAATTAAGCTTACCTATAATAAATTCATCTATCTAACATTCCAACTTCTCCCGTAAAGGATTCAATGTCATAACGTTACTCTACGACATTCCTTAGCTAAGTAGCCAATCCAAGCAACATTGTATAAAAATAAACAAATAATTTCCATGTGAAATTATCCACCTTCGTAACTCACGACTGCACATACCTGAAAACATGGTCAGCCTATTATATATTTCATAGCCATGCCCTGCTGTGGCGAGCGCATCCAATTAACTCCAGTTGTTCAGCACACCGTTTGTAATGTACGATGAAATATCGAGGGGATGATGAGTGGCGCGGCTGCAGGAACAGCAGGGCCCACAGGGCCGGATTAATCCATGTAGAGGACCCTAGGCAGTACAAGACTTGGGGCCCCTCTCACATTAGGTAGGTAATCTCTAGACAGTATTTAAACCGTTTTGCTTAAATGGGTTTCTTTTTTTAACAAGTAGATAGTATTAATCCCAACACGAATCAGATTAGCATAGAATCAAACATAAAAAATATATAATCAAATTGAGAACCTCCGCCTTTTTTTAAGTCGGGTAAAAATAAAAATATAGTATCAAATTGAGAACTTCCTCTTTTCTTTTCGACGATTAAAAATACCATCAAACTTGGATATACCAATATTTGTGAAATTCTTTGTTTTAAAATAAAAATACTGCAACTGCTACTCTTTGGTAAATTTGAAAAAAATATCAATTTAAATCTACTAATATCCTCACGAGCCGTGGGCCCTGGGCGATCGGGGGGCCCATAGGCAATTGTCTATACAAATAATACGTCACTGACGGCAGGCCCGTCTCCACGACCAACATGCTTATACAGTGGAGTCAAATGAGTTGGACACTTTTGCTATGAAAAGCCACGATTGTAATTAAAACTACAAATTAATTTTACACGTCAATTATTCTTTGTATTTAAATATCATCATTATAAATGCAATATGAGCTCAAATGATCCGCGTAAAAGGGTGCAAATGGACTAGGGGCGACTTTACAATTAATTGCCTTCATAGCCGGTACTGTTTGTTCGTAGCAAAGTTAAATGTTACATTTTACTCGTAACATTGAAAATAACATGAGCACAAACTAACGTTAGCTAGCGTGTAAAATGAGAAAAAACGATGAACAATCTCATTTCGACCTATCATGTGGCACAAGCATAAAATAAGGGTTTTTTCCCTCTTTATTTTTACGGTCGTCACACGCGTACGCTAAACAAAAGCGAATGGTGGGCACGATACTATGTAAGCACGATTTCACAGTAAAATTTGATTCGAAACTTTCACAAAATATCGTAACTTTTATAACTTTAATATAACACTTGCTTCAGATTTTCGCGCTATATACATCAAAGTAATAAAATAGATAAGTTCAATATTCCTTTGTGAAAGTAAAACGTGGATGGCGGGTTGATGTGAAGTTGAAAGTATATATCGCGTTGCATTGCTATCAATCTGTAAGTGAATCTGGAAGCTGCACGTAGCAGCTGCAACTGATATCACCTGACGATGTCGTTTGTATCCGTCCAGTCGGGATTAGGCGCGGGCTACACGCGCGGCGAAACGACAGTTTGAATAACGCTTATGGATTGCCGCTATTGAGCTCCGGACTTTAAATATCCGCAACATATTCCCGGTCCGTGGACTTATTCGTCGATGAAAATAATTTCAGCTTATACCACTAATATTATAAATGTGAAAGTTTGGATGGATGGATGGATGTTTGATACTCAATCACGCCAGAACGGCTGAACGGATCTGTATTAAATTTAGCACAGAGATAGATTACAGTCTGGAATAGCTCATAGGCTACTTTTTATCCCGGTAAAATGTATGGTTCCCGTGGGATTGATTTGTTTTAATTTTTCATACTTTTTAATCGCGGGTACCACCGCGGGGGCCAGCTAGTAATGTAATAATTCTTTACACATTCTTATCTATTATATCTTTATAGGAAAACAAGTGATTACCTATTAGATCCAATTTTATCAAATCGCTTGATTACCCTAAATATCAAAAGGTTTCACCCTCAATTGATCGAATCAAGTTTGATGGTCCAATTTCATCGAAGTTTCCCTTTGTCTCTGGCTCCAAAGCGGATTGGAATCGTATAGCTCTCAATCCGACGTGTAGTGCTTTATTGCTTATGGTGTACCGCGCTGAAATCCACTCCTTGCAAATCGGATTTTGATGGACTTAAAATATTATGTAACTATTTTGAAGGTTTCGTTTTTTTGTATTGTTTATAATATTTAATCAAATTATTAAATACTTCAGTTCGTTTTGCTTATATGATTATGAGTTTAAAATTGGAGTAAATTTACCAAGTAGGAATAAACTGCGTATGAAAAGTGTGATCTAATTTTTAGTAGGATAATTTGACAGCCTAATTAGCGCAGTTGGTAGTGACCCTGCTTTCCAGGCCAAGGGTCCCGGTCCCGGGTTCGAATCATGGTATGGACAAACTTTGTATGATGAGCACGAAAGTTTGTACCCAGGTCATATGGATTAATACCTATTTAAGTCAGATATACTGGGTTCACCTCCAGTCCATTTGTACGGTGCCCATAATGCGAGCGTTGGTTAGTGTGGGACCGTATTGTTGGTGTGTTCGTCTGATATTTATTATTATGATTTATGATGCCCTGTTAATCTTGCACATATATGTATTAATAAAACGTTGTATTTTATACTTTATGTTTATATCTAATTTTACAAGCTTTTTCTAACTTGAACGTCTTCTGTACGTCTTGCCATTGTTCGTCGTGTGTCGTCTCTCTTTCCTTTCTCCTCCACCTATCCATCCATCCCTTTCACTCCTAATCCGTTTCTTTTCACTTTTCTTTTCACACTCCATACATTCCGTTTCATATCATGCATCTTACGTTCTGTTACACATACATTCCCACATATGCATAATCCATAATTTTATTACTCTCTTGGAAACTAATAGTGATGTTACCGGACTTCGCATCAAAGGTCCAATATATTTTGTTTGCATAAAGTCGCGTGGAAAAACCCGCCCGCCCACTGCAGCCACGGCGGAGTTCCGCAAGTATCCGCCGGGAGCCCCGTTAAGAAAACATTTTTCATAAGGCCTCTACACATACTTGATACGTGATTTATGGAGACATCGCCTTACAAGCCGCCACTTGAATGTTGATTAGAAAATATTCCATGAGGAAGATTTTTATAAAACGTTGCTAGGCAACGGCTTTGTCTAAAAGCGTTAGGAAAAGTAGATGTTTATTTTTTCGGAAGATTCCCGGTAAGGAACAAAATATTGAGCAAACGAGTTTCAAGAAACTTCGCTAATTAATTACCACAAAAATTTTAAATAAATTATTTTACAACATTTATTTGAAGTGGTTTCAATATAATTTTATTTGGATAACTTTGCAAGGATTTAATTTTCTTAAATATTCTTATTAAAATATCATCGAATCTCCTTTTGCAGTTACAAATGCTGTCAACACTTAATGTACGACAAATTATGTTTTTGAATCTTTTACCTCATTCCCCTCGCATTGAAGGGAGGCCCGTACCCATCAGCGGCCATAAAAAAGGTTAGCTTTTTTATATACCTCAACAAGCAAGGCGATGGATAGGAAAACTCTGCTTTTAAAACAAAACCTCAAAATACCGGTACATAAATATTGCTTCAACGAAAAAGACAGTCGCAATAGCAATCCCAATAAGTTAATTTCCCGGAGCAACTCATACTATCGCTGTACTTGTTTGTTTGTATATCCCGGCTTCATTACTGCCAGCCGGCCGTGGATCGCGCCGCTCGCTCATAAGCCATGTAATCAGCCATCAGTTGATGGTAAACATTGTTCGTACGATACACATTAGTCGTTAAGCATTTCGGAATTGCTCTGATATTGATTTTCGCCTCTATTGTGTTTGGCCTTAGGTGGAAAGATGAGAGATATCGGTACCATATCATGTAGGTAAACTGGAATAGAATATTGTGAACATTAATGAAGTAGACTAAAGCTATGCAGAACCAAAAGCCTTAATTGTGGTAATGACTAGTGTGCTCTATATTTTATTCGTAGGGCCATGATTCTTAGATCTATTCTTAGGTCAGATACAAAAAAAAATGTACCTTATTTTTTACGAGCTGATTAACTTCTGATTAACTCTGACACTTTGCCTAGAGTGAGTGTAATAACTATTTTGGCACAGATGGCTAAAAGTGGGCATGTCAGGGTTTGTGACACGCTTGGCAGTTCAGCGCTATTCTTCTCTCAAGGCCAACTTCCTAGCGGATTGGTGTATAAGACCATCTATGGCAGGCTTAATTTGATTAGTCTATTTATTATGATCTTTCCTTTTTACTTTGTATCAAATATAACTTATTATATGTGGTAGTTTCTCTCTTCAACATGTATGTATCTAGCTTTAATTCTAAACGTATTATTTTTAACATTCAGCAACATTTGTGCTCCATTTCTTTGTCTCAAAGACTGTTTACGGACCTTTGAAATAAAATAAAGTGGAAATTAGAAACATTAAAACCGTATCTCATTTAAACCCACATCTAGTCCCTAACGTTACACAACAAAACATAAACACGATGAAAAATAATCCTCGTAACTACTAATTAGTTTGCGAATTTCAACAATTTCGCGAAGTTAATTGATAATAAACGGTTTAAAACTCCTACTAAAGTTTTGAAACATTTAGGATGACTCTCATATGTTTTTCTGTTGTTTTCTTTGAAGTGTATATTGTTAAATATTATACACTTGGCTCACTCAATCTCAATATTATTTATACGGACAGATGATCTAGGCCATTGATTAGTGCAGTGGTTTATTGGCCCAAGGCTAAGGGTGTGAGGCCGAAACTCATAAAGGCCAATATCGAAAATTGGTGGTGACATGGCTGTAAAATGATTCGTCCAAATAAATGGAAGCTACTAATTAAAATAAATATGCTTAATAAAAATATCCGTTCAGACACTTTATAAAAGTGATTCAAGGCCTCTCACAATCGAAGTCAATAATTGGAACAATTACTCAGTGCAAGGGCAGATAATTGCGTAATGTACCTATCCGTGCAAGACTGTAGCAAGGTCAGGTTGATTACCTGTAATTGCCTACTGACTCTCTATGTCAAATCAATAGTTATTTAAAATGGACACTTAGTAGTTGATTGCTTTGAAAACAAAGGCTTAAATCTTATATAAATAGGTAAATTTATTTATTTATTTTACATGTTTTTATTGAATCTTATGTACATAGGTATTTATAATGGTATATTGATAATAACTAGAGCATTATAATACAAGCATAATAATACAAGTAGAGCAATATTTTCATGATAAGTAAAGACAAGATATTGAGATATATGACTTTGTAGGCTGTATCAATTCAATAACTCTACTGGTGGTAGGCTTCGGCCGTGGCTAGTCACCACTGAACAAAGCCATGTCGCCAAGCGGCCTAGCCGTGTTCCGGCATGATGTTCGGTGTTGCCATTCATGGATGGCGGGTCAGATCAGTTGCGCTGCATGTGCCTAGTGAATGTAGCGTCTCTATCTACTGCCGCCTTCCTACCTAGGCAAGTATGCTCCATCGTAGATCTCATCGTCACTTACCATCAGGTGAGATCGAGATCAAATACTTGCCTACAATGTAATAAAAAAAAAACCTTATTCCACTTTGCAGCTATATAGTGAATACTTCAGAAGTTTATCAATCATACAAATACATCAAATAAATGGAATATTTTTTAAACTCCTATAAAAAAGGTACATAATATAATATGTAGTACATTTAGACCTTTTTCAAAATGTATTTAATTATGTACACATCTAACGGCATGAAGTACCGACGCCAAAGTGAAATATAAAACCGAGTCGAAATCCCACACGGGAGTAGTTAGGCTCACTGGACGTCAACCGCTCTTGGCTAAGTAATCAGGTTTAAAATTCATGGGGTCAGTTAGTGAATAACATTTCGGTTTTATTATACCTACAATTAGGTTAAACGTTTTAAATATAAAATAATAATAATACCAGCCCTTTTTACGTCACCCTGTTCTGCAAGGCCCCCCATCAATGGCCATAGTCCACCACCCTGGCCCAGTGCGGGTTGGCAGACTTCACACGTCTTTCGAGTGGTTCTCTCATACATGCAGATTTCCTCACGATGTTTTCCTACACCGCTTAGCATGGTTGAAAATTAGATTTGAACATAAAGTTCCAGACCTACGAGCCAGTGTTTGAACCTGAGATCCTCGTTACCGAAGCATGCATTCTAACAACTTGGCTATCACTAATAAGCACGCTAAAATATTGTAAGATGAAACAAGTACGTGGAGGAAGCGCCATTATGCAGGTAACTGGATTACGTAACGAATGTGACCTACATTTTTATAAGGTTCACCTTATGCGATAAAAATCTACGTGATCGATGTTGCAGTTATACAGACAAATTGTTTAGAACTTATTCTCTGTTCACTGCATGCTACTGCTACTGCAGGTCAAAGACTTCCTCCCTCCCTCTTCTGCTTTGAGCTGTTTGTGACCAGATTTTACCTAAAAGATATCAACCATCGTTGACTTAATCTTCCACAACGACGGTGATCGTCTCCATCACAGCCAGTATTAAATTCGTATTTTACATTTATCTATAAGGTTTTAATAAAAATCTAAAAGACCGGAGACGGTCGGAAATAATCAAAGCATTTTTTATTGTGATCCCTAAAAAGAATCTTTGCAATAAGAAATTTGTCGTTACTCACCCGCAACGACTTTATTCACCCGATGCCGGCCGAATAATGTTAATTACATAATTTTATTTCGACATTTCTTATGAAATTTTGCAGGGTGTATTCTTTAATTTCGAACTTGGAGTTGGTAGAAAGTAGGTTATTGTTACAATTGTAATAAGTCCAATATCAGTACCTGACTATTGGTTTTATGGAATAGGTTCTTCACGCGGTGCCCGGTATTTATTAGATGCAATATTCTAAAAGTACTTTTAGAATACATACACACACACATATTTAGAAATAATATTGATTCTTATTCTATAAATCGTCCTAGGCTACTTATGTAGGTAACATTTTTACCTATAGGCTAGAAAATGGTATTTTATTACCAACCAACTCAAGACAGCATCTTGGGTACGCTACCGCATGGGCCAAATTATTTACACTTTTTGTAAATATTAAGTACGTAAGCTTTTCTAATTCTCTTTTTAATTTATGTTTGCGTTGTACATATTATGTAAATTAATATTAAAAGAAAAAAACTCAAGAAAACATTGTGATTAACATTTAATTCGTGGAAATAATAGTAATATTCAAGCTCGATCCCGATATTTTGTTAACATCATCTCAGTTCTGTTAATAGCCAAGGGCTATGTCGCCTACGATGAACTTTATAAATTTTATATTTGGCATCATTTTTGTTTAACTTCTAGAGTATTTAGCAAAATGTACTTAAAAACATGCTGTTATTGTTTTCGGTTTAATTTAAAATCCTTCTTAATATTAGTATTTTAGACATTTCTTATTAGCTGTAGACAGTCTTACCTCCAAGCCTTATGTGGTTGCCCTGCCTCACTCATTCAGTAGGCGCGTGGCGCGGCCGACGGCTCTTTAGTTGACTCAAACAGCTAACTACGAGACCGCAATCCATGTTGATCAATATTATTTAATTTTATTCGCTTGAAATATACTCACATATCACGAAGCACCGATGGCCGTTGGGGCAGAAAGGTTCTTGAATGAAATCCACGGGCCGGAAGACGTAGTGTAGGACGGCCCCCCACAAGGTGGACCGCTGATATTACACGCGTCTCAGGGAGCCGGTGGATACGAGTTCATTGGGGGAGGCCTATGTCCAGCAGTGGACGTCTTTCAGCCGATGGATAGAAGGATGTAGCAATATACTAAGGCAAAAAACTTTTAGCGCACGATTTGCGGCAAACAAATTCTCCCTTATTCACACATAAGTAATGTTCATAGTGAATCATTCTAAATTAATTACTTTGCCAAACTAAACACATTACATAATGCATTCTCAATGCTATTTGCAGTTAGTAGTCGAGTAAATTCGAATCGGCGTGGGTACACGAGTTCGCGGTCACTCTCTCGTAATAAACATAGTTGCTGTACAGGTAACATTGGTGACATACGGCTGTTGAAGTTGGAGAACTAACTACGAGAAAAACTAGTGGCTTTTTTAACAAAGAAAGAATGAGCATAGTCTTTCTTCCTTTAAAATGGCCAAGCGATAGGTATTAGGATAAATAATTAATAATACAAATTGGAAGATTGTATGCAGGCTTAGTCCGTAGACTAGACCAATAACCCCCCTAACCCTATCAAAAAAATGGAGGATACTTTACTGACAAAATTACCGGAATTCTTGGCAGAACTTAGAAAGTCATGTTTCGCCATTTAGTTTTATTTTCCTACACTCATGCACGTCTACGAACACATAATAGTTAAAATTCCGCCAAAATTTGACATTTATAGTTTAAAGAATCATATTGTTCACAAAAATAAACAAAATTCATAACTTTTCACTCCGCCTACCCCTAAAAAGTCTAGAGTAGAATTATTTTCAGAGCATTGAAGTGACATAAGTGGCATCCTCCCAGGCTATAAGGTCCATATTCGTTTGCCTCGAATAAACACTGTTATCTGTCGATTGCGCCGCTGTCAGATCTCGCGTGGCTATGTACCTGAGCCTGCCTCGCGAGCCTGCGCGGTTTGTCTGGATACGACTAATAGCTAGCCGCATACCACAAAAAAATGGCTTATTTCTTTATTCATGTCAGCACTGATGCTGCAAATAATACTTCAATGGGCTCAGCAAAAAATATGTTAAAAAGCTATTATCTGTGCAGTCTGCATTATTAAAATCTACGTGATCCAACTCCTAAAATAAAGTAGCAGTGTGTAGTGAGGGTTAGATCCCAGCATCTCGTGCAAGAGGAATCTCGTAGATACATCTCTCCGTGGATTCCATACACCGGCGCCGTCGTACTGAGCTATTTACAACATTTGCTTGTTTAGATAACGCGATAGATTTATTTAATCTTACTATTTCAGTGAAAATTTGATCTGCGAATTTTCTTTATTTTGTACACTGATATTATATGATATTTTATATCGATAATAGTATCAAAATGTCTTTTTTTACTGCGATAAATGAACATCTACACGACAACTAGTTAGCGATTTCTTTCTCGTTTTAAAATAAGTTATAAATAAATTATGCAGGAAAAAAATTGTGTTTACGAGATGTGTCGACAAAATAAATTATTTTGAAAACTTTTCATACCGTTCTTCTCTCAAATAAGCGCAGCGAAAAATATGGATTAATTATCTATGCGCCCTCAGTTTTCATTCATTCAATTAGGTAATATCGAATAGTGATAATTATCGCCAGTACCTTGATAATTTCATTTTAATTGAGGAGTAAACACGTGTGTCAATTAATTTAATTAATAAAAACGACTTTGTTATAATCGTGGCCCGTATAAACATTGCCAATAAGTTGGGCTCTTAGACTTTTGTTCATCATACGAGTATAACGTTAGGAAACATTTAGTATCAACAATGTTGTAAAGAAGGCAGTGCTATCTTCACTGGCAGTTTAATTTACGCGAACGTCTGCCCCACACGAATGAATTAATTATTATCACAATCAGGGAAATCTGTTGGGCCTCTTTAATATTCTGTTGTTTCATTTGTCACTAAGATATTTATTTAACATAAGCTTTCGTTTACTAATTGGCTCCAGGCCTTCTTAGAATATACATAGATATTAAGTATACTTATAGCATAATTATTTTGAGCAATAGAATATAAAATAATATAGCAAAAAATATTAATCGCGATACCATGATATTGACTACCTGATTAGCTCAGTTGGTAATAAACCTGCCCTCTGCGGCCTCTGCGGCCTCTGCTCTCTCGGGTTTGAAACCTGGTAAAGATAAAACTTTGTGTAATGAGCATGAACGCTTGTACCCGAGTCATGTATGTTTTATATCTATATGAGTATTACATAGTAGGTTCGCCCTGAGTCCATTGTACGGCCCATGGAACCATAGCGCAAACAAATTTTTAGACAAAATATCACCTAGGTTGATTGCCTCCACAGGTGACAGGAGGGCTGGCTTTTTCCTCGCTCAAAAAATTTAATGGAAATACAGCCAGCATTCTTGCCACCATTCCACGCGGGCAAGGTCTTTTTGATTTTTTTTATTTTCCTGTTTCTAAATATTTAACCCATAATACAAGCGTTATTTAGTGTGGGACCGCATAGTTGGTGTGTTCGTCTGTTGATATTATTATTATTATTATGAATATCGGGTGATATAATGATTATCTTACAGATATAATACCAAAACATTACAATTCGTACCTTTCAATACAGTAACAGATTAAACTCCATTCAGCGTCATTGCATAACCTCGTTATCTCTCTATTAAGTTGTACTATCGCGTTAAACACCAACCGTATAGCTTAATTATCTCCTTTATACAGCAATTTGACTGACGTCAAGGATTACACACGGCGCTGACTGTTTATCAGCGGCTGAAGCGATTGGTTTTCACATAATACGGCTGATTTCCCATCTGCGCTCATAAAAGACCGATTAACGTAGAAATATTCCAATATATTTTACGGAGAACGTAAATATTTTCATTCGGACGGTAACGCGGTCAGCGCATCCAATTATGCAGGCGTTGTGCGAAGTCGCGCTTGTAAAGTCGGCTACGTACCGCGTTGAATGGAAACACATCTGTGCCCTTCCCCGTCCCCCGACCCGCCGTAATTATGCCATAAAACGTGATAGTGGTGCGACCAAAAGATATTTGCCATAATGATTATGAATAGAGGTAAGGTTATATACGTGTAATTGCGTACGCGAGCGGCGTTAACCGAGACTTATGTTTAGAGCCCCGCACCTTCGGTATTACTTTGAGCTTACTCTGAAACGAACGTCTGTGGAATAATAAATCAGGTCATTTTTCATTGAAATCACTTTTACCTACATAGTTTTAGACACATACGAAGAATAAAATATAGAAAAAAATGTCACTAGCAAAATTTTAGTTTCTTAGTCTGAGATCTGAGTCAAGTGAATCAGTTTTCTTCTGAATTAAAGCCTATTTTTCAACTACACCGATAGATACGAAAATTATCCTTTATATTATAGCATAGGCAGTTTGTAAACAAAAGTTGAGCCACGTTCAACAACCAGCTATATGTATCGATTTGTTGTCTCTATTACCGACTCTATATAATGGTATGAAGATTTCCCGAAGTGTTATTTGTTAATCATTGCGGGGTCGCAGTACCGAGTTCAAACGATGGTGTTTGGACAGGCCGACAATATTTGCGCTTGGCGTCGCCGGCGCCGGCCGCTGACGCCCCCGCACAACCACTAATCATATTTTATGGTGGCCGCTTAACTCAAATATTCGATTCGGATTAAACGACGCGCGGAAAAAATGGGACGCAATTTCCCCGTGGTTTATGGCTGATTGTAATTTGAAGAGCGGAATTAATATCTGATGGGAGGCCGCAATGACGACATTCTAGGTCCATTACAGTGTTATTGAGCGTCCAATCTAGAGCGAATGGCGCCACCTAACATATCGCTAACTAAATCAAAATTATCAGTGTACGCATATATAATATTGCACCATGGGATTGGTTTATCCAGGCATACGGAATTTGTCAACAAACCGCCCAGTCCAGTATGACTACGTCATTTGCCGAACTATGTAATGCACTATGTGCATACCTACTTACACACCACGGAGTGGAACTTAACCACCGAAAATTTGTAATTGTCACGCTGGGACGCCACAATTCACGTTTGATGTGCGAACACGCTCGTGACGTCAGAGCGCACCACGTCACGCCATGCGTAACGTGACTGATAGCTTTAATATAGTCCCGTTGATTATCCAGCCGAGCGGAAACGCCAGACGGTAATCTAGATTTAATACCAGGGCTCATCGCGGCTTGCCGTGCCTCCGAAGGGTTGCCACTAATGTTGATTCTTTGAAACATATTTCTATGTCCCTTAAAACATTTCTGACTCGTTTATTTAATGGTCCAATTGTGAGAGCTTCATTCTCGACTGGTTCAGAATTATTTTAAAATTTTAAGAAGTTGCCTTAAAATGGACATGGTGTTAATTAAGCCATAATTCCACGGTCACAATATAACATGGAATTGTGACAAGGATGTCGTAGAAAATTTCAATTACCATTACCGACGGTAATCCAATAAAGTCATCATAATTTTCAGTCAAAATGAATATCCAACAGCCTGTAATAAAACTATATAATATGTATTGCTTAGTTGAACAACGCAACCCTACACGCTATTGTCCTTGTGTCACGTGTACACAGTACACACATACTGAGTTAATTTAACATTATATTTTGAAGATTGCGTGGATGTGAACACGTTAAGTTGCATTGTCAGAGGTGTTTTTAGTCATTAACAAAATAAGGACTAAGTATATACCATCACGCCTGTGATGCAGTGGTAGGCAGTAGTGTACTACAGTGGACTTATATTTCGCCGATAGTATTTGATCCCAATGTAATAGCGGGTGAGCCTAGAGCCATTATGTCGGGCACATTCCTCCTCGTTATATGATAATGTAACACCCGTATCACATTACTTGGAGTCAATGAACCCTTACAAAAAATATTTTGTTAAAAACATAGCTATGTAATCTAAGTTTAAAATTAGGTACGACGTACAACCCTATTAAAAAAAAAGCAAGTTCCATATTATATAGGTAGGTAATTTTTACAATGTTTTACGCGTCTAGCATTGCGTCCAGGGACTATTTGGGACTAACCTAAGCCAATAACCAAGTGCTGTATTATTTTAAAAACGACAAAAAATGAAACGCAAACATTCGGTACTTGCTCATTCAATAATTTCAAAATGAATCACCGCTGATAAATAATTTAAAACCATTTCCGAACGCCGCCGACGAAAACATTGTGTCAGACATAATAAAGCTTGGAATAGCATTCTAATGAATGATATTGGTCCTCCCGTGGGATTACAAGTTAATCCTCTTGAAACGGACCCAGTGGAGGGGCGGTGGGCGGGAAGTGCGGGTAGGTAATAAAATTCTTACGTCATCACCGGACCGACGGACCACGGGCTCAAGGTATTACCGCCTCATCTCTTTTGTTTTTTTTATTTAATTCCCGGATAATTTTCGCAGTGTAAGGTCAAATCAAAATTCAGATAACGTCTGGTTGCCTTAAATCTGATGTCTATACATTTTAAACAACTGTGACTGCGTGAACCCTGCATAAATGTTTTTGTAAATTAAAAAAAAAATGGGTTTGTGAGAACACACATCATGGGGAAATTGCTGAACGGATTTTGATTAAACTCAACGTAGTGATGGCTTATGTCTCGAGTTAACGCACTTGGTATTTCAGTTAACGGATGGGTTCCCGCGGGATAGAAAAAAACTGTCTCTCAAAATCCACTGGACAGATTTCAATGGCGACAAAACATGACACTATTTGTTTATAAAGTTATCAACATATTTGTTACGGGATATTAATGAGTACGTCACAGGATAGAGAAACACCAAATGCACTCAAACGGAATCGCGGTAACAATTAGTTAAAAATAAAATTCCTACATATAGATTAAGCCGTGGTATCATTAACTTGATGTTTGTTCTACAAATGAAGCAGTGATAGCTAAGTTGGTAGAACTCTAGCCTCGGTAACGAGGACCGCAGGTTAGTACCCCGGCTCGCACCTCTGAGATTCCTGGATTTCATGTGCGAATCTTATTTTCAATCATGATTATCACTTGCAAACGGTGATGGAAAACATCGTGAGGAAACCTGCATTCCTGAGAGCGCCCCTTGAAAGACGTGTGAAATCCGCCAACCCGCACGGGGTCAACGTGGACTATGGTCTAATCCCCCTCGCATTGATGGGAGGCCCGTACCCAACAGCGGGTCATTAAAAGGGCTGGTATTATTATTCTAGAAATATATAGTTTGCACACGAAGAAACTTGCATCGCGATCGGAATGAATGATTATAAACTACATTCTCAATGTAGTCTGTGACAGTTCCCACTCACAATAATCAGTGGTTAGGCAGGATTTCCTTTTGGAACCTTATCTTTACGCAGTAAGTATTTCGCCGACGCCAGTCTCCTTTGTTCCTACGTCTATACATTGACATTAGGTCAAACGATAAAACAAGCGTAATAGTTGACGCCAGTAAAAGCTTTCGAGGTCGTGAGGCATAAAAAGAAAACAATATTACCGTTGTGGTTCGGATGGGGCATTAATACACATTTGCGACGGGCGGAGCGCGTAGTCGTCACAAATTGAGCAACAAAATTAGCTAGACTTATTTATTTCAATTACTCGACCACCCGATACAGGTAAATTAAACTTACTGTTACCTAAACTCTAAATGATAAATAATTGGCTCGAATAAAACACTGTACAGTACCTCAAGCACAATCTTTTTTTACGTTATTGAAACGGTCCCTCTCACACCGCGATTTCATAAACAAGTATGACAGTGACGGCATGTTTACTCGATAACGTTACGATTACATTAGAAGTTCCTGCTTACCCTACAGTACAAACACACATTTAATAATACAAACGAAAACATTACGACCATAATAAAAGGCTTGTATTCAAAGATTCATGTTTTCGTTATTTTCCCCCTATCGCGTCGCAGTACTCGGTTAATTAGTCTAAATAACAGTGTTTCGCCCGACGCGCAAACAGAGACCCTTAATGAAGGCAACCAATTCTCGGGGCTGAGCCGAAACGGTCTTTCATTTCGGCCTTAAAGGCGTAGGGCGTCGCAATACGCCAGCGAGTTTGCCAAAAACAAGCCCAATAACGGTCTGGCAAACAGTACAAATGATGCGTTAGTGACAAAACGACGTACGGACGGCCCTCGTGCGCCCGCCGACGAACCGAGACAGCCGGCTGACGAGCACGACGGGAAACAAGACAGGTTATTATCTCCCAACGAGCCGAAAGACGTCAGAAAACCTCTGATATTTTCCACACGTCCGCCGGTATTCACTGGAGACTAGCAACGAAAATTAGTTACTGAAGATTTCTTGTTTTTGTCTTGAATGCGTTGCGTGATTTTCATTGTTAAGAAATAACCAACGCCACCTTTGAAATTGAAGTACGCGCGCTGAATATCAAAGAGTCTCCACACACGCGGCACGCCGCTCGCGCTCAGACGCTCTTGTTTAGGACTCGGTAACTTACTTGGATGTCCCGCCACCCCGCTAGTTTTAAATTCAATTATCATATCAACAGCTCCATGTTTTGTACTATAGCAACGCTAGCTGAAAAAGTAGAGACGTGATAAAGACGGGTGAGTAGCGGCTGTGTATAAGCAGTGTCCGCAGAATGTAATGTGATATCCCCTGTCGCATATTTGGGAGCAGACCGTTCTTACCGCGCTGCCGCTTTGTAGTCTTTTTGGTTATTTTTTACTGGTTTAATTTGTCTGCGTATTCAAATGGCAAATTGTGAGATACAAGTATGACCTTTTTCACATTTATTTTCTGAAAAGAAATCTGGATTATTTTGGAAAAGTACCAGAGCAAAAATTAAGTCGTAACTAAAATACTACGGTGTTAATGTTTGTGAAAATGTTAAGTAAACAGGTTTCGTCTTGGATATTTTGTGAGAGATTTTGTCAGCTAAGATATCAAAACGCAACTTAACAAAAAGCAACACGTCGAGGTTGATAGAGGGTGACACTTTCTTAAGTTACGGCATTCTCTTGCCGATTCAATATCCTTTTCTATTTTGTTCGAGTGGAGCATATCGCGCGATCCTTCACTCTATATTCGCGTCTGGATATTCACAATATGAACAAAAAAATACAAATACCTTCTGAGTAAATCTTTTTTTGAACTTATACCATTTTTGGTTGAGCGTCTTAATATATTCTCTAGCTAACTCTCAAATATTATTGAGAGATTCGAATCAATAAATTACATTTTTCATGCGCTTTCAACACCGGTAGCGCGCGGCTTCTTTTGAATGTACTGCAACGGTAAATTCTACTTCAGTGTAATACCTAAACTGTTGCGTACTGAATTATGATTACTCATGTTAAAAAGGCCACAACTTTAACCCCGCATTATTAACCCAGACAATTATGCCTGACGTCGTCTTCCACTATTGCTACAAAACACAATTTATTATTTTGTAACTACCACAAAAAACCTACAAGGAGAATTTTCAATTCGCCGGTACGAGGGGAGGCGAGGGTGTCGCGACGCCCCCTGTATCGCTGTATATTTTTTCCCCTCTGTATGAAGAAGTCATAAATCAAGTGAATGTAAATCTGTAGCATCCAGTCGCGGGTGAGTGACGCGCCATTATCGCTCGTCGTCGGCCGCGGCCCGCGCCGGCCTAAAACTTACGCCGACCAACTTTAACTCCAACAATCCTTTTATCTGTTGCTGTTATCATAAATATGAACACTATAATGTTCATTTTAAAGTGATCAGTTCGAAGGGATGGGGAGTTTTCTCGTTTTTTTATGGTATTATAGGTTAGATTTACGTTTGTATGCTAGCGCATTGTAGATTTTATTTGTTATACCAATTACGAATATTTAACAAAAAAACTTATTGTTTAATAATACTTACAATTTAATCAAATTAAATATTATAAATAACGAATTAAAGTTTACATGTTTCAAGCGACAGCAACATCGCATAATATAATAAAAATAAAAACGTGTTGTCTTTAAAGGTATCTATATAAGTAATAATAATATAATCTTTTCATTTATGGCAAAACAATATTTAAACACTCACCCTTAATTATACAAAATACCTACCTACTTAGAAGTACAACTACATCAAAAATGACGTGAACTAATATAAACATTTTGTACCTCCATAAAGTCTGTTAGAGCTAACTTTCAATAAAAACTGAACTTTCATAAAAAGTACAAAATACACACAAAATGTTCTGTTCCGCATATACATTAGTCTAATAAAATAATGGAACGTCACACACGGAGATTTTTGTATGGGAAAATGTTATTGCTCATAATAAGCCAACACGTCTTCGGTGCGGCCGCATCCATCATGTTGCGGAGTCCTGACTTCTCCCATCCGTCACCCGCGATCTCGCCCCGGGCGCGCAGGTCTCGATCCAAGACATTTCAATTATATTTTTATATCTATATGCTAATTTAGTAGGACACAAGAAGTAGTTTAATACATAGTCTTCTATCCTGAATTGTTTGTTTAATTTTGGCAGATAAAAATATCACCAGACACAACCTCAATTCAACCAAGCAATGCTTGCGATAATACAAGCATTGCTTGGGTTCACTGATGGCGAACTAGGTATACAATTAATTATATAGAACTTATTCGTACAAATATTCGTGCTCATCACAAAAAATGAGCCAAAATGCCGAATCAAAACGGCTTATCTACCGGCTATCTAATTAAGTGATTTGAATTGTATTTATTAACGAGTTGTACCTTTTTCTTTTTCAGGTAAAATTAAATTTTAACAACAACATCTTAACTGCCCGAACTTCCTTAATCGGGTGAGTAACATACATTTAGTTCGTATCAAATAGAATTTATTTACACAATATGAACAAAGCAAATATAAATTACAAAGAGATTATAAAAACTTACCTACTTAATATTAACAAAAAGTGTAAATGTAAAGTAATGTTTGAATTAACATTAATTTTCTTCAAATATATCTAGTAAGTGTTAATCAAATATGTCAAATGATCATTGTAAAGAAGTCTTCCATTTCAGGAATTGTCTCGTCATAGTTTTAATTTCATACCATTGACGAAAATTTCCGCATACAATAGGTTTGAAGCATGTGTTAATTTAATGTGAACCTTAATTTATCTGACGTTTCATACTATGCGTTTTCTGTATTACAACATTTATTTGATTTAAAATATGTTTTCAGTTCTTTTCATGAATTTTTGGTAGCGATCCGAAACGTTTAAAATGTACAATAAGTATTTCTTAACAAGGGGTCTTCGTCGTTTCACACCACAAGCGATTCGCACCATGGTGTGAAACGACGAAGTGTACTTTTTGAAGGCGCTGTTTCACACCATGGTGTGAATCAGCCAATGCTTTTTTAGACTTCGTCATTTCGCACCGTGGTGTGAATCAACCCAGGACTCTTTTTGACTTCGTCGTTTCGCACCAATATCAAAAGTTTGAAAATATAGTGTGTTTTTGTACAGACGGGTAGAAAACTGTTATTGGATAAAATGAATAGTGCAATAAAATACAAAATAGGTATATAACTTAGTTTTTTTGATTTGGATAAAGTATTATTACGAATGAAAATAATTGCATTTTTTTTACTTAAAGGTATAAAAGAGTGGAAATAGTAAAAATGTAAACGATAAATAATCACAAATGAGGCGGGGGGGGGGGGGCGGGGTCTTTTGCCCTTTTACTTATAACTAATTAGATAATATCACAGGTAGATTTTACTACATTACTATTATGCTTACATAATTAAAGTAATAATTGAAAATCACAGGCTGAGCTGTAGTGTTTGAACTTTTTTCCATCACATATAGCCAGCCATCATCCAATAAGTTCGGCAGCAAATGTGACAAGACCCAAATTTTTGGCTTTCGCCACAAAATGCGGCTGAAGACCATATAGCACCCAACAATTTTACTTCTGGATTTTTTTTATATATTAAATGCATATCTAACAACAAATTACTGTGATGTTTTTTTGATGAAAGTTTATTATAAACGAATAATGTAGTTAACTATTCTAACCAATCTCAAAATATAGGATGTTACAAAAATATTGTGAGATGTACTTACCTAATACAAATCACTCAAATTTACAAAACACAAAGTGAACACCGCCACTCTCAGAATATATGGCATGCAAAATAATAATATAATTCTTATTTGCCAATCAGAAGCATTTATTCCCAGCCCAGAGTCCTTTTATTGTTTATTTGACGAGTGACTTTTCACAAAAGGGATTACTTTAACCTGAGAATTTTAGAGCGTCCCCATATGTATGCATTTTTAAGGGCACATGTTATCTTGAATTTATTGGGTTAATTATTATTATACGTGTTGTTGTCTCAAATATCAAAACTAAGTCTTTAGTACAATATTAATTACGTTGCTGCACTACATGATCTTATCTTTAGTGATCTTTAATTTATACATCATTCTAGCTTCCCTAGGTGCCAGATTATGAATGGATGAATAAATAAATAAATAATTCCATGAACGACTTTTGTGCATGATTATATTTCATTGAATAAATAATAACAAAATGTCATTGGTGCGAAACGACGAAGCCAAAAAGAGTCCTGGGTTGATTCACACCACGGTGCGAAACGACGAAGTCTAAAAAAGCATTGGCTGATTCACACCATGGTGTGAAACAGCGCCTTCAAAAAGTACACTTCGTCGTTTCACACCATGGTGCGAACCGCTTGTGGTGTGAAACGACGAAGACCCCACAAGTGTCGTGCAAAAGTTGTGAGAATTTAAGTTAATCAAATTGGCCGGTCGCTGTTAAACCCATTTCGTGAACAGACTTCACCACACTTAAACGAGTTACGTTCTCCACCACTTTAGTTAAGAAACGAAAAGTTTTTATATTTGCATTCATTACTTTCCAACGCTAATATGGAAAATACAATTTTCTTCTTAGAATGCGTTTATATAATTTCGAGAAAATTGAATACACTTAAGTAGGTATTCAATTCTCTGGATGAAATGGATATTCTAATTAGGTTATTGGGTAGGTTATAGGTTTCATTGATAAGGTTGTTAAAGTCCGCACCACCACTGAAGTCCGATAGACCGTGTTGCGCGCGGCGCAACACTCCTGACAAACTACAAGATGGCAGGAAAGTCAAATTTAGTTCCAGCTTTTGCCGTAGGGCTTCAGTGGTGTCGCGGACTTTACAACAAATTTTTGTTTACACGAATTCCTCGAAGTAAACAAGTACTTACTTATCATAGCAAGTGTGTAAACGAATTTCTCTACCTAGGTCATTATAATACTTATTATAATAGTAAGGTAGAGAAATTCATTTTATCTCCCTTTCAGTTAAATCATCCCTTTTAGGGAATATATAATTGAATATACTCGTAACTATATATTATACACACACAAACGTTACTTTATCGGAGCCAAGTATGATAACATTTTTGAAACGAAATGGAATGATAATAGGATCGTAACTGTTATGATTTTCAATGTAGTAGTTAACCGACTTGAATATGTTGAGCAAACTTAGGTTCTATCTGAAACAATTCATTCATAGATGGCAAATGTAATCGATATAGAATTACAATAAAGTAATTCCAAAAAGCTGCGAAGGTATTGAAACAAAACACAGTGATGGTCTTGAAAAAAAGTTTGATTGGATCCGAAAGGGATCGCCCTTTTATTTAATGCCTTCACCTATATATTTAATTGCCTACCTGTTTCCCAAACGTTTAATTAAAGTAATTATTAATTAAGTTTTAACGTGATTAACATACGCTTAAGTCACTCAGTGGACGAATAATTGGCCAAATAACAATTAATAATATGGTTGTGTACCACCCGCTCGGATACAGTTCATTCTTTACACTCATCATCATCTAATAGAACCGGTAATGAAAATTGATTTCAATTAGTTGCGATTATTATTTTTATATAGCTCGGTAGAAAATTTGAAAAAAAAAAAATTGGATAAAACTTTCAAAATCGAAATGTCTAAGTATGCGCTAAGTAACATAAAAAAGTTTACGTAAGCACGATCCCCGCGGAATGGCCGAAGATTTGCATATTAACTTAGTTTTCATAAGTCATACTTTGGTTTAGTTGAAACAACCCCGCTAACTTTGTTTCAAACGAGCCAACTTGACGATTACTCAGAAATATTTCAAATTTTCAACAAATAGTTACACAAGTTATATTAGTTTTAGCGGCAAAGCGGTATTGTCGCAGTTTATACGAATCGCCCCAAACCTTGAACTGCTTCGATGGAAGAAACACCGAGCCGATGCACGCTTTCAAACTCTGTAAATACCTGTACAAACAAAAGTTAACATAAATCTGTTAAATATGAAAGGGTTAATGATATTTCTCGGCAACAATAAATAAGTTACAAATTGTTAAAGGTGTCCCGGGGGTCCGGCCGCCGCGCGCCGCCCCCGGGGCCCCGCAGCCTCAGGACTCGCCGAGGAATAAGTTTTTCCACTCAAACTTTATTCGCACCTCAACTTGCGCCATCTGTCTGCTACTCGCAACTTATATTTTTACTTCAAATAATTTACTTTGGGAGTACTCTTTCAGAAAATATTTTCTTTTGTCGCTCGTCAGACGTATGAATGGGATAGACGTCGGTACTTCTTCTATAGTATTGATAAGTTCACGGAAATCGCATTTTGATTTATACAAACGCAGTTTGCTATCACGTAAATGATTATAATATAAATATTATATAATCTCACGAAATAATATTATTAGTGCCAGTTATCAGAACATCTATGACATACATTATGATCACATATGTGATCACAGCAAAATGTATGAAACTATTCGAAACAAAATGATCATAGATGGAATCTTATGTTTATAATTTAACACACGGCGTACGCTAAACGTGAAGCCTAAAAAACTCTACCATTTAAACAGCATGCTAGACCATAGTTTTTTTAGGCTTCACTTTTAGCATACGCCGGGAGTTGTTTGAATATTCTAAATTGTATCATAGAGAAATAAACACAAAATTTCCTCGAGCTAAATATACATTTTTGAGTCAGTGAATGAATGGACTTTAATAAAAAAAACACTCTTTTATATCGATAGATTATCCAAGAAAACTTACTTTGAAGCGAAGGAAATAAAACTATTCGTATACTCGCATCATAATAAATGTACAGAGCATACACCCATCAAAACAACTTTCTTATTCTCTCGTAAGTGAAAATAACAAAATGATTCCCCTAAACTTGATACAGACAGCAATAAATCTAGCGGCGAGATAAGACTCAATAAAGTTGCCGGTGGCTCGGGCCTGTCATAATTTTAAGAGCGTTCATAAATCCATCAATATTTAAGCTCTCCGACCACAATATTTTTCTTGGGGCGAACAAACGTGAGGTGCGTCACACACGCGCCACATAAATTCCGATAATCCCTGCCCTGTGCACATCGCGCCGGTACTTGCCGTATTCATGCCCATTATTCATGTGTTTGCTTTGCGGCCGAACACCGCCAAGACTTGATAATTCGAAATATCGTGTTCTAACTTTATGTACAAGCCAGCCAATTACTGGCTGGTTAGCGTAGAAACTGCTGTTCTAAATTTAAAATATTACTTATTATTATATTTCTAATCTATATGACGCTATATTATTAAAATAATAAATGTTGCCCAGTCAATTATATGATTCGCGGCAAAATGCAATTTTAAAATTAAAATAATTTATAATTTCCGATTACCTGCCTGCCTCTCACTTAGCGCATAGACAATATACTATAATTTTTATATTTATCACATCGATAATAGTGTGATCATAGACAGCGTGTGAAACAATTGAAAACTATACTAGTATATAACTATCCTTCTTTTCACAAGGTTTTTTTAAATTATCATGGTCCTACTAAGAA
Source organism: Pheosia gnoma (assembly GCA_905404115.1). Classification (NCBI taxonomy): domain Eukaryota; kingdom Metazoa; phylum Arthropoda; class Insecta; order Lepidoptera; family Notodontidae; genus Pheosia; species Pheosia gnoma. Next base: position 4,522,362 of record FR989894.1, on the reverse strand, counting down.
ATCAATAAACGGATGGCTAATTTTAGTATCATAGGTATATAAAAAGTTAGGTACATTAATTTTGTCAATTTCTTCATTGTGCCAGCAAAAATTTGCGAATAACTTCATGTGTTATAAAGTGTCGCGGGCGTGTTTGCATTCCGCGGGCGACGCGTCTCCGAACAAATTGTATTAGACGACGCCAATACGTGACCCTATGAGAAATTCACGCAACAACATGTGTACCACGACGCCATTTTGGTTTTTTGATATGAAAATTAGGAGCCCCTCTGCGTGTTTGTCAGTTTAAGCACGAATTTTCTAGATGGTAATAATTTTTCCGTATGCAAATCATTGGTACAAATTTAAGACTTTGTTATAAGCATCTGAACAATAGCTTTAATTCCTTTGAACAAAATATAATACTCAGTTTACAAAAATAAGACAAACATTTTTTTTCTGATCACGCGAATCTCATAGCCTTCACCAGCAAAAAAACTAATAAAGCATCAAAACAAAAGATAGTCAAACCCATCAGATATACTAGGAGGCCATAACATTAACTCACATTCGAACAAAACAAAGGAGATTACATTCGCCAAAAACATTGTTGTAATTGTTTTATTCCCAAGAAAAACAAATATCTTGAGCGAGCGATGCCGTAGCTGACTAGGATAGCATAAATATGTTGAAGCTGGTGCCTTTAGATAGGGGGATATTTATCGCTCACGGTGCCCGCCGTTATTGGACATGTCTTTTCGTCGTTTAAGGCAAGCGGTGATGTGTTTATTCAATTTGCCGTGGGAAATGTTGTTCCTGCATCCGTGTCACTGTACGGTGCTGTCAACTATACTTGCATCTCTGTCAGTTTACTTGTTCTAGATTGAGATAGCTGATATTTTGCATGGTCGGTTATGATTTGATTCAAGAAGTATTTTAATGTGCGATATGCATTACTAATAGTAGTCTGATTAGTTTCTCCCAACTAGTCCCACATCAATAACACAATGCTAATAATTTCCACACATCGCGTTTTATGCATTGGACTCAATAGCGTAAATCATGACATTTTTTTTACGCAGCTAAAGTTTTCTTTATTGTGGCAGCGGCTAAAAAAGTTGACGCGTGTTTTATTGGTTGATATTTAACTGTGATTCTGCCCATGAGGCGACAAGTAACTACTAACGTGCCATCTCCAGTAATATTATATATTCCGTGGGATATCCTATTAACTAATATGTGTAGGTGATAGCTAGCACACAATAAAGGAAAACTTATTTAATCTTACTGCGCGATTTCAATCAATTCATTCAATACGATGGATCCTCTATCTCGGAATACTTTGCTAACTTCTTCAACTTTGAAGTTTTAGCGCATGCATTGATGCGTTCCATGATCTCTCGACTCTTTCAATATTTAGTTTTTAGTCATTTAATTCTTTAAATATTTACTTTAATGTTTTGTGCTGAAATTTACTCAAATACTCAGTATTTACGTAATGCTCGTACTGAGTATTACTAAAAACAACATTCGCATACTTAGTGAGAATTGGTTGTATCAATCCTGAAATTGCATGTTTTAAATCCACGCCCACATAATATGATAACAGCTGTTTACTCACTTACGTTATAAAATATTGAAAAGTAGCGGTATGTTGTCTATTCAGTCGCGGCGAGTAAACATTTTCATTGATGGATGTGGTGCATCTGTAAACAATATTCATCGGCTCCCGCCGCGCGCACGGACGGACGGACTCGCCTCCTGTCGCCCACGGCACTCTTTAAATTGTATATAGATCATTGTTTGCACACACGAAATGTACATTTACAATATTCCAATTGAATAAATTAGTCAATTGGAATATTGTTGTTCAATAATAAACATCCCGTGATCATGTGTGAACGATCACTGCGGTCTACGAAAATGCACGCAATAATAATTTACACTGATTGATAGTTGAAAACATTATTCATTAAGCATATTATTGTAAAATGTTCGTTAGCTGCAGCAAAATATTATATTGTTATATAGATATCGTGAAAAAAACTAAGCCGATAAAACGGACTACCTATTCGTAAGGTGGGATCTAAACATAATCTAAACTTTCCCCACTAAAGCAAAATTTGTATCGTATAAGGTTTCAAAAGCGCACCTCCCCGGGATACAATTGGAAAACTCCTCACATAACGGGGCTTTTAACGAGACCTTTTTCGTGAAGTAACTAAAAACATTCCCCACAATGATCCATTATCTTCTCACGAGGACAAGTTAGCGATCTCCTTCCGTCTATTTTCACAAGTAATAACTAAATTTATCGTCAGACTTTCGGTCGTCGTCAAGTCTTCCAATATCAGCGGTGGTTGAGCAGTCGAGTCACGCGCGCGGGCGCCGGGCGGTGGGCGGGCCCCGCGGCGCGGCGCGGCGCGTCCGTGGCGCTCTGGTCGACGACGCCTCATTAAAATTAACCATCATTACTCTTGTAAAGTGAGTCGCGGTGTACCGGCAGGCGGCGGCTTATTGGGAAGTTTGCCGGCTCCCGACGGCTGCTAATCCTCCGGTTACTGCTGCTCTAACAAATGATTCCCCGCTGGCGCTGCGACGTGACACCGCAATATGTCACACACACGCAAACTGAATCGTGCGACATGCAGCGTTCAAACTAGAATCTTTAATGCAACACGACTCTAAGTTAAGATTATGTGCGCTATCTCTGAATCGCTAAGTGACAAAACATCTCGCAAAACGCATTCAACTTTCAAAACCCTAAGAAACGTCAAAGAAATATACTGCCACAAAAAGTACACCCGTAAAAACTTCAGCCCGTGTTGGCTTTGAGGTGAATAAAGTGGAGAGAGAGTAAGTATAAATATTCATTCAGAAAAGGAGCCACGCACAGTAAATATTAACTTTTATTTCAGTTCGCCATTAGTAAAGCGGCTGGGGGACGCATTGAAAATTCGACTCGCGACTTCTAATTAGAGAGGACACCGCGTGCTTTCTTCCCGAGTTCCATTATTAATGGAAAAGTCCGTACCAATTGATTTCATATTTAACATCCTCTTTTATCTAAACCCCTTAAATATTCAAAGGAAAGTTGGAAAGTGACTATTGATACCTACTTACCTCGATTGTATACCTGTATTTTAATGAATCTCCTTACTAACGAACTGTAGTCTATATAGTTCGCGGGTTAAATTACATTTGGAATGCGTTGCGCAAATGAATTACGCATGAAAGCCGCCAATGTACTGTAATGTTAACAGATACCCTCAAGCTACACACGACAGCATTACGTTAGTACCTAGTACCTCAGATTAACTATTTACAGAAGCAACCAAGCTGACTACCTTGAACCGTTAAACCAAGATCACTAACTAACAAAAGAATATCAAGTAACGAAACAGATTTGTATCGTAGATATATCTTCTGTCCCCGTCGTCGTGGCCGAATTATTTTGTTTTTCAAGATACACATTTTCCCAAACAAACCTGCTTTCTGTAGGTACCCAGGGTTGAGGGTGCGAATCCCGGTAGGGGCAATCTGTGTGTGATTAGCACGTATGTATATACCCAAGTCATGTTTATTAAAGTTTCATTGAATTTTCAAGATATTTTCAGACCGAGACTCGTCATATTTAAATTATTCAAGTGTGTTTGTTATCCAGGGTGAACAAATAAATCGAAGGGATAACGGTTCACTCAGAAATACTTACTTTAAATAAGATAAAAATATGCCGTAATCGTGAGTGAATAAAATGCATTGTTAATTATATAGCATATTTTTATAATTTTTCAAATTATAGATACAATTATTTGCCGTCACTTGCGCGGCCACATTGTGATTTTATCTAGTAGTTTTTCATCAAAAGGGCCAACTTTTCTATTCAAAACTACGAAGCTATACTTTCGACATTTTTGACCGTGAACGTTTGACATGTGCACAACAATGGTGTGGTCATTGTTCCATTTTCGAATCGCAAATCGCTTTTCGATTTTTTTGTCGTCGAAGTATAACATAGGTATTAATTGGAATTTCTCACAAAAGGGCAGTCAGGACAAAGGGGTCTCCTGCTGTCCTGGTGTGGCCATCATGTCCTGCGGCTCGTGCGGTGTCATGGTTCTATATGCGCATGAATTCCATTCATATGTACGGGGTACCGAGACTATCGTGCCGCTTCTATTTGCGCAAAATTTATTAGAGTTTAAAAATATATTGGAGATTCAATTTCCAACTAGAACGTTTTACTACATACCTACCTACCTACGTATTTAAAATGTCAATATTTATTTTTTAAAACAGGATTACGATAAAAAAGGAACCAAAAATATTAACATCTTGATAGCCCAAAAGTTTGTGTGCTAAACATCACAAGTTACTCGACGTCTAATAAATCTACGCTGCCCTCAGCTCGCAATACCTTTAAAGATTTTCCAATTTTCTCATATAGCGTCGGCTCTGCAGCGAATATAAGTTAAAAAAAGGCCACAACCCCGAAGCAGTGAGGGCGGACGCTAGGAATTTCCAAAATATTTCCTTATATAAAAGCAACAATATCGGTTATGAAGGTCAACTGTCTGGTATAAAGCAAATTTATTCTGTTCGGTGTATTGGCTCATATAACTGGTGATCTCCGCGGCGACGGCGGTGGAATGATAACAGTCTAATTTCAGAGGCTGCCGACTGCAGGACTTATACGAGCGGAATTACATAGCGGCTCCTCATCCTGAAAGGTTTTATTCATAAATCTACTGAAACGTTTTCATAATGTTGCAAAATGTGCGCTTGGCCGGTCGTATTTTCTTTACTTTTTAAGACGATTGAAGTTTGAAGAAGACTTGGAAGTTATTGGGAGTTTTGCATCGATTTTAATTGATGTAAATCGCTATGAATAGCTCTGTATTTATACGCGATAACAAATTAAACACGAGCTGAGCTCATCAAAGATGTAAAAGGCTAACAAAATAATAATTTTGCTTTCAATTAAAGTTCTCGTCGGAATGAAAGTCGAAAGTCAATCAACGTTCGGGAGATAGGAGGCTGGTTTATCGCGCAGCTATCAGAGTGAATGACGGGCGGAGGCCATGATGGGATCGACAAACATTGACTGTACTAATAGGACTAACGCCATCCGATTTGCCTAATGAGGAACGATTACGGCGGGAACTCCGCACAAGAATATTATGCGGAGTTGTGTTTAACTTCTATATTAGCTCTCGGCTTGATCACAATACGAAAATTGCTTAGAGATACGCTAACTTGGCGCTGTTATGAATATTGTTTGTCTATGGAATTGTGTGAGGAGGTAAATTGCAGGAAATATTTAGGTTTTAAACTTTTTTAAGGGTACCTACATATATTTTACAGGTTCTGCTCTTAGGAAGTGTTCCCGATACTATAGTCTTAATCCGTTTTTAGGATGATCAATATGACTTAAAAGTTTATACTTCATTATTAATTCTCAGGCAGTGAATTAACTAATCATCCATATTGAATTGATATTATTTTTAAAAAGAGATTTACATCGGTAAATAATGTAATGTTCATTATGGTTGCGAAAAAAGGTTAAAACTGAGGAGGTTATAAAATGCCCAGAAGCAAGTTAGCACCATAAATATCTTATTGAAATTATCCTTAGTTACAACAAATCAAAATAAAGCGTTTTAAAGTTACAGAAAGATTATAAGTCATCACCATTTTCGACCGTGACTTACAATGTTTTCCTCTTGTTTTATTTTTCTTGAAAACCTCGCTGATAAGTATTACTTTTTTTAGGAAGGAGTTATCGAATAAAAAAGTTTCAAAAGTAAATGTGGAAATATAAGGTAACTAGATATCACTCAAAATTGAAATATGTTCATTATCATGTAAATTTTTTGCTGGCATTATGTTAGCTGCCAAAGCAATAGGAATTTAAAAATGCTGACATTGGACCCTCTCGCGCTAAGTCTCGAATCATGAGTAGGTAGTACATATTGAAAGTAGACTTCATACTCTTGCCGCTAATGAATTCTGAAGGCGCTTCGGTTCGTTAAAAAATAATACAAAACTCTATTCCCACTTAGTTTCAAAGTTTCCCCAGGGTAGTTCCAGTCACTGAACATTAATCCAGTTATAATTCTGAAAGCCCGCTTTTTTTTCTTCGGAAACTTCCAAAAAGTGTGCCTTAAATGTCACTTTTTTAACTTTCCTTATTTATTGTACGTTTCTTTTTTAAAGTTCCGGTATTAACTTACCTTTACATTATTGCTTTAAGTTGGAACACTAACTTTAGTAACGAATGGAAAATACAGGTGGTTTTGGTGTCATGATATTGGTGTCCCCAACTGGAGCTCGTTATTTGCAGTTCAATAACGAGCTCCAAAGTACTAAACAGTAGATTGTACAACAAGTGCATAAAGTGAGCCATGTTATCCGTGATATTTATGTGCCCGAGCCGAAGGCGAATTTAATTTCAAGTTTAACAACTCTGCATGCTGAGTAGATAGATTTAGTTGGTGAGGTGAATTCTTTAACCCAAATATTTTATCAACATATATACGTATAAACTAAATTCTCTCTTTTCACATACATTATACATTTCAAATGTAATTCATAACACAGTTACAGCTGAGGCTATATCTAACACATCGCCAACGATATCGATCGCGCTCTTTTTGAGGCACATCGTTCCGAACTAGAACATTGTTGTAAGATAAATTGGGATGTGACCCCCCCCCCCCCCCCCCCCCCCTCCTCCCCAAAGCAAGGAAGCCGAAGCAACAATGCTTACAAGGTTTAGTAAGTGTAAAGTGTGAAGGTCCATATAGTTGGGCCGTCGGCGTCTCCAGCAGTCACGTTTCGTCTTATCGTAGCTTCCGAAAACACTCACTCGCAACGCTGAATCAATATGACAAGAGTTCACTTAGAACGGATTGCTTAAGTTCCGAATTGAGGGCAATCGAGTATTCAGGGTGATTTTTTGGCAAACAAAAGAAGTACTCTGCGGCTGAACTGCAAAAAATATAAATTTAGCTGCATTTTATCTCAAAAAGTAATTTAGGAGTGCCGCATGTAGAGCAGGTGTGTTATTATTTATTTAAACTTCTCTATTATAGTTTAGATTTAAATTTATAAACATTTCCAATGAAACTAATGAGCATGTTTTTTTGTAAAAAAAATATATATTTGGGATATGTTTTGAGGCGTGTAACATGTGTGCCCCTCTACTTGGTACACATTTCAGCTACATACATAAAAAAACCAAAGATACGTGTCGAATTGATAATCTCCTCCTTTTTTTCGTCGGTTAAAAAGAAAATGATATCTCGTCTAATGCAATCAAAACGACAAAACACTTCGGACCGTCGTCCCCTAGTTTTGAAGGCGACGGCGTATCTTCTTCACCTAAATCGAATGAACACAAAATTAGCATTTTATCTGAAGTTATTAGTATCCACATTAAATGGGAACGGTACCTCCCGGTACCCTCCCCCCTCGCCCCCCTCTGTCCCCTGTCCAGAGTTCCCGGGATCGCTGATTGAATCGCTCCGATTATGACGTTAATCTGTTCAATGCAAATTGGACGAGCTAGTCATTTACATCCCTTTATCAGAATTTGGCGTTAAAATATTCAAATATTTATTGTTTTGCTAGACAGCTGTGATATCTTCCTTTGTCATATAATTGCCCAATCTCATTCCATATCAATACCTAAACTCAGTAGGGTTGAGATTTAAACGAGATTAAGCACTTGTGTATTTTTTTTATCAAAAACAAGATGGCTTTGTTTCCTAATTAATATTTTATATTACATCTAACGATTATTTTACGTCTTTATAAAATACGTAACGTAATAACGTAGTAACGGTATGTTAAAAATATATTAAATTTGGGAGATCAACTGTTTAAAAAATAATTTAAGCAAGAAAACTGCTCAAAGTTTGGCCGAATTCTACTCCCAATCCAACCAACCAAAATAACAGCAAACATAAGTATGTAACCACTTTACATCCAAATGAACGGTGCGAGTGAACGAAAGCTTTCTAAATAGGTACTTTATACTCTCAAATCTCAGCATTATTTCACTCAGCCGGCGCGATCGGGAGTAACAAATCGTCGATGTCTGAAGTGGGTACACAGGTTAATGAGCGGATATTTGAGCACGACTCAAAAGATTAAATGCAAGCGGTTATTCAAACGGCTGAATGCAGAAAGCAGTTGCATTTGCTGAAATAACAGATCGCTGACTATGAACTTTGATGAGCTACTATTACAGCGAATATATTTTGGAATTCATCTTAGTAACCAAGTTATCAGTTTCTGCTTTATAATTGCCCTTTTAAATTGATCATTTTGGGCTAGTTTACCTAAGTTGCTTTTACAAAGATTATAAAACAATATATGTACGATTTCATATTTAAGCAGTAATAAAAATTGAGCTTGCCATGCGAAAATGACCTCAAAGTGACCCGGCAGCGATGTCCCTGATACTACCTACGTAGAAACATTGAAGTCTCCATCACGTCAGATTTTATGTTACCATTTTTATGGACAACTTTGCCAGATCTCAAAAATAAAATCATAGGTTCATATTTGGAACGAGAGTTACAATGCAATTAGAGGTTTCAATAGTATTCTCGATAACTCAGTGAACGCTTTAAATCATTCAAAGAAATATTCAGAATTTAAAACTTTCTCTGCGTTCGTAGTAGAGTGATTTGCAGTGCGGGAGTTAAGGCTAAGTGAGTAAAAGAGTAAAAGTCTAAAGTCAATGTTTGCTGTCCTGATTTCTCCCCTCGGCCGACGGTGACGAGCACTTCGCTCCCGCTCGCTACGCTTTGCGAGAATGCATCATCGCTTTGTGTGAACCTATGTATCGATTACTTATTTATCGCTTTGTAGTAAGATAAGCACTTAGGGGATCCTAAAGAATTTTGTTTCGAATGAAAATTGTTTATTTTGGGTTCTTACCAGAAAAAACAAGATATTTTATACAACGGAAGATAGTATTTTAAAGCAATTTGACTTATTTTATAGCTCCATAGACAATACTAAACGGTTGGAGGAAACTACGAATGTGAGAAACTCCCGAAAACTTAACGACTGCAGTTTTATTATATCAGATAACATGCCCCCATAAAGCACGAGTTTTGTACGACTCTACGTACCTACATTATTGTTAGTGCTAATAAAACTGTAAGTATCACTAGTACGCTCATAAGAATCGGCTTATTATTATATCCGCCGATAAGCTTTCATACATTTTTGGATTACCTAACGCTATTTTCGGGAAATATATTGTTGTTGTTAAAACTTAATTCTTTCCGAGTTTTAACCGATGTATATTCTTTGATTTTTCTTTATAATTATGAATCCGGGGCTAGTCGCTAGTTTTAACTAAAATATTACGCAATCCAAGTCCTTAGTTACATTTCTTAATATCACGAGCAATTAGCTTAGATTTCTACATTTTAATACTTTCCATACGGAAGGGATTTTTTTTATTTCACCAGTAAGTATTTACAAGTACCTTATCAGTCATCTTTATTAGTGAACAAAACCAATGTAAAATTACAGTAACAAGTGGTAATCTTTTATATTAACACACCACAGCCCCCCCCCCCCCCCCCCCCCACAAGAAAATCACGATCTATTATATTACGAGTAGCATACCACAGTCCCCCCCCACAAAAAAGCACCAATGCACTGTAACTCCAGCACTGCAGCTCCACCCTACTCCACTCGAGGGCCTTTCTTTGAAAATTTCGCATGCAATTGCATCTCAGTACCGTAAAGAGCCGGGAATAAAGGCAGCCCGTCATTTCCCGGCGGCCTCGGGGCGAAATCACATGGGCAAATGTTGACATCCGGCTCCGGACGGATCAGGCGGCGGAGACGCACCATTCAGCGTGTACCAGCCATTCATTCCGTTCTTTTAAAAAGAGAACGCTTAAAAGTTATAGTTTTATCGAAAGTTGATAATTATATGGAATCATTTGTAATTTGGTAACTGTTTGAGTTGTTTTCTAAAATGTGAACGCCGAGCTTTGCGAATGATTTTGTGACGTCAAGGCGACCGACCTTGTGCAAGGATTTATTTCATTATTTTATATTCATATGTACCGACTTGTAAACACTGTAAGTATACACTTTTTCTGTACTTATATTTAATGATCGTATACTATTGTGTTGTTATTTTTTTACTTATCTCGTTTTTTTTACTTACCTGAAGTGCACATAAAACATTTATATGCATATTAAAAACATTCCTTGTTAGGTTATCAGTTTTTAAAGGTGCTACAACCCTGAAAAACCTCTTAATTTTATGTTTGTTAACCTAAGTTTTAAGCGCTGGATAACATGTACATTGTATTATGTACATTGTATGTAACATTGTATTTTATATTCATTAATAAAGAATTTAAAAAAAAAACAATTATTTTAATAAGTAAAAGAAACAGAAAATGTAGAACATTATTGTCGGGTCATAATTTAAATTAGTTTATTATTTAACCACAAGCTACGAAACACAAAACTTGGGTAGCGGCATAGATTTCAAAAAAAAATATTGCAACATATTAATGTCGGCGAACTGAACGATCAATTTGCATCGTAATTAGGAGTTTGCTCTGTTTTAACACTAATTACCCTCCACCGAGCGAACGGTCGGTTATTTTCTGTGAACAAACACGTACGCCGCTTTATAGTGCATTGTCATTTTGGTTGACGTGCAATGCAAATACATTTTGTGAGATACCAGGTATGTATAGTTATTTTCATGTACCTAATATTTACGTGAAAATTACTATCTCTACAATCTTCATACATTCGTTCTCAGCAAGTTGTTCAAATCTCTGCGCCGTGATGTTTTTAATTATCCCTTTTACATGTAATTACTATAAACTAATTAAGAACATTATAAACCTTTTTTAATCTTCTCTCATTTATTTTGTACTGTCTAAACTAAAATGTACGCAATCATTGATTGATATTTTCTACTTGGTGAACGTTTTTAACAGCTACAACTCGACATTCGACAATAATAAAATTAAATTATAATACAACGTGGAAGAAGCAAATTCATAGTCATAGCGTTCGTGGTGGATATACGACCACACGGCGCCACTAGAGCAAAAAATAATAAATTTTATGGATTATTTCAGAGGCTTAGTATGCGCTTGTTAGGCAAACACATATGCTCTCCAGCCAGTTGCAGTCAGCCTGTAGGTACTTATATCGAGAGACACACGGATCTGAACCCTCAATACTAATTTATCTTCTCTCTTCTGGCAGACTGAATCAGAATCAGAATATTTTTATTCATGTAGACCATTAAGTACAGAATTTATGAATCGTCAAAAGTTACAAATGCTAAGCTACTACTTTACCACCCGTTTGGAATGCCGTTCCTATGGAGAAGAACGGGCAAGAAACTCCATGGTTGCTCTTTTTTAATAAGATCTTTTACATTTTTGAGCAGTACATTGTTAGAGGTATGTGAGAACAATGTAGGAACGGCTAAGCAGACTTTAGCAGCTGGTCAAAAAAAAGTACTAACTAAGTATAAAATTACAAGAATGGCTACATGTTTCCCACATTTATAAATTACTTTTGTAAGCCACAAATGATATGTATTAGGTAGGTAAAAACTTAAAATACAAGAAAATGTAAGAAAATATATAAAAATATTGAAGAACTGTGGTCAGTATGTTTCCTTTAATATTGTGATTAAGATAAAACATGGAGGAGTAACGAAAACACGTCATCACGTACGCCAAGAGACGAGATAACACGACATCGTACGAGGGTTTCGCACACCCGTAAAAAATGAAACATTCATTTGTAACGAAATTCAACTTCAACAAAGGTAATTCAACAAGTAAGTATTACGAGTGTAAACGTGTACTGGCGGCACGCGATTTGCAAATAAAGCTAGGAAGATATCAAACGCTCGCTACATGCGATAAAAACCTCTGCCGTTCAAATGGAAATAACAAAATGGATGGCATTGTTTTTTATTCCGTTGCGTTAGTAACCAATGTGGCTTAGATCAGTTTTAATAATGCATTAACTACTCATGCAGTGAGCTACTGATGCGGTGAGCGTCGGATTGCAGATTAATCGCTATAAATACCGTTGTAAGCACATGGTAATTGCGTTTGTTAGCAAATTCAAATAATAAATACCGTCACGACCGGGTGACAAAGCGCTCCGGCCTTATTTCCCTCGCTTCCTCATGATTTTCCTCAAGCATAAATCCCCGTCCTGAAGATTCGTGATTTAAAATAATAATGTAACAACCAAATGCTCTCAACATTTTACAACAACATACGAAATTAATTGTATATAGAAGAACACATAGACAATCCAACCGATCCCGCTGACCTGCGTAACAACCGCAAGCTAATACACAAACATTTTAGAATATTTTTTTTTATCCACGCCCCATAAAAAAGAACAACTTTCAGCTCCTAAACCTAACGGATACATTAGGCGCGGCCATAAACGAAAATTCACTTCCAATGTCTCACATTTGATAACAAAGGAAAAACACCCGACGACCGACAAGATGTTCTAAAAATACTTTCGCAATCTAGCTACCTGTTCACCTGGGCTGGCCATTCCGACCTTCCCATAAAGAAGAGTAGACGGGAAGCGCCGGGAAGGGTTTATCGTTCCTGAGGGAGCGCCCGCGTGCCCGACACTATATCATTCCCACCTCTATCTCTATGTACCGAGTTCTTTGTACTTGCTCAAGCATAAAACTTTGTGAAAACACTGTTAATATGTACCAGCCCTTTTGCCGCAATCGAACTTGTACAGTTCATTTGAGTCGAACAGTTTTCAAACTCGAGAATCGAATTCGAAATCTTTTGTTTTCATTTCAGCCAATATACTCGAAAGCAGCGTTCAGAGGATAGGTACCGAATAAGGTACAGTACAGAGTAAGGTACAATATAGTACAAAGCGAACCGAATAAGGAGACTACTATAATATTCTTCACCCTACCCCTACGCCGATCATACGACAGTAGGTACCTACTTACGGTGGCGAAACATTGAATGCAATTTAATTAACGAAATTAAAACCGGTACGCATGGTTCATAATTTAAATAACGAAGCCGTGATTTCTATATTGTGATACATTAATCATTAATGCGTCGCTTGTCAATGTATTCTTTAGGAAACGCCGGTACAATAAACGACTGTGGGGAAAACGCTGCAAACAAAATATTAAATAAATTTCAAGTTATTTGCATAATATAGACCGTAAGCGGTGGCCTATAGAGGCCCATCGTATGACGTCATAAAGGCCTGCACGAGAATCCGTGGATTAACGTAGTTGACGGCCATAAAGCTTTGTCCGATATGACGATGCGGGAAGAATGCATATAGATAGCCATCTATCAACAAATTCCCATCCTGCCTGGAGGATTTTCTAAACGAAGCTGATGAAAAATTTCGCTTGAATCTCGAATTAATTAGGGCGGATTATATGGAATGGAAACATTTAAAGAATCTCCAGTAATGTGATTACGTAGCGATCTCCTTCCGAGAAAGACAGAGTATTAATTATTCCAAGATGTCTCATGTTTTTGAAGGAAAAGCACTGAAGCAACATTTCCAGATATGTGGGTTAATATCGAGGATCATTCTAAATAACGATATTATATCTTTGACATGTATAATATTGGTAAATGGTCGTGTACCGGACTACATAATTTAATTTCTTGAATGACTTAGCATATATTAATGCGCAATTGTAAACCCTTATCTTCCCGACGATATCACAATTTATAAGGAGGCGGTCCTGCCATTAGCTGGCACACATCTAGGCTGTGACCCGATAGTAGACTTGTTACCAGGAAATTCTTTTACAACACCCGAGAATCGACCTGGACTGCAAGACTAACGAGAGATTAAGTACTTACATATCTAACTACACCGGAGACCCCTGAGGTCGCAGTAATAAACTATGTGAGGTACGCTCGCGTGCTACTGTGCGGTACCACAAGCCGAGCCGGGAGACTTTACTGCACCCTTGGGACCTCCGGGACACCTGCAACAGTACACATTGATTTTACATACACCAGACCTATATTGTTCTCCCATACCCATAATAAACCTACCACAGAAAATGTACAACCAACATTCGTATAAAAAGAGTACCTAACCGTGACATTTCTGGCCCCTTCTTCTTCATAGGGATGGCGCTCCAAATAGGTGGTAGATTAACACTTTACAGAAAATAAAACTCTTTGTTTTCACTAGATGGCGTTACTGTGCTTGCTTGTCGGTAAAGCTTTTGACAAAGGTACTAAGGTAGGTAACACCAGTGTGGTTACAACTTAAATAACACAAACTGAAAAATAATACTGGTACAGGTAAATAATTGGCTAAAATATTATCATATTTTCTATACAAGTAAAGTCTGTGCGAATCTTACAATCATACAACAATTAAAAACACACCAATGACTATGACAATTATTTTAAATTCGTATCAATGAGAGTAAACAAAATAAATTACACCTCCACCTAACACACCTAATAAGATAGAATTTCTAAATCGTATTCACCCCGCCAAATTACGGGCATAATGCGAATACGGCGCCCTGCTAAATAATTATAGCGTTTGGAGGTACGCGTGAATTTTAGGCGGTTTCTTCGAGGGTCCGCGGAGGGCGGGCGGGGCGGTGGCGCCCTGAGAAAACTTTCGGGTCCTTATTTATTGTTATTACCTCATTAAGGTAGCTCCGCACCAGGCGATATCCTACAAATTGCAAATAAATAAGCCACCACTTCAGACATGTGCGGAATGTATAACGTGTACTTATCTAATTACGTATTTTTTATAGGCGCGTAGATCTAAGGAAATTGACCTCTATATCTGGATAGAAAGGGACTATGCATTTATATTATATTACACTCCTGATTCTGTAGTAAAAAAACGTAAACGTGTGTGTACCTTCTTATCACCGCATAAACTAGATAACAGAAGCTAACATTTAATTATTTCAACAAATGAATGGTGATTTGTCGTCATCTGTTCAAAAATATTTTCAACAAAATTAATTACTTTAATATACCTAAGTAGCTTAACTTTAATTAAATCTTATTTCGTTTTAAGTGATAAACGGAAACACATGAAAGATATCCTGATTGAGCGAAAGGAAATCCAATAAATAACCAATTTAATTTTCCGGAGTTGAACCGCTAATTGTCGAGAGAAGGGAATTAATTTCACTGAAAGTCTTCGGAGTTAATTAAATTATTTTTCATCACTCTTATTGCACCGATTTTAGGTTCATAATGCAGCTTAATATTCACGCGTGCTTTTTACTTTATACCTATTACCGCACTGTTACCGCAGTGTTTTAAACTTAAATCATTGTTTTAATGTTGGCATGTAGGTTTGCATTGAGGTTTCATGTCTAAAAATGTTTAAATTTTATGTGATTACTTAAACTGT
This sequence comes from Pheosia gnoma, assembly GCA_905404115.1. Lineage (NCBI taxonomy): Eukaryota > Metazoa > Arthropoda > Insecta > Lepidoptera > Notodontidae > Pheosia > Pheosia gnoma. The sequence continues at coordinate 4,506,933 of FR989894.1, read as the reverse complement.
GTTAGTTAAAATTATTTATTTTTGTCATCAAATTAACATTAATTTGTGTTAAAATAAAAAATATATATCTATTAATTATATTTTTGATATAAGCCTGTTTTACGGCTTTGTTATCTGGAGCTCTTTTTCTGACGACGACGCGTGAAAAATCATACCGGGTGCCATTTTTGTTCTGTGGCCATTTTTCACAAATAAGTGACTAAGTATAGTGTGTATCTTTATATAATTTTATTATATTTTTCCTTCACAAGCGTATTGACAATCATCGTTTGACACGCGTGAGCATTTGGTCATTACACTGTCGGCTCCATTATGCAATCCCGCCTCGACTGTAATGGCCAACTTAGCTCACTTGTATCATGTACTATTACGAAACGTAACATAATCCTCGCGTAAAATATAACAATGTTTACAACCGACGCGATGTTGATACAGTTTTAATAAAGCATTACTCACGCATACGCCCCTGATCGACAGATTTGAACAAACAAACGGAAAAAAATGGGTAGCATTAACTGAGCTTACAATAATGCTCTAACGAGCAAAGCTTGCAGCCGCATTCTCGTTTAAAAAGAAAGACTCATGATTAAAATATAATCATGGATAAATGATCCACAGTGGAACATAGATTCGAAACAAATTACGCGTTAACTCAAAGGTGGAGCGCAGGTATTTCGGACTTATTGAGCGCAAATTTTGAAGACCGCAGCCCTTTGAATAGTCAATGTCGCGTACCCTTATCTCGCCACAGAAAGGCGACACCACATTACCGGTATTATGCCACTATGCGGCGCGCGACCCGGTCGACCCGAAACATACCCTCACGTGTAGCGTTAAAGTATCGAATCGTATGCATATAGTTTGAAGTACAGGGCATTTTCAAAGTGCAATTTATATTGTATTGGAAGGTGGAGCGGCGCGTTTACCCGGCTCCACAATATTTTGTGTTGGGCCAATGTGCCGCGCGGCTGAGCCTTGTTCCGTGGCGCTGTGAAAACTGGTTTTACATATTTTTTGTCTATAAAAAAAATGTTATAAGCATAAGTGGAGTTCCCGCGCTCTATCCTTTGGAGTCTATTAGAAAACTTTTTATGTCACTTGGGATTCCTTTTTAGAAATACGTTTAAAGTTTTTGCAATCTTACTGACAATGGATATTATGGTAATGACATTATACAATTAAAATAAATTAAATCAATGCCCTTTGAAAAGTATAACTTCGTACTCTACGTTTTAAATGTAGAAGACAACTATTTTCGATTATAACAATAAAGTTTATAAAATAGGTGTCGGTAACTACAGAGTACAGACTAAAGTAGATACATTCTATAAACCTAGTTATTTAGTATACGTAGTACAACACAGTCCAGGACTCCAGGTGCGCTCTACATCGCACTTCCAAACAACGTCCAATTCGCCTGTCGATATTCCAGCTCACATAAGAGCGAACTAATTCGTTCCAATGCGTTGAATGACACAATTCATGATTAAATTGTAAAAGATAATTGAAATTATTGAGCTCAGTGGAAGATAAGAGAAATGTGATGATTTGAAGGAAGGAAAATATGATGAGCTAAAGAAAGATTTGGGGTCGAGTCACCTTCGTCCGTAGGAGAATTAAGTACCCTCGAGATACCCTACACGTGACCCTGGGTGGTGCCAACCAGGTGACAACTCTACTGGTGGTAGGCTTCGGCCGTGGTTAGTCACCACCCACTGAACAAAAGCCATGTCGCCAAGCGGCCTAGCCGTGTTCCGGCATGATGTTCGGTGTTGCCATTAATGGATGGCGGGTCAGATCGGATGCGCTGCATGTGCCTAGTGAATGTAGCGTCTCGATCTACTGCCGCCTTCCTACCTAGGCAAGTATGCTCCATCGTAGATCTCATCGTCACTTACCATCAGGTGAGATCGAGATCAAATACTTGCCTATAATGTATAAAAAAAAAAAGATGTTGAGCTGTAGGTATAAGGTTTGTGATGATCAAAATGTTCTGGAGACCATTGAATTCATAGCGGAATTCGCGCTCGAATTTAGTGCATTGAGCTTATAGAATAAAGCGCAGTGTTGAATTTGTGCGTGTCACGGATGTATGCACGACTCTCCTTTGCCCAATATCGGTATTCACCTCCGATCAGTCGGTTTACGACTCCCCGTGGGATTCGCAGACCTACGATTTCATATTATAACATGCAATTGTACCTAAGTTACATCTGAATTCTGATATGAATTAAATGTTGAATACGTTAAGCAACTATGCTAATGAAACAACCAATTGTTATGAATTGTTTAGCGTATGACTGCCAGTTAGCTAGTTCTCTGACGACTGAAAGCATATGTGGGTTTTTTTTCTTAAAATGATACTAGTAGTATACGTTATACATATCAATAGGGGCCCATAATCATAAAATGCTTTTTTTGTTAATTCAATTTTGGTGTATAACAAAAAAGTATAAAAAAATAAAAACAACAAATTATATTAAATTTAAACATTATTAGATGATAAATAAGATCAATAATCGAATATATATGAAGGTATACTAAGAGTGACTTAGTTTAGATTACACAAATTGAATTCAATATATCGACATAAAACACCAAAACTGCGCCGAGAACGCAACCAAGACCAATCGGTTGAAAATTGGCGATGGTCCGGTTGGGATCAGATCGGCTGTATTTATTTACATGTAATTAGGTCGATGTCAGTGATCGACGGCGTCCACCGACGCGGCGGTGAGGCATACAATCCATTACGAGGCTGTCAGACCAGCCAGCCCCGCCGCCGTGCATATAAGCCCCCGACATTAGAGGCACACACGCGAATTCAGGCCATAGGGCCCATGCAGTACACTAACACAATTATTATTGACAATTACGAGGCCACTGTGATGTCATCTTCGCGAACTTGAGACCTAGCTCGCTTTTATGTACTGTCAATATTGACCGCAGTATTACGTCGTAAATACTTACTGGAGCTGAACTATGCGTTTCGGGATGGGATTTAAAGCACCTTATTGATTTCAGTAGGTATAGTAACATAAAATATAGTTGGTACCTGCTCCCACTGTGCCACTTACACTCTTTAAAACATTGGTTACATAGACTGTATTTTTATGGCTGCTTATGGAAATATTAATAAAGGGTGAAGCTAAAACTGCAGTATAGTGTCAGGGCGTCACTTCGCAGAAAATAGGCGCGACAGAACAATTTGATCTATAAATTAAATGCTTGGATCAAAGAAAAAATACCAATAACTAACGTAATAATAATAATCTCTAACACATGAGCATTCATATCAATATGTTACATTAGTATCATTGCAATATTTTATCCAAAATAATAATATTACCCGCGTCTCTTGGAGCGCACAAAGCAGCCCCCAATGCAGTAATCCATTCAATGTATCACTATGCAACTCCTGCTCTTATCTTACCACGTATAGCCACGCCAATCCGTTACCGATATTTAGGCAAAATACAAATTCTTTTCCGCACCACACGAAACCGAACCCTATCCAACTACCGCTAGGTCGAAAATCACGACGATACAATAAATGTATACAACGTTTTTAAACGAATAATCCGCATGATATTGGAAGGCTCGTCGATGCATTGGGATGCACGAAATTTTCTATAAGGATAAAAGCAAACAAGATAGCCATCGGAGCAATGTTACGAGCCGTTATAGGTAAGGAGACGCCAACAGCACCGATTTGGCTGAGAGACGACCGACAAATGGAAGTTTAAAAGCAATAAAACATTTTTATTTGGCCACGTCAAATACCCACTGGGCGATGAAGCCAAAATTTTACATCCATTGAAGTTTTCATCGCAAATATTTGTTAGAAGCGTACGGATTTGATTAAATTATTTCTGCGTTGACTGTTGCGGGCTTTATTTCACGGATATAATAACGAGCGAAGTTTTTTGGCGTGTAATAGGAACAACGGTGACAATACGGCGGCGGGCGCCGGAGAACGTTAAAATGTTTCCGTTTTTGGCGTACTCTCAAGTTAGTTAATGTTTCCAAAACAACGCTGCGAACATGGGGATGCCTATTTGTGGTCGAAAGTTTGGACGTGACTTGCTCTATGCACTTCTAGCGCACACTGACTTCTAATTATAACGTTCTTATCTACTGTATTAAATACCGGACTTCTAAAACCAACTAGTACAATTAGCACTACCGCAACTACTGCTTCTTCTTTTAAAATAAGGACCTATGTGTGTTACTTACAAAAAGATTTTCCCTAAGATTCTCAGAAGCCATCATAACATTACAAGGCTGTCCATTTAGCGCGGCCCTTGACAGGTTAATATTCATTCATCTAAATACATTGTTAAAACTTTAGTCATTTGGGAGCAGACAGATTGGGGTCCTCTGGATGCTGAGATTGCGGTATCATATCCGGACACTGTTGAATATTATTTCATTACGACTTAAGGAATATTGAGCTCTACTTAAATATCTAAGAACTTTTTTTTATAGTTATTACTTACGTTTTTAGTTTTATTGTTGTTAGCCTGAAGTTTTTTTCGTATACTTAAGTGTGTTTGAATATTGTTTGTGTCTCGAATTTGACACTAATTTGCATTTATGTATCTACCTCAATAATATTCGTTTTATAAAATACTCGCCAAATGCATTTACTCATTTTGGGTATCTTTTAAGAGCACACCTCTATTAGCCACCACAGTGAATTGCATCAATTAAGATAATACAATCGTCAATTTATGTTAACTAACCCAACCCTAAAAACACCTGCCCCAAAATAAACCTTTAAGGAAGTTATTTTAATATTTTAAAACACAACCCGGCCAATCGCGGCGGCGGCCGTATTTGTAGCCCCAACTTGCTCGCAAATTAAAACAATTTGTTTTCCACCACACTCTCCCCGCCCCACCTCTTTATTCGTGACAATTTCGCACAAACCTTGTGATAAATAGTTCAACTAAATAAAACTCGAATCGTGTTGACTGGGTTCTGTTAGTGCACTACATTCTGTTGTTTCATAATACCTTTTTTGCTACCACTTTGGCGCAGTGCCGCCGCTTCGACTCGGTTTTTTGGGTTCAAGTCTAAAAAGCTGACGTCGCGATGTTTTTCAAATAAATTGTACAACTGAAAAATAAGCCGAGCTTTGAGTAATACGTTTTTGAATTTATCATAACAAGATCTTTAAAATAAGCTTGAAATACGGTGTATATAATTGCATTTAATATGTACTAACCATAGCGATTAGAAATCTACCATGAAATTTTATTGCGATATTTTAAAATAAAGAAGCAAGTTTTGATTTACTATTTACAGCGTTGTATGACTTTTATTAACACGCTTGGAAATCCTTTAATTATACGCGTTTTCTTGTCGCAGTTTGTTTGGGTGTTAGTCCAGGGGGGGGGGGGGCTCGTCAACGACAATTAACGTTGGCCGGGGCCATTACTCACTTCCACTGACGCCCGTTATCGGTCGACACTCGCAACTACATTGTATCACAGCATATTTTTTAACCGCGACAACTATATAATAGTAGGCATATAGCAGGTAATACTATAGTATTCCCAAGAAATGTAGAGATACGCACTATAAGAAGAAAAAATTATTAACAATTGAAATATTATCGCAAAAACGTTTTATACATAAGTATGATGTAGAATCGCATAATTTATAAAATATTTTAATGGAGACCGCGGTTCTGCCGTTTCCAAAATTAACCCATCTGGTTTTAAACCAAACCAAACTTAAACATATAATCACGCCTGGATCCCATGAGGGTAGGCAGAGACCATTGATTGCCATATGCTACGATACTGGCAAACCGTTTACCATTCATCCACATTCTCATCTCCTTATACACTGCCGTCGTGTGAAGGTGCTACGGACTTGCCCTTACTGGAATAGACCATTTATCTGGTCGTGAAAGGTTGTCCTTATGAGACCCCCTCCGACATTACCAATCACGTTCGCTCGATATGCTTCAATTGTCAGTCGTCTTTCATCCATCCCCTCAACATGGCCAAACAAACTATATTTTAAAATGTTCCCTTAACTTTTTAAAACTACTCGAAGTTGCCGTAGTGTTTTGTTTATACGACAGGATGTCATCGCACCCGTCAGCTACGACCACAGATATGCTACGACCTTCTACGTCCTCGTCACGGCACCCAGCCACACTGCAATGATATTTGTAATTTAAATTTCGCATTTGCATAATTTATAGCGGTTTTAGAATGCAATTTGTTATTACGCAAGTAGACACCCTCGGATTTATGTCCCCTTAATATTCAGTTCAGGCGTGTGCCGCAAATAACTGCACCGGCGACAACTCTATTACACCGCAGTTGTTTCTTCATGCTGAACACATTGCGGCGTAGAGACCTACGAGCTACGAGGCCGGAGCCGGTTAGTAGAGTATAGTTCTGATCCAATTGTAGAGTTAAGTAAAAAAAAACATTTCTTCTCATTAACCTTTAAAATATTTTTCACTTTAGTATAGGTACATAATTTCAATTCAAGTTAGAAAGTATGTGTCATTTAGTACTTAAACAACTTAGTTACTTAAATCACAATTTCTTATGTTCTCTCATTTCCATGTTTTCATTCCAACTTTATCTTTATCATTTAAGCTAGTGCTATTCAAATATCATTAGTGCTAATATAGTACTAATCGGTAATGTAAAGTTTTTAGAGAAGAAGAAGAAGAGTGTATTGATAGATAGAAATAAATAATTGATTGGTGGATCTAACTTAGCATCATGAAAAAAAACGATGCTGATTATAATCTGAGATAACACATACAACTTAATGGGAAACTAAGTGTACGCGCGCAAATCCCTCGGGCAAAAGTTAGTCATAATTAAAAGTATCTTATGTCGGTTTACAGACTTAAAATCATCCATTATCTTAAATAAACAATCTACGTTCGGCTCGTGACGTGACGGAAGAGGAACTTTTTTCTATCTAACGATCTGAATATTTTCAGGCAGGCCGCAATGAGCGAAAAAGTTTATAATTAACGAGCTCGACTTCATGGCTTTCTAATTGAACGTAAGAAAACAGGGTGTTTTGTCGTCCAATCAATCATATTCATTTGGGTAATGTAAACCTATCGCTTGTCCAAACATTGCTTATATGTGTTTTAGGTCTTTCAGTTGTGCGTCACGACCTCACCAGTACATCGAAGCGCAAGCGAATCAAAAAGGGATAATGTCAAATACTTAATGTAATAAACATTGACGGGGAGAGTGCCTGTGCACTAAGATTTAAAAGCGAAATCAAATAAGGAAGTTTTAGTGATAAGACAACAAATATAAAGCTTATTTATCTAATGCGAGAATCTATCATTACCTACCTGCTAATGTAAAAATCATCTTAAAATATCTTAGGGTTCCCGAGATCTTATCTAAAACTTGTACCCAAGATATGAGGCCTTATTGCTTTTTTAATTAATTGCGTAAGCCAAGCGCATGCAATATGAACCCAGAGTAGAAAATGTAACTTCAGAAGAACAATCAAACAATTATGAGAAGCTTGTAAAAATGAACAGTTATACATTTATGCAACATTGAGCAATGCGGCCTCTTTGTTTAGGTACTCTCTCCTCACCTGAATAGTTCAACGAAAGGTAGCAATTAATTCCCTGAGTCTAGTCACGAAAATTTTTCATTTTAATTAAAGCTCCGACCGGAGGATCGTAGGCTAATTAACCCATTAAAACACAGACTCTCCTTTCATTTTGTCTTTTTTCCTTGAGCGTTCACTTTCTTGTGATTTGCGAAATGAAAATATGAATGCTCGGACTAGAGATGCCGTCAACTGATCGGAGAGAAAAGATTTCACTGCAGATATTTTTATGTTCAGAACTGGGCTGTGTTGTATTATAAGTGTAACATTTATAATTGTTTAAATTAACTATACTATTTTTAATTATACGTATGTACCTACCTGCCTAGCGTACTCATATTGGTAGAGTAAGTAAGTGATCGTGTTAATTTGAAATGCATAATAGTTCTCATGAATATTTCTCAATCAGTGTTGGTCGAGTGTTGATTTCAAAGTAAACACAAAGTAGTTTATAAATGTAATTAACACGGGCCCAGTGAACTTCACACAAAACTTAATTGAATAAATGAACATTCTGAGCGCGTATTACTATAGGGTGCAGATCTCATCAAATAAAAATTCGGCTCAACGTTCGCAGTTAATTAATTCATTAAAAAAATGTCATCACTTGAAATTATTTGTGTGAGCGATGAGCGTGATTAAAAGTTTCCATAGTAGGTACCTATTTTTATTTTACAAACACATTTAAATGAAATAAAAAACGAAATTCCATGATTAAACCTGTACCTACTTACTATCTATCTATCTATCAGCCGATATGCACGTCCACTGCTGGACATAGGCCTCCCCCAACGACTTCCACACATCACGGTCCTCCGCCACTCGCATCCACCGGCTTCCTGAGACGCGTGTGATGTCATCAGTCCACGTTGTGGGGGGCCGTCCTACACTTCGTCTTCCGATTCGTGGTCGCCATTCTAGAACCTTTCTGCCCCAACGGCCATCGGTTCTGCGAGCTATGTGCCCTGCCCACTGCCACTTCAACTTGGCAATTCTTTGAGCTATGTCGGTTACTCCAGTACCTACTTACATTGAACAGTTATTTCAAATGCGCCAATAAATTATACTTACAAAATGTTTATAGCCAAACCAAAATTAGATAGTATAAAAGTCTATAATTCGTCGGTTATTTACCCAAAGTGCCTTGAATATACCGGTGGACATAATATTGATAAATAACTTGTCCCCACAGCAATACTATTACTGCCAAAATCAATATCAGCAGGAGTGCGTTCGCGCATAACATTATAATAAACAAACCTGATTCACTTACTACATAATACGTTAATTACATGTAATTACAGAGACAGAGGTCGCGTTATAAAAACGACTTATCCCAGCAGCGGGCGATGGAATTGTACAATTATCATTAAAGGGGTGTATTCACAATGTAAGTTGAGACTTGTTGCCGTAATAAAGCAGGCGGCGAAACATCATGAGACAATGGCACATGTCGCCGGGCGTAAGGCCCCGTGCACACAAAGCAAGTGCCTACAAGTACAGTCAACAAGACAAGCCGGTAAAGCTGCGATCATCTGAATGACGAAGCAATTACTCGCATTCAGCCTGGGGCGCAGTTAGTAGAGGCAAGCGGTGAGATTGGTTTCAATAAAAGCGCAATCCCTCCCCCATGTTTTTCTATCATCACTCAACTTTGAATGGTGTTATTCAGCGCGCCAATCATTAATACGCCTTCGAAATATTTTGTCGAATATTTCTGACGATTGTTCTGTGTTGTTTGAGGTAACTTCAAATAATTCACATGGTTCGATCGAGGTAAAATAATCTTAGCCATTACTCAATAAATACAATTTTAATTAAAGCAGCTTATCAGTACTAGATGTATTGATAAGCTGCTTTTAGTTAACTTTGTATATCACCTTAGAAATGTTTCATTGAATTCAAACACTGTAATTAGGTTAATGAAGGAATCATTCAAAACCCATCTGGAATCTATTATCAAAGCATTTCGCATCACTTAACACTACTGCAAAAAAATGAGTGAATCTGTAAATTATTGTAAAACAAGCGGCATAAACTCGTCCGCGGCACGTGCCGACGAATGAAAGAAATACTAGTCCGAGTTGGTCGGATCATTAAAGTGGTGTTTTAAATGCGCCCGCGGCTCCGCTGATTAATCATCGCCCTGTGATTAATTAGTGGTGAAAAAAACGGCGATGAAGAGCCCATCGATCGCCGGTCTACACTCACCCTTACGGGAGATTAAAAATAAAAATGTTTTAAGTACCTACAGATAGTATCTGTTATGAGTCTGCCCCTTCTTTCTGTTTGCATTAGCATGATAATCTAAACCTGACATGGGCATGTTATAACGATATTATTTTTTAAGATAATGATAAGGATTATTTTGTTATATATATTTGAGATCACTGATTCTTTTATGTTATATTTAGGTCATCAGGGACGTCGGCGGGTTTTCAAAAATATATTCGTATTTTATTTTGTAAGTGGGTTGCAGGCCAGACTTATTAAATAAAGAAAAAAAACTCCGTTTAGTTTGAATTGGTTTACTTACATAAATCAGAAATCTGCGTATACAATTTTGTTTAGTATATATCTTAATTTATATTCCTCTTCTAATATAAAGTAGGGTTAAATTTTGCGATATCTATAGATACTTATTATATAAAGGTAAATTTGTTAGTTTGTCAGTATGGATGTATGGGGTAATCTCCGGATTTTCCGATCCGTTTCTGTTTATTTTTTATAATAGGAAGCTACTTTATATCTGAATACTTCAAGCTGTTTCATCGAGGCACCGCGGGCAAAGTTGCGTGCATAAACAAATGTTTTTATAAAAAACGTAAAATATTTATCTCAAAATAACTGCCCGCTAAATGTATGGTGATATTATATCAATATTTTGGGTACAGCCAGCGCCTATTATAAAACTTTTTAAATGTTATTTATAAAATTATAACTTGTAGTTTTTATGTTAGTCGATGTTTTCGTCTAACTAATCCGTAACTGACGAAATAACAAGCGGTTGACACTCATGACGTATTCCACGTGGAATATTAGGAATTTTCATTTTGCCATTATTACTTTGTTGCGTGTGCACATTTGCATCGTCTACCTATTGTTGTTTCACCGCGCATTCTAATTTCAAATAACAACTTCTGTGTTCTTAATGTCCGTCTGGCGCTAACAGTTGTAGTTAAGTAGAGAACATACTCTAACTGATTGGCTCTCTCATTGAAGTCGTTTGACGAACGAGCGCCCGCCCACGATTTATGTCCAAATAAGCCGTTACTCATATTACTGGGGGGAAATTTAAATGTCGCTTTTTTAAGATGAATATTTCACAGTTAGTGCGGCGCAATAGCAGTTACTCATTGTCAGCGAATTTAATACGTTAAGTGCATCCATTTATGGGCCAAGTTTTAAATACGAGCGAGATTGATCGGATCGGATTGGGTGACTAACACGTTTTGTGTACTTAAGTCTGGCTGTATTTGGTTTCATCTATACTTTGTTATATATATAGATATAAAACAGAGTCGTGTTAGTTACACCATTTATAAATCTAAAACAGGCGGTCCGATTTTTATGATCTTTGATTTTTTGAGTTTTTTCCGCCCCGATTAGCAGAATAACCGCTAAACATGGGAAAAAATACTCATAAAATAATAATAATAATAATTCATTGTTACATACATTTGATTCTGAGACAGTACGAAGATCGCCGGGACAGGTAGTTGAGTTATAAAAGAACTTCTTTAATCGAATTATATATATATAAACTTTACTGGCTTGTTATTAGGCAGGGGTGCATTGCTGTACACCCACATTGTGCTGATGAAATTTGGTCCAATTTATAATAGGAGGCGCGCCCATACGGAGTTAGTTCGTTCGTTCTTAACAGAAATCCAAACGAAAAGCATAATAGGGGCGCGATTAAATAACATCCAATACGTATGTTGAATAGTAAAAAAGGATCACCCCTATAAAGTTAACAGTTTAATAGAATAACAAAACTCCGCATCAGTTAAAGTTGAGCCACACTATTGCGCGCGTAATGAGATTCGCAGTGAACGTTACAAATTGATTTATTTATAATAATGTCGGCAACTCGGCGCAATTAACTAGGAAATATGACGTAGCGTCGGCGCTGGATGCCTCTCGGCCTGCGCGTAATTACAATAATTGCACAACTTTCCCACCACAGACTTAACCGCGATGCTTTAGAACTATTCATTTGTATTTATGCATGCTCCTTAAGCAACACTTACAGATGTTTCGTTGAACTTGTTTTGTGAGCGGCGGATCTGAACGGTCGCTGAAAAATATTCTGGGTAACGACACGAGTATCCTACTTCAAGTTTACGAGTGTTTCATAATCATTGTGTCGAAACACGTAAAATTTCCTGGAGTTTTCATGCAAACGTAGCGTCGTTCGGGCGGATGGTACGCGGAGGTGGTACGAGGAGGTGGTGGTATGGAGCTGTAAAAATGTTCCCGGGGATCGCGTGAAACAAAACAAGTTTAGTATTATATATACCAAGGTAAAGATGACAAACCACTTTGTGTTTACAGCGGACGTTATGGGACCTCTTTGTTCATATTATTCTAACCCGTGGGATCGGAAGTAACGAAACTGCTTTATACGGATTTCTAGATTTTAAGATGATCCTAAAAGTCCCCGCTGATTGAAACAAGAAAGGCGGGCGATAAGTGTATAAAAAGGACTCACAATAACAAACAGTAAATAATCTTGGGAGTAAACCGGTTGTTTGTATTTTCCATTTAAATTCCTTATATCAAAAACAAACACCAAAAACATAAACCTAATTTACAACATAAAGTTAATTATCTTAAAAAAAATATCTACATGGTTAGCACACAACACTCGCCAGGAAACATTCGCAAAGAACAGTTCCATCCATATGACTCCAGATTATCATCCGACGGATCGGGGTTTCCATTTAAGTTTGTTGGCTTGTGTAAGTAAGTGCGGGAATCACTCAGTCACGCGGGGCCTTGTCCCGTTCGCCTTCTCATAAGGACCTACCTCCACCAGAAAATGATGAACGGTTATTTAAACAGTTAAATTATACTCCTTTAGTATTTTTATTAATTTCGAATTTAAATCACGGCACGCATTAATCTCATTTTGTTCCATGCATAGACTATTATTTATTTTATTGGCAAATAACATGTAATACTTCATTGGATACATTAATATTGAGGTTTGGTGATTCAGAAAACTAAATTTAATTTCTAATATCTCTCTTGATAGTGTTGTTAAATTGTTAATCAATATAACAAGTGTTGGTATTTATATTATACATTTAACTGGACATAATCAACATAATTCTTTTGTAACGCACAGGTGCACCACGATTCGTGCTCTACCATAATGATCGTTGGGGCTTGAGGAACTCCATATTAACACGATCTGTGAAATTAACTGGAAAATATAATGCGGCACGAGTGGCCGCGTCGCGTCTTAGCTACAAAATATACATAATTAGAAAAGTTTTTACGAGCGATGCCTGGGAGTCGATGCTCGTCACCGCCTGACACCGCCCCCAGTCGCGGCGCGGATTATATTTTTACTAAACAAATTATTTACAAATTGTGATTCTTGTTTACCACGTTTTACACTTTATGTTTTATTATACAACTTCCTTAAATAAGTAACGTACTCGTGCAACATGGTGATTTTAATTGAGGGAGAAACGAACAAAGCTTTCGTGTACAATATTGCTTATAGATTTGTTTACTTCAGCTTTACGGATTAAATTACGAAAACGTGATATAATAAAAATGTTTAATCTGATAAAACACACGTTTTTATGCAAAAAAATATTCCTAATGCTTCACAAAAAGGGCTATCTTTTAATTTCAAGTAGCAATCTCAGCTCCCGAATCGTACAACACATTAGGCAGCATTTCCAAACTACATATTTTACGTTCCATACATACCAAAAAGGCCACAGCAGTTCTAGCTAGCCAAATGTATGCGCCGGCGATCACGAAAGAATCGGAGTTCGCCGAGACGGCGACGCGATGTTATAAAAATAATTGCCGTTTTTGGCACGACACCGCGTCAACGCCGGGTTCCTTGCCCTAAATGAGTGTAATTACAAAAGTTTTTATTACTAATTGCGCGGCAAAACCTCCATCCACGATAGTGTTATAGCCCCGGTGACGCGAGGCTCGCTACACTCGGCTTTGTTTCTAATTACATAAAATTTTATGTATTTTAAAATAGGCGAGCCGAACACATTGCGGATAATTCTTGGCTGGATTTTCACATCGAGCGAGTCGTGTGGTTTTTTCACGGTCGCTTGCTTTGGCCGCTGTGCACTATAAAGTTACAAGAGTGGAATCGTGTCTGCTTCATTATTATTCTTATTAGGTAACGGTAACTTGCTATTATCTTACTTTCATTCAAACCTGTTTCCGCGAATAATCAGCTTGTAAATCACTTCGGATAGATATCAATCTATACTAATATTATAAAGAGGGAAGGTTTGAAATAAAACTATTTTTAAGGATTCTATCGCGTTTTTTTTTATTTTTTTGTTTTATTTCAATGTGTAGTATTCGCGTAAATATAAGAAATCAATATGAGGGTAGGTGTGTTAGTTTGTGAATTTGAACGTAGGGGTAATCTACGGAATTACTGATCCGATTATAAAAAATATTTCACTTTTAACAAGCTATACATTATCCCTGCGTGCTATAGGTAGGCTATATGTTTCATCGAAGTACCGCTCCACCAGCTGCGGGCAGAACCTAGAGTTTAATATGGGGCTTCATGTAAACTTTAAGATTTGCTTTCCTAAGCCCACGGGACATTTAAAAGTTTCCACTTTGTATCTTGTCTGTAGTGGCATTCTGTGTGAAGATATTTTGCATGGTTATTAGTTCCAAGTTATAACATATATTCAACTCTCACGTTTCCTAATTAAGAAAATGTAATACTGAATTGGATTAGTACCTCGTAACAAAACAAATCAACTAAAGACCGCCATACCTCTAACACCTGCTGAGTATCAAACTTCGGGTGAAATTCGCACCAGAATAAGAACGTACATTTTCATTTTATCTAGCATGCGGATCGAACCGGGTCAGAGAGCACTGCTGGCAAAACAATCCTCTTAATTCTTTAACGAAGCTCGGGCTGATTCGACCCCCACACGGCACAAAGGCTGAAGCCACTCGAACTTAAGAAATCCCAAGGTACGCCGCGCATTCGTTCAGCATGACTTTTCACATTTCGGAATGTAAATGGTCCTGAACTAGGAATTCTAAGTTAAAACGTTCGATAGACGTACGAGTTTCCAAAGAGGGCTTAGGTATTTACAGCTTTGAACTTTTGGTCCCATGTAAAGTTGGGAATTATTGGAAAAGGCTTAGGTTTATTTCCCTGTATGACAGTGTAACTAAGTAAATTGTTTATGAGCCGATTAAATTTCACTCCTGGATGTAGAATATAGTCCATATTGAAGTGTTAGTCATAAACTATGTTGATATACTTCAATAGTTTTTATGTGATAAAAAAATCATAACGTTCTATTTTCAAATAATACTCACTTTATTAACTACAATTAGAAAGAAAATAACTGAAATATTTACAAACTAATATAAATTAAAAAGAGTTTTTTTAAGTAAATATAAAAGTAATTTTCCAATTAAATTGCCAAAGATGCCGTTTTCAAAACAGTCTTTGAAATATGATTGTCAAATGACACGTATGCCGAAATTGCATATATTATATGTGCACGCTGTGTAGATAGGTAACTTCTTGGTGTTATGTCGCACGTCCTTCCTGACGGATGCCTCTCTTAGCATTGCCGACATTAGCACCGCATAAATCCGAACTAAAACCTACAACTTTAGTCCACAAATGTGTAGGAATCCAAAGAGCAAAACTTTTTACAACTCCAACATTTTTAACGGCTAACTCTGTAAATTATTACGTCTCGGTACACCTACGCTTAGAGTTAACAAAGATTTATGAATGCCTTACTTTCAATTCTTTTGTAAATTTGACAGAACTGCTGGACTGAATCTCTAGGAGCTTTCTATAAGCAATAGGATTGTGTGACAAAAAATATTAGTGTTTCCAAAATCGCATGCAAATTTTGTGTCCCTGTTGTATATAAGAGGTTAAAGAAAAATCGAGCAAGATTTTTAATAAAATCTCTAGGGACCGATTAAAAAGCGAAGATAGTGGAGGTGAGGAAGTATTCTGGGGGAAGGGGGGAGGACGCGAGGGGGAGCAGGGACGCAATATCGCGTTCGGTGGAGCGAGCGGGCCCCGAGACATTTGCATCGTCCTAAATGAAACCGTATCGATGTAGCCCTTACCGCACTTATTGAACGAGTTATTGTGATGATGGAGACGCTCCGATAAAATCCCTGCAAACCGTCCTTTAGATGTGCCTATTGGAAAAACGAAAAAAATATTGTAGTCTAAATAGTCTGTCTTGGCGTTGGTATATACGAATGTAATGTCATTATCATTTTACTGACATCAACATCTTTTTTTTAACTTCCTTTTTTTTTATTCATGTGCTAAAATTATTTTTTGTTGCAGCTAAATATTCACTTATATATTTCTAATAAATAGGTACTATGATCGTGATTGAATTTGAATATCAAATAATGAAACTCAATCAGTGGGTGTAACTTATTGAATTTGGTCATAGATTTCATTCTTATTTTTTTATTTTAGTAGGTGCCCTCGGATTCACTTACCAGATTAAAAACATTAACTATTATTTATGTAGCCATTATTAGAGCATCAACAAATATCAATATGCACTGTATTCACAATCTGTGCACGATTTTCACGTGATAATTCATCTGAATATGGATATGAGTCGGTCGTAACCACGGAACAACACATTTTGTTTACCGTTATCACCATTTATCACTATTATGTCAATTTATATTCATTTTAACCATTTTCTGTATACCTTAAAAGCACATTTTCCTCTTTCCTCAATAATTAACTGAAAATGTAATTGATGTTTATGTAAAAGTGTAGTTCTGTACGGGAACTCTGGCTTGTCTTTTAATAAACAACACATTCCAATATCATATTTCCATTTTGATGTATTAAAGAAACAATATTTACAATAACAATAAAGTATGTTGTTCAATAAAGTAAGGATTATACGAGAAAATCTCATACGATGCCTCCGAAACATTGTTCCGACCAAACACACCCGTCTCTAGAGCATACCATGCAAAATTTCATTGAAGATAAAATCAATTGACCTAAATCTGTTTAAAACGTCTATTGCCACCGACATAGTTAAACGACGCCGTCAGGTACGGAATTCCCCACACGTATTCGATTCCTGATTCGTTTCAGAAAGAAAGACGGCGTACAACGAGATTCGGTGCCCGTACCCAGCCGCAATATGTATGATAAATAAATTGCTATCCAATATCAAATGGAAGCAATACCGGTGAAATGTACAAAGCGTTTACTCATATTACATGTATGTGTACGAATCACTACTACGTAGGGCCAAAGGAAATCGGGCGGTTGTACGGAATAACGGCGCCCAGCAGATGGCCGGTGATTGTGTTCAGCTAATGAGATTTTTAATACGCCTTACAGCTGTAGGAAGTTGCGGCCTAGTTATTTATATACAGGCCAAAACACAGGCACAGGATTACACGATTTCGTTAAAACAAATTTACTGTATTTCGTCAAGGGGGAAGTATTTTTTTGAGTTTACCTATCTTAATTTAATTCCGTTTCAAAATAATTTTTATATTTTAGTGTGTTATCCATATCATATCAACAGTAATTGAACTTACGTACTTGAATTTGACAAAACTTAGTACCTTGGTCGTTACTTAGAGGTGGGCAAATGCTTGAGCCACTTAAAGTCCTTATAGCTCGTTCTAAACTTGGATGGATTGCCTAATAATAACGGTATGCCGTATGGCCTGACTACATTCTGGCCGGTAGTGTTTATTTCGGCCTTGAAAGGCAGACGACAGTCGCTCCTACTAAATATCCTTAATTAGCCAAATCTAGATAGAACGAAAGCTGAACCAGATACCGATTGGGAAACTACTAGAATCAATACGATCTCGACTGCCTCTTAAAGGTCGTATATTACTTACGATTTACGTTAACGTTTACTTCTACATGCTACGTAATAAATTAAATTGTTTCCTCTATTCACGGTAATGGCAACTATTACGTTATTTGTTCGTTTGTTCATTAGGTATATGTATTCCCAAAAATCCACCTAGATTTATAATTTCTATGTTCTCACGTAAGTACGTAACTTTGTAAGTAACGTTAAAAGTCATGCCGGGTCCTTAATTATTTATTTCTTTTTTAAATTTTCCTAGACGGGATTCAAACCGCAAACATCCGATGCTGTGCGTATAACAGCCCACACTCTAATCACTATACCCAGCTGTCACACACATAAGTGGACTCGTTTTTGTGTATATCATAGTCAATCTGAGGGCCTTTTCAAATGAAATAACGGCTCATAATGTTCTGTAGCGGACAATAAGATAATTATTCACTTAAATTTTTTTGCAACTTTAGGCCGAATAATGACTAATGCACGAAAACAAACTCTCAGAATCCTGACATCAAAGACCCGTAGTTTTTGCGTTGGAAAAAGAGTTATCTAATCTGGATAAGGTAAGAAGTTACTGGTCGAGTCGACATCACGAATTCTCGTCGGGCTCCGATATTTGCCGAATAAACCGAGGAAGTCTATTTAGTATAAGTAAGCCTTTTTTATCTAGGCCGGCTCTACTTCGGCAATTGTCGTGAAAATAGCTCCCAGTTAGGCATCGTCTACTATGTAATGGGACGATATAGGTTGAGAAAATGCCCTACAATTTCTGCTTAAAATTGTTATTCAGATACGTACGGTACATTTTATTGTGCTTTATTAATTAAGTACCATCTTTTATTGACGAAGTCTACTGACCCGATTGGCACAATTGGTAGAGACACTGTATTCTGTGCCGAGAGTCCCGCGTTCAAATCCCGGTAGGGGCAAACTTTGTGTGATGACCTCGACTGTTTGTAGGAATTAATCAATGTTTAATATAAGTATTTGTGATACTCCACAGTTGGGCTACTCCTACTTCCTCCTACTACCTACTCCTGAAAACTATGTACAGAAAACACAGGATGATAAAAAAATCATAACTTGTCCTCAGTTTTCCTCAAAAATAATGGTTATAATACTCAACTACCTATTTAATACGCTTTCTCGTAGGTGTGAAACAGTCTACATAAAATTTAATGTATACACGGTTACTTCTTATAAATGAGATTCCCGCATAAAATCCCATAGCTATACAACTGAGGCGTAAGTAAAAAAACCCAATCCAAAAAAATCTTTACAAAAAACACTCAGACAAGGCTTGATATCATTCTGACTCGAGGACAAATGAGACAAAGGAAATAAGAAATATTAAACGTGACTTGAATGTCAAGACGTTTTCCATACAATGATATGGGTTCGTGCCATCACACGTTGGGTAAATGTAAACCATGCTGCTTTTATGTGAATTGCGTTGTTATAGCAAAGAAACGGGACGCCGTTACTCGGGAGTTTTTTTTTAAAACGTTGCAAATGTTTTTTTTTTACAACGCAAAGCACCGCTAATTGATATTAAACGTTCGAGGGTTTATCATTAAACGTATCAGTAAACTATAGCATTGTAACGAGAGATAATTAGAGAGGAGATACGAAGGATGGTTGCGTAAGGCTCGCTTTCATTTGTTTAAATTAAGAGTATTTAATGCAGTCTATTGCACGAGGACAATCCTACGGAAGACACAAATTATGCTTATTCTTTATTTTCAGCTATACAGGCTGATTCAAAAAGTGTATATACTATGCCTGGAACCTGGGATTCTTATGCTCTTTTGTAAATACTAGGTGAAGTCAGAATTTCGATAAGTAGATTTAAAAAAAACCCGACAAAATGATAATTGTGATTTTTGGAGAACATTATTTTTTATATATCCAAATTCTGACTTAACATAATGATTACAATTGCGCTTAGCATACCCTTTCTGAATCACACTGTATATCAATTTATCTACTCTTTGGCAAAATTTTCATTCACACGCCTTCGTCTCTACATTCGGCCCGAGTTTGGGCAAATGCTGCGCACGAGCTTACAGCGAGCAAAATGATTGATTCGTTCAAGGGAGGGAGGGTCATCTTTCTATTTAACCGATAACCTTAGGACAAGTCGTGCATCAACCGATTTGGCCATTAATTGCAACTTGCAGTCAAATAATACTGTTTGGTTGTGTAGAGGGATCGAAAGAATGACAGATATATTCAACACAATTAAATTCAAAAACTATCTGATTGGGTTATTCATTAAGGAGTTCTGTATCGACCGGCGGGCTGCGTGCTCGATCTGGACATAGCCAATGACGGAGACAATATTTTAGATGATGATGATGATGTTTTCATGCAATGTTTTTTTTTATGATAGATTTTAGTTAGTGGTAGAACTACATTTATTCATACTATTATGTCTATTATATCCTAATTTTGTCTTAAACACGTTTTTGAGAGAGAGAACAAGAGTTTTTCTTTCAGTAGATAATGCGAGTAATGAAATAATGAGCTGAACTTAAACGAGCTGCAAAATTTATGTTTCGTGCAGCTTAAAAACAGCTCCCCGGAGATTCCCGCCAACGGAACCGAGTTAACGTGCTTTCAGTTTTAGCTATTTTTTTCCAACATCTGAAATTTAGCTCGCGGCCGTCTGTGTTTATACTACTTTAAAGTTTACGTGCTGCCGGTTCATACATACGGCTTAGCGCAAATCTATACGCCCAATCCCACTAACTGACTCATTGACTCATTATGAAATTTCTAAAACTACAAATCTATCTATCTATCTATATATCAGACAAAAGACGTCCACTGCTGGACATAGGTCTCCCCCAATGATTTCCACACATCACGGTCTTCCGCCACTCGCATTCACCGGCTTCCCGCTACGCGTGTGATATCATCGGTCCACCTTGCTGGGTGCCGTCCTACACTACATCTTCTGGTTCGTGGTCACCATTCTAAAACCTTTCTGCCCCAACGGCCATCGGTTCTGCGAGCTATGTGCCCTGCCCACTGCCACTTCAACATTGAAAATCTTTCAGCTATATCGGTTACTTTAGTTCATCTACGGATCTCCTCATTTCTGATTCTATCGCATAGCGAAACTCCAAGCATAGCTCTCTAGCCATTGCGCGTTGAGTGACCTTCAGCTTTCTCATGAGGCACATAACTACAAATGTCTATAAGGAGAATTAGGAATTTTGGAACACTTAGCGTTTCGTTCCTTCGTCCCATTTTCCCTTCAGTCATCGAGTTGAAGTAATGTGTAACAGTTTTTATTATAGTTCGCAATAGATTTCTAGCATCCAATTTAAGAAAGAGAAAGCTGGGATATAAATTGATTTAGGGTTATTGTGCCTGGGATTCTAAGCGTGGGTAAATAAGACTTATAGACACTGAAAAAACTGGATTGTTTAGGAAGGAAGGATAAACTACGGAAAAATAAAAGCTCTGAAGCAGAAATTGCGGATTGCGCAAAACTTTCGTGTACAGTCAACACCAAATTAAACGGAGATACTGCTATCGGTACTCACAGTGCCATCAACTGTACTTAAATCTTCGTGGGTAATGACAACGTTAGTTCTAGTTTGGTACCCTAAACATTTAAGTTAACTGATTAGCTCAGTGAGTAGTGACCCTGCTTTCTGCGCTGACGGTCCTGGTTTCGAATCGCGGTAGGGACACACACTTTGTATGATGACGAATGATTGCACCCGAGTCACGGATGTTGCTTGGTGTGGAACCGTATAGTTGGTGTGTTCGTCTGGCGATATTATTAAGTTGTCACCAATTTTCACTGCCACTGATTGTTGAAGGCCTGTATGGCGTAATGTGTATTTTAAGGGTGATTGACTGGGTTCATCATTAATGATGAAAAGAAAATGATTGAAAAGTACATAATAGGTTGGTCTTTGAAATAAACAATCGACAATATTTTATCAAAAATAAATAAAAGGTTACAACAAAACATTTTATATTTCCTTTAAATAAAATCGCCAACAATCATTTTGAGAAATAGTTTCGAATCAAATCTAATAACGAATCGTGGCCAGTCGAAGCGGGGATTGTTTTACTTTGACCTCAGCACAGGAAAACAAAAGTCTAGATAGACCAGACGTTTAATCTAGAAAACTGTACAGGAAGCTGATTAACTCCAGCTGGGAACTCCCGTAAGCAACAAACATCAAGATTTACTGTTAATGGCCCGTGCAAGACGTTTAACGCGACAAATTCCTTAAGCAAACATCAACACTATTAGGAAACAAATAAGATTACACGTCAACTAGGACAACACTCCGATTAATTCACTCGTCCTGATATTTTGCCCGATACAGCGAAGCGATTGTTATCTTCTGCCCGCGGCTGCGCCCGCGGCACCTTGATGAAACACAGCCTATAGCACTCAGGGTTAATGTAGCATTCTATTAGTGAGCGAATTTTCAGAATATAATAATAAGCCTGCCTATAATAAGTACCTATAGAGAAATAGTCGAAAGGCATGTGTTACAAATGTTGCTTATAGTCATTAAAAGATTGTCGAAAACTCTCGGGGGGGTCCAGAATCATGAGCTGACTCCATAGCATTAGTTTTCGTTACGAAGCCACTTACACCCTGTAATAGATAAGAATAATTTATTTGAGTAAACTATTACATTACATCATTTGGTATCTTAACTAGACACAATAATACTACTCTATTTCAGTGAGCTTGCCAAAATTAACAAATTCTTATATCTTTGGAGCTGTTATCCTTTCAGTGTTTTTCTCTATCAGTAAAACAAGTACATGCGAATGTGTTGTGGAAATTGTGAATACTAAACGTAACTTAATACCTAAGGCGTGTGCGTGTGTGTGTGTGTGAAAGAGTGTCTGTGTGTACTATGTGTTTATGGGAACAAGCGTGAGTACGTATAAGCCTAACATTTGCCCTTTTTTAATAGTTATGATCTATTGAATCAATGAACGTGTTTATACGCTCAATACCAAGGTACTTCGCCGTTAATTCACATAATAAGCCCTAACACAACAGCGAGATTCCGCGTGCTATTATGAATTACCAACTCGCCTAGACTACGAACTGTATTTGATGTGTCGTTCTCAATTCGTAGACGAGAAGACAAGGAGTTATTATTTATGTATAGAATCCATTTCCAATCGCATTAATATACCGTATACATACTTAGCTACCTGATAAAAGAAACAGGATAGTTAAAAGGTATGTTGATTTTCTGGCTGTATCTCTCGTAGTTTATTACCCGTAAAATATTCCGCCAGGACACACTTTGTTCCCGTTATAGGATGTAGTTTCGACGGTGAATTGTGCAAATATTGTTCTGGACACAAATTGTGCTATGCGTTCGCGTTTTCATCGTTTTGATCGCGTTATGTGATACTCCCATTATGAAGGCGATATACGGCAACAAAGAAATAGGTAGCGGCATGTAGCGGTAATAAAATCTTTTATTCAAAAGGCTTTCACAATAAAAGCCGGTCAATTTGAGCTCACCGCGTATAAAAACGCTATTTCTGTAATATTTACATTAACAGGCTCAGGCGATATGATGAGGGTATCGCTTTAGCATTTCGGGAGCGGAGCGAGTAATCCCGTTCGAATGTTAAAAATGTAAAAGTGGCTCTCCTCGTCCCGATCTCTGAGGATTAGAAAACACGTTTGGGAAAACCCTCGAACAATTTTCCGTTTACGTAGCGATAATTGTCTTAGAGCACGAATAGCTACCGCTCGGTCGGCGGCGGGTCGGTCGCACTGCGGTAGCCGAGTCCGCACACCCGCTTCCTCCGCTGAAACCTCCGACGCGCTACGTGCACCGAATCCTAACGCCACCTGTGCTGTGTACTGATTTTAGCTTTGCCTCCCTCGATCTGATAGTTATCTGCGGCCGTTCGATGAATCTGCCTCGTCCGCATCAAAGTTAAACGATTTCTATTTTTGTAATGCAATTGGGTAATAGACTATTATTGGATTTACTATATTTTTATACCTATTAAATCATGAGTTAGTAATATTTTTATGACAAGCTGCAAAATGATTTTCGGAACAATTTCTGGGATTGGTAAACAGGTATGGAGAGAGAGTGGAGTCGCTCTGTCTTTGTCGCACACGTGATAACTTATAGCGGTAACGGCTGTATCTCTATGCGGTATCCTTGTTTTGGTCGGAAACTTGAATCATTTATTTATTTATAATTAGTACGATCATAGACCAGTTACACTAATTATTATGAAATAATTATTACAATGAATTGCACAGTTTGCCAAATGCATTATAAGGAGAAATAAATACAAAATAAAATATTAAAGCAGGACCACATTCAAAGTCCCTCCCGCAGAACATCAGACATTGTATTAAAATCTCTGGCTATTCATCCGCAAACAGATGATAACTTGGATCGGAATCCATGAACTGATTCAGCGCGGTGTCCGCGCAGTGTCCGTGGTATCGCGGAGTTGCGCGTGCGACTGTGTGATAATAGGGCACATCGAACATTCTGTGCTTCCTGCCACGAGTAAAATTAGTTGGGGCAAAGATCATCTGTAGGTTGTTTCTCTTTTTTAGAGATACGTTGAATATGATTTCACTGATGCATAAATTATGTTACCTACTGTGCAATAAAAAAAATAAGCCAACCACCCAATTTCTTCCGCGTGTCAGCACACCGGTACCGCTGCGGGCTGACGGTTTATCTTCGTTTTTATGTTCCAGTTCTTACGTTTCCTTTTGTGTAAATTATGCACAAATCAATTCGGGCCGCAGTAAGCTGGGCGCTGGTAAATAATTCAGCGCTGATTGTAACGAGGGTCCAGGCCCGCACTAAACGCTCCCCGGGAGCCCTGCGGTCGACAAACAAGCCTTATTTTCCTTATCTTTGTCTAAGAATCTCGTCTTACGTTGCGTTTTAACCGAGGCATGCCTTTGTCCGATGTTACGATCTTATCTAGTCATTTTCGCCGAATTCCATTCAAGTTTTGATAAGACATGATGCTATATATTGACTAGCGGTAATCCGTTTTGGTAAATGATAATAAGGAAAGATAGTTAAGGCCCGTAATGAAATCAGTGTTCCCGCTCCCTGCTCTAGATTCTGGTCGCGTCCACTGTCCACCGTACTCCTACTGATTCAATTATTTCATTAAAATAATCTTCTCTAAAGACTACGAGTTCTGCAGTCTGCACTATATTGGATAATATTATCACGAGTGTTAAACAAGTTAGGCTATTATAAGCTCATGCATTTACATAATTGGTCAGTTAGCCGCGCCAAGCCTGTGAGAGATTTCGTTACAGAACATAATAAGTAAAATAAATGAAGCGGGACACTCTGTCCGCTGCGGTGCTTGGCAGTACAAATAGCCTTAAAATTTAATCGTTTTCTGCAAAGATTTTTCCATGAAAAGTTTTCCACTTCAAACTTTGCCACTTCGCCGAAGCCGAGTCGCGTTTAACAAAGCTTTTTCATACTTACATTTTTATATCGGGAATGGAACGTCACGCTCGGTTTCATCGGCCGCCGCGCGCCCGCCCGACCGCGAAAATAACGCATAGACCGGTAATAAGTGACGGCGGGAACCGATATTCCCGTCACGTCTAGAATTCCTTATATTTCATCTTTTTCTACGGCCCCGAAAAATGTCATCGAATACACATTTTCCCGTAATCCTCATAAGTCTCATGGCCTCGACGACGGTCGGGACGCCGCAGCACCCCGTCACGTGACACCTATCCCCCCGCCATCTGCCCCCCACTCCCCCCCGTGACAACAAGTTCACGCGGTGTCGTGACTCGCATTTGCAATAATACTTTAGCGGTGGTGCCGCGACGAGCCAGCCTTCAATTAGGTAATGGTTACCCGTATAAGCCGTCTCAAGACATTGAATAAAACAACTCTCCGCGCGTGACGATACCGTTAATCAAAGTAATAATTAATACTTAATTACCAACTGCGTCGTTCGGATTGTAAAAGTACAATACCTGGCCCTAAATAACGTATCGAGCTTTAGACTAAATAGACTATCGGCTTGGCTTATTAGTGACAGAGACGACGCTCTATAAAGGCGACACTTTTTCTGAAACCGATATTCATTGTTCCGATCCGGTTGTAGAGTTAAGGAAAAAATTTAATGACAATTTGTAAGTGCCCCCGTAGGCCTATACGAAATAAATGATTTGACTTTGACTATTGTAGGATTCTGTACGTATACGTTTGACTTTTAAAACGTTGTATAGAAACGTTTAAAAGAGGAAGTTTTAATTGAGAAGCGTGTGGGCGTCGTAGCCCGTGTGAGGATTTAGGTTCGGATTCACCTCCTTATCGGGAACAGGTGGCAACATGCACCGTGCACCGAGCATAGTCGGAAGTTTCCGACAACAGTCCAACTAGTTTGGAAGCTTGGAAACTCCATCAGATACGTGAGCTGGAGCGATTACCTCAAGCCACTGTGTAGGTGTGCAGGGACGTGCATAAGCAATATGTATCATATTAAAATTAGAAGTAGTAGGTGAAATTTTAGTTTAGTCATTTTAACTTAATTATACTATTATTATACTTACGATCTGATTAGCGCAGTTGGTAGTGTCCCTGCTGTCTATGCCAAAGCTCCCGGGTTTAAATCCTGGTAGGGAAAAACTTAATGTGATGAGCACGAATGGTTGTACCTGAGTTATGGATGTTTAAAATCTATATAAGAATTATATACTGTGTTCGTCCTCAGTCCATTTACGGTTCCTACCAATAATACAAGCGCTGCTTAGTGTGAGACCGTACATAACCCAACTTAACCTAACTCTGTTATTATCTATCAGATTTTAAACGGCTTTAACGACTCGAAGAGGTGACTTTAAAATATTATAAATACGAGTATGGTGTAATATAAAACCTTTGTGGCCTACATTATATGTTGTCAAGAATTGTCAAATATTATCTTCCCTTTTTAGTTTAGTGAGCCACTATGATTGTTGAACCATTGAAATAGAGCAAACAAACAAACAACTTTTCATTGTCATTTATTGAGGATATCGAAGAATGTGTCACACATATTTCCTATTTACGAGTTTTATATACTTACCTCAACAATTGTCGGACGTGGGTAGGAATTTATTCCTCACATATATTCGCGGACTTTCATAACTCGTAAACAACTAGGTACCTACTTGTTGTTTTCACTGGACGATTTCTTTTTGTAACCGAAGAAAGACCCATAAAATAAGTACAAATATCTTAAATATTACATTCGTTATTTTCATTTCTTTATTTACGATCATTATTTACTTACCGACGAATTGTTTTATAGGAGTTTTATACAAAAACTTATTATAACCCAGATATATATTATGGTGTCTAGACAAAATATATCAATTGTACTTACCAAAAATATATGTCTTATATATCTAATGTAGATATGTAGATAGTTCTAATACGATACACTTTAGTTTAGAAGGGTGATTATAGATTCTCCACTATCGAATTCCATCATAAAGCTGACCGACCGTCGCTTATTGATGAAGTGGCGGCTCCTTAGTTGAGTTAACGGCGGCAATATTTCAACACGTAGTATGCGGAGTACTAACTAGCGAACACAGCTGGAGTTGCGGTGCAGTGACAATGTTTGGACGCCCGGCGCCGCATCCTTGGGGCGTCCGGTCGTGCCTCGCATCCGCAATGAGCGTCAGTCGCCGCAACCACTAATTTATAGCAACGGTTGATTACCTACAAGAATCTGAGTCAGCCCTACTCGGACAATGAAGCCGCTCGGACCGCTGCGCTGTGAACTGGACGCGTGCTGGCCAGCCCTAATCAATCTTATGATTTAAAAGCTAAAGTCGCGTCTTTAAAAAAACTTTTCTTTTTCGAGCAGGTGATACCACCTTAATCACCACGCCTGTACGTAGGGGTATGCAGAGTTACACAGCTATTCACCCACGATTCACCAATGTTTTATTTATGTGGGTCCAATAGGGGCGAAGATATTTTTTTCATCTTCTGTCTTCTGAATCTGCACCGTATTTATTCCAATCAAACTCACAAACACGTTAGGAATTTCTTCGCTTATTTCGATTAAAATGGTATGGCCGCTGACTTAAAATAAAATATGTACGTAATTGAATTGACCGCTGTCCCCACATTTTTGAGACAAAATTAATTTACCAAGAATTATTCTTATATTTTGTCAGTTAAGTCGCGTCCCCCTCAGACGCAACTGATTAATATGCATAATGTAAACCTATCGAGCCGAATAGGTACTAGGAAAAGTTGTGCTATTTACGAGACTTTGATTAAGACTTTATATTCATAAAGCACATTTAATTATTATGATAACGAAACCTTCTTTTGAATAAAATATTAGACACGGTCTGTCAAAGAGAATTAAGTCTCGGTTATTCTTTGGCGTGAAAAATAATGTAATAATTTCGTTAATGAAACTGCGCGGCAAGTTTAGAATCTCGTAGCACCGCAAAACATCCACTCGCTTAAACGCCTACATATCTTAAGAAGTGCGCGTATGAACATCGAAAATGCATTTATCCGGCAAAAAGTAGTAAAACACAAACGAATGTTTTGTTTTTAGTACTAGAGAAAGGTCGCTGGGAGGTGTTGCCTGTGTTAAATTATGCAGAAATCAATTTCTTTTCCCGGACGAGGCTCCCGCTTTGCCGGCTGATAAATAATACATCTGTAATTGCAACCAGTGTGCCTAGCAGGAACTTTTAACGTTTTCGAGTAACCCTGCTTTTATTCAAGAAATCTGTGGTGTGAGCTAGATGAAAACGTTTATGGTAACGTAAAACCACGTACTAAGATTGTCCTAAAGCGACAATTTCCCGATTATTTCATGGCCCGACCCAGCTTTCAGTGCCGTCGGTACCGGGTTCGAATCCTGAACATCGCGTGATGAACACGAATATTTGTACCCGAGTCATGGATGTTTAATATCTTTACAAGTAATATATACTTACTGGGTTCGCACTTAGTCCATTGTACGGTACCCATAATACAAGCGATGCTTAGCTTGGAACCGTATAGTTGACATACCTATAACAATGTATTGCTCAAAAATGTAAAAGATCTATTCTAAAAAAGAGCAACCATGGAGTTTCTTGCCCGTTCTTCTCCATAGGAACGGCATTCCGAACGGGTGGTAAAGCAGTAGCATAATATTTTTGTAACTTGACGATTCATAAGTACTGTACAATAATGGTCTACGTGAATAAAAAATATTCTGATTCTGAATCTGATGTGTTCTTCTAGCGATATTATTATGATAGTCCAGGGTCTACTATTAACACTTCCAGCCTCCGCGCAGTACGCTGGCGATGGCCTGCCACTCATCAATTAAATACCGCAACTATTGTGTCAACTTAATAAATTGACGCATGTTAATTATGCATATTTATTAAAGTGTACTTAATTTTGCGATAAATGAGTTAATGTGGTGCTTTTGCGCTCACACTTGTTGCCACATATCGAAAATCCAGGTATTTTATTATTATATATGTTTTGATGTTTCGCGACTTTACAGCAGTCCTCCCGTGACCATGGTTGCTGTAAAGCAGGAAAAACGTCGGGAACGTAAATCATAAAATAAACGCGATTAAAATCTGTAAAATAAGTTTGTTTTAAATAATATATGTTATATAGTAATTACCTACTTACTCATTATAACGCCATAAGTCCCGTGACATTTGAACTAGTGGCGAGAATTCATCGGAATTAGGAATTTATGCATGAAACTAAAATTAAAAAAAAGGTGAGCATATTATTTTCGTAAGCTACTCTGGTGCTTACAACGTAGGTAGGTACGCTTGCCAACATCCATTTGAGATTTTTTGAATGGAGCTATTGAAGGACGGTCTTATTTTCAGCACTTATCGGAATTTCATGTGAGTTACATTACTGACATACATAAATAACATTCAGTATCCAAACTAATTTATAACCAATAAAAGAAGATTTTATGGGTCGTTTAAGTGAGAACTTATGGATCATGAATAAATAACGAATTTCAAGAGAAAACAATGAGTTGAGTGGACTGAACTTTGTTTTCCAATGAAGGTCCTTATTTACAGTAAAACGTTCAAATCCCACTAATGTTATAAATGTGAAAGTTTGGATAGATGGATGGATGTTTGTTACACAATCACGCCAGAACGGCTAAACGGATCTGGATGAAATTTGGCACAGAGATAGATTATAGTCTCTTTATCCCGGTAAAATGTATGGTTCCCGTGGAATAGATTTGTTTTAATTTTTCATACAACAAAGTATCGACATTTTTTGCATAGGTAGTGGCAGTTTAGGGGTCAGAAAATGACATGGGCATCGACATACTTTTTAATCGCGGGTAACACCGCGTGGCGCAGCTAGTGTTTAATGAAATATATTTTTTTATGTAAAATCTGAATTAATTTAACTTGATCTCCCAATACAATAACAGTGATCAATAAAAAAGCGTTTTGTGGAGGTCAACTCGTCAGTCCATTTTATCACCTCTCAGTTTGTGCACTATAGATATATTAAGGCTGTATGACAATCAGAGCGAACTGCAGAGTAGGCAACCCATCATCTAATATGGGTAGACAAGCGCACCGCCTGGAATATAATCGATGCGGCAGTCTTGTGTGAAACACTATCACGGAGGGCTATCAATAACAGGGGCCCGATACTAAGTGCTCGACACATTACCAGCTTAACGTGCTAATATATTGTACAGCTCATTTGCTGTACCACTACTGCCAGGATAAGAATTGAGATTGATTAACTAATTAGAAACTTTCGGAGAGTGTGCGATGGAATTACATGAATTGATTCCCCCACCTCCATTGTATCGTCGGTCGACAAGACGCACGGACAAGTGTCATCCGTTCACTGTTGACATTCCTTCGTTTCATACTAAGCGTTTTGCTTATACTTTCATCGTGCAAACTGCCAAGGAATGGAACACGCTACCGGCGTCTTTGTTTTCCGTTCACTACAATCTGGGTGTTTTCAAGTCGAGAGTGAACAGGTACCTTCTAGGCAAGTATGCTCCATCGTAGATCTCATCGTCGCTTACCATCAGGTGAGATCGAGATCAAATACTTGCCTATATTGTAATAAAAAAACTAATAAAAACACTATTACGACTACCCGGGTCCCTTCCACCGATGGTATTTGGTGGAAAGCCTATTTCTGTTATGTTGGAAGCACTCTCATTAAGGTGCTGATTTATTTAAGCTCGGTACACCTATGCCTATAGCATAAGCCAATTCCAATACAAATAAAAAATTAAGAAAGGTTTAGTATGAAGATCACTGTACATATAACACACATAATGGGATACAAGAAGTTTGTACCAAGGCTGAAACACAATGTTGGCTACGGAAATTTGGTTGCTAATTCACAACTTAGTAGTCATAAAGGAAATATGTCATATAAGTAGCTCTACCGCTGGTTCTACCTATACTAAGAAAATAAGTGTATAAAGAGAACCATAAAATATCTGATATTAATATTTAAAATATAATTAAGCAGTAAATAATTATCCCGATAAAACAATCAACTGCTATGAACTAATAGAAGGAATGTGCGAACACAAATCAGCATGCTAGTCGTCCTACAACTCCTGCCAAGCTGCGCTCGAGTGTTATCAGTCCGATTTCAAGAACTCTCCCAGACAATTGCTTTATCATTCAAAATCAATAGTTTATATTTATATGCAAATCCATTATTCAACTCGTTATACAGCCATGCAAAAGTGTTGGAGTTGAAGTTGGAGAGAACTTGCTAATTATTTTAAGAATTTATTTGGATATATATTAACAAAAACGAATTAAGCTGACGAATTCAAATAAAATTTACTTGATACGTGAACTACGTACATGTTACCCCAGATTGTTTCCCAGTTCAGCTTATAACCCAATAACCTCGTCGCTGTGAAGGTAACGAACTATCAATTAAACCTGCGGATGTGTGCTGAATATGAAAACAATATAATTTTTTCATTAGCTCAAACCGTGACACAGGGGAAACGGCTTTGTTAATTAAATCCCACGCCTACTCCCCTAACATACGACCGAATATAACCATAATGTAAGAAATATAGAAACGTACAGCCACGCAACATAACTTCACCGACTAATAAATAATTCCAGCCAATAAAACGAGGATGGCATCATTCCAAAATAGTAGAAATATCCTAATACCCGTACCTTCGGATGTAACACTATGAGAAACCCTTTTTCCAATAAGTATGATCGAACGGCGGAGTTTCATGTCGGAGCTGGGAATTCTTGGGCAGTTGGGAACTAGTTGGGGGCAGGCTGGCCGCGGCGGCAATATTGCCAAGTTGGGCGGCCGCAGCTGCCCGCCGCCCCGCCGCGCCGCCGATGTCTCAATAATCCTCAAGGTACCCTCCTAATCGACTCTTCCTTACCACGGCGCAAGTGCGACTAACTGATTAATTCTGCGACTCGCCGTACGTGCCCGGCCTGTCTTTGGCTATTATTGTTTGCCCTACACTTTCCTCGGCCCGTGTCCCATTATTGAACGATATTTGGACTATTATTGGCGAAGTCGCACCGAGCCTTTTATTTATACGTTATCGGAGGGCGGCCGTTACACGCTGCGGCGTATAGTTTGGGATTGTAAATGGTGCAATTTTATTAGATTCAATCCGATTTCGACCGCTTAGTTTTAATGGTATATTCTTGTTTTGGACTTGCGATAGGTACATTTGGCCCATTACCAGTCCGTGCGGCCTCGCTTGGACGGTGGTTTTGGCTGGCGTATTAACTAGAGCGTTTAATCGTAATTCCTTGCGCTCGCTCAAATTCTTGTTGCATCGAGATTAATTAATAACTGCGCTCTCGAGTGCCTAACGTCTTACGAATATTTGCGTAATTCATAACAAATTATGCAACATTCCAGTGGTTAGGTATAGGTATAATCGTTTGCAGAGACTTCGTTCGAAAATAGAGTTAATTAGTGTTTCACTTTGCGTCCGCCTACGTTCTGAAATTTACCAAATCATTAACGGTCAGCTATGTCACCTTTATGAATAATTTAATGTTGCGCTAATTTAGCGACCGATACTTAATAATCAACACTGGCATAGAGCCCCGCTGAGTGGATAGTATAACAGCGGCACGACTTGATAAATTAGACCGTCACTGATGTAGAATGAACAGCAACTATGATGCTTTAAAGTTAAACCTACTATTTATCGAAATTAATGTCACAATAAAACTTTGTAGAACGTAACTAGGCACATTGTGCCGTGTCTATTTAGTTCGATTTAAAATATTGTTTTCAAACGAAGCTGACAGCATACTCATTCAATGATGAGTTAAAATGTTTTTTTTATTTTCGCAGAGCGGTCGTTTCGGTGCCACCTGTGTTGTAACCTCATTATTTTTTATGTAAACTAAGGGGGCTTTCACACTACAGCAACATATTTTTATGACACACGATGTCGTTAGTTTTGGACGTAGCCATTTTGTTATCGAAAGCGATCCATGTTTATAACTTAGCTTATAGTATTATAGTAGCTTTATACAGTGTGTGGTTCGTGGAGTACTTTACGCGCAAAACTGAGATGAACGATGCCTCAAGCGGTACTAACCCGATTTGAAATGCCGTTGAAAATACGTATAGCAATGATTTATCGAGTTTCAAAGTAATAATGGCGATCTGTGTGACTATTGTGTTGCTACTCAATGCTATCCTTTTCTTCGTTAGTAACCTAGCATTAAGTTCTTCACTCCAAACTTTAGTTACATTATGTGGGTAATACCTATTATTTTTTCTTACGTTACACACCACGATAAATTTCAATTTGGTAGGCAGGATCGCTTTTCTTCGTATAAGTAAGCCCCGCTAGTAAATAAATAAAAGCTTTGAAATCCATTCTTGGCAGCCATTACTGAGAGCTACCTACAGCTATTAAGCATCTGTTGTTGTTAACTCTTTGCCTCTCTTAATTGGTATATTCTTGATTCCCTGAGCTTTTTCCGATAAAACGTAGATTGCTCCACTTGTTGGGCCGGAGGGGGACACTTGCGAGGTCGTGGGGTGCGGGGGGCGCTAGATAAAACGAGGGTATATCGCCAATAACTTGCTCCATTGTTTGTTGGCGGCTGACTTAATAAGTTCGCCAAATTTATTATGATTTGTTGGCTCCCTCGCTCTTATTACGAGTTGTTTAGCCATACTGTACTTGTATAGTGCTCACATACAATATGGAACCTCCAATTTGTTCTTTTACAACCATCTTAAAAAGCCTCTCCCGTCTCTATGTTGTATACTACTTCAGGAATATTTTTATGTGGCTCTACAATGAATAGGTCTAAAGTGCGGTTTATGTTACAGAGTTATATGACACAGAGGATCTTAGGTATCCATCTTTTTTTGGAGAGTTTTATTTCAATGTATTATATACATTGAAATAAAACGAATTATAAGGATTTTATCGCGTTTATATTATGATTTTTACGTTCCCGACGTTTCGGCTGCTTTACAGCAACCATGGTCACGGGAGGACTGAGGTGGTTGACGTCCTAGTGTCATAGTTTGAAAAATACAGTTCGGGTAGGATACAACATATAAGACGAGTATAACAATGACCTCAAAAGCCAATTACATTAAGATTAGATTAAGATTACATTAAGAGGGGAAACGCACCGGACACGGCGAGTGTAATCAAAACTTGAGGAGTTGTTAGCAAAAATATATTAATACAAACAAGAAACCATAACGATCGTGATTTATCCTTGATTGATTTACAACAGCAACTTGCGGCACACTTGACATCCATCATCGAAATTAATGGAAGTCGATGGGACGGATCCGGAGACATTTGAAAAATTGACGCTGTTAATAAATTATCATAAAATAATAACGCTTAGCTTTAACAATTACTTTTCGTAAAGTGTCACGTAGGTGTCGTTCGCTTCTTTTTTCGTGCTACTCTCAAATTGTTTCATTGCAATCAATATTTAAGCATGAAATATATCTATAAATGACACAAACTATTCGTAAATATTTAAAGAGGTATCTATGTAATTATTTTCTTTTATGATCTTTATTTTTTTTTATTTCTCACCGCCCGAATAGCAAAATACCGTTTAAAACATTGAGAAAGATCACAAACAAAAATAATAAAGATTGTCAATTCTTTTCATAAAATATAATTCTTAAACAATAACCACGGGGTTTTTAGACGTGTTATAACTTAATCAAAATCCTGCGCAAAGCAAATTTTTGTGCGCGGTACTACTATTATAGAACATCTATAAATTCAGGGGTAAGAATATGATAACATACCTTCTACATGAGAGGATCACGCATATAATCTGTACCAAATGATCACATTTAATAGAAGGATTTTGACGGCTTACCATCCTTTTACTTATCTGTTTTGTAATAATTCAACAATGCTTTGTAATGTGATTGTAAATTGATAAAATCTTCTATAATTTTGAGGGCCATACTTTTTCATTTGCACTAACATTTCGAATTGTTCTCCAGCACTTGTAATGTAGCGGTAGCCTTAAATGACTTTGAAGAAAGCTAATAAATAAAATTGAGTGCACTCCGTCGCGCTTCGTCATTAACGGTTGTCTGTCGAAACGTGGCGCGGGCCGCTCGTAAATCATTACTAATAATACGAGTGCCAAGATTAACTAACACCAGGATATGCCATTACGATATGAGGGTCCGGAAAAGGAATTAATGTTAGGTGACACCATCCACCACCTGATAACTAACTTATCATACTTATGAACTTATCACTTAAAGTATGCTTCTTTTACCAACTTGTCCAATGTTGCCCACTGTTAGTGAGCATCTTAATAAACCAAACATATGCTAATACTAGCTGCGCCCGCGGTGTTACCCGCGATTAATAAGTATGTCCTTTTCCTCTATGACCTATGTCATTTTCTGACCCCTAAACTACCACTACCTATGCAAAAAATCATGTCGATCCTTTACTCTATGAAAAATTAAAACAAATCTATCCCACGGGAACAATACATTTTACTGGGATATTCCAGACTATAATCTATCTCTGTGCCAAATTTCATCCAGGTCCGTTCAGCCGTTCTGGCGTCATTGAGTAACAAACATCCATCCATCCATATATGATGATGATGATGATAATGATAATATGTTCCTTAAACATTTTGTGATGAAAGTTTCGAACGATGCCAAATTTCACAATGCGTTACGGATAATTTATAAATAATTTATGTTATTTAGGGAATTCATAGCGCTAATGAACAGTTTTCTATCTAATCTCTGAGTCAACCAATGATCGACCTTGTTACAAATTTTATGTGAGAGATTCCCTCGGCCTATTAGTTATAATTACTCACGTTACGTAAACAAAATGTAACGAGCCATTTAAATCTGTCATTCTGAATTAACGATTTGGTGTATCCAAAGTTCGCTTTTATATGAAATTCACGTGAAACCAAATTTATGTATTCACCTGGTTTCTTAAATCATGTCGCTCGTTGGCATTAGCAGTGCAGTACAAAAATATATTATAATCCTCACATTTTGCGACAAAAATAAATTGTTGACGTGAATGTCGTTTATAACATCGTATCACGGTATTATTCGTTTTGGTTGTTTTTAATGGTTTTTTGGTGACTAGAGGCTCTTTAGTCGACTCGAGCGGATTGTTTACTGTTACCACGGTTCCAATTAATCGACTAAATATTTTGACTTAGTCGCCTAACACCACGGATTCCATTACTTGAATTGTACAGTTGCAAAGAAACATATGTACCTACTCGTAATACTTTATTGAAATATTTTTGTATTGATACAAATTTGGTACAATAAGTGCTATCCGAGTAATTGTTAACATATATTTAGGGAGCATTCACTTTATTTTGATAGCGATCCGAGTCAACTAAACAGTAGTGTTTTGATTGGTAAATCATGTTGTGTCCACGAACAATTTATAAGCTTCAGTATAAACCAGTTATCCTTGATTCCAACCATTTCAAACTTCTATTTACACGAACATTAAACTCAATATAAAACTGTTTTACTTCCCCACTCAAGTCTCCTCCACTGCACGCTCTACTCAACAATACATAAACATTGTTTTCTTAACTGAGTGTATACATCTTCGTAAATTAAATTTGCCAGATACACGATACGATTACATTTAAAATTACTAGAGTTTGTATCCTAAAGTAATTAGCAGATAGTCCGTTGTCCTCTGGCGCGTAACAAAGATAATTCGCTATACTGTGACGCAGTGGGCAGGCTAACTAATTGAATAAAACAACGTCGGTTGCAGCAAAACTCTTTCGTTAAATCCCAATTATTAGAAACTCTGAATTTTATAAACAGACTTCATACATATCATAAGATTTGAGATTGATAATATTAATACAAAGCATCTTGGTTGACTTCCAAAATGTGTCATCATTTTGTAATACTTTTAGAACTGGACTATTAAGCTATATAATCGAATCTGTCTAATTCGGAGTTAAAAAATATACAATTTTATAACCCATCTAATTATTAGATATGTTTGGAGTCAGTGATTTGCTTAGTT
This sequence comes from Pheosia gnoma, assembly GCA_905404115.1. Lineage (NCBI taxonomy): Eukaryota > Metazoa > Arthropoda > Insecta > Lepidoptera > Notodontidae > Pheosia > Pheosia gnoma. The sequence goes on along the minus strand of FR989894.1, from coordinate 4,469,626 downwards.
TGGGTTGATGATACAATTGATGTATTTATTTATAAACAAATGGGAGGTTTGGTTCGTTAAGAACACGGCCTAGCTCTCCAGACACACAATCAAAGTTCCAAAAGCGGCTCGCCGGCCAATAAACCTACCCGAAAGCAATCGGTTGCGTCTAGTCCGCACAATACTTTGCACCACTCCATCCCCACTGTTCTCTTCGTTCAACGAGGAGCGAGTGCAATTTCCCGCGTTCCGTATCGCGGGCGACGTACAAAAATTGCTTTTCTGAACGTGAAAATATAGAGAAAAAAACTGGTGCCATGCAAATTTTTGTAAAGTCATTCGAAGGCGTGCGTTTGTATTTCTCGGGTGAGGGTAAGGAAGGCGAACGATTGTCGCGGGGAATTCCTTTATTTTGTAAAAGGGATATTGCGCGTCGCGTGCAGGCACCGACGGGCGGGCGGGCAGATGCCGCCGCCCGCCCGCCCGGTGTTTACCGGCGGCGGTGCGCCCGTATCGAATGCCTGATGCACCGCTCTTATTAAACACGACCGTCCAGGATTACACGACCGGCTTGCTAATTTTGGACCACCTGAATATAAATACCTATTTCATTTCAAACGGAGAGCAAAACACAAAAAATCCGATATATTATAGCGAAAAATTTATATTAAAATTAACCAGACCCTATGAATTCTAAGAGTCCTTAATTTATAAGAATACAGTTCTTTTGTGTAGATACTTCTCAAGTAATTACAGTAAAAATATTTCAGGAACGTTATTTTGTTGTTTTTCTAAAGGTCGTTGGTAGGTTGTCGGGCGAGTGGGGCGGGTCAAGGCTGGGTGCTCGTAAATACAAATAAATAGGATACCGGCTGAATCTCATTGCCTGATGCTTATCATATTTTATGATTCCGTAAACTAGCGTACAAATGTTGCAATATGAACGCTATTGTTTTATCGTTTTGTGCTCATTACAGAAAATAATTTTCTTGAGAATCAGAATATTTTTTATTCACGTAGACCATTAAGTACAGTACTTATGAATCGTCAAAAGATACAACATATTATGCTACTACTTTACCACCCGTTCGGAATGCCGTTCCTATGGAGAAGAACGGGCAAGAAACTACATGGTTGCTCTTTTTTTTAAAAGATCTTTTACATTTTTGAGCAATACATTGTTATAGGTATGTGAGAACAATGTAGACTGAGACTGTATGAGACTATATTTATAAGGATATATACAACAGATAAACCACCTGCGAAAATTACAAATCCTAATACGTAGACATTGATTTTCATTAGAGTACATTTCATAACTATCCTAAAAATTAGGTACCTGCCTATACAGGCAGTTCTGTTATTGTTAATTGATGTACTAACCGTCCCGGCGAACTTCGTGCAGCTTCAGAATCAAATGTAAGTGAAAATGAATGAAGAATGAAGAATTTTTTAAAATAATCAAATATCATAAGAATCGGCCCACCCGTTCAAGTTACATACGGTTTAACTAACACTATATCTATACTAATCTATACTCTATACTAATATTATAAATGTGAAAGTTTGGATGGATGGATAGATGGATGGATGTTTGTTACTCTTTCACGCCCGAACGGCTGAACGGATCTGGATGAAATTTGGCACAGAGATAGATTATAGTCTGGAATAGCACATAGGCTACTTTTTATCCCGGTAAAATGTATGGTTCCCGTGGGATAGATGTTTTAATTTTTCATACTTTTTATCGCGGGTAACACCGCCGGGCGCATCTAGTTGTTTTATATATATGGACAATAGGTATGTTTACATGCTAAGAATATTATAGTTACTGTAACTATTACGTAGCCCATGTTTTCGGCGAAGGATTTCAACTCAATTTAAAATTTCCACTCGCAGTGGAATTCCATATACTTATGTCAATTTCCATTCCAGTGTTCAATTTACATTCCTCGGGAATACCAAAACTATTCAACTATCTCATAAATTGTTGTTTTAGACAAATAGAGGAGTAAATAAACTGTTTTGTACCTAGCATTAATTGCTATCCAAATTTCAATTTAAAAAATCCAAATAAAAATTCATGTTTTAATATACATTATTTAATATTAATAATATATATCCTTCTCTATCATGATTTCGTTTGGTTGGCGAAAACTAAATAATCTGAATTAATATTTTGTTTTCAGATTACGTTGCCGCCTTGTGGCCACGAGATAATTTGCGAAAAGGTAAGTCCTAGTACGCATTCAGTTTGTATACACGAGAGTGGAAACTATATCTCGGGAACACGTAGCCTCCTGACACTTTGATCCTTTTAAACTGTGAATATCAAACGAAAAGCCCGCACAATAACATTGTCAAACCTACATACCTACAATGCGTACTAATGAACGGAAAAATGTTGACAACCAATATTAGATAATTTCGACGGAATGTTTTTCAAGACTGCGCTGCTCTGCTCCTAATGCGATTCTAATGCCATGTTCGAGGAAACAATAAAATTTAAGTGTAATGTTCTCGATTCATTTGAATATAAAAAAGGCTTGTACTCTTGTTTGTATCCCGGCCGTACCGAACGCGAATAAGAAATACACGGGACAGATTTTCCATTTTACAAAAAAACTATTTCGAAAATATATTAGAGCCACATCTCAATTCGGCCGCGGAGTTTACGAGTTTCATCGAGCCCGCTTTCGTCTTCCTATTTCGTGGTGGAATAGCCCTAATAACAGGCCACAACTCATTCTGATTTATACCGTCTCGTTATAATTGTGCGCTTCGGTGGCGCGCCGCTATTGCCTGCTGTTGCAATTTTCATGCAACCGATCCGCGAGAATGGATTTATTCTTTCTGGCAATTTGCTCGTAACTCCCGAGCCCGCTATCGCTCGAGATAATTTAATTTTGAAACAGCTCTGCCGCTAATGGAGCTTTTGCGCTTAATTTACCTATTCTAGACCTTATCCATAACTCGGCTTCTTTTGTTACGGTTTACGCAAATGTACAGATAGTGAGTCATTAAATAAAAGTCGATCGTGAAAAAGAGTATTATGTAAATGGAGCGATTTCTGGGTTAATATCGGCATGGGTAATTTCCAGTCATGTTAACGGGCACTCTGAAATCGTGCGAAGGACGTCCTAAAATAGCGTACCTATTTATTGCGCTATGAATCAGCGTGTGTTCTAAAGAAACCGTTATGCGGTGTGTGTAGGTGGGTACGTATAAATAAAATGCTATAGCCAACATTTATAACTCGCCACGAACATAACTATATAAATTAATCGCAAGTCGTAACTGCAATTTGGAAAATCGGGTAGTTTGGTCTGGCTCGGTCGCCATGATGACTCCGCCGTTAAGTAAAAACTCTTGGTTTAACGCATCAAAACTTTTCCCCGGTTCCCGTGATTACGAGCTTTTCTACAATACAATCGTCAACTTTTATTTGACTTATCTGTGATATAAAAAAACAAGTAAACAAACGTGAGGGTTCGGATTTCGCGGATCCCGGTACAAAGTTTGAAGATGAGCCGACGACCGTGTCCCTAATAGAGAAGAAAAATACGTTAATGTACCCTCAGATCCCGAAGACAAATAAACCGAGGCGGACAGGGACGAAATAAAACCGGGGGAGGAACTGAGATAAATAACAATGATGTAGCGAGACGAGTCCTCGTGAGCCGCGCCGGGCACGCACGGTCACACTTATGCTATCCTGATACCCCACGCACAGATTGCACATAAATATTCTACATACATTACTTACACGATTTTATACACAAAATAAGTAGCTTCACCACTTAAAATGAAATTACACCGTTCTTCTTGTGCGAGCAATTCCCGCAACGGAATTTGCTTTGCAATATTTTTCATCATCATTATCATCAGGGGATAATAATGATGATCAAAAATATATTCCGGCAATATTGTCATTATAGTTCAAAGAAACTTACATTTCACCATACTCATATGCAGTTGGGTCGAGCGAACTTACTGGCAAGACACTGACACGAAAACCAACTAATCAAATTTAAATTCTTGTAACGCGATAAACGTCGCTATAGATACTCACAGAAAGGGGAAAAATAAAACAATAATTAACAAGAGCGGTATAGGTAACTAAACCCCGCAATGAAATGGATAGATTCAATGCTCTGCAGTAGGGAACAATATCCACCGCTTGTCAGTCGCGGAATCATTGGAGCAGGGTTGTACGCCGTAGAGACGATCATTGTAGTTGCAGGTTTATGCGTTTAGCTTTATAACATGCTAGTAATTATAGCTTTTGGTAAAATGCTTGATTTAGAAATGTTTGTCAATTTAAAAAAAATGCTCATAAAACATCAAATTTTTTGTCATGACAAATCGAATGTGCTGAAGTAGCTAAGGCTCAAATTGTAGTCTAACCTTTCCGAATCACGCTGTATATAACTTCAGTATGGTTAGGACAATCAGATATAACGACTTTTTAAACAATTTATTCTCAAGAACAATAGATTTTAATTCTAATACTCTTACAACTTTACGACAATTTGACGTCGTTAAAAATTTCTGAATCAGCCAACGGAACTTGAATAATTCTGACCCTTTCCGCAGCCCTGGACCGCGCCGAAACGGTTTCCACGAGATCTTTTTGTCCGCGTCAACCTGCCGCCGGCTTGTCATAATCTCCTTCCACAAAACAATGTCAGTTTTAATTAAAATACTTTAAAATAATATAACTAAGAGATAAAAGAGAACAAAATCCAGCCAATTGTACAACGCATTTATCGGCAATACGAGGAATCTTTTGTTGCGGAATTTATTCGTTTCCTCTATTATTTTATGAATATTAAAACGTAATCTCTTGAAGTTGTTCCAAGTAGTCAAAGCGGATGGTTATAATGACGATAGCGATCAGATATTTTTAACTTACACGATAGAGAGCCACAGACAATTTTTAATGTAACTGATACCTAAAATATGAAAATTGTAATATAACTTTAATAAAGGCATTCTCCGTTTTTTCGGCATTCAAGAATTTTCGAATATAAAATTCCAAATTGATCCATAACGACGAGCGGTCCAAGTGACGTAAAATTAAATATATTACACATTAGACATAACAAAGTATTTTTTGTATCGACGTTGCACATTGGCGGAATACCATACAATGAATCAGCTGGTCTAAAATATTCATTAATATCTAATTGTCCGTACAATGATGTCAACATCCAACCGACTCTAGTGCTATCGCGCGAGTTGGATACCGCAATATCACTACTCTACTGATATTACATTCCCGCCTGCCCTCCTTCCTCGTGCCCGACGCCATGAAGTCCCGCGCACCCCGCCCGGGCCCCTCGCTCCACCCCCGCCAACCCCATAGGATAGGGTAATGAATTCGACCACAGCCGTTCTATCGATATGACCTATAAAAATTTATGACGCAATTATTGCTTAATCAGATCATGTACGAATTGTGCAAATACGTTGAGTGTTTTGCGTCGTAGGTCGATTGATTTAGCTTGATAATGTTTTAATATACTTACATATTTTTTTAACCTCCCCCTCCTAAATTGATGTATTTGTGTGTATGGCATATCTATGGCATTGTAGCTCCCGAATGAATGTACTAATTTCAATGCTGTTATTGTGTTCAATATCTGGTACTCCTGAATTAGTTCTTATAGTGTTAAATGAAAATCGGTTCTGCGGTTCCTAATTTTTTTTTCGTCTACAGTCGCTTTTGGGCATGGCTAGAAATTGCGATTATCTCTTTCATTGGCTATGAGGTCTAAAGCCTTCAAAGTTACTTAATCGAACTACTTACAGTTCGATTTATATACATTATATCCAATCTTTATCCAGACCTCTTACTATTTCAGCTTGTTTTAGTCTGGGTTGTCCCAAATTTCCATGTTTTTCCAGACAGGGGTCTACCATTTGCTTGTAGATTTTGTTGTAATTCCCAACAGTGTTTTAACGTGTAATGCGTTCACCCCTATCACTTAGGCCTTGGACTAGCTAAGAATAGTCTACGGCCGCCTTGGGAGTTTTGTTACTTACATTAATTGCATTGTGAAAGGGATACCTACCTACGTAACTATTCGCCTACTATTTCGTCCCCTATTTTATTACTATCCACTGAGCAAAATTAAGTTATAAATTGCCCTTGGTTAATTTATATGTGGAATGTAATTAAAACACTTGAACCACCTTCCTTAAAAATCGACTAGTAATTTTCATATCGTTATTTAAAACACCAACAAATGTTACGTAAATTTTGTTGCGCAGCCTTTTTCCTCCTTTTCTATTTTGCCGTTTTTCATTTTGTCGCGTGTCGCAAATATTTTGTTTTGTTAATATTATATCACGGCTTGTTGTGACACAATCGCGCACAATCGGTGCTGCCCGAATTCGCACCCGGCAGCAACGCAAATCACCGCACCAAATTATTCAGGCCTACCTTGATCCCCTCTCCCCTTTACTATGACATCGAAATCGCAGGAAACTCGGTATATAATGACGGATCATCTGAAACTGGATGCGTTATAATAGCAAAAGCGTGTCCCATAAAGAACATACTATGTTTGGTACATCTGGCTTGTTCCATTACGCGTCGCAACGCCCCGCGCCACGGTGTTTGAATATTTAAATTGTATTAAGTTATGATCGTCCTGATTGTTTATAGAGATTGGGTTCATTATATAACGAGCTAATATTAAATTAAGTTTAATATTTCTTAAATATAGAATTAATCGAGGAGCCTAGTGGCACAGAAAAGCACTAGTATGCTTTTCTGTACCGGGTTCGAATCCCGGGTAATCTTTGAAACACGAGTCTTGAAAGAAAAACTAAAATATTTCGCGTTCCCAGCTAATTGAGTGACCTCTTACATGAGTGGCACTTCATATTCTCGGCAACCGAAGTGATATCGTTACGATGTGACATGCCATTCGTCAAACAGAACAAACGCGTTATCAAATCAAAACAATTGCAGTATTTATCGGTAATCTACCCACCTGTGACCCAACGAGTGATTACGTTCTGATCCACCAAACCGATGCCCTATCAAATATTATTTGTATTTACGTCTGCATATGGTTTATTTTGGATCTGTACACAATAACATGAAAGGAAAATCGCCAATATTGTTTTTAATTATTACACGTACACTACATTAGCGTCGTATGTAAGTACCTACATGATTATCGTAGTTACATCGCAGGCCGTTCGTTACGGTTCTAATGCGGCAGTAGTTGGATTTTGTATTCCGCCACTGCTGTAGTATGCAATAGCCGGTCGGAATCAGTCGGAAACAAATGCAATGCTGGAAGCTACAACGCTCCCCGGATCGCTGCATAGTCGTAAACTTTGGCCCGACTTGCCACGTCCGTTGTACCGGGCGTTCATTTTTAAACAAGTGATTTAGTTACTGCAAAGTTGCACTGTTTCGCTTTCGAGTCAAATGCACTTGCGCTGGTTTTGACTTACCACTTACGTAGGCAGTAAGTACACGATGCGTAAAATATTTAAAAAAAAATGTGTTTTTTGTAGTTTATGCTAAGCCATCCTAGCTTTTTTTGTATCGCATCTAAAAAATGTGGTATAAACCGCAAATTTGTTTATGTTTCGGCGGCATCGGTCTGGTCTGACGCTAAGGCGTACCTGCATTGCCTTTATACAGCATTATTTTTGAGTGAGCGGGGCAAGACACTCTATATTATCTTCCTAGCCTATTAATATAATACATACAAAAATATATTTGTTTGTTTGACTGGGAATCACGCAAAAATGGCCTCATGGATTTGATTGAAGTTTGGTATGGACGTAGAGGTTACACTCTGCACTATCCCTAAGTGTATTTCCATTTCAAACCCTAACCATAGCATAGAGGCAGGGGCTCTTTACACTGTGCCATAAACATGTAAAGTTGGAAATGTATGTAACTCATGTCTAAAACTTGGTTGCGAAAACAAGACTTCCCTAACACTGTTACATCCAGTAAACATCAGTGAGTACGCAAGGCGGTGGCGACTAATCTTTTAGCGCGTCAGCGGCGCACGCACATACATTGCGGGTGAATTACGATCCGCCCCGAACGAAGCCGATGTAACGTACACACCTTACCCCGTTGTAAATTCCAACTTAGCCGGGAGAATTGTTCAGAACTAATAATCGAATTGTATGCGTCATGCAATCGAGTATTCCGCTTTATTACTTTCGTTGCGCACTGAACATTGTTGACACTTGCAATTTGCAGTCTGTAGTGTATTAAATTATTGATGATGCTCTGTTGTTTGCTAAATGTTGTGTATATGTAGGTATAGACGTTTGAAGTATTCTATCAGCTTAAACCTATCGTGTCCTAAACGCCTGTCAACACATTTCGGCGTGTTTATAATTGCAACGGCATACAAAGTCACAAAGCTGAGGGTCTATATATGACACATTTTCCATAAAAACTGGTTTGTAGTATCAACATTAAACTTTACAAAAGCGTTAAATGTTTAATTTCAAGCTCTTTAGCGGAAAGAAATAATTTAATTTCCACAAAAGTGGCGTGTGATCCTCGCCCCGCTGCTAACCGGAGTTAGTTCTTCATTATAACATTTTCCGTTTCCGGTCCTTGGATTTTGATTTATGACTTTAATTTGGCAAGGTTGGCAACGACAGGCCGAGACATGTCGGAGTGTTTTCAACGAGCCATCGTGCAATTGTTTAATTAATCTTAAAGCCAGGGAAGCTGTGGGTGCACTACACTTGGCCCAACTTTAAACTCGTTAAAAGTTCCTTTGAAACATTTGGCGTCAGATAAGCCGCAGTCAGACTTTGGTTCCGAGATTGTTAACTTATCTAGTGTTATAATTAAACATCGTTCCATGTTTAATTTCTCGCCATTTTGTTTCATTTGTGTTTTGTTTATTGAGACGAGTGCTTGTTCTTTGCTTTTTACGCGGTCATATATATCATTTATAATGTTTATCACTGTACCTTATTTCAACATAACAACTAAAAAAGGCATCGTAGAATTAGCTTCAAAACGACGAATTAACTCATCATTTAACTTATTCGTAGTAACGTTTAATTCAAAACGTTGCAAACCAATATTTATTAACGCCGAAAATATTAACATAGGTTCAAGTATAAACATTAAGGCTTGAATTACTGGAGCTGAGAGGACAATAAAGTGTTTGTATGGTCATTGAAGGCACTCCGGGGCGCTGTCGCTGTGATCACCAAAAGCATAGTACATAACAGCAAGCATTGAGCGAACAAGGCTCATTCCACGCGTACAAGATGGCCGACAATGGCCCTTAGCGGATAATTACTCAAATAGATTGCCCATTGGGGCATTGTCTGTGAGTATGTACTCACCGGCGTTATTAGAAATGTTTCTGACTATAAAGTCGAATAATATGGCCCTGATACGCTATCAGGGCCATATTATTCGACTTTATAGAACACTATTTTATTAATTTTAGATTATAATATCATTTTCGTTAATGTTTAGACGGAACAAATATCTTCTAATGGAATTTAATCATTCCATCTGTATATGCAACATGTTGAGGCGTACTCAACATAAATGAATAACACTTTATGTATTTAAGATTTTTTATACGATTATTACAATTAAAATACATAATTTATTGTGCTACGCGTAACGAGCGTGAGAGAAGAGAGAGGGCGAGAGTTGCCAACACTAAACTTAAATACTTCCTACAATGTTGCCAACTGGAAAATAAAATTAAAAAAATATTTATGTACACACCACATTTATTTGTTTTATACAACGCTATCAAGAAAATGATTTAAATAATCAATATAAAATTCTGATAAAGTTAAGTAAACTTGCCAAATAATTACCAACCTACTGCTTCATCCTATAATGTCAACGGTGATCATTTGTAGTGCGATTTTAATTTAACAAGCCATGTTAATAATTATTAGAAAATAATACCCAATAAATAATGTAATAAAAAAGAAAGCAACGTCTCCGCGGCTCCATTTCCGCCGGTCCGGGGCGAGACGCGGCACAATTTTTCCCGGTCCGCATCACGGGCATTTAATCAGGGGTTTTGATCAACACGTCCTCGCTTGGTAATATAATTACAGTTAACAGCAGTGCGTCGACGTTATCGCGGGTATAAATTAGAGCGATTTACATTTACGGGCGAGACATAGGCCCCGCCATTATCGTGAATGATGCGGGGTTAGGTGCGGGCCCGAGATCATCGCACCACGATTGGTAAGCAATTGCCAACCGAGCCAGTGCCTCGATGCCTCGTGGCTCGCTGTGCACTTGAATCAGACACTTTTTTAATATAATATAATATGCTCGAATTTACAATTCAACGAGCGAGATGGATTAAATATATCGATAACCATAGTCAGATTTTTAAAGCATTTCAATTTTCCAACAAAGGATAACAAATTAACAAGCTAAGATAATTGCTTAATTGAAGGTTTTGACTTAATTCTGAGCAGAGTAACTTAATTGATCCACTTTATCTTTTGTAGAAAGTTTTCAGCTTCCGTGTTGCTCCATTGGTTCGTGAGCCCATAGCGGAATGCTTCATGACCGCAAAAACACAGGAACACACTAGCTCACGTCTGTTCGCCTGAAATCTTAATAAAGTCGTTCATTACGCGTTCTCTCCAATTACATCCGTCATACCTCTCGTAAATTAAATTCCCATGCTCCTCGGCAAAACCTCTGCAAATTGGTCTTAATTTAGTCGAAACATATAGCCTTAATGGTAAGCGTATAAGCAATATCACTTGAATGCAGTACGTTGGGGGGTGGGGACGCCACACGCCGTCTAACGGTAGGGTTGCTTCCACATAATTCTCCGATATAATATTATTTATTATAGCCTGAGAGACAAACTCCTCCACTACGCAGTAATATGACTACAAATCGGGACTGCCTAAACTGATCGGAATTATTAAGTTAGGTACTCAAAAAAATTATACCATTACTTTGTAAACATTTATACAGTTATTCCACCGTTTATCGCACGTACCTTCTACTTGTTTGTGCTATCAATATAGATAGTTTCCTTATAGATATTGTGTATATTACATGAAACATTAAATTATATTAACCACAAATGATTAGTACCAAAAGTGTTTTACGTATAAATTCTAATATTAAGTATCTAACGTCACCAAATGGTTCCACATTGCTAAATCGCGATCGCTCTTTGTAAGCACTGCAAAATCATGGCCTTTAGTTAATGTATGCGAAATTAATTCGATTTACAACTCGGATATAATACGGATCACAATAGTACCACTGACGTTACGCTCTACGTGTCTCTATATATATTTAACTTCAGAATTACCTCGCCAACATTATTACCTTTCAATAATACAAGTCGTAAATATAAACACTGAACATATGTATTTAACCCACACTTTATTTAATGTTTAGAATGTTTACTTGCCATAAAATGCCATATTTAATCAGTCAGCTACACTTCCAAAATAGCTACCTACATGGGTTGTTATCTTTTATGACATTACAACATCAATAGACAGAACAGGCCGCATCCAGCCGTGACCTTAGTTACAGGCTAATATGGAAGAACATTTAAAAACTTGACTCTTCTGAAATTCGATTCCGTTCGACGCCGACGACTAACGTTGCACGTGCGTCGACTGGTTAAAGAATTCCACTGCATGTGCGCATTCACTACCAATATATAGCGCTGTCAACTAAACTTTTATCTCCACATAGCTAATCCGGCAAGATGAGCGGCCAATATTCTTTTAGTACATCTTACAGTGTCTTGATAACGGCACATACCCATTCTTGGAGCGGGCCCAAGGCCTCAAACAAATTAATATATTTTAGTGCTAATTTATTACAATGTTCTCTTACGCAAGCTTATACTGACATTTAGTAAATGCCAGCCAGCGGTAAATCGTGGCCGTTTGACGCGACAACCGAAAGCAATCTCATTTTGCCGCCTCAACATTGGTGGCGTCGTCAAAGCTTACTACATATCAGATTCATTATTAGAGGTTATCGACAAAAATCTCCAGCATCCAATCTCGCGGGAACGCTGGCGCACGTATTCTTGTAATTTCTGAGGCATAATTTTATTTATTAGAGTGTGCCCCGGCCCGAGAGGCGAGAGCACCCCATTTGCCGCTTCATTGACTTACAACGGCACTCCATAACACTTGGCACATATTTCTGTAGCGCCTCTCCCGCAGACGTAGGATCCCTCGCACCTCATTATATTGCGGATGACATTTAATAAAACATTATGGGTATCTCACAAACGGTTTTCGATAACCGTGTGCACTACATATGTAAAGCGTTTATCTGGAAAAATGTTGAGTACAGAAATGTTTACGAAAGCAGCTGTGTGGTGCGAGTAATAAATAAAAGCTAGGAATACGCGTTTAAACATAATTGCATGTTTCGTTGTATTTAGCGGGATATATTATTATTCGCACAGCAATAATTAGTAAATACTAACCAACAAAATTGAAATACGGTGATGTTGGTGCATATTAATATCTGCGGTATTAGTGAAATATATTTCTGCAACTATAATAGTTACAATACCTAAACAAAGGTTGTTCTTATTTTAGTGCAAAAACAACATGCCTAAAATATAAATGAAAACAGCTGCTAGGGGATTATAATGCAGATTGTAATCGGCAACCCGTCGTTGGCACAAACAACGGCGAAAAAATTCTGTCGCTACAAACACTTTGCTTCAAACTACTATCTCATTACAACACCTATTGTTTCTAAGCGTACCCACCCCTTTAGGTCTACGCGATATGTTAAGAAAATAGGTCCCAATAACTGCTTAACTTAATGGTGCAAATAATGACCTACGACATTAATCTGTATCAAGACTTCACTCGCCGTAAAGAACTTAAAGCAAAAGTTCATATAAGATAAACTGCCAAGTAATCGTCCTTTCAGCTTCCTATTGTACCGTAATCAGTAGGTATGGGCTCCGCCCCGCGCCGCCCCCACCCCATGCCAGTTGACAAATTGCAGTTCATCTCGATTTACCGCACAATTAGTTTTAGCATGTTACAATTATAGCATATTGTAATAAACTGTAGCGAGGTAGGACTGTAGCGTACCTACCGCGCTACAGAACAATGAGTGACTTTGAGTGAGTTTACTAAAAATAGCGATTGCGAATCAGTAGATATAATCACAATTAAAATAAAATAACACATAACATATTCTTAAGTATTAAAATGTTCATATTCCACTACGTTATTAGGCATAACTCGGGTTCCCTTACTCTATTGTTTCCGTCTCTATCTTCCTCTCTGCTTCTACTACAGGCACATACAACTTCATAATTTCTTGTTTTTATTCGTGGCTCGTTATCGTGGGTGTATTTTCTTCGTTAATTATGTGATTTACTGACCTTTTCTTTGTTTCGGATTTGTGATCTTCGGATCTTCTCAGTTGAGGGCGCGTTCCGATCCGGTTGTAGAATTAAGGAAAAAAAATATAATGACAATTAGTAAGTGCCCCCGTAGGCCTATACCAAATAAATGATTTGACTTTGACTTGACTTTGACTTTGCATTTTACTCGGATTAGATCATTTCTAAAATGGATTGATCAAAAATGTCTCGAATCTCTACTTAACTAATTTTCGAAAAACGCTCATTTTTATATGTTGCCTTGGTCTGAGTGTTACAGGGAGTGCTCCCACTTCATATCCTAGTACGCTACTCATAATACAAGGGTTAACCAGATTAGGACCACAGAGATGATCGTCTTGTAAAAGTGTACGTATTTTTATGAATCCCTTGGAGGTCTCACCGGGCGTCACACAGTTGTGACAATCACGGTAGATATTGAAGAACGCTCATTGAATCCTTCGACAAACTTTTATTTTTAAAATTGACGTCATCTATGACTAGATTTAGCACATGTTTCTTCCCAGTATGCTACCAACACAATTTGAAAGTCGAGTATTAACTCAAGAATATGCACATTTCCTTGTCTTGTTATAGAAACTTTCCTCCAACTTTCAAATCCGATGCGGGTCGGATTTCACAAAACAAAGGACCCACTTCAATGCAGAACTATGTATATTAACATCTGTAATGTGATATTTGTAAATAATTTTCCAGATATTTTTTGCACTATAGCGATTAGCATTGCCGATTACGTGGATCCACTCCAGAAGATATTATGTCTGTTATCATATTTTTTTTAAGCTTTTATTAGTGCAAACGAGGTAGGTTAGAAGGTACCTCATTTGTCATACTTCCTTTTCTTTCAATGCCATCGTTTAGTTTTACCAGGAATACCTAGTAAAGCTAATCTGATATTACTTAAAATTCACTGCCTCTCAGCCGTGATACAAAAGCGAAAAATGTTAAAAACTAATAAGGTAGGAAATATTGAATTTGTTCAGCCTGTCAAGTGCGAGTTAAGCAAATGCCTTGGTTCGTTTTATAGCGTTTGTGCGCGGCCGGCTGACGGATTTTGATTTATCATTTTAATTTGGCGAGCGGTGACGACGACCCGAGGTGTGCCCCGGGATCCCGCGGGATTCGTACAGACCCTCGGTTTAAACTCAAATCCCTTGTATTAAATAATTATTTTGTGGCTACATAAAATAAAATTAACAAATGATATTTCATTATAATTACTCAGATAATTAAAATCATTTTCGAGTTTCTTTGCTTCGTTTTATTTGGTTGCGTCTAGACGAAATACGTTTAGAAAGATAAGATAGAGGAAGTGAAGTGGGAAGTTATGTAAATCACGGGAATGTAAAGTCACACATGGCCGTTAGTGTTCGTCGGGCGAGCCTGCCGATGGGGTGGCTGAGGCAGTTAGCAGCTCAAGGCGTGATGACGTCACGCATCCCCTACTCCCGCCCTTCGCAGACGCCGCCGTCGCCGCCCGCCTTCATTTGTTTTCTGGTGTCACTTCTTATCTCGTCTCGCAATTATTACAATTTGTCCGCTCCTCCCCTTATCTTAGCGAGTTTGCTACTTCAGCATAAAGGCAACCGATTTCAGAAGATTCGCAGGATCATATTTAAGGAAAAATCTAGTTAGGTTTTTTCTGTAATTTTTGAAAAACTTTGAATAATGACAGGGCCGTAAATTACGGAGGTGGCCACGAAACGCAGCAGACAGCCGAGTTCGTTGTTCGTTGTTTTGCTAACTTCAGTTTTTCAACGCCGGCCAACGCGGTTCTTGTTTTGATAGAGCCATTTTACTCAACGGGCGATTTTTTATAATCTTGCTCGCACTTCGCGCAACAAGAGGAACAATTTTTTTTCAATCATTTATTATTCTTTTCTCTTCAGTTTTTGAATCGTTTCAGTGCTGAATATAATTATAGAGACTATAGATAATAAATATGTTATACGTTTATGTGGGCGGATACCTATATTACAAAATCAAAAGGTTGATTTAATAATATGGAGGCCTATAATGCAGCATTGAAGCTGTGCATAGTTCTCAAATTGGATTTGTAAGAGCCAATCGGTGGTATTGTTTTCCGAAATCTCTATCGCACTTGCAGCTTGTAGTCGAGCCGCGAGCTCGCACTAATGGCCATGTCCAGATCAACCTAGAAGCCTCGCGAGGCTGCCTCGTGCTGATGACGCGCGCGGGCTGGCTGCGCGGTCCCAATTCCGAACAGGTGTACATGAATTAACCGCTCACATAGGCGGTCGTTAGTGCTCCCGATTGCCGCTCAAACGCGCCGTCTCTATATTTTTATCGCTCCTTCGACGCAGGGGAGAGTCGCGCGCGCTCGTTGTCGCGACAAAATGTTCAATTTTAGATACAAATAAAAAAGGTCGGACGCGTCGCGCAGAATATTAACGGCGCACAATATGAACGTAGGCATCCGGAATTCGCGTCAAAAGTGCCAAAACGATGTTATTCTTTTCCGCGCGGAGGTAATAAGCGAAGCGGTCCCAGCCGTGCCGCGGATATGAAATCCAGAAATGTTTATGGTACGCGATAATGGGAAGGCATCGTATCCGATCCGGGTTTACGGACGAAAAGATCCACTCGTAATTAGAATCCTTAAGGCCTTTTGTAATAGCGTAATTGTTTCCCGTTGTCGCCTCGGAGCAAGCCGTTATTTCTATGAATGGAATGACTCGAATACAAAGAAGAGACTGCAAGCGTAACGCGGGTGCTCCAGTTTCGGTTGCAAATTTGCACAATGTGCTATATCATAGCCGCGTTAGAGTCGAGTTTGGGATGGCAGGTGGCGGGTGGGTGACGCACGTGTCACGTCGCGCAGTGATTGAGGGCCGCCAGTTGCATCGGCCGGTCCGGCGCGCGTGCCTATCCCGACCTGCGCCCCGTTTCGTTCGCCAAACGTCGTCACTTCTAATTGCATACGTAATTCAGCGAGCTATCTAAATAGCATAGTCAAGATGCTTACGAACGAGAAGGCACGACCACTGCGGCATCCCACTAATCGAATCGTTAAACTTTACTGACTTGTTTTATAGCAATACCGAGATATATCGTAATGTAATGATTGGCTCGGCTCTATAGCCAGATGGCCAAAGGTGTAGACTAATTAACTCGTTCAAGAAATGGAATCATGCGGTATGTACTCTATACCATAAAGCTTGCAGGGATACAGCTCTATGGATGTAGGTTGGTGCGCTGGTACAATGCTCGCGATACATAGACACACGGGTCGGTACACCGCAATAGCCCCGGAGCCATGTTAACACGCTTAGAACAGATTTGCCTATGAATTGCTCAACTCTACAATTCGATTGAATTATAGCCCTGCGGACCACTATAATAGTGTTCTTAATTGGCTCAGTCACCCTAGTGGCTGATATAGTTACTCGGTTATTTGTCTTAGGGTAGGGGGTATTATATTATTATAATAAACTTACTTATAGGTCTGATCATACAATATCCGAACGCTTGATTGTAGATAGAATCATATTATGTATTAGTTACATTATCGTATAGGTACATTAAATCAATGTCATAGTTATATAATTATGTGACATCGATAACGAATAGATCGCACTCGATGAAATACTTACCGGCTAAATTAACCAATAATTCCTGCATAATCTCAAAACATACTCCTTATCATTATCAACAGTGTGTCGTTACCCATTGTTGTGTATAAGTCTTTATCCATCTTTATCCCGTGCTAATTTTATTCAGATCTCTCCTAAGCAGAAATGGTTGCGTTTGTCTTATTACAGAAGTACGAAGTGCATAACTTCCTCTACCCAATACATGGGTTCAGTGTGGTCTCTCAATAGACTCCTCTAGTAATACCTATTTGCATACAAAGACGAACCCGTCGGTGACTTGCTCTTTGTCCGCAAATTTGTAAATTTTCTACAACAACGTACAAGCGAGTTCTTTGTATAGACTGACATAAAAGTATAGTGCTATCAAACTGAAATCAACAGAACAATGGCTGTATGAAGGTAAAAATAAGTAGCCGAAGATGAATCTTCTAGTTCAAACAAATGCTAGTGAGCGCATCCCACGTAAGAGATTAATTGCAACAACTTTCACTGACCAAAACGGTGTAGGATGGCAAAAGCAGAGCGAGGGAGAGAGCGGCTTTCCAAGGGAGCGGAACCCAACAGATTAAATTGCAAGTACGCTGATGTATTTATAGCGGACCGGAGACAAACGAGCGCGAGCGTGATGGACCTGCCTCGTTATGGGAATTAATCGGAGTTGCAGCGAACGAAACACCTGCATCGCCTAAACTGAAATATGCGCTGCGTCGCTTCATCTAGTAGTAGGTACCGTCCAAACCACTGAACATCAACGCGAACTAACATACACTTCTCTGCATTGCCTCCTCGTGCACCAACTCTTACTAATACCACACATTGACTGATATCGCAAAGTGATAGTTATTCATGAGGGAAAGGTTGAGTAGTGTGTTAGTGTAATGGCTTTGGCATATTTATCCCGCTAAATTATTTGCGGCAAAAGACAGAAAAGAAAAGCTTTGTGTCGGCTTTAAGAACCGTCAATAGCTAACCTATTCAAATTAAATTAGATCCTATTCCACTCACAAAGATTTTGACTTGTCTTTACTTGAAAGTTGGACAATAATTTCCATTCGAAGTAAAACCAATTTAAAAAGACGAATAAATAAGCGGAAATTTGCATCACAATTTCGGCTTTCCTTTAAATTCTACCACAATAGGTAAGTACGTACTCTTTAGAAGTAAATAGGACGTCATTATTGGGTAAAACGTAATATTTCAGGTTTACTAGGTAATGCAAGTTGTCGAGAACATCGATGCACACATTGAGTTGTTCTGTTTGATCATTATAGTCGGAGCGGCACCTGCGCCCCACGCAGCCTACATGAGCTAAAATGACCGCGAAATCGAATTATTGACCGTCCGCAACCATTCAATACGACTACGGAGTCCTATTGCCATTCCGACCGGTTTACCAAATACAGTTTCGGAGGTACTGAATCAGATATGATTGCTAAATAAGTAACTGCCTACCCGTGCTCTGTTAGCCAGAAAACAATAGAAATTCAATTCGATAATGTCTTAATTTTTTATTTGACGATCGGAATACTGAATTCAATCGTTGAGCAGTTTGATATAATTAGAGATATTTTTAATCGCTGTCTCCCTATGAAGCGACACCGAGCGACAGGAAGGCAAAATTCGCATTAACGGTTAAGCAACAATACAATGGGCGCTTTGATTCGCGCACAATGCAGCGAGCAGTCAACGACTGGTATTGTATTGCGTTCATTTAATACAATATTTATTTATATCATCTTCAAACAAAACTTAAAGAAGCTAAGTGGTCTAATTTAGCGCTAATTTAAGAGTTGAACGCCGTAGCGGGCGGGGCGGGCACGCCGCGGCCCGGCGCCTGCCACACTTTGTCATAACTTGGTCGGCCACGGCACGCGCTGGCTCACAGACACATTCATACTGCTTCATTTAACGCAGCTTTTGTTCTTACTCGCGGAAGCTAATCAAAACGTACGTGTATTTGGGATCTCAACTACAGTAATGAAAGTGTCGCCACTTATCGTTTAAGAGTCAGATGTTGTGAAGATTCCTATTATCATACGTCGATTTTATTAGGTATACATAGGTATAATACTGTAGTAGGGAATGTATCTACCTAGCCTATATATCTTTAATGGAATTTACTCAAAACTGTAAAAAGTAGGCTAGTATTTACTTACTAAGTTTTATAATACCGGAATATAATTTGGTGGATATAAATAACTACTGGCAAAATACCATGTCTAAATTAACATAATTTAAAATTCAAAACCGTATGAAACACTTCATTGCGGAGAGCACGCCACTGAAAGGGGCATATTTAATTCTTTCAGCAGCACTTTCCCAGGAATGAGTGGCAAAAAATCCTTTAAGAATATCAAGCACGTTTCGACTCGACTTTAGAAAAAGAAAAATACGGGTAAAATAATAAATAGCGGTATAATGGCGATCTTCACGCGAAAGATTAGCCACAAAAGCCAGGGGATTAGCAGTATTTATAAGGAGTGTTAGCGGCACGCCACAGGGCGGAGCTCGAGATGTTCCTCCTGGCTCCGGACTCACAAAAAGTGTTTTCTCCAATATTGGATAATGTACTGACAAGGAATTCTCGTTCATTGAATGTGGCCCAATATCCTGCGTTTAGTATCAAGTTAATTCCCATAGTTAATGCTCAAGTTAATTCGGATAACTTTTTTCGTGTTAGAAGTACAAATAAAACAATAACAACAAAATGGTTTTTTTCTTACGTTATACCTTCTCAGATGTATCATTAGTAGTGACTTTTGAATCTAACAATTATATTTCCAATAACGTTCTATTACACATTTTCCATTCTGGGGTACAAACGGAAAACAGAAAAGTGATCCGCCTATAATAGTTCGTAGCGAAGTAAATACATAACTCTACATTACCGCATCACTAGTTAATTCCACTTTACTCCAGTTACTGAGGCAAAGTTGGCATTGCGTGTTACTGTTTTGGGGCCAACTACGGGCCGGTCCCAGCGCGGACCCGCGTTCCCGCAACTTCGTCATAACTCGTTTACTTTGGACCTCCTAATTTGCTTACTGACTACGTACACCAGGCAGCTTGTCAGCATAATGTTATAGCATCTGCATCGTTCCACGCAGTATGGCAAAAGAACTTTTCCTTCTTATTTTTGAGACTGATCTCCGAGAAATGGTAGATATATAAAAGTCTAGTTGTTTACGAGAAAATATTGGAACAACACGAACAACATTATCAGATAGGATTATGAAGATTTATGTGCAAAGTTCGAAAGATTATTTAGCACGGCTTAGGACAAAGATTATTCTAAAATTGTATTCGTATAAGTTTTGCCTAAGTCTGTACTGTTCTATTTGTAGAGAAAATTATAATTAGTTTCACACGATTTCAGTGCGGACATATAGTTAAAGATATATGAGTACTCAATTGCGTACCTATTAATACAATAAACGTATGATTTGTGGCAAATGAGTGCAGTGATTGTTGGAGGCATTAAATCTCGCAGCGAGGTGGTACCAAGGTGGGTAATGAATACAAACTGCGGGCCGCGTGGTTAGCTCCGCAGTAAATTAAGGAGAGAGTGGTGGAGCCCGCGAATTGGAAACCACTACCGTAAACCTCGCGAGGAGGCGGCGGCGGCGGTGCCCTCCCCACCGGACCGTTCCTTGTACCTCTGATTACCCGGGAAACTGGAGTACTGGAAAAAATAGAAAAAATGTAATCCTCAAAGCAAATAGTCTTTATCATTTTATTAATTACAATCCAGTCGTTTATATTGATACAAGTATTTTAAAAGAGAACATAACTATGATATCGTGCAATAATAATCTCGCTCGTATTGATGGGCCCGTGCCCAACAGTGGGGCATTAAAAGGGCTGATATTATTATAATCATGATGCTTACAAAATTTATATACCCAGACAATACGACCCTAACTCTTCCTACTAAATGTTACGCTTCCTACTAAACCATTCTATGACATTGTACTGAATATTGAGCAGTCTAGAGTATTGCACATGTCTCACGATTTGCAATTACGCCAATCCGTAGAAATGGACGAATCGATAGGGGTCATCGGCACCATAGACATCATCCATGAGGTCGAACCCTCAGGAGGGTGTTCGCCACACATTATGACCCCACCGCGCTAACCCCGCAAACAGAATACCGGGAAAACATTGTAACGCCTCCTATTCTTTACGTTGCCTGCGGCAGGTACGTAATTATATTGCAAATGCTTTCTTACGAATCGCTTCTACAGCAAACCGTATCACTGCCGTAGTTTCGCTTGCTTATGTATCTATTTATCTCAAACTATTGCGATACTTTCCCGAATATATCCACTGGATCTGATTCTTTGAATAGAAATCTAGAAACTTCTTTTCCAATTTTCTCTCAATGGCCATTAGGATGAGAAATGTAAAGTAGAATCCCGGACGAAGTCGAGATATGTGTTCGAGAAGAATGAAATTTCGAACTAAACTGGCACGGCACCGGCGCGGCGCTAGGATTCTCTCAGCCGACGAACTGATATCAGGATGCAGACATTTTCTAAATTATTTGCATTTATCATGTACCACACGATACTACTTACTTACTTAATATTTTGAAAATAAAGTCAAGAAATTTAGATAGACCACGACTGCAAATGGAAATGTAGCTTTTCTTTCTATATCCCTCCACTAGATACAAGTTCACGATTATAGGGGTAAAGTACATATTAACTATGTTCGGGACATCGTTAACAGCTATACCAATATGACTAAGGATACCCTGTTGTTATGAAGGCGGCGATACAAGTAGGAGTAGTACAAGGCCTCTGAAATGGTGACTTAACGCAGTGTCAACAGGTTACTTGAGTCAAGTTGACAGTGTGTAATTTTGCGCGGGCGGACCAACTTGCGGACGGGACCCCTCGCCTATTTGCGACCCCGCAAGTAACTTTAAACTTGAGACCAATATATATAGCGTGCTTTGGAGTTCTAAGCCTACGACCCGTTCGTAGATTTACCTGGATACTAGTGTAGGTAATGGCTACTTTGGCTGCATATTGCTAAATTTATTGGCATTACATTCTTGATATTGATCTAGATTCCTATCATAACAATTTATTAATATTATTTAAGTACTATATGAGGAACAGATAAAGTGATGATCAGAATGTTGCAATAGTATGGAAATACGATGACAGATGAATGAAAGAAGTATGAGACTGATGAAACGAAATGACCAGAGTGATGAGTATATATATATAGCTATGAAGAGAATGATATTAAATTACCTTCGAAGTACAAAGGTAAAAAATTATGTCTAATTACGTTTTACTTACTTTTTCTAAACTGATCTTACTGAACTGCAAAGAATAAAATGCAACAGCGTAGCGTGCAATAAACAAGCAGAAGTTACTTTATTAGGACCACAGACTGGCTAATGCAAATTAAATAGGAAGGTACACGATTCTCTCGTAGATAGCAATATTTTCATATTAAGAATATGAGCCCCTGCTGGCAAACATAATTTCTCTTTCCGATGGAAGCTAGAGACGAGGTGCATTTTATAACCAACCACCATGTCAAAGATGTTCTTGGAAAACCATAACTAATCACCAGCAAGACTAATAGTTGTTATTGCTTATTATTACATGTACCTTAGTTTTTAAGGTGCCTCGGGAAAAATTAAAACTAGAGCAAAGAGTGTTCACTTCAAAATTATAACTAGTCCTATAAGAAGTAGTTCCGTCTGCTTAAATGCTGAACTAGACTCTAGACTGGCTAAACCATTAGTCATAGCTGCTTTTATATAACCTTTTCCACGTTCCTAATAGTGCGAGCTCATTTTAAAGTCAAAGTTTGAAAATTTGCATTTATATGGTAGGTAACTGGACGCTCATAATTTGTTCTACATGTTTAAAAGAAAGTGTTTCAGTCACTCATGCTCGTTCAGGGTTGAAATCGCGGGAACAATGGCATATCAAAAGGTCTGAGGTTTCCATACGATCGCCCAAATGTGACCGTTGGGCAAAATTGAAAGCGGTCGATGATTTTTGTGGAAAACAAGTTTGTACGACAAATGGGTTGACATTCATGATATGGTACTTAACCTCGTAGTAATAGGTATTTTATATAGTAGGTACCTGACCGTTCTTATCGGTGTATTCATATATTTTTGACATTTATGAAGAAGGTAAATTTTCATTCAAATTGCTGAATAGTTCACTGATTACGAATCAGTTATGCCCTAATTATTATTGCTGACAATGGGCCCTTTTCTTATTTAGGATCGATCGTTGATTGCTTCATTACTATATACCGAAACTGACGCAAGTGAGCGAGCAACGCTTACCCAGATCAGCCTGCTTCCAAGGAGAGTGGCACGAAGCAGTCCCGTCTAAGGAATGCTTAATCTTTTAATAGAGCTCGATATTATTACTAGTAGGTATCTACGTAATACATCTGACATAAGTTATCAATTTCAAAGCACTTCCTTATTCTTTGATCGGAGGTTGCGATCTGTGGAGCCAGTGAGTTTTCGCCGTTATTTCTTTAGCCAGAAATCCGCTCGCAAAGTTTAGTTAGGAATTATGTACACCTATCTTCGTACCGCGCCACATATTTTGTGTAGACGGTAGGCAGGGGAAGTTTCCGTTTCATGTTGAAAATCTTCCCCTACGCGTATGTATTAGGACAGGTTTGATAAAGCATTTTAAATTTTGATTCGAAACATAAGGGATGCATACTTACATATTTTTTAGATCTAATACCGTCTTCTGTGACGTTCTAAACGTATCTTGCGAAAGATCTGATGAGATGGAAAAGAGAGAAAGTTTGCTATTTATTTTTCGTCTAAACGCTCTACTACATAGATAATTTTAAGCCCACAAATAAAGTTAATACATATTAACGTAGTAGGGCAAAGCACACACGCTAAAGTGAACTTTATCGCGAACCTCTGTCGCGCGCGACTGCGCTCGACATCCGTATATCAGAGGCAGTAAAGTTGACTTTTAATTGTTGTCAAATTGGTCGCTTCGGCGCCTCTCCGTCCATGTGTGCTAACCCTAAGCCATAATTAATTTCGCAATAAACGGTAACTGCTAAATAGATAGGTACTCAATTTGAAATTCACACGTCTTTGAATGTTAAAGAGGTAGGTAACAAACAATTGTAGATTCATTTTCAATGAAAAGTGAAATTACAAAACGTAAGTAATTTGCCGTTAATTCAACAGTTTTGTTATCCTTATGTAAGCGACTGTACCTGAACTAAGTAAACAAATTTCCGAGGGGGGTGGCATGTTTGTTGTGCCGTCTCGCCGCGAATACCTCTCCTGTGTAATATTGGGAAAAACTTGCGGTCCGACGGATAGTTGCGGGGGTCAAGTTAATGATATCGCCGCCATTTGCGGACGAGTCCCCGCTCCGAATTGCGCCCGGGCACGTTAATGGGCTCAGCTACAGCGCTCTGAATATTTTAAAGGACATTCGCTGAAATTACTACAAAAATAATGTCGCTTTGCTTGTACCGAATTACCCGAGAAACGGTTTAGAGACCGGCAATAAATATGCACGGAATCCTCTTCCTATTGCCTCTTTGAAAATTGCTTTTCGGATTAAACATTTTGAGTCGGGGGTTTTTAGCTTGGTTTAGATAAAAAGCAGTCAACGCGGTTTTATAACAAAACATTCACTTTGAGATAGCCTAGTACCGATTCATGATCTGTGTACCGAACTATCTTTAGATTTGTCATAAAGGAAGTGCTGTGAAAACTAAGGCTCGCGTGGGTACATAGGTTTCAGTGTAGCAAGTTAAATAAGTATTATATGAGGCTCAGTGATAGAATAAAACGAGCGTCCGCCCGGCGCGGCGTGGTTGCTGAGGGAGTGTGCTGTCGGCCCCACCCGCGCTCGCGCCGCGCGCAGACAGCGCGCTACGTGCGCCGCATAATGCACCGTCCGTCCCGTGCAAAATTCACAACTACGTATCCCCCGGCAAAATAAATTTACTACCTCCATCTTATTTGCTCTAATTCGCGAAAACTGCAACTCTCGAAACTACGGTCTTCGCGTAATGATCGTACGACGCACCGTTTGCAGAATTAGCGATGAGCTGCGAGACTGTTTCGTTTGGGTTTTTAATTTGTATATAAAAGGGGAAATTGCGAAATTCTTACGAAGTCTCGTATTCAACTCATTCAGTTGAACTTCTTATGCGAACTTCTTATGCATTTTGCAAAATGCAAAAGTTTGCTAGGTAGTACTTACGCGTGCTGGTGCGCCATGGATGCACGCGATGCATGCAAACGCGAGGCGACCTCCCCCAACTTTTTCACTCCGGAAATCTTCATTTAAATAATGTTTCCTGAAATAAATGCGTATCGCTATACCTCTCGAAATCTTGTGTATTGAAGTTGGATTTCTGCCTAAACCGGGAATGTTGTAGGTTTTCATGTACCTACTTACATACGTACTGATAGAATAAAAAATACGGGAATACTTAATAAATACTTCTATTCAACGCGGCAAAACTTTGTATATTATGGCGGCACACACGAACTGTCAAACTACTCTCCTGTCATCATAGAGTTGCACCGCTAGTGATGGGACATCGCTGCACAGCGAGTGAACGATCACCGGTAACAGTACCTACCTAGGTACTCTTGGTGTGATGTAAGAATAGTTACATGAGCAGGTACCTAATTATAGTAAAGGAATTCAGAAATTTACGTGCCTACTGAGATTTAAAGTTAAAAAGATAAAACCAATAAAGTTGCATGAAGTAAGTAGTATGAAAATGGTAGGTGAGTAACCTGACACGTCTTTATCTTCAGAATTATTTTCAAGCTTCAAGCGAATTGTGGAATAACATGACGTCATGGCGCGGAGTACGGAAAATCGACGGCCTGCCCTCTCGCCGCACGACCCCTTCATTCACCTTACCCTTTAGCCCTTTTGAGCACGTTGCTTCGGTTATTCGATTTAAATAAAGTCAAGACCTTTTGTTGTGTTCCCTCACTGAACAGACAATGTTTGTTATTGATAGGCATTACGAGGTTGACACAACTTTTCGTAGCTCGTCCTATTTTTCTAGTTGAACTGTTGCACAATTTCACGAAGTTAATCTTAATGTCAGTGTTTCTCATTGCTTTATTTCTGAACATTAATATTGTAATCTTCTGCGATATTAATTATCCCGCTGGTGAGGATTCGCGTTTTGTTTCAGTTGTTTGTACGGATGTAAGAGTAAACTTGGGATCATAATCCTAAACTACTAATAGAGACGCCTGGGAGTACAAAGGATCTTGACTACAATTTGATTAAAATATGACATTCTAATTTAAGCCGTACATAGACATAATAAAGTCGGATAATACCTCTAAAATCGTCTCTAAGCCTTTGTGAGATCATCGACAATTCGTCATGGTTTGTTTAGTAAGCCGAAGTGCGAAGAGCTTTGAGTAACTGGTGCTATTTGTTTACAAAAATATTTTCCTTTATTGAAACCAATACTTTTAAATTCTAGAAATACTGAGTGTCCATAGATATAAGCTGAAGTAAACTATTATGAACAGCTTCAAACGAAATCCCAATCCATCAGTCACCGCCATATCCCCTTTCTACACTATTTTAGGTATAATATTTTTCCGTTCATTCCCATTCCCTCCAACTCCTTCGCCATCTTATACTTCATGACTCTCACTAGTTTCTGTATTAGGTAGAAAAAATCCTCCTTGGCTAGACTGTCTCTGTTTTATTTTATCTTCTATGCCATCTTCCTTACATATCTTCCCTTTTCTTTCCAAAAATATAATTATGACAATGTTTCTATCCTGCAGTCTTGCACTATTTGCTCAAACCAGTTTTTGACATCAAGTACTCACGTATTCATGGTCGTTAAATGTTCTCTATTCTATCGCTATTATAGTGATACTATTACACACACTTCACTATAAACACTCTGTTCAATTTCTCGGAATGACAGATAATATGGCGAACATTCGCGTTATAGAGCTTTGTCCTGCAATGAGACATGCATGTATCACCTACCTAGATGATAATATTTTGTCTTGTTCGATAGATTTGAAAAATCTACTTCTTATAAGCGAATCTAATAAAATAAAAAAATATAAGTATATTACCGAGGAAAATATCAAAAACAATCTTTGAACGCCTTCGTGAGATATTAACCAATAAAATAAAGGAAGAAAATTATAATAACAGGTAGGTACATTGATAATAAGTTTAGTACACAGCTTTCTCTCGGCTCGCAGTAGGCTTTTGTCTGGCTCGGTTCTTATTAACGTGCATAAATATCAGTCCCCTGCCGCCTCGCGCCCAATTTACCGGCGGAACGCGACGTTCAAAACAAATCAACGAGTAGGTAGGTAGGTGACTACTGAACATGCAGGTAATTTGCTTCGCATAATAAAAAGGATTTTTTAGAGAACCTAGGTCAAAGTTTTTAAAGCATGTGAGTAGGTTGTAGTTAATAACCTAAGATAAATTCCGTGTTAAGAAATCACGTGTTGATTATGAAGTCAAATTGTGGACTTGTATGTATAGTATATACTATGTTCTTGTTACGGTTAAAGCACTACCTGACTACTACTAACTAGTTAAATTCTGAAATATAGTTTGACCATAAGATTAAACAATTTAGGTACCTACCTATTAGATATAACTTTAACTGCGGATTCATTCAAAAATAAGATGGTATTTACTTACTTAAGAAATAGGAACTAGGTACGCATTAAAGTAGGCAACATTATTTTCTTCTCCAGTATTTAAACATTGTTTTAGCAATCAGGCAATGCAAATATTTAAACAACTAGTAGCATATAGTGGGATTCATTCTATCATCATCATCGTCATCGTCATCAACATCATTATTATCATCAGGGGTACTTATATCTAAATAACGAAGAACCATATTTTGTGGCCGATTACTAACATAAAAAAATAATTAGTGCATTTTATAATAGGTATTTTTGTTATTGAGACTCACTCCTTCCCGGTTTTCAATTTTTTGTGGCTATCCAGAACATACCTAGAAAGGCATTAACTTAAAGTAAATGTTGTAATAATATAAAAGTTTTTTGTATGGAGTTTAATTGTTTGGCTTTATGGATTATCTTAGACTTAGAAGAAGTAAACACATTTATGTACTAGAGCATGAAAGGCAGCATTTACGAGCATGAGAAGTGAAAAGTGTACTTAGTGGCTTAGCATGATACATAGACCAATTTGTAGATCCTACCTATTCCTTGGCCAGGCAGGACATCCCTCGACTAAATTCTTTGTTTCAAGATAGTTTTTTTTTGTTATTTTTATTCTATTAGAACCTACAACATGTGTCGCGAACAACATACATAGTTACCAAGTGCTTACACTCCGTTTAAATTTACCTATATTATTTCTTCAACTAAGGTCGATATTAACTCAAAGCAAAGTAATTTACTAACATAATAGGTAGATTTTATTAATTAGTTTATTACGAATTTCTCCTTTTATGTACTAACAAACATTTGGCTTTGTCTGTTCGTTCATTCGAGAGCCCAAGCGCGCTAAATTTGAATTCATGTTACAAACGGGCTACATAAACCAATTATTGAGTAGAACCAATGGCGGGTGCCGGGTGGCAGAGCGGCGCGGCGCGGCACGAGGTGAATCAATAATTCACAATATGCCCGCTAGAGGGCAACGCCGCCGTGGACGGCCGGTGCGCTGCGCGCCCACACCACTCCTCCACGTTGCGCATCCGTATGCTAAACCTTGCAGCGACGTGCAACAGATGACTTGATATATTTTTTGTATGTTTTTTTGATTTAGCATGATGGTTTATCTAAATTTAATGAATTAAATAACACCGAATCATACAATTATTTTTAAAATTCTATTTATAATAAAAAAATATGTAATTTAATAAACAATATTTCTCTAAAAACATACGGAAACGCAATTACAGCAACAAATGTTGGTCACATTACTGACATAACATACATCCAAACTTTTATACTTAAATGAGTATATTTTGGAACGACAATATCAAAAAACATACCCACATTGTACGCCATCCCAAAGTCACAGCGGGCTGTCGCTTATAGTCAGCTGCTGCTTAGCTTGCCGTTTCGTGTCGCGCTTCTTGTCCGCTTTCAATGTTTTCCGTTTTATTTTGTTATTTCTGTGATGCAAACCGATTTTTTAACTAATATTTATATTATTACGTTAATGTGAATGAAACTGTGCGATATAATAGTGCAATCAGCCTCCGGACAGCAGACAGAACGAGGTAACGCCTTAATATTTTTGTTTGTCGCGAACATAACCTCGTTGACATCACGTACGATGCTAAATTTCAGCCGTTTAGGTTTTTATGTGAATTTGTAGTGTCTTAAGATACTGTACTAAAATGATTCAATAGCATTACAGTGCATAATCGTATTGTTTAATGTTATACGGACACCTACCTAGTCTGGTCAGATTGTTTCAGTACCTATTGTGTCGTTGTTTTCGTAATATTTTCTCTGTAATGAAAAATATACTCACTAAACTACGACAATTTAAGACGTATTATATCGCATTTCGGGAAGATTTTGCATATTGGAATAACGGTAGGTACTTAATGTATTATTGTTTTGTACATATTCTCAGTGAATATTGTTGTTTCAACGTGAATCACTGACAATGCTTGGCTTATGTACTGCTTGATTGATAAAACATTGACAATGACATCGTCGTTCCATAGGGGGCGCTTTTTCCGCTAATTTACTGACCATGAAATCCAAACTCCCTGTTTGGGTTGAGTATGTACCTACCTACTAGGTACCTAACCCTAAAAGCATAAAGGCCGTAGGTACGCAGTGTAATACCCGCACCGCTCCTGTGCGTAGGCAATGCGACAAAACCTCTACACCTAAATTGAAAGCGCACTAGAGGTTGGTATTGGTAGCTAGTTAGGATTCATCACTTTTTCATCTGTAATGTCTTGATTTCACGTAACGAGTAAAATGGCGAGACAGTGCTCTGTAGATGCAGTGCTTGGTACCTACGCACTGCACGTAGAGCACTGTCTCGCCGTTCTACTCGTTACATGTAAACAAGTCTATAAAGTTACCTAGGTAGGTAGGTACCTACTTTGGGTACTTACAAGGCCATCGATGGGGTTTCTGATATGCACTCTCTTAGATACCTAATTTCACGCCATGCTATGTTCCACAGGTTGATAAAAAAAAAATCCTTGCGTGATGCTCGAACAGACACAGATATGTATTTCCAAAAATAATTGTTTTTGGGTTCAAAGACATCAAATTGGGTAATTTTTTATATCTTAAATAATGTAGGTACAGTACGGACAGCCGAGATACAGTATTATAATAGTTTAATTAAATGGATAATAAATAAATACATAGATTTATACCTAGTTTACACGAGCTTAGTTCTTCCTAACCTGCACATTGACAAGTACCCAATTTCACGTAGTATCAGTAACACGTCAAAGTAGAACATCGTTATTTAGGCGCGTTCGCTCAAAATAAGCGGTGCGAACGATACATAGTAAAACGATTGTAAACAGGGACCGTGGTGGCTTCGAAGAGATGAAGTTAGCAATGCGGCTCAACTTTAAGAGCTAGCAACCGAAGATCAAAATTAATACAAAATGTTTATGATATGCTGTAGCAGTTAACACGACTCAGCAAGCGAGTCAAGTCTTTACTAATATTAAAAAAAGGACATGTTTGTGATTTTGTTCTTTTGGATGTAGGGGCTAATCTCCGATTTACTGGTGTGAATTTATCTAGGTGCCGCAGGCGGAGTCGCGGGAACAGTTAATGTTTCCATACTTAGATGCTATGTTATAACAATGATTCAATTACCTTTTACTCTACAAAGTTTCTACGTCTGATTAGGGCTAAAGTTCGATAAATATTCGGCACATTAACTGAATATTCGGCGCATCGCTAACACATATCTACCTTTATATTTAGCAAACTTGACGGTATATTGTGTCAACGGCCAAACGCACACGCACTAACTTCCTACCAGTTCTATGCACCTATACCTAATTAGATTTCACAACAGCTGTTATATAGCTTTACTAGCAGTATACCGTATTTTATTGCTATCCATAACGGCATAGTAATGTTTAATTAATTAGAGTGTTAATTTTATCGTAAGTTGGGTAATCGAATTACCGTATTACAAGTAATGCTGACATCTAGAGACGAGTATAGTTAAAAGCTTCAGTGATAATTGGGAGACTGTAAGGAAGCAGCATAGTTCAAGGCAAAAGCATTACAATATAAAGTGGTTTTCTTCTTCCTTATTCTCTGAATTCTTTGGACCGCGACTTTTGTATTGGTGATCTCCCTGCAAATCTTAATACCATACGCCACGATTAGCCACTCCGGTAAAAACTGCCGCCTATTCGGTATTAACCTTTGTTCTGAGGTGGCTATCTCCTTTTCGGCTCCTATTTTATGCTTTTCCAGCTCGTGCCCATCGATCCGATTGTTATCCCCGAAAGAGCTAAAGGTTACTATTTAAACACAGCTTTGTCTTGATTAAAAATAAAATACAACCGAATTGAGAACCTCTTCCTTTTTGAAGTCGGTTAAAAATAGTCTGGTGTTGATCCATCCATCCATTAGCCGAAAGACGTCCACTGCTGGACATTGGCTTCCCCGAGCGATTACCACTGGTAGTGGTTGGTAGTGACGTGGTTCGAATCCTGGTAGGGACGAACTTTATGAGTTGAGCACGAATGTTTGTACCCAATTCATGGATATTTAATATCTATATAAGTAATATATACTGGGCTCGCCTCCAGTGCATTGTACGGTACCCCATAATACATGCGTTACTCTTAATGTGGGACCGAATAGTTCGTGTGTTCGTCTGGCGATATTATTAACGGGAGTCGAAATGTTTAAAGTGATCAGGTCCAATCTGCGCCTTTCGATCACAGTGTCTAATGATTACATATGGGAAAACGTTGTTAAATACAAATGAGTAGCTGAATAACGTTAGCAAATGTCGACTTTTGTCGAAAATGTCCGTCTCGTCGGCCATATTCCGTTTAATGTCGCAATATTGTGAGCGTCGGCGGGCGGCCGCGGCCGGTCGCATGCATTTACATACATTAATGCGGACGCTGCACATGCATGCACCTCGCTCTGAATGTGTGTGCGTTGCGAATTAACTGTAATTGAGCCATTTCGACAGCGGCGGGCCGCGCTCTACTACCTCTGCAGTTTGGCCGCTATGCCGCCGCCACTTTCCGCTCACCGGTTTATCTATCACAAACATTATTAAACATTATCCACTTGTCACTATCTTGTCGTTGATTATGGCCCGCAGGGTGTGCATATTGAATGTGTTGTTGCGAGATTCAAACATTTCAAATGATTTTGCTTTTTAAAGAATGTAATAATTTCACAAGCGTTTGTCCTGTCGGTGATGAAAACTAACCGATGCGAGCGCACTGGATATTCATCTTCAGCTTCACCCCTTTCTAGAGAAACAAACAGGGGCGTCGGAATTTTGTTATTAGCATTACTGAGAGGGTAGGTTCCTCTGCTGTCGCACACCTGACTGATTGATAGCGCTTCTTTCCACCTCGGGTCGAGCTTGTAATCGAGCCATTAATAAACTTTACTGCCTCCAAGTATATCCTGCGGAGTCGTTATTTGCTTAATGGGCTGGCAAACGGCTCGAGCACGAGACACCTGTGTAGCTTCGACCATTGTAAACGTTAATTGACATATTGATGAGCAGGTTCCGAAAAA
This sequence comes from Pheosia gnoma, assembly GCA_905404115.1. NCBI lineage: Eukaryota > Metazoa > Arthropoda > Insecta > Lepidoptera > Notodontidae > Pheosia > Pheosia gnoma. Next base: position 4,436,846 of record FR989894.1, on the reverse strand, counting down.
GTAGAGCTCATTACAGATTTTGTCCATGCTGAGGGACAGGAGCCGTAAAGGAACAGGTACTAAATCGCTCATAGCCTACTTATAATATTATGCGTCTATAAACTAAAAACCGATCCATCCTTTAAAATAAATTTTATCGCAGCTTTTGCTGGAATAAATAGAGTTGAGAATTATTTTATTTGGTTTCCAAATTATCTGACAGTGGGTCGAGCTAATGTCACTCGACGCTTGACAAAGCGGCTGTTGGCACGGAGAGGCTTTGCTCGCAGCGATGTAAACAAAGAGGACAAAAAGGTTGAAGCAAAAGTAATAAAAGTTTTATTAATGTTCCAGTTTATACTTAAAAGGGGGAAATTACAACTGCTGAAGAAGTAGACTCGTTAGTGTTGCGTTTTTAATTTTATTTTCTCCTTACTGACACGTCCCATTACTGCTGAATAATAATTTGACTTTCAAAAATCTCGCTACGGCTTGGCATGTAGTCTATAAACGTATTATCAGCCACCCACAATACCATGCAATTGAGTGTATTATTGTGAATCGCAGTGTTGCGACTGCAAGGGCTGTCGCCCGAGACTCGACACCGACTCGGGATTTACTTGACAGAATTTAAACGGCGAGAAGACAAGGGAGGCGCGTCGTAAAAAAGGGCAAAGCTATAATTGCGGTGGAGTGCGGGCGGCATCGCTATGCCTCGCTGCCGCATGGGCGCACGAGCTCGGCCGCTTCCTTCCGCCCGCCCCGTGATTGAAAGTTGACATTGAACGGCGCGGGGTGGCGCCAGGTACGGCCCTCGCTATTTTTGACCCGGCGACCTATCGCGCCGGCGATCGGCCTCGCAAGAAACTTGCCGTTTTAATCGCGTGAATGTGCCCTACGGTTTGCAAATGCGCACAATATTAAGCTTTCGTGTTTCATCGCAAATTGGCGTCGCGTTTGTGCTCCTTGGCTGCAATTAAATACTGAAAACATCAATTTGGAATAATAAAAATTTTATAATTCGCAAAATGAGGTCGTAGTTTTAATGCCTCCTATTTTCTATTACACAAAATTTATATCCAGTGTCGTAATTTTAATCCCAATGCAATAAAAAGGGTGTTTATAAGCTAGTCGTGTATTCGGTCTGCAGCAAAGTAGCTCCAAAAGGTTCAAGGTTCTTTAGTCCACTCGGTGCCTTTATCTACTGGGACTGCGATTCCTGTATACTTTTTTTTCTTCAGTTCACTTGGACTACATTGCAATATCACTAAAAAGGGCCCTAATTGTAATTGTAACGTGTTTTTTTTTCGATTTGATAGTTGGTCGGCGACATGGGCGTTCTTAGCTTAGCTATAATTAATTGATGCCGGTTCTGCGGGGCTTAGATATATTTTTTTCTTCCCTGTATCGTTATTCTGATCGATCAATCGGGCCAATTTAAATCGAAACAAATGGAGACAATGTTAACACCGTTGCCACGGCCTAGTCACTAGAATTGGGTCAACGCCTACCGACAAAAGGTGCGGCGTCAGATAGCGGCGAACCCGGCGTCCAGCTGGTGCTACGCCACGCCACGGCCGTCCTAAAACAAAGAACAATGAAACATATCTCGTTTATTTACGTTTTCCGCGTTCCGTTTTTTCTGTACGGGACCAATGTATAGATAATCATTAGGAGTTGTATCCGCAGCCCTTTAATGTGTTTGCATGCTCGACAATTTGATACGACGTCTGTTTGCTTTGTTGCCATTTTGCCTTCCCGATTAGGGTCGCATCCGAGCTCCGTATTTATTAGCGCGCAGCACTCGCGACACGACTTTCATTTTATACGTATACAACATACCTACTTAAATATATAATACAATGTTATGAATGTGCTTTAAGAGTTTACAGAAAAATAGAGAAGCCTGATTTATTAAATAAACTTAAATCAATTGGCAGAGTTTAGAAGTGAAGATGATAGCTAAACGGCCGAACGTGCACATTGTAAAAAAAGCCTGCATTTTCTCTCCAAAGACATCCACCCTCGAACCTCGTAAGATTTCCAATTACATATGCAAATATTTTAGGGGGTTTTAGTCAAACTAGGAAGCCTTATAAATTCGCCATTACCATCCGGTCCGTCCGTCAGTTCGTATGTCCAATTCACAGCTATTTTATTTAGAGACTTAGGTACAAATATTAGTGACCGCTTCAAAGATATGTTTTAGAAGAAAAACTGATTTGTTGACTAATTTTTATATTTTCATTGTCACTAAGATTTAATGTTTGGTATGTCGCGTAGTTTTTGCGCGGTCTTGGCCGTCTGGCTCGCAAACATGACATTTCTGGATAGTGGAGGAGGCTATAGGAAGCTCGGCGGCGGAAGGACATGTCACTCACGCCGCGCTGACGCCTGTCTGCTTTCAGTAGAGCGCCAGGCGAGCTTCCGACCTGACCCCCGACACCGACGCTATTCAACGTCACATAAGTCCATAATTGCCACGCCGTTTACCATTGACGGCTTAGCAACGATCCGTGTACGATTATTAGGTACTTAAGTCTGTTTAGGTAGTTTATGTGAATTATTTATTAACTCCTCACCAATTAACATAATGTTGAGAGCAAAATAAATTTCTATAATTACAGTATATTGCGCGAATGTATACCCGAGGCTACAAATAACAAAAAATAATGAATAATTGTTTGGTAAAATTATTAAGCCTTTTTAGCTGTAGTAGAGATGAGAAATGTGGAGTGAAAAAAAATCACGTGTAATGTTAACATTTGACAATTGTGCGTGTTGTCCAAAAGTTGAAAAAGAACAAGTTATGTGGGAGCACACACTTGGCGGTGCGTGTGGGGGCACCGACCGCAATCGTATATTTAATGAATTAACACATCAAACGGCATATTTATACTGAAAAGTTTGAAAAAGAGCGCTACGACTTGTTTGTTGTTACGGTCTGTATAGCCACCGCTTGTTTTCAGTTATTCGTCCAGATTTATGAAAATTCTGAGTCTCCTTTTGAATGCGGATATGTTTTTTTTAAATTTTATTACAAACCGTATTTCACTAAACACACTAAATACTCAACTTATTGACCGGAATCAGAGTTGACGCGGACTGGACTTGAGCAGTACTGCCCTCTAATGTCATCCAAAATCCAAACTATCTTCATAGAAAAGGAGAGTGGGTCTTGTTGACCTAAAAAAGGTACGTTTGGTCTGCTTTTGCTTCGCTATGCACGTAATGAAATAATATCGAACTATGTAATGCTAATTATTTATTATTTTATTGGGCATTGACAGTGTCTATGTATGGAAATAGGCCGGTCCGAGCATTAGGGCTGCGTGCGACCTCGGAGCCTTTCATACATTTTGGTTAAAAATACCTACTTGCTTTGTTAAGATCTTTTGAATATAGATAATTGTCCTTAATTTTAACATTACAAAAGTTTTATTCTGTTCATACAGTGTAAATTAACTATATTACATCTTTAAACTCAGTTATGACTGCGATCACATGATGAGTAAAGTAACCAATCATATCAGGCATGTTTATGACATTAACTTTCTATCAAGGACGTTATTATTACGTCTTATGATCCGCTTGTACATCTACGTACGTGTTGGCCATGTGCTCCGATAATAAATTGCTCACTTATCTAACTTGGCCACTGTTTTTTCCATCACCGGGTCTACGATGATCGAAAGCTAGCAGCCCTAAGTAGTCGGCAGTTTATCACGTGCGAACCGGGTCGGCCGACGGAGCTCGCCGGTGACGTGCCCGCCGCCATAATGTCCTCCATCACGCGACACTGCACGCCATTTGAGGAATTTATTTGTAACTAAAACGTTGTTTACAGCATCTACTTAACGCCGGCATCGTAGTTAAAGATTGTGCTTTGTCAGTCATATTTTTACGGGTCTTCTATATAATATTCTCAGCTGTCTATTCGGTAGTCCGGCACTCATTACAAAGTGTGAAGTTGATTTCGCACTTTGAAATGTCCTTGTTTCGCTTTTCTAGCAGTTCAGTGATACCACAATATAAAAGTAACCTTTTATACTGTTGTGCTATTTGGAAGACCACTTGCATATTTTGTGTACATTGACCATAGATCGTCTATGACGTTAATGAAGCACCAATAATGAGGCGATTTTGATAAAACTTAAAATAAAAGTTGATACTTTCCTGTTTGACATTTTGCAACATCTTTGTGGACTTTTATTTGTAATCGATGACAGGTTTTTAACTTGCATTCTACAACTATCAGAAAAATATCAAGTAGTATACATGTATCGTACCTATCATAATTTTGTTAACATGACGTATGTATAAACATAATGGCCATATGTGTTATATGTATTTACCTAATATTTGCCTAGAGTTCATTCCGTATAGTCGATTGAGTTAGATTTGTTATTTTTCATTAATTTCGATCACATTTGTCTTTAAACATTATTTGAGGACAATGACTGTGTAATTACATAGTCATTGCCTTTAAACTCGTATTAAATAACGCATATGGTTTACATTTATAAGTTGAATACGTCACTGCTTGTTTACTTATTTGTATTTGCATACTTTTCAACTAAATACCGGCATAAATCGATGGAATAAAACTAGGTTTCGGCTGCTTTACAGCAACCATGGTCACGGGAGGACTGAGGTCGATGACCGTGACCATGGTTTCTGTAAAGCAGCCGAAACGTTAGGAACGTAAAAAACGCGATAAAATCCTTAAAATTAGTTTTATTTCAATGTGTAGTATTCGCGTAAATATAAGAAATCAATATGCGATTTGTGTACATCATCTGTAGTCAGCCCTAAAGCTGATAACATACTATGTATGTGTTCTCGGAAGCTCCTCCGTGGAGGTTTAAACAAACATACAGCAAGTCAGATTTCTATCGGACATACGAATTAAATGTTCAAGGTCACGTCCGCTACTTAAAAACGATACTTTAGCGTTTATTGAACTACCCAGATTCGAAAACAACAATAATTAACGGATGCATCCTATAATATGTACCCAGCTTAAAGGGCGAAGTACCAAGGCATTTTATACGAAATACTTAATTCATGATTGATTATAGATAGGGAATATGGAAAACAGAGCGTGTTGTTATCCGTTCCCCCGCTTTTGTATTCGGCCCCCCGATAAAGTCCCACAGTAATACTAACTTATTGCCAATGTAACAATAGTTAGAGTAATCTTTGAATAGGCACATTATATTCGCAGCCGAGTAATTAATGACGTTGTGGATCGTTTTGTGACGTGATTGAAATTTCATACGTTGGTTGGCAGGGAGTAGTTTCTAAAGTTGTTTAGGGTTTTATGAGGTGGCAGCCCTAATTTTAGTCGCAGTTATGTCCGTATGCACCATTAAACTAGTTTGAATGTAAAACTTGGTAGGTACTATTTTATAATTAATATATACCTATTTTTTTTAATGTCGCCAGACGAACGCCAAATACGGTCCCTCACTAAGCAATGCTGGTACTATGGGTACCGTACAATGGACTGACGGCGAACTCAGTACTTATACTTTATATATATATTTAACAGCCATGACTCGGGTACAAACACTCATGCTCACACAAAGTATGTCCTTACAGGGAATTGAACCCGGGACGAAAGCAGGTTCACTACTAACTGAGCTAAACATGTCGTCATTAAATCGCTTCTAGCCGCACCGAAAGAAGGTATAACGAATAATGAGATTAATATCATTATACGTACCTACCTTACTTACTTTGCTACCGTATCTAACCTACTTGATAGGCTCATTCCCTCTTCAATATTGAAATACCTTATTAAACTCCTGAAGCCCATATTTTGATTTATTTGTTAAACGTTCTACTATTTAGGCAGGCTCGTAACGTTAATGTAAAAAGGTGACAATTTGGTTTTTATTTACAACATGAACAATACTATCAGTCCGTTTCCTTCCCTATACGTCTACGTAGTATATTCGAGCAAATAGTTTTATGTAGACCATTTTGACTTTTATTTTATTTTTCGTTTATTTTCCCTTGCGCGGCCGTAAAACGTACCTGGGCTCGCTCGCGGGATAACGGAGCGGGCTCACGGAAAATTTATTATTGAGACCTTTTCGCCCGAGCTCCATCGACAGACATTGCGAAGGCGAAACTTATGAATGACACATGTTTTGAAATATTACCTGCACTGAAACGCTCCCGAGAAGAAAATTTCATAGGATGAGAAGTTTATTTGTCGTGAAATATGTGGGAGTTTTACGAGAGCGGGCGACTCTTGCAATGCTACGGATCAAGCAATTTTCTTACTTTTCGGTCTATATTGCAGAGTAATAAGGGTGACGCACATTTCAGAGAATAAAAGTATGAGGTGCGACAAATTGGATGAGAAAACTTTGTTATTCGGTCCTTGAGCACCTATTTGCTTCGTTACCAGCGACAAAATTTTGAATAAACCCGAGAAAATATTTTCCTGTTCCTATATTATTTGCAATAAAAAAATACATGATTTGCAAAGCAACCCGAAAGTGGGCTGATAAAACTAAACACGTTTCATTTGTGTCTCACTCAATTTATGGATAACACTTAAGCTGATTAATCCAAACAAAACAAATACTTAGATAGATTAGGATGTATTTAGGAAATGCCTACTTCTTGAAACTAGTGCTTAGGTATGCACAAACTGGCGTTTCGTTACTCGATCGAATAGTTTTTTTTCTGTGTGGGCAAGTAGGTACCTATTAATCTACGTATGTGATCACGTAATTGGAGTTCACTTGCGCCAAATTGGCAAGCTTGGAACGCCTCAATGGTCGTATTCTCTCCTGATACCGACAGCTGCCTAGCACATGTGCTCTTTAGCTCAGCGTCTATTCGCTTCTCCTGACATTTAAGCGTAGGTATATACCTAATCGTATTATGTTAAGATGTGATTTACGATGTGATTGAAAAACATCCGCGAAATTAGCATAGTTGGCCCCTAAAGAAACTACATCCAAAGGTTGTCCGTTAGAGATCACTTTTTATGATATGGTCGTATTGTGAAACTTTCTTTGTAAATTGTGTGTATTATTGTTGTTTAAGAACAATAGTGAGTTCCTTATTTACATACACACGTAATTGTATGTATGTATGTGTTGTCGTCGCTCGACTGACGGATCGTTGTCGTACGAAATTAGAGCCAACTCGCCCCATTCCGAGCCTCTGTTTTATTCAGTCCCTTGGGAGCTCTGACACAATGAAAAAAATATCGTATACGAGAATGCTGACTTTTTTGCCAATTATTAAAATTCGCGGACATCGTTCGCCACCTGGCCTGGAATGTCTCACTAGCTATTAGCACTAGGTACTGGGTTCGTTTTCCAGGTTCGCATTAGAGAAAGTTCTAATTTCACTTTTACTCTGTTAGCCTCGTAGAACCTGTATTTTACTTATATAACTCACAAATAGGCTACCTATTATTATAACAAACAGTCCAGTTTTCAGTTGTCGCACGACAATGGGCATTTATAATGACAGGGGTTCGTTTCTGTGGTTACGAGAGTATCTCCATTTATTTCAGTACTGTAATGTTAATTATCTTGGTTAACGATTATTCTTTATTATATTGAGGCATATGAAACACTTTTGTTACAAAATTTGACACACAAAAGGCGCTTGAAGCGTAAAAAATATAAATGTGTTTATGTGCCCAGACTGCAACAGACTTATTAGGCCACAATTTTATCCGCACGAACTTTGTAATAAGTAGTTTCACCAGATCGGGCGATATTGCTTAAGTAATGCAATCGTGCTGTATTGAAAGTGGCTATCGAGTGGGCGATCGGTATTATACCGTCGCCGTCGCGGTCTGAGTCACCATCGTGCGTTGCACGATTCGCGGAACTCCCTCAACCCTTCGCACGGGGGTGCGTTCGCTAATGACCGCCGGACAACGGCCGCCCTCCGTAATGCAGCCTGCAGTACGCGCGAATCTACACCCTCGAAACCACAGCAGTAAACTCCAATTCGACAGACTCCAGTACCATCCTGCAATTCAGTGCGTGTTTGTATGCAGCTTTTCAATCGGCAACATTATTTTGATAAATATGCATGAAGTCGCCAAACCAGCGGCGGCGTTGGTAACATGAAACGCCATCGTGAAAATTTAATGATATTTCCTGGTAGTCGCGTAATGAGTCATATCCGTCGAAGGGTTAATTTTAAAGCGATATCGCAACGTAAAATCGACAATTTCCTCCTATCAAGGGATTCTTTGTGGCAAAATAAGTGGGGTAAAGAGTATTGACCGCACATCTGCATGCTATTTTTATCCACTCGGCAGTCGATTACTACTTGATAGATTATTTTTTTCATTTAGCAATGCGTCTGGCGCGCTGTTTTGGGGTTGTAATTTAAAATCTTTTTTTAACTAGAGATCTTCCTGAAAATTTTTATTTTTTTTTAAAGTATACTTACTATAAGACTACCATTCAAATAGTCGCTCCAAACAAGTCGAAAGTTTTTCATGACTCATTGTATCCTTTTATGTATTAGGTATGTTAAATTTAAGCTCTGTTCATGTATTTTGATTGCTCCATTTCTGATCGTGGTGGGTTGCTTTGAGACTATGTTGTATGTATGTTACTCGAGCGAGGCTCTGGCTTGCTCTCGTGAATCTGAGCCGTGGCTTGTTTAGATTCACCCGAGAACATACTATGTACACAAGTAATTTAATTTTCTTGCTACCGTAACACCTACACTGTTCAAAGAGCTTTAATAGACATCTGCATTCATCAGGAATCTGGAATCAAACATTTCTATGACAGAATCACATGTCTACCGTGTTCAACATTTAAGGATACTGGAAACGTCCATTTGTCTGGCAATATTAACAATACCTAGCCATCTTTTTTAATAGATTTAATGCAAAAGACTTCCCACACGCTTATGCTGAATGTTGTCTGAGACATATTGACTTTTGAATGTGTCAGACCGTGTTTGTATTGCACGAATAATAATCTAGTTTTTTCGGAATAAATTGCTAATAAACTTATTAGTACTCATTGAAAGTGCAATAACAATAGATTTTAAGAGCAATAAAAGTATGAAAGTGTAAATTTTTGTCCCCTGTCGGCCGCCCCCCCAACAACCACGTTCGATAAGTGTAGATAACAATCGCCGCGTTACATTCTCTTCGCTAGCCACCTTGACCCACGCAAGGTGATTCAGTGATATTATAACGCCGTATCCGCCTATAACTACATTGAAAGTAGGTATCGCCGTTTCAGACCAGTTAGCCGGTGTCAGCCTGGTGAAATTCATGAATTTATGTATACAGCATGATTCAGAAAGGGTATACTAAGCCTTGAACAGAATTACCCAACATTACGTAAACATTAATCAACTAAATTTGTGAAATATTGAGTTCAATGGACTAAGTTGCTACAGTGTCCAAATAAAATGATTGGTTATACAATATCCCAAGATTATGTGCAATTGAAAACTTAATTATCGTAAAACCGCAATAACACTATTTTAAGGTGGAAGCGTCTAGGGTCAGGGCGCGAAATTCAAAGTTTAAACGGCTTTACAAACCATTCATCGCTTTATGTTAATTTTTAAGCAAACTTAATGTATCGAGGCATCTAATGCACAATGCCAATGTCGCAAACACACTAAATAACACAATCGAAGACTACTTTTTAGGTAGAACCATGAAACGAGCATCAGGTACTTGATATGAAAATCTGCTTCCAGTAGAACAAAATATGCTAAAACTAAAAACCGGTTCATTTGTGCACCATACCAATACCATAAATACAAAGAATTTAATAAATCCAAAACTGTTTCAGTGACGTAATTATATTATTTTTAATTTTGCTTTCAATGTTCTAAAAATATTTAAATATACATATTTGGTATCCGCAAACCGGATTAAAACTGGTAAAAACGTCTCACGGACAGCGTGAGCTCATTTCCTGCAACATAAAACACCGGTACCATAGCAAATAGAGCAATGAGAATGTTTTGCTGTACCGCATCGCATGCACAAAACTGGTTCCGTTGCGAAATAATGCCATGAGCATGCCCCTTTCGTACTGCCAGGTACAGGCAGTGCAATCGTAAAAAGATTAATGATAATTACACTTGGCATGTGTGTACCATATGACGTAATCAAATTAGAGTTTAAAAAACAATATTGCTGTTAATGTAGTACATCTGTGTTTTCTACATATAAGGTTTATTAGTGTTGTCGGTTAGATTGCGTTCACTATAAATGTCCAATTTTGTCTCGGAACCCTTTGAATGCAGACGCAGACATTGTGTTAACTATCAAACAATACTATTCTCTTGTTTGCTATTCTAGATAATTGAAAACGTGTACTGTACAATCGATTGGGACTGTACACGTAGTTTGATGTTGTTTTTATAAAATGTTGTGACACAACGTAAATTCGCCTTGAAATTACATTAAAATATCGAGAATGGCATCGTGATTTTAATACAGTGCATGCATAAGCGAGCAGATGACCCGACTAAAGCACCGCGCTTTGGCGCTTGGCGACCGACTTGGACAGAAGGGCTCTTTCGCGAACTGGTTTGTGAGAGGACGGCCGCCGGCCCCGGGCCGCGCGCCGCCCGCGCCGGCTCGCCCCCGCTGCACGACTGCACCCCGCGGTTGCGATTAAGCCCGGTTCATTCGCGAAATCATTATAAGTAATGTAACATACTCATGATGCAATATTCATTTAACTTAGTAGAATTATGCATCTGGTTCAAATGGTACAATACAGCTTAAAGACTTGCGTATGAGTATTAAGACATGTAACAAGTAAAAAACAGTTTTGCTACCGTTTCAAATCATTGCTATGGTTTTATGTCAGTAAACTCAAAACACACAAAAGCCTACACACGTCCTGCATACATTTTTATGTCTTACCACCAAACATAACTGTGTCTTAATGTGTATATCATAAGCATGACTAATTTTCAATTTTCTTCACGTTGTGCTGATTAGATAATATGACAGCTTAAAAGGATAACGAGTAGTCAAATGGCTGAGCATTGTCGCGTTTGTTAGTGTAGGTACTATGTGATTTGCGCGGCCCGTGCGCACCACTCGGCTTTCTGGCAGGAGAAAGTGCAGCTTCTGGTCTACTTTCCACTTCAAACTAAAACACGACGCGGTACTGCCAACGCACAATTGATATATCTGTACTGTTCATGGCACGAGATAATGCCTTATCTGATCTCTCAAATAGGGTAAAACACAACTTGAGGGCTGATAAAATTATTTATTTCTCAGGCATAATTGCACGTAAGCACTTAGTTCAATAGAAGCATGAGGGTCGTCCACATATTATTTGATTTACTTTAGTCAAACCTAAAATACCATAATTTAGAATAAAATGTTGTGCGTTTGATTTGTTTATAAATATAATGAAATAAATAATATTTTTAATAGAAATATAATATACTTCAACTAGGTACCTACGGTTTTTAGTAAGTAAAAATCTAAAAAGCAATCATTTGTATTTGAACACGATTACTGTCTACATCCGTATTCATGATCCCTTTAATTTGTTATAGGTACGTACAAGTTAGTCACTTGGAGCGATAATAATCTAGAATCTGGTTAGTAAAGTAACTAGATCTATTTATTTCACCGAGACTGTAGGTAAGTTGAGCTCATATTATTATTAGGTACGGTTCTGTTAAAATCCTATTATAAGAAACTTATTTCTGCATGAAGGCAACGGCATGAAATAGCGATGCAACGTTGCAATAAAGTTGTGTTGCACTAAAAATACATTTATTTGGTAATTTGATATTATACCGGGTCTCATGTTGCAAGGTGAAGTTGAATTCCTTTGTTATGGTCTAATAAATGCGGTACAACCGACTTTTCAAGGAGGTTTTAATGTTTGTAAGATAAATCATTATATTGTTATACTAGCTGTTACCCGCGACTTCGTCCGCGTGATATTTAACAAAAAGTTTTTCTAAAATAAAAGTAGCCAAGTTACTCCATGTTACATCAGCTATCGGCCAAGAAAGTCCCGTCAAAATCGGTCCAGCCATTTCAGAGATTAGCCGAAACAAACAGACACAGAAAAAAATTAAAAAAAAAATTGGTATATGTACCGTGTATAGTATATATCCAAATGCACTTAGTACTCGTAAAAAGCGGTTATTTTAATATTACAAACAGACACTATTTGTATAGATATGTGCAATTCCTGTGGATAATACTAGTTTACATTAAGAGATTATTAGCACAACCGCAACAGTAATAGCTATCTGATTTCATGAATACCATCTTATACATAAACTGGATTACATGACTGCATGGCTAAGTGCGTGTGGCGCCTAACGTCTGCCACGTGGGCGAGACGAGAACTGAATTTGTCGCTTTTATTGCTTTCATGCAATTCCTTAACATGGTAGTCATAAATTCGTGCGTATCACCATAATGATATCCATAAAATTATATTTAGTGTTCCATGTTTAAATATTAAATTTACCCAAGTAGGTAAGATGGTATAACTGTCAAATTGTCATTACCATGGAATGATGAGACATTTACACAGTCCGAGAGTACCTATTAATAGCTTTAAATTATGTTTTATGTATAGTTGGCTCTGAATAGCGCAGTCTAGCCTCGCTTCAGCTCGAGTCTGATGTATTCATGTGGGGTGCACTAAATAATTATATATTTGGACAACATTCGTCGCGTTGAATCAGAAACACTGTTAGATTGAATTTAGAACATTTTGAATTCACTTAGTGTCGTTTCATTTGTGTAAATGAACTAATTCAGCGCGTGATTTTCATATATAATTACTATTACATGCCTGCCTTTGCCGGTTATATTATATTTTGTAACAGATGCTACAATGACACATCTAGAATCATTTTGTTTTGTGATGCAATTGGTTATTTCTATAAATTTGAGGGTTATTAAAATGTAATGGATAGATTTATAAAAGTGTATGACCATCAAAGCGATCGTGACATGTCGTCCGGTGGCGCAGGTTGGGCGGCGCGGCAGCCGAGCGGCTCGGCGCCGTCGGCCGGGTTCGCGAGGTGTGTCGATTTTAATCTTCCGCGGTGCCTACCAGCCACGATACTCCGCTCCAATGGAGCCATTTGCATGCGACTCGTGGGCGAGGGCCGTCTACCCACGGTTACACGGATCGTAAATTTTGTCCTTTTACTTCCAAGGAGGGATTTTTTCCAGAGGAGCAGATGTCCATTTTTCCGTAAAGGGCTAATTTATTGCATGTTGCGGCAATAGCCATAAAAGAAGTCTTTGAATTAAAAGTCAGTGTCCAGAATGTGAGCGTTGACCTTTTTTATTTTAGGTAATGCGAAGGGTCAAGAATATTTCATGATTCACCTTTCGAATTCGCTCAGCTTGTGGTTGTCATCAATGCGATCTATAAATTAGGCTATTCATTCTATTAGATCCACTGTCGACCGATATCTATGGCGTGAGATGCATCATAGTTAAACTAAAATTGCCTCATTGTGTATAATGAAAGGAGTAACGAACCAAGGATCGATACGATCGGAAAGACCGTTCTCAGCACCAGCTTGATTCACTTTCTAGTTAGCGAACGCCATTGTTAGCTGCCTCTAATTTATTTAATGTAAAAGTCATTATCCGTTCAAAACCTGGCTTATATGCAACAAAACAGCTAAGAGAAAGTTCCACGTATACTTGGCAGTGCATTATTTCTCTATACGAGTAATTATTTTAAATGAAATGAGTTTTGATGGTAACTCATGATATGTATTTATTAGATAAGTTAGTTAGGAAATATACAGTTTATAGTTAGGAAATTGGACATCGAATAACTAGTTATTTATTTTGAAGTCAAACTTCTAGAAGTTACTAGCCAAGTTTGACTTCAAAATAAATAAGAGTTATTCGATGTCTAATTTCCTTTAACTTATCTAATAAATACATATCATGAGTTACTATCTAAAACTCATTTCAATTAAAATAATTACTCGTATAGGGAAATAATGCACTGCCAACATAAAGGCTAGCTGCCCGTTTGCAACAGCCCTATGTGGTTGCAACAATCATAGTGAGTCATACTTTAGGTTATTACGGACACGAAGGCCAAGTGACGTGGCTGGTGCTACATTCGTTGAGTCAAACATTTTCCACTGCAATAACTTTGCTCCCATTAGAGAAATCCAATTGTTCCAAAGGCATGTAGGCGTCTAAGTGGGGTACTTAAGTAAATTTATAAGATTATTTATCCCGTTTATTCCGAAATTTATTCAATATTTTCTCAGCCTCACATTAGCGAAGGATTTATAGCGGTTGAGACAAATATAAGAAACTCTTGAATAGAGCATCAGTCACCTGGAGACGAACAAAAAAATAAGTTTAATAAAACGAAATCACCAAGCGCGACGAACAGTAGACTCATCGGATTACTCAGTGTGTAATTTTGACTTCGCGTCGCTGGGTAGGGGTTACACAGCTTAAGAAATAAATCTATCGATAAATATTTACGGATTGCTGTCAGGCGATACGCAACAATGCTTGCACACAATGCGACGTTAAAATTTCGCAGACAGGATTTGTCGGCATAACAACATTAACAATTGCACATCCATCTCCATCGCTGTCACTGTATAGGTACTTGAACTTATTCAACTTACGGCGATTTAAATTCATGACATTTACATAGTGTGCATGTGGTAGTAGAAATCACGTATTTGTTTAGAAGTCACGCGTAATTTTATGATAGGTCTGATTTTGTAACGAAATTCACGTGAATTTGTAATTTGTTCTCTGTACATGTTTGGTCATTCGATGATGCAAAACTTTTTTCAGAGTACGATGCGAAAGCCGCGAAAAACAATCGATAGCGAATCAACAGCTACAACACTATCTCGCGAGGTAGGCTTGGGACAATATTGACATTATTTTAACGAACTGTTTCTGGTGTTTTACGTTAATACGCTTACTGAGAACCCTAAACAAGACGATGTTAATTGGAGTATAGACCTAACTATGTTAGGAGATCTGTAGGGTAAGCAGGATAATGTAATCGGTTACTTCATCGAGAAAACACGCTGTCACTGTCACACTTATTTATAATATCTGTGTTCTGAGAGGAATGAAAGAAGACATTTCGGAGAGTGTGCGACGGAATTACACGAGTTAATTCCCCCATCTCCATTCTATCATCGGTCAACAAGACGCACGGACAAGTGTCATCCGTACACTGTGGACATTCCTTCGGTACGTACTAAGCGGTTTGCTTCTACTTTCATCGTGCGAACTGCCAAGGAATGGAACACGCTACCGGCGTCTTTGTTCCCCGTCGACTATAATCTGGGTGGTTTCAAGTCGAGAGTGAACAGGTACCTTCTAGGCAAGTATGCTACATCGTAGATCTCATCGTCACTTACCATCAGGTGAGATCGAGATCAAATACTTGCCTATATCGTAATAAAAAAAAGAAAGAAAGACGTTACGTTACCGAAACGGTACGTTAAAAATATTGTGCTTGAGGTACTACTGACTTGCTGGTCTTTTAATAGGTAGATATATTTATTTTTTCAGCTTTCAGTTCATAATGCTGTCGTAGCGAGCATAATAGGACGCTTTAACATGTTTTATGAATAATAAACATTACACTATTTCAGTAGTAGTAGTAACACTTTCGTATCGTTATAAATGTTGTGTCGGTACTAAAATAAGAAGTTGCCTATTAACACGTTCACAATTACTTGAATTTATGGAAAATCACCTAAGCGTTTAATATAGATTGAAGAAAGTTATGAAAACTTGCTATCGATTATACCGATAAAAATAGACCGTGGTAAAATTTCAAAATAGCATGTGCCTTTTAAGGTACAAACCCTGACTCCGAAATCGAAAGAATCATCGACAATGTTAAACTCGATCGAATCTCTACTTGAGTAGGGTGTGAATTGTATTTTGTGTAAGTGCCCTTTACTTTTTTTTTGTTGTGTTGGAGGAAGTGTATTGTGTATGTTGTCAATGATAATTCCAAGTTATTGGGTTTTCCCCCTTCAGTATATTGTGTTCGGTATTTTATTTTTTTCCTATATCTGTGTATGATGTTGTGGCATACTCGACACGATCGATCTCGTTATTATTTGCTGTACATTGTTGACCAACATTTCAAATATGGCCTTCGAATTTTCTTCAATAGAAAAGTCGATGTCTTTAATTACCTACATATTTGAACTTACTTCAAAGCAGGTGGTTAACAATTACCTCGAATACACGCATACCTCCAAAATGTGTGTTTTAGTTTGCTAAGGGGCAACTTATGTGTGCTTACATTAACGATTCTAAAAACATTTACTTTTGTTTTCAACATTTTTACTGCATAGCCTGCGTATTTGTCATCTTGTATCGCAAATTGAACAGCGCCTCTAGCGGACGGTATCTAAAACAGTTATCCATACAAAGTGGCCATATGCGACTATAAAGTATACACGCACTGGACATACAGACTGGCCAGAAGATCGCATGATTTGTTCGTTTTAACGTACCAAGGAACAACCACCGACCGAAGTCACGACACAAACGAAATAACATTGCATAAATAAAATTGATAATTTCAGTTCCTTTTCTTTTTATACTTTTACACGATGACGTCATACAGTGCAATGCCCGCCTCGTGAATATCGCAGATGCGCGGGCGCAATACGCTCGAGTATGATGGCGACGACGCTATAAAACGCATGAAATGGTAATGGTAATTCTAAACTTTTGATTTTATACGGCTTGAATTTTGACAATATATAATGCAATTTATTTTTGTTATACAAAATATATGTTATTGTTCCAAGAAATAACACTCTCATATGATGGAACAACACATTATTTTTAAATGCGTTACAGCGTCTGCAACAAAGATCGAAAGTAAGAATTGATTGTTGAATAAATAATCTGATGCGGTCAGAATGCAAACAGATTATTTGGCGCGCGATTAGAGTGCGGAGCTTGCGGCGCAAACTAAGTGCCGCCCTACAGATTTACGCCTTCGTGTTCACCGCGTTCCGTGTTTACCCACCGGCGAAGTGGACGTTTAGCTATCGCCTCACTAATGCGCTTTGTTAGAATATCGATCGGTGAATCACTGATTTAGCGCGGCCGGAAACATTTCGACCGTCGTTACTTCACTAATTTGACTCGCTTATTAGTGAACCTATTGATCAATGTTGCACGCTTTATTCTGCTTAGCCCGTTCAGTTGTATTTTCATAGAATACGGCGGCCAGTCATCGGAAAGTTCCGGCTATCGTTTGATTACGTAACTTCTATTTTCACCATATTTCTTTTGTAAAAGAATTAGTTTGCGTAAACTTTCGTGTAGTTTTCGCTAGTCACATCTGAAAATTAGATGAAAGATAAATCTATACTTACTTGTTAATTTGTAGCAAACTCACGTTAAATGTGTTTTTATTAGCTTTACCCTAAGATATAGAGTTTATATTCAAAATCTTCAGACAATGTTTATTCTCCAAATAGATTGATTTAATGTTTTGACAGCTTTTCCGTAGAATCTGTATAAGAACTTCATGGTTAATGTTTATCACGCTAAAAAACAATGCTATTCACATTATTATCCAAATGGTGATACCATCTATGGTGGAACTCTGCTCTCAAATTTATTTTACCTCATTTGAATGTATAGATATTCGGTTTAAAAGCTAGCCTATATTTTTATTATAAATTATGCCACCAAATTTCATGCATATTTGGTCAGTCCTTGTTAGATGCTCAGTCAAACAAAACACACTTTCACATTGATATAGTAACTGGTAAGATAAGTGGTACCAAAATGGTTTCTGACTGCTATAATTACAGAAATAAAAAACCGCCGACAGGCAATACCTAGACGTTTAATTACTCATCTCCATATACGTCACAAGAGCGACACGGTAGAGTCAGTCACCTTGCTGCAGCCACGGGGGCGAGCACGTGGGCAATCGTCAATGAACTTGACTCCTCTCTAGTCGCTCTGCATGATAATCCTTGCCGTTTGCAAATAATCCTACCAACTGCTACAAGTTCAAGTGTCTACCATTCTAACATTGTAGTATATTAGATAACAGCGCGTACTTTATTGTCACTATCACTGAACTAGGCCCTGACTTAAGTTATTTTCCAAGAAAATATCGATCGTTAAAACTTTATGGACAAAACTAAGTAAATATTTTTTATTTGGATGTTGAATATACTTTGGTAACGAACTTACTCGTCGCGCTCAATAAGCTAATTCTATTGAGTTCCTTAACTCAGATAAGTTAGGTGTTCATCGGCGTTATAAACGCTAAAACAAACTGGGCTGCGATCGTGTGAAAAGTGTGTCGAGCTAAGTCCATTACCAACGCCTATCAAAATTCAAGGCTACGATAATAAGCCTAAAATTTACACCATATCCCAACGCATCAATTTTCACCGGCACGCACATTTTATGGCTGTTACGGACACGCACTCTTATAGCTACTATAAATGTGAAATTATTAAAATTAAGGCTCTTTATGAGTGTTGACTTCTGGGGGAATATGAAAATTGGAAAAGTTTTAGACTTATGTGCCGCTTGCCTATATTATGGTGGTTATTATGAAAGATATATGAGATGAACTCTCTTTTGTTAATGCAATATTAACACATTATGTACTTTCATTTCTTCCATTTTATTTGTTTTTTTACTGGATCTTGATTTTAACTCTTGTAAAGTACCTACTATACCCTAGTTAAAATCAAAATACTCTATAAATTTGACGAAGGGTGAAAATTTTGAAGCTTGAGGTTGAAATAAGGTAGCGATTCAAAAATTATTTCTGAAAAACTCATTCGAGTCTATAGCAAAGTAAATTTTCTGTATTGGGAGTAGTTAACAGCTTGAAGCTCATGTGTATTTTTTTAACATATATAATTTGGACGACCTTATTGTTACTGACGGCGTTTTTTCGTTTGTTCCAACAGTTTTATGGCATGATGCCCAAATTGAACGACAAGTTAATTGCTTAGCGTGGGTGCGGCGATTCAACGATTCGGTTCTTCATCCATTCTGTCTTGTTTATCGATTAGGCAAGAATCCGCGCCCATGGGCCAACTTATGTCATTTGGCCGGGAGTCAAGGACGACGCCGCGCCGCGCGGCTCGCCGGTGCCTAGCTGGCCTTATTTGGTGATTGGTGGGCGCCAGTTTTACGACTTTGCCTTTTTCCTACGCCCTCTTTCCATGTTGACTACACTTTAGATAATACGTAGATATGTGTATGTGTGCCGTAGACACACGTACAAAACATTGACCTCCCACAGTTGTTTCCTCTTCGTATTGTCTCAAGGACGACAATTCAGTCTATAGTCTTATCACATCGTCATCTATAAGATTAAGCTTGTTTTGTTGAGTAACGCTGACAATATTTTATTCAGCTATACTCTTACGGTATTAGTAAAATAATTTTGTAAATGTGGACAATATGTAAGAGCATTACACATTATAACTATTCCTGACATGGCGGTTCATTAGTTATTGCGTTAAGAATGCGTGAAAACGGAAGTGTTAACTGTTCAGGACGATGACGGGTTCTGTTGGCTGGAAAAATGGAACGTGACATTTTAAATTTGGCGCAAAGCTCGCGACATTAATCTGGCGCGTCGCCGCCCTCGCCCGTGCCGTGCGTGGCCTAATCCGCCGGCTCCCCGAACGACCCGAGAAGATGGAAAAATCTCGAAAGACTCACATCAAATTACCAGCTTTAAAGCGTAGTGAATTCCCTCGGGCTCGAGACGACACACCTTGCCTTTCAGAAACGCCCCTAAATAACGTGGCGGTGTCCTTCGGGAAGTTGGGAAGGTTCGGGTGCGCACGTGCTTTTGTCATAGTCATACTTTCGTCGAGTTTTACGTACGACACGTGCCCCGCACTTCGATTGAGTTTTGAAAGCACGTTATATAACTTTTCTAATAAAAAAAAAATTGAACTTTTTTTTCTGAAAATGTAATGGCTTAGGGCTCGCACACATCTATGCTATTACACACTCTCGTGAGACCATTTAAATCATTATAAAGCAGGTATTATCTTTGTATACAATTGAACATTCGAAAATATGCGGTTTTTTCAATCTTTCAACATAACATCTAAGCTGTATCTTTGAACAGATTTTTTTAACAATAATTTTATGATTTTATAATATTGCTATAACTTACAAGAGAGCTTAGATAAAGCAATGCTTCCTCCTCAGTGTGTCGTATAAAGTTGCTCTATTGTTGTCTGGGCGACGCAAGCTCAGTGGTGATCCTCCTATCTCGAGCCATAGGTCACGCGAGGTATATGCGAACAAGCTCGAACTATACTTATGCCGCAATAGGGGCCATAAACTACTTCTTATCTAGCCATCAAGTGCTACATCACGGCAGGAACAGAGCTTGTGTACGATTGACTTCTAACTGGCGTATTAGTTATACAGTCGTTCAAAGTTGTATTGACCACCGCCATATGAGATGGAGTTTTGAATAAATAGAGCTCGAGTCTTCATCTGAGTTTCGTTATGTTATCATTAAGTTTATTAATTCGTTCCAGCCGATATCGCAACTGAGTTTCGTAGCAATTTGCGAAATATTAATAATTGTTCGTTATATTCGCCACCTGTTGAAAACTTCAAATATACTTATGCAGCTATAATAACTATTAGAGATGCGCTGAACGTGCATCATGAGACCCTCAGACCATTATTTTCGGGTCTTATTTTATTCATTAATAATTACCTACTACGTTAAAAAAAATTGATTATAGTTTTTTTTTACATGTTCGGTAAATATTCGCCCGAATATTCTTCCGAATATCGAACATATAGGATCTTGACGGTATTCGTCAAGATTAATAACTTTGATCTAAAAACCTTTTAAAATTAAATCAATGTTAAGGTTTTTTTAGATCGGCGCTATTTTATAAATTTTATTTTGTATTATGTAGAGCTGTCAAGTATCACGTGAAAAACGAATGGTTCTAATTTTTAAAAAAATACGATGGTTCGCTATTTAAGATGTTCTCTGAATACACATGTAACATGTTGCCACCGCAAGCGTGAAACTTGCACACATGCGGGGCGCCTCGCGCCTCTGCGTTCAGCGAGCTTGCTCTGGCTTAGACCTCACTCACTGCTATGAACCTTATCTCGGCACATTTATCGGCTTATTATATAGCGCGCACATTTGAATTTTATTTACCTGTTTAACTCTCAAATAAGCGGACATTCTAAAACACAGACACCGTTTCATTGCGATAAGTGGTTAATTAATATGAATGCAAAACTTTTCATCTTACGGAACGGTAAATATCTTGACTTGAAGATTTCGCTTCGCTAGCTAACTATTACGCGTAGCGATAAGATAGCGATCGCGTACTGTGGAAGGGTAACGTACGCTCACGGACATTAATTTGGGACCTATTTACGGTTGAATATCGTATAGCAAATATAAACCATAAGAGCTACTATTTTTACTGACCTCACTGGAAGCAACAGCTCTGAGATATGACGATATAGAGCTACGAGTATACGACCTTATTGCATTATAGTGTCATTGAATATGTTAAGGAAATGGGTCTCACATAAATGTTCGCAACCGTACCCTGCAAAGATATTTGCACAACATCCAATCTTGTACACGTCGCCGTTACAGTAATGAATTCAACAATAATTAGAGGTGCCGAGAGAGCGCTCGGCGAGCTTACGGGCGGATGTCACAAATCCTAGCCAAGGGCTGGGGCGTGTAATGCAAAGAACCGTGTTTACCTGGGCGCCCGCCCGCGATGACTCACCGGGCGATTCATAATAACGGATTTTATTTCCGTAACTAGCTGCGACGCTCTCATTTTAGCGGTTAACGCGTATTCTGTCACCATAGCGAAACGAATGCTGCCCAGTAATGGAGTTTGAGCGCATATTTTTTTTTCAGTGCTACAAAAGGGAATTATGTAACTAGAATAGCGACGTGATTGCACAGCAAGCACTACAGGGGACACTAAAGATTTATTGTTTCAACCCTCGACTTTGGAATTTGCAACATAATGTAAGCTTGGCAACAAAAATATCCCTGTAAATAAGCTCTACATTTTTAAATGTTTTGGTAATTCTCAACCTAGCAGAGCTTAAATATATCAATATAATGTTGGATCTTTCAAGATCTTGGAGACAATTAAACTTATCGTGACCAGTGTTGCCACCTCACTTTTCAAAAAGGGGCTACATACGAAAATAAAACGGGCTAGAAATGCAAAAATCTAGATGTAATAAAAGGGCTAGAAAGGGCTAAAAATAAAATAATAAAACATTCATAGAAAACTCACTATATAAACCTATAAACATAAAAATGCCTTTTTATTTTAGATATGAATACTGCAATAATAACAATATTTTTTCTTTTCAGATTTTGGCCCGGAGTCATATATTATTGTAACGGAGCTCTCTTCAAAAGTAAGTCAAACAAAGATATTTCTAAATATTCGAGTACCGCAATGCCAATTTGGTTTCAGAAACCCAGTATGTAGCGGTTTCCTTGTGCTACCCTTTTGTAATACTTTGTCTAGCTGCAAATGTATTTCTTATTTTAATATCTTGCTGTTTCTCCCGGTCATATTTTTCATGATTACTCTCTTGGCAAAATACCAAGCCAGCTTATCTTTCGTAGTTTTTGCTCAGCAAAATGGCTCAAGTTTCTCGATATTTTTCAGGAAATTTAATAATTTTCACCTTTCGTTCAGTGATCGCTTTCTGTCATTGGAATCTTAAATTCAAATCACTTATTAAGTCCGCTTACCGCACCGGTTCATTAGTTAAAGCGTTGGATAGAATCACTGACCTTTCCCTGACTTCACATTTCACTTGTGTAATTGCGTGGCATTGATAGGTAGACTGGATGTACTTACACCCTATTCTCTATTATCCATAATTTGATTATATTATTAATAAATTATTCATTTAGTTCTATTTTGCATCAGACTATTTCATTTGCTGTAACATCTGTCCCAATGTTAGAGGAAATGGATCTAATTGATTGAGTCGCCAAGGTAACATATTTATTATACTTACAGCGTGTGTTATTAGTATATTTAAAGGTATACAGTATATTTCTAACGAACCTATTCTATTCTATTCTATTCTACCTTGTACGATTGCAATTTCTACTGTCTATTGTTAGTTGAACGCGTCTGAACTTAGTTTGAAAGTAATAGATACATGTTGCTGTTTTGTTCCATCTCAGATATTCATGAAAGAAGTCTGTTAGTTGTTTTGTTTACGCGCACCTTCTGAATTACTTATGTAGTTCGTCATTTACCATAGGCAAGTAAGTAAGTATGGAGGCAGGTTCACTACACCGGCCCACAATTCCGGAGAAACATGAGCGGCATTGTGCGGGTCTGCCGGGCAATACTCATTAATAAACGCCAGATTGCTTCTTTGCGAATCCTATATACATATAACACTAGTATTGCAATACTTACCATGCCAACAGTTTTATAAAAGGTTATATAAATATCCAAGTCAAATCGCCTTTTTAATGCCAGAAAAAAAATTGATATGTCTGGTTTTTTAAACGCTAACATGAATCCGTGGAAAATATATGTTTTAAGATTTAAATCTGACATTTTAGTCATGCTATTGTTGTCAGTCAGGTTTTTGTAACATACTTATTTAGATAAACAAGCACTGGAAAAGAATTTATCCTAGTAATTTTGCTGTTGTCCTTTGCAAAAATTGGTACAATTTCAAGATGTCAAGTTACAATATTTCATCTTGTTTTAATTAAGTATTACCAAATAGCGGTGTTATTTATGTAACAGGGTATTTCATTTACTGTACACTTCTTGATAGCAGTGTTTTGATTATATTAATTTTTGGAACGAAGTTCCTTATCGCGCGTTACGAAAGGGGGCTAGACGGAAAAAATTCATACGAAAAATTAAGACGAAAAATTAAGCAGAAAAGTTATAACGAAACGACCAATTGTAAGTACTTTAACAATCGAAAGTATAGTTTACTATATAAAACCCCAAAAACATAACGATACCTTGTTCAAAAACATGCTAGCGACATCTATCGCTGACAAAAATAAATATAAATAAACGAAAGTATAGTTTACTATATAAAACCCATGAACACAACGATACCTCGTTCAAAAACATGCTAGCGACATCTATCGCTGACAAAAATAAACATAAATAAACGAAAGTATAGTTTACTATATAAAACCCATGAACATAACGATACCTCGTTCAAAAACATGCTAGCGACATCTATCGCTGACAAAAATAATTGTTATCTTTGTCGTTTGCATATGCGTCGTCGTTTGCACATATTGGTCAGTATTTTCGAGACATTGCATAAGTGCATCCGTGGCACAATTGGCTAGCGCGTTCGGCTGTCAATCGAAATGTTGGTGGTTCGAGCCCACCCGGGGGCGATATATTTTTGTTTCCCAAAATTATTGATTTTTTGTACATAATAAATAATAAAAAATAATAAAGTAACTTCGTTCCATCCGGGTGTCCCTTGACACCTCTCAAGTTTTTAATTTATTTTGTAAAGTTGATAATAATTACATTTCTAAGTAATTAATACTTACTATTTATCACTTACTTACTTACTTTACTCCTTGCATAAATGTCAGGTCAGGCGTAATATTCAATTATTAAAAACAAATATATAATTCTAGAAACTTCGTGATACCCATAAAATTATAATAAAAGATACCAGTTATTGAGAGACGCAACTCTACTATTTTAGTAGACAATGTTGGAGAAAAAAACGGCATATTTATTATCCACAAAACAAACTTTTACGAGCTGTAGAACTAGTGTGGACGTAGCCGGGAACAACATTCTTCATCATCCCGATTTAACGACTTCAGCTATAGCAGAGAATACGAGAATACTTTGGCTAAAGATTGCTTTGCGCATCTTCCAAGTTTAAATGCTCCTACATACATTATAATCTTCATATGTACAAGCAAGACTGTATTTGGGCCATATTATTAGTCATATAACTTTGTTGAACGGAACCTGCTCAATATATAAATGCTTCACTAATAGCACACAAGTTTGTACTTATCCATTTAATACCTCCGCCCAAACTTTGCACTCCCAAAGTGGCAAGAACAATTAGTCATAAATAATTGAACATGGTCGATGTTCCTTTGTATGAAAACAAAGAGATGTCATACTCAAAACTTTGTCAATTTACGTAGAAATCGTAAATCCCCTTACCAGTTCATATCCTTACTTGGTAGAAAAGTGGAGGTAACATCAAGAGAACTTTCCACTCGGAGTATAGTCGTACTTACCTTGTCTAGAAAGGGATCAAACTGCGGTGCATTCTCCGCAATGTATTATGCAGTCCCGAGCGGGCGCCAGTGTAAGCGGCTCCGAATCACTCCCACTCCCACCGAAGAACACACAGCTATTCCTTGAGAATTTTCTATTCCAAAAGTTCGTGGAAGCCATTTCGCCTCAAATATCTTTCGTAAATTACTTGCGATGGAACTGATGATTGTAAGTTATTGCAGTGTTTACGGTCCGCTCTGTATTCGTTAGGCGACTGAGACCCGACGGGTTGTATACTTACTTATGTTTAATTAATCCACTGAATTGGTTTACATTCTTATTTACTCAGAAGTATTAAGCACGAACTGAAGCTTAAGAACCACGTTTAAAATTAGATATCTATACCAATATATAAAAAATAGCAATCGGATCGGCTTAAAATTTTGTAGGTAGGTAGGTATATTGTCAATCAACGCCTTCCAATCGGCAATAATTTCTGATTTCTCTATACCTGGGTAGAAAGCAATCTCATTCTTATCAGACCATTTATCAAATGCCAGGAGGCGCACAATGGCGACCCACTGCAGTTGAATTTGTAAATGAAGCGGATCTATTAGGATGATTGTGCACTACGTTATAGAGTTTAAACACTACCCGCAACGTCCGTCTTATTAAAATCTCGACAGTTTTATCCCAAGCGTCAATTTAGTGTTATTGTTACCTACTGAATCTTACTAATTATTTAAACGTCTGTGTTTTATAATATTTAAAAGTTATTTCGAAAATAGTATTCAAATGTTGTCTTCCCTATTGTTCACTAACTCCTTGCAAGTGTAATGTAAAGAGTTCACATATCAGTAAGATTAAGTCACAGACTTGTTTAGAAGTTCAGATGTAACGTTGCCACTAGCGTAATGAAGCCACTTTTTCAATGCATTTGTACTGGTAAATGTTACCAAATACATATGTTTTATATGTGTGCTTGAGTGCGTGCGTTCACATACTAGACTAGAGTTTTTAGGCTTCACTTGTAGCGCATGCTGTATGTTGCCACGCACGCCCTACTGAATCTTTTAAAGAACAATATTCGCCCTTGCTATTGTTTTTATATATTGTATCGATATACCTAGTAAATGTTGGCTGGGTAAGGTAATCACATCTCATTTCCTACGTGTCACTCGTAGTGGGAAGCGCAAATGAGTTTGCGGCCTGCCGTGCCGTACTCGTACCGGAGACCCAGTCGCATGGACATCGCATCTGAAACCGCATCGCCACACCACCTGTGCTATTTACAAAACATACTTAGCATTGCACGCAGTCATGGAAATGGATCGTTTATGATAGTAATTTTAAGAATATATTTGTGTTTCCAATAATTGTCAATTATTATGATTTCTTTGAAACAACCACTCGATACAATAATTTCGACCCACTACAATCAGCTTGAGGTGGAAATGCATCATGTCTCTCAAATATATTAATTATGTTTTACATTACCCACGATCATAAAACAAACGCAAGTCAATTTACTTAGTTGAATCGCAACAAACTGCTTTTCGAACGAATAGACGTCCTTTATCGCGTTTCACGCAACTTTCCTCGGCCGGCACTCTACTTACACGATTAATTTGAGTCGATAAATCCGCATTAAAAGCGGAGCCGGGGGGCAGCCGACCGCGCCGCTCTCTGTAAGTAGCCTCTATTGCAACCTTTTTGTTTTCGCTTTACAGTCGCTCCTTCATACTGAACTCTTTAATCTGATATTGGTTCACACTTTCTGAGTGCTATATCCTGACATATCATAAGTGTGACATTGGCTGGTTTGCTATCGATCGGAAATTGGTAAGGTCTAAACGCCGGCCCCGGCTCTGCATGGTCTGGCGGACGGTGCACGTCACGGCCGCCGAGACAGACAGGCAGCGCGCGCGGCGCCTGCGAGCCCATTAGATGTCTGCCCGATGTAGAACGCTCGATAAACTTGTAAAAACGCCTTCACCCATTTAATTTTATACCCTCGCTTTAAGGTTTGCTATTGGCAGATTTCTTCCTCTTATTTTATTGGTCCATCATCAACTGTATCTCGGATCTGTTTTTTCGTGCACGTTTAGTCGGTCCGGTAATATTACAAGACGTGTCAAACACTATCAATCGCTATTAGATAATATTTTGTTTAAGGCTATACTTAAACTTTATAAAATACGCAATTGTATGGTCGGTTGGTTAAACATGATTAATAATTAGGCAGTGACGGAAAATAGGGCCTCTCTGGCACATGTGATGATAAACCCTTTTCAGAACATAATAGACCCATACTTATTCTATCAAATAAGTTGTGAATAGGGCTACCTACACCTACTTACTAACTGATAATAAAAGTTATATGAGACCAACCAATGGACTTTAAACTTCACATTTAAAAGCAAACTTTTGCCTTACCGCTTCAAACGGGGGAAGTGATATTGGTGCAAATATTTATGACTATGTGATAAACTTTATGTTGCGGTAAGAGTTTTATTTCTCTCGTGAAACGACTATAACTTTTTCGAATACGAAATATAAAATAAGAGAATATTGACCAATAAAATAAAATATTTCCCTCGTCTTTGACTCTCACAATTTATTTACCTACTGTAGCTGTAGGTACTTATTAATAAAACATGCGTGTATGGAATAACATATACTAACATGGCCATTAATCAATATAAACCCGTTAAAACAACACGTCGTCGACGCGCTATTTTAGATGGTGTTATTATGATTTTAAAAGTTAACGTACGTAACGCGGTAATGTATTTATAACATTCTCTTGGGGTAAAGTAGTGCTCAAGTTGCGTCGCGTATCTACTCAATTACAAACGTAGCTGCCGGTGGGTATTCGTACAATTCAATATAAACTTTCCGCTTGGATTGGATTCTCGAAGGCGACATATTCAGCGATTAAACGCTTCTAAAATCCTAATTAGAATGTAAAGGGAACTTCAATAATACTTTGCCGGTTGTCGGGGCACGTACGCGAACTTTTATTCAGCGAATTTGGTTACGTAATTCGTTGGAAATATTCAAGTTTTCCCTTCGGCGAGACGTTATCGCGGGCGGCCTCTCAACGCGGGCGTGGGCGGGCGCGCCGCTCCCCGCGGGGACTTAATTTGTTGCTCTCCTGGCGCCTCGCATCTCACTTTCAAACGGCGTAACGCGACCTTACCGCTTCCCCTTCTCCGACACCGTGTAGACATCATGTTCGCCTTCGCCTCGGTTTGGCTAGATCGAACACGAAATATCTGCCTCACCTCGCGTTATAACATATTTATTATTCCGATATTGAAACGAAAATGTAAATCCTTCGTCTTGTTAAACAGAATATTTTCGCGGAATTTACTTACATATGACGGTTATTTTATCGCAAATAAGAGGAAAATAAATAAGTGACCGACCACTTTGTTTAATACCGAACAAACGAAACGATGTTTGTGACATTTTTGCCAATTCCTAAGCAGGTACTACCTATTGTAATAGTTTACTTCTACAAAAAATCTTATTCTGATTTGATTACGTAAAGTCTGTCCCGTTCCGAGTAATGGATCGATAACATGTAGGTAAGTCGATTTTACAAGAAGCATTGATATAATGTGTGTTGGTAACAAGTGATTCACGTACAGTACATTATGTAATATACAACACAGGACGCCCTAGCCACGCGATCACTCAAAATTCGAATCCATATATTCGCGTGGACCACTGCGACAATCTAATCACAATACCATAAAGGAGTGCACCGTAAAATATTTATTGGCCTGGGAGCAGGCACGCTCCGGTACCCGCCTCCATCGCGAGGCATCACCTCCCGCCTCGATGATGGTTGTCGTTGTCTATGTATAACATAGGGCTCAATACAAACCACTAGTATCTACATATTGTAGACACTCATCGAAAATGAGTAGGAGATACACATATTAGTAGGAGATACATACATTATTTTTGACATATGTTTATGGTATAAGAACAGTGAAAATCGCAGTTATATTGAAATTCCATTGCAAACACTAGCTGGCTATTGCACTTGAAACAATAATTTCAGATCGTGATATTCACTCCCAACGTCATTTTGACGTTAAACCTTCAGTACGTTACTTTACGTACATAAAACATATTTTCAATAATTTGTGGATGATCCTATTCTGTTGCTGCATGCAATGTACTTTTGGTTATGTAATATAAAAAATCCTACCTATATATGTTTACTACTTCTGATATTCGTTTACTTAACTGATATCAGAAATAATTTTTAAAAATATATACACAAATAATCAATTGTAAATAATCGAGTGTACACAAAATAATCGATTAACGAGCAAGCGTGACCTTTTTATACTAGATCCTTATCCTATATATATACTTGCGACATATAAATCACTGGTCGACTTTAAAAAATTAAGTAGCTACGTAAAAAACATACTTCTTTGTATAAAATTTTATGTTAACATAAAGAAATTGACTAGGAGAGAGCTCAATTAAGCGAGTCCTGGGAGCGCGCGCGGCTCAGTGCTCGTTACACACCCGCTCAAATTGGCGCCGTCCACTGAACTGTAACGATAATGACGCCGTATGAGTTGTGCCCCATTCGTCCACTAACGTAAGCTAACTCCTCTCATGGGAAGCCCTAAAAGCCGCTCCATACAAAGTGTGTACTTCCACATTTGGCAGTCTCACAAAACTTTGCGGTTTTTGTGGAACATAAACAACCAACACTCGTGTGCCCGACCGCGTATCGATTGATTTGAGTTAAAATGCATAGTTTTTGAGCCGCGATGTCGATCGGTGCCCGCCAAATTTTCCGCTGCGGCCGTTTGGCAAGCCCACTTTGCGGCGCGCCACAATCACCCATACAAATTGAGGGGTTTACGTGGTTGATGTTACCACGCATTATAGCAAGGCAATTTTCAACGCACCGCATTTTATTCATATTCGCCATAACTCCAATCGCGCAACGTGTATTGCCAACACTCATAATATTCATAATCATAGCGAGCGCGATCGACCACTGAAAGCTTTTTGAAAGCTCGTAGTGACGCGCGATGAAAGGTTCATGCGGCGATTTCAAGCCAGTCACTGCGGCCCGACGAGCGAAAGTGACAGCTATAAAGCTGCTTTGCAATATATAACACAACCATTCTATACAACAATGTATTACAATCATAACTTGGTTTATAGTTGCAATACCTACCTACTGGTGTAAGAGAGAACGGATTTCTGCGTCCAGTAAAGAAAATACATGTTGCGTATAAAAGTGACCTCTTACAGGAAAACGATCCATACAATATGAAGCAAGTTCTGACGCTGACTTGGACCCAACATTTAAGTTTCTCCCATTTTGTCGATTATTAGATACAAAACTTACATTTAACAAGTGTCAATTTACTATTGGCAATTCTAAAACTGTGTGTGATACATACATTTTATATTTGTACATTTCTTATTACATAGTATTTTCTGCGCTATAAAAATTAAAATAAAGATATTTAAATTATACGCACATGTACGAACGACTTCAAAACCAGAACGGGTTCATATTCTTTTTGTTATCGGATGCGTGATAAATTGCCAAATAATGCGCCCTCTGCTGTTCCTCTAACATCACCCCTAATGTCTTCTTAATGCTGCATGGAGTTGTCACATATTCTCAACTGGCGCTTGTCCTATTCGTTTTGCACTATACACTTCTCAGCCGCTTCCTGAAACACATTTGGCCAGGTCTTACTGTAGCCACCTTTATATTTGCTTACATGTTAAATGTGCAAAGTATTGGAGGCATAATGGTTATTAAAGTGACACCGTCGCGTCGTCGCGCCAGTGTCGTTCATTTCCAAGAGTTCTCTATAAATTCACACAGTTTGTTAAGTATGAAAAGCTCCATTGGAACGCAAGTTTTTTAGGTCGCTTTGGCCTCTGCCGGCTCGCCGCGCGCTCCTTTTGTTCCACGAACGTGATCTGGCCGAGATGAAGCCCACGGCCGTTATTGCTCCGTTGCTCCTCTCTGCAATCGAGTTGGTTTCTGCTCGTCACACTTTTGCCGCTTTGAATACCTATCGTAGATAAAATAATTTTCTCACATTGCACTGTGTGATATTGCTTTATGGCTGAGAAAATTTCCTTGACCATTTGTATTTTGAGTTGTTCTATGATGTATAAAATTTCTGTCGAATTTATCAACGTATGGCAAACGGTTTGTAGACAAATACGTCGTAAATATTCCTTCCTAATATATGTGTATTACATGGTAATGCTAGGTATAAGTCTTTCAACTTGCGTCCGCATTTTTTTTGTAGAATCCTGTTCCCTCCAAATATCTCTTGTAAACTTTGGCCTTTTATTAAAGAGATTGAAAAGTTCTTTATGGTTTAGCTTTTTATTTTCTGCATGCCTGATTCGATACGAAGCCAAAAATTATACTTCAAAAACTTTTTAAGTTACGAGTATTATAACTGTCCTCCATAGATATAAATCTTGGCCGGTATTAAATAGATCGATCTCAACGCTAAGAGCGAACTTTAGTGCACTTCTAATGTAATTTTCTACTAGGTTGATATTATAATGACGACTATATTTACGTATTATGACCGACACTCGAGTTCAAAATACATTTCTGATATAAACTCAAAGCCGACTTTTATTGCCTTTGTTTATGAGAATTTATTTCAAATTAAAATACTTGTGTAAAAAGTGAAGGAAAACAATATTAATCTCCGTGTCTGTTATTAATTCCAAACAAGTCATTAGCGCCCACTCGAAATACAGTAGGTACTGGGATAAAATTAGCTCGACTAATTAAACAGTAGATATATACGAACATGTTAGTTGTCGCGTATTCGCATGTCACGACCAATACCGATTGGCGCCGGGTTTGTTGTAGGCGATACACCCAGGAGTAGTTATCTCAGTTTCGCCTGACTACGCCCGTTGTGGCCGCCCTGTTTATTTTTAGCCTCGCGTGTACATTTACTATTGCGATGAAATTTACAGAGATCGCCGTCCCGGCTCGCCGCTCGCCAGACTCCGATACCGACGCATCAAATGACAAGCTACTGCTATTTCAAAAATGTCTGCTATTTCACGCGAGAATTCCTGCTCGCTCGATAAGCAATAATTCTTTTGTTCAGCGGATCAAAGGTAAATCGCATTAGACAGAAATTAATCGCGTTAGGATGTTTAATAACTTTCTTATAAGCGTTCGCGACTCGAGACCTACTCTGCTTGTCCCGCAACCATCAATACTTACCTACAAAAGCTTCCCATATAGAGTTGTTCAAATAAAGCCATTGCGCAAAAAAAATTAAATAATATATTTCCCGGTCCTACTAGGTAGAAAGGTTGATGTGAGTTGGTATTTTTGGGGATAAGACGCGTGTCGCGGCAGCTAATACCCCTGTTCGTCAAAATACCATTACTCGCACGGCTCGAGGTCCCCCTGTCAGGCTGAGATTTGGCGTAACTTAGTGACTGATTAGCAATTGCTGTGAGCTGGCGGGCGCGACAGGTGGTCGGGGTGCGGGGGCCTGACCCGCGGCCTCTCGTCTGATTGATGGCCGCGTCCCGTTCACGTTCTGACTCGGCATCTTACATTTAACTTGCACCCAACTATATACTTGCCGTTCACTGTGACCTGAGTATGAGTGGTTAGTAGAGTCAAAATTTGATTTTTAAAGGTCTTCTTCTGTATTCTCCCATCTATAGGATTATTTTATTATCGGTCAATGAAAATGTCTAGACGGACACTGTAATAATATGTACATTATTCTAGTTTTAGTTTTATTTTTTTCTAGTTTTATTATCACCTTTAAGTTGGCATACTCGTCCTACTAGACACTAAAAGATGTTTGTCATGAACTTCGGGAAGTGAGTGTCGCGCAAATGTCAAAAGTCGATTGTTGTACCTGCGCGGTCCCACGCTCCGAGATCGCGGTCTAATAACCCGAGGTCAAGTCTCAGCTCATGCATATTCACTGGCAAGCCGACAGTGGCTCATCTGTAACGGTCCTGCGACCGGTTGTATGAGCTCATTGTTGCATGTGCCCACATGGACGCCGCGAGACGTCCTGCGCCGGCGCAGACTCGCTTACAAAACGTTTCAAAAACCAAATGTAGTCACAATTAGCTATTTTCATATACGATTAAGTTTATTGTAGTCGTTAGTTATTCTGGGAATTGATTAGTGTTATAATAAATTACATGTTTGCGTAATACCATGCCCATATAGGCACATCGGATATTATTACATGTTATATCTAAAAATGGTATGACAGCAAAACGTTGTACCCAAATGTGAAATGTGTGTTTTTGCGAATTCACAAGTCGAACCGTCTTTATTGCGAAGCGTCGTCGTCGGGTTATTAAGAATACAAAGGCAGGGTCAGTTGTTAAACACCGTCAGTGGATATTTATATTATAATTAGTTGCCAACGACAGCAAGCAAGAGGGTGCATGCGTAATTCAGTTTCGTGTACGTTTTTCTTAAAAATAGTATTATCACATGATTGTATACTAATATACGGGTGTAGGCGATCAATCGCTTTATATTATGAACATTGACTATCGGAAAAAATGGTGGGTAATGGAGATTATTGATCACTTCTTTTATAATAAATTATTCCACCAACTTTCAGTGATGAAAATTAATTTAACTAGGTACTTGATATTCTGTCCACGTTACGGAAACCCCTCGTTACTGTATTGTCAGATCAAAAAGTAATTTCGTTTTATATAAATTGTTAACTATAAAATTTAGATTAGTCATGTTTTGAACTGGCTATTCTCGCCTATGCCCGCGTGTCGAATTTGTTCAATGTCGATTTTGAACCGGAACAAAACTCTGCGTTCAGTCAGATAAGCTATACCTAAAGTAATTCAAGTACGTGACCATCTCGGTATATTGTAATCGATTTATATTGGCCAACGAATTTTTTTAGTTCCTATTTGGTTACAAGTTTATTGAAGTAAATAGTGTTGATTTCAATGTAACACGGAACTGCACAAATCATAGCAAGATTAAATCCCAAATAGCAGTAAAACAAAGATGTTGCAGTAAGAAATGCATTTAAAATTTTGAAGGATCATTAAATTGCGCATTACACGGCCGGAGAGCCGTCGAGGGGCAATTAGAAAAGAACTGCCAAGAAGAAGCTCGTAAAAGTGAAGCCGTGTTCTCAACTGATTAAAAAGTCCGCACTTATCTAGCACACGTAAAATTTTTAATCAATTCCTTTATCGTGAGCGGCCTTAGCGCCTTCTTATCTGTGACCCAGATGACTAAGACATAGTTGGCATTACAAATAAAAAGCACGTACTACCACCAACTCTGAACCCAATAACTTTCGCAAATAATAAGCTTGACTTCCTTAAATTATGTAGAATCTCAGTTTGGTATAATTTCAGTCTCGGGATTCGCTGCCGAGATCTATCAATTAACACACAAACTCCATTGGCTTTCAGGTGAATGTCAATTAATGTCTAAGTCTGAGGAAGTCCGTGGAGAGAGAATCTGTTAAACTGATAGATTGATGGGCAGGATGACTAGCAACAAGTACCCGGTATTAACGCCCAGCTTGATTAAAAAAATATTGATAAATTTTATCTGGATTGTCTTTTATGGTCAAGTACAAATGTATAATTGGGCCAATTCTTTGCAAAAGGTGATACAAAGGTCGATTGAATGAGAACTTGATAGAGTTACAATATTGCTGTGCTTGTCATGTAGGTAAATCGGATGGCCGTTTAATGTGTGAGAATCGCGGCAAATTCCTCAGATCACACATTTGTGTTTAAACTTATTGAGGTTATTAGGCGGTGTAATTGTATCTTATAGGTAATGATAGACTGCCAGTACAAACTTGCGTGTGCTTGTGGGTAATCACGCTATTGTTCTAATTGTAATAACCAACGTACAGTCAGCAAATACATTAAACAGCTTAATCAGATTTACAAAGCTCTCTATATATATACACACATTTAAAATCGGTGCTCATATTTATTTTAATAGAGAATGTTTGATGATCTTGCCCATACTTATTTGTACAAATACATTCAGCATCTTATTGTGATTTATAAAGTGTTCAAGAAAATTCATCAACATTTTAGCGGTAATATGTTATTTATTTCTAGTGTAATAACGATAGCTATTATTGTTATAGAACTACTTAAATCTTCCTGTTTCCGGAGGATAAGACAACTTACGCGAGTAATAAAGTGATCAATAATAATACCGTTAGTGGTTTTAACAAGTTTATTCCTCACTAGCAATGCCCACGACTTCGAACGCGTGCACTTATAATTTTTTTGCTCTCCCGGGAATCTATCCATTTCCCGGACTAAAATTTATTCCAGATGTTGATCTAGTTCTAACCTATCACTATGCCAAGGTGCATAAACATCGTCTAGTAGATTTCCAGCGATGTGCGAACATACAAAGAAGGTGGATTCAGCCTCTGTATCAAATATCCCTTACCAATATTTTTTTCTAAAAATGTGAAATGTACAGACAAGATGATAAATGTATTAACATACGAACTTCAATAGATTGTGTTGTTTAGTGGGTTATAGCCGGCGTATTATGTACACACAGTTATCCATCACGATATGGATATTGCACATCGAGTCATTTACATGGACGCACGGACATGTTGATTGATTGATGGCGAATGACTCTTACCGCTTGTTATCATAGTGTTAATAAATCAGACTCGCCTACGTATTATTTATAGACTCACTAATATGCAAGGTAATGATATATTTGCGAATAATGTATCACAAATATGCTAACCTGACTTAGTGTGGCGAGCATCTTCTAAAATTAATTCGACGAGTGTTGCATGGATATCATGGTCTCTCGTTAGGTGAACGCATGAAATCCTTATAAGCTGCCGTTAGAAGTGAGCACTTGATTTTTATCTTTTCATAATCTCTAGCACTTGAGAGACAGTCAGACTGGCTAGCCAGGGCTAACTTATTGTGGCGTTCGTTTTTTCCAATCCTGTTACCGTCTTGTTTGCGACGACAAAATTTTAAGAAATGTGCATATCTTGTCTTTAAGACTGTTACATGATTTCGTCATCGTCATCATCGATTTCTTTCAAGAGTATGATTGAAAATATAAGCTGGGACAAGAAATTGTCATTTCGATTGTTCATAACAATCTATTGTTGCATTAAATACTAATAAGCCAGGAAAATGACAATCATAGTTTGTACCTGCCTATTCGTAAGGCCTCGACAAATAAAAAAAAAAACATGGAACTTTAATCAATTCCAAACATATTTTGTAAATATTAAGTAGCTGCTAGATCAGGGCATTGGGTGAATAATTACATATGCAATATGTATTGCTTAAAAAAGCAAGTAAATGCAGTAGTGCTTGTGCTAAATATCGCACAGTCATGCAACACACTGTGTGAAAGTTACGACACGAGTGCTGCAAAATCAATTAATTATCGCGGTTCCCATTCCAAGTCTGGTGGGCCTTGAATGGCTGTATCATATAGATTTATATTTCTCCAAATGACTTCACCGAGTTGCTCGTTAAGTAATATAATATAAGATGTAACAATAATAGTGTAATATATTTTAACAGGGCCAGCAGTAGGTTATAAAGATAACATTCTCAATGAAATAAATCAAATTATCATACATAAAAAAAATGACAACTTGTACTGAGCGCATCCACAAACGCTACTGGTTCGCCTTATTTATCTCCATATAACTTACTGATTCATCTGTTAAAATATGTTACACTATTGTTGTTATACCTTATATACTTACTGGCACTAACGAATTATTAACGTATGTAGTTATATTCTACAGTTCAACTAAAGCAAGAGAAATACATGCTATTGACTATTTTGAGCTTATTTATTTAGGACTTATATCTCAAATTCAGTATCTATAGTATGTTTATCTTCATTGGAAAACGCATAAGCTATACATAACGGTTCAACAATTATAATATAGGTATATTTTACATTTAAACGTTCTCTATAGATATGTCATCATACTTATGTCCTTCAGTTGGTTAATAAATTTAATGGGCACTACCTTTTATTGTAATACTAACTCGTAAAAATCGTAGTAGGTATTAAGTAAGACCTACTTTCATAAATTAATCAACCTTGATGAAAATCAAAATTATCGAACAGACTTATTTTAATTTAATAAAGATTTATCTGATGAACAAGAATCGATTATATTGAAAAAAGATCTATAATACTTTCCTAAAATATCTTCATAATACGTACAAATAGTGTACGTTTTTGTCATTCGAACTGGGAGGCCACTTGCACCTACCGTATGCCACAATTGATTCGAAACTTATGAAACATCGTCTGCGGTTACAATATTATCGCTTTGTACATATTTAGAAACCTGCACACACACGTCGGTGCAGTGTTATTCAATACGCGACCTATTTGTGGTCAATCGCTCTGCTAGACGTTCTCGGTCGCCTGGCTACTCCGAGTGCCGAACCAAACCTGTTATTTGCACATGAGTATCGTTATCTTCATATTTACTTGCGTGCTTTTCTGAACCCGACTGATATATATAGGAAGTATACACACCAGATTCCTTCGGCGTTGCACGTTCTAATTGGTTAAACTTAATTAACAATTTTTAATTAGTGATCATTATTTTTATCTTCTTCCCCGTCACGGTGGCCGCTTAGTTCCATAATGTACCGCAATCCGTTATGTTTCAGCTAGATAAGATAATATTTAATTTTCGTAGTCATAATGTTCTTTCTTTTTCATGAAACTCGTTAAGTTGGAAATATTAAAATAACATTAATTCTTGAGATTAATTTTTAAGTTGTGTTAGTTAAACCTCATAGAACTCAAGAACGGGTGGGCCGATTTTTATGATCTTTGATTTTTTAAATTAAAAGTAATAAAGATATTTCATTCCGAGTCGGTACGAAGTTCGCCGAGACAGCTAGTCATAATCAATTTATACGTAGCGATGTTTTACAAATTTTGAAAAAATGTATTTAATCACGTATTTGATTCCTCGCTTCCATTAGATAGGGACGGTTAAGGCGAGCCTAATAAGTGGGTCAAGTAACCCTTTAGCGTGTAGAGGAGTGAGAGTAATCACACGCGCCGCCCGCCTAATTGAAGTCCAATGTCGCGCGGCCCGCCCATGGTGATTGATACCGCCCAGACCGGGCCGGCTTCTAATTCGAATGTGATATTGTTTGGACGCGCATCGACGTCACTCCTACGAGCCAAAATCTAATATGTACGCACTCGCATGATGTCATTCCGAAGCAGCGATGGTTTGATTTGTTTCGAGTGGTCGAGCGAGATACGGCGCGGGGAGATTGATGAGTGGCCTTCGGAGTATAGTGTATCGCTCGACGTCGCTGCGAAAATGCCCTTAACAGGAATCGCAGAGATGTAGAGGTGGGAGCAAATAATTAGTCCTTCCAAAGCCATCAATATCAATTATGCCCCATGCGACACGATTGCCACCGCGCCGCCAAGATTACGGCTATCATTTTCTTTATCTCAATTCACTATAGGGGTTTGCATTTCCGTGACGTACCCATATGGTTGAACATAACTAAAGTAGAGCGGTCAGTCGTGTCAGACAGTTACGTCATATACTCCAAACACAAAACTCGTGTAGCTCCGAGACATCGACCGCCCATTTGTCTATTTCACTATTCTCTCAATTAGTTTGATAAATCATTCTTTAAGCCGGAAAGGCCTTATTGTTCAGCTTTTAAAATGATCACTCGCTTAATGCCAGTAGACAAATGTGCAAAATAAACATATACTAACACATTTTACATTGAATAAACCTGAATACCCATTTTAAAATAACACCCACTGAACGAATTGAATTTGTTACTAAATTGACTGAATCGCATTAGGTTTATAAACGACCGCTACACTGGCAAACATAATAACATTGAAACACAAAAGCAGAACGGATTTTATTAGAATATCTTATATTGTTTGGGCATGCATCGAACCCACTCGGGTGTTCCAATTTAATTCCGAACTTCACCTCACCGGCGATACTCGCAAAGGGTTACCCTCTGCCCTAATCTTTGAACTATGACTTGACCGTTAATACGCATTTATAATTTGCTCTTCGATTATTTAGTACTGTAGAATGGTACGCCAAGATACGAATAAATTAGTTTCGTGTTTGGGAACAAAGCCGGTTCAAAGTTTTGAGTAACGGTCACAGGATCGTTGTAAGAGTTTAACTTATTCCTCTAACTGTTGGTAGAATGCTTTGTTGAGATTCGTCTTGTTGCTTTGTTTTGATAACGTAAATTGAATTAGTTATGTGTACGTTTTGAAATATCTTACTAATAAATAAACTAGCGAGATCTATATAATGATAAATAGAAGAATGGTTGTAGTGTTCACACTGACAATAAACGTTTTCTAGCTTAAGTTGAGGAAGTAAGTAAGGCATCTTAAAGTATATTTCAAAATATTCAATAAAACTAATTATAGTGGACCGGTAATCGCCAACAGTTGAACTGGTGACCCGCGCGCTCGTAGCAATCCACCCCTAGCCCCGGTGTCGCGACCGCAGGTGTAAACTCGCCCTTACTTGGTTGCAGCTTCCAGACCTCATTTACATAGCCAAGGTATCTTATGCAGTGTGCATGCACTCGCTTCTCACTTTATAATTCAAATGATCTTTCACACAGGCGCTAAGAATTCGAGGAAATGTGAGAAATTGTAACGGAATTTTAGCTGCTATCTGAAACGAGAGTCTCTTTGTTATTATTTATTCATTTGTAATCCTAAAGAAGTCATTGTAAAAGCACAGTGTAAAGAGCCCTCCCATATTAGTGTGTAATTTAACTAATTTTATACGCCTTTAAACTTTCAAATACCCTCAAAGGGCTCAATTTCGCAATTCGCAATAAAATATTCATTGAAATCAATGCGGAAGCCTTATCAAACCGCTGAATTTAAGAACAAAAGACTCGTTCTCGATTCTTAAACGAAATGCTAGCTCATCATCGGCACAACACTCGGCGTGACTGAGTTTTGAAAGGCACCCTTTGTTGAAGTTTCAAATCCTAAATGCTTTGAAGTGCAGTTTAGACGAGGTTGTATTTATGACTCAAAAAGGGGTATTGTTTACTTTGATTTAAAAAACGTAAAATTGTTGTAGCACTTTGTTGCTCACGGTTGGGAAAGGCTAAACATTTTAATGAAGTTTTATCTCGTCTTTACATGCTGCTTTTAAACTCTAGAATTTGGAAAGAAATGTGGTCTTTGTGTCAGTAATTATTTTTCAATAATAGCTTAACATTCTAAAATGTATTCATACACACACACGCATATTACGTACCTATTTCTAAAATCTCGCAGCGTCTTCGCCGTGGGTAGAGACTATGGTGTTTACCTCAGTTGCACAACTGTGCTAACCACTATGGCCTTGCCCTAGCGTAATCAAATTAGATACGTGACGTCACCGGATTCAGCACCATTATGATAATTAACGCGAGCGGCGATCTAAACATCGATCAATGATGGATGCCGCGGCAAAATAGCATTTACTAGATT
This sequence comes from Pheosia gnoma, assembly GCA_905404115.1. Classification (NCBI taxonomy): domain Eukaryota; kingdom Metazoa; phylum Arthropoda; class Insecta; order Lepidoptera; family Notodontidae; genus Pheosia; species Pheosia gnoma. Next base: position 4,395,982 of record FR989894.1, on the reverse strand, counting down.
CAAATAAATTCATACCGTAAATAACATTTCCGATGAACGTGATATCCGCATGCTTATTGCAGCTGCATTTATTTTACAATCCTAGTAATTATGTAGTATTAAAGATTTTGAAAATTATACAAGCCTACCTCTGACCTCTTTACTACCTCTGAAGTAGATCGCGAAAATTCACTTCCCGAAATTATTAGGTTAATCTTATATCTGATTTGGGAAGTTAAAACCAGTTTAGGTAGTAATGGTGCCGGATCAAAGCAATATTTTTGAAACGTTATGACGGTACGCTCGACCTGGCGGGAGGTGCGTAGGCTGGCTCCGGGCAAGTGGTGACTTCCTTCATTACGTCATTTTTCTGAATCATTCCATTTGCTTCGCAATAATATTTGATCACTGTTTTGGTTACCCACACTATTCAACTGAGACCTCACACTCAAGTGTCACTGTGGCCTTGATAGACTTAAAATTGACACATGAGCAACATAACCTACTAACTTATAGTATGTATATTGTATGTAAGTCTAGCATTATCGTAAAGTCATGTTATCCTGTAAACTTTTTTAATAATTTTCGCAAACATCCGCATGGACTCATAATGGTTGTGAACTATGATATAAAATGTATTTCAAAGAAAACTAACCGCAATACCAAGCTCTAAACAATATCACGAATACGTCATGCATAAGTAAGTGCATTTATGTAAGAAGCGAGGGATCCTATATCCGATGCGTGCCGCTGCTTCTGATATGAAAAGCAGTTTCCGTGGAGTAGGCAAATAAAGGAGCGACAGTGAGCTGGCCTCGCGTATCCAGGCCCGTGACATCAACGTGGCCTAGAATGGCGGTGTCTCATCAGCCATATAAACTGTATGGCGTATTCATTGGCCGTATTTTAATAATCTTTTTACTGCTATGCAAACGTTGTTTTTATCATTTTAATATGTGAGTTTTACATTCATACTTAAATTTTCATGTCCGTTGTTTTTAGAATTCTAGTGTTACAGAGACTAGTAAGTCAAGGTCATTAACTGGTTGCTCTGCAGGGAGACTATCTATTTGCACCCTTATTAAATTTAAATTTATTCGATGAGGTATATATTTTATGAATTGTTTAGATAACAGAAACCATATCAATTTAACCTGTTTCACTATGCACTCCGACTCCAACGAGATTTGTAATACACACGTAATTCAAGCAACATGAAACCATAAGTAAGTGTACCCAGACGGCTAATTAAACTTTGCAAAGCCAACACGAGACCGTGCTTGTTTAGAAACGACGATGGCTAGCAGATGACGCGCAAACAAATCGTACCACCTAACATATGGTATGGATATTTAGAGCATGAGAACGCATCGAGCGTTTCTCCGCACGGCTATAAGACATCGAAAATAGATTGTGCGAACGGGGTTAGACACACCTGTTATTTGGCTTTCAGGCGGGTGCGGGGAGCGCAGGGTGGTGGATTCATTAATAATGGCCCACAATGAGACGCCATTATTTACGAGTTGTGGCAACCAACTTAAACCGCATCGCATACAATGCTGTGCTTCCCGGTCCCAAACAGTGAACCACGTTGCAAGCTTCGTATTTTATACAATTAGGTGCTCTACACTATAGTGGCTGGCTTGTATAGGAGTAATCCAGACTTTTTATTGATCATGTTTTAAGATGAACATTCAATCAGCTTAATTCGCAACAATAGCTAGTTAATTTGCGTCTCATGTGTCTGTCTGTAATTCTTGCATATACGGAGAGCTCGGTAAGATTTGGTTGGGTCAACATGCTATATAAGTGAAACAATTGTTATCTTGCTCAACATCAACGTTCGTCGCGTCGTGGGCTCCGTAGTTCAGTACAAAAACATAGGCTTGGTCGGTTGAAAAATAATACTTTGATAAACATTTTATTTAGATTTTATACAAGGATTATTGAGTATTCGAAAGAGATGATGATTAATAAATATTCGAGTGTGTTCCAAATTGTTTGATTCATAAAATCTTGCCACAATAAACCTACGTTAGATTTAGATCCTTTGAAACGCAATGATTGGCGTTTTGCAACACAAAGAATCTTTTGTGAGCTTGTATATAATTATGCTATGACTCAACAGCGTTTTTACACTAAAGTAAAAACATGTTATTGGTTTTACTACCTACTTAGTACACAAAAATACAAGCTGTTGAAAATATCTCACTGCATTCACAGCGACTCATTGGATTATACCAATAGACGAAACACGAAAATAATATTTCGTAAGTCGACCAGTCGTTATAGCCGAATTGGATCAAATAAACAAAGAGCAATCAAACTAAGTTCGTGCATGAACAGTCAGATAGTCTGACTAGAGGCGGTGAGATGAGGTAAGCGACCTTAAAAGGCACTTAGCACACTGCGCTCCACGAGCCGGCCGCCCGGCGCTGCTGTGCTGCGTTTCTTATTACTTAGCGAATCATTCCAATTATATTAGTAACTAAACTGATTATCGAATGAAAACAAATCGCACAAGTGCCAAAGTTTTGATTACATCAGTAACAAATAGGCTTGAAATTGGTAGCTTCTTTTTCCAAGACCGATACTTTTATTACTCAATCTGTACCCTGTTGGCTACTTTGGCATTCGTCAGTTTTAGGTGCTAATAGAGAAATCTTAGGCCAGACTGTTACATCAGAGTATACGCAAACTGTAACCATTGAAATCGCCATTCGCTGTATCAGAATATAAAAAGGCAAACAAATTTGTTGTCAACTTTTAATCTGTACCGATGCTATAAGAAAACTTTTTTATTATAATACACGTGCGATCCATATGGAAAAAGATTTTACAGAAATAATGGAGCTAAGAGTACCTATACGCACTTCAGGATTTCAAACGACCGTACTGGTCACTAAAAAGCAGTAGATATCAGTCCTGCATGGATAGAAATTTTAATTTCGCCCTACGTCACTAATCCGTAAGCTATTTCAGCAAACGGATTGCTTAAAAATGGACAAAAGTATCTTGAGCCCAAAGGCGAACATCCAGAGATCACAGCCTCTACCATACCAAAAGTCCTGTCCACGCATATAAGTACACAATTATTATGTTATAAGGTCCTCAGCCTCACTGACGTACCGTAGAATTTGCACAATTTAGGACAATGGCGACGTAATCGAATGAACAGGCTCAAATTCGGTACAGTTGAATTCCGTGAGCAGATCGGAATTGGCAACAGTGAACCAATGTTAAGTCGGATGGAGCGAGTTAATTAACGTTTATGCGGAGTCATCAAACAGGCGTGAGCGCCGCTTTCGGGACAGGCCCAGAAGCGCGAGATCGCTTCGCCGCTTTTAATTAAACGCTGGTACCTCAAGGTTAAGAAGTCATCTACATGTAAGAGCAGGAATAATATTATGAAACCACATAGGCCTATACAAAATATATAATTTGCCTTTAACATTTTATCCACTTAGTGGACCGGCACCTTCGTCTGGCCATTAAAAAATATGTTAAAGAATTAGCATGTTAAAATTTTTGTGTTATTACCAATAGTTCACTCTCTTTGATTTCACGCAATCCAAAAAATAAGGGTCACGAATTCGGATGTTGTTTCTAAGCTCATTTTTAACATTGAAACTGTGCACTATTCTAGTGCGTCTAAAGTATCATTTTCCAATTAGATCCATGGGTAAACTTGAAAAAGCGAGCAGACGATATTTTTTATCGTTGCTCATCTGGCAGCAAATGCACTATAAAAAAACAATCAATAAATCACACGTGATGCGTCCGTGCTCCTAGCGGGGTTAGCCAATTACTGCGTCGCGCTTCGAGGAAGCTAACCAGTTTCTAAATTCTTCGTATATTTAATTTAGCTTAATTGGTGTGTGGATACACGGCGGCAGGCAGTCGACCGAGAATTGGAGCCTCTTTGTTAGCGAAATCGTGTTTAAAACGGTACCCCCGCGAATTACACAGACAAGGCACTCTACTACTTCCCAAGTAACATTGTTCTGCCTGCTCGTATACACGGTTCCATGTTCAGTCCCACTTTTCCTAACATCATTTCAAGGTGAAATGATGTTAGGATTTATGGTCTGAAGCCCCGAATATTGTTTTTAGGACGGCCGTCAATGGAGCAAAGATACCGAGACGGTGCCGGTGATATTCTCAAAAATAGTTATATTTTTGACATATACTGCATTATTGAAATTTAAGTAGTTAACTAAACCTTACTGATTGTAGACTCTGAGGATGATGTCAACTGTATCTTTAAATATGACAAATAATATCTTTATGAAGTCGCGAAAGGAAAGGACAATCGTGTTTGTGGGTGCTCAAATGGTGATGATGCGAATGGTACAGGAAACTCGGCGCGTGCGCGGTAAGCTGATGTGGAGATGAGCCGCGTGGGCGCACCCCCGCTTATTTATTATATTTAGTCGAACAATTGGCTACTCAATGACTAACATCCAGCTTTACGTTTAAAATTACGAGGTCAGTGACATTTTGGCCGCATTTTTTTTATTGAAAGGCCTATCGTTTAGCTATTATCTGTTTACATTGATAAAAACCACCACTATGGACCATATGACTAACACATGAATTACGTACACAATACGGAAATCCAAATTGGCTGGCGCTAGTCTCGTTAATAGAATACAGGCAATAAATATTGTTCTTGAAAATGTTCTCGAGTAACCGAACAAGGATAGTTAGGCGCGGTGTACGATTTCACGTGCGGCGATTGGTAACCGTGTCGGTCGGTATGTGTTCATGTACGTACGTACTAACTTCACGTGTGTGAGTACTGCGTTCCGTGTGGGACGGGGCACTGCATTTTTTGCGAGCGCGAGATGAACGGTGGGTCATTGAACTCGATCGCTTGTCTCGGTGCCTACCGAAATTCGCCATCGAAGCGCATCTTCCAGCCTCTGTAACTTGGTGCAATTTTATCGCATTGCAGTCGACTGGCAACGATTATACTTGCGTCTTATTTTCTATTGTATGCTAGTGCCAATACCAACCGAATTAAGCAGGCTGTTGGTGCTGGCTCAATAGTATCGGTCAACGGTCAAGATAATGCACAATAGTATTTTCTTCCTAAACTAAGTATATAGTAAACAAAAGTAAAGTAGCAGTTTGATATCACTGAATCGGTACTGCTACCGACTCGGCAGCGGCGCGCTGCTTTACCGAAGGCGGCCGCACCGGCTGGCATGTTGCGGATGTGGGTGATGGCACAACGAAACAGCTGTCGATATCATTGCCCATTTTTTTTAAACCAAAATAATAGGCACCGTTGCCGTTCTTATTTCTCATAAGGATGTAGCTATAAAGAAGGAATGATTTGTTAATTCATCAATATGATAAACACACCGGCCGTCCCCGACGAAGTTAACGTGCAATATAAATTCAAAACGGTGCTTTACTTTGTAGGCAATGTACCTACATGGGCTAGCGAGATAACTGTATTTAATTTTACCTTCTACCTGCTAATTAGACATTAAAATAGAATCTTGATTCATCTTAAGATTTATGCAATACACAACAGTTCAATAAAGTTGAAAAATTTGTGGTTTGAAGCATGACTTCGGTGGATCGTACTTTCTTGCTTCACCCTCAGTTGCCTGCTGTATTATTCAAAGTAGGTGTATCAACAAAATAAAGTTGGATTGGAGGTAACATACACTGGCCTTGTCTCGGACATTGACCACTATTATACAACAAATGATTTCCAGCTCTGCATTATTAAGATGATAGCCAGCCGGGTGAAAAAACTATATATTTCGAGTCAAATGGCTAGAAGAAGCGTATAAACGAGCTTTTAGACGTCACGGTTGGCGGCGTGCGCGCCGCAAAAACTAGCACACGTCGCATTCGTGACTGCCGCCCGCTCCGTTGCGCTGCACGCCCAGCGCTCGGCGCGGCGCGGCTGCGCTATTGAGACATATCATCGCCGGCGTAGCTACACCCGATATAATAGATTCCAATTTAAATATTCTCAGCTCGGCTGGATAAAAAAAGAGAATTCGTTAGCACGAACGATCTATTATGAGTTGCTCCGGCAAGGGTTCAGTTTCTGGAGCACTTATTTTTGTTGACAGTTAAAATGATAACTTTAATCTTGGGGCATTCTTTATTTTACATTCATTCAATCGCCTATTGTATATTTTTACACATTTTGTAAGTGCATCATCTGCGTATGCGTTTCCCCGACTTAGGGAGTTGGTTAGCCCTCCTCAATCCAATTGACATGAAAAACTAATAGTATTCGCATTAAATTGGACACATTCGTGTGTCAGCCGTTGAGTGCAGTTCGGGTGGGTTGGGTGAGCGTGTCCTCCAGGGCGGGTCACGCGCTACGCGCAAACCCGTTCTGCACGAACAGCGCACTTTCGCCTAGTGTTGCCAGTTTAGCTATATAAGAACATAGGATGTAAATTCTGTAAAAAATAAACATAAGAATACCATATAATATCATAAAACCAAAAAGTATCTACGTAAAACCGAACCAAAAAGTATTTGGGTGCCAGAAAAATGGTGTCTACACACCGATCTCCCAACCCGCCGAGCTTAATTCAAAAGAATCTATGGTACTAATCGTTGGTGGATTTCGGTTTGTTGACATCTTATTAACAATCAAGCTTAGATTTGACAGAAAAAGGCAACTGAAAATCGAATCCTCCCGACAATATGGACTAATGCCCAGTATTAGAAAAAGGCAACTGAAAATCGAATCCTCCCGACAATATGGACTAATACTGGGCAACACTAACCGCCTACTTTCGCTGCGCGTCTGTCGGCCTGCGCTCGCGTTCTTGCTAGCTCGCTCGCACCCTTCCCCCCAAATCACCCGCCACGGACAGGTTACCCACCAGACATCGTGCAAACTCACAAATATCAACTCCATTGTTCACCATTTTAAACTGACTAGGTAAGTCAGACCAAGAAGCTTTTGAGTCAGGCATTCCCTTATTTGGCTTAGTAGGTAGGTTGTATGGTTACTTGCTTATAAATGTTTCATTGGTCTTAGTTGTATTTTATTGTTACCTACTAACTTCATAGATAGAGTTTTTGGTAGAGTGTTATCCTGATTACCACCTATAAGATACCACTTTAAGTTATTTTTCGCATAGCAAATATCAGATCTAGGGTTACGGCTTACTAAGGCCCTACAAACTAACAGTGCAATACATATTTTCTTAGTGGGCAGTGAGTAAAATCCAAAATAAAAGGACTGTAGTTTGATAAGATTGTCCGCTGCTCAAGTAGTGGAAATAAATGGTGCAACACATTGACCGGCCAAAACTACACAATCGACGGGGTGGGCGGAAGTGTGGCAGTGGCGAAAAGCTCGCAACTTCATGAGGAGAAAGGAAGCGGCGGCGCGGCGCGGCGCGCGGTGTGATAACCGGCCGGCTGGCGTCGCTGCGGGGTGCGGGACGCGGCGCGCGGGGCGAGCGGTTGCGCGAGGGGTGCGCGGCGCGCGCAGTCGCAGCCCCCGCGCCACGCCACTCGCCTCCCGTCAGTCGCCCGCCGACTCTGCTTGTGCTTGTGTGACTCGCGCCGCTCCGTGCACCGCACTCGTGCCCCGAACACGACGCGTGCCGCCCCGCTGTGGCCGCGAACGCGACATCTACGCTACTTGCGAAACGTTTCTCCAAACTTACGTGCAACTTGTTATGTTTTAACTTACGGACATTTTACACTTCCTTACCCGGCTTGTTTATCCCTCATCATGTAAGTGTCACGATCATTCTATTAAATGCGGCATGTTTTCGTCGAAATTCGGAACTCGCGATCAAGTGTTTTATAAGCCGTGAAAGTTTGTGAATCAAAAGCTAGTGCGTTATTTGAGAACGTGTTCCACACGTAATAAATATTTTAGTGCTGCCTTTGGTTGTGGACGGTGTTGTCGCTGGCTATTTCCGAAATTCGACGGAAAGTTTCCAACGGTAGAGCAGGCGGTATGTTGGTAGTACCGGGTGTGACTGGCTGGTGGTCCGCTGGCCCCGGCGTAGATGTACCCAGCTCCAGCGCATGAGAGCTTTCGCCTTGGTTAATACCAGCTAAGTGCAGAGCGGCTTGTGCAACTCGCACGATATATCCCTAAGATGAGCTTTCGTCAATATTGCCTATAATGTAAAAGTTCCGCTAAGTAGAATTCTTCCTTAATCCTCTGATGGAACTTTTCTTTAGTAGTTTCTGGACACCTAGTATTAGTTTGTTAGGTTATATTTCGTTGCGCAATTCGCACATTTTTTATCTTCTAAGGAAGTTTTGTCTATGTTAAAAATTTTCATATCCTTCCCAAAATCCTGCATCACTGTCAGTTAGGTATCTTGTCCAAATTGATTTTGTTTGTATAGTTTGTAAGTTTTAACTCTATGACTAAATTCTAGAGTTTGCCTACCTTTCAGTCTGTAAAATGATCATTCCCATCATGTAAATATCAGAAGTCATGTAAGTTAAACTTTCGTGATTTTAAAGCGTGCCATTTCACCTAGCGGTTCCTCCATTGACTTAGCGTTTGTAATCCCTTCTTCTGAATTCTGAGATAAACTAATATCGCGTCGCTATCATTTTATCTCTCATGAGAAAACTGCTTCTTACCTTAATCTTATCTTTAAAACCAACATTCATGAAGCGTTGATTTTACGATAAATTTAAAGAAAAAATTATCAACTCAAATGTTACACTGTCTTAATAGCCTTGTGAAGAAATACCAAGTTACCTAGGTATCTAGTATTTTGTATTCGGTATTACCAAACTCTTGTGCAAATTCATTTGAATGACGTCACACGAAACTGATAAAGATTTCTTATACTCCCGAAATAATTATGGTTGAGAGCATTCTCGATAAAGAACAGATAATAGGTTACAAAATATGTGTAAACAAATGAACAATTGTGTATTTCATGGCATAGGTACACGTGATGTTTTTCTGAAGCCTAAATAAAAAAAAAAATTCGCAAAAGTACGTATGTTGCCAAATCAAACAGACTACCTACTACCTACGCGTGTTAATTTTTAAAATAGCGGGGCTTATATAAATAAAAAATGGGTTGGATGCATGCAACGTTACTTGCTACTACGAGGGTAACAGCTGGCTCTACCTGCTCCAACAATAAAAACGTGTGTCAATAGACGACTTAGTCTGCATCATTATTATCGGTCTGAGTAGCTATAAACTACAGCCGTAAATTTGTAAGTCACGGGAACTGGGTATAATGTAATCATCTACGTATGATTGATATTAGAAGGAAATTTTCTGAGCGCTCACAACAGGTCATTAGACTACAATAAATAGGTAGTCTTTAAAAAAAATGGAAGCCGATCCCAGTTTGTTACAGGCCAGCAGAAACTCGTTTTCCAACTCAAATGTAGTTTTTGCTAATTAAGCAAATAAGGAAACTCGACATTTAATTACGGTTCCCAAAGGCAAAGGGTACTAGAACGGTTGCAAAGGGGACTAGAACGAAACCTAAACTGACGATTAGCTGCCTGTTATCAAAGTTATCTTATCTATATGAAATTAAAATTATCTACGGTAAAGATTGTATGACCAATGTAATCACTGATAGTCGTCCATTGCTCACGATTGACGAAGGAAGTGGAATATTTTTTTATAAACTGATAGGTACTAAACGGTCGCTGTTTAAGAGATATTAAATTGAATGAGGAAAATTTGTTATAGCAACTTTATGCTTATCTTCAGTCTGCGGTTGGTTTCTCTACATGGAATTTTGTAATAGTAATCGTTGATTTCAATTTTTTTTCTATAATGTGCTTTTATTTCCCAGTAATTTACCAGAATCCCAACTACGCCATTCTTAGATGATGTAGGGTGTGTATTGATTTCACCTAAAATACGAGTTGTATGTAAGAATGTTATCGAATGACCTTCGTTGTTTCGATTTAAGCCGCTAACAACAGCTTAACTTAACTTACCAGATGAGATCAGAGCATCAAATGTCGTCAGACGCTAATCCCACGCACGGCTTGATCACACTTGTGTTTTATTAATGCAAACCGCAGTTTAATGGATAAAAAGTCTGAAATACATCCTAAATCTTCCAGTAAGTCGAAATAAACGTACCTGCTAGTAATGTGAATTGTGCTTGAACACATAAATCCAAATATACCACAAGGGCTATCTATACAGACTTCATAGTGTGATAGGTATGCACTTCTCTTCGCGTTATCGCCATGTCCCTATTTTTTGCGTCGACGATATGATCATTTTATTGTGCACCAGTGGCATCGCTCTCGGCACACCATGTTCGATAAGCGCACACATTAACGGCCGCTGCAGCGATAGCAACAGAATCGTGTATTTTGCGGCTCGTAAATTTGAACCGTCGCAAATTTTTCGCCTCTCCCGCTAATTACCAGTCTGCCGACGTCCCCTGAGACTGCTAAATGTGCCTCGTGCACGTCCCGAATGCAAAAGTAGCGTTTGTTGCGATCTACTTTGCCTTGCACACGATAAACAATAGCCTTTGTTTTGGCTACCATGGTTTACCTACGTGCACAACAAATCATTGTACAGGAGCTGCACCGAATTAGCATCATGGCGACGATCACGTGATCGATGAAAGTTATTATCGTTGATAGTGAGAGTTATTGATATAGCCCGACCTACATGATAAATACATATATCATTTTTTCGCAGCTGTGCAATTATACAAAACAGCGACACTGTAGGTCGATGCAATTCAATTTACCATTAAAATTTGATCAATGATTCGGAATGCCAAATTATTTCATACACACTAGTTATATAAACGCTACATAAGTCGGTAAATAAATTAAAATCGTTCTATATAATTGATAACACTTTCCTTAACAATATGAGTTAACATTTGCGCGCGCTGACTAACGAATATAGAACCGTACGAGGAATAAATAACAAACGGTGACATCACTACTGCGCTGTCGAACACATGCGAAATGACTAAACGTCCAATTTTCAACCACAGTTGCAGGATTTATGACTTAAATTCCTTCGGCGTGTTCGCTAGCGGCCCTAGAAAATGCGTCCTTCAACAATGTTACAAATGACAGGCAAGCAAACTGATTTGTTGAAAATGTCGCATATTATTATGAAAATCTGTAGAACGCACTATTGTCATACGAACCATTACCCAATCGGTATAAATTCAAATGCAGAACAAGAACAACCATTAAAATAATTATTGTCGTTTGGCATTTTATAACCGCTTGGATTAAGACACCTATATGAATATAATTAGTCAGAATGAAAAACTATGAAGAGTGCAACAGATTGCTGGAAACGGTGCACGTGATAAAATATCGTTATATATCACTGACTCATTTTATGTAAATGCTTATGTTTGAAATGTAAATCGAGGAGTTCGTGTACCGAGTGCGACTCTGTTGTTGCGACGTGACTTCGATCAAACATGTCGAAGGTAAACGCCGCGGAGGTTTTTGCGACTGTCTGCGGCGAACCACGACACCACCAACCAAGGTCACGCGATCTCGCCTGGCCCGCTTTCCGCCTGTTCTATCATTGTGCGGCGGCCTTGCAATTTGAACAACTTTTTATCGTCCGCTCGGCTTGACGTTCTATTTGATTACCACCATCTCCGGTAACGATAAGTCTGGTCACTGATAACGCGGAGGCAAATTCAATTCGGCCGAGATTTTATATCATACACTAGCTTTAACTATCGATTTACTCTGCAATTTGACCCTCGTAATTGGTAATAGAGTGATGACATGTCCTACCTTTTGAGTCTAACCGTAGGCTATGTCAAAGTGAAAACTCCGTTGAAATTGGTCCAGTGGTTTCTTCGTGATACTCCAAAACAGCCTGTTACAGTTACATATTATTTATATACCTAACCGACGGTTTCATTGATTAGTGAAATTATGTTACAAATAATAGTTTCGTTTATACTTGATATACATAGTAATCTGGTATCCTAGGTAGGTAGAGTCCCTCCCTCGCTCGATGCGTTCTCCCAGATTTCTTTCGATGAATCACAGATAATTACTAATACTACCTATTCTATGACTTATCTCTATTTATCAATTGGACATGACCGAATTACAAATCGTAATGAGGTACATTTTGTCTTATACAATGCTTAGAAAAAATATCACGTAGGGTACTTAACAAAAAAGTGACAGACGCATTAAGTTTCTGAAGGTAACAAGACAAACGGTTCCTTTCGAATCGCCGCCCCACGTGTACATTCGACCTTACCCCGGTTCTGTCGAACTGAATTCCATCACAAAATACAAACAGAAAAACCTTGTAGTGTTAAGATTATAAACATTCACTTTGCAGCTAGCCGAAAATTCCAAACAGTTAAATTTAAAACTGATGCTATGTAGATGTTTTCATTACTATTGCGCAGTTACTCAACACAATTTAATACTGGTTCTATGAGTGTTGAATGGTACGGTCGGGTATAATCTAAATGCTTAAGTAAACCCAAAAAAACACGTTGGTTATATTCACTGAACTGACGCATCAAGATGAAGTTGGGTGACATCACCATAAATTAAATGATGCACGTATTGTAAAGCATTCCCTTGACATTTGATTTTCGAAGAAATACACACATAATGGGGATTATCCGTTAACAGGGTTCTATAATAATATTTCTTCATTTGAACTTTTTTGGAGTTTCCGGGCGAGCTCGCCGCATTCTTATTGTCTTGATAGCTCAGTGGTTAGAGCGCCCGCACTTACAGCGGGAGGCCCAGGTTCGAGTCCCGGTCAAGACCGTGGATGCGGCAAGCGGTCTGGGCGCTTCCGAACAAAATCCTATTTTTTTTAAATACCATTCCGCACTCTCTTCTCGACGTAACATGATCGAATCGGCGATCTCACAAAAGCCCGCGCTCGCCTGTTTTTCTCCCCCCCTGAGCCCACCCCCGTCCCCGACCGCTCTCACGAGATTCTTATTTAGATTCGCTTCCGTCTGATTGCTCTTGGTAATCTTTTCACTGGGTTATTGAATGTCTTCCCCGTGCGTGTCGAGTACCGAAGGAACCTCCCAGTTATCGGTGCCGACGTGAAAGGAATAGCCCGCCAATATCCTTTGCAGCCGCCATACTCAATTTCTTGTTTAAATGTAGAAAATAAACGATGTCCATTTGCTTTGTGTACGCTTTTCAAGAGTTTGCACTTGATACGTTAGAATTACAATGGCATACAGCTCTGACTTATGGGTCAAAAATATTAACGATTGCTTTGTTTTTTATCTAAGGTTGGTGGTTTGTGTCAGGGTATATTATGGCATTTTCAAATCAAGTCTCCTCATATTTGTAAGGCTACAAACATTTCCTAATAATAAGTCTACTACAATATTGTGGTGCTGTGTTCATTAGCGTCGATTCCTTTTAAACTTACAAAGCAACACATTCGAAAGACAATAAAAAAGCTTACTTTAATTTAATCTAAATAACAATAGACGCAAAGAGTAATTTCAAGTCCCTGACGTAACTAGATTTAGTCAACCACAGCACTCCGTAATCATTTACCTGTTTCCTTACTACACAATACAATCTAATTTCACGCCGGCTAATCTACACAGTTGTCTATGTTGTCTCAACAATTTGCTATAATATCACAATTATTTCGTGGCAATTCAGAGTAAGTTGTTCAGACTTTTGTCCTAGAATTATTTCGGAACAAGATAGAATTAAAAACTTGGAACAGAATCAGTGTATCGCTGACGTCAAATCATAAGTGGCGCATCCACGCTCCGCGTGCGAGAAAAACAATCCGATGCATCTACGTCGAAAATAAAATCTGAAGATTTATGCATGGTGAAGAGCGCGACGTTGCGTTGCCGCACACCGAGCTATTTTCAACCAAGCTATGCTGTAAATAGCGCATTACGATAGGATTTGGTTTCACGTGTTTTCCGTGTTCCCGGGTTGAGATTTCTTTCTAGTAGCAGCGCCCACATAAAGATTTTTTCCGTACGATAATAATACCAATGACACATATTGGCTTAGACACTTGAAAAGTTTTACTTCGTTACATAGTTTTATTTTGATTATATTGGCGTCAGTCCGATGCATCACTCTTACACCTGCTACACAAAGCATATGCTGGTGAGACTAAGGAAAAAACACTGTAAGCTAGCTGTAACTCCGTCTCTATAAATCGGGCGCCAGATTATGTCCGATCAGTGTGTAGCTGGTGTTACTCTTCAAAGGTGCAATAACCGATTAATTATCACGTTACGTGCAATATCGTTATATCCCTAGGTTTATTGTTATCAATGCTTCATGCATTTCTTGCTATGCGCGACATCTGTCTAGTTAGTGACCTAACAGGCCGGATAGCAAAAATCCTAAGATGGTGCCACCATATTTATTTCAACAAAAAAGAAAACGTCGAATATCCATTTATTTTGTCTAGTAGTTTCTTTGTCTTTCTCATATTGAAGGAAAGTCTGCCTGTCTGTCTGTCTGTCTTTGCGGTATGAGATTAGATTTCATAATGGGTAGCCAGCTGGTAATAATGAGAAGGCATGATTACCTACAATGTACAAATTCATCAGTATTCATTGTCAAACATAGAATAGTTATTAGTTTTAGACGTATTAGGATGTTGGGGCAGCAGGTTCGAGGCGACGTTCTTCGGAGTAAAGGTACATTCTGCCTAAATAGCCAGCATCAGATTAAAAAACAGCGATAACTGCTAATACCTCTTGCGCACCTCTTATAGTTCACAATGCATTATATTGCTCGCGAATAACATTGCGACAATTTCCGATAGAACGAGACCTGAACTTGCCTGAAATCTGCTGCCAATGAGGTGAGGGCACCGCGTCGCCGTGCGCAAGACGCGGCGCCGCCACCGGGCGCGGGCCTGAGAACGGCCGCCGCGCGAGCTTGCTAACCCGGTAGCCGCTTGTGCTTGGCTCCGGGGCGGAACGCCCGGAGAGTAACCAGTGTGTTTTGTTGTTCGCAGAGTTGAGCCCCGCACCTCACCGGCTTGCTCGCTGACTGCCGAGCCGCTAATCTAGCTTTTTTCGCGCTCCACCGTCGCCCGCCCAGACCCGCACCGGCCGCCGCCGCCGCCATGCTCGCGCACCAAGCAACGCTCGCCCTCTACTAAACTCAACCGTCAACATCGATAAGAACGCGTGTGATAATAATAATTTAATACTCGCCTAAATAAGCTTGCAACGTCGGTGTCTTTAATTCTAACTTAATTGTAAGATTAATCAATTAGATAAGGAACATAGCGTCCGAGTCGCACGTGCTCCGTCGCGTTACCCGCGCTTTCGTGCGTGTTGTGTAGTAGTGTGGTTTGTGGGTGCGCGGGCGCTTTCGTGGCCGCAACAAAGCGCTACAAGCCGTGTGACAAGTGCATGCTGAGAGCGCACGGGCGCGCACGCCCCCTGCTGCCTATGCGCCGCACTCGCTCTGCGTAATTGCGCGCGTCTCTACCGCCACTACTTTATGTCAACGATGGCCACAATGGTGAACATGAATAACCTCTTAAACGGCAAGGACTCACGCTGGTTGCAACTCGAGGTGTGCCGGGAATTCCAACGGAATAAGTGCTCGCGACCCGACACCGAATGCAAGTTCGCGCATCCTCCAGCTACCGTCGAAGTCCAGAATGGGAGAGTTACTGCGTGCTACGACAGTATCAAGGTAAGTTTTACAAATATTGCTACAAAAATTGTATTACTTTCAAAACTGTATGCAGTGGCCATTTTCCGGTTGAAGGAGAAACAACCCCTAAGGCGACATTTCGCCGCCGTTATTCCGCTCCCCGACCTCAATCCCAAGGCTAGGCTTTATGTGACGTCATCCCCGCCGCCGCCGTCGTTTGTCTGCTATTGTATAGGAATTGGCATAGCGCTAACATAATGAGGAGGACGATGACATGACCGACTTGACTTAAACGTTCAATTCTATTTTTTTAACCGACTTCAAAAAGGAGGAGGTTCTCAATTCGGTTGTATTTTTTTATCATTACATAATACACGTACTTACGAATACGAAATTTGGCAACGCACTGCACATTAATAACATGGTAAAAACCTTGAACCTAGAAGCTTTTCCGTGTTTTTGAAGACAGATCAAAGGTGTGATGAACATTAAAACCTGAAATTATTCATATTTTTACACGTTCTTAAATAATACAATTCGTCTATGATTAAAACATATTTTGGTAAAAGATCGCAGCAGCATGAAAATTTTCAAATCGATTTGCACTAAAATCACAAGTTCATCGGTTAGTTTGGTTTTTTTTCGTGATACAGCGTTATCAGCAAGGTAAAATAACGTGATAACGCGTGGTCAATTCGGACGAATGGCGGGCGATAAAAATTGTAACTGACATGTAAACACGCACCGACGCCGCTGCATCGCCTCGAGCTAGAGAGCTTATAGCTATTGTGTCCATTCGTTTGACTTTCCAAATAAAAGACGGTTTGTTTCTAGCACAATGTAACATTAAAACACTTGTAATAACCGACAGCCCAAATAAACATTTAATCCGAATCTTCCCTGTACTTCAAAATACAAATCGTTTTCTAAACAAAGAAATTGAGATAAATAAAAGGCACTCTCTCTCATTTCTTAATATTTCCCGTCGTATTTTCCTTTGATGCTTGGTTGAATAACGCGATCAAGAGATAAAACGCAGCGGGATCGCGAGCGAGCCTGTGCGCCCGCCCGCCGAAGATTTCCACGTCTGTCGTTGCCCGTGCTCTATTCAATATGGCTGAGCCATGTTTCCAACGTTACGCCAATCCCGCCGGCGGGCATGCTGAGGTGCATTATAAAGTACCTATATGATAGCCAAAGATAAAAGTATACATGGAAAATTTTATTCGGTATTTAAGTCGAAAAATTATGATATGATTATATAATATAATAATTATTTTACGCAAATTACAAGTGTATGCATATTTATTTATTCAGCTTGGACGTAAAGAAAATCCATTAACTTGAGGTTCGTTTGATAAATCTTGAAGACTACTTTAATGATTTATAATTATTCCCAGCGCATAATATTGGCAATAGCTAGTTTCCCTAAAACCTTACGTCGTGATGATTAAACCAACACTAAACATAACTTTCGATTGTTGTGTAGACTTAGATCATGGCGGTACCGTGTTTTCACATCGTCGAGCCTCCGGTCTTACTCCAGCCTCACAAATGGATAGCTATCATAGAGAGAGAACCGATTAAGCTGATTTCTGTGCTATATCAAAATTCACATTTTGGTAGGTATAATAAGGCTTTAATATTCGTCATCATAACGTTCCCTTTAGAGACTGTCTCCCTTAACCATGTTCATATAACTAAGTAAAATAGTAACACTGGCCTTGATTATGATTTGAGATAGCATGTACTACATACTGAGAATAATTCGCTTAAAATGTTCGGTCTGAGACTCCTAAACAATTCAGTGAGGGACGTGCCGCCTTTGTGTATCGTATCGTATCGTTGCATCGCGGTATCGCGTGTGCACGTACAATGCCCTCTCTTGCTGCTACTATAGAGAGACCACACACTACCACCATATTGACAGGACTATCTCGAATGAAATGATTATCAAAAATAAACTTTAAAGCATAAAAGATACATTCTAAAATTATCTTTTAAGCGTGTACAGACCTTTTCAGCTGCAAAAAAAAAGCAATCGGCAAAAGCAACGCGTGGGATGAGTCAAAGAAACTTTAAATAATCCCCCGAGAATGCGAAATAGTTTATCGTATGTCGCTCTTGCGGTAATCTGTGCCATAAAAAGCATCTCTGCGACTAAGGGCGCTTATACTGTTGACCGGCGATGGAGCGTCCAGATATTTAACTGGGAAGGAAAAGTAAACAACGGCTTTGTGAGGCGCGTTGCTGCTGGCTCTTTGAAGCTCCCAACCGCCCGGTGCTCCACCATCCGCCTAATCGGGTAGAACGAAAACTTTTCGCAATTTGAAACTTGAATCAATGTTTATATTAGCCACTATTGGATTTATATGGCAATGTTCAGTTATTACCGTTATAATTGATGAGTAGCTTTATGACGTCAAGGGGGAGTGCTCATTATTTTGTCATAATAAAATTAATTTGTTAGGTCTTACTTGGGTCCAACTTTAATGTTCATGTTTTAAAGAAAACCATAAATAAAAAGTTTTATAGCCTCTAAAGATATTTAGGTACACATTCAAGGATTGATCAAACAAACTCAATCATCCCTGCCGCAACGACGCGTTTCACGGAATATCTCCGTGATTAAGCCTTCAATTACACGATATGACGAGGAGGTTATATTTGATTAGGCCGTAGCACGAGTTATGTTGATTAAACCGAGCTTATTGCCTTATTCTCTTAAACATACGCGGATAGTCTGTATCTACCTATGTATCACATCTCGGTCGTAAACCGGATTTTAAAACATTTCCACGCGCGTCACTTTTGTCTCAGACACTGATTTGCTGACATTAAAATGACCATGAAACACTGACCGCGAGGTTTGGCGGAGGCGGGAGCACTGCGGACGACATTTTAGAAAATATTTGAAACACCTACAACTTTTAATACCAAGTCGGTATTATTAGTAAAAAGTAAATGTTACATGGTTGTATCAATTTGTTCAATAGACCACTCCGCCGGTGATTATGTCATGCATTGATGCGATGACGGGTGAACTTCTTGCGAAATCACTATCAGTTCGACAGTGACTTCATCTTTATCAAGTAGGTACTTGAAAATACTGTTTTATGTACTCACAAAAGCTAATTAGATATTTTTATAATATATAACAGTGGAGACATCCTCTATTATTTTTTTACGAAGATTTATCAACAGCTGATCTCGAATTAAGCATGTACCGTTCATTATGATTAAAATAAAAATAGGTGTGCTAGGTGTTATGCAATGTTGACGAAATATACATTTGCACAAATCTCAGTGAGAAGAATTCACACAAATTTGTAGAATGCATGTACGATACATACATGCATAAATAATAAAGTGGCAACATAGAGGGCATCAGTGAAAGTGTACGTGGGCTTCGCTGAACTCACTTGCAGTCCAGACGTGGGTAGTGATCAATGCACCGCCAGTCTGCCGCCGTTGTTGTCGGCCTCAAATAATAACCCAGACTCAACTCGTCCGCCCACACTCTTTCAACGCGTGCAAAATTTATACTTACAACTTCTGAATATCACAATGTTCACTTTGAAGATTTCTTGAGCCGATTGTAGTTTTATAGGTATCCTGGTGTTAATAAATTTGTTTGATGTGTAAGAAACCAGAGTAGGAAGTAACGTGAATACACAATACCTTTTATCAGTAAGGCTAAAAGGGGCACAGGATCTAAATCACAATCCTTTTTACGTACCGTTGCAGTAACGTTTCGTAATCCATCTCTATCACACCACCGTTTTTATAAAATAGTATGATGGTGACAGCATTATTTCTCAATGACGTTACAGAGTTTCTGCTTAATCTAATGTTCCCGAAGTAGTGCGCTGTCGTCCTTGCAACTGCATGTCGCAGAAAGTATAAATCGCTGCCAGCGATCAGCACTCGGTAACTGCCCTTAATATTGTGAAACTTTTCCGTTGGCCTACTTCGTTTTCATTTTTGGTACTAATTTGAATATTCTAAATGCGAGTGTGACTTTATGTTAACTTTATACCGATCCCCGGAATAAATAACTTCAAAAATCCTTTGATAAACTTGATCACATCAACCACCCGGGCGTCTAAATAAGCAAAACTACCGCTAACAAATCTAGAGCAAGGGATATTGCTTTTACTTCTGTTGGGGGTTTTCAAAACATGCCGCCAAGTGTTCCGCTCAAGAACATTCAGACCATTTAAAAGCTGCCAGTGATCTAAACTCCAGGGCTTTGTTCGCCGCATTGGAGTTGTTTCATATTTTGAATAACTTTATGGCCCGCTGAAAACAGGCTGACTCTCACCGATTTATCTTTGCCTACTCATTTCAGTAATGGATAATCTATGAACAAAAACTTTTTGGCTGACAATTAACCGAGCAACTGAATTATGAAATATCTCACTTCTAACCTGAGGAAGGAAACTACACCACCTATGATGTTGCTTTTTAACTATGTCAGGAACTTGTTTTTGGACTCTATAATTTTGAATTCTAAACAAGTTTCACTTTTTATTCACAAACATACTGACAATTTACACAAATAATTTATAGTCAAGCTATTAAATAAAATATAGAATTATCTACCCACAAAAACAACGGTCTTGTCTGTACAGCCACCGGTTATCGGAATTAATTCCGGTCTAGTTTTAATGATCGCAATTCTGGAAATTATGTAAAGTGAATGATAGACTTTATTGCGCTCCACTAAAGTCGTCCAAATACACGTACCATCGACCACGGCACTGTTTTGCCTGCGCGCGTTCATTAACTTTGTGCACCAGCCGGTGGGAGCACTCCTCGCGTGCTATCGTTTGCATTAGTTTTTAAAAATCACTCAATCTGACCTGGATTGAACGGCAGCCTGCTTCAAGTAATTGCTGCATAAATGTTCGGATCTCGATTTTAATTGTACCAGTTATGTGGTAGCTTTTAAAACGTTTTATTCATTTATGATAGAGATGTTTTGATTCTCAATTTTTATGTTTCTATTAATTGTCTGCTACGTTGAGGCTATTGTGATGCAGTCAAAAAGTTCCTTACAATGAGTTTCTGAGGATTGATGTCTGATTCTCTGTCATCAGTTCGCATCATTGTGTGATTCCCCTACCAAGGTGTGGTTTCCTTTTTCGCGTTAAAGTTGTTGCGCAGTTATAAATAACCGATTTTAATAAGATGTCCAACTTTCACGTTGCGTGATAAGTGGGGTGTCACGTTCCGTTCGCTCTCGGATTTCGCCACTCGCGGTTCAAATTGCACTCCGCCTGGCGTTTGTGCGCACTCCATGCAATTACATAACAACTCGATATTGCGACATCGAATGAAAACTACACCGTAATAACTTAATCAAGTATTCGTATGAACGAATTCACGAGCCCAAACTTCCATTATTTATCTGAATTTAGGTAGATATGTATACTGGGTCAACCTACTAAAATAATTATTAAAATAAATTATCGTCGGCCGTATCGCTGAATTCTTGCTTTCTAAAAACGTCACTCTCTAAATTTAATCTTCCCACCGCGCGCAGAGCGCGGATGAAAAACACTGTCGTGCCGTGTCCATTAGGTAAAGTATATTTTTAGATGGTGCTCGCGACTCCATAAATGTTCGTACCACTTAGTTTATACTATCTTAGTGCTCTTTAAGAGCGAACAGATATAATCACGTACGTAAATAGTTCTATAGTAATAACCATCAGCGTGGTCATTTCACCCTTGATTTGGGGTAAAATTAAGAGCAGATGGACTGTTCGCCTAGTATTTCCAGAGTCGTCAATAAAAAATACCACGAATCGTTCGCGAATGAGGAGGGCGGCGCGCGGCGCATTCCTACATGCCGCGCATTTCCATCCGATATTGCGCCGCCATTATGCTCTGTTCCTCGATTCCCGCCCCGTGCTCCTCGCCCCGCCGCCCTTTAATTAAACTGTGAGGCCCGAGGGACACGTCTCCGACACCAACGTGGAAAATCACGTAAATAGCTCCAAAGTTATTTTCTTCGCTCCAGACTATCCCATTAATAACTAACTTATTTCACTTCCTTACATTACAATCCGTTCAATTTTTTTCTGTATCCAGGTAATTCGTATTAAAGTAATTCCGGAACACTACGCTAAAATTACACCGCTGAAAATTTCCTCCAATCAGGATGAAAATCTTGATCCGAGGAGAAAAAAGGCACCAGTATGTAAACATAGAATAATAGCAATTTTCGCTCGGGTGTAATGGTAAGCAAAATGGGCTCCCAACAGTCGTCGTTTCCATGGCAATGGCTAGGTGAAACAATGCGTGTAATTCGACGACATTAACCTCCTTTCTCGACACATCCGCATAATAAAATAAAGGCGGCATCTACAGGGCTCGTAATGACGGCAGCGGCCCCGGCGTCGGGTGTAGGGTGTAATGAGCGCGACTTATCTACGCTCATTTGCATGCTGAGTGTCAGCCTCGACCTTGGCACCTCGCTTGCATCACGATTCACGGTATACAACGTGCCGAATTTGACGCCACGCCGGACGCACGGTTACGTCACCCGCCGGGCATCGCTCGAGACTGTCAGTACCGTCATGGGAAAGCGAAAGTCTAGTCTGGCCCTTAACGGCAATATTAAATTACTCCAGTCTATACTAGCCCTACTACGTAATGTTATTCTATCTTCGTTGTACTTACTTTGTGATTCTGATTTAAGAGATTGGATTAGATACGGTCCGCAGCAGCGAATTATTTTGTCTCTTTATTTTGAATTTACCTATATTCAAATTCTGTACTCGATTCCCATAGCAGGCACCTTCATTCAACGTTAAATAAATAATGTCCGTTAGTCTAACTAGCTGTAAGTATAATAATAATATTATGTACTATCAAGCATGGTGATTGGCCACGAATGCGAGGCAATGGTTGCATAGCCGCGACCAGAACAATGAGTCATAGGACCACTGCTTTCCTGGCGCTCACTTTTACCGCGATCGTATCAGCGACCGCCGTTACACTGTCGGGGCCTCGTCTCGGAGCAGATCATTATCCGTACTTAGGACGGTACCCGTCGCCGCGTCGTTTCGCTGAATAACTCAGATCGACAGGCAATCGCTTCGCAAAAGTGCATTTTCAGCCGGAGGCGGTACGGAACCCCGATGTGCCACGCTTTAGCTCCGACGACGCTTTACATGACAATTGCTATGTCCCCGGGGCGGGCGTCGACTCTCGGCTGCTCCGCTGACGACGCCGCTATCTCGTCGACTCACTACCTTGTGTAATATTGAATGTTTTATTAATAAAAGAACGTGCATACCTACCTGTACGTGTGTATGTAGTTATTGTTGCCACGCGAAGAGAAAGTTTATTCTACAAGTAATATCATATTTTTTTAATACTCGAGTGAAAGGTGTGAAAGCCGTGCCGAGAGTGATATTACGACGATGAGACAATATAACGATTTGGTATTTTCACCAAGATTCATCGAAGATAATCAAATTCGAAAATTTTTATAGTGATTGCGGTAATCCAGTTCGGAAGTTTTCAATTCCGTTTCCGATATCGATTTCGAATAGTTTAAAATAACCCCGCTGAAGTGCATTTCATCAGCCCATTGCCGACGGTCAATAACAGAGGAAACGGGGAGTTGGAGCTGTTCTTTCACGGCTACGTTTGCATAATTAAATACGTTCAGTAGTCGCGTCACGCGCGCCTCCATCCAACTTAGCATCCTTAATTGGCCTGCGTATTATTTGCCAATTAAAGTGAATTTTCATCGCGAACGTGACACGAAACCTGTATGGATTTCACTGGAAAGAGGATTATGCTTAGAAGCTCTGCCTAATTATTATATTGCAATAAATACACCTATTAATGTAATCAGTAACTGGATCCCGGGCCCGTTTTGTGTTCGATTGAGTTGTCTTGGTGACACAAAGCCACCTTATGGATTTACAAACGACATCAAAACCGCTCAGCTTATTACGCGGTATCTATGAATCATGAGCCACGGAAATAAATCATAAACCAAGCATCTTTAAATTTAGTATTGAATTTTAAAAATAAAAAAGTTTATAAACACGAAGCAATGACTTCATTGATTTGCAAATCCCAAAAAAAACTTATCTCAGCTGTGTTTATCGTTGACCGCAGTGTTATCAGGCGAAATGGATAGAATTGAGGATGACTCAGATACAAATGGTGCACTTACATAAACGTACATGTCTTCACAATATTTTACCAGCTGCAATGAAGCATTGGGGATTCAAGGCCAGTCGGGCCGTGCAGCAATCGAGTTCCTGATTCGTCCGGGAATGCATCTCGCTCGCTCCCGGCCGCTGGCTGGAATGCGTGCAAAATAAACAGGTATAACCGGTTTCAACTCGCATCGCGCGATTTGCCCGCTTGAAGACTTCAAGCCAGACGCAGCCTTTTCTCTAATCCCATATTTTACAAGATGTGTATTCAGAAAGAACCCACGGGTATGGGCGGGTATTATAATAAATCGATGCGATGACCAGTCGTGTGAGATAAGTCGGCTTAGCATCGCTCAAACACTTACCAGTGCATTCTATAGCACTTATACTTCACTACTGGGTTGCAAATTGCGCAGGATATTATGTGGCTAATGATTACTTTGTTATAGTCTCGTCTACATATATTAATTGGAAATACATACTAATTAATATATATACAGCTGTATTCTGACTAAACCTGAAAAACAGAATTTGTTAAATTTGTATTCAGTTTCATCAAATAATTAGGTTATTCCACTGTCATGGCGCCGCAATGACGTTATCCTCAATAAAACAACATAGAATATGTTAATGATAGATCGATAGCTTAGCAGATAGGGTGAAGAGATGGGATATGGAAGCAAAAAGACGATTTTATGCAACGAACATTACAATCTCTTCGCTAGCCAGAACCAAACACAACTAAATAATGACAAATAAAACAAAAAAAATACAATTTAAAAAATATTAAAAAGAAAGAACCTAAAAATAGGTCCAATTAACTACAGAATAGACAAAAAAAACTAAAGTTTAAACATCAAAATGGTGTGATGTGACGTCACGCTCTGTAACGCTAAGCATGGCGGACAACGCGTTACCGTTAGTAGAGGCGACCGATAGACAACATCCATATATCTTCAGAAGGCCAGCGTAATGTATCGCCCCTGATCATAGCTCACTACATAAAAGCAAGCCACGTTATTCTCAGACATTAATCTAGAATGAATGTCACGGACTCCTTACTCTCGTCAAATCTATGCCATACGTAGTATCTCTGAAGAAACATCAAAACAGTTTTGCTCTTTACCATCGTTCGTCACATCCATCATTCTATTACCTACCTGATATACGAGTTTTTAAAACAAATTACTTACCGGATAACATAAACTAAATAATAACATGAATTTATAATTATGTTAAACGCAAACTGAATTTAGTTTAAATGTCTTAATTAAATTGCAATACTTTAGGAATATATTGATGGTGCACTTGAAATAAGTTGACAGTGTGTTCGTTTTAACAATCATGTTTAATTCCCTCGAGAGCGTAGTGGTGGCGGGAGTAACGCCGAGTTGCTCCACTCAATTAGCGCGAGGCGAGAAGATGAGTGCCGAGTGACAGTCGTGAGTCGCGACCCGCTCCTCTATTCTTGTTAACTGGCGGGCATTATTTTTTTAGCATCTCCCAAAAGCTGTGTATTTCCAGCCTTTACTTACCTAAACAATTCTTAAAAAAGTTTTTACAACTTGCTCTAGGCCATTCAGAGTATCGAAACCTTCGGAAGCGATTGTCAATTTTGGGCCATATCTAAGCAGACTCAGACAAATTGGGTGATTGTAATTTAATTCTGTGATTAAATTCTTGAGATACACCTAATGAAAAATTGGCTTTAGATAAAAAAAAAACTACTTTACGTGCGGCTATTTACTGACGTAGTCTTAAATTGTAGATTCCAAAAAAAGTAGTTAGTATTTTAGTTAGTATTTTTCTTATTTTTATTTTATTGTTTAAATTCATTCTTTTAACGAGAATCATTCGACTCTATAATAGTGGAAAGAAAATAAGTGGCGTTAGTAGAATGTTTCTCAATGATAAAAATATCAAGCTAAAACGTTTCTTAAAATCTGGAGCCATACATAGGTCGCTTAACGGGAGTCGGTTATCTATCATTAATCAAGTCATTTTTTAGACGGTGAAGCAGAATTTCACCAAATGCACCACGAAAAACTTGTATTTTAAATTTACTTCATTCAAGTTGAATAATGATCCATTCAACATACTAACTTTTCACACAATTAAGTCGATGAGGTTTTTAATAGGTACAAAGTAAGTGTTCACAGCAGGCATTATCGCGATAGTAAAGCCGGGCAGAGTAGTTTTTGTCGGAAGGTTCGTTAGTCAACGCGAGGTGGCGCCTCTGCAGTACATACTCGTGCCCGAGTGTGCTCCTCCAACTCTTTAACTGCCTACATGAAGGACACTTGACGGTGCACTCTCCTATTATAAACTGTGCTTTTAATGGTTTGCGCCGATATTAATTATTTTGTTTTTTTTTTTACTTGATATCAAAACTAGTAGTCTGTGTATTGAAGGATAACATAAAATGAACATAGTACTATTTTGTTGTGTTTGTTTATTTGTAACAATCTTAGGAATTCCTACCTGCTACATCTATTTAAGTAATCTTATGCAAGATAATGAGACTCTCAGACGGATTCTCGGCAACGAGTACTCTTCAAGACAAGAGGCCAGAACCCAGCTCCGTCCTCTAACGAACGTTCAAAGCATTTGTCTAAGATAACTGTAACCATTGTAGCTTTGTTTTACAACATGGTCCAATTGTCATACAAAAAATATCGTACAGATTACGTTATCGCGCTAAACTCATATTCGAGCGATAATCCTGTTAGTTTGCAATAGGCTGACCGGTGCAGACGCATCGCCAACAAAATCTATTAAGTGCGCCAGCTCGCTGCATGATGGCGTGCGATAATGCCACCGCTGTTGCATTACCGCGACTCGCGACTAAACGCTCGGGTGTGCTCCACGACCGCGGATTACCGCACGCACAATATCTACCAAATTGGATAATACACTTAAAATACAATCGCGCTATGAACGCGTTGTAATCTAGTGACGCGGCTGCCGATGAGCATATTAATTTGTCGCGGGAATAGGATTAGCGGGCGCCGGGGGTGGGCGCGGGCGTGATAGGATCACCAGCTTACTGTGTTGATACAGACCCGCGCTCTTAAAATTACCGCCTCTTGTATTTTGATAGGCAATTGTCTGGTTGCAACTACGTTGTGATCGAGCTTTGTAAACAAACGGGATTTGTTTGTTGTTGCACAGTTCGCATACGAACTAGAATATCCCGGCTATTTTGTTGGAATAATCGAAAGAGATATCGCAAAACGCTAGAATTATTCTCGAGGGCTAAGTAGTGTTGTGAGATTAGCGTGGCATTCACCATCCCAAAGCAGTGTTTAATGCGGATTCGGTGGACAATGGTGTGGGTACTTCCTATCGGAACAGTAATATTTCTTAGTTTGACAGCGTTTGATCACAGTGGTGAGCTGGGATTCCGTCGCCTACGCCGCCGGTTTCGTCTTCCAACTTTTGAAACGTCTCAGTGTTTCGCTTCGCGAAAAGTTTTAAACTCTACCCTTTATGTTCTTTATTGTCTTCGCGGGGATCGTCTATCTGCGTAAAATTTAAACATCTACTTTTCCAACAAATCGCAATGTATAAACTTCATCGCTTTGAAGTTTCCGCATGATAAAATATGCCACGGGCATAAAGGACATCGCGAATGCACATAACATAACGAACAAACATCTGTTCGTAATCTCCTAGCAACAACGGCCGTTAAGTCTCTCATGTGTTGAGGACACGCTACTGGTTTTTCAGAAAGCTCCGCCCTTCGTTTGTCCTCTCTGCACGCTCCTCCCTTCACGTCTTTTACTGTCCTACTTGTTGAACGGACACGATGAATGCTTTTGAATTGTGACTCGTGTGATTCGCCACTCACCTCTATGGACATTACATAATACCTGAGATTTGTTAGCCGTCGTGACTGGTTATTCCATAAAAGGACATTCTGTATCATAGTTGAAGAGGCCGCATTCATTGAGAGGGTTTGAAAATGTGTCGTAGGCGAGTCAACAAGAAAATGCCGGGTGCGGTCGCCCGCTTGGTAGATGTACGGGTTGGTACGTACCTACCCTTTCACCGTAAGCGGCGGCTGATCGCGCCAGTTAACTTGTAACTCACTTTTTATGTATCGTTGTTTTTGTAGAGATCGATGCCATATAAACATCGCAACTCAAAAGTTTTGGGTAGCCTGTCCGACATTTCGGATACGTTGCTATGATTAAGAGGCACATTTCAGACTAGCTTTGATATCAGATTGACTACGATTTACGTTATCACAAATATGGCTGCTTTATATCTGTAAAGTTCGTAGCAGATTCAAATAACATTCGGTCAGTAGGACTTAATGAATGGCGACAGATTGCAGAGCGGTGGCGTCATTGTACCTACCTATAGTATTACAACACTGAGGACCGATAATAAAACAATGCTCGTAGCCGACGAGCCAATGAGCCGATTTCAAGTTAAGATAGTCACACATGAAATAAACAGCGCGTTAACTCATATCAATCAAAACTGGCAAATTTATTAAATTTATAGATACCGAAATTATTTGCGTGGTTTTCTTTAGATAATATTTGAACGTCTTCTAAAACCAACGGCGTCAAAATGACGACTCCTAATCTTCATTAGAATTAGACTTAACAGATGTTGAAAGGGACACGTGCACGCACATTGAAATAAGAATAGGTATACCAAACATAAATAAATTACGGCCGTACAGATCCTACCTACTTAATACAACACAAGCCGATTTGATATGCGTATATTACCATCAAAATACTTCCATAACATTTTTTTTTTCTCTAGCTCCAGGGATGTAGGGTAGAATATACAAAACGTTTCTGCCGTGACCATTACTATAAGATAAGATAAAATTATAACGTTACTATCATGTGTTCCAGGTTAGTAGTTATAATCAACATATGATCATGCCAATATGCGGCTAAGTCCGCTCGCCAGTCGGCTTTATGTAAATGGCCGACGATAAACCGACCTTACCCGCGCGGCGACGCTCATTTGCATTCATAGGCTCGTAACCCTTCCTCGCTGCTCCTCCGCTTATGCAGCCTCATCCGCAGCGCTCCAGCGTAAAACTTGCTGCCTTGCCTTTTGCACGATAATTTACGACTCCCCATGTAATACGTCCAGGCGATATGAGCTCGCCGTGTATCTTCCGCAGACCGTGAGGTCGCGATGTTGCCGTTCGATTTACATATTATATTAAACTCGCCGGCGTCGCCCGAGTCCCTATTCCTCTTCGCCACCGGCCGTTACGCTCCAACTTTTCTCAATTTTTCCGCCCATAAAGCGCCCGAAACTAAAGTTTCGTCGTCCGCCGCGTGAGGTCGCGTGTAAATACACTTTTTATTTATGTACTTAGTCACTCTGTCGTTCCCTCAGAAAAGAACTTCTTTTTTAATAATATGGACTTTTTACTATATTAATCTGAAAGGTTTATTGTGAAATATTAGCAAATCGTTCTCAGCCCACGAATTATAATTATTTGTTGTATAACTCTACATGTGGGTCATCGCATAACGTGGATCTTAAAAATATCGAAAACAACGTGTAATCTTTTAATTTAGGTTAACATAACAGCAGGCCACACGCCAAATGCTATTACGGCGCTTTTAATATGTTTATCGCAACAAACTGCTGATGCTTCAACGTGCTCTCAAGTAGTATCCGCACGAAACAGACTTATCGATATTCTGTCTGACACACGGGCCGGTAAAATACACAACACACGTCTGGCGCGGTCACACGCCCACCTGTGTAAGCAATGAAAGTTGCCTGACCTTGACTGGAGCCGACCAATATACATTATGCATTGTCCGATCACTCCATTTTTATTATTCTCCACATATGTAGGTATTATTTTAATTGACGTTCTGCTTCTGCTTTATGTATGTTTCTGTGGAATATAATTAGATTTGGCTATTAAGGACCTACCATCTATTCGGCACATCACCAGATAATTAAACCCATGTGCAAAAATATGTGCACGTGTGACCGTACTTCCTACAGCCGGGATTGACATGGTTAAATATGTAACCTCAATTTGCATCAATAATTTATACATAACGGTATACAAATAATACTAAAGTCCAGGGAAATGAAAATCAAAATAAGCACTTATAAATTATTACGTGCTGTACAAATGGCGACAGCTCAAAGCACATCGATGGAAGTTCGCGTGACACGTACCCTTACCCACGGGCCACGGGCACCCCTCGTGTTATAAGTTCCCCGAATGTGACGCACGCCTGCAATACTTTGTATTTTTCTACGGACTCGTCCAGTCATCGACTTATCCCGTTCAAATTTATATTTACGAAATCATTCTGTAGTTTCACATCTCTGTTCTTTCGATTTGTCAACAGGGTGGTTCGTTTTCTTTTGTAGCTCGATCCTATGATTCGGTCGTATTATCGGGTGGATCAAAGGCGAGGCGGGTGCAGGGTGCTGGCCGACTCTCTGGCCCGATAGCGTCAATCTAACGCTCAATTAGCCGAATGCGATTATCCGTTTCGGATCCAGAATCGCGGGCGGCTTCCCCGCGGCCCGCTCCCCAAGACAAGCGCGCCAACTTTATTAATTAAGCCGTGTCTTATCTCTTGTTAGCACTCATTCTATTATTTGTCTTTTCACCGCTCATTTTCATAATTTCATCGGCGAGTAATTACTTACCACTAATGCGGAACATTTCTCATTGTGTTTACATATTTTGTACTCGTTTGCATTGTAAACTTCACTTAAATAAAGTTAAAACCCAGATGACGAGGACGATTTTCGAATCGTTGCCACTCTAATTTAATAGAAGATAGATGTTTACATTTATCGTTAGCATGGTTTCGTCCCGTGTTATGGAAACATCGGGCTTCCAGTCTGGTACACGAGGAGTCTCCTTTGTGTACGTATAGCTAGGCCATTGTGTTCCGCTTCTGTGAGGAATGGCTTTTGTTGTTAAAACGATGCGTCAGTTAAGGGCCGATGTGGTGGTGCGCGGGTAGCGAGCAGCGGTCTCTCCCCCGTTGTGTGTTTAATTAGCTTAATTGACATCGCGAGGCGCGGTGTCCGAGCGTTTGTTTGCCATATCGCGTTACCGCGCCCGCCCCGACGCCGCCGTCGTTGTCGCTATTGGAAATTGATCAAATCCCTACACTACCCAACAGATAATTGTCTGAATATATGCGAGTTTATTTTTATTTCACAGCATTAGAATATTTAAACCAATTTAAATTTTATAGATGAGTCATAGATTAAAACTTACTTGAGCATTGTGACGTCACTAGGCAGAGCGTTATAGAACTTATATTATGAGAAAAAAATCTTCACTACACAATTGCGTGGAAAGAGATTACAGTATTTTATATTTTGAGAAATAAAACGCCGCATCGACATCGGAATATGGATAGGCACGTAGAGTGGGCCGAATGCTGAGTCAGTGTGGCGTCATACGGCGCCCAGAAATACATAATATTGAGTGTGCTCTTCCGCATCGCATGTAGAGGTAAAACTGCCACGAATTTTTGCCTTAAATTGCCCGAGAAATAAATTGTAGTTCGTACGTGAACCGAGCACTAATGACCCTTTATAGTTCGCAACGTTACGATTTTGAATAGTTGCTCCTTATCTCGCCCTCCCATAACCTTCGAATTCATAGAACCTTTGAATCCATTTATAATGGCATTATAAATATTCAAAATATTTGTATTAATCATTGCAACTTCATGTATTCGGATAGTTTATACCTATTTCGTATATATTTTCAGTTTTTTTATCCCGCATAAGTTCAATATTTCGCCAATGTTAATTAATATCTCCACTCGACTCCACCATACCAAGTGCGTGTGATTAATCTCGCTGTGAACAAAGAAGTCCGTTTCTGCGAGCCCTCCACGCCATCGATCATTCACCTCCTCTAATAAAAATAATAATAAATAATAGGGCCGGGGCGCCATTGTCCAAACGGAGCGTGCGTGCCAGCGATAGTCTTAGCAGTTCCGTGTATTATCTGCTGACTTAACATCAGGATGGTGGGAGTCGTGGAGTGTATCGACCGACACTACTCACCCATTTCCTTTTGTTTACTTATCGTGGGATCCAAGGTCGCGGAAAGCATTCAATGATCGCATATTTCACATTCCTCTATAGCATATCGTTGGCGGATCAAAGTACTGTAACTATGAAAACATTTCTTAAAATTTATTTTTAGTTATTCTACGCACAAACAAACCGTATGAAACATCTGTTTTCAAAGAGGTGCTGCTGAAATTCGAATTACTTATAGTTATTTCAGCTCAACAAAGAAACGTGTATAAAGATTTTACTAGCAGTAATATGTAGATTATATTAGCTGATTACGTTGGCGTATAGAACGTGCTTAATAAACATAGCCTACCACTTGGCTCCCTTCCGGCTCTCCGTGCCCCAGTTATGATTGGCATTATAAAACCCTGTTCGCTTAACGGAACACGGGGCTTAGCGATACAACGTGATGATGAACAAGTTACTTGTTATTAGCGCTGTTTCAGTAATATAAACTTAATGAACCTAAGCATTATATACCATGAAGCTTAGACACATTGAACAATGAGTGTGTGTTAGAGACAACCCCATCCACCATCCTGCACTGATCATAAATAACATTATATGAGCGCTCTAAATCTCATTTTGACTACTGTAATAGCTCCCAAGGCTTCTCTTTCGGATGTGACGCGAATATAATGCAAGCCTGATATATATTTCCACGAATTAACCTTTTGACTACGACAAGCGGCACAGTATCCTTCGAGTGCACCCCAACGTGAAAATATTCGGTGGTTGAAAAGAATCGTGGTCGTCCGCCAGACAATATCCGATACAAATTGTCGACAATCTTTCACAATTTCGACAGCGTGCGTCCAGAAATATTCCTGCTGGAAAATCGAACGTGCGGGAACAGTGGCGTGACAACCGCTGGCGGCAAAGCTCCGCGCAGCTCGCTCCCGCGCCACTTCGTGCTGAGACCCGATAGCGTAATACCAAAACAAATGGCCTCCTTTGTCGTCTTTTTATTTCAAGATATGTGAGTTATGTTTCAAAGACGCTCGTGCGTTATTCAGATGGCTGCAGGTTGTCGCGACAACGCCGTGTCCACACTATTTATTTATTACGCATTACATCTCTGCGAGGCTCTCGAGGCGGCTTACGAGTTGCAATTCCTTGATTGTTTTATTGTCTAAGTATCGGCCGGAGCATCGCTTCCAATATTCCGTTCGATACTTAATTGGCTGAGATCGCGAACTGGATGAAGTTCTTAAAATGAAATCTGCCCTTGCTGATATAGATCGCTTACCGTAAGATTTCATTACAATTCAATATTTTCAACCAAATAGATCTCTTTCTGCCTTCATCGCTATGAAATAGGTACTTGTACCTAGTTGCTATTTAGTGATCGAGACAACTATACTTTTTTATACTTAGTTAATTACTTGATAACAACATTGAAATTTATGATGTTGTGTACTTAAATAAATACCTATGTCTGTGTATACGTAAGTATACGCAATGAGACATTGAATTATATTTAGATAGGTAGTTGTCAGCCATGCTTGAGCATTAGCAGCGCACATCGATCCGTTATCTCTGTTCGAACAAAGAGGGATGAAATTTTAATCGGTCGCGTAGTCTGCGATCCGAGAAGGTGGCCGCCGAGCCGGCGCCGGCCGGCACGTATTGTAATGAGCGGGACGGTCCCGCGCCCGCAGCCGCGACTGATTAATACAATATATACCGCTAACACCCGCCATATATCCTCTCATCAACAGAAACAACATCTAAAAACCATAGGCCCTTTGTAATTCATAAATTACTTGCCCTTTATTACTTTAGCTCGTGACCGTAAACAAGTCTAGTATGAGATCCACAGAAAAATGACAAGGACACACTGGTAATGTAACAATAGCGCATAGCATCCACGCGATGTTTCAACTTAAAAACAACATCATCAACATTTGTACATGTTCTTGCAGGCGCGTATGTGTGTGTGTGTGTGTGTGTACCAAGCGGCATGTGACCTCTGTTACGTACTCCGTAAAGGACAGGAGCAACAGCCGAATCGATCACTTTTGCTCTAGACTGATATTTTATTTACACATTAGTCGCGTGAGCAACCCTAGAGGTTGAGATTGGCCTATCATAAATACTCGATAAGCCGACCCGATTTCAAATAGTTTCGGTAAAAAATCCGTGAAATATGTAAGGTAACAGAATTTTTCAACGACCATTTTGACATTCATTATAAACGAGGTTACTTCCTCTCTGACGAACGTGACTTGCTTAGATCTGAGAAAATCAATTATGAGAAAGGGATGAATTTGTTTAATCATATCCGTCAAAGCGGTCAGTTGATGAGTATTCTTGTTAAGTCATTCAAAAGGTGTTCAATTAATAAATTTAATATCGAATGTATATTTGTTGCTTGCGCCAACCGAGATCCATGCCTTTTCATAATATTCAATCAATAACAAATTAAAGGGATAAAGAAAATAGAGCGAAAAATTTGTTATTTAGAAATTGAATCCAACATTCTTTTTAAGACATGCATGCACGGTCGATAGTTGAAAAATATCACATTCCTGAAAAATCAATATTTTTTTTTATTTTAAAACAATCCCACATACGAAGTGCACGGTATTGAGTAAATTCAATCACCATTTATACATCTATATGTATTTATTATTCATACAAATGTGACCGCTATGACCTACTCGTTAACCTGTGAAATTATTTAACACTATTATTGTTACCTATATAATATATTGCCAACACAAACAATTGTATGTTAGTACTATTTTAACTTAAATTTATTATTTATACTCGTAATTATGTAAAAAAAACCGCCATACATAAAAACCTTTCTGTTTTAATTATTATACTAATCAAACGCAGAAGTTTTAGAATCTTGGTAAAAAGTATGAAACGGAGAGTATTACCTACTCCTGGATTTTAATATCAATTCAGAGAGATCTTCCATAATAAGTTGTAAACTTGTGTTGGAGGGTTCTCGCCAGAAGTTCGATGTTACAAGCACCGGCGCGGCGACTACCGCCAATCTCGTTAAAATTTTCGACGGAACTCCGCTATGGCGTTTCACGACCATTTGTAAAATCGCATGCTACGTCTAATAGCATGTAAGTAATAACTTCACTCGTACCTTGTTACTTATGCGTAAGTTTAGCAATCGATAGCAATCGGTCGTACAATCGACTGTGTAATGACATTGGAAAATTTTACCAAGTTCTTCAATATTGAAATGGTCCCTAATCTAATTCAGCCAAAAGTCTACACAAACTTTGTTTCTTAGGCAGAATGGACTCCATTATTGTCGTTAAGCCGTTTCTCTCGTATATTCTAGTAGCACTTTTGTCTAGCTCAAAAGTCTTCGGAGAACTGTAGAACACAAACCGTAAATTCAAGGCGACTCCATTTGACCGAAAGCTTTGAGCGTAAAATGTTGCCCCAATTTTCCACGACATTTGCCTAAATTATTTTTCAAACAGCAATCACAAGGGTGGAAGGTAGGAAGATGTCCACCGGCACCGCAGGCAGTGTCGTTAAGGGTGTAGTGTCGGCTTCTTATCGCGCGCCACTACGCGAGTAATGACGCCTTCGATCGTGGGCTAATGGCCTCTGCGGGCCACTTAGATACGCAAATGAGCATCGACGAGCACCGCCAGCCAGCCATCGCGATTACGCGTGCACATTACACCGACCTGACGATTGCGAGCACCTCTCGACACGTGCGCCGCGTAAAGCTGTCCTGCTCGGAATGTCATTGTCATTTAGACACCAGTGAGTCAATGTTAAAAAATATTGCTTTTCTAAAATATGTCATATTTCTGCGTTGCTACTCATAACTTTTTCATATTTAAGACTAGTCCGGGTAGTACATAAGGCTACATGTGTATACCTAATAAACTTATATATTAATTTCTCAATGCTATTAAAAACTTACCCCCCAAAGCATTTGGCTCGGTCCCTTTAAAATGTACATTTCCCTAAATAGTTGTATTCACTCGTGGCATATTCTCCGACAGGCTGCGTTGGTATAAAAACGTTCCCTGCACTGAGCTCGGCTGACACATGTCCTCTACTGGCTTTATAAAATCCCCCTGTCTACTGTCCACTCAATCCATGACACATTAGTTCTTATCTATTCGCCGAACAGCCACCAAACACATAAATTAATAGGAACTTTTGTCTGACTGTAAAACTCGTAACAAGTTGTAATTAACTTTTAATACAATCCAATTCAGGGTCCCACTCGCATTCACGTGGTAAACCCGTTCATTTTAATTAACTAACCTTGCATTCGATTTGGGTGCTATGTTGGCTAGGTAAATGATTCAATGACACCAGTCTCAAGACAAATATTGATGTTTAAATTCAATAATGGCGACTATGATCGTGTCCTTAAAAGTAAGAATGGTCGGGGAGGACGTAATTTGAAAGAGGATCTACCCACGTGTCATTCATTTAGTTTTTCATGTATATTAATTTATAAAATCTTATTTTAGTCTAAAACAAGAACAACCGGCCGCGTTCCAGTCCACTACTTTGCGTAGGGGCGATTTGTATTTTTTTATTAAATGTTGCTTGAAGTCACTTCGTTTTATTGCCTCCATAAATAAACGCGAGCTTATCAACGTGTCACAGTATTTCACAAATGGATATAAGGAAAATGCGGAGAATGTAACAATATCAGTACGTCATGCAGCAAAACAGTTGCCAGTGTCGTGCATGGCCGGCCACAATGCGAGCGCTGTAATATAGCGTACCAGATTAGGATTATACACGTTTCATAAGCGCAGGCTCGTATCGTAGGGGAAGTTATTAAACCTAAAAAGATGTTTGCGGCGCTACCGACAATGCAGGGCGCCGCCGCCGCCGCCGTGGCGCCCGCCCAGCTGTAAATGGAGTGGGCATTAATACTCAACTATGTAATAAATGTTATTGTTTGTCATAAAGTTTGTTTTATGAAGGTCGGCAACCCCGGCCCATGACGCTCATGGACCTTTAATAAAGTTTAGTGTTCGCTTGATAACCTTAGAAAGATATTTAGGTACGATCATTTGAAATATTATTTTATTTGTATCTTTATCCGAATCAAAAATAGGAAAGTGTAGTTGCTCACCGATCACATCAGATAAATAACGGATATCCTTTACCCGCTCCAAAAAGCAGACACAAAATAAAATAATCTTATTTTAATACATCGAGCAGGTATTGCCGATGCCTTGCGAGGACGCGGAAACGCTGACTCATTGCAAAAGTTGCGCTTAGCTTTGCAGAAATATTGGTTCGAGAACATCCAGATATCATCTGCGGTATCGACAAATTATGGTTTTATATTCTAGAGTCATAATGTAGCTATATTATTAATTCAATTTAGTCTATAGAACATAAACGGTAAAGTAATTGCGATAGCAATGTGGACCGTCTTGAGACTTTTCATTCAATGATTCAGTAATAAACATAAGAACGTCGCTTTGCCGCCATAGTTCTACGTCGATGATTTCGTCATGGTGATTGCAGTGCCACGAGCTCTAGCTTATTTGTATGTCCCTCAGCTCCGCGCCGATTGCGGGGGGGTGGCTCCAAGACATTCTGCGCAATTTTTCAACGCTTCGGTTCCGTGTTCGGGTTCGGTAAGCAGATAGCCCTCCTCGGCGCAGTGCAGCCGTACCCCCCGCCCACATCTGTTCCAGCGCTGAACTGCTGCAACTTTAATCCTCTACCGCACGACCGCGCACTGGCGCGACGCTTCGCTATATTTCAATTAATTCCACCATCTATTTTCGACGTGAAACTACACGTCGATTTCCTCATAGCGCCCGTTAGGATGCCACATCTGATAGTGCGCTTCGTCAAGGGACCTTCCTCCGTCTACTTGATGTCATACACAATCTCCGTACCTAAACTGTGAGGGTATTTACAACTTATTCAACTCCCTTGAACAAACGATTAGTACGATAAATCTTGATTCGCAAGAACATTCTTTTGTTTGCACTGGTGATTTAACTTTTAAAGCCATATTAATTGCAAGTTTTGTTTTGCATATTAATGGGTCGTTTTGCTGGAGCCGTGTTGTCGGCCGCCATTAAGTTTGCCGGGCGCACATGGAGCGGAATAATCGCCAGTGTCTCGAGTTCATTTGTCGCGACGGTGTTGTGCTGTTGTACTCTATTCGTGATATTTGTTTACAAATTTACAGTAGCATACGTGTGTTGACCTGAACAACCGAAGGAAAATGTAACCAACCAAGTTTTCATATCAATTGAAATGTGTTCTGAATATCCGTAACTTACAGATGTGTCCAAAATATGACTTTAAATTTAGTTCCTTTATTGCCGGATCGGAGTCGCACATGTCGACCGTCCCTCTGAATCCACTGCGACCGGATCGCTCCACCGCAACTGAATGTACTTAATTTGATTCCGATTGAATTAAAACCTCACTTTGCCGCCATTAATGACTCGAGAGGGCTCTTAATAATAATGACCTTTTTATAGTGACACGTTAGGTGATTACTCATTCCCATTACTCAGGTAATGTTTAAACGATTGTCATAGAGATTCATTCATCTGAATGCAATTAGCTTCTTTTGGTAAGATTAGACTTTAGTTGATTTCTCTTTTCTTGAATGACTTCATCATGATCAGCCCACTTCTAACATAATCTTTTGCAGTGTTAAAATAGCTGGTTTGCCGCATGAATGCTGCTTGAATGTTGTGAGGGAAACGTTTTAGTCGACGCTTCTGATTGATAAACTTTTTGAAAAGATTAACCAATTAAGATCGCCTATGTGTGAAACGATCAGATCGCCGAGATACGCACGGGATGTACGTTTGCCAAAAAGCGCTAACAACTTTACAGTGACGTTACAATGTAGAGACAACAGACGGCGTAGAGGCAAAAAGTAATTAGATAGCGGTTGTATTGTCCGCTTGTTCAGCGCTTTTCCAATGAACGGTCGCCGTTCGGTCCCGTGTTTAATTGCGACTCACACCGTAACGGACAGCGGCTCGTTTTTGTCCTCGCCGAATGAGATGAACCGCGCATCCTTTAATGAGTCGCATCCCCCACCCGACTCGAACACCATTCGGACATCTACGTTTCATGCACCCACTCTGGATTCCGAGTCGAGTTCGATATGTAATATTATAAAACCAGATCGCGATATGAATGGAACATGATTTGATTAGGTATCTTAACGTCACCATCTTAAAATTACTAGGTACTTTAATCGGTATTCATATTGGATTCGACTCTCATCCAATTAAAATTCGAAATGAACACCCGGTTTCGTTTGCATAAAAGTTCTTCAGAGCTTAGTTTATTAAGCTCAGATGAAATGGTCTGTGTTATCGGTAACTACCTACCTACGTACTGTTCAGGTTCAGTGGCGTTACTCCTCGGCCAAATTCAATCTGATCTACGTTATTTGTATGTAAACAAAAAGTTAGTCGTCTCGAATGTATATGGGGGTTCCCGCCACCCGCATTCGGCGCCACGTAAATAATTCCCCACTCCAGGAACGAGTTGCCCGAGTCAGATGCCGCATGTAATTCCACATTTTCACACCGAAACCATTCTGAGAACACATTAAAGTTTTTGCTCGACCCTATTCACGCTTAATTTTCCGAATTCTATCCCGCAACTTATTGAGGGGGCGTTCGTAAATACTTTGTTTAATTGACACCCGAAACTTTAAACTAAACCTATAAATTATTCATTCACAGTAGCATAGGTGACAATAACTCTATTATTACGTCTCGGGATAATATAATCGTCTCTTTATGCTAGGTGGATGTATCGGATCTTGTTAACATGTGTTACTGAGTATAATATCTGAATTCTGAATGCTTAGGTGTAATTAATTACGGAACATCATCAATAACGACAAGGCGATTTTGTGTTCTCTGTAGGGCTGGTTGTATGCGACACCGCGGTACCTGATCCGCGGCTGGCTCGGGCGACCGCCCCCTCCGTACTCACCACGCTATCGCGCGTTTCGTCGTTGCTAGGCCGTAGTTTATCACAACAACAAATTACTTACAACTAACTGGAAATTTAACCCTGTAGTCGAAAGAAAACCGCCTTGAATTAAAAAACTCAATCTGGGGTCAGCTTGAGCGCATTACGACAATCGATTCGGATCGTGTTTCCTCGATCATCTGTAATCTACTGAGACTCGTAATATACATCACTCACTATTTCCGACTCTCACGTCTCATCGATCCGTTGCACTTGCAAGCCATCCTATAGGTGTCAAACGGTTACCCTAGCCAGTCTATTCTTATTTGCCGGCGAGACCTGTCGCTCCTTCGTCTGACGCGCGATCTCTTACAAAATAAATGGTGAAAAATCGTTTTCATAGGGAATTTCCGAGAGCCGAGAGGTATCTGGGAACACTTTTCTAGGTAAGCCGTTCGTAAGCCGAAACAAAGAGGCGTAGTTCCGAAACAATCAAATTAATTTTCTCCGTTGTTGTTTAATTAGCGCCGAGCCATGGATGGCGCGGCGGGCGGCCGATGTTTATCATCGGATACAATCGCGCCCCGCCGCCGCCCGCGCCCCGGCCCGCGCCACTCCACCGAAACCCATTATTATCAAAGTCAAGACTTTACACCGAAGTTACTTACTTTGGTTCGTCACTCCTGCTGCCATTGTTATTATTAGCGACATTGTTTAGCCTAATTGACTTTGGCGTAAACAAATCGTCAGATCTGACTAATTGTGTAATCTTTTTGTTTCAGGTAATCTTATTAAAGTGCCGTGTTATAATTTAACAACGGAGAAATTTTAATGTGGCTACATTAAGTACCGACAACAAATGTACGTATTATTTAGTTATTGTATTACAACGTAGATAAAACTCGACGACGGGAATCGAGGGGTGGAAAATATGAAACAGAATAGTTTGTGTGAAGCCTTACCGAGGTAATCTGAAGCCATATTTAATTAAATTGTAAAGGTGGGCGCACGTCACCACTGTCCACTTTGCTGACGGCTTCTGCGCTGCGCGGACCTAGCTGTGTTTATTTATTCACATTCAGTAGCCATAATTGTTTTTTTATTGGATTCCACAAATTAGGTGAGCATTTTTTAAGGCATATATTTAAGGAAACCCCTTTTTTCCATTTTTAAGAGTTCCATTTCGTCCATC
This sequence comes from Pheosia gnoma, assembly GCA_905404115.1. Lineage (NCBI taxonomy): Eukaryota > Metazoa > Arthropoda > Insecta > Lepidoptera > Notodontidae > Pheosia > Pheosia gnoma. The sequence continues at coordinate 4,355,012 of FR989894.1, read as the reverse complement.
GTTTTGCCTCAGTAAAATTTTCAACCCCTTTCATAATTAAAGTCTTACTTTGGAACAGTAATATCCGTAGATTGTATTTAAGGTTATTTTTGTTCTGCTCTAGTTCCGGCGTATACTGTAATATAGGCGAAAGTGCCGGAGTGAATATTTTAAACAAATTAATGGGACATTAATTCGGCGCTGCGGCTAATAAACACTAGAAATACTTTACTAATTGGACTCTCTTGATATAAACTCCGACGTTAACGTGCAGAGAGCTAATAGGAAAAAGTTCTCCCGTGTCGGTTTGCACGTCGACTCGGTCTGCAGCGGCATTTAATCGATTTATCCGTTGCGTCGTTCCAAAAAACTTACACGGAACGAGCGGTTTGTTCCATTCGTTCCCGGCGCCGCGGACGTAGATGATTGCTTTTCTTCATATAATTATAATATCAAACATCGATACGTATCTATACACGGGGAATTATGATTGTTAATCGCCCCGGCGGCGGCAGTAAGCGATTATTTTCAGCGGCCGACCCGCGCTGACCTGACCCCATCCTCTGACCTCGACGCGATGATCTGCTCCCTTCATTCGACTAACCTGTTTTACGAGATTAGCGCGATAAACACTTTACCTAGTGGAATATTAAACGAAGTTCCCCTGAAGTGTACTTAGTTATTTTGTGAAATTATTACAGTTGCGCCCTCGTTAAATTTTATAAACGCGTTAAAACACGTATTACTAACGGCGTAAGACAGTTTCCTCGTTTACTAATGAACTTGTAGGTATTTTATGTAAGTGTTGCATTTTATTGTTAGCTCGCTCTTATTTTAATTATAAATAGGTAAGAAAACGCATACTGAGAAAGCATTCTGGAAAATTCGCACCCTACCCCTTAGGATGGGAATTTTCCAAAAAGGGATTGTATGGAAAATATTATCTCGTGGGTCGATTACCCAAAAACTTTGTGAAAAGACCCTTTTTAAGAATTTATCAAAACCCTGTTTTGCGATTTTCCTAAAAGAAGACCCCCACGCGTTCGCAATGAGCTCCTAACAGCGAGCGGAAGTATATAGATTCTAATGTTTGTATGGAGAAAAACTATTAAATAGTGCTGCAGAACTCAACATTGGTAAAAAATGCTAAACATAACTAATTAGACCAGTTTCTTCCAGTTTACTAGAAATCCATTTGTCATGGGGTCTAAGAGGGCCAAAAGTCCGTATTCTAATAATTCATTTGGGCGTGGAATAGACCCATAGAGTTTGGTTGGGATTCATGAGGAATTTATTTATCCATGGTGGCCAGAGTGATGATCAATTCGAAGAGTTGGCATTGGAATTCGATGAGGGAATACTTATCGAGTTTGGGTGCGTCTGATCAGTCTTAAAGAGTATGTACTTTATTCTCAAATAGTTAGGGGGGCTGATGATGAAGCCGAAATATGATCATTAGAATTCGATGAGGGAATCAAGTAGATTTATTAACATTAGGTTTGTTTTAAGAGCACTTTGGTCACACATAATAACATGGGTCTGATGATGCTGGAAAATAATCGTGGGAATTCCATGAGAATATCTATGACTTCATTGAATGAATGACTACTCCAGTAGACCCACTGACTTCGCGTTCATTTGATCGGTCTTGTATAACACTTGAGTTTGGTTTGTGTGTTGTTAAAATTAGGTTGCACATGCTCAGTTCAAAAATTGGGTATAAATTACAATCACGCTATGACCACGTGGGTTCAAGGTTCACGGTAAAATCGATAGTTTATAGGGAGGAGCCGCAAAAAAAAAACATAGTGTTACATATTTCTTTAATGTGTGTTTAAAATATCGTAAAGCTTTCATAGTAAAAATTGGTAATTTGGTCATGTGAAATTATGTTTAGTACCATTGAACCTTAACGTACAAAGTAACTTGCAGCGAGTATATTTCGACGGTGAACTAAACGGCTCAGCTCGGAGCCTCGTATTTGTACCAACGGCGCGTTATTAATAGCCGCGATAGCGAGGTGGCCCGCGGCATAGCACGATATTTGGTAAATCCGGATTTGCATAGGATAATGGGAGCCGAGCCGGTGCAGTTGGCAATGTGGACGCGACGCCTTGTGCACTCTACTCTACCTGCCCAGCCAGCCCGCCCCCGCACAGACGCGATGCATACGTTACGACACGTGAACGCGACGAGGTGTCCGAACTGAACTGGTGGTGTAAGCAGCAAATTAACTGAGAACTTGATCTCGAATACGTTTTGTTAAAATTATACTCTTGCTTGCCGTTCGGCACTCAGCGGTGCAGATTCGTCTAGGTCTAGGTTGAAACTTGCTCGTCTTGCCTTCTGCGATCCATGCTAAATTATTATTAATGTTAAAAATTACAGTGCATTTTTTTGTAGTTAGTGTTATTTTGAAATTTTTAAGCACATATTTGATTTGTAGTTTGTTATATTGCCATTAGAAAGCCATTATGAAACATGTCAGATAAGATGAAGACTGATTTCTGGTTGAATAAATCAAATTATTTTTTATAAAGAGATTTAGTTTTAAATAAATGTTTTTTTAATCACTTGATTTATATCAATCAACCCTGGTTTTATAACCATTATAAAACTAAACTTTCGCGATGCAAAATTCTTAATATACTTACCTACTTGAATGACTCGTAAGATATTATTGATGAGACATGTCATACTTGCCTCATTGTTTTTAAATCTATTTCAACATTACATACAGCTCGTCCTATTTAGGACTGAAACAATAACGATGTCGTCTAGTTATAGCTTTGTTTGACGTAAAAGTTATTACATTAGTCATCCATTATTGGCACGCACGTTACATACCTACATATTCAATTAGCATAATAAATGGTACTATACCTGTGGGGTTGGCCATTGATATCTCTTATTATTTTACAAATACCTATTTCATTAGTTATTGCTTTAAAGGTTCCAGTCAACACGGAGTTAACATCTTAAAACGTTGCATAGATAGGTACTTCATTCATACGACCGCGATACACTGCTATACCGAGAATAATCGCAATGCACCAGAAGCAATCACGGGCTTCTTTGAAAACAACCATTAATGCGGCAAAAAATAGGTACACAGCTATGATAATTGACGAAGGGTGTGCGGGGCGGGGGGGCATTTTTAGGGCGGGCGGCGGCGCGGCGGTCGCGTGCCTGATGTATGCGCCGCCGCCGCGACGCCAGACCCGCCGGCGCCTCGCCGCCGCCGCGCCACACTGCAGATATCGTGCATTCGACTCTGTTCCATGCCCTCGCTACTCCTCGCTACTCCTCGCCCTGAAGTTTTTTATTGCCGCTTATGACCACGCGAAACAACGATAGCTTGGTGGTGCAACTGCCACTTATTCGCCAGTGTGGGAGTTTAATAGCTTAACTCTCATATAGTTAGGGTCTAGCACTCGTTATGTTTTAAAGGATCTAGTATAAGATTTTTATTATCACCATCGCTCACATGTTGATGTCTCCATTACTTAATTAGAACTAGAGGCTTCCATGATGCTGCACTCTTATCCGAGTGGTAATTTTATGTTTAAACTAAACTTGTTCCACCTGTATTTAGTATAGAGTTGTTACGATAGCATCGTAACAACTCTATACTAAATACAGGTGGAACAAGTGCGACTACAGCGATTAACCAGAGACAAGCGCTCAACCCGACGGAAATCCACCGACCGACGCACACAATCGATCCACTCCGTACTATTCCCAAATCTAAGCGTTGCAGGCCCACACTTGATTGATGACCCGCGTAATGACCCACGAAACTATTTCCTTCGTATTTCCTCCACTCAATAAAACATCCAATATGCTTATTTATGTGGCCTCGTCACTTTATTTGGAGTTTTGTCAATACTTACGTCCCGTAGTGCCGACAACACTCGAAAGACCGTCATTTGTCAAGATTAGAGATGTTTGTGGATTGAGATATGAAAAGCGGTTATTGTTTTGATTATTTCCCTTTTAGACGGTATAGGCTCGTGATATATAACATTACATTGTATTTATTCATAAATTATCTTATACTCGAAAATTTTTTTCGTCTGTCAACAATCACCCCAAAATCTCGAGAGTTAATTTAACATAGGCTCCATTAGGAGTAAAGTAAATCATGTTTTGACCTTTTGGCCTCGACCATGCGACCTTATAGATGAGACGGCACAATTAGCACGTACAAAAGTCGTCAGTCACGGCTTGGCGCCGAGTGAGCAATTACGGTATTTCATCCTCAATAAAAGTGCACTCAGGCGCCGCTAACGTCGGAGAAAGTTCCCGTCCTCTATAAACGTAATGTGGACGTATAAGGATTTAAATGACAGCCCTGGACGCGGGCGGTGGCCAAACGACGCCGCGTTACTACCGTGCCTCCATACGTTCGCTGGAATAAAAATATCCCAAGACGGCAATGTTAATTACAATTAAAAGGGTCCGTGTCCCGCTTGTACTAAGGGAAAAATTACGGATCTCATTTTCCCGGCCTGAACCGCAATTTAAACGGCCAGGCTTTCAGCATATTTTGTTAAAGAAAAAATACGGGTCTGGCTATAAACTTCCCAACAAAAAAAAATACGAATACCAGTTACATAAAATATACCTATCGCAAAAACTTTAACAATCAAACTTCATAAAACACTTTCATCCGACACTCTCGAGAGCCATCGTGACATTAGTGTAAGTGAAGGAAACGGAAAACATTTTCCAATATTTACCTCATTATGTAGAGGTACAGTCTGAATAACGGCAGTCGTATAGCGTGAGAGCAAACATTTTGGCGATTAATCCGAGAATACTGTGCTATATCGGGGCGCTGGAGGCGGCACATTTATTTTATGTGCCGGCAATGTTACATACGCCATAAAAGTCGTTAGGACGGGCGTTACGTCTCGGCGTCGTCTTGCCCTCTTTAATTATACCTAGATAATGCGGCGCCCACTGCGCCCGGTCTCACATCGCCGCTCGTGTTCAACATTCGCGACATTAACGTACCGCGATGCAATGCCGCTGTTTACACCGTCATTGTTTTCACGATCTATATCACGGCAGTAGTGATGGTATCTTATGAATCACAAAGCTAACTTTGAATCGTGTTCCACGTTGATGGTGTTAACGGCGACAACAGCACTGTGTTACTCTACTCTTGGTGTACCTGACCCAGCCGCGCACAATAATTCCATAAAAGGTCGATGTAGAGCAAACAGTTTCGTTTTGCCTAGTAAATCATTGCAATTTAACATGTCAGTGTTTAGAAAATTGATTTATGCCTACATACTTACAGGCTTTGAAGGCTTTTAGTAAATTCAATACGCGCGGTGCTCACGCACTTTGTTTACAATAAAATGAGATACCTACGTATTATGCGTAAGAGGCAACGAGGATATGAAGTGTGCACCTGGTTCCTTACTTACAAGGTCATTATTCATTTTCCACAACTTAGTATTTTACTTTTCTCCTTTAATTTCCCTAAAGACCTATTGTGAATTTAGTGTACATTTATGGCTCGCCACATATTTTACGCGGAGGTCTCCGGACGGGAGTACGTCTTGCGTTACTTTGAAGGTAGGGTCGGTCACGGGGCGCAGATGGAGATTTATCACGCCCGCCGGAGCTGAGACTACAAGTTCGCGCATTAAACGAGTCCGGGACATTAGCCGCCTGCAAGATGCCGCCCGAGATCATAATTAAGTGCCGCCCAATTTATAGGTGCGACCCGCGCGCCCGAAAACTCCTCTTAAACTTTCCTTATCGTACGTAGTAAAAGCTCTTTATTTTGTAGTTAGTACGCGATGCATTTATCGCCTTTTGTCTTGGCTGTAACGCTGTTTACCGCCTGCATAACTGTCAATGTGGAATGGAATGTCATTCAATAAAAATACATCTAAAGCGAACGTATACTAATAAAACGAGTCTGAAATAAATGTCGCTATTACTGTGGATATATAGGAGCCGAGGAAATAAGCTGCATGCATAGTGGTGGATACGCGATAGACACTAACTATCCCAGTCAGCGACGCGACTGTCCTGTGAAAAGAACTCGATATCGTTCAACGTTTTCTATTAACTTTAGTACAAAAGCTAAGAAAATACCGTTACGGAAACGTCCCAGAAACCATTGTTGTGATACAACTATTGTTGTCTGTAGCTACAACAGCTACAACAGACGACCGGTGTCGAAAATCTAAAAACTCCGGTACCTATCTAGTTCTATTGTGCGTTGTTCACATATTAGTCAGCTTCAGGATGTCTAAAGAGGTAAATTGGGACGACCTGATTAGCGCAGTTGGTAGTGACCCTGCTTTCTGTGCCGAGGGTCCCGGGTTCGAATCCTGGTAGGGACAAACATTGTGTTATGAGCACGAATGTTTGTACCCAAGTCATGGATGTTTAAAATCTATATAGGTAATAATATATACTTGGTTCGCCCCCTGTCCATCACGGTACCTACAATACAAGCGTTGCTTAGTGTGGGACCGTATAGTTGGTGTGTTTGTCTGGCGATATTTATTTACAAATACATTTATAGGAGCATCGGGTCGGCGGATGGCGTAATTATCATTGATTAACTTGAGTTCGGCGGAATTTATGGCTTCAACCGCAGTGGAGGCAGCTTAGTCCGGCCGGAGAAACGGATTGAATTCCGGGGTTCAATCTGCTTACTCCGGCCAGACTTGTATGTGTATCCATGTGTACGTATTTCTCTAAATGAACAAGAAATTCAAAGGGAGTTTGCTAATAGGTGGAGCCGGGCGCGTCTAGCTCTTAAGGCTAATTAGTGCAGCGTGAGGGCTAAACTGGTTAGTCGGCCCGATGCGACTGCCGGGCGCCATGGCTCGGGATCGTTTCACGTTACGTAGACCTTCTGGCGCGCGCCGCCTAGCGACATTGTTCCGATAGATTGCACGTGAAACACGTGCACACGGTCTGATGTTTACTGAGCGAGTTTGCTCTGAATCATTTATGTTGACAGTATTGAATGTAGGTACATAACGTAATAGTATAAGTATACGGATACCCTATACTTTTGTTTCCACTTTAGTTTTTTCAACCGTGTGTGGGAAAATTGTTATACTTAGGTCCATGTCTAGCCAAATTTTAAATTTCAGTAGGTGTAACACGACATTTATGTAACAATTTATACAGGATAAGCACACGCTATAAGCTTAGTGGTTCTTTTAGACCTATAACTTAGAACATGCTAAACTTACAAAAATATAATTAGTCATTTTTAGTTTATCTTATTTTGTCGGATTTGGAAATAAACGTAGCTATATTGTTATTACTTACAGCCCCAGCCATCAGCCATGTAGCTCTCTAAATATAGTTATTACTGAAGGTGACATTACTCTTCACTTAGAAATTATAACACCGCAGTTGAGTGATAGCAGGAAAAACACTCGTAAGAATGGCTGTAGACATTCCTCGGGGAGCGTTCGCTGACCTAATGTTTCCTCGCCCTACTGTAGGTACGTTAGTAAAACAGGCAATTTACGCGAGCCTATAAGTAACAAGATTCATTAAGGCTGTTACAAAGTGGCGCGGGCGTTCTTAAAGCGAATGGCCCTTGAGCTCGCAGCGTTCATAATGGCCGCACGAGCCGGCCGAGGCGCCGCGCCGCGCCGCGCGCTATTTAATGAAACACCTGGAGAGAGGTCGCGCCCGCTTCCGTTGCATTAATCTCGGGCCCGCGCGCTGTTCTCCTCCGCCGCTAATGCCACTGCACACCCGTATATCTGATTGTTATTGCAGAACGTAGCGATACACAACTCTTGTGACAGTATAGAGCCCACCGATTTAACATCAACGACATATCCCTTAATCGATCAGACCTGGACTACTCGTTGCATAGTGGCTAATATTAAAGCCCGGATAAACAAGGAGTGACCGGGAGGCGGCTCGCCCGCCGCCGGCAGGCACGGCAAACGTGCCGAGATAACTCCGTGCACGAATGCATATTTTAACGTTCAGCTACGGCACCGCGATGCAAACTTGCAGAGAACTTCGCCGGAGTGAATAATTCCTACTTTTAGGTTTCTATCATGTTTTTTTTTCGTCGCGGTAGGCTACTTTGAGTATTTAACTGTTACAATATTTAACAATACTATGTACGAGTAGTTGGTAGTACATGTTGCAAAATGTTAACTCAGATTCCCCTGTGCATCATTTATTTTCTTGCAAGACGCGTATGCTTTTATTATTATTGCATATCAAATCAGATACCCTCCATTAATTCGTCGTTTGGGCTGGAATACTTGTATAGTTGTATATTAGTAGCTAATTAAACATAAACTTACGTGCTCTGTTAATTATATTGTCTAGTAGGCGTGATCGTTGTTACGTCAGCAGAACACAGCGGCGGGCGGCGCCGCCCAGAGGCCACGATAAAAATCCGCTTCGAACGCTAGGCGTAAACACGCGCCCCTCTCGCATGACGCCTCATTAGCCACTCCCCTGCGCCTCTATAAATCATTTTAAATTCAAATTCTACTTACTTTCAAAATTGACTTTGCTTGCCTAATTCCATTCCCGGCCACAAAATTTTGCAAATTAGATTTAACCTTTCTTTCGCTCTGCCTTGTCGGAAAAAGAATATTTGCCACATCCGGTACCAGATTTTAGTGTCTGATCGTGCTGCCTTCGTCTATCGTACAAACCGAGCCTCTAAAACCTTTTTAATAATCTATTCCACCGGGACATCTGAAATTATTCGAGATCCTTTGCTTCTCTTTGGTATTATTTGTATCATACCCATTATTATCCACCCTTTATCCACATTCATATTGCTACATACACTCCACAACATAATATGCATCACATCACACAATACAAAGGGGCCTGATAAAATCTTTAGTCAATTTGACTTCAAAGTTGAAATTGTCCCAATTATTGTCCGGACTAAAACGATTGTAGGTTATTTATGTTCTTAAAAGAGCGTCATCACCGCGAGCATTCGCTGGTAATGGGAAGTCGACTGCGAGAATTCGATCTGTCAGTGCATTACAACAAGGCTTTTGAAAATGTTCCCCATAAACAAGGTGTTCTTTCATTAGAATGCAACGTCGGCAGATGCAACGACCAAAAAATGTTTTTTGCTGGCTTGAAAATAAAAATCGTATGAATATCATGTTTTATCGATCTTTGACGTTCCATATACAAATGCCGTTGATCTATATATTCGGACGTCACGTGAATGATAAACCTGCATATGCGTGACCGCGTGCCGCAGGCGCTCCTGCCTGCCGACTCGCCGTGGGAGTTGGCACGTCTCACCGGTCGGGTTTATTTCCGTCTGTCCCCAAATATTTCTGGCACCCACTTGCGTGCGTACAAGTGTGCCTCGGTGCTCCGCGACGGTTGTGTGTCATTCATCGGATCGTTACCTCATTGTTTTCCTCGTGTGTCGATTTGTCCCGACGCGTGTCGCTCGGCCAATAGCAAAATAGAGGAGTATAAAACGGCGTGTGCGTACGGATGACCACGCTCCGCCGACGGCATGTCGCCAATCCATCAATTGTGATCGAACGTTCTAATCGATTAACGGCCACACGCCTCGCCCGACACGCATTCTTGACGTTCCATTTGGCTCATAGTTGTTTTGATAAAGACATTACGTAGTACATACGTGTATAACCAGATGTCATGAATGAATTCGCCTGGCGATTTTGATACTAAGATATTTTAATTGTTTCCTAGCTTTTGTCTCGCGACTTCGCCGGCGTAAAAGGTAACCACATAATAAATATACTAATACAAATTGTGTGACACCAAAGTACTCTTGAAGACCGTTCAAATGAACCCAGATGGGTCTACTTGATTACTTAATTTTATTCCAATGACTATCTTCTGGCTTCATCATCATGCAAAGTCCTCTTCAACACCGATCTAACAAACCCATATTAGGTGCGTCTACTCGATTCCCTCATCGAATTCCAATAAGCACCCTTTGACTTCATCATCAGAACCTGGACACTATGGTTGAGTAAAGTCCTCGTAAATACTAATTGACTGAACCCAAAATCGATGGATCTACTCGTAAGCTTTCACTGAATAATTGTGAAACAAATGAGGAAGAGGAACCCACCACTGACCCTCGGCTAGTCAACTTGTCTTATTATAAACTAAACAAGTTGATCGATAATTAAAGAAGCCAACAACACGGAACTCCTCTAGATTTTAGTCGATAAACTATCACGAGTGTCGGGACCCCAATTGATATATGCAATTCCCCCAATTAATATGAATTATTGTGATATAAACATTCGACTCCCTTTTGACCCTATACAGAATATATTTTCCGCGAACCTGAAACTGAATCGAATCAATAGCATAACACAATTTTAGCAATTACTCTATAAATCATATCCATACGCACACAAGGTATTTTATGTCTATCAGATTATTATCAGCTGGGTGTTCAAACTGCAAGGTTTGATTTACTTATTATTAATCTATTATTTGTATTGCGCAATCTATCAGCCTTATTAAAATACATAAGTGGAAGTCGACATTGGGCAATGCTTGGCACCGTGGTTGTGCAACTAGACTGGTGGCGCGTGCCGACTGCCGACGGACCCCGTTACCCTCGAGGGCTGTTCGTTATACACGTCATAGTTTCAGAGTGCACTCGGCCGCCTTACTGCTCTCACCTTAACGAGACAGGAGCGCCTCAGCTCATTGATGTCGTTTTCGCTGCAATCGGGCACCAGTGCCAACTCAAAACGAAGCGTTTCCCTCTTCATGGTTGTTTTCCTTGCTTCCTTTACATTTCGAAGTTTTATTTCTTTATTCTTGTAATGAAAGCAGCAATTAAGCTAACCCCTTAGTATATTGCAAGTGCGCATTGTTGTTATAAAAGACATGGCGAGGGTAGCGGGCTCGGCTTGCTCCTTCACTATCACACAAAAATGTTATTAGTTTTTGGCTGTTATTGCCCACCCTGCGCTCGTTCGACCCTCTCGTTGCCCTAACCGAACAAATAGGCTATATTGAATGGTTTTGTTTTAATTCTGGTGGCTTCATATGACATACTTGTATATCTACATAGGCTTACGTCTTTTCGTCTATATTATTAAACTCCCAATTAACGAAAAATATTTAAACGAGCGAAGCCTAAAAGACAAAGCTACAAAAAAAAGTTAATCTTATCAAAGAGAACAGCGATTATGCACATAGAATGTGAATAAATGTAGGTTTGTGTGTATACTGATCAAAGAGCAATTAATGTGTACGGTGGGGCAAACACGCGGCCATCCGTCTCGTGCGACGCGGCCGTTTGTATCAGTACTGGCATCCATCAAGCTAATCGCTGGCCTGATACACCTGCACCGGGCTGCAGTTGACCCGCCGCCTGTCGACCATAGCCGCATAGGTACTTTACCAAAAGTACACATAACATAAATATGTACTATTCATCATTACTTCATAATTATTGGGTAATAGACATAATATCTACTTTAAGTTGTCAATATGGTTAATCAGTTCACTGCGAGACGAATACATAATTGCTATGTAGATATAACAGTCCTCAATGCTAAAAGCCAGAATTCCAAACTAAAGTTGTTCAATGTTTACCCTCCACGGTCCCTAATAAATCCATGTTTGATAAACCCAATAGAGTTATTAGTAATGATGAAACGTGATCACCCATTCAAGTTTCACAAACGGGCTGGTTCGAATCGAAACTCTGCCAAAGTAGACGCCACGGAGTAACAGGAAATAATAACTTTATCCCGAGCTTAAACTGTGAGAGGACCGACCAACTAACATTATGCCTGCCAGTAACAAGTTAATCTAAATGTTGCCGACTGCTTCCACTAGCTAGTTGCACTACACATCGCCAAAGTTTAATAACTGAGAAAATTCTGAACATGTCTGCATCTGATTCCTCTCGCGCAAAGATTTGCACTTGCCATATTTGAATTCAATATTGCGACCTATCGTACGGCCACAGCCGGAGAGGGCCACTACTTGATATCATCGGGCGTGCTTTACAAAAGTAACTCAGTAAATCACTCCAAAGCTGTTCCGAGGACATTATCAGTGCTCGACTCCCCTTAGTGGAGCACTGAATATTCAGATGGCGTTTGTTTGTATACGTATTTTCTTTGAAACTGCGATAAGCTCTCCTCCGTTTTTTCATTGAATAAAATATGGCGCAGGAGGCTCGGCGCGCACGATAAAACGTTCGCGGAGCTCTTCCCGTCACGTAGTGCGACAGTTAATTACGCGGATGTAAATAAATCATCATAGACGGGTGCGGCAGAGGGTTTCGATTCCGAAAGGCAATTATCTCGCGCCTCATTGACGTTGAAAATGAGCAGAGCGAGGAGCCGCGTCGCCCCCGACACGCCTCAGAAATATTTGACGCCGCCTAAGACGCGGCTATAAGGAAAAATCGAGTGGAGGATTTCTGGTAGCTACGTGCCCGGCTCACGGCAATTGTGATGCATGGGGGGATTTCCGCACATTCGGAAGATATTGAGCCGAAACCGCGGTCGCCGCTACACATTTTGCTTATCGCAATGATATCGAACGAGGTCCGCCATTTTCGTCTATTCTCAAACCCCTTAAAGTGTCGGTTACCTGCGGTATATGGCTCCCTTATCTTGACCATTTTCTACTTTAGTATATACCGAAATAGCATCATTGGGATATGCTAACGATATATGTATTTGCATAGGACACGGAAACCGCATAAAGCTGACCTAATTGTATCTATGTTTTGAACTCTTGTTATAATGGAAAATTTTACATTTCCAGGGTCGGTGTAACCGCGAGAAGCCTCCTTGCAAGTACTTCCATCCACCGCAGCACCTGAAAGATCAGTTGTTAATCAACGGCCGGAATCACCTAGCACTGAAGAACGCACTCATGCAACAGATGGGCCTGACGCCGGGCCAGGTGATGCCCGGCCAAGTCCCCGCTGTGGTGAGTACCCGTCTGTTCCTCTCTCACTACCAATAAGAGCCACGAGCGATCGGTCCTTCCCACTTACGTAGGCCAATCAGTGCACGCAACACGCAGCTTTCGGTGTACTTCGCTATTCTGTATATTTTTTATAAGCGTTCTAATTAAAACAAGTAGAACAGTACAAAGTATCGAGTTTAAGTTGTGCCTCGTTCGTGTAAGTAGTTAGATAAACGGTTGGTTACTTAAATGAAGGTGCCCGTGCAATGCATTGAAAATATTTTCATCCGTAAGTAAATTAACTCGATTCCCTCGTAAAGTTTTCTCGGAAACTTGATCATGTGCACGTTGAAAGTTAAAAGTAATTTAGTTTCTTCAAGAAGAACAGCCATTTTCGCAACTTGTTTCGCGGTTTAATTTAAAGTTTCGCTTTCAGTGCGTGAACCAACTAAGCCAAGACTGATCTGTGTATTTATTTCTGAATAGTTTACTAATATTCTGGCACAACTTAAACGTTTTCAAGCCCAGAGGCCGGTCGCTCGCCACTGCTTGTGCATGTTTGTACGACTCGTTCCTTAAGTGGCATGAACTACTCTCCAAACTTACTCACCTGTGTATGAAATGGGATAAGCGGTAATGCACTTTTAATCACCGAATATATGGTCCTCCTCACTGTTTACACTGTCGCTAACAACGCGGCCCGTACTCCTCGTCGTTACTCATCGCACCGCCCCGCCGCCGCCGCGCCGCATCGTTCAATATACTTATTAAAGATGGGTCTACGAGACGTGAAAAAATACTTAATTTATATCTGGTCTTTAGACCTTACTTAAGGCGTGAAAGAAATGTATCCATGAGCTTCCTGCTATGGCTCCATAATTTTAGTAAATTTTAGGAATCAATTTAATTTCAACGACAACGCTTAATATTAAAAACGCAATAGTGAATAAAAACACATATTTTTGATAAATTTTCGAAAATAACTGAAAATGTGTGGCGTTTACGTCTCGTTGTCCCACCTTTAGACTGAGCCATCGCTCCATGTACCCGTGCCCCGCGGCGCGGGTGCGCGAAGCGCGACGCCGAGGCAGTAGATGCGTGGGCGCGTATTCGGGCCTACCCTCGCACGATGAGTAGCGTGTTTGTGTGGTTGTGTGTCGAGGTGGGGGGCGTGAGTGGCGCGGGCGCGGCCGCGAGCCATCTCACCGCACTGGACCCCATCAGCCTCGCGCTGCTCGCCCCGCAGGTAAAACCGCCGCCGAGCACGTCGCACCCCCACCGGCCTCCGCGCATCCTTCATCCTTCCTCCTTTTATGAGCTTAACACATTGAGATAGAGGGGCAACATCAACTAGTATTCAATACTCTGTTCTTGTCGATTGACGCGTCCGTAAATGGCTACGAATGGAACTAGAAATGACTGCTAATTTAAAACCTGGATAGTACATTAAAACTAAACTGTGCAAACTATCGGTCTTATGTAGCGGACCGGAATGAAAATTGTGGCTCGCTGAATGTTTTAAAGTCCGGGGAGGGTCATCCGAGCAACCGTACTCACACATCGGATCATCGAATCTGGCGCCTGACGTTTTCCAATCACTATACATAATAATTTCGATGTCTTAAGAACCAGTACTCATCATTAGGCTTCAAATCCCGATTGCTCCTTAAACCCACTCCCAATTGGACCATTCCTAACCTTGGTGGCCGGTGGATAGCTTGACTGGACAAACCGTATGCTTTTATAATATTTCAATTCGATTCAATTAATGCATGTGAGTGCTTGTTTGGCTAACAAATTTAAAACAAATATTACGTACTCTTGACTTTCACCTTTTTAACAAAAAAAAATAGGTGTATTTGTATATTTTTATAGCTTTTGTGTGTGTCATAATCTACGCTGGCTTTAGTTTAAAGGGTTTATTTAAATAAACGAAGCGTCGGCTAATCTTGACAATTTATTTTTTATAAGTTTGTTCAGAGACGCTGTGGAAGTTACCAACAATGTGGAATATCGGAGTGTGCATGTGCGCAGGCGACGTCGCCGTACTTGTCGGGCGTGCCGGGCGTGGGCTCGACGTACGCGCAGTACTACGCGCCGCAACTGATGCCGGCGGTGCTGGGCCACGACCCCTCCGCGGCCGCCGCCTCGCCACTCGGCGTCATGCAGCAGCCCGTGCTGCAGCAGAAACTGCCTCGCACAGACCGCTTAGAGGTAAGCTCCACAACACAATACTGATAACCTCCCCACCCCCCTCTCCACTCGAGTAGTGCTTCCCGATGTTGCCACATACGACGGGGACCGACGGCGCCATCGATTTCATTGAACCGGCATGGCTCCCCGTAGCAATATAAAGTGCTCAGTAGGAAGTTGCCTAATGTATGCATCGGGGTAGCATGTCAAAAGTTGTGAACAAGTCGGTCCCCGAAACGAAGTTCGGCCCATGCGCCGTATGCTAATCCCAGTGTGTGTGTGTGTGGCGCGGTGTGCGCTTCGCGAGCAGCACTCGCTTACTCCCTCCAGTGAAGGACCTACACTGTCTGCACTACCTCGGATCACAATCTAGCCAATAGTGTTGCGCAAGCCAAATACTCTAACGATAATTATCAACTGATAAACTGCGCTCACAGTGTAGATGACTCAATCGCTTTATTTCAAATGAGTTCCTTAGAATGAATCAGACATTAAATACTTTCTCGACCAAACTGTAAAAAAGTAATGATGCGACGGATGCGTATAATCGTTAATATTAACATATTAAGACGTTTGATTTTGTATTGATTTATCGACAAGCGGCGTCCGGTCGAGAGAAATTTGAGAAATTTGATAAGACCATACCATTTGAATTTTCTTTTCCCCCCACTTGGGTAAATGAAAAATTCGCGAACCTGCTCTCCGCAAAATCGCCACTTTAATCCCGAACAAACTATTACCGCGGTACACGCGCTATACCGTTCTATAGATAATTAAAAAAAGATTAATTTATTGCGAAACCCTTTAAATGGCATAGAAGTACGCTCATCACATTAGAATTTTCTTTTCCTCCACACGAGGAAACGAAAAATCGCGATCGCGTCGTACCCTAAGCCGTCACGCTACTCGGTCCCGTGGTCCGCGACGGCACGCGCCATGCGAGTCTAGTCAGGGTGAGGCCGGACGGTAGAGAGCGGGAGCGGCAGACATGGCTGGTGTGTGGTGTGGCAGGTTTGCCGGGAGTTCCTGCGCGGCGCGTGCAAGCGCCCCGAGGCTGAATGCCGCTTCGCGCACCCGCCGCCGCCCGTCGTGGCGCACGACGATGGCTGTGTCACGGTGTGCATGGACGCCGTCAAGGGCCGCTGCGTCCGCGACCCCTGCCGCTATTTCCACCCTCCCCTGCACCTTCAGGCGCACCTTAAGGCGCAGGCGCGCGGCGCGGTACGCCACCAGGCTGCACGCTCTCGCCTCGCAACCTCGCGCTCGCTTCTCTTCTCGAGTCGCGCTCACACCTCGCAGTATCGATGAAATGGGACCAGATAATATCGTCTACGTCTATCATCTTACTACGATTAGTGTTCTTAGCGTAGAGAGACGGACATCTCACATGTTATAGTTATGGTGCGACTTAGGACTCGTGCGTGATAACCTGTCATTTTTTTTATATATATATATTTCTTAGGCCAGATTCAGCGCGACACGACGCCGAGTCGAGTTTCGTTCGTAAAGATTGACTTGTGAACACAATATTAGAATATTGTCTCGTCCCTAATATTGTCCTAGTGTGAACGCGGCTTCGCTTCGTCACGCTCGCCGCGACGCCGCTTTCGTTCGCAGAGCTTTCTTCTGTTCAGTTCGCGTCACGCTTCCGTCGCACTCACGCTTCACTTTTTATTTTATTTTTATCTATCGCATAATATTCACCTCACGCCAAGCTTTAGGTGTATTCTGTGCATCTACTACATCGTTATTGTTTCTGTCCCGTCCTGCGACGCTTCGCTTCACGTAGACGGCCGCCGCGGCGCAGCAGCAGGCAGCCGGCGCGCCTCCGGAGCAAGCCAAGAAGCGGCCCGCGCCCGCCGAGTTCGAGCCGCCACCGGTACAGCCAGCTTCGCACGCTTCCTCCGCTCCCCCTCCCGCCCGCACGATCCCTCCGCGCGCCCCTCCCGCCCGCGCCCGCGCGCGGCGCCGCGCTCGGGCCGCCCCCGCCCCCCGCGCCGCGCCGCGCGCGCCCTCGCCCGCAGCCCCCAGCCCCCTCTCAACCGTCTGTTTCTCGTTTCAGATGGACATGAAGAGCGTCGGATCCTTCTACTACGATAACTTCGTAAGTATCCGCCGCCGGCGAGCTGATGAGGGCTGTCTCCGCCCGGCCGCCCTCGACCCGACCACTCACCGACGACTTTCGATTTCGCAGGCCTTCCCCGGCGTGGTACCGTACAAGAGACCCGCAGCCGACAAGGCTGGCGTCCCCGTGTACCAGCCGGCGACCACCTACCAGCAGCTGATGCAGCTCCAGCAGCCGTTCGTGCCCGTGTCATGTGAGTACCCCGCGCCCGCCGCGTCCGCCCCGCCGACCGCGAGCGGCGCCGGGCAGGCCGCGCAGGGCGGCCAGTCCGCTGCCGCCGCGCCGCTGCCGCCCGCGCCCGCCCCACAGCCCGCGCCGCCACCTGCCGCCGCGCCCTCGCCGCCCTCGCCCGCGCCCTCACTGGGTGCCGACTCCGCCCAGCCCGACCCCGCGGCTGTTGCCAAAGAGGTCGCGCAAAAGAATTACATGGCCGCGCTCGCGTTCGCGGCGCAGCAGTCCGCCATGGCCCAGGCCGCAGCCGCGTACACGCAGCAGCTGAAGGCGCGCGCTGGTATGCCGGGCCTAATGCGCGCGCCGCTGATGATGAGGCCGGGCTGGCCCGCGCCACCCATGCCCATGCACCCGTACTACCAGCACCCGTACATGTATGCCATGCCGCCGCCCACGCAGCCGGCGGCGGCAGCGGCGGCGGCCGCGGCGGCGGCGGCCAACCCCTACAAGAAGATGAAGACCACATAAACGGCGCGGTCGGCGGGGCGCGGGGCGCGGGGACTCCGCGTAGCCTCCGCGTAGACGCCCCCCGGCCTGTCGGGGCGGCCCGCTAGGCGTGCTGTCACATTTGTATTGTATTATTGTAAGGACGAAGCGAGCGGCGTCGCCCTCGCGGATGTCTCCCGTAGTTTTACGCTATATACCTACATTATTCTACTGTATCTCTACTCACTCGCCGTTATCGTCCTATGCGTGTATATTTCTCGTATCTACGATCCCGGTAATAATAACGCTTGAGATGCATGACTGTACGTTTTTTTATTACCTCTTGTCGATCGTCGTTTATCGTGAGTACCTGTCGTCGTACTGAGAGTTAGCGCTTGGTCCGTCGGCCCCGCTACGTACACGCTTGTTCCCGGACGAGCTCCGCACGGGTGCGCTTTGGCCGATGTGTCGATCCCGTACCTCCTAGTGGTTACCGGCTTGCGGCGGCGAGCCCGCACCTAACACAGCCGCCTTCTAATTTTCGCATGGAATAGAATCCACCACCCTATACGTTTGGCTCATCAGGTATTGTTCTCATTATTCTAGTGCTCCTCGTGTGTGCTATGTGTGCCGGCGTGTCATCGTTCGCGCGGCGGGGGCGACGCGCGTCGTCCCCGCACTTTTTCTTTCGGTCGCACCTTCTTTTATTTATTTGATACGCTTTCTGTTACATGCCTTCCGAATGACCGCTTCGGCTGTCTTCCGCATTGCAATCTTTTGTCGCTTTTGTTGTCGCGACGGACAGGCTGTGCGCCTCCGAACGCTCCGTACGTGGTGTACACCGACGAGCGCGGACAGGTAACGTGTGTCGCGTGCCACGCCGCTTCGCCGCACGAGCCGCCCCGCCGCCCCACACCACCCAACACCACCCCACACCACACACCGAGCCTTGGAAACCTTCGCCTCGGCACACTCTCAACGCATGACGCTTTCAATAATGCCGAAAAGTCCTCTCTAGTCTCGCTCTTGGCACTTTCAACCGTGTACCCGACCCCTAGAATGTTCGCGAACAAGTTATATTATAGTTTTTTTGCAACCGCTTGGAGCGCGCACTCCATAGGTTTTTCACGTGACAAAAATCTTAACATTGCGAGCGCAACGATTCCACTGGACAGTCGTTATACTTATTTGCGAACATTTGCCAGCTCCCTGAAACTTGGTCGCCGTGTCCCGGGCTCACGAGTACCACGCCTCGCTCTAACCAGTACGCTATCCGAACGCATATCACCTCCACTCCACCGCCCCTGAATCTACCGCTTTTTACGTTTCTGTTACAATGCTCGAAGTGACCCGATTGAATGGCAGTGGCAAAAGATATCACCTTTGGTCTTGTATGAGTGATCGACTGTAAAACAGTTGAAGCAAATAGGCCTAATCTAATGTTTTATTATAAGTGGTGACAATATACTATCGACTGATCTATAAAGTTTTTTTTGATACATTTTTACGCTAGTCACAAATCTGATGAACCGATTCAATTTATGACCTAAGATACATCACCCACCCTGCCTTTATAACGTGGCCCACGATGATGAGAGCGTTAGTGAGGCCTGAAAAAAAATAAAAAATCGATTCAGTAATTCTTAACTCATGAATTTCAACAGTGCAAAGAGCATTGATAATAATGTGACCGACTAAATCTTCATAAATTGAAGCGATTAATTTCTATTAACGAGTTTCGAGCTTGCTTTTTTCACACGGCTTCAGTAGAAGTATTTAGTTCGTTTTGTTTCATAACGCTTCACGGGGGCTTGTAGGCCAAACGCTTGTGGATAACAAGCAACGAAAAGACAGACGCTCGCACCAGGCTAGCGATGTTCACGCCAGTGGGCCAAAGTGCGCTTGACGCAAGCTTTTAAAATAACCTGACAACACGCATCGAAGCAAGACTAAAAGGGAAACATAATAAGTCCGCTATGAGTATGCGCTCGGGCGAAGTGATCTTCCTTTACGCTGAAAGAGGTGGGCAGCCAGGACACATATTTACTGAGAAGCTAATTAAAAATGAACCGACACAAGGGTACAGTCAAGGTACGAGGAGAGCCGAGCTGGCGCCGGCGGCGGTCCGCGGTCTGATAGCAACGCTTATCAGCCGACTCATGTATCAATGTCATCATCCACATCATCTAGTCATTGTGCTGTAACTGTATCGATTATATTGTAATGAACAGTTGATGCTACAACTTACTTGTTGATGATTTTTAGTTTTGTATAGTGAGACATACTTGCTTTCAAATGTGGAAGAAGTCACTCTACAGTATTGCCTTGCTTACACCCGGTAAGATACAATCAGCTTACTTTAATATCCTCTGTATAAGTGATTTCCTGTTTGGCGCCTATACTGAAACACGCCGCTTGCCACTCGCATGGATTTGCAAGTACCTAATGCCTATCCGTCTTAAATACTTCTAATACTCACTAATTTAATCTTTGGCAGTTTCAGTAAAGGTGATTTTATTAATTGAAATTTAACGAAGCCATTTTATGAACTGCTGACTAGTTGACTGCTTGTATTTCCTTTCGATTGGTATTAATTTAACGATTACATTAATATAGTTAGAACCCAATAGTCAACTGATTAGCAACCTGTGACATTCACATATTGGCCATTGTCAGCTATCAACTGCTAATAAGGGGGTACTTTACACTCATTTCAATGCTTTCTGTAATAAATTAATTTACGCGTAGTTGGTAGTTGAGATGACCATGGTGATGAAGAGAAAACTCGAAGTGATTTCAATCTGATTGTATAAGCAGCGGTTGTTATAAATAAACAGCTTGGTATGCCGTTGGCCAGCTTCGACGTAGAAATATTGCTAAACGCTATTCACTTCGATGTTTCTTGGACAATGCTTAAAGTGCTTCGCCGTTGCGGCTCCAGTTCCTCGCTTACGACTTGTTGAGGCCTCTCTGGCGCTTGATCAAAGTGTTCACGTAGCCGTAATAATATGTATACTTGGTTTTCTTTTGTTTGTCGTACAGTAACCGCACTCTCTAATGGTCATTATGTTGCAGTTTGTACTACCACTAACATGTCACGTCCAGAACTGTCATGTAAGCTAAAGGTATAAATTTAATTTGTCTATTTACATTATAACCATGCCTACCTACCGATACGCATGACCGTCCTCTGTTCCTCTACTGAGGACATCGGAAGACTGTTTAAATTCACCACAGCCGACGCAGTCACATGTCGCAAATCTCCCCACACAGCCTATTTTAGCTTTATTTTAGCAACATTTGATATTGATGGGTACACTTTGGACGCTACAAACCTCTAGAACGCCCTCGCCCTGGTAAAAGTTGTCTAGCATCATGCTTTAGCTTTTTTGTAAAATATAGTCACGCTTAAATAAGATTGGCTGCGCAATAATGATTATACTTCAAGCGTTCTGCATGCCATTTAGATATTATATATTCATACCTACTATGTGCATAGTGCAGCGTATTTTAACACAACTCTCTGACGGTTACGGAAGCTCGTTCACGAGATAACTGCAGGATTGGGCTCTCGATCGATTACTTTGTTTGATATCGCATAGACTCGCCGACAATACTACAATATAAACGTGACACACAGCGCGCACGTTCACGAAAGAATGCTTGGAAGGACCAATCATATTGTGCAACGAATCTTGTAAAGTTCTTGTAATATTGAAGCAGCAACAATATTTGATTTCGAGCAATTTTCGCCTTCCGTGTGTCCCGTTTTGTGTTAATTTTTCTGTAGCCACTGAGAAACTACACACGCATTATACAAACACATACCGGTCCTATAGCGTCAGCGATTAACATAACTAGGGTACCTTAATTCAATACAATGTGCTAGGTTAAATACTCTCAACTGATTATAATAATAATGCTCTTTGATATTACAAAAACTATTTCAGCGTTATTTTTCAGACGGCTGTGCAATGAGGATAATGTTCAGTGTCCGATGTATGAATGTTCGATAAGTGACGAACTAGTTCTAGTATTAACACTATTAACATAATCAGATCATAAACCGTCGTTTTACATTGATACGTGCAATTCTGCATCAATCAAATTGATTCAAATGTTATAAATGCAGTTGTTGTACATTTTAAATATTGAATACTATCGACGGTTTATGAAGTAGCATAGTTAGTTAAGTTCACACATAAAGATGGTCCACAATGCAGGCAATACAATTGATTGAAACCAGAATTATGACGCTAATATTGTTATTTACATTTTATTTTGACCATAATTATTTTATGCTATGAGTGTGAAACAAACGGTAAACAAGCATTTTCAAATGATTAAAGATAAGATCATAAATATTATGGAATGGTTTTTTTAATGAAAACTAAAATATTACACCCTCTTTTTTTAACACAGATTAAGCAGTCCGAATAATTATTTCTGTTATAATTTGTTGTAATACAGCATCGTTGGACCATCACTGTGTGTGTATATGTGCAAGTTAACAACGACAACGAATACTAATGATATTATTTTAATATTTCAGTTACTGGACACCCTCCCGGTGTGCCAAGATTTTAATCGCCAAGGATGTACAAGACCGACCTGCAGATTCGTTCATATACGTGAAGGTGAGAATACTCTACTTAAATTATGCACTACAAATTCATTACAACACTGTTTAAGTGTGGATACATTTTATTAATTGATTGAGAAAATAATTACAATTTTTTCAGACTATAGACGTGCCCCTTGACTCCTTTACCCTTTTTTTATATATGCATGATCACCACATTTCATATTATATCGTTAGAGTAGTTAAGTATTTAATGTAGAACATTTTACATGTAGACATAAAATGTGACAATTTAGACATTGTGTTATACTTCAAGTTAATATTATTATTTGTAAAGTGACGTAGCCTGTTAGATTTTATGACTGTAATGATTCATGTAGATTGACTTCAGGCGAGGACGCTATGATATACTCAACAACTGGTAGACTAACATTTTTTTTATATAATTAAAGTACAACAATACCTTTGATTGTAGATTAGACTTACAACCTAATTTATGGTTTAATTAATATGCTATGTATGGCATATCATTGTAAATAGACAAACGCGTTGTATACATTTTGGAATTAGTGATCTGTAATTAAAGCAGCATGTTTTTTTTTCGTTAATTTGTCAGAATATCATAAGGTCTATAATCGTGTGTCAAATGTTGTTGCAAGTGGTTGCGTATATTATCGGCGGTCACTTACTAACATTGTGTGTGACTAGTGTGTGCATAGTGTGCAGGAGCGGTCTCGTGACGCAGTGTGTCGTGTGTTGCAGGGTGCGGGCTGCAGGTGGGCGGAAGCCGCGTGGTGGTGTGTCGCGACGCGGCCGCGGGCGCGTGCCGCCGCGCCGCCTGCCGCTACTACCATATCCCCGTTCAGCTGCCGCCCGCGCTGCGCCCTCCCTAACCTGCCCTCGCCCACGCCCCCCACCCCGACCCACCCCGCACACACCCCCGCCCTCGACGAGACGATGTCGTGCTGCATGCTTCCGTTCACCAAACGAGACGATCGGCGGTATCGAGTTGATGCACATCGGCACATGTAGACCGACTTTCTTGAATGGTTATTCCTATTCGGTTGAGAGCTCTCTATGCCGGGTAACCTCGTAAAATTATGCTCCCGTTGAAGAATGGTGCATCGAACTGTTGTATACCGCTGTCTCGTCCCGTCCCCGGTATCGTCTGGTGCGAGAGCGGCATCTCCATCCCCACCCCGCCCCATCCCACAAGCCGCCCCGCCCCGGTCCCCAGCCCCGAGCCCCGCGTCATCCATATCGATCGCGCCTCTGGCACACTCGGGAAAGCAGGTCCTGCGAGCACGACGCCGCTCCCGGCTGAGGTGGTGATATATCTTAGTGAATATCGGTTAGTGTAGCGGCGGGAGCGTGCCGCGGCGCGCCAGCTCCCGCTCCCGCCCGGAGCGAGCGATAGTCTACGGGAAAGAGTGTGTACATAAGTAGCGGGATATGATTCTCAGGCACGGTCATGCGATTGTGATATGAATAGATTTCGAGACGCCGGAGCCGTTTGAGTAATTTTATCGAGATCGTCGAATAGTAGTTAGTGAGGTTTCAAATGTTTTATTACTATTGTATATTATGTTTTTTAAGATACGATATGAGTTCCTGTAGAGATCGGTGCGGCCGCCCTCGGGCGCCGCGCGGCCTCGGTTGTATATAAGCGATGTAACGTTAGGGGCGGCGCGGCGCGGCGTCGGCCGCGTCGACCGCGTAGACGTGGCGCCGCGCCGCGGCCTCGGCCGGTGTCAAATGTCGCAACACCCCACTAACGTGAGCATTTTTTGTGAGAATTATTTTACTTTTACCTACGTTATGAATTTTCTTCCTTTTTATAGATGACAAGTTTTACACTAGATTAGATTAAGCGAGTCAGTAACGAAACACCAATAGAGTAGCCGCTTCTCCCTCGGCCGGAACTTTTGACGCCGAGCGCAAGCCCGCCGGCGCCGGGCCGCGGCCGGCGCGCGCCGAGCCCACTTCACACGTTAGCATAGTTCGCGACACTCGTAGAGTGATAGAGGACAGAAATTCATAATACGATGAAAGTTATCGGACAATATTAAAACGAAGAAGGCATACTTCCAAGCTATTTACCTAAATTCTAGGATAGTACGTCGGCTTTTATTCCGGATAGATTTTGCTAGATAACCATTCTTTTACCGATCGATCCCCGTTTATCGACGCACAAAACGTTCCCGACGATCGCGTCCGGTCACTTCGGTGAGTACAGCGTAACGAAATAGCACCCAACCTATATTGTTTTCGACACAAACAGTATTAATGTTTTGATCAAATTTATCTCGTCGTATGTATATGTAGAGGTGATATGCGGATCGAAAGAGAGGCGGGTGCGCGCGCGCCGGCCGCGGGCCACCGGCACACGCGGGCAGCGGCCGGCGCGCGCGGCCCGAGGGCATGGAAGCCTAATGCCTAATATATTCCTAGTCCATATCCTTTTTGTTGATCAGTCATGCGATTAATGTTAGAATAATATTAATAATTTGATTTATTCCTCCCATTTAGTGGATATTTTGATAATGATATATTAATAATGAAATATTTAAGATACATAATACATATTTGATTCTAAATCCTGATAAAGTGACACTACGTTAGTAATTTAGTCGGAGGGATACTTGTGCCGTGATTATATTTTTAGGTATATATTATGAAATAATTCCTAGCGTCGGAATTAAAGAAGTGATTAATGTGTAAGCGTGTTATATTTATTGTCGTAACGTAAGTGGAATGCCATATCGATAAAAGGTGAATATCGGATGCGGAGTCAAACTCATTAGTAACGTGGTTGCGTTTGTGTTTCTGTTGGTTGTTATTATCAGTCCCGTGCTAGTGCTAGGCGAAGGTGAATACTTCACTTTTATCAATACGGCACTGAGTCCTAAAT
This sequence comes from Pheosia gnoma, assembly GCA_905404115.1. Lineage (NCBI taxonomy): Eukaryota > Metazoa > Arthropoda > Insecta > Lepidoptera > Notodontidae > Pheosia > Pheosia gnoma. The sequence goes on along the minus strand of FR989894.1, from coordinate 4,329,632 downwards.
ATAATAAGTTGTCATTTTATTTTTGTTAAAATTTATCGTTTCATGAATTATTTGTTGCCAATAATTTTTATAATCAAAATTTTATGATCTGACGCATTTATTGTAAGACAATCGATTACTTTTATAATTAATTAGTGTGATAATAATAATTATGGTATCAAATTGCCGTTATGAAATATAGAACATCGAAAGTATCCTTCCTGTTTAGAGGGGACTCTTCTGGCCCAAGGTTTCTAGTGGATTTTATATTTTTCTTTTGTTGTATTTTTAATGTTGCGTGTGTCTTACACATAATATATTTCATTTTTGTGATATTTTTAACTATAAAGTACTGTTATTATAAATCCAAATGGAATAATGATGACCTAATTAAATATTCAAGAATTTATTTGTAAATCACAAAAAAAAAATGTAAAACTGTAAATATATAGACAAAAAAAGAACTGCAACACAATAATTGATTATTATAATATCTCTCATCAAGTACATTGTAAGTTGTTTGAGTACCAACATAATGGTATACTTATTATTATGTAGTATGTACCTACAGTCTACTTAAAAGGTAAACCGGTCCAGTGAACAAAGTATTGATATAATATTGCGAACATTTTTTTATTCACGAACAATCACAGAAAGTACATGACATTGTAATATTATTTATGAAATTACTATGTGATGTGATCTTCGGATCAATTTTGAGTACAGTATAGATAATAAACAACTGAATATGTGATTTCCCTCTTTTATTTACCTACCTCGAATTAGGGCCATTACACTGTCAACATCCATGAATAAGATCTACAAAAACATATACAAATTACATGTAAGTATAATATAAATGTATATGATACCTACTGTAATTTACACATCAAGGTATCATTAAATTATTTATTCAAGTTCAACTAAGCATCACGCAAAAACGGCTGAACAGATTGATGTTTTGTACACACAGGTTGTACTCTGGAATAACAAAAATAAGCCTTAACATCCATGCCGATCTTGTAATAAGTATCGAAACATTAAGAGCGATGGCCCTAAAAATACCTACGCAAAACACTTCGTTAATAAAGACGTAAGTATGTAGGTAGGGGTCCTTTAATGCGGCATTGGCCCCATTTCGTCGCAACTCGTAACCCATATGCGGCTGGCGATATGGTCACGACCAAAGAGTATATAATCACTACGTTTGTCACGACTACAGGGCCCCAAGTCTGCTAACATAATCGAACAGTAACTGTCACTTCTGACAGATATCCCATACAATATCTGTCAAAAGTGACAGTTACTATGCGGTTGCTGCTTGATCATGAATCGATTGTGTTAGCAGACTTGGGGCCCAGTACTCTACCCATAGACCAAATTCTTTGACTCTACCCGCAACACAACTCAAAAGCAGCAGTCGGGGTGAGTTGGTCCCAAAAAACCTACTGTCCAACATTGTTCGAGTTTTCAACTGTCCGTACACTACTGCCTAAAGCCTATTCCTAGCAGCAGCTTTGGCTTATTCAGATGGAAGGGGTAGCGAGACTACTAGTAATGGATTTACTTATCGCTAATTTCTAATACTAAGTATATTAGCGAAGTCAAGTATGTTATGGGTTATGGATCTAATGTGTGGTAAAGCTAAAGCAAATACCATATCTACTAGATATACGATCTGCGATCAAGTTTTCTGCATATCAGTTAGCGTCTTTATAGTCTGATAAAAGTCATTTCTGGGTAGAGCGACTGCTTTTGGACTCTACTTCAATTTAGAGAACTATGATGGTCAATTATCTCTCTCCAGTTGTCTCGAATTGTGTTGAATTATGAAAGCGAGGGAAGAGAGAGTACGCCCGTGCTTGATGCACAATAATTATCTCCTGTGTGAATGGCTAGTGTCCGTTCAAATTAGCCGCCATAATCTAAATTCGGTCAGAAGGACTATCATAATTATTATTTGTAGTAGCGAAGGATTAGTTTGGGAATGAATGTAAAAGCGATTAGCGTTTTTGGATAAATTATTCCGACCATTACCGTGGATGCTCGGTTATCTACACAAGTATAAAAATAAACCCCCTTTGTAGGAAATGCACGGAAATCTGGAAATCGAATAGCTAACTCTATGTTTTTTTTTTTTTTTTTTTTTTATAATAATAATGTTTATTAACCAAAAACAGATTTACAGATATTTTATGTATACATACATTGTGGTTACAATTTTAATAATAATATTTTAAATACCTGTCAGTTATTGACAAAAACTTCCTGCACTAGGTCAGGCCTGTCTCGCAGGAAGTTTTTATTTAATTATAGAGATTAACCTAGATAGCATAACAGTTGCCAGTTCTTATAATAATAAAAGCAAATAAAATAGTTTGACAAAATTTTGTCATGAAAGAAAAGATAAAAAATAATAAATAAAAATAATGGTAATGGAATTAAATTAAATAAGGCACCTACTACCTACTGATTTTAGTAGATTCGTTGAAATCTCTAACTAGGAACTAGGCTGCCTGAAGCCGTAGACAGAGAAGTCTTCTCCTTTTTTTGCAAAGAAAGAAATAAACTTGTCGACCTTTGATGAAATAAAAATAAACTAGCTCTATAGCACTGCCTATATGGCATTGACATTTCGCCTATGGTCTGTATTGATCACTGACTTTGACAGTGTGAGACAGTTGATCTGACAGTCCGACTCAGACGGGGTATTTGACTGACACCAGCCAGCCAGTTGGCTGTCATTATAGCTTTGACAATAGGTGATTTTAATTTAGTTTTCTGGATAAAATATTGTTAATATTCCATTGTTGAGCGAAGCGGAATCAATAATGTTTTGCATACGTTATTGGCGCCTAAACGTAAGAATCAGAAATTTTGTGTAAATAAAGTGTCAGTTAATTATTATAGCAGTCACCTGGGACTTGAGACTGGTATGTATCAAACACTATCATGGTCATTTACATGTTTGCAACAGTTAAATCGATTCTTCGGTACGTTTTATTAGTTTACAGTAACTTAGTTTTCAGGCGACGATGTTCGCGAGCCTTAAAAGTAAAATAAAGGACGAAACTGGAAGCGATATAAGTAAACTAACGAGTAGCTGGCGAAGCGGCGCCTTCCTCGGCAGAATAACGCTCAGGGATGATTCGGTGAGTCCCCGCGATTTTAAATATCAATCATGGCTTTTCAATGTTGGGACGAGGAAATGTGTGCGAAAGAAGAATGTTTACAAATTTATAATTTTAAAATTTAGCATGATTTCCTTTTTAAGCTCAATAGGAATTGTTACTCTTGTTACAATACAATAGCTATTGATCGGTCTATTTTGTATATTAAGCAAGCATGTCTACTATGCTCTACTTTTCAGTCTACCGCAAGTCCTACCAGTTCTGGTGGTAATGGTGATTCTGCTTCAGATGTGAGTATCATTCTATACTCGAATTTAAATAGATTTTAAATTCTATAATGATTGAAGTAATTCCTATAAGAATCTTTCCCCATTATATACTTTGGGTAACTTTACATATGGAATCCATGGGATTGAATTTTTGAATAAGCTAAGGGCTATAAAAATTGTTAAGTTGAATCTGGGCCTCATTTCAATATTGTTTCAGTCGATATCTCCACAGCTGGAGTCATACTTATCAAATCGCACCGGTGGTCATATAGACCAAGTGACTTTACAGCAACAGTACTCAGCACAGTTGGAGGCTAAACTACGGGACAGGGACACATACTGGGAACAGAAGATTGAAGAGCTGAAGCTTTCACTTGCAACTGTACAAGGTCAGATATCATTCTAGTTGGTAAAAACTGAGGTAACAATAGATGCTTGAATGGGTGTGCACAAAAAATACAGTTTTTTTAAACTGTTTAAAGAATTTGCCTCAAATGTTACCAGAATGCAATCAATTATTTGTAATTTTATCTATTTTAGGATTAAATGGAAATTTTCTTTTATTTATTATAATTGGTTTCACATAATTTAACTTTATCTTTTGTGTTGTACAAATACTTTTTTTCTGTTTGTGAATAATGAATCACACAAACAATCAAAAATATCCTGGAAATCTGTTAGGTCCCCAGGATGGATGGTTAAAATCTGAACAACCAGGGTTGCGGGCATAGTTAGTTATACTGTGTTCGCCTCTAGGTGAAGAAGCGACAGCAGCGCAGGCAGTGGCTCGTGCGGCCCAGGCCGAGGCTGCGAAGGCGGCCTCCGAACGGGACGCAGCGAGTCGGCTGCTGACCGAGCTGCGCGCGCAGCTTGCCGCAGCCGAGCGTGCGCAAGACAGGCTCGATGCACTCACTGTTAGTTTGGAGCCCTAGTTCACTTTACTCACATCTTAGCCAGATAAACATATTAAACAATTGTTAACGAACATTGTTGAAGGAACTTGTTTCTGTGTTCTTGCAACAACTAGTTTTTGGTCAGCAAGTATCAATTACATTAAAAATTTTGTAAATATCTACAGACCAGTTTATAATTAGTAATGTGCTATTAAAACTTTTACTCTTCTCGAATTTTATAGTCCTTCGTGCACATTTTGGAAGTTACTTCTACGATTAACCCACCATTTAGAAAGGCCTTCGTTCAAACCACTAGAGAAGATGGTCAAATATAGGTGCATTATCGTGTTCAGGAAGAATTGGAGCAGTCCCGGCGGGAGTGGTCCCGCGAGCGGGGCGAGCTGCGCGGCGCGCTGGGCGCGGGCGAGGCGCGCGAGCGCGAGCTGCGCGACGAGCTGGCGCTGCTGGCCGCCGCGCTGCCGCCCGCGCACCCGCACCACCACATGCACGACGACGGTAACATATCGCTCACTCACGAGACACCAGGGCCCCAAGTCTGCTAACACAATCGAACAGCAACCGCATAGTAACTGTCACTTTGACACTGACAGATATTGTATGGTATATCTGTCAAAAGTGACAGTTACTATGCGGTAGCTGTTCGATTATGAATAGATTGTGTTAGCAGATTTGGGGCCTGCAGTCATTCGGGTTACCGTTGGTGGTACGTCGCGGTAACGTTGCGACGCCTCTATTGTGGTGTTACTATACGTTTGCTTAATGCAACAAGCGTATTCGTAAGCGTGGTGTTGCGGTGCTTCTATAGTAGCGTCGCGACACTTTCATAGTAGTGTCGTCATGTTTCAACGCTTGTTCAACAACAACAACGTCGCAACGCTTCTATAGTGCCATCGCGACGCTATTATAGTGCCATCACGACGCTATTATAGTGGCGTCGCGGCGCTTATGCGAGTAGGGGTGGATGGCCAAGTCCGAAGTTTAGTTTTTTTTTATAAATAATTTTCGTGGTCAGGAATTTAATTTGGTTGGTTTCTTTTTAAAACACGATCCATTTTGATGAAAACTAAAAAGTGTGCTAAAAACTTATCACTTTGGCCCACTTAGAAAATTAATTCTGCATAGCGGCGTCGGCTCCTATAGTGAGTCGCGACCGTTGCATCTTGGCGTCGTGACGCTTATACAGGGTGATTTTTATAAGTGACAGCTCTTCTATGAGAAACATTCCAGACAAAAGGCCCATTTAAAAAATAATCCTGTATAGTGGCGTCTTGACGTCTTTGATTGCATAGACGCGTCGGGCCGCTTGCATAAACGCATTGCGACCCTTGCCATGCGCTTACATAGACTACGTCTTTTGGTATATCAATATTGTTATTTTATTATTCGTACATATATCATTGTCGTAGATAAACGCGAAGTGCAGCCGACCGGCTGCGCGGAGTTCGACCGCGTGTGTCGCGAGCGCGTCGTGCTGACGCGGCAGCTGCAGGAGGCTAAGATGGCGCTCGCCGACGTTAAGACCTCGTGGAGCGGCCAGATCGCGGCACTTGAAACACAGGTACAGTTGATATCACTTGACTTAGCACACTTACATGACGAGATATTAAGTACAGTTGAAATCAATTGACTTAGCACACATACATGACGAGATATTAAATAATTTCGTGTAACTATTTTCAACATGTAAAATTCACCTTTATTAGTTGTTTAGTGCCAGTGTATCTTCAAAGGTAATATAGTAATCCCTCATAGAGTAGTCATATCCTCAGATAAATTATCTTATACTTAAATATACTATGAAATAACATACACTAGATTGCAATTAGTCATGGGTAGGTATAAGGTATCTTTGGAATAGAATAAGTATTTAGATATGACTATTTTATTTTATTCAGATGAGCTGTTGCAGGCAAGGCACTGAATGTAATATTGTGTTTCCTAAAATATTTTAGAAATTTATAATGGATCATAAAGTTATTATAACGCACTTTTTCCTCTGATAAGTTCGTTAAAATGCCATTATAATCCACTATAACTGTCTATAAATTTGGAGGTATTTTTTTAAAATAATTGAGATTGTGTGTGTCATGTTCATGCATGCGAGGAGTGGCACGGAGCATGACGCATGTATATTAATAGCAAAAGGCATATAACACCGCAATGTATAAAGTACAAAACTAAACTCTCTAACATGGCTATACAATAATGTAAATATGTATTAACATTTTGTAGTCACTTTTTAATGAAAATTGTTTGCGTAACGGTGCAGTAACGATAATTGAGAAAACGTGTTTTTTTATAATACGCCTTACTTATATCAACGGGTTATACCATGCCGTTTGAAGGTAGGAAGACATACACATTTTGTTCAGATTTTTATGGAGTTACAAATTATATTATAATCAGTCTATCACCCCGAGTTGTGTCATATAGGTGGCGCGACTGTCGCGACAAGCAGGCGAAGAAGGGTCCGAGAGGAGAAGAGTGGAGTTAGAAAAAAAAGAGATGCAAGAGAAGATGGTCACCATGGCGGCCGAATTAGAAAAAACAAAACAGAATTTAATCAATAGTGAAGCGAAGGTAATACTCATTTTATTTATTATATATTGATTTCTTATATTGACGCGAATACTACACATTGAAACTAAACTTATTTTAAGTATTTTATCGCGTTTATATTCTGTTTTACGTTCCCGACGTGTTGCAAACGACAACTAAATATAAGGGTACCTCAGTTCAAACATTGACACTAGGACGTCAAACATATCAGTCCTCCCGTGACCATGGTTGCTGTAAAGCAGCCGAAACGTCGGGAACGTAAAAACAATAAACGCGATAAAATCCTTAAAATAAGTTTTATTTATTATATTTGGTAATGTTAGCTTTAGCCAGTTATATAAACAGATCGATCGAGTTATTTAAAGATACGCGATCGATATCTCATAATTATCTGGTTTTTAATGTATTGTCTGTTACATGAATTACTCCCCCGAAGTAAAAGCTCAGGCTATCGTCATAGACAGATCTATTTAGTACCAGCTTTTGCCGGTTATTTTACTTCGTAGCTCAGGCCCCAATTGTCATAGCGTAATATCTATACATATAAATAAAATTGGAGTGTCTGTTTGTAATATTAAAATAACCGCTTTTTACTAAGTGCATTTGGATGTATACACGTTACCAATACCGAAACAACAATTTTTATAATTTTTGTCTGTCTGTCTGTCTGTCTGTCTGTCCGTCTGTCTGTCTGTCTGTCTGTATGTCTGTCTGTCTGTCTGTCTGTCTGTCTGTCTGTTTGTTCCGGCTAATCTCTGAAATGGCTGGACCGATTTTGACGGGACTTTCACTGGCAGATAGCTGATATAACAAGGAGTAACTTAGGCTACTTTTATTTTAGAAAAAAAAAAAATAGGATCTCACGAAAAAAATTTAAAACCAATGTTGCAGCGCAGCGCCTGAATTAAGTTTGATAGCAACAACCTGCAGCAATGCGTCCCGCGGGCTCAGAATGGGCGAGCAGGCTGTTGTCAACGGTTGTCTTTGTTAAATACCACGCGGACGAAGTCGCGGGCAACAGCTAGTATACCAATAAATGAGAACAACGTTTAAATAATTTTATCGTACTTGACGGCAGTTAGATCCCATTAAAATCGGATCAGTAGTTTTGTGTGATGACCGGACAAACGGACAAATAAAAAAAACTTCAGTTCTCTAACTGTAATATATGAATGAGCTGATTCAATTGGTGTTCTGTTTAGTGCTGCAATGGGTCCCAGCGTTGATTCTGATATTGTTTTGTTAATCTGGCCGCCTCGACGCACGTGGACATTCCATCTCAAAATAATATTATTACATTGATTTGTAACACTTACCTTTAACAATGACATTGGTTATTGAAATATTTCCATGAGCTCATAGCCCAAGTGTTAAATACAATAGGTAAGCACGTCCTAAGGGTCGGGTCATCTTCAAACAATCGCCAATTTCCGATGACCAAATAAATTTGTGTTATGCATTTTTTTTTATTGCAGCAATATTAAAGTTATGTTTTTGATTACTATCAGTGAAGCAATTCTCAGCGTTACAAAAATACAGATATTTAAAATAACTTAATAAAAATGATTTTTTTTTTCTATAACTCTACCACCGGATAGAAACGCGACCGCACATGAGTAGATCTGCCAAGAAACTCAGCGGTTTTTGTTTAATGCTCATTCACAAATTTTCGCGTCAGTCATGTCATTTCCCGACCGCAAATGGCTCGTATTACCGTCTGCATATCAGTCTGGCCAGATACTTATGCAAATGTCATACTGTTTAGTAATAACAAACCTACTTGTGTCTCTCCGTGTAAGCCTTCTCATACTAATTCTGCATGTTGTCCATAAAATTTAATTAAAATGTCTACGTTGTGATATTGTTGAGTGTAGAGACGCATTGAATTAACTATAAAAAAACCATTATCTTAACAATCATTGCTCAGGACATTATCATCATTTTCATCATCATACCAATAGCAAGGTCCAAGCTAGCATCATATCTGAACTGTTGGCGCAACGCTCAGGTGGTGCGTCTGAACGGCGAGGTGCACTCCCTGGCGATGGAGCTGAAGGCGGTGCGCGGCGCGTCCGACCACGCGGCCGTGAGTCCCAGCCTCTACACTATATAGTCCACCATTATATAGTTGCCACATAATCGCAATTACACTGCCAATTGGGCCACCAACAAATCTGCTGAGGTGAACTGGAACTAGCATTGACAAACTCAAAAGTTGTTTAACCCTTTATTAAAACCTTTATCGTCTCACTGCTGGGCCCCACCATTACTATCCAAGCTTCTCCATCATTGGCTATCTCAGACCAATCCTTTTTGGAGTGCAGTAGGAGGTCACGCCAACGTTTCCTGGGCCTTCCTCGGTGACAACGTTGCTCAGGCACCTATTGCGTGACGACACTTGCCCATTTCTTATTAAGTATCCCTATACTATTTTCTGTCTGGCAGACACGCTGCTCTTATTCGACTTCCATCTTTATGGTAACAAAAAAAACTTTCTCGCAGTCAGCCAACTATGCGAATCAAAAATGATACCTTATGTACTAATTCGAGTTCAACTCAATACCCTATAAGTTCCTCACCTGAAAAAAAATATGTTGGTGGCACCGTAGCCGGCTGTAGCGGTGAATAATTTGAATTCATGAAAAGTGACGTCATTTATAGTTATTGCGTCTAATTATTACGCCGCAATCTGCCTAATGTCATGACAAGCATTTGTTTTTGGAATGCTGAAATGTTTGGATTTGCAATAGACGTAATTAACTATTGTAATGTCGCTTGTTCATGTTTTGACGCATTACTGTTGCTGTAATTGTATCATTATGCTGTGTATATTCTGAATAGTGTAGCAGGAATAGTGTAAAACATTTTATGACGGCCATGAGTAGGTTATAAATATTACATCCCCATGAGAAATCAATCAAATTATTTGGAATTTAAATATAACACCTCATACTAAGTGCGCGATGGAACGAAATCGTTGGCTTTCTTAATAAAAGTCGTGATCGGTATGACCTACTCGTCCACCTCTCAAAATATTTTACAATATATTTTCCTTATATATCATGATAAAAATATAAGTAAGTATTGCGTCGTTTGAAATTAGATTTTATTGTATGCATTTAATTATATTTAATTGACTCCATACTTGTTACCATACAAGTATGGAGTCGAATGGTGCTCTGAACACACTGCTTTATGGACTACCATTGCACTTTTTCAGCTTTGCTAGCTTTGTGTGTAATACAACTTCAAAAAAATACATAATCATATGATTAAATTAACTTCTCTTCACTTATAAATATCTAGTCAGTGATGATATTATATTTTTAAACTCGCGCCAATCGCAGACTAGTGCGCTCGCGCACGTTTGATCAGAGGTTCTTAATAGTTTCCATAATGCAAGCTAGTACGATCGGTGCAAGTCTCTGTTTGGGAGATGCATAACTTTAGTCATTTTTTCTTAAATATTCAAACCTATTTTTTTTAAGTTTCAAACTATTCTCAATGGATTCACAAAGACACACACATTTTTAAGAGGAAAGGTGCGTTGTAATTCCATTGTAATTGGGCTAAAACTTTATATAAATTTGGGGATATATCTATGGTGATTAAGTATGGATCTTTTTAAAAGTGCAATGCGAACGTTAACATTTATTTTCAAAGATAAGCAACTGTTATGTTAGTGCCGAAATCTTTTTGGTTGAGGCTCTCTAATATTTTTTTTATTAAATATTTTCATATTGTTCCTAAATAAACATGTCTATGGATAGATGTTTTAAATGTAATTTTATTGAGAACTTATTAACAAATCTACTGTTAATATTTGCTAGTATTTAAGATACAAATATAGAGGAGGAATGTTATTTTTCACCCATCTTATTATCTTTACTACATAGATAGTAATAAGTGAATATAAAGCACTATTTAAGAAAAATATGTTTCTTGTAATTGGCCCAAAATGTGTTTAAGGTCGATGGTTTCTCAATGTAAATAAACTAAGAATGTTGTTGCTACGACCAAGCTCTATAACGCTATCGACCTCAAAGAGCGCCTGACGTTATGATTACACGTATATAGAGCAGGCATATTACCAATTGCAATAAACATTAGTTTCTTGCCACCGCTTTTCGCGCTTCACACGGCGGCTCTATAATAATTATTATAGTACTACAAAACGAATTACATGCCTCGACAATATCGGAAATTTAAATGCTAATTGTAAAACAACAAGGTGTTAAATGAAATGGCAATGTTTTTAGCGAAGATTATCGATACACATAATTGTAATCTACTGTAGTCACTGTCTTTGTATGGTTATCGAGAGTATCGCGTAGATAAATTGATTGTGTACCTACATATGACGTTGCCGTCGCGTCGTGGCGGTGTGAACGTTGTGTGTGACCACTAGTCGGCCGCTTGACACAGGTGGCGAAGTACCTACCTACCATTCGAAAACCGTATCGATACATTCCAAATTGATAGCGTAAGCACTGTGTGATTTTATTTATCACGTAAGTTGTATGTCAGATTATTTTAAATAGTGCAAAATTATATTTATACACGAATTTGTTATTTTTTTAATTGTGTTCAATGTGTTTTTTTTTTAGAATAAATATCGTTTAGTGAAGTCTTTCTTTCTTTTGATTTTTACCTCGGGACTGCATGTCGGTGTCGCTTGGCTAACAAGATGTTCAGTGCTTTGCATGTATGAATACTAATTATACGCTGGATTGGCTTTTTCAGATTGGGAATTTCATAAAACTTCTATTTGGTTTAATAGATGATCTTAATATTATTGCTAGAATTTTATTTATTACACCATCCCTTACAATTGGGTGTTATTTATCTGAGTTGGCATACACTTACTAATCCAATTTTAATACTATTTCCAATGACATGTTTTACTCTACGCATACGCCCATAAATAGGAGTAAGTACTGCTTAAGTCGGTACTAAGTAAGTAAGTTACTTAAGTATTGCGTAAGTTAACTTAAAAAGGCGCATCAAGAAAATAATAAGTATACAAAATATAAAGGGAGTATCTATAAAGGTAGATTTTGTTTAAAAGGTCTAGCGACTTGGACCTTGAAGGGACAGCCCTATGCTAAAAATAAACAAATTACTGTGCATCTTGTTCTTTCGCTTAGTTCTGTCCCTCTCTTTGTAATTTCGTTCAGAAATTCCAAGTCACTTGACCCTGTAGACTGACTATAGGTACTTACTTTTAATTAACATCATTATCACCATTTTAGTTATTTATTTTTATTATGGTTTAACCGAATACGAACCTAATAGTAATGATCGTACCTGCTAAAGTTAATTAATTTAAAAAAAGTCACGTTACAGGATAATGCGATAGATTTTTAATATTTTTTGCAAACCGGCTGCGAATGTCGTAAGCAATGCAACTGCCGGCACGGAATAAATTAAGGGTCAGCGCATATACACGGAACGGCGACTGATTTGATAACAACTGAAAATAAACTTTGGTACTCTATAACACGGTTGAAATTTGTGTAACGTAATAAAATCACACTGGATGGCGGTAAAGAGTGGTCAGGAGGCGTGCGCCAGCCGTATTTCGAAGTGAGTAAGGTTGATTTTCAATCGTTATCGAACTGATCGCGCCGACCCGAAGTCTGCCGGTGCAAGCCAAGGCAACCGGTCGTATGTTTACGTACTAATACAGCTCAAAATACTTTATAGAGTGTGATTTCGTACCGTTCCCTTACATAAATGTGTGGTGTTTTAAAATAATTTGTGTTCATCTGGGCATGTAAGAGTGGACCTTATTAGTGGTGTATGTGTTACATTATTGTATACCTGTATTTCTTGTTGTGGAAGACAGAAGTATGATCTTTGTGATAGGAGCGACACTATTATACATATACTGGGCTTTATAATAGTACTGTGGAGTGTTATTAATCATTTTACTTAACAGGTGAACAATTGAGAATACATGTCGCGTCGAACTAGCGGAGATATGATTGTCGTGGCATGCGTGGATAATTCTTTTCATTTTACCATCCTTTCTTATGGTTTATTTAAGAATCTTACAGTACTAGACAATTAAAGATGCGTAAGAGATATTAACAATTCAAACAGCATTCTTTTATAATATAGTTAAAATAAAATTGCCTGTCACGAACTAATATTTAATGTGATATACATGTTTCATAAAGCATATATGAAATAAATCCTTCACCCCAACAGTAAATTCAAATACAACTCTTCCATGGCTCAGGAATCGAATCCAGGACCTCGTCAGGTTCGAGTGGCTACGTTAGCAATTATACCTACACGGTATGATTCCATACTGAATAGAAGAGATGCAAAGGGAAATGAGATTCTGAGTGTTGTTTTAATTTTAGCGGAGCACCGTATAATATTTTATTTATTTATGGATATAATATTATTTATATTAAATATATTCAAGTGAGGCTTTTGTAGGTGATGCTATTAGTACGTGACCAAAGACAATTTAAGATGAGTTGTGGCAGTGTTATCACGTATCGCCAACACGATTAGTTCGGCCATGAGTCATACATCGGTTGGTTATAAGAACTCAGTTTTTCCTTTTGTGACGTCCCGTGAACACTGAGAATTAAATTATCGTGTTTGTTATGGAGATAAGACGCAGATACTGAACTGATATTTATGATATACAGAGTGACTCTGAAAGGGTATAATAAGCCTTGAACATGCGCTTCTTTAGCGGATTGGTAATCATTATGTGAAGTCAGATTTTCGATATACCTATCGATAAAAAAAATGTTTCCAACAAAATGACAATTACGTTTTTTCTGAGAACAATACAACAAATCGTAATTCTGACTGAATTCTGAAGCTTAGTAAAGCTAAGAACATCAAGATTTAAAAAACAAATATAATTTAAGAAATTACAAAGCGAAGGTATAAGTATTGAGTGCGCGCATCAGCACGTGTGCTTATGCATGTGTGTGTGTGTGTGTGTGTACAGGGATGTGAGGTGTGCTTAAAATATGGGCCGTGTATTTGTAATTTATTTACTACTGTGTAAGTACTAAGTGTATGAAAATAAGCATGGAAATTCACAATCTAATGACTGGACACGTGATTCGTTTACATGTTGTTAATATCCACAAACTAATTCTAGGTAACCTTAATGGTAGAGGATGACGAGGCGCTATGTGTTTGCGATTCTGTCACGTGCGAGTTATCGCGTGTAATCAATCTTATAGAGTAGCGATGAGATAAACACATAGTTAAGTAGTTTACCAAATTTGGTTCCTATTTCTATTCACTTGAAGTATAAAATATCTTAATAAGGTCTAACTAAAATAGGTGTAAAATATGTTTTAGGTATGGTAAAATGTGTAAGGTGTAACAATAATAGTGTCAAATATTTTAATAAGTCATACCGTGATAGTGTCAAATAAATGAGGCATTCCTGTTAGGGAATCGAAAACCACCAATCGTGGACCGAGCGGAATACTATCGAATGGTGATATTCAAATCGGTGCTCCAAATGGAATGGTTCAAATGGTGTTTATTTTTTATGAAATAATCTAAACCAGTAACTAGTCGACTAGCACTTAGTACCGAATGCTGTTTTTAATAATTTTTATTAAGTACAGGATATAAAAATTTAAATGATTGGGAAGATGTAGATACCTAATAGCTGGCAATAGGGACCTATTTGGGATTATAAGAAGGTATGGATCGCATCAAATAAAATTAGCAAAGATGGTGGCTCTGCGAATGCCTAATTGTATGAATTCGTCATGTGCAGAGCCGATAGTATTAATCATTTTATTTGATGCAACCTGGTGTATCATTATAGTGAGATGAAAAGATGGAGTAACTTACAAGATCTTATTCAGTTTTATCTTGATTAACAGTAAAATGGGCTTAGTTTTACTTCATTGCTTGATTCAGTTCAAGCTTAAAATTATCAAATAAAAAATATATAACCAAAATATCAACGAATACACTCAGTATGAGTCATATTCGTACCACACTTTCAGGAGAGCACCATGGAACTCGAAAGTCGTATAGAAGCGTTGATAGAGGAGAACAAGCAGTTGGCAGAAGCGCTGGAGAACGAACGGACGCTGGTGAAGATCCTCAGAGAGAAGGTAGAGAAGACGAGCCGGCTGTGCGACGATCAAAAGGCTGAGGTCAACCGCCTCAACTCCATGGTTACTGACATGCAGCACGATTATATAGATGTGCAAAGAAAGTTTGACAAGTAAGTATAAACTTGACAGTTGTGGCACTAAATTAGTTACAGACTACATTTATTGCAATTCACGAGTGCAGTCGACCCTTAGTTGTGTTTAGACGTGTATATGCGCGCAAACTGACCCTAAGTGAGAGATGAAATTGAAAATAACCGAAAGCAGTCAAGAGTCGGCAGATAATAATTTCATACTATTGTATTGTTAGTTTAAGGAATATTTTCCACAGAAAAGTATGAAATTATTACCTTTTCGGTGACAAGTATATTTTTACGATATTACTTTCGGAATAATGGCACATTCAAGCCGTAAACATTATAATATAAAACGCATTTTATATTATAAAACGCAGATCGATAAATGACCCTGCAGCAGTTCAATATTTTTATCATAATCGTAATATAAATAATTATTTATGTATTTTTTAGTAGTTCTTCATTGATCATGTGTCAATTGAAAATAAATAATTGTTCCATTTTTATTATTTCAAGACACACGACTCACGACGACAGTTTTATTGACCATACAAAAAGAGGTTCCTCAATCAGCGGGGTGACTAAATCATTCGAAATGAATGACGGAGACGAAATCGTAAACTTCCCGGGACGGCTTTCCACAACCGCCATATATTATTTTCTTAAATGCACACCATCGTCCTGCGATCGAAAGTTCTCTTACTGTCATCCGACCGTTATTTCAAATAGCCTGTTGACAGTTCGTCGGGAGCGACGTCGACATCGAAACGTTTTCGAATCCAAACGGATTGCGATATAAATTCCGATTGCTTTAGATAGATTGTAGATTTGTCATACATTGCTTTGTTTCCAGGGAAAAGCGTGAAAAAGACGAGGCGTTATTACGCAACGCGCACATGTCGCAGTCGATAGAGATGAGCCAGTGCAACGTGCGCTATCAAGAGACTGAGATCGTCGACCTCAAGGCGAAGATCACTGATCTAGAGACGCTGCTCGCGCAGCATAAAGAAGTGAGTGTGATTCGAGATCTACAACCATCAATAATAGAGTCCATTTTACATGTAACCCAAGCAGCGTTGCGTGACGTGGCATCCCCGGGTGGTTGATCAGTTTTATGTTGATTATTATTTTCGTGTTATGTTCCTTATTACTTGTTCACCTAATATATATATAACCATTGTTACAGAACCAAGCCGCCTGTATGATAATACAAGAGAACGAAGCGGCTCGGAAAGTCGAAATCGAAGAGCTTAAGCGGCGAATCGACGAATTATCTGACAATGAGACTGCGCTGAAAAAGACTATACAAGACTTAGAAACTGATATCTGTGATAAAAATAAGGTGAGTCATGTAATGAATCAACATACAAGTTATTTAACAAGTTGTGTGAAAAACTAAACTCTCAAAATATATGAGTCCTTATGAACGTCATTAGGTCTAACAAAAAAATTAAAAACGTCGGGAACGTAAAAAACGTAGAATAAACGCGATAAAATCCATAAGAGTAGTTTTATTTCAAGGTCTAACAAAAAAATATTAAAATATTATAAGATAATTTAATGATAATATATAACATGTATTGATTTCTTATATTTACGCGAATACTACACTTTGGAATAAAACTAATTTTTCGGATTTTATCGCGTTTTATATTCCCGAACCGTCGGAAACGTAAAAACGAAAAATAAACGCGATAAAATCCTTAAAAATAGTTTTATTTCAATGTGTAGTATTCGCGTAAATATAAGAAATCAATATACACAATTTATTTTATTTTTTTAAACGAGATCTGTATGAGATACTGTACACTAATTATTGTTGTTATAAACTAAATATAGTTTTAGGCAAATGTTTTGAAAAAAATAATCTTCATGCATAATTTTAGTTCTTAGCTTATTCAATGAGTGGCCGTCTTATCGAGCTACCTCGTAGAAAAAAAAACACTCACTTAACTGCAGCATCAAGAAAAGTATTTTATTTCCAGAAAATTAAGACATTAGATAATCGAATATCGGACATGAAGAAGACTCTGCAGCGGGAACTGCAGAGCAGCAAATCTGATCTCACGTCGGCGGAAGAACAAGACATTAGTAGAAGGTAAGTTCACCATAGGTCCGAGTTGGTCCTGTTTGAATTTCGGGTCCTGGCGAGATTTTACCTTAGGCGGGGATTATAGGTGTAATGGTGTTTTTTTAACCCACGAAAAAAGGACGTTAACTAGGTATTCGACGCGTATATTTTCGACGTTGCGTGGCGTTGTTTGTTTGGCACCGATTCAACATTAGTTACACATTATATTAGGTAGATTTTTAATAAGATTATTGTTATATACCGTCAGATACTTGAAGCACGTGGTGCTCCGGTTCCTGACGGCGCGCGAGCTGGAGGCGCGGCAGCTGACGCGCGCGCTGGCCGCGCTGCTGCGCCTCTCCGCGCACGAGGAGGCGCTGCTGCGAGCCGCCGCGCCGCGCTCCGGCCTCGCCGCCTGGCTGCCCTCCTGAGCCTGGCGCCGCCGCACGCTGCGCCGCGCCGCGCTCCGGCCTCGCCGCCTGGCTGCCCTCCTGAGCCTGGCGCCGCCGCACGCTGCGCCGCGCCGCGCTCCGGCCTCGCCGCCTGGCTGCCCTCCTGAGCCTGGCGCCGCCGCACGCTGCGCCGCGCCGCGCTCCGGCCTCGCCGCCTGGCTGCCCTCCTGAGCCTGGCGCCGCCGCACGCTGCGCCGCGCCGCGCTCCGGCCTCGCCGCCTGGCTGCCCTCCTGAGCCTGGCGCCGCCGCACGCTGCGCCGCGCCGCGCTCCGGCCTCGCCGCCTGGCTGCCCTCCTGAGCCTGGCGCCGCCGCACGCTGCGCCGTGCCGCGCTCCGGCCTCGCCGCCTGGCTGCCCTCCTGAGCCTGGCGCCGCCGCACGCTGCGCCGTGCCGCGCTCCGGCCTCGCCGCCTGGCTGCCCTCCTGAGCCTGGCGCCGCCGCACGCTGCGCCTGCGCAACACCACCTAGCACCAACTCCATGCATCCTCCTCCTCCTCCTCCATCCATGCACCACTCAAAATGCATCGCGCGCGCCCCGAGCCTGAGTCGACCTAATTAGGCTGCATACAAGTCTAGTTTGCGTAGCTTACGAATGGCAGCCAATATCGTGTTTTGTGAGTAAAGATATCATTTTATATTTTGTGTCTCGCCCGCCCGTAACTTTTTAATTCAGATTGATAACTCTAATATTTAGACCGAATAAATATAGAGAAGTGCACTTTCGTTAACATAATATAAAGATTTGTAAACAGTTGCGTAACGCGGTGATGTTGACAACAGGTGGCCGGCGTACTTCCTCAACTATGCCTAGTTTACCTTTACTTTTTACAGATAGCCTTATATTCAATGCATATTGCTATACATTTTGAAAGAAGGAATGTTAAACAATATTATGTAGGCTATTGTCGTAACCATTTACGACCAACGACCTATCAAAACTGGGTAATTTTGAGAGTGTATATTGTCTTACCATAGAGACCTAAAATTCTTTAAGTGCACAGATTGTATGACTAATCCCTGCATTAACTACGCAAGCGTTTACGATCGTTTGGGGCGATATTATATCGCTTAAAAACTCTGTTAGAGTTTAATTCGTATGAATAGGATTTTATTGTAATAAGTAATCCTAATTATATCTTTAGTATTAATGTGGGACCTGTATTATTATGAAACAGCTATTCCTACTTACGTGACGGCTGATAACCCATTGCGATACACGCTGAGAATTAAATCGCGTAAACAGCATGTTTAGTACATGCTTCATTCAGGAACATAACTACAGCAGACTAAAAGCGGCCTTATAGATCCGGAATACATAATGTTAAAAATGGACGCTAATGAAAAAAAACCGAATGTATGTGATGTAGTATTGTATGTAATTCTGGCCGTTTTGGTTTCATAATATGAAACCACTCGTGTATAAGCCCGCTCTTAAGGTAGAAGTGCGGCCAACGCACGCGCCCACCGCACCGGGTTACACTTTTTCCTTGATTCGTGCGTCTAGATACAACTATAACATACTACACTACTAAGTTGAAAACTCTTTTGTAGTGCTTATAAGTATTAATACGTGTGAGCGTAATTGTATTATGTATTTTAAAAATGTTTATTTAATTTCCCGAATCAAGTTTAGCTGTTAACAATTATGCCTATATATATATATTCTGAAGGATCAGAAGTTGATTCTGAAAACATCATTTAAAATTCAGATACTTTTGACTACACAGAGTTACCCCTAAATTCATACAAGCTCATGAATTAAGTGCTTTGTATTGCTGTTGTAAATACACGATATCGTTCTATAAATATGGGGCATAAGCTCATGTTCAGATTCGTCACGCGTAATTGTAAGTATTGAATCTTATATATTTTTGAACAACACTATTTTAATTGTGTAAAATGTATTAAAGCTGCCAGCCTTAATAGTGCTAGTCATAATTTTAATTTATTTTAAATAAATGCGTGTATTATTAAACAATATAGCGGTTTTAGTTTTAATAATTGAGCTGTTGTCTTTTGATAGTGTTGTCAATTATTTTATTGCAATAATAAATGGAAAATATTGATTTCTTATATTTACGCGAATACTACACATTGGAATAATCCTTAAAAAATAGTTTTATTTAAATGGAAAATAATCATAGATGAATATAATGTGATATGTTACCATAGATAGGTAATGATATATGACACACTGCCCGTATTTTATACGCAAGCCTTTACGAAGTCAGACTGGTGCAATCCGATAAACAGTTGTACTGTTCCGATAAACAGTGTATCCCATACAATATCTGTCAAAGGTGACAGTTATGAATGAATTCGATTATGAATCGATTGTGTTAGCAGACTTGCGGCCCTGTTTGTTCGAGCGATAGCCACTTAGCACATCACTATTATTTAAGAAATTGACGAAAAACAATTTATCAGATACAATTTGCAATTATAATAATTATCAATAATGCACTGTCGGATCGGGAGGCACAGTTTTGTAATATATTTATGTAGATATTGTAATGATTACGCAAAGATCTGTCGATAATTGTATATTGCATATATAGGTATACCTAATATTAGCTTGTCTAAAGAGATATTGGCTTAGGTGAAGAGTTTATTGTATTTGTTTTCTATCATCGTACTTATCATGTGAATGCTTCTCAGTATTAATGTGTATAAAGCTTACAGTCCGTCTACACGACGCCAACGTATGTTCCCGCACCGAAACATTTACGCCTTTTGTTACGTTACAACCTGGTTGCAAACCCGTTGCTCTGGATATGTTTGTTTTATGTAGAATGACTGCTTATATATAAGGTGTAACGAAAATAGTGTAAAATATTTTAACAGGCTAATCATACAACAGTAAGTCATACCGATCACGTTGACGTTTAAAATATATTGTGTAACGTAAATAAGAAGGCGAATCTATAGCGGTGTCATGTTCAAATTTCCAATGATTTGATTTATTTCTTTATGAATGTCATCTCTATAACTTTTTCGACCTGTTAAGATATTTTACACTATTTTTGTTACATAGAGGTAGGTGATTTAGAAATGAAATCCTCACCTTTGAATCAGCGCTTATTATAGCATTTGATATCACGGTACGAATTCGGAAATATGACGTGTCGATCTAAACAAAAATATTGTTCCCAAAAAAATAGTGTATGATTTTTTGTAAGTAAATAAAAAAACTACATTGAATTTCCAACTTGACATAATGATTACAAGTGCGCTAAAGAAGCGCAGGTTCAATAGTATGTATACCTTTTCTGAATCACGCTGTACAGTGTGAGGTCTACCAGACGCGTCAAGTTGAATCGAGTTGCAAGCGTTCGCTTATCTGTGCTTACTATGAAATTGGGTCCATGAGCATCGTACCTGCGCGTGGGCAGCATTTTCGTAGTACTTCTTTCGGCCTATTCCACTTGGCACCGTGAGATCACTGAAGAGGTATATTTGGTTATTATTTGTTTATCCTGTATTATGTTGTTGATATTTTACATATTGAATAAATTTTAAATAGTAAACTTATTCATCTTTTATTTAAGTCGTTGATCAGTTATTTATGTTTTTAATTTATTAGGCACTGAATGTATATTTTCACATATTTTTTGCAAATTGAAATTCCTGAAATAGTATGTTCTCATATACACACAAAGTCAGTCATTTATATCGTATAGGCCTATGGGGCACTTACGAATTTTCATTTTATATATCTTACTTAACTCTATAACCGGATCGGAACCCGACCTCAACCGAGAAGATCCGGCAAGACTCGGCGGGCTTGTCTGCTAAACAGCACGTTTGTTTTTACTAACCGGGTGTTAAACATATCTAAGATAGGAATATTGTGTGAGATCTTGGTATGGTGTATATTAGTGTAGTTCGACTCATGGTTATTCCAACGGTTTGTTGTAGAGCAATTAAAATGACACAGACATTTAAATCATTTATTATAATATTTACAACTTACATAGTAATTTTGTTCAGGAGCAATCTGTTAAATTCTGCCTAGTCTACAGTGCAGCGTTTGCGATTCAAGGCACGAAATCCAAATACAATACTCGTATTAAGATTCTTATTACCACTTTTCAACGATACATTGCGCGGTATCATTCATGACCATATAAAGAGCCCCGAAGGTCTACGCACTCCGTGGGTGTGCGTCGATCCTAAGTTAAGAACTCGAATTTTATTTTTTCATATTTGAGGAAACACCTTAAGTAACTAGACGGTGGAATGTCATCTAAATACGTGCTCATATTTATTGAAATTTCAACGTTACTACAAGATTAAACTACTTAGGTAAATAATAAATACTTTGTTTTTGTAACATTGCTTTACAGTCACAGACTGTTTACAATAATCTGACAACACACGGTGTATGCTAAAAGAGAAGCCTAAAAAACTATGGTCTACCATTTAAAAAACATTCTAGACCAGAGTTAGTTTAGACTTCACTTTCGCCGTGTGTTGTTTGAATATTCTATGTCTGTGTTTACAGTAGAGCAGCTTGAATCCAAAAGTATTATTTGGGTAAATATTCACTCGGCTATTTATAGTCTGATTTCATTGCGTGTCGCCTAATACCTATCCCTTGTCTACACCTTAACAATTATTGACTCGTGTACGAATTCTTACCTCACCATCAGACACGTTCTAATGTTAAATTCCAGTGGCGCAGTTGAATATTCTCGCAAGGGAAGCCGTAAAACATTACCTTAAAATGTAATGTTTTACGTTTACGTAGCGATCCAGCCGCCACCGCGTGCTGCGTGCCGCCAGGAAACAAAGTCCATATTAGCTCAAATAAACAACTTACGTCACACCTGCTACCAACCATGAAAAATAATTCATATATTATCCCCTTATGTAAGTACACAACAGAGACTCAAATCCCCTAACTTTACCTCAAAATGCCAAGGATAGTTTCTTTGCCTTGCATAAAAAAAGTATAATGTACCTATTACCACAGAGTTTTGCATTCGATCATTATATGAATAAAAGTTGAAAATGTCTAGGAGCCTATTTCACTATGAACTGATAAAGCCTATTCAAAACTTATCTGACAGAATTTTAATGGGCCATCTGTCTCACAAGTTATGAATTGGGTTTAACAGCATATTGTAAAACAGACCCTAACCCCCAAATTTATAGACGTTTCATAACTTTATCGAGAGTCGTATAGTACTGCGCACAAGAGTTTTGCAGTGCGCATTACAATATGACGTTTGATAAAGTTATAAAACGTATATAAATTCGCTGGTAAGTGTATTAAACATTTGTAATATTTTTAATAAGAAAGCAAAGGTTGAAACGTTATTGTAGATATTATGAGACTTGCACCCCTGAAAAAATATTAGATATCTCCATACACCATTGCTCTAAATATATAAATTTGAACTATGACTATTGCATTCATGTTTCGCTTACTTTTCTTAATTTGACAATACAGCCGCGTACACAGATCACCTTTTTTGTATGATTTTGTAAGATTTTCCCTATATTTTAGTCCTGTGTGACTATTATTGGGCCAATGATTAGCATCATCGACTTGAGCGTCACCAAATTATTGGTACCTATTCATTCACAAACAATTTGCATAGATGACTGAAGAACTATACAGGCATAACGCAGTAGTTAAATTTCTGTAAATTTCGTAATAAAAAAAAAAAAAAACGCTTGTTCCACCTCCATCGAGTGGTTTATAATAATGGTGCCATGTACATATTGCAATTGAGCCTTGACTTGAGAAAATAGCGATAGGATGATTTATCATCAAACCCAGATTAAAAGTAAAAAAATATTTGCTTACAGGATAACGTTGCGCAATTATTTTTCACAGACAACGTATCCTACCAGCTTAATAATTTTGAACAGTCTTTCATTGTAAAAAATAAAAACGATTTATTAATCTACAAATATGATAATGCGGTACTACTGCGTTTTCCCTGTAACGTCCGCGATGGTGAGTAGTTTGTCAGGCGCGTGCTCGGCGGCCGCCTACAGCTTCACGCGGCCGGAGCAGATGTCGCTGAACAGCTGCGGCGTGACGGGCACGAAGTCGGCGCCCGCCCTGAAATACAGCGGCTCTTTGATAACGTCGGGGTCGAAGCCCTCCTTCTGGTACTGCATTTTCTTTAGTTTGAATGTGCCTGGAAATTACATAAAAAGCTAAATTAAGTAAGCGACAAGAGCTTGGTGTTATGGAGGTCACCGTCGTCAGTAAGAGGGTCCAGGATCCATCCTCACCCTGACCATCAAGCTTGGCGTATGCCCACACTTAGTACAACCTTTAGTTTAGTTGGAGGACCTAATTTTTTTTAGCTTGCTCATAATGCGTTCATCACTTATTATTATAGAATATAATCTGAAAAAAAATGCCTTATGATGATGTTTTACTCTTATAGCCGATGGCCTCCCCATCCTCACTCGTACCATTCCTGGGCTACATGTCTTGCCACGATGTCCGCGCAAAAGTGTTCAAATCAACCATTATCATCAAATTCAAATCACCTCTACATCGACGACCGCCACTCACTGGGATTTGGGCTGACCAATTGAGAATCCAGCTGGTGATCAAGCTTGCCCAACAAGATAAGACAAGAGATAGCACACCATATTATTTTATTATGCACAGGACTTAACATATTCCCACCTCAGCTATAGTGATCACATCATCAACATGCTGTGATAACAATTCCATCTGTGTTTACGAAATCAGAGATATCGGGTTGGAACACCTTTAGGTTTAACGTAGCGACATGAGATTAGTTCGTTAGTTGGTGTTTGGGCTACTGACCAGTAATTTCGATGTCGTCCATGAGCCTCAGGAACAGCGGCCTGGCGTAGGAGGGCAGCGAGTCGTCGAGGTCGCGCGCCAGGCGCCGCAGGTCCAGCGCGCGCGCCGGGTCGCGCACCGCGGCCATGCCGGCGCGGCCCTCCGCCTGCGGGACCTGCGCCAACGCCGATGCACACAGGTTACAGCTAAGGACTTCAACTGCAGCCACTATTCCATAATATCTACTTATACAGGTGATTCAGCATGGGTATATACTCAGCTTCAAACCTGCACTCCTTGAGTACATTTGTAAGGCATATGCAAAGTAAAAATTTCGAAATCTTAACATACTGTTATTAAATTTGTTTACAAAAAATCGCAATTATCACTTTGTTTGGAACGAAATTAATTTTTAAAGTCGTCATATTGAAATTCTGGCTTCACGTAATGATACGGCTACAAAACATCCACAGCTACGTCGTCAATATAACCACAATATTGTAACCATTACTTCGATCACTGATGCGAAAATTAAGGTGACAGCATTCATAATTTTACTAAATAGGACATAATTTTGAGGTAACGCGAAAGATTACTTAAATGGCCACAATCTCTATTAGATATTAGTAGCAGCTCCAAGAATCCTTGGCAACAACTCTGACTACAGATTTCCTCTTATTATT
Source organism: Pheosia gnoma (assembly GCA_905404115.1). Lineage (NCBI taxonomy): Eukaryota > Metazoa > Arthropoda > Insecta > Lepidoptera > Notodontidae > Pheosia > Pheosia gnoma. The sequence continues at coordinate 4,304,598 of FR989894.1, read as the reverse complement.
GAAGGTCTTAAATATGTGATCGCACAATATCTTGGAAATACTGTAGTGACAGTAAGACTTATCGCCAATAGTTCGTTATCTTACAACTGTGGGATGAGTGTATAATATTTCGAGAACTCACGGACACTCCGTAGACGACGCAAGCCCTCTGCTCCAGGCAGGCTCCCATCGCGTTCTCGACCTCAGCGGTGGCGACGTTCTCGCCCTTCCACTTGTAGGTGTCGCCGGTGCGGTCGCGGAAGAACAGGTAGCCGAGCTCGTCCGCCACCAGGATGTCGCCGCTGACGAACGCCGCGTCGCCCTTGCGGAACACGTCGCGGACCAGCTTCTTGTTGCTGGCGTCCTGGGACAGATCGATACTGGACTTCCTTGCCACTGGTAACCAGTGGGGCGAGACAGTTTTGGTAAAAAAATACAACTACTCTGGTTGCCAGTGGGGATGAGCGAGAGGGATAAACGTGGATACCTAGAGAATCGATTTATTCCTGCTTTTTTGACACATTAAACTTGACTCAAAGAATGTGCTACTGATACGTCCTATTTCACTACAATGAAATTTCTAAGTACGCTCTCAGAGTACACATTGCTTTATTAATAATTTAGCGGACAAGGGAACATCTTACAGGCAGGCGGGTGGTATGCCAGGGCCCCAAGTCTGCTAATACAATCGATTCATAATCGAAAGGCAACCGCATAGTAACTGTCACTTTTAACAGATATTGTATGGGATATCTATCAAAAGTGACAGTTACTATGCGGTTGCTGTTCGATTATGAATCGATTGTGTACTTTACACCCATACGAGTCTAAATCAGTATGATAATGCCATCATCTCACTGTAAAAAAAAAACTAAAGTTAAATTACCTTATCTACGTATCCATAGTACTCTCTGGAGGCGTTGCCCTGGGCGATCAACCCAATAAACATGCCCGGCTCGTCTGCAAAACAACATTGACTATGATGAAATAAAAACGATAATAATTTATTTAATCAATCAATCATTATTTTAAAGACATGAGAGACCATTGCCGCAATTGTTTACAGATATCAAATGCTTTCCGCTATCTGCGGCTCAAACACTTAATATTATGAAGCGTTATGTTATTGTCCGATTTGATAAATACAGGTGATTCTGAATGGGTATTCTAAGCCTTACACCCGGGCTTCTTTAGCGCGTTTGTAAACACTATGTGAAATGAGAATTTGAACGTGAATATTAAAAAAAAATTGTTCGCAAAAAATCACAATTGTAATTACTTTTTTAATCGACATATCAAAGTCTGACTTCACATAGGTAGTAATTACAAATGCGCTAATAAAGCTCAAAATCCAGACTTAGTATATCCAACCAAAACCACCTTGTATAAGTGACGATGGCGATACGTTAACATTAAGAATTCGCGCTACGGGCACAGATCGGCTGATCGGATCGGGTTTTCATGAACCAAGTCAGTAGCTTAAAGGCAAATAAAAACAGGCACTATGAAGAAGGTTAAAGACCGTCTAAAATTCAAGGTCTTTGGAGGAGAATACTAGTAATACATATCATGTCATGATAAGTGCAGGTTGAGTGTGTGTACTCACGGGGCTTGCAGCGCACGCAGAACCCGTCGCGGCCGCGCACGAGCGCGCCGCGCTGGTCGGCGCGCACGAGCGCGATGGGGTGCAGCGCGGCCGGCACCAGCTTCGGCAGGAAGCCCACCGCGCCCACCGTGTTGTCCACGTTTACTGACACAATCACAATTACATTCAAAGAAAATACTCCACTAACTCCTTTACTAGTTTTGCTTGCGGTTCCGTCCGCAAACAAACGATTTACACTGCATCTTCACGCCTAATCATACCGTAGTGACATATATTTCTATAAGTAAAACGATCTTACAGTGAATCCCGATTTAAATTATGAAAGTAGTTTTGCCATGATGTGTTAACTATCCACCGTAAGTAACAGAAGTTAAAACAGAAGTTAAAACAAAAATAACAATGTACCTAAGTAGATATATAAGTAGAAGCTCAGTGTCTGACACTCTCCGATAATACACCTAGAGTGTGGTGAAAATTTTGCTAACTTGAGGTCTCCGAGAACATACGAGAAAGGCCGAAGTCGTGGCTATGTGGATATCCTACATCCGAATTTAACTTGCCATTTGGATCAATTTCGTACCAAGAATGTATGCTGACACGTTTTATCAAAAGTGATATCTATACTTATAAGTCTATAAATTGGTGTCCATACTCACTTATGTTAGCGTTGCCCTCCGTAGCTCCGTATATTTCATTTATCTGTGGTACTTTGAATCTGCCAATAAAGTTCATTCACGTGAGGGTTAAACGAAGTGAGTAAAAAGGATACTATACTACTTTTGGTGCACTTAAATGTATGCGAATTTAAGGTAAATATGTAAGATATAGGTAAGTGGGGTTAGACCAGCTTCTCGGTACACATAACGTAACATTCCCTTATTTAGCGATTTCCCAAGGCTTTCCTGGATTTGAATCGAAATTTGTGTGTATTTTAAGGGAAACCCTTTTGACTGTTTTATCGGGTTTTGCGTTAACTTAGCCGAATAGAAAGGTAAGCAATGTGAATGCAGTTAAGTCGTTAAAACCCCAATAAAAACCTGTTCAATAGGTTAATCAGTTTCTGGGCCTTGGTGGTGAGTAAGTATCGACGCACCTGTCGACGATCTGCTGCCAGATGGCGGGGCGCATGCCGTTGCCCACCAGGATGCGCACGCGGTGCTGCGCGTCGGCGGCGCGCGCCGGCACCGCCAGCAGGTAGCGGCACATCTCGCCGATGTACTGCGCCACCTGCATCAAGAGTATACGGAAATGTTATTCTCTCCCACTTGCTCGATAATGGCTTAGTTATTCATAAAACAATTAATTGTCAATTAGCTCTTTTCATAAAGGACGTGTTTTTAGGTACGATATTTATAATCCTAAAAGCTAAATACGATTTTTTTCTTAAGTTTTAAAAAAGAACAAAGACCACGCGCGGGCGAATTAGCGCAGATGAAAATAAGATAGTTTCTGTATTTTGGATGTTTTAATATATTTATATCACAATTTAAAGTTATTAAAAATGAGTACTTCATCGCCTCGTCCTTCCAAATTTACATAGCTGCCAGCCAAATGTTCACGCATGTAATACGACGTTTTTCTACACAGTTGCTAGGAAACATATTTTTTTTTATAAAAACAATCACTACTTAAATTTGTGAAACAATAGCAGCCGGTTTTTTTTCACACCCCGGTTGAAATTGAGGCACAGATAACAAAGCCGTAGAACGGCCTAATAACATTATAATTATAATTAATTAAAATTATAATTAATTGAATATCGTTATAATTATAACACAAATTAATATTAATTCTAATGATAAAAATAAATAATATGTCGAAATAAAATGTTTATTTATCATATTTCAACTAACACAGTTTATTTATATTTTTTTAGACATGAAACCTCTTTGCCAGTATTTAAAAAAAAAAGCGAAGTTAAAAACACTAGTGCGGCAATATAAAGTGACAAGCACGCGTGTAGCTGCATTATGAACCTAAAAGCGGTGCCATAAGATCCAATTGAAAAGTGTGTTGAAAAATGTAATTCACCGTGCAATTATAGTTGACGCAATCGGTCCAGTAGTTGGATGCGGAGAACTTAGTGCGTAGCACGGAGGGGATGCCGTCGACGAGCGCGGCGCCCGTGCCCACCACGCCGCCCGCCGTGTGGTACAGCGGCAGCGGGTTGTACATGCAGTCCGACGAGCTCAGCCCCAGCATGTGCACCGTCGCCACCGTCACCAGCAGGTACCTGGACGGATCGACACCGAGGATATTAAAAGTCCAGCAAAGAATTACAGACCTCAACATTCTGATATTAAGATTTAGCTTAGGTTTTTTGACGTTCCGGGATGGAACATCACAGACGATATTGGAAGTCAAACAGAGAAATGCGGACCTTAAACCTGTGATAATAAGCTTTAAATTAAGATTTATAATGTACCACACAGACACATATCGGTCAAGCAAAGAAATGCGGACTTTAACTAGTATGTAATGGTAATTAAAATATTAAAAAATTCAAAGTACTCAGTATCAAATTTAATTAAAGCTCAAACAGTCGATTTCGAGAAATGGTTCAGAGTCTTAGATTTCCCGGGATAAAAGGTATCCATAGCCATCACCAACGTCAATGCAAAGTGTCTTCAAAATCCGTACAGTATTTTTCCCGTAATGTGCAACCAAACGGGCAGAACCTCTAGAATTGGCAGCTTCGGCTATGTACAAAATTGGAGTGTCGGTTTATAATATTAAAATAACCGCTTTTTACTAAGTGCATTTGGATGTATACACGGTACATATACCAAAACCATTTTTTTTTTATTTTTCTCTGTCTGTCCGTCTGTTTGTTCCGGCTAATCTCTGAAATGGCTGAACCAATTTTGACGGGTCTTTCACTGGCATATAGCTGATGAAACAAGGAGTAACTTAGGCTAATTTTATTTTAGACTAGCTTGTTACCTGCGACTTCGTCCACTTTTTGTTGAATACCACGCGGACGAAGTCGCGGGTAACAGCTAGTTATGTCTATGTATAAGTAAATTAGAGGCTCACTTAGAGTTCGGTACTACAGCAGCCTTAGGCATGCCGGTGGTTCCCGACGTGTAGATATAGAGCAGGGTGTCCTTATAGCGCGGCTTCTCCGAGACGGTGGGGTAGTCGGGAGGGTGGCGGTCCATCTCGGCGGCCAGGTCCAGCGCGCCGCCCGCCGGCTGCCCGTACAGTTGGAACAGCTTCAGATCCTCGGGCAGCTGGTCGCGGATCTCGGCAATAGCTGAGGGAAAGTCGGGCAGGTTCTGATCGTATTTATCACCAGACAAACTGACTACGATACCGAACTAAACAACGCTTTTATTACGGATATCGTACAATGAACTGGGGGTGATATATTACCTATATACATAATAAACATCCATTACTCTGATATAAGCATTCGTAATTATCACACAAAGATAACCCTAACGGAATTTGAACCCGGGATCCTCGGTGTAGAAAACACGGTCACTACCAAATTAAACAAAAAAAAACATTGCGCTCTAAAATAATCACAATTGTCATTTTATTCGGAGCAAATTCTTTTTTTATACAAGTATCTTATATGATAGTACACTCTTTCTGAATCACGCTGTGTAAGTTTCGTTTAAGTATAATCAATGGCAAGTAACTAAGTACCTACTATACGATCAGTGCTCAAGAATGTTGAAGGGCGGCGTGAAGTAGTGACCATGTAAGCGACGAACGTTTCGCTTGTAACAGGCAGCAACTCAGGTTGGAATAGAGTTTACCTCCAGCGAGCTGATCGGAGTACACAATGGCCTTCGCGTTGGCCACTTTGATGCAATGCAGCAGCGGCTTGTGGCGCAGGTTGCTGTTGATGAGTGCGGAGACGGCGCCCAGCTTCGCCATGCCCAGCCACGTCCACACGAACTCCCCACAGTTGGGCATGAACACGCACACGACGTCACCGCGCTTCAGGCCGATGTGGTCCTGCATGACTCGAGACACTTGGTTCGACTTTGCGGCCATCTGAAAAGAACAAACGCTTTTTTACATAAGTACATAGCATCTAGACCGTTGTCATATTGTAGACTCTATGTATATAGTTAAATTATGTAAATTAAATTAAAAGATCGCTTATAATATTAGATACCCACCTCGCCAAACGTCCAAGTTTTGTCCCCGACAACAATGAAACACGGAGCGTCGGGGTTCTTCTGGGCGCGTCGCGTAAACAGCTCTGCCACGGTAGCGTTCTGCCGGCCCCAGCGCTTCGACCGGACCATGCCGATGGCGTACCGCCATAGGAACCTGAGAAGAGCAAGGGAACGCTGCTAAAATTCTTTACAGTAGGGAAAATCGGCCAAGAAATTCCTTTATCACCTTCATCGAATGTCATTTACACATCATAGGATGGTAAGATCTAGTTTTGTCATTAGTTAATTTGAGCTAAGAAATCTAAAATGTCAGCTTTATTGCAATTGTTATTAACAAGGAGTTGTCAAAACTGATGAACCACTATCACAGTGGCAGATTAGCCGCGTAGCATGAGGTGGCAATTGCTACGGGCTACGCGCCTTGGAGGACCTCATGCCTGAGCGCGAAAAAAACTATCAAGTAAGATAGGCATCATATACCGCCTACCATCCAATAGACGTGAGCAGCAGGTATGATAGGCCCAACTCATCACTGCTTTTATGGCCAACATTTCCTGTAGTCTTTGTTTCCTAATGGCCTTTTTGCATAGCATCACGCCAGGGCCCCAAGACTGCTAACACAATCGATTCATAATCGAACAGCAACCTCATAGTAACTGTCAGTTTTGACAGATATTGTATGGGAAATCTGTCAAAAGTGACAGTTACTATGCGGTTGCTGTTCGATTATGAATCGATTGTGTTAGCAGACTTGGGGCCCTGATGTGATTCTGCTCGTGCCATAATGCCGTAATCTACATAATTTACCGTCGTAAACTAAATTTTGCACAACCAAAAATATAACTGTCTTGCTCATATTCTCAAACCATAAAACATATGCGACAAATGTCAAGTTTACTTTTTGGATCTACCTACCAACATAATAAGTGCCAATGTCGCGTAGATAGTGACAAAAACACGGTGAAGATTGATTGGTCATTTATTTTTCTTAATCATTTCCTTCTATTCAACCTCAACAGGACAGGAAATTTACTTAACCTATATTTTTTGTTGAGGACTGCCGTTTTAATTTTAGTTGAAACCGGAGGACAGCTGTTAAACAATTAATTTGGTGTGATGCAAACTCAACACTGAGCTGGAATTGAAACACTTTATAACGTATGTTACCACACCAACGGAGTTTAATTCATTGAAAATATAAAAAAATGCAATAGGGTGCGTTCAAGTATTACGTAACGAATTTGGGGGGAGGGGGGGTCTTCTGAAACGTTACGATGCGTTACAGGGGCGGGAGGGGGGCTTGCGCTACGCGTTACGTAACATTGTTTTAACCCTTCAGAACGGTCGCGTAGAGATTTTACGTTTTACTAGGGGGGTAAAGACAAACGTTACGGCGCGTTACATGGGAGGCATGGGGGGCCAAAAATCTTCAAAAATTGCGGTACGTAGTACTTGAACGCTCCCATACGCTAATTAGACATGTCTTTAGATATGACATCTATGCAGTGGCCGGGACCCTTTTCCCAAAAAAACCGCTGAATTTATTTGATGTGGCCATAATATTTTGTTACGAGGTGAACTTAGAGGACGGATTTTATACTTTAGCTTTATTTTTGGAAATATACAATGTTCATCCATGAAAGGTTATGTAATATCTGAAACCCAAATATTTATAAAAATGAAAAAAAGCTGCATAGGTGGGTAGAACATCGCGGCGCGAGGCCCTTCGGACCGCGTGGCCGTAGGCGGTCGCCCACGTAGCCCACTCCTTACGCCTCCACTGCATGTAGGTAATTGGAGTGAATCCAATACCTACAAGTGGTGTTAGAATTCTCATTTGTATATCTATTTGTTAGATTACCATGGAAAAACTACAGTTACAATTTCACTGAGGTTCTCACTATTGGATATAGCCTATGGTTAAAAATACGATACATATCACGTTTCACCATCGACCAAAATCGATCGTTGGGCGGAGCTGCGGGAAAAATCTATAGTTACCTAGTAATTAGTAGGCTTAGTTTAAACATTCATAAGGGAATCTAACCTACGTAGTTATCTACGCATTTTAAAACATGTGCCACGATCACATGACAAATAGGTACTAGGTAGTCACTTTTAAAAGTCAATAGCGGCGTTTTTTTCCCATAGAAAACAAAAGATTTTATGTAGAGAATTATTTAAACATTATTTTGTTATTGCGTTTCTCGGGCATGATTTCCGCGGGAAAACGGTTGTAGCTTTGTTTAGGCATATCTCTTTATTGTCGGCCCAACACACAATAGGTGTTTCATATTGATTTATGTAAACACTCAATATGTATATCTATGTAACAATAAATATATGTGTCAATAGAGCGGCGCTTTTAATTAATTAAAATCTTAGTTATTAAATACATGCATTACAATAAAATTACGTTTAATTTAATTGGTAATGGAAAAAAACGTTATTTATTCAATTTATATGCGATTTCCATAGGTGCCCTTTGAAACGACTTCATCTCTTATAACTACGATTTTCAGTGTTGTTATTATAATAAACTATTTAAACAAAAGTTTGTTGTTGTTTGCGTATAGAGTAGACAACTTTCCTGTAAAAGAAGCCGTGTGTAGTTGTTTTTTTTATGGAACATTACCGATAAAGAGGATAAAACCGTTCAGCTCGTTAAAATATAAACCTAAAAATTGGAGCACCGGTTTTAAACAACATGAGTAGGTTTAACCCAACTGTTGGCTGAAGGGTAATCTAAAAACGTGCCCCCCACACAATCCGACGCACAAAAGCATAACTATTGCGAAGGAAGCCATAAGAAACAGCAGAGCGGTATTGGCCGACAGTCACGCGACAGGTTTACGTCCACGTAATCCCATAATTAAATGAACACAAATATGACCTTCGCTGTGAATAATATATTTTTCTATAAGACCGTCGCTTGGTTTTATGGTATGAGCGGCTATGGGTTTGATAGATTCCCGACTGGGGCAAAGGGGAAATAATCTTTTCGTAATTTAGCACTAGGTCGTCTTACAAACACTTATTTCCAAGCAATATATTAACCTGCCCAACATTTTTATTTAAATGTGTTGGTTCCTTCACGTCTTCGTAATACTGGACAGGTCCTGGTCAGGGTCTTACTAGGATCGCCGCTGAGTGCTGTATGTTATCCATAATACAAGCATTGCCTAATTTGGGATGATTTTGTGTTGGTCTGGCGATAAATATTTATTTTATTATTAAACCTTAGAACCTAGTTTACGTAAATAACGTTAGACTCTATGGTTAATAAAAATACTACTTAGCTACGTAGATAATGCTTAAAAATCCTAGAGGTACGCGCCAAGGTTTGTAGCTATACCTGCACACATTGTTTTCAAAGGGTCGAGCGTTTGCTTGCTATCACTAGTAAATGTGATACGTTATCACCCCTATAATTACGTATTCCTATTATTCGTACAACGTTTTTGCGTCGTATATAAACGCGACGCAAAACGAAAGTGCTGCTCTGTTTCTATTTTCTGTGATGCGTCATTGTGGCGCAATCATTGAAGACAAGTTTTGGGGCTTGTTGTTGTTTTGCTCAGCGTCGTATAAACAATCTCTATATAGGTTGGCGTCGATTATCCTTAGCTATTAAAAGAAGATTGTGTATAAAAGGTAAATAGCATACTGGGCCCCAAGGCCGTAGGCAGGGGGCAGGGCAGGGGTTTTGGTTACTCAAAACCCCCTGAAATGGCTTTCCCGACGCACCGTTTTGTACATAGGTTACTTACTAAAATATTTTCGACCCTCTTTTGGATTGTTATTTTCTCTGGTTCAGAGATAGACCCTCCTCCCCTGAAGCGAACTCAACCTCCCCCAAAGTGAATTCCCAGCTACGGCCTTACTGGGTCCGAGCTCGTCAAACCGGCTCATTGTTTAGCGAGTGTTCAAAATAGAAAATGCGGATGCTAAAGATTATAAAATTAAACTATTTCAAGTTTTAAGTTGGATAGCATTAGTAGCTGCTCAGATAATCAGCTGTGAAAGAAGAAGAAGCAAAGAATCATGAAAACCGGATCATGCACAAAAAGGTAGCTGCGTGCTCAAACATAAAAAATATATGCTTACCTACGTCTCAAATTGATAACTAACTCCTTTTTTCGTCGGTTAAAAACTATGAAATGAACAATGTTTATTCCGCACAGGCACAATAAACACATTTTATTTAATTTCATATCTGAAGAACTACGAGCCACGACCGACATAACTTCCCTGGACTTGATCCTTATTAGCGAAATTATCAGATGTTGCAATACTACAGTATATGTTTTGTGTTTTACAAAATAAACGAGTTCAACACCCTAGGATATTATTTTTTCAAACATCTAATGATGCAGTTTCACTTTTCTCTATGCCCTACAGTTTCGGATATGGCCATCTACTACCATCTGAAAAATACAGCTATATTTGGTAGGAGTCAAACCCAGAGTCCTCACCCTTAGTAGGCGTACTTATGACCAGGTTATTGGACCCGAAGGTCTTAACTAAGTTATTGATGACCCACGAGGCTAGTCGCATCAACAATTGACCGAGTCCGAGTCCGATTTGTCTTTACAATCAGTCATTGGTGAGTATACGTACCTACCTACACGATACGTTACGTCCAATCGTATGTGCTTCGACTAAAGTTCAAGTCAAAAATAACCGCGCAGAGGAGTGTAAACAATTTATGTACGCGAGTGAGATTAGAGCGCTATGCTTCTTTCTACGTTAAACGCACTCCTGATCAACTTCGTTGATCCGATAGTTCATCATACGTCTGTATAAACAGTTCACCAATCCAGACTAATTAGTATATTCTAATACGTCATCTTCACTTCTAATACGTTTGTGTACACAACTCCTGATTTCTACAGACTGTGCGTGTACATTAAAACTAATAAAGCAGGATCCACACCTTCCTATCTATAATATATATCATCTTCATCATGAACACACCAACTATACGGTCGCAACGCTTGTATTATGGGTACCGTACAGTACAACGGACTGAGGGCGAACTCAGTATTGATACTTATATAGATAACTAGCTGTTACTCGCGACTTCGTCCGCGTGGTATTTAACAAAGACACAACCGTTGGCAACAGACTGCTCGCGCGTTCTGAGCCCGCGGGACGCATTGCAGGTTGTTGCTATCAAACTTAATCAGGCGCAGCGCTGCAACACTGTTTTTTTTTTTTCGTGTGATCCTATTTTTCTTACAAAATAAAAGTAGCCTAAGTTACTCCTTGTTACATCAGCTATCTGCCAGTGAAAGTCCCGTCAAAATCGGTCCAGCCATTTCAGAGATTACCCGGAACAAACAGACAGACAGACAGACAACCAAAAACTTTAAAAAATGTTGTTTTGGTACAGGTACCGTGTATACATCTAAATACACTTGGTAAAAAGCGGTTATTTTAATATTACAAACAGACAGTCCAATTTTGTTTATATGTATAGATAAACATTCATAACTCGGGTACAAAATTTCGTGCCAATTACACAAAAATTGTCCCTACCAGTATTCGAACCCGGAACTCGCAGCACAGATAGCAGGGTCACTGCCCTGCACTGAGCCAATCAGGTCGTCAAATTAAATAATTGTGATGGTTCGCAAAATGCAAAAAAGCCGTAGGTACTCTACACCCTACAAAAAACATTACACTAAGTAAACGTTTTGCCTGCGCGGATTAAAAAAGGCAGAGCGTATATTCATCTGATGTATCGAAATAAAGTGTTTTTGTTGAATGTTTCGAAACTTCTGGTAGCACATTTCGCACCGTATGGGACCCCGCTATGCCTACCTACTGACAGGTCACAATAATTTTATCAAACTAAGACAGGCTCGTCATCTTCATTCAATCATTAGGATCTGATATTGACGACCTGATTAGCGCAGTTGGTAGTGACGCTGCTTTCTGCGCCTAATGTCCCAGGTTAGGTTAGGGAGAAGCCTTGTGTGTTGAGCATGAATGTTTGTACCCGAGTCATGGATGTTTAATATCTATATAAGTAATATATACTGAGTTCGCTCTCCGTCCATTGTATAGTACCTATAACATATTGATTTAATAGAAAGAAAGAAAGAAAGTATTTATTTGGCAAAGAAATAGCTACACACAATTAAATATATGACAACGCCGATATTTTGGCAAAAGGGTCAACAGCTCAGCTTATTGTTGTATGGCAATAAATGCGCACCCAACGCTGATTTTCAGCTGCAACCCGCGGGTGACGGGAGCACGTAACTAAAAACACTAGAATAAACTACTACTAGGTAACTTAAGTAATTAACAAAATAAAGATGCTTATGCTATATGTGATTTTTTTTACATTCACAAAATTAAATCTATATATTTATCCTTAATTATTAATAGAACATTATTATACAATAAAATAAATACAATGGTGTTTTTGATTGAGTATCGACGAAAAGTCGGTTAAGACTAGTAATATGTGAAACTACCGCTATAACACGGAAACATTCGCGCGTATGTTTTCAAAATTCTTCTGATGATTTAATAAAAATAGTTTGAGATTGGCTTTAAATGTCGTAACAGTGTCACAGTTCTTTATTGGTGGAGGGATGTTATTCCAACATTTAGTTGCCGCGTAGCGGAAGCTACCCCTAAATGCTGCGGTCCTATATGATAATTGAAGCCATTTCATAATTTATTTTATTATCCATTTGGTTATTGCACTCCACCATTGTTAGAAATGTGATTAAAATGACAAGAAAGCTTTCAAAGTATTACAGACTTGCTGTCGTGGCATACTTTCAAAAAAGTGTTTTACCGTCATGTCAAAAAAAATAAAAAAAATACAACCGAATTGAGAACCTCCTCCTTTTTGAAGTTGGTTAAAAAGTACATTGTTTTCCCCGAATTTTCTCTGCATCTTTTGCTTTCCCTACAAACCTGATTCAGACTAATGACGCTACGACTATTATTAACATACTGACAGCAGGTGTATCCTACAGGCTATATAGAACGTAAGATATGACATGCTTGATAATGGCCATTCCAAGACAAGAAAGATACTACGACTACAACAATCCATTTTAAGTAAATAAATATAACAGAGGAACCATTTATTTTCTCATAAATTGTGTAGAGGTTAAACATTGTTGAATCATAGAAGTTTTTTGAATGGGAAATGACAACGCTTAATGATCGCATTCAACGAGACGTAGCCAGCCAAGAACGGTAAAGTCGACACGCTTTGGCGTATCAAACTCATACCGATGCATCGTAGAGGACAGTGCACAAGTAAATTATTGTATTCAATATTAAGAACCACTGTTCTCTCACAGCTGAGCATTGACCTCCCTCCCCTTTCAACATTCGTTTCTATCTGGGGCCATGATAGGCCACTTAACACAACGGGCTTAACAGTCCGGATAATTCCGCATCTACTTCTGGGTCAGCCCTAGATGTAGTCTGGTATTTTTGGGCCAACTTATTTACCAAGCGGCAAATAAGTTTCGGCGTGGTGGACTATGGTCTAATCCCCATCGCATTGTGGGGAGGCCCGTGCCCAGCAGTGGGACATTAAAAAGGGCTGGAATTATTATTATTATACATAAGTTTCAAATGCTATGGAAAATAATATTGCAAAAAATATTTAGAATATACCAAGTCCTCTCGTGGAAATGGTGCGATGAAGTGGACTTACGTATTTTTATACTGAAATTGAATTCTTAGGTGATTAAATCTGTGCCTAGTATAGGTTTTTTTATATATACCCCACATGCATATTAAAATCACGCATCTTATCTTTAATCAACACTTAGTTACCTACACACCTATGTTTATATCAAACAACCATGTAAATAGCACAGGCCTAACTACCGCAGTGGCATTATGTATGACTGGTTCGCCTCCATAATTACTAATGTCGACTGACTTTATTAAGCTATGCTGTGTACGTCAGGACATCAATTGAATTAAGTATTCGAGAGGCATCATCGCCACGAATCCCTCGAGGTGCAATGGACTTCTACTTCCAAATACCGGTAGGTAGGTATACAAATAATAGGTATGGGTACCGATATATAGGAAGTGTTTAAATTTGAGGTTCATATTAGAAAACTAGGTAGCTCATCGCGCTGCAAACAACATTATACCATCCAAATATAGCGTTTGTACAACCTTTGTACTGTCAATACTAATACGTACCTATTATTTGCATTGTCGCACAGTTAAGATAACATGGAGGAAAATAATGAGGTTCGTGTATACCTACTAAAATAATAACGAACACACATCACAAGTCCTGCGTTAAAACGGTAGCAGTTAACTGCTTTTCTTTGTTACACGATGTTTCCTTGTCGGCGAGTGGTTATAATAAACACTTGGAATACTCACTTGGTGTCTCTGGGCAAGGTTTTGATGAAAACGTAAATGTGCCTCCTATATCGGTAGACGCAGGGCGCGATCGCGAGGATCACGAAGATCGCCGCCTTCGACAGTGTGCTCAGCACGGCGGCCATCGCGGCGGCCAATGCCATCAGCGCGACGAGCGCCGCGAGAATCGCGTCCATGCTGGCTCGCGGCCCAGTAGGGCGTACCACGGCTAACTATACTCCGGCGGGTAAACGGTACGAGCTCGATGCCCAATCTACACGCACTAGGGACGAGTGCGGCCGACCACGCCGAGCGGTCTCGTGCAAATGCGGACTATTGCGGACGCAGTTCAGACTGTACGCGGTGCGGCGGCGTGCGAGCCACCGCGTCAATGGCGGAGCCCCTCGCCCCTCGCGCGCCAGCTGCACATGCGCCGACAACAGCTGATCCCCGAACGGCGGTCGCGCGATATAACCCACCCCACTTAACTCATGTAAACATAAAATAAAACCGATATAGGACACGATGGTTATAAAATTTTCGCGGATGATGTGATGAAGCTATATTGACATTACGGAACTAAATTTTCCAAATTCGAAACAATATGTCAAACGTGAACAAAAAGTTAACAGCAAGAAGGTTACCTGAGCAAGTCTTGACATTTTATTTGTTCGTACTAGTTTTAATTGCATCCAGTTTGCTCGGATGTTTTTAGGGGTGGGAAACCTACTCAGAGAGAAACATTTCATCAGTTTTTTTTATTTTGTGCAAAATGAGTTTCTTTAATTATATTATATTGTCTAATTTTGGAGGAATATTAATCATAATTACGTGTTTAAATAAAATTACATGGTTAAACTCAACTTTTCATGTCCTCCCAAGCAGTTCGGTAATTTATCAGTAAAGTATCCTACACTTTCTTGATAAGGGTTTATTATGCCTAGTCTACGAATAAGACCTGCACAGAATCTCCCATATGTGCATATTTAATAAATACATTCTACTTGACATTGGCTAAATACCTACCCAATTGTTCAAAAAAAAAACAGCTTGTTCAAAATGCTGTGAAATTTCTCACATTAAAATCGAGATAAAATTGTCCATAACAATGTTTCCTGTGTAAGGATACTGGCATTGACATAATTATGTCGCGGAGACCGCGTGAATCATCACACTGTTACGAAGTTGCACAATGATAAGCTCTCGGTAAATTCCAGTCTAATGTTGCGTTCTACTCCACAGCCGATGCTCCGTGCGCATACGCAGAAATAACGCATCTAACACGCGCGTAAATCGAAGTTGCTATACATAGTACGTTTCAATAATGGCAACGTAACTATTAGATCCAATGGAATTTCAGCCCGTTCCAAGCAGGGTACATCGACTTACAATAGTGAAAATATTTATATGTATCTGTATTAGGAATAATTAAGTTTGGTATATAGGTACGCTACGGTACGCTACCGGCGTCTTTGTTCCCCGTTCGTTTCGTTCCGTGTTTTCAAGTCGAGAGTGAACAGGTACCTTCTAGGCAAGTATGCTACATCGTAGATCTCATCGTCACTTACCACCAGGTGAGATCGAGATCAAATAGTTGCCTATATTGTAATAAAAAAAGAAATATAGTATTCGATTGTGAACGATTGGTATATCCTGTTATTTATTTTTTTTGTAAAGTACCTAGGTAATATGTACTATAGAGCTACCCGCAAAATAAATTTTCCCCTGTAAGTCAGCTGTATTTTTTTTTATTTTTCACCCTCCACAAAAAATACTCAGAACTCTCTGACACCTACATCGTGTTGGGCCTATGTCGGGCGCAGCGTCACATACGAATTTCATAGATGCCAACACATTTTACGGACGTTGTAGGCTGTAAAAGAAAATATGTTTGATATGAAAATATTTATTTAATGTAGTTATTTTCCAACATATCCCAGACCATAAATAACCTTAAAAATCTAAATAATGCAACACAATATTAAATACATAAACATAATAACTATGATGTACTCTCAGTCTTATTTATCGAACCGGTATTTGAAATTGTATATAAATCAAAAATAGATAATAATTCATCAAATATTAAACAGGCAAGTAAAAATTGTGTAAACATATCCAACATCTTAAAAGTATTCTAATCATATCAGAGTGAGATTGCACGATTAACACATGATCTAACTAAAAGAGATTTTTGTTAACATTTAAGTATTTATAATAAAACAAGGCATAAAATTAGGTTCCCACACCGTCACAAATTAGTTTTTTTTTATAATATAATATCGCTAGACGAACAGACCAACTATACGGTCCCACACTAAGCAACGCGTGTATTATGGGTACCGTACAATGGACTGAGCGCCGAACTTTGTATATAATACTTATATAGATATTAAACATCCATAGCTCGGGCACAAACATTCATGCTCATCACACAAAGCTTGTCCCTACCAGGATTCGAACCCGGGACCCTCGGCGCAGAAAGCAGAGTCTCTAACAATTGCGCTAATCAAGTTTAAGTACAACACTTTCCTTATTCCACCAATATAGCTCCCAGCTGAGTGCTCGGTAGGTGTAAACCATGTTTAGTAGGCCGAGAGCACTATCTTGGCATTTTACTCGTTCCACGTAATCATGACATTACTACGAGTATTGGAATATAACATATATATTGCAACAAATTAACTATTACACAGTATCACAATAGCAGATACACTCATGGTGTTTTTGTCCGTCCAAGAATGAAAAAAAATAAACGTTAAATTATTAGGGAAAAAATATATTATATGTATTTTCGTCATTTTGTATCCGCCCACACCAAATAATCATATTGTTATAAATCTTTTTATTCAACAAATACCCACGTATCAATATAACTAACTTCAGGAAAAGGGGGGTTTTGCTTGCTAGGGGCTAATCACTAACCAGGGAGATTATTATGAAACTTATCGCTCAAAGTGACATAAACATCAATAAATATTGCCAGACAAACACATACACTATACGGTCCCACAATGAGCAACGCTTGTATTATGGGTACTGTACAATGGACTGGGGGCGAACCCAGTATATATTACTTATATAGATACTAATCATCCATGACTTGGGTACAAAAAATCGTGCTCATCACAAAAAGTTTGTCCCTACCAGGATTCGAACCCGGGACCCCCGGCACTGAAAACAGGGTCACTGCCAACTGCGCTATAGAGGCCGTCCAAAAGATACACTACCTTTTTGTACGAACTTGACAATAGAAGTTTAAAAACTGTCGTAAGTGTGCTTGCATAATAAAGGCCACAACCTGGACTTATCTGATATTTCATTTATTAAATGCGATTTCATTGGGATAGTGTTTGAATAAATTTCGCTCTAAGCATACAACTATTCTGAAAACAAAAGATTTTTCTTATCTC
This sequence comes from Pheosia gnoma, assembly GCA_905404115.1. Taxonomy (NCBI): domain Eukaryota; kingdom Metazoa; phylum Arthropoda; class Insecta; order Lepidoptera; family Notodontidae; genus Pheosia; species Pheosia gnoma. The sequence continues at coordinate 4,287,097 of FR989894.1, read as the reverse complement.
AATCATTGTTCATAATAAAAATTATCTTTTGATCAAAAATATTCAACATGTTAATTTATTCAATTATCCAAAACGATAACTACTATATTCGTCGAGATTAATTTAAGCTCGGATTTTGACTACACCTGCTGAGTACAGCCCTTTGCCCTTTCGATCTCACAGTTTTAACTAATTATTTTGTTCAATTCACAATGGAAAGGCAGCGGCCAGTAGCGTAGCTGAAATTACATAGCATTTTCAACCTTATTATAAGGTATTCTGCGGTATATCGATGTAAAAGGCATAGTTTCCGTTTGAGACTGAGGCTTAAAAGGCCCGGGAGTGAATGTATGTCTTTTAAATTGTATTTCTTTTTAAATTTTCAGTAATATATTAGTAATAATTAGCAATTTTTAATGAACCACTGCTGGGCACGGGCCTCGCCTCGATGCAATGCAGGGAATTCACCACGCTAGCTGATCCAGTGCGGGTCGGCGAACTTCGCACGTCTTTCGACACCTATTCGGGTTCTCACAGACATGCAGGATTCCTCACGATTTTTTCCTTCACCGTTTAGCAAGTGATAATCATGGTTGAGAATAAGATTCGAATTCGAATTCGAATTTCAAGACGTAAAATCTAGAAATCCCAGAGAAATCATACAATTTTCAATAATAAAATTTAACAATTTTCCTATTAAATACATGTGTATCAGACCTTATACATTATAATAGTATGAATATGCAGTTGAGAAACTGCAAGAACAGGCCATTTGTGTATGACAATGATAATAAATTTGTGGAATGATTTTTGTTTTATTTTATCTAATAAATAAAGTGATACAATCTCCTATTTACGACAATTTATGACCCATGACCAAAGTGTTGTCAAGGTAGCTTGCAGTTAATTAGTTTCTTCACAGCGAAGTTGGTTGCCAGATGTAAAACATAGGATAAGCATTTTCATAATTTGGACCGTATTTGGCATTTCCCATAACTTCTGAAATCGAGACTTGCTTTATAAACGAAACAAAACGTAGAGCATGCCCTGGGCATATCGTATTACGATCGCTCGTCTCTTGTTAATTTACTATACAACAATGCAACTATCTACTAACAACACCAAAACAACAGATGCTGACATATCACAGCCTAATTTTTCCACTGTGGATCTTTTCAAACTCTTCCGGCCCCAAAGGTAAATATTTACCTTGTTTCAGATCTAAATAGTACAGTTTGTCTTTCTTTACGAAATTAGGATCGAAGCCCTCCTTTTGTAAATCAGTCTTCTTCATTTTAAATGTACCTGTGGAATAAAAGAATGTTTAATGTGCTAGAAAATTTGCACGTTCGCGTCAACTTAGTTTTATGCCTATCCCGGGTACACGTATTTGCCGAAATAGAACAATCCTAAACGTTCACCTAGGGTATATGCTATCACCATTCAAATTCCATTAAAATCTGTCCAATAGTTTTTAAGTCATGTGCGTTTAGAAATATAAAAATCAACAGCTATTTCGGCTTCTCTATCGATAGTAACGTCTCCTACGATTTATTTTTTCCATATATTATTCAATATACGGACAAGACTCCGTTATAGTGTCACTTTATGTTTCGGTACTTGTTGTTGAAATCATGAAAGTCATGTCCCTAACAATAAAACTTAAAGGTTGCAAACCTACAATAACACAATTAGTGTTAATTAAATACGATCCTTTATGTAGCGGTTTAAACAACGCTTCAATTTAACAAGTAGAAAAAGTTACACAATTGGTCAGCTGAGAACTGAAAGTGTATTTTCATTTATTTTGTAAACAAGGCAAGCGATAATAGAATTCATTTATTCACCCCTTTTCTGAAACTTGGCGTTGAAACGACAAATCATTCATGATTGCATCTATCTATCTATCTATCAGCCGATATACACGTCCACTGCTGGACATAGGCCTCCCCCAACGACTTCCACACATCACGGTCCTCCGCCACTCGCATCCACCGGCTTCCTGCGACGCGTGTGATGTCATCAGTCCACCTTGTGGGGGGCCGTCCTACACTTCGTCTTCAGATTCGTGGTCGCCATTCTAGAACCTTTCTGCCCCAACGGCCATCGGTTCTGCGAGCTATGTGCCCTGCCCACTGCCACTTCAACTTGGCGATTCTTTGAGCTATGTCGGTTACTCCAGTTCGTCTACGGATCTCTTCATTTCTGATTCTATCGCGTAGCGAAACCCCGAGCATAGCTCTCTCCATTGCGCGTTGAGCGACCTTGAGCCTTCTTATGCGGCCCATAGTCAGCGACCACGTCTCGGCACCATATGTCATCACTGGCAGCACACATTGGTTGTAAACCTTTGTCTTCAGACACTGAGGTAATTTGGACGAGAAGATATCATGCAATTTCCCGAACGCTGCCCATCCGAGTTGGATTCGACGGTTGACCTCTTTCTCGAAGTTATGTCTACCTAGCTGAACAATCTGCCCTAGGTAAATGTACTTGTCCACAACTTCGAGAATAGAGCTCCCAACGGCTATTGTTCTGGGTTGAACATGAACGCTCGACATGATCTTTGTCTTGTCCATGTTCATTTTAAGACCCACCTGTTGGGAGACTCTATTGAGGTCTTCGAGCATTGAGCTTAGGTCCTCCAGCGACTCTGCTATGACTACGATATCGTCTGCAAATCGAAGGTGAGAGATATACTCGCCGTTAATATTGATGCCGGACCTTTTCCAGTCCAGCAGTGTGATTTTGAAACCTCGGAACTCGGAATCGGATTCGGAACGGTAGTTTGCGTTTACGAAGTTATTTTAATAATGGTAGGAAATAGTAGAAAAAATATTGATCGCGAAATTTTAACTAATACGGGCTTTTTATGATAAAAAGCTTCAAACTTATAACCACACACATGAAACATTAAGTCAGACACTTGTTATTTTTGATATTCACGTTTCTAGGCCTATATGTTTTTATTATTATTTTTGCTGTACCGAACTTTGTAAACAAATACTGCTATTTTGATTTCCGAATTCGAAGATTGTTGACGTTTCTCGACGGAAAATCATTCCGATCCGACGATAACTTTCCGATGAGATTTATGTGTAGGAAGTCTTTCCGATGGCATTTAGTCTTTTTTTTACTCAATTTGATATTATACGAATTATTGGATATTGTTCTGGCTTTAATAGCAGAATTAAAGCCGTATTTTTGGATGAAACAATAAATACAATGCAATCCCAGTGGAGCTAAATGTATTTAGGTACCAACCTACTTATTTATTTAATTTAATACAATTTGTTCATTATACATTTAAAAATTATTTCATTCGCATCATTAATAAGACAAAAGCACATACTCAAACTTTATAGGGACGGACAGGGGTGAATACGCAGGTTCGGTTGCCAAACATTTTTAATAGATGGCGCTGTATCCTTGCAACCTAGTTTTTTATTTTTACACGAACAGGGAGCATCTATGTGACATGATGTTACAAATTATATAGGTAATCAACGTTCATTTTAGTTATTTTGTAATTTTCTCATAACAACAATACACAAACCTCAGACATAGATAAAACAAACTTTTTTTTCATTGGATTTGTCAGTTTACAAAGATCGGTACAAAAATTAATAAACTAACACGTAGGCTTAGAAACGTGAATATCAAAAATAACAAGTGTTCAATTTAATGTTTGATTTATGTGGTTATAACTATGAAGCTTTTTATCACAAGAAACTGTAATAGTTTAGATTTTGCGTTCAATATTTTTTCTACTATTTCCTACCATTATTAAAATAACTTCGTAAACGCAAACTACCGTTCCGAATCCGATTCCGATTTCCGAGGTTTCAAAATCACACTGCAGAAGCTTGAAGACATCTTCCAGTGCAGCGGTGAACAGTTTCGGAGATATGACGTCTCCCTGTCTCACACCTTTCTGCAACTGGATGGGATTCGAGCTCTGATCTTGGATCCGGACCGACATAGTGGCGTTTCTGTACAAACATCTCAGCACTTCGATATATCTGTAGTCAATGTGGCAACGCTGGAGGGACTGTAGTACTGCCCATGTCTCGATCGAATCAAAGGCTTTCTCATAGTCCACAAACGCTAAGCATAGTGGCCGGTTATACTCCTCGGTCTTCTGTATAACCTGCCGCAGCGTGTGTATGTGGTCTATGGTACTGAAGCCTTTTCGGAACCCGGCTTGTTCGGGTGGCTGGGATTCGTCGAACCTGCGCGTGAGACGATTCGTGACGACTCTCGAAAACAACTTGTAAACATGGCTTAGAAGTGAGATGGGTCTATAGTTCTTCAATAGGGTGTTATCACCTTTTTTGAAGAACAGTACCACCACACTTCTATTCCATGCTTCTGGCGTCGTACCTTCGTGTATGACGGAGTCAAATAGCCTCTGAAGGATTTTTAGAACTGGTGTTCCACCCGCCCTCAGAAGCTCTGTTGTGATTCCGTCATCACCTGGTGCCTTGTTGTTTTTAAGCTGTTTGAGAGCCATCCTAATCTCATAGAGGCTGACGTCCGGGATATCTTCGGTATAGTGTCGGGTAAGTTTAGCCCTTGGGTCTTCGGCTAAACTGTCAACAGGGGCTTGTGATGACGTGTATAACTGTCCATAGAACTTCTCGACCTCTCTCAAAATCTCCGGCTTGGACGAAACGATGTTGCCACAGTCGGTCTTCAACCTGGTCAGCTGTCGCTGCCCAACAGACAGATCTCTCTCAAATACTTTTGATCCCTTATTTTTCGCTATAGCCTCTTTAATACTTTCCGTATTAAATTGGCGGATGTCGCGGGTCAGGGATTTGGAGATCCGTCTGTTGAGCTGCCGATATTCCGACAAATTTTCTGAAGACTGCAACCCCATTTCGTTGCGTTCTTGGATGAGTTTGAGAGTTTGCTCCGAGAGTTTTTTGGTTCTATCTGTACGTCGGGGCCGAAAGAACTTTCACCCTACCGTATGGACAGTTTCCACGAACCTGTCATTGATGTCGTTCACAGTTTCGCATATTTCTAGGCCTTCGAAGCGGTTTTGTAGCTCGAGCTGAAAGATTTCGGGGTTTTGGATATGTGCTGATGTAGGGCGGAGCGTAGACCTCATCAGCCGACTTCTTTCCAGTTTGATGTTAAGATTCAGTGTGCCTCTTACCAACCGGTGATCACTGCCGGTTTTAACCGTGTTGATCACGGAGACATCACTGAATATCTGTCTTTTCGTCGACATGATGAAGTCAATCTCATTTCTCACGGAACCATCGGGACTTATCCAGGTCCATTTCCTGTTTGGCCTCTTCTTGAAGAAAGAGTTCATCATAAAGAGTCCCTCCTTTTCCAAGAAGTCGGCCAAGCGTTGTCCCCTAGGGTTCCTTTGCCCATATCCAAATTGCCCCACTCTCAGCTCTTCACCGCTTTGTTCACCCATCTTCGCGTTGAAGTCCCCCATCACAATAGTGTAATGTGTTTCGGAGGTTTGTATGGCTTTTGAGATGTCCTCATACATAACCTCAATTTCGTCGTCCGTGTGTGCCGAGGTAGGAGCGTATACCTGTATGACCTTCAGCGAATACCGGCTGGTAATTCTGAGTATAAGGTACGCTACCCTCGACGACACACTTTCGATCTTCACAATATTGTTGACGAGGGACTTGTGAACGACAAACCCGACACCACCCTGGGACAGTTGGTCGCCCTCCCTGTAGTATAGCAAGTTGCCGGATTTGAGGATTATCGTGTCCTCGCCCTCTCTTCGGACTTCAGATAATCCTATAATGTCCCAGCGTAACTTGGCTATACTTTCTTCCAGCTCTGTGATCTTCTCGTCGGTCCTTAGTGTCCTCGTGTTGTATGTGGCCAGGTCCAAACGTCGTCGGTTTTGGTAGCCGGATCTCTGCCGGGGATTCTTCGCACCCCCTGCCCTCCCGTAACCATGGCCGCTACCGTGACCAGGAATAGAAAGGCTGCCGGGGACTAGGGGCCGTTTTTTTATCGTGCTTGTCATTGGGGGGGGGGGGTTTTGCCATAGTCACCGCGCCTGGCAAGGACGAATTGGTGACCGCAGTGTGTTGTTGATTATACACGAGGGGGACGCTGCTGCCCGTCCCCTGGTCTGTCATGATTGCATAGCAAATCCTTTTTGTTGAGTCATTTATTGCATTATTTCTATTATTATTGATATTTAAAATTGAAACAGACAGGGCAAGATTATAGCCCGCTTCCCCGTCGCAATGAGGTGGTGTGCCCAATATAATGGCAATAGGTTCACCCCCTATTAATATACGACCAAATACCATCGGCGATAGTAAGTGCATGGTAGTGTATGTCCCCCCCCCCATCATCGTTTCCAACCATGATAATACTTGTCCGTGCCTCAGGGCACGGGCACGTTAAGCCGTCGATCCCACGCTTAGTCTCTCTCCGGTCATGTCGGATTGACGCTCGCAAATCACACTAATATTATAAATGTGAAAGTTTGGATGGATGGATGTTTGTTACGCAATCACGCCAGAACGGGTGAACGGATCTGGATGAAGTTTGTCACAGAGATAGATTATAGTCTGGAATAGCACATAGGCTACTTTTTGTCGCGGTAAAAAGGACATATTTTTTTAATCGCGGGTAACACCGCGGGGCGCAGCTAGTAGACTATAATATCTCTAGTGAGTTGGCTAGTCTCCTTTGAGATTGGCCGTAGTGACCGAAGTTCGGTCAGGGGGACACTTGACGCATGCAATAGCTCTCATCTCATGATGTGCATGCGTGTTTGGGAATGAGTTGTGTATATAGCGAGTGGTACTCACCAGTCATATCCATGCTGTCCATGAGGCGCACGAACACGGGCCTGGCGTACGCGGGCAGGTGCCGCGCCAGGTCGGCCGCCAGCTGCTCCAGGTCCAGCCTGCCGCCCGCGTCCACGATGCCCACCATGCCCGCGCGACCCTCCACGTTCGGCACCTGGCGGACGGACACTCATCACCGAATTTATACAATGTTTAAGCTAAGACCGATCGTCACACAAAAAAATATTGATTTCTTATATTTACTCGAATACTACACATTGAAATAAAACTAATTTTAAGAATTTTATCGCGTTTATTTTATGTTTTTACGTTCCCGACGTTTCGGCTGCTTTACAGCACCCATGGTCACGGGAGGACTGTGACAAAATTAGTATTATTAAGTAGATTTAATTAGAGGGCTATCTTCTATTGCAGAATGATTTGTAATGCCATTTGTATATTGATTAAAACATCAACAGATCATTTGAAATCGGTGCTTCGAGAATTTAAAAAAACTGTTCCGTTCCTTGGAAACGCACCTGCCATAAACTAAATATAAATAATTAAAGGTAAACTCACAAGTACTCCATAGACGACGGCGTCTCTATGGTCCACCACTTTGGATATGGCGGCCTCCACTTCAGTGGTGGATACGTTCTCGCCGCGCCATCTGAAGGTGTCGCCGGTTCGATCACGGAAGAACAGGTAGCCCAGCTCATCGGCCACTAGGATGTCACCTGGATGGACCATTTATTGTTATAGAAATTTTAGGCAACCTTGACAGTTGAAATTTCAACTTAAAATTGTATATCATATGGTTGAAATTTACTAAACAGTTACTGCGGGTTTCTGGGAGATATTTTTCTTTTTACGTCAAGGTCAACTGTCTCTGCATAAATTTTAAATTGAGTTTTAAGTGCCGTAGGTAGCTATACATATCACATAACATCATGAACAAGATGGGAGCAAAATAAAAGCATCCTTCTAACCGAGACGTACTTGATCGTACGCTCGCTTCAATTTGGCCAATCCTGAAGAAATTAGCCGCGTCCGAGAAGCCTTGCAAGGCTGCCTTGACTCCCTTAGTTAGTATGTAGCTAGCATGAGGCCAGTTTAATGGCAAGAAAAGGGATCGTATACCGCTATTGACGCTGCGATGTATGTAAAATCATTCTGGGTTCATTAGGTAACCCTATTTGTATATAATCAGTGATGTACCTGATAGGAAGGCGGAGTCTCCAAACTGGAACACGTCTTTGACGACCTTCTTGTCCGAGGCGTTCTTGTCCACGTAGCCCAGGTACTGGCGCGCCGGGTTCTCCGTCTGGATCTTGCCGATGAACACGCCCGGCTCGTCGGGCTGCGCCAACTGATAACGGATACTTAGTTGCTTTATTATGCCCCTCTAAAGACACACATCCAGCGCATTTTGCTACACACACTACACAAATATAAATTGGGGCAGGCTTTTGTTCAGCAGTGGACGACTTTCGGCTGATAAATGGATGGATGGATGCACACAGAAATATCTATAGAATTATTTAATTTGACGCATACATCTTAACGCGCTACAGTATTCCCAAGTTAGTGCCTTTAATTTAGGGCAGAAATATGCGGTATAGGGCTTTTTTTAGTGCCTAGATTTATTTAGGGCAATTTTTGGGGCGTAAATAATACCGCACCAATGTAAATAAAACGGGGGAAAATAGACAAAATGTTTGATGTCGGGTGTTGTAAGCTGCCCTCTGAGGTTCCCCTGTGCGCTTAGTCGCAGTATCTCATATTATAGTGGTATATTTGCCCTAATAAATTATTTGAAATTGGATTTAAAGGTATTTTGTATAATTTTATGGTTTTTTTCGAGTTGGTAGCCCTGGCACGCATGCACTCTCTCCGTCTCTGTTTGTTACAGATGTGAGTACAATACGCTATCCATTTCGCGCTAATTAGCAAAGGCGGCCTCTCCGAGGTGCTAATGTATGTACAACGTAACTGGTTCGTAACAATGACGTCATTCTGTTGTCTACAAATAACTTAATATGACACAGCAAAAATATATTGAGGTAATGCATGTAACGACACGTTTTTCTGGTTTTGGTATCTAGTAGGAATATGTTAATAGTAACTTCTGCCTTAATACAATACGCATAATGACTATAATCACCTGACAAAGTCCTCTGGAGTCCCGGATGGGGTCCCCGGTTTCTTGGTTCACTTTGATAATGGCTATAGGGTACACGCTGGGGAAGATACGGGACACAAAGCCGATGGCTCCAGGAGTGCCATCCGTATTCGCTGTAACAACAAAATTAGGTAATCACGAGTTATCCGGGTAAAGTAGCATGTTTAAAATTATAGCTTTCTGTTGAAAACTTATAATATGGCCATGGTTTACAACTATTTAGTTATTAATAAATAAGTACTATGTAATATTTAGTAATAAATATTTTGGCAAAGGAATGAACTATTTATTATTTGGCAGGGTGTAAAGGTGGGTTTGGAGGGTGTATGAGTGCGAGGGGTGTACAATATCTCAGTGTTTTAAAAACTCACCAATGTTAGCGTTCCCTTCAGTTGCGCCGTAGAATTCAATAACACTCTTTATATTGAATCTTTTGACGAAGTCCATCCAAATCTAAAATAAAAGTTGCCACTGTACATAATTATATTGAAATATCATTATATCTCTGCTTTCCGACTATCTGAAGTGTGTTATTTATGCTACGGTCACACCTTAGTGCACTAATTAGTCCTTCAATAATGTCACTAAGCAGATGTGGCCAATGGTTAACAGAATAGCTTACTGACGTCATTACTAATGACGGTAAACATTAGCTTTTTTCAGAACTACATATATTGACTGAGTTGTCTATGTGTTTTCTATAAATATATTATTGTTTTTTTGGCCACTTCTTGCCCTATTTACAACTTGATTTTGGCATTTCTGGCACATTGTAGCTTCGTAAGAAGGCCCAGTTTAAAAAGTGAGGTATTTATGTACTACAGATATGTACTTAGTTTTACGATCTCAATGATTGTTGTAGTAATGTAGTTCTAAATTGTAAGACCATCGTCATGTATTTGACTGAAGGACTGTATCCATGGTTATAAATAAAGATACAAAAAAATGTTTTCTCAATACATATATTTGCGTGCTATTGGGTTTCCTTTTCTGCTACAAAATTTCGTCGTCTACAAATTCAACTAGTCTATCGATGGGCTGTAAACCGTCCATCAGTCAACAGTTGATCAACAGTTTTTTTAACTAGTTTATCGATTCAACACCCGCGACTAATTTATTTACAGTAATTAAAAGGTTTTTTATTGTGTCAAATTTCCGAGTCCATTGTCCGCGATGATCAACATTTAACGTTAATGGACCAGTAGAACAAGGGAACAATGGAACTGAATGTTTTAACCTGACTTGATATTCAATGTAAATTAAGTTATTTGCCAAAAGAATGGTACAAAGGTCGCAGTGCAATGTCCAAACGAACGTCTGAACGGCTTGGAAAATAATTATAAACAGAGGTACAATTGAAGTTGGATCGCCGACCGTAAATACTGACGATTAATTTTCGACTTCAATAATTTAAAAATATATTGATTTCTTATATTTACGCGAATACTACTTTGAAATAAAAGTAATTTTACAAATTTTATATTATGCTTTAACGTTCCCGACGTTTCGGCTGCTTTACGGCAACCATAGTCACGGGAAGACTGGAGGGAACGTAAAATATTTATTTTTACTTTCAAAAATTATAACAACAGGCATTTTGTTGAGAACATTTTCATTTCAAATACGCATCCAAATTGCGACGTATCTATGTTATCTTATCTCGTAGAAAAATGCTTAGTGCTATGGCATTGTAGAACTTGTTATTAATTTGAGTATATGTCGCACCCTCAGAACGATAGGGGCTCAACTCAAAATTATGAATTCAAAATTATGCTTCAAAATTATGGTTTTAATGTATGTTCTATCCGATGAATATTAAAATAAAGGCGTTTTTATGATAGAAAAAGCTTATTATATTTCCGTCTCTTTGACACCGGTACTTTTCGTCCTCCCCATTCGATTGGAAAGATCTTTGATTGCGATTTCCCAAAAAAAAAGATTTTTGAGCTGAGCCCCTATCATTCCGAGGGTGCGATGTGTAAAGGATTTGTGTCTGACCTGCTGGCGCAGTCCGTTGCCGTAGACGACGCGGACCGCGTGCTGCGTGTCGCTGGGCGCGGCCGGCGTCGCCAGCACGTAGCGGCACATCTCGCCGATGTAGTGCGCACCCTGGCATGCACAGATAGTTATATATCATGCATTACTAAAACTAATCAAGGAATTTGTACGGAGAATAATCACGATATATCATATCAGCAGGCGAACACACCACCTATACGGTCCTACACTAAACATCGCTTGTATTATGAGTACCGTTCAATGGAATGGAGATAATAATTATATAGACATAAAACATCTATTACTCAGCTAGAAACACTCGTTCTCCCCACACAAATTTGGTCCCTACCAGGACCACCGTGGGGTTTTTGTTAGTAGTAGTCCAACAGGGATGTGAGTTATTACTTGCCTTCCCGAGGTTCGTTGATGAAGATTTCTCCACATTAAAAAAAACTAATCTAGTGGTTGCGAGGATAACTGCTGGCTCATGTGCATGCCATTCCCCCCACCATGCCCCCCTCCCTCGCCTAACAAAGCGGGAGGACTACAGCAGGGAAAATACAGTGTTAGACAGAAATAATCCTGCATAGCGCGCTCCACTTCCCTGGAGCTTGTAGGTATCCATCAGAACATCCCGGTATTAAAATAAAACAATCAAATTACTCACGGTGGCTTTATACTTGATGCAATCAGGGAAGTACTGTGAAGCTGAGAACTTGGGCTTGAGAACGACCGTACAGCCCAGAATCAGGGCCTGGCCCACGCTGATCACGCCGCCCGCCGTGTGGTACAGGGGCAGGGGGCAGTACAGCACGTCGGTGCTCCTGAGACCCATGTAGTAGATACCCGTCGCCATGAACACGAACCTGGAAGACGGAGGTAATTAAGAGGCAGCCCCTTTCAATTGCGGTGACGTTGAAGCAGCATCGTTTCTCCAAGCGTTACGGTGAGCGTCGTCCGTCTCGCTCACACCATATGCTTGTTAAATGTGAATGACAGTGACAGCATGCGTTCTTGATGACGTGACGATAACATTAAGGAGTTCCTGTTTACCTTACAGATCCCATTATATAGGCGAACTAAAGGTTTTATATTTGAACCTATGATACTTGAACTGGTAAACTTAAAAGTGAGAAGAGCAAAAATTCGATAAAAAAAACCATGTTGTTAAAATCTCCTGATGGGATACGATACGATATCGATCTACGACATTTAAGATGATTTTGTTTTTGGTCAGGATCAATTGCTATACCTGGCATTGGATATAACAGCCGCCTTAGGTAGCCCAGTGGTTCCAGAGGTATAAATGTACAACAGTTTTCCTTGGAAGCCGTCGCTGTTGGCCAACGTCCACGGTGCTGGCGCCGTGGTCTCCAGCAGGTTGGTGAAGTCCGTGAACCCATTGGTGACTTGCAACTTGGTGTTTGATGCGTTCAATGGCCGTTGGGAGAACGTGAATAACTTTAGTGACGGGCGGAGTTCACTGAACACGTCTTGGACAGCTGAAATTGTTACATTTGATACTACAGTCCGTCCAACAAGCTAAGCAGCTTGTGACATGTTGCAAATCCGTCACTTTTGTTTTCATTATTAAAACATTATCGTACGACATCATATATTATGAATGTATTGCATAACCTGATCGTAATTATTGCAATGCATTATTGCAATTTTAAAATGATATGTACTAACTTTTATAGCCAATATCTTATTGAATTGTTGTAAACAATATACATCAACCATCATAGGTATTAATAATAAAATCCATTAAGTATCATTAGCAAATGCCTTACCAGACTGATAATCCTCGGAAAATATAAGCACGTCGCATTTAGCCACGTTGATGGAGTGTAAAAGGGCATTGCCTTTTTGATTGGTGTTGATAAGTGGTGATATAGCGCCCAGCCTCGCCGCGCCTAGCCATAAGGCCGGCTGCTGCGGGCAGTTGTTTACCAGCAACGCGACTATGTCGCCCTTTTTAACCCCTTGAGCCTTTAATACTGCTGTCACTCGGAGACTGTAGTTTTCCACCTGGAATAAAGCAACAATCAAATAGGAATCATACTAATATCCACTGGCAGAATACTCAAATGCTTATATCAAATAATATATCTATTTTTGCGACAGCTTTTTTTTTTAAAGTTTAAATGATGCATATGGGAGTGGGCATTTACTTCATAAGCAATGGTTTTTCCTTATTCAAATAGAGCCGTGATCTAGGCCCTACTTACAGGTGGCCTTCACAGCATCACAAAAAAGTGTTTTCAAAATACCAACTTAAGTTGAACTCTGGACCTTTACTAAGGTGGATAGACCTACCTTACAGTAGAACTATAAAAAGTTGAATATTAATTAGGTACAATGACAAACATATTATATACTACAAACCTCTTTGAATGTCCATACTTCATCTTGGAATAAGAAGCATGGTTTATCAGGATGCCTGCTCACTGTCTCATGAAACATATCTGGTAGGGTGAGGTCCTTTTTGGACAGCTTCCTTGTTACCCATAGTATGTTAATGTATGTAAACAAAGCCCTATAACAAAATAAATAATTTAATCTATTCCGTTCCTTAGCAGTTCAAGGAATTTATTGGAAACATGTAAACATATAATATAGATGATAAGTAGGTACTTTCATACAGAATCTTAGAAGGGAAGGTAACAGGAAGGCTCGAAAGGAGAAGACCAATGAGTTAAATAAAAGAAAGGGATGTTAATTTAGCATAAAGTGGGAAAATACCCTATAATAATAGTTGGATCTTGCTGGTATGTATTGTAGATAAAAAACTATTAGGTTAGTAGGTAAGTTAATAATGAGATGACGTGCCAATTAAAAACTCCTTACCTTAAATCCCTTGGTGCTGTTCTCAAAGCCACGTAACACCATCGCGCATGAAATACACTCAGATACAAGGAGGCAAGAGCCGCAATAAGCACGAGGGTACATAATACCCCTTGGGATACCAATACAGCGGCGCAAATCGCCAAAGCGGAAGCCAACACGAGCACCATTACGACTGCTTTCCGCAATGAAGTGCGACGAACTGCCGTTCGACGACCCACTCTCCGAGCATCCACTGATCCACGCTTGTTCAGCTTGTACTGTAGTTCATTCGCTGACAATAACTTTATATGAACGATAAATAACGGGACAGTACATCCAGTCCCACAGAACTTAAAAGTCTGTGCCCAGACCAAGACAGTCAGCAATATAAATTCAGCAACACAAACCAATCGTTTCTTTCATTAATTATCAGCGACAGAAATCGATCAATTATCAATTATAGATTTGATTTGAACGAAGGAAAAAATCATACTTCAGTTATTGGTTGGACCATGGAGTTTCAGGTTATAAAAACAACAAATGACAGTGGCATTGATGTTTTTCGCAGTGCTGCCAGTGTCTAAAAAATTTATATAATCACTCACAGCTCACTCATTGCTTAGCCATAATCATTATTTTGAGGCAATCGTCTCAATTTAGGACGTCCTAATTTAGGATTCGATTTGCCCTACACATTATCCGATTTCATCCGATAATTAGGATCGGATCGGAAAGTGTTTAGCCTGCTTAAAGTATGAACAAGAGTAACTCATAGCCTTATCCCTAGTTCGCATGTGCCACTGACACGTACTAACTACTGAACAAAAGATAAATATCGTCGCTTCCGCCAATAAGATTTTTGCGCTGATATTAGAGATATAGGTTAGTGAGTGTCCTCCAGATTAGCACTACTGTGCTCTTAGGGGCCGGAGATTTTATGATAGTAATTTTGTTCTTAAAGTGACGAATTAGTCGAATTACGAGTAACTCGGCACTAATTCGGCGTAACAAAATTAAAAGTAGTTTTTTTATGATGGCAATCTATTTCAAAAGTGAGGTTATGGGCTATGTGTTTATTTCTTACTCGAACGAATAATTTTCTTTCTGTGATGTGTCAATGAATGAGATTTTGAGTAGTTTTTAATAAAATGTAAATTTTAACATAACGGTATTATTAAATTCAGCAATGGCAGTGGTTATTGAAACAACACTCGGCGACATCACTGTGGATTTGTATCTTGACCAACGACCTGTAACATGTTTGAACTTTTTGAAGCTATGCAAAATGAAATATTACAACTTCAACTTGTTCCACACGATCAGAAGTGGTTTTATAGCTCAAACGGGTGATCCGACCGGGGAAGGATCTGGAGGACAATCTGTATTCGGTCTCCTAGAAGGTCCAGAGAAACGATTCTTCTCAGGAGAGAAGATGCCAAAAATTCGCCATACGGACGCCGGATTAATTTCCATGGTGTGCACGGATGATATGATGGTAGGCTCACAATTTTTCTTTACCCTAGCCTCTGATCTGGACTCGTTGGATGGTGTACATTGCGTTATTGGTGAAGTCACTGAGGGTCATGACGTTCTTAGAAAGTTAAATGATGTTATATGCGACGAGGGTCACCGTCCATATCGCGATGTGAGGATAACGCATACAGTCGTTATTGAAGATCCATTTAATGATCCGCATGGACTAAGAGCACCATCAAGATCTCCCTCACCAAGTGCTGAACGTCTCAAAGGTGGCAGAATTGCTCCAGATGAGGAAATAGATGAAGCACAGGGTAAAAGTGCAGCAGAAATACAGGAGATGATTGATGAGAAAGAAGCAAAGGCAAGAGCCACTATTCTAGAGATTGTAGGTGACCTACCAGATGCAGATATTGCTCCACCTGAGAATGTACTCTTTGTGTGTAAACTTAATCCTGTCACTACTGATGATGACCTAGAAATTATATTCAGCCGATTTGGTAAAATAGTCAGTTGTGAAGTCATTAGAGATAAAAAGTCTGGTGATTCATTGCAATATGCATTTATTGAGTTCTCAAATAAGAAATCGTGTGAAGATGCTTATTTTAAAATGGATAATGTGTTGATTGATGATAGACGAATTCATGTTGATTTCTCACAGTCAGTATCTAAAATGAAGTGGTTGGGCAAAGGAAGGGGCGTTAAATATTTTGATGATAATGAAGCTAATGATGATTATGGTACACTAGAAAAGACGAGAAAAAGATCCAGAAGCAGAGATAGAAAAAACAAGAATGACCATCGCATTGATAGAAATAATCATTTAAGTAGCCAACAACATGATAGAGACAAGGATAGGGTCAGGCACTCTGATAGACATAGGTATGATAACAACACCCATGAGAACTCACATAGGCATAGAAGCAGAAGTAGGACTAGACATGAAAGACCTAAAGAACAATCTAGAAATGAGAGAAGTAAACATTCTTATGATAACAACAGAAATTCTGAGAGAGATAGAAAAGAATACAAGCACAATGAATCTAGTAAATCTGAGAATGACAGGAACAGGGAAAATTCAATAACTCATAAACCAAGATCTACACCAAACAGGAATAAAAGAACAGAAATACCTAGAGAACAAAAACAAGAAAGACTTGAAAATGAGACACACAGAAATGATAGATCTGACAAAAAGTTGGAAGATAGAGCAAAACGTAAAAGGGAGGATAGAGAACAATCATGTCATAGTAATAAAAAAACTAAATCAGATAATATAGAACCAAGGACCCCATCACCTATTATTGAGAAGAAAAAAGAGAAGGTCACAAAACACCACAAACAATCAGCCAAAGCAAAGAAAATAGATAAAGATAAAAGAAATGCTAAAAAGAAACGTAAAGCCTCTACTTCATCATCAGAAAGCTCAACAGAGTCAAGTTCAACAAGTAGTGAATCCAGTTCTTCCACAGAGGAGGACAAAAAGAAGAAGACTTTAAAGAGGCGAAAGAAAAAGTATTCTACATCAAGTACTAGCAGTGATAGTAGTACATCTAGTTCTTCATCAAGTTCAGAATCTAGTACCTCTTCTTCGAGTTCTGATAGTGACTCAAAGAAGAAGAAGAAGAAAAGAATAAAAAATAAAAAGAAACAGTTATAGAAAAGCATAAATTGCATACAAGCAATGTTATTATTATGACCAAAACTTTTGTGTGTATATTCCCCTTTATTTTAGATTTAAGTATCCTGAATGTACATATTGAGATACTTAGAATTCTAAGCCACAAATTTATTCCATATGGCCATTTTATATAGTGTTTGGTTGATGTATTAGGATTTATAGTTTTGCTGAAAAAACTAATTTGATTATGTATGTACATAAATGCATCATTCATCAATATAGTAATATAAAATTTAAAAAAACCTTATTTTCACAATCATTGATATTATAATTGAATCATAGTTTTATGTTTGCATTTTAAAATTAATTAGGTGAATAGTTTTTTTCCTTGCATTTTATAGTATACATTTATTTGGTTTATATACTCCATTGCTTTATAGGTACTCAACGAAAAATAAAGTTTAATGTTAATCTACTATGAAGTACATAATTACTAAAGCACTACCTGTAAGCATATTATGAGGTAGTTTCAATTTGATTTAAGCTTCTATCTAATGCTGGGGTGTAAACACAGACCTGCAGAAAACAATGTGGTTGGTCCGAGTAGTACAAAGACATCTTTATCTTTTATTTAAGCATGTAATAATTTAGTATATGCGAACAATAGTAGATAGTAGAGGTCTCAATTCGTAAATACGTACAATTCAATTCAATTGAGTGAATTCGGATGATATTATTAAAACAGTGCCTTAGATCTATTATTTGAATTTAAGTGTGCTCCTTCAAATAATTAGAGCATAGTTGCAGCAATTTCTTAGTTTTTCTCAAAATGTAATTTCACACTTGTTTATGCACGTATTTAAACATTGAACTATAGAATTCTATTGGTATGAGATAGTAAATATTCATTACCTTCCATTTTCTTACGTTTGGCTTATCCAATATAGAAATCGTATTAGTTAATTTATAGATGTAGGTACTATTAAGACTATTTTTGTATGTATGATTAAAATGTGTTTTGCCGTCAGCAAACATTTTGTTTTAATAAACACAGGATAATAGGTATACGGAATACCCACCAAGGTATTTACGGAGGTATATAATGGAAACTATTTGAAAAGGAACATTAATTTATTTCTTAATATTAAACTTATTCAAATAATAACACACTGGAAGACTTAGCTGCAACTAGCTGTTTCCCGCGACTTCGTCCGCATAGACAAGTCACCTTAATAGGTGACTTGTATTTATTTATAGAACAGCCCACATCTTTACTTGCAAATTAACTATCACAATACTATATAAAAATCCTAACAACCCTTACTATAGAAAACTACTTGACACTGGCAAAACTGGCTCTATTTTGTAGCCGATTGCCATCAAAATAAATGAACAAGAACCCTTTATTATGGTAGGTATGAATAAATAATTATAATGAACCCATAAACCTATAAGTTAATTATACGTATAGGTATTTCTTGTCATGTTTACATTTCCACATACTGGGAGCAAAGCATGAGTGCATTTGGAATCAAAATAAGTAAAGTCAGAATTTCGCTGTCGATTTAAAATAAACCTAACATAATGACAATTGTGATTTTTGGTGAATAAACTTTTTTTTTAAATTCAGACCAAACATAATTATTACTAATGCGCTTGAAGCACAGCTTCAAGGGCATTTGTAATTTGGTAGGTATACGCTTTACGGTATACGAATTACGAATCATCCTGTAAAATAATAATAAAAAAAATACAACCGAATTGAGAACCTCCTCCTTTTTGAAGTCGGTTAAAAATATAGTAGTAAATCTATGACGCTAGAGTAAACAATATAGCTGTTTTTCTACCGAACTCGCGTGAATACATTATCAGCATATTTATTACGTACTTGCATCATCTAAGTTACATATTAAGATATATATAGTCCTGTTTTAATAGATCAATGGCATAGTCTGTAATCTCTATAACATTAAAAATAAAATCACAGTCTAATTTGTCCGGACATAATCTTTTCGTATTCCTCAATATCTAATTTTACATATTTACCTAATTTCGGTTCTAAATAATATAATTTATCTTTTACTATTGATGGGTTGTATCCCTCTTTCTGAAGATCTACTTTCTTCATCTTGAAGGTTCCTGTGAACGAAAATTCAATGATTTTAATATAATTTATATTGAACTTAATACGTGCTGTATTCATCGTTTGTCTCAGTCCTTTGCAACATACACGTAGCTGGACCCACGAACCTATTCGTAGTTTTGTATAGTAGGGATGCGACGTATTTACGTTACCAAGTTTTAAAACTAGGGCTTCGCTTCGAAGTAGGGTGCCCTGGTACGGGCGGGAAATACTTGCTAGTGTGAAAGTACCTACTTGCTAGTAGTGTCTGAGACCCAGCTTCCAGGGCTAAAAATACTTGCATAATTCAGGTATTTATAAAAAGCAGGGTAATTCAGAACGTATATACTCACCCCTGGACATGCCTCTTTGTCGGAATTAAAGAAAATTGTTATGAACAAATTTTTTTAATGGATTTGAAAATTCTGACTTCAAATAATGTTAACAAAGCACAGGTTCAAGGGCAGTCTACTCTTTCTGAATCATCCTGTTTATATTTTTTTCGAAATAGTAAATGCTCTTACCAGTCATATCGACACTGGTCATGATCCTAATGAATATGGGTCTCGCGTATTTGGGTAGGTCTTTCGCGATGTCTTTGGCGAGCTTGTCCAGGTCCAAAGTGTTCCCCGAGTCCACGATGCCGCACATGCCCGCCCGACCGTCCGTGTTGGGAATCTGAGGGAGAAAGAAACACTAATGAATAGGTATCATAACCACAAATCTATCTTAAATATTGGAGATAGGTAGTAAAACTACTTCCTCGGGTGAGTCAGGTAAGCTACTTTTGACAAATCTGTGGCTCAACAAGTTTGTTTAAGTGATATTGGATCATTGGCGCTCCAGAAATACTCAACGGTCAGTATTTTTTTTTTAATATTGTTTCGATTTCAGAGAGACGGTTTATTAGAAGGGTGCAAGAAATCGACTACCTAACTTCAATAATAGAGATAGGTTCTTCACCTCCGTGCAGATAATGTTAGTTTTTTCCACCTGTACCTAAAATATGATGCCAAAGCTAAGCAGCACTTGTAGGTAGAGATTCCATCATTCAGCCACATCTAACCTGAGCCTGACAGTGGCATTGAAGGAGGCCGAATAATGGAATCGCCTCCACCCTGACAAAAGTTTGCCCCAACTTCTTAGTCTGTACTTATGCTGACAGTAACTTTACAATACTTTTACTGCCAGATAGAAATATGGCTAGTATAACTCACCTCGACGCCATAAACGACAGCGTCTCTTTGGTCGGCCACCCTGGATATGGCGGACTCCACTTCGGCCGTGGACACGTTCTCGCCGCGCCAGCGGAACGTGTCGCCCGTACGGTCCATGAAGAACAGGTACCCCAGCTCATCCGCCACCAGGATGTCACCTGGCAAGTCATAAACGAAATTTTGTACCAGCTACCAGTGCCCGCGATAATGTTCGCATATACTTTAATTTTGTGGCTATCCCGGGGAATATACCTTCCATTTCATGTTGGTCTTGTTATAAAGTACTACCATGTCAAGTTTCATCAAAATCAAATAGTAAAACAGATAAAAATAAATTCCTTAAATGGCGTGTTCAGTTCGTCGACGTCGAACATAATTTTTAATCTTCTCTGCAATTATATTTTTTCAGTAATAGGTATTTAATGTACAAACAGACACAACTTAGTTACGGTCTTATACGTAGGCAGGTATTTATGAGAATTTGTCCTAGTATTTCTGTGAAGACGACAAAATGCTGAAAACTGCCTCTTGAGAATGTATACCAACCAACCTGAAATGAAAGCTGAGTCTCCGAAGTTGAATACGTCTCGTACGATCTTCTTGTCGGAGGCCGTCTTGTCTACATATCCTAAGAACGCCCTGGAAGGATTGTTCGGCTTTATCTTCCCGATAAATACTCCAGGTTCGTTGGGTTTTGCTAGCTGTGAAAATATATAAGGGCTTGTATTTCCATATGACAACCGGTTATAGAAAGATGTGCAACCAGTGCACTCATATTTCGCCATTAGGTATAATTTACGATGTGGAGGCATTTTTGTGTATATAATTTTATTTTTATTTTATTATACAACTATTAATAAGTATTTTTTAGTTTTTTGTTTTTCCATGTAAATAACTCTTGTACATAATTTATTGAAATAAAAATGTATTATTTTATTTTATTTATAAGCAGGAATAGGTGGTTATTATAAATAGGAATGTTTCAAACTTCTTGCCTCACATATAGCCCATATATAGAGGGGTCCTCTATATATGGGCTCTATACTTTTTTAAGCGTCAATAGCCCTGCGATTAAAGGGGCTGCCCACATAACTATGAAGTTCTGGGTTCGATCTCCAACTATCTTTATGTACCTGACATAATCCACGTGCGTTCCTAATAGGTTCGCCGGTTTCCTGGTCCACTTTGAGAGTGGCGATTGGATAAACGGCCGGTATTATTCGCGACACGAACCCAATAGCGCCTGTCTTGTTGTCGATGTTCACTGAAAAATGGTAAAAGTTATATCGAGTTTAGAATTTTGATGTAGCTAAGAACTCCTCAAGATTTTGTTGATTTTTATTTACAACTAGCTGTCCCAGCGAACTACGTACCGCCTCAGAATCAAATGTGTGAGAAAATGAATCACCTTTAAGTGTTTTATCTCAAATTTTAATAGTTATTCTGCTATTCGGGACGGAGACATTAAAAAAATCTAAGATCATAAAAATCGGTCCACCTGTTCTTCAGTTATAAATTGTGTGACTAACACGACTTTGTTTATATATATAGATTCTCATTTTTTTAAAGTGTATTAGAAAATATTTTACTGCTCACCTATGTTAGCATTTCCTTCAGTAGCGCCGTAGAATTCAACGACCTTCTTTATATTGAAACGCCTCACGAAATCGCTCCAGATCTGAAAATAAATATTCTTATTACCCAAACGTCCTTTCGTAGCCTATAGTAGTCCTACCTAAAATGATATACAAATAATAATATATTTACCTATAACAATTGCTAGCTAGACAATATTTAGATTTGATTTTCATTCGCGGTGCGCACGACTAGGTAATAGGTAATTGGTCCACAGAACATATCTTGATATCACGATATGTTCTGTAACCATTAACCTGTTTGTGTTTGCCAACTGGGATTTACGTCATATATTTAATGGTAATAGAGGTGAAAATGTCATACTTTCACACACGTACGAGTAATTTAATAATGGAGAGACAATTAAGTAGGTATAAGCAACTTACCGCCGGTCTCATGCCGTTGCCATAAACCGTTCGCACTGTGTGTTGCTTGTCGGTGGCGGCGGGCGGGGTCGTTAGCACGTAGCGACACATCTCACCGATGTAGTGAGCCACCTTATAACACATTTAAAAACATATTACAGCTGCAACAAGGGTCTACCACCGAAGAAGCTGAATATTATTAATTTTACAATACTATTAATATTATCGTAAGACGAACACAACAACTGTACGGTCTCATATTAAGCAACGCTGTATTATGGGTAGTGTACGATATACTGGGCCCCAAGTCTGTTAACATAATCGATTCATAATCGAACAGCAACCGCATAGTAACTGTCACTTTTCACAGATATCCCATACAATATATGTGGCAGTTACTATGCGGTTGCTGTTCGATTATGAATCGATTGTGTTAACAGACTTGGGGCCCTGGTGACGATCCCACATCCATGACTGGGGTACAAACATTCGTGCGCCTTCTACTACGTTTACTGGTGATGACGCGGATTTGTTTCTTTAAACAGTATTATTTTCGGGACTTTAGTACTTATTTTGAATTAGACTTTGAATTGCGTAGTTTATTTTGAAGTCTTTGTAACTCCAGTGTAGTCCAAACTCTATCAAGTGGAATTTCTAACAGAGCACGTACATCCATAGAGGTACCTTATTGTAGGTAAATAGGTTCCTATAAATATCTAACAAGTACCTAACACCGTTAAATGAATAGATCTCTATGATAATAATTAATTTTAGTTTCTCGTAAAAAGTAACATTTTACAACTAAAACTTCAACGTATCCAAGATAAGTCATCAAAATCATCATTACATAAAACATGAAGTAAAACTCTCTCTATCACATTAAACGTAAACATTAAAATCTGCTTATTGCAATCAAATAAGAGATTATTTGCTTCCCATTATGTAATCTCTGCATGCTGTACATAATGTTCTGTACTTTCGCTGAACTTTCACTTACCGTCGCATTGTATTTGATGCAGTCTGGAAAGTAGGCGGACGCAGAGAACTTAGACCTGAGGACGACGGTGCAGCCGAAGATGAAAGCTTGGCCCATTGTGATGCAACCGCCAGCTGAGTGGTACAAAGGCATGGGGCAATAGATGACGTCATTTCGACGCAGACTGCCGAGATAGTGGACGCCTGACGCCATAAATACCATACTGAAAGGACGAAGAAAAAGGATTAAAAACCCCCTTATACTCGCCATTTTTTTTTAAATGCGTGAGACTGCGCGTATAGATTGAAGCGCTGAATCAAATTGTTGTTTTTTTTTAATTTATAAGGAATCCACCATATCGACAAAAAAGCTCTTGTTGCGTTAGATTTTATAAAATGAGCTATCCTGTTTGAATAAAAAAGTCTAGTAGTAGGTATATTGATTTCTTATATTTACGCGAATACTACAAGACCACAAGTAACAACTAAATATGCGGGTACCCTGGTTCAAACTATGACACTAGGACGTCAACCACCTTAGTCCTCCCGTGACCACGGTTGCTGTAAAGCAGCCGAAACGTCGGGAACGTAAAAAACGTATAATAAACGCGATAAAATCCGTAAGATTAGTTTAATTTCAGTCTAGTAGTTAACTTTGTATAAATATAAATAACGCGGCTCAAAAAACGCTACCCACAGATTACGCTCATGAGGCCTCCCTCACCCTATTAGAGATAATTGAATAGAATAATTGCAGTATGGGTTTACGTCGTGTTTAATTTAAAACTCATCATAAAAAATTCTTGCGGTCGCCATCGTGACCAGCTTGCGTAATCAGTTGCGCATATTTTTTTATTCGCACTTTTTATGATCAATGAGTTAGGTATTTTCTTAATTTGCAACCAGTTGCCAAGAGGGAATACCTACTTTTACCGCCACGGCAATGGGGTTTCGTGACGAGTGAATATTGTTGAAGATCTTATTAATGTAGAGGCACTTACCGAGAAGAAGAAATGACAGCTGCTTTTGGTAAACCAGTGGTTCCCGAAGTGTAAATGTACAACAGTTTGCCGTTGAACCCTTCCCCTTGTGACAGCGTCCAAGGAGTTGGGCTCGTGTTTTCGAGTAATGCGGTGAAGTTGTCCGGAGACTCTACGACCCTCACAGCATCATCTGATGTATTCAGTGGTCTTCTTGTGAATTTGTACAGCTTTATTGCCGGGTTTAATTCTTTAGAGATGTCTTGGAAAGCTGTAAATGAATTGTGTTCTCAAGAAAATATTCTTATACTCGTATAGCTAGTTATGTGCATGAAAACACTCTACCGTCCGTGCGTAGCCAGACTAAAGTCCAATACAAACTGTTTAAAAATGTAAGCGCCTTAATTACATTAGAATATTTCGGCAACTCTACTAATACAGTAATATAAACCAAGCCTATTAAACGAAATATGTATGCTACTATCTTGAGCAACTGTGAACCATAACGCAATTCACACGCACGATGCTCACGAATCACAGAATATGCTAATAACAAAATCGTAACATAAAATATATACCAAAAAACATAATACTAGTTACTAGTTTCAATTTCATAATATAAAAAGTTACACACCTTGGGCGAATTCATCACTGTATATGACGACGTCACATTTGGCCACGTTGATAGAGTGCAGGAGGGTGTTGCCGGTCTGGTTGGTGTTGATGAGGGGCGCGACGGCTCCCAGCCGGGTGGCCCCCAGCCAGATAGCCGGCATTTCCGGGCAGTTGCCGATCATGACGGCCACCGTGTCCCCCCGCTTGACCCCCTCAGCTTTGAGAACCGCTGTCGCGCGAAGACTGTATTCTTCTACCTGGAATATTTGGATAAAGTTTACCTAGGCACCGACCTACTTGTAATAATTTACTGGGTATCGTTAAATAAATTAGCCTTAGTAGGGAGCAAACTTAGCAGTGATAGCTAAGTTGGTAGAACGCCTCAGTAACGAGGATCGCAGGTGCAAACCCCGGCTCGCACCTCTGGCTTTTCTGGATTTCATGTGCGAATCTCATTTTCAACCACGATTATCACTTGCTAAGCGGTGAAGGAATCATCGTGAGGAAACCTGCATGTCTGAGAGAACCCCTCGAAAGATATGTGAAGTCCGCCAACCTGCACTAGGCCGGCATCGTAGACTATGGCCTAATCCCCCTCGCATTGAGAGAAGGTCCGTGCCCAGCAGTGGGACATTAAAAAGGGCTGGTATTATATTATGAATATATAGGAAGCAAACTCTTTATGAGAACGTTCTATTGAATCATTCAAACTTAATGTCAGTATGCATAATGTAAATTTAAAACTAATTGTATGGGTCAGGTGCAGTCAGTGGATAAACCTTTAGTAGGTGGGTAAAGTAGCAATCATGCACGATTTCCCGGGGACTCTCTTTACCGACACCTACCGCGCGAGCTGGCTCTAACGGTTCAAGACGTCTTACCTGCTGGAAAGTCCATGTTTCGTCTCCAAATAAAAAACACGCTTTTTCAGGATGTTTTTTTACCAGCTCATGGAATATATCGGGCATGGACCAGTTCTTTTTGGTAAAGTTTCTCGTCAGCAACAATATTTTGACGTAGCAGTATAGCGCTCTGAAACAGAATTGACAATTTCCTGAAACATTTATCTAGCTTTGGTGTAAATTTGCTGTGGCAATCTATACATATAATAAAAATGTAACTAATCGCTGTACATGAAAAATATATGAGAAAATCTATTATCAGGAGCCTTTTTCAACGCAATAGTACCCAAAACGATGATTATTAGATTGTTTGTCCATTTTTCTGTGCGTTTGTGCGCGCTAATCTAAGAAACGGCGTAACCGATTTGGGTTCACTAATGTATTGTGGTAAGCTTCACTTAAAATCATCAGTTCATTAATAAAAAAAGTTCTATCAATTTAAAGACTGGTTCATATATTTGTAACGTTGAGCAACTCTATAGTGAATATTCATACGGTCGTAACATTATGTAAAATATCCGTCATTATCACTACCGTCGCAAAACGAGCAGTGCTATAAGTTTGAAGCCATGTCTATCTGACGTATCCATGTTTAAATCTGTGGCTTCGTAGTCCACAAACGGATGGATTGATTTCAATGTGTTTTTTTTTAAGTTGGGATGTACGGAATGTTTCTAAGTCATGTTAATGAAAATCGGGTCAACGGGTCCCAAATTTGTTTGTATAACATCACAGCACGGCACGTGTATGAATGTACAGCCGGAGGTACAAAGTTTTCGGTAATAACCGCTCGTGCGAATAACTATATAATTATAGGTACACATACAGGTTGATTCTGAATGGGTATACTAACCTTTGAACCTGCGTTTCAAAGGTTTATAATATACAATAGGTATTCCTTAAACATTTTAAGAAAACGTAAACGTATAAAAAAACCGTTTAAAATGTATCATTAATATTTTAATTAACCACTGTATCAAAAACACGTAACAAAAATGCGCAGCTAAGCGAACCCTGATGTATTTTAAAATTAAATATTATTTTACGACATGTAAAGGTATTTTTTTGGTTTTGGGATTTTTTAATCTTTAATTGCACTTATCATTATTATATAAATACGCACCACCTACATGTTTATTTACAAATGTTTTGAAAACCAATTTGGTTAACTTACGAGAAATCCCTCGGTGCAGTTCTGATGGCTACGTACAGCCATCTCCAATAAAATGCTACGACGTAAACCACAGTCAGTATAGCCAGCACCTGCAGGCTGGTCTGCCAGTCCTGGAACACCCAGGTGACCGCGCAGGCGGCCACCAGCACGCCCAGCGCCAACATCCCGATGAATATCTTAATCCAAGGGATATTCGATGACTTTTTGAGAATACTTCTCCCTTTCTCTATATCATGATCGCCTTGTTTTACCTGTAATAAAATAAAATTCTTATACAGAACATTGTGTAGCGAAAAGTTAGTCTGTACTAAGGTATTATCACAGAACAATAATATCCGAAAGCGATAAGATTAGCCGGTTACTGTTGGAGTCGTGTTTACGATTTTTATTTATCACTTGGAAATTGGTTTGTGCCAATACTGATAGCTTACATACCGGGTAATGGATACGATATTATTTATACGCAGAAATGAACGGGTTCGCTCAGGATTGTAAAAAAAACTTGGGTAAACGCGTATGAAGTCGGGAATTGCTGGTTTTGTTAATAAAATCGTAGGTATTGTGACAAAAATGTAGCGTCCAAAATATCAGAAGTTCATAAAGGTCAAGACAGCAATAGGGATGTCTGGATGGCTAAGCACTCTAGAACTTTCTGCAACTAAGGTAAAAAAAATATGCTATGTTTAGAACTTTGATTTAAAACAAATGTTTTAAACAGTGTTTTTTTTAAATCTGTGTTTAAAACACTGTAGGTTTTTATGTCATCTTCGCCCTGCTCCTATGTGAAGTAAAGCTTGGATTTGCTAACTCTGACTAGGTACTATTGCAACGGGCGCCACATGAACCAACTTCAAAGTGGCACTAAGCATGACGCGAACTAAGGATATCTAACTCATTTTCCAGACGCAGCGATGTGATAGAGAATGTCAATTAACTGTCATAATTAAACCATAATGAGCACATTTCCCACAATTCTATACCGAGCTAAACAGTAAAAACAATTAAGATCTTGTTAATTTGTGTTATGTCGACTTTCCCACAAGATCTATGGAGTAATTTTAGCTATAATCTGCTCTCACAAATAAGGCTGTGAGCAGGGGGGTCTGGAGGGTTCAGGTACGTAACTACTTGTAGCTAAGTTGCAACGTCTGTCCCTAGGTAACTCACTAATTTTAAAAACACAAATCATTTATCTTCTAGGTACTAAGTAGGTACTTACATTAAAGATTTTTGAGAAAGAAATGTCCAAAAATGTTTGCAAAGGCTATTTGGGCTGTCCTTTATTCGAGAATTAAGCTACGGCCAGAATAAGTAGGTATGTGTAGATATATGGCTTTGGCCATAGAAAATATATATAAATATAGTGAAGCCGTGGGTAAAAACAACTATTCACACTTTATTAGGTAATATAAAGCTAGTAGATTATCCATCTCAGATCTACCTGTGTGTATCCAAGTAATAATCATCAAGGTCGTAGTTTGCAATCATCATAAAATATATATTTATGTACATACTGCCGGTACTAGAAGTATTGGAATCTATGACCACAATTTTTTGTACAAGAAGCAGTACCTACCTACCTATAGTTTTTAGCTGAATTTATATTACTTCAGAATGGATGGCTTTCCCGTAGACTAGACGCTAGGGATGACCTTACCCTCTGACCCACGGAAATACGATGTTGCCTACACCTTAAAAGAGTATTAACGCATGCAATGTTGTTTTTTAATTGGATTTTTTCTCAAAATATACATGATTTTTATCTTAACATCAACATTATATTTTATTTCTTTTATAAAACAATCGGTACCTACTTACCTTACCTCGGTACAAGTTTATTAAAAACGTATAACTAACAATATGACCTAAATTAAAGCATGCTGTAAGACTTTCTCACGCACAGCTTACCTTTAACTTTACAACCTGAAGTTAGTTACACATAAGCATCACGTACCTCAAACTTTTCGTTTCTTATATCCGTTTGGTTCATGTTGTTATCGACGATCACCTCGACGTTCGACATTGTCTAGGTTTTCGCTTAAACGAAAATTTAACATTAACTGCCTACAATATTAAATCCATAGTTATTTTATACCTGAAACAAAGATAATATATATAATTAAGTGCTGATTTTGCTTACTTACATAGATAAAGTCGGCCCTGAAAGTGTTTACTAATTTTGACAACAATTCCTAGTTAATGAAAATTTCATTAAGGCCAAATTTAGCATATTCTAAGTTCAAATTAATAACAAAATATAACGAAAATAGACCCTGCTATACTATGATGTGCAAACGATGTTCGATCTTATGGTGGAAAAGGAATTTCGCGGCCGAGTTTACACTACATGTTCAATACAATTAGTAATGATCACACAAATTCAACCGTAATATCCTAATCTATGTCTATGCATTTTTTTCAACGCCATGATCAGCGCAGTGGGTGCTGCCCCTGCCCTACCCTACCTACCCTGCTTTCTTTGCTGAGGGTCCCCGGTTCGAATCCTGGTAGGGACAAACTTTGTGTGATGAGCACGAATGTTTATACCCAAGGATGTTTAATATCTATATAAGTAATATATATTGTACGGTATCCATAATACAAGCGTTGTTTAGTGTGGGACTGTAGCTGTAGCTTAGTGTTGGTGTGTTCGTCTGGCGATATTTATTTATTTATTTGTCTGATAATAATTTGTGATCCAGGTGATGTCATTTTCTAGTATTAATTTTACTATTTTACTTTTAATTTTTCTATTATTGTTTAGAGTCGCAAGTTTTTGCAGGTTTTTAATGCGAAATAATTAACCTTCTACCTACCTATTTCATTAATTTAAACAATAGCTTTATTTTTTGTATAATTAATTTGCATATTATACTGTAACTTTATTCCAACCAAATATAAATTAGCCAGTACTTTACCTAGTCAAGTATATGGTTTATTGGGCACACCAGATGAGCAAATATAACCAATGATAAGACCAACTCAGTATATGCGTGATTTCAATATTTATTCATGATTTATTGAATCTAAATATATTTGCTTAGCTATTCAAATTAACTTGGAAAACATCTCTTCAAGATTTCTTTATTTTTGACTCTAGACTATATAAATATTGACTCTAGGTTCTAGAGTCCAAATTCACCTATAATAAAACTACTCATTGGCATTTATATTTAAAACTAGCTGCGCCCCGCGGTGTTACCCGTGATTAAAAAGTATGTCCTTTTCCTCTATGTCCTTTTGCAAATGCACGGTTCCTGTATGCTATACCATAGGAACCGTGCATTTTTCCGGGATAAAAATTTGCCTAAGTATGTCATTTTTTGACCCCTAAACTACCTATGCAAAAAAACATGTCGATCCTTTGCTCTACGAAATTAAAACAAATCTATCCCATGGGAACCATACATTTTACCGGGATAAAAAGTAGCCTATGTGCTATTCCAGACTATAATCTATCTCTGTGCCAAATTTCCTTCAGATCCGTTCAGCCGTTCTGGCGTGATTGAGTAACAAACATCCATCCATCCAAACTTTCACAATTATAATATTAGTGGGATTACCTACTTTTCAGTTACATATTGAAATTTTTTAGGTATTTATACCTTAGACAAATTTGCATGGACTAGGCTTCTCAAGGCGTACGTCTTTGCCAAAAGCCATAAGCCGAGGCCACTATTAACCATATCGCCAGAACAAAATTACATAATATCACGCACAGATGTTGACGGGACTTCATTCTAGAATTTGCATACATCACATAACAATCCCATTCAATGCACAGATACGACATATATAGGCTTATTTTATGTTAAGATATAGGTAGATACATAATATTTGATCTAGGATCTAACACAAAGAGTAGGTTTACAAATATGAATATTATAATTATATGTTCGCATTTTTGTAAGCGACTTTGAAACGTATAAAAACTGGCTAGTTTAGTTTCGGACAAATCAGGTATCCGAACGCATAAAAACTTGCTAGATTAGTTTAAAAAAACCTGATAGGTAAATGTTAGCATTTTTTTTTTTTAAATTAACTCCATGGTGAGTTCAAAGACATTTCAACCTATAAGCAAGATAATATCCAGTAAGTTATTTGGCGTATAATAAGATACCTATAACGAAAAAGTATATAAATCGTGTGACATATATTTATATTTGCTTTTTGTACCTCGGTAAGTACTCGTAGTGACCAAAATATTTGCTAAAGTTGGCAAAATGTTGACATAACTAAGAAACTTCATGTATTGTGTCAAGATTAAACAATGGAAAGAAATATGCGTACCTCGAACGCTCGACGTACTCGTATGTAGGTACCTACATTATTATCTTTTCATGTTTACGCTTGTAAGTTGATACATGTGTAAATTACATATGTCTACGACTTCCCAACATGGTGTTAATCATTAATACCTTGAAAGCACAGTAACAATTAATTTAAGTATACCTATATACAACAGTGAACGAAGTCCAATATAATGCTACACGTAAGTCGGCCATGTTAGTGTTTTCTTTTATCAGTATTAACAATAACTCCTAGGTATTATTAAACACTGAGGTTTAGAATGGTTTCAATTAATAAAACAAACGACGAAATTATATCTCCAATGATAGTACAAGCTCTAACCAAATGATATTTGAACATAAGGTGATAAAACAATTTCTTGGCTGACTGACCTAGGTACCTACCTACTTTGGTTGGTACCTTCTTTGTAGCGTAAAGGTGGTATATATCTACCCCTATGTGCTATACGTTTCCAGCCACCGAAGAGGCCACCCTTCCGCCACAGCATCGTAATAGGTTCGGTGTTGAAATAAATTATGTAGGTACCTATGAAATTTAGTTAGGTACTTAGCTTACGTAAAGATATGAGGCTGCATAAATGCTTTTAACACAGATCTGCTCAATAACCATGACGGATATTCATCTCACAAAGGATAATTTCATAATAAATCACTATCGAAGTTATTGACGGTGACAGAAACGTGATGTGAAAGTAAAAATTGCCAGCCTTATGTTATGAGTGAAAGCCAACTCGGTAGGCTTTATTGCAATGCACGAAATATCTCCACATATTGATATTCATCTACTGGATGTTGCGTTCGCCGCGTGCCTACACCGTTTCTTTATCTCGACACGATTTCACATAGTTTCGCAATAACATAACAAAATTATACTGACACAAAATATATTTACGACCCATGGAGAGTCGAAAGTCTATAGAGCTAAAATTCTTTCGTTAGGTGTCGAGTTTAATTGTCAATATTTTATTAGTCAGGTTGGGGATCAAGTCCGAAAGTTCTCGGCTATTGCTCATTATAGTAGGTACTTATAGGGGGTGTATACCTATATGTAATCTTAGTTAGAGAACGTTTAACAATCCTCCCACATACGTACGCAAACTAAATACTTTTTTTTTTTTTTAATAATATATAAATACTATCTGCATATCATTATAATAAGCATAAAAAAATCGCAAAGGCAGAAAAGTCGTTGGGACGATGGTAACGGGTTTTCGTTTTATTAAAAAAAAGGGTCTTTCTTAAAACAAACTTCAAGGTGGACAAGATGAGGCTATATTTAGGTGATTAAATATTGGACTTTACTCATTAGCTGCGGCCAATTACACTCAGTCCCAAAAACTCGCTAGTATAGGCAAAAAAATCAGAAGGTAGGTAGATTTCTGAGTAAGCAACATCTTATCCATTAGATACTTCCGACAGCGCTCCCATAATAACTACAAAACTACGATCACGTTTTTAATATAAATTGTATTACAAAGAATGACGAACTGAGCGCTTAGTATGAGTTTGAACGTATACCGATCGAATGTACATACGTTTCACAGCAGAGCGCCCCCAGAGGAAACGTACAGGAACCAGTATTTGAATAAGATAAGAACTCATTCCATTGGCCCTGAAGGCAAATAAACAATCTTAACCCGTGGTGTGTTGTTGACAATGTGTTTACCCACCTAAGTACCTAATCTAAGCAGTTGCAATACCTATAGATTAGTCACATACCGTAAACTCCAAGTTACTTTGTATTCATGTACGGTGCAGCATTAAAACCGCCGCCATGTGTCATGGCTAAGGCTTTTGAACCTAACGACAAACTCCCGTTGCAAGTCGTAATCTATCGTATGTATCAGAATCAGAATCAGAATATGTTTTATTCACGTAGACCATTATTGTACAGTACTTATGAATCGTCAAGTTACAAAAATATTATGCTACTGCTTTACCACCCGTTCGGAATGCCGTTCCTATGGAGAAGAACGGGCAAGAAACTCCATGGTTGCTCTTTTTTTAAAATAGATCTTTTACATTTTTGAGCAATACATTGTTATAGGTATGTGAGAACAATGTAGGAACGGCTAATCAAACTTTAGCAGAACTTTATCTTAGAGGAGTTCGGGTGTTGTTGGCTTCTTTTATTATCGATCAAACTTGTTTGGTTTATAATCGAAGAAGTTGACAAGCCGAGGGTCAGTGGTGGGTCCTCTTTCCCCATAGGTTAGTCGTAATTAAATTATTAACACTGACCGACTGCCAGGCAACACACACCTCTAAGCTGGTAGACTTAAAGATTTGAAATAACGAGGATAAATTCCTTGAGTACCCTAGAGGTGCAGTATGAAGGGATTTTTGGAAATTCGATCTCTAAGAGGGGGTAATGGGCAAGGTCATAGACCGGGGGATAATCCAAGTAAGCCTATAGCTCATCCAAGTATTTATACATAGGTTTTTTCTAAAATATTTTAGAATCGAAATTCGGAAAAAAATCGTATAATTCATGAAAAGATCGACGGAAAATTCCATCCCCCAAGGGCATGAACCATAAGCTGTACCCACGGAATCAGTTTTCGTTACGAATCGACTTACAGCATGTATAGTATAGGTACTATTAAATCCTATCGACAACTGATTTTAAAGATGGCCCATACTATTTATGCCAAATAAGTTGTGAATAGGTTTTCTCGCAAAATATGAAACATAAGGCCGTAAGTTAAATAATTTTCGTAACGGCGGCACAGGCACTCGTGTGCAGTGAGGTGAAGGCTCTTGCGGAATTGTTGGATTTGACAACCCACGTACTAAAATTACAGATTCTGTGTAAAACATTGGTCAATAACTTGGAAATACGATAAAAAATAAATGTTTATTTACTATAAGCATCATTACAAATAGGTGGTACAGCAGTCCCAAACTAAGCATAGGTTTATATCTTGTGAACTCTTACCTATACGTTTGGGGCAGATGTAAATCAAATAGCAGATGATATAAGAGATATACATTTTTTCATTGGCTTGAGAGTTGGGGTCCAGCAGCCAGAAGGTCGCGGAAGAGATCTAGATTAAATTATCACGGGACAGAAATAGCCGGCGCGAAGGAAGGAGGCTTAAATTTAAGTTAGGTACCAGGTGTTTCCTCTGCAATGCGTATACCCATCAGTGAGTGGCGACCTGCTCTTGCATGACCAAACCACGGGGTAATATCTAAGGTCTCGCAATACTAAATTGCCTCCATAACATCCGCGTGATGAGACTACCTACCTACCTATTGCAAACATATCAATTATCTCAATGATACTTCAGACAATGAGAATAACGTAATCACACAGTGAAGAGCAAAAACCCGACTTTACATAGTTCAATAGCTAAGATCCTTTAGAGCCTCGAACAATAGAGTCGATGTAGCCAAAGGCTAGTTTATAACGTTAACACGTTTTAATAGGTACGTTCTACGTTCAAAATTATGAAATCTTATTTGAATAGGTATGGAACTGTATTTTATAGTTTGGGAAGATAACCCTAGAAATATCTGAGAATAGGATTTACTGGTCTTATCAGAGACTGCTATACCTACTCATGAAGGGGGTTGATAGGTAAAAATAACTTGTTTGTCGTTCTTAATTCTTATCATATCATTTGCAGGTTTCTATTAATAGGTACTTAGTATTGTTTATAGCTTGCTTCTTATTATTTCTCATATCGTACTCTTATCATAATTAATTCCTTGATTGAGTATATATTTTTTAATCGCCGTACCTGTATCTACCCAGCTACACATCTCAAAAAAGGCATCTGCGTAATTCGCAAACCCCATAACATACGACTAAATAAAGTAGTAGGTAATAAAGACACATAACAAAGTTCTCTAGGTAGTCTGTGCACATAATAGTTCTCAAAGCGATCATTAATAAAAAAGAAATACAACCGAATTGAGAACCTCCTCTTTTTTGAAGTCGGTTAAAAAGAAAAGAGGTATTAAAAAATCAGTCTTACTTAACTATGATAATGAAGCCCATAATCGGAAAGAGGCATATGGCATATGGCTGCTACTATAGTCTATGTTTCGTAAACATTGGCATTGCTGACCGTTATGGAGAATGTAATGGGTCTCCCGCGAACCATATCATAATCCGGGTAAGTATAACCTACTGATTGATTGTGTATTGCCAGCCCAAAAATATCATTGGTTAATGATAACATCTTGTAATTAAAAACGTTGATATAATCTTAAGCTTATCTGAAATAAAAATTAGTTGGGAGCAGTGGGTAAACATGAGCATCTCGATATAGCCCTATAAAGTACTTTTGACAATTCGGTGACATTTGAGTCATACACTTACGTAACAATAATGACTCTAGATTTTCATGTTTGAGATGGTTGTGAGTCGGCGCCGTATTATTCGGGATTTTGTGAGCTTCATGTCAATGCGTACTTGCGGCGATAGAATGCCATACGAATGTGGATTTTATTCAGCTGTAAAATTATATTGAAGATCCGTTAATAATTGTAAGTGTTGCACCTGGCAATACTGATTGTTGCAGGCATACGTCGGCCTTGATAGTGCGGCTCGCAATCAACGATATCCCTATTAGCCTTGCTCACGGCGACGTGTCAATTGCTACTTTTATTTACGATTTACTACTGCTATTTGTATTCGCATGTGAGTGTGAGTTCATTAGGTCAGTCGGTTTGGTTGTATTTGGCCATAGCCCGTTTTACCGGTAATGAACCTAAACCTAAACTAACGTTATTCGCGGTTACTTCGAAGCATTCAACAGATGATAAATAAGCCCATCAATAGATAGCCGATACGATAGATTGAACAGATAAAATAACATTACCTTCCTTGTCTGTCTATTCTAATTTAGTTTAGTTAGCGTCTATTTTTAGACTATCTTAAGAAATCGTCGAAAGTTGAGTCGGCATTGTACCGCCCCTGTAACTGCTGTCAAAGATAGACTCTGTACCCTATTCTAGGTCCAAGCCATCATGGTAAAGCGCCGGTCTATCGGAATGGGTTTTTAAAAACTAAGACGCTAACACCTAATTTCAAGTGTCAATTGAATTTCAATATTAAAATGTGTATGTAAGGGTCGAAGAGCGCGCACGCCAGCGGCGTCGCGAAGGTGACACACAGCCCCACCAGCCCCAGCTGGAAGGGGATGACGGCCTTTGGCGACCGGCAGAACCAGCCCCGGTTCGTCGCCCAATTCGTTATCATTGATGTGACTGCTGTTGGGCGGAACATATAGATTAGTCGTGGATGAGAAATAAGGTAAAGTCGACTTTGAAAGTGGTTCATCAACCACTGTGAAATTTTCAGTTAACACTGATATAGGTACACTTAACACTGTAGGTGTCAAATTAACAATACCTACCATACCTATAAATATTTTTATTTCCTAATTAATTAAATTGGTAGCGTAAGTACTCGATACGTATATTTGTTATAAGTGTAAGTGATGATTAGATATGCGAATCATTAACTTTATCATTGATGATATATTATTTCGAACACCCACAGAGACCTAAGGCGACATAGGGATTTACATAATTTTATCTTACAGTAGCAATGCGTGACGCCTACTTAGGTCCTACTTAATTAAATACTACTTAATTAAATCCATTTTAACTAATTAATAAATATTCCATCAGATCGTGGGAATTTTACTAGGTTGGGATATCTCTACGTATTTAGATCGATGAATAGCCGCTTTATTGAACCTTTTTATTTGTTTTATTATTTATTTTATTTTTGCTCCAGAGTTTTATCTGGTCTTAAATTTATCAATAATTAAGAATAAAAAAGAGGGAATATCTTTGTGAAAATCTCGATAAGATATATATAGAGTATTTCTTCGAACCCCATTTTCAAACTACTTAGGTATTATTGGCATTGGAGTTGGGGATAATCAACTTTTGTAAACATACGTTCTTTGTATTAAAGCGGAGGAACGTCTTTATTTGTGATTTGTCGTTTTTGCGCATACTGACTGCTCTTGATTGCGTACACGTGCTCGTAAGCATAACTCAAGAACCGGTGGGCCGATGTATATGATCTTTGATTTTTTGATTTTTATCAGTCCGGAATAGCAGAACAACTATTAAAACATGGAAAAATGCACAAAAAAAATAAACTTGATTCTGAGGCGGTACGTTATCATAACATCGCAGTAATAAGACCTTATACTGCACTTTAATTTGTATAATATAGGTATGGTCTTGTAGCATTTTAACCGGTATTTATTATAAAAAAGACCATGTTACTGCACTTATGATATTCAGTTTCTAGAGGTCGTAGAGCAATACGAGTTGGATACACTTGTAGCCATGTTCACGCTGATTAAGGTTCCGTCAAAAAGCCATAATTTCACAAATTGCTTTTACGGCGGTTAAGCGATTGCACAGCAGTATCTACCCGAGGTATATGAGGAAGGTAAGTAGGTAGGTAGGTATGTGGGTAGGTAGTTAGGTAGATAGGTATTCAGTATTGGCTTCTACACAATGAGTGGAACTAAACGGCTTTGACTTCCAAATATTTAAATAAAGTAAAGCTTTTATTGAAAATAAGTATTCTTAAAGTCTACACTAATGATATTTATATCACCTATGGCCAGTTAGGCTGCCAAACCACTTGGTGCACCTCGGAGGACAGGTGGTAGATACCTACATCTCCGTGTAAATATTAATGAACATCAAATGCCAACCCACCTCAATAATAGCTAAGTAATCCTTTTACAATAAAAAAGAGATATGGCGACAAAGCTATGAATAAGAATAATTATGTAAGGAAGTATGTAGGTATACCTACCTACAACCTATTAATTGTACTTACCTATTAATTAATCCATACAGTTACATAGCCACTTGCAAATAATTTAATCAGCTGATGAAATAATATTTTAAAGGTAACAAAGAGAGATAAGTACTATTACAAAGAGAGATAAGTACTATTACAAAGAGAGATAAGTACTATTACATAAATTAATTACTATGATAATAAAAAGAAATGATAAACCCATTTTGCGATACGTCATTGATTACACGTTGTTTACGATGAAGCTGATTCAAATAAATAATTTAAAATAAATTAAAATATTTTAAAGCGGCCAACAGTAGATTATAATGATAACATTCACAAAGAAATTAATAAATTATTCGACATTTAAAAAGTGACACCTTGTACTGAGTGCACGGCCAAACGTTACTGGTTCGCCTTGTTTTAAAAAATCAAATATAATTTACTAAATTATTTTATACATAAACATGATCCATATAGCTTACCGATTCATCTGTTAAAATATTTTACACAATTTTGTTACACCTTATATAGTTACAGTCAATAAAGCATCACAGCAACAATGTATTTAATGACAACATGATTTACAAACACGCTTTGATTTCTACATTGTAAAGTAACGACCTAAGTATTCATCATTGTTATTTAGTGCTTTGACTTTTATCATGCCTGTCGATAGCGTGCCTTTTTAGTTCTACAAAAAAAACCTACGTAAATATTCACTATTTTTTTTGTTTAAGCTGCTAATTAAGTAGGTACTTACTTATTAAATATTAGGCACTAGATCTGAAAAAAGAACCCACCACTTACAGCACGGTAAAATTTAGCAATAAAATAAAAACCGCACTCAAAAATATTGCTAGTCGGATTTGTAATTTAAGATCTATAACATAAAATTTCGCGACGCGATAATTGGAAATGTGAATAGTGAAACACGCGAGCGAGTATCGCGCGCGCGAGTCGCTCTTTGAAGAGGTGCGGATTGCGGAAGCAGTGGCGTCGTCGCCAGTGCGGGGTGCCAGCCAGCCGATTGTGCGACCAACGACGACGCGACGCACGCATTTTCACGCAACAAGCAATAGTGTCCTATATAATAGTATCCTATCACAGGATAGCTAAATAGCTTGCAATTTTCCATTTTTTAATATTGTATGTACCATTCTACCTTCTTGTAAGCAGGTATAGGTTTATACAAACTCCTAACAAACTAGCTGCTTGCAAACACGTAGGTAAATTAAGCAAGAACGCTTGTATTTTGTGTACAATGGTCTAGGGCAGGGGTCGGCAACCTACTCTCCAGGAGCCCCACATAACCGTCCTTGCTCCCCCGGGCTTAGGCGGTATGCGTAAATGTATTTCCCAGCGGAAAAAAAAGGGGTCGGCAACCTGCGGCTCGCGAGCCACATGCGACCGGCTCTTTAGTTCCGAAATATTATTTATTTTATAAAAAAAAAACATTGAAAAATCGTTCTGTATCGATTAACAAGGATTAGGCACCATTTCTATCACTCAGGCACTTGTACTCGCTTTTGTTTTCTGTTTGGACACTATTTGGACACCCTTTATATTTGTTGTGAATAAATAAATAAATACTAAATAAATGAATAAATAGATTAGGTTTTTTACCAAAAAACTTTATTTTTGCAAGTGCTACTTATTGTTCGCAAGAAAAAGAATTGTGGCTCCTTAAAAACTTTGAAATTTGTAAATTGTAATTTTTGACTCTTCCGACTGAAAATGTTGCCGACCCCTCGTATAGGGCGATCCCAGTATATAAATACCTCTCGGTACAAAGATAAAAAAGATTATCACTACCGGTTTTCAACCCACGCCTGTCCGTATAGCAAGCAGGATCACTACGAACAGTGCCAGACTGTTCTTAAACTATAGGTACATATGTAGGATAGGGTAAGGACGGGATAGAGATGATAGCACTGAACGAATGAAGCTTATATCCAGCAGGGGGATGATGTATTAAGAAGTAACTAGGTACCTGCTTTTCTTAGTTTACATCCACTGTTCGAGAACATTATAGGACCTATCATTGGGTGGGTGGACATCCCAGAAGTCCTTTAGATACACAGCATGTATAAGTTACAATTTATTTCAATGTTCCAATTTAACATAGGATACCTACCTACATCAGCTCATTTAAAGTAAGTATTTTATCTTGACGATGCACACGTTAACATTGAACTTATAATAATTTCCTACTTGGGTAATCACCTACCAATAATGTCATCAACATTCGCAAAACATTTACCGCCCTTTGACATGTTGGCCGTTTAATTTATATAAGAAGATATATTTTTAACCGATTTAAAACAAGGAACAGGTTCAGGAGTGTATTTTTTTATGTTTTTTACCTCAGAACTCTCCTCATTTATGAACTGATTTAGATTTTTTTATTTGAAATTATATACTTCCAGATTGGTCCCATTTTTTCAAAACTTAGTTCTGATGATAGGATCCATGAGGAATTGAGAGAGCTCCTTAATTATATAGGCAATACATATCGCGATTTTGATATTTTCATCAACAAGTCAAGCATCTGCATTCAGAAAGTATAATTTGAATCAAGCAAGCAATAAACATCGAGATCCAAGATCAACCTAAATTCCATACTTTTGTGGCAAATTATATACCGTAGTTTCTGGGTTATATAGCCACCTTCATATCAGGTAAAGTCACGTCAACTAGTTAATTCAGTTTACTTTCGGCAATTAATTGCTGACATTTTTATAAATTTTTTGGTAAGGTAACTGGTTAATGTAATCTTTGCACTATGCTATTTATTATAAGCTAAAATAATACATAAACATCTTTTAGATTTAAATATATTGCAGTGCCAAAGGAATACCATTTAGTCGAACGCTCACCTTGGAAACTAAGGTCGCAAGTTCAAACCCCGGCCTGATACCTCTTATATTTTTGGATATCCCGGAAAAAATGGAGAAGTTCTCAATTCGACACCTATTTTTTTAACACGAATATCGCGAAAAACTTGCATGTCTTCGAACCTACAAGTCTTGTGAGACGTGTGGGTCTGTTAGCACGCCCTAGGCTATTGGGCAAGGGTGGTGAGCATAGGCTATGGCCTGTGTCCAACTATGGGATATTATTGCATATTGGATGGATCTACAAATAGCTAAGAAGGTAAGTATATTGTTTACCAAACGAGTTAGAATAGGTACCATCGTGAAGTTTCGTGGCATAACCACATTTCTCAGTTTAACTCGATAAGATCAGTGGGTATCTGTACCCTACATCTAACTAAACTAAATTTCGCCCAATGAGTGGTCAGGGTTAGGCGAGTCCCGATGTAGTGCGCGACATAAATTTGAAATGAATACCTACCTAGGTATGTAATTAAAAATTTACGAAACTTTTACGATTGAACCTACGTTCATAGGGCGGATATAAATCTTTTCAGGACCCTGCGGCGTCATCATCAAAAGTACAATTGATAAACATTTTACCGAGGCCTTTGATATCTATTTTTATACGACAACTGGTTGTGCGGTCGGTCTATGTTCAGAAATCTCTCAATTAGTTTTCCAATATTCAAGGGTTTCCTGGGCTTTAAATTGAAATAAAAAAATGATCTTTGTTATTTTGGATTTTCTGTTTTAGCCGAATTCAAAGCAAAGGGAATCGTTTGCATTGAAGTAACCCACCCACACCATAGGTTAAATCTGACAGCAGTTAAGACCTACAAAAACCCAATCGGAACCCGGTCATAGGCTTACCGAGTTCGTGGCCCTTTACTCTCTGGTACCATGGTAATAACTATAAGCTTATAATCATATTGTCATCTGTCATATCGAGTAATTTTGTTCTATGACCGAGCACAGCCAGCATACTTATTCTTTACTGTAGGGCTACCAGATTGGATATTTTTTTCGCAATTCTGGGTAAAAATTTGACCTCTGGATAAATTTTGGAGGAATTAAATACTTGGAGAAAATTTTTGAGAAATCAAAGATATCATGGAGATTTTTTTTAGTTTCAGAGTCTAACCTTAGGCTGTAACTGAATAATTTTACATTTATGTATTTAAGTGCATTTAACAAAGGTAACCGTTTAAAACAGTTCACTTGGTCGTTTCATCTATATCTATACATATAAATAAAATTGGAGTGTCTGTTTGTAATATTAAAATAACCGTTTCTTACTAAGTGCATTTGGATGTATACACGTTACCTATACCGAAACAACATTTTTTACAATTTTTGTCTGTCTGTCTGTCTATCCGTCTGTCTGTCTGTCTGTCTGTCGGTCTGTTTGTTCCGGCTAATCTCGAAATGGCTGGACCGATTTTGACGGGACTTTCACTGACAGATAGCTGATGTAACAAGGAGTAACTTAGGCTACTTTTATTTTAGAAAAAAAAATAGGATCTCACGAAAAAAAATGAAAACCAATGTTGCAGCGCAGCGCCTGATTAAGTTTGATAGCAACCTGCAATGCGTCCCGCGGGCTCAGAATGGGTGAGCAGGCTGTTGTCAACGGTTGTTTTTGTTAAATACCACGCGGACGAAGTCGCAGGCAACAGCTAGTTCTAAATAAAATTAACATATTCTATTATTCATGCGTTTGAATCGCTCACTTATTTTTTTTGTTAGGTTATTCTGCTGTATCGGTTAGGAAATTAGAACAGTATTTTGAAGAAAAATGAAAAGGCAAAAAGCTAATAATATCCAATTATTCATAAGGTTAACTAATCGATATTATTAACTTATTGCCTTTGGGTAAAACTTAGGCAAATTGTATCATTTTGGAGAAATATAATTTCAAATATGGGTAGATATAGAAAATCACATCTGGCAACACTGGGCACCAGTGTTGCCAGATTGGGTATTTTTTTCGCAATTCTGGGTAAAAATTTTGGCTCTGGAGAAATTTTGGAGACATGAAATTCTTGGAGAAAAATTTGGAGAAAAAAAAAATACCATGGAGAATTTTGGGTAATTTTTAGTTTACCTGTAGGATGACCACAACGCATGTTACGAACGCACGCGTTAAACCATCTCGCTCAGTGGGGATACGTAACGTAAAAAAAAAGGTCATTCCGCTGCTTCAGTTTGGAAATTAGAACAGTATTTCAAGGAAAAAATAAGAAAAAGGCAAAAAGCTAAGCCGATATTATTAACTTTTTGCCTTTGGGTAAAACTCAAGCAAATTGTATCATTCTGGAGAAAAATAATTTCAAATTTGGGTATAAATAGAAAATCACATCTGGCAACACTGCTGGGCACCCCTGTTTTACTGGTCTGTGGCCAGAATCGCCTGCCGGTCTTTTATTTACTTGCTTTTTTGCATTTTTAAAGATTAACTGCACCGCGTGGTAGCACCGACGATGTCTCATTTTAAATTAGTATCATCAACAAAAGCATCAGAAGTTATTCCTGTTAATAAATATGTGTCGGAGAAAACTGGCATCACGGTGATCATTGCTGGTGTCGAAGGGCCACTCGTAAATGGGTTTTTCTGTCTTGGTGAGTATTTTTTACTGGAATGTATTATGATTTAGTTAAATCTTATGCTAGCTGGCTAACTATTTCACCTGTTATCGTATGCGACACTGAAGCTATTTGTTTAGTAAATACCTAACATGGGTACTTTGTCAATATATTCCTTTTTCCAAAAGTTGAGGTAGAAAATATGTATAGTCACTGCGGTATTGTTTTGTTTTGTTCTCTTAAAGATAGCCCTTTTTCATCGAATCAGGCCCAATGTGATTCTGCCTAAGACTGCTGTATTATCACTATGCTATTTATAAATTCTACCATCATACATTGACAGGGGTTGTATACATGGATCAAGACACTATTTAGTTGCAGATAGCAGTGTTGCAGATTTAATTTTACACTTAATTTTATATGTTTAATTAGGTAGATTTGCTATTGTTCAGCACATTTAGATGTCTAGTATCATATAGTATATATAAATGAACTTTTATTTTCCCAAAGGGCCTTAAATAAACTTATAACATTACATCTCTCCCTACTTTCTATGAAACTCTCAGCTCTAAGATGTAAATAAATATGCACCAAACTGCTACTTTACACTATATTGTTGTAAGCAAGTAATTTAGTACATAAGTTTTATGTAAGTACTTCAGATTACGTATAAACATTTCATCTTTTAGCAACGGAAGCCCATGATGATGATGGCCTCCCACACACACTGGAGCACCTCATATTCCTTGGCTCTGAGCGCTATCCATACAA
The DNA here is from genome assembly GCA_905404115.1 of Pheosia gnoma. Taxonomy (NCBI): domain Eukaryota; kingdom Metazoa; phylum Arthropoda; class Insecta; order Lepidoptera; family Notodontidae; genus Pheosia; species Pheosia gnoma. Next base: position 4,242,903 of record FR989894.1, on the reverse strand, counting down.
GGGTATATTGGATTTGTTGGCCAACCGGTGTATGGCTCATGGGACCAATGCGTGGACGGACACAGACCATACTTGCTACACAGTGTACACTGCTGGTGATGCAGGCATGCTGACTCTGCTGCCAATATACTTGGATCACATACTGAGGCCAACATTAACCGACCATGGGTTTATAACGGAGGTGCACCATATTGATGGAGATGGTGAGGATGCAGGTGTAGTGTACTGTGAAATGCAGGGACGAGAAAATAACTCATATTCTAGGTGAGATGGGACATTGCTTTTTTATTACTGGTGTGAAAGCTTATGCTTGGGCCTATGCCTTAATATGTGACAGGTCAGGCTCCTTACTGCTGCTAATAATGAGCAAGGATGTTAGAATTAAAATTGTAACCACCAGTATAATATACCCTTTGGAGTGTGAGGTACATCACATTTGGCTTCCCATGTTAATCTTTTTGTAGCCTAAAAATTCATGCTGTTTATTGCAGGTGTGAGTTGCAGCTGCTGAGAGCAATGTATCCTAATAGTGGTTACTCTGCTGAAACGGGAGGCATTATGAAAAATCTTAGAGAATCCACTGATAATGACAAAGTAAGTTCAAAGTTTTCAATTCTAGTACAACATTCCAACAGTATTGAATAAGTGGAGATATACAAATTGTCCATTTCTTTTATTTCAAGAGAAACAAATTGAATGTACAATTTGAATGTCACAACATTAACATCCTTGTTGTATCAAATCAAACAAATAAACTTCTCTCTGTTGAACTACTTTCTTATTAGCCTTTATACATGTATGTGTGATTGAACACGTGAAGCTCGCACGCGTATTTGTGAGCGCATATGTAACTAGTTTACCAGCATTGACTTAAATATTGTTTCAGGTTCGAGACTTCCACAAGAAGTTCTACCGTCCAGAGAACCTAACTATCATTCTGACAGGACAGATTGAGGCGGAGGATGTGTTTAAAGTGCTTGCAGTTGTTGAAGATGACATCATAGCCAAGGTAAACAATTGTATACATACATTATACACAAACGTGTTTGGTGAATAGATGACCATTTAATACAATACCTTACAATGCCCTTATGTTATCTCTGAAGCAGGGAGTTCAAAGATAACATAAGCCTAAGCTTGATTTGAATGACATTCCGAAAACTGAAAATAGCTTCTGTAGGCTGGATCACTTTTCACACAACTTAATAATTGGCTTGTGGCAGACATTTTAGTTCAATGGGAGAGGCTAATGCAACCAACAGCCAATATGGTAACCACACATAGTTTGTATTAAGACAACAGGCATTAAAAGGGATGCATATTAATTATATTATTTTCTCAGAGTGAAAGCGAGAAGCTAGAAAAATGGGTCAAGCCCTGGCAGGTTGTCCCCCCGAAGCCCAACTATGGCGAGCTGTCAGTAAAATGGCCTGCGGATACCGAGGATTGTGGACAGGTGAGGCGGAACAATATGTAATCTGTTATAGAGATGGACTCTATATTGTCTTTGGGATAACAAAGATAGACGATTAAAACTAGAGCCAATTTAACGTCAGATAGTAGTAGGTAGTATAGATAACTAGACTGTATTAGACGACGACGGCAAAAAAGAAACTAGAGTATGCTTTCTCTGTGACAGTACGGATTAGGGAATTACGAAAGGTGGATAATTTTTCGCCAGCTAAAAATTACACAAACAGGGGCTTACTGAACGGTATCATAGCTTTATATTAATACTAGCTGTCAAATTCTATTGATAAATTTGTTAAATAGCTCTAGTTGCGATTTGACAAGATTTTATCTAATCTGACGGCCGAGTAAATGTTTTTACCCTTGTCAGGGGAAAATTCATACCAGCGGAAGCCTGTAAACGGTGCAGTTAAAATTTTAGCTGGTGTAATTGTTCCCCTAGCCCTGAACGGAGAGTCTCTGAACGGGGTATTTGACGTTTAACCACTATTTACACTGAGTAAGTACTGTAAACGTATATCAGGTGGTGTTCGGATGGCGCGGGCCGCTGCTGACGGAGGCGGGCTCGCTGAAGCAGCTGACGGCGTGCGCGGTGCTGCTGCGCTACCTGTGCGACACGGCCGCCGCGCCGCTGCAGCGCTGCCTGGTCGAGCGGGAGGACGCGCTGGCCGGCGATGTAAGTGGGATACTGAACACCGACTATTTGTATTGCTGTCCTTGTTGTTCAAACATAGCACAGATTATTTAGTTCTGTCTCAGCAGACAGTAAAAAATATATTTTTGTCTTTGATCTACCTACTGGGATATTTGCGTATATTTAAATTTTATATTGGTTATATTAAATCAAACGTACCAATTCATACAGACTTATTTTTAAGTGATAAATATTAGGTATGTTATATTATTTAAAGTTTAGCCTGTGCCACCTTACACTTGCAGTTAGAGCGGTGACGTCATTAAACACTACAATGCAAGCTTTCGTTTGTAATTGGCTCTAAATTTTGGTGAATTTTTGAGTTACTTCGATTTTCGTTTCATTTTTAGTAACCATCAGACGATTCATTCAGAGAAGCTTTGATGTCACACAGGTGTCATACAACTTAACGGAGAACATAGCCCCGTTGATCAAGATCGAGCTGGACAACGTGCCGATAGACAAGCTGGAGGCGGCCCGCGAGGAGGCGCGGCGGTGCTTGCGCGGCGTGTGCGCGGGCGCAGGTGCGGGCGCGGCGCTGGACATGGCGCGGCTGCGGCGGCTGCTGCGCAAGCAGCTGCGCGAGGCCGCCGCCGCGCTGGAGAGCGACCCGCACCACGCGCTCGCCTTCCGCGCCATCGGGGACGCGCTCTACTCGCAGACTGAGGATGATGTAACTATTGTTAGGCAGAAATATCAATAAAACACAACAATACACTAATATACAATTGGACTTTTTGGCAGGAAACTTGAAAAGTCATGGCGTCAGTTATGTTTTAATTTCTAAAACTAATGTTGCGAGTTATAGTGAGTGATATAAGTGGAATATTAACCATTATGGGTTCGGTAAAGTGCACAAGTGTAGGTAATTGAAATAGAGTGACGAAACATGGCTTTTCAGTTTTTCACAAAAAATCCATGAAAAATCTTTCGGTAAAGTATCCATCACTTTACTGATTGAGGGATGGGGGGGTATTTTACTTGGGCCTAGCCTTTAGGCCTGTGCATATGCTCAAAAACAGAAATAATTTATATCACTTGACACTGGCAAAATACCTATGGTGATGCCAATTTAAAAAAAAAAAAACAATTATATTCCTTCCACAACAATTATATTAAATTATATTCCTATGAAAACATATAGCCGCGCCGAATTTACTGTCATACCGTTCAAATACCATAGAGCGGGGACACGTCAAAGGTATACGGTAATAGTGCGGTGACACGCGAAGTATCATAGAGGTTCGGTTTTCTTATCTGGCTATCACTATCAATACCTAAAGTATACAAATATGAAACATGTGAAAAATCTAGCTTTTAACAGAATCTTAAACACAGTAACGAAATAAAACACAGTCTAAACCGTCACAATATAAAAAGTGACGAGAACATAAATAAATCCTGAAAAAAAACTATGAACCAGCATATCACTAATCACTCGTCATAGGACACATACATACACACAATTAGCTCGTGGTTTTTTTTTTAAGAAGAATAAATAAGGATTACAGTCCTTTTTTTCATGGGATTTGGACAGGATAAGGCCACGTCTGTCAAGTCAGCTAGTTAGTAATAAAATACAAATTGCTTGTTTTTGCAACACTGCACCTCTCCTCCGGAGGTAGGCGTTAATTAGTTGCGACACAGTTTTTCTAACTACTGTAGCTCTTATCGTACACGTTTAAAATTGTTAGCTTACTTTTGGTTCCAAATAAAATATTATTCATATTCGATATCGGATACAGATTTGAAGACTCCAATGTGTATTTCGCAAATATATCATTTAAAATAACAGATGAGTCAATTAATAACAGATGAGTCAATTAATAACAGATGAGTTAATTAATTAATAAATAACGATTGCAGAAAGCTGTCTCGGGAAGTTTCCGATTCCATTTCCGAATGATTTGAAATATTTCCGCTGAAGTCAAAAGCTGAGTTGATCGCACATTTGGCGGTGCCGTACTTGTTAATTTTTGCTGAATACATTCTACATTTCAACGCGGCCTTCTTATCACATTTAGGACGTATTCGTGAAGACAGTCGACCGGTCTTTTACCCTCATATCTTTAATAGCACGAAATTTGGCATACCAACCCCATAGCTCTTACTAGGTGTAGGTTTTTCTCATTCTATGTGCGAGCGTATATCATAAAGCCAGGGTACTTAGGGTTTATTCTACAAGATCAATTTGGTGGGTGTTCTATATTGTACTGTTCGTTTTCAGTTCGTGTCCCGCATGAACCCGCAACAAGACCTGCAGGCGCTGCTGGAGGAGAGCCCCGAGTACTGGCTCGACCTGCTACGCACCTACTTCACCGATGACGCGGTCGTCATCATGGGATCGCCCAGCATCCAGCTACAGCATCAGTATGCGTTTTACCATTTCAGATAGAAAAACCGATTCTAATCAATATTGGAAGAATACTAATAGATATTAAACGTCCTTGACTTGGGTACAAAAGTTGGTGTTGAGTACACAAAGTTTGCCCCTGCCGGGTTCAAGCCCTGGATCCTCGGTGCAGAAAGCAGGCCTACCAACTGTGCCTATCGGGTTGTCAAACAACGACAAGGGCGTTAGTAAGCATTTTTCAGTTCTGGTCAAAACTTTAAGAAATGTCTATATTTTTTTTTGCATCAATTTAGAATGGCCGAAGAGGAAAAGAAGAGATTAGAAGAGCAAAGAACAAAGCTGGGCGAAAAAGGATTAGCTGAGAAGGCCAAACGACTACAAGAAGCCATGGATTTCAATGAGGTACAGTACTTATCTGAATTCCGTTATACTTGTGTGCTAGCATTACTCTCACGAATATAAGTGTCTATGACATGAGCAATACGTTCACACGTTAACAACTCGCCTATCTAAGCCTATGTAACCTCAACTAAGCCTATGTAACCTCAACTAAGCCTATGTAGCGGCCGGGTGCAAGTACTACTCTGGGGCCCTCGGTACAAGTAGCTCTATAAGTAGATCATTTCTTCTGTGAGGCAGGCGGTAAGCTCGCCGCTCGCACCGCAAGCGGGCCTGAAATTTTTAAAATGGTAGGCATAGGGTCGAAAGTCATCGTTTCGCTCTGAATAATATACTGATGATAGTTAATTGAATGCTGATCAACATGTGTTTTAAGATTTTTCATAAATATGATTCCTTCATACTAATAGATTGAATAATAATACATATACTGTTATTTTTGTCTGCGGTTTTTCAATAGTCCCTCCATTGTTAAGTTGATAACTCATTTTCCAATTCCTCCTATTTTCTCTCTGTTAATTTCGTTGCGGGTTCCAAACTCGAAGGGTTAAACGCCTGGCTACAGGATTGACATTGAGAGAATGAGGGCGTGTGGAGGCCCACATTTCAAAATAAAATAACTGTGACGTCGAACAGATGGATATGCATGGCGAAACTACAGATTCAGAAAGGGTCTACTAACTTTTGAACCTGCATTTCTTTAGAGCATTTTCAAGAATTTTAAAGGCATTTTATTAAAAACTTTGCTCACTAAAAGTAGCAATCGTCATTTTGTTGGGTACTTATTTTTTCTTTGAATCAACATATCAAAATTCTGATTTCACACAATGATTATAAATACGCTTAAGAAGCGCAGGTTTATACGTTACTATAGCCTTTTTGATTTACCCTGTATAGGGGTTCCTAGTTTGACTGGGGAACCCTAAAGCAAGGGTGAATGAGTGTTGTGTGTGCGGCGCAGCGGCCGCCGCCGGCCGGCACGCTGGCCGCCGTGCCCGTCCCGCCGTGCGACGCGCTCAAGTGCCACAGCATCCGCGCCTGGAGCAGCGGCGCCGGCGCCTGCCCGCACTTCGACCTCGCGCGCGTGCCGCTCTACACCAGGGTGCACAGCCTCAAAACCAACTTCGTCTACGTGAGTACTAGCTAGCTGTGCTGTGCGTTTCGTTATACAATACACCATGACTGACGTGACTTAATAAATGCATTCGCAAGCGAGTGCTGTCATTCATTTGCTTACTTCGTTTATACTTTCTCGGCTTACTTTTTTGGTACTCAAAATTAATTACTTATAACTGCCTCGCAAATCCCACAAGATGGATTTAAAGGACCGCGTAAAAAGTCCTGTAAAGAACTTTATCTGCTGTTGAGATGAGCTCTTTCCCACGCTTCGTGGAGTTTTTCCATCCGATTTTTCAATCGTAAATCAATTCAACAGATCAACCTTATATTCGACACGACGTCAGTGGACCAGACGACGCGCAAGTGGCTGCCGCTGCACATGAACGGGCTGGCGGAGTGCCCGGTGCGGCGCGGCGCCGAGCTGGTGCCGCACGAGGAAGTCATCTCCACCACGGAACAGTTGACGGTCATGTTCAGTAACGACATCGGCTTCAATAGGTCCGGCAACTTTTCCGTGGGACACTTTGGCAACTTTATTCACGTGCAAACTAGGGTAAGTTACCCCTAAACTCTACATCCCACTAATCCCACTAATATTATAAATGTGAAAGTTTGGATGGATGGATGTTTGTTACTCAATCACGCCAGAACGGCTGAACGGATCTAGATGAAATTTGGTACAGAGATAGATTATAGTCTGGAATAGCACACAGGCTACTTTTTATCCCGGTAAAATGTATGGTTCCCGTGGGATAAAGGACATACTTTTTAATCGCGGGTAACACCGCGGGGCGCAGCTAGTTTATCAGTATAAATACAAATTTTATGTTGTTTGTTGGTAAGCGCATCGGTTGAGAACGGCCGTTTGTAATAGTCCGAATAAGGTTTGTAGGGAAAGAAAATATTTAAAAGTTGTCCAGAAAATTCGAAAAAATATGGTTAGGAATTTAGACAGATCGACGTCTGTTGGGTCAGCTAATTAAAATAAATTAAACAATATGAATAGACAAACATACTTATTGTATGGTAACAAAATAAGCAACGCTTGTAATATGGTACCAAACAATAACGAACTTGGGTGGAGATCAAAAATTCGTGCTTTTAACATAAAGTTTACTGCTACCGGAATTTGGACCCTAGACCCTTGGTACAGAAACTAAGGCTACTACCAACTGCCCCAATTAAATTAGTTATTATACATTTGTTTCAGTGCGAACCGCAGGATTACGAAGCGGTTGTGGATCACTTGTACGAGATATTGTACTCGGCTGAGATCACCAAGGAACGGCTGCTGGTGTTCGCGCAGAGGTTGATCAACGATGTCGCGCAGGTGACGCGGTTTTTTTTTTTAAATTGATGTATTGAAATTTAGATTTCACAGTAATATAATGATTACAAATGCGATATAGTACGAAAGACGCTATATAAAAAGATTGTTAATGACCATATTGTTGTCCAGGTGCGACGTGAAGGCGACAAAATGTTGTACGACATGCTCCGCGACTCGGTGTACAGCGAGGACAGCAACATGCACTGGTGCACGGTGCTGCGCCAGCAGCAGTTCCTGAAGGAGCTGGTGGAGCAGCTGGCGGCGGGCGGCGACTCCGCCGCGGCCGCGCTGCGCGACGCCGCGCGCACCTTCGCCGCGCTCACCGCCGGCGCCGGCCGCGGCCCGTGGCTGCACCTCGCCGCCGACTTCGACCGGTACCAGCTCAGCACGGAGCCTTGGAAGAAGTTCGCCCGCGGGAATGAGAGCACGCCAATGCCGTAAGTCGGGTCTTGGTCGGTACGGTGCAAACTCAGCAACGCTTATTGAATGCATACCGTGCAATAGGCTAGGGTTCATCCCAGTGTAGTTACTTACATGGATTTGCATATGAAAGTAAATAATATAATAGCCATACAGCCTGTTTCACTATATGACTATAACCTCCACATAACTTATTTGACAGAATTTGTATAAGTAATCTGTTAAATAAATTGTGGATAGGGTTTATCCGCACATTGTGAAACAGGCCGGTAATCGTTCGAATAAATGACACATTAAACAAATTAATATTATGATTCCTAATGTAAAATTTAACTTAAGTTAAATTTCAAACACAATCGTAAGATTGCTATCTATACTAATAGAATAAAGAGGTAATGTTTGTTATTTTGTGATTTTGGATTTAGGGGCAAACTCCGATTCCGATCCGATTATAAAAAATCTTCACTAGTACGAAGCTACATTATCTCCGACTGCTATAGGTAATGTCACATGGAGGTACCGCGAGAGGGTGTAACTAGTGATTATATAAAAAGTATTCCATATAGGCCGCAGCTGTACTGGGACGCGTCGCTGATGTCGGGCTGGGGCGGCGGGTTCGTGGCGGGCGTGGGCGGCTGGGAGTCGTGCTGCGCGGCGCGGCTGGCGCCGGGCCCGCGCGGACACGCGCCGCCCGACGTCGCGCCGCTCATGGTCGCGCTCAACTACTTCACGCAGCTCGAGGTCACCACCACAACTATCTTGTCTCTGGAGAATATCATATCTCCATAATTCTCCGGCTACATCTGCGCCTAATGCCGTTAATGAACGCGTTAATCGACAACAACTGTTGGTATTTTATGTCGATTAACGGCATTAGGCGCAGGTGTGGCCCGGGCGTTACAGTAGTCGTTATAAACTCAAATTACATTATTGGTATTGGAGTAATTTTTGTGGTTGTTTTTAAAAGTTCAACACAATTTACCACTAGATAAATAATGGTAAATGATAATCTTATGCAAATACATACACGAGTTATACTACTGCAAATTGATGATAACTTACTTTATCATCAATTTGCAGTTTTTCATGTTTTTCTGAATCGTTATAAATTCGTTGCTTTGATATTATTTGGCAAGTTATAATGTTTACGCGGCTTTGAGCTCGACGATACGACAGGACAGCGCACACCAGCTCGCGATATGCTCGTTAAATTTACAATATCACTATTTGGTAAATTGCAAGAAAACTGTCAATTTCCGGCTCTTTGCAGCATATTGACGTACTTAAATCATTTATCCGCAGGGTCCGATGTGGCGATTGATCCGCGGCTGCGGCCTGTCCTACGGCTACTCGATACGGATGTCACCCAATGAGGGCAGGATTATATTCTCGCTGTACAGAGCCACGAATGCTGTCGCCGCTTATACGAAGGCCAAACATATTGTGGTAAGGAAGCTAATCATACTAATGTGATTTATTAATATATTATGTGAAGCTTGAAGCTTCAAACGCGCCACAAGCTACACAGATGACGCTGCAGACACATTCAGAACAATTGACAATGCTCAATACAATCCTGAAACGCGCTATGAGAGTTTTCGGTGCACGTAAAATATATACAAGATAAATCATTTTAAAAGCTAGAAGAATAATAGTATGAATGTCTAACAGATTGTAAAGATTGTTTTATTTTTTTACATTTATTATTGTGTGTGACAGGACGAGTACCTAAAGGACGGCAAGTTCGACGAGGATCTGTTCGCGTCGGCGAAGAGCACGGCGTTGTTCGAGGTGGTGGAGAACGAGAAGTGTCCCGCGGATGTCGTCAAGCAGTCGCTCTTGAACTATCTGCAGCGGGCCGGGGACAAATATAACAGGTATAAGGTCATATTATTACAATTATATATATTATACCTTAACCTAATCAATTGTTCAATATTATCCCTGACGAATACACTAACTAATAATGAATGATAATGATAAGGAATAATAACGATGTACGTGGTCAGGGAGCTCATCAGCGCGGTAGCGAGCGTGACCGCGGCGGAGGCGGCGGCGGCGGCGGCGCGCTGGCTGCCGGCGCTGTTCGCGGCGGACGACACCAAGCTGGGGCTGGTGTGCCACCCATCCAAAGTTAACGACATGTACACGGCGTTCGAAAAGTGAGCTCACAGACTTTATTTATCACACTAGCAAATTAATACCCGCAGCAATATAATTAATTCGATCACTCGGAAGTCGAGAGTGAAGATACCTTCTAGGCAAGTATGCTCCATCGTAGATCTCATCGTCACTTACCATCAGGTGAGATCGAGATCAAATACTTGCCTATAATGTAACAAAAAATAATAATAATAATGACCTACTCTTATGTGCTTTGGGACTCTCCATAATGTAAGGGGATTTAAAGCCTTAGTCCCCCACGTTGGCCCAGTGCAGGTAAGTCGCCTTGACGCCTCTTTCGAGAACTGATTAGGTTCTATAACACACTCGATCGACAATACACTCGAACCTGCGTGTCCAGGAGAATTTGTCTTAGACACGAAGATTTTATCCAAGTATTTTCCTTCACCGTTTAGTGACTGATAATTATGGTTGAGGTGAAATAGATCCCATATAAAATATTAAGTTTATTTCTAAGGCGAGTTTTCTACAAACTTGGCTTTCATTGCTCTCGATATATGAAGTAACATCCAAATCCGTTCAGTCGTTTTAGCGTGATTTAGGCAAGAATGTTAAACTTTCACATTCATTGGCCGATACAAGTAGTAACGATTTTCAGTAATAAATATCTTAAACGAGTGCAATTTCTACTTCACAGATTGGATATCAAACTAGATGTCTACGAGTCCATGGAAGCGTCGCATTTTAACAAATAAGTGAAACATTTAGGTGCTTGTAAGATATAAAAATTAACATAAAGCATTGAAATAAAACTAATCTTAAGGATTTTATCGCGGTTTATTTTTTATTTTACGTTCCCGACGTTTCGGCTGCTTTGCAGCAACCATGGTCACGGGAGGACTGAGGTGTTTGACGTCCTGGTGTCATAGTTAAAATCCTTAAGATTAGTTTTATTTCAATGTGTAGTATTCGCGTAAATATAAGAAATTAACATAAAGCTTTATTTTTTTTTATCGCAGAATAAATATTTTATCGATATCCTACAATGGCGTGTTGTATTAGAGTAATGATAAAAAAGTCTATAGTGTTGTTTCTCACATTGCTTGGCTGTGCCTTACATATACTGAAATTATTATAAATCAATTTATTACACTTTTTTTACGTAAAAAATAAAACATTTACCTACATAAAGTACCTACTCGCTGTGTAGCGATTATAATCCAGGTTTTAGAGTATGCATAATTAAAAACGTCAGTTGTGATAATATTTTTAATCACGACTCATGATCTTAAAGCTATGTATGTCTATACAAAAAATATAACTTAAATTTAGTCAGATAATTAGTGAACATCATTATAAATCATCTCACAACCGCTGCAACATCTCCATCATATAAATCAAACCCATTCATATAATAATATCATTGCTCAACATTAATTCATTATATCAACAGAAATACTGGTTTTACAACATCAACAAGCTACAGAGAATGTGTGAATTTTCACGATTTTACAGTGTATTCTGGTTCTGGTGTATTCCAACCATTATGCGTTACCATAACGAGAATTATTGTAAGTATATTGAGCTTTCTACTACGTTCGAAAATAGTTTTATAGATTGTATTATAATTTAACACTTATGAAACATAATTAATGTCAACAGATTTTTCAATAATGCATTCTAAAGACGTTTACTTACCAATTCACTGCGTATTATTAATATTATATGCTGCGTCTAGATTTATAATATAATACTGGTTAATTTTGTTAATGGATTCTTTAGAAATTCGTTATCCTCGTGAAATACAAAAATAAAGTGGCCAGAGAGAGAAGGTAAATTCAATAATGTCAAATTGCACAAGTAGGCCATTGTAACTGTTTAGTCCCGACACCCACAACTGGTGAGGTATATATTATAATGTAATGTAAATAACTCATCTAAAACATAATAAAATTACATGTACAATCAAAGATATATTTACAGATTTTCAAACTTCATATAAATCGTGATGAAAATAAGAATTTTGCAAGTAACATTAACTTCAATGTTCACTATGCATATTTGATATGCATAATTGTAAATAAGACATGTCAAAGCACCAACATGTGTGATATATGAAGAATAGATTTGTAAACTACTCGCCTTGCAATATCACCGAGACAGTACTTAGAGATATTTCATTAAAGATACGATAAATGTAAGTGCTTTGAAGAGAGATTTGGTAAATGTTAAAATTACACATTAATTAGTCTAACGTTATATTAATTCGCTATGGACACTTATTTGACGCTTAAAATTCCCTAATAAATGAACGACTATATTAACAACGACAATATTCTACGTAACAAAAGAGGCGGCCCCATTTACTCTATCTAATGTATAACTCGCGATATAATATACAAATACCGACCCTCGCCGCATCGTAGTATACCAAACCACGACAACCTCGCACTCGACAACGTCAAGTTTTATCGTTTTAAGTCCAAATATGAAGCAAATAAAATGGAATAATGGGCCCCTACCAAGTATTATTATGTAGCCCGTTTTATACTAGAAACTGCAAAGACACGTAACCAGCTAACTATTTATTCGTAATATAATTATACTAGTATAATTTGAATGATCGGAACACTCCCTAGCCACATATAGTCTTCTTAACATTAAGGACCATGCTTTGTACACCCGTTCGAGTAAAACTATTATTTTACAATTACCGCTAGTTCTAGCCTTTCACTGGGTACAGTTTATTTTATAAACGTGTACACGCATCGCGTCAAAGGTCGCGCGACGCCGGCACGCACGGGGAGGCTTCGAGATTAGCATCGGCGGAGACCTCGAGCCGCACACCGCTCCACTTAGCCCGGTAGCATCGATAAAATGTACAAATTAGAAAGTTACTTGACTTTTTTCGGCCGGCAAAAATATCGATCCGACGGTCGATAACAGACTCATATTAATGGAAAACAAGGTCCCCGGGCGGGTGCGGGGGCAGGTGCGGCGCCTACAGCGCGCCGGCGTCGATGGGCGGCGCGTGGTTGCGCAGCGCGTCGCGGATGTAGCCGCTGATGCTGGCGTCCGCCACCAGGTGGAAGTAGAACAGGTGCTCGAAGCTCTTGAGCGAGATGGAGCGCAGCGCCGGCAGCCGCAGCAGCAGCGACGCGAAGCGGCCCTCCTCCGACCCGCGCGACCGCCGCACGTACTCGTCCAGGCACGAGAACATCTGCGACAGAACACATTGCAGGTGAGCCGACAGCCCACCGGCTACTATGCCAGTGCCAGTCAGAATTAGCGCGACCTTTGCCAACCGAATTATTATTTCGTCAGGTACACTCGCGACATTGTTGTTCTAGAAGCTGTAGATTGATAATTGATTGAAACTAAACCTCATGTTCAACAAACAAATTGTATAAGATTTAGTTATAGTCCCCCAAAAAATTAGCTAGTCACTTTTAACACCGCACAGAGGAATAAACACCACTAACTAACCATAATCAGATTTTGGTTAGTCACAATTGCCTGACATATCCTAGTCTATTTAGGCCTTTACCATAATAGATGCGATTCAGCGAAATTATAACTAATTATTTGAAATTCATGACACAAGCCCATCGCATCGAATCGTAGCCGGTGGTATTTTAGCATTAGTGCGCGATTCCAATGTAATTTCATAATTGACTGTTCATAACTGACTAATATACGTATAGTTCGTGCATTTTCTACTCCCCGGACGCTTTCGATCGAACAACTGACTCACTGAGTTAATTACGAAGTCGACATCTAATAATCAGCAATTCAATATTCTAAATTCGCAAATGCTAAATGAAAAAGGTCAAAATGTGATCTTGTAAACGCGAATTCATTGTGAATATATTGGTTCGGTCGTCACTGTTCGCTGAAATGACTGCTTCACGGATTGTTAGAATTGTTTTCAAATGCATATTTCGTGGTCAGTTACAAATTAAAATACAATGTATGCAAATTACCTTCTCTCGTAGAACGTCCACTTCTTGTCTGTTCTTCAGTCCTTTGACGTCTGAAAATAGATAATACCATGTCAAACGTGTCATAGGATAGAGCTGTGAGGTAGTCAAGAAAGGTTCATTATTATAAAACCGGTTTTAAGGCTCAATCATTTGGTGCAAGTCAATCGACTTTATTTTATCGAAAAGAGACGGGCGCGTTATAAGAACATTAAAATGCTTCTAGAGATGATTTGAAATGTCTGCATGTAGTCGACAAGATATAAGTAAGTACGTACATTTACGTAATAGATAATAAATTATCGATCTTGGTAGAACAGCATTTTTATTGATATTTTGGGTTTCAAATAACTAACAATTATTTGTTATGGCACTTCAATCTAAGCACTCTCTCCGTCGTTATTTTTATTACACGGGAAAGTTATGGAGTCGAAATACCAGATAATAAATTCCTTTGGTAGCGTCCGCCTGGGCATTGCAGGGTGTGGCCTGCCTAGTATACAGTACATACAAGATGTAATTCAGGATTATTGACATCCAAATACCCTCTAAGTTAATCTCTAATTATTATGGATCGCTAATAGTAGTTGTGTGTCGTCGGTAGTGGTCGAGTACACTGACCAGGGTTGAGCAGGATGATGGCCTTGAGCGCGACGTACTCGGCGTGGTCGACGCGCAGCGTGCGCATCTTGAGCGCCAGCTCGGACAGCACGCGGTCGAAGATGCCGCCCACGCCCGCCTGCAGCGCCGAGTTGCGGTGCAGCGTCATGCCTGCCCGCCCGCCCGCGCGCACAACATCAATAACAATAACCGACTAATATACCTACGGTGTAAGGGGCTACGTAGCGAAGTTGCAATTTTTCGTCGATCTTTTCATGAATTATACGCATTTTTGTTGTATTTTTAAACTCATCTCAGAATAAAATCATTATAGAAGAAAATAATTAATAGACCTAAAATTGAAATATAAACTAAAACTGAAGATGCTCGAATGCGCTTGTAAATAAGCAGGTCGAGTATCGCGCGGAACGTGGTGTTAGGATCGCGTTGTTTACGATAAATTGCGAGCTCAAAAAGGATAACTGGAGACGCAGGATGACAAAAGGGAGCTGGTATTATATAAGATGTAACAAAAATAATGTAAAACATAAGGGCAAATTCCAATCACATTATGTATAAAATTAATGTAATTGTATTTTTTTATCGATAATTAAAATTAGTTTTTTATTAATTCCAGGTCATTTACGTATTTCAATTTAAATCTTAATGCAATCTTCAGAGTTCCGATTGACCTTTTAAAAATATTTACACTATTTCTGATACACCTTTATACATATGCAAGTAGGTGGCACACACCTGGCATCAGGCACATGAGCTGCGGCGGCGACGACGTCCGGTTCCCCGTGCCCTCTCCGTTATCCCTTTCGTCGGTCAGGTACTGGAACACAATAAACAATAGTATAATTACCAAACTTTACATGTTCTGTGTCTACACCTGTCTAATATACATTTGTCTAGCAGGTCTAAATTTAAAAAATCACTCTGAAGTTTGCTACTGGACTTGTATTTTTTTTTTCTTTAGTTTTTTTACGGTTATTTTTGTTTGAAGTCGGGCTTTTTGATTTTTTTATTTCAATGTATATTTAAATGAACACTAACGATCAGTATTATATTTAATAAGTACTACCCGTTGGGATATAGAATAGGATTCATTGCGACTTTTCGACCTACTGTCTACAGTCCAGACAGACTACAATACCTACATAAATAATTTAATTATAAAATGCATTACCGCGACTTAATGTTATGCACTACAACATAGTGTGTGTAAATTTGAGTACAATAGCAATATGTTAAATATAAATTCCATTATAACTTAATTTAAAGAACCTTTTCACAGTGGAATTCATTATTGCCATCTTGGTAAAAGGATCAACCAATCGGCATATCGTAGATTTCCCAGGGTGTGCCGGACAGTCCCTTACTCATTTTGACGTCTTTTCCTCCCCAAAAGACGTCAAAATGAGTAAGGGACTGTCCGGCACATCCTTTCATTCAACCTTATAATGCTTATACTACGAATTGTACGATGTTTAGGTTTACAACACAATCGACCCACAATGAAGATACTTTAGGGTCGCTATTGTCTGAAGCTTTCGTTTTACAAGTTCTTATACTTCTGTTTGATACGGCTTTTTTGCCCGCGATTGTAAACGATTATTTATAATTTACTAACTGACCGAACAGACGTCCTGTCCAAATTCCGATTGAAAAAAGCACTTTCGGCTTTTTCCAAATTACCGGACCACTTTTTCAATTTGTCTGGCCCAACAACCTTATTCAGACTATGTATTACGAAACTATTAAAACAAAAGTAAGCCAAATATTTTAAGCCGTTTCTAAGTGATGGGCTTACCATCTACCAGCATTTTATTTTTAACCAACTTCAATAAAAGGAGAAGGTACTCAATTCGATTGTATTTTATACTAGCTGTTATTTATTTGTATAAATATATAGATTTATTATTATTAAGACGCTGAGCTAGTTCCAAACCTGTCCTATGCTGGTCTTTGGGAAATTGGTTGGCTCACCTCCATGGACCGCCAGGCGATGGCGAACAGCAACAGCTCGTTCCAGGAGCTCTTGATGAGCAGCACCTGGTCGTCCAGCTCCAGCTGGCTGAAGTGCGGGATGTCGCGCGCCCACACCACCAGCGCCGCTATTTGTTTGTTTCCTGAAATTTAAAATCAAACGAGTCTTTAAATTATCTAAGAAATAGGACTTACTGTACATACGGTATTTTTAAACGCAAAACTTTCATCTAATGCTTCGTTGCCAATGGCGTCAATACGTCAAACTGATCTAGTGCTTCGATGCCAATGGCGTCAAATACGTCAATTTCATTGCATTCGACTTCGTTTCGCACTGGTTAAAAAATATATTTTGCAAAAATAACTTCCAGTCTGATTTAATCCAATAAAACGGTAAAACCCCTCACGAATTGACCTACATCCATAAGCACATTCTGTGAAAAACCATAAAGTATTGTTATTGAGGGCCATTGTTTTAAATCCACCGAGCTATTTTTGCAGTTAAACACTCTTCTTAATATTAATATGGGTAAAACCTACAATAACAACTAATATTATGTATACATTATCATATTAATGTTTACCTGTAACGATCAATTTAGAACGAACCTAAAATAAATCGGATACATTAAAATGTAATTGCGTAGAATATAATAAATTCAATCTGAACCCAAAACAAAATTATAGGTTAGGCGTCAAACTACATTTTATTAGTGTAACCAATAAGGAAAAGGGATCTCGAAAATGTTAATGCAATAACGTGTAGGACGGTGTAGACGAAAATACACTCGATCATTATTCTAAGACTTGATGCAAACGCCCACCAGGTACCAATCATCGTTCGTAAGTTCGGGACTTGCAGACAAGATGCTACGACCATATTCATTCAGCTCAAGCACATAAAATACCTCTAGCATAGAAACTGATACATATTTTCTTATAACCTTCAAACGAAACGAAGCGCGGTCTGCGCTAATCTAATAGGTACGTACATAAAGGGCGTTTCGGGTGTTGTTTTAATGTAGATATTTATTCATAAATTAGTTCGGAGATAAGTTGGTTATAGGCAATAGATATGCTATCATTGTGAATGTCGACGATTGTCACATTTAATTTGTTTATTAGATAAGATCCGCCACTGGCGTACGTGAAAGCGATACCGACGGAAGGTGTCCCCAGATAAACGGGACAAATTCAAAACAAATAATTTTTGTACGTCAATATTTTTGAAAAATCCCACATTGTATGTAGATACACGTGTAATGAAAGTATTTATGAAAACGGGAGCTATAACATTACCGTGGCACGTGTAAAGTAATAAGGATAAAAATATCCCTTTGTAGGCGTACGATCGATAGCAAGATACCTACAATAAGGAAAATATATTATTGCCTTTCCTATCTATACATATAAATAAAATTGGAGTGTCTGTTTGTAATATTAAAATAACCGCTTTTTACTAAGTGCATTTAGATGTATACACGTTACCTATACCGAAACAACATTTTTTACAATTTTTGTCTGTCTGTCTGTTTGTTCCGGCTAATCTCTGAAATGGCTGGACCGATTTTGACGGGACTTTCACTGGCAGATAGCTGATGTAACAAGGAGTAACTTAGGCTACTTTTATTTTAGAAAAAAAATAGGATCTCACGAAAAAAAAATAAAAC
Source organism: Pheosia gnoma (assembly GCA_905404115.1). Lineage (NCBI taxonomy): Eukaryota > Metazoa > Arthropoda > Insecta > Lepidoptera > Notodontidae > Pheosia > Pheosia gnoma. Next base: position 4,224,752 of record FR989894.1, on the reverse strand, counting down.
CAATGTTGCAGCGCAGCGCCTGATTAAGTTTGATAGCAACAACCTGCAATGCGTCCCGCGGGCTCAGAATGGGCGAGCAGGCTGTTGTCAACGGTTGTCTTTGTTAAATACCACGCGGACGAAGTCGCGGGCAACAGCAAGTAGTACATAAATACATACACACCCCATGCACAAAGTCGCCCCGACTTTGGAAACTTCGCAAATAATTATTTACCCATGAGCAACTTTAATGTGATATTCCAAGAAACCTGACTAGCAAACAATTTTTTTTTTATATTATCGTCGTCCTCTCCGTATCATTTTTTATCTCGGCTCAATTTGACAAGGATAAAGTTGCTGAATAATTATGAACTTTTAAATAAGGTATCTGTACACTACTAGGTGGAGTGGCCAAAACTTGGTCGCATTGAGAATGTATGTCTTTTCTATGGAAATTACATGCCAATGTATTTGAGATGAGATCAATGTCGGTAGTTATTTCATAGTTAAACAGATATGGTTTTTTTTATTTTTTTTGTAGGTCGCTATTTAAAGATTATGTTCCTCTGAGTAGGTTTGAATCGGATTGTTCGTGCTTATTGTACGCTAATCGCTATATGCTCACAAACATATTCTAATAAGCGAGCTTCCAAAATAACGATGACATAAGGATACTCAATAAAATGGATATCGAAAAATGTATACATATACTAATTTTGCGCGCCACTGTTTGTGCGGATTTCGCGTTTTGTCCATCACGATGAACCCTAAAATTTCCAACTTTGAAAGTATTTTATACATTAACCCCGTGGATAAGCTATCACCACGCGAAGTTTTATAATAACTGTCTAGCTAGTAGCTTGATAAGGGGGCAGACTGATTTACGGGCAAAAATACCGAATTAAAAATGGCGGATTCGATCTCCAATTATTATGCCCTACGATATTTTTGCCAAAAAATTCCGACAGTAAAGTTACCGTTACCCGTTACAATGTGTAGATGACGGTGCTGCTTATAATATTCTCAATAATAAGAAACATTCTTATTCGCATCTACAAGTCCTGTCGCCATCTTAAACCAGTTCCAAATGATGTATGCCATTGTAATACTGTACATATTTATATACATAAATACATATAAACCTACCCGAGCGTTTTTTACATCGCATGGAATTTTTATTTCTACATCTTTAGGTTCTATTCGCGTAGAGCCGCCGCGGTTTTCATGTGTTTTCTGAGAATTGTTTCATGACATGAGCGTACGTGACGATTCGTGATAACGGCCATGAAATAAAACAAATGTAATTTTACAACAATGTGATGTGGTTAATGTCTTAATATGTTGTGGTATATACGTCTATAATGCGAACTGGTCGTATTTGGCTTTGTATTTTAGTTAATGATTTAAAACCAATTCAATACAAAGTTGCAGCGGCTTGTAGGAGACACGATATACGTATTTACGAAACATTATTTAGCGAAAAAAACAATGTGAAACATTCATAAAACAGTGTTGAGACAGGTACTTCGTCTGAAACATTGTTTAATTATTGATGATAAAGTTACCTAGTGACAGCCTTGGAACGTCTGTGCCATGAATTGCTTAGTTTGAAACCATTAAAAAATTACCATCAAACACATGTTTAGCTGTTTGACAAACTTATCATACAAATGACGTAAACGATGAAAGCCGTTTGCCTCAAATCAATATCACCTTCTCATTTCATAGATAATGCTTGGCTATGCATTGTTTATGGAGTAAAACTTCTGTGAACTTGAGGGTAAGTGATATAGCCTAACCATCAAATATATATTTATTCATTTAATTTGTATCAAACGTCACATAGTACTGCGCACAAGGGATTTCCTTTGCGCCGTACTTAATGACGTTTGATAAAGCTATCGAACGTCTATAAATTCAGGGGTAATATTTAATTGCGCCCGGGTTCCTTTATACAGTATTATGTATAAAAGTTTCACAAATAGGTCCTCTTTATTATACTCGTGACTAATTGTGCATTCCTTTAGCAATAATCCTTGCTCAAGGTGATTCCTAATGTTTTAGATTAGTTCGTAGACAGGTTCCGCAGGTTTTATCTACAACAGGAAACAAAGGTACTATTCATTGAATTATGCCAATAATACGTTTGAAGACTCTAAAAAGGAAAACAAATACACGTTATAATTTTTTCTGTAGTTTAATATAAACATCTGCATGCTGAGGGCCCCGGGTTCGAATCCTGGTAGAGGTAAGCTATATGTTATGAGCACTACCGTTTATACCAGTCATAGATGTTTACTATATTATTTATATAAATATTATATACTGAAATCGCACCTATTCCATTGTACGTCACCCATTTTACAGGCGTGCTTAGTTTGGGACCGTACAATTGGTGTGTTCGTCTGGCGATAAAAAAAATAATGGTCGGTATGTTCTCTCTCACCTATTTGGCACAGGCTGGACACGGGTGCGCGGAACTTGGGCGGCACGCTGCTGTCAGGCCCCACCCTCAGGAACTGGAACTCCTCGCTGGAGTCCGCCACCAGCGACTCCATCTCCAGTAGCCGCTCGATCGACAGCTCCTGCGGTTTCATTTCCTGTATGTTATCATACGGACCGTTTCGGCTTTAGTGTTTTTTGAAATTGTTTATAACACATTTATAATAAGCAATATAAGGTTGAACAAAGCATTGAGGTATCTAGGGATGCGCGTTCACTAATAAAAACATCGATAATACTCGTACAGTCCCGGACTATACTTTGGGTACCATTTAAGATTGAATACCGTACAGCAAACGTATACCATAAGAGGTACTGATTTGAAAATATAAGGGCAAGGGATCCCATATTAATATTCGTGACCGTACATTCAAAAATTTGACTGGTAAGATCTAAGATACAATTGAAAAAGGTATTTACATTTCCAAATAATAATACCTACGCCATTAGCTTGGTGTAAGTAAACAATAGACATCCGTATCGGATTCCATCGTATAGTCGTGGTTTAATGAAACGTCACGAATATCTTTATCTTCCGATCGAAATTCATTTTAGAAGGCTCAAGTAAGCTATATTCTCATGGGTTTAACTGGCAATATCATGTCCAATTTGCGCGGCGTCATCGCGCTCGCCAAACAAATCAAACCAACGAGATCGATGGCGAGCAATAAACAAAGAAATCTGTTTTGTGGCGCGTCATCCGCAGCGTTATTTATAGATGAGCGCACTTTTAATTAATTCTACAATTTCTTTATTGAAGTGTTGTGCGTCGCCTTGCCGACTCGCTAATTGGAATACGAAAGATAGGAAAAAAAAAATTTCATCGCAATTAATGCTGAAAAATAAAGACGTTAATTAAAAATGGTCGCTGAGAAAAATAATTAATTACAATTGTGAAAATAAAAACGCCGCCATTGTAATTATGTTATATTAATTTGTAAATCTAACTTTGTATATATATTTATTAAATTTCCTCTTATTAGGTAAGTATACAAATAAATGCATTGTTTAACGTGACCGGTATCATCGAATGTGGATTTCTGCAAATATTTATATTCCATGTTTGAGCAAATATTCAATTGACCTCAGTAACATCATCATTTGTTGCGAATAAAGCTAAAAGGACAAAGCTATAGCTCGTAAATTATTCAGCCCAATATCGATAATTGCCATTATGAGCGTCGCATCACTTATCGTAACACATTATGTTCCATTAAAATCAGTTCGGCCCCAACAAAGTTATAACGACATTTATACACATCGGTAAACACTGAGCGCAGTTACGTATCATTAAATTCGACTTTAAACATGAGCAGAGCCGCGTGCTAAGTTGTTTATACGTCTGTGGATCTCACAAGTTCACATTGGAATATCATTTCTGTTTTATGTTAATTCTAATTATGTTTGCACGAGTAAAGGGCACTTTGTTAGGTATAGGGGGACGTGTTGGCCAACAAATTGAAGCGACTATACATCGTGTAAATATTGATATATTCCGGTTCTACGCATAAGTATTTTGATACGACACATTTCTACGATTTGTTTTCCTGTACCCACTGAGCAAACAATGTTGTCTGTTAAAAGGTATAATCGTAATTTAAGATATCAATCTACTTGTGCATTGTCAGTTATTTTTTTAACGTGAGACTTGAGAATAGGAAATAATTTTAACAAAAAACAATTAATGAATCAACATCATCTGGCTCACGTTATTCCATTTATTTTGTACTGGGGTCTGCTTCCATCCAGTCTGCACTGATTTTGGGTAATAATTTGTTCGGACAGATTGCTGTCGGAACGTTTGTCAAACTTTTTCGTGCTTCTGACTGCCCTTAGCAAATGTCAAAGATGTAACAGTGAAATTTGGGGTCGCAAGCTGCTGGTGTTCTCCGAAGCACGCAGGAGATCGGAAGATAAAATTCGGTCACCCATCCAATGCCCGAACGATTAACACGTCAAATGATAATTACGTACCAAAATTAAATATTGCCATGCCACGGAACATAAAAATACAAAACAGACGTAATTATGTTGTTACGCATGATTTAATTCTTTACTACTATCTTATTCAAGTCACAGGACTTACCTTTTACTAAAAAAACAGTCGTTTAGATAAATATAAGTGAAACATTCAACACATTAACCACCTGTCAATGTGATTAATGAATAAGGCATCCCCAAATTGACTACAATAGAACACTTAAATTGCTTCTATGCAGGCTGGAATGGGATATGCAGTTCGGTCAATCGCGTCAGTCCCTAAGCTTTTAATCAAAACATTCAGAGCAACGCACCTGTACGGAGCTGCTGGGGTGTGCGTCCTCGGCCCCTCTGGCGGCTCGCTGTCTCTCCTCCTGCACCGCCTCGCGTTTCATGCCGCACGCGAGGCATTTCTGGTACCGACAGTACTGGCAACGATTCCTCTGGCGTTTGTCTATGATGCAGTTCCGCTCCTCGCGGCACGCGTACGTCAAGTCTTTCCGTACCGTCCGCTTGAAGAAACCCTTGCACCCTTCACAGCTAAAAATAACAATATCTTTATACTACAATCATTAACGGTAGCCAAATATAAGGTTTTACAATAATAATAAAAAATAAAATATTTGAAGGGTTTAAAACAATTATGTTGGATCAAGTTGCAAGTAGATAACAAGTGTAGATGTCAATCGAACTAGAATACATTCAACAATTGAACCTAAAATCATTTTTACTAACTTAAACTAAACTAAACTAATTAGAAGCAAATGTATATACTGATATCGTTTAAATAAAACGAGATCAGATAAACATAAGTTTTTGCAAATTCCAGCAGTAAGACCTCGTATTTATATCTAGACTAGCTGTTACCCGCGACTTCGTGCGCGTGGTATTTAACTAAAAATAAATATAGAAAAAATATATAATGTATGGTATACAACTTCCCTATTTGAATCGAATATTATTATATTTTTCATTGGTTTTAATTTTTTTTCGTGAGAGCCTATTTTTTTTTCCAAAATAAAAGTAGCCTAAGTTACTCCTTGTTACATCAGCTATCTGCCAGTGAATGTCCCGTCAAAATTGGTTAGCCGTTGTGTCTACGTTTTACCCGCTAAGGTGTCCAAATCGTTGCACTATCATCGATAGACTTTTATCAAAGAATATTCTAATAAGTCTTTAAGACAACATAACGTTATTTTTAAATCCTCGCCTCTCATTCATATGACCGCCGTTACACATCACATTCATTCACATACGATCATTGTGAGAGATTGAATGCGCGAAAGCTCGCTCGCGCAATCATGAGTTGTTTTGTCGGGTATTTTGACTGTTAATCATATCGCGCGCGATTGCTTTCTGTTATAATCAGAAAGGAAAGAGCGTCTGAGCAAAACCTTATCACGCACGATTTTCTGCGGGATACATTCGCGTCCGAGGGCGCTCTCGCCCTCCTTGTCTATCCTTACAAGGGCTCTCTTTTCCGCGCGAAAGCCAATTCACACCTAAAGAGCGTATACGTGTAATGGCAATTATTTCGTCAACTGAAAACCAGTTGTTGCTGTACTGCATCAAAACCAACATGTATTTAGCGGATACGATCGGATTACCAACATCGAGGAAGAAAGAACTTCCTTGCTATATTTAAAACACGTGATGTAGGATTTGTCCGCGTCATTCATTTTATTATGCCGTGGTTCCAGCATCTGGATGCGTGGAGATGAACATACTAACTAAATTGCAGGGTATAATACATTTCAGCAAGTGATATATTAAAATTATATATTTCGTTATGTATACGTTCGATTCTCTTATGTTGCGTATGGTTGCTGCTAAATGTTAAATGAATAACTGCAATATAATATTACTTCGCTTTTCTTTACATCACACATTACTGGAGTTATAAACGTACATATATAGAAATCGCCGTAAACACAAATGCCATCGTGGCCTAGGTCCCAAACTAAACACGCTTAAACTGTGGGCACCCTGCAATGGAACGATCGAAGTCACACCAAACCAAATAAAGTCCATTATTATAATCTCTATATTTTTTCGTGTCGAATTATGCAAAATAAATGTAAGTAATTTATTTTTAGTACTTATATTACGTATTGACCTTGTAGGAACCCACACAAGCATCTTAAAATATATCTGTTATGTGGCACCACATATAACCGCTCGTACATTATTCATTTGCATTTAATACGTCCGTCCGTAAGGATAAGTCATAAATTCATATAAGCACAACTCTAATCTCGTAAGGTAAGACTTAGCTTAAAAGTAAGTTTGAACTGAGATAAGCGAACATGGAAGACATAATGGTAGGTAAGTATGTGTAAAGCAAAACGCATAAAGGATGATTCACGCAAGACCATGGCGAGTCCGACCCGATGACCCTCGGACAAGGCACGGATGCAAAATATAACACAGACAATAAAACAAACGTCGTATGGTCTAGAACTAGAAGAAAAAAGGTACATAGTTACAGAATAGACGTCATATTACACTGTGGTTACAGTCTGTAGTAAATAAAAATCCTCATAATGGACGACAAAGTATTTGGTTGTCCTAAAGGCGTCTCCCTACAAGTCGTGAAATCTACATGTGAGAATTGGTCGTGTTATACTGATTTAATTTATTTAGGAAGAACATAGTGTAGGGACATGATTTTCATTCGTTACACAAGGCAATGCCACGTTCCATTTAAGAATTATTCCATATATTCACGCCTCACGGCAATACTAGTGGACGGATTATGATGAAATTTGGGATAGTGGTTATTGCTTACAATCTGGATCAACATATCGGATAAGTACTTTCTTTTTTATCCCGAAATGGGAGGGGATCAAAAATACTAAAGTACACGCGTAGGAGGTCGCGGGTACTGTAAGTAAAATAAATTCGTATGAGTAGAATCAATAAAAGCCGCGGCGAGTCGAGAACCAAGCGGTGACGCATGAAATTCTCTCTCCCGTCGACGATAATGACATTATTGCCTTCAGACAAATTTTCTTGTCGCAATACGTCGTCCAATCCGCGTCTATTCACAAATTACTCTCTCTGTTACACAATAGTATGTGTGTACTTATGAGAAAAAAAATAAGACGTAAGTACACAAGTCATTAAAAAATAGCACACACCTAATTGTGTGTAAAAAAAGGGACATGTTTGAACGTCTGTCACAACTCACGTCTATTTATGTCCTATTATATTCAGTGAAACGTAACGTCTGGTCTGTCTGGATAGATTTTGAAGTAGTTTACCAGTTACTTGAGAGCCTAACAATAATACCTCAGTTCTGTAAATGTGTTCGTCACGAATGTGATGACCGTGTCGGACGGTTGGGATTGGACTTGTATTTAACCCGCAATACGCATGCCTGTAACTGGCACAAAATCTATTTAGCAATTTGAACAGGCGTGCCACATGTGTATTTAATTTTGATAAAAGCACGTCTATTGCGGCTTTAAGAATGGCCAGAAGGCTATAAGGCTACAAGATGTTTTCTGAGACACGCTTATAGGAGATATACTAAATATAAAGCCTTTTTCCCGGATATGCGACGCAAAGGAGGGTAATGTGTTTATTATAAAAACTCATGCTAAGGATGTGTATAATATCCTTTTGTAACACACATAAGACACACACGTACTTGTGGATATACTATATGCTGAAATTCTATTTGTCACAATTCATAAAATAGGTTTTTTAGGAAAAAAAATCATATTATATGCGATGAAACACTCACACTGAATATTGTTTAAAACAAATACAACCGAATTGAGAACCTCCTCCTTTTTGAAGTCGGTTAAAATAGTAATATTGATACGGGACCACCGCCGTTGCGAACGTGACCTATTGACTATACACCGGCTATTTCAAAGTTTACAAACCTCGCTTTAAATCTTGTACGTTAAAGCTTTAAATCAAGCCACGTTGAAGCACGCACGCCTATAAATTAGCCAGGTAGGTAACATTTTAGCGTTTGCAAATAACTCCTTTATGCCCAAGTTATTGTTTAAAAAACGAAGCCTTTGTGAATATTGGCGAATAATATGTCACTGTTATTATACCATAATTCAGTTTTATGGACTAATTAGTGGCTATAATTACATATATTTTATGTTATTCTGATGTAGGTGGCTATTATTGCTTTATGTCGGCGTTATGTACCTACTTATCAAACAAAATGGCGCGCTATTCAATCGTACTTGAAAGTTTTGAAGGTTACTCGATTCACATTCATGTTATAAGGTCCAATCAATAGCTATTTTTATTGTTCCCTGCGAAAGGAAAAAGCCGAGAAGAGATTATCACGTTGTATGTCCGTTCGTCTGTCTAGTATGACTATTAAACTCAGGCGCAGAAAACTCAAATTGTATTAACAGGCTTGCGTTTATGAAATCAGATTTGTTATGACTACTAGTTAAGCATTCACAATTTACATATTATATGACGATAAGGAGGTCAGCTCGATACATTAAGCCGATAACGTTGAATTGCATCAAGTCAAGTACATCCCCATAAGGTACTTGTTATCCTAGATACCTAATGATGATCTGTAGCTATTTAAAATAATGACACTTAAAGGAACTTTAGCGGAAAAGGGAATATTTTCTAGCCAGACGGGTGGTATGCCTGGCGGTGCGGCCGCTATGCCCCGAAGGTTATTTTCGGGATCTTGTATATATGTTACTTGCTCCGAAAACTCTTATAGCGCGATTCAGGATTGTGATGACAATTGTGTATTGTTCTGAATATATTGTTGAAGTGGTTTTTACAGAATCACTCAACAAAATTTGCGAACAACGGATGCATTAGAAAATGTAATTATGTACCATGAAGCGTTTCATTCTATTACGATTTACGTTTCAAGTTAACGCTATTTACATAGAGCGACGGTCGATACCGAGGCAGCGGACCGTGCCACAACTATAACCCTTTGTGTGTCGTATAGAACCATAGGCAACATATAGCGCCTACTCTCTCACTTTACAATAAAAAAAGGAAATAAATTAAGTGAAACTAAATTGATAAGCGGTTATAAAAAATTACACAGATGGGCATTAAAGTGTATCCAATAGTGTAACCCTAATAATGTATGCAACTCAGATTAAAATTTCGTGATAAAAATAAACGTACGTTCTATTCATTGTACTACACTGCCTACATACACGTGCCAAGGAACGTGTTAACAAGCTCACGTCTCATCATCATAGGAACACAATTATTTATACGAGACGAAAATAAACAAAGGCAAGAATTTCGGTTTTAAGGTAATCGCGAGATGAAAGATCATGCCGTCGGATCCATGACATGTGATCATGGCCATGTGTTGGCGTTAAACAAACTTCAAGTGGTATTGCGCAAATACTCCGGGATTCCATCCTTAGAGAAGACAATTTTATTCAGAAGTAGCCTTCATAAGATAGACGACGATATATCTACTGAAGCATGTTACCGCGAACCATTGGGCAGTAGTGCCAATTTGACTTTAAAAGTGAATGTAAAAATCATGAAAGCTAAACCTGCCTACGAATACGTGATTCTCAAATCAACATAAAAAACTCTCAAGGTGAAAAAAATTGTCTCTTGAATGGCATTACAGGCAGCCGACGATCGATAGAATTCTAAATAGATTCTATAATGCATGCACCTAAGCGAGAATTTTATATACCCCAATATTTAGCAGCAATAATATTTGAAACGTGTAAATACAAACAGAGCCCTCTCACGCCCGACCAATCCAATTAAACTGTTAAAAGAATAATAACAAGGTGTAAAATCTTTAATTTTGCGTATGCCATAACATAATATTCATTTTACACGCAACCAATAAATGTTGTATCTGAACGCTCGGGAACGTTTCTTTTTTAAGCAGACGGGTACGCTTGTATAGAAGTCTAGACGGCTATCTCCCACTACTAGGTATATGTATATCGATCGATACAATATAGTAAAGAAGCAATCGTTATTTGTTCAATAATCACTATTTCAATGATGACAGTGTACCAGAAGACTAGGTTTAATGCTAAATATTCATATCATTGGTAACCGTTAGTGTTTGTACTAAAATGCAAGCACTCGACATGGATTAAACATAAAGAACCAATAATGTGAATAGCAATTGAATATTAGGAACGAACATAAAATCGAAGATCGACTACAAAATCCGATACTCAGTCGGATAAATATGTGGAAGACGTCTACACACTTACCGTGTCATCTAAAAAAATCTAAATTTTTTATCCATTTTGCATTTTTGACTGAAATTGCAATGCGTCATACATAACCCACCATGGGCTGTGAATAAACGCGAGACGAATAGATCGACATTTAAATTTGATTGCAATTGGTTTAGGAGTTTAGGATTCCCAAGAGTGGTTTCAAAAGCTAGACTTAGAAATACACTTGTATAACTTTTCCCTGGTGACAAGGAATTCGGTTGGTCATCTTGTACAATTTTATTATGGTTACATTTAACCTGAATTTTATTTTATTTAGTTTCTGATTGATTCGTATCTTCTAAGAAAAAGCCATTATTATTATAACACGGGCACATTGCATGGACGATATCAATGTATGTAATTATATGAATAGCTGTTACGACAACTAAGAATTCCAACAAGGGTTCTTTAAGGATGCAATGCAACGCATTTGTATGCGTCTGACCATTTGTAGCCTGCATATGGGATTGAGCAAAAAATTGGAGCAAAAACTTAACATTTAAACTCTTATTTATCGGAACATCTGGCCCTAAGGAGAGGGAACATGGGATGGTGGCGGCCCCTCTGTATCGTGTAACTTAAAGCACATACGTACAATGTGGCACTCATAAGAGTATTTATAGTCACAAACATTCTTATTTTCAATATTTCACGGCTATTATATGTTAACATTGCAGAAACTTAATTAAAAATTGATTTTAATGAAATTACGAAAAACCGTGAAACATATCTCATATAGCAATCTCGATTTTATTCGTTCGCGGTGCTCACAAAAAATGCGCATAAAATTAGTGGCGAGGACATAATAAGCATCGCGTCTCGCTCACCTGTAGACTCCATAATGTTTTCCCGACGCTCTGTCGCCACATATAGAGCAGAGGTGCTTGGAACCACTTAGGGGATGGTTCGGGGGGTAATTCTTGAAGGCGGGCGGTGGGGTGGCGTCGTCTCGTATCGTCCCGTCTAGCATCGCAGTGTCTGGCTTCATCTCGGGTGGAGACATGGGAGACATAAAACCAGACTCCAAGTTCAGCCCTGCAATAAAATAGTCTAATTAAAATTTAAGCTCACTCAATAAGAAAAAGGTAATCACTGACGCAAAGCGGAGGCGTGACTATGATACAAGTTGTTTAGGTCTATCGTATGCTTGTGCAATTGTTTTGAATAAAAAATAATAATCCATCATGCTACGAAAATCCCTGGAATGGTAATATAATCGTTGTTAAAAACACAATTTTCCCCAAGAAAATTAGGCTGTAATAAACGAATTCTTTGGAAAACAAAAGGTATGGATGTCGACTGTTCCAAAAACCAACGGAACCGGTTCATTGGTCCGAGACTTCTGCAGCACACAAAAAAAAGAAAATAAACGTTCCACCCTCTTTCTGTTGTCTTAACATTGATTTAAAAAAAAATAACGCTTTACTTTTAAAGTGCTCGACGACTAGAAAAGTAGGTTTGTAAGTAATTTCAAATCGAGTTTAAAATATAAATACCTATCAATTTATTTCAAATAAAATTATCAATATTTTACCAAATAAATTAATACTACGTGAGGCCTTGAGTCAGCTGTGGGCTACTACAAAAAATGTATGTTAAGGAAAATATTATAGTAGTATAGAAAAGTTGTACAAGTATCGAAAGTTGTGTGGTGGCATAGGTGATGCAATAAGGAACGGACACATGCAAGTGTGTGTTCGATTTTGCCGAGTAAATTCATAATAATTAAGTAAACCAAATGACAACTTAATTAAATTTAATCTATTTCGCGACGAGCTAATTAAATAAACTACAAGTTTTGGTATGCCACCGTTGAACGTATATTTTGCTTTGGTAAGGTATCTTGTATTTGATGCGCATGCATTCAACAAACACTTCGAGGCGCAAGGTTTTTACTGATTGATTTTATTGACCACACCCACCATTGATTTATATTTATATGGTGACATCAGCTTGCAAGTAATTAAATTATATGCGCAATTATTTATATGTCATTGGAGACCTAAACAGATAACATAATTATGATCAGAAATAGATTATTTTCTGTAATCTTACTTAGAACAATGTTAATAACGCAGTTTTATATTCTCAAAAAAAAAAGGAAATGCTTAATGCTTTGTATGATATGTAAGGTAATCAAATTAGCATTACATCACAAAGCATTTTACAGAATAAAAGTTCACATTACAATATTTGTTTTACAATGAGTGTGCTTGATATTTCTTTTTTTTTAAAGCAAATTTTCTATAAACTTGAGCTTACATCTTTTCAATACTGATTTGGCGTTATTTAGTCTTTATACATAAATGTATTTAAAATACAAATCAGTCAGCGTTCTCTCTATTAACATTTGAGTATTAAAAGAGCTTGTAAATACAAACACTATCTTTATTGATATGGATGCACCGACTGGGTGGCTGGAGATACATTCTTTTCTCGCGTACCTACGTGTGTCAGTCATGAGCGGCGACTGAATTGCGTCACCATCAGAAATATACAGATCATCTGATAAGTGCTGTAGGAATACTTACAATTATTTCATGTACAGGGGCCATTTATAACCGATATAATTTGATTAATATTTTAACTAAATACAAAATTCCTTTAGCTGAATTCATAAGATTTTGTTACCGCGACATTAGCTCCGACTACATATGTGTATATATACAAAAATACACTACTCCCGGACATGTGAAATATGTGTCTAGACAAGAACATTTCCCCTAGAATATTATAACAAAATCAACAGCAGACTATTTATGTTAATAGACAACTATCATTAGAAATTCCAATAGCATATCAATGTACAAGGAGATAAAATATCCTTGACAATCTAGAAACAAGAGTACAGATACAGAGAATAGTGAACATACATGACATTAGATTTTTTGTAAAACCATAAAATAATGTATTTATTTTATATTATAGACCACCTTCTTCTCACGAAGTAATTGGGAGAAGGTTCTCAATTGTGTATAATTTACACTATTTTTGTAACAACTTGTATAACAACAAACAAGTTATTTCATCTCATCGAAAACCGATTATATCATAACTTACACGTAACGCAAGACATTTATCATGTAGGAGGTAAATGCGATATCTTAATTCGAAGTCTTTAAGTAAAGTTACATTTAATCTAATAACACCATTAAAAGTATAACCATACTTGTTAATTTGCTTTGCTCAACTAAAATTAGATGTATAATCAAGTTCTATTTCCAAGGGGTGTTCAAAGAACCCAATCATAATTTTCAGTGTCGCGAAACAACATTACGTAGGTGCGTTTTATATTGTCAACCTGTATAAATATTGAAAATTAAACAGGAACTATACAGGATGTAACATCGAGATTGGTCGGTCTAGACATCTCTAAAACTTTATAAGATAGAAAAATATGTTCTAAGTAATCACGTCGTCTGCAAAAAACTGCATTTTTAGATTTTTAATAAAACTCATACGTGAATCGTATCTGGTACTGGTCTGGTGATCCGGGTATACTGGTTATTTTGAATAAAAAAAACATTGTTATTTCATCGCGATCTTGATTATTTAGAATGTAAAGTGTAAACATTTATATGAAACCATGCGTCCAAAATGAAAAGAAAATGCTGTATTTAATATTATTTTATGTCTTTCAGTACCTAAATGTTCAAAATGACGACCATTTTCATGATTAATAATTAGCTCGTTTAGGTAATTATTAATTTTAGACACAAGTTTTTATAGCAACATTTACTGCACAATCAATATCACAATGAAATAACGATGCTTTACTTTGCAAAATGATCGGAATCGATTCCCGATTCATGTATGAGTTGAATTAAATTATTCTTATCTCTACAATCAACGACATGGTTCCTTGGAGCATATTTTTTCTATATCTTATAGTTTCGGAGGCCCCCATACTGATCCATCTCGATTTTACATTCTGTATATAAAACAGTAACCGTAAATATAACACAGGATGAACGTAAACACGATAAAAACCTAAGGTGAGTGAGTACCATAAATTACATGATGGTGACAGCTACATTGTAAATAGCGTCAGGTGGATATCATCATTCATATCGTGATTAATGTAATCAAATGCACGCAGTGACACTTTTCAGTTTCTGCGAAAACGGAATCTGTTGTACAAATATTATAAATACATAAATATCACCGGACAAACACACCAACTATACGGTCCCACACTAATCAACGCTTGTATAATGGGTACCGGACAATGGACTGAGAGCGGACCCAGTATATATTACTTATATAGATATTAAACATCCATGACTTGGGTACAAACATTCGTGCTCATCGCACAAAGATTGACCCTACCGGTATTCGAACCGGGACCCTCGGCACGGATAGCAGGGACACTACCAACTGCGCTAATCAAGCCGTCAATAATAGCGTCGGTAATATTTTTACTACCGTCCGCGGTCTGCAGGAATCTGTAGGTACGCGGTTGAGCGAGTTCGAAAGGATACAAAAGACTGGCTAAAATAATTACTTTAGCTTTTCACACGGACGTGTATGATAATCATAAACGAAATACTAAGTAATGAGTAGAATATTGCCGGATTATAAAGCGACAGATTTACTGTGTCTTGCTTGCAACATTTGTGCAGTGAGTACGCAGCTTTATGCATACCGGGAACGAACCAAACATATATCGTATGTTCAAAACCAGTTCCCTCATACAGCTAGACGTAATACAGTTAAACAACATATTGAATTCTCCTGCGCAAGGCACTGCTGCAGTAAGATTTTATATGCATGTTTTTCGTTTAGAACAAAAATAATTTCCTTAGTGAAAGAAATCTTATATGTAACATCAAAAGCTCTTAAGTTTTATATTAATAATGAATTAGAAAAATAAACACCCAACCTCTAACATGTATCTATCCACATTCAAAATATAGAAGAATATCGTCAATGTAAAATTCACAAAGTTTCTAATATAAGTCGTTGGAGACTTGAAGTGTCTATGAAAATGTTGTTTTAATGATTTAATCATATTCATAACTAGCTGTTGCCCGCGACTTCGTCCGCGTGGTATTTAACAAAGAGAACCGTTGACAACAGCCTGCTCGCCCATTCTCAGCCCGCGGGAAGCATTGCAGGTTGTTGCTATCAAACTTAATCAGGCGCTGCGCTGCAACATTGGTTTTAATTTTTTTTCGTGAGATCCTATTTTTTTTCTAAAATAAAAGTAGCCTAAGTTACTCCTTGTTACATCAGCTATCTGCCAGTGAAAGTCCCGTAAAAATCGGTCCAGCCATTTCAGAGATTAGCCGGAACAAACAGACAGACAGACAGACAGACAGACAGACAGACAGACAGACAGACAGACAGAAAGACAGACAGACAGAAAGACAGACAGACAAAAATTGTAAAAAATGTTGTTTCGGTATAGGTAACGTGTATACATCCAAATGCACTTAGTAAAAAGCGGTTATTTTAATATTACAAAAAGACACTCCAATTTTATTTATATGTATAGATGCCAGAATCAGAGCTAGAATCATAATTGTGTGCATAATTAGATGCAATGTGGGGCACTAATACAGAGAGGTTCTGATAAATCTAGCTCTTGGTGCGCGAGAATGACATTTAACTCGGAAGCCTTGAAATAACTAACGTTTGCTTGGAACCTGTTACGACCATAACAAAGATAAAGCCGTCTCACTGATTAGTTGTCTGATTAAAATTGAAAGTGTTCAGTTATAGTAATCAATAAACAGATCATACTCAATTATTGCACAGTATAAATACACTTATTTGCAATACGAATATGATATACTTATTACATCGTTAAGCATTTCAAAAGGAAAATCAACACGGAGTGGAGACGAAAAATATTGCTGTTCATATTAATTCTGCTAATAATACGAGGCATGCCTTTTAAGTTTTGTCGTTTGAAGAAAAAAACACAACTAGAACCTTATAGTACTTTTTATTGTTTTTCAAAGTATTCACCACGTAGCTTAATACACTTTTCCATTCGCTCAAACCAGTTATTATAACATTTATTCCACTCTAAAGTGGGGTGTTCAAAATGGCTGACTTGAAAGCGTCGACTGCTTCTTCACCGGACTGGAACCTTTGACCACGAAGACTTTTCTTAATTTTAGGAAATGTAAAGAAATCGTTAGGGCTTAGGTCAGGACTGTATGGAGGATGGTCAAGAATTTCTACTTTTTCCTGCTTCAAATACTCAATCTTTTGACGAGCGCTGTGTGAGCTTGCGTTGTCGTGGTGCAGGATGATGCGCCGCTTTGAGTTAGATTTTCGAAGTTCGGCGATGACTTGTGGTAAACAAACTGTGGTATTGCACTCTGCGTTAACCGTTCTACTATCTTCAAGTGCAATAGTCGCAACATGGCCGGTTTTTCCAACGAACGTGGCCACCATCTTCTTTGAAGTGCTTCGAGAACGAACAACTTTAGTCGGCTTTGGCTCGTCTTGAAAGACCCAGATTGTAGATTGTTGTTTGGAATCAGGATCGTAGGCATAGATCCAAGATTCGTCACCACTGATGATATCGTAGACGTGATTTGACTCTCCTCGGTTGAACCTTTGCAGAGTTTTCTTACACCATCTGACGCGGGCCGCCTTGTGATCGTCGGAAAGCAGATGCGATATCCAACGGCAAACTAGCTTTCTCACACCAAGCGCTTCATGCAAGATCTTCTGAATGGTTGTCCCTGAGATGCCTAATAGAGCCTCTATCTCTCGATACGTCACATGACGATCTTCGAGAATTAGTTGTTTCACAGCAATGATTTTATCTTCAGTGAAGGCGGATTTTGGGCGTCCTTCGCGAGATTTGTCACTAACACTAGTATGTCCACGCTGGAATTCTTAATACCAGCGTTCGACAGTCCGCAGACATGGGGCTTCATCACTGAACACAGATGTTAGCTCTTCAAAACACTGAAGCCGTGACAGGCCTCTTCTAAAGTTGTAGAAAATTATTGCACGAACATTTTCCTTAGAAATATTCATTTTCGTACGTAACCTGACAGATTCCAATCGACGCTGTGACTAAACAATAGCATTCATCCTAATACTTTCAACTGTTTTGAGATTCGAAATTTAAACACATTTGAATATAGAACAGTTCCAAATTCAAAATTGCCGGGAAATATGGAAACGACAGAACTTAAAAGGCATGCCTCGTATGTGAATAGAAAAACCTGTGTAAAAACATACTTCCAAACAAGATATCATTATTGACTTCGTATCAAAAATATCTGATACGAAACAACAAACGGATTTAAACGTCATTTATAAATACGCTAACATTAAATTAATTGAGATGATATTTACATTGAATGTCGAGTGAGCAGTCGACGTTGGGCAGTACCGACGGCGTCGCCATTGGTTGCAGCATATGTCCCTGTTGCATGGGCGTCGGAAGCTGCTGCGGCTGGCCCGGGGGCATGGGCCGAGCCCAATTGATCAGTGCCGTCACCGACATGGTAGGTTTATCTTTCTTCGCCACGCTCGACATGGCCACGCTCAAGCATCCTCACATCACTAGCTAATCCACTGCACTTCAATGCTGACGTTCGAAATAATACTGCACAATATTTATAATAACTAACTCAAACTGTAGGTTTAGCGTCCGATACAATGATTACGATAAATTTGTGCTCCGAAAGATCAAATCTGGAAATTAACGTATTTTACGCTGAGCTTCTCAATGATACGTGCGAATGCGACTGAGCTTAGTGGTCCGGACTAAGCATCAGATCCGCTGCCGGAGACAAAGCAGATGTCGTGGTGACATTTCGGTAGCGAATTATGCACGGGACGCGGCGATGTCGCTTTGCGGCCCGTCAACAATACGCCACGAGCTTCGGCGCTGATGCTTAGCTGACTAATGCGCACTAAAACTCAACAAGTTCGAATTTGACAAAAAATGTACCCGTCAACTTCCGCGCGGTTACCGGCGTGAAGGTCTCACCCGGCGCGCTCAAGGTCCGCATACAATCATACGTGAACAAATCTGATTTTATGTTCAAAACGAGATGCTATAATCGGATTTTTTGCCTTTAAAGCTGCAAATAATTCCGAATTAAACTAGATAATTTAATGTTATAGTTATTAGTTAGAATCTAAATAATTGTGATTGTTAGCAGTTGGCCTTCGTGATCGTGGCTGCGGTGCGTTTCTGTAATTAAGTTTTACGTCACTCATAGACCGAACTCCCTGCTATAGCCTCTACCATATAAAAATTTGCCATGTCACTAAGAAGAATCCACCACGATATAAGTGTAGATTTTATTACTGAAAAGACCTATGGTAAAAGAGTTACGGGAGGAAATGATAACGGCTGTATGTACTTACCTGCCTAATATTTGTATCAGATGTTAATTTAATACCGAGAAGTGAGCATTGCATTTGCACTAAATTATTGTTCAATGTTTTAGGCACGTGAAGGTTTCCATTTCCTGAATATTGAAGAAGTTTAAATTTATATTGGACTAGACAAAAAATAACAACAATTCCGGACGTCACGAAAAGCGATCGAATAGATATTCTACCATCAATCATATCTATTCCGCCATCACGATCAGAATGACATGTGTTTTTTCTCTGAAAGACGAACATATATAGTTGTATGTCTGGGGTAAAGGCAAGTTTTAGTAGTAATAGCTATCTATGTGTTAAGTAGTTTCGTACCAATAACTGATAACAGGGATACAACTCATGATTCCTGACCCCCAGTGCTGAAACTTCCCGTCGATCTTTTCATGAATATACGCATTATTTCCGTATTTTTAGTACTAGTATTAAAAAAGAAGTCTATGTTAACGTGATTTTGAATTTAACAAAAAACATAATTACTAATTTACCGAAAATGTAATGTAAATACAATGTAAATACAAACTCGATACGCTCGAGCGCACTCGCCACTCGCACTCATGTTGTGATCGCGTGGTTTACAATACATTGTGCGCTCAAAAATTATAACATTTGTAACCCATAACTTTCGACAAAAATGATGTCGATAATATTATTATAGGAATTCAGGAATCCACACCCTGTATGTATATTGCAAACCAATGATTGTGTAATCACGAATGTAAATGTTGTTTTTCACTTGCCTACATCTAAATAAGTACATATATCCGCAATGAAAATCATGGACCGACCGCGATTTCACATTGTTTGATAACGATAATCATGAAGAAAGCGCGCAAGCGGAACGTCACGCAGATTAAGCGCATTATCGCTTCTGATAAAACCAAGAAATAAATTGGATTCCTCGACAACGGTTTGACAGATATTTTCTAGTATAGTAAGCATAGGTAATGAGGAATATTTTCCATCCACAGATTGAACTTAAATCAGTATTATACAGTACTATACACCAAACAGTAGACAGTGTCTCTCCTTATGCTACATAAAGTGGAACATATTTTAATCGGGTTATGGGCTCACAGAAGAGTTTATTTACTTTAAAAACAATCTCTTCTGCATTCAACGATTTAAAAAAAAATGCCTTCCCGTACCGGGAATCCAACCTGTGTGTCGCGCTTCACGGGAAAACTAATATACAGTTTTTTCATGAAACATAGCATGGTGATAACATATTAAAAGATTTTGAAAAATATTTGTTCCGTAAAATTAAAAGGCTTTCCGAAAATTCAGCAGGCAGATTTTACTAAAACTTGGCACCGATATACCTGGTCAATGAAAACAATATTTTTTTTCATCCGGGAAGTGGAAGGTTTGCCCTGGGATAGTTAAAAGAACTAAAGTCGACGCGTACGAATACTATCGAAAATAATGTCATAGTATTTCAGTTTAAATATTACTATTAATTAAGGCGGCTTTAATTGAGGCAAAACACATTGTCATCGTAGAGCCATCAGTCACACATGGGCCTATGTTTGTTTGTTTGAAACCATGTGCGGCCTTGGGCCTGTGCGTATTATAAGGGAAGTCCGCTGCACGTGTTCCGAGCTCTATAGATGGAATACAAAAAGTTATCCGCTGTTTAAAACAGATTGTTGGTCTCTTATATTGGAATCAAAATGATCGCTTGGGCCAAGAAATCCGCTGTAATATTGCACTCATTAAATACAGCTTCACGCCGCTTGTTTGAAATAGTTTAAAGTATAAAGGAAGATTATATTCGACCTAATATATTCACTAATGCAAACCCGATGTTTAAGGTTTTCATAAACTTTTATTAGTTACTTTAAAACGAGTAAACTTATTGCTCTCACGAGATCCAGAGGTTAAACACTCATAATTTCAGTCTTTAAAAAAATAACTTCATAATTTAAGAAATAACGCACTTTGGTTTATAACTGGATTTATGTTTGCACTTTAATAAATACACGATTATGACACTTTAGGACACTATTAGAACTCTTGAAGCAAATATATAGGTATCGAGTATGAATCAATCTCTATATTTGGGTGTTATCTATTGTAGCTCGGTCGTGGAGGTGTGCAAACAAAAGTTTATCTGTTACCCTATGTATGACTCTAGATAAAATAAAAAATGTAACAACTACAAAATCCGGGTGTTATTTACCTATTAATAATATTTTGTAAATTTAAATAAGTCCAAAATCCAAATATATGTGGTAAGAAAAGCTTTAAATGTGTCTAAAGGATTAGTAAAGCCGATTGAAAAGAAAAATAACGAATGATGTATTAGATTACATCTGGATCACATACTGCGACAATCCGTCAACGAATAACCGTGATGGATACATATTATTTACTTACCCACATACAAAAAAAAACAAAACGATGATCTTTATTTAATTGAACAGTGGCTCCCAAACAAGCCATGCAATACTTGTATCTTGGGAGCAAAGATATAAAGCCTACAGGACAATATAATACAGAAATCCTTTATCTAATAATGGCTACTGATACTTTTCATTATACCTAGTATAAATAAATATGGCCGTTAAAAGCCAAACGCGCCATTGAAGGCGTAGGATAAAGAGTCTTATTTTCAGAGTAGGCGTTCGATAACACCGAACTGAATTCAAAGGAAACCAAGCAGGCACAAATTGATCCGTATCCATGCTCGCTTTAGGTTATGCCCACCTATAGGACTACATTACCCACTCTGAACCTGTCAATCAAGCGGTCTTCGTGACGACCCCGACTCTATGTAATTGATAGCCTCTCGCGCGAAGAGATTCTTACGTAAATTAATCAAAGTAGGTACGGTGCGGCATGTACTTGTACACGTGTTGGGCAACAAATCAATATCGAATCCCGGCGAGGGAAAACACGCCGCCGACGACGATGCGACAATGGCTTTACCAAAACGCCACACTGACGCCTTCGGGCACGAAATGAATGAATTGAGCCATTAAAATATTGTCGGGATTGATGTGGCGCACAAAGGGAATCGCTTCGACAATGACTAAGCGGACACAAACACTACCGGCTATAAACACGACAAAGGACATTTTATATATTGTATACACATAGATTGCTCTAATCTTTACACACCTAGATAGGTACTTACTTATAAATTGGGAAATCCAATAAAACAGGGTGACTTTGATACATTAGATTAGATGTATTTGTAACATATGAATCAGATTGAAAAATGGAATAAGTACTAGTAATTTCGTATTTGTATAGATGACCAATTGTTTTTTTAATTACCTATGTTTATTTTTGTTCATAATAAGATAGATTTTGTTCCTATAATCAAGTCTAGTCTGTATATTAAAGTAAAATTAAATTATTTCTGTCTGTCTATACTTATGTGTTCTTAATTAGTAGAAACATGGTTATGGTATTCTTAATGACGCCATTTTGTTCAAGGGTGAAGTAAGTAGTTAACATTTAAAATATATACGCATAAGATATATCATGGTATATTTATATACCTTTACTTATTTGGAAAATAAGATCCTTTTTAGTTTTCTATTTAGCTTTATTACGAATTTATCTAGTTTTGTTTCGAACTAGCCTGCTAGTTTGTTTATGAAATCTTATATTTCTCCGAAGTCTATTTGCAGATCTAACAAACGAAACGGTACATAGATTAAAAGTTGCATCAACGGTAAATAATTCTCTCTGCTTTCATCTGTCTTCCGCACTAGACATGCAGGATAACTACGCAGCGACTGTCGCGAGCGTGCTGCAAAGAGCAGTTTAGTTTGTCGCGGTATAAAGGAATGTTTCCACTTTCGTTCCTACACTTTCTTTGGTGCGCATGACATGACGTACGTGTAAATGTGCATGCGAATATCATGGAGAATGAAGCCCAGCTGTCGTCATACTACGCGACGCTACTGATCTGTGCCGATAGAGATCACCGTATTTCTAGTTATAATCTGGACAGTCCCGTTTTTCATTAAAATATGACTATGACAAAATGTAGAAAAATGACGCAGCAGTCAGATTTTTGATTAATTTTTAGTTGTTTTACGCTACGGGTTTCAACATTTCCGCACGGTGCTGCATAAGTACATACCGATAAAAGCATACCATAATTAAATTTGTAACTAAACGACAGCCCTACCGGCGACCTTGAATGAACGCGCGCCCGCCAGCCACAATAAAATTTACAATTGACAATAGCGACGCGCGCGAACACCTTATCACACTACCATACATCATATTATAATGCACTTTCATTTTCATTTGAAATTAATAAAGTTATCGTAATTCTTATTGTACAAGTTGTACTACGAGCTGTCATATTGTTACAGAACTATGACTGCGTTAGTATTTTATTTTGTGATTGCTGTGGCCATTTATGATTTTATGGGACTACAGGAGGAGCAAAGTCAAATTGCCGACCCAGACGTGACCCGTGGCGCAGCGGCCGCGGCCGGGGCGCGGCGCGGCTGCGGCGTGCGGGTAGCGGGTTGGTGAGTCAAAGGCGCGGGGGCGGCGCGCGACGCGACGTGTGCATTCGCCGCGAGATATGGGTAAACGGAACGCAGAGAGAAGCGCGCCGCGGGGGCCTGCGACCTTGGCGATTCGCTGACGACTACAGGTGTTTTTTGTTTGTGCACGAAATCGCTCAGCGATGCTCGGTGTGCTGGCCAGTCTGCACTGGGCGAGCCGCAAGCCAGTGGACGCGCGGTGCGGGGAGACCAACCGGAACTCGACCCGAAACAATGCTCTTTCATTTTCAACGCAAAGATGTACAGGCGCGTAGCAATTATAAAGTTACAGACACAGGATGCGTTAATAGTCACGAAATCTGAATGAGAATGGCTAAATATAGCTTTACTAATATATGATCAGTAATCAATGTTGGCGTTCGTCTAATAGAATAGTAATTTATGAATCGCGACACGATTTTATAATAGAAATGACGTTGTAAACAGTAATTCACCAACACTGGAATTTAGTATAACGATCTATTGTTTGCACATGCTTAAAGGCATCTTAAATCTTATTCACGTGTCGATGATAACATCAAACATATACTTACAAGGGCAACATTTTTATTGCCTATACGTAGATATCTGGCTTCTTTTTAGTATTAATATCATACAGTATTGGCTTCGCACGAATTAGTAAACTATTACATGAGATTAACCTATAGGTGAAAACCGGCACAAAATCTGTTTAGTAGTTCCTTAGCCCGAACGAGACAACCTACAGGTTCACTCAGGGACTTTTTCATGGCAAATCTAGTAATTTTACAATGGAAATAGAAATCTATTTAGATATCTAGCATACCAAATAAAATACGACGTATACAATTAATGCTTTAGAAAATGATACTGTAAAGTTCAATTTATCAAACAAACATTACATAATGACGACAAGCGCAATCTATCGGCGCAAGACCTTGGCCGTGACCAAGCCAGAAAGTAACACTTCCCGCGTGACGTACCGCTACCCACTACTCCACACCGCGATTAGGTACACGCAACAATAATATACTTAACAATCCCTCTCCAACTAGGTATTCTAAATTTAAAAATACATACGCCAATGAACTACTAGTAAG
This sequence comes from Pheosia gnoma, assembly GCA_905404115.1. Taxonomy (NCBI): domain Eukaryota; kingdom Metazoa; phylum Arthropoda; class Insecta; order Lepidoptera; family Notodontidae; genus Pheosia; species Pheosia gnoma. The sequence goes on along the minus strand of FR989894.1, from coordinate 4,200,098 downwards.
GTGCTAGACAACTATATATCTAGATCGTTAAAGGCGGTAAAACCCATAATACTTACAAGGTTGTGATAGACTTTTGACTTTGTAATTTAGGACTAGACTGATGGAAGTTGAGTAAGTGTTTAAATAAGTAAAAAAACTAAAGCAAACACTTGCAATATGGATGAGCACGGAAGCCTAGCCTATTAAATAAATCTACTTGGAGAGCAGAACAGAAATATAAATAAATGGATGATACACCACATAAATCAATATTTAAATAAGTAAATATAATACTAGTATTTTATTATTATAGAACATGTTAGTTAACATTAGGGCGGCGATGAATTCAAATGTATAAATAATGGTTCATAGACGGATAACCACTACATAAAAAAATAAACGTGCAGATTATGCATAAAATTAGTGCAAAACTAATTTAATACGAGAAAAAAGATGAAGCCAACGACGGAATGACAAGCAATGTGAGCAAGACATTTTGTCTGATACAATGTAAAATTTATACACAATAGATATAATTATATTGTTTTTAAATGTGCAGTCGATAATATAATCATGAAAAGAAACTATTTTAATCATCGATAAAAACGCTCCATAAATTAAATGTTTAGTCGAGTGTTTCGACTATCGATTAAATAATAGTCCTTGAAAAACTTGGACAGGTGGTCACCCTAATATCGTAATTGTATACTGGAAAAACAAAAACGAACCAAATTGTTTCGTCGAACCTTGTAAGTAGCTATACATATCTCTATTATTAACTATTGATTTTATTTTGGCATGTTTTAAAAATACCGAAACGAGTTTGCATGTGTTTGATATGAATTTAACTACCTCCTACCTATTTTGCATTGTTCGCTAAATGATATTTATTCAGTAGGAAAAGAACGATATGGACGAGAAATAGCAATATCTCTACTTAACAAAAACATGATTGATTTAAACAATGGATATTTTAAACCAAGGTAGAATCTGTTGTAATGGAAAATGCCTTAATGTATTCTAAAATTGTTAAGCAATGATCAACTGTTATAAAATGATTCAAATTTTGTAAGTTGCCTAGTATGTATGTTTATAACATCACGGGAACAAAGTCATCACAAATACCTACTTTGAAATAGATTATGCTAATTGAACGCCTTGTACCTATAAAAAATTGGATGGAATGTTTTTGAAAGGCAATACTGAACATTATTTTATCCTATTATCAAGAGACAACTGATGAGGCTGCGATCTCATCACATTCCGCTTTGGCACGATTTGAGTAAGTACTTGATTACATCATTCTGACGTCAAACTAGTAAACGAGGAAAGTTCTGTGTTACCGCATTACGAAAAATGGGAATTACACGAATGGCAATGCAGCGGCTAGGGCAATAGAGCAGAGATAAATGTATTCAAAACACTAGAGTCAATACACTTGCAACCTTGCAATGCTCTTTACGACGCGTGTCAGATAAAGACATAAGGGCATTAAAACATTACAAGTTTATACTGCGTATATTAACGCGTTAATTTTAACTGCAATCGTAATTCGCAAAACCAACACGTAACTACCTACAAGAATGTACTTGCATCTTATTCGTATCTTTATTATGAAAGCCGGATTTGGATTCCGATCAATATTAAAGGCACCATTTTATTTTATCTAATACAAAAAAGTACTGATGAATGTGAGTAGATTCAGAAGACATTGCCAAAATAATCTAATTTATTAGTGTAGGTCAATAAAAATATATCGATTAAAAGGTGTAAATAGTTCGAATTTTCCATCAGTATATAAATCAATATGCACTTATTATTTTGAATATTTGTCGAATAAGTGATAAGATGTCATTTTCATAAGTTAAAGAAGCTTGCTTAAGACGAATGCGATTGACAATGTCGATATTTCCAGCAATATTTAGTTAAATTGGTACACAGGTTTTAAATATGTTTGATTTACCAACGTGTTAATTCCTTTGGTGAGGCTTACGATGAAGCCTAGGTATTAAATATATTTACTTTATCAGTAAGTTGATGGCAGTTGCTATCGCATCCACGATCATTGATCACATTAAATAACAATGATAATGAAATTATTAAATGTCGATTTATGATCCATGACTCCATGTTAACGAAGTTGACAGCGATCTTAAGACAACCCTAGAACGTCAACACAGGTGGCCACATCACTATCACGGGTGGCGACTGCCCGAAGACTCCGATGTGATGATAGTCATCAATAATTAATATCGTAATTACGGTTGATGATCAGTATTAAATGCCGGTTACGGATCGTGCATCGATTTTCGTATTGTCGCGAGCGGCGCCAGTCTCACAGCCGATACGAGCGGCGTCGCTGCTCTGACTGCCGCGCCGCGTCCCCGCACGTACCCCGCATCGCCACCGTTTGTTTTGCTGTATTTTCGTTGTTAATCATTCTCCTTGACCTTGTGCGACGTCGAGTGGTCCACTGCACACGACTGCGCACCCCCGCCCGGCCACCCGCCCGCGCTGCCTGACTCGCCGCATCACACGTGCTATAGTCCTCAGACTCGTCTTTAGCAATGTGACTAGGTACATAGAGCTAGCTATTACTCGACCTCACCTAGGACGAGCTCATGCAGAAGTCTCTTAACCCATTTCATTAAATTGATGTTAAAAACTATCAGCTTGCACAAAATATTTACATTTTTTTATTAAAACCCGGACGCACCTACGTGTTTCATTCAAACACGTATTGGTTTCAGTCAAACCGTTTTGATCAATAATTTTAGAATAATAAACGTTTTGATCGTTTAAGCCACTAGTTGGACAGGTTTGTTAATCATACATGTGTTTGAAGCTGAATCTTTGATGTAAATCTATATTTTCGTCAAACATGAGGCGACCAGATTGGAATTTCTATTGGAACAAGCATAAATCCGCTTATATTAAAAAAAATATACTGCGAATTCCAGGACTAGTCCTGAAATATTTTCATGATGGACACCCTTTATGCAGATTCAAATAAAAATTGGATAAGTACGTAATTATGTAAGTGCCTACTTTTAATGAATATTATATATTTTTTTTTTATTAAAATAAAATAATATTTCAGAACTGGGATTTAATTATGAAAAACTTTCAAAGTAGACTGGTGGACTTAGCTTAGCTTTTGCGGGTTTCTGTTTTGACAGTGGAACTTTAAAACAGTGCATGTAGCGACATCTAGAGTCCCAATATGAAACAAGAAAACGAAAGCGCCCTCTCTGTTTGATAAGAATTCAAACAAGGGTAGGCGGAATAGGTACACTAGTGAACAAATGTTTCAACAATTATATATATTAGGGCTCCTAATGATAAAGGTGGCAGCGCTTTAGCCACACTCTGTCTGATTAAAATCCCATATGATTATATTTAATTTCTGACATAGTTTTAAATTTTAAGTTAAAAAAAAAAGTTTTGTTCTTTTCAATTGATGGAAACGAAGAAAATGGTTATTAATCTTTTCATTGGGTAGTGTTTAAATTAGCTTTGATTGCTTTAGTAAAATTGAAAGATCAAAGTAAAAAGTGCAGGGCAATATGTTTCAGTTATTTTTAAAGTTGTTTTTTTTCATGACCTTTATTTTTTATTCCCATTACAAAGACAATTATTTAACATGTCAGACTAATTTATGATCGAAATAAATCAAAGGATTTTTTTTATTAAAAAATCAAGTTTGATATAAATCAATCAAATCTGTTTCAAATGTTGTATAACATTGAATTTGTATTTTCTAATATATTTTTTTTCTTTGAATATTTAACCATATATCTACTTGCTCGTTTTATTTATCTTCACTAATAAGCTGTGCCAATTAAATATTGTTAAATCTTGGTGCTATAATTATTAACCATCCCAATGTTTGGATACTATGATAACAAATTGGTTCCTGTAAATTTTATAACTTTGAGGTAAAATATCCAATTAGAGGTAGTATGGCAAAATTACAAGTCCAAAATGTTTAATCCACTATATAATCATATTAGAATTCTGGTACCTTTGGCACTTTTAAAATCATGTTATGATTTTAAAAGTGCCAAAGCATTTCATTACATTATGTATCGCCAAGAACAGTATATTCCATTGATAATTATGTATGCATCTACTAAGAAAAATGTATACTTATACTTTATTTATTTATTAAATATATATCTCACATAATGTTTGAGCCTATAAGTCAGTTATATTACAAGTTTCATGAGTTATAAAATGAATTGTAATCAGGATCAACCAAATTAAAAGTTAATTATGCATAAATCATAGAACATAGAGTGAACAACATTGTATACAGAGGAGATGCGCAATGTCATCAAAGCTAATATAAATGTATATCTGATTTAAATCTTAGCATCAACATACACTTACAGATGAATTATTAACTAAACATATACTTAGGTAACACTCTAAGACATATATTACTGACAGTATCACCCTCCTAAGAACTCTCTCAGGCATAATTGTTTATTATACACTATACATGGCAATACCAACATATATAGTTGCGACTGAGACCTACTATCAGAAACATTATTGGTTGATGTTCAGGTAAGTATATTTAAATGACTAAATACTCGTGTATGATGCAAATGTGCTTACCTGCATCTCTCGAGGGCTCCATCCTTCGGTTAATTTATCTTTTCACTACGATTTATGTACCACTTTCATAGAATAGTTCAGTGGCTAACGATGAACCTGTCAGTAACAAGGTCGTTGAACTAAATATACCTATATGAAGATGAAAATAATACCCGCCTATGTATACACAAAAGTCTTCACAATTATTATTAAAAACACTCCCTGCAGTAACTAATTATTACATTCAAGAGCAATAGTAATGTTAATATTTAAATGGTTTATACAAAATATAACCAAATTCTAATAATTTTAGTGAGTGACATAAAACAACGCGTCACGTCATAGGCGATTTTCGTTCGGAAACGCAAGCACCGCACATAGAGAGCAATAAAAAATACTCTATGGTATAATAAGCAGAGGTAACAGAGTAATCCATCACAATCCAATGACCAATATATTATTGTAATTTTTATCATTTTAGTACATTATGTAATAAATTAAAATTCTAATTCTACCCTAAACTTAGTACTACCCGTACCACGTTCTATTTCTTCTTCTTTTTTAAGTTGGCATGGCACAAATTAGTGAGATTTTTGCCAATGTCGTGTAAAGCGTTTGCCAGTGTTCTTAGGTAATTTTCCTGTGTTCTTAGTTAATTTTCCTGTGTTAAGGACCCTCGATTTTTAGTTCTAGGGACGGTCGAGGAGGCGCTTCAAATCAGTCCAATAATGTTATCATTTTGTACTGTAAGCATTTGACTTTAGGTCTAGTATAATAGTAATATATAATGTCTATGGCTTTAAAAGACTAATATTCAGGGCCATAAAATAAATTATAGGTATACATAAATCACATTGACCAACTTTATTCTTATTGGTTTGAATTATTATCAAAATTAAAATAACCAATCAAATAGTCGTATTTTAATTTGACCTTGCACTCTGTGACCGTAGTGAATAGGTAAGTCATATAAATAGGTAGTACGTTGACGTTTTAATTTATTAAGTTTGTTTCCCGGTGCGAAAGTTTACACTTTGATCTGTGTTCTTAATTAATTTCACATATTGGTGGTTTATGAAATCAACGTTGTCGCAGTATAAATCTGTGTAACATTTTATCGGATTGGAATCGAGTGAGAAACGTAACCTATTCTAAAATGGAAAACAAGGCAGATTTTCAGTATCCGCACACTTTTATATTGCTCGGCGCTTCGGGAGACCTTGCAAAAAAAAAGATTTACCCAACTATTTGGTATTTATACCGTGATAACCTTTTGCCCCGAGACACTAGATTTGTTGGTTATGCACGTACTAAACAAACAATGGCTGAAGTCAGAGAAAAGTGTAAAAACTACATGAAAGTGCGTTCTGGGGAAGAAGATAAATTAGAACGATTCTGGGCGGCAAATGAATATGTTGCTGGATCATATGATAAAAGAATTGACTATGAGTTACTCAATCAACAAATCACTAGAAATGAGAAAGGGCCACACGCTAACAGGATTTTTTATTTAGCAGTACCACCAACAGTATTTGAAGAAGTAACAGTGAACATAAAAAATGCCTGTGTATCCATTAAAGGTTATACAAGAGTTATCATAGAAAAACCTTTTGGAAGTGATGATGAGAGTTCCGATAAGCTAAGTGTTCACTTGGCAGGCTTGTTCAAAGAAGAGCAAATTTACAGAATTGATCACTACCTTGGCAAGGAAATGGTACAAAACTTAATGACAATCAGGTTTGCAAATCAGATTTTCAGTCCTTCTTGGAATAGGGAGAACATTGCATCTGTGCTGATCTCTTTCAAAGAACCATTTGGTACTGAGGGCCGAGGTGGCTACTTTGATGATTTTGGTATCATCCGTGATGTAATGCAGAATCATCTTCTTCAAATCTTATCACTTGTTGCCATGGAGAAACCAGTGACCTTAAACCCAAATGATATCAGAGATGAAAAAGTCAAAGTTCTTAGACACATTAATCCCATCCAACTCAGTGATATATTAGTTGGCCAGTATGTTGGCAACCCTGAGGGTAAAGGTGAAGAAAGACTTGGGTATCTGGATGATCCTACTGTACCAAAAGGCTCAGTAACACCAACATATGCCCTTGCTGCACTTTGGATTAATAATGCTAGATGGCAAGGAGTGCCATTCATTCTTCGCTGTGGTAAAGCTCTGAATGAGAGGAAAGCTGAGGTGAGGGTACAATACAAGGATGTGCCTGGCGATATTTTTGAGGGGCACTCAAAGAGGAATGAGTTGGTTATAAGAGTTCAACCCGGTGAAGCTTTGTACTTGAAGTTTATGAGTAAATCACCAGGAATGAAATTTGACCTTGTTGAAACTGAACTAGACCTCACATATAGTGTGCGTTACAGGGGAGCATCTGTTCCTGATGCATATGAAAGATTGATCTTAGACGTATTCACAGGAACTCAGATGCATTTTGTACGTAATGATGAATTGAAGGAAGCTTGGCGTATCTTTACTCCTGTTCTTAAAGGACTTGAAAATGAGCGGGTTAAACCAGTGCCTTATGTGTATGGATCAAGAGGACCAGAAGAAGCTGATAAGAAACTATCAGACTATGACTTCAAGTACTCTGGTTCTTATAAATGGCAAGAGCCAGCCCTTTAATGTATGTCAAGTGGTTTTTATAATTATGTTATGGTGATGGTATGCTTCTGTGGTTTAATATATTGCATAATAATAAGTTTGAACTGTGTGAGAACTGGGATGTAACAAAAGGTGCTCTTGGAATACTCAAAGTACAAGATTCAAGTAGGCTAGGCTGTCTTTTCAGTTCACATACAAAATGTCAAGTATACAAGTGTTATATTACTTACTGTTGTTTAATCCTATCATATGACAAGCAATAGGTAATTTTTTACCAAGTCATACATACCACATAGCATGCACATTTTTTATCACAACTAGGTATAAATTTGTTATAAGTAGTGGTTATTTTATCTCTACAGTAATCATATTTTTATCTGAAAATATCAGTTTTTAAAATCAAGATTTCTTGTAAGTATATTACTTAATAGATGAAATATTTTTATACAACCACTTATATTTTTATAATAATCAAAGTGGAGCATTTTATATTTTCATACAGCATTGGTTGTGCATTTATATGCCTTATGTATTGTTCATGTATTTATTGATATATAGTGATAAGTAAGTACCTATGTAATAATCATTATAGTAATATATGACAGCTGTGATAATCACGTGATGTTTATATGACTTCTGTTCCAAATATACAGTTTGTGATTATCTGTGGTAGGTCAGGCTATCACATCTCGAAAAATTGTTCATTCCATTATGATAAAGTCTGCAATTAGAAAATGAAGTGTTTATATTCCAATTCCCAAATCGGTCTAAAATATAATAAGAATAAGTATATTAACATAGTCATAGAACTTATAAATTTATCATTGTTGATATACATGGACTATATTTGTTATGTTTTAGGATGATATTAAGTTCTTATTTATTTTCTTATTATTAAGATTAAATATGTTGATTCTAACGTACCTAACTCTCCATAGGGTACGTAGGTAGTAGGTACATAACCAAAATATAAATACATATCAGTAATTTTTGTTTTAAACAATATGTTTTACTCCCGTTCAATTAATAATTCTGCATTTACTTTAAAATAATTAGTCATTTTTATATTTCTGTTAAATAAGCTAAGTACCAATATGGAAAAATTAATGGAGAAAATAAAATTGTTGAGTAGGTAGGTAGGCGTACTTGTTTGTATAAAGTTATTCAGTTTGCATGACTTCTAATAAACTTATGGACGCTCAATCAAAGTGATGTTATCTGATATCAGTTTAGTTTCCATTACGTACAGTCTTAATACTTAAATTTAACCACAATTGAATTTGTGGCACATAACTGTCCAGCTCGCACTAGACAATATTAAACTTATTATTACAGTTACAATAAAAATGACAAATATATGATACATTTGTTTAAAGTTTCCGCAAGGGAAAAATGAAACCAAACTATATACTATACCTACCTACTAGATTAGGCGTATGACGTCACCGCCATAAGTCAGCGCGTGTGTCGAGAGAAATAAGCGTGACCCCAGAATATTTACAGTTATTTCTCTAACCTGGCCTGGCATCTAGGTAAAAATAAAGTCATTGATGCGTTTGTTATGCACACTGAGACAAAAAAGTTGCACATTCGGTTCGTCCGACACCATGGAAGGCACCATCGGTGGGATGTCACAGATCACGAGAGATATGCCGTGCGATTGAAAATGTATGGGAACTCGCTGTCTCCGTTTTGTTTCCCACCACTCGCTAAAACCAACCAATACGAAGTCTCTTCGGTGCGTGCTGCGTCGTCGCCGTATACAGCGGCCGTACCACGCGACGCACCAGTTTATTCAAAGTATCGTTAGACGATCTATCCATTGCCTCGTACATTCACTCAGTAGCGAACATAGGTGGTACTTAAAGAGCCATGTATTTTGTACAAAAATAAAAAAGTCGTTGTGCTACATGAAAACTAAAATAACATAATAAAGGCATTAAATATTTTTTGATTTGTTGTTTTTAATGATTTTAAAGACGAATAAATAAAATACTTAATACTGGCTGGTGAAATGAGATTCCATCTTTCGCGTAGTTCACTTTGCTGCTAGTATTTTAGCACACAACCACGGAATAACACGGCATTTAAAAAAAAAGTTAGAGCTCCGATACCGACGTGCAGTTGCAGTCGACTGACGGCGAAAACTCTATGTTAGCGTAATTTTGGCATAAGGTGAGCGCAAGCCCACCGCTTTCATAACATATCTCCTCTAATATATCTGTGGTGGGATGTGCTTGCTGATTTTTAAAGATGAAAAGCGACAGGTAGTTCCTACCTACCCTCTTAATTTGTATATATCTTCTCAAATTGATGTAAGGAGGTACCTACCTATATCAATTCTTACTGACTACTTCAGACCAAGACAAAACAAACGGAGTGTCACGCACTAACAACATATTGAAGCCCCAAAAAACCAAGTTGATTTGTGTAGAACACGCGAATTTGCGTTAACTTAAGGTCATAATTCGAGTGTAGTATTCGTTATTTTTTGTGCTTCAATATATTGTTCGTGACACCGCATCTGTTTTATTTCGGCTCCTAAGCTTACTACTTACCTAGGTACCTAGTTAGTGGGTAGGTACGAAATTATTATAATTCAAACAAATTTTCCCTAATTATTAATTGTTATATTGAAGAGGAGTCAACATTCACATTGTGTACGTTATTCTTTTATTATCGATTCTGTAAAATGTTCAATATTTCTATGTCGGTAACTTTCTTAAATGAGAATAATTACAATTATTATTTTTACTATGTTTCCTTTTAATAATTTTATACTCATATCTATCTCAGACTCGTGTGTTTTACACGTGAATAATTTACCTATTACGTCCACGCGAATTCGCATGTACTACACAAACCGGCTTTGCTTTTTGTGCTTCAATCTGTCGTTCGCGACAATTTGTCTATATTGTTTTATTTATACATTACTTGGTCCGAGCTATTATTATTTCGTATTATCATAAAAAAATGGTCTAAAGTTGGACCCATCACGCGCGGCCTCTCAGTGACGATTTAACTAACGAAGGACGCTCACAAATACGGACAAATATTTTTTATCATAAACTCCGATTATGAAACAGTATTGCATTGAATTAAAGTTTCGCGCAGTGATGACCGAAATTATAAAAGAAAAACAACATACAATGAATATCTTTCCATCGATTAGTATTGGCATTTGGTTAGTATTTTTCATTAATTGTCGAATAATTATAATGTTCAATCGTACTTTAAATACTTAATATGCTCATAGGTAGTAGACGCGGCTATGGTCTTTAGTGTTCAATCCCAGGCAAGAAATAATACGGATGCGATTGTCGTAAACAACATATTGAAGCACTTTACAGTTTGTACTACACATATGGGCTATGGGCAAAAAAATTGTACACGCGTTTTCACGTGTACGTAAGTGTGTAGGTAATTCATGTTGTACTACACAATCGGCTTAGTTATATGTTGCACGCGATACTCCGTCTGTATTATTTATTTGTCTAAGGATATACCAAGCTTTCTTCAACTGCTTATTGCATACAAAATATTTTAGTTCTTGTGAAATGGATTACTTGGCTACTGTAGGTATGTGAGCTCGTTGTTAAGTTTCAACCAAAAGGGTCAAATTTATATCCAGATCTATCAGTAGGTCGAGTGCGAGTATTTGTGCCTACAACATTTGATATCTGAAACAATCCCGCGGCGCCCTGGGCGACCTGGAGGTTCGCCGCCACGCCCCCGCTCGGCGCAAGTCAGCGCGGCGGAGCCTCCAGTTTTTGCTATCGAGTGGAATGACGATGCATGTATGAATGGAAAGACCGTCTAGGTCGTGTTTGAGCATTGATGACTCTAATCAAACTGATTATTTCAGTACCTAGATTACTTACTACTTAGAGTACTTATAGATTTTTTTATTCCTACCTACTCTGATTTCTGTAATTATTTTACGTCTGGGTTACACTTGCGCCTAATGCCGTTAATTAACACGTTTATCGACATACAGTACCAACATTTTATGTTGATTAATGGGTGAATTAACGACATTAGGCGTAGGTGTAGTATGAGCGTTATTTTACAAACAATATATTAAGTATTATGTTGGTCGCGGTGTCTCGCGACCAACATAATCTCTACTATTTCTATGTATGTACGCAGCTCTAGGTAGAGATAGTTACAGTAGGTACCTATCTCCCAGTCAAAGAGGAGTAGTCCTGTATTCTAAAATAGCTAATGCTATATTGAGGCATAAGTATTTGAGTAGCGTTTGAGCAGGTCAGGATATATATAATTTCGTTGAGGTCAGGTACCTATTCGGCCATTTAGTAGGCTAGCCGTCAATTCAATTTCAATACACAAAGTCAAGGACATGAGTTTTTAATCTTTTGAAGAACAAGCAATAGACAGGTACTTACCTATATTTTTTTACAGAGTCATGCCAATTACATTCAAATTTTTATCAGAACTAGGTGTGTATTTATTATGAGTTGTATTTATTTTATCACCATATTAAGCATATTTTTATCGGAATATATCAATGAGTATTAAATCAAGATTTCTTGTAAGTATACCTATTATACAATGATAGATGCAATATTCGCAAGAGTAGGTAGGTAGGTTGCCCATCTGGCTTTACCACCGTGGCTGTACTGCACGTAATTCGTAAGCTAATCATATACTTTATAGATTGCGTATTTCGATTTTTTTATGGGATTTAAAATTGGAAATACTGTCCGCTAGAGGCGTTGTACAATTCTTCATACACAATATTACATAGACTATAAAGTATAGGTTAGCTTGCGAATAATCTCGCACTTGACGTGTTGAATAATTTAATTCATGCAAACAAAGTAGGTAAGTACTTACCTATGTTAATTATAATTACAGAGGTGACCGTCTAAATTTTATACGTTCGCGATCTTTTTTAATAGATTATTTACCTTACATTCAAAATTTGCTGTGTCAGCGATTTACGTGACCCTTGGGATTTTGTATGTTCCGCACTCACGGAGTATCAGCCATAAATAATTAATAATTATCAAGTGATAAATAAATAAATTACTAAACTTAAAGATATAATCGAGTATAATTTCTATCAAGTCATCTATCAAGCGTCGATCAGTTACCTATCACGGAGTGATATGATAAAGATAATCGCGGATTTTTAAGTACCTACTTGTAACTGAATGATAAAAAATATTTCCTTATTATTAAGTAATTTATTTTACATCTATCGTGTAATCACCTATGTAGGTATATACATACTCACCTACTTAGGTAGGTTCATTTTAAAATTGAATGGTTTTAACGATAAAAAGGGAACCGTGACTTGCATAGTTTCGTGTGGTCTGTAATGCTGTGTAGAGCTTGGTATGGGCTGTATCACGGATTTAGTCCGCACATAATAAAATAGTCGTAGTCGTAGGTACCTACCTACATGGCTACGACTTAGGAATATCGTATTTACGTTTACGATCGACGGTAGGTGCTGTAATACATGGAAAGTGTCCTCTCGTGTGTACTTTTATATAGAAGTACTGATATTGTCCAAAGAGTAATATAACCACCATGTACGGTTTTATCTTGTACCTAGTAGAAGCAGAAGTGCTTAGTTAATCTTACCCGTCACCATGAATCATAGGATTCATAGGTACCTACCATGAATGTTAAGCACACACCGGATATTTAGCGGAACATAAAAACTCAGTTACCTTGAAAATTCAAGAAGGATAGATAGGTCGCATCAAATAATATGAGCAAAGATGCCTCTGCGCATGAGCAAAGATGACTCTGCATTATTGCATAAAGTTTTTTTTTATATTTACCTAGTACTAAAGGTTTAATTGGTTTTAAGCGCCATCTACTAGTAATTCTAACGTAAACACTAGTATTATGAGTTTCTCGCTAATCGCTATTATTATCATAGATTAACTAATAATGTATTTATGACATCATATTATTAAAAATCTTAAACTCCATCAAATCCATAGCCTGTTAACGAAACACTCGTCGAGCGAGACCGATCGAATGAGTCCAAACTTATTTTTTTTATTTTGAATGGCCGATATGGCCTTTGCAGCTTCACCGGAGTCCAAACTGGTGGGTCTACGATTAATTTAGCGCAGTTTCTGTGGCCACTTTCCCGCTCCATTTTAGGTCCTAGTCATGTGATGTTTGAGGCAATACTACTCATTCAGACCAATTCAATGAGCCCAAACACGATACAATCTGCTGTAAGGTTTCGAGAAGTTGGGTATATAGTCTGCTGACTCTTCCGATTGCAACATCCAGATCGAGGTTTTCATAAAATTACAGTGACATCAATTTTATATTACTTGTAGATTTTATATACTTGTAGAAAAGCTAATGATATTAAAACAACTTAACAGATTTTCACCAAACATAGCTAAAAACCATCCTGGTTATACCAACATTTGCATAAAAGAAGCTGCGTTGTAATTGGTCTAATCGTTTAGGTGCTACCACGGGCAGACACAAAGACAGACGAGTGCGCCGGAACCTAAAAACTATTTTGTTCTGTGGTTAAAAACATGTTCTAAAGGCTTCTACTAATGGCACGATTTGGCACACAATCGGTCGGCTCGCCTCACCAAATGGCCACGTTAGTGAGCGAATCATTTGACTTGCAAATTGGTAGGTTCCTATCACGATTCAAATTGTCCAGTGCGTAGAAGTCTTTAGTCTATATGTGTCACTATTTTTATATTATGTTTTCGGCCATGGGTACTAGCTCTTTGAAGCCTCTTTGAAGTTTTCACAAGTAGTGCTGCCATATATTATACAGATTTGCCAGTATTTATGCGGACTTCAGAAGCATTTAGCGTACTATGTATTTTTGTAATGAAAATACAGATTTCACTATAAATATAATATCCCAGCCCAATATGATATTATATTTACAGATTTCATAGAAGAAACTGAAAAAGACTTTAAGTTGAAGTGATTGCTAAATTTTACACGTGTCAGAGGAAAAGTTATACCAACGGCCGTCCATTAAACGGGGTAGTGTAAATTTTATCCAGTGTAATTTTTCCCCTCGCGGAGTCTCTGTATATTTGGGTGACGTTTACCGAATGTAAATTCTACGCTGGGTGAGTACCGTAAACGCAGCCCTGTTGTTGGCAAAATAATCGCCAAAAACGATGGAAGCCGTAATGTTTTAACATGTGGGGTGAACTACTTACTTAGTACTTTATATCATAACAATGACTCATAGTTTATAACTTTTTAGAAAAATATATTCTGCAAGTGATTTTTTTCCCATAAATACAGACACGCTCCAAACAACGGGACGGCCAGGCATTAAATGTCAAATTTAATTCTGGAGTCGTTCGAGGAGGCGCATCAAATCAGCACAATAAATAGTTATCATTTTGTACTATAGAATGTCTAGTGGTAATATGATGTCAAAGCCTGCATATTATGGCAACATTGGCCAGCTGAGTGATTATCGAGTTGAGCAATGGTGGTGTTTTACAAAATCGAGATTTAAAATTATAAACAGTGAGTGTAATATTTAGCTTTATGTGTACATAAATTATATTTTACAATGTTTGTTGATTATTCTTCAATGGATTGTGCCTGAATGTATGACCCTGAAGAGTTATTGTGAGATTTACAGACTGCGTAAGTGCTAAATCTTTGTTGTTAATTTTTTTATACACGCAAAAAACTACGTAGATACCCAGTGTGTTCCATTTAAAATAGATGGTCAAACGTGTTATTATGTTTTAAATGGAGTAATAAGGCACACGGTCAGCACTAATAGACAGCTAATGGATCAAGGTGTAATCTATTTATGAAAATATTGGTGCCAGATTGGAGCTGTTGTATGTTATATGTCGTTATATGACGAAGAATAATAAGTTTATTGACATTTCCTTTACAGTAAAAACAAAAATGTTTTTTGAGTATATAATACCAGCCCTTTTTAATGTCCCACTGCTGGGCACGGGCCTCCCCTCAACGAGAGGGGGATTAAGCCATAGTCCACCACGCTGGCCCAGTGCAAGTTGGCGGACTTCACACATCTTTCGAGGGATTCTCTCAGACATGCAGGTTTCCTCACGATGTTTTCCTTCACCGTTTAGCAAGTGATAATCATGGTTGAAAATGAGATTCGCACATGAAATCCAGAAATCCCAAAGGTGCGAGCCAGGGTTTGAACCTGCGATCCTCGTTATCGAGGCAAGCGTTCTACCATCCTGGCTATCACTGCTATAATGTATATGTTTTTTGAGTAAACAAATTAAATGAGTTATTTGTATGCACATATAAATATTTCAGTATTTATTTGAGGTCATAATAATAAATAAATACTGCTCAAGTATTATAGGCACCTACATATTGCGAAATATTCCAATGCAGTACACCTATGTATATTACAGAGCTTTGTTATTCAGTATCAATAAATTATATAGATATGTACCTACATTATAATAATAGATACTTTAATAAATATTTGTTTATAATGATTATCACTTTGTTTTATGGTAAGCCATCTAATTTTTGCCATCCTGCACTAGCCCAGCATGGTGCAACTCTGGCCTCAATCTCTCTTGCACTGAGAGAAAGTAGGCCTGGATTTAATGGTAAACTAAACAATTGTACACTGTACCAGCTTATCTAGCTTTTGAGCCATAAAAGGGCCAGAAGAACATACAATTCAATATTTTTCTATTGTTGTAGTGTGAATGGATGCACAAGGCAGGCGTTAGCTGCAGTCACACAAAGCTGTGTTTAATTTTAATTGTGAGGGTAATAACACTGCCATTATGCTGTATGTGTTCCACGTGGACGCTGGTCAGATGACCACATATGACATGAGCCTAACACTGCAGAAGTAAGTAACAATTTTAATTTTTACTGATTTCTTTTGTTCTAATTGGAAAAATATAAAATGAAGAAAATACTTAATATTACTGTTATTCTTTTCTTCTAGTGTGACTTCACTAAAACTCGCTATCGAAAGAAAAAGTAAAGTGCCAGCAAGCTCTCTGGTACTGTTGGTAAGCGGGGGAGAAGTGCTCCAGTCAGATCACATGGTGTCCTCTTACAGTGCCGGAACAGACACAAACCCCATATACATGTTCAGCAAGCCTTCTGTGAAAGAGAGTCATCTGGATCAGTCCAGTGAGTCATAAGAAAATTTATTAATTTTCTATCTTTGAATAACTTTTCTACGTATCTTTAGATTGATCCATTTTGAATTGACTCACCAGCATCATTGTTTGATGATGATGATGTACTGACCCACTGTTTAGAGGAATTAACTTAACCTACATGATGCTCACCACCTGTTTAAAATCTAAGTACCTATTTGACTTTCATGCCACATCCTTTCATATAAAATTTATTTTTTTATTAATGTGTTACAGTGGTTCCTTCCATTATTTACTTACCTATACCCACCACAGGGAAACACTTATAGTATGTTATCACAAGTTATTTATCTCATTCCTTTGCTAAAACTATCTAGCTATAGCAATTAGGATCACATGGCATACTAATTGTGGTTCTTTTGCCTTGTAGTGTGTGATCTCAGTCCTATAGTGGAGCTGAGTACTGGCGAGTTCTCAAGCGATTTCAGGAGCGCATTCGATGGGAAGTCGTTCGCGGAATTAAAGGCGGCGGTTGAGAAGTGTTGCTCTCTGCCGGCGACTGTCCACACTGTGATAACGTGCGCGACGCTAGCCCAGCAGTTCAGTGAACTCGCGCACGACGTGTCTAGGAGTTGCGAGCAGTTGGTGCATGAACAGCATTTGCAGCATCAGGTAAATGGTTTTAAATCACTGGCTCTTTGGACTTCACAGCCAATGATAACTGCAATACCTGATTAGCGCAGTTGGTGGGGACCGGGTAGGGTTGCTTTCTGCGCCGAGGGTTCGAATCCTGGTAGTGACAAGCTTGGTGTGATGAGTATGAATGTTTGTACCCATCCTCAGTCCATTGTACGGTACCCATAATACAAGCGTTGCTTAGTGTGGGACCGTGTAGTTGGTGTGTTCACCTGGCGAGATTATTATTTTTCCTTTAAATACTCAATGTTGGTACGGGTCGGACCATGGATATTGTCCGTTCGGTACCAAATCTGTTCGTCTAGCAAGTAGCCTGCTGTCAATACGGTACGGACGGTTGGTACAGAGCGGACCAAATCCCTTGTCTGGCCCGTACCAAATTCGATTGTCTGTTAATACTATAAACGACCACACAGAGACAAGCAAGTGTAGAATTATATTTTCATTTTGCAGTAGTTTAGGCAGGTGTTAGGCTTATGCTGCAAATTCCGACCTTAAACTATGCTAGGCACGAACTAAACGAAGATTCTCATCCGATTTTGGTTTCTCAAACAGGGTTGGGCAGCGGTGGTCGCGAATTTGGAAGACATATTCAATGAATTCTGTGAACGATCGCGAAATTTTAAAGAAAACTTTCGGAAGCATCGCCTCAAAAAGGAGGAGTACCATGAAAAGTTGACAGGGTATGTTAAAACAATAATCTTTTTGTCACATTTAGTAATAAGTAGTTCTCTGCTACAAAAATATATCTGCACACTAATATATGACCATGCTTAATCCTGGAAGGATGTATGAACTACAAATCAATACACATATGCTTCAATAAATGATACTTACTCTTTGCTCCTTGGGCACAATGATAACGTTTTCACAACACGGCGGAAACACATATTAAACTTTATAATTTACACGCAAGTAGATGTACAGGTAACCCAGAGTTTACACATTGATACATATTATCTGGGACTTAACTCCCTGCCCACTTATGTTTTATGTTTGTTTGTGCGGTATAGTACAAAGCCGCAGCAAGTCTTGACGGTAGAGTTTAGAATTGTCATGCGAAAATGATCTTAAAGGAGTCCAGTCATGTACCTCTAGCAATCTCGTTGCAAGGTGGATAGTATTAATTATTAGTATAGTTCAGCTCGTCAGGTGCTCCGTGCCTATATAATGTACCTACATTGTTACGTAATTTAAACGTAGATAGTGTACAAAAGTCGTCTTCATTATAAATAAATTATAAATTGACTTTTAAATTAAATCGATTCAATGTAGCAATTTCACTATTAAATAGCCAATAGTTAGACTCAAAAAAAGTGAGTACACACATCACGCTATTACCATTGGGAGTTGAGTTACACAGTTGAATAGGTTGTTGCGGCGTTATTACTAAATGTACCTTGTGAAGATTCTCCCCTAGGGTTTTGGTCGGGTATAGTTAGTACAAAGGTTTATAGCTAAAATATTGACTACTAAACATACCTGAGTTGGGGTGTCGTAATCGGATATATTTGGAATTCAATGTTTTGTGGTGGGGTGTATTTTCCTCTAGCTCTTTGCCTCTGTTGATCGGTCGGGTCGGATCTAACCAAATCGGAGCGTGTAAAACAAGGGAATTAGTAAGTAAAAGTACCACTACAACATCGCTATATTAAACAAAGGACGGTACAATTGTGTTATATATTTAAATAGCATTTTGGGTCACACACGGAGTCTTGTGTGCATCGTCGCATTTCCATTGACCCTGACCGGCGCGACCCACTTCTGCTTAGCCTATTCTCAGGCACAACTTCGTCTAGACCAATGCTCGCGATAAGCATATCCGCGTTATCAGCACGTGATATGCATGCGAACAACACAATATTATTTGGATTTTGTTTGCGTGTTTTATAAATATTTTTGACTGCAGGTGGCACATGTGGGTTATCGGCAAGTTTATGTACCTCTTTCCAGCGACTATAGATGAATTTTAGTTATCTATATTGATAATAAAAATAATTAAATGCTGTTGCTTGGTAAGCGCATCATTTTAAATACTCCAAATTAGGTTTGTGGGGAATGAAAAATTGGACTGAAAAATAGAAAGTTCGGTAAAAATTATGAATATAAAATGAGCTATGGGATTTGGACAGGACAACGTCTGTCGGTTCCATTAGTTAAATAAATTAAAACGCGGCGGACAAGTACTCTAAACGTATGATCCTAATTAGTCCCAATACTTGTAATATACTCGTAGTAGAATTGAAATATTACAGAAGGGACGAATAAATTATAGCTGTCTCCAGTTCATTTTGAATTTAAATACATGCATAATTAGTTTTAGTACAGTATACTTTAGCGAACCAGTTCCGCTTCGTGCTCCCTGCATATGACATCATGCATATAATATCCTAGTTTGATATATGTTTGTATTCCCCGTGTCTATGGAGATGGTTACATAAATTGGAATCGGTCCAGTCGTTGTTGCATAATGCAATAATTACCGAACTTTTCCTCCGTTGAATACCTACCTAGTGAACGGTTAGCATCACCTGCTGCCAATGAGCTATGACGCCATTATCTGTCAACTGTTTTTTTCAGTCTGAATAATTTTACACACATTGATCTAGCCACAATCATTTCCTGTATGTTGGGCTCCATTCAAGAATAGAAATACTTATATGGAAATTAAACGTCCACGACCTTCCGTGCCCGTCACACAATTTGTCCATAATAGTATTCAAACCCATGACTCTTGGCACAGCAAGCAGGGTCACTACCAACTGAGCCATCTCTCATATTACAGAATGATTATTGGCTGTTGTTAAAAAACAGAAAATGTTGCGTGCGTAGATCATCTAAAGAGAACTGCATTTTTATCGTCTGTCACTTATTCACACGAATCCGATTATTTCAATTAATATTATTAGTCTAAAGAACAAAGAGTTGATTAACTTTGGACTCCGGATAGATCCGGATATCTCTGACCACTCGATATAGGCCTCCTCCTATGAACGCAATTAACGTATTATTTTATTTCCTAGGTTGAACGAAGTACTAGAATATCTAGGCAAGATCCCAATACTGCCGGCCCTCCAGCTGTACGCCGAGGCGCACCGGTTCTCTGCCTTCGATGTGTTCGAGGACACAGACTTCGAAGGCCCCCATTACACTATCACACATCCGTTGGACAACAGCTCCGAGAACAAAACTGCCCAGGACTTTGGCGTCGAAGCGTTTAAGCTGTCAGAAGAGGATGGTGAGTGTTTAACCATAGAGCAATACATATATGTTTTTTTGTCTATAAATATCGTTTTTTTTTGTTGTGGCGGTTTCCATCAAAATTAGAACTATGTTTTTGACAGCACGTACATACTTTTGCGAATAAGTATTCCGATCTCCTTGTACTATCGATTAAATATTTATAGAATAGAGACGCCATACAAAGCTCGGTAAACGTATTCAACATTACGATATCTATTGCAAATTTACTTCAATGTCAATCGGTTGGCATTAATCTATTTTTAACTAATGACTCTTTAAATCTAAACTCGTTTGACTACTGATTATTTTCTTATGTTGTGACATCATTCACCTGATTTGAACAATGTTTTTTTACGCTGATGATGATAGCCAGATTTATGGATATAATAAGGATTCTTGATAAATGTTGATGAAAAGCTTTATTGTCCGGATATTAAAATAATGTGTCAATTCCTTTCATTATTCTAACACTATTTTAAATTTTTAATACCTTTGAGATATTTTGTTTATTTGGAGTTATGGTGGCACTTCACAGTATTCTTGTTCACATATCCGGTAATTTTACGTCTATATGCGTAGGTTTATGTGACTTGTACTGACCCGTACTGACCCTACGGAAACGGGAACTCGCGTCATTATTAAAGCACCTAAGGTACTTTTAATTTCTATAATGTCATGAAGTCGTGAGTCTAAATTAACTAGCTCTGTCGGCTTAGAGCAAATAGGAATGAGTCTGTATGACAACACACACCCGAGCAAGACTCTCGCTTTGCCTCGCCCGAGCGCTGCCATCTACCATTTGCCTCGTCAGCCCGTGCGCGGCATATATACCTGAGCCAGTCTCGCGAGTCTGTGTGATCCACAGATATATTAGAGGAGATATGTTATGAAAGCGGTGGGCTTGCGCTCACCTTATGCCAAAATTACGCTAACATAGAGTTTTCGCCGTCAGTCGACTGCAACTGCACGTCGGTATCGGAGCTCTAACTTTTTTTTTAAATGCCGTGTTATTCCGTGGTTGTGTGCTAAAATACTAGCAACAAAGTGAACTACGCGAAAGATGGAATCTCATTTCACCAGCCAGTATTAAGTATTTTATTTATTCGTCTTTAAAATCATTAAAAACAACAAATCAAAAAATATTTAATGCCTTTATTATGTTATTTTAGTTTTCATGTAGCACAACGACTTTTTTATTTTTGTACAAAATACATGGCTCTTTAAGTACCACCTATGTTCGCTACTGAGTGAATGTACGAGGCAATGGATAGATCGTCTAACGATACTTTGAATAAACTGGTGCGTCGCGTGGTACGGCCGCTGTATACGGCGACGACGCAGCACGCACCGAAGAGACTTCGTATTGGTTGGTTTTAGCGAGTGGTGGGAAACAAAACGGAGACAGCGAGTTCCCATACATTTTGAATCGCACGGCATATCTCTCGTGATCTGTGGTGTGATCCATCTGATCCTGATCAATTGCCAACTCCCACCGAAACGCTGTGACTCTGCTCCGAACTTATACTTAAGGTCTGATGTAGCCAATGCCAATGCAATTGAATTTCAAAGACCTATTAATTTTTGTATGCAGTATTCGAACACAAGGACATATCAGGCAACGAGGCGGCGTCCTCGTCTGAGCCCTTGCCTCACATCGAGGAGTCCGACGAGGGGGTTCAGTTCAAGGCGCACTCGTACGACAAGGATGACCTGACACTGCTGCACTGGATACTCGCCCAAGGCAACAAGGACTCGTTGAGCGATATACTCGACTACTGCCAAAAAGGATTGGGGCTGGTGAGTTGTGTGATGTTATGATGCTGATTATATTATAATATTACCCTCAAATTTATAGAAAGTTATAATGGATTATAAAGCCATTATTAACGCACTTTTTCCTCTGAAAAGCTCGTTATAATGCCATTATAACTGTTGTATAAATTTGAGGATTAATGTCTGTATATATATGGCTTTAGCATGCCAGCCGCGGCTTGACTCATCACACGGATTTTTGTGGTCACATTTTATACATTGTCCGTCGTTTTTCCTCCACGTTCATTCAACATGGTGATATCCTACATCCCGCGTTAAGCATACTTTTTATCCCGGAAAATCATGTGGTTTCTGTAGGATGGTTAAAATATAAACACAGCTAAGACAGCTAAAATGTAATAGGCGAATAAAGTTTTATCGGAACGCATAACATCTTTATCAAAGTGTGTTATAAGGTTACGCGAATCCTTGTGTTACTACACTGTAGGCAAATAATTCAATCAACCTTTTTTTCATAAAACATGAAATACATTCAACAGTAGCTAAAATTGACAAATTATCGTTTCTCTTACTTTATAATTAGAACTATAATTAAGTGAAAAACGATTTCTATTATTTATCACCGTCGCAGTGTTACCTTGAACGCACCTACTTTTCTCTTGGATGAGGACATTATTACCATGACCCTAGTTATTTCTACACAACTTAATCTGCGGACTTCAATGACACCTTCTCGGGGTGAACGATTGAGAATACTGACTAGTCGCGTCCCGCGGCCGTACCCCGCGTCTACAGGCGTGCGTATAAAGCATCGTGCTTTCGGTTTTAATTTTAGATCATTTTATGAATTATTTAATTAATAAAAATATAAAAGTAAGCCATTTAAGTCGATAAAGTAGAGGGTTCTTTTTATGTAATTTCCCGGAGTTGTGATGACCCGTTTTGATGACAATTTACAATACAATTGTAATTTATGTATTTTTTGAATTCATCTTCCACAAGATGATGAAAAAGAAGATGAGCCGAAAGACAATTTATACAAATATTAAACAACCTTATCTCCGGGACTCCGCTTCATGTGATTTTCATATAACAAATAAATAACAACGATTTTACGTAACAACGTATTATCAAATGTTTTCGTATCATTTTAGTTAGATGCGGAACCTCTCAAGGAGCGGGAGGCGGAGCTGTACCACATCCTGGAGTACGCGAACATGCACGGCCTGAAGCAGATCAAGGGTATCGAGGACCGGCTGTACGGGCTCGACCAGCTGCTCAACGACGTGAAGAAGCTGGAGCGCGACCAGCACGACCAGGCCGCGTCGCTTATACAGGTGACATACCACTGCGCCTGTATCCCATGAAAGGGTAAACAGGCGTCTGGTCTTACCCCCTCCCCCTACTTTTTTGGGCGGTATTAACCCCGCGGATAAAAGCGTTCTGCTGCCCTTTTTAACCGACTTCAAAAAAAAGGAGGAGGTTCTCAATTCGGTTGTATTTTTTTTTTTTTATTTTTTTTTTTTATTTTTTTTTTTTATGTTTGTTACCTCATATCTCCGTCATTTATGAACCGATTTGGAAAATTATTTTTTTATATGAAAGGATATGTTTACAGATTGGTCCCATTTTTTTCAAAAAAATGTTCTGATGATGGGATCCATGAGGAATTGAGAGGACTCCTCAAATTTTATAGGCATACCGATAGCAATTTTGGTATTTTCATCAAGAAGTCAAGCATTTGCATTCAGAAAGTATCATTTGCTGAAGTGGAAGTGATGAAGAAGGCCACAAATGGCCAGCGGAACTTGTCAGTGATACGTATTTCACGGGTTGCGCCAAGATAATCTCGATTATTGGTATACCTATTATCCAGTAAAAAGATTGATTTACAAATCTTTTTAGTGACAAAGAATAGTAAATATATCCACTAAAAAGTTTAAAATAAAAAACTTTTTAACAAAATAAAAACCGTCTTCAAAAAACTAAAAAGCAAAAAATAATCTAATCTTGAAATCTACCTTGTCTAACCACATCAAATATTTAACTAATCTGAAGTCGGTGCCAAATAAACAACCGACGAAGAATAACAAAAGTATACTCAGTAACGAGATGCGCGGACCAATTTGTAGGTATAGTCTTTGGCGCAGACCGGCAATACTCGACTCAGTTGTTTGTTTGGCACCGACTTCAGATTAGTTAAATATTTGATGTGGTTAGACAAGGTAGATTTCAAGATTAGATTATTTTTTGCTTTTTAGTTTTTTGAAGACGGTTTTTATTTTGTTAAAAAGTTTTTTTAAAATGTATGTTCGCTGACCGCCTGCTGCGTGCGCGGGTGCTTTGAAATCAATAATTTGATTACAAAGAACGCGGAATGCAAACTGTAGAACGCACTACGCTGAACTCGCTTTCGATCAGTGGCTTCTTACATTAAAACGTACGTATGTTGAGTTAATTACAGGAATATTTTTGTTTTACTATCATCAACCGTCTAACATTGCGCATTTATTTTTATTGGCAGCAATTTTTTAACAACAAATACACTAATTGCATTGCATATTCTTGGCATGTGCGCCTCGCCCGCTTTTCCGTTCTAACATGACTTAATTCTATGGTCCCAAACTGAGCAACGCTTGTACTATGGTACCATACAATATACTGGTGGTGATGCCAGTAACAACCAGACCAGATGAAATTACGTAAGATTATTTTCGAAATTTGCCCCCGTAGGAATCAAACTGGTAACCACATAGAGCAGTAAGCCGAGCAGCCTCAAAATACAGGACCAAGCTCATTGAGCATTTAAATAAATTAAATAATCTTATTACTTAGTATTCTAGTTGACCTAATCCCCCTTGCATTGAGGGGAGGCCTGTGCCCAACAGTGGGACATTAAAAAAGGGCTGGTATTATTATTATAGTTAGTTATATTCTTAGTACTTAGTATTATAGTCGCATTTACAGTACCGTGAGCGTCTGAACTCGGCGTGCGACCCATCCGTCCTGCCCACACTGGTGCAATCCCACTGGTGTCAGTTGAAGAAGCTGCTGAAAGGACACCAGACCCTCATTGACATCAGGCGGCGAATTTCCAAGTCCAAGGACGAGCTATCACACATATTGAAGGCGAGACTAGAGTGAGTGTTTCTTTTTTAAAACTAACGAGAATATTTTTTTTTATATAAGACCGAAAAATTATACACTTTATCCCCAAATTGATAGAAAGTTTTTGTCCATTAATTACAATAATATTAGTAAGCATCTTCTGAAAAATGTTCTGTAATGTCACAAAATATTGTAACACTACAGTTTATGAATTTGGGAGTACGGCGATATGAAAAAAAACGCAGGTCAAGTGCTTTTCGGATATTTTAGCTTTTGCGAACTATGTCGTTTATAACAGTGCATAGTTAAATTTAATAAAAAAATAACAATATTTTATCTAGGTAGTCTATCTACCGATAGACGTCCACTGCTGGACATAGGCCTCCCCCAACGACATCCACACATCACTGTATCTAGGTAGTAGAATAGTGATAGTTTTACAGTATTTTTTATAGGTTAAAATTGTATTTACATAAAAAATTGCTTGTATTTTTTTAGTTGCTCCCAAGATACAAGCAATGACTTCGTTTCAGAGCCACCGCTGAACTAAATTGTTACATGCATTTGTTTTAATTAAATTCTACTAAACACAATGTGTGTATCTCTGGTGGCTATGTCAAGTAATGTTACATTTAACTTAGATGACCTGAATAGCACAGTGGGTAGTGAACTTGTTTTCTGTACCTAGGGTCCCAGGTTCCAATCGTGGTAGGCATAAACTTTGTGTGATGAGTACGAACTACGAATGTTTGTACAAGAGTAAGTATTATATACTGACCTCACCCTTAGTCAATTGTACGGTACCCATGATACAGGCGTTGTTTAGTTTGGGACCGTGCAGTTAGTGTGTTATTCTGGCGGTTATTATAAAATGCTTATAATTACCAGGGCGGTGCTGATGATCGAGAACTCGATGTCGGTGCAGGACGCGCACGCGATGCTGTCGTTCCAGTGCTTCAACCGGCTGGCGCGCTACTTCAGCATCGTGGCGCAGCTGCACGCCGCGCCCGGCGTGTTCGCGCGCGCCGTGCGAGAGGTCGCGCGCCGCCGCACCTTCTCCGGGGCGCACCTGCAGGTCGCCAACACTATATAGGCCTTTAAGGGGGAAGCTCAGGTCAGGGCGAGAAATTCAAAATTTTAATGGTTTTTATTTTTTTACGAAAAATTTGGACATCTTTACGATGTAATTTAGTGTTTTGCGATATTAACATTCTGCTTTGGATGTCTCGATGTATTAAATTTGCTTAAAAAAGAACCTAATCCGATACAATACCATAACGTTTGTAAAAACCGCTACTTTTACTAACTTAATGGTGTTGTATCGCTTTAGGTACTTTTTTAAGCAAACTTAATACATCGAGACATCCAATGCAGAATGCTAATATCGCAAAAAACTAAATTACATCGTAAAGATGTCCAAATTTTTCGTAAAAAAATAAAAACCATTAAAATTTTGAATTTCGCGCCCTGACCTGAGCTTCCCCCTTAAGCGGGCTTGCGATCGTAGAGTAAACGTTGACATTTCGTTGCGCGATTCAAATGATTCCTGTGCGCGCGGCATGACTTGCGAGCTTCAATTGGGACACTAAACATATTTGTGTATTTAATCTCGTCGTGCGACCAAATCGCATTGTTTACTCGTACGATCATTAGCCAGTTACGACGACGCCTTACACCATGAAGTTTACACGCTCTTACTAGACTATCTGTACGGTATAGATGTTGAAAAACAGGTCAAATAGACAATTGGAACGTCCAATCATATGTTATTAGAATTCCTGCCAGTTGTTGCCTAGTTGATTGCATTAAACTACGGGCTAGCATATCGTTTAATGCTACTGGGGCCGGTGCTAGTGACACCCAGACCAGAGCACAACGAAAAAGATAATTTCCGAAAAGTTCCCAAACGGGTATAGAATCTACAGGGACCTAAACTCAAACCAATAGCCAGACCATTTTTTTTATTGATTCGATATTTTTTTTGTGACGATATTTCTTTCAAAATATAAACGTGCCCTTGCGAAAATGGAAACACAACCGGATTTATGGACAAGGGGTATTTTTGTAGAGTTTCCTCATTGTACATTTTGTATTTAGACTACCAACACATCTTGCGGCCCGAGGTTGAAGCTATTCAATCATAGGTCTATTAACGCTTTCTTCTTCACATTATAGTGGGCGACCGATCTCGCAGAGAAGCTGTTGAAGCTATTCAATCATAGGTCTATTAACGCTTTCTTCTTCACATTATAGTGGGCGACCGATCTCGCAGAGAAGCTGGTAAAAATTCACGAGGAGGAAATCAGCAGGCGGCAGGAGTTCAACTCTGTGTTCGAAGGACATTTCCTAAGGAGTCTGTTCCCCGGCATGACGGAACTACCGCCGACGTTCGCCACACAGGCGCCGCCGCTTTTCGACGCGAATCTCCCCAAACTGGACATCGAGGATGTCGAGTACATCGCGCATAACTTCCCCGAGTTGGCTAAAGATGTTCCACATTATGATATGGACTCGACTGTACAGTTTTTCCGGCAAAGGTATGGAGTTTTGGTAGACTTTTGATTAAGGTTTTTATTTTGGTGCGTCTAGAGTTAAAAATCACTTGAGACTATTTTATTCCGACCGAAGAACGCATACATAGTGATCAGAAACTTATGCAGTGATCATATACGTTTTTTTTATATCCAATCAATATGTCAGATCAATACCCGAATTAGGTGTCTATGCTGTCCCAATGCGCACTTCCAGGTCTTGCCTTTAGTTGTCGATTGTTTATTTATCATTACATGTATTTAATAAACAGTTGTGATCTTATGATCATCTTTTCACAGGATACAAGCGTCGCAACACGAAATCAAAGATGCTGACGTACAAGTCGACATCGATAAGTACGTTACACATGTATATTTTGTTCCAATACTGATCGATGTAACTTGATATTGTTCTGATGATACGTCATTTTGCAGAGATTTCGAATCTGAGGCTGGCGATTTCGAGAAGCTAAGCGGGCAGAGTTCACAGAAAAAAGTCGACATTTCAACGATATGCGTGCCCGAAACGATGGCAGTGTCGACGGTGACCGAGGTGCGAACACTAGCGGTTATATCGGGGCCGGTGCGGGGTGACGAGTTCGAGAACTCGGAGTTCTACATCGAGGAGTCGCTACCGTCGAGCTTGGAATGGGGCCGGGACGAACGACAGGTTACATCCAATGTCGAACATGGGTAGACGCCACTCTCGGAACACCTCGGATACACACAGCCGGGTATGCGACCCACATACTGCGCGGGCGCACAGCAGAGAGTAACAGAGCGAACCTAAAATACAGACTGTCTTAATATATAAATCTGACCGCGATACTGGGCGCGCTGTGCAATATATTGACTCTATTGGCTATAACGACGACAGTTCTGTTGTCTACAGATTACAAATTAAGTAAAAAGCTTTTACAAAACTTAACTAATTTCCGTCTTTATCGTATATTTCAACAACAATAAGGACAGCTATAATATAGTTTGGTTTGTGTACCAATAGGCTCTCAGGGCTATTATCCGAGGTATTACCCGAGTGGTTGCAGTTGTGATTATTATTTAGTTTGCTCCTGTCTTCACCGGCCCCGTATAAGCTGTATCGTTCATTATTTTTGTTTGCATTTTCATTATTCATAATGTTGACATTGTTATTCTATATATTAGCCTACTATGCAATGAAGAGAAGTGTTATGTTTGACGCATTTATTTATATATCTGTGGCATCGAAGCTACTGGACTTAAGGTGGTATAAGCGGGATGTTTGATGGTAATCCGTTCTGCCGTATGCGAAATATTCGGATCAGGGATTTTTAAATTGATTTATAGTATATGATTTATAGTATTAGAGTATATAGATATAGAGAGAATATAGATCATTTGTAGATTTGCATTAGTTACCTGTGTCTGTAGCAGAAAAAGTTAAATAATATATAATTATACTATGTTGAATTTAAACGAAATTAACGTTTCAGGACAACATGGACACACACAAGATAAACATGGAAAAACTAAAAGACTTTTTAACAAAAGTTAACGATTTATGTAAACTTAACATAGTTTTTATAATGGAGGAGTTAGTGAAACTAAAGAATGAGGTGAATTATCAGAAGGAGTTTATAAAGACCATGTATCAAGAGATAACGGAGGCATGGCAGAGGAGCAACGAGGAGGCTGCGGTATGCTTCCGCGAACAAACACAGAGGTTAACGGTAGACCATGAGCTAGAACTTAGCGATATGAAATCCGCGTTAGACGAAAAAGACGAAGCAATATCTACTCTAAAGGCGCAGACAGAGAGCCTGAAAATTGATCATAATAAGGAAATAGAGAGATTGGATACAGAACATCAAAGTACGAAGGATTTGTTGGAAAA
Organism: Pheosia gnoma; assembly: GCA_905404115.1. Lineage (NCBI taxonomy): Eukaryota > Metazoa > Arthropoda > Insecta > Lepidoptera > Notodontidae > Pheosia > Pheosia gnoma. The sequence continues at coordinate 4,170,563 of FR989894.1, read as the reverse complement.
GATAAATGAAGAGGTCAAAGCTTTTGAGAAGAAGCTTGAAGACGCCGAGGTGCAGAAGCAGAAGGAGATCAAAGACTTGCAGGAGAAGATGCATATGGACTACAAAGCTGAAATTGAGTCTTTACGATCTAGGTTAGTGCACTTGAAACAGTCGTGTAAAATTATTATTATCATAGACTTTGAAATAAAACTAATTTGAAGGATTTTATCACGTTTATAGTAAGTTTTCTTACGTTCCCGACGTTTCGGTTGCGTTACAGAAATCATGATCTCGGGAGGACTAAGGTGGATGACGTCCTAGTGTCATAGTTTGCACTGGGGTATCCTCATATTTAGTTGTTGCTTGCGGTCTGATCTACGCAGAAAGTGCTCACAGTGTCTTGAGGTCTTGCAAACGTAAAAAACATAATATAAACGCGATAAAATCCTTAAAATTCGTTTTATTTCAATGTGTAGTATTCGCGTAAATATAAGAAATCAATATTTTCATAGACCATCTGCTACCTCGTTTTCGTACTGGCTGACTGTAATTTTTAACTATCTATCCATGAGGTAGTGTTGATTTATTCACTATTATTTTTCCCGCAGGTTCCGCCTTGTAGCACTAACGAACATGGACAGATCGCCCTCTGAGTCTAGTCTAGAGAAGATCGAACGGACCGACGTCATCGAGATATCCAGCCACAACGCGATCGTGATGCAGACTAAGGAGAACGCGGAAGTGGAGAAAGAGGAAGCCGTCAAAGGCGCAGTCGCGAAATGCGAGGCGGAGTGGCAGGCCAAGTTCGATGCGGAGGTGGCGGCCATGAAGACGAAGCTTGAGGCTGAGAAACAGGTTCGTGTTGCCGTTCAAACTTCTTTTTTCATTGACAGTAGGAGAATAGGAATGATGAGTGTGATTAGATTTATTCGCAGATATTACAGCGGTAATAGCAACTATTGGGAAGAGTAAGGGATTGCGTTTATAAGTCGCTATTGCGTTGTCGTATAGCGTCATTTAATTTGTAACGTATGTTGTTCAAAGCAGGGCAAGTCTACACTGTGTCTGATCTATAGCCACAGATGATGGTGATTTACGAACGAAATAACGTTATCTCTTCTGAGCCAAGCCCATTGCCACTTTCCACTGTTTTCAAATAACTCCGTTCATACTCACGAGAACAGCTTAGAGCTCACACTTTCTTTTTTTTATGGCATTGCACGCTTGTGTATTTTGCCAGTGTCAAGTTTGAAAGATACACTTTTATATGGCATCGCGCGCTAGTGTATGTTGCCAGTGTCAAGTTTGAATGTTAAAACACAATTTTCTAGTAAATAACAATGTTGTCTTACAGGTAACGATAAACGAGGCGGGCCGACGGCTGCTGACCGAGAAGGACCGTCAATTGGAGCAGTTGCGGGAGAGGGAACAGGTTCTAGTGAAGGAGTGCAGCAAGTACCGCGACACGATACAACAGCTCACCGACCCCGAGACAAATGATTATGATTCACTGCTCAAAACACAGGTATAAACCGCAATATACAGGTTGTAACATCGATATGGCTCAGTATGAAAGATAGAAAAATGTGTTCTAAGTAACCATGTCGGCAATTTGAGAGAACATTTTAGACACAAGATTTCATAGCAACATTTACTTCTTACAACCTACCTCGCAATGAAATATGGTTTAATTATCAAAATGACCGGGTTTGATGCCAGATTCATGTAAGAGTTTTTTTTTTAATCTATGAATGTAGTTTTTGTTATCTTTAAAATCAACGATATGCTTCCGTATGCGTGCGAGTTGACTGCAGTCAGGGTCTGGGGTGAAGCAGCGGGAGCATCTCTCGCCTGCAATATAGTGCAGCTTGCTACGTTATTACTCAAAATTTTTGGGCGCCTTGATTTTTTTTGACAAAACAAATATTAAAATTGCATTTAACTCGCATGTGTACTGAACTTGTAAAAGTAAAAAGGAGTCATTGTTATATTTGTATCGGCTCGTAGTTTGCTACGTTCGAGAATGAAAAAGCCATATTACAACAACAAGTACAAGACTTGAAGAAGGAGTTGGAGGAGTTGAAGAAGAATGAGGAAGGAGAGAAGAGTAAAGAAGACGATAGCGATGGCAGGTCAGTAGTCGTGCTATGTTTTAGTCTGTGTATAACATAACGTTAAAATCACGTATGTGCATTAGGCTATTTGGACTTCTTTAAATACCAAACAAGTGTTTTTTGAATTCTTGTCTGTGTGTCTGTTCGTTCGATTTTCACAGAAAATCAAAATATACTGGACTAATTTCACTGGATTTTAACTACTGGTTAGCTTATGGTTAGACGCAAAAGATATCAAGAACGACCATTGGGGGTCGTGTTGCAGATAAAATCAATGGATGCAACAAAATAAAACACTACACATTGAACGGATATACGGCATGCCATCTGCCCTTGCAGAGTATGTAGTAACGTAGAGGTCTTCTTCCGTCCTGTACACACCATTGCTTTTATATATGTGAATGAGGGTGACAGCACGGTGTGCCGATGTCGTTACGATTGTGTAAGCAGTCGGCGCTTCCCCTCCAGGTCGTCGCCGAGGAAGGAGGAGGGCAGGAAGGCGCGCGCGCGCTGCCACACGCCGCTGGGGCTGGCGGCGGGCGCGCTGTCGCTGGCCGCCTGCCTGCCCGGGCACACCGTGCTCGTGCTGTGGGAGCCCGCGCACCTCAACTACACCGTGCTGCAGGTACACTTACCACGCGACACACTAGTGACCCTAGTTACCGTGACGCGGATTCGAATCCTGATATGGGGGGGGGGGGGCAACATTTGTGTGATGAGCGCGAATGTTTGTACCCGTGTAATGAATGTTTATTTAGTTATTTATTCAACTCTTAATTGTACACTAAAGAAATGAACATAACAATAATCAAAGACAACATATACATATAGTACAAATGGCAGTCTTATCACTAAAATGTGATCTCTTCCAGACAACCTATACCGAGCTAAGGGAAAAGGATGTTTAATATTTATATATACTGAGATCGCTCCCCAGTCCATTGTAAGGTACCCCTAATACAAGCGTTGCTTAATCTGGTCTAGTTGGTGTGTTCGTCCGGCGATAGTTATTTATTATATTTTTCTGTGCCACCTACCCATGCCATGCCAACTTCCAAATACTAGGAAGTTGACTGACGGTTAAAGAAGTTTTGAAATAAATAATTATCATTATATTATTAACCGGTAAATAATACCAAGGCGTGTGAAGCGGCGCAATGACAATTAACCGCAAAATTAAGCCGATATAGTGGAATTTATTTGTAGCTATCTGCCAAACAAAGCAACGTTACTCGTGTAAATCGAGCATTATATAAACAATTTTGTTAATAAATACTATGCGTGGAAATAAAAAGTTTTAGCTTACCGAGTCGGTCATTGCGGATTTCTTTCTTTCTTGTTCTGATATGTTATTATGCCTTTGTGTATAGGAGGCATCTATAATGTACTTCGTGCATAGCGACTGCCTGCCGGCGCTGGATCTCAGTATACAAGTAAAGCACGAAAGCGATAGACGATTGTACGCTGTCGCTACCGTAGAGTCCAAGGAGTATTGTTACGCTAAGAAGGTAAATATCTCAACACTTTAAAAGTTTTTTTGTATTAGAATAATTCGGTAATACGCCCTTGAGAACCAAAAATTCTATGCACAACTTATTTGACAGAATTTGTATGGGTTACTTGTCAATTAAGTTATGAATATGGTTGTATTCATTCGTTTCGTATAGGATACATATCTGATACCGCTTTGTCTCGTCATGACACGGCAGATACGGATTAAAGTAAAGGATATGAAAATTTATTTATGGAGCATGAGGCGTATTCAGAGATGGACAGATATAGTGTGTGAGAGTTAAAAGGAGAACGAGATTAATTGACTAAATGATGGCGAAATGTTTAATTTTACAATAGCGTCGGGCTTTTCCCTGTATTTGTACGTTGGACGCGTATTGTTAACACTTGTTTGGTATGCGCAGAGCGGCAACCGCTACCACATGCCGCGCGGCTCGCGCTTCTACCGCGTGCGCGTGCGGCCCGCGCGCGCGCCCGCGCCGCCGCCGCCGCCGCCCTGCTGCGACCAGCGCCACAAGGGTCAGTGTACCGGCACACCCACTCACACATACACGTTCGATTACATTTACAATATAATCATTTGTAAAAACAACAGTCGTTTGTATTGCTTTTCCATAATTTTTGGGGGTATACATCAATATGGCTTTGTTATTCAGTGTGTATCACATAAAAAAAAATATTTGTTTACTCTCTCGGAATAAGTTATTTTTATGTACAAAACGTGATAAAGATAATAATATTGCTAACTTTCATACTTAACCATATTATTATATATTATGTAGTTATGAAGTTGGCGCTTTTCCACCACACATGTATTGCCAGCTGGGCATTTTAAACACGAGCTGCAGGCCTACCACGACCAGCTGTGAATAGACAAAAATAACTGATGATTTAGATTTCGTCTCATTTCTTTTTTTCCATTGATTTTCATTGATTTTTCATTGATTTTCATTAAATATAACGCAGTACAGAAGCCATAACCCGTGATTGAAAAGAGTCTTAGCCCGCGTGCTAGTCCTGCTGAAATGTATTTTTTTAACAATACATCAACAATCTATGAAGAATAGTATTCACTGCTCTCGCCTGTGATTATACGCCTTATAGTGTCATAGTATTCGCCCGCAGACTTCAGCTTGCCACGCTACACTTTCATGCCACTGTCGCGTAGAATTAAGGTGGAAGCGCAAGGTCAGGGCGCGAAATTCAAAATGTCAATGGTTCTTATTTTTTTACGAAAAATTTGGACATCTTTACGATGTAATTTAGTTTTTTGCGATATTAGCATTCTGCATTGGATGTCTCGATGTATTAAGTTTGCTTAAAAAATACCTAAAGCGATACAACACTGACTGAACTGACCTTGCGCTTCCCCCTTAAACATTGAACATATGTCTCCGCGTCATTTCCCGTCGTTATGCTAACACGTGCGCACGCGCATTGCGTTCCAGATGCAATGAAGGGCGGCGTGCTGCCCGTGTTGCGGGACAGTCGACCGCTCAAGAAATGGTTGACCTACATGCATGCCCCAGGTCTCTGCTTATTACTCTTCATCCTCTCATAATAGATCCACACATGATATTCGCTTTCTTTTGCGCTTAGGCTCGTTTAACAGTCACCCGGACTGTCATTGCGGACGATACCCGCCGTGACAAGTATATATAAATTACTGATAATAATGCGTTACCAAAAAAAAAATAATTACGTAGCTTATCGACAGTCCGTGTTCCTGTAAAACTCGTACTGTGCATTTTCTATGAATGCGGAGACGTGCGGGGCGCTGAGGAATAGACCGGTCAGATTGTTTGAAAACATTTCTTCTCCGCTTCATCTTGAAAATGCACCTTTCTGTGTTGGGTATGCACCTCCCAGTAAATATGTTATATATGCACACTCTTGTACTGGAATGTTGGTTTATATACAAAATCCGAAATGTATATTTACAGACACAGTTACTGGCCATCGTCAAATAGACGACTTCCGACTGTCATTGTGTTAAGGAATAACTATTTGTTCACAGATATTCAAAAATCAGTAGACACGAGTCAGTCAACGAGCTCGGCGACCGAGGAGAGTAATCGCGTGGAAGTAGCGACCGGTACGTTGATCAATCTGGAGTCGCCGGTGTCGACCAGCGAGGCCGTGTCCACGTCGAGTGCGCCCGCGCAGTCGGAGGACCAGCTGGACTCGATAGAAGCCAGCGAGCAGTGGCAGTCGTCCAGAATGCATCTGTCTACCGCCAGTGCCGTGTAAGTGAATTTTCTAAATTGTTGGAACTTATTTTGCTTTGAATGAGATTAGAATTTAATTTAAATGAATTTTTTTTTCTTTGAAATAACATAAAGATTAGGCGTATTTTTTTTGTTAATTATTATCTTGCGTTATATAATTACTTACAGTGAAATAATTTAAAAAATTACAAACAATCTAAATAGAAAAAAGATAAATTGCATTAATTGCAGTGTCTTTGCTAAACGGGTGTGCAGAGAAAGAGCTCGGTCCTTCTCTCTCCAAATGTCCTTTTACCGATTTTTATTAGCTTTACCTTTGGAATTACGTAACATATTCCGAAAGTCCTTTCCCAGTATGTAACACTTATAAGAGATACAAAATAAATATGCCGCGGCTTCACCTGCGCCCAATGGCGTAAATAAACGTGTGAAACCACATGAAATGCCTGCATTTTTTGTCAATTAACGCGTTTATTTACGGCACTAGGCGTAGGTGTAGCCTGAGCCATACAAAAATGTTATAAATTGCAATATGTAATGTTGTGTCAGCACGGACATGGAGTGCAGCGTGGGCCGCTGTCCCGCCGGAGAGCCGGCCGAGCCCGCCGCGCCGCCGCCCGACCTCGCCGAGGAGGCCGCGCCCTGACCCCAGCGCCCGCACCCGAACCCGAACCCGAACCCGCACTCGCACCCGAACTCGCACCCGCCGACCTCCGCGCTACACTCTCAACACTTGGAATAACTGGGCTCCATGCCGAGAATCTCACCAACAAATTTTGGCAGGAACATTAACTCCATAGTGACTCCGATAGGTACCAGGCTGGGGTAATCCGTATGGCGACTCGGTGGTACCGATCGGTACTCGTGGGGCTCTTGCGGCATAGGTTTCTTCTCTCTCATTACAGAGAGCCACCGCCGATGTATTGACACTTGTTTGGTATCCCGTTTGTAACCTTTCTCGTACTGCGTGCGTTCTCGGCGATAGTGTTGTGCTGATGTAATACTTGTTTGAACACCAGAGTCTACGGATATGTGTTAATTGAGTCTCATCCGTGGGCTCGTCTTGGTTGTATAGTCTGTCACTAGTTTGTATCTTTGCGGCAGAATTTTTCGAGTAAATTTTCGGTATATTTGGGCGCGTATCGTGGGCACGGTCTCCGGGAGTCCCGCTTGTTGTCTTCCAAATTACAATTTCGACCCTTTTGACTGGGATGCACGAGTTCGGAATCATATCGAGCTTCTTGAGCGTATATACAATAGCTCAATGTAAGCCAACGCGGAAAATATCTGAATTAGGCCAGACGCTGCCAGCGTCGATGAGTAGGTTGGCAAACCTCAGTCTGTCTCCTTTTGACTTAAAGCAAAGAAGCGAGATAGATTTAGCATGAGCCGACTTACTTATTGGCCACGTATCTGTAATCACCGTTATCTGTGACCATATACATATTTCGGTGTTCCCCCTCTCCTTATTCTATATATATTCAAGGTTTAGATTATTGTTCCCGAACCTTCTGCGAATATCCATATCTCGATTGGACAGTGATTTCTTCTCAATAGTACAAATTGTTTTAGTCGTGTTGAAGCTTTACATGATTTTATTTTGCGATGATATTCGTATTTATATAATTATCTCTACATGTGTTGTGTTATATTTTTAGTTTCATGAAATAATAATTATTAAAACATTATCTTATTATGTACCTAACTGCGTTAGCTATTTTATCGTAGTGTAGATCGTCGAATTGTAATTCTAGCGCAAGATTGCTGTGTGGTTGCGCGTATTTGATTTTAAACACTGTACTTCACTAAATAAGTACATAATTGTCTAATAGCTAGATACGTGTCTGGTTATGGTTAGATTCACATTCTTCTTAAGATTCTCCTACCTATAAGTCTACTATCTTGATAACTAAGTCATAGCGGTTACTCAGTAGAAAAGTCGTTCCTGCTAAGAATGTATCTTACAATCGTTGATAGGCTTTTGCAATGTTTTGCTTTAACACTCGATCTCGCTCCTACTTGAACTCGGAATTAATAGAAGTGACACTAGGTATGGTTTAGATACATACATTAGTCGCTCGAGTGAACGCGGCGGCTCGTCCGCGTCCTACGGTTTCGTGGGAGGAAGAGGTTAAAATTTTATAAATACTGAGGCACAGACTCGCGTCCGAATATTGTTTTAGCTTTTACGACACTAAAATAGTTACGAAGCGCAAATCGTGGTGTTGTATTATAAATTAAGAGGACATTGCTTCAAGTTAAATTTGTTTGTGGCCTTATTATAAGTGGCGCCCGACACGGGGCTACCGGCGCGCGCGGCCGGGGACGTCTCGGCTGTGCGCCGACTGCTGTGATAGTGCGTGCTGTGCTCTCATCGAACCCTTGTCCAACGGTTTTACGTATACAGAACCTACACATTTTCGTGTAATTATAGAGTTGGAGGCCTATTATTAAGAGTATAAAAAATAATTGATAAAATTTAGTCGCTAGTGCGCTTTGTATCCGTAAAACTGTTCGATAGTCTGCTCCGAATAGCAATATTCAGAATTTAAAATTATCGGCGACCAGAGTATTGATTTTTATGATGTTCAGTGTAAAAGTTCATATCAATAAAATCATTCACCTTTGTGTAGATTTTTGTTCTATACAAGAATAGATTATGGTTGGCAGTGATGTGATTGGTTTTGATCCGGGTCTTACGCCACGGCCGGGGTGCGCGCTGTGTGAGGCAGCCCTACAGGATTTGTTTAATATTTCTCATTTATAATGTGCAATATAGGTGCATGGTTGTGCAAGTACAAGCAATATAAACGCAACTGTTTGTAAATAGCTGTTTGAGATGGGCTATTCCACTCGGCTCCAAGAAATCCTTCCAACACACACAAGTAAATTCAGCTAACTATTAAAAATATTAACTTTATAAAAAATTTGAACCTACATGATTCTTCGCATGGTTAAAACTAACCAATACCGACTACATATATTATTTAAACCCTTTTTGAAACTTGAAAGTGGTTGATGTAACAAAAGGGATTTTTGTGCAGATATATATTACGTTTATTTTTTTTTAATTTGGAACCTGGCAACTAATCGTAGTTTTACGAACAATTGTTTTGGAGCGGTGTGGAACAATCCTTTGAGATGGGTTTTGAGCTATCGTTATATGTACCTACATAATTATGTCGAATATATAAATAAGTTTGTATAAATCGGCATCAGCCAAATTGCGGGAAAATATGCGTTGTTTATTGAACTATGGGTTAGAAAGTTGCACACGGTGAACTTGTTAGGTTATCGGGAAGCATTGGGTTTTGTTTATGCTGGGCATGAGATCATGAGCAACAAGTGATGTTTAGCGCACCGCTGGCTGTACGTCGTCATTATTACTGTGACGGTGTCGTGTTGCGCGCGTCACACGGAGAGTTTTATGGATTGTTCTGCAACTGCATAATAATGCCGTGCGATCGCTTAATGGAGTATTTTGTAGTGACCAATTTTATTGTTAGAAATTAAAAATTGTAAAGTTGACAATTTTAATGTAATTTTTATATACAATAAATAGACGATTTTATACAAACTGTGTTATTTATTTTTTTCACAAACCAAGGAGACGATATCCTTAAAACCATTCTAGGAACATAATGTTTATATAACTATTTGCATCTTAGAGACGAAGTTAACAACTTAAACTATCTTACATTAGGTGTTTATTTACAAATCTATATACAGAGACATTATTATAAGAGGCCGCTGAAGGCGTTCACGCCTTGATGCTGGATATCGTAGTATTGCTTGCATTCTGACATGTCGTTGGCGGTGAAGGCGCAGTCTGTGTAGTTCCACGTCTGCATGTCGAGGTTGGTCTGCGCGCAGTCCTGCCCGTACCTGTAGAACCGTTGCTCCTGCGCATCCGTGATCGGCGAGGTTCTGTTGCTCTCGGCTGGGTAATACTGCGCTTCCTCAGGGTAGTATGCTTGAGGTATATATGTCTGTGGTTCGCAGTACGCCTCCGCCTGTTGATAGCTATTTCCAAATAACTCGGGCGATGGCGTCTCACTGGACTCCGAGCCGTCCGGTGCGCGCTGCCACTCCAGCCAGTATCCATCCTCGGGCCTTGAATTCTCACTATTTAGATCCGCGAAGGTCGGTGGAGATCCTAACGTATTCTCTTCTATTGGGAAGTCTAATCGGATGGGCTGGTCTAGTTGAAAGATTTCTTCGGGGTGGAATATGTCATCCGCTGGTAGGGCTGTCGGGTCGTAGTGTTGTTGGGCGGGGAGGGAGGCTCCCGGCGGTGCGGGGGGCGCGTACGTATGGTAGGGCTGGGGCTCCGGCGGGGACCAGGCGCTCGTAGCGTAGCTCTCTGGCACGGAGTCAGCTCGCCATCGGCACGAACACTCGAAAGGCCCACACGTACATGTTAGATGCGCTGTTGAAGAAAAACGATGGTTAAATACCAAGCAATACAACATGAAATTTAAATATGTTTTTCAAAGATCAAATGGATATGGTTTGTTCAAGTCAGCTGATATCTCATCATCATCTAATTTATATCTCGAATTATTATTGTTATTATAAGTCAGTGAAAAGGTAACAGTTGAATTTAAATGATCAACAAAAGTTGAATGAACTCACTTCTTTGGTTATCAGGTATAAGTGGCGGCGGCTGCGGATGAATATTGCTCATCTTCTGCGCGAGTTGTTTGTCAGGCTTCACTGTTAGTATTTTTTCCGCTATCGACGTTTCCCTGGCCAGTAGCAACGCCAGTCCTCGCACCCTCCTGCCCGCTCCGAGCGACCTCCTCACTTCGCTGGCTCCCTTCGCTTCGGGCTTGGGGTGGTCGTGGGCGCCTTTGGCTTGGAAGAAGATGGCGTGTTCCGTATGACGCCAGAAGTGTGTGACTGGGTACCCGCAGTGGCCTCGGCATGGAAGTACTTCGAGCCGGCCGCCGTTGCATAGTCTGTTGGGACAGGGTTTTCCTGTAGGATAGTTGATATGATTAGGAATCGGTGAATACTTCATCTGTTTGGAATTATAATTGGGTTCAAATTATTCGATACGCGTGCTCGTATTAAACAGGTCTTAAAAGCTGGAGAACACATTGGAGTGCTCGAAGCGTTAGTATGGGTAATTATTAGCTTTATCTTTTTTCAAAGAAATAAAAATTTCTGGTAGACAAGTAGGTAGGTAAGCACCTCAGTTTATCGTCCTTACTAAAATAATATAATAAATAAGACTATCTAATGATAATTAATATCAGACGGGGCAATTAATAAGTTTATAGGCGGGACTAGCTATGCCTTAGATACTTCATTAGCTTATCAAAAAGGTGACAACCATGTTTATTACCAAAGTATTTAGTTATCAATATTCAAATTGGATACGGGCATGTGAATAAGGACATACCCTAAGTTGTACAACAAGTTTAGGTCAAAATGCTATATCTAAACTATAAATCCATGATTACAGCGAAATTAATTAAAAGTTTATTAGCGTATCGTACTAGCTTTGTTAAAAAAAATACCTACATATCCTATAAGTAGTAGGTATGTGCGATCGTTAAGTAGGTAACGTATTTTAGCACTATCGATTTCAGTGGGTATTGCGAGTTAGGCTCACCAGTTAGCGGTCGAAATAGTCACTAGATATTCACCTTGTTGCTTCTTCCTCGCTTTATCACATATCGCCGGCCGCAAATGCACCCTAGATCCATCCTGTAGCCGGCACCGCGCAGAGCACACCAGCACACCGAGGCAGCTCTTCTTCAGTATGTGGACATTGTGGTTGTTGGTGTTCCTCATGGCCCAGCCCGAGGCGTGCCTGCGCGCCTCCTCGCAGCCGGGCGGGTACACCCGTCGCACGTGCCCGTCGCTCCACTCGCAGAAGGTGTCGAAGCTTGTGACGCGGGGCACGACGGCGTCGTTTATGTCCCAGTCGGGCGTCGTTGCTTCTGACATGTCCGGACGACTGCTGGTGCTGGGGAGAGGGACTCGGTTAGTCGGGTTGAAGCGGGAATGATCTCAATAAGTAAATAATTATGTTCTACAAGTCGGATTAACCGCCACATAGAGGCGAAGCTGTAAGAGAAAATGAGACGCTCGGCAACGGTTTCTTTTTTTTTTTAATAATAATTATCTCTGTTGAATGATTGATTCGACTCCATATATAGCTTTAAGCCCACTAAGATACACTACGTAGGTAAATGATATTTTTGATCTGCCCAGCAGTATGAGAACTTAACTCGGTTAAATTGTAATTAACTTAGGTACCTATGTGAACGATGCATTATTTTTTGCAATATCAAAGACTAAAAAAAATAGAGACAATATAATAAAGATAGGTATCCTTTATACAAAAGAACATGGGCAATGATGGCCTGATTAACGCAGTTGGTGGACAATGCTTTCTTTACCGAGGGTCCCGGGTTCGAATCCTGGTAGGGACAAACTTTGTGTGATGAGCACGAATGAAACCCAAGTCATGGATGTTTAATATTTATATAAGTCATATATACTGGGTTCGCCCCCACTCCATTGTAGGGTATACTCATAATACAAGCGTTGCTTAGGTGGGACCGTTTAGTTTATGTGTTCGTCTGGCGATATTTATTTATTATTTACTAAATTGCATTTTTTTCACAGAAATTGTGAATCTTTAGACCACGTCGACGTTATTTTATTCTACCTACATTTCGTAATGAATTTTACAATAAAAGCAAAGGATCCAAATCGCAGAGAAAGCTGTGTCTCCCCTCGCGTGTCTTGTTGAGCCAATTGCCTCGGAATTGCCGTCTCGAGGGGCGGCCGCGCCTTAATTGGGCAAATAACTTTGTGTAGCTATCTACACAGAGGGAGTGGGTAAATAAAGACGAGACGTTATTTGTAATATAAGGTAGGTATAACAATCTGTTTCAGAGACAAGATTTTGATGGAGAAATTATCAGGAGCTATTTTATTTTTGCCATGGATGTTAGCTAGCACCTTACGCAACGTACACAAAGTGGTGTATTACTGGTTTATGTGGCCTCTTCAAGATATCTCGATGCATAGGTATATCTTTCAATTCATTCCCGATTGAAAAAAATATTTAATTAAATCATTTCCGAATACTTGTCGGATATAGTCAATACCTACATATCTTTATAACGAACTATTTAACGATTTTTCATTTCCTTTACATTACTTTTTTATTCTACACTTAATTGGACATTGTAATCCAATTAAGTGTACGCTTAACAAGATGAATTGCAAACGAATGAAAGGCTTTATGTTTTTGGAAATTTTAATAGAGACATTGTACGAATTAAGGGTTTTATTTACCCTATAGAAAATGGGAGCGGTTGTTTAATAGGGCAACAAAGCAACACGTCACGGCGGCCAATGAGTTTCAATTAGAATCAATTGCCGGCCCTCCGGCACCTTCCACAACCCTCGGCGTTTTGCTTACTCGGTTATTGTATGGTTCAACTTGTTAGCTTTGCGCTTCGTTCGATTGATAAATAATTTGAATTCTGGACTTTTGTTAAAAAAGGAAATAGTTTTTGAAACATGATTTTTATATTAATAAGCATGTAGGTTACTTAGGCGATGTAAAATAAATTGCTAATAGGTATCTTTATTGCGGTCATTCAATTTTATGATTAATCTGTTTTTTTTTCATCTCATCTGGTTCAGTGGGAAGCTGAAGTAGTTTTCCAGATTCATGATTGAATTTCATAATATTTTATGTTGACGGTATTTTATGTTACGAAATTCTAATATGTGTTATATGATGTCAACCCGTAATATATAAGGTTTAACAATAACCCCCGAACTTCTATATAGTACTGCGCAATGTAAAAGTCGATAAAGTTATAAAACGTCTATATATTCGGAGGTAATAGTGTAAAATATGTTAACAGGGCCAACAATAGGTTATAAAGATAACATACCAAAAGAAATACATCAAATTATAAGACATTTAAAAATTGGCACCCTGTACTGAGCGCATGTCAAACGCTACTGGTAGAATGATACCGGCTGTTTACAGTATGGGGTGCTATGATAGCCATATTGGCTTCGTATTATTGCTTCAATTAAATACAGTTGCTTATCCGATGACAAAAAATAAATACAGGCGTCAATCAAGAAAACATGAAAAGACAGTTCTTTCCTTTTTACGCGTTAGGTAAAAGGCATTTAAATCGATTTAATGACGGCGTCATTATGATGCTTTAAAAACTTGATATTTTTCATTTTATTCTTTTCACAATAGAATAGAAAAAGATATACAAATTAGATTAGAAATAAAAACTAAACGGGGGAAAGGGTCACTACCAATTTAAAGCAGCCCCTAGGAAAGTCGAGTATCTATGTAAGTAACGATAAGAATAGAAGAAAAGCTGACTTCCACAATTTTAATTAAACGTTATTATTTAATTAATTGCATACTCACAGGATAACCATGTCCGAAAAGATGAATAAGTGCCACAATCACAATGCAGGTTTCTTGATCTTTCAGTCCTTGTAACCACAGTCCATTCAAACACAATTCACGGTCGCCAATGTTGGCAGTTTGTTGCAAAAATCACAATTGTTTATACAACACATCTACACGCAGCGAAAGCTTATAGCTTACTAAGTGGAACAACAAAAATAAACATGGGGATGATGTTCCCCACCATAAAACAAGGTGGAGAACTCTATCTACCAATCGGAACACGCCATTACTACGTTTCCGCCTCCCAACCAATCAGAGGATACACTGGGCGACCAATAGGAGTTATCCGTGAAGTAACGTTTCTAGTTTTCAGGGAAATATACTAATTGTTGGGAAATTTCAGTGCGCCATTTTATTTTAAAATGTCGCTATGAACCGGCGGTAAATGTTAACAGACACAAATTCTGTATAGTTATTAGGTATGTGGAACATAGTTCGTTATTAGGTAGGTGTTGTATAAGTGTTGTAAGCAGGTATTTTCATCCTTACAAAATGGAGTTTTTGTATCTTTTTATTAAAATAAGTAAATGTTCTTATGTTGATAAATTGTATTGTTAGCTTCAAGGGCCATATTCACTCATTTACGATTGGTATAGTAGAGTAGTTATAATTAGGTACTTACATTTTCTCTTTATGTTTTCTCTGCGATGTGCAGCCGTTGAATCTCCATAGAGTTTCGTTCTTCTAATGATTGTTTGTGAAGAGGAACCCGCCACTGAGCCTCGGCTTGATAACTTTTCCAATTATAAACCAAACAAGTTGATCGATAATTCGCGAAGCCAGCAACACCGAACTTCTCTAAGATGTTAGTCGAGAAGCTATCTTTCACAAGTGTCGGGACCCCAAGCAATATGCAATTCTCCGCGAAACGAAGCGCATCCAAAAAAGTATTCGACACGTGTTTCGCCTCTAAACAGGTCATCCTCAGGACGGCTGGGCTACGAATGAGCCTCCTGATGATGAGCCTGATGATTGTATGATGTTTTTTCGTGCCCATTGTTTTTGAGTTTTTCTGTTGAAGAACATCCCGACTGCTTGGGTAGAGTTTTGACAAGGTACAGAGATCTGAAAAGAAATCGTCTGTAAACTCATATAGGTAACTACAGGCGCCTACTTATAAATTTACGGTAGCACCTATATAATATTTCCTCTATATAAAATGTTTTGGTGATATACTTACTTATTTGCACTGAGGTTTTATTTATTCTGTTTAATAGGGTACCTATAATAGGCATTGCACATAGGCGTCGAGTATAATTCTGTAGGGACCACCTGGTGTAGATTATTTACAGGTAGGTATGGGTGGAAATGTGGAAATCATTGGGGAGGGGGGGGGGGGGCTATGTCCAGCAGTGGACGTCTATCGGCTGATAAATAGATAGGTATGGGTGGGTATACCCATACCTACCCATACCTATCTATCTATCAGGAAAATTTTCCTGTTACAAAGTCACATTTGGGTAAATACATTAATAAAGGTAGTTTACCTATCAGCTGCAGTTAGCATATTAAAAGTGCAATGCACAGGGCGACTGTTCAAGATATGAAGTAGCTACCTACAGTTGAGGAGGGCGAGAGATGCGGGCGCTCGCACCGGCATGCTCCCGGCCTGCGTCTGCGCATGGAAAGCTGCTAATGTAATAACGACTTGCAAAAGTTTTCCATATTTTTTTATTATAATATTGACTGTGTATTAGGTCGTATCGTATTATGGTCAAATATACAACAAAAAAAACAAACAATATATCCTACGTGTCGAATTGAGAACCTCCTCCTGTTTTTTCGTCTCAGCTCAAAATATGTAGGTAGGTCTCTACATAGTAGAGGAATGGATTTAGCCAGCCACTGGCCGTTTCTAGCGTACCTACCTACCCATCAATTTAGTTACGATTTATAAAAAAAACCAATTAGGTATTACTAGGTGGTGCACAGATTTGCTGCTCGACGGAAAAATATCTACTCTAACAGTCTACTTATCTATACATATAAATAAAATTGGTGTGTCTGTTTGTAATATTAAAATAACCGCTTTTTACTAAGTGCATTTGGATGTATACACGTTACCTATACCGAAACAACATTTTTTACAATTTTTGTCTGTCTGTCTGTCTGTCCGTCTGTCTGTCTGTCTGTCTGTCTGTCTGTCTGTCTGTCTGTTTGTTCCGGCTAATCTCTGAAATGGCTGGACCGATTTTGACGGGACTTTCACTGGCAGATAGCTGATGTAATAAGGAGTAACTTAGGCTACTTTTATTTTAGAAAAAAAAAATAGGATCTCACGAAAAAAAATTAAAACCAATGTTGCAGCGCAGCGCCTGATTAAGTTTGATAGCAACCTGCAATGCGTCCCGCGGGCTCAGAATGGACGAGCAGGCTGTTGTCAACGGTTGTCTTTGTTAAATACCACGCGGACGAAGTCACGGGCAACAGCTAGTGAGAAATAAATCCTTACTTTAAGTCGTCCATCTCGTACCCGACAAACAGCTCAGCAACTATAATTTCCTCAAACGCGATTAAAATGTTTCTAAAAATCGACTTAAACATATCGCCACGTAATCTTAGACATCGTAAACAATCTTTAAATCTTCGTTTTGTTGGCCACCCTATTGTTTATTTACAGTATTAAACGGTGGCACTGACCGTCCAAGGATTTTAGTTAATCTGATCAGTAATAACAAAGCCCTCCATTGTTTGTGAGGGTAACTGTTAATCCAGGATTTGGGTGATATTTCCTATAATTTTGGGTGTTACGTCGGTGTAGTTCTGGGCGATTTTTGAAGACTTAAGATTGGGTTCGCTGTGATCTGTTTAAGCTGGAGTTAGGCGGCGTTGACGTCTGGCGGGATATTTAGTGAAGCTGAGTTTGGGATGGAACTGTTTGGGTGTTAATCGGATCATCTCTGCCAAAATGCCTGCATTAGAAGACTTCTAATACAGCCGTGCAAATTAAACATTTGTCCTTACAAAGATTCGAAATTCAAATTATTCCGTTATATGAAGATACATTTTTAGTACGTGCTAGGCTTTGAAAATGATTAGTGACCTACTTGTTCTTGGTGAACCCTGTTAAGTCAAGAGCTACTTATGATTGTGAAAAGTATCTCTCTATTGCATTTTATTATATTATCTACTTTTGACTGCCACTGATACGATATTCAGTTATTACACACAAATTTGTATTTGTAGTTAACCCACAGGTGAGTTAACCGATCACCCGGGAGGACTTGCTGGCCGCCAGCTGGTGTGGCAGGCGGTCGGCGCTGAGCCCCGGGCGCGGACTCGGGGGAGTTCGTCGTACCACTCCGGGCTCGTGAGGATCGGCGCTGTGTTTAGTGGTCCAACACAGCGCCTGGCCGCAAGGCCTGGAGGAGGCCGAAAGGCCGCAGTCGCGTCGGGGAAGCGTTCGCGTTCGCGGAAGTATGCGCAAGCGTTCCCGTGTCCCCGACACAAGCGACCGTGTGGATTCACCATGTGGTTTTAGTGGGTATACCGGCCGCCGCCGGGGAGTCCCACATACCCCTCTCGTCCCCCCCGGGGCATGAGGGGATGCGTAACGCATTTCCACATGTAAAAAAAAAAAAAAAGGTGAGTTAACCGAATCAAAATCTACTAAATAAACAATACCTACTTAATAATTATATTGCTTTGTTCTACAAATTATATAGTACCTGTTCAGTCTTGTATAACTACTTAGGTATTTAGATGAATGTCACTCACGTTGAACCCTCAAACAAATTTATATCTATTACCATTTACCTAGAATACAGTGTGAGAGAATCGATCATGGACCACCGCGTCGCATGATTGGCTGTGAGTCTGCTCCTTCCGGTGACCATCTCCAATTGTCGCCGGCAGCGTGTCGCAATTCCGCCAACAATTTGCGTCCCCCGATGACCCACGGAAGTGGCCAATTCGCAAAATTGCCATTAATTCCGGCTTTATATAAGACAGAGAGATTTAATTTTAAAAGCATATAGGTACTACTTATGTAAGTATAATAACCTATTAGGTATAATTGGTTAAATTACTTAGTTGCATTGTTATATACCTGTCTAGGTATAATCATTCCAAAGTGTTGCGATAACTAATAAGTGAGAATAAGTTCCCTGTCGATTTTTATTTTAACGTGTTAGTTATAACACTACTTATATACTTATATATAGATATACTACTTTATCTAATTACAAATTGTTATGTTTGTGGTTCTCGTGCGTCACGAAGTTGTGAACCGCTGAAACTTCAGGAAACGGCTATCTAGCGACATAGCTTCAGAAGGTAAGGGATGCTTATCTTTGATAAGTTTCTCAGGTATGTGTAGGTACCTATCTACGTAAATATAGAACTTGTAATTGAATCTACGCAGTACTTGAAATGTTGATTGCAAAATCAAGAATAGGATCCATTGCACTATTATAAAGAGTATTGTCTTTTTTTTAACCGACTTCAAAAAGGCAGAGGTAATTAATTTCCAGATTGATCCCATTTTCCACCAAATTCACATTCGATACATATTTTAGTTAGAGTTTCATTCCGTTTTAAGTTCTAACTTAAAACTAAACTAAAACTCTAACTAAAATATGTATCGAATGTGAATTTGGACTTAAAACGGAATGAAACTCTAACTAAAATATGTATCGAATGTGAATTTGGACTTAAAACGGAATGAAACTCTAACTAAAATATGTATCGAATGTGAATTTGGTGGAAAATGGGATCAATCTAGAAATTAATTACCTCTGCCTTTTTGAAGTCTGTTAAAAAAAGCTTTTTAATTAAAATGCTACAATGCTAAACTAGTTATTACCAGCGGCTCATACCCCACCCAATTTCGAAAAATACTCATGCATGTTTTGTGTTTAATTTTAGATGCTTGCTAAGATTTAAGGTTCTGCAGTGTTTGCAGTTGCATGCCATCGAGTGGGGGCAGGGTGACGTGCAAACAGGGAATGAACGAGAACAGCGCCACTTGAGTCAACAGCCAATCAGACGGCATGTGGAAATTGCGATACATTTTCACACAAGTCGTGGATGAACGTAGATATATATATAAAGGGTAATTAAGAACATTTTATGTTACTTTGTAATAATTTTGTTTGACACGCTGTTATTATTGTAATTACTTTTATGTACTTTGCTTATCAAAGTCGAATCATTTATTTCGTATAGGCCTACGGGGGCACTTACAAATTGTCATTTATTTATTTTTTCTTAACTCTACAACCGGATCGGAAACTCAGCGGGCTTGTCTTTTTTTTATTTTTTTAACTCTTTTTTTAACAACCATGTTTATTACAAAAAAAATAAGCTCCAGTGGGTTGCCATGCATCTATGATTAGGTGGGTAACTAGGCCTGTAGGTCCTTGAAACATAGTTTTTACTGAGTTCAAATTAAGACTCAAAAGCGATCACGTTCTACTCTTGCATCCTTATATCGGACGTAGCTCATTCCCTTACACAATCCAAATCAAGCACAGGTCTCGATTGCCGTTGACAACACAGATAACCCTTCGCGCGGCGGTTGATAACGGATCTCCATATCTGTAGCGCCCCTCCCCATCCCATAAGCCTTTCCACACAAGCGGCTCTCAAACAAAGGATCAAATTAAACAAAATGTGCACACAATCGCGTTCCCGTGCAGACATGAAAGAGAGTTAATCAAACAACTATTCCGAACTCCGAACAAATAGCACGCCCCCGCGATTCTCGAAACTGTCAAAGCAACAAACGCGCTGATGATTGACCTCGGCGATGTGCGGAGTGGAACTAATCCCGCCGTGGACAAAATGCGCAACACAGCTTTGCCGGGTGCGTGGGTATGCATTGTTGCAAATTGGATTATAATATTGAGCATCATGGTCATTAAGGTGTAAAGTCAAACCGTAGGGACATCATTTTGTCTTGTCACAGATGGCCGTGCTAGGCCTACTGGATTGAACGCAGCCGGTATGTTTGTCATTCTGTTTTAGAGAAAACATAACATTGATAGTCCAGTTGGTGATCGCTTCTTGGCTATAACGGGCGCAAGTTCAAACCCCGGCTCGCACCTTTGCCTCCCTCGCACCTTTGAGATTTCTGGATTTCATGTGCGAAGCATTGCTAAACGCTGAGGAAAAACATCGCGAGGAAACCTGCATGTCTCAGAGAACCACTCGTAAGGCGTGTGAAGTCCGCTAACGCCGCCCGGGTTGCTGGACTTGGCTTAGTCATCCTCGCATTGAGAGCAGACCCGTGCACATCAGGGCCGTAGCTAGGAATTCACTTCAAAGGGTCGTGCGGAGACAATAAGCAACATCAACAACACTCAGAAAGGAGTCGAAAATCACATCAAAACAATCAAAGAACTAACTTAGCTTAGTTCAAATAAACACAATTCGTCTTCATTGAAGACCTCACCGATGTGCTGAGCCAGCCAAGGTTTAGCAGAGGCCCTTGAAAGGTTGGGGTAGACAATGTCTTCATGGCTATTTCAGATCTCTACCTAAACTTAGTGGGAATGCAAGGACCAGTCATGACGTCGTTTTGTATCACAAAATTATGTTCGCAATTCCGTGAAACTAATAAAAAAAATTACCATTGAAAGAGATAAAGCTCACAAGGTGAAAACTGATATTAAAATAGTGTTGTTGTGAAAGGCAGTAGGTGTGTGTTTACAGCTAATTTATTGTCGTCCGTTATCGGCGCGATGCGGGCTGCGCGTGCGCCACCGCTTCTGCAAGCGCCCCTCCTACTGTTTTAACATGCAGCACGCGATTACCGACAACTGTTTTCTTATTCGATGACTCCTGTATTGACGCATAGTATATCCCTTCAGTTTTGATAAATATCCACATACCAACCTTATTTTTAGGAATAGGATAAGTAGCTTGCTGAAGCAATTTTGTTTTTTTTAAGGTGACAACTTGTCAGTTGATATTTTCTGTTCTGTATACGCTTAGTTTACTTTAGCGTAGTAGCCATTTGCAATATTCGCCTAGTAAGTAGTACATTTGCATGCGCACCCCATCTAATTTGTAAATTCATTTGAATTTTCAAAAAAGGATTATTTAGCATAAACACGGGCGCGTCGCTACATTTCCGCATAATTATGCGAACATTTCTATGGATCAGTTTGATATATGGCGACATTATACTAATTGCTGCAATGCCCAAAGATAGACACTATTGTAAAATTACACCGTAAAATTTATATTTGTTGTGGGGCTCGTGTTTCTAGCACTCCAGTAATTGTAGCTGTAGAATAGAATTGTTAAGCCGGGAACGATTGCGGAATATTCAATGAACAATAAATAAAATGTATGATGTGTTACTTTTAGGGCACCGTACTTCAAAAACAAAAAGGAACATAATAAGATCACATTGCATCTGTTTCTGGGTTGTTTGAGTTTGAAAATGGCCTATTGAATTGATTTTAAGTGGACATAGGTGTACGTGATTATAGATGACAGTATCAAATAGGATCGTAATACAGGGTGTTCCTAGTTTGACAAATTTCCCCATAAAGAGTGCAAGTAAATCTTATTTTAATTCAACGACGCAAGAGTCGGCTTAATACCTTACCGTATTATTTTTACAATACTAACTCCTCGCAATATTAGGAATATTTTAAGCTTAATGCTCCCTGCCTATTGATATTGTGATAATTTTTTAATACACCGTATGTAAGGACCCCTCAATATTTTATTTTTTGACGAGTATCGTAATGACGGTTTCGCCGGTCGGCCCATTTCACGCTCGCCCCAAAAACAATGGGTTATGCATGGGGTGGCCATGGGGGAGTAATCTAATAAACGAATAAAGATGTTGCGTGATTTACAGATATCATAACGTGGGAACGCACCTTGATTGGCGGACTTAATTAATTGATGTTCATTTGTGGTTCGCCGTGGGAAAGTCGTATTTATCGATTAGTTTTTGGCTAGAGATAGGTATACCTACCTACTTACTCAGATTATAATGATATGGTAGTTACTTACTAAGGTACTTTTTATATATTTAGCAGTCTACTAATGATAACACTTTAATACATATTAGGCAGGTAAAGTCGACCACGAAACTCCTTTGCTCGCTAAGGTTGAATATCATTTGCACGTCTTAGAATCGGAAGGCCAATTTTTGTCATTTATTTGATCTTAGAACTTAGTGGATTTTATATTAGCTATGAGTTTTCTTCCAAAACTGATAAACCACTTTAATGACCGATCATACGCATATTTCTTAAGTAGATAAGTAAATTTTCAGAATCATGATCTTAATTTAACGTTTATAGAACACGTTCGTACGTATACTTAATTTAGTGAAAGGAAATCGTCGTAAACAGCTATCTAATATTCGTTTGAAACCGGAAATCCGATATTTCACGTTGGGAGCTTAAAGCAAAACGTACCCGACGGACCATTAAATTTTATATTCCGGAGGGTGGCCAAACGTCGCGAGTTCGCAACACATAAATAATGATGAAAAAACATATTGCGTTGTTGCGCCACTCATTATGCGCAATTAGCTACGATTGTGGAGGACACCATGTGAACGGATTTTATATCATTGTGCTATCTACCTACCTACTCGATTATCAGTTTATGAGCACGCGTCGTGAGATTGACATTAATAATAATACTTATAAGCTTTTTCTGATGTAAGTTTAAACTCTTTGAATGGCTTACAGGTATATTTTTAGGTATTTGTGTATTTTAGGTATTTTTTTAAATAATTTTAGGTTAAGCATTCTAATTTGAAATTTAATCAGAAGTAGTAACAGTACCAACCTAGCTAACTAACTTTGGTTGACCATTTTAAAGAAATTAACTGACAACATTTCTTTTTTTTCAAATATAATGTGTAACATTATACTACACTAATTTGTAAATTCAAAGGTTAAACAACGTTTTAATGCATTTATTTAACCTAATACTTACTGACCCCTCTGGTAACGGAACACATTAGTAAAATTAGAGCGGTGGGAAAGGGTTGCGCGAGCGCAAGCCGCCGATACTTTATGTTTATTGTTATTAGAACAATATTTGTACTTATGAGATCTACGGTTATAGTTATTGCTGACGTATCATATTCAACACATCTGTAAATTACTAGAAATCAAAACATATTTTTTTATGAAGTGAAATATTATTTATGCTCGTGGGGAAAGTATAAAGTATTTTTGGATTTGATAAAAATTAAAGGTATATTCTTCACATTCAATGATCAATCAAGGTCCCCCTGCGGTCAGTGGTATGCGGATTGCGGAAACAGGGATTCTATTGTGTAGCCAATAGTTGCCATTTAGCTGGTAGTATCAATAGGCCGGACTGTCCGGTGGTGGGCGCGCGCCATGGTGAATGTATTGTTGTAACCACGTTGTAACGATGGATGTGTTTCCGATTTTGTTCGCAATTTACGAAAATGGTTAATGCGTTTTTAACAAACGTTAGTTATGAAAACATGTTGATGTTACATTAGATATAAATGCGATGATTTATTGTATAATAATAAATAGTACCGCTAGGTACCTACAGTCAGTGTTTTTATTAAATTCGATGTATTTTTTTCTAAATATTCTATTGAAATGTTATCCTAGACCTATTTTTTACTAATCAAATCTCTGTCTAAGTCATAGTAACTGTAAGAGTGAGTGAGAGGTATTTTTGATAGTTTGCAGGATTTGTAATAGTTATAACTACCTACTTTATACTTGAAACTGGCGAAATACTTAAGACGGTGAGATCATATTATATTTAAAAGCAGAAGAAAATCCGTCAGTATTATCTGTATGTTTGTAAGAACAAATCATTTAAAAAAAAAAGTAAATGCACTACGTATACCACGTAATAGTACATACTTATATTATTATTTTATTTTTATTCTTGCACTTCAAAAAGTACTTCGGTACTCACCTACAATAGAATCCATCGATCTATTGGCAGCTCATCACCGATCCAATATGGCGTCGCACGGGGGGATTAGTTGCGGTAATAAAGTGCACGGCTGACACCGCGATTAAGTAGATACTGGAAGGATACTCGTAAACACTCATTATTGGCTATTTGAGATTTTAAAGTGTTTGATTATATCGCGTGAATGATAAAAAAACACTTTTTTTGCAAATAAATATAAACTACACGATTTAAAATTATGTTACTTTAAAATATGGACTGTAATAAAAAAATTGCACACTAAACAATAATAACAAATAAAATGTTTTTTTTTAAGGCATCTGTATATTTAAAAAAAAAACAGCCAGACATGTTTTAATAAGTACGAGCCTACTAACTAGTCCTTTTATGAATATTATTTCGTATTGTGTTTTCTGATTAGTGAATTAAAAAACCTTACTGTTAGAAAGTAAAAAAGGGAATTAAAGACAAGTTGTCATTTTTGTCTTATTTTGCAAAAAAACTGGTTTTCGTTAATAGATAATGTAACCATTTTATGTTCATAAACGTGCACCAGTGAAGGAAATTAAAATAACAAATCTTATTTAATTTGACTAGTCAAGTTTTCCCACGATGTCCGTTAAACTTTCAGTGAAGTTTCCACAGCTTTTCTGATAGGGGTAGGGGATTCATATCATCATCATCATCATCATCGCCATTGACATAATTATTATCAGCAGGAGTACTTAAATAGTGATGAAGCAACTTACTTGACACTGACACAATTAGTACTATTTTGTAGCTGATTGCCAACCTAAAAAAATAATTAAAACAAAAAACTAACTACCCTACATTTTATGTAAGTCAAGGCAGTAGGTAGTTATCACTCATTTTATAAGTACCTAATACTAGTAAAGCGATAGTTTCAATATTCTTCTTTAATCGGCCATACCCAATATGCCCCCTCTCAATCATTCTAATACTCATTAGTTTTTTTTACAAAATTCACCACCTTTGCTCGGGTTATCTGCGCCACGCGCCACAAATTACACGTAGATGTTACCTGTGTTGCGCGTGCGCACCGTAACGGTGCGGCACGTGGGCGCATCGGTGCGTGTGGACACGTGGACGCGCCCGTCTGCGTCTCCGGCGCGGCGCGGCGCCGACTTTAAGTAGCTTAACTTGTCCAGTGAAAAGTCCATTTCACATGTCCGGTTCCTCTAGTTTGGCAGTAATCGCCCGTAATTCGAAGATCGTCTATATAGTCACCACGATTTCATCTCGTTTTAGGGGAGGTTTAAAAACTGGAATATTAAAGGTGCAGTTGTGTTAATGTGTTAAGGTGCAGTTGTGTTAATGTTTGAAGGCATCCTTTTTTTATTGATACTTCAGTATTTCTGTTATGCAATGACGAAATATATTTTAAACATATTCTAACACGCAAACTGTTCAAAGCTAAAATATTTCCAACTACTTACTTACTTGACATTTTCTGGATTTTGCAAAACGTCATTCAACTCGACATAGGAACAAAGGAGTGAATGAGGCCGAACAAAACACAGAATCAGTGTCGGATGCGCTTGAGCACAATATTGGACATCAAATCGATGCGTTTACGTAAATATAGACCGCCTTTTATTATCTGCGGAGTTTGATTGCGGTCGAGAAGCGTGGCGCGCACCCCCTGACTATTCACCAAGGATGATTGATCTACAGCAGATTGACAGTTTTTTTTTAAAACCAGCCGAGGGTACCGAATATTAAAGGCAATTGTTGTTTAATTTTTACACTGGTGGGGGTGCGTTTCGAGTGTTGTAATAATGTTTTGATAATAGCAGTATCCGTTCAGCTCATATTTCTTATTCAGAGTGCGTGGGACCGCGCCCGGTGAATGCGTTCCACTGCTCACCGTTGCCATGAATTTAAAGTTTTAAGGAATGACCGTTGTAAGCACCTTGTTTTATTGTTTGAATTACACTTATTACACTGTCAGAACTGCGGATCAGCTATGAATAATTATTCCTTTTTTAAATAATATTGGGCATTTAATTTGACTACCGATACTTTTTGTTTATTTTTAATTCTATTTTTTTATGTCCTGGCATTGGATTTTATTTTAATCTGTCATTTATCGACAGCCAGCTTTTGACCCGTGGCGGGTGATTGGTTTACTTTTTTATTTGGTTTTTTTATCCACATTCGGACAATGCGTGCGGAGCCATTCGATACTTTAGCACAATGTGCCCACTGATCCTCATTGATCGCCAATTACTGGACATTAAGTACCTTAAACGCTTTTCATGTCCATTATTTGTAGCAACAAATCAAATATGAAGGGAATCGGGACCTACAATGGACCGCTCAAGATCACCATTCAATATTTCTCATTCAATATTTCTGTTGGGGTGTTTTTATTCGTTCGATAAGCTTGTTTTTTCGGACATTACAACAAAAGATTGTGAAAGCTTTATTATATGTTTCGTATGCACTGATCGGATTCTGCGATGAAGGCGAGGTTAAAAGTCGGCAGAAAAATAAACCGCCAAAATATAATCGGTTGTTAATGCGTAAATAATATAATTGGTACTTACTTATATTCAATAGTAAATATCTCTGAAATGGTTTGCCTAAATACACTAAATACGAGTAGAATAATGTCTGTAGAAAAAGGTAGATACTACCTCCTTAATAGTAATTTTTGGTAGGACCACAATGTTATTATTGTGGCGTTACGTAGTACGCGTATCAAGGTGCGCTTCGCGGGTGCGCACGCGCCGATGAGTCCATTGTCACGCCCGTCACGCTCATTGTGCCGCGCCAGCGCTGCGTACACAAGAACACGCATTATTGCGCGTTTATTGCGCATCTTCAAAGCTTTGTTACCTTTGTTACGTCTTTTATGAGCTTTTTATCAATAAAAATGTCGGCCGACAACGATGTATGTTTTCACGGTATAACTCGCGTACTGTGCTTGTATTTAGGGGGTCATTATAGAACTATTACACATTAGTAGAATAAATAAAAATATCAGATTTCTCTGAAAGCAAAAACGTAATTGTAAAAGATTTGACGACCCGATTGGCACAGTTGGTGGTGAGCCTGCATTCTGTACCGTGGGTCTCGGGTTCGAATCCCGGTAGTATCCCTTACTTTGTGAGATGAACACGAATGTTTCTACCCGAGTCCGAGGATATTTAATATCTATATAAGTATTTAAAGTGGGATCGACCCCAGTCCATTGTACCGTAGCTAACTGCAATAAAAGAGTAGCTTGGTTTGGGACCATATTCAATCAGGTGTTCTTCTGGTAAGTAATATTTGTTATATTCAATTACTAGCTGTTGCCCGCGACTTCATCCGCGTGGTATTTAACAAAAACAACCGTTGACAACAGCCTGCTCGCCCATTCTGAGCCCGCGGGACGCATTGCAGGTTGCTATCAAACTTAATCAGGCGCTGCGCTGCAACATTGGTTTTAATTTTTTTTCGTGAGATCCTATTTTTTTTTCTAAAATAAAAGTAGCCTAAGTTACTCCTTGTTACATCAGCTATCTGCCAGTGAAAGTCCCGTCAAAATCGGTCCAGGCATTTCAGAGATTAGCCGGAACAAACAGACAGACAGACAGACAGACAGACAGACAGACAGACGGACAGACGGACAGACAGACAGACAGACAGACAGACAGACAGACGGACAGACAGACAAAAATTGTAAAAAATGTTGTTTCGGTATAGGTAACGTGTATACATCCAAATGCACTTAGTAAGAAGCGGTTATTTTAATATTACAAACAGACACTCCAATTTTATTTATATGTATAGATTTATTCCAAAAGTTGTTCAAAAATAACCGAAATACCCTGTACGCACCTGGGCCTCGGTCTTTGTGCATAGGCATTGGTCGAACAAGATCCAATCAAATCAGGTTATGAGAACGATGAATCAGATCACTCGAGACGGTAGCGCTCCCGTGGTCAGTGAGTCAGCCTCCGGAGCCGCGCCGTCTGGCGTCTGAGACATGCGGGCTCCTCTCACTGGGTCACTGCCCACTTGACACGTAACACAATTATAATTGGTATACTAATCGCTGCACGGTACATGTTGGGGCAGGTCACTTCTGGCCTTCGTAAATGCATTAACAGCGAAAAAAAAGTCAGTTCTGGCCAAAAGGCAAAGAGGGCGGCGCCGGTTTTTAGTGGGTAGTCTAGACATTAGGATTAGGAGTCCCACATACCCGTCAGAACTCCCCCGTTTAAGTTCGGACGGGATGCGTAAAAGCATTTTCCAGCGAAAAGAAATTTAAAAAAAAAATGCGACCGTTACGGGTTACGGGCAACAGTTAGTTTGAAATAAAACTCACCCTATGTATGACCTACTATATTACCAACGATAACTACAAAAATCCTGGTGAAAAACCCGTAATTGTTTTTATCTATTTGCAATATAAATATACCTTTAATTAACATTAAATTAATTATTACTGTTTTTATTTTCAGTAGCTGTCTGATACTACGTATATATTTAAAAATCGGATCATAAAAAAAATATTTTGACTCTTTTGGGTTCTTCGTGGAACATTTCATGTCACAATAATTATCTACTTAAACAGAACTCATATTAAACATGATTAAGCGTATTTGTCTAGTCTTCATTGTGCAGTAACCACCGGTGTCAGGTTTGTGCGCGGGCGCACGCCGCGCCGCCAAATATTGTGATAATCCAACCATTCACCATTGTCACTCGATGACTTGATAAAAAAAATATAAAAAGCACGCCGGAGCATCCCCGGGGACCACTCCATGGCCTCCTTCCCTTATTCCCATAATCTATTCCAATTAACTGACAGCACCATATTGTATATTAACAATACACTCTGCCCCTTCGCGATGCAATGACTAACATACGCGATTATGAACTTATTACATACAATTATACGATCGAAATTTCTGTACGCTACTATGATTGATGTATACGTTGTGCTTAAATAGATCTTATTGTACGTGTATTACAGTTTTGATTATTATAGTTGCGACTGTTACATTTATTGTGTTGATTTCAAATAATATGCTGAGAAGATAGTACAAATAATATTGGCCTCCTTTTGGCCATTTACTTAAAAGGTATTTTTGTATAAAAGTTGCAAGGTTTGTATATTTGAGTGGACATACTCATACGCTCAAATAAAAACAAATACTGGATACTTACCGGCATTAAACTTATCTTTTCAAAAAGAAGATATATCTTTTATCAGCGGCGGGGTGACGCGGGCTAATCCCGATAGATAACAGGTCGGAGGACGCACCCCTTCAGATACTTGATGGCGGCTATTAACCGTGATATAATCGCCATTGTCTTTGCCCTTTCCCACAATCAGAGCATGGGGTGGATCCATAGCTTAGAGTAGGTATGCTTTTTGTAATTTCGTGGCATTGAACAGTTTTGGGCGAGTTCAAAATCTTTTTAATTTTATTTGTATTCTATTTTTTTTCGAGATATCGAACGGTTAGATTAGTGTAATTAAAAATCTATAAAAGTTCACACGCACGATGTTGCAAATGCAAGCTCAGCTATTAAGGTACATGTCAATAATCTCTATGGACACCCACTAAATCACTTTGTAAGGAAGATACCTCAATAACATAGCTTATTTAAAATATCTTCCTGAATGATCTACTCATTTCATTACAGTATTACAGAATGCCACAAACCATTCAGCAACTGTGAGTGAAGCTTTCTACAAAAATCTATAACAAGTGTTGCACAATTCCACTAATCGTCAAAAACTTCACCCGTTTCCCACACAAACCGCAAGCGGTATACGATATAATCGATACGGCTATTTATATCGATAAATTCAGCTTGATATCGATACGAAATTCTCGTAATGAGTGACGTTCTCAGCCAGCGGGTGCTTCGGGGGCGACGCGTATCTTCGTGTGAGATCTGCCGATTTTACGAGTCAATTCACAGTTTTGACTGCCGCTATCGAAGTAACAATTATTGTTTACGGTTATTTGGTTTCGAATAGGCAGCTACTTGCTAATTGTTATTGTAGTATTGACTTGTGAGTTTTTGTGAAGCAACTGTTCCAAGTGGTCGTTAAGAAAAGTTACACGGTGATAAGTGAGTGAGTGATTTTGATTCGCAAAATACATTTTTGGTTAATCTAAGTCAAATGTTTGTTGATATTCAAATCTTAAGATATCATACTTACTTATACAATAATTTAGGAAATATTAATTATCATAACAATCGGGGAAGAATACAAAATGTTTTTTTTTTCTTTTCAAGTTTAGTAATATTTTGCAATGGTGTGCGTGGTACGATTTGAAGGTCGCTACAATATGTTTCATATACATTATGTTTTAATATAATAAAAAAGAAAGGAGACCTAAGTGATATGTAACCATTATTTTTGTGTCTGACTGATGAATAACCAATCAAATTAATTCGCCAACGTATCAGGATCACACCACGTCGTAGATCGCGTCCTGCGCTCGCGCATCGCATGGGATGTGCAAGCGCAGGTGGCCGACACACGATATCCCATTGTACTGCACAACGAGTCTCGGAGCCTCCTTCATTTGTCTCCCATCAAAAGAATTCCACGCAGACAACTCACCCCGCCACTAATTATGCGATCTCAAAGATTATAAATTTATAGGTATAGAAACGTTAAATGAGTGTGAATACCAAAACACAACCTCGTTGGTCTGTGCATTTTGCCCAATTTCAAAATGTTCGTAAGATTTTTAATCGTCTCCTATTTTTTATATTAGTAAGTAAAGGTACTTATTACACGGAAAACACCAAAAATTGCCGCCCCTAAACCAACTTGCGCCCTTCCACCCCCTCCCCCCCCCGCGAAATATAAGCGAACATATGACTGGGTCGGTTTCTTACAGCTGAATCCTGAAACGTTAATTCTATATTTAAAGTCTATATAATACTTTCAGATGTTATATTTTTTGTGTGCGTAAAGTACCTAACCATCACATTTAAGCAGGTTATATTTCTTTTTACCCGACTGCGCAAGAAGGAGGGTAATGTTGGTTGATTAGATATTTTCTGTAAATAACGTGGACCGAATAGCGATCGAATGTAGCTGCGAACCTTAATACTTATGTAGGTACTGGTTCAAAGAAGTTGCACGTCTTTTATTTAAATATGAATTTGTCACTGATAACTGTTGATCTACCTCTCGTGTGCGTAGTATACATGCTTACGCCAGTGATTCAGTCGAAATGAAAAGCGTTTTGTGGGGTATTCCATCTACATTGAGAGCGCGCATGTGTGCTCCGCACAAAAGCTTCGCGATGTGAGCATTGATTTGCTCTATTTATCGATCTTGTCTGCGATTTGACTCGAAGAATAAACAATAGGATTTCAAATATTGTCTTTTTTGGATTTATCTTGTATATATGTATTTGGTTTTATAGGAGGAGTATTTAACTATACTTAGGGTTACAGCCTAAGAAAATAAACGTACCAAACGCAAATGCTGCTAACAAAAGGTTGAAGCCAAAATGCCATACTAATTTACGGACACCTAAAACGCATCCAAGCATTGGCGATCGTGATTAGTTTAAGATCTGAGGTAAAAAACAAATTAGGGTTACTTTTAATTTTATAATAATAATCAAGAAACACTCGATACTGGCTAAAATGCGCTATTTTGTAGAAACTGGAAACCTAAAAAATAGAAGGAGAAACGCACATCAGTAAGGCTTTTCTGAATTGAAAAAATAACAAATGATATTTGGTCTAGTCTTTTACACCGTGCGCTACTTTTGGTTGTAGATAATTACTTGTTGTTTTTCTACCTAAAAACATAGCTATTATAGTACATTATGATATACAAGTGAGCTATGTTGGTCATTACAGCCGTAATGGAGCCGAGATTTTAAGAACCAAATACTGATTGCCAAATGTAGAATAACATTTCTTAAAAACACAATTTCTTTGGCACATATTTGTGAAGCATTAGCACAGAACAAAAATGGCGCCTGGTTTATATTTGCGCGCCACGCGCCGGTTGGAAGATAGGCACACATAATTAAACCATAAAACAGCGTAATATTAAAAATATAATTAATTGAATATTTATAGCACAAATCAATGTTGATTTAATGACAAAAATAAATAATTTGTGGAAATAAAATATTTATCTATCATACTTTAACTAACACGGTTCAATTATTACAAAAAATTAAATAATTTTTAGGACATAAAACCTCAATGCAAACATTTAAAAAAATGTGAAGATTAAAACGCGTGTATAAACTGCAGTATGAACCTAAAATCAGTACAATAAGCTCCACTGAGCAAGTGTGTTGAAATTATATTTCTTATAACATATATTGCAATGGCAGCACTTAACAGTTTATTTGAATACTGGCAGTATTTTGTCGATAGCGACATGACACGGGGCACTTGTCCGCGCCCGTATCGTTTGCACCTCAACCGATGTTCGAATCTAACGTCCGCAGGTAATTGCGTTGTGTTTGACCAAACGCTGGAGTCTATTTCCATTTTGTCATTAGCAATTGGCTATTAATGCATGGATTACCTATGAGTAGGAAGGGACATAGGGGCAAGCAATTTTCATTGCGCCAGCTGCCGCCTTGTGCATGTATCTGTGCAAAAACTTTTCAATGAGGAAAGCCACCTGCGTGGCAGGACTTTATCTGTCTATTATCTGAATCTTGCTTACGCACGTGTCGCATGTGCTGTCTGTACCGAGTGACCATAGAGCTTTGAAAATAGATTGATTAACCTCCTTAATGATCAAGTTGAGGTAATTTGCTGAAAAGAATTAGGTATCCTGTAATGACGTGCTCCATGGGATTAAAACCAGTTTTAGATATTTCATTTACATATACCTTCATTATTTTTATTAGTTTTTATATAGTATTTTCTGCAATGTAGTTTGAAAATATATCTTTTTTTTTATTTCTTCATCTAATCCTGAAAGGAAAATAACCATTGTGCGGCGGATTATTTTAAGTATATGGTGTATTTCATAAATCACATAGATTCGGAATGATTGTCCTCCTATTATTACTCTCACTCTTATCATCAGCAAGCACTTGAAGCTGGAGCCTGAAGACATTATTCGTACAAAACATACTTAGTATTTTATACCTAGATGCTAATTATTCTACCTCAATATTCAAGTTAGCACGCTCATATGCAGGATGTATTTATGAATGTTATAAGTAGCCTGTATTTCGGAGTACAACCGCACTAATTAGACGTTATTCATCTTGTTATATTTAATCGTATAATGGTTACCTTATAAACGCTAACAACCGGGGGACAAGTTTTTACAAGTGCAGCTAACATGGATAGCGTTATTATCACATCGGTACCCATTATGTAATGTCCATACTATAAAATCGCAACAACTGGTTCGGCCTGTTCGCTCCTGCGTTCGTAGGGCTGTCGTATTGGATATAACTTGCGTTTTTGTTGTGGTTCACAATAATTGTGCCTCTTGATTCGATCTTACTATGGAGCTATGCATTATTTTAGTGCCGTGAATCTCTTACGTGGTCAAACATAAGAAAGTATATTAGGTATACTTTAGGGCCATTGCACACCTCGTTTTTTAAACGCGCTGAAGACGCGCGTTTCACGATTGCGCGTCGACAGCGCGTTTTTCATTCCACATGGCTGTTAGTGTGCTCTGAATCACGTGCGTATCGCGTTTGTATCGATTAAAACGCGCGTCGATGGTGCGTTTAAAAAACGTGGTGCACAAAGGCCCTTATGTAGACCACTATAAACAAACTCATAGTCCTCCAGAAATTTTCCTATCTAGAAAAGTATTATATACTTTGTTTGCCCTCAGTCTATAGTACATTACCTGTAGAATAAACTGTATAGAAAGTAACCTTTTTTATCTACTTATTTTGTCTATGCTTTTCATTGACATGGAAAAATATATTGCTTTTGTTTTTTGATTCTTCGGCATGGGTTTTTACCCGACTTCAAAATGGAGGAGGTTCTCAATTCGGTTGTATTTTTTTTTTAATAATGTTCTCCCCAAGTTTTTTAAAAATATTACCACCAAGGTGAGAGTACCCATAATACAACCGTACGTCTGACCTGTGGGACCGTATAGTTGGTGTGTTCGCCTGGCGATATTATTATTATTATACAATACTTGTAATCTACGATTTCAGTCAGCCCTACAGGGCCACGTGGTGATTACGCAGCACCTGTTAGCTAAATATACCTAGGCTAGCAATCAGCTCGCGCATCTGCCCGCCTAGATTATTACGCAATAATTTTGCGTTTAATGCGCTCGCCGCCAGATGGCAGCGCGCTTCGAACTTGTGATAATTTTATGGACTGCTTTGTTGTTATTGTTAAGACGTGAAGTTAATCAAATTGGTTGGAGGTACTATTGATTTAGCTAGGTTGTATGTGTATGGGTGAATATAGGAAACTGCAAGTGTTAATCTCTATTTGGTGTATTCAGATAGGATAAATAATAAGAAACATATAGGGTGTAAGTTGCTTCGTAACAAAATCTGATACCATGGATTCAACTCGTGATTCTAGACGCCCCATATAGTTGTAATTTTCCGTCGATCTTTTCATGAATGATACGCATTTTTTGATTATTTTTAAATTGACTTTGGCATGGAATTATTAAAAAGCCTATTTATATGTGATTTTACATTTAAAAAAAAATCTTATTTAAGGCATATTAAGTGGTGGTTTATAGGCATATTAAGTGTAACATTAACTCAAAGTTTTCGTGACCATGCCCCTTATTCCCTGTATAATATAGCTAACATTCCTCGAGGAGCATTTACAATGTATTATAATAAATACTATGTGAACATCTCCACTTCGTACGCCAAACACACCGGCTGCGCGGAATTCGTGCACTCGGTTTTATTGCCCGTCTACAAAAACAAATATTTTAGCTATGTTAGTAAAATAAATATTTTAGCATTGCGTCTACAATTACACTAACGCTGGGGTACCTGTACCAGTGGCACAATAGAAATTGCACTAATATGTAAATTTTGTAATTAACGCGAGCAACACCCAGTAATAATCTAATTACGTACCAGATGTGTGGCGATCGGCAAAAACTGGTGTGGTCCCGGGATCATGCGTAGGCGCACGCTACCTGTTATTTGAATACTCTACTACTACTCCACGGTGTTAATGACTCAATGAAATAAACGTTTCTTATTGCTAATATGTGTTTTCGATGAGTTAGGTTATAAAATATAAATAGGTATATGTTTTGTAATTAGTAGTTGCAGTAAAAAATATCCTTCTTTTTCAAATTTAAACGACGATTGGTGTAATATAATTGAACAATGATCGGGCGATAGGCGATCGTTGTAGCAACACATGATTTGTATGTAGGCACTTCCTTGTAAACAACTTTCCGGTTGTGATAATGAGTTTAACTATCAGATTACTGTAACAAAGCGGCTTTACAGCGACACAGGAGTATGTTAAAGCACTTTTATATTACTCGAGGAAATAATAAAATATTGTGTTGAATTATTTCGTACTTGCCCAGCATATTATATCTATAGCTGCGTATGCGCACGCCAACGACAGAAGAACTATCAGTAAATCTATGGTACAAGACTATATCTCAATACGTATAAATATTGCCCCCATTTAAAAGTGCGTTTTAAAGCAATTACAATAGGACTGGTAAGGCGATATTTTTAAATAGTTATGAGAATATACATTTATTCGCATTGCATTCCCACCGAGCCACGTGCTGCCAATTGTGGGCCCGCATCCACTGATTGGTGCAGGACTCGGCTGGCACAATACCGTTACACTTTCAACTGACACCCTAACTTAATGCAATCGTTATTAAAGTATAGTTGATAGCCAATTGCCCACTGATTCTTTACCCATTTTCTAATGCAATAAGGTCGCATATCTGTATATCGTCACATCTGGGAGCAGTCAGTCATAATAGTATCTCTTAAGGTAAACGTTTTCTATGCGATATTCAACCTTCAATTTCAATTCAAATTAAAGATTGCGACTATACCTACCTTCTTCTTTTTTTTTTAGGTTGGCAATCAGCTACAAAATAGAGCCATTTATGCCAGTGTCGAGTAATTCTTGATAATTGTTATTGAATTATATGTACCCCTGAATGCTTTGGTATTTTCTTGCAATGTCCTTCCGCATAAGACAGTAATTTTAATTTTCGAAGCCTACTGTATACTTTACTCCGCAGGCTACTGTCAAATTTACTTTTTTTTAGCTCGAAAACTTTTTTTCAGTCACGACATCAACCTATTCAATCGCAAATATTTTAAAAGCTCTCTTAAAGTTCTTAAATCAGATTCAAAAAATTAAAGTCTATAGAACAGGTATTATAATTAACTGCTGGATCTAATGATTATGTCACATACCTTTAGCGTGTGCTACAAAAAAGGGTGCTATCAACCGGAGCGCCCAGGTGGTCCAGTGTCACACACCACCCGGCGCACGCGCATCTTGCCGCCCTACATGGTATGGCAAACGTCGATATTGATTCAGAGATGATCTTTGAACTGATATCTATTAATTTAATGTTTGACAAATATTTTGAAGGCATTTCTATGTCAGTAAATAATTAATACAAAAATCATGAAAGCGCTTTATAAGTGCACCTAATTTGTATAGCTTGGCTTGTAAACTAAAGAAGCTGTTTAATAGCTTTATCAAAACATGTAATGATTCATAACGATAACATATTCAGTAGGTACTTAGTTGCTTCGAGCAAAACAATTTCCAGTCCGTACCTAAGTAAAAAAAAAAACACTTAAGTATGTTGGTTAGCAAACACCAGTTCAATGGCATTAAAAATATTTAATATCCTTCGTTCTTAGCTAATATTACTTAGAAGGAACGTGGCATGTGGTCTCTTGGTGACTACAAAATAACCCAGGAGCTTGCAAAATGTATATTTACGAAGTGGATATAATGCAAGATTTAATTGTAATTTTTGTTTAAACACGACGGATTAATAAGATTTTTTGGCTGGTACAAAATTTTAAAGTTTATCTTATGATTCGCTCAGACAAAATAACTTGAAGCATTATCTCAAATTGGAGTTATTTTTTGTTACGGACTACATAGAGACATTGACGCGGTGGCTGTGGTCGTGAGCTCGTAAACACTGTGCACCTTTGCCCGGACAAAAACAATTCCTTTGTCTATTTTTATGGGATATAAAATTTCACTTTCCACTGTCCATATATTGCAAATGACTGTAAACTGCTATTTATAAACTGCTAGTTGAAAAGTGAATCCGAATTAAAACATTGTTTGTATAAAAAAAAAAATTAAACATTAAAAAAAACCTCCGTCACAAAAACTTAATTTAATAAGTCAAAATAATAAAAATAAAAATATTAGTTTTAAAATGTTTATTGATACTCAATAGCGTTTGCGACCGCGCTGTAAATAAAATAGATTGACCAAAATCCGAATAAAAAAAAACTGCGTTCACGACGATGCCACGGACAGGCAGACATACAAAAAGACATAGGCCTGAAACTTATATTTCAGCGACGCGTGGGTTGGGTATTAAAAAAAGAAAATGTTCATAATGCAGGATATTTTCATTCCCTTCTTAATGGTTTTCTCTGTAGGAACCTACTACAGTAACATACCATGCATAACAACCAACAAACAAAAATAATGTTCCGAGTACAAGAACACATTCAGTACAGTGCTTACGGTATCTGGAAAAGGCTTTTCCTAATTACTTGGGGTGTGTTTTGTTTTGCGCTATCGGTGTGTAGCGGGCCGCAAATGGGTCGGTGCGATCGCGCAATCATGCGGGCCGCCCGCCCTTCGCCCGCCTCGCGCCCGCCCGCGCGCTTCCACCCGCCCCGCTCCGCGCGTCAAAGGCCTTTGTACGTGGTGTAAGGTTATGTGCTGTGCTGAGCGGGGCGGGCTGGAAATTAATTCTTTGGCTTAACGTTGTGCACTGCGGAATGATATAGTGTCAGATTATTAGTATTTCAGGACGGTGCCTAAGAGGTACTCACTTGTACTCACCTCGCGAAGGCGTTTCGTTTCGAATTTGTTATATTTATTTTTATCGAAGACCCGGTAGGTCTTCTAACTTTTGCCATACATGAGTAAAGTATATTTATGCTAGCCTTTTTAAGTTTTTTCAGTTGTGCTAAAATTGTGGTTAATCTTAAATCGCTCTCGCTCATCACACAATGTCCTGCTCCTGAGCAGATAAGCTCGGTTGCGGCGGAATCTCGTTTCTATCCTTGTTAATGAGTTTATCTCACATGTGCTGCAATTAGCCCATCCAATGTGGCGCGGGGATTGTCCCAAGGTACGCGACCAAAGCACTTTTAATCATTTATAAAAAATATACGCTTTTGCTGCCGTTATGCTAAAAATATAATTCTTTCGGCATTATATTATCGGAAATTAAACGCAGAATCAAAAAGCAGTATTTTTAAGTACTTTTATGTGTAATCATTAACAAATAACTTCATTAATTTTGGATTTTGAAGTATTTCTGTATGGGAATGAAAATGCGATGCTCTTACATGTGAATAGAGGTTAATAGGGTTTACATTTAAATGCACCTATAAGCACAAGTAATTACTTGAAGAGAGACCAATTCATGATATATGAGGAGATATATTCCTAATTAGGTTTATAAAGGTTTATTCGATTATCTTTTCACGAACTGAAGTCGGGAAATTCTCAGAATTAACCTTCATATTATCTTCCTGCGTGATGTTTAATTCATAGATTTGTTTAATTATCCCTGTATAGCCAATGTCAGTAACCTTTGTTCGGTACGATTCACGATGTGTTCCGTATTGACGAGTCGTCATTGGGCGGTGCGTTTACAGGAAAATCGATGGCGCTCAATGTAGGTTGGCTGTTCGCGAGGTGGCCATTACGGTGAGTTATTTACCTATTATCAGACATTTATGTGTCTATTTTGCACAAGTATAATGTACCCGAGGTACTATGTGTTTAATATCAAGTACATAAAGTAGTAAATAAAACATTCAATTTTAATTAAAACTCGCTAGAATTATAGCTATTTAGGCAGATTATCTATATACCTACATACAATCTCCCAAATTCATAAAGTTTAAATTAATTTAAAACGGCATTATGAAACAGAATCATAAGACAAAAATCGTTTGTAATGCTTTTGAACTCAAATGGAGAAAGTTAACGTACTATATTATACTTATACTTTACTTTAATAAGTTATTGAATTGAAATAAACCTTATTTTATAGAATTTATCGCGATTATTTTATGTATTTTCGTTCCCAACGTTTACGTTTACGATACCCCATTACCAACTATAGTTGGTAATGGGGTATCCTCATATTTACTTGTTGCTTGCGTAAAAACATAAAATAAATGCGGTATAATCTGTAAAATAAGTTCTATTTCAATGTGTAGTATTCGCGTAAATACAAGAAATCAATTTATTGAATATAAAATCTTGATGCACAAAATATCGTTGCGAAATAACGAAAAACATACCTAATTGATTTTTATTGGATCCACTAACGAACTATTTCAGTTTAGTATTTAAAGTGATTACGCCAGTGGTATGATGGAAATTTGTAACGTGTCCCGTTAACTGTAGTAGTCAGTACATGTCGACAATTATGTAAATGGATGGATGCAATATGGTCTGTGAATTGCGCGTTATCGCCGGATCGACACGCGACCTGTATCCGCTAATTGTACGCCGCTGTTAGCCGCAAATGTTTTATAATAGCTCATCACTAATATTAAGCATTTTAATTGTGGACAACACTAGTGACGGATAAATTAATTAGATGAATAGAGGTGATATAGAGTGGTAATCCTGAAATTGAAAAATACTTACCTGTTAGTATGATTTGACCAAAATATGAGTGGGAATCAATTGACAGGATGGAAGAAACCTCTATATATCCAAGCTATATAATATTTATTGATTTCATATATTTAAGTTCTCGATGTTTCGGCTGCTTTACGGCATCCATGGTCCAACCATCAGTCCTCCCGTGACCGTGGTTGCTGTAATTGTCATTTACACTAGGGTAAGTGTAGATTTTTGACCTAAATACTTATATTGAACTGGTACGGGACAGACTAAAGCTCATTACCACAGATCATGATAGATATGCCGTGCGGTTCAAAATGTATGGGAACTCGCTGTCTCCGTTTTGTTCCCCACCACTCGCCGCAAAACAAATGCAATTCCATAAAACCAACCAATACGAAGTCTCTTCGGTGCGTGCTGCGTCGTCGCCGTATACAGCGGCCGTACCACGCGACGCACCAGTTTATTCAAAGTATCGTTACACGATCTGTCCATTGCCGCGTACATTAACTCAGTAGCAAACATAGGTGGTACTTAAAGAGCCATGTATTTTGTACAAAAATTAAAAAGTCGTTGTGCTACATAAAAACTAAAATAACATAATAAAGGCATCAAATATTTTTTGATTTGTTGTTGTTTTTTGATTTGTTAATTTTAAAGACGAATAAATAAAATACTTAATACTGGCTGGTGAATTGAGATTCCACCTTTGGCGTAGTTCACTTTGCTGCTAGTATTTTTGCACACAACCACGGAATAACACGGCATTTAAAAAAAAAAACTAGAGCTCCGATACCGACGTGCAGTTGCAGTCGACTGACGGCGAAAACTCTATGTTAGCCTAATTTTGGCCAATTGTGTGCGCAAGCCCACCGCTTTCATAATATATCTCCTCTCATATATCTGTGCTCATTACACACGCAACATCCCATCCGACGATGGTGAAAAGGACCGATTTAAAAAAGGAAAACTGCCTAAATCATAGCAGCTAGCATCCGAGTTCACTAAATCATTCTAATTTCCAGAAGGAAATCCTCACCGTGAAATGTTTTCTGGAACTACTCTCAAGCTTCCAACGTAACCTTGTTGTCTTACGATGTTAGTTCGACTTTGCGGAACAACATTCAAACTTGAACTCGCGCTGTTTGCTGAGTAGCTCGGATGACCACAACGAGGCCTTGACAGTTCAAGAAGCGTCTGCCGGCTAGCGCCCGGGTCCTTGCTCCTGATTTACTGCCCCCAAACCGCAGGGACCCAATGTGCCTTTGTTACTTACACACTTTTATTGAATAATAAAACGTCTCTACAAAATGGAACGACTTTATAGGTCATAATTTCATTTTAACTGTCTGTAACCGCTCGTGAACGTGAAAATACCTTTTTAGGATCATTTTTAGAGTTAGATAGCCTAGGTATTGATGAATAATGTGTGGAAGTCAATGTAAATATTATATTGGGCAAAATGTTGCGTATCACTATAATTATCATACTTATGTGATCTTGGTGTGGGCAGCGATTTTTTTATGATTACTTGTATGACAAGAAGTCCTGTTAAACCGCTCTATAGCAAAGTCGAAGCTGTTGTCTAGGTGCGGGTTCAAGACAATAATAGTTTGACCAAGGTGAGGATCGTAACTGAAACCTCTCGGCTACGAGGGCGGCCCATATAACCTCTAGACTTAACGCGTGCTATTGGAGTAGGCACTTATACTGAATCAAACTCTGTGTTCGCTGAGTTGTGTGACGTTGTTTTCATCTATGTTTAGCGGAAAAGGAAAGATCTTCCAACCAGGCGGGCGGTATGCCTAGCGGGGCGGCCGCTATGCCCCAACGGTTATTGTCGGGATCTTGTATACATGTTAAGTGCGCCGAAAACTCTCATAGCGCGATTCAGGATTGTATTGAGAATTGTCTATTGTTCTGAATGCGACTGCAGCACTATCTGTGTAGCTTGTGGCGAGGTTGACGTGGTCGCTATATATGTATATGACATTTTACCCGCAAATTCCACTCTATCCCTTACATATCTAGCCTCTATTAGTTTCTAACGTTATCAAGTAAATTAAAAACTACTAACACTTAAAACAATGACATCAGCAACATTAAATTAGTGGCGTGACGATAAAATTGTAAAGGTAAAACACATTCGTGCTTAAGATAGCATCGGCGCGGTAAAACGCGAACACGGAGATAATGACTCGATGAATAATAATGAGGTCTGTAAGTGTGAATCACCAAATATATTTAAATTGTTATCAATTAAAAGCAATATAATAGCGATTTGAGTTGCGTTGCCGTGGCCATATGGCACACCGCGCACGGGCGCTGTTTGGGGCTATAGAATGCGCGTGTGATAGTT
Organism: Pheosia gnoma; assembly: GCA_905404115.1. NCBI lineage: Eukaryota > Metazoa > Arthropoda > Insecta > Lepidoptera > Notodontidae > Pheosia > Pheosia gnoma. The sequence continues at coordinate 4,128,163 of FR989894.1, read as the reverse complement.
CTGCAGTGGCGAAGGTGAGTATTCGCAAAAAGGAAGCCGAAATAAACATCTTACCTCTGATTTCACTAATCGCAGAACCCCTAATTGATCCAGACTCAACACTCTATACGTATGGCTCGATATTTACTAATTTACAAGATATTTACTAATTTACAATACAAGAAAATGGTTTTTAAGCAATTAAGTGACTAGGTACTTAAATTTTCATTTTAAAATCTTTGTTTTTTCTAATCTCGATATTATATGGCTAGGTATTGTTAGTGTTACTTCACCTCTAAATAAATACATTTTATCATGTTCTGGTTTAGCCGTTTATTTTCTTGAAAGAATTAAACAATTATAATTTGTCTGAGAAAATCAGTTTACATATCTCCATTAGTCTTAATTAAAAATAGACAAGTTTACAAGTGCCGGAAGTGTATATTTATTCTAGTGTGTCATTTTCGTAAAGCAAAATCGCTTAACCTTACGTTTCCCGCCCTACGCGCTGTTTTCGTGGCTTACTAGTTCATGTAAATTTGTCGGGCTCAATTGAAGTTAATAGGAACGTACGGAGGGTGAGGATCGCCAGCTGACGCGAGGTGTGAGGGAATGCAGCCCTCCCTCGCCACTCGACGACAAATGCACAATTGATGGCCAAATAAAAAAAAAGCATGTTGATGGAAATGATGACTCGTCTATGATAGGCATTTGATATTTTTTTTTGGAAATGGCAAATATAATTTGAAAAAAAAATGCTATGTCGTAGCATTGATTTATATTTTATACAATGAATAAAAAAATAAGCACATAACACGCACACAACACTTCATAATTCTGTGAGTAAATTCCGTTCTATTTTTTAAAAAGATCCTACAATAGTTACAATGCTTACTAATTAAATTTTACTAAGATTAAATTTAAATTTTTAACATGTAAGATAATAGCTAAATTATTTTTATATACTTAATTTCTGAGTAAACTATTAAAGAAACATCGTTTATTCGAAGTTTATTTGTCGTAAGTACTTATAAATACAAATAGATGCGTGGAGTAGCGACCCGGTGCGGTGCGCAGTGAGGGTGTACCTCATGAATGTTAAACAAACAGATAGCGAGCTTAGCCTCCCCTCTGTTGGCTGATGGCAGTCGATTGTTCACAATTAATACACTAATAAAGAGTTTTGGCTAGTATCTTTGTATGTCTATACGCATCCTTTATCTATGTCGAGAGAAAATCGAAAAAACAAAAGAAAGCTCTTAGTAATCGTCGTTTGTTTGGAGCTATATTTGTACTGTTGAGAGAGGTGCGCGCATATTTACCATCATATAAATAATTGTATCGTCGTATAGATATAATGACTTATAATAATATATTGGTCCATTTGTTTTTATAAGAATATGGCTCGGCAACTTTATTTACAAAGGAAACAACAACATTTTTTTTTTTTATTAAAATAAAATGATCAAACTGCGTAAAAACATTTTTATTTTTACGCAGTCGATTCGTCTTTAGAATTTTTATTTTACAAGTTTCGTATAGGCTTTATTTAGCAAAGTATTACGCCGTCTATCTATACGTGTAGACTCAGTTGTTAATAATATAACCCATATATAAGTGGTGATAAGTATTGCATTCAAATTGTCGGTTTATTTTGACTTGTGGCGGATTAAAATCGGTACCAGTGTTTATGTCATACCTGAGTTGCACGTGGCAACGACAGCTGTGTGCAGATTGTGATCTCGTTGGGGACATCGCATTACTCTGGTGATCATAAGCACGAGCTCTGTGGGCGGGAGAGCCATTTATATTATTATATTGTTTGCAGAAAAACAATACTTTCCTACTTACCAAATGAAACGCCAATTAAATTTTATAAAAAAAAATGTTTAAAATAATACATTCTTTGGCATTACAACGAAAAAAACTGGTGTAAAAAAAGCTCAGTGTGCATAATAAAAAAGTATATATTGCACTTATTTTATTATTTCTTTACGAAATGCAAGGGGATGCCATATTTATTCGTAGGATGACATAAAATGGATATGGATATGGCCTCACCCAGACATTCGTGGCTAATGTCAAGTAATTAATAGCGATAACAAATTCAACAAATACACATTATTAAATAAAAAAAAATGTGACATGAAGATATGAAACTGGCAAGAGGCACGCCAATTTTTCATCAAAGTTCCAAATTCAAATTAAATCGATTGGCGCCAATTTAGAAAAAAAAACCCACCTGTATTGTGATTTTTGAGTGACGTGTGTAATAAGTGTTTGCTTTATTGTCTTAATTAATTAGATAAGTATTTAGCAGGAATCTAATCATAATTACATCATAATTCATCGTGGCTAAGAATTTACGTGTTCGGTTTACGTTATGGAAGTTAGTACCTAGGTACGTTGTACGTTTTTATCTTTATGATTGTATGCAGTACGTCTAATTTAGTTGTTATTATTTAATATGTAAGTAAGTATTTGTTAATTGTAATCATCCACCTCTTGTACCTATATAATAATAATAATGTTTATTAACCAAAAAGAGATTTACAGGTATTTTATGTATACATACATTGCGGTTACAATTTTAATAATAATATTTTAAATACCTGTCAGTTATTGACAAAAACTTCCTGCACTAGGTCGGGCCTGTCTCGCAGGAAGTTTTTATTTAATTATAGAGATTAACCTAGATAGCATAACAATTGCCAGTTCTTATAATAATAAAAGCAAAAAAAATAGTATGACAATATTTAGTTTATATCTACATACCTTCACAATTGTATTTATATCCGATAGTGTATTGAACTGGGATGTAATAGAAATGTCTGGATTTAATTCCTAGTGCGTGTGTGGACAGCTGGTCCCCACCTGCCATATTTTAATGACGACTCGAACGCAGAATCTCTAATGCGTCATAAAAAATAAATGCCTGACGTATGGTGACAAATCCATAATTGAAAACAATTATAAATTAAAATAATATTACAACAGGTTAAATAAACTAATAATAAGATAAATTAATTATATCGTAAGTTATGGTCCAAAAGAGAAATGTATGTTGGTATCCAAAAGAGAAATGCGTTTATATTGCATAATTATTATCAGTAATATACTTAGTTAATTTATTATTGACGGTGGGATGCTCGAAATAATCCTAAAAATAACAAAAAAATCATTAAAATAACCCACAAATAAAAACTATTAATGTAAATAAATCATCGGCAATGAAAAGATAAACAAAGGTCATCGTATTGTTTTTTTTCTGCGTCAAATCGAACAAAAGCATTTTCAATTGCTAGGGATTATGAGAACTTCTATATTAATTATCCCCTTAAATGAGCATAGCGTTGCGTCGTCGAAAAAAAAGGGTTGAACGCACTCGAAATATGTATTGTTTTTGGTCAATAAATCTAATGTATTGTAATTATGCCGTTTAATATGTGACAGTCTCTTTGTAATATGTAAATGCATCGCGGGGTGAAGTGGGGTGGGAACGGAACAGGGCAGACAATATTGGTACGCGGCGGGACGCCACTCTAGGGCTAAGTTAGGGCAGCTACCAACTTTATGAACTATTAAACACTCCAACTAGGATTTTTTTTTTAAATTACTGATAGGTTTTTTGTTTTTGACGACTTACAAAATGCTCATAAATATATAGTATCGCAGTTTGTAGTTTTTTTTTAAAGAAGTGAGCATATTTATGGACCTAGGGTATTAACAGCAGTGGCGTAGCTAGGTAACCAGGTCCTCGGGGCAAAAATAAATTGGCGCCCTATAACTAAACTAAATACTTTAAAGGTTTACTTTAAAACTACTTCATCATCAAGTCGGGGGCTCGGGGCACTGCCCCACCTAGCCTTACGGTAGCTACGCCACGAACTAGCCACGAATAAAATAGCAATAATTAAAAAGAAAAACTGTAATCGTACTCCGATCACTTACAGGACAAATAATAATTAACAATACATTAAATAGGCCCCCAGCTCTTCATTCTCTTCAGCGAATAACATTGTAGACGTATTCCGATTACTTTGGACCAATTGTTGGCATTGTTTTGCGCACAAAGCGGTAAGTAGCCACTCCACTATGAGAAACTGTTGCTATTCTACTGAGAGATCGCGTGTGGCGTGGGAATGTGGGCCACCGGTAGGTATTTTATTTTTAAATAAGGTATTTTCTGATTTTAAACTTTACAATTTAATTTTTATATTTATAGGTTTTAAGAGATCAATCGGTGGGTCACATTTTAAAAAATAAATGACGATAAGTAGGTCTTGGAAATTTAAAATATATATATATAATCACGTATCTACTTGCACGGTAACGATCTATCTAGTTTGCTTTCCTTGAAATATTGAACACTATTTACCTACTTTATTTAGACATTATAGAACGATTTTTCTATTTTTCTTTCTGCACTATTTTTCTTAGAACTTGATCAAAAATTGATTATGTCCGTAGGCTTTGGTAAAAAGCGATAAAGTACTTTCGTACCTAACAGAATCTCTCACACTATTCAACATTGTAGTACCATCATGTTAACTTTTTAAAATTAATTGGGAAAAATACGCAATGTATTACTAGTAAACAGTCTTCATTAATGTTGTAGGTTGTTATAGTATAATATTTCTCGTACAGTACGATTACGTTCTTAAATTGTCAATGTCCCCGATAACATCTTTCCATGGAAACAGGCAGCGATCATGAAATAAGTGTACTAAATCGGTGTTCAATAACAAAGTATTAAAATAACGTTTGAGCAGTCAATTAGGCGGCAACGTATCGCCGATGCAGATAGCGCGATGGTGGTCCATTGTGGCGCGGCGCCCCGGCGCGGCGGCGGCGGCCACTCCACGCCACACAATGCTACAACACTGTTTCCTATTTTTATTACTGTTGCTTTTACTGACGCTTCGCTGACCGCTCTAGAGCTTGAGGTCCGATTTTGTGGGAAGTTGGCGGTGAAATAAAAAGTTGCAAGAGTATAGCTCTTATGAGCACTGATGCACCTTATTATTACGGAAATAATAAAACGGACTGTCATAAGAATAAATGAGCAAATCAATTTGTCACTATTTTGCCATGTAAATTATTTGCCGATCATGCAAATATAATTTGTGTAAAAATGTATGTATTTATATAGTTTTTAATCAATTTATAATGGTAATGGCATTACATACGAAGCATTGTGAAGAAGAAAAGTGCCTAGCACTGACATTGTAGGTAAGTAGTCGAAAACTTTCTATAAGTTTGGAGATAATTAAAACTTTATTCGAATGATTCTGGCCTGATTCACCAAACTGACTTTTTTATTTGTTGAAATATATAGGGGATATTTCACCAAATAAAAAAGTCGTTAAACGCTCGCTAGTAAACTGTAAATCATAATAAGGCTACAGCAATCTTTATCAAGTTGATAAGATCGTGACAAAAAATAATGGCGAATAGCCGGGTGCAGCCCGCGGCGACCTCCCGAAGGATCCAGTAGACTTCACACCGTTGTCAAAGAGTTGGGTCGTTCCGCGTTGCGATGGAGCCGTAGATAAGTGCGTTCTCACCTCCCCGCGGTCGCGTCGCGAAAGGGTTCGCCGAATAATTGCAACAATCAATTTGGAGGAGCTATCGAGCAATTTGTATGGTATTTGTGCGGGCTGTCACCCGCTGATGCTATCGACGCGCCTCGGGGAGCCCAGCCAATGGGAACCGATTTCAACAGTTACTTTCTCACACCTTAAAGACCTAAGTATATTATAATTACTTATTCAAATTAGCCGATAAATACTCGTAATACTATACCTATAGTGATGTTTATTCAACATATTGTTATTGTTAGCAAGCTCAATCTATTCCAGCAGCAGCAGGTACATCATTAAAACACTTGGATATCTATATAAAGTGGCAAGCTACCGAGAATTCCGAAGCCCGGCCATAACTTATCTCAGAATCCATAATAAGACATAAACATCACCTCTTCGCAATATGTCACCGTGTAACAAAGCGTTGCGGTAACGGTCCGCATCATTTGTCCGCCGTAACCCTGTTATTTATGATCTCCTGCCGAAGAACGAGGACAAAAACGGGGCTGCTGTTAAATATTTGCCCTGAGACAAGAGGGGGCGATAATTCGAGGCTATTATGACGTCATTTCACGCCCTTTGTTGAGGTCGTCACGGCGTGTCATCTGCTCCTCGAGACGCCTGCGTCTACTATCTTTCGATTATATCTATTGTGTATTTTTTTCAGTGGGCGCGAGTCGGATGCGCCACCGACGATGATTTCGTCCCGTACGCTTGTTCGCTCGACTTCGCTATAAAAACACTCAAGGAACTGCACCATTGTTTCGTGGCCCTTTTACGAGCACCGTTTTGTGACGCTGTTATTGTTTGCGGTTGATAAACATCTCGCCACTAGGTAGGTAGGGATCATCGTCACTTCTCGGTGGCTTACATTAATGGAGCTCTATCGAGTTTGTTTGACAATTATTGTAGTTCTGAATGGTTGCTTGAGATGTCTTTTTTTAGGATGGAGTTAATGAATAAAGATTTGTTCTCGCTGACGAGGGATTTGGCGTCTGAATCTTCGTTTAAACAGGATCCGAAACTAGCGGTGGCTATTGATAATCTTTGTACTAGTCAAAAGAAAACAAGTAACGGTGGTGGATTGTTACTTCCAGAACGTAAACTAGAGTTTAGTGAAGTTCATCGGCTTCTACAGGAGTCATCAAAAGATAAAGGTAGATACTTCGTAAATATATTTTTAGAATCAGAATATTTTTAAATCATGTCAACCATTAAGTACTTAAGAATTATCAAAATTGTTACATAATGCTAAGCTACAATTTTACCAACCGTTCGGAATGCCGTTCCTATGGAGAATTACGCGAAAAAATATATTTTACATCTTTGACCAGTACATTGTTATGGGTATGTGAGAACAATTGTAGGAATAGCTCAAAAATTACTAACTCTTAGTATATAATAAGTAGGTATGTATAATCACGTTAAACACTTACTAAACTTTAAAAATATTTCAGTGTCTGTTAAGCCAGCACACGTTTTGCTCAAAGAAGCAAATGAAAATAGAAAACTACTGATAAACAAAGTCGAAGAAATTCTGGGTGACATTAACAAGACTGCTGAAAACGGAGACATCCCAAAACTTGTTATTCGAAATCAGAAATTGTGGAGCAATTGCATTTATGATTTAGACCGGTATGTCATAAATATACAAGCCTTCCATTTGTCCCATGCAGTGGTATTTCATTAACCAGTTCGTAATGCCTTCCAGGGTAACATTGAAATCATTCAACGATGCCAAAAAGACTACACTATGTTACTCCAGCGGAGAAGACAAAACTCGTTTCAATACGATCGTTTTTGTTCTATCAAAAGTACATGAATTGCTTACCAAAAATTTAACTGTTACCAGAAGGTAAATTAATGCTAAAAGCTCCTTTTTTATTTTGTAGTTAGCCTTTTTATAAAAATATCAAAGCTCTCAAAAAATTACTCAAAGCTTTGCAAGTATATAAGTACCCACTTAGATCGTTATCGTCGTAAAAAAAATATTGTTATGTGACAGAATCAATACACATTTTATCGTATTGCAGAGAGTTATTCTACCAGAACGTGATGAAACTTCGCAACCAAGCTAACCTGGACGTAGCCGTGAGGGATGTATGCTGCTTACTGCAGACTCCGCCTTGGAACCTCGGTATCTTGGCCACGGCAAAGGGCCTCATTGCGGGGCCACTATTGATGCACCATAGAGATGGGACTGTTACTGATTGTATGGCGTCAGGTGGTATGTATTTATTATAAGATATACCCCCAAATTTATAAACGTTTTTTAACATTATCAAACGCCATATAGTACTGCGCAAGGCAAAACTGTTGTGTTGTGACGTTTGATAAAGTTATAAAACGTCTATAAATTCGGGGATATTGTTTAGATAAAGTATTTATCATTTCCCAGGATAAATAAAGCTTGTCTTCCTTAAATCCCGGATGTCGTTAGTTTATAAAGTAATAGTTATTTAATGTGTAAACATGGTAAATAGTTTTTTACGTCCTAGGTCTAAGGTATTTAATGAATACCTGGAATTTTGTGCAATACCCCTCAAGTAACTAATTTTGATCAAAGGTGTCCTGATACCTCAAGATATAAACGGCATCAAAGAATTCGTGTCGTCTGCGAAATACATTCTCGTCGTAGAGAAGGACGCTGTATTCCAGAAGCTGTTGGATGAAGGGATACTGCTGAGATTAGGACCTGTCATATTAATAACAGTAAGTATGATTGTACTATTGCTGTTGCACGACCGGCTTATGAACTGCATCGCACTCACTCTGAGGTATTTTAAAGGCGACTAAGGTTCTAAGAAGGGTTATGTAACATTGAGTCGTATCCAAACTATAAATGGTCCCGTTAGATATAGGTTCAGTGCCTGTAACGGACCCGGGCACCTCATGATACTACTGTGGATTCTGCTGGGAATGACGAGAGGACAAAGCGGGCCCTAGGCAACCATATGCGTTGCCTGAAAGGTGACCTCGTCGATACCCTGTTGTAATTTTGCCTCTGTACCAGACTATTTGAGTCATTTTCCTTTGAGAGCCCAGACGAAAGACAGGTTATACCTACATCAATTTATGTGATTAGTTGATTGATTACTTACTATGGGTCGCATCATAGCCATCACCAGTACTAGGTTTGCTCACCGAAAGCTATTTTAACATACGCTTCTAAATTCAAATTAACCGTGTCGGTACAAAGTTAAGCACCGGTAAAAGTACGATTAAAAAGTTCGGTTCCTAACATTTACGAACAATGTTGGTGAATCGCAGATTTTAGTGACTTTAATAGGATTTGCATAGTCAAGGTTTCGCAATTGACCAATGTATATCTGCATCGATATTAGCTTTGGTCCATGTCACCCAGGGTAAAGGGTACCCGGACGTGTGCACGCGCCAGCTGGTGTGTCGGCTGTGCGCGCGGCTGCGCGTGCGCGCGCTGGCGCTCGTCGACGCCGACCCGCACGGATATGAGATATTCCTCACATACAAATACGGATCTTTGGTATCGTCGCCACATACTTACTTATTTCTTCTTTAACAACTGTTTTTTTAATTGAAGTTAGTCGTTCTAGCACTCAACAATCAATAAAAGCATGTCTTTATATTTATTGTCGTACACGTTTGCTTAATTTTTTACATTCAAAATATAGGTAAGTCAGATAAAACTTTCCAAACACCTTCTCAGCCCTTTGCTGTCCACAGCTGTGCATAGTTCCAATATTCCATGTTTACAACCTACACAACAAATCCCCCAAATTTATAGAAGCTTAATTCAATTTACTTTTTTTTAATGTTAGCTCTACCGGTCCATCCTGCTATGTGCCATTTACCTGTGCCTACCTGTTGAGATGAAAATTCTGGACCGGAGTAATGTCTTCTTATACTTTTTTCCAGGCCCAGTCCCATCTATCATCCTCCCTAGCGTGCAGTTCCCTCTTGCTGCTGGGTGCTCGGTACAACGATATCTTAACTCTGGCACCGAGTGTAGCTCGTCTGCCACTCACCGAGCTGGATAAACGCAAGCTCAAGTCACTCTTGAAGAGACCGTATCTCGATACTCCTGTTGGTAAGTAGAAGCCATTTGAAACTTTACTAATAGTATGCATAGAGAGGTTTTTAGGTAATACGGTTGTCCACACTGAAGGCAAATATTTTAGGCATACAGACTTTAGCGGAAAAGGGGAGATCTTCCAGACAGGTGGTATGCCTGGCGGGACGGCCGCTATGCCCCAACGGCTATTGTCGGGATCTTGTATATATATTACTTGCTTCCAAAACTTATAGCGCGATTCAGGATCGTGATGAGAATTGTCTATTGTTCTGAATGCGTCTGCAGCGCCATCTGTATAGCTTGTGGTGCGGTTGAAGTGGTCGCTTCAAGATAATGTTAGTACACAAAGCGATAAAATATTGAATTTTGATTTGATTATGAATAAAATTCAAGTGAATTGTGTTTTCTTAGGTTCCCGAATCAAAGAAGAGTTGTCTGCAATGCTATCCAGTGGTGTGAAGGCGGAAATTGAGGCGTTAGCGCCGACTGCGGCCGCCCTTTGCGACGCATATTTACCAGCTAAACTTATGCAAAGTAATTATTTGGGTTAAAATAATTATTAATTTAAGTACTTACATCAATAAATAAATTGAATAAAATATTTCTCGTTTCAATCCATTTTTGCCATCTAGCGTTACAAAATGGAATAGTAATTCCAAACATTTCTTCCTTGCCGCAGCATGCGGGTTGGAAAATGGGGGACATTGCGCTTTAAACACTTTTAGCTAATATCACTAGGTGGCGGTAATATCAAAGACACGGGAGCCATCTATTGGTAAGTGTTAGAAACTTTGCACAAGTGACTTTTAGAGGGTGTAATAAAATTCCTAAAGAGGTATACTCTGAACTCCATAGATTAGATCTATGTGGCGCTGTTATACTATGAAACATCGCCGCAAAGCTGTCACTGATAATAGTTGAAAATCCTGTAATTATCGTCGATAATTATTCTTTTTTTATTCCTTGATCGGTGTATGAAATGTGATTGGCTCGTTTTGTTGACATAATTTACACACAACATTATTTAGTTAAAATGCGATGAAATATCAAAATTACCGCGTCAGAGATGGAAAATAATGACTCGACAATATCCAACGACAAGAAGGCAATGAATAAAGCCAAGTCTCATAGCACACCTCCACTGAAACTCAAGAGTGAGCCCGCGAAGCGTAAATCGTTCAACGTGAATGAGGCCGTGCGCTCGTTGGACTTGGCGTTGGGTCGGTTGAAGAAGAGTAAGCTGGTGAACGGGGAGTACGCCGGGGGCAGGCCGATGAGTCCCGCCGCGCAGGGCGCCACCGACATGTTCATGGATATTTGCTCCAGCTCGAACTTCGTGCAGGGTATCGATAACGCTTCCCTCATGTCAATGAATTTCTCCCACTACGAGTTGATGCGCAACCTGTCGCGTTCCAACTGCAACTCGGACGCCGGCGGCGGCGCCGTCAGCGGCAACACGTGCACTACCCGACCCACCACCGCGGACCTGAACGTCAAAGATGAACACCTGGAGCGGTACTTTCGGAGTATCGAGATGTGGTCCAGGAACTACAGGGAAGGCGGTCCGAGTAACTTGCAGGTCGAAATGCCCGAGAAGTAGGTGACGTCCGTTGTGTTGTCTCAAATAAAACCGCCCGATGAACGATTATGTAAATTTCAAAATTTTATTTATTCAAAGAAACTTTACAATAATAACAGAATAATCTCAGAATTTGACAAATGAACCGTACCAATCTATACAACACTGTAACTCTTAAACGAGACGATAAGATTTATAACACTGATTAACAATAACGTAGATTTTTTAGATGATTTTTCTAGGGCCATCGAACGATGCGCCATTGAGTACTACAACTTGCTTGGGTGATAATTGCAGTATCCTTTTAATAGAGACTTCAGTTATGGGAAGATAAATTGTTGTACTCATTAGCGTTCGTCATCAATCTAACCGCTAAGGGAGCAATCCGCGGCACTCTAAAGATACAAGGCGGACACTACGCTGCATCCCAATTGCACTCGCCACACATTGGGCAATATTGGGAAACAAGTTAGGCCTATGAATTATTCAGCTAAGTAGGTAGCAAATTGAAGGTCCGCTATCGATGTCTACTAGATATATTTTGTTTGTCTATAATCCTTGTTAGTTATTTTATGAGTCGAGTGCAATTCGACATTTTTGCAGGGATCCTAAAAACACAGCATTACTGATTCACATTTATACCACATCCATTGAATCTGGATAAACTAGGACGAAAATCTAAATTTATATAGAGTATCTATTGAAGGACATTTCGGTATAAAACAAAATGTTACGTAGCTGCACAGAGTCGGAATAATGAAATAATTGACATAGTCATCACATAGTTCCTACGTTCCTGCATCAAGAATAAGACAAGGTACGGAAGCGTTCGCTGTTCTGGAAGACTAGAAGACATTTCTCGGAGAGGAGTTGAGCTGGAGCGAAGCGGCGTGCAAACGATTAGATCCGTCATTGTGCTAGAATTTAGTAACAACCAGGGAAGAATAATATAATTATCTTCATACAAATACTATATTAATGATTTTAATTGGTGTTATCTGCTGAATATTTCATATTAAACTTATAAGAAATTCAGAGAGCTCTAAATTTACACGAGCTAGCGAACCGCCGTCCGCGGTCGCGATGGCTCGGGGCCGAGCAGCGGAACCGCTTGGCAACCGCCCGTAGGTATCATTATATAACTAGAGAATAACATTTGCTAATCAAATCAATACATACATACAATATGATGTAAAATTTAAAGCACCCGGTTTCCGAACTCTCTCGTAATTTATCTAATTATAAAATCTCAATGTTGTCAAAAAATGTTGTCTGATGTACATCGTAGCCCGTAATATATATTGTCTCTGTTTATTTCATAATACATGGAGAACAAAGCAATATTGTTTATTTTATAATGGAAGAATTTAAAATTAAGTATCTAAATTAATATTAACCTTATGATACTTAATTAATTTTCATAATTACAACGAATTCGATTTCTCTAGGCCCTACGCAATATCAGATGGAGTCATTATAGTTTATCCAATATAATTTAATCCGTTAATATTAAAATTATGCAATAGAAGAATCACAGCATCCTTAAGACCATAACGGCAATTGAAATGAATCTCATCGACGTATCGTATGTATTTAATTATTACAATGATTGTAAAATTTAGACCAAATTGGCAGTCTTACAAACATGGAATGTACGATATGCGTCTATGCAGGTATCCGATAACACTTAACAAATATCGGCAAACGTTTATCTCTATACAACAACAATGAATTAGTTATCTAGTTATGTCACAGTTACGGAAATCAACAACAATGGTGGCCGACGGCCCGCGCCGCCCGCTCTCGGCGCCCGCCGTCCAGCGTAGGCACACCCTATGTTCCATTACTCTATGTATGACATAGACATCACAACTTTGAATATATTGATTTAAAAACTTGGAGACTGCATTACTGAAATATCTATCAGAAAGGCGAATTTTCTAGCTCAATTTATAATCTATTTTGTACAAGCTTATTACTCAAATTGTAACGGTTTGAGTTCTACAGTGAAGTATTCGTTCAGTGACTACGAAGTATCTAGGCTGAACCTTTGTTATGTACTCGTAACTACGCTACCTCCGGCATCCGCCTGACCCATCTTCGAGTGAACCGAGGCCTCGTTTGATTCCAACTTGTACCACTGGGTCCCAGGCTGATCGAAGGTCTTATCGTCTAAGAAGATTAGGAAATGATGATGAGGTAATGTGATGGAGCCAAAGCAGCTAAGGTTAGGGGATGATCAAGGTCACTTCATTTCTAAACATTATAAGTCACTATAAAACGCATTTTACTCTATCAAATTACAGATTAAAATATTTATATTTAAATACATTGTCGCATGAGGTATTTTTAACAACACTATACTTTTTTTCAAATTTAAACATGTCGAATTCCAGTAAAGTAAGATATGCATACAAAAGTTTTTTTGTAAACGATAAGCTTCTCATTTTCTAGAAAGTAATTTAAATGTGGAGCAATTCCAGAATTAAAGCATTTTTTTTATTAACAGAAATGATCCACCTTATTCTGGGTACCAGCTTGGTTCCTTTAAAAAAAAATCGAGGCATGTACGTGTCAGTCATACACAATGTAGGTTCTGCAGCCATTTGAACGAGACCTCACCTGAGATGAAACATATTTTATTTAAGAGCTTCATATTTCTTAGTCGAGACCTTAGTTTGAACACCTGACAAAGAAACCTCAAAATGATTTTAAAATACCTTTTCAACAACACCAGACAAGAAGGGGCGAGCAAACATTAATTTTATTTTTTTCTCTTTCCATACACGGTTTCCTTTCAATCTTTTAATACACATCTTTGTAGCGGTAACGAAAATGCATAAATGTGTAAAATTTCAGCCTTCTAGCCCCAAGTTCCTAAATAAAATTAGGATGGTACTGTGACAGAAGGATATGGCGAAACAATAAGACTATGGAACCCTAAAAATTAGAAATATTGATGTAAGGCTAAGTTCAAAAGGTGCGACTATACAACATGAGGAGATAATACTAAGAGGAATGATAAACTAGAAAAACTTGATAGTAAAAGCGCAGTAGAAAACATATAGGTTCTAAAAGGCTAATTGAAGCTCGGATTTCTATTATTAGTAGGTACCTACAGTTAGACAACAATCTGTATAATCTCACATTACTTTCACGGTGAGTTACTTTATAAACTGTTGATTTAAATGGGTAGTATAATTACCTGATAGAAAAGGATTTTTTTATCATCCATTACTAGGTACAATTAATATCTATCTAGGCTCATATGAGTAGCGAAAGATATATTACGATAGTAGCTGCATGGTGCTGAAGCGAAGTATCATGGTTATATGAGGAAAACTTTATTCGAAGAACGTATCTTACTCTTGTAGTCCGTCATCGCTTGTATCTATCTAATACAAAATCAACCTACTTACTAACGTTTTATTTATTTAATTCATGCAACTCCTCGTAACAAATTACATAATAACTTATCGTTAATCACATGATGGTTCGCACTCAGTCACTGCCGACGTGGACGTGCCGAACGCGAAGCGTCGCCGATCCGAGCGTGGGGAACACATTTTATTAAAGCACTATGTCTCATGTACATATTTACAGGAGTAATTACGATAACAATTGGATGTAGCGCGCCGGCGCGCGGGCGGGGCCACGATTATCTGTCGGGCGGCGGCAGCTTTGTGTCCTCGGGGTCGAGCGAGAGACATTCGCGGAGGTAGTCCTCCATGGACCGGTACACGTGCTCGATCACACCCTTCAGGTCGTGCCCTTCGTCGGCGTACGCCTGCAAATTCAAGACAACAGTGCCGTTCACAACGACAATCCATATCATGGTACGGATCCCAGAATCACCATCCAAAGTTGGCTTGTAAATTTTCAAATAATTCGTGATTCTCATAAGATAATTTATAATAGATATTATTTGTAGCATGTATCATCCACTATTCTGGCATAACTCAGATTGTAGTATATAATGGTATCTGAATAGTTTAGTAGAATAATTGCGATCAAATTGCATGTTATCGTGTCAATCAAGCGGTGCCCAGTTGTGATGCTGACCTGGTATCTGAAGAGCACGCCGGCGTCAGTGAGCGCGCGCGCGAGCTGCAGCGCGTGCGGGTAGGGCGCGCTGACGTCGGCCAGCCCGTGTACCAGGTACAGCGCGTGCGCGGGCACGTGGTGCGCGCGCTGCGACGCGTCCGCCTCCACGTACCCCTTGTAGTTCACCGACGGCTGGCCCAGAATACGCTCCGTGAACGCCGCATCTGGAATACACACACGAAATACTGTACGGAATTGCCCAGATAACAAGTGATCGTCTAAAAATACTAAATTTAAAATGGTATTACAGAGTACTTATGTTCTAAAATTAAAATTGATTAAAACTTCTATATAAATATGGGGGTAAGAATAGTAGTTTAATATTCTTTATCTTAGGACCAGCACATTTTATTAAACACGTAGGTGGAACTATGTAAGTAGCGACCACACACTAGAAGACTAAAACAGGCCGGTTACACACGGCAGTAAATGATGGTACTTAGTACTCACTGTAGTAGAGCCAGTCGGTGATTGGCGAGACAGCGATGCCGCACTTGAGCGTGGACTGCTGCGAGCCGAGCAGCATGGCGGTCACGTAGCCGCCGTAGCCCCAGCCCCACACCGCCACACGCGTCACGTCCAAGAACTTAAACGTTTCTAATAAATATCTGAAAAACAAGAGATTCATATGAAATCTGTGGGGTAAGCAACTACGAATGTAATCGTAACATCAACGAGTAAGCGCACTCGCTGATATTCATATTTATAAGTCCTGAGATGTGACCATGAAACTACGCGTTTTGATGAATTATGCTACGCGCGTACAGTTATGCCACGTACAAAGATTGTACTTGAGCCACTGGAAACAATTCGCAAATTCCGATCTAACTTATGTTTTCTATGGATGGTCATTTGACCATGGCTATGCCTGTCGACTTACTTACATTTCTTAGCCAAAACTTCCTTCTCCTCCGGACATTTCAATTCCCCTTTATTATTGGTCATCATAATAATTTAGAGATAGTACGTGTTTCAGCAAAAAGTTTTTTAATTGTCGGTTGGATTTTGAATCTCTTCAGGGGTGGCCTTTCAAAAATTCTGTGCTAAATGTCGACGGAAAAAAATGCACTCGAAATCTCCAAACGAACCGCACCAGCTCTGCGAGTGCCGCCCTCCATGACAAGTACGAAGGGAGAAGAGGGAGATTATTGATCACTGGGGGATTTTTGTGTTTTTAAGAATATTGGCATGTTGCTAGTATTACTCTACTAGTTGCTATTCTTAGTGGGATGTTCGAGGCAAGCAAGCCCATCTCCTCAAAAAGTTTTACCTAATAACAGCCAGCTGGTCGGCGACCTCGACGCCGCCGAGCCGGCCCCGCAGCAGCGCCCGCGGCAGGCCCCGCGCGCCCGCCACGTCAAGCTTCACGTACACCACGTCGTTGCGCGACGACATGTACGAGCCCCAGTCCACCAGGAACTCCTCGGTCACCTGCTGGCTACCAGGTCGACCGTCACTGAGAAAATAAAAACATTAAGATATAAGTACACTAACCGCATACCATCTTAAAGTTTTTATAAAACTACTTTCAATTTAGTCATAAGTTCTTAATAATAGTTTCACTAAGCTCTGGATAGTTTCACTATGATCGCTTACTTCATGATGGACGGATTTAGTCTTTCGTAAATACTGAATCGGTAGGTACTTATGTCGGAATATCTCGATTCATGCCAAGTTTAATTGACCCCTCTAATAACCGAGACGTCAACTCGGGCCGAGTTCAGGACACTTGGCAAGTGCACGGCTAATATAACGAAAGCCTAATAATGGGACAATAACGCCGCAGTCATGCCAAATACATTTTAAATTTGGCAAGTTCCACTCACAGGAGACATTACAACATGGCTACGTAACGTTATATCATTCGTGCTGTATCTGTAGTTTGAGACTTCGAGTTAGAACAAAACTGAAAACATTAAAGTTTTGTATGCAGGTACTTAACCTTTATTGATTGTATATAACAGAGTTCAGATCGCTTTGCGAATAGATGTAATGAAATAAGAAAGCAGTAACTATATAATGTTTATCTCGACGGCTGAGATAGATTGATATCATGTCTGTGTAATACTACATTTTAAACCAAATCTAGTTCTAGTTTAATGTAGTTTGTGACAAGAGTATTGGTGCTAATGAGGAGTGTACTGACACATGGACGAGCACTGGGAAGGCGGCGTCGCGCAGCTCCTCGCGCCAGGAGGGCGGCAGGAGCAGCTGCACGCGCGCCTTGGAGCCGCTGCCCAGCTGCACCTCGAACGAGCGCCGCGTCGGCAGCGCCAGCTCGCGTAGTCGTACTGATCTGCGGGGAAAAGGACCTCTCACTCAAATACTTAATCGAACTAGATATGGTAGAAGAAAGCTATGTTCAAATTCTGACAGAATAGCGTACAGCTATTCGGTTGTTCATGAAAATAAAATGTGGAACTTCTCTATCAGAACTTTCTTATGTCACAAATCTTAAAAAGAAAAACATAGCAAACATATTTTGGTGAAGGCAATCGAGTGACACATAGGTAAGTAATAGGTATAATGTAACGGGCACTATATATCTGTAAGATAGTAAGTATAGCTCTGCTGTATGTTCTTGGTTTGTTACTACAATAGGGTCTAATTATTTGTCCCTAATGTTCGTTCCACAAACATAAATATATGTTAGTTTATATAATTTCATTAATGGTAACCCAGAGTTGTCAGTCACAATTCAACCCTGCGCACGGTTCGCACGTTTAGAAATGACCTTATTTGTTTTTTATCTAAATACAGTCCGTTCAACTAATTATGTGCGTTTTATTTAAAATAGGACCAGCGCAGAGAATGTCTCTCTCATCCAAGAAGTTTAGAATTCTAGATTCCAGTCTTGATGCGAGTAAACGTTATTAAAGCTGGTTATCTGTTAAACCTACTTTATCATTTGCTATTATGGCAGCTAACAAAATGAAGTACGAAACTTTAACTTACCTATAAGGCCTCGTGTCATATAATATTCTCTCTAGCTTATGTGTTCTGGCGTCGTGTAGGCCAGCCAGCGGGGGGCCTGGTCCTCCGCACTCCAGCACATAGTGCGTTATGCCGAGCTTGGGCCTCGGCGGGGAGAAGGTGGCGCTCCAGAAGGAGCAGTTGGCGTAGTGCAGGCGCGCCGGCCACACGGCCAGCTCGCACGTCAGGCACCGCGGCTCCTCGCGCTCCGCGCGCGCCCGCACCGAGTTGCTGCCGCCGCCGTAGCTCGGGTCCCTCACCACGTACACCTGCCTCTGACCAGGCCTGTCTGCACTGCCTGTCCCAACAAAAAAATCAATTATACCGTTGATTCAAAAAGAACTAGATCCTGGGCTAATTAAGCGCTTATTTGTAATAATGATGCGAAGTCGGGATTAAATAAAATCACAACTATGATTTCGTTGGGAACTTTTCTTTTCAAATTGACTATTAGGGTATAATTCTTGACTTTTACCACGTTATGGAAGATTAAAAACAAAAACTACCGATGTTATAATATTATAGTCCTATCCATATCTTACTCGCTCACAAATCATCAATGACCTAGCCTCTAAAGTCGATTTTTTTTAAGAGTGTAAGTAATTACCTAAATAATATACTAAATGGTTCTCCTGGTCCCACGCCAGGATCTCGGCGACCTCAACCTTCCCGTGGGACAGGACTGCCATGCGCTGGCGCAGCACGTCTACGTGTTTTATATGCGTGTAGTACTGTCCGCCCCCCTCCTGCACAGCCGCTAGCAGGAGGAACGCGCTGCCGTCTTCTGAGTACACCGGCTGCTGATGGACTTCCAACCACGGCTCGTCCGTAGCTTTCTCGGAATGAGTCTGTGAAGCCAATAAAGAAACCAAAAGAATTATTTTGAAAATGGATCGGTAACCCTTTTAAAAATACAATTAACTTATATTAAAAGTGATAAATACCTCTGTGCAAGTCCAATTCGGTGCGTAACAACTGCTATAAACTGTAAGATTCTGCGCACGATTCATCCACACTACACCTACATGAGAATTGTCTTTGCCCACCCACTGGGCTGATATGAGATAATATTCCCTGAAAAGAAGAGTCAAGGTTAGGTAAGTAGCTCTATTGCTATGGATATTAGAATGTTAAAGGGTGAACAATAGTTGAGAAATCGTAAGAACTGTGATCTTCATTACCTATAACACGCACCCCGCTAGAAGGATCCGGTGTAGATTGTAAGGATGTTACTATGAAACCTTGTGTTCTAAATGAAAAAAAGTTTCCTAAAAGGACCCTTCTCAATGTCACCCTGTATACGCAGGACGCGGCTCGTGTGTCGGTACTCTTAATAAAATTATTGATCACCCTTTAAAGAATGGGAAATATACGTACATTCCATCTAACGTACTCGGAGGCCTCACTTCCCACCGTGGTGGTGACGTTGTGTTCTGCACGCATACTATCCATAAATTTACCTTCGGTATCGTACTGCCAGCCTGCAAATATGAAAACATTGACGATGACTTTATGCCAAACATAATAATGTTTATAATATCAACAGACAAACACAGGATATATACACTCCCACACTAACCAACCCTTGTATTATGGGTACTGTACAATGGACTGGGGCGAACCCAGTATATAATACTCATAAAGATACTAAACATCCATGACTCCGGTGCAAGCATTCGTGCTCATCACTCAAAGTTTGTCTCTGAATACGAGCTCAGGAGCCTCGACTCAGAAAGTACACTTACTACCAGCTGAACTACTCAGGTTGCCAAAATCAAAATCCATACAAATCTTTTCATCTAACTTATGCTAGTGGCATATGGGTATTTACTGTGGGATATCTGACAGTGACGTGGTCCGGGAAGACGTTGTGGGTGGTGGCGTTGCCGGGCGGCGCGGGGAAGCCGGCGCGCGCGCCGCCCCCGGCGCCGGCGCCGCCCGCGATGCGCGGCAGCTGCAGCTCCGCTACCGCGCTGTCGTCGTACTGCACGTACAGCACCAGGCTGCCGTCCGACGAGCCCCACATCGCTGACGACACTTTTGTCACCTCCTCTGTGTGGGCATCATTAAATGTAGAGTCATTTTAGGGTTTCTTTTTTATATTTTTATTTATCACTTGCCGCATGGTGAAGGCAAACATCGTAAGCAAACCAGCGCGTCTGTAGAAAGATCACCAAAGCGTTGTAGACTACGACCAAAATCTACTCATATTGCGAATAAATTCACCCAGTATAATGGGAACAGGCTCGCCCCCTATTACATTGCCAACAAAATCAATCAGCGATATGTGGGTACACAGTGCACTGCCTTCCCCTTAGGGAATAACAGGCGTAATGGTGTATATTACACCTGTTATTAGTTACAGATATGTTCTCTTCGTCATCCGAGCCGAGGAGAAAGGTGTGTGGATCGGGAGGATCTACCTTGATACAACCAGTCTGAGACACCGTTGTAGACGCGTCCGGGCGCGGCGTCGGTGGTGAGGCGCAGCAGGGGAGCGCGGCGCGCGGGGGGCCCGGGCCGCGCCAGCACCTCGTTGTCCGCGGCCAGCAGCAGCGCGCCCTCCGCGCCCAGCCACGCCGCGTGCTGCCACTCCCAGCTGCTCTGCCCCTCGCCGAACAGCGGGATGTGGTGGCTGCAATTACATTATAATCATAGCTTGTACCCATGCTACACTTTACACCGCGAGCTCTCTATATTAACTTGATGAGTATAGGCAACCTCACTAAATACATAACTGACAGACGGATTCCAAAATATTCAATATATTCGTACCATAACAGATTTTTTGTACAATTTTAAACTGCTTAAATATTTACGAATACTTAGGTAATTAGTTTATTTTACTAGTTACATTCGCTCTTCTTATTTACATACAAATAGATTATTTTACTGTATTTTGCCCATGTGAATGTGTGTTTGTTTGCGTATTTGAAAGTAGAGCACGGAAAACCGGCAGAACGGTATCGAATATTTTGTACTCGTAAGATATAATATAAAATAACACAGACGGTGCTATTTCATTGAAGTATATATGGCAAGGTCGCAGATATACTTAGTTTTGTTAGTGAAAATAAACATCAAAATATTTGGTATTTTTCCACTGCAGATTCGATTTTAAATTTTGAAGTAGTACTAAGTATCTTAAATTCTCAGCGGTGCAGTAAGGTTCGCCGGTCATCGACAAATATAAAGTATCGCCTTGCCGTCGAGCGTGGCCCAATCGAAGCGCATTAAAATTCCGCTCACAAAATTTGAAATAAATTGGAAATTGCATTCACGTTCCTATAGTGAAATGGATTTCTTCACCCTAGAGATGCCCGATGAAGGAAAATTCAAAATGGAGATGATTTAAAGAGCTAATAAACCAGAGGGAGATGATTCCCTATAATATTGCTTTTTGAAGCGATTTGCTTACCGGATACGATTTTCGAAAGTTTTTCTATGCTATGGTGATATGAAAACTTCAAGTGATTGTAGAATGTAGAATGCCGATGTATTAAAAAAGTTCGGCTAATTAGTTTTTTCAGTGTAGCTATATAAAAATAGATTTTCGTACTGAAAAGATTAATGTTCCTACTTATACCACATAGAAATGAATCGAGATCACGGAAAGTCATAAGTCTGCTTGAGGAAACCGGAACTACCGTCGCCTACATTTATTTCCCCACAATAATACCAGCGCAATTTAATCCAGCCATAAAAGTAACACTTTCTAAAGAATATTAATTTCAAAAAATTAAATACACAGCCAGAACAAAAGGGCTCTCCAACCTTTGATAGCACTAAACAAATGCCACTCTCCGCTGGAGGTGCGGTGACTGAAAACCAATTTGGGACGCGAAATTTAATTTGCAGTCGGAAATTTAATTATGAGAATTTCGGGTCACCCTCAACTGTAACCTTTACGACGTTCGAGAGACAAATATCAAAAGCGACTCACTCATTTGTGACGTCATAAACGGTGTAGTGTGCCGTAAAAGTCCGCCGGTAGACCTGGAAAAGAATAAAAGGTAAATAAAACTTCCACAGCCGTTTTGTATTTAAAAAAAAACAACTAAAAGTTTAACAGTTGATGTCGTACCTCTTTGATATTGTGTTGGAAGAGCACGTACCGCAAGTTCGGGGAGCACTGGTAGTTGCGTACATTTAGCTGCCTCTGTGTTAAAATAGAAATTTTCACCTTAGCGCGAGTGCTGATATTTTACAAAAATAATTATAATATTATTCTGCAGATATACAAATCTTACCTAACACCAGGTTTTGATCATAACTATATTAAATCCAACCATAGTTACCAACGTTAATAAAGGATTGAACTAAAACTAATTTTAAGTGTTTTATCGCGTTTATTTTATGCTTTACGTTCCCGGCGTTTCAGCTTCTTTACAGCAACCATGGTTACGGGAGGACTGAGGTGTTAGACGTTCTAGTGTCATAGTAAGAACTGGGGTACCCTAATATTTAGTTATTTTTGTTTGTTTAAACACAAAATGAACGCGATCAAATCCTTAAAATTGGTTTTATTTAAATGTGTAGTACTCGCGTAAATATAAGAAGTTTATTGAGGACTTTATTGGAATTAATACTATAGAAGTTTTGACCCGCTGTCTTTCGTATACATACAACGCTACATATGTGCAATGTAAGAAAAAATAGTTGCGTACTGTCTCTGTATTGAACCTATTTTGGTTGGTGTTGGTTAAGTATTCCCATTGAGCGAGTAAATATATGTTGTAGTCAAGGCTCGGGTGCGCTCTAACCCAAAGCCTTCAGGGTAAGTGCTGATAGTAATATTGAAACTCTGCTAGACACGACCACTCTACTATCCAACGCGATAAAGATCAGTATTACTTGATAACCTTTAGAATCGTACTTATTTCATATCACAAATATTCGTAAATTGCTTCATTTCCACATAGCATAAAATCTGTATGAAGTCGGCGTACTCAAATTTTCATTTTCCGAAGGGTAAGAGCCGCAGTATAATAACGCCATTATGGAGAATCGGGGATGTCGCCATAAATTTTATAGTAAAGAGCGGCGAAGTAATACCGTGTGCACTTAAGGATCCAAGGGGACTGACGACGAGAGAGCTTGCACTGAGGATTAAGGTTTAAATATACTTATCTAAAGTCTTAATTAAGGTTTCCTCGAATGAGACAGATAAGTAGGTACTTAATTAAAAAAGGGAGCTAACTCATGGACCCAATGCTCGAGCTGAAATGTTTATGAAAATATATTTTCTTAAATCCGTAACATTTGTATGATTTGTTCACATTTCCTAACGGATTGGTGATCACCACCGGATAGGACGCTGAAGAGTTAAAAGCCAGTTATACATTACGGGCAAAGTAAGACAAAGGCCAAAGGACAACATTAAAACTGTATACTGAAGGACATACTAGCGTGTGATTTGTGACGAGCACAGTGAGGCTGTTGTTGAAGGTGTCGAGCGCCAGGAGGCCGCCGTCGTCGGCCTGGTAGACCAGCTGGTGTGAGCTGACCCACGTGGTGGGCAGTCGCTCGCCCGTCAGGTCTCCGTGCAGGAACTCGTCCAGCCGCATACGTCGACCCGACCAGTACAATAGCTCGTCCACATAACTATGTAACAATAGGGTACTATTAATCGAAAGATGTTTTAAAATTGATATTTTTTTCCATCAGATTTTCCTGTATATTTTAAACTGTTTTCCTGATCCCTTACATCCTGCGTCTTATAATATTATATGTAAAAGTGAAACTGACTTGCCACTCACCCTAATAGATAAATTGCAGTGACGATGCCGGCAATAACAAAACTGATGACCATCAAAGAGAATATTATACTCCTCCAATTGTGACCATCTCCTTGATACAAATCCTGAAAAATAAATACACCGGCATTATGTAAGCTCAGTGATTACAAATTCGCCGCTTATTCTACAACTGAATGTTCGAGAAACTGCCTATCATAGTGTATGTAGGTGTGGTACAATGAGATGACGTTTCGTCAACAATCTCCTCGCAGGCGCCACGGGTGTCTAAAAACAGGCCAAGAAATCGGAATTTGATTTATAATTCCGGAAGGTGTCGAGCTCAATGGCGCGATATTACGAGGATTCTGCTAGCGAGGCTATAACTTCGATTGCTCTTTGCTGGGAACATTATGTTTCTTGCGTGATAAATGCGTTTTTTAAACGCCGACATAAATGGTCGGCGTTTAAAAAAGCATTGATTCAGAGACCTTGCGTGGAATAGTTATTCAAGGAGGTTTTGTATAGGTAGTATCAAATACTAATATAACTAGAATACTGTAATATATCATAGGATCGGCCATGCTTCGATCCACCTTATCCAAAATCGCCCACGATTATAAATAAGTTAGGTAACTCCATTTCTATGTTATCTCATGCTGGCTGAACATGGTGGGTCGACGTACTTGTTACCTACGTCACAGCATACATAATCAAAAATGTTGCTATAGTTCTTCTTCTTATTTTTTTACGAAATGAAATGCGATGAAATAGTTTTGAGTCATGAAGGCATCTCTACGAATTTATCTCGCTTTTAAAAAACATGTCATGTCATGTAATTTCTTGTTCTCTCATCTCTCATTAAACTAATAGTCATAAAGGGTATATTACATTATCATATATCTATGACCTAGATGTAGGATATTATACAGGGGGATTCAGAAATGATGATGAGGGATTCTGTACATATTATGACGTCTATGATATTCCTACGAAAATAATTTATGGCAGGATTGACGTACCTCCTCTTTGGTGGACTTGGGGTCGGCGACCTGTAGTGTCTCGTCGGGCGGGAGGCGCCAGGAGCCGCCGCCGCCGCCGCCGCCCGAGCGGTCCGTGTGGCCGGTGGCGTGCATGCGCCGCCGCCGCCGCCGCCGCGCCGCGCGCACCCGCCACCGCGCCGCGCTACGCCTCCGCGCCCGCGCACGTGCCCGCCCCCACGCCCTTTGCTGCCACGCGCGCACTCCACCCCATCACTGAACAACAAAGATTGTAAACATTTTCAAAACGCAAATGACGTTGATTATTTTAGGAATATTCACTGATTAGGTAGGTTAAAATCTTAAAATAATAAATAGACAGGCGAAGAGTGGTTGATCCATAAACT
Source organism: Pheosia gnoma (assembly GCA_905404115.1). Classification (NCBI taxonomy): domain Eukaryota; kingdom Metazoa; phylum Arthropoda; class Insecta; order Lepidoptera; family Notodontidae; genus Pheosia; species Pheosia gnoma. The sequence continues at coordinate 4,102,770 of FR989894.1, read as the reverse complement.
TATATTACACATATAAGCTTACCAGTGGGTAACTCTGATATTGATAATCATAAAAGAATAAGTATGTAAAGCAATAATGAAACGGAAGTAAATACAACTAAATTATACTACTGAACGAAATGAAAAAAAAAATCTTAGCTGTTTTAATTAACTTATTACATTTTTAACCTATTTCTGAACGCTATTATTAGCATAATCACCACGACCATCTCGTTTGTGGTGCAGCTCTCATACGGTATTTATAAAATAAACCCAGTATCTGCACTCGTTAAAGCCGTATTTTCAATAGTATGTGGTCTAAAGGCACAAAGCAATAGAACCGCAATGCGTGCAACTCAACGGTGCAAGTATATGGTCGCTACACCACCGCACACACCGCCACCGCAGCCGGAGCGAGGAAGCTTAGCTATAGCTTTAAAAATCACTACGAGCGGTATCAGCTCTGCATTGTGTGAAATATCTGCACTTTTTTAGCGAACACACTTCGTTATAATGAAAATGTATAAAAATGAACGAATTCATCAACTATATATGTACACTATGATGTAGCTTCTCATCAAAGTTTTAGCTTGAGTGGTCGTTCATTCGGGCGTAATTGTATCGCGCGTTACAAATATCCGCGAATGAGCTAGGTATATACGAAGACTTAAAGGAATGTTCTGTTTTTTTTCCTATTTTAGATGTCTATTAAAGAAACTCATTTGTTCCATATATGACTATTTTTTACGTTGATCCATATAATTGAAAAAAAAGTACCCAAAATTGTATTAGTTTTTTTATTTTGCCATAAAAACTGCTGTAGCTAGTAATTTTATGGAAAAGGCAGCCGCAGTCGAAGATTTTTCTTTCACCGCTTCTATGAATAAATATTTTGAAGGCGTTAAAATAACTGTAACTGTTGCGCCTGAAACGGCGTGTCAATACGATACATGAAGTACCTATCGTTGGAGAGCCGCCAATACGGGCGCGCTTGCAATAGTTTACACATTCGATCGACGATAACTTTACGACTTCGTTTAACTATTATTTCAAATGTTATCTCGTTACGATTTTTCAGATAGATATTGTTTTTATTACTGAAACATTTGGATCGGTCAATCGATATGTTCAAAATATATAATCGTAAAATGAATGGCAGCGTAAATTGCAGAGTATATGCGTTACGAGTTGGGCAGCGTGCCCGTAAGCCGCCCGCCGTTGCGCGGATCGCGCAGTTTTGGCAACAAATATTGATAATATTTCTTCTTCTTGTGATGAAGCTGACTGAGAGCGTTCAATATAAGGCTTAAGTCAGGAGATTGAAGGCGAGGAAACTATCTAAAATATTGGCTCGGTTTGCAAAACATCAATTAATTTAGCGGCTTGTTAAAACTTAACACTTTTGCGATAACTTATCCGGATAAGTATGTTGTTGTAAAGCGAGTCTTGAACGAACTTTCCAGCTTAAGTTGCTGCAGCGGGCTCAGATTAATGGCGTGCAATGGACTAAAGCGCCGGAGAAAATGGGGCGAAGGCCCCAATTTTGGGCATTAAACATGTTACTTATAATTATCTCCGGGCGGGCTTTGAGACCGTTTCAGTCGAGCCATAATAGCCTCGCCGCGGCTTCGAAGGCTCTCGAGATTGGCTCAGCTGCAATGCGGATGTTTAGGAATGGACCAAACTTTCTTGTCATACATACCATACATGAAAATAAATGTCATCACGCCTGCAACCCCCGAAGGGGTAGGCAAAGGTGTTGTCAACCCATATTTCACCGATGGTATTTTTCTTTATGGCTATAGAGATTGATTGTTCAGAAATGGACCAATGTTTAATATTTACCGATCAAGTGAAATTAACATAAAATATGTGATCGGGTCTGCCATTTTATGGTGTCTAATAATTTGATTTATTTCTTTATAAGCTACTTTTGGTAAAACATTTTACACTATTTTTGTTACACCTTATATTCTTTAGTTTGTTTTTATATAATATTTCGTCAAACACGTCGCCTTATACTGGACTGTCAGCTTTTAAATTAAGAGTTATAATTAAATTATACTACTTAGTCTATGTAGGTAACTTCTCATTTAGGATCTTAGGATCTTCATATGCAAAAGTTAATTTAAATTCTCTTAAACTTGAGAGAACTAAAATTAACTGTTGCATAAGAAAAGTGTTGTTGTTGAAGATATTAAATATGGAGGCTAGGTGGTGCAGCGAGTCTGCAGTGGATGATTGACAATCACACATGGATGGGAAGAATTTATGGCGATAATTAAACAGGGAAGATTAATTATCACGGTTTCACCGTCATTCGACAACTTCGTAGCGTCGCGTACGAAACAACTCTTTGTTTTAGAAATCTTAGTGTTAAACTTGCGTGATTTCCAACTTTTAAACTAAAAACTTTAACTGTTTAAAGTTGATGTAGTTTGTGAACGTGTTGTTTCCGTGTTTGGTATTAGATGAGTTTCGCGATTTATAATCTTACCAGATAGCAGCTATGTTTAAAGGATATTATGATCTTGGGTAAAGATTTAAAGTTCAAAGTCCAATCAATGATTCGAATGTTTAATGCCTAACGTCACCATATGTCTTGTATCACAGCTTATGGGACAAAATATTTATGGCAAATGTGAATTGCAGTGAGTTTCATAGGCCCGCACAAACAGCAGGTGATACATTTCAAAGAAAAGCAGAACCTGGAACGCAAACGTTGAGCGCTTTCCGTCAGTCGGGGCTCTAAGGGCCTTAGGAAAAATTATTAGAAGTCTAAGGAAACAAATTATTATTCATATAAATTATAGTTTGCGAGTTTCTTGTCAGTTTCACTGTAATTGTATTTGTGTCTTTTTAAATCTAGATTAGTAGCATTGTGTCAAGAGTGTGTCCTGGCGGCTTGCCAGGATCTAATTCAATTGTAATTGGTCCACCCAAGGGCAGGCAGTTAGTTTCGCGTGATATAAAACGCAAATGAGGGTTCACACGTTTTTTATGTATCTCGTGCTTTTATTTTGTATAGTCATATACTGGGTACATAAATAATATATTTTGTTATAGGTATCTACTTCCCTGAAAATCTGATACGTTTAAGGCGACATACACGATCCGGATCCATTAAATAAAATCGTGTTAAACTACTCCAATAATTAAACTGTGTTAAAATTGTTGAATGAATTGGTTTCCGAACTGAAACTTGTTACTTAATGAGAATTACGGGATCAATTAACTTGGATAAGCGATGTTCACGACATTCATAAAGAACGATGATATAGATTTGATATTTTGCTCTACTGCGAATGATTTGGAAGCTAAATGGTGGACACTATCTATTTATTACATACGTTTTCTATTGACCGAGACTTAAGTTTTTTTTAAGTTATTATACATTGCATAAGATCATGATCATGTCATCAATAATATAATACTGATCGTACGGTAATTATGACCGTATTGTAAGATCTATGGGTCGATGACGTTATTGTTTGATAAAAAAATCGTCAAACGTAATGATAAAGATGTTATAGGGACTCTGCATTTGAAACTAGCAGTGTGCAGCCAAAGTATATAATATTAGGTAAAACATGAAGATGTACAGCAAGATGGAGATGACAAAAATATGTGACAACCTATTACACTTTTGTTTTAATAGACCATAAACTAAATACTTTATTTACAATATTATAACAAAAGAACCTGTAAGTTTTACATAGCGCTGTTATTAAAAGCAACATAAATTAGTGTATACTTAGTGATAGATAAATGGGAGGTGTTCCGGCAAGACCTGACCGCATTTCCAGCTAATAACTTAATTTCTCGTAGCTGGGAGCCCGCTCCCACACATGAATAGAGAATTATATATTAGAGGAATTTATATTATTTACATCATTCCTGGAATATAGAATATTTCATGAATAAACATACACAGTTACGAATGCGGTATTGCGCTTTTCAAAAAATCCGTTTGCACAAGGCATTTGCATTTATTTCATATGCTGTACGTACCTTATTAGAAGGCATCTATGTATAGGTAACATGTAGTATTATATACAACGAGAATAATTATATACATCGTATTAATAATAGGATATATAATCTAATTCTAAAGGCTATACAGGATTTATTTAAATCTAAGTTTTTGTGCTACCCATTGAAATAAAACTATATTTTTTTTGGATTTTATCGCTTTAATTTTATGTTTTTACGTGACCATGGTTGATGAAAAGCAGCCGAAGCGTCGGGAACGTAAAAACATATAATGAACGCGATAAAATCCGAAAAAAAAAGTTTAATTACCATGTGTAGTATTCGCGTAAATATAAGAAATCAATTCTTTTGCTACCCTTCGGTTGGATTATAATTTTTAACGAGTGTTTATGATACGTACTTACCTACTCATTATTCTAATGATAATTTATCCGTAACAATACTACTCACAATGCAACATTGACGGATGATCAGATAACTAATCTCCAGGGGCTGCATGGCTCCAGGCTCCGTATTAAATAGGATAGCCCCCAGATAGATCCCAACACGGCAAATTTTTAACACTGTATTTGGTTCACTAAATGATTGTTTGAAAGGCCTATAGATACGAACTAAAGATTGGTTGAATCTGATAGATTAGCTCTATTTCGTAAGTGGTATTATATTACGATCTACGTATCATTACCTAACTTAAGAACAAACTCACACGCTTATCGACTAGGTATACCTACGCTTAGTGGACTAATACCAGTATCTCATAGAAGCCTGTTGCTTGTGTGCTGTTTGCTTTTGCGGTTTCCAGTGTGTTGACACAATTAGCCAGCAGGATACAAAAGATAATGAATGGAAAAACTTACCATTGTACCTTGTAATTAATGTAGTTAATTTCCATACTTTAACCACCTAACTGCCTATAGATAGTGACAAAAAAAACCGTTCAATATTACCAAAGGATCTTATAACATAATGGTACCACTAGAAATTTGAATAAATGTCATAAAATATATTTCACAAATGCTCGCTATCGGCAAAAAGTGATCCAGGAATATAGTCCATAAAGGGGTGCCTTTAATAAATGTAATATCGTCGAGGTGGGGCGATGGCGACATTCATTTTCCGCGGTAGTGTCTCCTCTGAAGGGGCTTACCGGGATTTGCTTGCCATGAATACGACTCAGCGCTATTTATACTTTATATTAAGATAGAAAGCGTTTCCACTTGAACTTGACACGATCAAAGTGTTCAGTTTCCACTTTTGAAAAGGTTGTTATTAGTTGGTGATGAGGTAAAAGTTCCACTAATCATATTATGATTGTTTGTTGTGAATAATATTCATTTGATATTACTCACATACAAAATAAAGATATTTTATTATTAGGGGTATTCCCCTATTAATAAAAATGAAAATATTATCCCGTAAGTAAATTGTGAACAGTAAACGTTACTTTATTGCCACAAATCACATACTTAGTTCTGCGGATTTAATTAGGGTAAACGTATGATTGCAATGATGATCAATTCAGTTATAATCAATGTGATAAGCCAGGTTTCATCGATTACAAAAGTAGATTTTTAACATATTCAGAAAAATTGAACCAACATACGAAAATAAATCTCTATTGCTTCACGGATCACCGTTTCGCGAATGACTCTAGAATAGTCATTCGCGAAGCGGTGTTATTCATTTTCAATTCACGATTATATGCGATATGCAAGTCATTTGCATGTAGCAGTGATATAAACAATAATCCGCGGTAGGCCGAGCCAACCTCTCAGCTAAGTTATGGTAATCTGCTTCTTGAATATTATTATCTACAATACCTCCCTCTAAATCATGACTGTTCCGCTTCCCTTCGCTTTCATTTTATGCTTTGTGTGTGTCGTTATTTATGGGAATACCTTTGTATATTTTCGGACGAAATTTACGTAACAAGATCTCGCAGGCGAGCGTGGTGCGGCACCGTGTTTGCCGATGCGCTACTGTAGACAATTTGCTTGCTTTATTTATATTTTCTGTTTTTATATATGTCTCGCAACTGACATTTAATTGCAGTTACAGTTGAGGAAAAACAATATTTTTCCAAAAAGGTTCACAGTGAACATTTACGCTTGTATAGACAGTAAAGCAGTCCTAGGTATCGTGTCTGGGTGTGGTTCTGTTTTAATTAAACTTTAACACATTAAGTTTGATTATATACAACAATACCAACAGACAGTTCTATATGTTTCTACAGGTCACGATGATATTTTCTATGTGTGGCTATATCACTTGATTTGGAATAATATATTATCTCAGTTACCCAAATGCAACGGGATGCGAATGCGACAGGAGCACACAAACCCTTCGGCCGGCGTGTCGTCTGTCACGTCAGTCGCAGCACGCCGGCAGACACGTCACGTCAAGCCTCCGGGCCCGCGGCTACACCGCGCGTGCCAGCTCTGTCACGCTTATCGCAGGAATGATGGATTATTTGCTGTTACCGTTTTGACTGACTCAGTTTACAGTACAATTATAAATTCGGACCATCCCATTTATTAATTATGTAGGTATCCACCTAATAGAAAAACGATGAGTAGGTAGTTTTATTTGCTTGATGTAGATACCTACTTGGCGATTCCGCTACGTTACTACATACCTAGAGTGCAAGATAATGGAACAATCTTGTTACCGTTTAAACAGTTCAAGAGTGAATTATCTGAATTCTGAAACGATCAGCCGCGAGAAAGAAACGGGTCCATCCATAAAACATGCGGTGACCGCCACCACCGCCACCACCGGCGTCTAATGTACGAATAATGTAATATTTACTTAGTAAAGAACATAAAAACAAACAATCGAGCAAAACAGCCTGTAAAATTTTAATAATACATTTTGTCTGTATCTCCGCGGGTAATAAAAGCCCGTTTTATTTTTTGTGGTTCGGGTTTTTTTACACCACTCCTGGGGTACAGTGACCTTTTCTCTGCAAAATTGCACTTTTGTGTAATACTGGTTAGAAATTATGATAAGTTTATACCTCAATTAAAAGGTATGATGTTGGGTGGATGAATGATTCTTCCATCCACACAAACAAGACAATGACGATGTTAAGCCGCATCCCTAGTTTTCGGGCCCATCACTAGCAAATGCGGACAGCGGGCGGCCATCATTAATTTGCAAGCCATCACCAGCGCCACCCCGGGATAAACTATTTGATTATTTTTACCTATTGATTTCTTATATTTACTAATAAAATAATAATAAAGAATACTACACATTGAAATAAAACTAATTTAAGGATTTTATCGCGTTTATATTATGTTCTAGTGTCATAGTTTGAACTGGGGTGACCAGCTCAAACTCACGGACGTCATCCACCTCAGTCCTCCCGTGACCATGGTTGCTGTAAAGCAGCCGAAACGTCGGGAACGTAACAAACATAATATAAACGCGATTAAATCCTTAACATTTGTTTTGTTTCAATATTTTTTGCCTAATAACATGACTGTATTTTAACAATAAAAATAAGGAAAAGAGATTGGAGTCAGAAGGAAACTCATTTTAATTATACGCCTGGCTGGCGATGGTTTGTAAAGAACAGAACAGACGATGTAAGATAACCCGCCACGCGGATATCGTATACGTTACTCGCGAGGTAGAGATGGGAGAGTTCTTCTCGCTACACCGATGTATTCTCGTTTGAATATTTATAATGTTCCTGAAGTTGATTTAGAGCGGTTAATTTTAGTACAAGTTCGTTAATAAAATAGTTAGCACTTCAGTTTGTGTATTTATTTGATACGAACAGATGTTGGAATTTAACGAGAAACGATAATTTCCGACGCAAGCGTAGACCTAGCAAATTGGAAAATTGTTTCGCAGAATTTGCGTTTATTATGTTTGAAATTTAACTGGACTGTTAAGAAATCTTTGTAATTACTAGACTAATTGTACTAAAACATAATTGAATCTAAAAATCTACCTTGTCTAACTAAATCAAATATGTAACGAATGTAAAGTCGGTGCCAAATAAACAAACGGCGATCAATAATAAAAGTATATGTACTTAGTAACGAGATGCGCGGACCAATTTTTAGGTATAGTCTTTGGCGCGGACCGGTAATATTCGACTAAGTTTTTTGTATGGCACTGATCTACACTCGTTACATATTTAGTTCAGTTAGACAAGGTAGATTTTTAGATTCGATTTTTTTTTGCTTTTCAGTTTTTTGAAGACGGTTTTTTTGTGTTATTTTTTTCTATAAAACAAAGTCGTGTTAGTTCCACCATTTATAACTCAAGAACGGGTAGTGCGATTTTTTTTATTTATCTCCGCCCCCAATAGCAAATAACTATTAAAACAAGGGAAACAATCACAAAAAATAATTATAAAGACAATTAATTCTGAGGCGGTACGAAGTTCGCCGGGACAGCTATTACAAATACATAAATACAACTATGTAATTTTTATAAGTTTACCAAGGATTATGTTGTTACAGCGACAAACTTATTTTCAAATGGCGCTGCTTGATGACATTCCAATGTTATTACAATAGGGACCCGAGACAAGTCTGAGATAGATGCGAGCATTCAGACAGGCTAACGATCTTGTTAGTAGCGGCTGAGCGAGCGAGCAACCCGCGGGTCAGGGTAATGAACTGAGATTGAGCCGACTCAGATTGCAGCTCTTGAAGCTGTAGGGTAAGCTGGAACTCCTAATGTAATCATAAAGTCATCGAGAAAGCATTCTGTCGCTGTCATTCTTATTTGTAAAATCTGTGGTGTAAGCGAAACGGAAGACGCTAACGTTACCGTTACGATAACTAAAAAGGTTATGGCTTGAGTTACCTAGTCGTAGCTGCTACTACTGGGTTTGGTTTAAATTTTTACAATATCGAATATCGAACGATATTTTATGTATTACCTTATTAATTTTAATTGCTAATACGTATTTTACAGTTTTGTATTCAAAAGTACAAGTCCGCATTTTATATTTGGAAAAATAATTGAGAAAAGCATGGCGTCAGGGAAAACGCCTAACGGTAAAAAATAAAGTATAAAGTTCGTGGGAACACAAAAAGAAACAAAAGAATCCAAGTTGTGGGATGTGCAACATCCACGCAGACAATTTAAAAACAAATTAACTGGCCAGCATTGTAGCAATGCGCGAGAGTAATAGAAAGGACAAGCCCATACATGGTATCACTTATTTTTCTCATGCATCAACAAAAAAGAATAATTCCTCTGGGAATCTAAATATACCAACAGATAAACTAGCATGTATAGCAGGTACTGTTGGATCTACGTGGTAAGTAGTTGGGGTTTAGTGCAGATAATAAAACTATCTTCGGAGCGTACATTCAAATCGATATCAATATAATTCTGGGACGGCGCACCACGTTATAAATCAAATGGATATTATTCTGAATGATATCGAACATGAGTTTAACAGGATAAATAGCGCTTTTAGATAGGAAATGTGTAGCTGAGGCGCGATACACAATTTCAATGAACAGAAAATGTCTCCGGCGTCAGGTCTTGAAATATCCCTCGGGAAACCAATAATAACATCCGAGGACTCGATGGAGTTCTATTACGTTTTATAGCTAGCTACAACGGACAATTTTATAACTTATTTTGCGTAGTACTTACCGCCTATAATGTTGTAGATGTAGATATAAATAGACACCAGAGTGAATCATAAAAACAAAATTATGATGTACGCGAGTTTATTTACGCATGTGTGCCGTTAGTTTTTGTACTTTCCGTAATATTTTTTTCGTATCGAAAAGTAATATAACTCATCAACAAGAGAATCAACGTACCTAGAACTTATGGGTGTAACTACCAATTTCTCTATTCGTTTCTTATATTTACGCGAATACTACACATTGAAATAAAACTAATATTACGAATCTTATTGCATTTATTTGAATATATATATATATATATATATAAAAAAAGGAAAAACATAAAATAAACGCGATAAAATCTGTAAAATTAGTTTTATTCCAATACCAATTTCTCTGTTTGATAAGAAAAAGGTTTATCTTATTTGCTGCGTTTTCTGAACTAATTAATTCGATTATTCTAATCAATTTTGTACCCTTTTGGTTCCGAATTGTTCCGCTAACGTCGCTATCGTTACCAATTTATCTATCAATCCGTGCGTGTCAAATATATACAATCTCTGAGCGATATTCAACAATCTAGTCCAGTAATGTCCTCTATTTCGTCCACGAATCAGCAACTTGTTGCCGGCCACACTGCATCGTAAAATATGATACTGCGCTATGATTGTTACATTTGTTTTACCTTTTTATCGGCTGTTGCGGCACGATATTAAATATATTGCCTGAAACCTATGACATCATCAACGATAAGTTTATCGGTTAATAATGTTTAGTTATTACTTTTCTGGGCGCATTGAAACGCAGTATGTCTACACTGTCCCTTATCTAGCAGTAAAAATAAGTTAATAATTTTTGTTTTCTAGTGAAATTGATTGGCTTTTCCTGTGTGGGACGGATAATTCGAATTTTGTAAGCTGCTTTAAAGCTTGACGTTATTTCACATCAGGGCCCCAAGTCTGCTAACACAATCGATTCATAATCGAACAGCAACCGCATAGTAACTGTCACTTTTGACAGATATCCCATACAATATCTGTCAAAAGTGACAGTTACTATACGGTTGCTGTTCGATTATGAATCGATTGTGTTAGCAGACTTGGGGTCCAGCTCTTCCATTTAATATAATAATGTCACGGGGAACAGGCTAGCTTAGTAAAACTACAAGCAGTGTTCATATAAAAAAACCTCCTTGTCTGCCTTTTTCAAATATATTTCATTGTTACAAGAAAAAGGCAGGCATAGGTACCACAAGTCCCTTAACTACATCACTAAAACGTGTGAATTCAAAGAGTTTCAGTATACGATCGCAAGGTGTAGGTACTCAATGTCGCAAAGGAAAACAAGATAGCGAGCGTGTACCGGGCGTACTTAATGGCCGACTTGGGACGCGATCCTGGCGCAGGCGGGAACAATCAACCTCCCGCGGGTCAATTCCCAATTTATTAGAATCAGCGATTAGGCTCGCGGCGGAAAACAAATAAAGCAATGTAACCGACACAACGCTCCGAATTTAATTCAATTAATACTCATTATTAAAATAAAACTAATTTTACGTATTTTATCGCGTTTATTTTATGTTTTTTACGTTCCAAACCAAGCGCACCATTGCAAGACCTCAAGACACTCTTGAGTACTTTCTGCGTAGATCGAACCGCAAACAACAACTAAACATGAGGTACCTCAGTTCAAACTATGACACTAGGACGTCAAACACCTCAGTCCTCCCTTGACCATGGTTGCTGTAAATTAGCCGAAACGTCGGGAAAGAAAAAAAACATAAAATAAACGCGATAAAATTAGTTTTGTTTTAATGTGCAGTGTTCGCGTAAATATAAGAAATCAATATAACACTAACGACCTATTAAGTTTGTATATTTATTTACAGTATCACACTCATTATTTCGTATGTGGAGTTATATGAAGTATCTATTCGCGCACATCTCTAGGTACGGTTGAAAAGCGTTTAAATTAAAATTGGAATAGCAACAACAAACTGTCTTCCTTCCGGTACAGTCGTGTAGAGGTACGGCTCTCTGCTCTTGTCTGTGATGGTTATAGTTTTCATTCTGAATAAATAATGTAGGATTTCGAGTCGCACAATAGGACTGCAACTTCGCACGGCCGCATAACTTTGTGTTCATAAAACAACATTTTACTGCGTTCGCGGTGGGAACGCTATCTCGAGTTTTTGAATTTCTCTTAGGTATATTCATAGAACTTTATGTTTGTTGCATTTTTTTAGTCACACAAATGTTTGTAGAAATGTACGTCTATTGTTTTTATTTTCAAATTTACTATTGTAATAAATTAGTTCTAAAATAGCAAAGACTTTTAAAAAAAATAGGCTACCTTAAAAAAAAGGTTATTCACTTTTATATAATTTGCTTTCAAAGTAAATGCTCGCACACACAGCAGTATAGCCTCAGCTAGGCACTTGTTTTTATTCAATACAAAGCTATTCTCCGAATCTGATTCAAACATAGATCACGATAGTGAGCGTTCCATATTTGATAAATCCACCGGTCCGTGAAATAAAGCTTCTGTATTTAAATGAAATGAAACGGTCCATTTTTTTATTTCCAGCTTTTTTTATTCCACGATTATTTATGACTATGCGAGCGGGAACAATTCTGAATTGAAAATAAATTCCTGTCCATATTCTAGTTTTATTTAGGCTCTTTTCCCGAAAATTAATAAAGCGAAGATATAGCTCTTTGAGGATTAAAAAATAAGTTTTAGAATTGTTACTTATTGCTCAGGTTCAAGAAACGTTTTTTGGGAATCCAGTTTTTGCAAGATATCATAATTTATACTATTAACATTACTACGTGGTACGTTGCGAGGGTACATCTGTGTGGTGCGGCGGCGGGGCGCGGCGCAGCGCAAGATCGCACTTAGCTAATAATGACTCATCGTAAGGGCCCCAAGTTAGCGTAATAACATTTTATGAAAATCATAAACACGATGATATATTTTTTTAAATAATGTAAACCATAGTCAAGTTACTTATGTACGAAATAAAGAATCCTGCAGAATCTCTTTATATGTGATACTTTAGACCGACATTTAAAAGTCATTAATGTCCAATTTACACAAGGACAGTACACAAGTGTTTTTTAAATGATTTCTCTAGAATAGCTAATCCAAGGGATAAAGAGGATCTACGACTTTCTGGTTATACGAGTACATTGTGCGTTTAATCGCAGAGCGTTCTAAGCTTTTCTTTTACTCGCTGCTTTCGTGGCCTCACCACAATGTGGAAAAATATCCATTAGCTAGCCACTTTGTTTGAGCTATCGCTAGCTGCTAACGGCTGGTGTTTATAAAGCTTTCCATTTAAATTATGTGACCGTCTCTCTATCAGACGAAACACTTTCTAAAAAATAATTCAGTAGGTATGTGTGAAATTGTCACATTACATATACGAACTTAAGCGCCTATAACTAAACTTAATCTATCGACAACGTTATCAATGGAGAATTATAAAAAAGTACTAAAACTATTACGACTATTTAGGAGTTTATATATATATATCACTCTATTGCTCCATTACTTTAATAGTGGGTACAAGTTTTTTATTGTTGGTTGCGGTTGGCAACCAAATATAGCAGTAAATAAAATGTCGCAATAAATAGTAAGAACAAATATGACGATCGAGTTGTTAAAGCTGAATCGATTTACGAATAACGAATCGATTTGCCGAATTGTCACTGATCGCGGGACAACACTTTTTGCACCCGTCCCATTTATTGTGATATGTATGAATTGTTTTAATGGCGATTCATAGGATGGAAAATTCAGCTATAACTTTAGGGAAAGTGGAACGATCACATACACATAAACAAACGTAGATCTGGAGTTCAAAATGATATCTATTTAACACTAAAATAGATAATACACTGCGGCCAATATTAGAACTCATTGCCTGTGTCGGGATCTCTCTTGAAGAACCAGTAACTAGCAATTAGAAAATTATACATTGATTGTATTTACGCGAATACTACATATTGAAATAAAACTTATTTTAAGGATTTTATTGCGTTTATTTTATGTTTGACCTCCCGTGACCATAGTTGCTGTAAATCAGCAGACACGTCGGGTACGTAAAAACAAAATAAACGCGATAAAATCCTTAAAATAAGTTTTATTTCAATGTGTAGTATTCGCGTAAATATAATCCATATTTGCTCTATGTGTGTTTATACTAAGAACTGTCGATTTTAGCAAAATCAATTTCTTTAAACTAAAAAAATCAATTGATTACATAAAGTTCCAAATCCAATATGAATTTGCTGCGCTCATTAATTTCGTTAAACTGCTCAAGTTAAGAAATGTAATCTTATAATCGCTAGCGCGTGAAAATTGCATTAGATAAATTAAACTTTCGTTAGTACGCAATCAAATGTGTGTATACATAAATAAAATTTTATGAGAGCCGTATATGCCGTGTCGTACACACGTCGTATATTTGATTTCCCGAAATTTCAGTGGTTGACAATTAGTTCATATAAATAATATGGCACTTTAATTAGGTTATTAATGAGTCGACATCAAGCGACCGAACACGAACGAATGCCTCCTTTCCTGTCTTTGTTGAACGCGATGTAAATTAATTGTAAATGTCTGATTGGGAATATTAATCGGTTTCCCGAAAATTTCTCGTCGAAGTTAGATGTCGCAACAATAAATTATACTCAGCCCTGGCGAAAGTGGCTTAATTTTCTACCCGACTGCTGACGAAGAAGAGAAATATAAAATTTGGTAAAAAGGTTGGTGTTACGTCATTTATTAATAAAAAAAACGTATGTACGCGTATACTCGGTGTCCCGCCTGCCATCGCTAATAACATTAAAGTAGTTATCGAACAAAAAACATTGGCATACTGCATTCTACGTTGCTGAAATCAATTTATAGAGATTCTTTTTTTCTTTTCACTGAAGTCTTTTTGCTTTCGGGTTTTTTTACAGTTTGTCTTCTGCATCGTCTGCAGGTTGTGTAAAGCAAAATGCCACCTACAGTGAAATTTTGCTTGCAATTAGTTTCGCGTTCAATGGATCTCAAAGCCAGTGCCTTCCAGTTCGAAGGCGTTATTGTTGTGAAAATTTATGTTGGAGGCGTTATAAACGATACGCCTTTGTTTTAAGTGTGCCGACGTGAATCGGGAACACTTCTGGCACAGTCTATAACTAAACAGAATAAGTAAGTACCCAGTTAGTATTCCGTGCTTCTGTAGTGTATATACAATAGTGCCTCCCTACAGATCACAATTTTAGACACAAGGTTTCATAGAAACATTTACCCCTTGCAACCTACACAATCAGTACTGCAATTAAATAAAGACGTCTTTTTAAAATGACCGATTCATGTATGAGTTTTTTAAAATCTATGAATGCCGATTTTCTAACTTATTTTTAAAATCCATGACATCGGTTCTATAGAACATATTATGCTATCTCTTATAGTTGCAGATGTACCCATTTTGACCCATCTCGATGTTACACCCTTATATTGGCACTCCTTACATAATTTTAAAGCATGCTACAGTAATCTTAGGTGAAATGACCAATATACCTACAAATATTTAGGAAGTCTTGCTCATTGAAATATAAGCCAAATTTTACGGATTTTATCTCGTTTATTTAGTTTTTTACGTTCCCGTAAAATTTATTATATTTCAATGTGTAGTATTCGCGTTAATATAAGAAATCAATAAGTCTTGCTTAGAATCTTTCATGTACCAAAATCGAGCAGATCATTCTGGTCTGCCATCACAAACGCCGCCACTGTGGTTGTTTGCGTACCATTGTATGTAGCATCGTTATGCAATAAAGCGTACGCATTGCTACGAAGACAGGGGTTCAAGAGGTCGGAACTAATTCCCCGCCGCGGCTGCAGGCTGTAATTTAATTAGCCGGCAATTTCAGCGGCGGCCGCCTTCGACGCCGCGCGGACGTGCAGCGAATGCCGCGCGCCCCGACAAATTTCATTACACCCAGTTGTATGCACGCCCGGGACCGCGGCTGCTTACACCCTTTGCAGGAATATTTTCACATAAATCTTTGCAGGCGATCTGCATTCTCTACATAACTCCTTTTAGCAAGAACATCGAAGCAATAATATTCAGTAATGTTCATAAGCACTAATGAATAAATGTCGTCCGATAGACACACTAACAGTACCAAACTAAATAGCGCTTGTATTCTGGTGACCATACAAAAGGCTGGGGTGATTCAGAAGGAGTATACTAACCTTTGCGCTTCTTGAGCATTTATAATTTCGATACCTTAATTTTTGTTTAATGAGTGTGAACTCATAAATATATAATAAACACGACCGTATTTTTTTTTGAGAACAAAATTCATTTTTTTAATTTAACTTACGTAAATTAAACCTACAGATATTGATTACAAATGCCCTAAAGATGCACAGGTTCAAGGCTTGGTATACGCTTTCTGAATCATGGGAGACGGGCATATGCCTCGGGCGAGACACGCACTGACCGAACGAGCAGAGGCAGCCTCTCTAGGCTACTCGGTCAATTGATACACGACTGTTAAGTATCCGCAAGAGCACTCCTACAGAATACAATAGACACAAAGATAAAACCACGATAAGAAGATTCCTGCATCAAAGGCAGTGTACATATGTTTCGATGCCTGAGAAGATAATACAGAAATCTTAATGTGAAAGCGGTCCTCGTCAACTTAAGCGTATAACATTCAAATCCCAGACAGCGTTAAGTCTCACCTCCACGGCAACCTCTACTCGAAACCTGCTGGTGTATACTTATATTCGCAACTTGTAAGATAACGTAGTCTAATGTTTAAAAGGACAAATTGAAAATGCCGGCGGCTAAGTGATTGATTTAACCGTGGCGCTTTGTCGGGGCGCACTATCAGGACTCGGGCGAGGAGATAAGGCCCATAAATCACGCCAATAAAAACTGGCGGTGGCAGTGAACTCTGCCGATAACAGACTGGCTACGGTACAAATAAACTGACTTTGAGGTTCGGCTGATCGGATTGAATTGACAGGTCGGGCTGTGGTGCATTGGACCAAGTTTATTTTTTGGAACAGTTCAGTTAAGTATGGAACCTATTTCAAACGAAATGTTACACTTAAAAAAACAAGATACCCACGTGCCCGGCTCAGACCTGCGTCTAGGCCTGCCACTTGGGCGTCTTGCATTCTGTGGGACCTAAGTGGTGGTCGTTTTGGTTTATCTATACATATAAATAAAATTGGAGTGTCTGTTTGTATTATTAAAATAACCGCTTTTTACTAAGTGCATTTGGATGTATACACGTTACCTATACCGAAACAACATTTTTTACAATTTTTGTCTGTCTGTCTGTCTGTTTGTTTGTTCCGGCTAATCTCTGAAATGGCTGGACCGATTTTGACGGGACTTTCACTGGCAGATAGCTGATGGAACAAGGAGAAACTTAAGCTACTTTTATTTTAGAAACAAAAAAAATTGAATCTCACGAAAAAAAAATTAAAACCAATGTTGCAGCGCAGCGCCGGATTAAGTTTGATAGCAACAAACTGCAATGCGTCCCGCGGGCTCAGAATGGGCGAGCAGGCTGTTGTCAACGGTTGTCTTTGTTAAATACCACGCGGACGAAGTCGCGGGCAACAGATAGTTATAAATAAATCAAACCGTAGAAAAGTTCCTAAATATTCGAAATTTCTGGTATCAACAACGACAGCTCTATCTATAGCTATAATATGTATCTGAAGGACATAACTAAAATGAGCATTTACAAATGTGACTCCCTAACTAGGTACGGAATCTCCTCAGCATTGATAGTACAAGTGCAAAATAGATACCTATCTCGTTAGCGTATCGCTTGTCCCGCGCAAGTGGGCCATTAGCGAGTGCTTTATTTAGCGATCAACACACCCAGGTAATTAGGGCCGATGGACTCGTTAGCGATGATATGCTATGGTACAGACGATTTCGAGTCGTCTCGCCATGTCATAGAGAAGGTTACCTAGTGGCATTTTTCATTTTTAACGCGGATTGAGCAGAAAACGATTACTTAGTATTATGAGCAAAATTATCACCATTGAGTAAGTGGGTTTATTTAATTACTTTCTACATGACTTGCACGGTCGTTCACTCATTGATACAGTGTATAATGTTGTCCAGTCTTAATTAGTTTTGGCCATAATTGACCAAGAGGACCTTTTTCTTATAATTTTTTTAGGTTGCCAATCGGCTACAAAGTAGTGCCATTTTTGCCAGTGTCGAGTATTTCTTCATAATTTATATATAATTATAAGTACCCCTGATGATAATGATGTTGATGACGATGATGATGATGAAATGAATACCTCACCCCTATCAGTAAAGCAGTGGAAAATTTACTGAAAAATTACCGGACACTTAAGAGATCTTGAAAAGTCAAGTTATACAATTTCCTTCACTCGTGCTCGTTTATGAACACGCATCGGTTAATATCCCACTAATATTACACATCAAAGAAACACATTTTTTGGAAAATTAAACAAAATTGTCAACTTCACGGTTTAACTTCCCGCCAAAAGGTCCAGGACCTTAATCATAGCATGAACAAGACTTATTTTGAAAAAAAAACACAAGAGTCTCGTTACGTCAAATCTTATCTTTGTTTCAATAGTCTATGGTTGTTTTACAAGATGCATTCTGGCAAAACTAAGACCGATTTTGGGAAACATTAGTCATAATTTATTATTATTGACGTTGTTATCATTTGACGACCCAATTAGCGCAGTTGGTAGTGACCCTGCTTTCTGCGCCAAGGGTCCCGGGTTCGAAACCTGGTAGTGACAAACTTTGTGTGATGAGCATGAATGTTTGTACCCGAGTTATGGATGTTTAATATCTATATAAGTATTATATACTGTAGTACTGTAGTATTATATACCCTCAGCCCATTGTACGGTACCCATATTACAAGGGTTGTTTAGTGTGGGACCGTATAGTTGGTGTGTTCGTCTGGCGATATTATTATTATTATTTATAACGTATAAATACTATTCGCAATGCAATCAACTTAACCGCATTCATTTGATTTGCATAATCTGTTGAAATTCATTTCATGCGTTGTACCTAGTAGGTAAGTAGTTTAATTAATAATTACAATTTGAGTGCTGCGGTTATTGTTTGAATGTGAAATTGACAATGCATAACAATTGATGTTTGATTGATTACTGATCAATTATGCCTGGCTCGGAATAAAAACAGTTTAGATAATAAATAAGGCAATGGTACCTACAGTATTTCTAATTGTATCTGGTAACCAGGGAGAGAGAGAGAACTCAAGCAAACTCCATTAACGGTATTGCTCCTGACTGTATCAAGAAAATGTCATATGCCAGCAATGTACGATGAGACGTCTTATGGAATCTCTCCTGAAAGCATTTGCATGATAAGAAGTCGTCGTATTTAGAACCATATTGATTATTCAGTCCTTCAGTCCTACTATTATATACTAGTATGTTTCGACTTTTAGTTATATATATTTATCTATATATCCAAATGCACTTAGTAAAAAGCGGGTATTTTGATGTTACAAACAGACACTCCAATTTTATTTATTTGTATAGATTAACACCATTTCCTTTACGAATAAATAGTACAACGAATATGCAATAAATCTACAAAGGCTCCTTAGCCACTAAAAAGCAGCGCTTATAAGATATTGAAACTATACATTTACGTAACTTTGAAAACATTGACTCACGATCACATTCACAAAGTATTCGGTAATACATTGAGCGTAAGTTTTCTTGATATGTCAACAAAATGCGGATGGCACGTTTCGGTTACGTAACGCAAAAGAAAAGAGAGGAACGGAAATATTGCACCAAAGAGAGAGAATGTTGAAATATTGCCAACTACATGCGTCGCGAGGCGGATTGATTTTGTAGCCTTTTGTGGCTCCGTTGTTATACAATTTGGGAGCCTTCTTGTGCAGCCGTCCGTCGATCAATCTATGCCGCATAGTTTTGGCTCGGAGTTTGCTCAAGAGATTAGCGGGAAAGCCACGTTTATAGATAGCAGAGCAAGAAAGTCGGTGGGTAGGCAAATGCATTTTAAGTAAGTAAGAAGACTAAAAATTATTGCGGACAAAAAAATGCATTAAGAGTAACTAGGCCTGTAGTTTATGTGAAATTATTTAAGTATTCAATTTGACATTAAGTTGGAGACGGGGACTGTAGTGAAATAAGGCCTGAGCCTAACTAATAATCCAGCAAGCAGATGTTCCCGTAATCGTGCTATAGGTAAAACTACATATATTAAAACCTACTATATCCCGTTAACCATACAATTCTAGCAAAATGAATAAGTACTAACTTATATCATCAGAATTAGGTTGAACACTTATTCTTCATTCATGTGCACCATACGCTATACGCTGCGATTCCGCCGCCTGTTTGGAATGCAGTTCCGATTAATTGATGTCCATTCATTTCGTTGCTTCACTAAAACGTGGCCCGAGGCAGGTTTATTGAATGTTGATGCTTTTGTGCGCGTGCAGACCGATTCGCCCAACGGGTTTAATGAAAACCTGAAATACGGATACGGTCAGCATAAACGTTTTTTTCGTGGCATAACAAGTCATCCTTTATTGTTAACTAGCGACTTCGTCCGCGTGGTATATAACAAAAAAGTTTTTCTAAAATAAAAGTAGCCTAAGTTACTCCTTGTTACATCAGCTATCTGCCAGTGAAAGTCTCGTCTAAATCGGTCCAGCCATTTCAGAGATTAGCCGAAACAAACAGACGGACAGACAAACATTTAAAAAAATGTTGTTTTGGTATATGCATCATGTATACATCCAGATGCACTTAGTAAAAAGCGTTTATTTTATTATTACAAACAGACACTCCAATTTTATTTATTTGTGTAGATAGTTAGCGTATTCAGTTCAAAGCTTAATCTTCTCATGAAAAATAGAAACGACTGTGAGTTTTCACCCATATGGCACATAACCCTTAGATTAGTATCAAGTCTACTAAAATGTGGATAAGAAACGACTCGAGGAAAGTGCAGAGCGGCATAAAGATGGGTTGATGCCCCCAGGGAACTCACGATAGCTAGAAGATACGATTTGGTATGAAAAACTTAAGCTCTTTACTGTATAAAGTACTTCTACTACGTACATATGATACCTGTTGCTTGGCTCAGCAGTTTTCATTACACGAATGCATGCCGAAGCTGGCGGGCACACCTTTATTCAAATACATTTATTTACCATCTCGTATCGTCGTCCGTTCGCAGTTAAGCGTGAAGTTCAAGTGAATATTATGTTAAAAACTTTAAGTAGCTACATTCAGCTTTGCGTTATCTCGTTGACTTTACTCCGTTGTTGGCAGAGTTTTTTTTTATTTAGCGCTTTGTCTTCTTTCCGGGGACTTAAAGCAGCACAATGCAAGCTATCTTCAACGTGTTTAACGGCGATTGTGATCATGGTTTTTTTTTCTTAACGAACTGAAGTGTGCTCTGAGAAAATGCAACTTTTAAAAGCTTCACTAAATGAATGTCTGTTGTGAACAATGAAATAGCGATGCTATGACAAGTCAAGCGAATAAAACGAGAATAGAACATTAGTACCCACTCACGTTTATGAATGGTGACAGACGCGACGATGGACGGTGTAAATAAATCCGTGAGTCGTAGGCATGCTGATTGTCGTGAGCTGGTGTAGCTTTGAATTAAATCAGCCAGTTGGCGCCGCCGGGAGGAAACAATTAGTGATGCAACGAAACGACCGTTTCGATGTATTCGCCAGCCGCGACATTATCGTAAAGAAATGTAAAATTCGTAGGGTTGGCACTTTTTAAAAAGTGTTTTTTTTTTCTTAAATATAAATTAGGGCGATGTAGTGGCAGAAGTTGTCACATTTTCATATAACTGACGTTTATTCTTGAAGAGGTAGTCGTCAGTGTGGACTTCTGGACACAAGATAAGGATTTTTTGTCGTTCTAACTCATAGGCATTCCCTTGTACCAGAGGCACTCCCTATTAAACTATTAAGTGAATACGAGCAAACATGGTTGCAGTGGAACCGCTTTTCAACAGCCAAAGAAAAAAAAATGTTTTATTATTTGACTGTGGTTTGCATCTATGTATATATAATATAGCTTTTTTGCATACCTAAGTCGCGCCCGCTGACTACAACGGGCGCGACTTAGGTATGCAAATTCTAGATTAAATTTATATGCGCAAGGCTTTTATATAAAATGTTAAAATAGTATTTGCCGTGCCTTTGTTCAAAATGGTTAAATAATATACCTACTTATTAAGTTAAAAGAAGAACCATTTTAAATCGTTTAGTAGAACTTACCGTGTATGCTATTAACTGAGCAATTCAAACTTAATTGCAATTTTAAGTGGGTTTCTTTACCTAGCTCTGAGATCTTAGAATACATTAAAATTTTATCGTATAACAGAAATGAAAAATAAACTCGCATGGAAAATAGAGAAAGATTTAGCGTAGGTGGTACAAAGATTTATAACAGCACGTAATATGGTGTCTATAAGTTATTCGCGAAATGTAAGCTAGTCTCAAAAATATTTTTATGTACTTATGTACACCGTGTAACAAAGCATCCAAATCATTTTATAAAACAGAAGGTATGCAGCAAATCTCACAAATAGACAACATTCCACGGTTGCCGGCTGTGTTTTTATCCCTCCTATTTCCCTCTGGCTAGTCGGGGGTCATTTTTATGGCCACCGAAATAACTCCGTAGGGTTTCAGTTATAACGTCACTGGCGTAGCGTATACGGAAAGTATATAGCCACTGCCGAATCTTCTTTGGAAAGCAATGCTTAATGTAAACCCATAAATATAGCAAACTCTACGAGTGTTTAAGCGCAAGCTCTAAAATCGGAAACTTCTCGAATTTGGAATTGTGTGTGGTGATAAAATTACAAAATAGATTGTCATTCGTTTTATGGTAAAAGTTCTCGTCGTATGTGAGAGCTTTATGTTAACAACTGATGTTCATGTGATGATTGTTTTTTTTAATAAGCACGTCGCAAAAGCACGTTATTTAAATTAGAAGTCAACTGAGAAGATCCGGTGAGAAACTCAGCGGGCTTGATTTTTTTTAGCTTACTACGTCTAAAGAACAAGTTTAGGAAATGTATTTTCACAGTTATATATCACTTTTATTTCTATAGCTAACTATTTTATCGACGGAAAATATACGTCGTGGTTAGCCGAAGCAGTTTCTTTGTGCTGTTTAACAGTGACCTATAAAGTTTGTCCGGTGGATGTGGCGCTGCTAGTTTAAACTACTCGTAAAATATCGTTTAATGAATTGGAAGCAGATCACAATATTGTACGAACGATTTAAAATATTTGTTACGTAGTGACAGGGCTTTAATAGCAGTTTTTTTAAATTAAACAACATTTGGTAATTAATTAACCATGCGAGGTAATGAGATTAGGTATATTAGGCTGCCCTATGTGGTTCAAAAATAGTTTCATAATAATTTCAGGATAATGTCTCAGCACGGCATTCAATAATAATAATATCGCCAGAGGAACACACCAACTATACGGTTCCACACTAAGCAACGCTTTTATTATAGGTACTATGCAATGGACTGAGGGCGAACTCAGTATATAATACTTATATATAGATAAACATCTATGACTCGGGTGCAAACATTCGTGCCTATCACGCAAAGTTTGTCCCTACCAGGATTCGAACTCGGAACTCTTGGTGCAGAAAGGGTCACTACAGACTGCGCTAATCAGGTCGTCATTGAACAAAACTACTTATTATAATATTGACTATGACGTCACATCAAGGTATCTAATTAAAAACCCATCTCCTCATTCGTGTCATTATAATTAACATTGCTCAGTGGCTGCATGCTGCACTCTCAATAGCACTCCTATGGAATCACCCGCGCTTGCTCGATAATCCTTTCTTTTACCTCTCAAATAATATTGTATGCTCCACACTAACAACGTGGAATTCTAGTTCTATTCATAAGAACATAAGGCATATAAACGAATGAACGCACACTCATTAAACCGCGAATGTGTCCAAGCGTCTAGCCGGCTTAATGCTCTGAAGGCAGGTTCATTAGTGCTCACAGGAACATACATTCGTTTTGTTAAAGGCAAAACGAAATAAAAATTCGTACCGCACATAGATCCCCGCACCGCGCTCGGGAAAATTTCAAGGGATGAATCGGAAAATCCGACCGTACTCTTTTTTAGCTCGTTTCGGAATGAGAGTGGAAGATACGGTTAAATGACATAGCTATATAGCCAGTTTCATTGTGTATCATTCGTCGTTTTCTTCTTTTTTTTAAGTTTGCAATCAGCTACGAAATAGTGCCATTTTGCCAGTGTCGAGTAATTCTTGATAATTTTTATTGAATTCTATGTACCCCTAATGATGAATGATAATGTTGATGACTATGAAAATTATGAAATGAATCCTGTGGATACCTTATTGACCGGACATCTTGGGAAAACTTGAAAAGTCAAGTTATACTATTTTATTTCAATTTCCTTCACTCGTGCACGTTTATGAACACACAATGGTTAATATTCCACTAATATTATACATTATATATCAAAGAAACACATTGGAAAATAAAACAAAATTGACAACTTCACAACATCCCGCAAAAAGTCTTATCTATTTTCATCGTTTTCTTTGACTTGATATACAGATCTTTCTATAAGGTATGCACAGTCTATTGTTTTGGAACAAATCCTTCTGGTTTTGTGATCTTGCAGCGGGTGTGCCTTCTGGCGATATTATTATTGCTTGCCTGAATCTATCCATACCGAATACT
Organism: Pheosia gnoma; assembly: GCA_905404115.1. Classification (NCBI taxonomy): domain Eukaryota; kingdom Metazoa; phylum Arthropoda; class Insecta; order Lepidoptera; family Notodontidae; genus Pheosia; species Pheosia gnoma. The sequence goes on along the minus strand of FR989894.1, from coordinate 4,078,365 downwards.
GTAGCGTTAGTCGTGAATACCGACGCTTAATTGACCGGCTGCAAGTTGGCTAAGTTGGCCTGGCTGGGCCGGATGAACAACGCGCTCGATCAAGTTGCGGCGTGCGAACACGGAACAATGCAGCCTCGGCCACGATCTATCGACGAAGTACTTTGAAATAATGCTCTTGTGGAGTAGGCATTTACCTAAGCTATGAATAATGCAGTTGCGACTCCAGGACTTAATTATATGTGCGGGAAACTTGTACAAAATATAAATTAGAGTTGAAATAAAACTAATTTTACGGATTTTATCGCGTTCTATTATGGTTTTAGGTTCTATTCAAAACTTTAAGCTATTACACTAGGACGTCAACCACCTCAGTCCTCCCGTGACCATGGTTGCTGTAAAGTAGCCGAAACGTCGGGAACGTAAAAACATAATATACCGCGATTCGCCATTTTCATATCATCATGTCACATCCATTATTTTATTTATAACGTTTATTTATTGAATGTGTTATTGCTATTATTTACTTGACATTGGCAAAATACCCGCTAAGTCAAGCCATATTCATATCCATTTTATTTCATCGCATCTCATTATGGATTATAGGAGAGGTATAGATATATGTCCGTCTGTGCCTCTCTACGTAAAGGATTAGTCAGTATTTGTACTAAATTAGCAATCAGCCTCACTATGAACTCGCGATCCAATCCGATTGCAATCTCAATGCCGGTATGTTTCATCTCCACCCAACGATATAAAATCGGGTCAGTGGTAGGTATCGATTCAAATATTCATTCAAAAGATGCGGTCTTGTACCGATTTCGATGCCGAAATGGCGAATTTTATTTGAAAAGAACGAAAAAAAAATAGTGAAGGCGGGCGGGTACACACTGAATAGTATATTGACTAGTTGTGCCGCTGCTCGTGACAATATGTACCTACCCTACGTAATATAAAAAAGACAGCCACGCTCTGACAATTGAGAGTCGATCTGTAAAACAAAATCGATAGTAATAGCCAGTTTTATTGTATAGATATAGACGCTACCTATCAACTTGTAACCTTCAACCCCATACATTTTGCCAACAAAAAAATTGTGTTATAACTTAGAACAAAAAATAAAAAATTATAATCCAACCGATTTTGATCGCTATTATAAAACCCTAGTCTGGCCCCACCTTAGACCTATTATACTCAACGGTTAATAATCGGTCCATAATAAATCCAATGATGGCAAGGCACTTATTTCAAGTTTTGACGAAATATTCCCACGCTTACATTTCTTTTTAATCGAAAAAAAAAAACTAAATTACTGTCACCTAAAAAAGCATATAATAGATGATTTATAATTCCTTCTTGCTCTTAGTATTTGTCTATGTCTCATCTATGGTGTGTACCTATAGAGTAAAGTATAGTCTGTGGCTAAAAAATAATTTTCTCTAAATCCAAATTTTCTTAAAATATTATTATTAGGACGTTATGTATTTTTTTATAAAATACGTATTATCCTCTATCAAGTATTAGTATCTAGTGTATTATGTACTGCAACCGATTTTATTCATTCTTACAATCATGCATTATTTCGAAAAACATTTTGATGTTCAATATGCCGCCGCCACTTTCAATATTCGGAACTCTGAAAGCATCCTCTGCATGTAGAACACTTTGTAGCGTGTTATCAATAGGGCTACTGAAGCTCTCGGATTAACTCTGAAACTACGGATTGAAATAGTGCATACATATCTAAAAATGTTAAAACTTTAATAAAAAATTGGTACACAGCTATGAGTAACCTTTGCATGGAGCTGTAGAATAAATATCTGATGGATATTTGCACGTGAGAAGTCACGGGTATGAGCTAGTATTGCATATTATCATCATAACCTAATATCATTTACCGTAGCTGTCTAAATTACGAAGGCGGCCGATTTCCCGCGATATACAAAAGCGAAATTTAAATTAATAAGTTAAACTGTGCTTTAACTTTGTTATTGGCAGCCCTAGTCGTGGGCAGCCAGTAGCACAAGTGCACAGATCCATAGACGGGTATCTGGATGATCGATGGGTGCTCACTTGATTGATATCTGCGGGATCACGATCGCTACATGATAGGCGAATAGTCAAACGTCGGGGCAACATGTATTTTTGATGCGAACGATTATATTATGAAGATAACTATATACTTAGCAGCCCATGCGTAGGGATGTCTCGTTTGTGATTTATAAGAACTTTTACTCAGATATATCTGCACCCACATCTTATATTTTCCTAATGGTTTCGCGTGGGCAATTAAACATTCTGCGGTCTAGGTAAGCCGTCAAAACTTGTACTATTAGACTCCCTGAAAGGACAAATGAGTAACAACGAGTCTTTCTATATGTCATACGATCGTATTTATAGGTTGGTTTTGTTACATCACACTAATATTATAAATGTAAAAGTTTGGATGGATGGATCGATGGATGGATGGATGTTTGTTACTCAATCACGCCAGAACGGCTGAACGGCCCCCTGATTACGTATCTTGCTTAGCCTAACGATAGCAAAGCGACAGCAATAATCTCGCAATAATTGCTTTCAAATCGCAGATTAGTATGGCGTCGCAGCGCTACGTATTACGAATTAGCAATTTAAGAGCAAATATCGCGCGATTACTGCTATCGCTAGGCTATTGCAAGTTACGTAATCAGGGGGCAGGTCTGGATGAATTTTGGCACAAAGATTGATTATAGTCTGGAATAGCACATATGTTACTTTTTATCCCAGTAAAAGGACAAACTTTTTAATCGCGGGTAACACCGCGGGGCGCAGCTAGTTATTTAATAAAAATATATATTTTTACTGCTGGCAGCATACATATAACATTCAAATGTCGAGATGGGATTGAACAAGCCGTAACATGCCGTAGCTGTCACATATAAAACCGCGACGTTAACGGCGATAGCTTGACATACGTATTGCCTTCCCCGTTTTATGGAAGCCGTTAAAACGCATCGCACCCTATGATTGTGATGAAAAAATAACTTCGCTTTACGACTTAAAGGAAATTAGACATTTTGTCATAATATTGTAACTCGCGGTTGTAAAGGGCTTGCTTATCGATGTTTAATTTACCGACTATCATTGACTTAAATATATATCGATACTGCCTTTTTTTATTTTCGTAGGTGTAACGTAACTCGCAGTAACATAAATAATCGTAGCATAAAATATGTTTTTATATCACAAAATGAAGCTACTATGCAAATGTTACGTCCATTATTGCGACTTAATAGTCGCAATATTTTTTTATCTGTCCATTGCGTCTGCGGTTGGCTCTGCGTTGCTTATTTGCCACACCGCAATATACACGTACACATTAAGATTAAGAGATTTAATTCAATTTCAAATGCAAACGCGCGGGGCTCTAAATCTGTCGCGGAATCATCTCCGGCTTCCTAATATGTAAATGCAGCGGAATATAGCAGCGCGGGAACTCAGAAACAACGGGCACAGTCCGCACGTGAAAATGATTTATGACGTTTAATATAGTAATGGAAATGCTAATTTCGCACGTTGCGCAGCAATAACTCGTGGAGGTTTTCACAGCAAGTAAATTAACACCCTTTGTGAAGCAGGCTCGCGTGCCCACTTTGATTCGTTATCCGGAAATGGCATTTGTTGAGGACTCGGGGCCGGGACCTTGGGAGCTAAGTATTTTAAATACCCAACAGTATTTTTTTTTTTGGTTGTGCAAAGGGGCTATAATTAGAACAGATGCTATTGTTATTTCTCCTGTTGCTATCGCTTCTATCACTGCGGTGATTTTGAAGTGGGTATTGGAATAAGACTTATAATGGGTGTGTTAGGTCATACAATAATAAAAAAAAGGAATCTTGGGGTAAAGGTTACACATAATGATTAAATTCAAATAACAGATATCGTTTATGTCGAATGTCATGGGTTACAAATGTTGTAAATTTTGAGCGCGCAATGTATCGCGAACTAGCGAACACAACACATCGCCTCCTGCCATACCCGGATTGTGCAAGTGACGAGAATGCTCGAGCGTATCGAGTTTTAATTTATATTGCAGTTTATGTCTAAATTAGTAATTATGGTTATTTAAATTTAAATGTCCTACTGAAATATAGGCGTATAATTCATAAAAAGATCGACAGAAAATTTAATCTCTGGGACAAACATCATGAGTTGAATGACCTATAGTTTTCATTGCGAAGTCACTTTTCCACTGTGTATAAATTATTACTGTCTTTACCAAAAGTGTTGGTTTCGCAGCATACGAGGTTTGTAGCGAATTTATTCCCTATTGGCTAGACTTTTAGAGTATCTCGTTTCTTGTAGAGCAAGTTCTAACTAGGGAGTTCTGCAACGTGCACTGCACCTCCGGCATACACGGCATACTACAGACTCGCCCCGGATAAAAATCTAACTAAACAAGATAAGATCAGAGCCACGGTACTAACACATTCGTTGCGTTACAGCAAGTATTTTGCCGTATCAGCCAGTGTGGCAGCTCACTGTCCTTGTTGTACGCTCGGTGCGGGCGTGATTTACCTGTGTTCCTGTACGTGTAGAAAAGGGACAGTGATATTTCAATATTGTTGCTTTTAATATAATAACGTTGCACACTAATAATGTACGGCAAAATAGTTGCCGTAACGCACAGTAAGGAAAATATTTTTACCCTGTGTTCCATATCTATCCAAAATAGAGGTCTTAACACATAGCTGGAAATATAGATACGGGCAGTATTTATCTCGTAGCGCACTGGTAGAAAATTTTGTTCCAGCGCTGCCGCAGCGAACGTGTTAAAGAGTAAAATGTACATTTTCTAGGTGCTATTTAAATATTGACCCTCTTCCGAAGCAGCACAAGGGGTAAGACACAGGATAAAGTCATTCCGTGCTGTCTTGAGATTTCGTTCACAAAATAATACCTCACAATAAAAGTAAATAAATAATATTTTAATACCTATTATAAATCTCTCACCACATAAATACGTGGAAACAGAAAACCTCCTTTTCATTCTCACAATAGAGTGCCTAATCGCATGCGGGACGAAGCGTCGTTAAATTCGTCGTGCCTAATTGCTTAGACTTTACGGACTGAAACGAATAAGTACTTTTATAAGTTTCATAAAAAATATTTTAAGTGCTAATATTTTTATGTACGTAATTACCTATGTGACATTATAAGTATTTACTAGGTACTTTATTTTATAAATAATGACACTTTATGAAATGAAAATGTTGTAATTCATTTTCACTATGAGTGTATTACAGTTGTTATTTATCTTACTTATCAACATTAATTTGATGAACTTTAGGAGCTAAGGTGGAACCCTAGTTAACCAAAATGTTACCGTAGGGTTGTCAGCTCGTACAATAGCGCTGTGCAACGAGGGCAGTCACAAGCCCCGCGCTTGATTAGAATTGCTAAACATCTAAATGTTCAACGTGCCCCCTGTTCTTCGGGGCTACTTTATTTTTGTACCGTCGAAGCAATTTGCTGCTATTTTTAGACAACTATGTTGTAGTATTTGTATTTTACGACGTTACGTAACGTTTACAACTTTTTGGGTATACCTATTAATTAAGTACGTTTTCCGATCATTTTGAAAGTCAGTAAGCCAATGTTGCGGATACACCAAAGATAGTATTCTAGAGATGTCAACATAATTCGGAGGGTCTAAAGATTAATATGCGGCGTAAAAAACAATAGAATGTATGAAAAAGGCATTATGACAATATTACCTACTAGCTGCGCCCCGCGGTGTTATCCGCGATTAAAAAGTATGTTCATTTCCTCTATGTCCTTTTGCAAATGCACGGTTCCTGTATGCTATCCCATAGGAACCGTGTATTTTTTTCGTGATAAAAATTAGCCTATGTCTTTTTCTGACCCCTAAACTACCACTACATATGCAAAAAATCATATCGATCCTTTGCTCTATGAAAAATTAAAACAAATCCTTCCCACGGGAACCACACATTTTACCGGGATAAAAATTCTATGAGCGATTCTAGACTATAATCTATCTCTGTGCCAAATTCCATCCAAATCCGTTCAGCCGTTCTGGCGTGATTGAGTAACAAGCATGCATCCATCCAAACTTTCACATTTATAATATTAGTGGGATGAATAGCACACTATTCATGTTCCAGGTAAGATGAAGATTATAGTTTGATGCATGAAGTCCCACGGCTGGGCCCTGGCCGCTCGGTATGGCGTAACTGGTAGTAACGGCTGGAGCAATCGATCATTTGCGACGCGCGGCGTGATGTATTGCCGGCTCGCCAATCTCGATCACCTCGCCTCACCCTTACCTTATTCTATTACCTGATAGAAAATGCGTTGAGGTCAGGTCATAAGCCGATAAAACACTTAGTAGGCAGGTATCTTATGTTATTGCCGGGCTACCGCCGAGTAATGTATCACCTCCTGTTTGATAAAAAATTAAAATGTTGTAGTTTTAACAATGTTTGCGGTTAAAAATATCGATGTTTCTGATAGGTTTATTAATGAGTAAAAATGTATCAATTGAAAAATCAAGTAGCGACGTTTTTATAATAGAAGATCCTTCTCGAATGTTATATGTCAATGACATATTGTTATCATCATTAAATTTTTGGCTATTTTTACAGGGCTTAGCATATTTTACTACAAACTTTCTGATGACGCATTTTTGCGTTATCTTAATTTATAGTTTTTAGCCAACAATTATATTGAAATGTGTCTCGTAATCATCATTACGTGATAAACAAGAACAGCTAGAATCATTTAATTGTCTCAGCAACTCTGGCTTCCAACTTTTATGTCCAATTAATGGTTTTGTTGCACGGAGAACTATATTTCAGGTGAAGACAACATACATATAATGAAATTAAATGTAAGGACGATAGCACGCACATTATCATGTAATCCGACGCATCAGGTTCAAAGCTTCCTGCTACAGGACGACAATCCGGATATTATCCAGATAGCGTAAATGCAATCCCATGAACCGGATGTTGCGTGTACACTGCTCGAGCATCGCATGTTCCAGCCCAAAGGGCTTATCAGCTATAATTAACTGCACCAACTTCTTTATCATTCGCTTACCTATAACCCTTTTGCGTGTCGGCTTTTATTACCCCCAAATTTATTTTATTTTAAATTGCACAGCTACGCGATCGGAAAGACCATAATAAAGTTATAGGTACTTATAAAAATACAACTTTCTTAAATACAGAAGTTTATAGAGCGGCATATATTTACGTCGAAATAAGTCTAATAAAAACTTTGACAACACGACACGGTAAACCACTTCCTTATTTTCGTACGGTAAATCCATAAACATTACAAAAGAGTCGTAAAGTAGCCCCCAAATCCATAGATTTTTTTAAATTAGATTTACGGTAACATAATAATAAGCGGCATAATCTCGGCTATAAATATACGATTAACAAAAAAAAATCAATCTCGTGGCAAGTCTGCTGCTTGTCAGACGCCTTGTCAAAAATAAAAAAAGAAACGAACCTACCAATGCATTATTCCAAAAGCTGCCAAGCAAAGCTGGAATGATCACTATTAGCTAACAAAAGGTCAGACGTGAAAGTTAGTGCGACGCGTATTTTCAGCTGAAACGCGCTAAACTCAGCGGAGCGATCGTTGGCAGATAATTTCCCAATGAAATTAAGGAGGCATTCAGCGAGCTACCTCATTTCCCAAATGCATTTTGTGACGTAAGTAACGGGTGCGAGCGTGACTCCTTGCGGCGCCAGCCCGGCCTGTGTCTGGCGCTGGCAGCGGCTTCCCGAGCCTTCCTCCACAACGTTAATGTTTCCTTATACACAACATCGCGTATCCCTACTTATATAAATAAAATATACATTCTTACGCAACTGTACGAACACGTACAGAGAAGTTATGATATGGGAGGTCAATGGACGTAAATGGGATTAGATATAAAAGTTCTTGATATATGCTATACAAGTAGCGTTACTCTCTCCAAATGGCTAATATCGTTGGATCATATCCTTGGGTGGAAATGCGAGGATGTAACTGACATTATTCCGACTTACGAAATATATTCTCTACACATGTATTTCATACGTGATCATGATTGGTATTACTTGTTACGATATTTGAAATAAAATATTTTACACTGTTTTAGGTAATGTGTAACAGCGTCTAGTAGGGTATAACAAAAATAGTGTATAAGTACAATATTATAATTAATTGTTCATAGTTCCTTTACGACTTTTGGCATATACTTAAGATGAAAGTAGTAAAGAAAAAAAAAACTTTTTCCATTTGCGATTTGTATTGGTCTGTTATAATTTAAACAACTTACACGGTAAAAGAAATGGATTTAAGGCTCTGCTTTATTAAAATTTGTGTCGTAAGTTCGGAAGTTCGACGCGGCCCACCGAGACATTCCCGCTAAAAAGTGTCAGTTACCAAACTTGAACGGTTTACGGTTTAGCCTCAGTATGCTGGATTTTTACGAGTAAACTTTTCTTATATAAGTAATTCCCGAAGGCTGGAAATTTTGGAGAAGTGATTAAACATAAAATTTGCATTTGCACAAATAGCCGCGCGTAAATGATACAGATAGGTAGGTATTGAGTAATACTTGAGTATCTACTTTTAAAACAGTATCAAATTTTATAATTCAAATAAAATCTCTACCGCGTATGGTTTTAGAAGAAATAAAAAATTGTAACATTTTTTTGTCAAGATATTGTTGTCATTTCCTGTGTTTTTGGCATCATATCATCACAAATTATCCTCACTATCAGCATCACGTTTGTACCACACGATACAGAACCAAATAAATATTGTATACTATAATGATTATCGATAAATTGTATTCATATCTAATATTAAAATTGTAATTCTTCAGCCCAATCTGTTTTGAGGGTTACTACAATATTCGCAGATATGAAAATAAATTTGGCCATTTTTCTTGTATTTTTATTCCTTGTATTTTTTCATAGTATTTATATCATAGTATTCACAGCAAAATATTGGACAAATTTATTTTCACATCCGCGAATATTGTAGTAACCCTCAAAACAGATTGCGCTGACAAATGAGTAGGGACTAGTTGTATAGCAACCTCAATGGCGATGACTGAACGTCCCAAATCATACTGACAAAGACACAGTGTCATGTCTGCTCTCCGCATCCGCAGGCCGACAGGGAGAGGGTTCAGTTCCTTGTAAACCGCAAACCGCAATATTGCATGACTAATTGGACGTACTCACGCATGACATGTATTGGTCTGAACATTGCAATTTGCTTTCCTCACAGACTTGTTAGAACATTCAGACAACACACGGCTACAAGTGAAGCCTTAAAGACACTGGTCTATCATGTAAACACATGCACTCACGTACACATATAAAAAAAACTATGTCCAGAGCTTCTTAGTGAATCCCGGACCACAAGGTAAAAAGTTTGGATGTAATATTAACTACTATAAATGCATTGAAAAATTGGGAATAAGTACAAATTAGTTAATTTGGCAAATCAAATTATTCGTGATTATCGTGTTATTCTTCTACTTACGATTTGAATGAACACGCGGAGTCACATTTTTTTTATAAGTCACTGGCAAAATCTGGGTATTTTTCTTTGTTTTCTTGTTCCAGGTACAATTATTCTGAAATGCCGCAACGGTCCGTGGGAACCGACCTAAAACGAATAGTGCCGGAGAGGCTAAAGATGTCGACAAAAGCAAAGGTGAAATTTTCCCTCGTTAAAATGTCCCTGCTGAGCGGAGGGTCTGTGTGATGGAAGTCATTATGGCTTCTGTTATGCGCGCCGGAGCAAAATTTGTAATCACATTTCAGCTTAAAACTCATACAAATTGAAATTACATTCTTGGTGGTCGTTTACGTGACGTGTTATGTTCCCGTAATAACGTATCTATACATACTATAATACTGTAATTGGTGCAATATTAAAAACAAATGCAAACTCTATTTGTACTTTGGATTTTAGTATTAAAGAAGATATCGCTAATATATTTTTAACTTAGTCATGCACTCAGCTAATGCGTAATCATTTGTCGGTTTCATGTGACCAAAGAATCAGCACAGTTCCTTATAGTCATAAATAACTTATATACTACGGCTTCGAGTTCCGCGCAAGCATTCTGAATACCTACTTATAACTTCGCCATAAGTAAAACACCACTCGGCGTGCTGCCAAATTCATATACCGCAGGGCCTTGACCGTAAACTGATGTGAGAAAAATACACGTCCAAATATCCGAAGTGAATCCTTCTGAAAACATTTACTCGGACTGCGAGAACTAAATAAAAAATATATCATTGAAAGAGAGTTGGAAATCTTGCGAGTCGCGTTTAGGTGAGAATTTAATTAATTTCGGTCCTCGAAGCGCGCAATTCGTCCTGCCGAGTGGAACCCATCAAACGTAATGGACTTTCGCTGTCTAGTGTAAGGTAATGTTGCGTGGGACCTCTCGGGCGGCCATGCGAATTGCAATCTGGCTGGAATTCACACTGACGACAGCATCGAACGGTTACAACTCATCAATGTGGTAAATTTTGAATTTGGAACGTTATCAAAACATAAATATTAGAACACAAAAGGAATAAAAAATTAAAGGAGTATAAAATAGTTATCACAAAATAAGCAACGGGAGAACTAATGATTTTAACTTTTATAAATAATAATATAATATTAAAAAATGTAGATTAATTGTGTATTTAAGATCTACATATATCTTAGTCGGCATCCCAATTGGATAGCATATCAATAACAATAGGGTTTTCGTAGCCCTTCTCATATTAACCTTAGGTAAAATATTGCTTATTAGATAGCATAATTTCACAAAAGATTCTTAGAATAGGAAATTGTTCGTGTCAGAATACGCTTTAATTCGATACCATTCAATTAGCTGTTAATAACTCATTTATATTCCTACGATAACGGCTCTAATTTCCAGGTCGAAAGAAAATTAAATCTGCGCGTCGGTATTCTGATAGGGACTCCGCTATGGCGATGCGATGTTGTCTCGATAAAGACCGAGCGCCAGGCGCCGCAGCCTGCGTCAAAATTTCGGCGATTACGTCATTTCTATTCAAAGTAGATTCGAGTAGCTCTCGCACAGGGCTGCCAAAACATAGCAAAGAGAGACGGCATTCACTCCCCGCCGATTCCCTAGGAAACATCTTTTGAAATTCAAATAGAGCGGACCAACCGCCTGATCTCGTTGATATGTTATATTACTCATACTCAACGTCTCTGGGGAGTGTCTTGTGACTTTCTTGTCAATCCCAACGTAGTCGGCTTTATGCAAGTCGCATCAATTTATTTTATCGATTATGTATCTTTTTGAAAGACTTACGAATTGTTTCTTTTTCCGAAGAATTATCCTTTACCATTGTACATTTATTAGAAAGTATGTTTGTTTATAAGCTAATTTGACTTAGCATCAAACCGCTGAACTTTTTAACCTTAAGTCTATGCGTGCGGCCACTGGCAAAGCAAGTTTAGTTAACAAACACATGTACGGTTTATGATTTACAGAGAAGTGAGATAGAGTCTCTTCTATGGGTAATCGTACCATTAATTACTCTGTGGTTAGGTGTCAGCCCATAATTCTGCGGGAACTGTTCGATGTGTGTCTCACCACCGGACAGTTCCCGAGTCAGTGGAAGGAGGGGAGGGTCTGCCTTCTCCCCAAGGAGGGTCGTCCCCCGGAGCAGGCATCGGCCTATAGGCCCATTGTCTTGCTGGACGAGGCGGGAAAGGTCTTCGAGCGGATCCTTGCGTCTCGCCTCGTCCAGCACCTGGAGTCGGTCGGACCCGGACTTTCGGGGGCCCAGTGGGGGTTCAGGGCAGGTCGTTCGACCATTGACGCCCTGAACCAGCTGAAGGCCTTCACCGGGGAGGCGGTGGAGAGGGGGGAGGTGGCACTGGCGGTGTCCCTAGACGTGAGGAATGCCTTCAACAGCATCCCGCACGAGACATTGGAAGAGGCGCTCCGATTCCACGGGGTGCCTCCATATCTGCGGGAGCTGTTGGGGGCGTACTTGAGGGACCGCCAAGTCCTTTGGGAGGACAGGGAGGGAAGCCTGTGCAGGAGGCCAGTCGAGCGTGGGGTTCCGCAGGGCTCAGTGTTGGGGCCCACACTGTGGAACGTCGGCTTCGACTGGTTGCTCCGAGGGCCGCTCCTTCCCGGGATGAGGGTGTTGTGCTACGCGGATGACACCCTCGTCATGGTTCGGGGAGGGAGCTGGGAGGAGGTGGCGCGCAGGGCGACGGTCGGGACCTCTCTGGTGGTGGACAGGATCCGGCAGTTGGGTCTCGAGGTCGCCCTGGAGAAGACGGAGGCCCTCCTATTCCATGGGCCGCGCCGAGGGCCTCCGCGGGGGGCGAGTATCGCCGTCCGGGGAGAGGCGGTGCGGGTGGGGGCCCAGATGAAATATCTGGGCCTCATACTGGACGGGCGGTGGAGTTTCGGGGCGCATTTCACTCGTCTAGCCCCGAAACTAATCTCCACCGCCGCTGCCCTGGGCAGGTTGTTGCCCAATGTGGGGGGGCCCAACTCCTCGTGCAGACGGCTATACTCCGGGGTAATCCGGAGTATGGCCCTGTACGGGGCCCCAATCTGGGCAGAGGCTCTCACCGAGGGGAATAAGAGGCTTCTTCGGAGGCCTCAGAGGGTGATCTCGGTGAGGGCCATAAGAGGGTACCGGACGGTGTCCTGGGCGGCGGCCACGCTCCTGGCGGGGGATCCCCCCTGGGAGCTGCAGGCGGAGGTGTTGGCCGTCGTCCACCGGTTCCGGGCGGATGAGCGGGCGAGGGGCGTCGCACCGGAGTGGGAGGCGGTGCGACGCGAGAGGAAGAGGGCTCAGGAGGAGGTGGTCCGCAGGTGGGGGGAGCAGCTTGCAACCCCCACATATGGCGGAGAAATAGTGGAGGCGATTCGCCCTCAACTCGTCAACTGGCTCAAGAGGAGGGGCCAGTTGACTTATAGGCTGGTGCAGATACTTACCGGGCATGGCTGCTTTGGTAAGTATCTGCACCAGATCGCTGGGCGGGAGGTGACCCCCAAGTGCCACGAGTGTGATGCACCCGTGGACACGGCAAGCCACACGCTCCGGGAGTGTGTGGTGTGGGGGTCGCAGAGGCACGACCTCACGAGCGTGGTCGGAGGGGACCTCTCGCTGCGGAGCATAGTGGAGGCTATGCTCCGCGACAGGGGGTCCTGGGAGGCGATGGTCTCCTTCTGCGAAAATGTCATGTCGCAGAAGGAGGCCGCGGAACGGGTCAGGGAAGAGGATGCCCTGGCCGACCCGATCCGCAGAGCGAGGCGGGGGCGAAGAAGGGGGCGATACGCTCGTCTCCTGCCCCCGCCATAAAGAGGGCCTTACGGCAGCAAGCCGATAATGGGGCCGGGGGGCCCCAAAACAGAGGTATCCGCCGGGGCGTCACGGTAGCGTGCTCGTAGAGCGATCCCGTGGCGCCCCACAAAAGGCACAGAGGGCGGCGCTGGGTTTTAGTGGGTAGTCTGGACTTCTTCCAGGAGCCCCACATAACCGTCCAAGCTCCCCCGGGCTTGGACGGTATGCGTAAATGCATTTCCCAGCGGAAACAAAAAAAAAAAAAAAAGGTGTCAGCCCATAATTAGTCGACATGAATATTGTAGTGAATGTAAACTTTCGTAGTATCCGTATTACGTGACATGATGGCGTAAACGTAAATAGTTGCGTAGCAGCGTATTCATGGCGTAGCGTGATCGCGTAGCGTGATTGGAAGCAGTATTTCCGATAGATTGAACGCTGTGTTGATTATCATCTCATTATAATGGCCATGTCTGCGGGCTGTTTAATAGATTTAAAAACTTTTGAATGAGAAGGTAAAGTTTCCGGGGAAATGTTCGGCTCATGTGATGCGGGCACGCGAGCCGGGGCTTCTGAAATATGAGTATATTTTAGGAGTATAAAGTTATTATATATTATTCACGTGGGCATATAACGTAATATGAATGGACGTGAACAACGAACGAACATATAGAATGGGTATGTTTTTAAATGTATCAAAGCCTTTGTTTCGTAAATTTATCTAAACCAAATTTTACATCTAATAATGTTTTTTAGTGGTTGGTAGGCCGAAGCAGTATTTTTTATTTATTTTCTCTTAGTCAGTACATCATGGTAAATTACTGGAAGGGTTTTGTTGAATTTTGGTATGGTGATGGATTATAAACGGGGAGCCATTTAGGATACATTTTATCCTTAGAAATTAATGGATTCTCACGCGGTTACGAAATTGTATTTCGGAATCGTCTGGGCTGAAACATGGTATGGTCATTCTGAAGCTCATACCTACATTAAATGATTGGCAAACAACTAAATGCCTAGTAGACCAAATCGCGGGTACTGATATTTTCCTCTATAAATGTGAGGTATTAAGGACTACACTCCTGAGTACGAGTCAAAAACGTTAACAAGTAAAATGTCGTATAACTTTATAATTGATAGAACTAGGCGATACTTGGCGGAAATCCATTGTTAACTTATGGGGAAAGAAGACCCACCACTGACCCTCGGCTTGTCAACTTTTTCGATTATAAACCAAACAAGTTTGATCGATAATAAAATAAGCCAACAACACCGAACTCCTCTAAGATGTTAATCGAGAAACTATCTATCACGAGTGACGGGACCTCAAATAAAATGCAATTCTCCGCGACACTAAGCGAATCTAAAAAAGTATTCGACACGTGTTATGTGTGTCGTATAACTTTGGAAAAATGATATTCATAAGTATACAAAAATATATCCGTGTCGCGTGCCTAATCTCTGCGCGCGCTCGCATATTGTCATGTGCACTTGGCTTGATGCCTCGGTGTGCTCAGCCCCAATATACAGTAAACGACACCCGTTTGCACCCGGTACGTGCTTCAGAGGCCTTATTTATGTTTTTCTTGCATGAAAATATACCATAATATACTTATATATAACGCGGTCGAAATGTATATAAGAGTGCATGATTTGCAATGGAGGGAAGTGGATAATTTTCTTCCAACTCCTCCTATTTATCTTTCGATTAATTTCGTGCGGGTTCCAAGACAATTAACTTTATCCCGGGACTCGCCGAGGGTCAAACCTCGGTGTCTTCATTGGACACCACTGTAGATCCTGGTTTACAGGAGTAGCAGTGGTGGGAGTGTGTGGCGGGCCTAGTCCCAAAAAAAAAGAGTGCATGATTTATAAACTACGTACTCGATTTTGTCACAGCGAAAAACACATTTAAAAAATTATGCTTAGAAAAAAAAAAATTAAGAGGAAAACGTCAAAGACAATAAATAAAACGTTCGGGAGGTATCAGCACCGGTTCCAAGTTTTTGGGACAGCTTCGCACAAAACGTCTTTATTTGAATCGTAGAGGCAACTTCGACAAAGTCCCCGGACCGTTTTGCTTTCAAAGGTATCATTTTGAGAGTTTCTGTGCGTAACTTTACTCGAATATACCAAAGTTTAAAGCGCGGCTATTTAAATTGGCATGATACTTCAAGTCTATAGTTCTACTGGGTATTAAGCGATTTTTATATTTTATTTATTTACTAGCTGTCCCGGCGAACTTCGTACCGCCTCAGAAACAAATGAATATGATAAAGTGAATTATCTTTATTATATTTTTTTTTGTGAATCCTTCCCATGTTTTAATGGTTATTCTGCTCTGCGGGGCGGAGTGATATTAAAACAATCTAAGATCATTTAAATCGGCCCTGCTAATACTAGTGAAACAATAAAACATGTTTAAACGAAACGCTAATACGATACGAAACGTTAATTTAAGAAAAAAAAATAACGGAACAATTTTTTAATACTCAGACAGCAGAGTCCATGTAATAAAACAGCAGAAAATAAATAAAATTGATCAATAAGTTAGAAAAAAAAGCTTACATCTAGAGAAAAACGTTAAAAAAAATAAATAAGATATCCATTTAGTAAGTATAATAGACTTACTTGTAAAAATATTATCAATATCCACCAGAACGATTTCCTGTGGGTGCCTCGACTTATTAGAAGGCCACGTTTCAACGGAAGATGCAAATGGCGAGGGGAGAGCCGTTATTATAGCCTTCGTAAACGATATCATGCTATTGCAATAGGTTATTGGTTATTGAATTGTTCAGCAGAAACGCGAGGCCCATTATTACATATTTTGTATCTTTTATTTATACATGAGTACCACCCGATTGAGGAGAAAGAGGCATACCTGTGCCTTGCCTTGCCTATGCGTGGTACATTAAATTGCAAATAGTGATGCGTACATTGAATTATTAAAGATGAATATAAAGGTAAACTGAATAAACAATAATGTTCTATTCATCGTCTCTCACAGATCCCATGTTTGTTATGTGCCTAAATAATTTTCGATTGAAATGCTTTGAGACACATGAGATATTAAACTATTGGCATCGAGTACGAGTTACTTTGTAAGATAACCGTAAACTTGAAAGTCGAGTACGAGTTTATTTGTAAGATAACTGCAAACTTGAAAATCTGCGTATCCATTTTGTATTGAGAATTGTTTTTTTAGAGACCACCTCTATAGGCGCTGTTTGATACAAATATAGAGACGAAGTACTCATTTCGCTTATGCAAATACTAGCTGAGTTCCGCTATGTACCAACGTTCAATCTCGACATGTAGCCGAAGGAGACCTCGGTAGCAATTTTTTTATAAGCACTGCGCTCCCCTGGCGCCACAGTAGGTACTTACTTACTTCCTCTTGTGCCGACAAAGATGATTTATTCCAGATTGATCTGAATTTACGACATCTCATCGGCAAACTCTTTACTTTATGCTTGAAGCGATTTTTTTCGCAAGATGGTATATCTTACTAGAAAGTATATAGGAAGAGACCGTGGCGTGTCATCATATTTTTTTTTATTCATTCGCACCATTTTTTCATAATATAGAGTGAAGTTATGAGGGTTTTCTATGTTGTTCATGCTTAAATTATTAATAAAAAATAATTGCTGTTTGTTGGAGAGTGCATCACTTGAGAACGGTCGGATAAATTTAGCGTTTTTTTAATGTTTGTAAAAATCATAATAAGGTTTTGAGGGAAATTTAAAATGGTTTCCAAAAATATATGTCAATTTTGACTGGACAACGTCTGTGGGGCCAGCTTGTTACATATTATGAAAAGGCCACTATATAGACCTAACAATTTTAAAAGATAGGGAAAAGAAACTCAAATGGTGACAAAATTGTAGCCACATTTAAAATATCTGTGGCGTTGCCATCGCTGCTAGAGCGAAGGCCCCGGCACTCCGGCGGGCAGGTGCTGGCTTACCATTAATCTCTCGGAGACGGTGATGAATATTTACTCATGTTAACGAGTGGCGCGGGCTGCACCCGCCCGTCGGACATTAGTTGTGAACGTAATTTGGCCATTTAACACAGCTGAGGAATTCACACTATTAAACATTTTTTGTTACAGTTTTTTTTTTACCTTAGGCTTACACATTTCAGTAGGGATAGCAGGGACCCCTAATGTAATCGTAACCTCGTTGAGAAAACATGCTTACTGTCATACTTATTCCCGAAATCTGTAGTGTGAGCGAGATAGAAGACGCCTACGTTACATAAACGCTATCATAAAATGATTGCGCTTGAGCCACTGGACGCCCAGTCTTCACTGTTAGAGATAAATGTTTTAGATAATTAGATTGCAGAAAAGTTCTTACACAAGTTGCGTTACGATACCTACTTGCCCTTCTTAAAGATACATGATAGTATGATAAATAGTGGTTTTATAATATAAATTCATAACTGCATCTGTATTCCATAAACTCATGAATAACCTTCACTCTAGAATAAAGTTCAGCTATATAGACCCACTAACAAAAGGATATTAGATTTCGGGTGTATAACGTTCCTTTAAGAATGAAGGACAATCTTGATACAACCCAGCTAAATATACGACCCACATCTAGAAATTACCCTTTAAAGCAACATAATCAAAGTGGCAAATAAATAACCCGACCTTAAAGTGCACCCCGTTATAATGCAACACAATGTAATCCGATCGCGATTAAAACCAAGGTTGAACTTAATTAGTATAGCAGGCTCCTTGGAAATTACAGGGGTGGTCACCCCAGTGCGATATTTATTGCTTTACAACATTTTACCACCGGCCTTGCCCTCGCCTTCGAAGGAACTATTGGTAACTCAAGTGTTGCTTTCAGCTTATTATTATTGTAGCAACAAATAGTACATAATGTATTGTACTAAGGAATATAGACTACGGTAAACTTCGATTACGGTACAAAGTTTATTTGTACCTACCACAAACGTCACTTTGTAAATGAAAAAATTGGTTGTATACACCATATTCTTTATCCTAATATAAAGTGTTACAAGCCCTCCTAATGGAAAACAAAACACAGCAACCATTTCCACATCTAGTATTTTCTTCGGCTCGTGCGCCTGGATCCGCGGCTGCATTGTACGGATGTAGCGTGTTTATCTTCGAAGCCTTGTAAAGCTATTTAGATGTAATCTCTTGCTGTTATATTATCGTACATGCAACTACCGGTGATAGCAATAAATTTAGGTCTACCAGAATTATTGCCTGCACGTCAAGTGCGAGCTAACTGTATACTTTATAGTCTACCGTATTTAGACATTTTGTATGGAGAATTTAAAAGCGTCTCTAGCGGGCGGTATTTAAAACTTTCAATTCTCTATACAGAATGTCTAAATACGGTTAACTATGAAGTATACGGTTAGTTTACGTATAATCTCGCACTTGACGTACTGTACTGTAAGAAATAATGAAACCGATCGTAAATACATCGACTCACACATATGTGAAACTATTCGTGTAGCGCAAAATGCAAGGCGCAATAAAAGTGTCGCCCATTGTATGTTTAAACATTTGAATCGTATAGAACATCTAACAATTCGTAGACAAGCAAGGACTAGAATTTCAGACAGGATTTTATAGAAGGTTTACATTACTTTGTTTGTTTGACGAGGGAACGAAAGGCGGCGTTCGGC
This sequence comes from Pheosia gnoma, assembly GCA_905404115.1. Classification (NCBI taxonomy): domain Eukaryota; kingdom Metazoa; phylum Arthropoda; class Insecta; order Lepidoptera; family Notodontidae; genus Pheosia; species Pheosia gnoma. The sequence continues at coordinate 4,059,331 of FR989894.1, read as the reverse complement.
ACACAGGGAATGTTACTTCCTATAACGTTTCGTTGCAACGCGAACCTTTTACTTATTTCTACACAAAATCGATACCCCTTATTTAACTTTGTTTGACTGTTATTCTAGTTATTTTACAAAAGCAAGCGAGGTTCACGAAATGAAAAAAAAAGCATTCACATAGCGAGAATTTATTCATATTTGTTTAATGACTACAATAGAATTGAAAATAAGTATAATAATTAATGAAAATATGTATTATCAAAATTAATGACGTTGAAATAAAATAATTATACGGATATTATCGCGATTATTTTAAGTCCTCCCGTGGCCATGGTTGCTGCAAAGCAGCCGAAACGTCGGGAACATAAAGAAACGCGATACAATCCATAAAATTAGTTTTATTTTAATGTTTAGTAATCAAGAATGTATGTTTGCCAAACTAAAAGCAAGTATCGTTAAATAGGTAGGTACCTAAAACGATTATGAAAACACAAACTGTATACAGTTCATCTCACAAGATATTGGCAAGGTTCATCAAAATGAAGGGCAGACAGAATTAAAAGGTTTATCTGGGTCCGATTAATGAAGATAAAAGTGAAAAGCTCAGCAAGTAGGTTGGATAAACAGCTTCGGCCCCCGCGCCCTGGATTACTGCGCCCCTTATCAGCTGATGTGCAATATTAGACTAACCCATGCAATCATGCCGTTTCGTATTAAATGACTCTACTATTGAAAATGTTCAGATTAGAAAAAGTTAATTTTTAGTCTGTTTTCTTGCTTAACTTTCAACATGTCGTTCAAACGTAAGTGGTAGAAATATCTTAAACGCGTGTCAGTAATATATTATACCTACGTAATATTATGTCATTCTCCCCATCAGCCGCGCTTATTCGGCAATATCCTGGGACCGCAACTTGAATAGCAGATTTAGCAGCATTCATAGTTCCCTATTCAGGACCAAGTTTGGAATTTATAGTGTTAAACTTATCCCGGTATATGAACCACGCGGCCTCTACTCAGGCGCTGCCTTTAATTACAGCAAAGAGAATTATTGTTGTATTAACCTTAACAAATGTAGAGTCGCCTCCTACGTACCCTACGCTTGTAGGGTTGGATCTCATTGTGTTGTTGAATACGGATATATTTATTAATGTTAATACTCGGATTCAATTAATGATTCTTGTGTGCAAACGTGTCTTACTTATCCAAGGACTTCGATAACGCAAAGCTTTAATTTCCCTCAACCCAAATCTAATCAGGAAACTCCGACTATGTAGTATTGTTGTGTAGATAAATTAGTATTTATCTCTGGCAATATTGAAATGACGTGATTCACAAACAAGTAAAGTTAACACCATATTACTTCAAGAATAGCTGGCGCATATAAGATCCAAATATAGGAAGATGTCGGTTCGAGATCCGAACAAATCGGATTTGCGTTCAATTTTCCCAGACTTTCGGAAGCTCTCCGAATGCAGTCGAGCAAAGCCCAACCCAAATACGACGCAAGAAGATTTCCAAATTCCCAACTCGCCGTCCCCGGATAGATTTTGAAGGAGTTAAATCTCCGCCGACATTTTGGAATCGACCAGAATCACAGACTGCGTTTTTACTGCAGCTGCAACCTGAGCATAAGTTTAGTTATCAGCGAAACGTCATCAGAAGCTTCGGTACTTCGAGGGTTTCGACAGAGGGAACATGTGCTGTTGTACAGTTCTAACTTTAAAAGTTTCTTCATTTTCATCACGTGTCATGATTAATGGTGCTCAGTCTTCATTGACCAGATTAAAGACGATTAATGCTAAAGTACAATGTTCTCAAATATTAAAGCCAATGTGAGACGGGACGGAACGCGTTGCGCAGGTGGGTGTCACCTGCCGCGAGATGGCGCAGTGTGCCGAGGCGCCGCGAGATGAGCGAGGCATGCGAAGCTGCCTCGTCCGCGTACATTTGTTACCTTAACGGGCAACATTTATTATGACTCCCGGGTGCTTGGCGCCGTCTCACAAAATATACTTGATTAAAATTACCACACACGGCCCGCGAGGATTGGCACGTCTACCCAAAGATACGAGGGATATAACTTCGCAGGTTGAAAACTCACTATTATAGGGCAAAGTACCAACCTACTTTAGTTGGGTACAAAGATAAGGTTATAATTTCATGAAAGATTATTTTGTCAGTTCATACCGCATTAGGTGTCATATTGAAGAAATTATTTGGTAGAAGGTATTAGAAAAAAAAACAGTAATACATATTTCATTAAATCTATAGAATAGACTTACGAATTAGCGAAGAAAAAACCTTTGGAATGCTTTTCTGTTCGATGTTCCAAGAATCATTTTTGTATCCTTAATTAAAATTTAATTGAGTTCAGTAAAACGTTAATGAAGATAATACCATATTAGGTTAACAGTTCTCTGAGTTATATATCTATAACTACGGGAACAAAATCATACAGCGTGGTTTGGGCTCAAGAATGAGGCTCAAGACGTTCAAGAATGTTATATTTAGTCAGGCGGAACGCTCATGTAGAAGTTTTGTATGCACTCAAGAGTTCAGACACTCTCAGGTGAAAATTTTAACGAAGTAAAGTACAGTTTAAAAGCAATTTCTCATGCAACTTAAGATGAACGTGCGGCCAACCACGTCCTCGCTCTATGACGCTGTTTATGTGCAGACGTGAAATTCATACGATACGTGACTCGCGCAGAATGATCCAATTTAGTATTAACATATGGAAACCCATTCTTTAATAAATAAATGTTGAGGTTATTGGCATTCAACAAGATACAATTAATTAGTCTGGGGAAGCACTAAGACTCGGGCGTTCCGACTTCGGTTTGACGAGAACAAATAATAAAAGTTCTTTATTAAATGATCTATGATAATATATAATATATTAGGATATGTAAATAGGAGGGCATACATCATCCTTACCTACATAATCGAATGCCTATGATATATTCCACTTTCCTCAATGTCACCGGCCTAATGAGGTCTCTCGCCAAAGTTTCTTATACTTGAACCGGACAAGTTAAAGCACGTTCTTTTACTCTCTTTCATGATACAAATAATTTTACGGCCTGATTAGCGCAGTTTGTAGTGATGCTGCTTTCTGCGCCGAGGGTTCCGAGTTCGAATCCTTGTAGGGACAAATTTTGTGTGATGAGCACGAATGTTGGTACCTGAATCATGGATGTTTAATATCTATATAAGATATATATACTGGGTTCGCCTCCAGTCCAATGTACGGTACCCATAATACAAGCGTTGATTATTAGTGTGGGACCGTATAGTTGGTGTGTACGTCTGGCGATAAAAAAAACTATCAGCTCATATAAGTTAGCAAAGCCAATAAAAAAATCTTTTTAACAAAAAAATTACCGTCTTCAAAGAATTATAAAGAAATCTACCTTGTCTAACTAATTCAAATATGTAACGAATGTGAAGTTGGTGCCAAACAAACAGCGGCTCCCTATGCTGTTGTGTAAGCGTACTGTCCACTACCAAAGACCAAACCACTAAATTGAGAACCTCCTCCTTGAAGTCGGTTTAAAATAAGAAAAAAAAACAACTGAATTAAGAACCTCCTCCTTTTTAAAGTCGGTTTCAAAATAAGAAACTGACAATGTTCGTTGCCAGTAGGCACAACAAAAACCCATTTGTTTATATTATCGATCAGGGTAATCTACTATGGGATATATTTTTCTTCAGTACGTGTTAGTAGAGTTATATAAATGTACTGCACGAACAGCTCTTTCATGCCCAATGCCGAAGAGCAGTCGTGCCTTGAGATAGAATGGAGCAATTTCCTGTGTTCAGTTAAATATGCTCGATACTTCATTGCAATCGGTATTGGAATCTGAATTTGTATTTTATTTTTAATCTGGAATCACAACCGGCGCGGCGTTTCGGAATATGGATAATTTAATTTTATAAAGCCGTCGGTGGACTGTACTAGTGTCATATAGAAAATCTCTATACATATATAATTCTCGTGTCACAATGTTAGTTACCATACTCCTCCGAAACGGCTTGACCGATACGGCGGCACGGCATATTCAGTAGGTCTGAGAATCGGCTACTATCTATTTTTCATACCCCTAAGTGATAAGGGTTGTCCACGCCAATTTTTTTTTAATTTTTTTTATAATGTGGCATTAAAAAATACATACAACCCTACATTTTCACCCTTCTATCACCAACCCCTATTTTTTAATAGTCATTTTAGTAATCAGAATGCGCGAGCGGGCTATTGCTAACGGTTGTGACTTTGTTAAATATCACGCGGGCGAAGTCGCGGGTAACAGCTAGTAATATATAGAATTAATTTAAAATATATGTTTTGTTTTATTTTGGTGTGTCTATATGGGTATTACTGTGTGTGGGGGTGTGTGTCAGTAAGTGAGAATATCAGTCGATTACGATGCATTATTATCTAGTAAATATCGAGGGTGCGCAGTTCATGTCACCCATGAGGTTAATTACCACCCGACGACATGCCATGACGGCTAATGGACCATCAGTTCATTAAGGTGCGTCAACAACCCCATCGCATTAAAAAAAACAAAGGGAGAGTTTTGGGTTATCGAAGCAAAAACCAAACTTACAAAGGGTGAATTGGCTAAGTTTGATAGAGAAAGGGCACAATTAGTAGCGTAAATGCTCTCTTTTTTGGGTAGCGTTACGTTCACAAGGATGTTCCATCCCGCTCACATTGCAGATTTCACAAGTGTGACAGTGACAACGTGCTTTCTCGATGACTATTCGATTACGACACCTCTACTTTCAGGTGGGTACTTATTTGAAGATATCGAACACAAAGATATATTTTGTTCGGTTGGGTTGGTTGGCACACCCAAATCGGTTAAGCCGTTTCTGATAATAGCGAGCACAAGCGCACAGACAAACAGTCAACAAATCTAACAATCATTGGCGTTGATAAAGTCTCCCAATAATAAGTTTTTCTCAGATAGGTATCTTCCATGCACAGACAGCGATAAGTTACATTTTTATTCAATGTAGTATAGATTTATTTGTCACATTTTCTAGAAGGTACACTTAACGTGGATTATCCCGAGCGAGGCTTATGATGAGAGATCACCTTTCACCGACAGGTGATTAATTAAGTGCGGCCGCACTTAATTTTCAATGGCTCGCATGTGGCCGAGACAAAGTACCTACGGATTAGCGCCGTCTGCGTTACATTGCTTAATCGTACGATCATTTACCTACATACATAATTATCTATGTATACCTACATACGACACGTGTATTATAAACGGGAATATTAATTAAACAGCAGTATTGTAGGTATATTGTAACTATTTGGAACCCAAAATACATAGATAGGTACATTTCTGTATAGTTAAGCTTCTTCTGTTCACTAAATAGGCTATTGTTAATGGTGTACATACCTATAACAATGTATTGCTCAAAAATGTAAAAGATCTATTTAAAAAAAAGAGCAACCATGGAGTTTCTTGCCCGTTCTTCTCCATAGGAACGGCATTCCGAACGGGTGGTAAAGCAGTAGCATAATATTTTTGTAACTTTTGACGATTCATAAGTACTGTACATAATGGTCTACATGAATAAAAAAAAAATATTCTGATTCTGATTCTGTAAATTAACGATCGCCTCGTTACGAGGATCGCAGGTTCAAACCCCGGCTCGCTCCTCTGGGATTTCTAGATTTCATGTGCGAATCTCATTTTCAACCATGATTATCACTTGCTAAACGGTGAAGGAAAGCTGGAAACCTGCATGTCTGAGAGAACCCCTCGACAGACGTGTGAAGTCCGCCAACCCGCACTGGGCCAGCGTGTTGGACTATGGCCTAATCCCACTCACATTAAGGGGAGGCCCGTGCCCAACAGTGGGACATTAAAAGGGCTGGTATTATATTATATAATATATTTTAAACGCCCCCAGTTTTAATATAACAATATTACACACCTTACAAACTCCAGTACCTTAAATAAAAACTAAGAAGTTTTAAATAAAATGGCAGAAATTATAACATGTAACTATTGTTGCGGAAGACTTTAAAACACGCGGAAGCCGCGGGCTTTGCTTTTAAATGCGCCAGAATAAAGTAATCAGTTTTAAGGAATAGTCGAAATAGCTATTTCGCGTGTGCGTACCCGTTTATATACAGGACATATTCAATTTACCCACAAAAACATGGAATTCTCCGCTTAATTAATGAAATATGTTATTTATTATACAGGTTTATTTATACATTAATTACGAGCGTTACACTGGTAATGGGTTAGGTATATTTATTACTCGCTCTTGCCTGCGACTCCTGCGACTCCTACCACTCCGCCCGCAAAATATTTTGCTGTATAGTTTCTAGTTATATTTTAGTGTTAAGTTACGAGTGTGCGACAAAATCCGTTCAATAATAGAGGCGAACAATTTTACCGGCGCGCTTTTCAATCAGCTGGTTTTGAAATACATTTCAGAGGACTCCTGCCCGATAGCTATTTATAAACTTAAGAGTACGTATAAGTTAGCGCCAATAGAGTGGCGACTGGCCCGGCTCGGTCTGCCCCTGTTTGTTCTACAAACTTTTAATTGGGTAAATAATTTACTGTTAACGAAGCAACACAACGGGGCTGCGCTACAAACGCGCCTCGCCCGATAGCTTTATAGGTTAAGCACTTAATTTCGTGAAATCAATCGCGAGTGCTTGGACGACCGCTCGATCTGTGGTTTGAGCGTAAGCCGCTCGGCTTAGGAGTCCATAAATTAGAGGATTTTATTCGGAACTGCTCCCACTATTGGTTGGATTCTAGTTTGGGAAAATGACGAAAAATCGTATCGCATTTTCGTATTTCCGTAACTCTACTAAGAATCCAGACTATTGTATGGTATCCAAATATCCAAGATACAAGCATTTCATAGATAAGAACTATACAATTCTGTAATGTCGCCAGGAAACTAGAGAAAAAAAATACAACCGAATTGAAAACCTCCTCCTTTTTTGGAAGTCTGTTAAAATAAAAGTGTTTTTCTGGCTTTCTGGTGACATTAATATTAAATTTATTTATATACTGGTGAAATTTTTTAACATACCTTTCATACCTAAGAAGTCAGTACCGCCTCAATGGCAAGCAGTAGTTGTAACTATATTACGCTAGGGTAGTAAAATTAATCTTTTACCCGAGTCAGTCTCGCAAAGCTGCGCGATTGGTCTGGACACACCTTGTGACGCGTGTCTACTAACAACAAGGTGCCAAATTCATTAGCAGCAACATCAAAACGCTGGCGGGTCCCCGCGGTGTGCTACGCAAGCGACGGCAACTCTCGCTCCAAAGTTACAACTGATGTTTAACCAAAGTTATGGCTGACTAACCAGCATTATGTGTAGATATACTAATGTGGAATATAAAGCCATGGAAGCGGCGAGGTTCACATACACACGGTTCCCACTATAGGGTTGTCGAAAATTTGCAACAAATCGATAACAACAAATGTGTTTTGCAATATATATTTTTTAATATTTCAACCTTTATTCCTTGAGGATACTTGTTCGATTTTATGAGTAAAATCATCCCCTAAAATATTATATACCTTTGTTCCAATCTGTATGAATGCAACGGATTTGATTTTTTTTAATGTTGGTAATTTTCTAAAATAACACGTACTTACGTTACTTTTTGTTTTCGAAATCTACACAAATAGGGCCGCGTGTAAATGCTGGTATAATATAAAAGCTCTACTACTACTCATCATGAAATCTTCAGAAATTTCAATCTGCTGTATAAGCACAGGTTTTATGCAAACAACATTTTGCAGTGCCATTGTAAATAAATTATAATTATTATGAATTCGACGAAAGATCAAGACTGAAGTTACAAAATGTCGTAGTCTTTAATATAAAATTATTATTATTATCATCTTTCGCATGGTGAGCTATGTCTGAATACACAGGAATACTTGGCATTCAGAACACATCTCAGCAATTTTGCCATTCCATCGAGGCAGGTGGTAGGTCGATCGTGTTCCGAATTTTTGCTTCATGAATATGGAACAAAAATTATGCATTTATGAACTCGTTTCGCAACTTATCGAGTATATTTACAGCTTATGATTGCATTTTGCATTTTGACTTTGCTAGATACTATACACAGCATGACTGGATTTTATATTCTTTCATACATTGCAAATAATAAGGCACGTGCTTGTTTCATGATAATATCGGCTTATCTAAAAATATCCGAACTCATGATAATGTAAAAATAGCTCTTGGATCGAACAAAGGGTTGGTTTTAGATTTGTTTGATTGCTACGCGCTACGACATGCCGCTCCGCGACGTAGCGCGTAGCGCCGGCTTCTGTGACTACACGCGTGACGTAACGGCCGCACCCCATCCCCGGACGTGCGTCACAGTCACAGTGAGAGAGGCGGCACACTCAAATCACTGGCCAAATATAGCAAGGATTGAATACCATCATCACATAGCGGAAGTTGGATAAATGAAGGCTGCATGTGCTCACCGAATGGGCCCGACATATTATGCAATTGATAGCCAGATTAATGGTCGTTAGAGGCGACATTCACGATAACGATACTTTGTATTCTGTGTTCGCTTAACGTAGCAACACCTCGACGAGTTCCAAGCTTCAATAAATACATAGTCAATTATCTTGTAATACCAAAATTTACGTAACAAGGTTTGAAATAAAGATTGTAAGCGCAACAAAGCAATTTTCCAAATATCACCCCCATTTCGGTGAGTTGATCTTACGTTAGTGACTATTTTGGATTGAAATAAAAATAGAAAATATAATACCACCTTGCATAACATCGTACATACAAGTGGTTGCGTTATCCCGTTAACATGGTGTCTCTATTCGGGGCCGCTAGGTGTATAAACAAATAGGGGTGGCAAGCAAATAAAAAACAGAGTCTGCTTTCAAGACTAAACCCAACAGGTAGCATAATGAATGACGTAATTATCATGCATGACATTATTTAAAAAAAATAAGATTAGAAAATGTGAAACAGATGAATAGTTGTTTTTCGGATTAATTACACTGTATACGGTCTATAGTAGTTTCAACAAATTCGGAGCTTATCTCAAGAGCGTTGGATCCCAGGTACTGAAAACAAACATTCCAAAAATACTAACAGACAGATTTTATTTGTAAGTAGATAGAAACGAACGGAAGGAGTGAGACGTAATACGTAATCTACGTTTACAAATCATCGAGTTATATTTATTTAAACGTAAATAAGCGATGAATCGTTGCCACGTTTTAGGAATAGTGATGTTTTCGATTATTTTGAAGTCAATCTAGCATGATTATTTTAATGTCTAAGTCCCAAGTACTACATATTAATAAACAGTGTTAAAAACCTTACATTTAAAAAAAAAATATATTCTGATTTGATTTTGATCACTAAAATGTGTAAAACATTTTAACCGATGAATCAAAAATGTTATATCGATTACGTTGATATATAAAATAATAATGTAAATGAATTTTGTTTTTTTAAACAAGGTGACCCATTAGCCTTTGCGGTCAGTACAGGGTATCATTTTTAAATGTCTAATTATTTGATTTATTTCTTTTGGAATGTTATCGTTATAACTTACCTTATATAGGTATAAGTACAAAACATTAACTGGTCAAAATCAGAATTGGAATATTCTTTATTCATATCACAGTACTTATGAATCGTCAAAAATGTCACAGCATGATAAACCACTGAATGTCATTCCATTGGAGAAGAACGGGCAAGAAACTCCATGGTTGCCGCATGTTTGGAGAGTAGCAACCCTGGGTTAGCGCTCTGTCGCAAAAGTAAATACGTAATGGTTTTACGTCATCACACAATGCACCCGTGTGTCAAAGCCAGCTTGCAGCAGGAAATGATCTCGGCCTGTTTCCGCGGCGGCACAGTCCGCCAGACATACCTCGAATGGCGAACTGCGAAATAATTTCGCTAAACAGAATTGCGAATACCAACGATATTATCGCACCGTGAAAATGTTTTAGTCATAAATTATGATTGTATGAAATGAATTATTACGGTAAGTACACATATTTGTGCGAAATAATTAAATTGTATACATATTGGTATTTATTATTATCCGCAATATATGAATGTCTGTTATAGAGGTAAGGAAGGTAGGCAGGTATGTATATAGGTTAGCATTTAAATTGTCTCCTTGAGTTCTACTAAGTACCTAATGATGAATAAATATTAATAATTTAACTCTGAATAAATCCTGGTGATTGACTTGAGGGAAATGACGATCTGGTTTGCAAGTACATAAGATTCTATGTTACTGTCATTTAACAATGTTTAACGAGCCGTGACTCAATTTATGACTCAAATTTATTGATGTTTCCTTATTTAATATGAGTGGCATGTTTAATTTAGGCCACCGGTAAGCGAATATGTCAAAGAAACTCGCATCACGACCTCAGTGCCAAAAGTAACTGCGCAGCACATGCCACTTTTAATTTGTTTATTTATACTCCAGCGTACCAAATATTTATCATGGAAGAGTTATAATATTTGGGATTTTGAGTCGACTAGCTTATACAATATTTTTTTTAATAATAATAATATATACAAAATCTGAAGCAGGTCAAATATATATAATATATTGGACGACAGCTTATTCTAGTTTTTAACCAACTTCAAAAAGGAGGAGGTTCTCAATTTGGTTGTATTTTTTTGTAGATACGAGTGGATAATAATAATCCTATATAGAACCTACCTCTACACATATTACATAATATATTTTTCCTACTATATTTCGCTCCTTCCTAATAACAAAGTCATAATTGAAAATAAGTAAAGAATAGAAGCATGTTATACATGAAATGCGATTCGAGAATATGTACTGTAACAATTAACACGTTGACTGCGTTAAGAGGTCTAAAAGATCTCTAACGTGACTTTCAGCTGGTGCGGCGCCGAAAATCGTGTTCTCCACCTCTGTGCGGGAGGTCGTAACTTCTTTATTTCTATGTGTTTGACAGAGACAAATATACATACCTACTTCCCGCTGCGAGTTTGATTCAATAATGTAATAAAAAAAATAGGAGATGGATGAGGTCTCTAACGCACTGAGTTGTAATAATATACATCTGTTGCGTGAGGAGATCTTTCGGACCTCCTAAAACACAGGCGTCGTAGACGCAAGGAGCGGAGCGCGGGCGGCGCGGGCGCCGTTAGCTCGCGCTCAGTGTTGTTCAAATGTCGATAATGTGTACCTGCGCACTCCATTTAAAAAAAATACGTTCTTATATTTTGTCAGCGTGGTAGCAAAAAAAGTCGTTGCACAGGCTGTTACAGTAAATTACGGCTCACATTTAGTAGCACAGATGCATCCAAAAAAACCAAACGAATAAATACACTATGTGTGCAATGCGAACAACAAATGTGGTTACCATGCTTCAATGAGGAACATTTTTCTTAAATATTTTTTTAGTCACTATGTTTATTGAAATAAAACTAATTTTATGGATTATCATAATTCATCATTCACGGAAGGACGGTCACCATGGTCAGTCCTCCCGTGACCATGGTTGCTGTAAAACAGCCGAAACGACGGGAACGTAAAAAAACAAATAATAAACACGATAAAATCCGTAAGATTAGTTTTATTTAAATGTCTAGTATTCGCGTAAATATAAGAAATCAATATTACTATGTTTAAATGATTACTTCATAAAAAGTTAAGCTATCGATAACTGGGGTTTTATTTTAATCCCATCACTAGTCACAATCCAAACTGATCTATCTTTAGTTGCGATGCGAGATTCAATGGATACCTAATTTTTTTTTCGTTATATCTCATAACCCACTTTTCACATCCCCATGCGTAGCAAACTTGAGATAGAACAGTTAATTCTCTATTATTTACAGAAAGAACATAGATTGTATCTTATTTTTTGATAAAGATATGAGTTTTTTTAAAATACATTATTTTACGAGATGGATTAGGTCTCATACGCACTAGAGTGAAGCTCGGTTAAGAGGTCGAATAGGTCTCTAACGCACTGGCTGAAAGTCCTCTGAAAATGGCACCGCACTCAACGTGTTAATAGATGGTTCATGGTATAAGATATCTCAAAAAAATCCTGAACTGTCTATGTTTCCAACTATGACTATATTTTTTTAACGTGTATATCCATTTACCGTTCCTTCCTCAACAAAATAGCGGCATACATTTGTAAGCCAGAGGCGTTTGTTCGTGGAGCGTTTCAGTCCTTTTAGGTGCCGTAACAGGAACTACTTTTCATTTCCTGGTCGTGATTGAGGGCCGGCGCCGCCTTTTGCGATCCTAACGCTATTATGTGAACTACAATTATTGAAATGTGTAAAGATTGATCATCTTATCATACAGGAATACTCATGAAGTAATGGAAAATATTTGATAGTCAGAGATGACATATTGATTTCTTATATTTACGCGAATACTACATATTAAAATAAAACATTTTTTTCGGATTTTATAGCTAAAACAATGATCAATGATTGGTAGAGGCTGCACGTTATAGCTGTGATAAACGTCCAGCCATCGCTCCACACCCTTGATAACAGACAGCTTATATGGCGAACACTTTTTTACCTATTGTTGGTTAAATCATCTCGTTAAGATCTAAAAGGATTGGGTGGCTGCAATCTCCTGTTTACTCCTCTATTGACTCATGTCTCATCGCGATATGACTTATGTTAATCGTATCTTATTAAAACAACCCTATTAAAAGAACTTAACTGGATAGTTTAACTTGGTACAACATTACTGCTCTATGTGTACCTGATGAGAAGAAAACAAAAAAATAAATAAAAAGCACTGCTATGACATTGACGATAGCCTTGAATATATTATACGTTATACGTATACTTTGACAGTTACCAAATTATTTTTTTATAATCTAAATTCTTGCAATCGCCATCAGTCATCGGAAATATTAAATCAAAAGATCTTACACAAATTACTCTTGTTAGATTACAAATCTCATTAACGCAATACACCAATATTCGCGTGAGAAGCCTTTATTTGTAATAGCATTTTGTCGGTCAGAAACCGAACACGTAACGCAATCAATCATCGTAGTTCTCAATTGTAGTGTTCACGTAACAGTCCCGGCTGGCGAGGGGCTCAATCAGGGTCAGGAAATGAAAAGTTAGTAATTACAGAGCCTGAAACGCCTGAAACATGAACACTGAATTGTGGTATACGTCTAGACGTATACCGCAGAATACATTAATATACTTATATTTTAGTATAAAAATACTTTAGCGGAAAAGGGAAGGTCTACCAGCCAGGCGGGTTGTATGCCTGGCGGGGCGGCCGCTATGCCCCAACGGATATTGTCGATCTTGTATATATGTTACGAGCTCCGAAAACTCTAATAGCGCGTTTCAGGATTGTATGGATTGAAAGTAACTATAGTACCTGCGCCTTTATATAAATATACTGGATACTGGTTGTTAGACCTTGCAGTATTAATGCAGGCTTGATTCCTTTGGCATTGGTGCTCTTTAGCAATGAAATGACCTTGTAGAATAATCTTAATTATTTATTTTATTTTAATCTGTAAACATATTTATCTCACCCGAGACTAGGATTCCTTGTATCTTGGGCACTACACATCAATCCTCACACATCCCCTCCCACATCAACCTATAGGTACATACCTCCAATTGCAATTGGGTTGTCTACTTTTTCAGGCATATATCATACATAATATCATCTCTGTTGAAACAAAACTAATTTTTCGGATTTTATTTATGTTTTTACTTTCCCGACGTTTCGGCTGCTTTACAGCAACCATGGTCACGAAACGTCGGGTATGTAAAAACATAAAAAAACATATATAAATATATACACATACCTACTCTATATATGGTATTATTTTAATAGTTGTTTGCTTATTCAGATTATAATAAAACATTTTATGTAACATAAAAATAATAAGAGTTTCGTGAGCTAATCGTCAATTAACGCTATTATATGCTACTTAATTAATTAATAATGACCAGTCTCATACGACTGACCTCAGACAGATTTCCTGTAGCGTGCGTGAGGACATCGCTCGTACGTAATAAACAACTGTAATTACAACAGCTTACACTATGTTTAGATTAATACTATTAACCTCACTAAAGGCCAGGGCTATCACCGGGACAGTTGGAGGAGAGCCAACGTTACAATACTAGACATCAAGAACTCTTCTTGAGTTCTCCGATCTAGGAACTTTCGTTTTTTTAACACATTAAAAATAATTAATGATTTCATTCATGTTTATTTTCTAGACAGTTGTTTCTTTGGTCATTAATATATTTAAGGGTGTTCTACACTACTATTTCATCGCATGTTGTTGATGCGCTTTAAAAGCGCTGCCAACGATGCTGCAATCTTAAAATGCTCCTGCAATTCCTGTGGGTGTTTTACAGCAAGCATGGACAATGGTATTCCATGGTAAAAACATAAAATAAACGCGATAACATTTGTAAAGTAATTTTTATTTCAATGTGTAGTATTTGCGTAAATATAAGAAATAAATTCAAAGATCACTTCGTACGTCATACGTATAGGTGCCATAAGGTGCGGTCTCATGTTATCATCTTGATTCAAAGCAATTGCGTTTTCCAGCTCTTTATTATGAAAATTTCATATTGTTTTTATTACTTATCCCCTTGTTTACGCTTCTTACACCGGTGTTAGTGTCTATAGATATCTTAATTACTTTCCTTGTGACGGCGGTGTGGGGCGTTAATTGTAAATAAAAGTGTCGATATCGAATAGATTTCGTAAACTATCAAAAATAACACTAGACCCTCCATAGGTTGGTGTAAAATAAATTGAGTTTGCGTTTAGTATCTGGATGCATCAATAAAACGTTGCTGCGATGGACGGCAAACTGCAATAAAACGTAGGTATCTATCTGTCGATAGCCAAAGGACTATCAACAGATACGTTCTATTTTATAGTGGGTTTCACAGTAAAACTGAAATTGGCGGCCAGCGACGAATCGATAACGCACAAATGTAGTTTACGGTATTCAAGTAAAGAAATCCGCTAAAATCTTCTGCTTGAAAGCTTAGGGTGGATTGCATCACCCGCGTTAAAATATTAACTACACTCAAATCTGTAAATATTCTGACAGAATCCGTGGAGATTTAATGGTAGTTCAATTTAACCATAGTTGAAGGCTAGAGTGCACTCTAACCTTAAATTACAATACAATACATACTAATCTTACCTTTATAACATCACCGGTGAATAACGAAGCAGCCCTGGATTTAAAAAAAACAATCTTCCAGCTTCAATCCTAGTACTGTTCACAAATAATCTGTACACAACAGTATCAGTTCACTACACTAACAAATTTGTCTATTTGTTCATCTAATAATCGACAAACCGAGGCACTTTAAATTATACTTTAAACTAAGAAAGAAGCACTCGGATACACTATTTACAGTCTCACCTAAGTGTTCGTTCAGTAAGCGATCACACCTGCAACAAAAACATTTTAATTAATTTAATTGATTGCGCTAAGAAATTACAACCCATATAGGAATCGGTTACTCGATACAAAGCGAGTAATTCGCGTTAAGCTGTTTGTAAATTCTATAATGAACGTTTAATTATGAAAACGAAATGAATGTACGCGTGGCAATTCGTGACATAATAGGGATTAGGATAATGTATCGAGTCGTTAGTGATGCGATCGCCAATAGTTTGGAGATGTGCCACGTAAAAACTGCCTCGTCCGCGTATTCATCCAGTCGTCCCTGGAATGTAGTGATCGATATATCTTACACCTAGCCGTATAGGATTGGGGTGTATATCTTATTGTTTACCGCTCCCTGGCTGCTGCCGCAGAGCGACGGACGTGACTAAGCCAGTTTCCAAGTGGAACATATCTCCACTGTGCAATCGCATGGCTCCCCCGGCCGTATTATCATTCCCACAAAAGGCCTCTACACCTAATGGCCGACGATCAACATCTAGAGGAATTTTTGCAAAAATTTCGCCATCAATCTTCGCCGTGCAAAAAGCCGGCAGGACTAGACACTTGATTTATCTATTTGAATATTAGCTCGCCACGTTGTCGGGACGCGGCCGATGTCGGCGGGTAGTACAAATTCCGAGCGATGATTGTTTTAATAATATGTAGACCATTGTTTTTATGAGAGGCGTCCATTAGTTGAAATAATTCAGGTTACAACAACAGAGGAACATGCGTGGAATGTATTTAGGATAAAAATGTATTTGGGAAATGTAGATGAGTCGTGCGTGACAAAATAAAATAGCAATATGGGAACAAACACTAGATATACTTGGAATGGCTGGTAATGAGAGTACGTACAGTGTTGTGTATTTTTATGGCCACTTCAGCCTTATTGTGGATTCTAATAACACTTTCGCTTCTCTAAGGCTTTTGACGGGTTTATTTGCTAAATAAAATGTCCGCTTCATATTGTCTATCGGGATTGTTTCGTGCCCGCGGCGTTATAGTATGTCTGTCCCGCAATGAAAGATGCATTTCTAAAATACGTATTTACTTTTCAAATTATACCTTCGTCTCTTTTTGAGATAAATATATATTTCTAACTCCTAATACTTTTCCCCATATATAATGCTCAAAATGAGACCTATTAAAGTTTTTGCAATTATGCAATTATAGGGTGAAAATGAAATCATTGACAATATTATAAATTATAAGTCTATAAATGACCGTTAATAAAGAAATCAATATAAAAATAAATTTGAATTAAAACTATGTTTGAAATAAACTGACAATTTTCAATCAGTAGAATAGTATTTAAAATAATACAGGTGATGGGGTATCCCATTACCTATTAATGGACATGTTTAATGTTTTGTTCACCTGAGCAATCATTAATGTTAACTCTGTGTTATTTTGTGGTTTATTTGAAATATATTTCTAATAGATTTCTTTATTAATGATCCTAAAATATTCTGAACAATGTACTTATGTAATTAAATTGAAGTTATACATAAACAAACAGACCTACATTTACTTTGCTTGAACCTATTGAAATTTAACAAAACGGTTAAAAATAACATTATTTTTTTGTTTTTTTCTTTAAGTCACAAACATCTATCAGAAATTAAATAAATAATGATTTTTTAGATACAATGTTTTTTTTACGAAATTAAATAAATCATGATTTTAATTAACCCAAAACTTACCTATCAGTTAATAAGTTAAAACTATCATTTACGGCCGAAAACAAGAAACTCTATAAAAATCAAATAAATATTTTTTTTTTTTCTAAAAAAAACATTATTTTTATCAACCCTGTTAAAGATTATTATGAAGTGTAGTGCATGGATATGACGTGATAACCTTGCATTTAAAAGACGTGCCGACAGGATATTAACTAATCTTACACCAGCGTATTACGTAGGAGGCGTCTGATGTGAACAGCTCGTTGTTGTGTCTGGCAAACGACACACTAATGATGTCACAATAAAATATGTTAAACATTCCATATGCAATCACGTGATGACGATATATTCGTAACCGGGACGCAATCCAGAGCGCGTTCAGACAATTCCATCACGTACACTACAAATTGTTCAAGAAACGAGGCTTGGGCTAATATAAGTTATAATAAAAATAGTGTCAAATATTTATTAGAGGATAACAAAGATTGCATTGTTTTTATACACGTTTTGTCTAAAATAAATGGTTTCATCTTTTGAATGAGAAAGCGAACCAGTACATTTTCACAGTGCATTTTTGTGGCGTATTATTTGTTTTTTTTTTGTTATAGATAACCAATGAATCTGTTAAAATATTTTATACTAAGTATGATTATTACATAGTATAAAATATGGATATAATAGATAAGCTTTTATTGCAAATCAGATGTGTAAGTATAGTCAGTAAATGGATACTAAATACAAGAATTTTATAACTGAAGATTTGTAAAAGGAATCGCTCTTCGAAAGGCTGGTCTGTTTAAGAAACTTGAACAGTCGTGTAACGTAAAATTATGCAATT
This sequence comes from Pheosia gnoma, assembly GCA_905404115.1. Classification (NCBI taxonomy): domain Eukaryota; kingdom Metazoa; phylum Arthropoda; class Insecta; order Lepidoptera; family Notodontidae; genus Pheosia; species Pheosia gnoma. Next base: position 4,041,325 of record FR989894.1, on the reverse strand, counting down.
ATTCCATCTTTAAAAGTGAGGCCTGATTTCAATGAAGGAAGCATGGAAGCAAACTAATGCAAATAAAGTTAATTTTCATTAGCCGCACAACCATGTATCAAATTACCCGAATGCATAAACCGCGTTCTAAAATAAAATACAAAGTGAATACAACACAGAGAGAATGTTATAAGCAACGAACTCTACATTATTCGGGCAAACACCGCACTAACCCTTTGTGAAAGTAAATATTTTCTTTTAATAATCACGCTGGTGTACTTTTCAAATTAGTGCGGTTAGGCTCTGGTCATGACAACCCTCAGTCTCAAGCCTCATAACATCGGTCATACAAGTACTATGCTATAATTGATTGGGGTCGAGGCGACACAAGTGTGTGCCGGGGCAGTTTCCTAACTAGCTTTGTAGCAAGCCCGGCAGCAATTAGGCGGAAGAGGGAAATTGCATCTCTTGGGGATAGCTCACAAATTGCCCCAAACGTCAGCAGCAACTCGACGATTGAAATGAGAATTTGCTTTCGACTATTAAGTAGTTTTCCGAAATTCACAATTGGGCATTTCTGAATGTTATGGGTTTGGATATTCAGTTACCTAATATTTACTTACATCTCCAAGTTTACTCCAACTTCCAGAATGCAGTCGGAAATTCTTTCGAACGCGGTTCGGAAATAAATTATCTGATTGTACAGTCTTTCTCCGCTAGTGTTAAGTTATAACCGTATGATTTATTAAATTTGGAATACTATAATAAACTCTTTAAAGAAAATGACAGTGGCATTACAATAACTTTTTTTCTGAAATACGCGATGTAATACCATTCTAGATTGATTAAAGCTGCTATAAACTTAGTGGTTGTTTCATATCTCATTAATGAAACTAAATAAATCATGCAAAAGAGTAAAATGTATAGAGTATTATATCTAAGCCTGTATAAGTCCTGCATCTATAAGAATTAAAGCAAATGCGAACATAGTTTATTTATAATATCATTTTCAATATTTTAAAATTGTTTGTTTTTTAATGAAAGCAATTTGAGAGGTAAAATTGATTAAAGCATGAAGAATATCAAAACTACAAGTATCTTTTACAAAAATACACGAAAATAAGTCTTCTTCTACATTATTAAAATATTGGTGTCAGATTTTTTGGGCTATTTCCCTTACTTGTTGTATTTTGAAGTATTCTCGTTGTATGTCTATTCAAAGTTATTTTTGAAAAGCAAACTCCTTCGTTAATTGGCTTGTTGACGAACGACTCGTAAAATACTAGTAGCCATGTTAATGTTTGTGATTAATCAAATTGGTTCTGTTCTTATATGCGCGGCTACTTTCGTCGGCTTAATCTTGGGCGTATTGCGCTGGAAGCGAAACGGTTGGAGCACACCATACCTAGATCACAGCCTTTGAAAAATAGTATGCCTGTTGATTGCAGATACATTTTGACTCTATTGTCTAGTATGGTCAACACAAAATTTTAAAATGTAAAAATAAAGTGTCGACACGACAACGTGGAACGAGTATGATCACTTTGTTAAATATTTACAAGGGTAGGTACTCAAGCATAATACGCAGTACGTAAGACTGTTGAGTATAACAAGTTTATAAAAAAATAAACAATGATTCAATGTGTTTCCGATGTGGTTCAAAACTTCACCACGTTTATCATCACAGAGGTACAAAGAAATGAGACAAGATGACATTAGTCAGGCTGCACATTGATGTGGATTATGTGAGACAAATGTATTATAATTATAATGTCTCCAATATTTCTAAAATATTTTGTTACTGAAAGATGTGTGCCGCGGTCGGAATTTGGCATCAAGCCAGTACTTTTGCTGTTTTCTCGCTCATGACAACTCCTATAAGATAAAACGAAGCGCAATCTTTGCGTCTCTCCATTATAACATTAATGAGGATCATAATATTTTTTTTCCTAGAACAATTCCACAAACAACAAGGTAAATGATTTAAAATAAAATATCTATCTCGTTCTGTAAGCTTCGCATTATTTAGCTGCCATTAGGGAACTTACGCATGCCTGTTACATTTCGTTATAATCCCAAGGAATTACATTAGCCAAAATTTACTCACCCTTGCAGATTTTTAAATGAATGTAGGATTTATGCAAATGACCAACTCAATTTCGAAAAAAAATTTAAAATAACAAATGCGCGCGACTGAGATGGTTCGCTCTAAGATACAAAAAAGCTGAAAACTGCGTAGCCATGAATGAGAAATGCACGTGTATGGAAAGTGAGGTGTGCCACGGGTGGTGCGACGCCGCGGCGCGTACCTTGTCGCGAGTTCGCGAGCGCAGCGTTGCAGCGGTGCACCGTCAGACGCAGGGCGACGCGAGCCGCCCGCCTGCTTCCGAGCGACTGCCGCCCGGGCCGCGCCGCGCCCGCCCCGCCCGCGCCACGCGCTACGCACCGCCTGCACCGGCACCACGCACGGCAGCCGCACCGGCTAGCTTCGTCCGGAGCCCGCAGCCGGCTCACGCACCGCGCGATTATCGATGTGTTCTGTGAGATGTGCCGGGGGAGGGGCACGCACCGCGCGGCGAGGGGCGCCGCTCCTGCGCCCTGCGGCACGCATCTGTCTGGACGCTTTCTCGTGTACTCCCGCACCCGCCATCTGCAGAGCAGAGACGCGCTCGCGGGCCTCGTGGTCCCGGATCACCGACGACGCCCGCACCGCCTTCCATTGCGACGGTGTTAATAACCTCTGATAAACTCTTCTCGTGTCACCTCTATCATACTCACTTGATATTCGATTCGCCAACTTTGACATTTTCCTCAAAATGGCTTATAAAATATAAATTTATAAAACATATTCTTGGGTAGAAAATAATTACATAAACCTAATAATTTCTTACTTCTTCTTCTTTCTTTACGAAATGAGATGCGATGAAATAAAATGGATATGAATATGGCCTCACCCGCAACTTAGCGGGTATTTTGCACAATGTCAAGTAATTAATAGCAATAAAACTGTCAATAAATACACATTATAAATAAAATAATGGATGTGACATGATGAAATGAAAATGGCGTGTCAATTTCTTACTTGATTATTTTCACTCGTTAACAGTGAGCCTATTTGTCAACATCGATTTATTTTTTTTATGGCTGAAAAAGGTGAAACCAATAATCCTAAACACAGCCTCTGCTAAATATAAACTTATTTCGTCGAATAATCATAACATAATACTTTATTTTGCAGCATAAGTACCTAATATCGTAGGATGAACTAAAAGTTATAAATCCTTCGAGAACATTGACTACCAGGCTCTCCTAGCAGCGTGCCGCGCCCCGCGCTGCCCGCTCTCCATCCAGCCAGCATCAATCACCGTTAGAAACCATTCACAGGACTCGCCAATGTATTTGTTATTCGAGGGATGCTCCGCGCTCACGTTCGGATACGAGCAGCATAAATAAATTAAAAGGAATCCAATGGGCGTCAGCAGACATGCTTCTCTTCGTGTATAATTCTTTAGTGAATTTTTCGGATATATAATTGTTAGGAAATAATCTTAAAGGGAATGAATATCATAATAATTATAAATTAGCTCTATAACGTCCCATTGCTGGGTATGGGCCTTCCCTTAATGCAAGGAGGATTCAGGCCATAGTCTCCCACACTGGCACCGAGCAGGTCGGTATCATTTTTTAAATTTACTCACAATTACTTATTTTTGAGAGACTCCACAAACCTTAATACAAAAGTGAGATTTCACACAAACACCACGAAGCCTCACTGGTACGAACTTTTAAGATTTCATTGAAACTAATGATGCGCTGCATACGCTGAGCCTCTGAAAAATATCCGAAGATAAAACTGCACACACCCCATCCTCCGTCTCTTCTCCCCTAAAAGGCTCCCTCCTATCGTCCCGCTTACCCTTAATTGACTTATAGGCACGAAGAATCTAGTTTGCCCGTTTACTGTGATTACTATGTTACGGACGGAATGTTCAACTCAGATGTTATTAGTCTGATCTGAAATGTAGGGGTCGCGATTCAAGTGAGGAGCTTCGGGAACATAATGTTAAGTGCTTATTATAATCTCTGGTATGTTATTTTCATAGACATTTTGCACATTCGTTTCATGTTGAAATTTTCTAAATTTACATTACATTTTAGAGATATATGAGCACAGTTTTAGATATTCTTAATATAATTTATCATGTGTTTTCTTACAGGCGTGTACCTATAAACTTTACATCTTTACTGGTATACTTCACTGCAAATGATGATGGGTGTTAACAGTTCCGAGCCAGGCGTCACACTTCATACAAATGCGCTAGTTTTTTTAAGGAAAAACAAGTATCTAAAGTAATTAGAGAAGATCAAAGTGTACACTATTCATAATACATATTATATCACATGACTCTACATTACACCCTACATTTACACGTTCCATGATGCTTAAAATTGAATTGCTTTACGTGCAAAACTATTTCAAATAGTTTAGCTGTTTATAGTTCTCTACATTTCTACAATTCAGCTTGCGCAGTTGAGACTAGATACGCTCTATTAAAGCCGAGACTAGTAGTAGAATTGTGTGGTAGAGCGCGGGCGTCATGGATGTGGTTCGTTTACGGTACATTCCTTCGGACGCCGGACGCTAAATGCCCTCCACTCTACTCTGCTTCCACATCCAAATTTTATATTTAAACATACTGAACAATGCCACAATCAGACAAATGCTCTCCTAAATAACATAACGGTTAAAACATAGTTACATACTCGTAGAGCAGTACACTTGTGCAAATTGATACCATTTATTATATTTATAGAAGATCCCGCAGCGTAAGCAAGACTGAAATTATGGCAATGGACTTTCAGGGACATATGCAGCCTCTCAATATCAACCTTGAAGGTAATGCCCTGAAACAAGTAAATAAATTTAAATATCTCGGAAGTTCTATCACATCAAACTGTGACCTGGAAACCGAGATCAATAACAGAATCGGAGCTGCTGCTGCTGCCTTTGGCAGACTAAGATCTAAGGTCTTCCAGTCTCACGATATAAGGCTACAGACAAAGGTATCCGTGTACATGGCAATCGTGCTTCCAAACCTTTTGTACTCGTCCGAAGCCTGGGTGTTGTACCGCAGACATATCCGCACATTAGATAAATTCCATCTTAGATGCCTACGTGACATAATGAAGATCAAATGGTCGGATCGTGTTAGAAACACTGACGTTCTGCGACGAGCAAATGTCACCGGAATAGAGGCATATCTAATGAAACGGCAACTACGCTGGTGTGGGCATGTCTCACGGATGTCGGATGAGAGAGTGGCGAAGCGCATCTTTTACTCTGAATTGCAGGATGGCAAGCGGAAGCAAGGCGGCCAATTCCTCCGATACAAAGATGTACTGAAGCGTCACATGAAACGGTGCAACATAGAACCCTCTAAGTGGGAATCACGGGCCTGTAAACGCCCAGAATGGAGATGCTTGGTGCAGCAGAAAGTACAAATCTTCGAAGATCAAAGAAAAGCAGAGCTTGACACCAAACGAGATGATCTTAAGGCTAGACCACCGACAGCTATGCACTATAATTTTAGAAACGGAGTCCTTACCTGCAGTCTGTGTGCACGCACCTTTGTAAATAAGTTTGGCTATTGCAGCCATATGAGAGCACACCATAGAGCTAGCCAACAAAGCTCTAGCAATATCCAGTAGTCGCCGTCGCCGAAATCGGCAGGGAACTATGATGAGAAGATCCCGCACAACTTTTCCGAAATAAGTTAGTAGGTACGTAGACAAAATCTGGATCTATCTGGAGTCTGGATGAAAATATGAATCGAGTGAAACATAGCTATCATGCAAAACATTGCATATATTTCTCAGTTTGTGACACGGGACAAAGCATTAAACTTAGGTATTTTATAAAACGTGGACATGCTAGACATTCATTTTTTCTTCTTTCCTTCTTCCTTGGAGCCTTTAGGAGGAGGGGCTACGGGTGGTAAAGGAGGTCCTTTATACTGTAATGTTAGCTGCACAATTCTTTCAGCTTCTCTGACACCACTCAGGCGAGCACCAGAGACAGTAGCAAAATGACCAGGGACAGTAGCTTCCCCCGCGAACAACAGTATCGGTGGTATAGGCTCGCTGGGTCCCGGCAGAGGACATGCTAAGGCTCGCTGCGCTTGTCCATCAGACTTACTACTATCATAGGAATAGGCCCCGCAGAAAAATGGGTCGGACGTCCAGTGTGACCTTAAAATTGTACATGGATAAGGAACACAGCTGTTACCCGTTGTCACTCGCAGTATATCAGTTAGACCTTCAGCTACATCTTTATCACAGAGCCCCTCCATCATCACAGCCTCGTGGCCTACGACCCAGGCACACATCACATGTTTACTGTTGGGCACCACCTCTATGGATGTCACGCCTCGAGTCCAATCACTACGGTTGCAGAGTTCATTGTTGCAAAATTTAAAATTCAAATTTCCGTTGTGCCAAAACCAAAAAGGCCGACAGTACTCCATGTAAATTTTGTTGCAATAACCGAATCCGAGACAGCGCATCGCATCCATCTTCGACGCTGGTAATGTAGGGCAAAACATCCGGGTCGCACTCACATGCAGCACACCAAGAGAGACAGTTATAATGACGTAATCAGCCGGGAATTCATCTCCGTCAGTCGTACAAACGGTAGCGCGGAACCCTTCCTTTTGCGCCGTCCCCCAATAAACACAGTTGACTGGTTTACAGTACCGTATAGCTCCTTCTGGTATTTGACGGAGTATGGGCGCCAATATCCCTACTAAACCTAGAGGAACGCGAACTTCCCCGCCGGGCATATTCATAAAGCAACCGAAATGATCGGCGCAAAGCATTGCCGTGTCATCCCCACACCTCGCACTGAGCATATGCGAGAGCCCGAAAAGTATTCTAGCCGCGTCATGTTGTTGCTCTTCGGGATACTCGTGCAGTTCTTGTTGAATCCGCAGACTCATAAAATTCATTAAGGATCCTTGCTGTTTGTTACCGCCGAGGCAGTACAACGACGCTGCTTCCTGTTCTATCTGTCGGAACTTGTAGTAGGCGGATATTGTGGGTGGGAACGGTGTTTTCCCGGTAACTATACGGTTGAAGAGGCCTCTCGTGTGTTCGGATCCGGGCACGCCGGGCCGCGGCGGTGACTCGGTAGCGGACATCGCAAACACGGGGTGTGTGCAGGCGTTATCTGGTTTCCAATGCGAGCCCAATTCGGCAACTATATCTCCGAGCCAACACGAGTGTATCCGGCCGCCGGGTCTGCAATAACGTGTACTTCAGGTAGAGAAAGTGTAAAGATATACCTACATACGAATGTGCATATATAGAAAAAAAGACCTTTCGTAAGCTTCAAGCACTACCAAGTTGGTGATGCCGCGTTGTGATAGCCTGGCGGCAGCCGAGAGTCCCGCCATGCCTGCGCCTATGATGACGACGCGTGGCTGGGGGAAACACAGCTCAGGGTCGCATGGGTCTACAGCACAAATTCCCCTGTCCTCTAGATCTGGTCCGCAGTCGACTAATACGGGAGAGTTTCTTGATGTCCTAAAAAATATATAAACGGGACGCCCTATTATAAAAGAGATAAGTAGGTACATGCTTTATTAAGAAGTGGGCACTGAGGTGATTACATACCATCTTTTCGGTGTCTTCAGCCATTGATTTACTGTTGTAAAAATAATGCTACGAGAAATTTTCATATGGGCGATTAAATTTAGGTGTAATTTTGCTAATTTATACTAATTTACATGCTCAAATAATTTGTCTCTTTCTTTTTTGGAAAAATGATAGCTCAACTCTATTTTGTCAAAAAGCATGTCAATGTGTTGCACATTCTGTGAAAACCAAAAAGCAATTTTCTTATTTTCTTTGATAAGGTCCCTAACCTTCAAAAAGTTTTTAGATCAGCCTAGGTAAGCCTATAGTTGTTATAAGAAGATAAAGAGAAAACAATAATACAAAGATTTAATTTAATTCCTAGCAAATAGCGATATACCTACTCACATATTCTACAGATTTTCATGAATTACGTGAACCGGCAAATAAAGTAAAGCACCCTTTGGGAAAAGCAGCCAAAACGGTTAATGTTTTATTTGGCAGTGGAAGCGGAGCGGTGCGGCGCGACGCCGCGCTGATATTTTGCTTTGTTTTGCGGAACAATTTCTCTAAGTTGACTGTGGTAATTGTACCCATCGCTTGAATAATCTATATAATGAGATACATATTTTTTTCTATTTTAGTGTTACTTCCTCAATACATTTCCAACATGTTCACTTTCAGACACTATGTACACAGACACATGTAAAAGATAGCGAATTAGCGCGTAGATAACTTGGAAATGTATGGAAATCTAATCCGTATACTTGTCACTTTGTACTTGCCGAGCTGTTTATAGGAGGACAGTTGCTATTTGTTAAGTACTTGCGTATTATCCTCGTGTAAAACATACTTTACGAAAATAACATGAAACACGGTATACGCTACGCTGTTCTCTTCCCGTGACAGCTACGTCACGCATGACTGGCCCAAGGCTACGTCTTCGTCCTTCTTCAGCTAATGAGCGGTGTTATTTCTATTGAAGATGGTGATGACATACTCTTAGGCTCATTCGTAGCCCAGCCGTCCTGAGGATGCCTCGTTTAGAGGCGAAACACATATCGAATACTTTTTAGATTCGCTTCGTTTCGCGGAGAATCGCATTTTATTTGGGGCCCCGTCACTCGTGATAGATAGTTTCTTCACATCTTAGAGGAGGTCGGTGTTGCTGGCTTCTTTAATTATCGATCAAACTTGTTTGGTTTATAATTGGAAAAGTTGACCAGCCGAGGGTCAGTGGTGGGTCCCTCTTTCCCCATTTGTTTTCTTAAGCCATCGTTGGACGGGAATATCTAGAGTAGCATATTATTATACCATGGCAAGAACAATGAAACGAGTCTGCGCTCTCGTTAACGGTTATTCTCGCACATTCTCGGTGAGCGTAGTGCATGTCTAATGTAAGTAGGTATATATGGTCTAGTTCTAGAAAAACATGTACAAAAAGTGAACAAATTGTAGACATTTAGATGATTCATGTGTTCACGAAGATCTAAATAAACTAAAAGGAAATAAAACCGATAACCAAGTTGTTTAACAATAATTATTATTTATATAAATTACAATACACTATTCTGTTACATCGCAATAACGATCTTCGTCTAACATTTCTTCGACTTTTAGAGATCACCAAGTGACATATACACAAACAAATACACAATCACAACATAGACTAAGTTTGCACACATTCAAGATGAATCCGATTCGGTTGGATGAGAATTGAATCTGCTGCACGCTAACAAATTCCGTGCAACACCTCGACGGTTCTTAAACTCCATCACGCAGAACGATTACTTCTACTTATTCCTCTTAAAACCGAACTGATTAACGCTGATAATGTGCTTATAAAAGCCTCAGCACAATATGTACACATACGGCGGACCTTTTTATACAATTCGTACATAACCAGACTTTTGTAAACCTTTGCGTTTACAGACAAGTTAGATCACTTTTCGGTCCGTCGTCTGCAGACGCCCGAAGGCTAAAATTATAGTCTTAGGGCATCACTCAGAGTCTAAATCGAAACACCGAGTCCAAAAGCGATCGAGCATGTGGTAGAAGTGGCGGCTGACACCCATTAGCGAGTGCTTCTCGTCGGTGTAGCTCTGGAATTAATCAGAAGTTTATATGTTAGGAGTTATATTTAAAAAATAATGGGGCATAGAACACTCAACTGTAATCAAATACATCCGAGTTTTGAGATTCTTAACTGAATACATGTCTGGATTAAAAAACAACATTATTAAGTAATATCTAATACATCAACTATCTTATGCCCGCGGCTTACCCGCGGTACCTCTATCAAACATAGCCTATAGCACTCAGAGATAATGTAGTTTAATAATAGTGAAAGAATTTTCATGACCAGTTCAGTAATTCCGGAGAATACCCCTACATCAAAACTAACAAACGACTCATATATAATATTATTGTACCTAGTATATTATAATTTTCAAGACTCTAAAATAAAACTTCTCTGCTCTCTCTGCTACTCCTTTGGGGAATACATTCGTGATGGTGTACTTAAATAGAAGGCATTTTGAGTAGCACCGAGTTAATGACGAAACAATTTCAGAAAGCCACTCGAGACTTAAGGATCTCTTTAAAAGCAGTTGCATTGGACTGACCATTTGCTCAAACTCGATGTCGTTGTGCTGCAGCTCCTTGGCGAGCAGCATGCTGTGCTGGAAGTGCACGTTGTCGTCGTCGGTGCCGTGCGCGAGCAGGAACTTCTTGCCGCGGAGCTTCTCCGCGTGCGCGATCACGTCCGAGCGCTTGTAGCCCTCGGGGTTCGCCTGCGGCGTGTCCATGTACCGCTCCGTGTACATAGTGTCTGAAAACGTTAAGGAAAAGGGTGGTTGAACTATTATTGCTTTTATTTATTTCTGCTCCAGACTTCATGATATTCATCACGAATTCAGATATCAAAGTGAAAAATAAAATGTCGAAATAATCAGCGATCCTCATATTGAAAAGGAGTGTGCCCGGTATAATGGCAATGGGCTCGCCACTATTACATTGCGACCATTATCATCGGCAAAATGTAGCTCGGAGGAACCACTCTTTAGACTCAAGGCTAGTAACAGGGGTCTCATAGAAGAACGAGCAGTATAGATATCGTTTTTTACTAGATAGAGCAGACAGTCGCTTGCCACGTCGGCCACACGAGGAAAATGGCCTGGTAGAAAGAAAACTCTTAGTCTGAATAGAGGAGCCTCACCATAATATAGCCAGGAGGTGACGGGCGCGACAGAGGCGCCGCATGCGAGGGTCTTCTGGTCGTCCTCTATCAGCATCATGCTAGTCACAAACCCGCCGTAGCTCCAGCCCCACACGCCGACGCGGTCCGCGTCGATAAACGAGTACAGACTCGTTAAACTCCTATACAATAAAGGCATAACGATAAAACATAGAACATCGTCACTTACCATCAGGAGAGATCGAGATCAAATACTTGCCTATAACGTAATAAAAAAAAAACTAATTAATACGTAATTTTGTTTCGCAACCCACAGAGGAAAAATTGCAGGCGACCTCAAGCTTCACGCTTTCCTTCATAGTATGAAATTAAAATAGTCTCCGTAGAAACTCGCACCGAAACAAAAGATTATTATTGTTCTATAAGAGCTAGAGTGTACAAGTACCTGATAACAGCTAAGGTGTCGGTGACTTCGAGGGTCCCGAGTGCATTGTTGATGGCGTACATCGCCTCCACGCCCAACGCGCCGGAGCCTCGCACGTCAATAGAAGCCAATATGAAACTCCTGTTTGTCGCTAAGTACATGTTGTAGTATTCTGGAAAATATACACGGACTCACTAAAATCCTGTTTTCACATTATGACTTCATGATTTATAGATTCAAATATTCAACTCATGATATGATTTATAAACACCACCAATGATCACTCGTGGACTTCTAACTGTGAACAACTACTTAATGTTTCCGTCAATGTGGAATCAGCCATTATTAAGTAGCAAAATGGAATGGGAGAAAAAGAAGGAGACAAAAAGTTATGGTAGTATAAGTAATATCTCACCTAAATCAAAATTGTCTTTAACTCTCGACGTCCCTGGTCCCGAGTAGACCCTCACCACCATAGGATACTTTGCCCCCGGCTTGATTTGCGGCAGCAACAGCTTCACGTTGGCTAATATATGATCTCCTTGCGACAATACGTTAAACAACACCATTGGTAACTCGTAACCTCTTAGTCTATCGTTCAGTCGCTTGTTGTCTTTGATCAGCAAAAAGGTATCTACCTGTGGAGCAATAAAAGGTAATTTTCTCAGATATTTAAGTTCTACATAACTGTTAGTCGTTGTTATCGTACATGTTTTGTATGATACGTTAAATTAAACCGCCATCAAATCGAAGATGCGTTTCTGTATTTGGACCAGACAGTACAACAGAGGTGGAAATTTGAATGCAGAACTTACCATGCTGTCATACAAGAAGATTTTAGGTGGAACATTGCTAGCGCTGCACGTCACAATAGCATGGCTCGCTCCGGGTGAGAACGATGCAGTGACGAAGTGACACGAGGGTTCCTTGCACGAGACGCACCTGACGACGCCACTGGACGTCGACCATATCTGCCTCGTCCACGGCAACGTGCCAGGGGCCACCACATAGTACACGGTATCAGTCGCTTCGTTCCATCCGAGGATCTCCATCACCGTCGAGTTACCAGGACTTAAATCTTCTGTTGTCAAACTTAGGAAGTCAAATCTCCCAGCGTGCAGGAACCTTTGATCTCCGTGGTACAGAGCTTGTATCTCAATCATTTTAGTACCAGATTTGTCAAAGAACGGTTCGTGGACGTCAATCCACCCGTTAGGTTCCGAGTGCTCTTTGATTAAACTGCATTTGTTTTGTATTAAGTCACAGTTCACTAAAATGCTAATGTTTTGTCTCCTGTTAAGCCAAAGTACAATAAGATTTTGGTTGGAAGCCCAGTTGACTCTTCCTAGATAATGATCTAGACCGACAATATCGACTGGAGCGGGGATAGTCCAGGGTTCACTGTGCGGTTTGTCCAGTTTAAAGACGCGCAGCTTGACGATAGGGTTTGCTCGACCTACCTGCCGACATAAAACTGGTATTAGAAATGTTCACTGGATAACACTCGCTGAGAACAACAAGTATCATAAATGGAATCACCTATTATGGATGATCGTGTAATTTCGAAGACCTGATTAGCAAAGTTGGTAATGACCCTGCTTTCTGCGCCGAGGGTTCTGGGTTCGAATGCTGGTAGGGACAAACTTTGTGTGATGAGCACGAATGTTCGTACCCGAATCATGGGTGTTTAGTATCTAGATAAGTATTATAAACTGAGTTCAGTCCATTGGGCGGTACCCATACATGACTTAGTGTGGGACCGTATAGTTGGTATATTCGTCTGGCGATACTATATTATTATTTCGATTAGATAGAGATTTGTTTAGAGTGCTCTTCTTACTTTTCAAATTCTTGATTTACCTTTGGATACTTGAAATGCACCATGTCCGGATACTGATTCTCGGGGTCGAATGCATCGCCATAGAATGGGTATGTGGCTAGCTCCACATTAGTATCATTGAACGACGCCACAGCCAAGTAACTGCCGCTCGGTGAGAACCACATAGCCTCAGCAGCGTTAAACATTTCCTCTGCAAAAATGTGACGTATTTATAGCATACGTATGTGCTGTTTTAGTGTGACAAGTTTAAACAATAAAGAGTTATCTATGATCTATCATTACGCAATACAAAAACCTTTACAAAAGCGACAAATCCGCGCTAAGCTATCGCCGAGAGCGTACGAAAAGGCTGGTTACATAAGTGTGTGAGCATGCCTTATTGTGCCATATCGCTATTGAAAGAAACAATTCTCGAAGTTCTCGCAAGAATAACAAGAATAATTGGCGAGATTTTTTGTCACAGGTGTAGTGTGGCATCATAATGTTGACCTACTGACTACAACCGTTTACTATTTTTTTTCTATCCTAACTTCAAAACTTTTTACAGACACGTCACTTTGCAATAAATCTTGAATTCTCAAGTCGTTAGATAACTCACCCTCGTACAACCAGTCGGTAGCACCATGATATATTTCTCCCGGGACGCCGTCTGTGGTGAGTGCCACGGCTCGGTGCGGCTCGACCCGCACAGTGCTGTAGTCGTTCGCCATGGCGTTGTTGATGGCGTCGCGCATGTAATACACATTGTTGTCTTGGACATACGCCAGGGAGCGGCCCTTGCCCCACACCACCACGGAGAGGGCGCGCTCTCCGAGCCGGGAGATTATTCTAATGGAAAAGCATGTTTTTATTGACAGTTGCAACTAATCTCAAACCGTGAAATTGGTTGTGCATTAATAAGACTTTCTATCATAATGAGTATTAATTACAATTATGGATAGGGAACTATGAAAAGTTATATTAAGTAAAAAACAAGTGAAACAATATAATCCCACCCTTATAGTTTTCGATATGAAGTCTTTGCGTGGTTTTTAACGCGGTCGTCGCAAGGATGCTGAGTTACAACAACTGTTCTCATACCACTACCCGAATGATAAGGAATAACACCAACAGTTAACTGAACAAACCTTTTACGCAGTTAAACGTATAGACACTATATGTGGAAACAGTGACCCCACCCAAATTTATAGGAATTCACAATAAAATTACCAAGAATTTTTCATCTGAATAATGCTTTGTATATTGCCATTATGAGCTTCTAATGTATAAATATATAATATAAATTCTCGTAAGTTTACTACGAGCGCAGCAAACAAATGTGGGGCAGTAACTTACTTTTTTTCAAGGTCGTACACCCAGTACTCTGCCATGCTCGAGTACCGGTAAAGCTGAAATTGAAAGTGGATCCATTATACTTTAGGTACTTTGATATAAGGTGATCCAGAACCGATGCATGATAGGTCACATAAAAATAGTCGCTTGATAACGCAAAAGGATACACGAATCATTTTTGATATCTGTGAAGCAGGACTTAATTGGATTGGCATAGTTTAATGAAGCATCGATAGATGTGGTCTTTGCTATGGTTACAGTGGAAATAATTTGATGTAACCAGATAAAAAGTTAAAATAATTAATTTAAATATGCCGTCTGTATTTTTAATAAATATCTCGCAATGAAATACTCGTCCAATTTAATGATAGCCTTAATTATTCAATTAACATTTACCTACACCGTTTATGCAAATGTATTTATTACTATAGAATAGTAGTATTCAAACCAGTTTATATACGGCGCCCTACATTCACTATAGTATTACGTGGCAACGATTCAGAACGCAGAATAAAATTAAATCTATAAATTGCTAACTCCATATTTAGCGACTAAAGAATTTCACTTTCTGCACAGGTTGACGTACCAAATTAAAGCGTTACAAATAATTTTAAATTCTTTTTAAGACCCAATTTTCTATTATTTTGTGTAGGTATCGAAAATTAATTTCATGTATGTAATTTTAAAGATCTTGTGACTACTTTCTTGCTCCAACATTAGGACCTGGAATGATCAGATCATCATGCTAATTCAAATGACTCCACAACTCGAAGGTCGGGTTCCTGTGATATTTTTTAACCCAGTTCAATGAGGTACCATATTATCACAACTACAAATGTGTGTTATATTTCATTGCGAAGACATCCAATGAAAATTGACTTGCAAGGATTGTCACATATCTAACTAACATGAAAATAAAACGTAAAAAATATTTTCGCCTCACACACACGCACACACACACAATTGACATTACATTTTCGAACAGCTTTGAAAAACCCCCAATATTCTTTTTTTTTGTATTATCATTATAGGCAAGTATTTGATCTCGATCTCACCTGATGGTAAGTGACGATGAGATCTACGATGGAGCATACTATTCTATAAGTATAATGTAGATAATGTGATGCATTAACGATGAGATAACATCTTACTAAGACCCGAAGACTAAATACGCCTTGACCTCACGTGAGATAAACACTGTCGCCACGCAACGCCTAAGAGAAGGGGCCCACTATGCACCTCCGGTTCAGAGACATAACACAAAGCGGGCACTGTCTAGCCAACATAATAAATTACCTATGCACACATACGCCAAGACTTGAAGTCACGTTTTATGATATTCAGTATCTCTATAAGTAATTATAAAGAATGTTATTGCACTCAATTATCAATTTATTTACGGTGTCCGGACTCCTAAAGTAATCGTACCGTTATCGAAAAAGCATACTATCGCTATCGTATGAAATCTGTTGTGTGAGAGGGAAGGAACACGCTTACGTTACAGTAACGCTATGTAAAAAATTGGACTGGAGCCACGGTTCTATAATTAAGTAAGCATACCTACCATAATTTATTCATACGCATCAAATGTCTTTTCTGGTAAGGTATTTATGTCGTTTAAATGGTTGTAACCGGTGTTAATTATAGTACAGAAAACGATTAGCTAATAGGTAATTATAAAATCGATCCTCCTAAAATGACGTATTGTTTATTTCTTTTTTAATAGTTTTTGATCGCACTACCATAGGATGATGCCTGATTTAACTTAACGAGGCGACTGACCCGGACTTGCCTCTAACTATAATAATAGATACACGGGAATGGGTATAAACAGTATCAGTGAAACTTTTATTCTCAGTGTGTATTCTTGGCTATCGAAGCAAGTCCACGCAGGTAGCTGGCACATGCCACAAGTGTTTCTACTGCATTTCATTATACTTGACTGCGTATTGCAATAAATTATACAAGACAATAGGAATTTTGTGCTAGTTAACAGATGTTAGTTTACATTTACATTTGTGTTGGGGAGTTTTTTTTTTTTTTTATGTGCTAATACGATCAAAGATTTTATGGTAGATATAGAATAATCCGCACAAAAGTGAGAGGTTGTGAAATTTGGGCAACGCATTGAGGCATTACTGCAACCCTTTTTTGTCAGGTCAGCCAAGGTAAGACGTAACAGTCTTGCCAAATAGATTGGTCAATAACCAATGCCAGTGTGATTGGTTTTCAACGATGGTATTTAAATACCGACCGAGTAATCGCTAGGGGGTGCTACTGCGAAACGCATGGTATTCGATCACACCTTCCGTAATAGATACTATTAAAATTTGTACTAAGCCCCCAATTGGATCGCTTTATTATTTTTAGTAGGTAAGAAATATGTTTTATAACTATAGATGAATTGTTAAATGAGAAGTCAAAATCTCGACTACCCTGATTAACTAAATAGTTAATAGCTAGGTATGATTATTCAGATATAGTCGACTCGACGGAAAACGTAACTGGAATTTGCGTTTTATAAAGAAATTTTTAGTATCTTGAAATGTGTTACATCCGCGTGTAATGTTGTTAGGTTTACCTATATTGAATCATGGTTGGCTACATCCGATATATGTTTTAATTTATTTATATGCTAATGTAGATTCCAAGGAAAATTCCTTAGTAAATCTTTTAATATAAAACAAAGTCGTGTTAGTTACATATATCTATGTATATATATATACGTGTTAGTTATATATATCTTAAGAACGGGTGTGCCGATTTATATGATCTTTGATTTTTTGAAATTTTCTCCGTCCAGAATAGCAGAATAACTGTTGAAGCATGGGGAAAATTAATATTTAACGTAATAATATGTGATTCTGAGGAAGTAAGAAGTTCTTCGGGACAGCTAGTTAATAACAAATATATCCTTTCTTGGTTAATATACCCAACATTAGTAGGTAGGTACTTACTTGTAAACATCATTATGCACATTTAAATTCATATCAATGACGAGAAGCAGGTGTTATATATGTTAATGAAGCAGTTAACGTTTATATAAACATTATAACGATTGTAGTTAAAAAATATCTCACTTTTCGTATCAACACTCACTTTATGTCTGTTCGTCGTCAGAAGCAAATATTTCATGTCATCGGAGAATGTTGAAATTGAGAAGTTTCGAATGTTGTACTGTAATGAGGACGAAACGGAAAATTAATTGACTTCATTATAAAACAATAAAATAATTAATCTAATTCTAAAGGGGAAAAAATATTTAGGTATGGGTATGTATGGGTACTTATTTGTTTAGTATTATTTTCCTGTGTCGTTTGACGTAAACAATTCAAAAGTATACGTACTTACAAATCATGATCAGTTGGTTTACTTATTGCATATACCGAAATAAATAGACGTTCCAGTGTTCTATTCTATGCGATATGCAAAATAAACAATTACCGCGTCTTTTATGAGTGTATCTTTTCATAAAGCAATATATAGTTAATATGAAATCTAACTAGTTGTCTTACCAAATCCAGATCGTTGAGGACAGGGGAATAAGTCCGCGAGGAGGCGTTAAATTTCCACACACCGACGCCGTGCTCTTTGTAAACGTACTCCGTATCTGAAACGATGTATGAACATTTTAACATTCATATAAATATACCCAAATATCCCAATCTTTGCGAGTATAGAAATAATAATAAAAAAGAGGCAAAATCGCAAAAATAATTAATCATAACAACATAGGTTAATTTTGTAAAGGAAACACAACCCAAGTGACTAAGTAAAAGTAAGATGATAAAAATTACATTCGAGTAGCGATGGAATTTTAATAGACACCTTACTTGTAACTCTGCGACATACCTGAGACCCATTGTATAGACAGACCATCAGGAAAGAAGTCCACAGTCAAGGGGATCAGTTCTTCAAGGGAGAACGTCTTCAAGCCTGTCTGTAGGAACGGTGATGACTCGGTGCGGCTGCTAAACAGAGCCAGGATCAAGGCCACGACAGCTCTCGGTGACTGCACAACAGATAATTACATGACGAAGATCTTAAGAGCATATATAGCAGTTATTGAATTGGGCATTATCCAAATTAGTGATGCTAAAGCAAACATCTGTCTAATAGGACTGGCGTGTGCGCAAATTCTAAAATATATATTTACGTATTATACTTATTTACCTACAAATGTATGAACGCGATCAAAAGTCGGTGAGAGACATCTATTGTTTTGTAGAA
Source organism: Pheosia gnoma (assembly GCA_905404115.1). NCBI lineage: Eukaryota > Metazoa > Arthropoda > Insecta > Lepidoptera > Notodontidae > Pheosia > Pheosia gnoma. The sequence continues at coordinate 4,022,692 of FR989894.1, read as the reverse complement.
TCCAAGCAGTTTTTATGGGAAAAAGACAATATTCAGAGGCTGTAGGCTTATACTGTTACAGGTACTCAAATATCATAATTTCCATTGTATTATAATACCGTTTTGATGAAAGAAAATCATCTTCGGATGTTTGTCAAAATTGATTTCGCGAGACGAATGGATTTCATTTCATACCTTCTTATCGAAAATATGAGCATTTGTATAAAAAAAAACGGTTTGCCACGAGCGCGATTGGTTCTGGTATAGCATAAAGGTATTGTTAGGTTTACTTAGTTACACCGTTTCCTGATCATTTAAAATAATAATATGCGAAGCATTCGATGAGCTGTCCTACATTAGACTAGATTGCGTTGCCTAATAAATGCCACTTTTATTTGGATATTGGTCGTTACCTAACTAGGCGGTGCGGATGTTGCGGAGATGAATCAAATTAGGTGTTTGATGAATAAAATTACTAAAATCTGTTGCAAAACTTGCATCATTTAACTACCGCGACCTATATTCATTGCGTATTGTTCCTGCCTATTGAAAACGCAACAGTAATTAAATAATAAATATAGTTAGATGAATACCTGGTCCCAACCCTGGCAACTCTTTTATTATATGTATCATACATTGGATTGAAGGCAATCCCAGTAGCACCCTGACCTCTTTTCGGGGTGTTATTACAAGTTTAATTATAATTACAGGACTCGTGCTGAAATCGAATATCGAACAAGTCATTGGCCTCACAGGACTTGTCAGCATTAATCATTAAATGACAATAGTGATGTGTGCAGAGCTCAGAGCGCCATGTGATGCTATAAATCGATATGATTTGAAATCCTCTTCAATTACTTATACGGATTCAGAAGGACCTTTAAACGTGAGCATTTGTTATCATTATTTCAAGTCAAAGAGTCGATATGGCGATTTTAAAAAATAACTTCTATTTCCATCAAAATGAATATTGAGATTTTTTTGTCAGCATATTGTTTTCTTTTTAATTGTTCGTAATCTGTATTCGTAATTCTGACTTCAAATCGCACAATGATTATAAATGCGCTAAAGAAGCGCTGATTCAAAGGTTAGTATAAGCATTCTGAATCACACTGTATACGCTAATGCATATTAAGTAAATAAATGTGCTGGAACTACTAGACACAGGTCTCCTCTCAAAGGGAGAGGGTTAAGGTCATATCCCACCACTATAATTTATGTTACATTTGTCGAGCGAAAAATACACTTGTCGAGCGAAAAAATACACTCGTTTAGCGAAAAAATACACTTGTCGAGCGAAAAAAATACACTTGCCCGCAGATATCCGGCTGCAATATGATTGATATGACCACCGCTAAACGAAGGTTCAAAATACATTGAACTTGTATATCCTTTTGTTAATCTATCAGAATGTCCCACCATTCTATTGAGCGTCCAAAACAGATCATATGTACAGGCTGAATTTTCAAATGGGCGAGGATGGCCAAATACGAATCTATAGCCCGATTTTGATTAAACCAACCCTTAAATTTATAGAAAATTATGATGGATTATAAAGCCATTATAGCGCACTTTTTCCTCTGAAAAGTTCGTTATAATGCCATTATAATCCATAATAATTGTCTATAAATTTGGGGGTAAAACTGCATTGTTTGGAAAAAAATCCCTAGCCGGACTGAGGGCAATGCCACTAGGTATTACGCCCTTACGCGCTAACGCCCATGTCTCGGCTACAAACATTCACATCACACAAAGTTTGCCTCTGCCGGTATTTTAACCCGAGACTCTCGACACAGAACGCAGGGTCGGTACCAACAACAAACTGTGCCATTCGGGTCGTCCGTTAGGCTTGCGACTTCCTTATTAGAGCCATAAAATCTTCCATTATTACAAATAGATGCAAGAAAATATGCCTTAGTTGGCGTTACTGACGTGTCAATGACCTCGCACCGGCAACACTGCTTTATGCCATACCTTTGTTTGGTATATCGCTAAAAAGACATTTTTAAAGACCTCTTGAAACTGTATGTATACCTACCTGTCATTAACAATGTGCCTACTTACTATATGTCAAGTTGCAGCTGAATGCACTTACTCAGTAATGGTACCTAGTATCTATGACATTAAGTTAAAAATAATCTACATTTTTTAGTTTTTGTCGCACTTTATGACGAAGTAACTGTCCGGACTTATCGTCATTTTTAGGCTGCTGCGTCTATACCTTTATGGTCTTATGAAGATTTCAAACACTGTTTTCAAACAAAAACACGATTCTTGTATAAATGCAACTTTCATAATTCCCGTGTGATTGGTTGTTAAGTAAATCTGAATCATAATAGCTATGACTTAAACCGTGGAAACCGTTGCCATTGTTATGAATATTAAGAATTTTACGTTTTTCAGTTTTGTAATGTGTTAAAATTGTGTTCAATGACAGACACCATTGTTATGGTTATCTGCGATACATGAGCGAACGTTTATGCATATACGGACGGCTTTATAACCGACTGGCAATGTATAATAATGTTTAAAACTTGACGTCAAGTAGCTGTATAACAGCAATATAGGTGCAAACTAGATAGTCAATAGCGCCTGTTGCTCAATGTTATGTTAAAACCTATTCACAACTTATTTGAGAGATTGTCCATACAAATTCCGTCAAATAATATAGTTATATATAATAGTTTTTCAGCACATTTTTTATACGCGCCCTGAGTATCTAATATTCACTTCACTTCACTTCACTTCGTACATGACGTCAAGTTAATACATTAAGGGCCTGGGGCACACCCAGGCCCTTAATGTGTTTTCCAATTAGGTTATCTGTGGTGATACCTGATGTCATTAAATTGTGTAATAAATATACAGGATGTAAGGGGAATGGCAACGAAAAGTATAAGTAAAGGTTGTAGTTAATAATAAAATTATATAGTCATTTTTGTCGAAATTCAAACATTTTGTAATTTTAGAGCGCGAAATGTATCGTAAACTATGCGATCACAACGTAACGCTCCGCGCAATACCCTACGCGTGCAAGTGACGAGTGCGCTCGAACGTATCTAATTTGTATTTACTTTTCAGGTCTAAATGAGTAAATATGGTTTTCTTTATTTCATACATAATCACGTTAAGATAGACTTCTATAATGATTTTATGGTAAAAACAATTTAAAAATATTAAAAAATGCATATATTCACAAGAATATCGTCGGAAAATTTCTACTCTGGGGGGTCCAGAATCATGAGCTGTATCCATGGTTTTAGTTTTCGATACAAACCCACATACAACTCTTAATATTTTATCTGTAGATAAATATAATTGGTAGATGCTACAGTGAAAATAATTACATAGCGAACTAAATGTGCATGCAATATTCTCTTTCAAATAAATCGCGTACGGCTATATTATTTTAATATTAATAATTTTGTAGCAACCAGCTCTCGATCAAACACCTTGAATGTTTTAAGTAAATTAATTTCTTTGACTGCAAATTGAATAATGGTACGCGGAAAACGTCAACTACGCGTGACCGTGATAGTAAACAAGATTGTCGGAAGAACTCACCATTTTACACGCGTACACACAAGTGTCGCAGGATGCGAGGTCAAGCCCTCCTCAATGAATACTAAACGGTCCAATCAAACGGCATCACTCGCGCACTTCACGCGTCCACTCCTGCGCACGTATGTATGGTCTCGGACGCGTGCGGGCACCGAATGCGACCTGCGGCGAGTGCCGGCCGCGCCGCCGCACTCTCCGCTGCAGCAGTTTTCCGCCTTCTCATCTCCAACATGATCAACCATACCTTGTTACAAAATAAGCTAACTGGATCGCCGTATCAACGATTAGAATACAAAAAAATTAACATTTCCTCTGCCCGAACGTGTTCCGAAAAAGGCTACCGAGATGAACGGTTCGCGGTTATTTTGAGCCTTTGTTTAAAGAGTTATCGGTGCTAAAATATTACCTTTAATTACCCTTGACATTTCAAGATTTGAAAGCTATGTTAGGTAGTGTATACATTTCCACACTTCCGCACTAATACAACATCGATACCTTCTATAACGTCAGAATATGAATTCATGTGAATTCGTCGGCATAAAATAAAAAAAAATTCTTAAAAAATAGATTTATAATCATTGTCTTCTTGTTTATTTCAAGTAATCCTAATATCTATTAAAAAAGGATTAGGAAAGGGGGAAAAATAGGTATACCACATTTAAAAAAAAATAGAGAATTAGAGAATTTATTTCAATAATATTATGTACCTATACATAAGACAGTAGTGATGCAACCGTGCAATGACCGCACGACCAAACGCGACCGGTGGGTGTCACATGCAGTTATGCGAGCTGTTATACAAGATCCTTTCCAATATCCGAGATGAACACAACGAAAACATCAAGAATGTCCCAGTTAGCGGGCTATAATACCGCATTGCAGGTAAGAACAAGTAGTTAAACCTCTTTCAGTAGTTAGTCAGTTGTTGCCGGCGGCCATAACCGACTAAGTAGTAGCCGCCAAGCAATAACGATGGCAGACAGTATTTATTAAGTCACGCTACGTTTTCTGAGAACGTATTCTTCTGTCCATTACATAGCTCCACAATTCATATCTGAAAAGGACTTCTATGAATCATCGCAAATACAGATTTACATCTTTGTAACCCACTATGCAATGTTTTGTAGGAATTAAACCTTCTGAATAACACTTGCATCGTAATAAAAACGGCCTTCAGGTCACGGCGAAAACGAAGAGGTCCACGACTCAATATTTTAGAACGCTAATATCTTGGAGGACGCTCATGGGTACCTTAACCTATAGCGATGTATGCAAGGAAAGTATCTTCGGGTCAAAGTACCTACTTAAGTACTTTTTTAATGATTTCTGCGCTGGCGCCGCGCCCGTGGCGCCTTATACACAGACTCATCGAGCTCAATTCATGATCCACAGATTAATAACACTGGCGTATAATATTTTGATTAGCAAGTACAATAAAATTACCTATGACTGATTACGTCATTATTTAATATAGGTATTGCGTGATTAAAAAAGGGAACTCAGAATTGAGATAGGTATACCTACCTATCTCAATTCTAAGTACATATCCTATGTAGTGTACTTCGTTTTTTTTAATGTCCCAACCGTTTGACAATTGTGAATTTTTTTACATTATTTTTTTTATTGTGTTACCGAAATTATGACTACATAATATAATAATTATCGACAAATGCGCTAAAGATGATCAGGTTGAAGGCGGATGCTGAATCACGCCGTATTTTTTTTATAACACCTTTTTCATGTGATCCAATATATCAATGCTGGATAAATCCTTCATAGTTCAAATTGTACATTCCACTTTTTTATAAATTAATATAGTTATTCCAAATTCAATTACTAACATGTAGGTAGGTTAAGTGATTACAATTATTTAAATGTTTCAAAAATGCGACTGTGCCCAAATAAGGCATTTAATTATATCAATCTTCCTACACTTTAGCTACATAAGCAAGATTATATATAGGTAGGAACATAGGTAATCCTTATTTGAAGTGTGACCACCAAACCCAGAAACAAATAGCGTATCTCCACTAACTACATAGATTAATGAATTAGGATGATTTAAAGCTATAAGATCTACCTACGTTGATAGAAACAGTAGTGTATTATCTAGGATTTGAAGGTAGGTGAGTAGACAATAAAAACTGAAACTCAATATAGTTTGGCATGTAAAATTATGAGTTTACAAGTCGATTTGTGATTAAAGGCTCGTTTTATGGCGAGTAGTTAGGTACTTAACTATTCTACTGTTGATATTTGGTTGATAGCGAAGCGTACAGTTACAAAATTAACAACACTATTGTCAGTCGAGAGGTTAAGCAATAACTACAAACAAACAATTAAAATTGCACGTGCGAATATTTTATTGATAACTTTTTTTTTTAATTTTATAACAGTTATCAAGAAATAGTCGACACTGGCAAAAATGCACTATTTTGAAGCCGATTGCCCACCTCAAAAAAAAAGAAGAAGTACCTAGGTAGTCACCTATTTATTCATCGGGTACTCATTTTGACGTCATTACTGGACGATGACGACCATAGATTATACATATAAACTGACTAGCTGCGCCCGGCGGTGTTACCCGCGATAAAAAGTATGAAAAATTAAAACATCTATCCCACGGGAACCATACATTTTACCGGGATAAAAAGTAGCCTATGTGCTATTCCAGACTATAATCTATCTTTGTGCCAAATTTCATCCAGATCCGTTCAGCCGTTCGGGCGTGAAAGAGTAACAAACATCCATCCATCTATCCATCCATCCAAACTTTCACTTTTATAATATTAGTATAGATGACGACTATGCGAATGTGGTAAGTACGAAATATTTTAATTTATTTCCTCATAGATTTTTGTTTTTTTTTTATATATATATATAGGCGTCCGGCTTGGCTCATTACGATTTTTTTTTGGATGTGTTAAAGCGATAAACATGGAACTAAGTTCGTAGTGGACCGATGACATAACACGTCATAGGAAGCTCTGGGCTACCTACGTGACGGAGGACCGTGAATACTGTGATATGTAGAAATTATTGGGGGAGGTGTGCCCAATGGAGAGATAGCAGTGGTTGATTGATCAATGCCGTTAAATCTAGGCATTGTAAAATAACCTTTGTGGCTAATGACCACCAAAGTGAAAGGCGTTGGATGGTGATGGAGGGAGGAACATCATCGTTATGTAAGGACTCAAACTACAATAAGACGACATTACATATGTAGGTATTTACCTTCTTTATTGATTTATTAAATATCACGTTCTACTTATTCGCAGATCAGATTGATCTTCCAATTTAATACCTATTTTGTTTGATTTATGATACCTACGGATCACAAATTTGAGAGCTGTTAAATTTTAGCGCGCCATAAAAAATGCAAAACAATGAGTTGGACTCAAATATTTGATTAGTGTTTGAGTGCTTATTCTGACTGTAAGTAAGATACTAGCGTTTGAGTATTCCGCTGTAATACAGACATATTGACATATGTGTACCAGGTATTATATTAACCTAATTATGACGATCCATTTAAATAAAACTAATTTTACGGTTTTTATCGCGTTTATTTTTTGTTTTTTACGTTCCCGACATTTCGGCTGCTTTACAGCAACCGTGGTCACGGGAGGACTGAGGTGGTTGACGTCCTGGTGTCATAGTTTGAAACGGGGTACCCTCATATTTAATTGTTGCTCGTGGTCCGATCTACGCAGAAAGTGCTCACAGTGTCTTGAGGTCTTACAATGGTACGCTTGGTTTTGGATTTAATAATATTAATTACTGGTTCCCAAGTCGGTGGTAGCACCCAGCCATCTTCCCTATTGAAATTAGGATGTTTTTTAATTTCAATGGCCTCGCGTATCATCCTTGGTCGGAATTGGTGGGTTGGAATGTGTAGTGTTCGCGTAAATATAAGAAATTAATATATGACGATCCAATTCCAATTCACATCCGTATGGAAGCCGGTTTTTTAACTCAATGGTGCGTTCCATATAATATGTTATGAACTTAATAGTATTTAAGGCCAAAATTATGATTGATAACATAATCGAATGGACTGTGTAGTATATATTTTAAATGTCAGTTGATCCAACAAAAACACATCCAGATACAATTTACTACCGTGGAAGAATACGTCTACTACATAGCAATGAAGTAGTTACTAGCGACCATTTCCTTGTACGTAAACGTAAACGTAAAACAGAATATCTTTTAATACGATATAATCTCTTTTTAACCGACTTCAAAAAAAATACAACCGAATTGAGAACGGAGGAGGTTCTCAATTCGGTTGTTTTTTTTTTGACTAGCGCAGTTGGTAGTGACCCTGCTTTCTGTGCCGAGGGTCCCGGGTTCGAATCCTGGTAGAGACATACTTTGTGTGATGAACACGAAGGTTTCTACCCAAGTCATGGATGTTTAATATATATATATATATATATATAAGTAATATATACTGGATTCACCCCTAGTCCATTATACGGTACCCATAATACAAGCGTTGCTTAGTGTGGGACCGTATAGTTGGTGTGTTCGTCTGGCGATATTTATTTATTTATATAAACCAATACATCAGGTACTTATGAATCATTAAAAACTTGTTAAAGATCCGTCTATTGTTGGGTAGCTGAGGCCATTTAAGACAAGAGAGACGATATGGAGACGATTTTCTTTCTTTCTTTGAAAATAAAAAAAAATATTCTACCGGCGTGCCATTTCTATTAAGAATGAGCATACCTTGTAGCGTACATCTTTAGTGGTATATGTTATATTGTTATGGGTTTTGGAGAACAATGTAGGCTTAAGTAGTAAGATAAACTGTAAGTACATACTTGATTGCAAGGTAATGTCTTCAAGGTTCCTACATTTACTAAAGATGGGTATTTATATAAAATAGATAAGAAGTAACAGGAAAAACTGATCGAAATAAACAAACTATGTACTTATTGTCACCTATAACATATGTTTACCTAATTTGTGTATATAAGTAATTTAGTATACATTTCGTAAGGTAGCCTGTTGCGCTAGTTATAACATGTGCCGGCTGTGACATCCACTAGATTTTGTGAAACTCATTAATTCTGCAGAGTCGATAATCAATCGCAATGCGCGGGAGTTGCATTACTCTATCGGTGACATAAAAAATCGATTAGCTACGACTTGCCTGCCTTCCGCATGCAAGCGCCAAGTAATAACTGCACCTAGCCGTTGCTACTAATATATACATATACTAGCTGACCCGGCAAACCTTGTTTTGCCATATACATTATTCCCAGGAAATATTTTTACAATTAAATATATGCGATTATAAATCGAGATATAAGCTTTCCTATCTTTCAAGTTGGATAAAACTGCACACAGTGTGCAAAATTTTATTTAAATCGGTTTAGTAGTTTAGGAGTCCATAGCGGACAAACACCGTGACACGTAATTTATATATATTAAGATGTGTTTACAACAGACAGGTAGATATAAGCGATGCTATTTAGACAGATGCAGGTACCTATTTACATTTCATTCAGAAATAATTTAACATTGCCACCACTAGCAGCCTGCAGTGTTTATAAGCAATGATAGGTACAATAAGAACTTCTGCTCTTATCTTCAAGCAATTTCATTGTGGCTCTCTAAAAGGTACGACAATAATTAAAAACCCTTCAAAATAACATTAATGGCCATAATACTAAGCTGATATGATAAGTTAATGACGATGATGCTTTAGTCAATTATTAGAAATAAAAGTCATTATATATAAATTATTTTAATTGAAAAATGTATATAAAATGTATCTTAACACGTAAATTATCTATTAAAACAGTTTAGTAAGTACTACTTTATCTACTTATGTAAACTATTTTAAAGAAAAATGGAACGGAGTAGAAATTACCATTAATTTTTTAAACCTGTTCCAGAACTTCCATAAACAAAAAATACATTCAATCATCTCTGGCATGCTAGACATAGTGTGGTACAATTACTTTTTTTTTAGTATGGCAATAAGACATTTAATTATTTGTGTTAGCAATATTCACGTGGTCGTGAGGTTGAGACAACGCGTCCAGTAGCGATCCATTGCGTTGTAGCGATGTAGGTTCACGCCGGCCAGGCTGTGAGCCTCGTCAGGGTATGACTGAAAAAAACACCAGATATTTACAGCAATCCTATGGTACCAAACTAAGCGACGCTTGGGGACAAGAGACTGGAGGCAAACCCAGTAACACAGACCAGGAAAAAAATTGAAAATAACCTGAGACTAAAAAAGGTTCATATGATCATAATTTCATCATTTGGGATGGAGTTGTTGAACAAAGTCGATGGAGGCGCGAGCGGAGCCGCGGGTAAAGCTTATGATAAGATCATGATAGAAGATCCTGAACAAAGGGATGAGGAAACGGAAACTCGGTAGTGGGCGCTTCAAAGTTCAATGCGATCTGAATGTTACCGGGTACGCCTACACTCCATTGTGTCGTACATCGCTGTACAACTGTTGTTCGAAAGCTGTAATACAAATGCTAATTTTGGGGTCAAAATGCCAGCGTATCTTGCGCCGCATTTCTAGCGTCTCATACGGCGCAATTACGCCGAGAGTGCTTTTGGCACTGAACCGTATGTTGCGTCGCTTGGCACTTAGCGTATGTTGCGGCACGTATCTTGCGTCTAATACGGCGCAAGATACGCTCACTGTTGCTTTACACTAAAGCATATCTTGCGTGTCACACAGCGCAAGATATGCTCAGTGAAGCCGTGCACTTAAACGTATCTTGCGTCTCACACGGCGCAAGATATGCTCAATATAGTTTTAAACCTAAGCGTATCTTTTGTCTCACACGGCGCTAGGTACGATCAATGTGGCTTCACACCTAAATGTATCTTGCGCCTCACGCGGCACAGGATAACTTAAGCGTATCTTGCACATCCACCCAACTTACCATTTGTTCAAAAGGTATGTCGAGCTCCTGCAGAGCCCGCATCAGCTTCGCCGCGTTCTGATAGTGCACGTTGTCGTCGGCGTTGCCGTGCATTATGTAGAAGTCGTGTCCTCGGAGCTTCTCCGCCAGCAGCGTGACGTCACCGGCCTCGTAGCCCGCCAGGTTGTCTTCCTCGGTCGGCAGACCCATGTACCGCTCGGTGTACATTGTATCTATGAACCATAGACATTGAGTATAGGTTGTTTTTTTGTTTCTACAGCTCCGCGTACACGTATGTCTTATTTCTATATTTCTGTGTCTGTGTATGAATGTAACTTAGATATCCTACTTCCTACTAATATTATAAATGTAAAAGTTTGGATGGATGGATGTTTGTTACTCAATCACGCCAGAACGGTTGATCGGATCTGGATTAAATTTAGCACAGAGATAGATTATAGTCTGGAATAGCACATAGGCTACTTTTTATACCGGTAAAAAGGACATATTTTTTAATCACGGGTAACACCGCGGGGCGCAGCTAGTATCTCTATATGGCATTAGATGGGGGTACAAAATCTGTCTGGGAAGAAGTTTGCCATAATATCGAATAAACATTTTTTTAAACAAAATTTCGTGCAGATGTTAACTTTCACTAAGTATAAAAATCTGAAGTAGATCAAGTTATGCAACTGATTGATAAGCTAAAGTGTATTAGCACGATTGATATTCACTTTACCACAACATTCGGAGCAAAGAGCTTATTTATGTGTCTACCATTCTAATTATATAATGCCGAAATAATTATCATTTTTTATTCGATCAGAATTTTGGAAAATATATCTCTAGTTCTAGAAAGTCGTAAGCGCATGCTGGGTAGGTAGGTGCATTGCCTTCCTTAGTATTGCTTGGTCGCTAAGAATATAGCAACACAGAAGACATACATATTGGAGGAGGTAAGTAAAGATAAGCCTACTGGGTTTCTTGCCGAATCCTCTCTGTTGGTCGCATTCCGTCCCGCGTTGTAGACATAGGAAAAAAATATTTATATTTAAGTAGGTAGTAATTTTTTTATAGTAATTTAACATAATTGCAAATTTCAGTGTACTTACTACCGATAAAACAATAATGTGTATACAGAGTGATTCAGAACAGTTATACTAACATTTGAACCTTCGCTTCTCTGGCGCATTTGTATTCAGTGTGCGAAGTCCCGATTTAAATACATCGATTTTTTTAATATTTTTTTTTATTGAAATAAAACATTTTTTTTGGATTTTATCGCGTTTATTTTATGTTTATACGTACCCGACGTCGTACAGGAGGACCGTCCTCCCGTGACCATGGTTGTTGTAAAGCAGCAGTTGGGAACGTAAAAATAAAATAAACGCGAAAAAATAGTTTTATTTCAATGTGTATTATTCGCATAAATATAAGGAATAAATAAATCAATTTTCATATTAACATTTTCGTATTACAATGCGCTAAAGAGGCGCAAGTTCAAGGCTTCGTATACCCGTTCTGAATCAGCCTGTATACTTATGCTCAATGAGAATAACTACTACACTCACTGTAATATATCCAGGAGGTGACGGGGGCCCCGGAGACCCCGCACTGGAACAGCTTGTCGTCGTCGTGCAGCAGCGTCAGCAGCGTCGCGTACCCGCCGTAGCTGTGGCCCCAGATGCCGACCCGGTCGCGGTCGATGAACTGGTATCTGTCCAGCACTTGTCTGTAAAATAACAATAGAGTCTTGATTCCTGTGGCAGTCTGCCTTATACAGTATTTTTTGCCTGATTATGAGATGGATAATTTTCTTTTCAACTTCTCATATTTTTCTTTCAATTAATTTCGTTGCAGGTTACAGTTAACTTTTCCCCGGGACTCGGCGAAGGTCAAACATCGACATCTTCATAGGTCAGCGCTGTGGATCCTGGCTTACAAGAGTAACAGTGGTGAGACTGCGTGGAGGGGCCAGGGAAGTGGACCCCCTGGTACCTCCCTCCGCCATAGCTAAAAGCAGGGTGATGAGCCGGGGCCCCAGCCACCGCCCATTGCAAGGTTTCAGCGGTCTGGGACACGGCATGGGCGGTTCCGTTAAGTGCAGGAGGCCCGGCATAGGCTGGGCCGACACCTTAGGCGCATATTAGTGTGATCCCGTGGCGCCCAGACATAGGAGGGGGAGTAGGAGCACCGTAGGGTTATAGTCGGCAGGGGTCTATCATAACGCGCTTGCCTTCCCCTAGGCTTTCAGGTATCCATGAGGATTTCCACACAAATATAGGTCCTAGGTAAGTATATCATATCCATGACGAAGTGGAGGCGATATGAATAACTTTATATTGCAGTAACAATTTAGGTATATTTGCCATGACGACATAAATATAATTAAAATATATATATTCCATGCCAGCCATTATATAACAATATTATATGGCTGGCGTGGCATATATGATAAGTGAACCGTTAAATTTAAACCGATATGAGTATAATAATAATGTTATAATTTAAGTTACTGCAATATTAAATTGAATTGAATTATCGGGAAATTCTGTGTGATAAAAAATATATATTACGTACGCAAAGGCAACATAATAAATATGTAAGTGTAAATAATATGTAATTTAATTCATAATATAATACATTCATTTAGGTCAGCCAACGATTTGTGATCGAGTCATCATGTCAAATTAATTATGTAAAACAGATGTATAAAAAATTAAAATAATGCCTTATGTAATATTTGATGAGATCCTTAGCTAGTCAATATAGTTTTATAGAAAGTATAGTCGACGCTGCATCATCTTAAAACTATCAGCTAATTTTTTATTAAGTCTAAGTTCTAATATATCTTCTAAGTTCAAATTTATTTATTGCGCAATAAATTACGCGTGTAAATAAGGGTAAAATGCCGGTTTTTGGTCCGGTAGTGATCGGAATTACGAATTTGGCGACGCAACTCCTGTAATGAACGTACTACAAAATAATATTCTGAATGTTCAAGATTGTAGTTCTAGGTTAGATAAGTATCTCTCCTAACATTCCTAATCGTAAATATAAGTAAAAGTAGCATTTGAGCTGGTTATTGCCGCTGCCTTACCTCTTGGGGAAACATGTTTAATGGGATACATAAATGTAGTCGCTTCTCACTTGGAAATTCTGCATTTATATACAGGGTGTAACAAAATTATGAAATAATATTAGAGTGGATGAACGTACCTGTCAAACCGAACAAGTTTCCCCAAGGAACATAGGTCGAAAGATTGAAAAAATCCGTTAAAAAATTAAAAAAGTTTTAATTTCAAATTTGATAACCCTACGGTGTAACTACGGTATAAACCCCACCGCATCCGCCTCAACCCTCCTCCGCTACAATTCCCTCGCCTTTATTATTATGAAATTTTGTTACAGCCTGTATAATCTTAAGATGGTTATTAAATGTGTTTACCTCATTATAACAAAGTGGTCCTCGATCTCGACGGTGCCGAGCGCGTTGTTGAGAGAGTACAGAATGTCCTGGCCCTTCAGTCCGGAGCCGCGTCCGTCCGCCAACATATATATGATATTACGGCTTGTCGTCAAATAGGAATGGTAACCTGCGGTTAAATGGTTGACATTAGAAATGAGATAAACTTTGTATCGAACAGTTTTGAATAATAGTAAATGATCCCATAAAAAAAATTGGCTGTCGCAAATGTTGTGTAAGGGGCATAGTAAAAAAATTTGGGTTAAGGATAGACTTAATGAATATTTTAATAATATAGAAATAGTTTTTGTCGAAAGTCTTGGTTAACAAATGTTGTAATTTTTCAGCGCGCAATGTATCAAAAGTACTGCGATCACTACACAACGCTCCATACGATACGGTGCGGGTGTGGAGTGTACACGAGCGTATCGAGTTTTAAATTACATTGCGGTTTTAGATATAAATTGTTAATTATGTTTTTTTGTTTCAAAGCGCGCTGGGACTGAATTCGTTAATGATACCAACACTGGAGAGTCCAGAATCATGAGTTGAATCCATGGAGACAGTTTTCGTTACGAAACGACATACATCTGTATAGGTATTAAAAACAATGTTTTTATTAAAATTATTGTGATTAGGTATTTTAAGTTTTTCTTTGGTTATAAGATCTGATTGATTTCTTATATTTAATCGGGAGTACTACACATTGAAATAAAACTAAGATCAGATCCTATTATTAAGTACCTAATGCCAGTTACATACTGTAGGTATCGCGGTAAATAATAATGCATGTCGTCTTTCTGTCTTTCTCTTAAATTGGCATTACATAAATATAGTTATTTGTATATAGCTGTATAAATGAAATGTAATAGTACTATATATAAAAAAATGAATAATACTAACCAACAGTGAACGTTTCGAAAACGGTATTAGTATTAGGTCCCGAGTACACGTAGAATATCATCGGGTATTTGGTGTTGGTGTCGTTGACGTCCAATCCTGGGGGCAGTAGGAGTCTGACAGGGGCAGGGAAGCCGTTCTGCAGGGGCACGGTTGTGATGATGCTGCCCCAACGAGCCTTGCCGACGAGACGCTCGCGGACTATCGCGTTGTCCTCCCATACGTACAATGTTGTACGATTCTGTTGGCGAATGTACCTATTATAGATGTATTAAAATCGAGCAATTCTCATCTCTTATATGTAGCAAAGAATCACCAACAGGTACGGATAGCCGCGTCGCAGTAGTATGCCATGTGAGATCCTGCGACGCTCCACTTCAAAGGCGGTGAAGGCGGACCGCGGGGTTTTAGAGGGTAGTCTGGACGTTTCCAGGAGCCCCACATAACCGTTCGGGCCCCCCCCCCCCCCAGGCCCGAGCGGTATTCGTAAATGCATTTCCCAGCGTAAAAAAAGGTACGGATAGCCGGGTAAATCAACCGGTCGTCAAGATAGTGTCTTACCCTAGGGTCGATGATGTACGTGGCGGAGGGCTCCTCGGGCGAGGAGCAGGTGATGGTCATGTAGGAGCCGGCGCGGCTGAGCGTGGCGGTGGCCCAGCGGCACGCGCCGCCGCCCGGCAGCTGCAGCGCGCAGCTGAGGCAGCCCGCGCCCGCGCCCGCCGCGTGCACCTGCGTCTGCCACGGCGCGTCCGTCACCGTGCGCGTGTAGTAGCTGCAATTGTATTGTGTCTTTTGCTAACACTTACCCCCCCACACCTGCAGCTCCCGCTGTAGTGTAGGTGTGTAGTAAGTAAGTGTAGGCAACACTTCAGTGGTAAATAGTAGCCATTTATAAGTGTTAGCGTAGAACAAGACCCCCCCCCTCCAACCCCTGCAGCTCCCGCTTGCCTACACTTCCATGGTAAATAGTAGCCATTTATAAGTGTAGACCAAGACAAAGCCGCAAGATTCTCGCAGAGAATTTGCTATAAAACTCTCCCAACGTTTATTTCTTTAAATCCCTCCCAGATATTTAGCTATAAAGCTCTCCCAGAGTTTTTGCTATAAATATCTTCCAGTTCTTTTGCCATAAAACTCTCCATGGGTTTTTGCTTTATAACTCTCCCAGATATTGTCTTTAAATTCCTCTCAGATTTTCCTATAAACTCTCTTACGAATAAACAATACCAAGACTTTGGGCAACCTGCGAGGCAGGCTCGAGCACATGTCGTACGCAGTATGACAGTAATTAAAATATGATAGCGCTCGCCCGAGGCAGCACGAGCTTCTGCCTCAGGCGAGTGTGATAAATCAGCAGGCCGTGAATGCTCGACGACTGCGGCTAGCCATAATAATTATGATGGTACGTAGTACAGAAAAAAATCTGACAAAATAGCTTGGCTTTCCCCGGCGTACTCCTCAGCTAAAGCCTTATTGGACATTAACCATAGTAGCTAGTAGCTTAGACAAGGTTTTTATTTAGCACGATGTTGCACGCATTTTATATTTGCTATACATATTTTTCCGCTACTCCCTCAAGAATTGACAGAAAAATTAAAACTCTATCGACAGTAACTCACTAGGCCAAATTAGATTCGTCCATGCCAACGTAATTGTTGACGGTGAAGGCGCCGGGCGTGATCGAGCTGGACACGATCTCCCCGCCGACGCGCATGCTGACGTACAGGTGCTGCCAGATGTTCCCGTCGGCCTGCTCTAGGGACCAGCGCGTGGAGACGTAGAAGTCGCCATTGCTGCTGAACCGCGGCAGAGCGATGGGAATCCAACCATTTGGCTGCTGGCGGTGCTCTTCCTGCGATCAATATTATTATTATTATAGTCGCGTAACCACGAAAGGGCTAGGTAGGACAGTGCCTCGGGACTTGGGGGATCTCGGCTCAAGGCGCCCCTCGGTCTACATGAATAACGTTTGAAAAAGTTATATAAATCCTTGTTGAATAAATAATTTGCGACTTTAAACCTTTTGGCCCCTAACCAACAAACCCCGAAGGACTTCAACAGAAATCACAAAAGTAACATTTCAGTTCAGTTAACTTACGTTGCGTTACAGAAAATATTTAAAAGGGACCAGGTGTGATTTATTATGCCTTGCAGCGGGCGATATGGAGCTGATGAGGAAGTAGTGTTGCACCTTTTAAGTGTTTAGTTTAGTTTAAATAGGGCCCCAATTTCATTTGTGCCCCGGGGCCCTCTGCAACATGGCTACGCCACTGATTACAGTACTATCGTTTTAAAAAGGAACTTGGCCCGTCACACACTCCCACCACTGTTACTCCTGTTAGCCAAGATCTACAGCGCTGACCTACGAAGACGCCGACGTTTGACCCTCAGCGAGTTAGTTTGAGATTGTACTGGAATGCTCGTCTGGCGACTTTTTTTTATAGGGGTTAAAGACTCATAAGTATTGGTATGATTATGGCTATATCTATAGAAATAAATAAAATTGGAGTGTCTGTTTGTAATATTAAAATATCCGCTTTTTACTAAGTGTATTTGGATGTATACACGGTACATATACCAAAACATTTTTTTTTTAAATTTTTGTCTGTCTGTCTGTCTGTCTGTTTGTTCTGGCTAATCTCTGAAATGGCTGGACCGATTTTGACGGGACTTTCACTGGCAGATAGCTGATGTAATAAGGAGTAACTTAGGATACTTTTATTTTAGAAACCCCCCCCCCCCCCCCAACCCCCGCCAACCACTTAATATCACAAAGGCTGCTGGCCGCGCGGGCTCAGAACCCGCGAGCGGGCTATTGCTAACGGTTTTGTCTTTGTTAAATACCACGCGGACGAAGTCGCGGGTAACAGCTAGTCTATAATATTTATGTGACTTACTTCACAAGCGCCAGTCACAATATTACAGATCCGTAGCACCGAGTAATTCTGTCGCCTGTTCAGCCAGTGGACGGCGATCTCGTTGACCCTGGGCCACGTGACTCCGCCCAGGATGTGGTCGTCGGTTACGGCAGTCGGTGGCTCCAGGGTTATGAACTCGCGGCTGTTGTTCTGAACTAGCGCGTTCAAGTCCACCACGCGGAGTAATACTGTAGGGTTGGTGCGGCCCACCTGGGGAGAAAAAGCGCAGGATTGTGTGGTTTAATTTGAACAATATATACCTTCTATCAGCTTGCTTTAACATCAATTGAATATAAATAATAATATCATCATTATAAATCGTTATAAACCCGATTTTATGTAAGGTTTAAATAATTATTTCGTTCAGGATGATTACTTGCTAAACAGTGAAGGAAAACATCGTGAGGGCCTGCACTTCTGAAAAAAAATCTGTATTGTCTGATCTGAATCTATGGAAAGACGTACAAAGTCCGCCAATACTAAACTAGGCAAGCGTGGTAGAAATTCGTTTTAAATAGTTATTAATGTAAACTAACTTCAAGTGACACAAACCGAGTGTTGTATTAGTAGGCAAATTGATACCTATTTCTTTACCTTCGGGTACTTAAGGTCAACTAACTCCGGGTACGGGTCCTCAGGGTCCGTCTTGTCCGAGAAGTAATAGTACGAGTAGCTCTCCACTTCGGTGTCGTCGAAGGTGGCGAACGCCAAATACGAGCCGTCAGTGGAGAACCACGTCGCCTGCCCGGTGTACATCACGTCCTCTGAAAGAGAAACCTTCAAAGTTCTTCGATTCTCACGGTTTATAGCTCACCGATGTATATAGACAGAGATGGGAGCTTAGAGGTATTTGTAAACCAGTGTGGCACACCAAATTTGAAAAAAGAACATCGGTTCTGTCTGTGTAAGTTGGTAGATATGTATGAAACTTTTTGTATAAAAAGCATAGCGTCAATTCAATTCAATATCAACGAGATTACACCTTTATTCCTAGTTCAATATATTAGGTAGGTGCCTAGATAGTACCTTAGTTGATCTGAGATTCACCCGTGACCTTATATCTAGTTTACTTCAATGCAGATGCAATGGTATTTGAATAAATTGTCATCCCCTTTATCAATCGAACGAGCAATATATACACGATCAATCGAACGAAGACCACGGACTGAACTGACACCGGATCTATCGTTGACGGCACCGTAAAATTATTAAAAATTCGACAAATACGTCAAATTACGACCAATCATGATTTAAAAAAGGTAAATCCAGGAAATATCAGAACACGCTCAGAATCTCAATACGGGTTTATGGACAACCAACAATAGAAAAATAGGAGTTAGTTCATAAAGGGTCGAGTCGATAACATGTCGTTAACGACGCTGCTCAAGATAGAGACAGAAAGAGCTTCATCAGTTACGCCGACATAGTTCTTACGCTTACGTAAGAAGATGAAAAGGACAGTATAATCAACGCACCTTCATACACCCAATCAGTGTGCCCATTATAAAATACACCGGGAATGCCATCGTACGTTAGCTGGATGGCGTCATTGCTGCTCTCCGGCAGGTAGTATACATTGTTATCCATCACATATGCCAGCGAGTGGCCGCCGCCGTAGATGCACAGCTGCAGGCGCGCGTGGTTCGCGATGTACGTGATGTTACTGAAACGAAAAAGAAATACCTTTTTAAAAAAAGAGCAACCATGGAGTTTCTTGCCCGTTCTTCTCCATAGGAACGGCATTCCGAACGGGTGGTAAAGTAGTAGCATAGTATTTTGTAACTTTTGACGATTCATACGTACCTACTGTACTTAATGGTCTACATGAATAAAAAATATTCTGAAATGCATTCTGCATTTTGACGAACGCCCAGTATAACGTAGACCGCTCGGCTCAAATCACAGTACGTACTAGATAGTTGTGGGTTCACTTCCGTCTGTGAAAATTTCGGATGCTGCAGATATTACTAGGATTGCTCCCAGTCCATTGTATGTCACTAATAATACAAGCGATTCTTAGTTTGGGACCATACAATTTGTTTAGTAGTTTGGCGATATTTATTTATCGAGATATCACCAAAAGTCCGTAAGTTTTTTCTTCGCAAGCTTTGTTTATGAACAGTGAGAATGCGAGGCGTTGATATCAGTTGGTAAACCGTGAATAGGTACCTACCTACCTAGTCAGATTAGTGTTTACTAGAAGCCGTCCCCAGAATTATCTTTAGTTCCCAATATAGACTACATGCTATAGATATAAGTCGATAAATTATATGAGTAAATTAAACTTACGCTGTGGCTATTTCGTAGAGCGCGAATCGAGCAGTCGTTGAGTACCGGTAGACCTGTTCAACAATTTTATAACTATCTCAAGTTCAATCGATTCATATCATCGCGAAACTTTTTAAATACTTATGTACTATCGGGAACATTATGTATACCCTGGACCAGAACTTCTGGACACCTTAAGGTATTTTTTCCACGACTATACCTCCCAGCTTTACCCAATACCTAATATACTCTAGTACAATGCCGTACCACGACCCTTTGCCATTACCATCAAAGAAACATTTTCTTTAGTGAGTTGGGAATAATGTACACAAGAGTACACCTGCCTACATTTCAACAGATTACTTGAATCCACCTATATCTTATAAATCATTATCACACAAATTAATTTTATGCCCAGCGTATAAAGATAATTAAATAATCGATTTTATTATTATGTGGCACACGTTACATTGAGGATAAGATATGCTATAATCATCAAATGAGAGCGACGTTTTGTATGAAATTTGAGCTGTAATTGTATGAGTTTAAAAGACAAGATCGTATGGAATTGTTAAGAATAAATATACATTTATGTAAAACAACATATTACTTACCGATTCGACTTCGCTAGGAGCTAATATGTACTGTCTGTCGGCTGATAGAATTGGGTTGGAGGTGTTCAAACTTGCCTGTGAACAATGCATTACATTGAGAAGGTTGGTATAATATTCTAGCAGTATAATCATATCAGCAGTACATCAGTTATTAACTAAAAGGTAGTAAGTTTCTTACCATAAGGTCCCCTGAGACAAGCACTCTGCTCGCGAGGGTGGGCACATCGAACACATAGATTCCAGGCTCGCCAGAGATAGTGTACGTGAATTCCGTGTCTGCAATATAAAGGTATAAAACACTTGATCACTCGATCAGTATTTGGTGCTATTTAAATCCCTCATGCGGTGCTTGGCAGAAAACCATTCTAAAACAATTATTTGTGAATAGGACCCACCGTCATATAGCTTCTCAATTAAGATGATTCTTTTTCGCCTATTATTTATTCTGTTTGGTTTATAATTGAGGAAGTTAGTAAGCCGACAGTTCTCCCTAAAATATGTTGGTTATAGGTATAAAAACCTATAACTATACCTAGTAAACTTTTGTAGTTATGTAAGCGCAACTCGTTGCCACCTGATAATAGCTAGGCGCTTAGATGGGAACGGAGATCGGATAATGGACATCGTTAAAAAAAAGCGACACGAAATAACATATACCCACCAACATTCCCTGAAGAGAATTCAATCTCAGATCGTTGACTTATTTAATCTACAACAGTTACCCGATATCCATGTGCCGAGGAATCCCCGCTGGGAGAACTGGCCCGACACAAACTCCTGGAGACTGAAGGATTGTTGCGCTGAGACAGTCCCTGCCAGCAGCATCCACGCGTACAACCACGACGCCTGCACATTACTCGTATTTTAGTGGAACAAAATTTCATTGCAGGCGGATTTCTGTCGTCCGACGAACACCAATTATAGGTACGCTCCCACGCTAAGCAACGCTCGTATTATGGATAGGTACCGTATAAAGGACTGGGGGCAATCTCAGTATATACTACTTATGTAGATATTAAACATCCATTACTCAGGTACATTTTTGCTCATCACATAGTTTCTCAGGATCTCAGGATTCGAACCTGGGAAACTCGACACAGAAAGCACGGTCACTACCAACTCCGCTAATTAGCTCGTCGTCGAAATTAAGATGTAAAAATCAATCAATACTCAGCAGGTCCAATATAATCTCTCATAGGTATACTCTGGTAGATTTTAACAGTCAGACGATGAAAACCCGTCGATAACATGACTACCAGGACTAGGAGTCCACTGAACGGAGATAATCAAGTCCATAATCAGAATTAAGGTCGGTCATCAAACTTGCATAACAAGTAAGTATATGGCGATTAGAGCAAACTCGTATCATCGATTAGTTTGTAAGTAATGCACAATTTAATGAACAAACAGGTACTGCTGAATAAAATTATGCTTAATACAAGTATTTACTCACCATGTCAGTTGTTTTTCCTATCCTATTGCCAATAAATTACATGAGTAGCGGTTGGCGATAACGTGCCGCCAACACAACTGCTTAAAATTATCATAAGACAGTATAACTCTTATCCTATTGATAAACAATATCTTGCTGATATAGATAATTGTCAAATATTTTAAGATTATCTTATTAGGTCGATTATAATAATTTCTTGCAACATTTCACCCTATGGATATATTAATATATTATTTCAATGGGTATGCATGAAGATTTTATAATTATCTTGCAACTTAGATATATATTACTAAGTAGCTGTTTCCCGCGTCTTCAAATTGATATAACTTTTTTTAATTTATGAACTGATTGAAATAAAACTATCTACAATTAAAGCTTACCACAATACATTAGTGAAAGCCGCACCCAAATCGGTTAAGCCGTTTCTAAAATTAGCACACACAAACAAACAGACAAAAAATCCAACATTCATTCTTTTGGGTTATATTGCGTTGATAAAGGGCCCCAATAATAGTTTTTCTAATATATCAGAATAGATCAGATCACATTTTTATTATATGTATAGGTATATAAGATGTAAGAAAAATAGTGTTAACTATTTTAACATGTTAATCAGTAAGTTATATGGATCACGTTGATGTATAAAATAATTATTTATTGTTTTTTTTTAACAAGTCGAACCGTTAGCATTGGCCGTGGTCAGTATAGGGCGAAATTTAAAATTTCAATAAAAAAATCTTTGAACATATCTTTATAACCTACTGATTGACCTCTCAAAATATTCTGCCCTAGTATTATCACACCTTATATATAGGTAAAGTTTTACGTTTGTAAGAGTGAATCTCCAGAACTGTCAAGATTTAAAAACTTTCACTGATGGAAAACTGTACTTACGTCGAGACTATTGAGGTCCAGAAGCAGGGGAAAATATATGGTCCATTGCTCTAACAAAAGCTTGTTTATGATGAACTTCTTACTCGTTACTTATAAAACTTGGATAATGTTACACACCTATGAATATCTAAGTGTTTTATTTTTCTGTCTGAATATTGTAAATACCAAGTACTACCCATATGTAGATAGATTTCATTTTATGTGTAGGTAGGTTATGTTGATGAGGTTTCTCTTGCGAAGCGTCAGCCAGTATTATATGTATAACAATCGGCCCCATAAAATGAAAAAATGTCTAGCTACTTGCTACCTACCTATCTTTGTCAGTTAAATTTAGATGTAAAGTATTTTTTTAATAAAACACCGGGAAAATGAAATAGGAAAGTATTTATTAAACATTAAATGAATCAAATGTATCCCGACAAAACATAAACAATACGATGACCTGACTATTCGAAAATACTTTCACGCTACGTGTCTATCTAGACGACGATGCTGGGTACAACCGCAGTCATATATATCCATTACTATATCTACTTGTGTCCATCAGAAAAATCCATTGTATTATCGTACTTCAAAGTTCATGATTCGGTACTCTGGTTCCTTCTTCGTTCAATTTTTATTGTACTCAAATTATACTGAGTGCTGCAGTCTTCCTTCTTGTTTTCCCAGAACACAGTGTAGTATTTTGTATTCTGAGTTTGTTCATTCGTCAACTTGGTTCCGATGATTGTAGAGGCGTTGTCAATATACTGATAATTTCGCAAGTGTGCGGTCTAACGGGTTAATATGAACACGCGTTCAGACGAGACGCCGTCGCAACGACGGAACGCCAGCGGAATCGATGCCCGCCGCAGTGCATCTGTTCCCCACAACGGAGTTTCGGATGTCCCCTGCTCGTTTCGATCAAGCGACTGCATTACTCCGTCGACGGAATATATCATAGGATTTCCTCCAAGGATGCCTTTCTATAACATTTCGTATAAAATCAATTCATAACATCCAAGTCCTCATAAAATCCTTCCGAAATATCTTGAATATGCCACCATTAAACCTACATTGCAATGTGATTAACATACAACTAAAAAAATTATCCTCAATAAAAAGCAAATAAAAATTATTGCCACTGAAGAGGGTGCTACCTGTAAAGGAATGTCGACTAAGCGACAAAACATTATTATAGGATGAGTTCAATAGAGTGCAGTGTGAGTGTGTAATAAGTAAGTATGATGGGTTATGGTGTGTGTGTTATGTATGTGTTAATGTGTAGTGAGTGATGAATGTATGTGAGACGGACCATGCTAGTGGCGGCGATGAGTTCGGCGAAGTTCCTGCAGCCGCCGCTCATGCTCGGCCATGTGCTGACGCCGCTGTTCTTCCTTTACAGCTATCTGCCCAATCAAATTAACAACTTTTACCTATATATAATCTTCATACTTCATACAATATAATCTTCATGCCGTAAATGGAAGGAAAAAGGCAACAAACATATTATTTTAATTAGGATCCGTTACCGTTTCGGCTGAGAGCGGCAGCCAGTATATGCAAGGAGTTGTCTTTGTCTTCCGGAATAAATCGTCAAGCAACTTGGCCGGCGCTTCTTCTTCTTTCTTCTTGAATTTTCTTGCTGTAATTTAAAAAATAATATTTTTTTATAATGGTACGTTATGATACAAGCGAGCTAAGTTGGTCACGAGTGCATACAATGTGAGCTGTTTTCAAAGCTGTTTTTACAACACACTTATGAGTAAAAAAATATATTTCATAAAAACACACTATACTTAGACACATATTTGTAAAACATGACCACAGAACAACTGGTGGAAAGAGGGGCATAGATAACAAAGCTATAAAACAGCCTAAAATTACAAATAATTAATTGAATAGTCTAGAATTAGTTTTGTAATTATAACATAACTCAATATTATTTTATGGAAAAAAAAAATTTTTTTTAGAAATAAAGTTTAATTATCAGATTTTAACCGACAGCCATGAAATCACTTTGCCAACATTAAAAAATAAAAAAGGTTAAAACATTATTGCATAGTTAAAAGTGAAAAGCACGCATGTTTATTAAGGTACATTATGAACCTAAAATCGGTGCAATAAGAGCGATTGTATGCACATACGAGCAAGTGTATTGAAAACCATGTTATGGTGCTTTCCCAATGTCTGTTCTGAATCTAACTACCTCCATAATTACATTAAGTTTTAAGGATTAAGCAAATATTATATCGTCACTACTATAATTTGTAAAACTGATGATTTGTTTGCTGCCAAAATCAATCATCTATTGATGTTTAACATAATACTAGCTGTGCCGGCAACTTCGCGTAATTTTATATATATCCCATTCCATTTTTCGAAATAAAAAATAACTTTGATGTTTCTCCGGATTTTAAGCTAACACCATGCATAGTTCATCAGAATCCGTCCCAATGTTATCTCGAGACGCGCGTTCGAACAGAAAAAAAAACGGTTTAGCACTCTACTTGGAAATTATGTCCTCTGCGATTACTTCTTAATTGTGCATATGTGCAGATGAGACCAAATATCTTATTACCTATATGTCTAGATACTGACCTGGTTCAGGACTCTTTTCTGGCGTGCGATGTCTTCTCTTGTCCATCGGCCGATCGTCGCGACGCAATTTGTCCTTATCTTTGTCCTTGTCATTCTTACCCAGGTCCCACTCGCGCGTTGACGCCTTCCGCTCCCACGGTTTCTCCTTAATTAAACAAACATTCGAGTTGAGCCTAACAACAACAGAGGTTAGATTATTTTAAGGCTAAGATTCAGACCTAAAACTTGGAGACAACTTGATGTAGAGCCAATGCCATCTATGACTTGATGTTAATAATTAATATCAGTGACAATGAGTTAAAACCATTCAATGATCAACATTGAGCGAGTATAAACTTTGAATAGTGAAGCTAGGCAAATGACACAATTCATTGTTTAGATGAATATGTCATTAGTTTAGTAATCACAATACAATTGAGGAGTGGGATCTGCTCAAGCGGGAGGCCGCCAGTGGGGTCTCAGAGTGCCCTAGCATTCCCGAGGCACCCTACCACAAGACGGGAGGACCACCATAGGGCTCGAGTCCGACATAGCCCGCTTGCCCACATTAAACAAGAATAAATGTTTGCACTGTACAGCAGTGTAATTAGTAACTAGCAAATAACATATATTTAATTAATTAAAGATTATTTTCTTATTCTTACCAGCTCCCCTCGTTCTCGTTTCATGTCTTGCTCCCGAAGCCAATCCTCCACTGTGCCTGGAATGGTTGAAACTGGAGCCCCATCTGTCTCCTCGTTCAATTTAGCTTTATCGAAAGCTTCTTGTGTTGAAAAGTCTACTTGCAGTGTCTTGGGATTTGATACTGGCCATGTAACACCATGTAGGGCATGCCTTGTCTCTACAGCTTGACTGAAAAAAAAAAAAGGGTAAATAACAAAGCTAATAAATATAAAAATTTAATAAATTGCAATATAAAAAAGTATACTCACTCCTCCATCTCATATTTCACAAAGCATTTTGACTTGATCCTATCAATCCAAAACCCATTCTCTTGAATTCTTCCAGTTCTTTGCAACAAATTCTTTAATTGTGGTAATGTAAATGGTCTCACTAAATTTGTAATGTATAAAATGCATGATTGTTTATTCCTTGGTGGGCTTGGTGGCCTTGCTATAATGCTGTCATTTTCTTTCACGATTGATATTTTTCTATTGCCTGCCAAATGTGTGTCCCTGGGCTTCATATTACGATCTCTCTCTTTGTCATCATGTTCTTTTCTATTTTCCACATTCTCAGTATTATCAATCACAATCTTTGGCAATACTGGTCTCTCAACTTTATCAGAGACCTCTATTCTTTTGTGTTTCTTCTCTTCTATAACTTCTTCAAATTCTACTGGTTTTACATCAGGTATAATCTCTTTCAGAACATCTGTTGATATTGTGATTGACTTCTGTGTGGTAAGTTTGGTGGATCTAGAGCCCCATCTTCTTTTCCTCATTGGAACTGGTGCTGACTGGCCATTAGGAACAGACTCTTCTTGGTTTGAAACTGTTGAATCTGAACGTTCTAGATGTGTTGGTTTCCCTTCAGACATTTCCTTCTTCATTGGAACTTTTTCATTTTCCATTACACCAGTGTCTTTTGACAATTCGCTTGTTCCAGTATCATTATTCTGAGAGCTCTCTACAACATCAGTTTTAATGCTTTCAATACTCACAGTCTCCAATTCCTTATTGACAATGTCTTCTATTTTACTTACCTGCTTCTCACTTGAAGTCTCCTGAGGTGCTGTTGGCTCATCTTTTGTGTCCTCTTTAGGCTTAGCTGCTTCATTATCAGAAGATTCACATTTAATCTCCTCTGCATGGATCTCTAATATTTCTGATTTGTCAACTGACAAGCTCCTTTTACGACCTGGACTTTTTTTATCTGCGACTGAATCTGAGACAGGTGTTTCTGCTACTGGTGATGCAACTCTTGTCTCATCTTTAGGTGAAACAACAGTTGTATCAGCATCGGATGGTTTTTGGGGCTCTTTGTCATCAGATTCATTCTTATGTGATTCTTGCTCAGTTGACTCTGTAACATTCTCAGTTTCATTTTCCTTTATCTCCTCATTAGTAGTAGACATGGGGGTATCAGCAGGTTCTGGCTCTTTTGTATCTTTTTCTGTAGTAGTATCACTTTGAGTGACCTCATTGTTGGATTTCTCATCGTCCTGTGGGATATCGGGTTCCGTTTCAAAGTCCTCTCCGTGACTATCAAGACCCTTGTCATCTTTGGACTCACGTGTCGATTTCCTAGAGCGATGTTTAGTTCTCTTTTTGTCATCAACGCCTTCAACACTCGGAGTATCGCTAGAACTAGTGGCACGGGAATGCTTTCTTTTACTGCGTGGAGATCTGTCCGCCCGCTCTGGTGTCAACGGTGGTCGTGTCAAGCATATCTTTAGTTTCTGTATTTCACCTATATCACCTGAACCCGCGGGAGCTTTTACGCGCCATACCTGATCTAGGGCCTCCTCTGGACTGATCTCTTTGACGGGTGTTTGTGGAGGTTTTTTTTCAACTTCACTTGTAGTTGTCTCAATTACACGAACCGGGCTACCGTCATCAGCGGTTTCATTGTCTGATGATGAAGATTGCTTTCTACGTCCTCTGCTTTTACGCTTAACCTTTTCAACTTTCTTTTCAGGCGAAGGCTTCGCCTTCTTAGTGGCGGTGCGTTCACTTTTACGTCGCATTATTTTCTAGAACTGAATGAAAATTAGTCGTCAAAATGTAATGCAACTAGAAGTAAAACGGCTAAATACACTTATCAGCGAAAATGCCGGTACCCTGTTATTCCAACTCGCAAATAACAAACAATTCAGAATAAATATCGGCGCGTGTACAACCGCTTCAAAAGCTGAAAGCGACGGCCATATTTTATTCATAGAGAAAATAAAGCTGCCATCTTATATTTTTTGTAGTTACTAGCCAAAAACAAAAAAACGTGATCTTCTAATGCTCAGTCTACATGTGGGCCCAGCAAACATGAAGATTACGCTTATAGTGGTTAAAACAACAACTAACTAATTCTTTTAAACAATCCATCTACTAAAAAGATAAACAATACGAAAATAAAAATTAAAATCGACTAATGTAATCGATTCTGAAGCTTCACTAACTAAGAAATGGACTGCACGACTACACCCTCTATGTCAAAAAGATTGAAATCTTGTCGGGTTTGCTTTTTGTATGTTTTGTAAAATGTGTAATAATTCGGGAAACTCAGAATGATCAGGTGTGCGGTGTATTATTTTCTAATATGCGCGTCGTAAGTCCTCGCTCGCGTACGCTATTGAATGCGAATGTCGTTATTCAATTAGAATATTCATATAACTCCTTTTGTTTCAGGTACTATGGGCCTTGTATGTCACTCTTATGTATCGGCACACTATTTACGTATGTCTAGATGTGAGGCAGTGCTTGTAGAATGATAACAAGCAGTATATAACACAGGTATACGAGGTACAAACATGGGTAACCAAAACAGTTGCTGTTGTTACCGGAGCCCCTCGCCGATCAGGAAGGACATCGTGAAACTAGAAGACTATCTTCCTGAAGGCGAAGTAAGTTCCAATAATATACAACACATCAGTGAGAGAGAGCCAGATGATGGGGACATAGACCCCTCACAAGATCCTGTGGCTGGCACCATTTTCATGGAGAGATCCAAAGCATCAATAGAAAATGGCATGACCAGAAAACGTAGCCAACACCAAATCGCTGATAATAAGCTCAAAAAAAGCAGTTCCTGTTCCACAATTTATTTAGATGACAGCACAGTTTCGCAGCCTAACCTTAAGAACACAGTCAAATGTGTTGCTCTCGCTATTTATTATCACATTAAAAATAGAACTTCTGAACGGAGGTTAGATATATTTGATGAAAAACTTCACCCACTCTGTAAAGAAGGAGTCTGTGATGACTATGACAGATATAATCCAGAACACAAACAAATCTATAAGTTTGTGCGGACACTGTTCAACGCTGCACAGCTGACTGCAGAATGTGCTATCATCACTTTGGTGTACTTGGAGCGTCTGCTAATATGTGCTGAGCTAGATATTGCTCCATCAAATTGGAAGAGGATAGTGTTGGGAGCTATATTGCTGGCCAGTAAGGTGTGGGATGACCAGGCTGTGTGGAATGTGGACTATTGCCAGATTCTGAAAGACATCACTGTTGAAGATATGAATGAATTAGAGAGGCAATTCTTAGAAATGTTACAATTTAACATAAATGTTCCCTCTAGTGTATATGCTAAATACTATTTTGATCTTCGCACATTAGCTGAAGCTAATGATCTGGCTTTCCCCAGTGAGCCCTTGAGCAAAGATAGGGCACAAAAGTTAGAGGCAATGTCTAGGTTTATGGAGGATAAAATAGCCGCTGAAGTGGTAAAAAATGGCATCAAGAAATGGTCAAGCTTGGACAATGTCAATTCAGGTGCTGGCGTAAGGCGAAGTGTAGCCATATTGTCATAAATTAGTCATGCATGAGCCAAAATTTGTATCCCAATTGAAATCACAAATTCATTAATAATATTTGTGTATGTTATAAGAATGTATTTAGAAATTTTGCACCTGATTGAATTTTCGGTTTTTAACATTTGATCATCATTCAATATTTATTAAAAATGTTTTCATTATTGACATTGACTGTCAACTAACCTTGAATATGGGCAAGTATTGAGCTGTGGAATCAATTAGTAGTGGTCATGGTAATCATGTACCTTCCATGAAATGAAATTATAAGTCATAAAAAGTAAATTGAACAATAATTTTACAAGGATATAAATATACCGACTTATGTTTTTTAATGCACAAAAGCTTGCTCACAAATTAATACGATTTTATTATCAAGTCACTGAAGTGAAAGACTTGTCTGTGGTCCAATAATTTTATTATGTACATTATTGCTATAACCTATCATTAATTTGCTATTAAAAACATTACTGTCATTAATTTTCAGTATAATTATTTTTGTGTTTACTTATAAAGCACTAATCATAGGTTGCTTTCAAATTATGCTACCTACTTATTGTAAACTTAGATTAACTAGTATGTGAAACTGCATTTTGACTGAATTAGGGATCTTGTGATTGTGGTATGAATGTTTTAGTCAACTGCTGTTTTTTTATAAATATTTTACATTGTCATATTACTGCATTTAAAGTTCTGGGCTAGTTATACATACATTATGCCAAATTGTTAATTTGTATGATATCAAATTATAGTATTGCTCTCAATAGAAATTGCAACAATATTTATGTTGGTAAGTAGGTACCTAATACATTTTACTATTGCAATTTATTACATAATTATGTTTTTTTTTATTTAATTGATATGAAATAATTGAACTCAATATTTCATGATAATATTGATTGTGAATTGTGATTGAATTATACAATCCATTAATGTATCTTTAATGTAATTAAGCAGAAATAAACATTTTATATGAGACTTTAAAATATGTTTTAATTCTGTATCAGCTTTCTAATTTCAATAATAGATACAATTTACAGTAAGTATTATCTGCTACATTCAACATATTATAGTCTATCCCAATGGTTTCAGGTCTTTTAAGTAGTTACTATAATTTTCAAATATGTCCACAACTTCACTCTTCTTATTTGTTTGTTCATCAAACTCTGGACCCACCGACCAAAGTGTTTCCAGGTCATACATTTTTCGAGCTTTGTCTGAGAAAATGTGTAAAGCTATATTACCTGAAAATAAACATGTCATGTTTTTTAATAAAAATGTGCACAATGAGCTTTGCAATGATTTCAATTGACTTCGAAATGAAATTAAAATGGATACCTAAGTCTAGAGCCATCCATTCGTCAGATTCTTTTCCCTCTATTCTTGGTATTGGGTCAGACTTATTACATTTCTTCTTATAGACTTTTCGGATGAATTCTGCAATAGCTAAAATGTGCCTCTTATTTCGCCCACTAACAACACATATGTAATCAACATAGCGAATCTCCTGTGGCACAGTTGCCACAAATACGTTTTTGGAGTTCTCACGATGGAGTAGTTCTACAATATCTTCAATTTCAAAGACACCATGTTTCCCTCCTGAAATAACAATTAACAATTCAGACAACATATGAAGAGTACATTGAATTGGTGAAGGAATGACGTCACAAAAATAATTTTAGCTTACTTTTCAAATTAATTCCATCAAACTCATCGCTAAGAATTGGATATCTTTCTTCTATATGTACCTCTTCGGCTGTGTTCTCGATTATCGGCGAATTTGTGTCGGTAATCACTTGATACTTGCTGGCCAAACCAGGAGAAGTACTGTTTGATTTCGGAGTATACCTAGGATAACTTAAACAAACTCCACAGTGTATTTGCCTATTGATAATAGTAAGGTTATCAGCAACACCTAGTAATTGACTCCGATGAAGATGGTTTATACTGCGTGCAAAAAATCTCTTAAACATTTTTGCTTACTTATTAATATAAGCCCTCTAATCTAATTTATATCGAGCTAAGTGC
Organism: Pheosia gnoma; assembly: GCA_905404115.1. Lineage (NCBI taxonomy): Eukaryota > Metazoa > Arthropoda > Insecta > Lepidoptera > Notodontidae > Pheosia > Pheosia gnoma. The sequence continues at coordinate 3,990,646 of FR989894.1, read as the reverse complement.
ATTTCAATTATTTTCTTTTCGTTTTTTATTTTTTGTACTAAACATAACCTCCAAAGCGGATACAAAAATGACACATTTGTCAATGTCTTGTTTGACAGCTAAAATTGATAATGTATTTTCTCTAGTGATCTATAGCTACATAGCTGTTATTGTATGGAAATGGCCACTTGCAAGAAAATATCCACCACCCACTTTACTAATTGGGTTACGGGGTATTTAGGCCTGGCTAAAGGGCCGCAAATGCTTGAAGCAATGTCATAGCTCTGCTGTATTTTGTGTAGACCAAAACATGTGCTTGAGACCCGACTTTATTCTTTGGCAAAACGCCTCACATGGTGACGCCTAATTATTTTCAGAAAAAGTATTTTATTTCTCTTCCGGTCGAACTTCAAAGTTTGTTTTGTACAGGGCCCGGAACCGGAAAGCTTCTTCTTGTTTCTTTACAAAATGAGATGCGATGAAATAAGAAAGCTTATAAATCAAACAGCAACCGCATAGTAACTGTTACTTTTGACAGATATCCCATACAATATCTCTAAACTACCACTACCTATGCAAAAAATCATGTCGATCCTTTGCTCTATGAAAAACTAAAACAAATCTATCCCACGGGAGCCATACATTTTACCCGGATAAAAAGTAGCCTATGTGCTATTCCAGACTATAATCTATCTCTGTGCCAAATTTCATCCAGATCCGTTCAGCCGTTCTGGCGTGATTGCCTGGCCATCCATCCAAACTTTCAATTTATAATATTATTAGTGGGTTTTTTTTATAGTTTGCTATATTATGTCACTACTTCGCAGAATATGATCCTGATTAGCGACATTATCGAATGGTGCAATAATACAGTATGTTGTTTTTTCCATAATCAACAGGTTCAATTCCTGGTTAGGGAAATTATTTTTCAAAAATCGAATGATGCAGTTTTAGTTTTTATCAAAATCAGTCTCGAGAGTCCTTTAAGCATTTTTCGATATTCCCTATAATTTCGGATTTGGCCATCCACGCTCGCTCATTCAAAATCCGTGTAGAGTTTTCCCCTGATATAGATAGTTTTTTTTTTAAATTCAATTGTCCTACCTAATAATTGACCCTGTTATAAGACCACTTGGTGGTAAAAACTACCGCTCTCCAATTTGCCGCTCTTATTTTTTCATTATACCTAAATATATGGTAACGACAAAAAAAAATACGAAAAAAACAATGAAATATTTTTTTTTTTACTCAATTTTTTTTTTCATATCTTTTTTTTTTCTCTAACCGCCACCTGTGAAATGCCACCCCCGGCAAAGTGCCGCCCGGTGAGGACCGCACCCTCCGCCCCCCCCCCCCATGCTACGCCACGGCTCTCCAACAAAAAAGGCGGATAGGTACGTCATCAAACCGGTGCGCCTGTTTGAAAACTATGCCATCCTATGTTATCTGTTTGAATCAACCCAGCTATCTTATCAACTTATCAATGGGCGTGGGCAAATCGCTACAGCACATTCTGTTTCGTGTCCAATTATTGTGCAAAACAAAACAGAATTAACTTTTTCTTTGTGATGCAAAAGTACAATGCAATAAAAATAATGCGAAAAATACATGGAATCGAACATTTTATGTGGCGTAGTGTAGGCAAGAAATGACTAATTTTGATAATGGTGACATGTGAGTTGGACAAAGAGGTGTCGGGAGAGGTGCTGGGGTGGAAGGTACCGGCATGGCAGGCGCTGGCGCTGCACCGGGTGCTCCCTGCGTGCGGAGGACTCATCATTTACATTACCCTAATCTGCTTTGATTTCACGCTGATCTGTGAGCACTTTCTGAATGGAGACGAAGGGTACGTATACATTTAATATTAACGACTCCAGTTAACCATCAAAACAGCCAGAACTATAGAGCCGAAATTCGATTTCGCTATCTTTAATGATTTCTGAGGCACTTTTATGCTAATACTCAATCTAATAAGTTTGCTAGTGTAAAATTATCAGCAATGAGTACGGTGCATCAAACCTGTCTCAAAGTTTTCAGCTTGGGAAGAGGCCCCAACAGATCTCAACACCATCAGACAGACAGAATTTAATTAGCATACATACCTTAATAAATAAAAGCCTATTATCTTTGCAATCAAGTACATACCGTGCATCGTGCATAAGTACTATTGAGGGTACCCACCCAGTCTAAAAATATTATGTAGGTAGTTGTGTATACATATACACAACTACCTACATGTATATGTATACACAACTACCTATATAATATTTTTAGACTCCCAACAATCTTAACGTATACGCAATTTTTTTTTTAATAAGTTTGTTTATTACTAGCAGACGTGTATGTTAATAAGAGAGTGGTAATTACATGCCTACGCTGTAGGTACCTACTCTACCGATATCTATTTGCTGCACCCCTCTTTCGGTTCATCTACATTACATCGGTTTAAGATAATTTTACCTCTATGGAGGAGATCACTAATCTTGCCTTGGATGGGAATTTTATGAGACTTTTGCTCGTTTTTCAACGCCTCTCTCTCCAATATTTTTAGGGTCTAATGTTTTCTTCTTCTGAGACCGCTGTCGAAATGCCCATCGGTCTCCTACGAATTAAGTTTTTTTTCCACTTTTTAAATGTTATAATTAATGGGTGCTCCATTTCTCCCGCAGCCTCGGCGTCTTCTGCGCGATCATCATGGTACTGCCGGCGATATTATCATTGATATTCACGTTGGCATCCCCCCCTCCTGGGCTGCAGACGGAACTGTCCGCATTCTCTGTAACTATGGAGAGGAATGACATTCGCTGGATCGTGATGCAGTTCGTCAATGCACTCTTCTTTCCGATTGCTGCTATTGGCAGGTATTTATCAGCCGCTCTATGTTGCTTAGCGATTTGACCTCCTTCATAGAGACAAACACCAATATCTTCTTGTTGAGTTCGCGTTCCGTTCCGGAAAATTCTATCTATTCAATATAAGTAATGCCTAATTATGATACTGTGGTAATTTGTGTAATTAAATCTCCCTCAGATACTGTTACCTTATATTCTGGTGGGTGGAAGCTGTTTGCGCGTCTCGTGCGCAAGACGAGGAGCGCACGCAGGACGCTCTGCTGAAGGCCCGCTCACCCTCGCCTGTGGAGTTGTACCTGTTCCTGCAGGCCTTCATTCACTCGGCTCCGCATGCGATCAGCAACGTTCTCAATTTGATGACGCATTATCAGAACTCGACGTTTGATAAAGGTATTTACCAACTCATCTGCAAATTCAAATTAAATTTATGTATGAATTTAGATGTTCGTTTCATAAAACACGCCCAATTTTAACAATGAGCAATCAAAATGAAGTAATAAATAAGTTTGATTTAACAGTTTCAGTTCAAGCCGTAAGCATCGTAGCCTCATCACTTCGCATGGCTGGCACGGCCACCATGTACAGAAGATTTGAGAGAGAGAAGCTTTCAGGAAGAAAGTACCCTTGGGGTAAAGATTCGGAAGCGCTAATCGATAACACCAACGATGATAATGAGAAAGAAAGCGAAACTAAAAAAGAAGAGAACATTTACGCAACAATAGTAAAAAAACGATCGACCGTATCGGAAAATTCAAATGATAATAGAAACAACACAAACAGCGATCTAATTAACTTTTCACCCAGAAATACTATAGCTACGTCGTCTTCGTTTTTCGATAATGACTCAGCACATTATTCAGACACTAGTTCTGATTACACGTCTCCTAATCGGAATAACCAATCACCGACATTCGAGAGTGACGATGAATACGTGAGACCGATATCGATTATCGATAAAGTGGCTCCTAGAAGACGCGACACCGAGTATACTATCGAGAAAGTGTACATATCTCCTCCGCCTGCGATGCCGGCTCCTCGACCAGGTTCTATAGCGGTATGGGCGGAAAAGTTAGTGGAGAATGCTGAAGCGATTCCGAATTGGTTATCGGCTCCCCCACGCAGAAAGTACTGCGATGAAGTGGTACAAGACGAACCCGATATACCGCGTCGTGTCCCCAGGGCCTACAAGCGTGGCCTCGAGCCACAGGACGTTACGGCAGCACTAGTCCACTATTTGGGATGGTACTCGTTTTTCGTCGCACGACTGCTGTCCATCGCGTGTTTCATAAATTTCTCTCCATTTTGGGCGACCATCATTTTATTTTCTCACTACCAAGTGATGTTGCTGTTTCTCATAGTGCCGCAGGCGAGCACAGTGAAGAGAGGGTTCTACTTGTTCCTCGCGTTCGTATACTTATTCTGTTTGATGGAGTTTAAGATACGTTTCCGGCACGTGCGTGTTTGGCATGTGTTTTGGATTATCGTGTGCACTGCGGAGATCGTTGTGTTCGTAGGCGTGTGGGCCTCTACAGACAATGAGGTTCAGGATTGGTGGAGAGCTTTCATAGTGAAGGTGATCATAGGTGGCATGTTGCTCAGTTACATGTGTTTCATAGTATATTTTGTGTTGCTTAAGCCTAAAGAAACTATTGTTTATATTAAGAATAAAGCGAACGTTGCTTGAATAAGAATCACCGGTTGTCATTAATTCAGTTAGAGACTGACTATTCTAATTTATAAATAGGTAGTTATATGTCTTATCGCCCCAATCCCAATAAGTGTTTCAATGTCAGTGGCAGGCAGGATACTAAGGCCAGAGCAGCTCGGCGCGCCAGCTGGTCACATCCGTGTTCATAGGAAGTATGAAAACAAACACTTTTAGGAATTGATTACATTATTCTTATTTTCTCTTTCGTAATAAGCACAATCAATAAATAACTCGGTTATGCTTCTTGTGAATGAATACGAATTTAGTTTCCGGGAAAATTATATACCTAAATCAATCTATATCAATAAGTGGTATGATAAATATTCACAAAACACTTTTAAAAGTTAACTGCAATATATTTCTTTCCTTGGCAAAAATGACACACTTATAAACGTCTTATCATTTTTGTCGTTACGAAGAAAATGGGTTAATTAGGTACTTATGTGTACTAGTCATGGGTTTTTCCAGCACGTCGCTTATTTTTTACGTTTCAGGCATTTCTATCAGTTAATAATATCTAACACAAACTGCCAGAGAAATATAAAATATATTTTGAGGAAATCCCAATTTCGTGATGATACATAAACATATCAATTCGTTTCTAAATTCAAACAAAAATTCAGAACAATTAATTATTACAGTTATAGGAACACAAGTACTTATGTAAATATGTAAGTAACTGTGGGTTGACTTTAGAATATCATCTATTAGATGGAAATAACGTAAGTACCTACTGTTACCGGTGATCGTTCACTCGCTGTGCAGCGAGACATCATTAGCGGCGCAACTCTTATGATGACGGGAGAGTAGTTTGACAGTTCGTGTGTGCCGCCAGAAGATACAAAGTTTGGCCGCGATGAATAAAAGTATTTATTAAGTACTCCCGTATTTATTATTCTATTTAACACTACCTAGGTATATGTATAATAGGAGTCAGAAATTTTAGAACAAACAACGCATTGTTTTCCACAGAAGTTTCTGGAATTCTCACGCCATACGTTTTGTTTTAACCCATTCTTCTGCGCTGATATTCCGAAAGAGGTATACTTGGAGTAACTCGAACGCTAATAAACAACGGCCCGGTGCCACTTCAAAGCGCATGCCCGTCTCAAGTTGTGATTGAAGCAACCCTCCTGGACGAACAGCTGCTGATTTTTACGTCCAAATGTTAGTTATTTATGTCTATCAAAACAGACTCATTTACTTACTGATAATTTATGTTTTGTGTCTCTTTTCCTATGTTTGGAATGTATACCTACTGAAATCCTTGAAATACTAGGAAGGTATACCTGTCTTACTAGCACTTAAGGGTCTTTTAATAAAGGCTAGCATTAATTGTAGTACCTATAAGAAAAATAAGCAATGCCAAATGAATAAGCAAACATAAATTAGGTACGTAAAGCGAGTCATATTCGGCTTAGGAGGATGCCTCGTGAATTTGGTTGATTTTATATTCTACGTATTTCTTTATATTTATATATATGTGTTCTGTCGAATTAGATGCTCGAAATAAAGGTAGGTAGGTATACTGAGGGTATGTTTTTGATCGCGATGTATGGTCCCGGTCACGTCAGGTCAGCAGCCCGGCCACATGAAGCGCACTGTATCAAAACGCTCATGATACCCAAACAGAGAGCCATTGATGGTTCACGATGAGTGAGTTATAATTACACTTTTTATAAGTGTTTCAGAGAGATGACCACCTGATGGTTAGAATCGTGTCTGTATCAAAGTTAACAAAGTACTTTGTAACTATACAAATGGCTTTATCTTCCTTGACTAGGTCTAGGGTAGAGAATATATTGGTACTAACTATTGTATCTACTTTATTTCAGTAAGTACCTATAATATAGGAAATTACAGTAAGTACAATCATATCAGGTAGATGGGTACCTAATTACTGCCTTCTGTGATTTGATCCTACCATATCATTTATAAAGAATTATCCACGTTAGTGATTTGAAGAACGACACTTTAATAATAAACGGAATTTTTTTTCCTGTAAAAAAACGATTGTTTCAAGTTGCTCTAACGCCTTAAATAATAATATATATTTTCAATCAAAACAATGAATTAAGAAACAATCTCGTACGAAGAGATTTTATTTCCATATTTATATCATACGTGCCGCGTTCACGGAATGCAGTGATGCTGCGCTGGGTGAGTGCGCACGAGAGCTGGCTGTGTTGTCATTATTTTTTGCTAATTTACCATAAGCTTGCATGTCGATCGACGGCCGGAGATTGAAGCACCGACGCAGACGGGGAGCGGTAATTGCATCAGCCGCCGCACCATCATGTATTGTGTGTAATTGCAAAACAACTTATAAGTCCATGTATTGGAAATAAAAGCGTACCCATTGGACGTAAGAAAATCAAGATAAAGATTATAAAAGTATAACCATGCCAAGATTCAATAAAAAGCCGTCGTCGGTCGGTAATATTCCCGCGATGCGCAAACAAACGGAAAAATGACTTACCTAAGTCCACTGCTGAACATAGGCCTCCCCCATAGAGCGCCACAACGGACAGCTCCCCGCGACTCTACCCATATCGTTAGGTCATTATGAAACTATACTTGCGTGGAGTCAATACTAAATTATGATTAGAATACAATAAACTCATACACTTAAGAATTTATCTAATTTTGAAAGTTAAATTTCACGTATGTGTAACTTTAACCTGAGTCCACGTATTACGAATATACTGCGAGAACCCTTAATTTATACTTATACGCTAAGCCGAGATACTATTACCATGTCAAGTAAAATTAAAATGCAATGTTTAGCAATGCCATGTTAAATGGATTGTAACTTTCTATCAATTCGACAGATAGGCTTTAAATAAATTAGAAATCTTCCAGCATTCGCATGTTGTTTCCTAAGAAAGCTCCTTGTAGCTGGCTAGCGGTCGGAGGGCGAGGCGGGCCTGTGTCGGCCGGTAACCCGACACCTCGTGTATTCAATCTTCGCTACTAATTTGCAGCCCTGCACGCTAGGGCTGGCACCGAAATTCCAACACAATTCTCAATGTAACCAAAAAATATATGCTATATGTAGGTATTTCATGATGAATGATGGCCTTTTATATCAATTTTTTTTTTGTTTTCACTGTTATTATTTTATATAAAAATATACTAGTAAGCGTTAGATAATTATCGCGGTAGTGAATAAAACAAAATATTTAAGACATAAATACTTACTGACACCAACATTTATAAAAGTTTGGAATTTCATTACAAATCCTATTAAGAAGAGAAGTGCTTTGTTATATAACACCATTGTAAGGTGATTTTATACCTAGTAGACTGGGTACATCGACTACTTTTCCATACAAAATGAGCTATGTTCTTGGAATCTGACGTTTATATGACACTATAATTTCATATGACCTAAGTTACCTAAGTAGAGTGAAGTTGTTGCGTTGGACGGACAAAGATTGAGTAGGATTGGCAAAGATTTCTTGAGTAATGCGGGTGTGCTATCGAGTGTCAATCATTATGGTAAACGGTAGCCGTTTCTGTCCCGCGATTGTGGCAATTCCAAATTCAAATGAAGTACTTCAAAAAATTCTCTAATCTAAGAATCTAGCTAGTCTAACTAAATCTAATATGTTACGAATGTTGATTCGGTGCCAAACAAACAACTTAGAGGAGGTTTTCCGGTCCGCGCCGAAGACCATCTACAAATTGGTCCGCAAATCAAACCATTAAGTATACTTATTATTCTTCGTTGGTTGTTTGTTTGGCTTATATATTAGATTTAGTTCGACAAAAAATAATCTAATCTGTAGGTATAAGTAGCTTTATATCCATACTTTTGATTGCACTCGATAGTTTGTTTCCGAACTGTACGACTATCGTACTTAAATATAAAATTTACTCTACTTACTCGACCTAGAGCAAACAACATGATACAAAATATGAGCCATATTTTATAATTGTAGTGACAATTCAATATAGATGTAAAGCATTGAACGTGTCAATAAGATTTTATAGGCGAGTTCGTTAGCGTAGCGGCGATATCGCGTGCAGATAGCCCTGCCAGGCGGCCAGGCGGCAGGCGGCAGGCCAGCAGGCCGGGCGTCCTGTGAGTAAGGAGGCGGAACCACACAACGGGCCGCGTTGTGCCGACGACGCCGCGGCGATAAATCGAATGTGCGACGACAGCCTCGCTGTCAGCAGATCGACGCACACGATTAGGGAACCTACGATTATTCCGCAAAGAATCCTGATAATTTGCGGCAGTAACATTTCACCCGCGGCCTGCGCCGGCGAGCTCCGCATCGTCCGTGTCGACAATAAATTTCGCTAGATATAAATAGAGAGCAATAATGTTAGACCTTATCACTGTAATTTCTATTGTAGTCGCGTCTGTTCTAAACTATCCCATAATTCTAACTGGAATATCTAGTTCGTAATTTGTATTCGAAGTTCACTTAATGTTGGTAGACAATACGCTAGGGTCACTAGGAGACATTTTAACACGTTGACTGCGTTAAGAGGTCTAAAAGATCTCTAACGTGACTTTCAGCTGGTGCGGCGCCGAAAATCGTGTTCTCCACCTCTGTGCGGGAGGTCGTAACTTCTTTATTTCTATGTGTTTGACAGAGACAAATATACATACCTACTTCCCGCTGCGAGTTTGATTCAATAATGTAATAAAAAAAATAGGAGATGGATGAGGTCTCTAACGCACTGAGTTGTAATAATATACATCTGTTGCGTGAGGAGATCTTTCGGACCTCCTAAAACACAGGCGTCGTAGACGCAAGGAGCGGAGCGCGGGCGGCGCGGGCGCCGTTAGCTCGCGCTCAGTGTTGTTCAAATGTCGATAATGTGTACCTGCGCACTCCATTTAAAAAAAATACGCTCTTATATTTTGTCAGCGTGGTAGCAAAAAAAGTCGTTGCACAGGCTGTTACAGTAAATTACGGCTCACATTTAGTAGCACAGATGCATCCAAAAAAACCAAACGAATAAATACACTATGTGTGCAATGCGAACAACAAATGTGGTTACCATACTTCAATGAGGAACATTTTTAACCGACTTCAAAAAAAAGGAGGAGGTTCTCAATTCGGTTGTATTTTTTTTTTTTTTTTTTTTTATGTTTGTTACCTCAGATCTCCGTCATTTATGAACCGATTTGGAAAATTATTTTTTTATATGAAAGGATATGCTTACAGATTGGTCCCATTTTTTTCAAAAAATGGTTCTGATCATGGGATCCATGAGGAATTGAGAGGACTCCTCAAATTTTATAGGCAAACCTATAGCAATTTTGGTATTTTCATCAAGAAGTCAAGCATTTGCATTCAGAAAGTATCATTTGCTGAAGTGAAAGTGATGAAGAAGACCACAAATGGCCACCGGAACTTCTCAGTGATACGTATTTCACGGGTTGCGCCAAGATAATCTCGATTATGATCGTTAAGCGACTATGACAAAGCAAATTTAAAGAAATGGTTCTGATGAATATAGTACCATCGAACTGATCTGATGATAAACCCAGGAGGAACCGGAACATTGTAATAAAACAATGTATCCAAGCCGTGTTTGGGCTTATTGAAATTGTTATGGGATGCACTTTGGCTATAAATAAAACTTTTTCGTGGATGTTCCGATTTTTTTTTTTTTTTTTTACAGAATAAGGTAAGTATACCCTTTTAAAATTCAGCGAGATTGATTCAATGGTTTTTGTTTTATCTTGATTTCTTTGAATCTATATTTATCTCGCGATTATGTTATAATTGGTATACCTATTATCCAGTAAAAATATTGATATAAAAATCTTTTTAGTGACAAAGAATAGTAAATATATCCACTAAAAAGTGTAAAATAAAAAACTTTTTAACAAAATAAAAACCGTCTTCAAAAAACTAAAAAGCCAAAAATAATCTAATCTTGAAATCTACCTTGTTTAACTAAATCAAATATTTAACTAATCTGAAGTCGGTGCCAAATAAACAACCAACGAAGAATAGCAAAAGTATACTCCAGTAACGAGATGCGCGGACCAATTTGTAGGTGTCTTTGGCGCAGACTGGCAATACTCGACTCAGTAGTTTTTTTGGCACCGACTTCAGATTAGTTAAATATTTGATTTAGTTAAACAAGGTAGATTTCAAGATTAGATTATTTTTGGCTTTTTAGTTTTTTGAAGACGGTTTTTATTTTGTTAAAAAGTTTTTTTCTTAAATATTTTTTTAGTCACTATGTTTATTGAAATAAAACTAATTTTATGGATTATCATAATTCATCATTCACGGAAGGACAGTCACCATGGTCAGTCCTCCCGTGACCATGGTTGCTGTAAAACAGCCGAAACGACGGGAACGTAAAAAACAAATAATAAACACGATAAAATCCGTAAGATTAGTTTTATTTAAATGTCTAGTATTCGCGTAAATATAAGAAATCAATATTACTATGTTTAAATGATTACTTCATAAAAAGTTAAGCTATCGATAACTGGGGTTTTATTTTAATCCCATCACTAGTCACAACCCAAACTGATCTATCTTTAGTTGCGATGCGAGATTCAATGGATACCTAATTTTTTTTTCGTTATATCTCATAACCCACTTTTCACATCCCCATGCGTAGCAAACATGAGATAGAACAGTTAATTCTCTATTATTTACAGAAAGAACATAGATTGTATCTTATTTTTTGATAAAGATATGAGTTTTTTTAAAATACCTTATTTTACGAGATGGATTAGGTCTCATACGCACTAGAGTGAAGCTCGGTTAAGAGGTCGAATAGGTCTCTAACGCACTGGCTGAAAGTCCTCTGAAAATGGCACCGCACTCAACGTGTTAACACCCAGAAGGTACATTTTTCGTAGCGAATTCATAAATTTTCAAATCTATGGATGGTAATAGAAAAATCTATAAAACCCTCGACATAAATCAGAGATAAGGGCTCAATAATTGCTTCCGTTGACAACAATGACTAGAGCCAATGTTTACGTGCCTAAGTTCAAGAATGTTATTGATTACGGGCGCACAGACAATGGTTGGCAGACTTTGATAACGGCGAGCGAGGCCCCGATGTTCCCCGAGCGCATCCATTTCTCCGCGACACGCATCTAGTAATGAGATAACGTAATGACTTTCGAGATTGACTCATGCTCGTACTGTGTGAAGTAAACACGTAGGTAGGTAATATTAGGTGGTGGACACTGAGATGGATATAGCGATAATAGAAGGGTGCTAAGTAAACTTCCCACACATGTAACGGTTTCGCTAGCTAGAGCTTCAATATATCCCTCCCTTCGCTACATATAAAACGTTATGTCACGAGAGGTACTATGGAACTTCGTCCAAGTATGATAAATTACTCACTCAGATGTAGTTAGCAGGGTTGTCCGTAGTTGCGGCTGTGGTTGTCGTAGCTGTGGTCAGAACCTCGTTTTAGCCAGCTAACGTATCTCAAGTTTGCGGTACCAGTGGCGTGGGATGGAAATTGATATAATCGCGGTGGTGTAACCTTACATTCTGTCGATTAATAACGCACTGTATCATTGGAGGCTGGTCTATAGATGATTTACTCTAATGCGATAGTATAAGGTTGTACAGCAGAGAGCTTAAATTGAATGGAATATGAAGCTATGAAATATGGCGTTTAATTACATTCGAATCCACTATTTATTGAGAACATTATAGGGTTCACATACAAACAATGCTTAAACATCGCGTGTTCATCTATTGCACTTAAATCTTAATATATATAAATTACGTGTCACGGTGTTTATCCGCTATGGACCGATTTAAATAACATTTTGCACACTGTGTGCAGTTTTATCCAACTTGAAAGATAGGATAGTTTATATCTCAATTTATAATCGCAAATATTTAACTATAATAATATTTCCTAAAAAGAATGTATACGGCAAAACAACGTTTGCCAGATCAGCTAGTATTAATATATAATTAGATGCTGACTGATACATTTGATATTAATTAAACACTAGAGTTAGTTAAATACAGCCGAGCATTGATTTATTTGCAGCAAACATTCTGAGCAACTATGAAAAGCCCTCATCATAGACGTCAAAGCATACTCAACTATTATATCTCAAACGTCATTTCAATCTGATTGCGATCTACAGACCGCTCAGCAAGGAAAAACAAAGAAGGTAATCACTCACGCCCCGCTATCCGCGTACTCGCGACCATGGCCTTAGCCAAGTAGCATAAGTTCTATGAACTTCGGGGCAAGGCGATACTGAATTTATGTCACGTGTTATCATCGAGAATGAATTTTGTAATGGCAAGCGTCTTCCGGGCCGTTCGCGAGATCATATCAACAAGCTTTCCAGTTATATTTAAAGTGTAGTACTATAATCTGTAATGGTGTATCACAAATCACAAAATCTCCTGAACCCCGGATAACCTATTGATTTCTTATATTCACGCGATTACTACACATTGAAATTAAACTAATATTTAGATTTTCATCGTCCCCCCTTGGTACCTCAGTTCAAACTATGACACTAGGACGTCAACCACCTCAGTCCTCCTATGACCATGGTTGCTGTAAAACAGCCGAAACGTCGGGAACGTAAAAACATAAAATTAACACGATTAAATTCGAAAAATTTGTATAATTTCAACACAGGAAACCTCTATATACTAGCTGTATGTTTCTCTAAAGTCATAGACGATACCGGCTTTCTCCAAATTCAGATCTCAAGTGTGTCTGTGACGAAGCATCCGATAAAATTTTCAAAATATGTACAACCCCAGCGGTCTGTCGGTGAAATTTGTATTGAAATCTTACATTTCACTTTCGGACTCACGCGTGAGATACGAGTTTGCCGTTACAGAATAGAACTTCTGACCTTGAATCATTTTAATAACATCCTAGATCACCGCTGAGGTATGTTAGTAGTTACACAAGCCAGCACCTTCGTGTGTGGTCATGCGCAGCGCCATATAATGACGACTGCCCATAATGGCGACTAATTTTCATTTTGTCATAATTTGCGTCACAGTGCCAAAACAGAATAATGAACCTAGTGTGCAGCGCGCATAGAAGTTCAATCCACTTAGATTGATAGTTCTGACGGTATATGACTACTTAGAACTTTTTTTACCTTTTTTATTACAAAGCTTAAATCCTTTTTCATATTTTGTCAGCATTATTAGGTATTATTTATATATAAGGTACTATCATCTAACGTACATACGAACCGTCTTTTATTGACCTGTAGGTCTTTGGGAATACTTATAAGAATAGGCACCAGGTCAATTAAGCTCAGCAAGGGATATCTTGGGCAGATTTAATGAAAAGTTCCACAGGTTATACAGGTTATAAAATAATGAGCAGGCACACGATGCAGGTACAGCTACTTTGGGATTCTTGCTTAATTATTAAGACACGTCTAAAATAACTAATTAGGTATTATTCGTTAGCAAATCTGCAAGTTAGCTCGCGTACTAATACAGGCACATGTACGTGTTAATTGCACGAATGTAATAATTTATTCAACATGATTAGGTTACCTACTAGTATTATATAAATTGGCGTTATATAGTTGCCTTGCAAGGAACCAGTTTAACATGGATTTATTACTTAAATAAATATCACCTATCAACTGGAATACTTAAAAAAACAAATTACCTTTACACGTGCACGTAGGCACTATTTATCATGTATCGATGTTTTACTCTATGAGACATCTATCGATATTAATTTTATCCATCCACAACCAAACCAAACTAGGCATCCTCAGGACGGCTGGGCTACGAATGAGCCAAATCACAACAACACACCTAGTAGTAGAAGTATGCAATTGGGTGAAAATAGATGATACAAAGCAATCGTGCGATATTCGCGGTTTATTTATCAATTATCTTGTTTCTCGCGGAATCAGGTTGAGTTTGTAGAAATCACTCCCACGTGTGTGTTGTACCACCGAATTCTATGATTGACCTACATTAGACAAAGAGGAGGCTGTCTGCGAATCTCGCTGTCTGTCTGTTCCTGATTATCGCTGTAATCACTCACAAACATCGCTGATTTGCTTGAGTCCTTGTTTTTATTGCCAGGCTTGGTGATACTAGCTGAAAAAAAAAGTTAGTTAGTTTTATTTCAATGAAAAAAAAAGTTTGAATAACGTCCTAAGACATTATCCTTAGTATATCGTTCGAACGATACTACCACTCTAGTTAATGAAATCGGTGATACTCACTCACTTACGTTGACGCTACGTTAATTAAATAAATAGGTAGCGTGATTCTAAAACGAATTATCCAGTTTTGTTATTAAAGTCGTAGGATATTAAAAATTGAATATATATTATACCAGTTATATTTAGTCTTATACTAGAATTGACCTAAGCACAGTAGGTAATACCTAGATACATAAAAGGTAACATTTTCGTAGGCTATTGAAATAAAACTAATCTTACGGATAAGTATCGGCTTATATACATATAATAATACCAGCCCTTTTAATGCCCCACAGCTGGGCATAAATCTCCCCTCAATGCGAGGGGGATTAGGCCATAGTCCACCACGCTGGCCCAGTGCAGGTTGGCGGACTTCACAAATCTTTCGAGAGGTTCTCTCAGACATGCAGGTTTCCTCACGATGTTTTCCTTCTCCGTTTAGCAAGTGATAATCGTGGTTGAAAATAAGATGCGCACATGAAATCCAGAAATCCCAGAGTTGCGAGCCGGGGTTTGAACCTGCGATCCTCGTTACCGAGGCAAGCGTTCTACCAACTTGGGTATCACTGCTATAAATATTGGCTACAAATTATCGACTTAAGTTCGGCTTATATTAGTTTATTCAGTGCCTTTATGCTTTGGCACATTACTTCAGGATAATATCCTTGCATTAGCCACGGAGGATAGGTAACAAAATGTGAGCTCACCTCCATTTAAGAAAATTGCATCTAATCGTATAAGCACACCACTTGACGCGTGTTTCAACAGAATGGCGTCACACCATGTGTGTAGTTGTGTTTCTTAGCATAGTTTATTTTGTTGTCATTGGATTATTTGCCTCAAGCACTTGTTTCAAATAGCAGCCTGAGCATGGTCCCCTAAGCACCTGTGGCCATGGTAGTACGTCAATGTACATAAGAATCGTGTTGCTAATCGCTGATAGGTTAATTTACAGGAAAGATATTTATAATTACTCTATAAATAAATGTTTAATATTATTTGTTATGATTATGGGTACAGCCTTCATAATGTATTTATGTATATACACATTAAATGCTTTTCGATGGTAAGCGCTTCACATATGAGAACAGGTTGTAAGGAAAGGAAAATGGAAAAAGTATTGTCTTAGTTAAAGATACAGAGTTAACATGAATGTTTTAGATTTGTGTCCTACTCAATATCAATTTAATTTTAAACAAATTGGTGATACCGGGTGGCCAGTGAAGAATTAGTAGGCATGGGGGGTTTGGGTTATAACCACCGAAACTTCCTAACCAAACCCACCGTTTTATGCATAGGTACTTACTAATGTCTCTGGTCCAGAGGTCGACCTAGCCGAAGTGAATTGGGCCCCACCCCGAAGCGAATTCCTGGGTACGGCCTTGTTCGTGTCAGCATGTAGTCCAGCTCATGAAGACTATTAAAGTTTCTGTAACGTGAGGTGGAATCCTACAGCATCGCGTCCATAAATAATGTTAATAGATTCTTGAGTATCCGCGATGTGCATAGTCAAGTGGCGGGCGGCGATTGGCCGCGCCCGCGGCGCATGTCGGTCGCAGCCGTCACGCGCGCGCGCATCTAATGCTTCCATATTTTCCTTCACGCCTAATCCCGCATCGACGGCCTACTATTGTGCCATGTTTTGTTTACTACCTGTCATGCAAATGGTTTTCTCAACAGCTGTTGGAGTAAAAGACCTGTATTAGTAAATTATTAGTAGGCAGTAAAGTTTTTAGTAAAGCTTCTAATAGGTACTATTTCAATATAAGTAGGATATGATACTAATCAATTTAAAAAAATCTGTCTCTAAGAATTATAGACCTACAAAAATATTGATTTCTTATATTTACGCGAATATTACACATAACTAATTTTACGGATATTATCGCGTTTATTTTATGTTTTTACGTTCCCGAAGTTTCGGCTGCTTTACAACAACCATGGCCCTCCCGTGACCATGGCTGCTGTAAAGCATTTGTTAATGATAAGCAAAAATTTTGTTCGGAGAGTATTATGTAAATTGGTCTTTTTGTTTCACTTGTAATCTTCTATTCTTCTACGTGCTATCGCATCGAGTAGCACATAAATCTGTTTGAGTAATAGCTGAACGCAATAGGTTGTTAAACGTACAAATCGAGTATTTTACTATGCACTGCAACGCATACTTAACAGATGCACCGTAATATTTTAATTTGTTACACGAAGCGACACGCGTAGCTAAGGATGGTGGGAAAATAGCCAAGGAGACTGTCACGATGCAGCCAACCTGCCGTGGAAATTTGTCAGTAATACTAAACACCCTTATTAGTATGGACATTAAGGCATCACTTACAATTTCAGCGGAATATCTAGGTGGAGTTTAAAATAAAACACTATGGGAACTTTGTATTTTTTCTATTTTGTCACAGATCAAATTTATTCACAATAATTGCTAAAAAAACTAACTTAATTAATTAAAAATTAAAGATATTTTTTTTTAGTTGGTGATTAAATTTGTAATAATTACAATGATCTATTGTTATTTTTAACCAATAACGTACTTTATTGCAATGAATACAACTCGATCTCTGTTATTATAAAAACGTTACGCGATTTCTATTGAAAACACCTCTAGATACTTAATGAATATCCACTCCATATTGTCATAACAATATTATAATTAAGCGCAGTCGAAATTAACAATGAATCATGTCACCGCGAGATAAAATAATATATTGCTGCACTAATTCAGTAAATTATACAGAGTGTAAGAGGCATAGTTACGAAAACTTTGGGTAAATGTTACACTTAATGAATTATAGAATGTAACATTATAGAAATTATTAATCTCGAATGTGGTTACAAATGTTGTAGTTTTTGAGCGCGCAATGAATCGTAAACACAACGACACACGACTCGTGCGAGTGGTGAGTGCGCTCGAGCGTATCTAGTTTTAATTTACATTGTAGTGTTACGACTAAATTTGTTACAACAATTGTTTATTTTTTTATTAAAAATCACTTTGAGATAGACTTTTATTATGATTTCATGCTAAACTCAACTTAAAATACTGAAAAATGGCGTATAATTCATAAAATTCGAACTCTGAGGGG
The DNA here is from genome assembly GCA_905404115.1 of Pheosia gnoma. Taxonomy (NCBI): domain Eukaryota; kingdom Metazoa; phylum Arthropoda; class Insecta; order Lepidoptera; family Notodontidae; genus Pheosia; species Pheosia gnoma. The sequence goes on along the minus strand of FR989894.1, from coordinate 3,972,835 downwards.
TCCAAAATCATGAGTTGAATCAATGGTATCAGTTTTCGTTACGAAGCCACTTGGTCCCTGTATATCATAATAAAAATTCTTGTTAATTTATTTTCATTGGAACATGATCTACCTATACATACGTATATTTCCGTTATGTCATTATTAAACAAAGCAACAGCAAAATAAAGCAACAGCTAAAAATAACGTTTAAAAAGTGTACATTTAATTAAGATGAATTCAGGGGTGTTACAAGAGGTGCATTGCCACAGATGGACACACAGCCACATACCGACAAAACCTTCAAACTCATATCACCTTTTGTTTTGTGTCGGAGGCTAAAAGAAGCACTAAATGGAGGCTTACGTACAAAAATCTTAAATCAAAAATATCTTTATATTCCATCCCGAGAATTTCATTTGGCATTATTTCAGTGGTACGAGGGCTTAAGCCTTAGTAACCTAGCTGTCGCCACCAAACGACAGCACATTTTCATTCCTGACACCGTTTCCAATATTCTCACCAACTAACTCTACCTATTCTGACTTTACACAACAATAACAACGCGATATTGACATAAATACCCAACATAACTTGTCATTATGATGATAAGTACTAAGCATCGATTCGTTTGCAGTCATTGGCGGTCCGGCTAATGGGTGCCATGGTCGGGTCCGCCGCACTCCCCGGCCACGATTCCACCGATTTACGGTTAAAATAAATTGTGCATTAACAGCGAGTAATTCTAACTAATGACGTCTAACTGGCCATTGAATAATTGATCAAATAGTGGCAGGGTGGCTGCGGCGGCGTTAGCACACGATAAATTTTATTGAAGGTTGTATTAATGTAGCTTCTTTATCATCTCAGAACAAGTTAATTTTGCTCATTAGAATTATCGATATCCAGTAAAGTTAGGCGGAATATTAATATGCATAAAATCTGCCCAAGAGTTTGTTGCCCAAGAATTAACTAAAGGATTACCTCCTAATAATATTTTCTAATAACCGTCTTTTTTATGACCAACTACCGGGTCGATCGCAGTCGTGGCGCATAAGGATGCGTGTGAGATGCAAGATGTAAACCAATATCCTGTGCCAGACAACACACATTGTATAAAATAAATAAGCCAGTGTAATTGGGCAAATAGCACGTAAGTAGGTTGTTGTTACGACTGCATGTAGGCCACCCTTTTTTTTTTTTTGTTGACGGGGGGAAATCTTCGTAGGTCACCCTATTTTGTCCTAACGAGACTTTATGTATTATAAGAAAAAGCCAAAGTTGTCTTGGTCATACGAGGCAAATGTAAAACATTCGTTTAAAATTTAAGAACGAACGTTCGTTAACAAATGTAGGCACATAGACTATACCTATTTCTTTACGACAAAATAAATAGCTTCCTCGCAATAACATTGTAAAGATGCAATAAGAATTGTTTTATTGAAATAAGAACCTATCACTTCGAAACAAAATCTAAACCTAATCATGTTGAAGTACTTAAAATTCATTCATTAAAATTTGATAAACACACTTAGTACTGATTTGCACACGTACAACGATTACTTAAAGTTATCTGTATCGATAGGCATGCTTAGATTATTAGTACATAGGCATAAAATGGCTTTTCAACTTTACGCGCTTACTAACATTTTACAGATCATTTGTATGCAACGCCGATTTGAGTCGACGTTTACTGCAATCTTGCAGTGGGATCATTAGCTGTACGCGAGCGCGGCACATGCGCATCCCAAGCGATTCCTGCCAGCCTTACTTTCATTACTTACAATTAACATCTAAATATTCTGATCCAACTTTATGTAGCGCAACACTTAAGCTAATTATACTCGAGTAGTAAGTAACATAATCGCAATATATACATGCGTATTATAAACGAGTACTTATTAGTTACAATCGTAAAAAATACGTTCCAGTCCAGATAAGTGAATTAACTTAATTGCATGTTAACGACTCTACATTTTAGTCGCCAAGAAAGGGCAAATATTGACGATTAAATTAATGTTTATAAAGTGGAAGTTATTAGGGGCTTCCGATCTAATTAGGGGTTAATGACGAGGGGTTCGCTCTCTTATCTCACAAAGAATTTAGTGTTTACTTATGTGGAGGGCGCGGGGCGCGTGGGCGGCGGGACGCGGCAGCGTGGAGCCCGGAGGCGGGAGACTCGCGAGGATGCCCACTCCACGGCAGGTTGGATCCGCAGCGCGACGCCTCCTGCGCCGCTACGACGAACACAACGCGCGGGAAACTTACCGCTCGTCACGAAACTTTCAGCAAGCGCTCTGAAACCTTTTACCCGCATTGTGCGACGGACTCCCCGTATCCTCAGGATTATTTTGCTAAGTGCTGTTTGTGTGTTTGCCGCGAGACAAAATCAAAACGATTGACGACAATGTGTGATGGAGACTATTATACAGTGTTAATAAGTGAAAGTCATTTGCTAAATTGTATTACTAAAGTTACTTGAATCATGAAGGATTATAAAGTAGGCAATATGAGGAGGAGAAATCGCAGCCAGTCGTTGGAAAATCCTAATGGAAAAGGAAAGGTAAGTTAACACAAAACATCGAACAGAGATTACACTGGAGCTCTACATTCGAAGATATAATTGCAAAAAAAAACTCTCTAATTTCAATAGGACGAGCTGCGCTGTGCTCATCTTACATTACAGTATTCGCATCATGTAATTTTAATACACAATAAAAGCTCTACATTAATTTTATATCTCCATTAATGTAAATTGAGGACAAGTAGCTTTATTTAGGTACTGTTCTGAGCACGAATCTGGCAAATGTTCAAGTACTTAACAGGAAAAGGTTTTAGTGCCTACCTATTAGGTACATAATAAAATACCGACCTATAGCATAAAGCCTATTTAAATATAATAAGTAAGTTATTTTATAATCAGTACATAAAAATAGTTATGCGCAAAGTTGACTTCCATTATCTTTTGACGTAAGCATATAACTAATAAGCATTTAAACATAACTTTAAAACATTATGTTGCTTATTATAGCACGGTAGACTATGAACATTTGTTGCAGACAGAGAAGTACCTAGTTTAAATCCTTGTAGTTGTCATGTTATACCACTTGTTGAACAAATAATACGGAACCGGAAATAATAGAAATAATAGAAATAATAATACGGAACCGGAAATAATAGAAGTCACAGCAGAAATATATTAGGTATGTTTTTAATTAACCAATTTCACGAGGGTCAAAGATAATATTTTTTTTTTCGTGGCGTGTACAGAACACAGGCGCCAGTCTCACACGACGTCGATAATGTGTCCCAGCTTTATCTTTCCGCAAAACTTGTAATACCTATAATATGTCACAGTTTATTGCCCAAACTACATCCAAGCCAGCCCGCGCGAAAACACCATGATTTATTATTGCTTTTTTTCCTTGAATACCATCTTGAAAAGGATGGGAAAATATTGTTTTTTTTTATTTATTATATTCCGTTCTGAACTCATATTTCACCAACCTGTTTGTTACCAAAATAATTGACTCTACATACTTAGGTACCTTGTAATCATAGATTATATAATAACTTATTGCTCCGGTGAGCTAATTTAATTTTATTGGGGTCGATTTTTTTTATCCGATCGTATATCTATTTAGTGAACAAAATGTATGGATGTAATATCACGTGTATAACGAAACTTAGGTACATGATAAAAATAAATTAAATTTAATATTATCGTCAGACAAACACACCAACTATACGGTCCCACACTAAGCAATTCTTGTTTTACGGGTCCGTACAATGGACTGAGGGCGAACTCAGCATTTTAATACTTATATAGATATTAAACATCCATGGCTCGGGCACAAAAATTAGTGTTCATACCACAAAGTTTGTCCCTACCAGGAATCGAATCTGGTCACAAAAAGCAGTTTCACTACCAACTGCGCAAATCAGATCTTCAATGTTGTTGACACATTTTGATCTCTAACTTAACAGCAGCAGGATATCCAGTAGCTAAGTATGTAAGAAGTAATAATTACGTAGGTACTTATAATAATGTAGAGCGCTACGATGTTCGTAGCATTTTTCGAATCTATAAAATTTATATATATAATAAACGAGGTTTTATTTGCTACAGTGGGTAGCTGTTGCTACTTTGTCGACTATAACTCGTTATCTAGTTGACCCTTGATTGTCGTACTATGTTTTCATGTTTTATACTATAAAAGTATCCAACACATTTTTAGATTGAACACGTTAGAAAGAACATTTTACTCATGTAATAGGCCACTTCGGAGCCGTATATTATGTAAAGGACATATAATTAAAACAAATCTTTACAATTTTGAAAGACCTATTCAGTAAAAAGACCCTATACGTTGTGGTACTTGTTTTCATGACTAATGTAATGTAAGCTATTAGAAATAAACAGGCATCAAATGTTAATTTAATCGCAATAAAGCAAGTGTTAATTTATAAACACTAAACAGTTTGTTCTTTGAGTAACTGGAAGTCTAAGGATATTATTATTATTAGTTCAAGAGATTAAATTACGATATACGATAAAAAATATTATCAAAAATTGTCCAGAATAATACTGCCTGGTCTCCCTAAGGTTATTTTTGCGTGGCAATACGTAAAGCCCTAGCGCTACGGCTTGCTACGGGCCTGTACCTCTAAAGTTTAAACGACAATGTTCTTAAGTGAGCAGGAAGTTAATGTCGCTGATTGTAATTAGGTAGGTAAGCTGTCTACGAACATCGTATTATAAAAAGCATTGTAAAGTATTTTTGCGTTAATTTATAGCATGTTTCCTATTGCCTTTTTTATGCAAAGCGGCAGCTTGGCAGGACTTAATTTATTAACACCTTACAAATGAATCACGTAGGAGGATAGACAATCTTATCCTAACATTTATTTATGTACCAACCTACTACATACTTTAATTATAATGACGAAGTTAAATAACAATGAAATATGTTACATACGATTTTGTATTTCCGGCTTACATTATATTACTCCACATTTCCAGAAACACAACACGGTTCATAGACGCTGTCATTTTCTTGTTCGTATAGAATAATTGATAACACAATATAGTTCAATGGATCTATTGAACTAGCCAAAGGGGCATGTGTATTTGTTTTGAACTGGCCGACAACCTTTCCTACCACGGTCACTCCTCTAAGCCAGGATCTACAGTGCCATCCAACCGAACGCTGAAGTTTGAAGTTTGAACCTCGGCAGGAATCAGAAGAAAGCTATGGAGTAAAAAAAATTGGAATTGGTGGAAAAAGTCTGAAGAAAACTATCCACTTCCATTCATTGCAAAGCAGGAGACAAAAATAGCCCCGTGTAAGTAGGCTGACTGGCAGCGTGTTTTATAGTGTCATTATACATCCAACTACGACCAATCATGCTGACCTCACGATCACGGTAATCACAGGTCGATATACTATTAGCCGTCTACGGACTTTTTGTCCATGAGAGTCTATCCAGTATAAGATTATGTACAGTAAAGGCAAATTCAATAATAGTCTTGCCAATTTCTTGCAGCATAAATAGTACGCACGAAGTATAATACCCTGTCTAATCTCTATGGCGATGTCTTCCTAAAAATGCGGGATGACACTTGTTAAGCAATGGAATTGATTCATAAGAATTTAAACGAACAATAATACCTCATCTTGGATAGAAAAAGATAGATAAGCATCTGTTTCTACACACACACATACGTACGATTGCATTAGTACACGTACGTTTCAATGTAGATAACTTTGACTACAATAAATTTATTCATGCTGAGCGCCCGAACTGTGGCATTACAATACACAATTCCCTGATATCATTTTTCATCAAGGCTAAACCCAAAAGCTGATTTTGTACTTCTTACATTTACATATTCCTTAACATTTGTCACGATGACTATCTAACCTCTTTTTTCTTTCTCTGATAGATCTACAAATATATTAGTTCCCATTAAGTAGGTGTAACTATATACATACAAACATATCTTGTTAAGGTACGATTGAAGTATACATAGATGGCTTATTTACATAATTTATTGAGGCAACAAACATAACATTATCGAAACATGTATCTTTTATCAGAAGTCATGTTATAACTGTGAATTGTGATGTATGAGGAATCTTTTTAAATAAGCCATAAAATATTATTTGTATACGTCGATTTCATTCGATACCGATGGATGTACTCTACGGAACATTTTTTTCTTAAATCAATAACGTAGGTAACCTATTTAAATAATGTATTATCGCCTTATCGAAACAAAACAATATTTTGTACAGTGTACCTACCGAAAAATTTATTTCTTCGATAAGTCGTATGACACGGTATTTTAGTTTTACTTGATTTAAAATAATCGTTTGTTGGGCACCAAGTGGTTAATGAAATGTTTACAAAGGCTGAATATTTATTGAGAATATTCTAAGATGAAATTACGAAAATAGACCTTGCCATTTTTTTTTTATGTGACTAAGCCCGCCACACACTCCCACCACTGCTACTCCTGTAAGCCAGGATCTACAGTGGTGTCCAATGAAGACACCGAGGTTAGACCCTCGGCGAGTCCCGGGATAAAGTTAATTGTCTTGGTACTACTATTATTATTATTATAATATGATGTGGAAATGCCAACTTTACATTGGTACATACAGAATTTAAATTCTTATATTACTCGGTGTGGTGTTAACTATATTATACCGACTTACGATCATCGTACTAAAATAATATTTTGATTAAAAAAAATTGTTTGCCTTCTATACATTTATTAATTATTATTAACAATGCACAGTTACACTTTCACATTTATACTCACCATCACAAAACACACAACTACATAAACATATATGTAATCACACACACACAATTTTTACTTTATTTTTAAATGTTAAACAAAAGGTGGAAGAGGAACGAAACTCTTCCCCCATTTGTTTAACAACGGATTTCCGCCGAGTATCGTCTAGTTCAATCAATTACATTTAATTTGTTATGTGTTTTCCATTAAACTGTTAAAAGTCATGGTGCAAATCTCAAAGGAAACCACTGGTAACAACTTCAGTGTATGACACATAACCAACGATATTTTTACATCTTTATTCGTAGCATATAACCGACTGGAGTAGATCCCTTGTCCTCTATATTTACAACTTCACACTTAGCTTAGAGGAACGTGTTGAAAAGCTTTACATCCTATGTGGAATACTAACATCAAATAGGTCAGATTATATCTTGATAATTAGTTACATTGTATGTAGGTACACATAAGATTACGACCTGTTTTCACAATAATACAATTTTTAATTATTAGTAAAATGCCTGTTGGCTAAGTAAACTTGTATCTAATATTGTTATTGTACAATTTGTATACTAAAACGGAAAGTTACTTACATTTTAAATACCTACCAAATCAAATACAATAATTTGCAAGACACATTATGCCGAACACTAAAATTGTGTGCATGAATTCATTTATTATGGTGATTCAATTCAATTCATTCATTCATTAAGTTTCCTTATAATGGAAACCGAGGCGATAAGCGATTGAGTGAAAATACCAACTCAATAACAATCGCATTTTATCTCTCACGATGTGTTGAAATGACAGCAATACCTAGCAAAGGAAATATGCATAAGTATGGCTTATAATCCATTTAAAAGCTTGGAGAGGTCAGCAAAGGTAAGTAGCTAAATACACACAATATAAGGTACAATATTTACTACCTTATTCAATATTTAGCTCCTTCTATATTCAATACAGAGGGCACCTCTTCACTAACAAGGGTCTCACATCGCATAGGCATTGGATTTTTGGAAATATTATCATGGTTTCTTTTTAAAATGTAACTTTAATAAAATTTAACTTTATCTGTTGTCTTTTACCACTTAATCCCTCGTTAGGAGCTGAAAGGGTTGTAGTGTAAAGATTTGTTATGTAAGTACAATATTTTTATTTACTTACCTTTTTTATTATTATTTTTCTTTTTTTTTACTATTATATTTATTTTCCGAACTTAAAAAAAATATTCATATTGTCTAGCAATATACCACAGGCGTGTTAGAATAATCAGGCAACACACGGCGTACGAAAGTACTTAAAGTCTAAATTGAAACATTGTTTGTTGAATTCTCTATTCTATCTATCGGTGATATTTAGGTACTTTCGATTATATATCATATACAAATATTGGTCGTACAAAAGTCATTAGCAACACAAATACTTGGTACGAGCGCGTAAACGAACCACACAAGTTGTGAAGGTAATTAAAATGTTGTGTAACACAAAAATCCCACTTCTGATATCTAATGAGCGTACACAGACAGTACGATACCGCCATTCAAATTCAAACTCGCCGTTCAAGTTTAGTTGAAATTACAACAATATTACTGACCCTTGCCTTCGTTATCGTTGTAAACTTAACGAATTCTACAATATTAGAATGTTTTGCGATACATTACGTCACAAAAGTGAGTTGAAAGAATGCCGACGGGACGGTGAGTCTTAGCTAGTTAATACATTTCCTGTACTTAACAATGTTATTTAAATATAAATATTAGGTAGGTAACTACATAATACTCAAACATGAAGTATTGCCTAAAATGTATAGACCTAACATGAGCAAAAACAATGTTTACTTTCTACCACTCTCGTGCCAAATCTCAAATAGGTTCTTAGTTTTTTTTTTTTATAAGCGCATAGCCTATCAGTAGGTATTAGGTATGTTTCACATTTTTCTAGATCCCGTTATAATAATGATGATATCGACGACGATGATGGCAATTAAATAACCCCATACCACTATAACTAGAGCAGTGTATGCTTTACTAAAAAATAAACTGCTTGAGATAACTTAAAAAGTCATGTTTCACGTTTATTGAGTAGTAGGTAGACATTATGGAATATCCCATGAATATTAGATAAACTTACACTGTAATTGAAATAAACACATTTTGTTTTTGAAACAGAGATGACCTAATTCGAGATCGCAACAGGTGCGAAAAGGTTTTCAACCACTTGTTGTGCACCATAGAGAATTGGATGCCCGCTGTTATACTATAGCAATGTATTTGTATGTGCATGTCACGGTGGCCGATGTACTTATTCTCGGCAGTAGCTAATATTACTACGAGTAGATATTTTAGCTACAGCCTAGAGAATAAACGTATGCAGGTAAATATTTAAAATTTCACTGTTATAGGTACCCTTCTGACCCGTGGCCGTTCATTGATAACTTATTATGAATCTTACTTATTGTAAGAGAGCGAACGTAACATGCAATACATCCGATCGTTCTCCTTCTTTCCTTTCCACGACACGGTACGTTATCTCCGGAAAGCGTCACTTTGAGGAACGAATGTGTGGGCCCCTATTTCAGCACGCGATGCTTCAATCAGACCCCTCGTGGCATTATGTCCGGTGCGCCAGCTCACCATTTATTTCTGGATCATATTCCTCCTATCGAAATACGAATTGATATACGACGCGGAATAAATTCAAAAAGAGAATATTTTTAAATCGATCCGTGTAATCGTTAACCGCAGAGCTTATCGCACGATCAATTAATAACACGGACAAGGTGGTCCGACTCGGTGATCATAAACAATCGTACGACAGATCGGCATTTCTAAATTAATGGCTTTCGTAAAACACTCGACCGATATTTATTTGCGTTTGGCTTGGAGAAGAACTCTCCGGGTGAGATGTGCGGGCGGCGCGCGCGCCGATAGCGGGGTCACGTTCCCGAGATAAAACCGCAGATAACGCCGACGTCTTCAGTGCGCGATTGTCTTTGCTTCGTGTCCCGAGTCGTATGCCTCTCGTGCGTTACTGCGCGCGCCGCCGGATTACTCCGGAGTACGTTACTGATAAACGGCTTAAATATGTGCTAATAACATAGATCGACGATCCAATAGCTGCCAATGTAAACACGAGACCCTATTGCGTAGGTTTAAGAGGGCTGTTGTTACAATAACCGCTTATAAACAGAACACGTATCGGGTGTCATGAAATTGCAAATTAAAACAAATGTTTCCACGATATTTTAATTATACGCCGTTACTAGCATACTTTATAATGGATTTAGCGTTGTTATTTTATGGGATGAATACATTTTACCGTCTACTTCGATCGTACGAAGAGTTATCCAAACAAATACATGCTTATATTGTATGATGCTATAATAAGAACACTATAATTCGTTCGGAACCATACTAATAGTTTTTTTTTACGTAAGTTGTTAAACTATTCGTTTTGATTATGTTTTACTACCTTGTCACACCAAGATTAAAATTAGGTCAAAAGTCAAAACGTTGAGATATATTTCAATATTGAACCTTATATTAGGGGGTCCACCGCCAAGTTTCTTTCTCTTTGGCTATATATAAGAAATAAATGTATTTAGATTGTCGCTGTAATTCGAGCCGGCTGTCTGTATGCAACTCAACACCTTAATCTTTTATTTTTAACGAGAATGTTGCATAATTTGTTCATTTGTCAAATAAAAAAAGCAAAAGAAACGAAGGCAGTGCTCGGGCTTGTATTCGTGTTTTTCAAACAGAACGTATTAAGTTATTTTGACCTCGAGGTCAATGTTATTTATTGTGGGTAGACTAAACGACCTCTGAACTATGTGAAAATTATTTCTGAGATTAGAATATCTTGTTAACGTAATACTAGGATACGAATGAAGCTAGCCTGTATTTATACATTCGACCTGTTGTTATCTATACTTGCCTCACAAAGACCGTTCCCATTAATGTTATTTGTGACTTTAGTTATATATAGAAATACTAGCCTCTGCCCGCAACACCTCTATGACACAGCCTTATAACTCTCAGGAATGAGTGAGAGACTTTTTAGAGTCAGATCAGTAGGTCCGGAGATGAATCCCTACTTCCAAACTCACAAACTAACAATCCTTACGTCTTTAAAATACTAGTATAGATTTGTATTCCGTTTATTTAAATGATAAATGGCCAGAAACAGTTACAATGACTATAACAGAAAGCTATAAAATAATAAAATAAAACTTAATTGATAATGACTTATTTAGCGGCTGGTCTATCAACAAGCCAACTCTATCGCGTCACCTCGAATTGTAACTCCAAGTAGTATCTTGTGTGGTAATAAATCATGTCATTGGGTTGGTATAATGATGTTCGGGCACCAACTAATAAATCCACTCATGTGGTGTGGACGTGTCTATCATTCTTAATGCCGTGACATCATTATTTCCCATCATTTTTTTCTTTCTAGTTAATTAAAAAGGTTATTGAAATATTTTATTGAGCTACAAGACCGGCAAAGTAGTCCATAAGTATATAAAAATAATATTATTCACACCTTAAGTACTTTTGAAATTATTGCTATGTAGCAATTCGCAAATCGACTAAATACTTAAGGGACATAAGTCCGAGTAGCACATATACGTTTTGTGTTTTAGTAATTCTATTTTGAAATATATCTTCAGCATTGAGAATTGAAAATATGGCGAGGAAACCTGTTTCTTATGTAATAAATTGTGAAGGTGATAATGTTCCCGGGCGACGAAAGACGGTAAAGTCTGGCATGAACTATCTTCGTGTTGTATTGCATGGTTTAATTCTTCCATGCAACACACATTAACTTATATATACTACTAGCTGCGCCCCGCGGTGCTACCCGCGAATAAAAAGTACCCACGGGAACCATACAGTTTACCGGGATAAAAAGTAGCCTATGTGCTATTCCAGACTATAATCTATCTCTGTGCCAAATTTCATCCAGATCCGTTCAGCCGTTCTGGCGTGATTGAGTAACAAAGATCCATACATCCATCCAAACTTTCACATTTATAATATTAGTGGGATAAAACGTGCCTGCAATACATAGGAACCAAATTTATATACTGGTTTCCTATTTAAAACCAGTCAAAAATTCCTTATCACCTTGGGATCTATTAGTATTGGTTCTCATTTTGGTATTAATTTGAACTTCGAACATTCCGAATCTCAAACGTTTTTGTCTCAAACAGGAGTTGTCAACATTGAAACCACTTATATTGTTTCACTACACATAGTATTTGTATAGATATACCAATAGGAAGAGCCCCGTTGTACTGCCCCGTTCAGAGAACAGAAATTCGTCCCACTTCAGTGGTTAAGCTAACACCAATGTTATTGAAACCCACATTGTATTAGCGCTCTGTAAAATGGAAAGGAACATTTCTACTAATATGTTTTTTAGTTATTCGTTACTGCGTGATCATAGAGTATAAACGGCAATACATTTGACGACAAGCGATCGAAGCTCAATATTGTAATATTTCGCATGTGCCATATTTTAGCGTTATCCATATTCTTAGACGCAATGACGATATAAACCAAATAGCTTAGGCGTTGTTAGAGTATGAAGTGCTACGTATATAGGTTTAAAATGTCATTGTTTGGGACCTACAGTTTTAGGAAACATGCTAAATAGTTCCTTAACCCTTAGTAGCCTGATTTACGAAAGTGATTTATTTTTAATATTACTGTGTTTAATGTTACCGTGTTTAATAATAATGACATTTGATTTTTTTTTTAATTTCGTTGGAAAGAATATTATACAACAGTAAAATACGTACAGCCAACCTATAAAAAAAAACTAATAGTAATGTGAACATTCGGTTTAAAAGATTGGTATCAAAATTGAAACTCTAGGCTATTAAGGGTTAAGTATACTTACCTACTACTAACACTAGTGAAACATTAAATGGTTCAGTAGGATATAAAGAACTCCTAAGTTTAAGCTTCTTGGTCAAAAATAAAATATGCGTACGTAACTATTATAGGCGCTATTTATATGTATAGTGGTAACTATCAATCGCATCGCCAACATACCTTTTTAGCCCAAGATTGATGACGTCATCATCGAAGATTTATTATCACTAAAAGGTGAATTATAACCCACCGTACAGTTTTAAGGCTGTAGCTTAAAATGGGATTGTCTAATTGGGGATTCTTTGTTGTTAATTTCTAAAATGAGTACGTATAAATCTAAGTAAGTATGTGTAACTGTAAAAGTTAGAGTAAGTATCTTTAAGCTTTCTTTCTTTCTGACGTCATAGTGTGACGTCACGAGTGAATGACGACCAGTTATTTAACCTGAAAGAGGTTTTTATTTAGTTTACTTTTACCAATATGTTTATTTTCGTTAGGCTTGTAACTAATGATTAATTATAACATCAAACGGTTTTTAATGTTGACTATCAATATTATACATGATTGATTATTTACGAATTTCAGTTTACTTTCCTGTTGAATAAAATTAAGTTATTATTAAATTAATCATGTTTAACAACAATAGTAAATATTTTAAGGTGTCCAGAAAAAAAATCTAATTATTTGAAATTTTAAAATTAACACTACTAAGTCCGCTATGAAACGGTACTTTCTCGCTTACTCATAGAAAAATCAAATACTGTACATACACATATAGGTACTTTATACATCAACTTGATCGTTATCACCTACCCGTTAGACCCTTAAAATATTATGCACTATTTTGTACTATTTGTTACACCTTACATACCAAGCAAACACTGAAACCAAAAAAAAAGTTCCCAAAGTTTTCACGCACTCGGTATAATTGTAGAGATTGCGTATTCTATAGGATTTACTTATGAAATATTACTAAAACGCTGGAAAACTTACAAGAGCGCTCTAGATGTGCCTACACCAAATAAACGATGACGCCACTCGCTAACCACTCTATGTGTGTGTGTTATTCGTAAAGCTTATAAATCTCTTTATGAATGAAACTCAATGAATACAATGATCAAGGCTTGTTCGTGTGTTGCATCAAATCTTTTCCTCGGTGTCTGTTTACTGACTAGCTAGGTATTGCCCGCGACTTTGCGTAACGGGAAGTTCCCACACAAGCTTTCCTTTTTTTTTTTTTATTACATTATAGGCAAGTATTTGATCTCGATCTCACCTGATGGTAAGTGACGATGAGATCTACGATGGAGCATACTTGCCTAGGTAGGAAGGCGGCAGTAGATAGAGACGCTACATTCACTAGGCACATGTAGCGCAACTGATCTGACCCGCCATCCATGAATGGCAGCACCGAACATCATGCGCCGGAACACGGCTAGGCCGCTTGGCGACATGGCTTTGTTCAGTGGGTGGTGACTAGCCACGGCCGAAGCCTACCACCAGTAATATACCTAATATATATCTTATACAATTTCAGAGATTATAGAGTTATCAAAGTATTTTCTTATCGAGACCCGAGAGAATATTTGGCTAAACCAGGCATGTACGCTTTATAGCTCTCTAGAGATTGTGAATCTATTTATTTTAATGGCCGGCTATTTAGAAGCCTCTAATACTATATACATTCTTAATTATCGTCTATGTATTTAAATAATGTCGTGTTGATTGCACCATTTATAACTCGGAAATAAGTGGGCCGATTTTTATAATCTTAAATTTATTCTATTTGTCTCCGCATCGAATAGGAAAATTACTATTAAAACATGGGATGACTTTACAAAAAAATAATAATAGAGATAATTCATTTTCTCATACCTTTGATTCTGAGGTGGTACGAAGTTCGCCGGGATAGCTAGTAATTTTAAAATTATAAAAGTATATTCCTTTATAAAAGGAGCTATTCAATTTTTTTAAATTTATTTTAACGAAACGCCTAAAGGTGTAGTATAATAACTTTTTATGCTTGAAATATACGCTGGACGCGATGGGCCGGGGGTACACACTTGTCACCCATAAACCGAATAGTAAAATTCTTGAAAGCAGTCATAAGAAAACGACCGCCATATCAGGCTCCTTGTAACGGATGATTTTGTGTCTGATTGGTTTAACATACCGTACAGACGATTGCTTTGAAAAGTCATAAAATAGCCAAAGTGAAAAAATCTAATACCCTATCTTACCCCGCGTGTAATTGTAAAATTGGAATGTCTGTTTGTAATATTAAAATAACCGCTTTTTACTGAGTGCATTTGAATACACGGTACCTATACCAAAACAACATTTTTTACAATTTTTGTCTGTCTGTCTATCTGTCTGTTTGTCTGTCTGTCTGTCTGTTTGTTCCGGGTAATCTCTGAAATGGCTGGACCGATTTTGACGGGACTTTCACTGGCAGATAGCTGATGTAACAAGGAGTAACTTAGGCTACTTTTATTTTAGAAAAAAACATAGGATCTCACGAAAAAAATTAATACCAATGTTGCAGCGTTGCGCCTGATTAAGTTTGATAGCAACAACCTGAAATGCGTCCCGCGGGCTCAGAACGCGCGAGCAGGCTGTTGCCAACGGTTGTGTCTTTGTTAAATACCACGCGGACGAAGTCGCGGATAACAGCTAGTATTTATTATATGAATGGAAACTAGTTCTGAAAATCTAGCCATATAAATATTGAATAATATTATGACTCTCGCCTGCCTATTTGGTTGCAGAGTGGAGAAACTCGCCCCTACATATCGGGAGACCAGACCCCGACTTCCAAACCAGCTAGTTACTTTATTTATTAATTAATATAAGCAGTCTAGGTAAGTGCTCGTAGTTTTTTTTTAATAAATGCGACTGCGCCAGAAGAAGATTAATCTTAAGATTCTCAAAGTTAACTAGCATGACACCCAAACGCTAAACGTATTGAACAATTCAAAGATATGGATTGTGTACTATAATCAGAGTTTATTTAAATCCAAATAAGAACGTTTACAGAATTATTCCTGACTCTACGACAATCTTGATTGGATTTAAGATACGAGTTACTTAACAAATTACAATTTCATTAGATGTTTCTTTATACATAATTGTAAATTAAATTAAATAATCGAAAATTAATTAATAAGCAAAATTAATTTACATAATATATGTGTATTTAATGATATGGTTCTGCCGCTAGTGCGTATTGGATTCGTATACAAAGACTTGACAGGTGAATGAGCACAGTAATTAATTCGTTAATTCTGATATACGTTAAATAACGGAATTTAAGTATAATCACATTCCATTAATCAAGGTCTTCATATTTATCCGTATACGTATTATATGTATTAATCACATGATCTGTGGTATTAATAAATGTCCAAACATTGGAAAAAATATCAAATCAATAATTTATCGTTTAACTTTAAAGTATTGTCTGATTTAGGTACCCTCTACGTAGGTCCGTACTTTCAAAACCTACCATGCTCCAAGTTGATTGTAAGTACTCGATATATGCACTCTATCAATATGTGAAATTGGTGAATTTAAAGATTATTTTAAACCAAACAATAACCTTACGTAATGAGATAGTAATGAGAATAGGTACCTAGCTTATTTATTGAAGTTGTATACTTAGGTTCGTCTCATTATGTTTTATGTTACTCAAATTGAACAGCTTTAGATCGTAATGATCATACGAATTCTACTTTGATGGCATTTTTAATATCGTCTCTACCCACCCAACCACTTAAGTTCTAAGAAGCGAATGAAAATCATAATAAGAAGTTCAGAGTAGAAGATCTTTATGTAATAAGAACCTATGCCTACCCATAATTTTGCAGTTGTGTAACATTATAACTACGTTATAAAAAAAAAACAGAGGCGAAATCCTTCCACAATATTGAGTCATATTTAAAAAAATCGTTTCCTCAGTAGATGTGAAAATGGTCTACTATAGCTTAACACAGTAGATTCTTTCTTGGTGTTGTATGAAGCAAAAATAGCTAATATCGACGTCGGCGTTAAGTGCTAGACGACAGTCGAATAAACAGAGAGAGGCTAACTCAAGGACGCCCGCGTTTTTGTATCGAGTGCAGCATCCGCGCAGAGTAGCCGGTAACTCGTACGCGATCGTTACCGAGTGGTACAAGTTGTCCGCAAGTGATGCGACATGGCCGATCATCGAATTTTCGAGTCACCGCACTGTAGGTAGTGCTATACTGTAACGACAATCTCATATCTTACACGTGAGGCCAAAAGTGAAATGAAAAATAAAAATAAAAATACATTTTACACTAGGAGTCACGTGACATATGAGATTAAATGACAAACTCACATCTCACGCATGAATCCTCAGGTAAAATTACTGATTCGGCATGCAGACCCCTGGCGAAAATTTATAACCATGGTTTTAGATGATACCTATCCCTTTTTGATGTAAGGTATCCTATCATAGACGTAAGATTGAAGAGAAGTAGATTTACTTATTTACCTTTGATCCTCTGCCTCGCTGCTGCGCTCTTCTAGCCCGTATTGAAGTGACATCCAGCCCGAATTAGACTATTATGTTCTATGACAGCAGATAACCTTGCAGTTAACATACCAGGATTGCGTATGTCAACCTTTTCCTCACTAGCTGCATTTTATTGCCGAAATTCTCGGCGCACAAAAGTAACCTATCACTCACATAGAAACTGCCATGGAAATAGTACGTAAAGTTACTGGATTTTTCTCAGAAATGAAAATATGTATGCGTTCTATTGGTATTACCGCACAAATTGCTTTCTGAAACAATATAAGTAATGCTGAACGAATAAAGTCTTTCCGTTCACGTAAAATATTACATCGTTTGAGCAATCAATCAAGTGAATCTGCTTTAGATTGAAACACGCTTCGTAAAATAAACAGTTTCATAAAAATACAGTCTTATTGAAAAATCATTTTATTAATTGTCGGCTATCCGCCCTGGCATCACATGCGAATTACCAAATAAAACAGTCTATGTCCGTCTACGTAGCATCTTTAAAATAGAAGATTTTTTTAAATAGTACCTTTACTAACTATTTTCCGTGAATCGAAGCAGAATATAATCAAAATAGAAACATAATCTCGCTAAGTAATTACTTGCCCTAAGAATGCAACTTATTGTTTAACAAACACGTAAGTGTATTAATAACATTACGATATGGACTTTATTTGGATGAATATTGAGTTGAGAATTAAATCATAAACTTTGAGCCACCTCGCCAATCAATAAGTACTAAAGCAAGGCTGAAGTATCTTATACTTGTTTCAGGGGTAAAGGAGGTATTTGTAGAATAGTAACATTATCCAATAACTGGACTAAGAATTCTGCAGTCAAAGCTCATGTTGCGTTTCAAATTTAACTAATAGCAAGTGTGTTAGTAGTTTCACAGTTAGGTATACCTATAGGTACTGTTATTCTTCCAGCTGGTTAAACGTTTGCCAACTTTATAAAGTTGTTTAAAAGCAGAAAAGCTCATAGTAGGTATTTCTAATAATGATCAGAAATATTGATTTCATATATTTATGCGAATACTACACATTGAAATAAAACTAATTTTACAGATTTTCCTCCTCAGTTCTCCCGAGACCATGGTTACTGTAAAGCAGCCGAAACGTCCGGAACGTAAAAACATAAAATAAACGCGATAAAACTGTAAAATAAGTTGTATTTCAATGATCAGAAATGTTTGGTGACAATATTACTGTAACTTGCTTGGACACCGTGCACTTACAATTTGATGTCATCTGGAACAGAAGTTACAGTAATATTGTATGAACCTAGGTACACATCGGCCGAGTTTGAACCAAAACAAGCACTATGTTGTTCCCACGAAATTCACTCTACAAGTTAGTAGACAACTGAAACTTTGTAATGCACCGATGAAAGCGTGTAGGTATATCGAACGTAACATTGCGCAAACGGTCAATGCAACGCTAGAACCCGGTGCAACGTCTAATTAAAGGATCATTGTTGGATTATGTGGGTCGGGCCGGGTCTTGCAACTGGGCCGTAGTTCCGAACGCGGCGCGACGTAGCCAACAATTCGCGCGCCCCAAATGCGCATTTCCGCATTAAGACCCCATGACACTGGAGCTGACAGGTGACAACGACCGACGACGCGACATTCGCTGCGAAATGGGAACGAAGAGTTGTTATTATTGTCACCAACGACTTGACTAGGGCTTTATGCTAGATTTACACGAGGAATTAACGTAAGTAACAAGTTGGAAGTGTATATGGAATTCTATTACGCACACTTGTCACGTTATACTTGCTGATCTGTTGACGCAAGGCCAGTACTACTTGTTACGTGCGTACTGTCCTCGTGTACACCGAACAATTAGTATATGTATTGTAGGATTTGTGGGGTAGTTCGTCTTTTGAGAAATATTTAGAAACCTACGTTTTACGATTCATATTGAGGGTAGTCATGCGAATGTTAGCTTTGTCGAATATAACGAGATCCCAGACAAGTTAGAAAAATACGCTGAGTTATCTTGGCAGGTTTCTGTGTGTGAGTGAGTTGGGTCATAGTTGGGTACCCGTGAGAAAAATGTTAGTTTTTGCATTGTTGCCATTTTACTACCAGAATCGGTAACTTGGAAGGAGTCGTTTTTCCCTACTTTGGTACAACGACATTCTTTCATATGCAAGTAGCACAGGCAACATTACTTTACATACTTGCTTACCGTTTTTCAATGGGCGATTTAAACCTGATGTTGGCACTCTGCGTGGCTACTTTTTATCGCATTACTATCGTGGGAATCTTCTATAAATGTAATGCAATCGTGGAATTCATTCCTGAGCCTCGGGGCTTGATTTCACTCGGATGACAAGAAAGTAAATCCCTTATAAGACTTACGCAGTCGGGTGGGTACGTTCTCAATTTTCTCCGCAATAGCTATTGAATTGCGTGTCTGTTGATTTACGATTGCTCATCATTACCCGTATTCAACCATAATATAAGTTTATAACAAGCTATTACTTACAAAAATTATGCGCGATTCGCGTTTAGAATGAGCCGATAGATCTGTCCATCTATTTTAGATACGCTTGACCTATCTCCGAGTAGGCACCCACACCTAGCTTACATTACAACAGTGTAAACAATCGTTACGAAGATTGAGAACAACACTATAGCATTCATTTATGTGTTTAATTGAAACGCAAACCTACATACCACTGCTCAATTACCTACGTGTCGAATCAATCGGAATATTTGTAACGATTTGCAGAATAGATATCAATCCACGATCGGCAGATCAAAGGACGGCTCGGCCGTCGCGGATGGTTTATTAAAAATAAACACAGGATTGAGAGTTTACGGGTGTCATAAAAAATGTACTTTTTGACACCAATCTGTTGTTTATTATTTAGGACAAAATGTGACCCGCTCGGCCGTAACCCGACACCGCGCCGTCTGCCGACCGACACCACTCGTCTTGTTTGATCTACTGAGAGCTTTTTAAACTTTTTATGCCATAGTTTAGTGCGCTTTGGGCGTCTTTATTGCTGAGTAAACATTTCAGCATTATACGTCGCAGCCGCAACACGAGCCTAATGAATTATTCCATTTCCACAAATCCTGTGAATGTACCCTTAATTTTAAAATGGAGTCGTCTACGCTTCAGAATCAAAAGCATTAAGCTTCTTAGAACACGGCCGCGTCTTTGTAGTCTTAACAAGCCAATATATTCACAAAGTGCTCTACGAAAACTTGGAATAAAAACCGCGTAACCGATAACTCCAAAGAGTTATAATAACATAAATAAATAAAATAAAAAGCGTTGTTTTCGTTTATATCTTGTAATGCGTTCATTGATATGTTGTTGATGTTTCAGGGAGAGTTTTGTTTTGTTAAAAAGCACAGTCGGGTCCGCGGAGAGGCCGGCCGCTCCGACACATTAGGAAAATAGACAAACCGCTCGTGGAGCGATGGAGATGATTATGCAATAGGTATACTACCTACTCCTATGGCGCACGACTTACTTAGTACGACGAAATTCCGAAAGAATTTTAAGTCGATATCTACTAGGCTAACTATGCAAAGTGTGTAAAGACGTGACACATCATATTTCGAAGAGTTTACGTTGTAAGTTAATGTATCTGAAAAACGGTTTCATTAATATTTAACTTTTAGAATTGTTCTGTTATTTATTAGACAGTTCAAGTCTGCAGCTATACTTTTGTGACGGAGGAATGTCTAAAACCAGCTGAACAACAATGCGAGACATGCCTTTTATTATGTAAGTAAAGTTAACATGCATGGCATAACTCAATGGTTCACTTTTGTGGAGCGTTGGCCGGCGTTAAGCGGTCGGATTTTTAAATAAACATTTTTAATGATCCGCTCGCGCCTGCCCTGCCAGGTGTACGCAGACGGTGCGCCCGCGCAAGCCCTCCTCCCCTAATCGTACTACTTCTTTTGTTCCAAAAACAGTAACCCATTTAATTTGAAGGAGATGAGTTTCCTCTCTTCAAGAATGTTGTATAGGGATAACGCGTACTACATCGTTAATAATAATTATTATAAGGAAATAACAATACCGGAATAAGTTCGCGGAAACGGAAGGGAATCCCGATAATTATTGATCTTTTTGTTATTTAGAAAACAGTTTAAAAATACCTGTCAATTAGGCCTTCCTCTTAGTCACCCAAGAGAAAATAAATAAACTGCGTTTAGTATGTTCCCAAAAATTAGTTCTATGCTCTGTCTGTCTGTACCTATTCGTATCCAATTCATTATTTGCGAAAAAACTTTTTCTCAGACATCCTCACAAATAGACAAGTAACATGGTCATAAAATCAGTTTCCTTTGAAGATTTAGAAAAATGTAAATCATTCCACTCTACAGCAACAATAGTTCAAATTGGAAATATTTCAAACGCGCCTACATTCACTCGTTGGTACCTACGTAGGTGTGAGTGATGCAAGAGGGTAACAATAGTAATTTGTTGTATTGTTTTGCCATCATCGGGACGAGCTGTGACGCAATATGACATGTAAGCTGTGAAGTTCGTTATTTATACCTACCGTCATCTATCAACCAAACCCTCACGTGGGTGCTCGGTTCACTGACAAACAAATGACGACTGCACAACACAATCTATAGAAGTTCAACGAGTTCAATTTTGTAATTTTGTCTTTGATTACAAAATATTATTATTTGATTAAGTACCAATAAGTAATAATGATTATGCTATATGGTAATATGTAATAACGAGAGTAGCAGTCGTGTTTTCTTAGACATCTATCTTCTTTTTATGATGCTAAGATAAAAAAGAAGTATATAACACGTAAAGCTAAATTGCTGTTACAATAAAATGATTATAGATTATTTTTTGTTTGAAGAGAGCAATCCACGATTAATACACTCTGAACCGAGCTTTTAATTTGATTTTACAACTTCCGTTTCATGACACTGACACTGCATTCGTATGATATCGTATTTAAACTTTTGTGTAAAGCTATACTTCTGTTTAACGACTTCCGTCAGTAAAGGTTAGTGTGTAATGAATATTATTGTTAGGATGATCGTGAAGCTGATTCAGTTCGATCGGTATCGTGATCTCAATGGCTCAATAAATCCCTTTTTATTAACTGACATTTCTGACATTCTCGTTCTATTTTAGAGTTAAAAAAAATACAACCGAATTGAGAACCTCCTCCTTTTTGAAGTCGGTTAAAAACCCGCGATCGCGATGGTGATATTCATGATGTCACGAGGCACCGTTATACCTGATGTAGATGATTGTTTATTTTTTTGCGATAAATTACGGCAACAACAAGCTATAAATGAGCGAGAAGCGGTATTTGGTGGGCCTGCACCGACGAGGAATAAGGTCTGATTCAATCTGCAAAGCATTCCCACGTAATTATTTTGAATAACCTAAACGTATTTTTGGTGACTTAATACGGTTATCATGTAATCATGGTAGAAAATAAAATTGCAATAGTTACGACTACGCGTAAATTATACATCTTTTTATTTAAATAATGTACCTACATCAGTCTATTTCTTGCTGAAAACGGGAATCACGTAAAGATAAATGTACCTACAACTGTTGTTTAAATAAGTGCGCATGTAGAAGTAAGTAGGTAACCCACATCGCCTACGAGATCCCGTTCCTATAGTTACGATTAGCCTATTTGTACAAGTTTTATACACCTTTCGCTGATCGACTGGCTATCAAAGCAAAAGAAATACTGTGGTACATATTATTAATTATTTATTTTATATTCATTTGAAGCTAAACCAGATATATCTAAGTGCCTACTACCTACTAATGATTTACTGCATAGTTAAGCAGTAAAATAAATATTTGATAACATAGCTCGTGCAAAATTCCAAAACTCACCAATTTACATATTTGTTGAATTCATTGATCTACTGTTTTAGTCGATCAATGGTTAAATTTAAAAAATATTTAAGTTTTAATGCCTATTTGGGACAACAAATTCAACAAGACGAACGTCGGAGACATCTCGTCCGCGTGTCAAAACATTCTAAATACAGAAATAATAGAAGCTCGAATATTCTCACGAACACGGAAAACTTTTGTGAGGCGATTATTCAAAGCACTGGTATCTAAGTATACAAAGCCGCAAGATATTTGTCGAGGTAAAGCTAAATAGTTTTATTCAGGGTAGTCGTTGATGTAGGTCGCGCACTGCCATGCGGTCATATTTTACAACATATTTTTCATAATCGGTACGTATCCAAATATGTACCTCCTTGCAGTATGTTTAGTTTGTAAATAGTACTTAGGTATGTGGGTACCCTAGGTACGGTGTCCACCTCGGTCGTACAATGTGTCATGGGTATATACTGAGATACTTATTTACATAATTGATATCATTTATAGATAACATAGTAGTTTTTCCGTTTCCAATTTTTTTATTCATCCGTGCAATTCTCATCGTCTCCGAAAATATCATATTACGTATGGTACAAGCATACCTTAGATAATTTATTTATTCATGGTCTGTGATACCTACATAATAATTCATTTACAAATAGGAATTTTACTGAATTATCCTCAGTCGGCCATTTATAAGGATATCTACACGACACACGCTAACGTCCCTTTGTCTCCGTTACGATGTTCAGTTATTTATTATCGAAACTATATCTGAAATGCTTATCCCTATCTGAAATAAGTTACTTTACTATCTATCGGCGAAACGTATGTATGTATTATTAGCCAATTCAATAGTACTATTCTGTAACGAAGATCTCATATCTCATGCGTGAGTGTGAAAGTGAATTTTACCCGAGTATTCACGCGTGAGAGAAGGGATGAGATTGTCATTTGATCTCATGCGTGATTCCGAGGGTGAAACATAACATTTGTATTGAAATTTTACAATTCTCTTTCAGACTCACGCGCGTGTCATTGTGGTTACAGAATAGCACTACAGTAGTAAATATACACGTATTCTTTTCACAATCCATTGCGCACAAACAAAATATTTTCGTGGCAATAATAACAATGACACGAATTTATGATAAAACCTATTTAGGTTCTTGGGAATCGTGAATCTGTTTGTTACTGACTAAGCAACGAACTAATTACTTACGACAGCAGTGTATTTGAAGTCTAGATGATTGTTTGTAGAAGCAATAAAGTAAACAATGACAAAATTTGTAGCGGCTCATTATCTACAATCAAGTCGACTATTCATAAAACTTCTTACATTGTTCTTGATAAATCTTTATAATAAATCAAAGTAACTAACACGTAATGGTGTAACTAACACGTAGTTACACCATTTGTAACTCAAGAACGGGTGGGCCAATTTTTATGATCTTAGATTTTTTGAATTTGTATCCGCCCTGAATAGCAGAATAACTATTAAAACGAAAAAAAAACATTTTCTTAAACATTTGATTCTGAGGCGGTACGAAGTTAGCCGGGACAGCTAGTATAGCTTCTAAATGAAATAGAGTGCTTACATTTCTCAAAGTTAAAAGCGCATTATTAATTGTTTCAATTCACGTACTAAATAGTCAGCTACGTGCACCATAAAGTTACGCTTATTAACGTCAAAATGCATAACTTATTAACTAATCGTATCAGACGTTAATAAGTTTACTTCAAATTCACCTATTCAAATGATAATTTGAAAGAGCAGGATACTGCTCTTTCTCAAAACCTATTTTTTTATCTTGAACCTTGGAACGCCTGTTAAAAAAAATCGCGTTTTTATATGTATATTTGATTAGATAATTTCTCATCGAAATTAATGATGTTGGGCTTTCGAGCCAACACTTCCGTGGAACGCCTTATTTACTAACACAATGACATTTAAATAATTTTCCATCATATATCCATATTATAATGGTCGTACATTAAAATAGGTCTATAACTTACTTTAAATTACAATATTGGGTACTTGAAGTAAACCAACGCAGAGTTATATTTGCATTTGTATACGAGCTGCGGTAAATTTGTGAACTCAAGTTTCTTTTGGAAAAGTAATATATTATACCTTTATAAAGAAATCATATATAATTTTGTAGGGAAACGTCGTAGAGTGTGACATTTCTCTTAAATGTCTAGACAAATAAATCATAAACAACTTTAACATTTTATTTTTTATGTTGCGCACGCGCATACATTCACGATCGTGTTGCTCACACTCCAAGTTGTCTAACACAACAATGATTTATACTACATTAGGAAACAAAGCCGGCGCGCTTACCGTAGCTAACAACTTTTTGACAATCGCTTGCCTCATATTTTATTCAGAAATTTCCGAAAATGTATTTTCCATAAAACAATGATTACTTTCGAGTAGGCGAATTTGATGCGCCATCGTGAAATAAGTCAGGCAAATCGGACATGGGTGTTAGTCACAGATCAACAAGAGAACAAGATGTTCTAGTGAATGCACCTACCTAGATACTGCATTGTTATTACGACAAGGTCTAATCCTGTTTTATCGTTCTGTAGGTCGAAGCCATTCGACTAATGCTACATGCTAATCCATTCTTAGCGACAATTGTTAAGCTCTGATGCAACCCAAAAGGTGTTTACCGCTACGAATATTTTTATTCGTATGTAGAACAGATTTACCGATGTTGGCGGTTTTTTTTTATTGCATCAAATAAAAAAAACCGTTAAAACCAGCAAGCGTGAAAAAACTGTATCAGCGTCATTCTTAGCTTAGTTTATGGAAATCCGTACTACTTTTGATTAAATATGCGCATTGATATATTTTAATTTTATATTCTTAAGCTTGTAAAAATATATACTTACGTATGATTTCGGCTGACATTGTTTGGTATGGTAGCGTCAAAATGTTTCAGCACGCCAAGTGCGAGCTAACCTTATACTTTATGGTCTACCGTATTTAGACACTGTGTATGGAAAATTGAAAAGCGTCTCTAGCGGACGGTATTTAAAACTTTCAATTCTCCATACAAAATGTCTAAATACGGTAGACTATAAAGTATACGGTTAGCTTACGATCTCGCACTCGACGTACAGGAAACATTGTTTGTGAGACGAATTGGCTTGTACAATAAGCACAACAGACGAGATGCCTATTTAACTCACTGGTTGTCCGAGCCACAACCAAGGATCCCTCGCATAATCGAATTCTCGAAACGGTAATGAGAATTGCACCAACAAACAGAATCTACGAGTAATTGTCAATCTATTTTGTTGTTGTTTGGCTACACGTGTCATAGCTATTGCTGTTCTTGTCAAAGGCGCGTGCACGAAACATGTGAGATGAGATATGTGGAGCATCATAGCGAATGCTGATAAATTATTATGTTTGTATACCACTGTGGCAAAACAAAGATAAAGCCGTGTGTCAACTAATTGATTCGAGAAATCCATTCGGGAATGTTCGGTTTTTATTATTTTTCTTTGAGAAATTTGTTGAAGGTAAGGCGATAGGTATTCACAACCGACCCTTACTAGACACCATAGAGTTTTTAGACGTATTTTCCTACTAGGTAATCTCTTCCTATAACATTTTATAAAAATAATAAATTTAAGTTTATCGTGCTACATTTAAGATTATTATTGAACCATTCCATGTTGAGAAACATTAGAAATGTTGAATAATGATCGCAAATTATCCTTGTCCACATTGCTAAATCAAAATTATTGTTGCAAATCGGTTCAGTCTAGCCTAGGGCGTAGAGGTATCTACGCAGCGAGAACGTTAACATCGTTTCTATGTAACGATAACAAATAAGTAAGTATTAAATGTACAATATCGATCATTCACTTAGGTACACAATATTATTGATTTATCATAACCCCGGGGCACGGCGCGGCGCGGTGCGGCCACTCTCCACGATAACGTGGCCAAAATAACTCCACATGGAGCATCTCCAAACGCACAACAGATAACGCAACGCAGCCCAATCGTCTTTATTTCAATTTTATTGTTATTATAAAGCTTCTTAGGTACTTATTACCCGCGTCCTGCACGCACACGTAGCGTTTCGTCTGTACATTCAACATTTACCCCCCAATTTATAGACGTTTTATAACATTATCAAACGTCACATAGTACTGCGTGCAAGAGTTTGGCTTTGCGCAAGTACTGACGTTTGATAAAGTTATAAAACGTCTATAAATTCGGGGGTAAACGTCTGTAAATTGGGGGGTTCCGCTGTAACCGTATACTTTAAATGATACCTCAGACAGATTAAAACACAAAGGTTTCGAACGAGTTTAGGACATTAAACACAAAAACTGCACTTATTTTTTTTTACTTTAATTTTGAGAATACACTTTTTTCCCCTTTGCTTTTATTGTAATCGGTTCGGAGAGCCATCATCGGATTGTTTGTTAACAAGCAACTGCAGCAGGCTGCTGGCAGCTGAGGTCTGTTCTCCCAGCGAAGAATAGCTCTTCCTATTTTCGAGGAAATAAATATAAATACTTACCTACTGTAAACTTTATTGGTATATACTAAACGTTACAGATATAAATATACTAAAAGTTGCAAACGATTCTTTAATGCAAAACATCAATAAATCCGATACTAACACTTGAAGCTTTAAAAGTGGATTGCACATAAAGGGACAATGATCGTGTCTCAATTTCAACGAGTAATGAGTACAAACCCATCCCGATGGTAATTAGCGGCTTACACATGCTGTACGTTATCCAATTAACGTGAATACGCATATTACTTTACATTAATTGCTTCATTATAAGCTGTTTGTTATGAGAGGCAGGTCGCCGGCCAGGAATCCCTTGTTTGTATAAGCGTTTAGCATTTAATCCTCCTGTTTTGCCGCGCCGTATACTGATCTGGGCCCCAAGTCTGCTAACACAATCGATTCATAATCGAACAGGAACCGCAAAGTAACTGTCACTTTTGACAGATATCCCATACAATATCTGTCAAAAGTGACAGTAACTATGCGGTTGCAGTTCGATTATGAATCGATTGTGTTAGCAGACTTGGGACCCAGGTGAGGTTGCCTCCGTTTCGACTCCATTACAAACGCGCTCTTTGCCCGAGCGCTGCCGTCTGGTCTTTCATTGTGATTATCCCGACTATGTTCATGTGATTGCTCCACCAGATTGCGGCTGCTGCAAGGCGGCAGGTTCTGCCAGTACCTATAGGTATCTCAAAATTTAGTGCGACAGGATAATTTAAGTGGCTCGGTATCATTCTGTAGTGTTATGTAAAATTTCAGTCTGTTCACACGTTCACGCCCAATCAGACAGGCTATAGGAAAACGTGCGACCTCTTCTTATTCTTGACGCTATGGTTATTCTTTTCACGCAAATGTGCCAGTTTCCGAGAGTCGTGACTCCTGCATGTCAATTTCTATTTTAATTAAAACTTAACGCTTTCTATGGCAACGTGGTGTTTAATTTACTACCTACTTAGATGGCAATTACGGTCGCTGTTGTGGCCTATAAGCTCAGTGGCGTATTTACCTTTGGGCCATTTGGGTCATGGCCCGGGGCGGCAGGCCACCAGGGGCGGTGCAAGTCACTCCTCGCGCTCAGCTTTTGGCACCTTTCATATTCATTACTTATCTTTCGTTAATTACGGCAAACCTAATAGGCCCATGGATCTTAGCCCCGTGGTCGCATAAATCTTATAATACGCCACTGTATAAACTTTAGTATATACCTAAGTTTGAAACCTTGATGTAGGGCTTCTTGGAACCCTTGGGATTTCCTCCCAACATTCACCTATCGAGTTAATTACTGCAATTGCGGCACGCACTAGGTAGTACCTACGTTCGCCTATAGTCCCTTGTACGGTACCCATAATACAACCATTGCTTAGTGTGTTCGTCTGGCGAAATTATCATATTATATAAAATAATATTGTAATATATGTAGGTATGTTTATTGTAACAGGTATGTCTTATAAAGATCAACGTTGTTGAACAATAAGTATGGCGTTGAGTTAAGTATCTGATTCCCTGTCACCGTCAATCAATAGGAAAATGCAGTCTGATTGAAAGCCAATCCAAGCCAAGTTGGATTATGGGTGTATTTAGATATGATTTAATAAACCGCGAGCAATCAAAAATATTGGACGAGGCTGCAATGTTATTGATTTATTATACTTATCAATCATAGTTTCGTGAGTAAACAGCGTCTACAATTTTCCAATACGTACTAAGATAGATTGAGAATTGTTTGTTATTGATTATCGTTATCTTTCCATAGATTTAAAAATAGTACCGGTAATTGTAATTAAAAATATCTATCAAAACATCCCAATTACATTTGCGCCCAATCTTCCGGAAAATTTAATTTCCTTTAATATTTTTCAGCGGTTCCGGCCTCAGGCGGAAAAGCGGGCGAGGGTCGCGCGCGAGGAAGCCCGGGACGAACAAACAAACAAACAAACACAACAACGACCTCCAAGTAAACAACCTTTTTATTTACATAGAAACTAAAGGCTGGCTAGTAGATAAGATTAGCTCATTTTATTTACAACACAAGATGTGTTTATTAGATCGGGCTGTTAGAAAAAGTCTATTGGCATTTAATGTAAGGCGCTCCACTACTCGTATATGGTGCATATTGTAAATTATACCTTTACGTAACGTAGAAATAGAAATTTTATAACAGTTATATTTGCCTATACTAACTGGTGGTAGGTTTCGGCCGTGGCAAGTCACCACCCACTGAACAAAGCCATGTCGCCAAGCGGCCTAGCCGTGTTCCGGCATGATGTTCGGTGTTGCCATTAATGGATGACGGGTCAGATCAGTTGCGCTGCATGTGCCTAGTGAATGTAGCGTCTCTATCTACTGCCGTCTTCCTACCTAGGCAAGTATGCTCCATCGTAGATCTCATCGTCACTTACCATCAGGTGAGATCGAGATCAAATACTTGCCTATAATGTAATAAAAAAAAAAAAAAAATACTAATTTGAAATACACAAATTTAGGATAGCGCTTTCAACGACAATTTTACTAACTCCATGAATTAGGAAACTAAAGTACCTAACCAACTATGAAGTACCTAGGTATGATAGCTCCACCCAACAATACTTGTCAAACATATATATGGATAATTGACGAAGTTTCGTTGATTATAAGTTACATTTGAGGTTTGCTGTTACCTAAGTAACTTATATGTGCGGTTTCCTATGTGAAAGTTCTAAAGTTTGGTTGTTGCTGGAAAAGGAAATTATGCCAAAGGAAAGGATATTTAATTAAGTATCGAGTGATTAAACTTTCACGCCTGATTTATAAACCTTTCTTGTCCTTACATAGAATTAAGATTCAACGAAAGACCAACGGTAGTATGTTAGGACATACTACCGTATTTAATGCATTATGTGCATCATTGCTAGTAAGTAATATCATAGAAGTAGTGGGTAGAACCTTTTACCGAAATGTCAGGACTATTTTCAGAAGAAGATTATAAAGTTAGATCGCTGATATTAGTTTTTGGGAGATATTACAAATAAAAATGCCGTTAAATTTTTTCACACACCATAGAAAAGGGCCAAAGAGTGTATTATAAAACTTTCAACCATAGACATAAAACACACAGAGAAAACATAGGACTAACCATAAAAAATGTGACAGAGCTTATTTACCCACTGACGTATTTACCACATAAAAAAAAACATAAAAAAGCGACAAAAAAAACAACAGAATTGAGAACCTCCTCCTTTTTGAAGTCGTTTAAAAAGAGAAAACGAGGTCAGAAAAAAAATGATTTGTTTCTATATGTTCCAGCGAAATATTTTGAAGGCAGCTGCGAGCCTTTATCATGCGGCATGGAAGCGGCTTGCGTCCCATACAACAGTACGGTACACTTCTGTCTGTGCACGTCGAACGGCATGCCAGTCACCGAGAACTCTCCGTGCCCCAGAAGCACAGGTGATTTCGCCTTTATAAATAATCCACCAATCATCGTTGCAGACAGTTTATTGAACTTTCGATTGACGCTCGAATCTTGTATTAGCAATCAAAAGTATTTAATTGCTTATTATGCCTTAATTGCGTATAAATTTAGGTCGACCGAGTGGCCTATATCTTAGTCTTATTGTTAACACTAAATTATATACTATCGCTTAGGTGGATCAAGACAAAGGGATCTTTCGCTTCTACCGCATCACGAACTCAGCTTACTTTCAAATTGCACAACTGAACTGTGCTTTCTGTACTGAGGGTCCGGGGTTCGAATCCCAGTAGGGGCAAGCTGTGTGTGATGAAAAAAATATGTATCCGATTCGAATGGATTCGAATAGGTGTTTAATATCTAAGTGGATGTATAAGTAAATGAATTGTATAAACCACAGATCATATTTGTGGTATAAACTCACTGTAGTTGAGTTCGATTGGCGATATTATTATTATTATCGACTTATAAAAGAGATGGAAGTACATAAGGGTCGTAATCCCTCGTCTACCCTAACATGTTAGGATGACATTTGTCGTAAAAATTCGACGAGACAAAACGTATCGACAACAATAGGTTATGTGCCGTGTGTTTTACGTCTATATTTACGATAACATAGAGAAGGGACCTCATGTCATCAAATTTATTTGTAGGTGAATAGAACTATTTTGAACAAACTTCGTTACCGACGGCGCTCTGCTAATTTCGATGATTTTCATCAATTAAATTTCGGTTATATGAGCTAACACATATGAGGACGGACAAAGTGTGAAGAGGATAATATAAAACAAACAAACTCGATTAAAACAAAAACTAAATCACCGTATTTCTTACACCTTTTTGATACAAACTAAGATATTGAAAGAAGTTAATTCCTCGATTTTGCTAATACATTTGCTTCGTTATAGATACCTATTGTGGTTCCTCATATATGTTTTTAATAATATTCGATTGGGCGAGGGCGCTGTTATTCGTTTCGGTCTAGCATAGGCGGCGTCTTAAGACAGGCTCTACACCTTCCTATCCGATCCTGGATAATGTGTACGGCAATCGTCTTAATTTAAGACGTCCGATTGCTCTAGACACTTTCCGATATTTACAATCAGATCGGAAGATGCGGAACGTGTCTAAATCACTGTAAACATGATCTTCATCAAAACATTATTAAGTAATTTATAATTTGATCCTAGTTCCCGTAACGTTGAAACCAATCTACAACGTGATCCCACCGAGGACGTCCAACACGTCGGCAGACGGCAAATATGCGCCATCGCCGCCCACCGCGCAGGTAACATCATCCGTCTTAATTAAACCACTTTTATCGGCTTATCACACTGCCCTACTCTTCCGCAGAGATTGCGTTTAAAATATTAGACTAGAGATAGCATAGCATGTTGACGCAATTAATTAATATAACGTTTGATGAGGAAGCAGTTTTCTAACTGCTATATGCTGATAAACTTTTACAAATGTCAAAAGTAATAGATAGATTAATAATTCGCGATGGACCGGCAATCTATAAATAGACATTATAAGTCAACATGGAAAACTAAGAGGCGAAAAAGGAGACGAACATAATACCTAGTCGTACCAAAATGTTGTCGAAATTATTTTCCATTAGCTTAAACTTCTTCCTTCTTCACCCGGAATACAAAATAGACAAGGTATCGGATAAAAATACCAAATAAGACCAAACTACGCACGGAGTCATTTTATCAATGGAAGTATTGATTTTGAACGTGCCCCGTGAAATGGATGAGATGGAAAATGAAATCAGTGTTTTTCCATGGCAACTGATAAATATTCATGATAGGTCTATTGTGATAACGTCCGTCTGTGTCACCCAAATTGTGCTTAGGCACTTTATGGTCACGCAGTCGGCAATAAATTATCATTACTTTTTATTACGATGACTTTTTATTATTTTCTTCATTATCATGTCAACAAAGTTTTGTAATCGGAAACAAATAATCTATCTAAGTAATGTATCTTATTATATATATTACTGCTATTAATTACCTACTTGACATTGGCAATATACCTACCGTTGGGTGGGTGAGGCTATTTAAAAGGTAGAACGACGATGTTCTTTTTACTTCTAGAGTTTTCAGTAAAAGCTTATTCTTAATTCCTTAACCAGTGTAAAGAGGTCCTTGCTAATCTGCATCTTATCTACTCTAGGTATCAAATTCAATGCTAAGTGGGAATATCTCCGCGGAAATGACGACAGGCGGCTCGCCGGTAGTCGGGGCGGGCGTGAGCCCCAGCATGGTAACCTTGTTAGCGGTGACCGCGTCAGGCGTCGCCGTCCTCATTATTGTGGTCTCACTTGTCGCCTGGTACCTCAGAAGACGCATTTGTCATGTAGATGGGAAAACCCAACCAGTAAGTATTTGAATAAATATAATAGATTTGCGTTCAAGAATAGATACTCACCCACCTACTACAGCCTCGTGTTTGCATTTGTTAAGTGGGCCACATATTTCATTCATTACCATTGGTTACGCTTTCATCCCTTAAGATTGTACTACCACACTTTGTTATCCCAGCTCTCTTTGTTTTATATAGAAGATGATGTATACCTACGTATTGAAAATATATAGCATACAAGCGCTTAATTCTTCAGTATTTGTTATTTAAATTAGATGATATTTTTGCTTTATTATTATAACAAATTTGGAAAACTTTTTGATTAAAATTTTCCAAGTTTATTTTTTTTCTTGTTGCACACAGTTATTTTTTTTTCTAATTAGTTGCAAATAAAATGATTAGTGCGGTTTTATTATAGCGTGTGCGACCAGGAGAACCTCTGCTTGCTGAACGGTATATAACGAACCCCCAGTACGGCGTCTACGGGGCGAGTAGCGCGCTGCAGGGCTCGGGGCCGGGCTCGCCGGGGCCCGGCGGCGACGACACCAACAAGTCGCCGGTGCAGCTACTGGACCGGCAAGCACTCACATTCCTCGAGGAGGTCGGGGAAGGATGCTTTGGGAAAGTGCATAAAGGTTATTGAGAAATAATTTAATTTCAATCAAACAACCAGTTCTAATATACCATTCAACCCACCAATCGCAACCTAAGATTACCTATTGTTTTTATTATTTACACATTGCCAATCAGTCGGAACCACTTATCTAATGCGATAGCAACAAAGTAGGTGTCTTGATGCAATAGAATTAAATTAACTCTTATTTCCAGGGCTATTAAGAACCGCTGTCAATGAGCAAGTTGTAGCTATCAAAGTGCTGAAAGAGAGTGCAGGCCGCAGTGCTGAAGAGGACTTCGTGAGAGAGGTCTCCATTATGTCTGCGTTCCGGCATCCGAACATACTGGCGCTTGTAGGCGTCGTGTACCGAGGTGAGAAAGAAAAAAAAAAGCTAATGGTACCTACCTACCTATTGAACATTTCCCAAACTGCTGGTTAAATAATTATGCGTGAGCCTTAATTTATTTTAAATTTCCAGATGATATCAGCGCTAGTCCTTGGATGGTGTTTGAATACATGGAGTGGGGCGACTTAGCTGGAGTGCTGCGGGGCTCCCGCGGTGGGGGCAGACCGGGCCCACCCCTAGACGAACCTGCACTACTACACGTCGCCCTACAAATCGCGCGAGGCATGCAGTATCTCGCATCTCGACGTTTCGTTCATAGGGACCTTGCGGCAAGAAATTGCTTAGTTGGTGCCAACCTCACTGTCAAAATAGCTGACTTTGGAATGTCCCGTGATGTATACACATGCGATTACTACAAAATGGGTGGCGAACGTCCCATGCCAGTACGATGGATGTCACCGGAAAGCATAGTCTACGCCCGCTTCACACACGAATCGGACGTGTGGTCATACGGTGTGGTGTTG
The DNA here is from genome assembly GCA_905404115.1 of Pheosia gnoma. Taxonomy (NCBI): domain Eukaryota; kingdom Metazoa; phylum Arthropoda; class Insecta; order Lepidoptera; family Notodontidae; genus Pheosia; species Pheosia gnoma. The sequence continues at coordinate 3,937,893 of FR989894.1, read as the reverse complement.
TGGGAGATATACAGCAGAGGAAAGCAACCTTTTTATGGACACAACAACGACGGTGCCACGAAATTAATATTACAGGGTATAGTGTTAGTGCCACCCGAGGAATGTCCGCGTTTTGCCTGCGAGTTGATGCGAGCCTGCTGGCAATCAGATCCCCGAGACCGGATAGGTTTCGATGAAATTTGTAGGAAACTGGAGGTGGCGGCAGTGGGAGGAGGTCCTGTACAGATGCGACTACCGCGGCCGCCTCCGCCGCCGCAGGACTCGGCTGGATATCTAATACCGGCGCGGACACCGACCGTAGACTACTTATCATTGACGCTTCCGAATTCGGACGGTAACGACGATATGGATCCCGCCTCCGACACCAGCGAGGAGGAAGACGACGAGGAGTACACCTGACGGCCGGCGCTGACCCCGGCCTCGGAGTACGTGTCGCGCTGTTCGCCCCCCGCCGCCGCCAGCGCCGCGGTGGCCCACATCTCCACATTCCTACCGCAGGGTAGCGTCACCGCCCAATTTCAATGTTAGTTTTTATCGGACGATCGACAGCGACTACCATTCAGGAGTGTACATTCATTGAGATACTTAGTTATAATACTCAATTACCTACCTTAAGTGTGATATTTTTCATAATAATTAATGATTACTATGTGAATTGTGAAAACTGTTTTATGTACCTATACTTGTTGTATAGTTAAATATGTATGATATTTAGGAAACGTGTTGTGTATTTAATAGGTCAACTGTTGCGTGTCATATGCCAAATAAAAATGTACCTAAAATGATAGGAGAGATATATCAAACTAAGTTAATGAATTTCTTATTACATGTTTCAATATTTACAACGTGCCCATGTTATTTTCATTGTATCTAAGTAGGAATATAAGTACCTACTTAAAAGCGGTTGTACGTGGTGAAAACAAAATATACCTAGAGTATGTCGGGGTACGTTTGGTAACAATAGAAAAATGCAGGTTAACGACTGAATTTTGTATTTATTATTAAGGTTTCTGTAAGCAGTTGTATATAATTATGGTAATTCAATAAGGTATTTAGTTAAAATATCTAGATATTTATCCTAGTCCTAGATTACGATTTTATAGTTGTAATGGGCAACTTTTAAACGCCATCTTGTAAAGTGTTTACAAAAGCGCTCAACTAGGTGGATTTTTTTGCAAAATTCATGGGTACTTCTCGTAAAATCCAGGTACCAACTACCTATATTTAATAAGTACTAAAGATATTCGAAGGCACTCTAAAGCCTCTCAGTATGTACCCACGGAAGACTCACATAAGACACAAAGAAAAAGAAGACGTATTTCATTGGGCAAATGAACAAAATATTTTAAATATCAGAATGCGTTCACAAATGAACGAATCTTCTGGTCTCTATAAACGGCCTAACTTTTCACCCGATTTGAAGAATTCTTACCAATTATGAGAATATGGCAATTGGTAGGGATTCTACGAGTCGGCCTTACAGATTGGGTGAAATGTTAGGCCGGTCGTAGATGCCTTAAATCTATATCTGTAATTTTATGTAGGTGCCTACCTTATTGTCTACAAATATATAACATCTAAATAAATCCTGTGGGTAACCTAGCACTATTATGTTCTTGAAAATTTTAATGTCTTGAAATTGTATACCAATAAAATAATAAAATAATGCTTACACCATTTTTTTTCGTTTCTGGTAGCCTGTACTTGTAGTTGTACATGGGAATCCCTTCCAAACGGGCCTAATGCGGTTATGCATTAAACTTACCGAATCATAAGCTTACCTCGTGTTTCAGCAAAGCCTTTTCAAACGGTAAGCCAAGTGAATGGGTAATCATAAGTCAAATCTGCCAGCACCGGCACTGGGCTCCGAGCCCTTACACCACCACCACACTACAAGCACAATCTTTTTCACATACCGTTTTGGGAACGTTACGTCTGCCATCCCTCTCACACAACAGATTTCATAAGTTTGATAGTGACAGCATACGATTACATCCCTGGTTACCTGGTACTCTTCGTGTTAACCGAGCATTATTTTTTTTGCACTTTATGGTCCATCCACGGTCCATCTCTGACCGCTTGTAGCTGTCACTGTCAGTATTTATACCAAAGACAACTTTGATTAGTCTATGGCATTTATGGATCTGTCATTTTCGTTCGCTCGCTCGCGTTTCTCTTCTCGTTCTCGCTGCGGTTTCGGCTTTTCGCAAATATGCAAGGATTGATTTTTTTTCAAAATGTAAACATTAGTATTTCTGTTTGATATTACGGTACATGTAATTTGCGTATGAACTATAATTTATCCACTATGCCTCCAGTCAATTCGAAAGTGAAAAAGAGTGGCGCAGATTATGAGGTAAATATAAAATAATGCATTTTCTTATTTATATCGAGCTTTCTCTTGCTAGTAACAAACGCAAATATTTTAATTTATAATAACCCTAACATGCTTATAAAAAATGTTCCTTATTGTTGATACTACACAGAGTAATCTTGGTATTTCTAATTATTAATATTACTGAGCTTTCTATGTGCATTGAAAATACTACTGACCCATTAGAAAATGCCAGCCTGTTTGATTATTACAGTTTGTAATCATGAATTGTAGTTATGCCTATAATTCGCTTGTAAAATGATTATCATTACAATACCTGTTAAAATAATAATACCTGGTCTGTCTGTCATTCTATATTTACATAACATTAACTCAAAATAATGTAAACAATGTAAGAATGACATTGAAATTACATGTAGGGAAATTAGATGTTATGCAGAATGAAGCAGCAATATAAGTGGATAGTGTCAATGTAGAATGTAGTGATAACTGCTATGTGGTATTCATAAAATGCTGAGTGCATTTGTATGATACAATATATCTGTCTATACTAGTATGAATAGCTGTATGGATGTTTGTAAGATGAAGCCTAGGCTTTCATCTTACATTTTATAAGCAGCCTCCTTTTTGTATTATAAGAAAACTTGCTCCACAAGAGTAAAAATTCCCATCAAACTAGTATTCTTACACATCAGTGGATCATTATAAGTTCAGTAGTTTCTGAAATTAGCAAAATAGGTACAATACATAAAGAACAATGCAGATATGTTTGGGCTTTTTGATAATGGTCAGCAAGGCAAAGGTTTTCCTCTCAATAAACTGTTGTTGTCATCAAAATGGAATATCACACCACATATACCATCAAATGCACGCAGCCAGTGATTAAAAATAGTACAACATAATAGACTGGGGTTGATCCCACTTTATACTGACTTGTATAGATATTAAACATCTACGTCTGGGGTACAAACATTAACTAGTTATCTCCTACTAGGATTATTAATGATATTTCTGTTGCAGAACATCATTGCTAACAAGTGTACAGCTCTTGACTTTGAGCAGTACATCCAAGACAACAAGACTTTGCTGCTGAATGATCCCCTAAGGGACATCTTGCTGTACCCCACTGATGATGTTTCGGTATGTATTTGAAAAATATAAATTTGACTTAGAAATATTTTGCTAATTTTGTAAATGTTTGCTAACAGCCTAGATTATAACATAACATGGCCATCATAATGACTTTAGGACCATCAGAAAGTTGGTCAGAAACATTATGTAATACGAATAAATTACAAGTTTGCACATCAGTCTGCGGATTGTTTGGTGTTAGCATGGAGCGAGGATACATAATAATAATGGTCCTGCAGGCCTACTCCAACTCCTTTTAGGCTTCACTGACCCTGGCCAATCTCAGCAATATAGTCCAGCTACTATATTCACATTGTCTGCTTGTCTTTTATGTTGATGTATCTTAAGGACCAGTTTTATTCCCAATTTTCCGATGGCACCCTTAACATATTAGTTGTTAAAAATCACTCATCCTCAGAGTGTCATGCTACCGCGCCGTTGGAGAACGGTCACCACCGCGGTACCCGACGTGCGGACTGCCTCAACTTGCCCCTTACTCACCCGACAAGCCCTGCTCAGCTATGCTTCCAGTTGGAATGTCATACATTACAAATTCAGTAACTATTCTGGCACCTATCTCAATTTACCTAGGTAAGTGAAATATATGTATATCTATAAATAATTTAGTTATCGCCAGACAAACATACAGCAGTATGTTCCCAATGGACTTACCGAAATCCCAGGAACATGCATACCAGACCACGGCAAATTACGAATTTTTTTTGTAATTTGTACAGGTGGGATTGAACTGACAGACAACCATCAGTTGTATAAGCTGAGCATCCCACTCTATATTGCAAGACCAAGCTGTTTGTCGATATCCATGGGGTATTTATTTGTATAAAACTTATGTGTCAAGAAAAAATACTATTTCTTGTAAAGCCAGGAGAAAAAGCCAGTTGGTCGTGCATGTTTATAACTCCATGGTGCAATCTCGAAACATCCTCGTTAAAATGTCATGTTTAATTTCAAAACAACGACATAAATTAAAACTGGTTGAGTGAGTGCTTTATTTTATTACCTACCATGTCGCCAATGTTCATCATTGGAACATAGATTATCTACCGCATTTATAAGAGTTCAAATCAATTTAGGTAGTAATATTTAACAATAAATAAATCATTGTAAATGGACGAAAATGATGACGAAAAAGTTTATGAATATGGTCATTTCTTTATAGACTGAATATAGATTTTTTTTATTTTTAATATACTTTTTATAAAGCGTTTTAAAAACAAACACACCGTCAATCGGCATACTAATAACGCTATCGGACGCGATTGCGTGAAATGTGTGAAAATCGTAACATAATGTTTGACCGGTCATTAGTAGCATTTACAATTATTAACATTGTTTGCATGGCAATGAACAATGTATGCTCATAAAATAGCCATATATTCCCAAGGCCGCAGTTACACTCGCATGCCTATCTGATCTGTGCGTCACATGCTAGCGGTTGCACAACGAGGGATGAAAGGATAACGACATTGAATAGCCATTTAAATGCTTAAATTTACAAAATATTATGAGAGAGCCGAGACGGACTTTCACTGATTATATTTGAATAAATTGTCAAGTTATTTAAAAAAAAACTGTATTAGATAATACGCGAGATTGTATTTATAATTCTATAGCTCATCATATAAGGTTAAAAGTGATCTAAATGTCACGACTAGAATCGGTTTTAAATGTTCTGCTGTGCAATTTGATTAAATATTTTTTGCGTTGCCAATAATATTGAATTAAGTCATAGTGCTATTATAAACGATATGACTAACAAAACATTTTTTACTATCTGATAATAACAGCGCGTGTGATAAGCCAGGATTTTTCCTGTTTCCGTATATCATAGAGCAACGTTTTAACTGTTATAGTTTTCATTAGTCTTATCGGATTTTTTTACAGACCTATAGAGAACAAGTTTCCTGAGGAGGTGTATGATATAGACGCGGAGACGGAAAGCGATAATGATGCGCACGCGGCTAAGGTGGACCTCGGCACCAAAGAAGGGCATTTGCTCAAAGGACCCGAAATCGGCTCAGATAGTATATTCAGTAACCTTGCTCCAAAATCGTTTAAGAAACGTTATTGCTCAATGGTTAGAGAGGCGGATGGCACATACATACTGGAAGTCTATAAAGATGAAAAGAAGACGGACACGAAACTTACCATTGTTATGGATTTTGTTTCTGACGTTGTTAGGGTAAGGATAATTATTTAAATCAAATTAGTTATATAGCCCAAATCAGTTTTGTATTAGGGCTCGGCTTCCAATCTAAACTAGTTTTATACCCAGTATAACTAATAGTAGGTAAGATTATTGGTCAGCATTTTTCAGGCTTCGTACGAAGATGTTGTAATGACAACCGGGACCGCCAGGGTGCGTGCTTCAGTACTGATAATGACTAAAGCTAAACATGGGCAAGACTACGGTTTCGAAACACCTGTTAGGCATGTTTTTTGTTGTATTGTCTTTTACCTGATAACTATAAGGCGCACCCTTGTGGTTATCAGTAGTTTTAGTGTCCATTATAGTTAGGCAACGAACAATTGCTAACACTTTCGTTGCGTCATGGTGTGATCTCACCTTAAATTGCTGGCATACATTTTCTAAGAAATATCTCACGTAAACAATTTTTAACACTTAGAATCCAAAACGCGGAAGATTTTGTTTCGAGCTTCGTATGACGGGTGGCAAGGGGTACACGTTCGCAGCTGAGAATGAGGAGGAGATGAATGAGTGGATCAACGCCTTCAAAGCAGCTTTGAAAAAGGACCAGGATAGCCAGGAAACGCACCAAGGCGATGAAGCATTGGATAAAGGTTGTATTCCCATATCAATTACTATGATTTCGAGAACTCATTTCAGTCAAATAGTATATTGAGCTCTCTTACTAAATATTATATGCCTCTCGCTCAGCACGCCAAATACCTAAAGAGATATATTTATGGTAAACTTTATCTCATATCAAATTCTACAAAAATAATGCATTTGAGATATCATTCCCATGGAAATTAGATTAATGACAGTTGAAATGGATTCATTAATACGAGCCTAAGAGTAGTACTCGTACTGTACCGAGATATCTTCAAAAGACGTCTTCTGTAAGGGACGCTCACTGTTTAGATGCAGACGTCTCCCTGACGGCGGAGCCGCCGCCCGCAACGTACGGCACTCTGAAGGGCCTGGAGCACAGTATGAACCCGCTGCTGATGAGGTACTCGCGAGAGACCGACATGTCCATAGCGGCCGCCCGCAACGAGTGCCGCTACCATTTATTCAGCATGCCCTACAAAAGGGCACCTTCCCCTGAACCACAGCTCGAACCGTTCAAGTAAGTATACGGGCTACATTACACATGTTATGATACTACAATACGTACGTAATTGTTGCCATGGTAATGCAATTTGTTTATGACAGCAGTTGCAATATTTTATTTCAAATTGGGTATCAATGCGTTCGAAATTTATAATAATACCAGCCCTTTTGTGCCACTGTTGGCCACGGACCTCCCACCAATGCGAGGGGCATTAGGCCATAGTCCACCACGTTAGCCAAGTGTCTGTTGGCGGACTTCACACGTCTTTCCAGATTTTCTCTCAGATATGCAGGTTTTCCTTCGCCTTTTTAGCAATGATCATGGTTGAAAATGAGATTCCCACATGAAATCCAGTAATCCCGCAGGTGCGAGCACCGGCTCGCGCGAGGATCGCCGGTTCGGGTTTTTGAACCTGCCATCCTCGTCACCGAGGCAAGCGTTCTACCTACTTGGCTATCAAATATGGGAATCCCCACTCAATCAATGCGACCATCTAATTGTGTGTCATGCGCCATTATGTAACGAAAGCATACAAAGAAATTTCCACCATCACATCTATGGCTCACATTTAAATTTGACCTTTGTTACAGAGAACACTTTGGCCAAAGAATTTTGCTCAAATGCGAAAGCTTAAAGTTTAGGTTACAAGCGCCGATAGATGGCGATAAAGAGCTCTTGTGTCAAGTGGAGCCGTACTACACGTACCTGGCGCTGTACGACGCGCGCAGCGGCAGGAAGCTCACGGAGAACTTCCACTTCGACCTCAACCACGACGCCGTCGCCGAACTAGTCAAGGACACGGAGTGCACGAAGTCATTAGTCGAGAATTTTAGTTACGATGTTAAGTTAGACGTTAATCAGATACCGGATGAATGGTTCAGATCGAAGAAACAGGTATGGCTACATTAAATCTCAATAAACTTTATTTAGAATATTTTGTGGAACATGCTCTAAGATTGATGCCCGATTCGTTATATACAGTGTGATTCAGTTAGTGTATACTAACCCGTAAAACCGCGCTTCTTCGTAAAATTTCGAAATGATAATTTAAATGCTCACATAAAATCACAATTGTCATTTTGTTGGGAACAAAATTATTATTTTTTTATCGACGTCGATATTCAGACTTTACATAATGATTACAAATGCGCTAAACACACAGGTTTAAAGGTCAGTATACCATTTTGGAATCACCTTTATATTGACATTGGTGTGTATGTTACAGGCATAAAGACATTTTTTTTTGGCACACCCTAATATAATAAGGACATGAGAATATATTTTGTGTTTGTATTTCAGGCAGTACTTTCGATCAACAACCCCCACCCGGATTTATTCGTTGTGGTGAAAATAGACAAAATACTCCAGGGCCACGTCAGCCAAGTGCTCGAGCCGTACCTCAAGGCCACCAAAGATCCGCGGCTAGGGCTGAAAGTCCACAAAACCGTACAGGCTTACGCTAACCGCGTGGGAACATATAGGATGCCTTTTGCTTGGGCAGCGAAACCTTTATACAAGTAAGATTTCCGAAATTTACAAACAAGCTGACGTAGTTGTGCGATGCGGGAGTGGGTGGCTGGCCCTCACACCTACCTCAGCCCCAAGTCTGCTAACACAATCGATTCATTATCGAACAGCAATCGCATAGTAACTGTCACCTTTGGCAGATAACCCATACAATATCTGTCAAAAGTGACAGTTACTATGCGGTTGCTGTTCGATTATGAATCGATTGTGTTAGCAGACTTGGTACCCTGAGGAAGCGACTTAAAAACAGTCGATATAATTGTCTATTTCATTCTAGAATGTATTGTAACGATTTGGACACAAGTGCCGAGTTTCCTGCTATATACCGTCAGGAGCCGAATAAGATGTCCGATGACGATCTTCTAAAGACATTATCGGACTACCGCAAATCGGAGAAGATGGCGAAGCTGAGTGTGGTACCTGGCTGGCTCAGTATTAACATACAGCAATGTACCGAACAGATATCGAGTAAGCATTTTCGTACAATGTTTAAAAATACAAGTTACTCTCAGAAACATTGGTGACTTGATAAGATATGGAGGAAAACATTGTGAGGAAACCTGCACGTATGAGAGAATCCGACCGGTTTTCAACATTTATAAAGTCCGCTTAACTGCAATGGGCGAGATAGGTCGACTTTGGTCTGAATCACCCTCATTAAGAGGTGCCCCATAGTAGGATATACAAAGGGCTAGTTATCATTATAATAAGCAACTTTATGGCATTATAACTAAAGCGTTTGGACCTTGTTACGGGCCTTCCCAGATGCAAGAGCTCTGCCTGCGCGCGAGTTGATTTAGTCACTAACTATAGTGTTCACCTTATTATATTCTCTGCTTCTTTTGGAATTTCGAAATCAGAATATCAGCGGTTAAACTGGCATTTACAAAAGTAAATTTCTTTGCAGATTCCATGACAAACTCATACGCCGCCTTGAAACCGTTCCCCCTGCCCCCCACTTCGCCGCTCACCGTAGAGCTCGCCACTCTGAACGTGGAGGCCGAGCAGCCGTACGCCGCGTTCGTACACCATCTGTACGTGCGTCCGGTGGCACTCAACTTCGAGTCGCAGAAAATGTTCGCCAGAGCGAGGAATATCGCTTGCTCTATTGAGTTGAGAGACAGTGATACGGGCGATAATAAACCTTTGCAGGTGAGCATGACAATACGGTAGTTGACTTTTATGGATTTTTATCGGGCCATGTGCCCGATTGTAATATTTAAAAAAATGCTTTTTCATACAGACATTGGCTCTCCTTTTGTCCTCTTTGAATTTCCAAAAATCCCGCCTTAGTACACCTCTAATGAGAAAATACCCAATTTCAAATCTCTAGGTCCAGCGGTTTAGGCTGTGATTTGTCTCTCAGTCAGTCAATGCTAATAATTTATATATAGTATATATAGTAGGTACTTCTCTTGTTTGTCACATTCAGTCATAAGTATTATTATTTTATATCATCAGATACACAATATATTTTTAAAGTAATGTTATAGTAAGTATGAACATAATTGCCGTTTGGTAATAGCAAGTGCTGTCTTTTTCTACCGCACAAGCGCTGGCTTATGGCTGTGACGTCACAACGCCTATAGCTTTATACTCTACTGCGTCTTTTCTGATCGGAAACTTTGTACCTTTATCATCTTTCAGAGTTATTCCGAGATTTTTTTTTTACAAATTTAAAAAAGGAAACTTGACTGGACTTATCTTCATAGACATCATAGTGATATATCCATTGGTTGTGTTCCAGGTTGTATACGGTCGGTACGGCATGACGAGCCAGTACCGGTGTTCAGTGCTGCATCACAACGCGAGCCCGACGTGGAGCGACGAGGCCAAGATCCGGCTCCCCGCCACCGTCACCCCGCAGCACCACTTGCTATTCACCTTCCACCACATCTCCTGCGATCTCGCTAAGAAGAATGACGCTAACGTCGAAACTTGTATCGGGTAAGGTGTACATCCTTTCTAGCCTAGTTGTTACAAGGGCTGTTCTCGATACCGAAAGGTTCCATGTTCGTTTCTCACACTGGCTTTTACACTATTGTCGTGAGCTCACTACTAGCGCCAGCTTAGTGGAGAGATTATTGTGACTATTAGTAGTGTTTATGGCACACTATAAACAATATTTAAAAAAAAAACTTTAATTACTCTATTGATTTCTTATATTTACGCGAATACTACACATTGAAATAAAATTATTTTTTTTATTTTTACGTTCCCGACGTTTCGGCTGCTTTACAGCAACCATGGTCACGGGAGGACTGAGGTGGTAGATTTAATTACTCTACACTACACCCTTGATATGCTAACGCAATTGGAGAACCACTTGACTTTTTAAACTTTATGGCTTCCATCCTTTGGTCTATAATTGAAAAGACACATGATATTTACGAACTAATCGGAGTCCAAATTAAAGTGATACATGAAGTATGACCCTATGACGTATTAAACCAAAAGTCCTTATATCAACAACACCTAAATATAGCACCTGCGAAAAATTTGGTACAATATTGAGCTTCGGTCGCATGTCGTCACATACATTGACGTTTCAGACTATATCTCTTGAAATGTGCTCTTTGATCTAGCAGTAATGGATAACTACGTAGCAAAGTGTGCTCTAAGCACCATTTTTCAGTTCTATTAACAGAGCTTTGATTCCAATTTTAACGACAGTCAGTAGGTAGACTATATAAAATTGGAATGACTTGTTTCAGGTATGCCTGGGCCCCTTTACTGAAAAACGACAAATTAATCGACGAGATTGTAAACTTACCTATTGCGACGCATTTACCTTCCGGGTATTTGTCTATTCAACCACTCGGACTTGGCAAAGGGGTACGTATAAACAACTTAATCAGTCCCTGTTTACAGACAAACTATACTCGACGACGAATGTATCAGGGATTCCCAAACTATTTTGACAAATAATAAATGATTTTATTTTGGGAATCCTTGCTCTAAAATATCCGTGAACACAACCCTGTAATGTTTCACTTTTGATTAACCCTAAGTCTGATAACACAATGAGTAAATTGGAATAACTGATAATCCCGATGCCATTGGTCGTGTCCAGACCGATCGCTAAGCCTCGCGAAGCTGGCTCGGGCAAATGCCGTGCGCGCTGACAGGGAGACAAATGACAACGCTCGCCAGAGGCAAATCCTTACGCCATCTCAACCCAACCCTGTTATTTTTATTGGGGTCAGGTTGCGCGCGACATGTGCGCGAACCAAGTTACGAGACGCCAAGGGTTGCTTCGAAGCGATCATTGACATTCAACTACTATTTATTAGTCGATTTTGTCTGTAAATTTTGGCATGAGATGGTGATCTTCACGTCAGTGTTAGAATCCTGTAAGAAACATAACAGAAATCTTAAGTAATCATCTTTCATAGAACACTGGACCGGAAGTAGTATGGGTGGAAGGGGAAAAGCAGCTATTTCGTTGCCAACTAGTCCTGGACTCCACGGTGATGACTCGAGACCCCCACCTTCACAACCTGTTCGCACAAGCTGAACGGCTGATCAAGTCCAGCTCACCCCCCACTTCCCCCTCCCCTCCACCCTGGAATGACGTGTGCAATGCTTTGAAGGCTGCGCACGCGATCAAACTAAGCTCGCTCGTTGCATTCCTGCCGACTATAATGAATCAACTTTTTGAGCTGATGGTAAGTAATCCGAAAGTTTTATTCTTACATACGTCTTTAATTTTCTCCTTTTGGATGTTATAGCAGCAGCTGTTCTGATAAAGATATATGTAATACGATATTTTTATTCACAGACAGTTGAAAAAAGTTACACTCAAGACATGGGTTACCAAATAGTGAAGCTGATTGTACATTTTGTGCACATGATACACGACTACGGACGCAAGGACTTGCTCGACAGCTACGTAAAGGTGAAGTAAAAGCAACTTCCAGCTTTATCTTTTTCTGATACGGTGACGTAAGCATCTTCCATCCCAATCACACTACAGATTTCACAAATTTGAATTACAATGACAGCATGCTTTCTTGATGACATTGCGATTACATTTAAAAGTTCTTGCTGACCTTGCAGGGCATTAACGTAAGCGTGTTCCATCTCGCTCACCACAGGTTTCGTAAATAATAATGACAGTGACGGCATGCTTTTTCGAGGTACGAAGATCTTCCAGCCAGGCGGGTGGTATGCCTGACGGGGCGGCTATGCCCCGACGGTTATTGTCAGGATCTTGTATATATGTTACTTGCTCCAAAAACTCTTATAGCGCGATTCAGGATTGTGACGTCAATTGTCTATTGTACTGAATGCGTCTGCAGTGCCATCTGCGTAGCTTGTGGTGCGGTTGAAGTGGTCGCTACAGTACTTATCAATGTTGTTATTTCTGTGCATATTTTTAACCGACTTCAAAAAGGAGGAGGTTCTCAATTCGGTTGTATTTTTTTTTTATTTTTTTTTTTATTTTTTTTTAACAGTATGTGTTCAACTGTGTGGAGTTCAAGCTGCACACAATGTTGACGGCGCCGCTGCATCTGTTCGTGGATCCGAACCAGCCGGACTTTCTGCTTGGCAACAAGTTCATGCAGTATTCCAGCTTCTTCTTCGACATCATCATCAAGAGCATGGCCCAGTATTTGATTAACACTGGACGAATTAAGGTAAGTGCAAATACATCTCGGTGTCCTCTATGATAGTTATTACTATAAAATTCAGTGTATATTGGGTATATTAAATCGTAGGTACTAAATACATAGCAACGATTTTCGAAATATCAAACATAATTTCAAAAATATACCTTCAAATTTTTTAAAAGCTATACCGGAAAGAGATTGGGTCGCGTTCTTTTTCTGGCCCACGGGCGCTGACTTATAGCGCTGATGTCAGATGCTAGTAGCTCTATACTATTTTAATATTTTATGATAGGATTATTTAAATGGGTGTATGTTTTAAAATATTAAGGTTATTTAAAAAAAATACCATTAGTAATTATAATAACCATAAGTTTATTAATTTTATTTAATAAATTGTGCAATGCGTACATTAATGCGTGTCTGCATAAAATTATATTTCATTGGAAAATTTTATTTGTAGATGTCCCGAAATGAAAGGTTTCACGGTGATTTGCTTGAGAACATTGACAAGTTAGTATCGACGGTTGAGCCCTCGTACATACTGCAACAGCCGATGCAAACTCATATATTTAACAAGAATCTCGCCACATTCCTTAAGGTAAACATTAATTTGGAGCATGTTACCTTTATTTCTTTGTAAAAACCACATTAATTATAAATTTTCATTCCAGTCTTGCTTGTCATTCATGGATCGCGGCTTCGTGTTCCGTCAAATAAAGAAATACCTCGAAAAATTTAAGGCCTGCGATCCGAAGGCTTTGTTTGATTTCAAGTTCACATTTCTACAAACGATGGCATCTCATGAACATTTCGTACCGTTCAACTTACCGTTGCAAGCGAATAAACTCACTAGAGAAGGCGATGAAGGTAATATCTCCACATTCTCCAAAACCGAGCTAATAAAATAAATATTTAAACATGTTGGGAGTCGATTGATATGATTTGATTTGTGTGTGCAGATCCTTCCAGATTGAAATTGACTGAGGATTTCATTATGAGACATTTCCTCGCAGGGATTCTACTGAAACAAGTAAACAGTTTATATGCATTATATTTTTTTATATAACAGATTATAAATATTTAAATAAACTGGAAGCGGCTTACGATATTAATCAATATCATTGGTAACGTGAGATAACTTTCTGCCATCCCGCATCCCGCTCACACAATAGATTCCATGAATAAGAATGACAGTAACCGCATGCTTACTCGATGATGTCAAGATACAATAACAAGTTCCTGCTTACCCGACCAATAACTAACATCTCAATTATATTTACAGGTTGAACAATCTCTTCGCGAAGCCCCGCAAAAGCGTCGAACAGCGCTGAGTGTGTTACGTGCCCTACTCACCAAACATGAACACGACGACCGGTATCGAAGTCGGCAGTGCCGCGCCAGGCTGGCGTACCTATACTCGCCGTGGCTTACCATCGTATTAGGTAATACAAACTACCTTTTCATAGCCTCATACCAATTGGTATTAGGGTCATCATCCAGTTTCTGAGGTCCAATGAATAGGACTGCTGCTGGGTTATTTTAATTCTGTCGATCAACTCAAACGTAATCGAAAACTATCGATACGGATTTTCGCAAACGCTATATAAATTCTTCGTAAATGCAATACCATCTTTCCAAAATTTTGAACTGTCATCCGACTGCTGTACTAATACGCTGTAATAATACCAGCCCTTTTTAATGTCCCACTGCTGGGCACGGGCCTCCTCTCAATTCGAGGGCTATTTAAAAGCCTTTTGCCAACTCGTCGAGAGCGACATCGACATCGAATATTTCTCGAATCTGATATCCATTTCCTATTATTTAAAATATTTGATAATTTTTTCATCTTATATTCTACCGGCCAAATGACTTTTCAAACTCTGTTGTTGCCAAATCATCGACAAAACACGGGCCCATAATGTTTTAAATAGTGAATAGAGTAAAGTGAACCCAACTCGTAACTGTAACCTTTATATTCCACAGATAACGCACACCGCCTTGTAACGAAAGAACTAGCGAGTCCATCAGTCGAGAACGGCCACGACAAAGTAGACGGTGATGTCACGAATGTGGCGGTGAACCCGATCCTCAGTAGTACGCAGAAGGAGGTCGTATCAGCCAGCAGCACCCCTCGAAGAAATAGGCTAACATTACACTTTGATCATACGCCTGTGAGAAATTCCACTCATTTCAAGGAACCACCGAACATTCAAACCATGTATGTTAAAGGTATGTATAAATATAGAGGAAAGTATCTACTAGATTTGACACTCCCTGTGTGTATGCAATAAACATACGTGTTACATCTAGTATAACTTTAGCTGCTTGTGTTTGGGTTGTGTTATTTTGTGAGGTGTGGTGAGACAATAAGATTGGGTTTCGAATTTGTTTCTAATAAAAATGGTAGATAGTTTTGTTATCTTTTAAGATTGTATGTCAATGAACTTATGTATTAGATTTAATAATAATAATACGAACTCTTTGAATGTCCCACAAGCATCCTATCAATATGACAGGGGTTAAGGCCATTGTCCACGCTGGCCCAGTGCGGGTAGGCAAACTTCACATGTCTTAGATACTAGTTTATTATTGACTAGCACTTTGCATGCGTGGACTTGACGTTGACGCGTTCTATACAGTTTTCAGCGCAATTTTCTAGATGTTGAATTTTAACAACTTTCACCATCATTCATTAATTCATTCAAAGCCGCCTCGTGGCGACTTAAGACACAATTTATGTGGCTACCCCGCATAATTCCATTTCCCGAGATAAGAATAATCCTATACGTTGACTCGTGTTAGATATCAATCAACATGCCAAGTTTCGTCGAAATCTGTCTTGTATATTACCCGTGACTTCCAATCAGACAGACAAACACAGAGTTCCAAAAATGACAGAATCGTCTTCTGTGTCGATTATAATCCCCAGTACGACAACGTTACGGTATTATCTTAATATATATAAATTACGTGTCGCGGTGTTTGCCCGCTATGGACTCCTAAACTACTTAACCGATTTAAATTAAATTTTGCACACTGTGTGCAGTTTTATCCAACTTGAAAGATAGGATAGTTTATATCTCAATTTATAATCGCAAATGTTTAACTATACAAATATTTCCTAGAAATAATGTATATGGCAAAACAACGTTTGCCGGGTCAGCTAGTAATAATATATTTATGATTCAGCTATTGCCATTATCTGTATAGATGTCACACACAACACGTCACAAAGCTCAATAGAGTCTGTATCTACGATGTCCGGGGGTGACTCGCTTCCCAGGAACATGGGTCGGCTAGATCTGACCGAAATCGGCGATCAGGTCAATAGGTAAATGGCGTGTGATAATGCAGTTTAATATTAAACCCTATGTGTATTCAATTAACTATCGTTTTCGTGTGTATATAGGTTTGGTGTAATGTCCGCTGATGAGGTGCGCGATGTGCTTTTGTGTTTCCTGTTTGTGTTAAAGTATTTGGACGACGAAAAACTTGTGGATTGGTGGAGAACACAGACGCAGGCGCAACATCAATCTTTCTTTAATGTACTGGAGTAAGTTTACTTACCCAATATCTTCTGCAAATGTCATTTTATAAGGAATTATAGTATCCATCCATAAAAATAATAATCCTGCTGTTTAAAATGTACCTAATAGAAAACATTCACACTAAAAGAATGATTGCATATTTTTAGGATATGCGCGGAACAATTCCAATATGTAGGTAGAAAGAAGATCTTGTCTGATATGAAAGCCACCACCCCGGATTGCAATGGCAAACTGAAGCCTGTAAAGGCTAGGACGTTGCCGGCCAGGATGAGCCCGCCTGACTTCTCGAAGGAACCACCCATAGTAGTCGAGAAGAACAATACCGTAAATAGAGAGAATCTTGTCAATCCCTCTGTTACTACAGGTTCGTCATAATACTGCTTGCTTTCTCCTGTCAAATGCAATGTAATGGGAAAATTAAAACCCCTAATAAAAGATTATGAATCTTATGAAAAAGTAACTAAGATCCATATTTTAACTAGATCCTTATACAATTAAAAATAAAGTTTAATTTTCTACCACAACATTTATTTCTATGTACTAATTGCAGAGGTGCTAATTCCCTTCTTTCACGTTTTAGAATTAGAAGCTATAGCAGAGAATACGGTGTTATCCGCCAGTTGCCTAGCAACAGAAGTGGGTCTCATAATAATAGACCGCACGTGCTTATTCATGAAGAACTTGAGCGCGGCTGAGGGCGCGGCCGCGAAGCCGTACATGAAACTGTTGCTGTACCCACAAAGTGAAACCCTCTATAAACACTTGTTTGCTGCATTAAGAGCCTACATTAATCAGTTCTCTGAGACACTGTTTGAAGGTGAGCTACTTTAATAACCTTTACTTGTCTCATATTATTGTCATTATAGCTACCATGGATTGATGCCAATTCTGTTGTCTACAAATTACATCTGAACAAAATGTTACCTCTTACTAGCATGAGAGGGACGGCGCTACATTTATTTTGAGCGAGTTTCGTTTGGATGGCAACAGCCGCAATGCGCCAGGCAATTTGGGTATATAAACTGTGGGACTCTAGGTAGACATGCTCGACTCTGACTTAAGACTCAATATTGAAGAACCAATCGCTTTACAGTTAGATATCGTAATAAATTATCATCAATACGCCGAAGAAAAAGTCCCTATAGTTTTAAATGGCTTTACAAGGGGAGAGGCTTTTCAACGCCATCAAAATTGCAACGTGGGAGCGAGGTCATTGACCAGCGCTAACTCGAATCCTGTACAATCTTTAATTGATGTGTAGGTGGCAGCACAGTATGCGGTGGCGTGGTAGGTGCGGTTGTACGTCTGTGCGAAGCGCGTGCGGCGTGGTTGCGGCGCGAAGCCGCAGCCGCCCTGTACCTGCTGATGCGAGCTAACTTCCAGCACGGCCCGGGCGGTGATCTCACGAGGGTGCATCTTCAGGTACAATTATCCTTATCTGTTGATTCTTATGTAAACATTCAAGTCTCCTTGTGACGATATCAACGGAATGTTAGTGCTGAGGCTAATAATATTGAAAATCATTTCAGCTTTTAAAGATCCTTTACTTAAGTTACCCCTAGACTTAGTTGAGTTTTACAGTGCAGGTGGCAATCGCTTAAATATACGTAGCACCCAAATCAGAGTAGAATGGAAGCCGACCCCTATAATGATAGGGGGTTTATCTAAAGATTCGCAGGTTGAATTCTATTTTTTTCTGTCATAGGTCATCATGGCAGTATCAAAGCTACTAGATAATTCCACTGCACTGAATTGTAAACGCTTCCAAGAATCTCTCTCCGTGATCAACTGTTTCGCGACTGGCGACAAGGCTATGAAAGGAACGGGTAAGTGACCCAACTAATCTACTGCAAGGGGAACTATTAAGAAATAAACTACAAGGGGTTGCTAGAGTTGCATATACCCTGATGGTGTTAAGTACCTGTGCCATAGAGAGGTGAGTAAATTTTCCATAAAGCTGGTATTCGCGTTGACAGCTGATTGCGGGAGTCCTCCTGTGACGTCACGCTCGTAGCAGGGTTCCGAATTGCGTTTAGTTGCACCTTGACACAGACTGTGCGCTATTACTTCACAGAAGATTTAAATAAGGAATCACACCCATACGTCTGCGCTTGCGCTGAATAGCGTTTAACTTGTCAGTGTGTGTGTTATTATGATGGGAATAATGTGTTATTGTCCAGGGCTGTCGGGCGAGGTGGCGGAGCTGATGCGGCGCGTGCGCACCGTGGTGGGCGCGCGCGCGCGGCTGGCTGGCGCGGCCGGTATGTACCCCCCGCACTAATTTCGTTATATAATCTTACTTCTAGAGACCTTATTATACTATACTATACGTGACGACTTACGCGACATTGCGCGTCCATTGAATGAGCTCAATATTACAGTCGTGAGACAACTGAACCGTGCAATTGAAGGTGCAAAGTTTATTGGTGATTGTCTGTACTAAGCTGTTATGATATGTATTATGCCTTACTGCGTCGTAAAACAGGTTGAAAACACTTCAACCAAACCCAAAACCTGTAATAAAATTGGTATTATGTTAGGGGCTTCTTGGGGGTGTAGATTGAACTCCAAATTTATAAAGGAATTACTATAAAAATGGATTGTATTTGTAACTTTCTATAAACTTGGGGTGTCTGTATAATAACAATATCTGCCGTTTTAATGTCCCACTCTTGGGCTCGGGCCTCCCATCAATGCGAGAGGGGATAAAGCAATAGTCCGCCAAAATGATAAAAGGGATAGACTGGATTGATTAATTGATTTTGAATTGATTAATTGATTGGATTTGGGGTCGAGTCACCTTCGTCCGTAGGAGAATTAAGTACCCTCGAGATACCCTACACGTGACCCTGGGTGGTGCCAACCAGGGACAACTCTACTGGTGGTAGGCTTCGGCCGTGGCTAGTCACCACCCACTGAACAAAGCCATGTCGCCAAGCGGCCTAGCCGTGTTCCGGCATGATTTTCGGTGCTGCCATTCATGGATGGCGGGTCAGATCAGTTGCGCTGCATGTGCCTAGTGAATGTAGCGTCTCTATCTACTGCCGCCTTCCTACCTAGGCAAGTATGCTCCATCGTAGATCTCATCGTCACTTACGATCAGGTGAGATCGAGATCAAATACTTGCCTATAATGTAATAAAAAAAAAATTGGCGTGCGGTGCGCAGGCGCCGGCAGCGTGCACCTGGCGGAGCTGCAGCACGCGCTGGCGGCGTCGTGCCGCGCCACGCCGCGCCTGCGCCACGCGTGGCTGGCCACGCTCGCAGAACACAACGTCCGGCAGGGGGACCACGACGAGGTCAGTGACCTTTATATAACATATTTTCTATTGAAATAAAACTATTTTTAAGGATTCTATCGCGTTTATTTTTTATTTTTACGTTCCCTACGTTTCGGCTGCTTTACAGCAACCATGGTCACGGGAGGACTGAGGTGGTTGACGTCCTAGTGTCATAGTTTGACATATTTTCTAGTCGAAAATTTCAAATACGTGTGATCGTAACATTTGAGATTTATATTAAAAATATATATTTATTTTTAATTTAAGTAATAGATAGATAGATAGTAAGGTTTTCTATTATATTTTTATTTCTATTTTCGTTGTACATGATTACACATTTTTTTTAAATAAGCAGTATTGTCCAATAGATTTATATACCGTGACTAGATGACCCGGTGTACTTCGTATCACCTTTCTAACGACACTCCTCATTACTTGACATTGGCAAAATACCCGCTAAGTTGTGGGTGAGGCCATTTGGTAACGTATAATGGTGACAGAATGACAGATTACCTTTCGTTTGACGTTCGACGGACCAACTGACAGTCAGAAAAAATAAAGCACAATAAAGACTTGAAAGATCGCAGCTAGCGATAAGACCGCCCACTGTACACTGTACCTATGTATTAATACCATATAAAATGTTTATGAAATCGGTGTACAATAAAGAGTTATCTAATCTAAAGACTTATTTTTCGTCCTTGCAACTTTTCCCCATTCCCCTCACCGGGTAAACCTTCCCCGGGCTTCGACAAACATTTCAAAACCAAAATCAGCTAAATCGGCCCAGCCGTTCTCGAGTTTTAGCGAGACAAACGAACAGCAATTGATTTTTATTATATAGATTCAGAAATGGTACACTAAGCATTGAACCTGCTCTTCTTAAGCGTATTCTGACTTCACAATATGACTACAAATGCTCTAAAGAAGCCCTGGTTCGAGACTTAGTATACCCTTTTCGAAACACTCTGTATAATTATGCATTAAAAAAATATAGTGAACAACCCTATTAGATACATTTTCAGTTTAATTCATGCATATTGTTGAGATAACGTCTTTGATTTGACAGGCCATGTGCTGTCAACTCCACATAGCGGCCCTCATGGCTGAGTATCTGAAACTACGAGGTACCTTAACGTGGGGCGCAGACGCATTCACTGAAATCTCGCTGAACATACCTCGCGATGAAACCGGCCTCAAAATCGACGAAGGCAAGTAAAACAAATTCCATAATACCAATACTACACTTTATTATTAACGATACAAAGTCCAGTTTTAATTACCACAGCCTAATCCGTCGTTACGATCGGAAGCACTAAAACAAAAAACCTATAATTTTATTATTAGCTATGTAGTAGGAACCAGTTCACAGTCTGCACTATAATTATGTGTTATGGTATGTTTAATTAACTCTTTGAAAGTGTCAAGAGGACAGAATGCGTTGCATCCTGGTACTTCCATAAGTCGAGGTTCGGCTGAGTCGTCATCCCAATAATATATCTGTAGAATAAGAGAATAAGATATATAAGCTAGCATTAGAGCAGAACAAGTCTAGAAGGAGCGCATCATACTGTAGATAAGTCCAAATATGAAGCGTGTAACATAATCATTATTCGTCGGACCCATTAGTCACGTATTCGTCACAACAAAGTATAGAATCCGCCGTCAATTGTTTACTTTAGGTCTTTGATGTAGAGCATGGTCAAGCGCATGAAAGTTTTTTAACTTTTCATCACTTAATACGTGTACATACACATATAATATTGTTTCATACAGTTCAATAGATCTGGAACAACCACTTTTCACCATTCATTTGGTAACTGACTAGCGATAATCTAGATTAAAGAACTCGACTTTATTTCTTTACCAGAAACGACAAAATAATAATAATAATATAACGTGACAAGTACTGTGTTAGCCAAACGCTCGCTAAATAGCAGTTCCACAAATACTTGTGTGATCGTCATACGTCGCGATTATTTTATAATAATCCAGACCAAAATGGTATTAATACTGAGATTTGTACCGATTTATCAGCGATATACGCAATAACATACGATACTTGCATCGTATCACTATCACTATAGTATCGCTTCACTTACTTTGAAACCAAACCTCTGTCCATCCGAGATCACTTTCTGATCATGACTCGACTTGGGTGTGGGGTGTCTTTCGTGCAACTCAAATAGTAGCGCCGCGCCCGGGTCCGGCAGGCGCGGTGGTGGCGCCACGCACGCGGCCAGCAGCGCCGCGACCGACACCGGCGTGCCCGTCCGGACCACTAGCCGCAGTTGCGACTTGCCTATCGCATTGCTTGTAGCCTCTTCTATTATTTGCTGAAGTAATGCTCCTATGTAGAAAATTAAAGTTAAATCAACAAAACAGGACGGAACATGGCCTAATCCCCCTCGCATTGACGGGAGGCCCGTGCTCAACAGTGGGCATTAAAAGGGCCTGCTTTGAGTCGCATTAATAGTTAATGGTAGGGGCACAGACTGGCTGGGTGAATCACATAAAGGGTATTTAAATAAAATAACAATGCCCACGGAACTATCAAATGCCGCACTAAAATCAATCGTGGTTTTATGGACTAAAAACTATCCCATTTACTAGTGGCGTATTTTTTTTAACAAAACACTGCCAAAGAAGTTGTTCCATCTGCGGCTAGCGACAGTTAATTACATAAAAGCAAATTAATATCACTTTTAACTTCTTAGAAATACGACTTCAAATCGAACGTAACGGAGGAGCAGGCTAATTGACCGACTTTTATGGCTTAACTTAAGTTATCCACTCCAAAGATTTACTAGTAGATGTAAGAAATTAGGAAAAAAAAGTAAGTGTTGTTTTGAGCTTGAAGCATGAGAAAAAATATTACCATATATGGGCTTTGTCTTTGAGTTTTGTTATGCTTTCGCTAGAAGAATTTGATAGAATAACAAAGAAAATATTATATGCTACTTTTATTCTCGCAAGTTAGCTAGAAACAAGATGCGAAGGATATTAAACGGATTTATCCTTAAAGATTTTGGAGGTTTTTGTTCATACAGAACCAGTATTTTCGGTTTTTTATCTAGACCTCGGTAATTCCAGACAGGATTATCGCTAACATGTCCTTGACATTTCATGATTTAGTCCATCCATAGACATGTCCAAGTTAGGTATATCTTCCTAATGTGATATTTGACATTTTAAATAGGTTAATTGTGCAAAAAACCTAAGTTGCACCTACATGTATAATAATACGATATTCTTTAAGGTCAAGGTTAATTATTAATTACTATTCAAAACATATGTTATTTCACGAAACTCATTTTGAGCGGTTACCGCAAAAATAGCATACAAATAAGCTATTGATTTATTAAAAAAACGATTCTTACGGATTTTATCGCGTTTATTTTACGTTTTTTACGTTCCCGACGTTTCGGCTGCTTTACAGCAACCATGGTTACGGGAGGACTGAGGTGGTTGAAACGGGGTACCCTCATATTTAGTTGTTGCTTGCGATCTGATCTACGCAGAAAGTGCTCACAGTGTCTTGAGGTCTTGCAATGGGGCGCTTGGTTTTGGATTTAATAATATTAATGACTGGATCCCAAGTCGGTGGTAGTATTTATTTATATTATATTACTAAAGAATGAGTAGCAAATCTGACATTTATGTAAGTACTTGTCTTAGTGCATTGCCGATGTCGGTAAAAGTATTACCTAACTTCTCTCTCACGCGCTGCTATCTTCCACTCTCAATTCTCACTCGCTGCGCACGTACCACACTAAACACCTGGTACTCTGGTATGATGGACTTGACTGAAGTGTAGGTTGGTACCTTTGTTGACCGCAAGATCGTGAGGAATGTCGCTACCAGTCGTGGAAATAATTATTGGGTTATGGATTTCATTTTCTTACCTCCGCTGAGTTTCCTAAGTAAATTATTATGAAACATCATCGAATACTCCAGCCTGGCAACGTCCATAAGTTTTCTCTTGACGTGTTTGGCCCATTTCGGACTGGCTACTTTGATATCGTCCTATGGAAATTAAAATATAATCATCAAACTAGTTTAACATGGTACCTTAGTTTTCAAATCAGTACGGTTAGAAAATGTATTTTTTTTTGAAAATAATGAATACCTGTATTAAGAATAAATTATTTAGGTAGTATGCTTCTTGCGGCGTGCTAAAGTTGGTGTTAGTCATTTGAGATATTTTGTGAAACAAATCCTTGTAGGGCAACAACAGCCCTTCTTCTATGAACGCGTCAAGTATCCTCTGCTTTTCCTGCTTGTATCGTGGACAGTTCTCTTCGAAGAGGAGCTGAAAACACAATGTTAAAACTGTATCGTTATTATGTTTTTTTTTTCAATCTTTTCAATATAATGTAGGGCAATTCTTACGTAGTCATCGTCTCTATTTGGATAGGTGTAAGGCACTGGTTGCCACGTCAGTGTGTCGTTCCACGTCTGCTCCTCCGGCGGAGGCCACAGACCCGCCGCTATCAGTAGGGCTGTCATCTTACTCAGCTCTGTGTCCGACACTATAACTATACTGTTCTCTAAAAAATTTAAACACCGGTTGAACATTAAATTACTTAATTACGAGGTACTTTTCAATTTACATAGCAGAATTAAAAAAAAACCCGTTCTGGCACTCATAAAAAAACATCAAAACATTATCACAATAAGTACGAAATTAAACTCAACTAGAACAGATAATAAAATATTTACCGCTCACGTAGTAAGGCCCCAAAAAGTTGTTATATCTTTTTCTAAGTAATGCGCCCATTTCGAATGTCAGCATTTTCCCTTCCTGGAATATAAATATGTAGTTTTAAATCGTCAAATATATAACAATGTCAGCTCCCCTCTCGAATGCTATTCTATTAGGTATGTGTCGTGCGACAAGCAATAAATCATTATTAGTGGCTGACGGCGAACTGCGCCTGCGATGACGTCTCGCTCTCGTTTAGATCAGCTCGCGACCTTCGGCTATTGGGACTCCCTCCCGATTCGGACCGGGAAGCGGATGCTTTGTTATAAAAGCATTACTCTTGAAATGTCCTTCCGCACTAGCCCTTAACGATAATTCCTGACGTTCATTGTCACGGCTGTGACAAATATGTACTGTGTCGCTAATATTTATACATATGTCGCCGTGAAGAAATATGTATACACGTCGTAAAGATTGAATATTATATGTCGTATGTTGCGCATGATTTGTTTAGCAATTATAATCGGATCGCGGGATAACTTTTCTGCGTTCTTTGTCAATGGGTAACGTAATGATGCACTACAAGGACATGATAACCAAGTGGGCTTTTGTTACACTACCAATAGTATTGTCAGTCCATGTTAGAGGAGCGCCGGCGCATATAAGTAATCTATATGCAGTATTACCATTGAGAGTGATGTAGTATTATGGTTTTGTGTGTGTGTCAGAAGCGATTTGTTACGGACGACGGGTAGGTACCTAAATTAATGAATCGAGGAAGTATGACAAAGCGCCCTATTGTTGTTCGCTGACCATCGTCTCTTGTGGTTCACATGGAATATATAGTATACTATTTTATAGGCCCTTGATAAATGCATTAAAATTATGACAAAAATGTTGTAACATAAATAAACACACCAACTGACACGGTGTCCTATTATTCGGGAGTAAAACTGAATCTGGATGAAAACGGTAAAATTATTAGTTCCTTCCCTATGCTTAGATGAGCAAGCTTAGATTATCAATTTACGTTACATTATACATACATCCTATTAACTTTATATCAATATTATGAAATTTTAAAGTTATCGATAAAAGTCGTTCATGAATTCCTAAACATTCACCTTAGCTTCACGCTTTTGAGCGGCTTATATCAATAATAGACTAGCCACATTATGTTTAAAGTAATCTAACGCTATTCGCGACGGCTAAGTTCCTGAAAATTCAGTAAATATCTTGGCATTGAAATAGTATGCACATTAAAGTAATAAAGTATTTTCATAATGTTTGTTTATATTCTTATCCGAAACAGCAAAAAGGGTTGTCAGCTAGGGCTTAGGTTAGGGACGGGGTAGACAATAACACTAATTAAACTTACGTTAGTCAAAGCTCCAGCGCCGTAGGGCGCGAACACATGATCCGGTGGCGGAGCCCCCAGCATCGCTAACTCACGCTCGCTCGGTGTGCGTTCCCCGTGAGACATAAGCTGTGGCATACATAACTAACTATCGGATAACATATATCATGTGCGAATCTCATTTTCAACCACGATTATCACTTGCTAAACGGTGAAGAAAAATATCGTGAGGAAACCTGCATGTCTGAAAGAATCCCTCGAAAGATGTGTGAAGTCCGGCAACCCGCACTTGGCCAGCGTGGTGGACTATGGCCTAATCCCGCTCGCATTGAGGGGAGGCCCGTGCCCAACAGTGGGATATCAAAAAGGGCTGGTATTATGTAACATATATCACCAATTTATTTAGGGCTTAAGCTTCTGTCTTCCCACATACTATCCCCAAAAACATATTGTAAATAAATGAATACTTGTGTATATTTGAGGGCAGGCCCAGCGATATTCTTTCACATGGAAGTGCACAGAAGTGTGTACATAGTGTGTACACAATTCAGAAGATTACTGGAAATGGTCTTCCACTTAATAACTACCGAAATATTTAAAAAAACTCATCATTCTGTCCTTAAATAGTATGGTTATTGATTGACTTACCACGTGCACTTGTCGAAGCACGGTGACATCGACCGTCGTATCTTTCGTTAGGATGACTGCTACGAGGGCTGGATAAAGGAAACAGTTCGTAGAATTCATTAACATCATCAGATTATAACTATCATTTCCGATTCTAGTATGTCAGCGGTTAACATTGTCCATATGATCTTCACAGTGATATGGGAAAGGGACATTATTGTGATTAAACCTGCACGAATTGTCCGTAACTACGTTTCATAATGCAAACAAGTCTGCTAAACTAGCGGTTGATACCTGGTCTCATTTTACTGCAGCAAAGCGTAATACAGGGTAGTATAGATACCGGCGATGAGCGAGACCCCCACCAACACGCCGAGGCAACAGCAGGTGTGTTCTGTACGCATGCCCTGCGCCTGCGCCTGCGCCGCTTCCGTCGCGTTGGTCGGCTCCTCCTCGCGACCGCCCTCTTTCCTGCGCAATTGCATACAAACAGTCCCAATCAACCAAACATATCTATCAACAACGCTTCAAGAGGGAATTTCCGTTTTTAGGTAACTTGAGAATTTATATTTTTTCTGGTTTACTTACCGTACGATATGGTCGCATTGATTTTTACGCAGTAATTTAATAATCACGCGTCTCTCAATATACATAGAGATTCAATCGGCGCAAAACATCCGCTCGGCTAAATTAGTTCTCAAAATGTCACTCACATTTTCCTCCGCCGGGTGGGCAGCTCTACATTGTAATCCGAAATTAATTCGTGTTTCAGTCACTTACTGGAGCTCATAATGTTCAGTGTTTATTGTTGGTGTATTAACCGCCAGAACTGTATGTTGCATCCACTTTGCGTGCGTACTCGTCCGACGGGAATGGCAGACGGTGCGAGGTAGGAAGCGCACGGCGCGCGCGGCGAGGTCCCACTGAGATCCGCACGGGACACACCGAGATTCACGGTCGCCTCGACCTGTGCCCGCTCAGATGATTGACTCTGGCCAATCGATTGTATCACGGTGCCTATTTACACATGCGTGCCCACATCGTGCGATGTTACATCGACAGTCCAACGCCCTTGTTAACCTCAGTTTCAATGGCAGTTTCGAATTTGATGATCGTTACGGATCCGTGATCGTCTAGCTGTTACCCATACTCATGAAAAATTGCAATAATATCGTTTTATTATGCTCTACAAGTATATATTTGGCACGCGTTACTCGTGTGAGCATTAAAATATGCGGATGACACGCTAGATGGGGGTGCCATAATGTTTCTGGTAGTGTGAATTAAAAAATTGCGCCTGCGCAACGATGCCTTCCGTCTGTCTTAACCGCCGCAGTTGGGGATCGAAGGAACATCTACTTTGTTTACGGATGCTGTGGTTAAGGCACAGATATATTAGAGGAGATATGTTATGAAAGCGGTGGGCTTGCGCTCACCTTTAGCCAAAATTACGCTAACATAGAGTTTTCGCCGTCAGTCGACTGCAACTGCACGTCGGTATCGGAGCTCTAACTTTTTTTTTAAATGCCGTGTTATTCCGTGGTTGTGTGCTAAAATACTAGCAGCAAAGTGAACTACGCGAAAGATGGAATCTCATTTCACCAGCCAGTATTAAGTATTTTATTTATTCGTCTTTAAAATCATTAAAAACAACAAATCAAAAAATATTTAATGCCTTTATTATGTTATTTTAGTTTTCATGTAGCACAACGACTTTTTTATTTTTGTACAAAATACATGGCTCTTTAAGTACCACCTATGTTCGCTACTGAGTGAATGTACGAGGCAATGGATAGATCGTCTAACGATACTTTGAATAAACTGGTGCGTCGCGTGGTACGGCCGCTGTATACGGCGACGACGCAGCACGCACCGAAGAGACTTCGTATTGGTTGGTTTTAGCGAGTGGTGGGAAACAAAACGGAGACAGCGAGTTCCCATACATTTTGAATCGCACGGCATATCTCTCGTGATCTGTGGGTTAAGGATACAACGACCTCGTATTCTTTATCGCATCTAATAATAGGAGTTTTTTATTCGTAGAAGTTCTTAGAAAAGCAAAGTATGTTCCTGATCATGTGATAATTCTTAAACTCCTTTTAAATGATGGACGCTAGTTTATAACTTCTTACTACTTCTTATTCTTTTTCAATCACAAAAAAAATCAAATATCGAAATGAGAACCTCTTACTTTTTTCGTCGCTTAAAAAGACCCAAAAGGTACTCACCTTATACAAAGCACATTTGTTAGCTTCATCTTCACGATAGGCTATCTGCTAAGGTGCTATGATTTTAGGAATAAAATTATCTAGACAGACTTCACGTCTAGTGATAAACACGTGTGAATAAGATGTTCGAGGAAACGCTAGATTGAACTGACTGTGTGATTATATCTTATCAAATATGTAATTAACTGCTCGGTGTGTTTCACAGCATCAGTGATTAGGGAAACCATTATTATTATAGTTTCTTCGAATTCAGACTTCTAACTTGTGTACCGATCTCTGTGAAATGTATATAATTAGTCCATCCATTTTCCTATAAGAATAATATCCTTGTTTTTTTTCTTGTTATAATCTATCACCGTGTCAAGTTTAATTAAAATCTGTCCTGTGGATTTTGATATACCCTAGCTATCGCGCGGTAACCAATTTCTAGGGGTAAAAATATTATGATATGTTGACTCCAATTATAAGTTATCTTATCGTCCAGCATTTTGCCCGTGATGCGCGAAGGTAGAATTAAAAAATAAGTGTGTACTTAAGTTATAAATTTTGCAGTCAAATCTCGTAATACAAAAATTAATTCTCGAAGATGTTATGATCAATAAATCATTATGGACTTGATAAAAAAATATATGCTACATTCGAAAAACATTTAAAGCGTCATCAAATTTTATCCATATAAATGTAGTAAATAAAAAAAATATTGAAATCACAGCCACTTTATTCGTGTCGACTATTTTTTTTTATAAATACTCTATAACTATGTTAGTTTGTTGCATTCCTCCGTCATTTCCTCCTGGGACCAGGCGACCTCCTTTACGAGGCTTACGAACTTCTCGTAGTTGCAGAACAACTTATTCCCGCAGCCGTTGATTTGCAGAATCTCGCCTGGACCGCCAGCGTCTCTGGAGTAAACCGCCTAAACAAGAAAATTATATTTTTTTAAATGTTACACCAATTACTACATTTGTCTCTATTGTGCGAGTTGGCGAAAACTGAAATTATAATTCCCTTATAATATAATTATAATTCCCACGTTTTAATAGTTATTCCGCTATTCTGGGCGGTGACAAATTAAAAAAATCAAAGACCATATAAATCGGCCCACCCGTTCTTGAGTTGTAAATGGTGTAACTAATACGACTGTTTTATATGCATAGATTATTATGTGTATTATGTCATGTATCACTAATTTATTCTTCGTAATTTGTTTTATTTTATGTACTACATAGCTCATGAATATCTTCTTTCAGTTGGAACAATACCTATGTTTTATTGTGTTTCAGTGACTTTAAACATACCTAATACTGGTTTTTACGACTTGCGACGTTAACAGTAGGTACTTATCATTCCAATTTATCGCTTCAGTAGCTTTACAATTATCCCATAGTGATTTACATTACAATTTTAACAACAACAGTATTCACAGAAAAGGCACAACTACGGTAAACCTAATTCGTCACGTACTAAAAACTCTTTGTTTTCCATACAGATTATTAACGTATTATCATCCTAACGAGCCTTTTTTTTATATATTTTGTATGTATTCACTCTAAATCGGTCATTCACTTGTTAAAAAATAAAAGCAATAAATATTTCACTTTTCTATTAATTATATATATTATAATGAGCGCAAAGCATATTCTATCATGTGATAATTGAGTGAAAAACTATATTTTTTTAAACATATCTTGACAACCTTGAATCTTGATTTAAAAAAATCTTACCGTTATTCCATATTCTCCTGTGTGCAAATGTTTCCTCAGTTCCAACGTGAACGTCGCGCCATAGTTGGGCTGATGGGCTTCGAATACCCTGGCCGCTGCCATTAGGGCGGCTACATTGTTCTCGTGGGCAGAAATTATATGCATTTTTGGCTCGACCGGCTTACTCGCATTTTGAACGGCAGCATTTGTAGTGTTTAGTATAAATCCCATAAGTACGCCTAAAACATTAAAAGAATAAGCTTAGTATGAGTTTTTCCGACGATGAAGATGATATTATGTTCCCTTGGCGGAGTAATGTTGGCAATTTTACCTGTTGCTAATTTGGTCAGCTCGGTATTATAAAATTCTATTGCGTATTCTAAAACGGTCATAGCCTTTATTTTCGGCATCACTTCTAGAGCCCATAACGGTGGGTTAACTCCAACGTTTTTCTGAAATTATATAAGCACCTCATTATTCTGTAATCCCCTTAAAAATATTCTTAAAAAGGCCTTTATCACAGTTACTTACCAGAGTTTGAAATAAGTTATCCAAATAGAATACATCTTCTGGTGTAGTAATGTTTTTCCCAGTCTTTTCGCTCAACAATTCAAACAGACTTTGGTAGGGGTCAAGCTTTTTCTTAACTTCGGGCTTTTCGTATATTTGGTTCCTCAGCGTAATATACCGTGGACAATTATACCAGTATAGAAGCTGAAAGATAGATGCGTTATAGTTCTGGAGATTTTATGATGAGTGAGTAGTAGTAAGTGTATTCCCAACAGATTTGCTGCCGCCATGTAGACAAACCGCTGTCGTCACATTAATTGTGCGAGTGAGAGTGAACTAGAGGTTTTGTTTACATCGGTAGAAAATCGGTTAGTGACGTACGAACTTAAACGATTGTATCATTGAAATAAAATAAATATAATCATCGGAATTTCCGCAGACAGGGAATGTGTGTGTGTGTGTGTAAAGTGCTTAAGTAATTATAGTGCGACCACTTTGTGGGATCATCAAGATGATAATCCACGCGATCGATTCACATTTTACTTAAAATTCAATAAGTCATATAACTCGTTTTATTACAATAAAACTAGCTCAGGAAGATGGCGTTCATTTTTTATCGGTCGGTTTACCTAATTAACATTTCGAACATTAATTTAGCTTTCGTATTGTGGCATGAGTGAGTGAAAAGATAATAGTCATTTAGGTAAGTAAGTACTGATGGGTCGTACAATCACTTCTAATGTTTAACCAGCTGTTTAAATATAGCCTTGACTTACATCGTCTTCATCAGCGGGCTTGGTATTATAAGGAATAGGTTGCCAGTCCAATTCCGGATTCCATTTCTGTGCGGGCATTGGGGGGAACATTGCCGCCATAGCCGTCAGGGCTGTCATCTTGGTCCTGGCGTAGTCGGTGGTCCTCACCGTGACGTCATCAGCGAGGTATAACCGGGAGATGAACCCGTCGTACAACTCCCTGAGGTAATTGCCCACAAAGAAACTACGCTGTTTGCCTTTCTGTTGACAATGCATAAATATTGCAAATTTATAATTAAACAAAAGTTACTAGCAATGTGAGTAGGGCTCATCAATAATGTAACGGTAGGAGGTAGTAATTAAACCCAAGTCCTCTCGCGCAACGTGCGACACGTTTATAGATATAAGACAGGTTGCTGAAATATTACCGATAACTAATCACGTGTTACGAACTTGGATATTTTACTATCCTTTCTCGCAGACAAAAACTAAGGTCTCGGCCAGTCCAGCGGCCTTGCGGTGTTCCTCATCTCTCTAAACAACTATCTAGTGATAAACTTTGATTCGACGTGATCGTGATAGGATTTGGCCACGGTCTGCTAAAACGGATTTACTACAATAATATTCATGGCAGCCAAAATTTATAACAAAATTTCCGATGGCTGCTAAATGATAAAGATATTTATTCAAATCTTAGACCACACCTGATAGACAATCGTTACTCGCAAGTGACCGTTTGGGTCATCTCACAGACAGAGGCTAACAAGTTGCAACTGACAGACCATATTGCAGAAATAATATGAGGCACTTTAAAAACTTACGTTAGTCAAAGCTTTCTTTCCGTACGGAAAGAATATCTTATCGTTCAACTGGAGATCAGAAGGATACAACGCCAACTCCTCGTCGTCGGGTGTGCGGTCACCATGACGAAATATCTGTTGGAAAATTGTGTGATAAACAAGTGAAATAATTATTATACCTTAATAATTTACTGATGAAGCAGATTCATTTTTCCGGCAGTTGATTTGAACAAATGTATAAGGTTATAGTTATAATTACCTATAAATTATGTATTTGACTAATACACTTATATTCTTTGCACAGTGAATCGCTCAATAACGATACTATGATTATTCGGTTTTAGCTATTGTATGAATATATTGTGATTTGTTCTCGCAACTAAATACAGCTGGCGTGACAATTCATTTGTATAGCGACATATCTGACGCACGTACCGTGAACACTGAAACCAAGTCGGTGTTTATGAGGCTGTCGTCGATGGAGCCGTAGGCGATGGGCTCCACAAGGCTTATTTCATCCCCCCACACCGCCCCCACTAACATAGCACCCATTACGAACAATAACCCCATCTTTTTTTATCAATTTTCCCGCCAAACCGAGCCGGTTTCTTATCGGCGGTACGTACGCGCGTTCGCGAGCAGTTTTCGACTGCAATACACGGAGTCTCTGCTCCATTTATATAGAGATACATAGAATTATAATTCACTAGGACCGGCAGTGCCGCACCGCCTCAATAGCTGTGCGAATCTCCAACAATGTCATCGTTAGATATATTTCAACAGGCTAGAATGAAATCATGTATATAAAGGGTATTAATGAAATATTAGCCGGCATTTTCTATAAAATCCATAATTAGGGGAGATCCACAAATTACGTGAGATGTTTAAGGGGGAGGGGGGGTCGAGTCAAATCTCATCTAATCTTACGTTGGAGAGAGGGGGGGTCTCGGCAAATATCACGCAATTTTTTTTCTTATTGAAACAAAAAAAAACTATACTATTTTGACCCATTATCCAGATTCTAAAGTCGTCCCGGACAGAAAGTCGCCGTCGGGAATCGTAAGAAACTGTAGATTTCCGAAGAACCCGAAGATTCCCGACGGCGACTTTCTGTCCGGGACGACTTTACATGCTTAAGATTTAAGCATAACTGTAATACGATTAAGACCATTCACTAATTCATTCGAAAGAAAATGATTTCATTCATACTTCGACGTTATACATTACTACTGACTGTCAAACTACCATATTTGTTTTATACCAAATAGTTCAATTTAATCAGAGTTTACGATACAGTGTAGCCCGTCCTTTGTTTTCGCGCCACTGTCAGCCGAACGCGCGGCTCGATGAACGAGAGCGTACGAGCTGAATGGCAGCGACACACGGACAGGTTCCAACCTGCTTTGCTTATTCTTGCAAATGTTTTACTCGAGTCAGTATATGCTCTCACTAATTTAAAATGAGTTATCAAGATTTTTATAATGCATACGTCAAAAGATACGTCTATAAGACGAAAAAGTCCTGCCAGGACGAAGTGATAAAATTATGGAATACAGCGAAACAAAAATTCCCGAAGAAAGAAGAGTTAACACAACACATTCAGCATGAGATTGAACGTCTTCTTAGGGAAGCCACTGAGAGAAAAGTTCGGTCTACTTTAGCATTTCTTCAAAAGGTAGGTTAAATATATTTTGTTAGGAAAATTCTTTTTTTATACAAACTTTATTGTTACAATTAATAGCATAAAAAAATATAATTTAAAAAAACTAAAGAACACACTTTGAAAGCACATCAAATTGAAAAGTAAAAAATAATTCTTAAAATGAGTCAATAACAATAATAAACGAAAAATGCTAATATAATTGTGAAATAAATTTTAATGAAGATAGTATAAACAACAAAAAATATATTTAATTGTAAAAAAAGTGTGGGGTGCTTTTTAAGATATCAAAATGATTGTCCTGCTCATATCTATATTATTATGTATTAAATACATATAAATTATAACTACCGACACCGTGCATCCCACGCTTTTTTTACAATTAAATATATTTTTTGTTATTTATTCTTTTCTTCATTAAAATTTATCTCACAATTATATTAGCATTTTTTGTTGATTATTGTTATTGACTCATTTTAAGAATTATTTTTTACTTTTTTACTGGTGTTCATATTAGTTATTTTGTGTTAATCTGTCTTTTTAATTTCATTAGATTCACTTCTTTATTATAATATTTTGATTTCAGACTAATACTAAGATCTCTAGCAGTTCTTTAATTCAGGCTGAGACAAGCACTGAGAGTGTTCCAAAAGTGGAATGTGCAGGTCAGATTCAGATCAATGATCATAATATTCAACACGCGAAATCTGCGGTTCAGGATGAGATTAATGACCAGCAGTCAGAAGATCAAGATTTGGACGTTGGTCCTCAACCGGCAGGTTAGTATTCGTCTTTTTTTCTATAGGTGACGTTCTTCATTTTTTGCTATTCTAAATTAAAATTTTCTGCATTTTACAGGCGCTTCGAAACGGAAAAATCAGTCTCTTGTGATCAGCGATGATGAGGATGAAGCTATATCGAACACTACACCGTCCAACATACGTCCCACTCCAGCACAAGATACTATAAAGAAAAAGATTGCTAAGCTGCGTATGGAGCTTGACTTAACGGAAAGGCGCAAAGGGTCTCTTGTAGCTGACGGCACTGAATTTGATAAAGCACGTAATTTGCGGCGAGAAATTGACATTTGTGAGAGAAAGCTCAAGCTTAAAGAAAAACAGAGAGTGTACTCTATAACGCATAGAAAAAATAAAAAACAAAAAATAATTGAATTATGTTTAAAGAATCCCGATGCAGCTAAGTCGTTGACGCCTCATGTTGGCCCTGGACGCCCACGTTTAGAAGAAGAACAGTCTGAATTGCTAAAAACAATAAGTGATTTAGCCCTGTTTGGTGCTTCTGCTGAAGAGCGACGTCGTTGTGAGATAGTTCGCACGATCCATACGCTTTCAGAACTTACAAATAAACTCAATGAACTGGGATTTAATATTTCGAGAAGTGCTACTTATATTCGACTGTTGCCTAGACGGGCAAATACACGTGAAGCTAAGCGCCATGTAGTGACTGTGCCGGTGAAGCTGAGTCGTCCTGAAGCTGACCATCATAAGGCACACCAAGACCAATACTTTTCTTTGGCCTCTATAAGGTCGTTGGAAACGATAGCCTCCGTACTTGGTCCTGACTCCGTAACTTTTTTATCTCAGGATGACAAAGCCCGCGTTCCCATCGGCCTGACAGCGGCAAACAAGCAGGCGCCATTATTAATGCACGTTGAATATAAAGTGTCGTTACCAGATCACGACTTTGTGATTGCATCGGGGCACAAATTAATTCCAAGCGTATATGCTTTGTGTCAAGTGAAACCCAATGAGATGGGACGACCAGAAGCTGTTTCATATAATGGACCAACTTATATAGCAATACGAAGTGGCAAGCACTCTTCGTCAACTGCAACTAGTCACGCTCAAGACTTGGACACTCTTTTAACAATTGAGTCTTTTTCTAAATTTGTAAAGAATATAGACAGCAAAGTTAAACCTGTTCTTATTATTTCAAGTGACGGTGGGCCTGACGAGAATCCGCGATATCGCAAAGTGATCGCACACGCCATAGAGCATTTTAAACAATATGATTTGGACGCAGTATTTATTGTGACTAATGCCCCTGGCAGGAGCGCATTCAACAGAGTAGAGAGACGCATGGCTCCACTCAGTCGAGAGCTAACAGGCGTTGTTCTTCCCCATGATTCTTTTGGGAATCATCTTGATTCCAGCGGCAGAACATTAGACGAAAGTCTGGAAAAGGATAATTTCAAAAAGGCAGGGAATATTTTGGCTGAAATATGGTCTGCAGTGTGCATTGACGGACACGAAGTAGTCGCTAAATATATAGACCCGAATAATGACACCTCCAGCGTTCCAGACCTGCCAGCCGAAGTATGGTACACTGAGCACGTTAAAGAGAGCCAATATTTACTCCAGGTACATTACAGTTGGTTCATATCAAAATTTTATGCGTGCCTATTTTTTTTTTTTTTATTTTTAACGAGCGCGAACGTCAACAAATTTTTATTAAGAGTTACAAAGGGAAATTGTTTTTAATTTTTTTTTAGGTAGTGAAATGCGATGACCAGAAGTGCTGCAGCCCACGCCGAAGTGATCTGCATATGATTCTTCACGACCGTTTTCTGCCACCTCCATACCCTATCACTCAGATTGATGGACATTTGACAATTCCGGACTTTAAAGAGCATGACGGAAAGTCATTTGCTCCATTTCTAATACGCCACTGTCTACCGATTCAACCGCTGAATGCCTTCATCAGCCCACCTTATGATCTCTATTGCCCAAGTGTACGTGATGATTTAGAGAAAAGATGCTGCAGTACATGCGGCATTTACTTTGCATCTATCACAAGAGCTGCAGAGCACAGGCGAGCAGCCCACATTGCACCAGCTAAGCAAGCGCGTATGTTCCGCAAAGTGCGACCCTCACGGATTGTTACAAGACGAGCTAATGAGTTACTGTGCGCAAGTGTCAACGGCTTAGAGTGGCTAGATGAGAATGAAGTTGAAGGAGCAGATGATTTTATTGAAAATCATATGGACATGTTGGTTCCAATAGTCTCTCTTGAGACCACGCATGATTCACCATGGACTGAATTAGAGTAGATATTTTTTTTTAATCGCATTAGTTTACGATTTAAGTATTCTATTGTTAAATTTTTATTACACTTATAACTCAGCAATATTAATTACTAGTCTTAACTAGTCGTAAATAAAAGTACGAAGCAAATTTTTTTTTTTTTTTACAATAACACTCCAACACGTTTACATATTTAAGAAACGCACATTTTGAAAAATCTCACGTGAGATTGGGGGATGGGGGAGGGGGTTGAATAAAATCTCACAACATCTCACCAGGGGGGGAGGGAGGGACAGAAAATTCAAAAAAACACCTCACGTAATTTGTGGATCTCCCCTTACCTATCTGTGAAATTTATCTAAGTACTTACTTAATTATATAGGTACAAATAAGGATTGCTACAATATACATTATACTTCTAATAATTACCCATACATATAAAAGTGAGTAGGTGATTATTTCATTATAAATAGGTATATTATTTCAGTACTGTGGTAGTGCGACAAACCAAAGACTATTTCAATGTCGAGATTACAATAACCTCGTCCTGTGTTCATCTGTCTAAACAGTTTAATCCCTGTTTAAACATGCTTTTGGTCGTTTAACAGAATGAACTTGTTATGTAAAATATCACATTTTCATGTTATGTACATATTTTTGCCAATGCCTATGAAATCTATTTTGGAAAATATATCAATTTAAATATTAAATTGTATACTTTATGGTCGTCTCCATTGTTTACTTCATTTGCTAAGGGGAGATCCACAAATTACGTGAGGTGTTTTTTTGAATTTTCTGTCCCTCCCTCCCCCCCTGGTGAGATGTTGTGAGATTTTATTCAACCCCCTCCCCCATCCCCCAATCTCACGTGAGATTTTTCAAAATGTGCGTTTCTTAAATATGTAAACGTGTTGGAGTGTTATTGTAAAAAAAAAAAAAAATTTGCTTCGTACTTTTATTTACGACTAGTTAAGACTAGTAATTAATATTGCTGAGTTATAAGTGTAATAAAAATTTAACAATAGAATACTTAAATCGTAAACTAATGCGATTAAAAAAAAATATCTACTCTAATTCAGTCCATGGTGAATCATGCGTGGTCTCAAGAGAGACTATTGGAACCAACATGTCCATATGATTTTCAATAAAATCATCTGCTCCTTCAACTTCATTCTCATCTAGCCACTCTAAGCCGTTGACACTTGCGCACAGTAACTCATTAGCTCGTCTTGTAACAATCCGTGAGGGTCGCACTTTGCGGAACATACGCGCTTGCTTAGCTGGTGCAATGTGGGCTGCTCGCCTGTGCTCTGCAGCTCTTGTGATAGATGCAAAGTAAATGCCGCATGTACTGCAGCATCTTTTCTCTAAATCATCACGTACACTTGGGCAATAGAGATCATAAGGTGGGCTGATGAAGGCATTCAGCGGTTGAATCGGTAGACAGTGGCGTATTAGAAATGGAGCAAATGACTTTCCGTCATGCTCTTTAAAGTCCGGAATTGTCAAATGTCCATCAATCTGAGTGATAGGGTATGGAGGTGGCAGAAAACGGTCGTGAAGAATCATATGCAGATCACTTCGGCGTGGGCTGCAGCACTTCTGGTCATCGCATTTCACTACCTAAAAAAAAATTAAAAACAATTTCCCTTTGTAACTCTTAATAAAAATTTGTTGACGTTCGCGCTCGTTAAAAATAAAAAAAAAAAAAATAGGCACGCATAAAATTTTGATATGAACCAACTGTAATGTACCTGGAGTAAATATTGGCTCTCTTTAACGTGCTCAGTGTACCATACTTCGGCTGGCAGGTCTGGAACGCTGGAGGTGTCATTATTCGGGTCTATATATTTAGCGACTACTTCGTGTCCGTCAATGCACACTGCAGACCATATTTCAGCCAAAATATTCCCTGCCTTTTTGAAATTATCCTTTTCCAGACTTTCGTCTAATGTTCTGCCGCTGGAATCAAGATGATTCCCAAAAGAATCATGGGGAAGAACAACGCCTGTTAGCTCTCGACTGAGTGGAGCCATGCGTCTCTCTACTCTGTTGAATGCGCTCCTGCCAGGGGCATTAGTCACAATAAATACTGCGTCCAAATCATATTGTTTAAAATGCTCTATGGCGTGTGCGATCACTTTGCGATATCGCGGATTCTCGTCAGGCCCACCGTCACTTGAAATAATAAGAACAGGTTTAACTTTGCTGTCTATATTCTTTACAAATTTAGAAAAAGACTCAATTGTTAAAAGAGTGTCCAAGTCTTGAGCGTGACTAGTTGCAGTTGACGAAGAGTGCTTGCCACTTCGTATTGCTATATAAGTTGGTCCATTATATGAAACAGCTTCTGGTCGTCCCATCTCATTGGGTTTCACTTGACACAAAGCATATACGCTTGGAATTAATTTGTGCCCCGATGCAATCACAAAGTCGTGATCTGGTAACGACACTTTATATTCAACGTGCATTAATAATGGCGCCTGCTTGTTTGCCGCTGTCAGGCCGATGGGAACGCGGGCTTTGTCATCCTGAGATAAAAAAGTTACGGAGTCAGGACCAAGTACGGAGGCTATCGTTTCCAACGACCTTATAGAGGCCAAAGAAAAGTATTGGTCTTGGTGTGCCTTATGATGGTCAGCTTCAGGACGACTCAGCTTCACCGGCACAGTCACTACATGGCGCTTAGCTTCACGTGTATTTGCCCGTCTAGGCAACAGTCGAATATAAGTAGCACTTCTCGAAATATTAAATCCCAGTTCATTGAGTTTATTTGTAAGTTCTGAAAGCGTATGGATCGTGCGAACTATCTCACAACGACGTCGCTCTTCAGCAGAAGCACCAAACAGGGCTAAATCACTTATTGTTTTTAGCAATTCAGACTGTTCTTCTTCTAAACGTGGGCGTCCAGGGCCAACATGAGGCGTCAACGACTTAGCTGCATCGGGATTCTTTAAACATAATTCAATTATTTTTTGTTTTTTATTTTTTCTATGCGTTATAGAGTACACTCTCTGTTTTTCTTTAAGCTTGAGCTTTCTCTCACAAATGTCAATTTCTCGCCGCAAATTACGTGCTTTATCAAATTCAGTGCCGTCAGCTACAAGAGACCCTTTGCGCCTTTCCGTTAAGTCAAGCTCCATACGCAGCTTAGCAATCTTTTTCTTTATAGTATCTTGTGCTGGAGTGGGACGTATGTTGGACGGTGTAGTGTTCGATATAGCTTCATCCTCATCATCGCTGATCACAAGAGACTGATTTTTCCGTTTCGAAGCGCCTGTAAAATGCAGAAAATTTTAATTTAGAATAGCAAAAAATGAAGAACGTCACCTATAGAAAAAAAGACGAATACTAACCTGCCGGTTGAGGACCAACGTCCAAATCTTGATCTTCTGACTGCTGGTCATTAATCTCATCCTGAACCGCAGATTTCGCGTGTTGAATATTATGATCATTGATCTGAATCTGACCTGCACATTCCACTTTTGGAACACTCTCAGTGCTTGTCTCAGCCTGAATTAAAGAACTGCTAGAGATCTTAGTATTAGTCTGAAATCAAAATATTATAATAAAGAAGTGAATCTAATGAAATTAAAAAGACAGATTAACACAAAATAACTAATATGAACACCAGTAAAAAAGTAAAAAATAATTCTTAAAATGAGTCAATAACAATAATCAACAAAAAATGCTAATATA
The DNA here is from genome assembly GCA_905404115.1 of Pheosia gnoma. Taxonomy (NCBI): domain Eukaryota; kingdom Metazoa; phylum Arthropoda; class Insecta; order Lepidoptera; family Notodontidae; genus Pheosia; species Pheosia gnoma. The sequence continues at coordinate 3,897,051 of FR989894.1, read as the reverse complement.
ATTGTGAGATAAATTTTAATGAAGAAAAGAATAAATAACAAAAAATATATTTAATTGTAAAAAAAGCGTGGGATGCACGGTGTCGGTAGTTATAATTTATATGTATTTAATACATAATAATATAGATATGAGCAGGACAATCATTTTGATATCTTAAAAAGCACCCCACACTTTTTTTACAATTAAATATATTTTTTGTTGTTTATACTATCTTCATTAAAATTTATTTCACAATTATATTAGCATTTTTCGTTTATTATTGTTATTGACTCATTTTAAGAATTATTTTTTACTTTTCAATTTGATGTGCTTTCAAAGTGTGTTCTTTAGTTTTTTTAAATTATATTTTTTTATGCTATTAATTGTAACAATAAAGTTTGTATAAAAAAAGAATTTTCCTAACAAAATATATTTAACCTACCTTTTGAAGAAATGCTAAAGTAGACCGAACTTTTCTCTCAGTGGCTTCCCTAAGAAGACGTTCAATCTCATGCTGAATGTGTTGTGTTAACTCTTCTTTCTTCGGGAATTTTTGTTTCGCTGTATTCCATAATTTTATCACTTCGTCCTGGCAGGACTTTTTCGTCTTATAGACGTATCTTTTGACGTATGCATTATAAAAATCTTGATAACTCATTTTAAATTAGTGAGAGCATATACTGACTCGAGTAAAACATTTGCAAGAATAAGCAAAGCAGGTTGGAACCTGTCCGTGTGTCGCTGCCATTCAGCTCGTACGCTCTCGTTCATCGAGCCGCGCGTTCGGCTGACAGTGGCGCGAAAACAAAGGACGGGCTACACTGTATCGTAAACTCTGATTAAATTGAACTATTTGGTATAAAACAAATATGGTAGTTTGACAGTCAGTAGTAATGTATAACGTCGAAGTATGAATGAAATCATTTTCTTTCGAATGAATTAGTGAATGGTCTTAATCGTATTACAGTTATGCTTAAATCTTAAGCATGTAAAGTCGTCCCGGACAGAAAGTCGCCGTCGGGAATCTTCGGGTTCTTCGGAAATCTACAGTTTCTTACGATTCCCGACGGCGACTTTCTGTCCGGGACGACTTTAGAATCTGGATAATGGGTCAAAATAGTATAGTTTTTTTTTGTTTCAATAAGAAAAAAAATTGCGTGATATTTGCCGAGACCCCCCCTCTCTCCAACGTAAGATTAGATGAGATTTGACTCGACCCCCCCTCCCCCTTAAACATCTCACGTAATTTGTGGATCTCCCCTAATGTCTCCTTAGCTATGTAATTAAATTGCATACCTATCCCATCTATCATTATATATGTTACTAGCTGTTGCCCGCGACTTCGTCCGCGTGGTATTTAACAAAGACAACCGTTGACAACAGCCTGCTCGCCAATTCTGAGCCCGCGGGACGCATTGCAGGTTATTGCTATCAAACTTAATCAGGCGCTGCGCTGCAACATTGGTTTTAATTTTTTTTCGTGAGATCCTATTTTTTTTTTCTAAATAAAAGTAGCCTAAGTTACTCCTTGTTACATCAGCTATCTGCCAGTGAAAGTCCCGTCAAAATCGGTCCAGCCATTTCAGAGATTAGCCGGAACAAACAGACAGACAGACAGACAGACAAAAATTGTAAAAAATGTGGTTTCGGTATAGGTAACGTGTATACATCCAAATGCAATTAGTAAAAAGCTGTTATTTTAATATTACAAACAGACACTCCAATTTTATTTATATGTATAGATGAATGCCTTTTTATTGAAACATACATTTTTGAATATATATACAAGTATTGACCAAATCACAGATATATTAGAGGAGATATGTTATGAAAGCGGTGGGCTTGCGCTCACCTTTAGCCAAAATTACGCTAACATAGAGTTTTCGCCGTCAGTCGACTGCAACTTCACGTCGGTATCGGAGCTCTAACTTTTTTTTTAAATGCCGTGTTATTCCGTGGTTGTATGCTAAAATACTAGCAGCAAAGTGAACTACGCGAAAGATGGAATCTCATTTCACTAGCCAGTATTAAGTATTTTATTTATTCGTCTTTAAAATCATTAAAAACAACAAATCAAAAAATATTTAATGCCTTTATTATGTTATTTTAGTTTTCATGTAGCACAACGACTTTTTTATTTTTGTACAAAATACATGGCTCTTTAAGTACCACCTATGTTCGCTACTGAGTGAATGTACGAGGCAATGGATAGATCGTCTAACGATACTTTGAATAAACTGGTGCGTCGCGTGGTACGGCCGCTGCATGCGGCGACGACGCAGCACGCACCGAATTATTGGCACGCGTGTGTGTGTGAGACTTCGTATTGGTTGGTTTTATGTAATTGCATATTGTGTTTTGTGGCGAGTGGTGGGGACAAAACGGAGACAGCGAGTTCCCATACATTTTGAACCGCACGGCATATCTCTCGTGATCTGTGGACCAAATTAATAATGAAGTAAGCAAATAAGCACTTACCTTCTAAGTGTTTATTGAACATATTCATATTTACACTTAGCTACATTATACATGAGTACATAAGAGAGTTTTAATTCATATTTCCAAATTCAATAAACAACCAACTCGTAGCCAACTCATATTTATTTTGTCCCAAACGTATTATGATTATATTATTAGCATTCAACACTTATGTCTCAAGGCAGTCGATAAAAAAATCTAAATTATAATAATACTTTTTTTTAATTTCAGGTATGACAGACGTTCACTACAACGAGCAAGCGCTTCTAGATCAGCTGATGAGCTGCGCTGAGTTCGTCGACAAGGCCGAGAGATACGAACTACTGGGACCTCTGTATAGACTAATAATACCCATTTACGAACGCAGGAAGGACTACCAAGCGTTACTGACGTGCTACCAACACCTCACAAAGGCGTACGCTAAAGTTATCGAAGTGACTAATTCCGGTAAACGATTGCTTGGGAGATTCTATCGTGTAGCGTTTTTCGGGAAAGCTCATTTCGGCGAGGACGAAGAAGGGGTGGAGTTCATTTACAAGGAGCCCAAGCTGACGTCGCTCAGTGAGATCTCGGAGAAGCTGCAGACGTTCTATGAGCAGAAGTTTGGCGCGGGGAATGTTAAAATGATCATGGATTCCGCACCGGTTAGTGAATTGTTTTAGTTCATCCCTGTAAGATCGTTGCGTCTTGCCCTTTAATTTCCCTATAAGTGAGAATGTGGTGTGCATATTAATCCGTGCAAATGGATTGGGTTTACTATATGACCCAATAACATTTATCTTTGACAATAGTTTGCAAGCCCTTTCTGAGAAATTCTCTACCTGTTATACCTAAGTAATCCAGAGAAAATTATCCACGTTCGATTTTGAATGTATTCATACATAATTTTACACTAGAGGCTAGTGTAAAAAAAACACTAGTAGGTTATTTTTCAAACACTTACTGAAGTTATTTACATAATTTGGTACTTAACACAATTAGTACCTACCTATTGTTTGGCATTTATTTTCATGTAGGAAAATGCAAATATGTATTTTATTTAAATACTAGCTATTACCCGCGACTTCGTCGGCGTGGTATTTAACAAAAAAGTTTTTCTAAAATAAAAGTAGCCTAAGCTACTCCTTGTTACATCAACTATTTGCCAGTGAAAGTCCCGTCAAAATCGGTCTTGCCATTTCAGAGATTAGCCGAAACAAACAGACAGTCAGACAGACAAAAATTGTAAAAAACTTTGTTTTGGTATATGTACCGTGTATACATCCAAATGCACTTGGTAAAAAGCGGTTATTTTAATATTACAAACAGAACTCCAATTATTTTTTTTTGTATAGATGAATAGGACCGCAATTATATATATATAGCTTCGCTATATTAATATTAATTATATATAGCTTCGCTTAAAATTGCCAGGTGAATCGCGAGGAGTTGGACAGCAAGTTGGCGTACATCCAGGTGACGTGGGTGCGGGCGGCGGGGGCGGGGGTGGGTGCGGCGGGCGGGGAGGGCTCGTTCTCGCGCGCGCACGACGTGCGCCGCTTCGTGTTCGAGACTCCCTTCACGCGGGACGGCGCCGCCCGGGGACCCGTGCATCATCAGTGGCTGCGGCTCACGCATCTTACCGGTACTGCTTGCTCAAGATACGAGCCCACCTATGCTCATTCCGGTGATGTTTATCGATATGAAGTCTTGGTACCTATCTAAGCTAAGACATGAAAATTGAACACGGAATTTTAAAATAAAAAAAACGACACTAAACTCGTTTCTCACACTTTTTTTTCACACCTTATGATTATTTTTTGTTTTTTAGATATATTTTTTTTCGTAATCTGATTTTCTTTGAACAAAAAATTGTTTATTCGAAACTTCAATCTTAGCACGCAAACACTCTCCGTAGCTGTTTATGAAAAAAGATTTGCCACAATACTAGCCCATATACAAGCGCGTTAACGACCAAATTCCAGCTAGCAACTGGTTCCCATACGTGAAGCGGCGTGCGACCGTGGAGGAGTCGCAGGTTGAGGAGCGAAGCCCTATAGAGGTCGCCGTGGCGGAGATGGAGAGCCAGGTCGCGGAGCTGGCGGAGATCGTTCATGCCAAAGCGCCTGACATTAAGAAATTGCATCTCCGGTGAGACACTTAATTTTAAAACCACAAACTATAGTTTTATATGTCGTAGTGTAACTTTAACAGCAAGACAGCAGTATTTTTGTGTAAAATTAATACACTACAGAAATAACATCAATTTCTCTAACCACAGAATAAAAAAATAAGTACCCACCTAAATGAAAAGGGGTTTAGTAAGCCAGTCGTCGCATCACACATGGATATACTTCAGCCAAATATCAACAAAATTGAATATAATGTCGAATTGGGTACCTCGTCCTTTCTTTTTGTCTGTTAAATACGCGTCAACGCCTTTTATTTGTTGTCCTAATAAAGAGCGGGGTAGTTGCGTGTAATTAAATCAAACAGGCATAACTAGCAATGTATAAAATAGACGGTACCGGTTTTTTTAACGATTGCCATTCTATTCATTTTGTTGTTCTGTGTCTTTAACATTAGAAATTATAATGAATAGAATATAATGGTTTTCTATATTTTTTTTTATTTACTTTACTTTTGGCAGGTTACAAGGCAGTGTATGTGTGCAAGTAAACGCGGGCCCCCTTGCGTACGCCAACGCCTTTCTCGACCCGACACTAGCGCCGATGTACCCCGACGAGTTAGTCGACAAACTTAAATCGATATTCAAGTAAGAATATAACATTATATTGACATATTTATAAACATTAATTTATCTCTTTTACTCTAAATCGGTCGTATTCACTCAATAAATCAAATCAATCCAAACCAATAAATATTGATACTAATATTAAAGACAAAAATACCGCTTACAACTGCTAGCCCAGTCCATCGGACACTTTAAACGTCTTTTTGGTTATTTCAAAAGATGTTTTATCTTTAGTAATCAAACCACATAAATTATATAATTTTGCATAAAAGTAATATAACCTATTGTTGCAGAGAATTCCTAACAATATGCCACTCAGCGCTCCAACTGAACGCGAAACTAATATGCTCCGACCAAGTGTCGTATCACGAAGCCCTCGAGTCAAACTACTACAAATTAAGCCACTCCTTGTCCGGGATGCTGGGGCAGCCGCTACAAGACATCCTCGTCAATGGGAACCTGAGCACCACCGTCACTGGCGTGGAGCTCGAGTCCAGCAACGCTTGAACCAACAATATCCAACCAATTGTAGCTATTCACTAGCGAACTTTATCGCAGTTATAGACGAGAATGTATTGAAAAAGAGTTTTTAATTAGACTGCTTCATTGAATAATGTACTCTAAGTGAACCAAAATGGAGCACAATTTCAATTGTAAAGTGTATTCATCTCTCAAGACAATTGATAGTCTAGCCATGATAGAACCGTTTGTCCGACTAGTTGAGTGTCGGAGGGTAGATGCCAGTCGCATCGTATGATCATGGGTAATCAGCCAATTCATGGTTGACTGCAAGCCCCAATACAAGTTGGGGAGATTCTAGAAGTTTTATAGCAAAATTATACATCCTAGACCATAAGCTCGATAAGTAAACATGTATAAATTCCTGCTGTTGGTGGCGCTTACCACCAAATCATCAAATGTAATGACGTCATTACATTTGATTCAAGTTTAGCAGACTTCAAGTCATTGCACACTGGCGAATCGCCGCGGCGGGGTGTCGTGTTGTAGCTTTTCTTTCATTATTCTATAAGATTGGTAGATGAAACAATTTTTACTCATGAACGTCGACACAACTAATAGTTGAATTTTGTCTAACATACTCTCTTCGGTCGTTCCCTCATGACTGAGGATCGTGATCATCACGGCAGTTCTTTGGATCGGACGAACTGTCTCCATCGGCTCCGGTCTAACATACACAAAGTATTAAAACGGTATCAAGGAATACCATACTTTATACCCCAATTTTATAGACGTTTGATAATGTTATATAACGTTTATAAATTCGGGGGTAACCATATATCTTCTATTTTAGAAACTGATGTCAAATTAATCATTTTAACTGTATTGTACATATTTCCGATGTAGCATCTGTAATATCCACAAACCCGATCGTTTCCGAACCAACAACGATAGCGATTCGCATTTCACTGACCACATCTTATCATTGTCGGAAGCGTTTCCAGGCGTACGAGTCATGGCGCGAAAACAAACTATTACTATTGGCTGTTAGTTCGGAAGTGATCGGGTTTACGAATTTGGCCGATGTTAATTTTAGTCATTACATCCGTAGGTTAGTACTCAGTGTTAAAGGAACTTTGAGCAAACTGTTAATTTCGAGCGCGCGAAACTGAATAAGTTATCATTTTAAATCTATCTCAAGTATGGAGCCTGAAAATAAAACTAAGATAATTCACGTTACAATATGTGGTCCTGAAAAAAATGTATTAGTACTTTAATTCACCAAAATTATTCAAGTTACGTCAATTACATTGATATATCTGGACAATATGTGGAGTTTAGATCTGAAAAGAAGCGCCATGACTCACGTTTCCTATTTTATATTATACATGTTGTAGAGTTTGTTACGCGAATATGGCCTATCGTAGCATTTATCGTAAATCATGGCTGTATTTCAAAATGTAATGGTAATTTTACTTCATGCCATCTCGATCAAATTCCGCTTGCGTTTTGAGTAGTCGGGTCAAAACAATGTACACACCCGATCAATTCGAATGTAATATGAAATGACTTAATATCGCCTATTTAAAAAAAAATTAAGTTGTGCGATGGTAATGACACGCGTATCATTGCAACTGAACTAATTTAATACATTTTGATTTAAAGGTTAGGCTATATCTAAGCCTAGTTAAATATTATGAGCACAAATGATTAGTTAGGATTTATACCTTCAGTAGAACAACATGAGAACATTAGTCATTGTAAACGTTTTACGAGTTCTATGACATTGCCATGTTTATTATTATTAAAAAGTTTCTATAATATGTAATTCTAATGACCGATTTTATAAAAACAAATACCTAGTCCAATTTTAATGTCTTGCGTCCCAGAAAAAAATATAACGCGTTTCTAAATTAGTGGGTTTTAGATGAATTAAAGCGTTTTTGATTAAAGACCTTTGCTTAGCAGTGGGACACAATAATTTTTTTTATTTTTTACTTTTTTTTTTTATTACGTAAGTACTAAAAAACAGTATAATGTGTGTGTAAAAACAAAGTGACAGGAGGGCGCTACTAGTAGTTGACGTCATTTCGATAATTATTTGCCAGTAGAAGTATAAGAAATATGTTCCATGAGTGTCTGGAATATGGTTAGGTTTTTATTGTTCTAGTCGGGATTTGCCTAATTTATTATGTACAATACACAATCTCACTACCATCTCATTTATTTTAAGAGCAATGATTAGTTTTGTCTCATCAATAATGAAGTATCCCCAAAACTGTAGAATGTTTTTGTAGAAGCTCATTTCTGAAATAAGTTTTGTAAGGATTCAAACTTTTATAAATTTTGAGGTTAAAGGTAGTGTCAAGTTTTCTTGAGCGCCCTCTGTTCACGTATGTATGTGTGTACGAACATTGTTTTTATTTCAGTTCTCGTTAACTGGTGTTAGCTATAGGTTAACATTATTATTGTACCAGATGTTTAATATTCAGTTAAGTATTTATATAAGTTTATAACAGTGCTACCAAGCATTACTAGCAGAATAAATTTGCGTTTGTAGAGTTAGTAGCAATCCTCTCCTGCGACACACTTTAAAGCATTTAGCGCAGCATCTCATACGAAATTCACGGAGGCAAATTTATTTGCTCGCTGGAAGCAAGATGTGCAAGCTCAACTCTGGCTCGCGCCTCTGGTATTTTTGATTTTATTTGCAAATTTAATTTAATGTGTGTTCATGTCACTAGCGCATTGACGTGGAGTAGGAACCCATGCCCGGTACAGTGGCAATAGGTTTGCCCCGTATTACACTGGGATGAAATATCATCGGCACATAATTTGGGTGTACAGCAATGCACCTCTGTTGATAACTTCGGGGTTTACGGGCGTTTTTTTTGTTTTCATATTTTTTTCATTAATTTGGTAGTATTGTACGCAAGATTTATGTCTGTTTAATTTATTTTGTTATTTGTCTTAGGCGTTTCACTTTAGGTAGGTACCGCGTACGCGTTAGGTAATTTTATACTTACATACAATATAAGCTGCTTATTTCTTCCACGGAGACTACTCCGCGCATTGTTTAGTTAAAAAGTGAATACAGAAGTATATCTACCAAGCGACGTCTTTAGTAACTTCGCATGTAAACTATTTGCATACGCATAGCATAGTATCAGTATTATATTCTTGGAACTCATTATTGTACTCATACTGTATTATCACCTATGTTATTCGCCGTATTAATTAGGATCTGGAATATGTTTATCGTTTCAAATTATTCATTATATTAATGATGGTATTTTATTAGCTTGATTTAAGAACCATAAGGTTGGTCAAAACAGTCATTGTAATGAAAGTCAAATGGTTACCATAGGCGCTGCTTACATCGTCAATCCATATTGTAGGATCATGATTCATCTAAGCATCATCGAATCGTGATACTTGGGATAAATACTGACAGTGTGAACGGCGCCATTAGAGCCAAACTTAGAACATGTATGTGGTCGTCAGCAATAGCAACTTCTCACGCACATATAATTATGATCAATGAATTAGTTCACATCTTATTCATTTTAGAATGATGGAACATATTAACCGATGCTAACCGTCGAGGCTAATTATTACGATCGTTTTTTATTATTTTTCTTAACAGACATTAAATCAATGTTCTTTTTAATTGGGATAAGGAAAGGGTACCGAGGGAAAATTATATTATCTAATATTCATGACATACCTACCTAGATCTTAATAATAAATATTAATGCATGTACATGATAATGTTATTATGGTTTATTTATTTATGCTTAAAATATTCCATTATGTAGTCGGATTGACCAGGATTATTTTTTAAACTATATTTCATAACATTTCCTAGAACCTAAAACTCAGTATCTATCTTATAGATTTTTGTAATTTTTAAAATAGGTACTGAAAAATTCTTGAATATGTTTAATCTTAACTGAATTTTATAATTTTATTGTGAGTAGATATGAAATTCATGTGGTTAGGTAGACCACGCAATAATCATGTAATTATGTCCACGTAATAATTTTATGATTCTTTTTAAATTTCATAGTACCTATTCAGAAAGTTTAAATCATGTTTTTTTTTGTTTTCTATGTGAAACCAGACTACTCTTGGTCTTACTTTATAATATAATCTGAAATTCATGTTTTAATACATTTTATAAAAATTAAGCTGCGTTTTATTTATGAAATAAAAAAGTAAGTAATTTCCCATAGAGTTAGGTATATGAATCAGGGCCCGAAACCCGGTAAGCCTATAAACAGGATTTGATTGGGTTTTTGCAAGGTTAAATTATTGTGATTCAATAAGTTAAATAATATTTGTTAAGGTGGAAGCTCAGGGTCATGGCGCGAAATTCAAAATGTCAATGGTTTTTATTTTTTTACGAAAAATTTGGACATCTTTACGATGTAATTTAGTGTTTTGCGATATTAGCATTCTGCATTGGATGTCTCGATGTATTAAGTTTGCTTAAAAAAGTACCTAAAGCGATACAACACCATTAAGTTGGTAAAAGTAGTGGTTTTTACAAACCTTATGGTAATGTATCGGATTAGGTTCTTTTTTAAGCAAACTTCATACATCGAGACATCCAATGCAGAATGCTAATATCGCAAAACATTAAATTACATCGTAAAGATGTCCAAATTTTTCGTAAAAAAATAAAAACCATTGACATTTTGAATTTCGCGCCCTGACCCTGAGCTTCCCCCTTAAAATGTTTAGGAAACCCCTTCATAAGGAAAGTTACATTATTAAGCCAGTCGTTTGATGGGTAAGTAAAATTTTAGGAAATCCCTATTAATGGTGTACCCCTTGAATGACTTCAGCTCATTGAACGACTTGTCTGGGCCTTGAAATTCATCAATTCACTACGAATTATTATTTTCTTTCATTACTAAAGGAAACGAGATAAAATGTGTGGATGAAATAAAATGGAATAAGATAAAATATGGCCTCACCTAAATTGACTGATTGATGTCACTGTCATTCAGTCTGTTATCGTATTGGTCATTGCAAAAGTCAAAGTTACGTCTGTCAACCAAAACATTGTTACCTACACCTACATGCAATTTAGTGATTATTTTCTCTGTGTACGTAAAACAATAGTAATCGTGTACATTTTGTGTTTGAAAAGCTTTTTTTGCGTAAACATAGCACATTCATAGCAAGGACATGGAAGACGAATTGGAAGACAGAGTTTTACACCAGACGTACATTTCATTTATGAAAATTTTGTCACGTTTCACAAGCAGTGTACCGTTTGATACTCCCGTGAGCTATTTATGGAAGATGGTGCGACTTTATTTACTGCGATCCGAAGTTTTAGTTTTCACACTAGCCATTATAATATTCTTAATGTATCTTCAAACTATTGAGCTATGGAGTCGCACTATGCTAAGCAGGCTATCACAAGCGATGAGTCCATTGAGTGCTGTTCAACGAATGAAGCTACTGGAGGGATCGGACGCCGACAAACAGAGCTGGGAGCTGAAGGGGACTCTTAGCGCCGCTTACGCAATCAAAGGCAGAAGAATGCATATGGAAGACAGATTCATTATTGACGAAAATATAAATAACACTGGGATCTCACTATTCGCTATATTCGATGGTCACGGTGGGGAGTTCGCCGCCAACTATGCGAAAGAACATCTTATTCAAAACCTTCACAACAAGATAGTGGAACTTCATGAATTTAAGGATGGCAAAATAGTCATCACTCCCCCAAAGGAGAGTCCAGAACTGGAAATTAAACAAAAAGAAGAGCCAAATGCTGTTATTGATAGAAAAAGTAGCTTTAAAAAGTCTGTAAGTACAGCTGATGACACATCAAAAAAAGAAATAACTGATCCTCAATTATTGGCTCAACTTTCTAAAGCTAGACCCATCACCAGGGAGGTCAGGCCGGCAGCCAAACCGGTCAAAAATGTTGCTGTACCCTTGTCCAGTTACATAGAGAAAGAAAAAATTAATTATGGCAAATTACTAACAGATGAAGTGCTTGCTGCTGACAGGCTTCTTGTTGAGGCAGCCAAGCGCTCAATGAATGTGGCTGGCACCACTGCACTAATCGCCATTATGGAAGGCAACCATCTAATTGTTGCTAATGTTGGTGATTCAAGAGGAGTCATGTGTGATTCTCGTGGCAACGCTATCCCTGTATCATTTGACCATAAACCACAACAGGTAAATATTAATCCAGATTTGTTTGTTTGCTGGTGAGATGTTAGATAAAAGTAGTAAACATTAATTAATAATCACAGGTTCGAGAGCAGAGAAGGATAGAAGCCGCTGGTGGTTACATCGCTTTCAATGGGGTATGGCGAGTGGCAGGTATCTTAGCAACTTCACGTGCAATGGGAGACTATCCACTGAAGGATAAGAAATTTGTCATTGCAGACCCCGATATACTTACTTTTAATCTTGACGACCACAAACCTATGTTTGTAGTTCTTGCTTCTGATGGTTTGTGGGACACATTTACAAATGAAGAAGCCATTAAATTCATAAAAGAACGATTGGATGAACCTGACTATGGAGCTAAGAGCTTAACATTACAGGCATACTATAGAGGATCTGTTGACAATATAACTGTTTTAGTGATAAATTTTCTTACAAACAAAATACATAATGGAGTTTCACAGTAATTGCGGGGGTCCATAAACTCTTGGGAACTAAATTCTTATAACCTTCCATTTTTTGAAAGGTCTAAATATTTTTTTTCATGTTTGGAAAATAAATGTGTGATTTGATGAATCTAAAAGTTAAAAGGATATTTTATAGAATCATTCTGAATTTATTTTTGATTTATTAGCGAAGTTTATACCTTTCTATTTCAATCAAATAATTTTGAGAAAAGCTATTTTATGCATTTCATTGCCACAAATATAAGGTATTCACTACTATTAAAATAATATGTAATATTACAACTATATTTTTAAATTCTATTTAAATTTTTCTAAGTCATGTATTGTTAAAATTTTAATAATCATTATCAATATTAGTCCAGCATACATAATTAAGATATAATGGACTCATCTCCAGTATGTGTATTATGAAATGTATGTATCACTTGGTATATTCATTGTACTATTATGAGAATTTGTGTAAAATACATAGTTACGTCCAGTAGATGATGGTATATAATATACCATATGTCAAAGTAATGTACCATACATTATATAATTCCAGCCCTTTTTAATGTCCCACTGCTGGGCACGGGCCTCCCCTCAATGCGAGGGGGATTAGGCCATAGTCCACCACTCTGGCCCAGTGCGGGTTGGCGGACTTCACACATCTTTCGAGGGATTCTCTCAGACATGCAGGTTTCCTCACGATGTTTGCCTTCACCGTTTAGCAAGTGATAATCATGGTTGAAAATGAGATTCGCACATGAAATGCCAGAGGTGCGAGCCGGGGTTTGAACCTGCAATCCTCGTTACCGAGGCAAGCGTTCTACCAACTTGGCTATCACTGCTGTACCATACATTACTTGGACATAAGTGATTTATATTTTTGATTGTCAAAATGTACCTATAGCTTCATGTTTTTTAAATCTACAATTTTGAATTTATGGATGGTTGTGATGCTGATGTAGTTTTGGTAGAACTGTTAAGTTATAGAACATAACATACGTTTTATTGTTTACTTATCGGAGAAGTGTTCTGTAAACTGTTCAATGTTGTTTAAACTGCGGCAAATATTGTTGTCACATAGTGTACAACATGTTTAATCATTGTATTGTGGATTGTTATTTTTTAATCAATATTTGATGTGAGATTAATATTTAGTAACAATTGTTGTAACCACTGGGCTGCGTTTACGGTACTCACCTAGAGTAAAACACCAAATACCTCGTTCAGACTCAGCGAGAGAAAAGTTATACCGGGTAAAATTTAAACTGCACCGTTTACGGACGTCCGCTGGTATAAGTTTTTAATTTTTACCTAGGGAAAATACATGGCTGACATAAACGCACCCTTGTATGGACTCCCTAAAGTAATAGGTAGTTATAATAAGATAATATAAAAGATACAACAATTATTTTAATAGCCCACTATCTTGTACTGTTTATTACAGCATTTGATTAGGTTTTGAGTATTTTGACTTAACAATTCAAACTCATAATTCATATTTTTTTCTATGGTGCTAGTCATACATTTTATTAGTCTTATTATATTTTCCTGTGCATAATAGACATTATTCAACATACAGGTGAAATCGAATCATATGATAAAATATATTACATACAGTTAGTTTATTATCAATTTTAAAATATTTTTGTACTACTACTTATGTAATCTGAAATAAAGAAATATTTTCAATTTTAAGTACAAATATTGTTTTTAAATTTAAAAGGCTTATTGCGTAATACTGTCTTGTAAACTTCACGTTATTGGGGCCAAATTAAACATAAATTGACCTAAATTATTGCCTATTACTAAGCTATTAGTGGCTCTATCAGTACAGGTTTTACTTTAATGGTTAAGGTGCCAAGATTATATTCGATTTTCATTTCTTGTTTGGGTTTTTATTTTCTATTTGCAAACGCGTTGAAGATAATATATTGCATAGTAGACAGTATATATAAGAATGAATCTTGTATGAGACCCATGTTGTTTATGTTCATAGTATATTATATAGGTATTTAACTGTATCGTAAAATTAATATTATTTTATATGTTGTCCTATAGCTTGCCTGAAAGTTACCTACCAAAGTATAACAATTATTGTATGTAATAAATAAACGGTATTGTAAGTATTTATTTTTGAAAATGAATGTAATAAAACGGGTTTTCTAATCGTCATCATTATTTTATTTTGTTTTCGCATTACATCTCCCTATTCACTCGATACCAAGCATTTTAAATAAAATTATCATCATATGTTTTAAATATTTATTTATACGAAAATATCTCCTTCCAATGCATGATGTATTAACAAACATCAAAGGTACATAAACCTTACAACATAGTAACATAAATTCTCACGTGGGTAAAATAATTTTAGGTCTTCCTCCTTAGCTAGCCATTTGTTACGAATAATCCATTTTGGGTGTTAAATTCATCATATTATATAATAATTGATACACTAAGATCTATAACATAGTTTTATTATTAGTGGCATATAATTGGCTCGCAGATATTATGCAATTAAATTGGGGAGTAAATGTACAAAAACTTATGTTTATAGAAACAATGTTATTGAGGCGAATTAAATTCGAGCTCCGATATTTTGCGCCTATCTACATTATGACTAGATGATAAATGAACTCGAGTGAATTGCGTACAAGCTGCACTGATTACCGCTTGAGTATATGAATAAAATCAGTGTTGTATTAATATTCGACAGCAACTATATATATATATATATATATTTACAAAATTGCACTATAACATTGCAAAGGCACTGCAAAACATAATTTAGCAGCTCACACAGTCCTAGTCGTAGGTACTATTACATGGTACATCATAAACTCAACAAGGGGCCGCGCAGACGTAATGATAAAGCATGTCTAATTCGTCTCCGGCCTGTTTTCTTGCACACACATTACGACCGTGACAAGGACGGCGATACAGTTTAATGTGTGTGAACCGTCTGACAATAATCAATTTCGGTAAACTGAGAAAAGTACGAAATCTTAACTTCCAACAAACTCCGTCGTCGTACGTCTGCGCGGCCCCCAAATAATTATTGATACATCAACAACAATATATAAATTATGTACTTACTTCGGTACATAAGTACAAGTATCGTCATATAAGTCATGTTCGCATAATGCATAATATTAAATTATATTTACATAAAGTAAATGTTTGTAATATACGCAGCTACAGTGCGTTGATACATAACGTCACATTCAGAGAATTTCGAATTCGTCGTCGGAATCATCGAATTGTCTGTCCACATCTTCAAATTCTGCAACAATAAAAAACAATCGTAGGCCTTTGAGTCTATTACGGACGGTTCATGGCGTAGTGCCTGAGACGCAATGGAAACTGTCCCTTTCCGTGTCCTGTTGACTAAGTAGCAAAGCTGACGTAGGTGGAGTAAAAAAGCATAATTGTACATAATATCTGTGAAGTTTCAGGGACATAGCAGGGCTGTTTTTTAAACCATTATTATTACACACTATTGGCACATTTTTTTTTTATAAATATCGCCATACGAACACACCAACTATACGGTCCCACATTAAGCGACGCTTGTGTTATGGGTACCGTACAATGGACTGAGGGTGAACTCAGTATATAATACTTATATACATATTAAACATCCATGACTCGGGTACAAACATTCGTGCTCATCACACAAAGCTTGTCTCTACCAGGATTCAAACCCGGACCCTCGGCGCAGAAAGCAGAGTCACTACCACTGCGCTAATCAGGCCGTCATTATTATACACACAAACTGAATATTTATTTCGATTTGATTCGTTGCCGTAAAAATTAATCGCCCTATCACGAGTAATTTGCCACGGTACACAATAAAGCGAGTATATTATTGGCTACAACATGTTGTTGCACGAAACTCCGATAAATGTACATGACGTGTCTCCCCAGCTCATTGTTTACATGTCAGCGAGTGTATTCTGAACAATGAAGTTGAATGCAGACTCATTTATTTACATAAATAAACGAACATTGCCGGGAAAACATCAATTCGATGGCTAAATAAAAACATGTACTGCTAGCTGTTGCCCGCGGCTCCGCCCGCCCGTTGAGATTGGTCCATAGTATTTTGGTGACGCTTGGACAAACAACCACACAGACAATAATTCTCGAAACGTTTTTTAATTCTGGGTTATACAAATAGCCTGTCGCATTACTTGTACACTTTGTAGTCCTTTGCTGATCAAGGGGGCTTGGACCCCCAAAATTCCTTAGACAACCCATCGTTTAATACATAATCTCTAGTCCAGAGCTCGCCGTGGCCTAAAATGCGCATCTTGTATGCGCATTATGCGCGTAATTATGCGCGCATTATGCGCATCTTAATATAAGCAAAAAACGTTATGTAACTTAATAGACAAATATATCCCTTATTTCTGCCTATTCTTCTCAAAAGGAATGACACACCAAATTTAGAGGTAGATTTTTTGACGATTCATAATTGTAATGTTTTACAATAATAATAAAAAAATAATTTTAATATTCGAGAACAAACTGACCTGTAAACAGAGAAGTATTCTGCAGATCAATATCCGTGGTGCTGGGGCCCCAGTGCGCAGGTCTCTTTTCACATATTTCAAATAACGGTTGAGCCTCCTTCATCAGTCTGTTCTCTATTGTAATGCATAGATCATCGAAATCTGCTCTGGTTCGACATAGAAAACACTGAAAAATCCACCAATCGCCTTATTAAACATAGTCCTCAAAAAAGAGCGCCTGTCACCCCATTCCTTTTCTGAATGCATCATAGTAGTATGCATAGAATATTATATTTTTTTATAGATACGACACATTACATTATTATGTTTTTTCGTATATTGTCATTGTCTTTTGTTGACCAAAGTTCAGAGCATGACTAAAGCTATGTTCCTGACAATACTGGTGCTACTTGAAGTATTGCCGTCTTGCTCACCTATTACGGCTAAGAAAGGGGCGGCATTATATCTAGAGTAGTCCAGTTTGGTTTGTATGCCAACAGAATAAGCAGCACTATAATTACTACTAGCTTTTAGGTCATTTTAATTGTCTGTGGACGGCATAATACTCACAACAGCCACCGATGGGTCCATCGCAAGTATTGGTATTCGCGACGCGTATTTACAGTGATACGAGCAATCCATTTCTTTTTGTTCATCCGTCAACTTATTCTGCAAAACAATTATAATGACAAACGAAATGATGAGTAACGAAAACTTGCTGAGTGTATTTTAACTATAGAATTTACAAAATAGCAGCGTCATTTCAGCTCTTATTATTGGGTGAATCGAATATCAATTTTAATCATTTTCATTTTATTTTAGTCACACATTCGTTATAGAAAAGGTATGTCTTAGTATTAGTTGAAGTAAACACTTTTAGTCATTGTCTAGGCAAAACTTGAGTTTTCGTTGTTGCGATATACATACCTACTAATGCCCCCTACACTCCACCAACTGAGAGAGACAGCAAGTATATGACATCTCAATTGTCACTTTTGACCAGTTATAATATTGGAGATTTTTCAAGGATTGATTTCTTATATTAACGCGAATACTACACATTGAAATGAAACTAATTTTAAGGATTTTATCGCGTTTTTTATTTTATACCATGGTTGCTGTAAAGCAGCCGAAACGTCGGGAACGTAAAATCAAAATAAAAAACGCGATAAAATCCTTAAAATTTGTTTAATTTCGATTTGTCAAGTGTTCATTACGTATCTATAATGTAATATATCTACGGTGATATTTACCTCAACTAATCCAGACCTTTGCGTGGTATGAGGGTCTAGGTAAATGACTTCATCCTCCACACAGCCAATCAGGTACAGGGCCTGGTTGGGTTTGCCGCCTATGACACCGATCGATTGAGGGCAATGGAAACATGTCTGAAAAAAAAATATAGAAATGACATATATTTCATATACATATAAGAACCAGCTTTTGCCCGTAGCGCCGTCCTCGCAACCATAGTTTTTTTCTGTAGCATGATCCTCATTGGCAATGGGTTCTTTCGAATAATGAATACTCCATTCAAATAGGATCAGTAGTTTTTGAGTAATACTCGAATAATTAACTCAGTGCTGCTCTGGATAACGACGATGGTGCGACGATGCACATGCGTGTGACATTATAAGTACAGTGTACTAGAATAACGGGTACAAACAAAAGGGCAAAACTGGACTAACATTGGACAGAAAAAAATAAAAAGTAAATAAAACATCAATTTTTCGAATAATTCATACCATTTTTTTTTATTGCTTAACATAGACCTGTAAACGTTAGTTTTACTTTTCATGTTTTCTGTCAGTAAATTTCGATTTAGTTTGGTTCATTATTGTTTGTGGACTTTATCTTTTTTTTCAATTCAAAAACACTCATGTCACGCATTTCTGTATTTCCAGGATGGGCTGACAATATCATTGTTAAGCTTTAATTTTCTTAGCATGTATATTGCATACCTTAAGTCCGTTAATATATACGGGGTTAATTTCGCTGAGTCCAAGCCGCAGCGGCACTATAAGCAGCAGCGGCATCCAGTCGGCGAGCACGCCGTCGGGCGCCGACGAACTGTCTCCCCGATCGTTGTCCACTACACAATGCTGCACTAAAAATGCACATAAGAGCATATACACAAGGTTACTTTTTCACGAGGATATCTTTATATATATAAACTAGCTGCGCCCCGCGGTGTTACCCGCGATTAAAAAGTATGAAAATTTAATTTGAATCTATCCCACGGAAACCATACATTTTACCGGGATAAAAATTAGCCTATGTGCTATTCCAGACTATAATCTACCTCTGTGCCAAATCTGATCCAGATCCGTTCAGCTGTTCTGACGTGATTGAGTAACAAACATCCATCCATCCAAACTTTCACATTTATAATATTAGTGGGATTACGTGTCACGGTGTTTGTCCGCTATGGACTCAACTACTAAACCGATTTAAATAAAATTTTGCACACTGTGTGCAGTTTTATCCAACTTGAAAGATAGGATAGTTTATATCATAATTTATAATCGCAAATATTTAACTATACTATAAATATATCCTAGAAATAATATATACGGCAAAACAATGTTCGCCGGGTCAGCTAGTATTTTTATATATTTGTTATTTTAACAAAAGGGGAAGAGCTAACCACGACTTACCCTCGGCTGTTATTTCAATTATAACTACTGATTCTAATATAATATTCGAAATATGTTGGATAATTTCCCACAGCTGCAGTTCGGACTTTGTGAAGCGCGAGAATGTCGCCGTGTGCATAGGCTTTGAGACCTAATGTGCAGTGCATCTCGACCCATTCCGAGAATACAGATGGCATGGTGTAATAATACAATTGTAAAATATATTTAAAAAATAATCAAAAGTCTGTTTCCAAAAAAACTTACAAATTAATTAATAAAAATATGAAACAGTAATTAATACTCACAGATATCTTCCTTGACTACAGTATTGTCTAAAGCAACATGTATCACCAGAGAACTCCACTTGTCATATACCAATAATTTCCTAAAATAACAAAAACAAATGAAACTAATCTTGGTATTCCCAGTAAAAAAAACATATTAATTAGCGCAGATGCTGGTACGGACAAGCTTTGTGTGATGAGGATGAATGTTTGTATCCGAGTCATAGATATTTAATATCTATATAAGTATTATATACAGAGTTCGCCCTCACTCTATTGTACCATATCCATAATACAAGTGTTGCTAGTGTGGGACTGTATAGTTGGTGTGTGCGTCTGGCAATTTTATATTATAAAAAATATTATATCAATTTATAAAGTCTAGTAAGACTAACAATACAGTTTTTTTTTTTTTATTGCAGTATAGGCAAGTATTTGATCTCGATCTCACCTGATGTTAAGTGACGATGAGATCTAAGTATGAACTTACTTCAGTACTTGTGCAACTGTATTGGGGCCAAACCACTGGCCCACCTCCTTGCCCTCCGACGCACCCATCAGAGCCACCTGGTGGATGGAGTAGGGAGCTTGCTTCCTCTCCTCAAACCTTTGGATGATCTTTAAATATGTTGGATCTCTGAAATGCATGTTTGCCATTTTAACTTTATTTTATGAACCAAATTATGTCTAAAATTATGTTCACCATTTCAATTTTAATGTAAAATAAAAGAAAAAAAAATATATTGTGATTTATGACATCATCATTTTATCCCTTTTATTGTCTTATTAAAGTAATAACAGTTCACAGAGGCAATAATATGTCTGATAACAAATAATATATATACATGGAGCAATGCTCACATTGCAATTAAGCAGGTATGTTAAGATTAATCTGTTATATCATGTGACATTTATTGTCTTTGTGTACACCAACATTTTAAATGGCATCTGAAGTGGAAGAAAACCACATTGGTTTACACTGATAAAAACCAGCATTTATATTACGTAATAAGAGCATCTTGGAATAGTTCAAGAGTTACTAAAGGATCATTAAAAGGATAGTATTCTTAAACTTGTGAATCATCCTGAGACTAGCTATTTATTAATCAATGCAGGATAGATTCATCCACAGGTGTGCAACATGATACATGCTTGATACATATTATATTCTTATCTTACCTTGTTTCCGGTGTCCAAACCCAATCAGCAGACAGATGGACTCTAAGCAACGCAACTCCGAGTACCATCTGACCACAGCGCAGCATGCAACCCCATCCCTTGTCGGAGGTCAGCCCATCATCCCCAATCGGAATGAAACCCTTCCTATAAGTACACCAAATAATCGACGTAATGTCACGTCTTATGCGGTCCAAATCTGTAAAAAGGCAGTGGCATAAATAGTTTTTATTCAAGAAGTATTACATTCTGTAAGCTTCATAGTACTTAACTAACCCTGGATTGCACTGTATTTCTTCCCCAGAACCCACACGCTTTCCTTTGTCTGAGGAATATCATCTGGCTCCACATTGTTACCCTCCGAGGTCAGGTAACATATATCAAATACGGCGTCCATGTTCGAACATAATTTGGTATCGAGTAACAAGGAAGACTAAGAGAATTGTGATGAAATTACATAAAATAAACACAAAAACTCCTCGTGACAAATAATAACAAACAACATCCAGAATAACAGTAGTAGTAGTTTAATTCGTCCAGTAGGACAGGCGAAGGAATCAATCCATACTGCCAATTCTGATGTTGTCAATGTCATGGGTATTTTCTTGATCAAATTTACTTGCAGGTATACAATTTAAATATAAAGGCACAAGTGCCAAATCTTGAATAATTATTTTCTTTAAATAGTTCAGTAATTATATGTCCATGTTGATTACTTGTTAAAGTAAAAACTAGTCTAGTCCTTGATGGATTGTCTTGTATTTTTGTTTTGTCTCTTCAAATATCTCCAAGCGAGGAGTTGATAAAGTCATAGATAGGCGTAAAATTATCAGGGCAAGCTAAAAGGTTCTGTAGGGAAGGCGGGATGTTTTGATATTTTTCCAGCAATTGATCTATGAGCAATAGGCGTTGTATGTTAAAGGCCGGACATTTAAAGAATATATGATCCAATGTTTGATCTTCCTGCGAGTTGCATTCACTACATTTAGGGGAAGCGATCATGTTCATGCGGTGTAAATGAGCATTAAAACGACAATGTCCAAATCTCAGTCTCATAATCTGTGTGTAAAATTTTCGCTTTAAATAATTTTCATTGTCAACTGCAAACCAAGGTTTTTTGCCCACATCTTTATTAATACCAGCATACCATGCTCCTTTGGTTCGAATTATCTCATTTCTTTCTTCTAACCATTTTTTATTGATTTCTGCACGATAAACAGGTATCAAATCTTTCCACGGACTTGGTATATTTGTAATATTGCCACCCAAAGTGTTTGTTAATCTGGCAAGGTAATCTGCACTTTCATTACCAATCACGCCCACGTGCGCTGGTATCCAAATAAGTATAATTTGTTTACGAGATATCGTCAAATTTACCAGGATTTCTTTTATATCATATATAATATGGTGTTCATTCTTATAACCTGGATGTCTCAAAGATTTCAGAACAGACATGCTGTCAGACGCAATAATAAAATGTGATGCACTGGAGCACAAAACGTCGTTTTGTACATATTTTAATGCTTCCAAAATCGCTGTGGCCTCTGCCGAGAAAACTGTGTAAATGGTAGGTAATCGAAATCCTCGACCATACTTTTTATCCGTATCATAGAATGCAGCAGATACACTTGTTTCATTCTTCGACCCGTCTGTGTAGATAATCTGGTAGTCTGTCCAGCATGAAAGCTTCTCATAAACATCCTGCTTGGTTCTCAGATTATGGTCTATTTCTATAACGTCTGATGGAGGAAATTTACCTTCAAAGGTTCCATGATAGCAAGCCCAATTTTCAGCATGATAAACATTGTTGTTTTTAATGTATGTTGATATTTCAGTATAATCACGAAGAATATATGGATATTTGGAAGATAGAGGAGTTGAAGCTAAATATCGGGAGTCATTTAATTTAATTAGAAGAGGATGATTGTCAAAAGAGTGAAGCTTTAAAATGAAATTGAACTTTAAATACTTAAATCTAAAAGACAATGAAGGAATGTTACATTCAACTTGCATTGAAATGATAGGGGTAGTCTTCATAGCCCCTGTAATTAAACGAAGATTTCTATTCTGAATTTTTTCCAGTTTATTTACTAGAACAGAATTGGAAGCATAGCAACAAAAGCTATATTCAAAATGAGAGCGGACTATGGATTTGTACAACATAAGTAAAATTTTTGGATCAGCTCCCCAATAAGTTCTGGCAAGTGATTTTAATATATTAAAAGCTCGCAAGGCTTTGTCTGCCAAACCATTAACATGTCTTTGCCATGATAAATTCTTGACAAATGTAACTCCCAAAAACTTGACCTCATCACTTACAGGAAGTAAATTACCATCATAAATGATGTTGGTGAGTAAAGATCTGGATCTGCTGAATATTATGACTCTAGTTTTATTTGAATTAACATCTAGTTTCAAGTAATTAAAATAGGTTTTTAAACCTTTTAAAGCAGTGTTTAACTTATTTTCTACTAGTCTTATGTTAGTACCTGTGCAATACACTGTTAAGTCATCTGCATATTGCAGACTATTAACATCAGTGCCTAATATATTATTTAACCTATGTATATACAAAATAAACAATAAAGGACTTAATATCCCCCCTTGACAGACACCCTTATGGGATGACTGAGGCCCATACAAATTGTTTCTCCTTCTTACATATACAGATCTACCATTTAGAAAATTGAAAATCCACTTTACTAATTTTACAGGCAACCCAAGTAGATGCAATTCATTAGCAAGGACATTATGATCTACATTATTGAAAGCACCAGTGATATCAAAGAAAATGCTAATTAAAAACTTGTTACTAACAAATGCATCATGTACATCCAAGTTTAAATGATTTAAACTTTCTGAAGCAGAGCGTCCTCTCCTAAAACCAAACTGATTACAAGGTAATAACTTCTTGGATTCTATGAAATATTCAAGACGCTGCTTTATTAACTGTTCAAATATTTTGGCTGTACAGGAAGTGAGAGCTATAGGTCTGTATGAGTCATGATGTTTTGAATCTTTACCAGGCTTAAGTATAGGAACAAGACAATCAATCTTCCATGATTTAGGAATAACCATGTTATTCCACAATGAATTAAAAATATTTAAAACCATTTGCTGGCTAAATGAGTCAAGATATTTGAACGTTTTGTAAGATACATGATCTAAACCAAATGCAGTATCCCTACGAGAGTATATAGCACCTGTAAACTCAGAAAATGTAAATGGCTTCATGAAGAAATTATCAACATGGAAATCAATATTATTGGCATAAAGATCTAATGTTGGCATATTAGGAGGATTGGAAGTGTATTTGTCCAGAAATGGTTGTATCCATCTATCATCATTAGCATAATTATGTGAATGACTATAAGTTTTGTTAAATTTTCTAATATTGGACCAGATATAATAGTTGATATTGAAGTTTGCCGATTGAATGAGTTACATAGTTCTGTCCAAGCAGTCTGTCTTTCTCTGTTAATGATTAATTTCTTCAAAGCTTGTTGTTTTTTAAATGATAAATAATTTTCTATTGTAGGATTAGCTTTGAAGTTCAAATAAACAGACTTACATTTACTAACTGCCTGTGTACAGGCTTGATTCCACCAAGGTAAACATAACTTCCTTTTGGGTCTATTGTGAATCTGAGACACTGGATTAAAGATTTTATTAGCAGTATTTGCTTCAGATACACTTTCTAACAAAATTTTATATAATATGTCATAACACATTTCTGGATTAGATAAATCAAAATTGCTGCTATGTAGTTTTAAACTTACCACATGTTGATATTTCTGCCAATCAACACACTTATAATTTGGACGGAAATAATTAGCATTAACATAGCTGTTGTTATTTATATTTACAGGATTGCATAAAAGAGTAGTGACTGCAGGAAGATGATAACTACAAAATGAGTCATCATGCACATGCCAATTACATCTTAAGGCTAACAAGGGTGAAACAATAGTAAGGTCTAATGCATTTGGCTGCCATGTATGGGAACCAACAGTTGTTGCAGAACCATCATTCAGCAAGCACAGATGATTATCATTTATTACATCTAAGAGAGTAGTGCCACGCAAATCCGTGGATGTGCAGCCCCACATAGTGTGATGTGCATTAAAATCACCAGCTAGTATCAATGGCTGTGGAACAGACTTTATTAAATTGTCAAGCTGTGTATAATTGAAATTAGAAGGAGAAGCAGATGTAGGACTGTAAAAACTAACTATAGACAAAGTTTCATTATTTATAAATATTTGAATGGCTATATTTTGTAGAGAACTATCTGAATAAGTTTGTATCTTTTTATAATTAATATAATTTCTAATTAGTATAGCAACACCATTATGTTTAGATCCAATATCTAATCTTTCTATTTTATATCCTTTGATATTTATAGTTTTTGATGATTGTAACCAAGTTTCGGAGATTATAGCTATATGTATATCATTTTCGTATAAATAATGTGAAAAGACATGTTTATGACTAAGCAAACTCTGAGCATTCCATTGAACTATATTGAGCTTATCCATTTTTATTAGTTGTACTCTTTTTACTAGTATTAAAATTATCCAGCAATATTGATTTAATAGTCTCAGATGTAATGGGACTGTCTGTTTTAGATTTTTGTGAGCTAATTTTAACAATGGTGGATATTATTAAATTAAGAATACGATCTGATTGTAAAAACTGTGTTATGTGATGGTCAGATTTAGTTTTGGTAAGGTCAGGGAAATTTGTGTTATTGAATAGATCAACATACTTCTTTTGTTTGTATTTGTTATTATTTTTTTCTATTTCTTCCTTTCGTTTAGGGCACTCTGCTGAAATGGATATGTGATTGCCATTGCAATGCACACATACGGCATCTTTGGCTGCTTTTTGACATTCTTTGTAATGATGATCCTCTCCACAGATCGAACACTTTTGTTTGTTTTTACAGTACTTGCCAATATGTCCATAGCGCAGGCATCGCAGGCACTGACTAACAGGTGGAATATATACGCTTACCTCGAAATACCAGCTATTTATATCGACGCTATCAGGAAGTGTAGGACAGGAAAAGGTAATCGCCACCGTCTGCGTGGGTAATAAAATTGGATTGCCATCGTCATCGCGTCCACGGCGCATCAGGCGACGCACGGACACTACATCTTTGGAGCTGGAAATGCCGGTATATATATTAGAATTTGACATATATGTGGGAACACCGCGTATGACCCCTGTAATTTCCGTGAGTGTAGCAGGTATTGTCGCTTTTAACTCTAAGTCTTTTTGCACCTTAACATTATTTAAAGCCATGTTTGCAAGACCAGGCCGCTCAAAGATTGCCCCAACCTTGAACCTATTAATTCGTTTGAAGCGCTTAATTCCTTTATGATGGCGCTTCAGGACCGCGCCTAACGCCATCAAATCTCGGTCCCCAATGGGTTTCGACATCTCGGTACTTTCATAAATGACAATATATTCAAAATTTCCGCCGTCCTCAGGGTATTGTCGAGAATAATTGTCAACTTTAAAAGGTTTAAATTTATCTACTCCCGAGTCATCATCAGATTCCGAAGACTGCGATGACGGGGGAAGATCCCCATCCGCCTTTCTTTTTTTCCGCTTCGCCGTCATTCCGGCCACAGCAAGGCCCCTTTAAATTCGCTCACTTTATATTTATAATACAAAACAAATTTTTTGTTCAAAAAACGCGCCCTCTTGGTTTAAAGGTTTCCCGCCTTTCCCAGAATAACAGAATAATAAATTGTGGATGACAGACAGCGAATGAGTACATTTATTGACTTTCATTCAATTATTTCATTCTTTTCAAAAAAAACTTGAGAGGTGTCAAGGGACACCCGAATGGAACGAAGTTCCTTTCGATTAATTAGTGAAGGAATTGTAATACAATTTTATTTTTTTCTAGTTATTTATTTTCTAGTTATTTATTATTATATACAAAAAACCTGTATACACTCAACCAAAATAATCGTCGCGACACCACACTGTGCAATGCGAAATAGAAGGACGAAACGACAATATCTGGCTTGCTTTCTATAAGAGAGAGAGAGACAGACAGAGAAACATGCGCACGCCGCACGGCTTACAAAAAGTGTCGTTACAACTTTTCGTCTTAATTTTTTCCGTCTAGCCCCCTTTCGCAACGCGCGATAAGGAACTTCGTTCCAATAAATGTAAACCACAGATTTGTGATACAAAAAGGTTCGTACGTGCGGAACACAGAACTTTAGGATACCCTAACAATGCGAGGTAAGTTTGGTTTGGATTCGGATAAGATAAAAATTCCACTTGTATATGGATCTAACTAAAGCAATAAGGTTAGTAGTCTAATATAAACGTAAAATGAAAAAGGCCAAAAAAAAACATGGACGTCATTGTCATTCATTCTTATTTATGAAAACTTGTTCCCTTATTTATTGGTCTGTGGTCTATGTTTTTTAGAATGAAATCTGTGGTATGAATGAATAAACGATACTACTGAGAGGATGAAATATTAGTTGTAGTTTATTCTTATTTGTCGGTGCCTAGTAATTTAGGTAACGGTATAATAAAATACTTTTTTTGCTGAAAATGGAATCTAGCTCCTTAGACTTCGTCGCCCAAGCATGCATGGATTTAACGGAGGCGCTGACAACAGCAGAAGTTGAGGCTGATCGTGATTCGCTTATTATAAATCATATAAAGAAGGTATGGTCTACCGTCACACCGATAGAAGACTTTAAGAAAAGTGCGTACAATTTGAATTATGTTACACTTTATAATTAATGCGTAGACTATCTAAAGACTTGCCTTGAACTACTTTCTATTACTGCCCAAAAAGATAATACTACACAATACCATGGTTAACTAAATATATTTTGCAGATTTGGAATGGGTGAATGTGTCGGAGCCGATATCTCTGTCTCAACACTGCCTGGATAAAGTGGTTGTACTAGACTTCTGGACTTACTGTTGCATAAACTGCTACCATGTGTTACCAGACCTGGCGCACCTAGAAAAGCTGCACAAAATTGAAAATGGTCTTGTTGTGGTATGAAATTTTGATGTTATAATTACGAATTGTTATGGCATTTGTGCACTCATCTTGGTGCCGTTCATAACATGATTATTGAGGGAAAATTACAATGCCCTGGTTTTATAGTTTTGCGCAGCAGGCCACCCAAGTTAATGAACATTTAAACATTTGCTAAAGGTTGCTCAGTCCAGCCGTTTTCAAGTGATAAACTTACAAAGAAACAGCATTTTATTATTATTTATACATTACATTAAAACATGAATAAAATAAAATTAAATAAATCTAGATGGTATCTATCTGAAAAATGTGGATACAAACTCAATACAGATGAGTGCACAATACCCTTACATGTACAGACATTTCATTCTAGAACCTAACTGTACAAACATAAAGAGGAGACTATTTGAGAGAGATGATTCATATCTGCTATAGCCATTCGGACTTTGTTGCTTCAAGGGTATTATTTGAATCTACCATTTTTTATTGATGAAAACAGAAATCTGCATGGCAGCTGCTTCTTTGTTATTGGATGGTAGACCCTGATCATAGCAGTCTTTTTAGAGTTTTAAATCTTAGAGTTTATTTTAATAGCAGTCATTTAAATAACTCACTACATAATTACATTGTTAAAATTAGTATTTTTATTTAGATTGGAGTTCATTGTGCAAAGTTCACAAATGAGAAAGACTCGTCTAATGTATTGTCGGCTGTGCAAAGATATGGCATTCATCACCCTGTGGCGAATGATTCGGACTGTTGTATGTGGGATGCACTTGGGATACGATGCTGGCCGACATTGCTTATATTAGGTTTGTATTTCATTTTTCGAGTAACATTTCATATAGCCATAGGTACTTACTAAGTGGTTTATGAGTACAGTTTTTGAACTGACTTGCATACATTGCAAGCTAAGTTAATATAGCTTAGTATGGCTCACAAACCTGGGGTTGGTCCAGGATTTCGTTAAAGGGGCAATGCCGTTTGGGGAGGGGGGGGGGGGGCAATTTTGTATGTGATTTTACTCATCATTCACTTACAAAATATATTGAAATTGGTTGCACCCATTGCTCCCCTGTTTCCGCCCCTGAAACCGCGAACTACAGAGCTAATATTTTGGTCAGCATTGAATGAGACGAGTGGTGAGGCTAAGTACGAGTACGCACGAATCTCTGCGGGAGACTTTCGATATGATCAAAAATAATTATGGTCAAATAAAACCATCCTGCCTGGGTAGAGTAGTGTGTTAACCAAATAATGTTTCCTAGGTCCAAACAACAAACCACTATTCGTATTAACTGGTGAGGGGCACAGAGATGAGTTAGTCTGCTTCGTCGGCGCTACGCTGCGACACTTCGGGTCGCGCATCTCCAACGCCTCCCTGCCCATAGCGCCAGCTAAACATTTGAAGTCCAAGGAGGAAGACGTACTCTACTTTCCTAGCAAGGTTTGTGATGTAACACGCTTTCGTTTATGATGGACTAGTTGTTGCCCGCGGCTCCGCCCGCACAACCTTCGATTCTGTTCTGCAGCTCACTGGTCCTAATTGAACGATTCCGGGGGCTTTTCGCGGGATAGCCTATAGTTAGACTCATAAGATGGGATACATAATAATCATTGCCTGTTAATCTTTAGAGCAAACTTCCCAAATCAGGGCTTTCATATCTATTTACCCTAATAAAACGTAACATTTATTTGAATAGGTAGAGGTATGTTTGAATTTAAGGGACAGGGTTTTATTGGGCTTATAATGATTGGATTTAGGGGTATTGTTTTTAAGGCTGCTTTTTGAGAAGTTTGCAACCTTTCTGCAGGGCCATCTCAATGGTTTCGGTATAAAGAAAATAATAGTTTCTTTATAACCAGTTGGCCCTGAACCCGTTCTACCGCGGTCGTCCAGACGAACCTTTCCTGGCGATATCGGACGCCGGCCACCACCGCGTGCTGCTCACTGACTGCGCCGGCGTGGTGCTGCGCATCGTCGGCGGCTCTGAGCCGGGTTTCAAAGATGGGAGTAAGTACACAACCATCGTAATATAACTACTTTTATTTCACAATATGTTAATAAACCCTATTCATCAACACTAGTTTCAGGGGCTCAGGAATGCTCAGGGGCTCGTCTAAAAACGTGGTGAAACTATAAAGGCAGCAACAGTCAACAGCGATATAAAGTCAACATGTACATTAATCATTATATGCCAAATAAATTCTTTGGCCCCTATGTTAGAAGAATTCGCGGGGCGCCTGGAATCATCTCTAAATAACAAAAAAATACAGCCAACAGTCCTCTAAAAAGTCAGGCCCCGTTGGTTTCCACTCGGCCGACAAGCACTCCGAGGTGCGACCCTGACTGACTGGAGCACTCGGGTCGGTAGTATCGCTTCTCAGCAATGGCTTGCCACAAGATGCACAAGTCAATAATTTTATTTCCAACTCCTCAAATTTTACTTTCGATTAATTTCGTCGAGGGTTCAAGATTGTTAGCTTGTCCCCGGTATTCGGCGAGTGTCAAACCTCGACGTTTTCTTTGGTCACCACTGTGGATCCTGGCTTAAAGGAGTAAAAGTGGTGAGAGTGTGTGGCGTGAGGAGTGTGAGGTGTGACCAAGTCCCAAAAAAAGCTTAATTGTGGGCGCATTATCATTATAATGTGTTCTCACCAGAGCTGACGGAGGCGCAGTTCAACTCGCCGCAGGGTCTGTGCTGGCTGTCGAGCAACGTGCTGGCGGTGTGCGACACCGGCAACCACGCGCTGCGCGCCCTGCACCTGGACGAGGGCAGCGTCGAGGTGCTGGCCGGCACCGGGGAACAAGCCAAGCATGGCAACATAGGCATGTAGCTATCTATACTAATAAATACAATTAGAGTGTATGTTGGTAATATTAAAATAACCGATTTTTACTAAGTGCATTTGGATGTATGTACTGTACTGTCGGCATAATACTCTAAAGAGACACAAATTCCGTACGTAGCGGTCTAAATCCATGGTCCGGGCCGTACCAAGTTCGATCGTCCATGTTAATGTTATTAGTTGTTAATAAAGCCAACAGTCATATGTAGCACTTATTGAAAAAAAAAGCACATTAGACTACGTGTACTCGGAATCTGAATTAAAAGTTTAAGTTAATTTAAAGTATACTTAAAGGGGGAGGGGGAAGGGAGAAGTGTGCCTCGTATTATTGTGACTATTTGTTAACGAGACAGGCGGCAAGTGCCTCGGGCTGCAGGAGCTGTCGTCCCCGTGGGACGTGGTGCTGTACGCGACGCCCGACATGGACATGTCGGTGCGCGCGCTGCCGCCGCCGCCGCCGCCGCCCGGCCAGCCCGGCCAGCCCGGCCAGCCAGTCACCGAAAAGACTAACAAGAAAGACGAAAAAGATGACCCTAAAGGTAAATAACCAGCATTAATTTTTATTGCCTTGTTACAAACTCTGTTGTCCTAATTAATTGCCCCGGTACATAGCTATTACCGTGTCATGTTTCCTCAAAATCCGTCAGGTAGTTTTGCTGTGATGCGCGTTTAGACATATAAGAAATACTAAAATTGCAGATTTGGCTTCTGTCTCACCGAAAACAATATCCCATATGTCTTATTATGTGTACATTACTGGATATATTGGCTATACAACGCTGATATTCTAGTGTAAAAAATCATTTATTATGATAGCAGAAATTGAGAAGAAGGACGAGAAACGTCGCGTTCTTCTGATCGCATGCGCAGGCTCGCACCAAATATGGGCGCTCTACCTCGACACTACGATCTGGTGGAAGTATAAAACGTATACTGAAGGTGAGTTCCCTATTAAATCAGAGCAGAGAATTTAGGTATTACGAGTTATTGTGACGTAGGCAGACGTATACAGGGTGTAAAGGGCCTGGTAAAGACTACACTTAATGCCAATAATAAAATTATAGAAATCGTTTTTGTTGAAAGTGATGGTTTACAAATGTTGTGTGTTTTTAGTGCGCAATGTATCGCAAACCCGCAATCACAATGCAACGCTTCGCGCGATTCCCGACGCATGTGAGTGACGAGTTCGTTCGAGCGAATCGAGTATTCATTTACATTGCAGTTTTAGGTCCAAATGATTATTTGTGTTTTATTTATTTAGAATCACGTTAAGATAGACTTCTATTATGATTTTATTCTAAAATTAATTTCAAAATATTGAAAAAAAAAACCTATAAGTATTCATGCAAAGATAGACGGAAAATTTCAACTCTGAGGGGTCCAGGATCATGAGCTGAATCCATGGGATCAGTTTTCGTTACAAGCCACTTATACCCTGTATAAGTCATAGTCGAGTAAACGCTAACTCGTAATGATATCGTGTTGTCACAAATTAATTACCTGATTGGCAGATTAAAATAAATAGTAATATCGCCAGACAAACACACGCTACCGTACCATGGACTGGGGGCGATCCCAGTACATAATTACATATAGAGATATTAAGCGTTCATGAATCTGGTACAAACATTCGGGTTCAACACAAATTTTGCCCCACCTGGGATGCGAATCTGGGACCCACAGAAAGCAGGGTCACGACCAGGTCCAATTGGTTCGTCTAGCTTCTGCCCGCGGTACCTCAATGAATCATAGTCTATAGCACTCGGCAATATTTTTTTTTTCTTACTTTCTATCAGTGATATATTTTCAGAATCGGATTAGTAGCCCTCAAAATTCGTCAACATTCAAACTAACAAAACACAAACACATAAACTTTACCTCCTTATAATATTAGTATGGATAGTATAATTTTCCCGTATGTCTTCATCATTACATATTAAAATATTTAAGCTGTTTTGATTGCGATGTTCAGGCACTTGCGTGTGTATCGCGGGGTCGGGCGCGGAGGCGGCTCGCAACAGCGCCTACCCGAACACCGCGGCCTTTGCGCAACCCTCCGGTCTCGCACTAAGAGCGAGTAAGTATATAATATATCTCATTATTATTAAACAAAAAATCGTAACATATACGCGAGTGCATGTTATTTTTTATCATCGCCAGACGAACACGCCAACGATACGGTCCCACACAAAGCAAAGCTTGTATTATGAGTACCGTACAATGGACTGAGGGCGAACCATTAAATTTGTACATATTATTCATTATTCAATGTTGCTGGTATTCTTGAGGCATAGATCTGCCGTAAGATATGTTCATAAGTATTCTCAACTTCAATAAATGATCAATGAAGGGATGTTTAAGACATCCTAATGTTCATGGACTAATTACGGGTATTACTCTTGTAGGCAGCAATCCAGAGATATTTATAGCGGATTCCGAAAGTTCGTCAATTAGAAGACTCGCGATGACAACGGGACAGGTTTCAACATTATGCGGCGGCGACCGCAATCCCTTGGTATGCATTTATTGTTATATATTACGTTTAAATAGCCATGTGCCCGATCGTAACTTAAAAAGAAATCTTCATACAAACTTTGACCACCTCTCCCTATTTGATCCCCTTATGGGTCGAATTTCCAAAAGCTCTCTAGTGCACTTCTAAGGTACTCAAGGAATATGTGCTCCAAATTTACCTACTAATCTACTAATCTGTAGGTCTATAGGTTTAGACTATGCGTCATCTGCAGTCAGTCGGTTTTAAGAATCTTATTAAGTAAGATTATTGAATCATGCAGGTACAGCCACTACTGATTTTATTCTCTACAGAATCTTTTCGCCTTCGGAGATGTAGACGATATCGGCGCGGACGCAAAATTACAACACCCTCTAGGCGTCGCGTACTGCGAATCCTCCAAAATCCTCTACGTGGCCGATTCCTACAACCACAAGATAAAGAAAGTCGATATCGGACCTCAGAAAGTCACCACTTTGAACCCGACGAAGATTGAAACGACCGACCCTGCGCAATTCAACGAACCCTCCGGCCTGTCCGTCAGCCCTGACGGCAAGTACCTATACATTGCGGACACAAACAACCACACCATTAAAATTCTCAATCTAGTCAAGAATGTATGTCAAGACTTCAAGGTTCGCCTGCCCGATCCAAAATTCACCGAGCCAGAGAATTTGATACTTTACAAGAACGATCTGTTCGTAAACAGAAAGTGTGGTAATCTCATAATATATTTCAACGTCAGCTTGGACGCTGAAACGAAGAATGTGAAGTTCACGCCCGGAGCGCCGCAGAACTGGCTCGTTTGCGTTCGCGACGAAAACAATAAAGATGTCACTCTGGACGATTTCGAATTCATCAATTCCTCGCACAAAGGCAACAAGCTTCCCGGTCGAGTGGAAATGAAACTCAAACAGAGAACGGATAAGACACATTATCGATTGTACCTGAGCTTTCATACAGCGCTGTGCGACGCGTCCGTGTGTTTCTCACATTCGTTCACGATTCGTTCGAGTATCTTAGTAAGGGATTCTGTAAAACTGGTCGAGTCTTACAAAATAACGTGTAAAGTCAATCCGGTGAACAGGCCTGAAAGTAAATCTGAACAAAAGTCTTAATTACCTGATAATTGTAAGAACAATCCTTTGTTCTTTAGAACCAGCAGCATTGTTAGATAATTTTAAGTTACCCATTACTTTTAAGAGAACTCAAATGTATTTTTTTTATTTAAATTGTTTTACTTTTTAGTTATAAGATGACATAAAAATACTTTTTTTATAAAACATATGTTTTTTTCTGTTCTTTGTGTCCTTAAGTTACACACGTTATCATGGAACATCGTATAGTTCAGCCGGATCCACATTTTTCTTTTCAATTAAGTAAAGCGACAATGACATTTTGTATCTCAGCATGAGGAAATACCGATTCTAAATATTACATTTCAATTTATTTACGAGTTCATGACTTTATTGACCTTAAACGAGGACATTCACCAATACGATTTGATAAGACACTTAGAAAATACGTGCTCTTGATTTATGTCTTGTACATAAAATACAAATCTACCTTCTGGACTCGTGTTCTGATAGATTTGTTGCGAAATACATTTTTTTTATAGCAGATTCATAATTCAGTATGAGGTTTTAGGGGAAATAAAACCCCTATTGATTTTATCAATCACAACAGGTTTAATGAGTAATCACATATAAAAGTAACACACACCATAATCACATAGAATGTAGGAAAAATACATTGACTCCCGCCAAAACGCTCTGCGTCCCCGTCTACCAACATTAACGCTCAAACGGTGCGTTCGGAAACGCGAACGACACAAGCTATTGGTCAACTCTTGTATCGCAGTGTTCGTCCCGAACGCCTCTATAATAGCCGGGACTGCATGCCCTCTGTAGTACGGACGGTATCACTTACGCTACGAGCGGCTTATGTTTAGGGAATATGGTACCTATGCGGATATTCAAGTAAAAATCCCATCGCATTTACAAGATACATCATAAAGTGCAAAATACATGCCCTCCGTATTTATCCTTTATCAATGTTTATGTTATGAAATCGATTCTTGATATTTAAGCACACTCGATGACACTTGAAATAAATTAATCCGAATCAATACTGTATAAATAATTTATGTAAACGCATGACTCACGGCGAAAATATGTCTGGTGTAAATAATTTTGAGAAATACACACGTAATGGTCGTTGCATCCATGTCGAAGGCCACGGAAGGAGCGACTTGCGCGGGCGCATCCGATCACGAAACTCTGGATATTAATGTTTGAAGTGGTCGTGTCTCATCTCATTTGCATCAAATAAGTGCCGCAAATTAGAGCAGTGGCCTTACTATCTAATACCAACCTCACAAATTATTAATAATAATTATACGCATCTAGATTAAGTACTTAGGTGCAATATTCAATAAATACATGCTTTTATTATGGCCTTAGTTGCGTATGAGATAATTAAAATTCAAATGAGCTGCACGGATGTGTACTTGGACGTTCATAATATAGCATAAACAGTCTTCAATTTTTACATCCATAAAAATAAGTTCGTACCTACCTACTGTATATGGGCAAGGTAACGATGGCCCGAATTATCGTATAGAGCGGGTGACAAAAATGAACCACCCAACAGAACGAGACGGGGCTATAAGAAAACATGAATCGCATTAGCGGATTGAGTGTCATCCAAAAAAACTATTGTATCAATTAAATTACTCAATTGCCGCGGTTTTCTAGGATTGCGGCCTACAAATTTCCAAATTTTTATTTTCCTCTTTAAATTTACAAGGTACCTAGGTAACTACTAACCTACTAACTTACCTAGGTAATAAAATTGCACTATTTCATGATTAGTTGAATCAATTAACCGCACGTAATTTTTTTTTAAATTACAATAATTAATTCATAGGAAACTTGCAAGTTACAGGACTCTTTCGCTCAAAGTTTGAAACTATTTCATTCATCAAAATACCATGATACTAAATGCCGGCTTGCGCACCGTGTTGCGAAATGTTGAGGAAATAAATGTCCGGACTTCGGCCGATGTTATTGTGGTGTGCAACTCAGTATTCCGACCGATTGAACTTATAATATCGATTCATTCGAAGTTCGAACGCTGAGCGAATAGTCTTTGGAAAAAATGTCTTTTATAGTATAGAGTAAGTACCTACAGGCAAAAAAAAACTTTCTCCGATGTACCTAACTCACTGACCTCTATGGTATACATCGCTGGACTAATCATAAGCCCGGTTATCGTGTGCCTATTTGATTTTCGCCATTTTGGCGCTGATAGCGGCAGTGAGGGGGAATGGAACTAATAATAGAGATGGGACAGTGATATGATACATCGATAAAAATGTTTATGCTTAAACCTACCCATGCAGTAAAATGAAAATAATTATGATCCATTCCTTTAACAATGGCTAATGTCCAAAATAGTCGAGTGGTTAATACTAAGATGAAGCAAATAATGATAATGATTAGCCGAATCGCTCATGGGTAGGGTAGGTAATCTTAGGATAAGCCGAAACCGGACTTAAGGGTGGTGTGTGACTAGCTAGATCCTACTTAAATAAGGATCGTTTTTTAATTAGAAATGAGGTAATGTAATGTTGTTTGGGAAGCAATGGAGTAGGTAAGGTATTAATAGAAAATAAAAATCATCAAAGTAGTACATGAGTTATGTTTAATAAAACAGTCATCAGAGAAGTGTTTTGAACAGATGTAATCATATTTTTTCGGACGCCAACTAGTTTTCAATGTTTTTGAGCCATAATTCTAGTCTTCTATTGTCAGTCGGAAACCTGTGAATTAGTAAACATTGTTTTAAAATAATATGTATTTGATAATACAAATCTGTCTTCGGCGATTTTTACGTTCTTGAACGTTCTATCTATTTAAGATATTGATAGAAAAAATATCGATAAATTTTATCGACAAGGAACTTTTACAGCACTATTGAATTTTATTGTTTATAATAAACCGATAATACAAAGACAAATGCGTTGTAATCACGTATAAATAAGATTAGTAACATATTTTTAAGTGCCTATAATATCAATAGAAGTTTTAATTTCTTGAATATTAGCCGTAAATTCACTTACTTGTGGAATGTAACCCCACTTCCGTTCTGGTAAAGAGTTTTGCATAACACGCACTCTTTCATGGTTTACCTATTAACTAACACCACTTATTTATGTATTAACTATATTAATACGACACAACAAACAAGTTTAATCGCGTTAAACCTTCAAAATCACTTTATAAACACGGAGACAATGTAAACAAAACAACGGCCATTTGCATTTTACGTCAGATTTAGTTCCTTTCCCCCTCGCTGGGGGCGCTTCAAATAGGCACAATAGATAGCTGTCATTTTAAAGGATATCATTAGTCTAGCGTACTTGTATCATGGACGTCAGTGACCTAACTACATGCAATTAATATTTGGATTCGACATTTTCATCTTTTCCATGTCATCATCCATTTTTTATTTATGATGGGTATTTATTGAATTTGATATCGCTATGAAATACTTGACACTGGCAAAATAGCCACTAATTTGTGGATGACGCCATATTTCATTTTATTTATCGCATTTCATTTCGTAAAGAAAGAATAATTAATATTTGCCGTGATGTCAAGGAAATAAGTTATTTATGAGATTGATAATTACTTACTTTGGCTGAAAATATTGCTATATATTGCTAGTGTAAGTAGAGCTATAGGTACACAATACAATACCTAGAGCATCCTTTTGCGCTACCTACGACGCAGTTAAAGCAATAAGAACATTTCAAAACTTTTGAGACTACAATAACATTCAAGGTTAAAAAAAGTTTGAATGAAAGGCGTGTCAAGAGTTAAGACATTACTAATCGCCTCTTTTATAAAAGCACACAAAATATGATATATAGGTAGGTACTTACTTTGTGTTTTGTAAATTCAGTCTGTAGATACCTATCTATTTAATAAATGAGTCGTTATAGTAGCTATACTTATTTACCTAAGTATTTTCTAAAATCCTGAACCTGCACCGAACCACGTCTATTGACGTGGGAATTTACGTAATGTGTCAATTTATCACAAAGTTTATTGAACTCCAAGAACACCTAATCTCAGTTTTTTGACTTGATAGTTGCTAAATTATTATCTATTAAGTTGTAAAGAGGTAAGATTTAGAAACTGTATCCACAACGCTTTTAAGCATGTACTTACTGTTTAATTCTATAAAGTGACAAATATGTAATTACATACATTTTTATTTTATAGGTAGCGATCTACTGATATTCAACCATCTAGTTTGTACCAAACACAACCTAAAATATGATGACCTTATCTTCCACAATAATTACAGGGTATTTATCTGTGGCGGCTGCAAATTATAGAATAGCGTTATACCTAAAACAAGAAGTCAGAGGGTCTAATTGTGAGCCCACGAAGCAATTGTTTTGGGACGAGGCAAGACAGCAGTAATGGCGGCATCGACCTTAGCCCCCTTGTTTGTGCTTGGGTGACTCTAAGCGCATAATTTTGATACATTTAAATGTAATCTTTATATCGTGGATACGCGTTATGCGGTTGTACGATGCTAGCGGTTTCAGTTAGAAGAGGTCGATGTTCTGAAAACATCTAGGCAAAATATTACCTTCAATTTAGTGTCAAACCGCATAACTTCTATGTTAATCTAACACGGCATCATTTTGATCTAATAGGTGACACACTTATGTTAAAATATTTCACGTAAGTACTACTTATCTCCAATTTAAGGTAGATTCTACTATTTAAAAGAGATGCCTACATGGCTGAGTACCACGTATTAGATATATATCTACTTACTTGACGTAAAATAAAAATAGGTCACGGTTCATCACGGTTGCGCTCTTGTATCTTCTTATTCCTAGCCTTTTTCTCATTTCTTTTTTTTTATTAGAGTCGGTTTCTAGTTTACCCTATTGGCTGATTACTTGACGTTCTGCGCTCATTCATGTAACATGGTATTAAAAACATCGGTAACATTTATAGGCATTGTTTAGCCTCATTGTCAACATAATTGCTGCTTTAGTCAATAGACACTGTGTTTTATTATTCAAATATTGATGGCATCATGATCGCGAAGGTTAAAGTTATTGTCGTAAGCTTTATGAATCCGGTTAAAAACTGTAATTATAGCTATAAAGTAATACGCAACCATATTGTCTCGGTATTTGGCATTCTAAAGCATGCTCGTATTCTTTTACGGGAGAAAAAAATAAGTTTGAACTTCGAATATCACGTAAGATTTAAAATAAAAATACATTTTCAGATTGGACTAAATTTTAATTCTGCAAGACAAGGTTTATAAATAACTATTAAGTGTAGTAGGTAGTAAAGTAGGTTCCTACTTAGATTTTTGCATTCGTTATTGTATAAGTACGTTGCCCTTTGGTGATCTTAGCATAGCTTCTTTATATTCTGTCGTCGAATTGAACATGACTTATTGTTTCGCGTATTCGCAATACATTTTCCCTACACCCAGACAATGGTATTCCGACGAAAGCATTTTTTTACATACGCCTATATAAACAATAGATGCGTTTTGCAATTGTTGGATTACTTAAATAACTATGCGTAGTTTAGATGTTGATCGTTTAATTGCTTAAATTTATTTCGACTGCGAACAATTAAAGTGTGTAATCACTTATCATTATCTTTATGTTAATCGTTTCAATTTTCACAGATGTTTCACTTTGGCCATGAAGTTATGTAGGTACTAGGTAGGTACTTATTTGAACTTATCTACTTTTTAGGTCGTCGAAAACGCACAGTTTGGGTAATGAGCAGCTAGCGATCTTACGATCTTTATAATATTTTATGTTTTTACTTTAGTTAGATAAAAAGTGGAG
This sequence comes from Pheosia gnoma, assembly GCA_905404115.1. Taxonomy (NCBI): domain Eukaryota; kingdom Metazoa; phylum Arthropoda; class Insecta; order Lepidoptera; family Notodontidae; genus Pheosia; species Pheosia gnoma. The sequence continues at coordinate 3,856,842 of FR989894.1, read as the reverse complement.
AAGAATCAGAAGTACCCACCTAGTATTACTTACGGAATCATTACGTAGTTGTACCTACTAGGTACTGTCATTTATTCTGTGGCAGGTACATACAAGCGAGGTTCATTAGCACACAATTAATTCACGTTTATTATTTGGCGCATATCTTGACTGCTTGAAAGAACAATACTCGTATGTAAACAATGTTGTTAGGTATACGAATTGATAAAAAGGCTGTAGGAATATTTTACATATATTTCAGTGGCAATGAAGGATTATAACGATTACCTACATAGGTTTTTAATAACTACCTATGTAGTGGGTATGTAGGTCTTTTTGATTTGATGCGATTTATACCCACAGCAAATATAACAAAGGTGTGTATTATATGGAAACCCAGTTGAACGGGTTTTATCGGGTTTCTTTTAACCAAATCCAAAGGTTAGTAAAGTGAATGAATAACCGTAAGACCCTATCGCAATCCGTTCATAGGCTTCCAGACCCTGAGAATAAGTGAAAAAATACAACGCATAGTCTCTAAAAGACGAAGTATCCACGGCTGCAAAACAATGTTATATAAAAAAATCATATAGTAAAAATGATGTCAAAACCATTCCATATATTATTTTTTTTATTATCATAATAATATATACCTTTATTGGTAGGCATATTTATGTTTAGGCCTAGAAAAGGATTCTCAACGTTTTAAACATTTTTTGAAATTTTGATACTTAAGCTTCGACACTGGCAAAATACCTATTATGGTGACGCCTTAATATAATCCATATCTTTTTAATAAAAAGAGAAAAAGTAAAAGAATACTTCATGATTATTGCATGTAAAATATAACTGCTGAGTTAGATTTCATATTTTAACACATAGTGGTTCTGTTTGTGACTATTAGTATATGTTTTATAAAAAGTCCTTCATAGTAATGTCGCAACGATCTCTAACCTTCGTTACGGGCAATGCCAAGAAACTAGAGGAGCTCAGGGCCATACTCGGCAATAGCTTTCCATTTGAGATAATTAGCCACAAGCTAGATCTGCCAGAACTACAAGGGGAAATAGACGAAGTATCAATTAAAAAGTGCCAAGAAGCTGCACGACGGTTGAAGTCGCCTGTTCTTGTGGAAGATACGTCACTGTGTTTTAAAGCTCTGAACGGCCTTCCTGGGCCCTATATTAAATGGTTTCTAGAGAAATTAGAACCAGAAGGCTTAATAAAACTGCTGAAAGGCTGGGAGGACAAGTCTGCTGAAGCAGTTTGCACATTTGCATATTGTGAAGGCAACTGTGAAGATCTGGATGTTATATTATTTCAAGGAGTAACAGAAGGAACAATTGTACCACCACGAGGGACAAGAGACTTTGGGTGGGACTGTGTTTTTCAACCCAATGGTTATAATGAAACTTATGCAGAATTGTCAAAAACTGAAAAAAATAAAATATCTCATAGATACAAAGCTCTTGAGAAATTTAGATCATATTTTACAAAAAAAATTACAAATTGATGTTGTCTATTACACATAAAACAAATCCAATTAATAATAATATGATTAAGAGTTTGTTATTTTTTTATCTTATGTTGCGTTTTCATTTATGTATGTAACATAGTGTGGTTTTACCAAAGTACCTGTTTATTATGTACATACTACCGACTTCCTATTTACTTGTAAGATGAGCGTGATGATTAGTTCAAATAATAAACATTATTGTTGTACAAAAAGTAAAAAGCTCTGCGCCCCGCATTACACTACCATCCCATGCTGTATTTGAAATATAATAGGTATGAAGGAGATACTCTAAATATAACTGCTGCAGATTGTTGACAGACATCTATGGATGTCAGTGACTTCCAAATATTTTTATTTTATGTATAACTTACAGTCATAGTACAGTCTTGGTATGTTGCAGTAGGGAGAAAACTAAAGCAACACTAGCTTACTACTTTTTATAAATTACTTATAATGATAAATTCTTATCTCTTCCTTATTCATGATATTTTTGCAAATTGGCCTATATTAATAAAAGGGAATTACAGAAAAGAAAATATGACTAGGTATAGGTAGACACATAGGCCCCTTATAATAAATCTAAAATATATTATATCCCATCTGTATCTGCACAAAAATGTTATAATAGTAGTAATGTATGGACTTTATACAAAGTGAATCGAACCCACGACCACCCAATGCAGAGAGCCGAGCGGACTACGCTTAAACCGCTAGCTAGACCAAGTCGGTGTTAGGGCAAAGTCAAATTTAACATCAGATTAGTATCTACTTAATATGCACTAATTCTTATGCCATAGTAGGTAGTCCATCGTACTTTTCTCTGGTGCTGAGGTGGCTTTCAGGCTCTACCCTTCCTTTTATTATAAAACTGACGTCAAACCGGATAGAGAACGCACTTTAATAATACAATTACCTATGAATATGAACTGAAATTCTCGGTAAGCTAATAAAGCGATATTAACACGAACTTTGTGTTATTCCACAAAGGTAGGTATAAAATACTGCCTTTAGATGCAATAAAAGTAATTCAGTTGAAAATACTTACCTATAGCAGGTGTAACGGCGAAGTGTTTTCAGATATTACGCGTGTGAACTACCGTGAACTTGCAAACAATCTCTTCCTCGAAATCAAAAGGTTGAAACGCGTTTGCGAGGAGAACAACGAACTTTTCGTGACTATGATGATCGGACTAGATACTCTCGAAATACTTACTCGGTGGGATGCATCCTTCAGATAAAAAATGTTAGCAAAGAAACACGGAAAAAATCCAATTCCGGGTCCCAAATTAGCATTTTATAATTTTAGTGAGGGCGTGGAGTACACCCATCGGGTTTGGGTTCGGACTTTATTTATACATGGTATCCACTATCCAGGGTCTGATGATGAAGTCAAAGGGTAGTCATTGGAATTCAATGTGGGAATCGTGTAGAGTTATCGTGTTTGGGTGCGTCTGATCAGTCTTAAAGAGTACTTTGATCACTAATAGTTAGCAGCGTCTAACTGGCTGACTGACAGTCGACATCCAGCTCAAACCGCTGAACTTAGAGGGTTTGCTTACAGTGGGTTGAAAACGCACACCTTAAAGGTTTTTGGAAACGGGTCGAGCTCAGAGCAATGGTTGGGTGGGCGCCCCGGCAATAAGCTAGTCTTTAGCGCATTATTTGTTATATTTAATCATTTTTAATCGAGAAGTTTGTTCACAAAAAAACACAGTCCTCATATTTTGTTGGAAAAATATTTTTACGACTCACGACTGAAGTACTTTATTGCTTTTTCTATAATTATTTTTATATTTTTTTCTGAATGATAGGTAAAATCATACAAAAGTTGCCCCTTCAAATTGTGTTGCCCTCTTTATGCATACCTACTTATAACATTATTGTACAGCAAAGGTATATATATAACAAGATAAATATGTTGGTATTCAATTACGTTGACTAATTTGTGATAATGATTATATATTATTCATATATTGTACTCATATTAACACAACGGGCGACTCCGTCCGAAAAAATGCTGGGTTGGCCATGTGCAAGAGTGACTCAAAATAATTTTCGTCCATCGTGAACACTTTTGTTTAACCTTCTGCAACTGTATTACACCTCAGATAGTTATTTTATTACAGCATTTGTAGATTCCATATTGAATGAAATATATTTCTGGTGAGTTTGTTGCTTAATACTCATATGTGTTACATGGAGGAATTTGAAACACTCGACTACCGGCATCTCATATCGAAAAGAAAAGCGACCTAAATTGCTTGCCAGCGCTGTGCCCATAGTTCTCACATTGTTACACTATTCTTGTAAGGTACGTCTAATTCCATGCAAGAACCGCATACAGGTAGGCAGGTAGTTATAATTATTTTATATGTGTAGGCGGCACGGCACATAAATAAATCGGGCCAATTTATAGGGAGGTAATACAATTACGAAGGCATTATTGAACCTGCACTTATTTAGAAAATCGTTATACATACCTATATTAAAAAATTATTTCCGTGTGCCGTGAGCAATCATGATACCTGCCTGAAGTACTTGGGACGGTACCAAATATTAAGTAACATTAATCGTTTTATCGACATACAATATCACTTAGCAGGGTCTGCTGAATAATTGGATCCATCGATTACATGGGTGGAAATTCGGAGATAACACACAGTTATTTATGTGTGATGGTTGATTGTGCCAGGAAAGCATCTTGTAAGAACATATTAATTATGTTTTAGGTAAAAATTGGTTCACTTCCTTAGCATTAAGATAATTATATTTGATAATCTAATCGTTGACTTTTAGGCGCTGGAGGGACCTTGCAATCGGGCTGGAACACCGGTGGCACCAGGGCCCATAAGTCTGCTAGCACAATCTACTAATACATCCTAAATTTCGCTAGCAAAATTTGTTTTACAGAATCCGTCAAAAGTTATATTTACTTTGCCACTGTCATTTTATTGTAATAGTGGGTCCCGGTGGAATACCAAAGCTGTACTATCTAGCAGTAGGTGTTTCATATTTCTACATAACTGGCTTTGTCTCGGGCTCCACCCTCGCAACCATAGATTTTGCTCTGTAGCTCAACCCCGAATTAGCCTAGCGTGATGAAACATATAGCCTATGACACAAATCAGAGGGGATAGTATAGGGGTTCAAACGTAATCCAACGTTTTATACATAGGTACTTTCTAAAATATTTTCGACTCTACGGAAATTTCTGGCTACGGCCCTGTATGACACCCAGTTAAGTGTAGTGTGTTCTATCAATGATAGTAGTTCCAGAGATTAGCTCCAACAAACATAAAAACTTACAACTCTACCTCTATATAAGTGTAGGGCAACTAAAATTATAATAATTCCGACTATGTATTGCAAGTATATAAATGTCAAATGGGCTAGCCTGGCGCCCACCCACGCGCGACTAGTGTTTACATTTTCTATTATTAGGTAAGTAAAATATTTAATATTTTAAGAACTAATTATCTCTTAGAGTTCCATGAAATGTGTGTCGAAAGTCCGGCTCTCAGTAGATGGAAGGACTGGTGTGGACTTTGGAAAAGCGGTAAAAAGATAAAGAAGATGATTGATAAGTGTGAGGTCACCTCTAGTTGGTCAGTCATGTGCTCGGACGTGTCTGGCGCGCCGAGGTCCCCCCATGCGCTCGCGCACGCGGCGCATCCCCGCTACGCCGCCTATAAAAGACATCGCCCAAACCTGCCGCGCGCTATTACAACAGTGACTCTGTGATTTTTCCCGCCGTCATATTTATTTTCATCAGCTAAAGGTAAGTGAACTTAATTATTAGGGATAAGTCGGGATACGAGCTGAATAGATTGAATAGGCTTTAGAGAAAAAAAACGCGAGTTTTAAAAATAAATTTGGACAATCTACAGTGTAGACTAAGTTTAAAAATAATTCCTTGCAATAACAAAGTTCATATCTGCGGAATATCAAAGCTGATATTGACAAGCGGTGTTGCGTTATTCAAATAATTGATGCGACGATTGTTCTCCTCAAAGCTAACAAGGATTGCTATGTCGGTCCGGTGTTTGCATACGCCTTGTACGCACAAGCTGCGGCATTATCGGCGATGTGCTTCGTATGTGTGTCAAGCCACAGTTGCAAAACCTACCGCTGGTGCTGAGATTATTATTAAGAGCCCTTTTCTATGAGGTTTCATCACGAACGGTCTCAACCAATGGCCAATAACTCAAAGAATTCATTGTTCAAAACATCTGCCAACAACAAAGTTGTTCGCCTCAAATGGAATCGCAATTTGCAAATAACTTAACCGCAGTGTCGACTGACTAAACGCTACTTTAGAATATTCATTTAGATCATAATTTATGAATGCCTAATACAAGAATAGTGTTTCAAAATTCAAAACAACGAAGGTCGACGTGACTGAAAGATGTGGACTTTCAAATAAATTATGTGACACAAAAATATGTGAGTTAAGTAATATTCGGTTGGTGTCAATGGAACCAGTTCTTGATTTGTGAAGTATTAACATTAAGTACCTACCTTACCTGCTGATAACCGATCGCCACTCGGCGACGCCTGCGCAACACCGCTCGTGAATGTGAAATGTTTTCAGTTCCTTCAATTGTATGTAAGTACGTAGGTATCATATTCTCAATCAATTTAAATAACATTTTTCAACACACTTGCTGTATAGTGGCTGCGCTGAGTTTAGGTTCATAATGCAGCTTATTATACACGCGTGCTTTACACTTTATATATATATTTTTTAAGTTTGCATAGAGATTTCTTGTTTAAAAAAATCCTTACAATTTTTGTGATTAAATAAATTGTCTTAGTTAAAGTATGATGAATAAACATTTTATTTTACTAATTATTTATTTATGTCGTTAAATTTCCGTTAATTTGTGTTATATTAACAAAATATTAAATTAATATAATTTTTAATATGAGTCTGTTTTACGGCTTTGTGCACAGATATATTAGAGGAGATATGTTATGAAAGCGGTGGGCTTGCGCTCACCTTATGCCATAATTACGCTAACATAGAGTTTTCGCCGTCAGTCGACTGCAACTGCACGTCGGTATCGGAGCTCTAACTTTTTTTTTAAATGCCGTGTTATTCCGTGGTTGTGTGCTAAAATACTAGCAGCAAAGTGAACTACGCGAAAGATGGAATCTCATTTCACCAGCCAGTATTAAGTATTTTATTTATTCGTCTTTAAAATCATTAAAAACAACAAATCAAAAAATATTTAATGCCTTTATTATGTTATTTTAGTTTTCATGTAGCACAACGACTTTTTTATTTTTGTACAAAATACATGGCTCTTTAAGTACCACCTATGTTCGCTACTGAGTGAATGTACGAGGCAATGGATAGATCGTCTAACGATACTTTGAATAAACTGGTGCGTCGCGTGGTACGGCCGCTGTATACGGCGACGACGCAGCACGCACCGAAGAGACTTCGTATTGGTTGGTTTTAGCGAGTGGTGGGAAACAAAACGGAGACAGCGAGTTCCCATACATTTTGAATCGCACGGCATATCTCTCGTGATCTGTGGCTTTGTGCCTGTCTTTCCCCGGCGCGTAAAAAATACCGGGCGCCTTTTTTGTTCCGGAGCCATGTTTGACAAATATGTGTCTGAATATAGTGTTTTATATGTTTTTTTTTCCTCACAACACATAAGTGTGTTGAAAAAAGTCGTATGGTAAGGGTGAGTGCGTCATTACAGTCTCCATTACGCCTTCGGCTCGGGCTGCAATCCCGCCTCGATTGTAATGACCAACTTAACTCAGTTGTATAAAAATGTACTATTTTGTTAAATGTACTTACAAACACAAAGTGTTGATGTTTATAGTGAGTTTCAGTAAACAATACAAAAACAATAACGAAAGTTTTATTTGGCTTTGGAACTTAGATAGGTATAATAAGTTTTAAATCTGAAGAAATATATTAAATGAAATGATTGTTCGCGTCTACTATGTAGTACATACACGGAAACTTGCCTCACAAAGCTTCTAGTTTGACATTTTCGATGGTATTTGGATCAATAAAATATTGTCGATATGTTAATAAAAATATATATGTATACCTCTATAGACACATTTACGGAGTTTGTTGAATGAATGTATAAATAATTAGATAGATTTTTTTGTTCACACTAATGTATGGCCCCCACGTTCCGCCTAATGTCCTCGGCGCCGCCATCATCTCGATTACATCGCGATAATGAAATACCAAATCAGATAATCCGATTATCCAGACGTAAATAAGTAGTTATTGATATAATTTTTAACCGAAATTGTCATTCATAAAACCAACCGAAAGCGAAACATTTTGTCGCCACATAATGATTATATACTTAATCTTAAATTTATAGGAAGTCTAAATATCCTACAGCAATAAATATAGCATATTTAATATTCAACCCTGTAATCACTAAATTTGAATCCCAAATCACATGCTGAGAAATACGTACGACTCGAGAACAATGCACATATCCCGAGGTTATCTACGAAGTACGAACTTATTTCCGCTGCAAGCCGCTACGCATGTTACTTACATGGTAGGTACACTCATAGGTTTTATCGGCACCTACATTAAATAAATGATTGTGTAGAAATTAGAATAGCTTATTTGTAGATATACCATCAGCAACATTGGGGTGCACTGAGGTGCAGCTTTGCCTACCTTCTTTTTGGAATACACGCGTGATGGTACTACATAATGTGGTTTAATCTAAAGACCGCTTTTTTAAAAGAAGAGCGCTAACGCTCTGTGATGTTAGCGCGGAGTCTTATAAAATAAAAAAATAAGAATAGGTATTATTCTCTTATTTCTATTGTTAATACTTAACAATAAAATAGTGTGGACGATAGTGATGTAATAGTTCATATTAAGTTTGTTAGTTGTACGTATTTGGAACAAAATATGAATCGGCGACACATTGTAAGAGCGATAATTCATCTACAAAAACTGTGTCGATCGGTTTAATCGAAGTTTGTTCGAGTGAGCAATTGTTTTTAGACGAATACACGATTGACTCCCAGCTCGGAACAGCCGACTTCATTGGCATCGTTGGTGTGAAATGCATTGCCGCTCAAAAAACTGAATGACACACATACACACCTACATAGTATAATTTTGTATGCACCTTGCTTTGTGCGAGTTAAGCAGATAATACATTCTGTGAGCACCTATTTCTTTTGGGAAGGAACGTTCTATTCCGTGCGTTTGAAAGGCTTTTTAATATTTCCTTATTCGTAATTCCTTAATACGTCACCAGATGGATTTACAAGGTTGAGTTGAAAGGTTGTGTGTTCACCCAGTTGACCAGAAAAAACTGTTTTTTTTTTGGGAAGAAATCCGACATAAGTTCGCGGTACATCTAAAACTCATACTTTAGATGGGATATAGGTTTTGCAATAAACCTATTTCCCATCTAAAGTATGAGCAAAATACAACCCATGCATAAAAGGAAAAAGACTGATATAGTTTCGGTTCGGTCCCATTTGCGTGAAACTAATTGGCGAATAGTTTGACGGGCATGAGCTAACGATTATCGTGACTCTGTGATCTATTTTTTGCCGTAATTTAAACAGCTCTTTAGACGTGATGAACAAATACGATTAGGTAATGCGATTTGATAACTAGATGGGTTTAATTGTTGCAATTACCCACTTTTTTTGTAATCAACTTTTTATTTTGTGAAGGTGTAACGTTTGACCGTGTCATTATATTTAATAAACGAATTAACTGTTACACAAGTCGTCGTTACTACACTATTTACATTTTATTATAATATTTCATGCGTATATTATAACTACCCGAAGGCTTTGTGTGAAATGTATGGTTGGTTATCTAAAATGTATGTTGAATATTTATAACTTTTTTTTTTCAAATACAATTATTTTTCGAATAAGGGTTCCGTCATAATTTACCGTTATGTTTAATATATCTACGACGGGACAAAGATTGTGGCAAGGTCGTAGGTAGGGAGTTTGGGGGTGTAACCCCCCCCCCCCCCCAAAATGCCTTAGCGAATTCAATGTTTTATACATAAATATGAATATATATCCTACTCTATATAATATGTTAGACTCTTTTCGGATTGTCGTTGTTTTTTGTTTATTGTCTATGGTCCATAGCTCGACCCCTCCGAAAAGTGTTGTTGTTGCTTATTGTCTCTGGTCCAGGGCTCGACCACCCCCGAAGTGAATTCCTGTCTACGGCCATGGGTACTATTTATTAAGTAATAATCATTCAGAATGAACGTCCTTGACTGCCATTCGTAAATTTAACAAGCGACCTTGTAGAGAAATAATAGCCATCACAAAACAATAACCTTTTGACTGTAACGAAAACGTTATAATTGCTAAAGATTTAAATTTTCCTCGCTTCTTTGACTATCGCGTGATTGACAGATCTCGTATAAAATGATTGAACCATTTGGTACAGTGAACTTTAATTTATGTTGACAGTACAAAACGTAGTGATAGTAGGTATCTACAGAAAGTAAGTATCTACAGAAAGTAAGTATCTAAAGAAAGTAAGTACACAGAAAAGTAGATCTTGCAGTTACAGTCTCATTTCTGTTGCTCTAAACTCGCGTAATTTTTCAAACGCTTTTCCCTGTTAACCATTCCAAATTATTGCCCTCCATAGTTGTTTTTTATAGATGTGTCAATCAATATCTTATACAAATCATGGATCCTAGCGGGCACGGCAAAAGTAGAAGAGAAAAGCTGTAAATATTCCTTTTTAAGATATTAGATGGGTATCATTTAGAAATGATTATTTAGATATTCCAGTACGGTATAATAACATTTAGTCATTAATAATTTATTTAGTATATTTATAAGTCTTAATGAATATAGGATAGTTTAAGGAAAATGCAATTTTTGACGATTGTGTTAAACAAAGCTAGCTTGACATGTTCGCGTACCTACAGCAAGAAATCGAATGAAATACCTTTGTTGTAAATGTTACTTTCAAAGCAATGACTTGGGTAATATAGGGTCTATTCTACATGCGACGGCATCGCCTATAGGTATAGTTCAAATACGCAAAACATTTTTTTTTAATTCTCGCTATATCGTTAACATTATCCCACGGGGCGAGGGGGGGGGGGGGGGCAATGAATCGGATTCTGTGTCGCACAATTAAGCTCTGCGCTCACTCGATCCCATGATGCGAATACGCTTTGCGCAATGTTCGCAGCGAATTAGTTCAACAGTTCATACCATCGAGGTTCGAAACGAGCCGAGAGAACCTTATCTTATTACCTCAAATCGGATGCTCGTGGATCATTTCGAAAGGCGTGCGGGCCCTCAGCCACTAACAATTGACGTCGACGCGGTGTTAGGACAAATGTCAGCTGGTTGCGCAACGGTTCAAGGCTACTATTTGTGCTTTAATAGGCAAAACGACATTCCACCTTATGAATATTCACGATTCTCATTAAATGTTTATTTAAACGTTTAACAATCACACAAAACAGGAACCGCAGTGCGCGAAGCTCCGCTTATACAGCCAGTTCTCTGAAGTCATAGTGATTTCCTTATTTGCAGTAGCAATTTAGCAATACTGATAACGCAAATATTCGTGTTTAATAAACACAAGCGCGTTGATGTCTTTTGAACTGCGGCCGTATTTGTTTGTTCGAATTTAGTGGGCATATTACTTAGTGTGCCTATTAGGCGTGTTTTGCAAGTGGGGATAATCAATTACTAAATCTGTTGCGGAGACTTTCCTCATAGATAAAAGCCTCAGGTTTGTCTCCATCTTAAACGCACTTACTCAAACTACTATGCGGCCTATTACGTTCATATAACATGATATGTTTCGCAATAGTATACGACGATAGTATGTATATATGTCGTGGCCCATGTGATATAATGATACCCTGCCTTAGTTTCATTATGTCATATTACCGCCCACCATTATCAACCTGTCAAATGTTATCATCATAAGTTTTACTATGAGATCTAGTGAATCCTATAAAATTTCGTATAAACACGAAGCTTAACATTCAAAACATCGGTTAAAATATAATACATTTAAAAAAAATATTCGAATCATACATTCTATTAATATATGGGTTGGGTGTAGCTTATTTTAAAATAAAAAAGGATAATAAAGAAAAAAGGATGGACGTTAAAAAAAAACGTAATTCGAATGTTAATTTGAACTGTCAACCTTTGACACGAGGCGCCGGCGCCAATTCGTTCAGGTCAACACATTTCGCAACAAATGTATAATGCACATGCACTTTATTAGCACATTATATGTTTATGTCACCGGTGACAAGGCCGCTACGTAACTGTTAAACGAACGATATGCGCCCCCGAGGTCGGACATATTAGCGACCTAAGTTCAGTGTAACGGCCTACGCATTTGGGATATTACACTTGAAAGTCTATATTGATTTTTTATATTTACGCGAATACTACCTACGCATTGAAATAAAAATCATTTTGCGGAAGTGGCTGAAACGTCGGGAACGTAATAATACATAAAACGACATAAAATCCGTAAAATTAGTATTATTTTAATTCATAACATCTCTGGCTACTCGGTTACAAAATATGCCAACTAATTACATTGCTGTATAAGTGGCAGAAATAATTGCAAATTTTATATTCCACAAAGATCGTGATCGACATCCTCCAGTCGTGGATACCCAATCAACATGTGTAACATTGAACTTGAGTAGGTATGTCGGCCATTGGGGAAGTGTTAGCGAATATTATTAAATCCCCATTCTATACGAACTTTCACCGTCGCGATCAGCATTCAACAAAATATCCATTCAACTGCACATTGAAAGCACACGAGAATTGCATAAACCTATAATGCGAAATGTTAATATGGTTTAACATTTCCAAAACAAATAGTATCGACGATATTCACATAAATCAAGTATTAAAATTGCAAATAACTATGTATATCAGTTTATAGTTTTGCGAAAATGTTACGAAAATTATAGATGTGCTGCCAGTGTTTCCAACCTGCAACCTAGTTTCAAACAAAAGCCAGCCTGCTTTACATAACAACCTGATTTTGTTTTTATTGAGAATAGCGCACGCGAAACGTGTAAACCAGTTCGGTGTTACTAGATTGGCATATGTATTTTTTGAGCTGAGACCTGACTACTATCTACCTGCTATTTATTTTATTGCTCTAGTCTTTAAAAACACGTGTTCATATTTATGATTTCTTTATTAATAGACAAATGTTAGCTGATATGCCATTCCTTGAAACAAGCATCTGAGATAAACATACCATCCAAGATACTGTATGGATTAGCCATTTTCATCTTTTCATGTCATCATCTATTTTTCATTTATAATGTGTATTTATTGAATTTGCTACCGCTATTAAATACTTGACATTGGCAAAATACGCACTAAGTTGTGGGTGAGGCCAAATTCATATCCATTTTATTTTATTTCGTAAAGAGAGAAGAAGAATATATGGTATGGATGGTTTAAATTATTATGGTATTCTAAAATGTCGACCAAGATCTCGATGATGATGATGAGATTGACGAACAAAATGTCATTAATGTCATTTCTGCACGCCTATTAACTATTGTTGTTGATTACTTAAGTATTGATGTACGATATTACTTCTGTCTATAACAACTTGTGAAGTTCGGCAACCCGCATTGGGCAGTGTACTGCAGCCCGAATCCCGCTCGCGCGGATTTATGACCGGGATAACCCATGGGCCGTGCCCCACTTCGACATGCGTGCGAGCGCGCTACAGTAGCGCCTCAGCCGACCGCTTCGGCTAATACATGCGTGCGACAGTATCTTCTTCCAATTTTTATTACATTGTCTGTGTAACAAAGTAATAAAAAATTTCACTTGACAAATGACGAATTGAGCTTCGCAACACGTAGTGATGGCTCACAGAGATGTGCGACATGAATACAGACTACCGATAATTACTTCGTACTTTCATTTTATCGCGAACTCTTTTGGTTCTGTTTCAGGTCATTAACTTGACTATTACCTCAAGAATACATAGGTACTTCCTAATTAACTTGGCTACTTCCTCGTTGCGTTTAAAAGCTCGACACTTTGTATAGTCTAACACAAAGTCCGTTTTGTTCGACTAAATTAACTATTTTTTTTTGTTTTATTGATGGCAGTTACCTACACTTTTATGCCTTTCGTAATTTAGCTATATAAACTAGCAAGGCTGCGTATATCCTGTAAACAGTGTCTATGTATAGATCCATAGTATTCATATAAATAATAATTTAACCTTTTACTTCCCATCTGATACTCGTGACGATCACATTCCATCAATCACTTATTAAGACGCCACGTATGCATCACAGTGTGATTTACTTCCTCGTGAAATAAACAGCAATGGGCAGAGTGTTGACGCGCTTAGATTAAGGCATCAAATCAAATAATTGCTATATAACCACAATATCAATAAAAAGCTTATCTACCAAAATCGAGAATTTATTATTCGAACAAAGTTCATCTTAAAATATCTTAGGGTTGCTAAATCCCGTGAAACCAAGATATTTTTTTACATAGATAATGATTTATTTATTATTCGCGTTTTCAATCTTATAAGATACCGAGATCTGACCGATAAATAACTCACCAAAATTAGCATAGACGGCGTCTTAAACTAATTGAAGTAACGTGAGCACAAAACTATAAGGCGAGCGGTGAGTGGAGGGCATCAGTGTTTGGCAAGGCGCAGGCGCTGCACAGCGCGCGCAGCCCGCACGAAGCGAGGATCGTGTTCGTGACCAACACTGACGGATGACCGGCCTCGGAGTGTTGCAAAACGCCTCGGGGAACATTGTGGCTCGAGTCGCGAACTAAATTCGCGATTGGGACACAGAGTCGCGAAGAATACCATTGAACTGTTGTGTTGAACAGGTATTGTTTGGCGGGGCTGAACGCGGGCATCTCCGGCGCTTTGTGGGGTCCTATTCATCCTATTCCATTTAATAATGGCGTTACACGCGTCATTTCAAATAAACGTGTGCCTTGCCTAACTGAGGTTAAGTCTCTGATATTTATCATTGAATATTTTCAGACGTTTATTTTGCTAATGATATGCTATTAAATATAAAGGCGTTTGTAAAGAAATATAAATTGAATTTAGCTATTCATTAGAATATGATTAGCCGACGATGATATTATATTCCTTTTTATAGCATCGTTTTGATGTTTTCAATTATAGTTACTCATCCGCTTTGAGTATGAGCTTATCCGTTTATGTTATGTAGACAATTTGGCGGAGTATTAAATATAAAATCGAATTCTTAGAAGATTTCAAGTTAATATTAAGTTAGCTTTTAATATGGTACTCATAATGCTGTGTCAGCGTTATACAATCGATGTTAATTCGAATAAAACAAGTCGAGAGTGAACAGGTACCTTCTAGGCAAGTATGCTCCATCGTAGATCTCATCGTCATTTACCATCAGGTGAGATCGAGATCAAATACTTGCATTTATAATGTAATAAAAAAAAATATCATCCATTTATGGCGAGGAAGTTAATTATGCCCATTGCCTTTAAGCGTCGTGATGTCGCGCCTTATTGATGAGATGCGATCGCAATTACCGCTAACAGTTTGCATCAGTTAAGCTCCACAACCGTGTCAAGGTTGTATCCCACTCGGTGTCTACACACTACTCCGCTTGACAACTGAAGCTTCCGTGTACACATCACGACTCGAACAGCTGTGTGTGTAGGTTTTGCCTCATCATCGCTAGCGGATGACGCCGTATCCTTTAATAATGATTCCGAGTAAGCAATCAAATGGTATTTACTCACAAGTGAGTGTCACGTGATTCAATCAAAGGATAATGAGTTCCTGGTACGGCTGGTGAACAAAAAAACTTACTAAAATATTGAATGCCGTGTGAACGCCTCGCATAGCACACCTTTACAATTATGAGTTTCTTTAGCCCTATTGTGCTCACAACTCCTCGTTTCAAGCATGGTACCTACTCGTTGTTTTCACGTCAGATGAGCAACGGGAGAGAAGTTGACCAATGTGATGGCGGCCTATCTAACTGGGACGATCATTCCAAAAGCAAGTGCATAGTCTATATTATGTTACGGTGAGTGACATCGTGTGGTGACGTGAATGTTTGCATGATCGCATCAGCTCAGCACGTATTGACACAATACACTGACCAACACCGGCAGGGATGACCGACAAAGTTATTGTTTACCGAGCGGTCGCAGGTTACTGCACGTATGATTGTTATCTCACTGCGATGAAAAAGGCGTAATTGCACAACCCTCAGCACGCAACTCGGACCGGGCGGCGCCCTGCTCACTGTCACGAGACCGCCACACCACCCGCTGTGAGCTTTCGGAAATAAATCGTTATGTAACATTCTGGATTTTGTTCTGGTAAACAAGTAATATTTCGGTGAACAGGTAACGAATGTAGGCAAAACAACATATTCGTTAACGCCTCGTGTTACGTGTGATTTGTCGTAGCTTAAGGGCTATAAACTTTTGGAAATTACGAAATTTTAATGATGTACCACTTATGTCGTTGTGATTATGTGGACCGAGACGGTGTCGTGACGAACCGAAGGTGGCCGAAAGTGGCCGAAGGTGACCGAAGGTGTTGTACGACCAATCAATGTGTTTTAATTTATTAATCGCGTAACAAGATTGTGACATCTCGAGTACAGTCTATGGTATCACAATTCACAAGTATTTGGTAGGACTGGATTGCGTCGTTTGCGTTGTATATCTCATGATCGGATCGCTCTATTAAATGTCTATGAAACCCGGCTGGCATTTCATAATGTTACTAGATCTATAAGTCTGGAATGTATTCCATTTGAATTCTAAATAGCGAGCGGTGCTTCAAATAATTTTATTTATGCAATGAATTCCACAAGTACGTAAGCAGCAACTGGTCGTGTCGCACATAGAATACCTCCCTCCATCTCTGACGGTTACACACTGGTGTGATTAAGACGTTGACGCATAGGTAGATAGTTTTCGTCACAATCAGATAAATAATGCGCTGTCAGCCGTAATTAGCTGAGAATAGGGTATTGTAATACAGTTCGGTGTTAGTTTTTATTGCGTATTTACGAAACTATGAGCGAAAGAGATTCGTAGGTTCGATTATATTCTTGTTTGCTGTTGCAAAACTTAACTGTGACATCAGTAAGATTAAAATGCTTTGAGAATACATCTCGCTTTTTAATTAAAAACGTTTCGTTGTTTGGTTGGCCTGGGGAATATTGACCACTGATGCCATTTGACTTGTTCCTTTGTAATGGGCGCCGGGAGGTGCATCCCTTTGCACTCTGCAAGTGTGCAAGTGCACCCCACCTGCACACCCATGGCCTGGGATAAAATAAACATTTTTTTATGTTAATGAGTGGATAAAATGTTGGCGCGTATAGATTGTCGAACAAAATTTCTCGAAAAATATTAGGCTATTAATATTTTTTGAGTAAAAAAAAACAAAATTTCATACGTTGAAATTAAAGCTACGTATGCAGGTATACTTCAAAGTACCCTAGTAATGTATAGCTATAAATAGGTTCACTTACATATATATATATTGTAATATTAAACATATTTAATATTTTGTCTTCAGATGCAGTGGCTGTTGGTGGCATGCTTAGCTGCGCTTGCGACACTCGTGCTTGCGCAGAAGCCCGGACGTTTCCTGTCCCTACCCAATCCACAGAAATGCGCCAGCCGTAAGTTATTAAATCTATATTATAAGTTTATTTAAGAATAATAATAACGGTACAATGAAAATATCAAACGAATAATTTCTAATTATTGCTATTATGATATAAACAAATAAGTTACTTATTTATTTCCCGATAAATTGACATTGCTGATTCCAAGCACTCATATTTATAAAATAATAAACAAGCTTAAACGCCCATCATAAACCAACAAAAATAGCACAACGGGTTAATTAGTATCAGATTTTAATTCGAATGCAACCTATAACTCCTTCTAGGTACGGCAGACATTAATTTGGGACCATTTAAGGTTGAATATCGTACAGCAAACGAATACCATAAGTGGTACTATTTTGACTGAGGACCTTACTAGGAGCAATTATATAGGTTACAGTCGTATATATACATATACGACCTTATTGCATTAACACATAATGCAATAAGGTCGTTGAAAATAAATAGGAAATGGGTACTTCGCGAGCGTACCTTAAGACGAGATGCTCATTTACTTTTTAACCGACTTCAAAAAAAAAAGGAGGAGGTTCTCAATTCGGTTGTATTTTTTTTTTTATTTTTTTTTTTTATTTTTTTTTTTTATGTTTGTTACCTCATATCTCCGTCATTTATGAACCGATTTGGAAAATTATTTTTTTATATGAAAGGATATGTTTACAGATTGGTCCCATTTTTTTCAAAAAATTGTCTGATGATGGGATCCATGAGGAATTGAGAGAACTCCTCAAATTTTATAGGCATACCGATAGCAATTTTGGTATTTTCATCAAGAAGTCAAGCATTTGCATTCAGAAAGTATCATTTGCTGAAGTGGAAGTGATGAAGAAGGCCACAAATGGCCAGCGGAACTTGTCAGTGATACGTATTTCACGGGTTGCGCCAAGATAATCTCGATTATTGGTATACCTATTATCCAGTAAAAAGATTGATTTACAAATCTTTTTAGTGACAAAGAATAGTAAATATATCCACTAAAAAGTTTAAAATAAAAAACTTTTTAACAAAATAAAAACCGTCTTCAAAAAACTAAAAAGCAAAAAATAATCTAATCTTGAGATCTACCTTGTCTAACCACATCAAATATTTAACTAATCTGAAGTCGGTGCCAAATAAACAACCGACGAAGAATAACAAAAGTATACTCAGTAACGAGATGCGCGGACCAATTTGTAGGTATAGTCTTTGGCGCAGACCGGCAATACTCGACTCAGTTGTTAGTTTGGCACCGACTTCAGATTAGTTAAATATTTGATGTGGTTAGACAAGGTAGATCTCAAGATTAGATTATTTTTTGCTTTTTAGTTTTTTGAAGACGGTTTTTATTTTGTTAAAAAGTTTTTTATTTACACTTCATAATAGCAAATAAATAGTAGATATAAATAATATAGCACTTAGTTTTTGTATACATAAAATAATCATCTAAGCGGATACATCAAAAACTACAATTAGTAACAGATCAACCTTGAACTTATTTAGCTCAGTGATATTGAAGAGCGCATGATATAAAAACAGACTTTACATTTTTATATCATGGTAATAAATCAATAGATGCCATCAAATTTAGTTTACGTTACCTAGTCCAAAGAGCGTGTTGATACCTTGGATTAAATGTTATTCTATCAAGATTCATACCTGTTGCTAAAACCGAAATTTAAAATTCTACATAATTAAATAACGTGTAGGAAAAAATATCGGCTCTGATGAGCGTCTTCGTATCTTGTACAACGGGCCCCGACTATTTCATGTGGTTTTCTACTTTTTTAAGTGAGTAATCAGCTACAAAATAACGCCATTTTGCCAGTGTCGAGTAATTCTTGATAATTGTTATTGAATTATTATATGTTCATGATGATAATGATGATGAAAATAATACCCTACCCCTATCAGTAAAGCTGTAGATACTTTACTGGATATTTCCCGGACACTTTTCTTGGGGGAACTTGAAAATTAAAGTTATACAATTTTTTTATTCCCATTTCCTTCACTCGTGCACGTTTGCGAACACACAATGGTTAATATCCCACTAATATTATACATATTTCTCTAACAAAACACATTTTTTTTGGAAAATTAAATTTCGCTGTTCAACTTCCCGCCAAAAAGCCATTTCACGTATTATAAATGTTATTTTACGGTACTTATATTTTTTAATAAACCATTTTGAATACATACTTATTAAGCTGAGTAAAACTTCTAGAAGTTGGCACGAGTTGTTGTCGATGCGGGCGTTAAAAACATAGATAAAACCATCTAATGGCGGATAAGAAACGTCATTTAATTAAGCTAATAACTAAATAATGTTAAATAACTGGTTATACAACAGTGATAAATGTTTTAGATGGCTACTTATTGCGTCCTATTAGTATAGAACTTCGAAGAAATATTAGTTTTAATTCGTACAAGTTACGATAAGTTATCTCGTAATTATTTTACTAAATAGAAAAAATAAAGACTGCGCGGTCAATGACCCTCCAAGGTCGCGGTCGCGGCCGCACGTGCCTACCCCTGCCCCCAACTCAAGGCCCCCCACCCACCTCACCTATTTATACTCTGTAGAGCTCTGACCCACTTACGCGGGATATAGAGTTTTCGTAAGGATATATTCAAGTATAAGTACGTGTTCTGATAAAGTTGCATTTTTTTTCATTTTGACCATGTATCCCTTGCCAATTTCGCGCCAAGGAACCTCCCTTGTTCATCTTGAAAGAAATACTTACGCGCTAGAAAATCATGCTTAACAACATACCTACCTATCTTAATGTTTATTTTTCTCTACATATAGTCTCTATGGCAAGAGGTAATCTTTTTTTATAGTGTCGATGGCAAAATTATTTAACCTACCAATGATCCGGATCTCAGACCGATCAACAAATGTAGGTACCTAATTAAAAATTAATTATTCTATTTTAGAATTAATATCATTGTTACCGACCGCTAATTATATAAACAAAGTGATCAAAGCATAAGAAATATGGACCAGCAAAAAAAAAAAAGAGTTTAAACTCTTTTTTTTTTTGCTGGTAGGTATTATCATTAATGATAAAGAAAATTGCCAATAAAAACCATTTTGAACGTGTCTTAATTTGTTCAGAATACGCGCAACCTTTAATTTGCACCAAATAAAAGCGCACAACAATTTTTTTAATCATTTACGCTTTGTTAGTGTAAATGTCTTATAATTAAAACCTACTCCTCTCATAACTCTCGTAATAAAAATAGGTATCTTTAACCTCGTCGAAATTTATAGGTTCAATGAAAAACAAGAAATAATAAGTGAGGTACCTATATACTTTTACTTCTAAATCCGTAGAAAATAAACGTTTACCGCAAACAATGATGGTGAAAACAGGAAACATGTCACATCTTTCCTATTTGTAACCTCAAGATAACCAACATCAACATTTTTGTTTCGTAATGGCGTTTTCCCATTGATTGAGGCTCAACGTGATTCTGCCAATCAAAATGAGTTTAAAAATAAGTTTTATTTCAAAACATCACATTTGAACAGATACTAAAATATAATACAATAATACGTGGTTAGTACTCCATGTGAAAGTGACTCTAGTGTTTGTTCAGACATCTAAGTAAACATATCACTTACATCTTTTCACTTTTTGTTAAAAGATACCTACCTACACGACACACGAAACTCTGCCGTAAAAAAACTACCCACCATTAAACTTGAATGCCTTTCAAACTGCACGTTTTAAATGTCTATTAACATTAAGAGCACAATTTGACCTCAAGTTTTGATAATAGCCCGTAATTTTTGTATGCTATACACGTTAAAGGCTATAAAGTATAATTTATAGATTTGTAGAATATATAAGTAGTTTATTTAAACTATTTTGTGATAAAATATACCCACTTGTTTTACGTGGTGTTATTTAACGGTAGGCATGTTATGCTACGAAGGAAAAATATTATAATCTCTAAAAGCAAAGTACCTTTTCAAATTACGCATATGCAGTCTTACTTCTATTATCTCTATGCGATAGCATTTTCTTCTTATTTAAAAGATAAAATGTATAAATACAGGATCTAATTTGTATCGTTAAAGCCACGTGTTCACAAATAATTACAACTGTTTCAGAAACCAAAATCAGCGTGTTTCTGAAACAAATAATTGAGTTTCCGAAAACACTACCTGGAAACTCGAAGTATTTCCGCGAAACAATTCTGTTTCGTAACAAATGTTTACATACACGTGTTTTATTTGTTCTAAACATGGTAATAGTGTCGGGAGATATAACTGTTTTCAAGTTGATAATAAGTAACTATTGTGATAGACCCACCACTCCGAATAATTGTTGTTGTAAACTTTTATATGGTATCCCAGAAACAATATTTAATACAAGGCCTATAGGCAAAATGATGCGTCAGATGGCGTAATAAACAAAGCTCGTAAATGATTTACAACAATCACGGCAACATGTTATATTCATTGACGTGCATTTTCTCACACATATATGCCTCTTTGTAAACATATTATTTATACCTGGCGGTGTCGCCTTGACGACGGAGTATCTTCACTTTGTACTTGTGCTTTTAATAGAGCATCGTTAAGTTGGAATTAATTATTCTATTACGCCATGTTAGGTGGGTACAATTTCGAGCTCACGGTCGTCCAGCGATGATGGCGGTACGGTCATTCAATATGGTACAAATATTTATTGCGGTTTTCTAATAAATCTTTTAGTCCCGTCAATAAATAATGGCAATATTAAAAAAAGTATCCTATCTGGGCCAATGTAGGACCGAATCTACGTATCAAACGTATGTAGGTACTAATTTAAAATCGCACTTTAAAACCAAATTATACTTGCGTAATAAAGAAGTGAAACAACAACTTACAAATTAAGCAACTAGATAATATAAAAGGCGTTAAGAGAAAATATTCATAAATCCAGTTATCCTTAATTTATTCTGAACATTCCGTGTTCGGACGTCGACATACAATTTATTCCAACTCATTCCTATGTTTAAATGTTTTTTTTTTAATGAACGTCGCTTGTACGAAAAAGTAATTTAAATATTTTATGTATGTCTAAATATAACTATTGCGTAGAATCGCTTGCCATCGCGAGTTCATGGGTTCAAAATGCGACAGGTCATGGGCACAGGTCAGGTAATTTGCGGGCGAAATAACATGAGACTTGTGTAGATACAGAAATAATGAAGCTCTATCCATATCTTAATGAGTATATGAATATGCTTTTATATGGACGTCCAAAAATATACATTATGGTGGAATTTTGCGGTGATATATGTTAACTTATATGTACCATACTGGAGGCATGATGGCTCTTCGGCTTGAAACCCAAAGATAATATGATTTATAAACCAGACACAAACATGACTTGTTGCCAAAAGTTTCTTTGCAGTCCCTCATCACTTTCCTACACTAAAATAAATATGCCAAGATGTCAAGTGCGAGATTATTCGTAAGCTAACCGTATACTTCATGGTCTACGTATTTATTTAGACACATTGTATGGAGAATTGAAAGTTTTAAATATAATCAGCTAGAAGCGCTGTTAAATGTGCCTTACAATGTGTCGAAATACGTTGACTGTAAACTATACAGTAGTAGTAGTAGTATCAATAATTGAATCGCAAATATTAACAACTAGCTTCGCCCCGCGGTGTTATCCGCGATTAAAAAGCATGTCCTTTATCCCAAGGGAACCGTACATTTTACCGAGATAATAAGTAGCCTATGTGCTATTCCAGATTATAATCTATCTCTGTGCCAAATTTCATCCAGATCCGTTCAGCCGTTCTGGCGTGATTCAGTAACAAACATCCATCCAAACTTTCACATTTATAATATTAGTGGGATTTATAATATTAGTGGGATAAAATAAAATAGCAATTCATACATTAGCAAAGTTTGGGTATAGGAAACCTTGAAAAGCGTATCGCATTATCATTCAAATGCATATTGATATCATCAATAATCGTTTGAAATGTTCGTAATACATTTTCGCTGTATTGCAAAAGCTTCCTGTCTTCTCGGACGTGCATCCAATAGCACAAACAAAACTGGGTGTTGCAACCGCAGCCTTCATCTGAACAATCCTTTCGACATTACATCCCAACACATTACTTTGGCTGTAGCCGTTATACGATACAAATGGAGGCCTCTTGAAGATACGGTCGATTAAAATTGTATACTTACTCAAACTATAATTATACCGTTAACTTTATTCATTTATGAGTTATTCATTTATATATTTACCTTAGTACGCAGCTCATATATTAAATAGCTATGGATAGTTTATGTTGCAAGTACATATAGAGATAGATGGCGCGCTAATGAAAGAGGGAGAATACACAGAGGTAATACCACAGTAAGTATGTAAACAAGCTGTCGACGATGATGGTGTTAATGAAATAATTATTGCATGATTGGTCATTGGATATTCGTGAAATTTAAATAAAGAATCTATAGAGTATCAACTTGATTTTTTTAGATGTATAGTGTGATAGCGAAATTCACAAATAATTTGTGGTGGAATTGTTTTTTCAACGTGGTAGCCTTTTTGGGATATAATTAGATTCTCAAACTTGATTGGCCACAAACGGACCAAGTAAACGAAAATGTAAAAAAGAAACACTGTCGACCGGCCATTTATTATTTATGTAAATTTATAATCTTAGCTAGATCTGTCTTCGCTTAATATTAGTTTACGACGAGGTATGCAAATCGCTTACCAACATTCAATGTACTTACGACCTGCTTGTACTTGTTAAATCTACGTAGTACCATCATGTTCAATCGCCAATTAATCAAACTGTTGGCAAATCAATCTCAACTGTGATAGGTCCGCGGCGGATTCTCAACGGACAATCGTACACATTCGTCAGTATGCCACTGCGCAAGGTCTGCACAAGTAATTGTACACCGCCGTGTGAAAAGTAAGGCCTCAGCCTCGAATTCAGCGGGCAGCGGGGCGGCGGCGGTGGCGGCGTGGGAGCGGCAGGATTTTATGCGTAAAATCAAATGGACCGGATCTCGAAAACAGCGGCGCGGGGAGGTCAACGAGCGCCGCTCCCGCGCCGCCGCCGCCGCGCCGCCGCCGCCCCGCTGCCCGCTAAATTCGAGGCTGAGGCCTTACACATGCACATTGTGATCATAGCTCATTAATACTTTTTACAATTGCCGTGATCACACTTTATATACGGACAAACATTATATATGCATACCTATACGTAGAGTTAATAAACTCCATAATTAATTTCCAATATTAATAATAATATCCCCAGACGAATACCAACTATACGGTCCCACACTAAGCAACGCTTTTATTATGGGTACTGTAGGTACAATGGACTGAGGGCGAACTCAGTATATAATACTTATATAGATACTAAACATCCATTAATCGGGTACAAAGATTCATGCTCATCACACAAAGTTTGTCCCTACCAGCGTGCGAACCAGGGACCCTCGACGCAGAAAGCAGGGTCACTACCCACTGCGCTAATCAGGTCGTCATATTGTAAATCTTAAATGCAGTTTTAGGTTGAGCACCACTGGACGAGACTTAAATACTTTTTATGTCTAGTTCCTAGTTATTACATGCCTCGATCACTCCAAAATTGTGAACTTATCAAAGAAGTGAATCCCCCCCCCCCCGGATTAAAGAGAGGCCCGCTCTAAATAGTTTGTATTTTACTATTTGACCTACATTACTGTTGCCTTTGTTTTTTAAATTACGTTTTTGATCGATAAAACTTTAATGTATACCAAAAAAATTAATAAACTTTTGCAAAAAATTATAAACAGCACAAATAAGTTAGTTATGCCAATGACCAGGATGTCGCTAGACCCGCACGTTCAGGAATATATACCCGAACTCAGGTTCAGGAATAATTATAACATACTCACATATGTGTATCCACCTAGACCTACCAGGACGAAGTGGTCCACAATAGACGCCATTTTCCGCTTAGTTAAATATAAAAATCGCATCCGGTGACGATCCTTGGCCCAGTTGGTCCGCGTGACTGACGCATTTGCTTGCCTGCGCCCGCGCATCGCCGACCGCAGATTGACGTTGCAACTTTTGCAACACCACTGCCAAATAATTCCATGCATACCTAATGATGACTTTGACTGACACATACATTAAGCTTGATTAACAGGGTATTGCAATTTGCCGTTTTTTGGGATTCTAGAATTGGTTGTTGTCTGAACTAAACGCGCACCCGGTCAAATATTTAGGACACTTACCTCGGATAACGGATATTATAGGTAGTTAATTTTTTTTTAAGTTGTATTATTAAGCTTACTTAATTTTATTAACTGCGACTGACCCAGGACGAAAAAAACTTTGTTTATTTGGGGAATGGGCAATGATAATCAACTATATGTACGGCGTTTGTACTTCGGTAGTCTCCCACCGAGGCGTACTGTACTACCTCAAGGTACAGCCACAGATTACGCCCTCGAGCTCATAACCTCCCTTGACAACCCATAAAGCCTGGCTGAAGCGGCCACCGGCTCGCCAATTATTTGGTAAAAAAGTAAACTATTTTTAAAAAGTAAACTTTAAATTTAGGGCTCAGCAATGTGTAAAATACATGCAATACAAGCAAGCACAAACATAGTTGATACGTTGTTACATTTGTATTTAGTCGGAAAAACACACGTTAGTAGCAGAACAAACATCAAGTATGTAGGTCGTGGATGCTAAGATTTACACTGTCGGTAGGTTCATATATGTACATATTATAACACACATTTATGGATATAATCGTGTTACGTATATTTACAGACACACCCATTATGTAAAGAGCTTGAACTTGAGCTATTTATTTTACATGAAACATGTTTGTTTCCAAGTAACATTATCTTGGCTATCGTAGCTAGTGTACCTACTTTGGGCTTTGTTTGTTATTTACAAAAAAAGAAATAATATTTTCTTTGGCATTTGGTGTTGATGACATCTGTCATGGCAGGTGTAACACATAACACAGACATTCGGACATAATGACTTAACAATCGATCCATTTGTTTCTAGAAAGTTGTCATCCATTTAATTCAATTCAATTCAATTCAATTTTTACAGTAAATGGCTCCACCGATCTTCGGTGATTTTGCCAGTGTCAAGGTGAAAAAGGAAAAAAAATAAATAACGCAAATTATGTCCGATGAGCAATTAAGAATAAATTTTAGTGGCGTTGAGAATCTGTAAAAGAATACTTTAAAAACTATCTACTTAAATACGTGTGTACACATCCATTTAAAACAGCAATAGGAAGCAATTTTTTTCTGAAGAATGCTTTGAAAAGTAATTTAAACCAAAAAAAGTTCTTATTGTTTTAAGGTTTTCCGCTGATATTTTCGTTTCGAATACAGATGTATTTGAAACTTGAATATTTTACCTACTTATATTCGTCTTTGGAATGAGGAAAGGTCGCTGTGCGTATCCGTTATGTAATAGCACCTATATTGCGCCACGGCCTCTTGATAATTTAACACAATTGTTCGATCGAGGGAGCCCTCAATGTCGCGACCATGGTACATCAGTTTGATGTAGGTACATGACCTGTCTGCTGAGGGTCGGCGGCTGCCACATATTAACGCCTCGCTAACAAAAACAGCAATGTACATAATTATTTATTCATTACGTATTGGTGCTACGTAGTGCCAACCTTGAGGAACGTCTTGGCTTGCAATTGATATGCATAAAATATTTGTCTGTTCTTTCTAGGGCCAAAGGAGTTCTTCTACAGAGGCCACAATTACTTCTACAGCGGACACGTGCCCAGCCTGGCTAACAGGAAGGTTGACTGGCTGGACGGTCGCAACATCTGCCGGGAATACTGCATGGATCTCGTCTCAATGGAAACTCAAGAGGAGAACAATCTAATCTTCAAACTCATCCAGCAAAGTAAGTAATTAATAGAAACTTTAGTTTTTATTTTAAATTGTATAATGAACCTGAAGTACAATTTTTTTTACATACAGAAGCCGAATCCAACATGTTAGTTGTTTTGTCTGTCTTTTTGCGCATCACGGGAAAAGTGCTGCACGGATTTCGATGAATCTTGGTTAACATAACACACATCATAAACATAATAACATCGAGGTAGGAAAAAAAATGCCCTGATAATGGATGGCATCCACGGCATGCCCTTAAAACTAACGTACTCACATACGAAGGCGCGGGCACTGCCATAGCTGCCAAAACTTTTTTTTTGTATGCTACTCGATGTCTTTATTGGAATAGTAAACTCGAGAGCATAAAATTAATAAAGTAGTTCATGTAGTATCTATTCCTACACAGAGTATTTTTTTAAATGAGATATTTTGAGGATATCCGAATCCAAAGAAGATAAAGGCAAACTGTGTTATAATATTTAATATGAACAATATTTCATTGAACCACTTCTGCTGTGATGTTTTTATTTCGATACAATGAATTGAGCCTTACAATATAAATTGAAACTGAGTCGATTTACGCATTTAAAAAAAAAGGTCGATGTTCCTAATTTTAATGTACAACTCACGCTTGACCAAAAATTTACTATACGTACCAAAATGGTTTTCATAAAAAAGCGACGTAAAGGCACTTAGACAATTCCCCTGTATGTTCTATGACTTCGGATTTCCCCATACTGTCCCAGATAAAAAAAAACACTGTTTCAGGTGGAAGCTCAGGTCAGGGCGCGAAATCCAAAATGTCAATGGTAAGAATGTCAATGGTAAAGCGATACAACACCATTAAGTTAGTAAAAGTTGCGGTTTTTACAAACCTTATGGTATTGTATCGGATTAGGTTCTTTTTTAAGCAAACTTAATACATCGAGACATCCAATGCAGAATGATAATATCGCAAAACACTAAGTTTTTCGTAAAAAAATAAAAACCATTGACACTTTGAATTTCGCGCCCTGACCCTGAGCTTCGCCCTTAACGCGCTACTAACACCCACTGAGCCAGTTGGCGGACATTGCGTGCCCTTCAAAGGCATTGTTAGATCATCTATGGCGCGTCGGCATTCTCACGGTGTTCATAATAATACGTCCATAAAACTAATGCCGTGAATTTGACGTGTCACACGAAGGCGAGCCGCGTAATTGGGAACCTTCACATTTTACCAAAAGCGTAATACATTTTTTTTTAAATATAAATATTGTAATGGATATTGACGCCGCTCTTAGCACATCCGAAGCGACCCTGGGTGGCTTTATTAATAATTGTGACCTCATACGTTCAAGTTGATAGCTGATTGATTGATTTCAGACGACGTGCCTTACATCTGGACGTCTGGCCGTCTGTGTGACTTCAAGGGATGCGAGAACCGCAAGGACTTGGAACCCAAGAACGTCCTTGGATGGTTCTGGTCTGCTAACCGAGAGAAGATCACACCTACCAACCAGGTTAGTATTATATAACTCATACAAATTTTGGAAACCACAAGTCAGTCATTCCTTTAAAGAAATACCGAAGAAAGCGAGTAGTCAGGTACAGAACAACAAGTGTGTTTGAATGAATCATTTGGTTTGCCGTGTACCGACGAAGCAGCCTCCTTGAAGAGACCAAGTAAGATAGATCGCAGAGTACAATAATAAGGACAGAACTATGAGGTAAAGTCCGCTAAAAAACCATATAGTAAATTTTGTATTGTTATGGTGCTTGCCTGAAGTGTATCATAAAAATTAAAAAAACTTAAATAAATGACTTCTGTAATTATCGATCAAATTGTTTGGTTTATAATTGTAAAAGTTGACAAGTGAAGGATCATGTCACTGTTCCCTCATTTCTCAATAGATTTCCGCCAAGTATCGCCTAGTTCTATCAATTATATTAAATAACTTGTGAAAGTGTACGAAACGCTGAGGCTGAAATGGAATTACTTGTAATTTGGTTCACTGGAAAGCTCTACACGGGACTTCAATTCTTTTTTTTGTAGTTTCTCTCTTACGTTAATTTGATTATCCTAGTAAAAACATCTGGAACTAATGCGTGTCATTTGGCCATCAACATAATGGGAAAATTCCCCATGCGCCGTCGCGCGCATATTTATGGGATCGTAACTTTCAAAGACACACCTGTGCGTACATTCGGCATCTGTATGCGTTTTGTGAAAGTGAAGTTATTACGTATTTTCGAACGACAATAAAGCACAAGACCTATCCAGACATCCGTATAGACATTTACATGTTTCAAAATATCTACGAAACTTGAAAGCAATAAATTCCTTATTATAATTATCAGCCATCTATCATCTAATTCTAAAAATACCGTTGGCCATTATTTTCCCACCTTCCTTGTTACAGTGATCGTCTTTCTTTTGTTTTATTGCAACATTCCATTGTTCCAGATCCCCAACGGCTGGGGCTACAACCCCTGGTCCCAGACCGGCCACAAGAAGCAACGTCAGCCTGATAACGCCGAGTTTGATATCAACGCCACCTCTGAGTCCTGCCTCAGCATCCTTAACAACGTGTACAACGACGGCATCGCCTGGCACGACGTCGCCTGCTACCACGAGAAGCCGATCGTCTGCGAAGACAACGAGGAGCTCCTGAACTACGTGGCCAGCACCAATCCTGGCCTCCGTCTGTGATCACTTTAGAATATGGCGTTTGATCATTAAGATTAACATCTGTCGTAGTATTTTAATGGACGTGGTACGAGTTTTTTTCCATGTTTATTTTTCCATGTACACGGCCTAAGTGCAATTTGCGATCTACTTACCTGCTATCAACCTTATATGTCCATGGAAATACTATTTGTGACAGAATCCTCACCAGATGTGACTTTCTTCTCATATGATACTAGAACGAATTCACAAGTTCTTAGCTATAGAACAACAACAAGAAATCACACCAATGTATTTATTGAAGAACCTGCACATTCAATAACGACTTGCCATAACTTGTACACATCGGTATCATTTCACACTGCCCACAATTCCGTCGTACAATATGGTGTACTTACAGAATAATATTAATTTAAGATTATTTAAGTTTATTTACCTAAGGAAATTTATATTTGTATATAAAAATAATAAAATGTAAGAAAATTTTATGCAGTATTGTTTTTTCTCATTTTTTGGTAAGTAATAAAAATAAATCCTAAGACCTAAGAATGCTGTTTATTAGTATATAATATAATGGGTTTATTTCTACCGAGCTTGGATCGATGTACCATGGCCTAGAACCTAGGACACTATTTGATTGATCTTTTTCTGTAATAGCGATTAAAAACTTTGCGTGATATCCTCACGATTCCGTGATCATGCAGGCTCCATCGCGATGATTTCCTTTATCACAAAAAAAAACATAATAATACACACACCCAAATAACTGAATAAAGGTAATTAATAAGGTCCTATTATTATAGAATAACTATATTATTATGTATTTGATTGGAGTTTCTGGTAGTCATGTTAAGATGAAAGGTGGAATGAAGAATAGTCGACTAAAAAGTACAATGCTGACAGACTTTCACATATTTGGTTGACAATGAAGTCAAATAAGCTTAGAGATGCTAAATAGAACCAAACTTGCGTCCTCTTCTTCAGAGCAGACTTTTAACCAAATTATCTATCGTGGGTTGGTTCTATGAAAATGTACTTATTCGTGCTGCCATCTATGAAAATGTTACCACACTTCACGACCATCATCGCTCCGGGTTAACTGCGGAATATTTTTCAGATGTAGAGATGGCGCAAGAAGGCATGAATTACTCTATGATTTAGTAGACTTCAAATAATAACAGTAGCCTTTATAATTCGAGCCTACCTCGATAAAAAATTTAATTTAAATTTGTTCAGCAGTTCTTGCAAGCTACTCTTTCAATGTTACAAACACATGTCCCATTTAAAATATACGTATAAGTTGTAGTTAATTTTATTTCGCACGAATCTTAGATCGCATGTCAATTCGGCTTCAAATTAAAATTCATCTGTAGTTAATATAAGATCGCTAGACGAACTAACCAACTATACGGTCCCCCACTAAGCAACGCTTGTATTATGGATACCGTACAATGGACTGGGGACGAACCCAGTTTATATTACTTATATGGATCACATCCATGACTTTGGTACAAAGATTTGTGCTCATCACACAATGTTTGCCCCTACCAGGCTTCGAACCCGGGACCCTCGGCACAGAAAGCAGAGTCACTTCCAACTGCGCTAATCAAGCCGTCGATGTTCAATCGCCGATGAATCAGGCAGTTACTAGTAAATACTATAAGGCCCACCCATTATATACTATAATACGATAAATAAAAAGTAAAACCGCCCATAGGGTTGCATATCAGCTGTTCTCCATAATGTCGATGTTTAGTGTAAGTTATATTATAACAATATGCTTGCCATATTTGTGAATGGACATCCAAAACTGTCCTGACGATTGTTTCGTAGTCATGTTACACCTTCAACTAAAGCATGAGTCAGAAAAATGGCCTCCTATTCCCAAGGGCGTTGTATTACGACCAGCAGGGACATAGGGGGGTGGAGTGAGGTGTGCGGGACTGGGGACTTATGTTTACTTCACTTGTATACCAGTTATATAAGCTACTAGCTGCGCCCCGCGGTGCTACCTGCTATTAAAAAGTATGACCAATGCACGGTTATTTTATGCTATTCCATAGGAACCGTGCATTTTACCGGTATAAAAAAATATGTGCTATTCCAGACTATAATCTATCTCTGTGCCAAATTTATCCGGATCCGTGCAGCCGTTCTGGCGTGATTGAGTAACAAACATCCAGCCATCCATACATCCATCCAAACTTTCACATTTATAATATTAGTGGGATTAGTGGGATATTAGTGGGATACTTGGCATAAATGGCATCATAG
This sequence comes from Pheosia gnoma, assembly GCA_905404115.1. Taxonomy (NCBI): domain Eukaryota; kingdom Metazoa; phylum Arthropoda; class Insecta; order Lepidoptera; family Notodontidae; genus Pheosia; species Pheosia gnoma. Next base: position 3,824,794 of record FR989894.1, on the reverse strand, counting down.
AAAGAATACTGGTAAGTCTATGATTAGCTGTACAGTTTGATAGTGGCACTCCTCATATGCTGATAACATTTTCTACGAGCTTGTGCGGGTTATATGCAAGATTCTGGCGGCCGGTAGCACTAGTTTTCGTCCGTGGGTCCGCCCGCGCATCTATTGATTTATCTCGACCTCCACATGGTCATAGCGTGGTGATATAGTCACATATTATCTTCAGCAAATCGAAGAGTATAATGAAATGAAACCTATGCCTATGGGTCCAGCAGTTTTCCGTAACGTTCGAATACACAGATAAAATCTGTTTTTTTTTTATATTTAATCAATGTACACACACAGCCCATTGGTTTATTATACATTATTATAGAAACGCGCGTAATGTTTTTTCTTGAATAGTGAATTCGTCGTTTTTTTTTCAGCTATTTTTTTAAAGTTACCTATAAGTAATTCTGACTTCACATGATGAATACCAGTGCGCTAAAATAGCGCAGGTCCAGGCTTAGTACATCCTTTCTGAATCAGTATATCATCTAGAAACGAGACGCCTGTTGATACGTTAGTATATCGTACGTTTAGCGATACCTGGTACGTCGTAGAGTGTGAGGCGCTAAAACGAACCACGACTGGCTGGTGGCTCGGTAGGATAACCGAAAGCGAGGCTTTTCCGAATACTTATAAAGAATGTTTTAGAAATAATGTAGATGCCTTGAAATCGGTCTTCAAAGTAATTGTAACATTACTATAAGTAATAAAAGGATTTAAACTAAAGCACATGGTAATTTGATACTAGCACTTGTAGGGATACCTGGCTTTCACCCAGGAGGCTCGGGTTCGATTCCCGGTACGGGAACCACAGAAAAATATTAGATATAAAACGACATTTTTGTTTATAAACTATAATTGAAAATGGATAGACTTCGTTTTGAATTTACGCTATTGCCTGGAAGTGATGGAAAATCAAATGTTCTTTCTATTACTTCAATAACTACAAGTGATAATAAAGTGTATGCCATACCTGAAGAGCTACAAGCAGTTACTTATCATAAGGAAATACTGAAAACAACGGTTTATAATAAAGTGAAAAATAGTTTGAGAAAAAGGTACCAGGTGAGAAGAGTTTGGATTACAATGACAGATGAACTCCATAAGACGTACATAGATGATGAGGATAATTTACAGTTTGGGGATCAATATTTAGAGGAACTAAATCAGGATAAATTTGCTGATGCATATCAAACAGAAACAGGTACGCTGCAAAAATTATTTGAGAAATTAGTAGAAAATACACGAGAAGTTAAACAACAAAATTTGAAAAAGATTGCAGAAATGTTTGTAATTGAAAAGTTCACAAGCAAAAATTCGAATGCTGGCCAGTGGATCGATATTTTTGAAAGAGAATGCAAACGCTTTGATGTAACAGAGGATGAAAAGAAAATCGAAATACTCAGATTGTTTATGGATAAGAGCTGTGCAGACTGGTACAGTTCGATGATTATAAAATTGACAATGAATTCGGAATGGACAACTTGGAAAAATAAATTCTGTGAATCATTTGCAAACAAAGGATGGAACCCAGTTAGATATGCACTATTGTTTAAATATAAGGATGGTTCATTATTGGATTATGCGATGAGAAAGGAAAAACTGCTATTAGATATGAGAAGAACAATTGACCCAAGTACCCTAGTGGATCTTGTAGCAGCTGGTTTACCAGAATTCATACTAAATAGGATTGATAGAGAAACATTAAAAGATACAGTGGATTTGTTTAATGAAGTGAGTAAACATGAACACATGGTAAATAAAAAAAGTTATTTGGCTATAAGAAAAAATGAAAATATGAAAACTAATGGTAGAAACGAAGAAAAATACCCATGTAAAATTTGTGAAAAATTGAATAAAGGTTCTCGTTATCACCCTGAGGCCACATGTTGGTTCAAAACCAAGGAAGATGATAAATTGAAGAAGAATTTCATCAAGCATGTTAATAATTCTGTGATCGAAGCTGAGTTAAATGAAACTGACCAAAAAAACGAATAGTAACACCATTAATTAATGTCAAACTACTATTGAATGATAAACTAGAAATATACGGGGTTTATGATTCTGGTTCAAATGTTTCTTTAATTAATTCGAAAATATTAAAATTAAAAGGAAAAGGAAACAGTTTGAATGAAGCAGATTTAGTAACAATTAGTGGTGTTAAAAAGACAAGTGGTTTGACGACCTTAAAAATAAAAATCTTTGAATTGGAAGAAAATGCTGATGTATACATAATTGATGAACAAAATTTCAAATATGATTTTTTGATTGGATTAGACTTGATAAAAAAATTTAAATTAATCCAAAACGAAGACTTAAAAATAACACAGAAATTGTACCTAAATAATAAAACAGAGGAAAACTCTACTTATGAAAATACAAACACTAAAATAAAAAGTATAGATAACACTATTTCAACAAAGGAATACAAAATAAATTTTAATGAACATGTAAAAGAAGAAAACTTTGAAATTAAGATAAATCACCTAAATGGATATCAAAAATCGGAAATAAATACACTGATCGACAGATATAAATCAGTTTTTGCGAAAGATAAATACGACGTCGGTACTGTTAATGGGTATGAAGCAAGAATCGACTTACTAGTGGACAGATATTGTAGCAAGAGGCCCTACAGATGCACTATAGAAGATAAAAAAGAGATAGAAACACAAATAGCAAAATTACTAGATAATAAGATGATAGAAGAATCCTACAGTCCTTTCGCTGCACCCGTCACTTTGGCTTTTAAAAAAGAAGAAAATAAAAGATCTAGATTATGTATAGATTTTAGAGACTTAAATAAAATAGTAGTACCTCAGGCTCAACCATTTCCGTTAATTGAAGATCTAATGTTAAAGACCAGGAATTGCAAATTCTTTTCAACGCTAGACATCAATTCTGCATTTTGGTCTATACCGTTGCGAATCGAAGACAAAACCAAGACTGGATTTGTAACACAAGATGGACATTACCAGTGGACCTGTCTACCCTTCGGATTAAAAACTTCGCCAGCCATTTTTCAAAGAATACTAAATAATATACTTAGAAAGTATAAACTGTCAGATTTTACAGTTAATTATATCGATGATATACTTATATTTTCTAAAACCTTTGCTGAACACATTAATCATCTTACACAGCTCTTGGAAGCAGTCAAAACAGAAGGTTTCAGGTTGAAATTTACAAAATGCACATTTGCTTCTAATTCAGTAAAATACTTGGGTCATATAATTGAAAATAATTGCATTAAACCAGTAAACGATAATTTGATTTCAATAAAGGATTTTCCCGTTCCAAGAACACAGAAAAATATTAGACAATTTTTGGGGAAAATTAACTTTTACCATGAGTTCATACCAAATAGTGCCAGAATATTAGACCCATTGCATAATTTACTAAGGAAAAACCAAAAATTCATTTGGTGTGACAAATGCCAAGAAGCATTTGAGACTATAAAAATCTTGCTATGCACCCAACCAATTCTTCAGATTTTTGATCAAGATTTGCCAATCAATATATATACAGATGCTTCTTTAGAAGGTATTGGAGCTATATTGAAACAAAGACAGACAGACGGGAAAGAAAAACCAGTGGCTTATTTTTCTAAAAAGCTTAATGAATCCCAAAAGAAAAAAAAAGCAATATACTTGGAATGTTTAGCTATCAAAGAAGCTGTGAAATACTGGCAATACTGGTTGATAGGTAAATCATTTACAGTTTATTCAGACCATAAACCACTGGAAAACATGAATTTGAAATCTAGAACCGATGAAGAACTAGGTGATTTAACATATTATCTATCGCAGTATGACTTTCAAATAAAATATGCTCCAGGAAAGAAAAATTTAGAAGCAGATTGTCTAAGCAGGAATCCAGTATTGGAATCAGAGAAAAATACAGATGAACAGTTAAAAGTTGTGAACGTGGTTGAATTGCAAGATATTTTAACAGATCAAAATAAAAATGAAGAAATACAAAAAAATAAGGGTAAATTGATAGAAAAACACAAAGTATACTTTAAAAAGATCAGAAAAAAAGAAAAATTAATTATATCAGAAGAATTTAGTATCAAACTCCTAAAAAAAATACATGAAAGCTTGTGCCACATTGGAATAAGTCAAATGCAGAAGACAATAAGTCCGTACTACACGGCCAAAAATTTGATAAACAATATTAAGAAAATTTGCAGAGGCTGTGAAACTTGTATTAAAAATAAATCAAGAGGCCAAGATAAATTTGGTTTTATGTCTCATCTAGGCCCTGCCAAAGAGCCATTTGAAATAATCTCTATAGACACCATTGGAGGTTTTGGAGGTTCAAGATCATCAAAGAAATATCTACACCTGTTAGTGGATCACTTTACAAGATATGCTTTTATACTAACTTCAAAAACCCAGAATGCAAATGATTTTATTAAACTAATCACAAACATAACAGAAACTGAAGATATTGGAATGCTTCTTACTGACCAATACCCCGGAATCAATTCGAAAGAATTTAAGAAATTCCTTAAAGATAAACAAATACCGATGATCTTCACAGCGGTAAATGCACCATTCTCTAATGGCCTGAATGAAAGGTTGAATCAAACATTAGTAAATAAAATCAGATGCAAAATCAATGAAAATGGAAAAAAGAAAGCGTGGACCACAATAGCTCAGGAATGTGCAAGTAAATATAATGATACTAATCACTCAGTCACTGGCTATCCACCAAGTTATCTTTTATATGGAACAGATGTTAGTGTCGTACCAGATGAGTTAAAACAAGGAAAATCCAAAACTGACTGGATTAATGACCGAAAAATTGCACTTGACAATACAATAAAATCACATAACTACAACAAAATACTGTTCGATAAGAGTCGGAAATATTATGAATTTAATGTAGGAGATATGGTGTATGTAGAAAATGGAAATAAGCTTAACAGGAAGAAATTAGATGAACTAAAAATCGGACCGTATAAAATTATAAATAAAATTTCGAAGTCAATATACAGAATAGATACAGGTCATAAAAAAACAGAATCAAACCTTTTTCATATCACAAAACTTATTCCAGTCCCTATACTAAAAAAAGAAGCTGATAAATGAGGAAATGGAAAAAGAAAAATTCATACGAAGAAAATTCTATGTGAATTTTCTACTTCAAGAGGGGAGATATAAAGAAAGTTTACTTCCTTTTTGAATATCATCGCGCTGGCGCTGTCGGCAAAGCAGTCAGGGCTATGTGTGGAATGTCGATAAAACAGCCTAGACAGAGTTGAACAATATGGCGTTTAACCAAATAAACATTGTTATAAAATTAATTTCTATTAAAATTAGATAAGTACAAGATAGATTATAGAATAGACTTTAAATGTCGTTTCTTTGTTTTTTCAGGTTAGTGTTTAGTTATTTAGTGTTATAGTGTATTGTGGTATGTTTGAAAACTATTAAAATACAACTTTGTTTTTTCAGAGCAACACATTGAAGTTTTATTTGACAGATACGATATTGATGATATTAGAAGCTTATTAATTCTTATATATAGATGAGAGGCAGGCGTGACAATGATTCGGTATCTATCGATCCGCTGTGCTAATCGTACACAAACTCGCGCTGGCGGCATCGCGGATTCAGCGCTAGATCCGCGATGCCGCAGACGCATGTTGGTGTTCAGGATAGTACGGCGGATGCATTTGCTATTATTTTATAGTTTTGCTTTATATATTTATGTTACGTATTTTTTTTTTTTGCTAGCCAACTTAATTGATGTTGTAGTTGTGAAAGACAAAATAATAGATACTTTGTTATCTACCTGCGTGATTATTTAAATCTATCTCAATAGCATCATCTCAAACGTGATTGACGAAGCTACCTGCATTACGATTCTACGTAACATACAGACACAGATATCATATAACCGCTATCTAACGCAAAAGATGTGAGTAGCAATTCAAGGTCGACAGCATCCATTCGAGTAAAAATTGCATCTCGCTAGTCCAGATACGAATACGACATAACTAAGTTATATGATCATATTTTATGTAGATCTTTATTTGGTTTGCTATAGGCTATAGTTAAGCTATGTCAAGAGGGCGAGGTCGCCGCGGGCAGGCAGCCGCGAGGGTCACGCAGAGGTGACGGGCGCCGAGTGCGTGCGAGATATGGGGAGGCGTCCGGCGGACAGGCGCTAGGCGGCTCCGCTGGCTGGTGTCAGTGGAAGCGAGCGGCGGCGGCGGCTCTCCCGACGGCGGCGGCGGGCGCGCGAACAGAATGCAGCGGGGGCGGCGCGGGGCGCGGGCGGCGGCCGCTGCTGGCGGCGCTCGCTGCTGCCCGCCAGTCAGCCGCGCGCCACCGACACGGGTGTTGCTTGAGCCGCGCGTGACGACATCATCTCCACCGCACGCAGGTACGTACTATCGCACGTGACTTACATCACTTCTTACGCCTCCTTCGCGGATCGCACCGGAGGCGTCGACGACACCCGGCTATTTCGGCATGTCCTGTCCACTAGAAATAGCCGGTGGTCGGCACCGGCGTCGACCGAGCCGGTGGTGGCGGCCGCAGGCGCGATGACCCGTCGTGTTTGCCAAACGAGAATCCCTAAATACTTGCCGGTCATCGCTTCTGCTTTTATCAGTGTTACATATTTATTATTTGCCGGCGGCGGTGCGGTGAGGTCAGCGAGTGAGGCGATGTGCGCCTTATCGCGTGAGTCGTAGGGTCGGTTCGGATCGGCGCGGGGCGCGACGCACGACGGCAGCGCGCGACGCGCCGCACCGACCGGCCTCGGGATCTTGTCTTTGCTGTGCTCTTGCGTCGTCCGATACGTATAGATACCTACATACCACCTGGGTACACATATTCCGCCGCGATGAAACTGCAACACAAACAATCGTACTGATATAAACCGCCACTTCGCCAGCCATTCCTTACGTTCGTTGCAATCAACACGTACTGCGATGAGAGCGTTTACAAGATACCTACTCAATGCAAGTACTGTTGAGTTTTGTGCTTTGTGATTCACGCCGCTATGCAGTGCCTACCTAGACCTAGGTATACACTACATACCTACCTATAGTTATTATTGGATGCTGCTGGTATGTTGGTACGTAATGTACCAACATACTTAAGTTCTGATCGACACAAACTCTTTACGCATATACGTGCTTCAAGTCAACAAAGTAGGTATCTACTATGCATTTGCAGTAGCTACTTGTATCAATAACGAACCACGTACCAACCGTACCACTAACAGACCAACCAAAACAAAAGACGTCGGCAATGACGTCACAAGTCAAGCAAAGTCCAACCTATAAAGATGACTTCTTCACGACACATCGCCAAATAGATGTATTTAATTAGGTACCTAGTACTTATCTTAATAGTATTAAGTTAAAGAACATTTTAGTGGGTACTTAAGTCATGATGACTTTAATTTTCACATCAGAAGCATACTTTAGAAATGAAACGGTTCTGAATACGTTAAACAGTTCCAGTACCTAGTACTACTTATGAAATATTTGTGAAACGTGCGCCCGTTGCCCGGTGACAGGGATCCGGTCGGTACTCGCTGGTGGTGTCTTCAGCAACACCGCGCTGTGCGTGTAACACTTATGAACACACCGTAACTTCGTCTCTATTACGTGCCGTATACGCTTCTATATCCCATGGCGACCTGACAACTCTTATTACGCCCTAGACGCATCGTTCAAATGTTCTCGACCTCGCACCGTCCTCGTCCGGGTGATTTTCGTCCCTATGACTCGTACTGAAGGTATATAATAGTTTGAATGGTCTCGGCGGTAACAGTGTTTTGTAGTAGGGTCGAGATTCCCGACGCACAAGAGAGTGAAAGTTGGAGGGTGGGTGAGTGCTGGGGTGGCTCGCCCTGCAGGAGTGCTCGACCCGGGACACCAACTAGGATTTGCTAAATCTGCTGCTTTACCGTTGGGTCCGGAGAAAAATCAAATTACATTTTAGATCGGAGTTGAACGATGAGCCTATGTTCGGGGGTAACTTAGACTTAGGATTTCAGTATTAATTATGTCTCTTTATAAACTAAAGAAAAATGATACATTACCCATCTAATGATACTGGTCATTTTTATGTTACGGTTGTTTGACAAAAAAATACATCAGATTTTTACTATGGCCCTGTTAAATCAGACTTCAGTGAACGGACTCCCCTAAGTAGCCTACTAGAAAGCTCATGAATCTAATCGCTATGTGAGAAGACTATACACATATCGTCCGTTTTTTTGTTGGTGTGTATCAAACGAGGCACCAATTGAATTCTGAAGGTACACTTTAAAGTTGCGCGCACGCAAATGAGCAGAATTCGAGTTCAAGAAACTAATGAGTGCATCACCCGGGATCGCTATAGCAAACTATTGTATCAGTGCGCAGATTTCTCATTGCATCAGCACATGGTGTTGACAAGTCTAACTGTTTCGCGTTGATTTTTTCCTAGAAGTTAGTTTCAGTAGGTATTAGTAGTGTTGTGTCCCTAATTTGACCTAAACAAGCTTAAATAAGTTCAATAGTAGTATGGTTACAACAATGGTAATCGAACCCCAGACGTCACTCTCGCTAAGCGACAACTGGGCTGTTCTACATCTATGGTTATCTAAATAGTGAATACAACTCGAACCGAGTACAGAATGCGGCATCGTTTTTGCAAGTGACTGAAATAGTGCTTTTCAAAATGAAACTGTTTTGTAATCCCTATAAGTTTCTAAAAGGCTTAACACAAAACCGGCAACTTTATGGGTTTGTTGTACAGGTAGGGGTTGATTAGAAGATTAATCTCAGTTACACTTCACTGTAAGGAAACCACATCACAAATTCGGTACAACGTATAATAAAAAAAAAATTATGAATAATCTGTAACCCGACTAGGGACGTATATAATTGTTATACCTATTATCCAGTAAAATGATAAAAATCGTTTTGGTGCCAAAAAATTGTAAATATATATATACTTAACATTTCCACTAAAAAGTGAAATATAAAAAAAACTCTTAGCAAAAAAAAACCGTCGTCATAAAACTAAAAAGACAAAAATAATGTAATCTTTAAATCTACCTCGTCCAACTAAATCGAATATTTAACGAATGTGAAGTTGGTGCCAAACAAACAACTAAGTCGAGTATTTACGGTTCGCGCCAAAGACTATACCTACATATTGGTCCACGCATCTCGTTACTAAGTATCGTTTTATTATAATTCGATGGTTGTTTATTTGGCACCGACATCACATTCACACCTCCTTTTTTCAAGTCGGTTAAAAATGAAAAACCTTAAAGTAAGAAACATTAGGTTAGTTTCTGATTCCTATCATTCACGTTACAATTCAATTCAAATACCATATAACACATTGACATGTTCTTTTGTGACATGTTTTTTTTCTATATTTTAACAAAAAAAAAAAGATAATATAAACTGCCTACTCGTTACCTTTAAACATATTTTACACTATTTTTAGTGGACCTTACATAAAATTGCCGTTTTATACACTAAAAGTGGAATCATGTTGACCTTACACATTGGAGGTTCAATGTATTCGCTAACACCGAAATCAGCCTCGCCTACGTATCTTGTAGGTACCTATATTTACTAGTATCTTTAGTAGTGGGCAACGGAGTTGTCTAGTGCTTATTACTTATCTGCATTAGTTTGGAGATCAATTATAGGCAGTGAATATATCGATAACGTACCTTCCTAACCGCTGCATGCATTAATACGTTATTCATCATCATATTCTCATTTCTGTGGGGCAAGCATACTTATAATGAAATCCGTGGTGTGAGAGGGATGCAAGATGTAACGAAACCGAAACGGCACGAAAAAATATTGTGCTTGAGGTACTGATCAACTAACGCTGTCTGTGATATGATAACTAACTAGCTTCTGCCCACGGCTCCGCCCGCGGTCCCTTGATTATAAATAGCTTATCACACTCAGGATAATCTAGCTTCCTTATAGCAATTAAAATCGGGTTAGGAAATCCGGGGGTTACCCCTTACATCCAAATACTGCCAAACTCATATAAACTTTACCTATTTATAATATATATTATAGATAAGTAGGTTTTTTTTTATAATAGTAACTTCAGTTTATTTATGTTAGTAACAGAATTATCGATTCGTTTCCGAACACTTCTTTGAAACAGTAATTTCATAACATTTCTGTTGGTCGCGTGCTGCTTGCAAGAACTTATTAACGCGATAAACAAACGTTCTAACTCATCCAATCGGAATTAACGGTTCAATGTAAAAAAAATACTTTTATATATTTTTGAATGAAGATCTGAAATAGCCATTTAGGCGAATATTTAAAATAAAAAATATCTTTCGATTACATTGGATTGAAGGTTTTATTAATTTATCTATGTTGGCTTGGCAGTGACTGATGAGATAACGATGTTGTCATAGCTTAATACTTTGCGACTCCATTCATTGACACTCACTTGTTCCATATTTTATAGTCTTTTGATGGCCTTTTTGAGGGTAGTCGAAAACAAAGATCATCAACTTTGTTTTATTTTGTGAAAAAAGTGTTTCTTTGAATTATAATGTCTTCACCATTATGACTTCATAAACCTGCGCGAGTGTACGGATATAAAACCAAATAGTTAAACATTACTTTTTAACTTCTCCGAAGAAGTGTGCTGATTTTTCAGTAAAGTATCGTCAACTTTACTGATTGGGTTAGTCTACGGATTAGGCCCGCAAATAATCTCCCATGTTATATGCTTTTAAACACATTCCACATGACGTTGGCAAAATATCTACTCAATAGTGGGTGAGGCCATTCGCAAAAAAAATGTCCATTGATTCTTATTACTCCCGCCCGAATCCTACGAGGCTAAATCGTTTTAACTCTCTACCATCCACCGCTGCCTTTTACTGCGCGTTTGGCCAAATTCGGTCACAATTGGCGCCAAGTTTGCAGCGAACATTATGTGGTGAGGTCGTTGGAGCGGCTCCGACTGCGCCAGCCGACGCCGGCGGCAGCTGCATTGCAGCTGACGTATATGCTTTTGCTCGTTTTAGCTCACTGACGGAATCCTGCCGGCGTTGGATAGCTACCAAGATGTATTATATACCTACCAATAGCAGATACGTGGGAAGACCGGATAGTGCATGAATTCAATTAGCGCCTCGTTGCCGTTGCCCGAATTCTGAGTACTAGGGCATTGCATTTAGGTGTTTTATAATTAAATATCCAGTTTCATTAATTGTAGTAACTAGTGGAAGGCAATTTGATGCTCCGAGATTATGACCAACATTTATTAGAGGTACATACCTGCTTTTTATAACAAGTTATTGCTGTGCACTACTCAGTGGCGTAGCATATAGCCGGGGGCGGCATTTCACAGGTGGCGGTTAGAGATGAAAAAAATAAGATATGAAAAAAAAAATTAAGTAAAAAAAAAATTCTTTACATGGTGTTTTTAGTCATTTTTGTTGTCATTACTATGACCCCATTTTTTTATAATGAATAGCTAAAATAAGAGGGCGGCAAATTTGAAATCCGCACCGGGTGCTAATGACCTATGCTACGCCACTGGCACTACTTGTCATATTCTTATATGGATGAAAACTGCCGTGATCTCCTTATATTATCTCATATGTTTTCGCAATGATCACGCAATTGTACCCCCTGCCTAGTAATTTTAGGTAAGTACCTATTATCTATTCTGCGTTTTCGTACCTATGTGTTATGGTGATGCATGCCTGCCTACCTATATTTATTGTTTATGGTTTCATCTAAATTTTTAAATATAGGTATAGTATAATTTAGCTTGATCATTATGTAACTTCAACACATCGCATTGTCCCTGATTTCTTGGAGTGTTTTAGTAATTTTAAATGATTTCCTTAAATTATAAATGATAAATCTAACTAGCCAACAAGCTGTCTTAGGTGGCAGTAAGTTAGGCTCTACAAAGTCTTCCTCTTTTTTACGAAATGGTGGCGCGACTAAACCCTACATACCTCGCTGTGGAGGAAGATTTCGGATTAGTCTAACGTCTTTTGAAAAGGAAAAATAAAACGTTTGGTACGCGAGTTTCGAGAATTGTGGGAGGCTAACGTGATTCAATTTGTGTGCCTAAATCAAAGTTGATTTCCTTCGATCTTTACATGTCCGTTATAATCATGAAATTCAGATGATTTGTTTACTTACATTTTTGGGAGAAAATTCTACAAACCATAAAAATAATTGAGAAAATAATTTGTCACATAACATTCTAACATTCATATGTGCATATGTACATCTAATTAGTTACTCACCCGTTTATAACTAAATGTTTATCATTGGTGAAAAAATATTCACACTATAAGTATATTATGAAGAAGATGACAAAACATAAATCCCAATTATGTTATTCTTCGTAATAAATTCGGTGTCATTGCTTAGCGCATCGGAACTTCTGAAAAAGTATGACCCGGCAATTTGCCGCAGTCGCCACGCCGAGATAACGTTATCACCGATAGCCTTGGCGAGGAGTCTGTGGAGCCACACCGCCGCATGTATGTAGGTGCAAGCTAGCGTACATTGGAACGGGATTTCAATATTAGTGCATTCCCCCTTTCATAAAGAAATGAGGCAAACGATGACGTAATTTTAGGAATTTCACAGACAAACGATAGTGGCACGTAAGGGAGGGTACGAGAGGATTTATTCGTGTGAGCTAGTGGAACATTATCTTACACTGTGATTTTTTCAAGTGGGCGTGGATGGCCAGTTCCTAAACTATATGGAATAGCGAACAATTATTAAAGGACAGTCGACACCGATTTTGATGAAAATTAAAACTGCATCAGATTTTTGAAAATAATTTGCCCTAAACAGGGAAATGGAAAACGCTTGCGTTACCGAAACGCTACGTAAAAAGGGTTGTGCTTGTGTTACAGTAAAGTGATCGCCCGTACCTATCGTCAAGGCCGGTATCATCGACGTCTCGGGGGTTCGTTCATATCACCTATTTCGCGTTTCTTTGTTGCAAAAAAGAAAAACAATGCCGAAGTACATTGGTACCTGGGTATATAGATAATTGGAGTAATGACCGCTTTGTTTGACAACAGAGGAAAAATAAAGTCAGGGGCGTGGTTGCTCTTAAATTTTCTACGGTTTCCAAAAGATAATTTGTATCAAAGCAGAAAGGAACCTCTTATTGAATTGCAACGTTAGGCGTCATGGCAACAATCTTTGTAAGAGAAGTTAACGCGGCTCGTAAAATCGCCGGCCATGCAAACCGATGGGACCGTGTTAAACGCCAGCAAGTTACACCGAAATAAACGTTGGGAAATATTTCGACGAAGCGGGTCTTAACGTCGCGCTGTTGTTGCGAGTCGCCTCCTCGCTGCTGGATCGTCGCGTCCGCGATGTCACTGAAACGAAAAGAGGTCGGCCGTGTTCGTGGCAGTGTCGCGCATCGGCCAACAATGAGGAGCGGCGCGCCGGTTCTGTGCCAGTGCTATATCGAACACACTACGTACGTAATAATCGCAGATATAGGCAGCCAGCGGCGGCGGCGCGGCGGCGTGCTGCTGTAGGCGGCACGTAATATATGCGTGCTCGCTTCGGCTGACTCCATTCCATATCGCCGTGTTGTCGTCTTGCCGCCGGCTCGTGGACGGACGTCGCACTCGCAGTGACCTCACTGCGCAGGCGCCAACCACACCACCTAAATATGACCTAAGCGCGATCGAGCATTGTTTCTTTTCTTAACAATCCAAATGAATATTCTAAATTTAAATTATTTTTCTTTATTCGACTCCAGTTAACTACAGCTTTTTCAGTCATCATCCAAGGATTATTTTTGTAAACAAATATGTTGCTAATATAATTAACAATGTATCAGTTCGTGACTGGATGGTAGGTAGTGGCTGTAACCATCGTTAACAATCGTGCCGTCACCTAATTGACTCTGCTCTACCTTAATTAGTACTCGGCTGTGATCGCGACGACGAGAGTTATTACTTTGAAATAAGACATACCTAACCTACCAGTAGATAGGTATCTACCTAGTTCTTATGTTGAGTGTGCGAGGCCACGCACCACCTGACACGAGAGCAGCTGGCAGCCGGCTGCCTGCGCTTGCGCACAACAAAACTCGTTTCGAAGCAGACGCCTCAATATGGCGGACCACCAACGACCACCACGTCGCATTATGACGTTCAACATAGATTGTAATACGTCTAAATCGCTTTGAATGTGACGATTTCGTAATTGGATCGCTCCATGCAGACGTCGCAAGCGAATGCGATTCAATATAAAGATATTCTCGCCTTTTCAGTTCCCCGGCCGGGCGTTTCTGGGAAGTGCCGCGTGAGTCTGTTCACTGGCTTTGTTGTCGACTCGCATTGTCGAGTGGGCTGTCCTTTTGCCGTGTCCGTGATCGTGTTTTTCCGCTGTCTTGTCGCGAGCAGACACCGTGCCCTCGCGGCGTAGCTGTCTACACGATCAGCAAGTATAGCTATATAGACAGGAAGGTTTAGATAGGTAGGCGCGTAGGCAGCGGCGGTCGTGCGGCCCGCGGCGGCGTCGTCGTTCGACCCTGATAATTTGCTGCGCTTATGTTACTTCAACGGCTTCTTGCAACACGTTGCGGCCGCTTTCCTGGGTTTCTACTCCCTATACCACGCGTTCGACGTGTAGGTGAGTGTTAACGTATAACGCAATAAAGTTCTTGATACAATGTGTATAGTAGAGTTGGTATGTTTTGATGGTAGAGTCTGCGGACTGTAGATAGAGCTGCGGAATGATAAGACGTGACATTCCTTTCGTTACTTTGCGTTGTATATATGTATGTACATATTACGTGGATATATTAATATATAGTTAAGAGTATTATGTATAGTTGTAGCTTATCAACTAGGGCATTAAAGTGCTTTAAAATATAGAGTTATAGATTTAAACTACTGGATAAAGAATAAAAAGTTGCGAACTAGGTGTTATTTAACTCAAGAAGCAAACTTGAGTGAGAGTAGTTAAATATAATTGTTAATTAAATTTCAAAGTTCGCTCACAGAGATGAGTTTGATTTATCAATGAATACCAGTCTACGAGCTATGCGAGCTGTTACAGATTATGTGAAATAGTACTTGCTATGTAGATGTAGGTAGTTACCTGGATACTTATTTTGTATAGGATTGATAGTAAGTAGGTAGGGATGTCACTTTTTGTGTTGTGCGTTACATAAATGTAAACAAATATGGCAGATTCGCTTTCATTTCAGCCAACGGAAGTGTCTGGAATGGCTCTTCGATACGTCCCAGACTCTACCATTGGGTTAAATAGGTAATATGTCAAATCGTAATTTTTCACATTAATATACAATACTATGTACTTGTATATTCAGTAGGTAGGTAAGCCTATTGATTTGCCTTGTTCTGTTGCGGTTTTCCAAATCTAGCTCAAATTACACAAAATATCGTGCCTATTATGCCTATCGTGGCTGTTCATGATGTGCTTAGAATGTAATCAACAAAGTTGCAATTGTATTGTAATGAAAAGTGTTTGCGTCGTGTGTAGGTGCGCTCGCTCATCTTGCAAAAAATATGTGGTGTGCATTGCACTACAAGAATGCTACTTATAGGTACGTACTCGTATAACACATAGTTGAATGGACGCTACTTTACAGCATAGGTGTCCTATATAAGTCTAGAGCCTAGTGTACATATCTACAAACGAGATTTTGGTCTAATTATGGAGGTAGGTAGATATACCCCTTACCGTGCCCATACCGTTGGCCTTAACGTTGGCACCTACGTTGTTCTGTGCAATATGCTTGAGTAGGTATATCGAGGTAGGTAGGTACCTATCAACTCATATGATCGCTAAGTAACAAACAAGTCGTCGCGCCGTGATCGTTCATGCACGAGCCGATCGACGTCGATCAGTGTGCGTCCATGACACCTAAACGAGCGAGCAGCACCTCTGCTATCTGGTGGTGTGATAAGGCGCATTTATCAGCGGGCCTCGGTGCGGGAGGACCGACACGAGAGCGGTTGCGGTCGGTTGTTGGCGGACAGACACAGGCGCTAGGTAGGCCAGAGCCGCCGCACATGTTGCGGAACGTGCGGGCGGGCGCGGGGCGCGGGCGGGAGCGCCAGGGACGGCGGCGGCGGCGGCGGCGGCACACCGGCACCGGCCCGCGCACGCACACACCCGCGCCGCCGACACGACGCCCGCGCCCGAGGAGCGTCACTGCGCCTTATCGCAGCCATCTTTAAACGAGCACAGCGCACGCTACCCGCCACTCGGTACGAATTCCATTCGAGCACAATGTTGCCACGATGGCCGTCGATTGTGGCTGCACTCCTTTCATGCGAGTGCCGTGCATCATTTTGCAGCCCGCTTCAAGGTCGTGTTAATTACCAGTCCGACCGGTGACCGCCGAGCTCGTTAACGAGACTCGTCGCATTAATATCTATCCATGGATAACAGCAACAATATTTATCGCTTTCAATGATTGGTTGACAGCCGTCGTTGTCGTCCCGAGCTGTTCTCTGACGATGGCTACGATACAAAATGCGATCAATTTCTATTGCATCAAACTCAATGAGCATATACGCGTTAGAGCCCCGATAGGCCGCTCTACATTGGCCGTCGCACGCGACAATGCTCACCCTATGTAGGAAATTCGTATACGGTCTATACATCTCCACACTAGGGTGTTCTTGCGGCGACCATCTGTATCGATCTCGGGAGGGTGGTGTGGGTCGACATCCCGTCGCCTTCGTCTCTGTAGAGGCGGCGGCTGGCAAAGCTTCCGTAAAATCCGAGCTGGAGGCTGCCGGGTGGGTGATAAAGGAAAACTGCCTACGTAGCCGACCCGGCGGGGTTCGCTCGGTTTTGTCGCGCAGCTATATATAGCACGTGTTGGGGCCGGTGCGACCGCGCCCGCCGCCGCCGCCTGCCGCGCCGCACGCCGCCGGAGCGTTGACGTCCGACGAAAGGTCAATTGGCGCGCAAATTATTTGCGTCGCAAATCCGCAACGTCGTCGGTGCACCATCTCGTCGCTATAAACTAACATTATTTAAACCTATCTCCTGCTTTACCGCAATATTGCAGGACAGATGTATACCTAGCTTTAACAACACCGGCCCAACACAGAGCGTGTACCTACGTACTCTTTATTGAAGGCAAGAACGCGGCGCGCATTCTTATCGGAGCTTATACCTAATAGGTATCGTGTACCGGGCAGTATGCGTACTCAATCTACACGCGTAGCATCGTCTGTCCCTAAGCAGGTATACCTACTATAGGTTGCAATTGTTTGCAAGATCGCGATAGTCGGACGTTGTGTTCAACACAATCTAGGATAACGCAGGTAGGTAGGAATATAGACGACGTTAGAATTGTCATTATGCATTCGAGTTGGTAAAGCGATTGTAGTTCGAGGAGTTGCGTCATCCTATAGGTAAACCTAGATACATACATACTTCTTATGATCATGACCGAGTTTCCGAAAACACGGCATGTTTACGAGCAGATGTTAAAGACACCAATGTTTTAAATGCGTTTTCTCAGACTGAAAATGCTAAATGATTAACATCCTATTATTTACTTATGTGATACCTAATAATCGGAGCCTAATTTGAAGTAATTCGACGTCATTAAATAATTTCACTTTATTGTTCTTTGTTTACACCCGATAACAGAGTTCTCTCACCCCACCTACGAATGCTATCTTGTCGGTCCACCATTATTTCGGCTCTCCCTGACGCCTTTTGAGTTACCTACGCTTGTAAAAAAACATTGAAAAGGTTTCAAGTTCTCGGCGAAGTTAGGCCCTGATAAGGTCCACAATACACTCCGCTATTTTGTTCTTGTTTACAATGAACGGGTTTGAATTCAAGAAGTGGTCAGTCAGTGTGGAGGCCGCGGCGAGGTGAGCGCTTCGCAGCACCAAGGCACTCAAATCGCTAGTTAGTCACGCTCGGAATGCCTACGCCGACTCAGCTCGCTTCGACTCCTACAAGAACGGCGCAAACAAATGACGACACAGGCCGCCACACAACCAACACATGCATAGCGCGTTGTCACCTAACATATAAGCGTACGTAGGTAGGTATGTTATTCGCGTCCGACGGTATCTATCTTTGTGGTTAAGCGAACCTACTAATGCAGACTGTAAACGCGAGTGGTCAGCTGATAATAACGTACAGCTGTCGGTCGCAGTGTTGCCAACCCTACTGTTTTAACAGTAGATTTGCTGTTTTCACCTTGATGCTCCTGTTTTCTGTTTCACTCCTAATTTTTACTGTTTTTTAATTAGCGTTCAGCGCCACCTATTACACTATGCAAATATTTTTTTAATAACCACTATATGTAATAAAACGCAATGACACTAGAAGGCAGTATCTATCTACTCTTCGGGATTCAAGGGATTCCCCACACGGTGTGAATTGGTGAAGAAACCTTTGTGCCTGCCATATAGCAGCGCCACCGTGGAAAGATTATTTTCAGCTATAAATATTATGAAAACCAAATTACGCAACAGAATATCGACTACATCTATTAAAGGAGCATTGCACACAAAATCCGAAATAACTGATTGCTACTCATTTTAAGCCACAAAAAGGCAAATGACAAATTTAACAAAAATATGTACGATTTTAAAATGGAAAATGCTAAAGATGAGGCAATTGAGGATAAAAGTGCATAATAATCTTACTTTGATTTTTGTTTTTTATTATGTTGTGATCGATATTATAATATAATAATGTATGTGAGTCCTGGTAACTAATAAAACTAGGTGATTGTTTTAATTATATGAGGAAAGTATGAAATCTGCCTTTATTACTATACCTACTGTTTTCTCCTGTTTTTTTATTGGTGAGCTGCTGTTTTTTAGTTTCTCGGGGTTGGCAACACTGGTCGGTCGCTATCGTTTCCTCGCACTAAACAACGCCAAATGAACATAAAAGGAGAAATAAAATTCGCACTTTCATTTCACATATCATATATCTAGGACGTCGTATGTATACGATAATGTTATTCAGATCATATCTAGATTCCGATACACTTACATATATACCGACATAATTCTAGATCAAGGTACCTTTTTTTGTTTGCGAGAAAATCCTTTATGGATTCCCACCCGCTGTTTTAGACGCATCGTCATGCAATACCCCCTTATTGCACTTCGAAGATAAACATTAAATTGGCATATGGTTATAAAAGTCATAGTTTCCGCTGATGTCATTTGATCGATACCACGAATCACGATGTCCAAATCATATGATGGCTCGCGTAATATGCTCATCTATCTACTCATTCATCTATGCTGCAATTTTCAGACAACTTTTTGATTCTATTACGAAATATGTCATTTCGTTAGTGTGACGAATATAAATTTTCTTATGCACTAGCCATGTGCCTCATGGGATATCCATTGGGTAACATCTCAGAAGCCTTCGTAACTTCTTGTTGCCTAAAGTACTCTTCAAGAGCGTTGTAACGAACCCAAACTCAAACTCGGTGGGTCTATTCGATTCCCTCGTCGAATGACAAAATTACCTGCATTCAACTTCATCATCAGACCGTGATCACTATGGACGAATATAGTTCTCGTAAATACCAATCAAATGATCCCAAACTCGTTGGGTCTACTCCGCGTCTTGACCAAATTATTGTGATACAAAGTCGACATAAAGAATAAAATTTTCCATGCCATAGTTCCATGTTAGAGTTGTATTTAGAGGTTGAAGGTTCAAATATCCCTCCTTACTGCTCACCTACGTCACATAAGGAACTCCTGTGCAAAGAATGCATACTTCTAAGTCCTTAGTCCACCAGTTTGGGATGTGCGTTGTCTGTCAGTCAGTCAGGGTTAGAATTTTATTAAGTAGATAGAGCGGTACATTCGCGGACTTTAATTTCGGACCCATTTAAAGTTGAATATCGCACAGCAAACGTATACCATAAGATGTACTATATTGGGTGACGTCACTAGGACCGTACCTAGATCGTAATAATAATAATTCCAGCCCTTTTTTTTTTAATGTCCCACTGCTGGACACGGGCCTCCCCTCAATGCGAGGGGGATTAGGCCATAGTCCACCACGCTGGCCCAGTGCGGATTGGCGGACTTCACACATCTCTAGAGGGGTTCTCTCAGACATGCAGGTTTCCTCACGATGTTTTCCTTCACCGTTTTTTAGCAAGTGATAATCATGGTTGAAAATGAGATTCGCACTTGAAAAATCCCAGAGGTGCGAGCCGGGGTTTGAACCTGCAATCCTCGTTACCGAGGCAAGCGTTCTACCAACTTGGCTATCACTGCTTTTACCTAGATCGTAATTTTATTTAAATAGATTGTTCAGAATGAAATTAATTGAGAATCAGACATTTTTTATTTATGTAGCTAAAGCCTTAGTACATATGAATCGACTAAATGTACTCATTCATTGTGTACCTGCTACTACTCATTAATACTTCAATTTACGCTCAATCGCTGATGACATAGAATGTTAAATCCGAATTATGAAAATTTAATGTAGTAACTATTGGCATACTAACGATCTTGGTCAACCCCCAATGGTCATAGCGTGATAATATGTACCTTATCTCTAGTATTGGACCATAGGCTATGCAATACTGAAATCCTCGTTGTAATAAGTTTAGCAGTTTTGCTGTGATGCCCGAACAAACAGACACACTTCACTAATAGTCTATGCGCAAATTATTTTTTAACTGATTCTTTATGTGCACATACGGCCCAGATATACCGTTTTATACTTAATAGTGAGTATAGATTATTATCCGGATAAGTTGTTTATATCCAAGTTGGACTATTGTACTGATTGTAATGCTTTCATTATCAGTTGTTAACGGCTGAATAAGTTCTGTGAAAAAAAACCCAATGTTTACAAGGTTCTCTACATAGACTACTTACATAAAGGCAATGGCTGGTTTTTTTTTAGGTGTGCATTGGGGTACATATATATCATCGGTATTCACAGGTGTTTGATGTTATTATCCAAAAAAAGGTAATGCTCTTAGATCATTTGGCATTGAATAAAGTCATTCTAACGATCTGGAATTTGATACTTATTTTCTGCCATCTGCTTATCCCAAAATATAGTTATATACGATGTGCCTGCTTACTTATACATCCATAATTCATATCATATACCACAGCTTTTGTTCTCAATTCTGATATAATCATAAGTATGTAGGATTAAGATTGATATAAACTGTGACATATATTGATATACACATCGTAACGATTAAGCTCAGGCAAAGGTTACCGATTAAGATAAACAAGAAAATGATATTTATCTCGCTGGCAAACTGTATCACGCAAATATTTTGTTGTATAAGTTGGTATATAATGTAAATTCCACAATGAGATAACGATTCCGATAATAGGTTAATAAAAAATCCGGTCGACGTTCGACCATCAAACGAAAGCAAAAGCGTCCTCAATAACACCAAATGACTCGCTGCCCGGGATTCGAACTTGAACGAGTTGAGAGTGAAAGGTACAAGACAGTATTAACATAACGCTTATGATGTATTTATAGGGACCGAACTTCGAAACATTTGACAGTCGGCCGGAGTAAACTCAGCACGCGGTCAATCAATGTTAATGGTGGCTGTACTTGAATTAAACTTTTTTCCCTAATGGCTTGAGTTACACATATCTATGTTATGATATGTAGAACAATTCTTTTTTAAGATTAAGTACCAGTAATGTGCGATAAACACATTACTCACTACTTAGTATTCTTGTTAGCACTTTGAACTAAAGTTGATTTTAGTATTGACAGGTTGGGGAGCGAATCTGGTAACCACTTGGTTCTAAAAGCACCTTTGTATACGCTTCAATTTAAATATATGTCATGATTTTTTTTATTGATATCAACGATTACCATTAAAATTAAATATTGCAGTACCTACTACCGCTTTCGATTGCTACTGTACCTATTCTTTAACAACTCTATTGTAGTTCTGAAATATTCCGACACTGTACCGCTTACCGTCGGAATGTTTGATAGTTATTCGTGCGGAAGGGCAATTAGTGTGCCGCGCGTTTAGTACTTCCTACAGCAGAAGACTCAATCCTCGCTATTCAATGTCGTCCGTACGAAACGTTGCAAACTCGCGTACCTACTTAACGAGCGGGTGCTATTTTTATGTCATTGTGACAAATAAACAGTCGGGCGTCACCCGCGCCGCAGCGGGCGCGGCGGCCGGCATGCATGCGAACATTGCGTGCGTGTCTACATAACATAGGTAGGTAGACATCGCCCGTGGTAGACGACATCCCTGCATCCCCGGAGTGCGCCGGCTGTGCCGCGCTATAAATACACAGCAGGTGTGGTAAGCGCGGGGCTTGGGGGCGCGCGGGGCGAAGGGCATCCGCCTCTGCAGCGCTCCAAACCGCTCGCAGCGGCCATCGGACCTTAGCGACGCCATATCGATTGCGAGGGCTCCCCCTGCGGCGCGCCGCCTCCATTGTGCTCGGGTTGGGATGCCTTCTCCGACCGTTTCCTGCCTCGCCTCGGCCCTGTCGAGTTGTCTGTCGACAGCCGGCTGCCCCGCCGCGCGCCCCTCGCCCGCCCGCCCGGGCCCCACCAGGACGCGTCCGCCAGGTGCCTCGACTTACTTGCATAAGTGCTCCCCGCACACCATACTTTTTGATAGCTTCGTAGTACGATGGAAATATTCATCATCTTACGACAAGCCGGGGAGGCGATTACTTACAACACGTCATCAAGTTAAAACACAAGGCCTGGTGAACGCCAATTTATAAATAAATCAGAATACCTGGGGAACCTACATTACATTGTTATCACGTTTGCGCATTATTGTTGATCCAATACCAACACATGTAGTTACCAATTAACCACATAAACACTCGTGGACCTAACTGGCTAGTAGCAAATAAGGTACCTACTTACATTTTGTGAAATTGTAGAGCAAGTTGTTTATAAGGATTCAATTTGGCTTTCATAATGAATGACTCCACAGAAAGTCCAGAGATTTATTTTTCTCTTCTTGAGAAGTTTGCGAGCACCTAACTAAAAGTAGGTTATAGTTGAATGTATAGATTTATAGACTTTGAACTCTTCCCGTTTGAAAATATAATATTGGACAATTCGAAGTTCATATAGCTGATCGTAAATTAGATAAAAAAAGACGTAGATTTATTATCAATTAAGTAGGTACGCGGACTCTTCTTCTCACTGCCATTTACATGTAGGTATACAGCCCTAGCAAACCGTTGAGCTAAAGCTAAGTATTGCTTTACGAAAATGACTCTAAGGTGGGCAGACGGGCGGTTATGTCCCAAATAGAACCTCTGCATGTTCGTGTTATTATAAAATCCCCATGACCATAGGTACGACAGTGAGATATATTTTTGTCAAATTGTGCATTCAATTTGGAACCTTACTACGTAAATGTTTAGAGGTTAATGTCATAAAACATCGAGATCGTAAGGATACAGCTGTTGGTTGTTGCATACGTATAGCGTCACGGATAGCTCACCCATAAGATGTGTCAGTATCTCTTTCGACTTTATTGTGTTTATATAGAGTTGTTAATAGAATGCAATGTTCATTGAAATTTTTATTCAACTACGCTGAACTAAAAGGATTATGATGGGTGGACGGTACGCAAAGAATTGCATGCCCATAGTGTTTCTTGCACCAACCTACTCACGGAAAGATTTTATTCTTGTAATTGGTCTCTGTTGTACCTTCATACAAGAATATCAGCAGTAGAGTTGCAGGGTAAGCGAATCTCTCTCTTAAAAGTCCTTGATCGAGTTAAAAGGTTTAGCGGCAGACATTAAAATATTAAGCCCAATCTAGGTCTTAGGCTTACAATATATGTACTTGCAAAGATTATACTTAGCCATGAACCTGCGCTCCTTTAGCGCATTCGTAAATATTTATGTGAAGTCAGCACTTTAATACGTCAATTTAAAAAAAAACACAATTGTAATTTTGTTGGGAACAGAATGTATATTTTAAATTGACATACCTATTGAAATTATGAATTGACATAATTATTACAAATGCGATAAAATAGCGCAGGTTCAAGGCTTATTAGGCTTACTTATTATACCCTTTCTGAATCATCCGGTAGAGATGCAAAGGGCCGTAACTGTGGCCGTAATGCTTTCAAGTAAATGACGAATTGATACCTCTATTTTTTTTATGTAAGATGTGCAAATTTAGACAACCTAGTATGTATGTACGTCACTTATATCTAACTTAATAGGAAACCATAATTAATATCATAATCGATGAACTCAAGTTTATTATTTAATATTCATTTATTTTAAGGACTTATATCTAATGACCTCCTAGTCCCATCTTAACAAATAACTAAAAGTTCTGACAAAATATTATACACTTAGACATATCTCGTTGTATTAACATGGCGACATTGTAAGTCATTAGTGCAGTACCAATGCATTATTAAAACTATCGGCGAATCTATACCAAGAAAGTTTTGATCTATTTGTAATGCAATTGTAAATGGATTTACATTTTATTTTAAGAAGATTGGAGAATTAAATTTGATTAAACGATTTCATTACGTGAACTATCAATGAAGTTTCATGGAAACTCTCCATTAATACGCCTCCAATTTATAAATTTAAAAAGAAATACAAATGTTTCACAGATTTATGTGGAATAACCAAATTAATTATCGTTACTTTGTTTTGTAAACGCTGTTGCAGAAATCTATACTAATATTATAAATGTGAAAGTTTGGATGGATGGATGGATGTTTGTTACTCTTTCACGCCCGAACGGCTGAACGGATCTGGATGAAATTTGGCACAGAGATAGATTATAGTCTGGAATAACACATAGGCTACTTTTTATCCCGGTAAAATGTATGGTTCCCGTGGGATAGATGTTTTAATTTTTCATACTTTTTATCGCGGGTTACACCGCCGGGCGCATCTAGTATCAAATAAATTATGTATTTAATACTTTAGGATGCCTACACCAAACCTCTGCTTAATAATTACTCGTCTTCAAGATAATAAAGAACTAAACTTAACATTTAATATGTTGAATAAATAATAAGCAATAAAAAGTAGCTACGCATCTAATTACCGGAAGTATCAATAAGTGGATATATATGTTTTGGAAAAGACATCAACGCTTCCCTATTTGCGTTTCTTTTTAATTCACATATTCATCAAGTAACTAATGTTAATACCTATGGATTCAAACCAATTAAAAACTCACTTGGACCTTTCGGTACCTACCTACATATAAACCTTAACATTATGTATAATTATGCGAAATGTAAAATGTGGATGAAATCTTCTTCAAACCACTTTATTGCGGAATAATTATTTAAAGTACCGCCTAGGTAACCCCATAACTTCACTATCATCTGCTCTATTCTCTACCATCCTCCAAAGACATATTTAGTGTCAACAGCAACACTAACGTCACCGGCTAATAAAGCTGTTACTCTCATTATAATAATATCACGTCAGTAGCAAAAGCATAATATATATAACATTTCTTACATCACGAGTTATTAAATAAAAAAATAGTGTCGACAACATCTAGAGCACAAACTCTCATTAGACCGTTGCCGAGTGGAGGTCGTCCGCCGCCGCTCCGGCTCCCCTTGCTGTCGAGGATGAAAAACATAGGAACACGACATCGGTCGCCCCGACCCTCCCGCGCCCACGCGCCCTCGGGCACCGGCCGCGCCGCCGCTGCCGGCTGCCTGCTGCCCGACTCCGCGTCCACCTCGCCTCATTCAGCCGGCGACGCTCTCGCGCACCGCACGCACACACACCGGCGGGTAGCGCCACACGCGTGCCCCCCTCGCCGCCTCACGCCGCGCGCC
The DNA here is from genome assembly GCA_905404115.1 of Pheosia gnoma. NCBI lineage: Eukaryota > Metazoa > Arthropoda > Insecta > Lepidoptera > Notodontidae > Pheosia > Pheosia gnoma. Next base: position 3,798,911 of record FR989894.1, on the reverse strand, counting down.
CTCCCGGACGTTTAACCGACGACGAACATTGTTTTGTTGCAGCCGCGGAGCATGCTACAGCAAATGTCCTCGCCGCCGAGTGCGCAAATCGGCGAGGTCGCAACACTGGTGCGCCAACTCGACGGCCGCCACTGCGGCGACGCGTCTTCTGAGGCCTCCTCGGACGCCGCAGACGATGCAGAGTTGCCGCAGTGCAAAATAAGAAGAAACTACAATTGCACCAAGTGCACATTCTATACGCAAAACCCGCGCGCGTATCTCGTCCATACGCGCGACGCTCACTTCGTGAGGCTAAAGATTTATGACTGTCCACAGTGCGTATACGCCTCGAAAAATCATCAAAAGCTTGTGCGACACATAAAAATGATTCACTGCGCTAAGAAGAAGGTGGATTCGGAGATAGCTCCTTTGGCTTATGAGACAACGGATCAATCGGAACGAATAGAAGATCTCCTAGAAGAAGTCGAGGACGAAGACATGCCGATGGACGTCGACGACGAGGTCGACGATCTGTCGGAGCGCCCCGAAGATACCGATATGGAAAGTGAAAGAAGTATGGAGCAAGCAACCTCATCGGAGTTACTAAAGTCTAAAAGCAATTTTTTCTCGTGCGACAAGTGCACCTACGTGACCCATATAAGAGCCAGGTTTACAAAACACGTCAAGTATCACTCGATGCCGATGATCAAGTGTACCATCTGCGATTTTCGAACGCCGTACAAGTGGAATCTAGACCGACATATGAAAAACCACGGCGGCAATGGTAGTTTCAACTGCTCCATGTGCAACTTTACGGCGGACATCAAGCAGAGTTTAACAGTGCACGAAATGAATCATCACACGCCGCCCGCTGGCCAATCGCTGGCGAGTCGCCGCCGCAACCGGGTGGGCGCCAGCGACACCGTGACCGCGGACGGCGACGCGGCGATGCGCGCCGCTCTGCTCCCCAAGGAGGAGGAAGGGAGCGGCGACTCGTCCTCACATTCAGCCTCGGTTAGTTGACGTTGACTATCTATACGTGTGTGGGTAGGGGGCAGGGGCCGCGCCCCAGGCCGGCAGTGGCGGCGCCCGATGACGTCACGCGGTTGTCACTTATCACTAGCATCCCAGCTGCACGCCGGTTGCACACCACACGCCTGTCTCCTGTCCCATAATGCTTGTAACTGTGCATGTCTGTTTCACACTACTTCTTTGAGTACATACTCGCTGGTGGTTATTACACTGACGATAGTAGCACCAACGAAGTCATTCCGTCAATTAATTTACAATAATAGATTCAATAACATTTGCGAATCGAGTTTGAATACGCAAAATAAAAACTCAAATAGGTATTTAATAGTAAGTACATAGGTATAATAATTTATATAATTAATAAAAGGAAAATAGATTGATTACCTACTTTTAATTGAGAAGCGTTATTGTATAATTACGGGCATCGAAATAAGTGGTTACTCACATAAATCTTCTCATACATCTTAAGCTGAGATACTCTTTGGTTTTTAAAATACCTAGTATGTAGGTACCTATTATCAGTTATCTTCAAATAACAAAGCTCTATCATGTTTTGAGTGTCGGCTGTAAAGCGAGATCTCCGAGTGCGAATATTGAAACGGATTTAATATCATAATTAATTATAATTGAAATAGCTTATTTTGTTTAAAAACCATATATAATGGATATTTTATTTGATTTCAGGACATGGGTTTGCAGTACACAGATAAAGATTATGTCAGTTGCAAAAGCGATTCTAATGACGCTACCACATCTGAAGCCACTGCCAAGAAAGATAACTCGCAATTGGCACAAGAAGTACATAGTCCATATTCGCCTAACTCTAACCCTGACGAAGTAAAGGGACATAAACAAAATAGAAAAATTCCAAGACCAATTCCACAACTCATACCATTAAACACTTCAACTCCTAATCAAAAACAAACAGCGGTTGGTGAACCACCACAAAAGAAGTTTAAAGAATCGACAATCGGAGATGAAGACTCAAGAAGTAAAATAGACAGTTTACTTGGAGATATAACATTGATACCCGTTAACAATAACCTAACGGTAAAGGAGAATATTGTACGAAAGAAAAACGAATCATTCTTTGATAGATTAAAGGAAAGACTGCTAACGGAGACAGGGGAGAATGGATCTCTTACATGCAAAAACTGCGGGTTCGAAAGTAAATGTCTATCTGAACATTCCGTACACGAGAAAAATTGCACGCCACAAACAAATCGAATAGCTACGAACACATCCCTCTCCAGCCTGAGCTCAACACGGTGCCAGAATTGTAGACATAGGTGCAAGTCCAGTGCTGACCTATACATTCACATGCAAACATGCGGAAAGGGTAAATACTTTGAAAAAGACGATACTAACACGAAAAATCAAAATAGCAGTGGCGCCACCACGTCAAATAATGAAAAAGACATTGAGCCGCATCCGATGGAAAACGTCGTCTTTGTTTGGAACAACTTCAATCACGAGTCGAGCAAGTTTGATATACCACTAGACATAAACATAAACAATGATTCCACTCTCCCAGAAATAAACAGTGGGTATGATATTCAGGCCGTTGATGAAAACGAAACCATGAACTTGTCACCGAGTCAAGCTATCGGAAGAAAAGTTTTTAAATGTCCACATTGTCCATTTTTCTCCACAACTGCGTCCAGATTCCACGTACATATCGTAGGTCACCTGAATAAGAAGCCCTTTGAATGTTCTTTGTGCAAATACAAATCTAATTGGCGATGGGACATTACAAAACATATTAAATTGAAATCTGCCAGAGACCCAGAACACAATGAAGCAAAAGTGCTCATGACCGATGAGACCGGAAGGCGAAATTATAGCAAGTACAATAAATTTTTAGCAATGCCAATTTTAAATGAACATGGGGAAAACGAGTTCCACTATATAGAGCCGAATGCTTCCGCCGATGGCTCGATGGAGGTGGACGATTCATTCAATGATATGTCAGACACTATGAACATGCAATTTGAAATACAACCGCTCAACCTGCAAACTCAACACAATTTTGATAAGTACGATACAATGGACAGAAGTATTGACATGAAAAAACCCAAGAAAACATTATGGAAGTGTAAAAAATGTAATTACAAGTAAGTCTTGCACTATTACTAAAGTAAGTTGTAAGCCCATGCATTTAATCAAAAGTAATTTCATAAAAAAATGCATGTACGTGACCTATATATAAAAAATCTATTTACAAAATCGTATCGAGTTACTTGCATCCAAGTACAACCATATTATCTCGATGGGTACTTAGACTACAAAGTCAAAATCTATCTATTACTTTCTATAATCATAATCATATTCATATCCCACAAATAATACCTATATTGCTATTTAAGCCTAGATATTATATTTTACTTTTACAGGGACCCTTCGAAAGAGGCTCTCTTAGAGCATGTACGCGAACACTCTAGATCAGAAGGCAGCCAGGAGGACAAGATCCACAACGCCAAGAAACCTGATAATACACCGGATCCAGCTGATTTAGCTTACCGATGTGGTCACTGCAATCAATTATCCAATTGGAAACATGTTATACAGGTAACTACCAATTATAAATCTTATTACACATTAATATTACTGCGTTCGCGACCTCTGACGGAACGCGCCTCTGACTCGTACTGTAGTTTGTGGCTATCCGTCGAGAACCCATACATTTCCCGAGATAAAAAAAATTCAAAATGTTGACCCGGGTATAATAAGCTTATCACCATACCAAGTTTCATAAAATCCGTCCAACAGTTTTACCGTGATGTGATGACGGACAGTAAAGTTATGGATTCATTCTCTGAATCGTAAATTGTGTCTCCTACAATAATTGTTTTCTAAAAAGTATTCCATGAAAGGTCAGTCATTAAGTATTTACTACTCCTATTCAATTAAAATTCTAATAAAGCGATCCAAGTAACATTCCTAATAATATTATGTTATGTACGTATAGAATACACATGAATACGTTTTTGCTTAATCAAACGAAGGTGGTGATCAATCTGATGTTAACGAAATATACTTTATTTCTTTGCAGAGGCACTGCCGTTTGAAGCACGATGGAATCATAAAAGTTATAACCACAGTTAAACCTAAACCTGATTCATTGGCCAATGAAATCACAAACGATACGTGTAACAAGTGTCCGTTTAAATCGAGCGACAAGAAAGTTCTGCAAGCGCATTTACAACAACATCAGCCATCACCGCAATCCGTTTTCAAATGTTACTTCTGTCCGTACTTCGTTAAGGATGAACAAGAATTGACGCAACATCTTCTGCTACACGGTATAACTGACCCTGAAGACTATATCGGTAAAGCGATAGGATGCAAATCTCCACCGTTAGAATTGCCAGGACCAGCCACTCCGTTGAGTACGTCAACTACAGCAACCAAGCGTCACAAATGCACAGAATGTCCATATGAAACGAACAGCAAATCTCAGTACATGTATCATGAACAATTCCATAGATTACCAGCAGACACGCCTTATAAATGCCCTGAATGTAATTACAGTGTATCAAAGAGGCACCTGCTTCATCAGCATTTACGAGTTCATGGAATTACAAAAAGAATCGAAACTGAGGCAGAATTAGAAGCATCAGCGTCGTTACACAACAAAACAGAGGTTAAAGTTGAGGACCAATTCAACCTGGAGGAGATACCGTATGTATGGGTTTCTGCAAAAAATGAATTTCACAAAATGTTTAAATGTCGTTACTGTTCATACGTTAATTCTCAAAAATGTAAAATTCCCAATCATGAAAAAATCCACTGCGTCGTATTCGAGAATGAAACGACCATTTACAAATGTTTGGAATGCAAATACACATACGATACCGCCAATAAATTAGCCGAGCATTCCAAAATGCATGGTGAAATTTACGGTCGAATATATTGCCCTGTCGACGAAGATATCCCAGATGATGAACAAATTTCCAAATTACGAAAAGTTATAGAAACTGAAAAATTTAGTAATACAGAAACTATCAAACAAGAAGATGGGTCAGTGAACGAAAGCAGAGAGATAAAAACATTACACTTTTGTCAGAAATGTCCAGGAAGGTTTTTCGAGGAGAATGAATTACAGGAACATGAAAAGCTTCACTGCTTAATATTTATAAATAGATGTCAGTATTGTGAATATTCTGTTGAAGAAGAAGATGAATTAACTGGCCATAATCTTATTCACAATGACGAATATCACACCAAAACCAAGATGCTTAAATTTATCCATAACACACACCCTTCTTATAAAGAGCCTCGGTTGGAACCTATACGTATTCACCCATCGACTTCAGAAACAATATGGATAGTAGCGAGTAAACCTGAAAACATTGAAGGGACTATGAAGAAACACGTTCCAAAACAATATTATTGCAAGCAATGCCCGGCTAAATTCTTCAAAAGTTCTGCACTCAGCTACCACGTGGGATTACATGGTGGAGAAGGTGAACATAAATGCAAGAAATGCAACTATGCTGTAAAGAACGGTGGAAACTTAGCTAAACATGAATTGTTACATGAGACTGAAAGTAAGGCATCAAATTGTGACTATGACTCTGGTGAAGACATGGATTACAAAAATATTCCTTTATCTGGAACGGATTTGTTTCAACGAAAGACTGAAGCTCAGAAAAGAGTGTTAACCGATAAAGATAAGCTAGTTAAGCCAAACGATCATTTCCCGCCTGTCCTCCAGGCAGATCCACAGTTTGGTTATCTGATGCACGGCAACCCCGAATTCATTTACCCCACTTACTTAAAAAACGGACGCCAGAAAGAAAAGCGTTACAAATGCCACAAATGTCCGTCTGCTTTTGAGAAAAGAGAACAATATAAAATACATTTATCATTACATGGTTCCAAACAGAGATATAAATGCGAATTATGCGATTATTCTGTTAAATATTACGCTAACTACGTGCAGCATATGAGGAAACATCAAATGAATGACGAAGCGCAAGCAGAAAGGAAGAAAGATAACGACGGATTTGCAGTATTAGAAGGTCAAGAAAATATTAAACAAGAAGACAGTAGTGATAATATCAAACTGGCAATCAAAACTATGCCAAAAGGAGTGCCACGAAGCGATTTCCAACAGTTCTCAATCAGCGACCAACAAACACTTAGATTGTTGCAACGACGGCGGTCAATGAATAATTCAGCTAAAGAAACCGGTAATTGTGAAAATTCGCCGACAAAGGAGCGCAAGTTACACATGTGTTTATTGTGCCCCTACACAAATCAACGTCAAGATTCCTTGAGTAATCACTACAGAAGACATGGTGAAGCAGACGCCTTGAACGCAGCGAACCACAAATGCTCGTACTGTGACCTTGTGGTTGTGCAGTCACATTTCCTGCGAGAACATTTAAAGACACATTTTAGTTATCACAAAACCCTGACCCCCGAATGTTTCGTGGCCAACAACGACGTAAGTTTTACTATAACGAAATTGAACGAAGATAGTGAGTCTGTTGATCTCAAACTAGATGTGCGTAAGAGTTTAGTGTGCAATGATGACAAAATATTCGTAAATATCAAGACGGGCGAACTATTGGTGGAATAGAAATATTCACATAAGATTAATAATAACCTAAGTACTTATGTATTGTAAATATAGATTTAAATCACAGAATTGTATGTAGATTTCGTTACTGAAATGTTTATATTATTCCTACCTATGAATAATTTTAGTAAGCCAAATGAAAAATGTTTATGTTCACCAAAGCGTAGCTTGCCATATTAGGATTATAAAATCTTGGCCATTTTGGAATTATAACTATTAAGTATAAATACTTATATACAAAATTGTCAAAAATATTTCAGGTACATTACCGTACAGCCAAACATGTTCTACTGGTGCGACCTTATCGCGAGAATGATAATGCGAGCGACCACTTGGTGCTCATTTCTGAAATCTTTCAGGATAGTTCTCGTTGCAACGTCCACACTGAAAAAAACTTCGTGTTTACAAGCGAACATTCTAAAATTGCTGAGCACTAAGGACCTCTATATATGTCTCATTGCCAGTGATATTCTCTTGTGTCTCTTGGTGTGTTGGTACACTTTTAGCATTGATTGCGGCAAGTGCCACACGATATATCCGGCAACTAAGCAGCTATACCTACAATTGCAGCTAGAAATTGCCACAAAACTAGCCCGTTAACGAGCGCCTTAAGTGTCAGCTCAACATACTTATACACTCGTGCTCTGCTCCGTTAGCGCGCGAAAGCTCGCGTCGAGGATGCAGTTCAAAAATCTTAATTTATTTTTATGTTACCATTATATTAAGGGCTGCTTGCATACCAGCTCTCAGGATTCAATGCTTTAATCTTGATTTTTTTTAACTACATATATTGTTTTACTCTCCGAGTTTTCTAGATTTAATCTAAAATGAGTAAGTGGTAATTGTTCGGTATAAAAATCATTATTTCTGTTTTTTTTAAAAGAGGTTAGTTCTTTTTGGATTCGATAAGAACCCAATGTACAGTACGTCTTACATTATGTACCTGTAAAACAGAAGCATTATCAAAGGATTCCGTGTGAATAATCCAAGAAACATTTGAAAAATCCGTTATACAGTTACAACCTACACAACATTTTCATTAAGTTCCACTTACACTAGACAATACAAATCAACCGTTGTGGGAGTTTCATATTTTTATAGATATCCAAAGAGTGATGGGCTTTCTTGCTGGGCTCTATATGCAAATGAATACAAGTCAAATAATTTATTTCGTATAGGCCTACGGGGGCACTTACAAATAGTCAAGTTTGCGTATGCCTACGGCAACGCAATACATCAAAAAAATGCCAGAGAAGACAGATTTACTGCCTTGAAGTAATAAAATAAATGGTGATTTGTTTAACAATTATCATAAGCCATTGGTGTAGGAAGTAAAATACTTGTTATGTCAATGGATAAAGTTACTTTTTTCAAGTACTTATTCAGAATGCTATTTGTGGTAACATGCCAATGGTATTGGTGGTGAGGCCAAGTTCCACGGGACAATGCTCATCATTCTTTGTATGCGAAAAATATATTATAATAATGTATGCTATGGTATTAACTTAAAAGGTGGCAAATCATTTATTATAGTGCCACTTTTTAAAACTTTAGGTTTTGTCCTAAAGGACACATTCCTGTTGTGCAAAATATTTTATAAATATATGAATAATCAATTAAAGTGAAGTTTTAATCCATTGGATGTCTATAATTGGGTATTTAAAATAAAACCAGCAGGTCACTTAAAGCAGATTAATTTATTATGTTTAAAACTAAGGTCAGTACCTTATCTACTAAACATGATTCTGTCAATCCCAGTAGTAAGGTGCAATTTAAAATAGCAAAACAGAAACCATAATTCATAATAAAATGTAATATACTTCTTACAGTACAACACCATACTGTGTGGGGTACACTAAGTTGGGATAGTTAAAAAGCAGTCTTAACAGAATTTCCAACGATTGCCACATTCATTGCAAAGTACAAATGTGGTCATGGGTTCATCAGCACTTCTTGTTTGCAATTGGTTATAGGTGCAGTTCTTCTTTTTGCATTTACCACATTTGAGCATTTCAGTTTTGGTTCCCTGCACTGTTGCCAATTGAGCATCATTAATGGCCTCTTTTATAAATTGCTCTCTCAGCTTCTTCATTTCATCGCTGGCCATTTCTTCTGGGGCCATTTTAGCAAGTCGTGAAGCAGAGATAACTCCATTCAGGAAATTTGTACGCAGTGTTGTATTCTTAGCATCTTTTAAATTTGCTACTCTCGATCGAACTCGATTCTTATATCGCATGTCAGTGTTTTTAAACTCCGCAAAAATGCACTCCTCCAGTTCCTCTGCAAGTTCCTCCGGGGTTGCACATGAACTTGTATTGTCACCATCAGTTTTCAAAGCCTGTGTAAGGAGCTCTCGACACTTGAGCCTTACAGCATCAGTCGTGTTTGTCTGAGGTGGAAATGATGCAGGTAACTTCTTATCCTTTTCATCTTTCTTATCCTTTTTGGATTTAGATGAATGGCCATTATCTTTACCTGGTGTGCCAGGGGTGGATAAGAACTTTTTCCAATTTTTTATCAATGTTTTACATAAGGATATTACCTCTTCATCCTTACTGGACTTGCGTAGAGCATTTACTGTCATGCCTATTCTGGTCTTGGTTAGCACATCCAAGTTTATAGCCATTGTTTGCAGAGCTTTGAGGAGTTCTAAGGCTTCTTCTTGACCCTAAAAAAAGCAATACTAAATAACATTCCATAATTATGGGGATCAATAGCATCGGGTGACAAATAAAATAGTAAGTATGGTAAAATAAAATATTTCTTATTTACTTATTCCAAATATACACCTGTCCTAGTAAACACGGCGTTTCAAGAACCGCTATGTTGTTGTTTTTGGATGGTAAATTTTAGAGCGGCAAACGTCTAGCAACCATTATTTTCTTAGTAAAATAATAGACCCACCGTGCCGTCATCTGAAGTCATCTTAGTTAGTTTTTTCTGTATTTTCAAAACATCCTCTTCCACGCTCATTCTTGCTGTATTATATTGAATATTGCAACTTCCCGCCTATATTCCGAATACAAAATATAGGAAAAAATATTGATAAATCGACCACCGCACCAAAATATTACTAACTCATAGACAAAGTGACGGACGGCATGGCAGGCCGCGGCCATAGAGAAAATAACGCGACATGGAAAAGGACATAGACAATAAAACAACTCGACTCGTTCGTTCTAGCTTTCCTAAGGAATAATTATGGAAATCGTAAACCGAGAATTGAACCTTAGACTGCGCTTTAGCGTATGCGATTGATAGTTTATGACATTATTTTGAGATTGCTGTTGAAAACGTTACCCCTTTAAATGGGTTAGATTTCAGTTAATCCACAGTATTCTGTACGATTTTTGGAAGAACTGAACTGAACGAACTGAACTTGTTTGGCTTCCACAGATGGATTTCATCATCAATCCAATCTTCGCGATCGTTGATATTATCATTATTATCAATAGGCTATTTTAGTATATAAATTATTTAAATTTATACCAGAGATATCTGGTAGCTATATGAAGAACTCTATCTGCCAGCTGCCTGCCCTTGTCCTATTACAAACTTTTTTCCTTATTTTCTTTTCGGTAGGTAAGTCCAACACTTATAAACTCATTGGAATAGATGGCGCTGAACTAGTAATTTACATTCATTCTTTAGGAAATTGTATGAGTATTGTAAGCATATTGTAAGTAATTCTTACCATACCTACTTATTTTTTAAACAGACATTTGTTTTGCAAATAATATACTAACCTAAGTCACAGACGTATTAGAAGTTCAGAAGTAACGTTTCCACTAGCAAAATCAAGCCACTTTTTCAATGTGTTTGTAGGTAGTGATAAATGATACCACATAATAAACTTTTTGCTGAGTATATAGTCCAGCATAGATAAGAAGTGCTGGACATAGATTTTTATATTATGCGTGCGTGAGTGTGTTTACATGCTAAACCAATTGTTTGCCTTCAGTTGTAACACACTCCTTGTAACGTCTGAATAATTTAAGTTTTTCGTTTATTTATCAAAGATACATTTTTTTAATGACGTAAATAAATCTATGTACCTACATAAAACAAAGTCGTACTGTTTATAACTCAGGAAAAGGCGGGCCATTTTTATGATCATTGATTTTTTAAATTTCTCTGAATAGCGGAATAACTATAAAAAATGATTGTTTTTTTAGATTTTCTCAAACATTTGATTCTTTCACGCCATAGACACCACCCTCACGATATTTCCTTCACTGCTCAGCAAGTGATATAATCATGGTTAGAAATGAGATTCGCACATGAAATCTAGAAATCCCATACTCGGGTTTGAACCTGCGACCTTATTTGGCTATCATTAAAAGTAAGTAGTTATAGGTCGCATCAATAAAAAAGAACAAAGATGGCAACTCTGCGCACATAAAATTCAAACAATAATGCATGCGCAGAGCAGCCTTTCTGCTCTCTTTTAATTAATGCGTCCACCTACCGATTTGATGCGACTTATATGTAGGGAGGTAATACATTCTGTCAAATAAGTATCGGTAATTTTGAAAAAAGGAATACCGCGTAAAATATATTGTAGTGTGTGCCGTGACGCCTAATAATGAGCGTCCTGATGCCTACTAAGCATCCCGAACTCCTATATTGAGCGCCGCGACATCTATTAGTGAGCGTCGCCGCGTCGCCACGCCTTTAAGAAAGTGTTGCGACGCCTTATAGTAAGCGTTACGACGCCATATATTGAGCGTCACGACGCGTTATAGTTAGCGTTCGTGACGCCGTATAGTGAGCGTCGCGACGCCTCATAGTAACAATCGCGACGTCATATTGCATCGAAAGGCTTTATAGTTAGCGTCGTGGCGCTCGGGCGTAAATTAAACAGATTTATTCGGTTTGCTAGGCGCTGTGCCAAATAATGTTCGGTATTCGGATCGGTTTACAAATCCATGTTCGGCGCATCTTTAGTGCTTTGGTACCTACCTAGAGTACCTACCTATGACTAATTATTGTTATTCCCCGCTAGTTTTCCTGAACGTTTGATGTGCATACGGGAAATGCCGGTTAATTACCTGCTTGCATGTGCAATCATAGTATGTACCTACCTACTTCATGTTTTACTCATTTTCTTAGAAAACATAGGTATGTTAATAAACAATGCTCTTGTTTCCCTATGCAATAAGTAGGTACATGTAGACCAGTGAAGTTAGAATTCAAAACGCACACTAGTCATAAGTCAATCAACAAAGTTAAAAACATGTTTTCATAAAAAGGTTATCTATGATTACTTTCCCGAGTAACATAACTAGCTGTTAGTGATAATTAGCTTTCTAGGGGAATAACTTATGTAGTAACACAACTCCTAGCCATATAGCCTCAACAAAAGAGTGATAAGGAAAAATCCCTTATTCTATATATATATATATAGTTATAGTTCAATATGTTATCATATAAAGTTAATTGCGCAGTAGGCATATGTAGGTATGATATATGTAGGACTATGCTAATTATTTCAACTATCAATCATCCATCTATTATTTATAAACAATATTAACGTTTCTTACATGGAAGTTATCTAATCCCGTCCTGTGGGTATTTATACCAGATTATCCATATGAGCATTCCAGGCCTATGGCTAAACCACCGCTTAGACCTGTAGCAAGAAATAAGTCTAAATAATTTAACACAAAAGTTTGCGGCTTAAATTACACAAAATGTGCAATACCCAATATGCTATATTAATCAAATTCCTGTGATAATTGTTTAATTCCAGTAAGATTCGGCTTATAAATCAGAAACCCAAATTAGTAAACCAAACGGTTTAAACAGGTTCTATACCTAGATATCAACCTACCTAAGAGGAGAGGCATATTTCATGTGCGGACATGGCAAAAAAAAGTAAAGACATTAAACAAAAGTTTACAAATAAAAAAATAACTCCCAAGGTGATCGCGTCGTTTACACTCCCTACCCTGTGCTGGCTCAGCACTCCAAACCAACAGGGATACGAGCGACGCGTGCCGCCGAATGCTTCAGATTTCCAGTCTTGGTTCTGATCAATAAGGCTCTCACAAGGCCCACCCGAAAGTGTACTGATGTTTTTACATTGCATTTGGGTCTTTACATGGCTCAATCCGGCCCTGCCTGTCACTCTGTTGTTTAGGAATAGGTCCTATATAGAATAGGACCTATATAGACAAACCTCTCTTCAAATAGGAATATCGCACCCAACCTAAAACGTTATGTCAAAGGGTAGGTGCTATTACCATAAAGCCCCGGGTTCAAATCCTTCAATCAACCGTTACACTTGAAGTGGGCCCGCCACAGTATTTATACATGGTATGCTATGTTCTACATTCAATAGAAGGAAAAATACTTTTATGGAAATTGTATCAAAGCAGGAATTCACACGATACGGGTTCGAAATAGCTTTTTCCAACTTTAAGGAAAATAACAAATAAAAATCCCAATCAACTGGTAGCTAAATAGGGCATTTTTTTTAACTATAATAAATAAAAAAATCGCCAGACGAACACACCAACTATACGGTTCCCCTTACTAAACAACGCTTGTATTATGGGTACCGTAAAATTGACTGAGGGCTAACTCAGTATATAATACTTAAATGGGATATTAAATATCCATGACTTGGGTGCAAACATTTGTGCTCATCACACAATGTTTGTCTCTACCTTGACTACATGTAGGTATAAGGGGAACTGTACTATTCTAGATAAATGAATCTAATTAAATTTACTTACCAACATCAGGGTATTGTAAAGAATCGTTGCGCGGAAAATGCAGACAGGATACTAGTTGAAAACCAGTAAGTGGAAATACTTCTTCTTTTTATTCTTATATGATACTTTACTGAAAATATACCGGACATCTTGGGAGAACTTGAAAAGTCAAATTATATTATTTTATTTCAATTTCCTTCACTAGCGCCCGTTTATGAATGGTTAATATCCCGCTAATGTTACACATTATTTATCAATGAAACGCCGTTTTTTTTAAATAAAATAAAATTGACAACTCCACGTTTCAACTTCCCGCCAAAAAGTCCCGTGAATATAATTATCTACTTACTTCTTAAATATAATAATTACCTACATAGATACCTCATAGATTTCATCATAATTTTCTTTTCAAATATATTATTCTGATTCCTATATATTGATAACCTTTTTACAAGGTATCTATGATATTTGGCTCCAAGGTAGATGGATAGCCAATTCCTTTTGTAGGTTCCTCTATGATATAAATTGTCCTTATTTCTCACGTTGAACAGATTGGACACGGATAACGATAAACTTGTCGATACTATGCTATCCAGCTATTACTATATGCCATCAAGCTATCCTAAGTGTTATTTCATATGAACCTGATATCCCTATATGAATTCATGCATTATCACATCCGGAGTATTCCCCTACCTTCCTTGCGTCAATCTTCGAATGCGAGTAGGCATAAACCGCGTCTGTAGATTGACGCAAAAAGTGACTTCCACTTCATCCATCATCGTTGATAAAGCCTGCAAACCCCACATGAGGTAGGTATTAAAATCCAAGGCGTCCGGCAATAACATAGTCTGTGGCCTTCCGCCCTTCCATGCCGAGTACGGTTGCGATATATAGCTTGCAAGTAGCTACGTTGACTGTTTGTAAACGTTCACATCGCATTGCCGAAGCACGGCGCGCGCGCATTTCAATTAAAGCAAAGGTAATTACAATAAATTTTCACAATATTAACCGCCTAACTCATATCCTAATCCTAATCACCACCACCACCTAATCCTTAAAGGCTCATTAAATAACATTTCTTCGTGTTGATATAACTCGTAAGTACCTACGTAAGTACATATGCTAATATTGTTTTGATTTTGTAACAGCCAAATATTTTTTATAAATATTTAAAGTAACTGTCATAGTTGATGAAATATCATGTTATGGCAATTAACATAATTATTTATTATGAAATAACATCAAATAATATTTTTCATGGAAATATCGTAAAAATGTCGAAATGAATCCATTACAAGTTTTATAAACATCTCTATGAATATTTTTTAAGCAATACCGAAATTTAATTAGAATATTATTTAGGTGCCTATTATACCTAAACAGTCGATGTGTTTATTAAAAATAACAGTACTTAATTTGCGTTAGTTTAACTCATGTAATTTAATCAGGTACTCCAATGCCTAGTGTAGTAAACTCATCTATGATTTACATTCAAGGATTTGTTTTTTGTACTTGATTATAACTTGGTGTATTTCAACACACCGAGACGATTGATGTCCTTTTTCTGCAGTGGTCAGCGTTTAACCTAGGCCTTTTTAAATGCCGCTCAGCTCAGTGTAGCTCTAATTGGATAATGTAACGCATTTATTGATTCTTCATATAAGTACTCGTCCCTATTTGCATTTGTTTGTAATACTCGTATTCTGGCATGTGTCTGTCATCAATCTGTGAGTCTTCAATGAAGTCTAGATCTAGAATGGTAAATAATTATAGCAGTAATTCATTTATTATATATCTCTCAGTATATATTTTTCGATTAGATTAATTAGGTACCTACAAATTTGAAATTATGTCCTGATATATATGACGAGCTTGCGTTGTTTTAATTTTATTAATTTTAAATTTATGCAATCACACGTTTAAGAGCGTTTGTCGATCGTTAAGTTACGTAACTGCATGTGGGGAACCTGTCCTCGAGTGTGGTGTCTTAGCAAGAGCTTGGCTTCTGAAGAACCGAAAGGACCATGACCCACTTTCGTTTACTTTGCATTTATTTTGTCTTTGGGACTGGTAACTGTATCTTATTTAACAAACCATAGAATTAATTTTAAAAAAATGTTATGAGTACCTAATGAAGTGTGGAGTGTGAGAAACCTATAATCTATCTATCTATAAGTATCTCTATAATAGGTCGTAGGAACGGGCCGATTTTTAGGATCTTTGTTTTTTTTTTTCAATTTTTCCGCCCCGACTAGCAGAATAACAATTAAAACATTAAAAAATTACAAAGGAGAAATTGACAAAATATACGAAGTTCGCCGGGACAGCTAGTTTTTTGCGAACGGTGTACCTAATTACTGCTGACAATAGTAGGTAGGTAGGTACATACATAATTTTACCTCCAAATAGTACACGATCAGTAGCTTACATACAGATGTATACTTCATATATTTTTTTTATGTTCTGTGTTTGCAAAATAAAACATTGTATAAAAACATTGCAGAAACCTTCATAATGTGGTTCTCGTACGTTGTCCTCGCCGTGTCGGTGGTTGCCTACGCCGACGCATTCTCCGCGGGCGCCCCGGACTCCGCCTGCGTGGATATGGTGCCCAAGCACCCAGTCCCGCCACAGAAATCCCAGGCACCTTACGTCATCACTACCAGCACTAAGGTACGTGACAATTATAGAACAAGTGGAATCAAATAGACACACGCCGCCTCAGAAGCAGTGAAGTCGTGTTGGTCAAACGATAGACTTGTGAAAAAAGTTCGCAGGTTCAAACCCCAGCTCGCTCGGAAATTTCCGGCATTCATGTGTGCGAATTTTATTCTACCATGATTATCACTTGCCAAAGGGAAGATAACCTGCCTAATTCTCTCAGACATGCATAATTCCGCAAACCCGCACTAAGCCAGCTTTAAACTTTTGCCAGAATCTGAACGCGCGAGAGTAGGCCCGTGCCCTCATTAAAAAGGGTTAATTATCCCTTATTGCAGGAAAAGTGTTGTGTGGAGGTAGGTACATATATTGCTGCATTAACCTCCTGAAATTACGCGCGAATGTTTACGCAATGTAAAGCGCCATATAAACTATTCTGTCAGATACAGGGCAGACGAAATTTTGATACTTAGCTGAATAAGCTCTCATTAGGAAGTGCTTGATTCACAAAAATACGATACCGGAACAAGAAGGCCATAATGGTACAGCTAAGGCCAAGAATAAATGGGATATCTGTCAAAACTGACCGTTACTATGCGGTTGCTGTTCGATTATGAATCGATTGTGTTAGCAGACTTGGGGCCCTGGTCCTGTAATTAACTACAAACGAGCCAAGGTAGTCCAAGAACCGTAGGTAGAACTTCGAAAGTCTTGTTATGCAAAATGTTAACCCCATTTTGGAATGAACTCGTAAATAAATAACGCATGGCTTATGTAATAACAATGAATTTTACGATGTAAGTACCTACATGCTTGCATGAACGAGAAAGCAGTGTTACTACTTAAAGCGTAGGTACCTATAGGTATTTGGTCATACAGATGAAAATTACAGACGACAATTTCAAAATGCTCAAAATGTTGGTCAAGCTATTGAAAGACTACCAACCATAAACAAATAATCTTTGTCTGCTCTATTTTATAATAGTAATGTTTGACTCTTTGAATTACTTATTGTTTTTTAATTCTGCATTTAGTTTTATCTTCTTGGTATTTTAATTAAAGCTGATAACCTAAACCAGTTAAACTGTAGACTAGTAATTTCACTAAGCCGATAGTTGAAATTGAAATGCCTAAAGACGATCATTATTATTAGGTATAACAATTAAGTAACTCAAACTCCAATTAGCGACTCGACTCTTTTATGTGTATCGATGAGCTGCAGAAAGCTAATGAATGGTTTTTTTTATTTTTTCCGATTTTTTTTCATTATCTTATGGCGAAGCGGACGAGGAGCACACACACTAAGTAAAATAGGTTCATAACATGAGCTAGCTATTAACCGCGACTCCTTGAGTGCTTGTTATCGACGGTTCGAATTTCAAGAAATATATCTTTATCAGTGTGTGTTCCTCCTGAACACTCGTCCTCTTTTCAGTTCTGGAGATATCCTGCTGAGTGAGTCCATGTGTGCAAATGGTAATTGCCAACGACAATATCATACCATTGTAAATTTAAGGGGTTCTTTTTTAATATACCTAAAAATCATTGTCAGACGGTGAAGGCGGGTACTCCGATGGAGGTGGTGATCAGTGGCAAGGCTCCCGAGAACACGATCCGCGGACTGCTGCTGCAGGCCCGTCAAGGTGACAAGCCCGTGGGCACGTTCACCCTCGCCCCCAACGACCCCTTCGCTCAACTCCTCAACTGCGGACAGCCTGGCGTAAGTACTTACTTCTAGTTATTATAATTTTATGTCGCAACGCAAAGAAGTGAGCTTAGTTTTACACAGCTTTGTTCGCCATATAAGCTCCAGGAAGAAGGAACTGATTTCATTTGCTAATAATTATTTGATAGATGTTATCGACGCACAGACCAATAAGATGGTTATTAGTAGCCATAGTTTAATTAGTTAGTTTAATAGTTCTGTGGTTTTGAGATGCATTCATTGAGTTTGCGCTTTTGCGCATGAGTTCGAATGTTCTTGCTCGTTTTGGTAGGTAGTATGATTGAAGACCTAATTTTTGTATGCAAACTTACCCATTGTATCTAAATGCTAGAATAATAACTATATTAAAAAAATGCGTGTCTCCAAGGGCGTGACGCCTTCACACTTGAGTTAACCTCAATAGAAACATTATAAAACATTACACAAATTGCAGAATTCCGTAACTACTTCCAGACCAGCTTCGAGCTAACTCAAATTCTCACTGGCCATGCCTACCACAAATCTTACCTCTATCGATTCAAAATCACCAGCGACAACAAATGCCCCTGCGATAACGCCACTATCCAAGATAACGATCACATCCTCAAAAACTGTTGTATCTTCACAAGCGCCCGAATGATCCACGAAGGTACATGTGCAATAAAAAACATAGATCCATACAACTTACAAGAACTCACAACTAACAGTGCCACCATAAAATCATTTAACACTTTTGTAAAATCCATAATTAGTAACTTAAAACGAATTAACAACACATGAAATCGTAGTGAAAAATAAAACATCTCTCTGTATCCAGTAGCAGAGAGACAAAAGATATTAAGCACCAAAACAAAGCCTAAACGTACCAAAACATGAAAATCATAAACTAAAAATCTACGGAAAATACCCTTTGGAAAATACCAAAGGGACCCAAAAAAAAAAAAAAAAACCTCTATAGGTGCATGTGTGTGTATACAATTTCCTTAGGTAGTAAAATAAGGTCAGTTCAAGTTGTCATCTAGAGGTTATACCAGGGATGGCGAACGAATGGGAAAATTATTCGGGCAGGGCGTTGGGCATTTCAGTACGTAATCGAAATTTATTTTTTCGTCTACATTTTAGGTCATATAGAAAGAAAGTTCATCGTTAACGGGCTACTGAGCTGCGTAAATGCAACATATTGCGCGAGGCAGATAAATTTCTCTATTTTGATAAGATTGTTTGTGGGCACTTTTTTTTCCTTAAAATGGCATGTGATTGTAAAAATGTTCACTATCCCTGGCCTTAACGATTTTCTGCATTAACAAACATAATATTATACGATACAATGGGAAACGTGAACATTCAGAACTGTACATTAGGTGTTACCCGCCCATATAAATTGTACCTTTCTCCTTCATTATTGTAAAAAACTGAATCAAGCTCAACACTGGCTGGATACAAACTGCAAAAACACCAGAAATAATTAAAAACTCGGCCACTTTTTTCGGAACACAACTAGAATAATGGGCTGCTAGTATACCTATGGGTCTTACGTGTGAGTCATCTAATCGCGTTCATGACCTGCAGCGATAGCAAAAAAACTTCCTGCCTGCATTTTCGTATGGTCTAATGGAAAAAAAATTCGTTTGTATTCTCAAGGAAACATTATGCCTACGGTGATTAGAATGTTTTGACCGTAGCCTTGCACAGACTTAAACTTTTATCCCTTCTCGTGTATCTATAATTTTGTTCTGTGGTATCTACACTCGGGGTATCAAATAATTAAACATAGCGGTACGTACTTTATTGTTTTTCGTACTAATAATACTTTATTGTACCTAGGGGATATAATAAGTAGTTTGGGAATCGTAGAGAATGAAGTGCCATCATTCAATGGATACTCTTGTAAGCATATATGCAGTTATATTTACCTATGCAAAACAAATCAGATATAGCATATTTTAATTCCATGTTACATCCCCGTGGAATGACAAAATTGTCTTTTAGGTGGGTATTTCACGATGAAATTTCGGTGACTCGTGGGCCAGAATTTTATTATAATTATCATTTGTAATTTTAAAATAAGTCAATTAAATCTTTGTTTTAAATACTTACGTATATCTTTGAGTCACTGGGTACGTTACCTATATATTTTGCTGTTGACTTCTGTTATAAATACTGGATTAAATATTTACCTAAAATTACCAAAAAAAATAATTAGGGAAATAAATAATTTGTATAGTAGGCATTAAGCATGTTTATTGTCTACTGAAATATCAGCCATTAGGTAGGTATTAAACACTACCTACCTACTCAAATATTAGGCAAACATGTACATATAGATTTAAACAATATGCATCTATTTAACTTGGACTCGATGATTCATTTAATATATTATATATTAAATGAATCATATATAGACACATATAATCTATACTAATATTATAAATGTGAAAGTTTGGATGGATGGATGGATGGATAGATGGATGGATGTTTGTTACTCTTTCACGCCCGATCGTCTGAACGGATCTGTATGTACCGGTCACCGCATTCATACTTTACCCGCCCCGATAAAAATGCATTCATATTATTTATGTGCAAATACGTAGGTATATACTTAGATGGATTTCGCGGAGCTGTGTCGATAGTTGCATCACACAAGGCTATATTTATTGTTCAGTATAAGAGGTCGCACTCAATTGATTGATTGAAGGCGAAACGTAGGTATTCTTGTACTATCAAGGACATTTTGTAATATCAAGGTCTCGAGGGTGTAACTATTGCTAAATACAATTCTAGCTTATAGATATAATGGAACATCATAAATAATCTCGAGTAACCTGCGACGACGCATAAAGTTTGCGTTACTTCGACGTAACTACGTTATAATATCGCCAGATGAATAATACACCAACTGTACGGTCCCAAATGAATCAACGCCTGTAATAATACAAGCATTGATTTATTTACCCATAAGGGTACCGTACAGTGGACTAGGGCCGATCCCAGTATACATATAATTACTTCAGTATACAGAAATTAAACGCCCCTCGGGTGCAAGCATTCGTGCTTACACACATAGTTTATTCCTACCGGGATTCAAACCTGGGACCCTCGGTACAGAAAGCCATCTCACTACCTACCAAATATATTAAGCTATAGCTAATACGACTAGGTTTACATTTAAATCCTGTAACTGTTAATCAGCAACATTTGACGAATATAATTGACCACATCCGAGGACATTGGAACCCTTCACTCAGTTTTAAACACAGTTATTGTGATTGCCAAACTGCAGTGAACAAAGAACTTTGTTTCATAGGACAAAACCTAAATGCGAATTACGAGGCAGGTATACGTTAAAACACTTGTTTTAGTTTGTGTTTGAAATATAACAACGGTTTTTTATTAAGTGTTTAAAAGCACAATTTAAAACAAATTTTAAACAATGATTAAAACATTAAGAAAAAAATTGATTTTAAAATAGTAGAGTAGAGTAATGATTTTCCAATCCTGTACGTTCGACATTGCGTAATTAAACGCAACAATTTATAGAAAAACATTTTGTAAGGCCTAAAAGATAAATATTACTTTATTATATGTATATATTATTAATTTATTAAGATATATATTACTTTATTATCTAGATAGATATATATAGTACGCACGGGGGTAGGTAAATAATAAAGCACGGGGTTTCAAGTAGTAAAGTGTTCAAATTAGTCTGATCGTAGCAAGGTAGTGGTAATGCTACCTAGTCGATAAATACTAGCCGATGATTAACCGAGGAAATAATAATATAATACTCATTGGATACGTACCTACTATTAGTTTTTTGATGCACAAATTCGAATGTAAAACTAGGTATTAATACAATCGTTTGAGGTCAAGTCCAAAATAAAATTGTTGACTTTGATACCTTTCTCAAGTTTAGGCCGTACAATTGCTGGTTTGATAATTAAGGAACTGTAGTGAAGGTAACCGTGCAAGGTGCTGGGCCGCCGGCGCCGCTAGTGAATTAATGCCTACCTAGTCGTATCTAGGAGCTCGTTACGTCCCACATTACAGTATTTAAGGCGCTGTCTCCACGAGCGAGAGAATCGGGACGAGTCCGCCCTCATATCGTCGGAGAATCTCCACGAACGAGCGATAATTTCGCCGCGTATCGTAACGGAATCGCAGCGTTTCCGCGGCGACTCGTAACGGTATCGAAATGTCCTTGCTTGACGAGAGGCAACGCTGAAATGACGCTGCGTTTGACAGCGCTGCGCGCTCGTCGCGAGAGCGCCACGAGCGCGCGGCGGGCCCGCTGCTAGTCGCGACGGGCTAGCGACGATGTAACGACGTTTCGCGCGCTCGTTGCCACTCGTCGCATCGCGGCGATAATATCGCCGTGTGGAGACGGCTTCTAGAGAGTGTATAGAAATACGTGGCACGACGATAATTTCGCCGCGATTCTCTCGCTCGTGGAGACAGCGCCTAAGTATATATACGTAAGTAGGTAGCTATGTAGTAAGGTTTATTCGCCATTATTTTATCAAATTAGGTAGGTACCTATGTTTTAACTCGCATCTCTAGCATTTATGTATTTATAATATGCGAATACACCAAGAAGCTTTTATAAACACTTTCGTCTATCTTTTAGGAAATAGAGTAAGAAATAGATAAAATGGCGCAGAAAGAGTCGCTAAAACAGTACTTATATAACCCGGTGTAACATGTAGATATCCCAAATGGTATTTATTCCAGAGCTGTATTTTGTAAAAGATTATGTGTGTAAATCTCCTTACATGAGTTATGCATTGGCTCTACATAGAGTTACTAAGCTACATTAATTATAGAATATATTTGAGTATATTTTTAGAATTCTTAAAGTTTTGTGTAGCATTACCATGCAAGTACCTTGCTCTTGGTAGGTATCTACTAACAAAAATGTGTATGCAAAATTCAATTATGAAATAAAAATATAATCTCATTTTCAACCACAATTATCACTTGCTTAGGGAGCTATCGTGAGGAAAGCTGCATGTCGTCTGACCGAGAACTTAACCAATTCTCGAATGACGAGCGATGTTCTCCAACCCACACTGAGCGAGCAGTGGGACTGGCACTAATCTTGTGAAGACAAGGATATTTACGAACACTGTAAAGATGTTTAAATGACATGCTACACCAATTGAGTCTTTTTCCACATCACTTGGGGAATCACTCACCGGTTCACTTTGTTTCTGTAGGAATAAAATAGATGTTTTTGCTGAAAGTTCTATATTTTGAGAGTTCAACACATATTTAAAATTACTGACACATTTTTCATTTAAATAATATGTCGATTCTGATGAGTTCGTAAAAGCATTACAACAGCTTCAAATTGTATCCTAATTGAGAAGATTTGAACCGTTATTCTCGAGGATTAATGACAAATTTTTTTTCTCTATTTCCAGAACGCCGTAACACACAAGAAGCACGATGAGAAGCATGACAAGCAGACTGTTGCGTTCACGTGGACGCCCCCGGCTGGCCTCAATGATGAAATCAAATTCAGGTGGTTATTTTGGTCAACCGTTAAAAGAAATATGTAGAATTGATCATGAAGTTGATTAATGATAGGTGTAGAAACTAACAACAAGGTAATCAATGAACCAAGTCTCTGAAAGACGAAACGATTACAACAATTTCATCGTTGCAATAGGGTTCAATTTAGCTTAATTCCCTGGGAGGAAAGGATTACCCGTGTAGGGCTAGACCGGGTAGGTAGGACCGGTAGGATAGTATAGCATACGAAATTAGTATGTAGGTATTTTGTATTACCTACTCTTGGCACGGTTTACCCTTCTTGCTGCGTCTCCCTCCACCGTTTTTCGCGTTAGTTACTTTTTTTGTATAGGCCTACGGGGGCACTTACAAATTGTCAATTACATTTTTTTTCTTAACTTTACAACCCGTATCGGAACGCGACCTCAACTGAGAAGATCCGGCGAGAAACTCAGCGGCCTTGTCTTTATTTTTACAATTTATTATAAGTAATATTAGAAAAAAAAAATAGCGATGGATAATCTGAGACAAATTATGGCGTCGATATTTCCAAACTACACGTATCTTGCGACATATAGTACGGCGTTGACCGTCCCTGACCTGTGGTCTTTTGAGTTTAGGTGTATTTGAGAACGTTAACGCCGAGATAATATTTACGCTGGAAGTATTTTTTCGAATTTAGTACCACTTACACCCTTTCTAGGTCAGGACCACAGAGGTGATCTTGATACCTTTGTTTCTTCTGACATTTCCGCCTTTGTTTCGTCTGACCCTTACACAATATTAGTTCAAGAAATTCACGAATGTTTATAAAATAATAGATACTTACTTTTATTAAGTTAACTAGGTATAATTACAACATATAGGTAGGTACTCCGAACAGGCACGGTGGAGGAGACAGTTCATATCAGGTTGAAGGGGTCGCGAGGTCATAACCTTCAAGGATGCGTATGAGATGTTTTATACTGCACATTTCCAATTTAGACCTAAATAATGTAATATCGTGTAGGTGTTTTATTACGTATTCGCCTTGCTTTTGTTTTAAAGTTATGCTTTTGTGTTGTCTTTGCTTATCTCAACGCAGGGTTAGAGTAATGTACACTTAGACATAACAGTCCCTTTCAGTCACTTGAGTCATCGACTGTATCTGTGCTGTAGTATTTTTGATAATTGAGTAAGAACTCGTGTCGTGTCGGTGGTTGAATTGCATTCAATTGCAGACAGACAGCAGTTCTTCCACATACCTAATTATTCAATCTGGACCTATTGTGGGTTTTTTTTAATATTAACTTGGCGCGGTATGAGTACTCTGTGCCCGGAATTTAAAAATAATTTATTAAAAAAAGTTTAGGTTACATGTAGTTACCTACTATCTACATCTTTGGTAAACTAATTGTACGATTTAATTTTCAGGGCTACCATCGCTTTTAACGGCGCAGTGTTCTGGGTGGGCGTCGAATCAGCCCCCGTCAAAGTGAACAGTTAATTTTGCAATTAGAGTTAATTATATTAGATATGTATACTTTACAGTATGTTTTATTTAAAACATTCCTGTAAATGTATTAATTTTAATTGAAATTTAGATCGCTATGTAGTATGTAGAATATATTTTTTAATAATTATATTTTTTGTATAAATTAAATACTTATACTTACTTAATGTCTTTTCTTCATATTAGGATATTTTTAGAACGGTGTCTTAAGGGTTATTTCACCAATAATACAGAAGAATTAAAGTTTTAACAAATACTTTATTTTACATCTAAACATAGCACCTAGATTTTTGTCTTCGAGATCCATTAACAAAATTCAAGTTAAATATAGAATAGGTATGAATAGGATTCTACGAGGTAGGCTTCGGCCGTGGCTAGTCACCACCCACTGAACAAAGCCATGTCGCCAAGCGGCCTAGCCGTGTTCCGGCATGATGTTTGGTGCTGCCATTCATGGATGGCGGGTCAGATCAGTTGCGCTGCATGTGCCTAGTGAATGTAGCGTCTCTATCTACTGCCGCTTTCCTACCTAGGCAAGTATGCTCCATCGTAGATCTCATCGACACTTACCATCAGGTGAGATCGAGATCAAATACTTGCCTATAATGTAATAAAAAAAAAAAGGAATTAATTACGTGTACCTACAGCTGAATATTTATTATAGGGGGTATCAATATTACAGATGGTTTAATACAACACTAATATTATGCTTCACATAGCAGCCGATATACTCTACTGTCATTGGTACGGCACGATTATAGGATAACTATAAACTATTTATAAATATTTTGAACCTTTTAATTATTTCATAGCCACTGGAAAGCCTTTGTACAAAATGAACAGTGAAAGCAATATAATTGCAATGTGATTCATAATAATATCGTTCAAACAAGGTAACAAATCGCCGAGTCGGCTGCTGACGAATTATATACCTACTTATATATTAAATAACTTCATAGTAATTGGGAACAGGGCCAAACTTAACAATTGATCCCATTTGACCTTAAATGATACATTTCTCCAGGAACCTACTGTAGGTACACGCGAACAACTTGCAGACTTATAAATTAAAACCGTTTAACTGAAGTGGATAATGGAGTATAGAGAAAGTAGCGAACAGAGATATGCATAGATATTCCAGAATGGACGGCAGACGTCAATAGCGGGACGTTATTGGCCTTTTTGGGGGAATTGCATACTTATTCCTTTTTTTATTTGGACTTTGAACCTGACGTTCAGGCTAGTGGTCAGATTTTGTTTTCATAAAAGAAAGCGTGGTCTTATGATTGGTAGTTCGCCATTAATTCATTAATATCACTTTACTAATACAATAATGGCGACCATCCGATAGCGTGCGTTGATCATTCAATTGGCACTTTGACACTGCATTTACAGCAGTCACAGGCAAAGCATGTTTATTTTTGGACACGCCATTTTCATATCTTCATCTCACATCCATTATTTAATTCATAATGTATTGCCATTAATTACTGACATTGGCAAAATACCCACTAAGTTGTGGGTGAGACCATCATTTTATTTCATCGCATTTCATTTCGTAACGACAGAAGAAGAATTTATATTTTTATTTTGGTGATTTGCAGTTGAAGAATGCATTTCCCCATCCGAATGCACGTCTCTGACCTATAGTTTACTCCTTAATAGGACATAAGTTTCAAGTCTGTTGACAAGCTTGAATTTAGAAGAAAACCTCGAATTCTATTCACCACGAAGCAATTCCGATAAATACCTCTACACACTTCGATAAACACCTATTGTTACAATCACTCTCACAACAACTCGAAGTCTCGGTTACGCGAAATGTATTGAATTATACGAGAAAACAATGCGAATGAGATTTAATTGTAGGCTTCCACAATTCTTGTAATAAAGGTAAGAATGTCTGATCAATGTTTCCAACTAATTACAAGTGGAATATTAAAACAAATGGGGTAAGAGGAACCCACCACGGACCCTCGGCTCGACAACTTTTTCAATTATAAACCAAACAAGTTGATCCATAATTAATGAAGCCAGCAACACTGAACTCTAAGATGTTAATCGAGAAACTATCTATCATGGGTGACGGGATCCCAAAAAAATGCAATTCTCCGCGAAGCGATCGTCGTTAGTCTCGCCTAACATCTTAGAGGAGTTTGGTGTTGCTAGCTTCTTCAATTATCGTTCAACTTGTTTGGTTTATAATTGGAAAAGTTGACAAGCCTAGGGTCAATGGTGGGTTTCTCTTCTCCTATTTGTTTAACAATGGATTTCCGCCAAGGATCGCCTAGTTCTATCAATTATAAGTGGAAAATTGTGCACGCAACTAAGACTAGCGAGTACAAATCTACGACATGAGTAGGTACCAAAGATTAACTGTAGGTACATATTTCTAGGGACTATGGAAGATGAAAGACTCAGCACTTAAGAATATTCAATGAGCGTTATGTAAATGGTATAGAACACAGTAATTGACCATTACATTATACATTTAATTCCATCGTTACAGCCACAAAATTAAGTTATTATCATATAATAATCATACAATATTATTGTGTAATTACGAATTAATTCCACTAAACTACAAATTACAATTTAAATTATATATATGGATATGTGGAATTTCATTACTGTTTGTATTAGACAAGCAATGAAACTGGTCATTATATTATTTATCATGTATATCCTGCCATGACAGTCATTACATTGTTATAATAATAATATATTGGCAAGACAAGGTCATAATAATGTTACATGTGTATGTTACATGTAAAAGGCAATTTTGGTGATTGGTAATATTAACAGTGTTGTCATTAGCATGAGTTTATGCTGAAATGTTGACACACTAACAATCTCTGACTCAATATTCTATCCTGTTGCAATGAAATCAGAATAGGTCACCTAAGTACCTGTATGTTTATTAAACTACTTACTTGCTTTTAATGATACAATCTAAGCAGATAACTTGCTCTTGGAATGTCAATAACTTGTGTATTAAAGACAAAAAAGATAAGTATTTTATTCAAATCTGCTGAAATTGAAATTGTTATTAACTGAATACAATCACAGTAGTGGCAAATAAATTAACAGCAAGCAATAGACCGCTTTTGGACAGATTATTACTTCATAGCAAAACAAACACCCCATCAGTCCATACAATAAATAATTACAGAATAAATAATTTTTCAACATATATAACAATCCAAAAATGTAGGTAATCAGATATTAAATTACTTATCATTTGGTGTAAATTAAATGCACTTCAATTTAAGAGTCTTAGGCCTAAATATAAAACATCACAGTTAATACTGAATAAGTAGTAAATAAATACATAGAGTAAGGTTAGTTAGTAGCCTATCATTGGTTCTGAATGAAATAGTTTTGCCTTTTGAGCTGTCTATAAAGAGAAATGTACTTCCCTGCAGCTGAAGTGCGTGGTACAACATATTGTTTACAGAAAAGTTTAGGATCGCAAGCTTTTTCGGAAAGCTCTCCACAGTCAAGTGCTCGCAGGAATGCCAGAACAAATGTGAAGCAGTTGTGCCTCTCTTCGTTGTATCTGTCGGCCTCCCAAAGCTTGCTGGAACTTACCTAGAACAATGAAGCAGGTTAAGACATTTTATACAAGAAATTTTGAATGACTAGTAGGTAGGTACTTTTTATGTCTAATAAAATTAATTACCTTGAGCAATATACTATCCCAAATCTCATTCCACAGTTCATCAAATTGTTCTAGCAGCAGACACTGGTCCCACTCAGAGCTTGAGTCACAAGTGCTCCACTTCTTGGTTAAGGGGTCCACTCCACGGATCCCTTCTTCACTGAATTCCACAACGCAACCTTGCGAATTTGTTACACCTATATGCAAGTCTTTGGAATTATAATAATCACTGTAATGAACCAAATGTACCATGTAAGCATTAAATGATTTGACAAGCTTTAATGACTCACATATAATAAATGTTAAGTAGAAACCTAATAATATTAGGCAAGAATAATGAGATGTTTCAACAGTAATTGAAAATGCTGTTATTACTTACTTGAGAAAATCACCATGGGTAGGCTTCATGACTATCGCACGAGGGTGCTGAGCCGCTTTTACGAAGGGATATGGAACCCTAAAACAAACGAAGGGCACTTAGCAACAAAACTATTATTATAGTTATTGGCTTAATACACGTAACAAAAACGTCGTTTGTACCTGAAAGGCAGCAGGTTGTAATCGTATCTATCCAGCTTTTGTTTGCATACCGGACAATTCTCAGGTATAATGGTACAAAATACTTTGTGCTCACAATGGTGGAAACAAAGAATACCCGGATCCATTTTTGTACAACGAATACAATAGAATATAATAAACCTTAGCTTTCTATACTGCCTCTAGAATCGTTGACTGTTTAGGTAAATTTGAGCAAAATCAGTTCAACACAACACAGAATAACTTATTGACCAAGCAAAAAGCCCAATTAGAACCTACACTACAATAATTATGCCATTGTTCGTCCACCTTTCGGCTTTCACATCTCAATGAACGAACGATACCGTACCATTGGTTGGATTCCAACCGTTGGAATGACGAACAAATGAATGAGGCGAATGATCGTGTCAACTTCATGATCTGTCATGTTTGTCACAGCTGTCAGTGTCTTTTTTTTTTATGGTTGGCAATCATCTACAAAATAGAGTCACTTTTGCCAGTGTCGAGTAAAATTGATTGATTGTTGTTTTAAGTCTTAAATATAGTGCTTTGGATGATAATGAATATCCCACGTTCGTCACCATAGCACAGCCAGTCTTTAAGCTGTGTCGTTCGTCATTCAATATTTTGACCTACATACCTATGTTGTACCCAGCTAAATTATAAACACAAAAGAGTTTTTGAAGTAATAATAACATTGTACCTAGTCCTAATTTTGATATTTACCCACAACTTGTATACAAATTTTTTTTGTTTTGTTATTTCTGAACATCACTAACATCTAAATCGGAACGATCGAGATACCATTGGTTGATACTAGGACATAATCAACAGTTGAGGGAACAATAAAATGTGATAAATTATGGGAAGTTTTAATTTTAAACTTGACACTGGCAAAATACACAAGCGTGTGATGCCAAAACATTTAAGAAGTTCAGGATCCATCATGCTGGTATTGCTCGAAAGGGTTGGCAGAGTTGCACTGCAGTGCGTGCGCCCTCATATCGCCGATGGTATTACGTCCAAATGTAATAGGGGACGAGTCCATTGGCAAGATTTGTATGATAACAATAATATTAGAACTGAAGATGTAAATGTTGGCTGTTATTAAGTAGTTATTTCAATTTTATGGACCCATTCGGTTCTTTTATAAAATACGGTCTACCCACGGTCTACCTCTCTACATGATATACTACTTACATATCAATTTGTTTCTTCTGTCTTTCGGAGACCTACGGCCTACCCCTTGTATCACGGAAAAACTGGACAAAGGTTCTTACATAGTTGTATGTCTGTAAAAACATACATAGCGCATAAACTAAGGCAATAAGAAAAAAACTACTACAATATAGTTTCAAAATTTCAACGCCATATATAAATATATGGTCTTGGAATTTTGTCAATAATCGAGGGCCATAGAAGTGGAAGTGTATTGTATCTTTTATGGTTTCCATGGTAACGGAAGCTGGCGGTCAACCACACCTTACCGATGAGACCTAGTTATAGCTACAGCGAGCGCAGTGGCGTGTGATCTTTTATTGTGGTTTACTTAATACACCAAAATTAAATTATGTGGTATCTATTTGATTATTTGTTACGGATACGGGTCCTTTCAAATTAATCAAAGCACGGATTATTGTTTTGAAACCATTATAAATAGTTGAATAAAAAACAATTGGTGATTGCTAAGGATAAGTTCGGATCTCCATATTCAAATGATGATGTTCAATTTTTTTAAATATTGCATTTTCTGTGTCGATGAAGTTTTGTTTATGTAAACGTAAACTTGGCAATAAACTTCGATGATGATCTAAAAATATATTAAAATGTTTGTTAAGCGTATAGATGGATTAGTGCAATCAATTTGGTGGTTGCTAGTGGCAGCGCGTGTGGTTACCGCCGGACTTTCCTGCCTCAGCAACCCCTGCTTACATGGAATATGTATCGACGACATCAATACGTAAGTACTAGAAACTTCACTATGGGGTATAATGTACTAACATCTATCTATATATATTATAATATAATAAAGTCAGTAACTATTTACGTACCTACCCTGTCTATTCTAGTTTTAGAGCTATTAAAAAGAAAATTGCCGTATGTCTCATTTTTATATATACATATAAATAAAATTGGAGTGTCTGTTTGTAATATTAAAATAACCGCTTTTTACTAAGTGCATTTGGATGTATACACGTTACCTATACCGAAACAACATTTTTACAATTTTTGTCTGTCTGTCCGTCTGTCTGCCTGTCTGTCTGTCTGTTTGTTCCGGCTAATCTCTGTAATGGCTGGACCGATTTTGACGGGACTTTCACTGGCAGATAGCTGATGTAACAAGGAGTAACTTAGGCTACTTTTATTTTAGAAAAAAAAATAGGATCTCACGAAAAAAAATAAAACCAATGTTGCAGCGCAGCGCCTGATTAAGTTTGATAGCAACAACCTGCAATGCGTCCCGCGGGCTCAGAATGGGCGAGCAGGCTGTTGCCAACGGTTGTCTTTGTTAAATACCACGCGGACGAAGTCGCGGGCAACAGCTAGTAATATAATAAAGTCAGTAACTATTTACGTACCTACCCTGTCTATTCTAGTTTTAGAGCTATTAAAAAGAAAATTGCCGTATGTCTCATTTTTCTTATAGTTACCTATTAAGTTGTAATATAGTATACAATGATTCGGTAAACGCATTTATATCGCTGTCAGCCACGCAAGTCGCTGGGTGGCTGATTTACGAGTACAATTTTGTTCCAGTTATGGAAGCGATTTTACGGTCACACTTCCATCCAGTTGTTAAAACCCGCTATAACCCGCCCCCTTCTCTTTATTTTATTATATCTCTATTCTATCCTATATTTATAACTAGGATCTCCAAATACCTATAACACTATCTATACCAATAAAATAAAATTGGAGTATCTGTTCGTAATATTAAAATAACCGCTTTTTAATAAGTGCATTTGGATGTATACACGGTACATATACTAAAACATTTTTTTTTACAATTTTTGTCTATCTGTCTGTCTGTTTGTTTCGGCTAATCTCTGAAATGGCTGGACCGATTTTGACGGGACTTTCACTGGCAGATAGCTCATGTAACAACGAGTAACTTAGGCTACTTTAATTTTAGAAAAACTTTTTTGTTAAATACCACGCGGACGAAGTAGCGAGTAACAGCTAGTTGTTGTATATAATACCAATATTCACAAAGAACGCGGAACGTGAGCGCTGAACGATCTCCTGTGTGTTTGGGCACTTAATATTTATTCCATTGCTACTTCTCATTTCCAGTACATATTCGTGTTACTGTGTGGATGGATACACTGGAGTCCAATGCCAGACGAACTGGGATGAATGCTGGTCGGGCCCATGCCAGAATGGCGGCATCTGCATCGACGGTATTGCCTCCTATAACTGCTCGTGTCCTGATGGATTTATTGGTAACTATTCCATAATCACGTATTGGAGCGAATGTTAGACATAGTGAGATGTGAATTATACCTACTTGTAGATAATTATCATGATAATACTGACGAATGAAACCCCTTAGGTATTTTGTATGTGTGTCATTCTGAGCAACGAAAGCCGACCAAATATATAGCAGTAGGTATAGCTATCAAAGTAGGTGAGTCGAGACAGTCTCAATGTTAAATGCATTGATTGCCCATAACGATTAAAATGGCGAGACAGTGCTCTCGGCCGAGAGCACAGTTTCGTGATTTTACTCCTACTACCTACTACTGTTACATGTAATTAAGCTGAAACTCATATCGTCGAGTGCGCATGAAATGGCGTCGTGTGTGCGACCCTAATTTTATAATGTTATGCGAACTAACCTTACTTATCTACGTGTCTATTTCCTGATATATTTCTTTATAATTAACCTTCCTAATAATGTTGCCGCTTAACCGCAGTGCACTCCGCTCTCTATCAGAACTTACCTTGGTGGACATAATTAAGGAATTAATTTAAACCTTGATCGCTCGTGTTTAGGTACCTAACATATCGAGCTCCACTGTCACGCATAGTAGCAGTCGTTAGCCTTTCGTGTCCAATTTAGTTGCGAGATTACCATCTCGCTGACACCAAAACAATATTGATAATCAAAAAAATAAAAAACCAGACGTCGTAAAAATAGTTTATATAAAAAACTAAAAATTAGATCTTTCGAAACTAAAAAAAAAATCGAGAAACCTAAAGAAGATTCACATTCATTCATACCTACTCAATGATACCCTACTGAATATAGTTCGTTGACTTTCAATTATATTTTCAACACATTACCCCCCTTTGCGTCGAGCAATCAGGTAAAAATCAGAGGGCGTATTACGAACTCTTATTTCCAGAGAGTATATTGAACTGGCTTACAATTGTATGTTTTAACTCAATAATACTTACCTACTTATCCTTATAAATAAACTGACCGACAGCTTTTGTCGGTCAAAGTACAATACAGACGGAGTCGAGGTACTGTATAGCGGGAACTTATGTGGTTAACTGCTACAGATAAGAACAGTTTTAGGCTGAGAAGCTGGGAATTACCTGGAAATAGAGTTCGTAATACGAACTCCGAGAATCGCAAAAGTTCCTATAGATAGATGACGATGCTGAACATGACGACGTAACCTCTTAATTAGGGTAAGTGTACCAGTGAATGAAACCTTAAGGAAATTTTTGACTTTGAAAATTAATATAAATATGTTACCACGGGAAATTAAAGTACATGGCTATGTTTTTGTATATAGCAATCATTCAAGATTAAGAATGTATTTAGTTATTATATAAATAAAAATAGGTTTAATAAATATTTGACGATAAAGCGAAAAATCCGCAAAATCACCAGTGAATGAACGGTATTTTCCAGTAAATAAACGAAATGAACCCAGTAAATGAACAAAAATATTATTTAATTTAATTAACTATAAAAGGCATATTTTAACGAAAATAGGTAAAAAATATATTGTTAAAGTAATACTCCTACAATGAATAAAATTAAAAAAAGTGTTTCCTCTTTTTATTCTTAATCTCTTCTTTGTTTTTCTTTGAAGATATATTTTTTTGTTCTTATTTTTTTAACATAATAACTTTACGCTTGCCCAAAAGCTTTTCAACTGCTTCTTCTTTTTTTTCTTCTCCTATTTTTTTTATAGAATATGTTCTATGTACCGTTAGTGTAGATCCTGTCCTACAGAAAACTTAGTTCTGGGACTAGTCTCAGTGTCATCATAGGAGGCCGCTGTAGATCCTGTCCTACAGAAAACTTAGTTGTGAGACTAGTCTCAGTTTCAGCATAGGAGGCCACTGTAGATCCTGTCCTACAGGAAACTTAGTTGTGGGACTAGTCTCAGTGTCATCATAGGAGGCCGCTGTAGATCCTGTCCTACAGAAAACTTAGTTGTGGGACTAGTCTCAGTGTCATCATAGGAGGCCAATGTAGATCCTGTCCTACAGAAAACTTAGTTGTGGGACTAGTCTCAGTGTCATCATAGGAGGCCACTGTAGATCCTGTCCTACAGAAAACTTAGTTGTGGGACTAGTCTCAGTGTCATCATAGAAGGCCACTGTAGATCCTGTCCTACAGAAAACTTAGTTCTGGGACTAGTCTCAGTGTCATCATAGGAGACCACTGTAGATCCTGTCCTACAGAAAACTTAGTTGTGGGACTAGTCTCAGTGTCATCATAGGAGGCCGCTGTAGATCCTGTCCTACAGAAAACTTAGTTGTGGGACTAGTCTGTGTCATCATAGGAGGCCACTGTAGATCCTGTCCTACAGAAAACTTAGTTGTGGGACTAGTCTCAGTGTCATCATAGGAGGCCACTGTAGATCCTGTCCTACAGAAAACTTAGTTGTGGGACTAGTCTCAGTGTCATCATAGGAGGCCACTGTAGATCCTGTCCTACAGAAAACTTAGTTGTGGGTCTAGTCTCAGTGTCATCATAGAAGGCCACTGTAGATCCTGTCCTACAGAAAACTTAGTTCTGGGACTAGTCTCAGTGTCATCATAGGAGACCACTGTAGATCCTGTCCTACAGAAAACTTAGTTGTGGGACTAGTCTCAGTGTCATCATAGGAGGCCGCTGTAGATCCTGTCCTACAGAAAACTTAGTTGTGGGACTAGTCTCAGTGTCATCATAGGAGGCCACTGTAGATCCTGTCCTACAGAAAACTTAGTTGTGGGACTAGTCTCAGTGTCATCATAGGAGGCCACTGTAGATCCTGTCCTACAGAAAACTTAGTTGTGGGACTAGTCTCAGTGTCATCATAGGAGGCCGCTGTAGATCCTGTCCTACAGAAAACTTAGTTGTGGGACTAGTCTCAGTGTCATCATAGGAGGCCGTTGTAGATCCTGTCCTACAGAAAACTTAGTTGTGGGACTAGTCTCAGTGTCATCATAGAAGGCCACTGTAGATCCTGTCCTACAGGAAACTTAGTTGTGGGACTAGTCTCAGTGTCATCATAGGAGGCCGCTGTAGATCCTGTCCTACAGAAACTTAGTTGTGGGACTAGTCTCAGTGTCATCATAGGAGGCCACTGTAGATCCTGTCCTACAGAAAACTTAGTTGTGGGACTAGTCTCAGTGTCATCATAAAAGGCCACTGTAGATCCTGTCCTACAGGAAACCTAGTTGTGAGACTAGTCTCAGTGTCAGCATAGGAGGCCACTGTAGATCCTGTCCTACAGGAAACTTAGTTGTGGGACTATTCTCAGTGTCATCATAGGAGGCCACTGTAGATCCTGTCCTACAGGAAACTTAGTTGTTGGACTAGTCTCAGTGTTATCATAGGAGGCCACTGTAGATCCTGTCCTACAGGAAACTTAGTTGTGGGACTAGTCTCAGTGTCACCATAGGAGGCCACTGTAGATCCTGTCCTACAGAAAACTTAGTTGTGGGACTAGTCTCAGTGTCATCATAGGAGGCCACTAGATCCTGTCCTACAGAAAACTTAGTTGTGGAACTAGTCTCAGTGTCATCATAGAAGGCCACTGTAGATCCTGTCCTACAGGAAACCTAGTTGTGAGACTAGTCTCAGTGTCAGCATAGGAGGCCACTGTAGATCCTGTCCTACAGGAAACTTAGTTGTGGGACTATTCTCAGTGTCATCATAGGAGGCCACTGTAGATCCTGTCCTACAGGAAACTTAGTAGTGGGACTAGTCTCAGTGTCATCATAGGGGGCCACTGTACATCCTGAACTAGAGAAAACTTAGTTGTGGGACTAGTGTCAGTGGACATAAAAAGCCTAGTTCATTAACTAGGTTTTTAAAACCAATAAATGAACACACCTGTTCCAATATTGGCCAAAAGATCGGAAATCTATTTTAAAACAATATATCAGTGGAAAAACTTTATTAACGTAATAATAAGTTACATTATTTAACAAAAACATGAAATCTGTCATGTTCCAGTAAATAAACACTCTTTCATTCACTGGATTTTTTCCGATTTCTTGTACCAATACTGGGACCCCTAATATTTTACTAAATTCACGATAAAATTGGCATAGAAACGGGTTAAAAGTAACAATTTAACCTATCTTTAGTCAAATAACTATAGTAATCGCAATAACTACCTAAATTGATACAAAATAACATCAAAAATATTTTGACTTACCTGTGTCCTTAATTCCGGCCCATACAAATCTGGACTACAACGAAACGGAAAACTTCAAATGCTCGTCATTTTGAAATGAATCATCGATACAAGAAACAACTGCTACCACAATATTGAATAAATTGTTGTCAATACAAAAAAAAATAATGTGTATTATAGATATGTTCAGATTTCTTAGTATTTGGAAAAAAGTGGGTTTTGTCCATTCACTGGGGGGTGTTCATTCACTGGTACACTTACCCTAGTGTCCAGCAGAAAACTTAAAAAATAATGAAAGGAAACTGGAAGAATGTGTAGGGTGATTATTTGCGCATCAACGTGTGAAGTTTTGGGCCTACATTGTAATAGGCACAATTTACGCTCACACGAGGATATATATATTATACCTCACACGTTACGAGGGCACCGCTATTGAGCTAAGCTATCCTCACACTTTATCCTAGCGTTTAAGCAACTGCCTGTAATTTAACAGTTGACTAATCTTTACTTGTGAATTATAGCGGATAACGTAGTATTGTTACACACACTACACCTTAATTATTTACAGGCGACAACTGCGAAACGAATTATAACGAATGCGAGTCCAATCCATGCGTAAACAATGGTACCTGCATTGACATGAACAACGGGTACCTGTGCTCCTGTGTACCCGGCTACTCAGGGGAACACTGTGAACTCGACATAGCTGTTTGCAACTCTTCAGAAGAAGTCCGATGTTATAATGGAGGTCAATGCATTGAGGGACCTGGGTATAAATTTAATTGCAAGTGCTTGCCAGGTAAGAGGCAGATAATGCAACCAGGCCCACAGGCCTAGCTCTGCGGGTGGGCGAATCAAGCCCAATTTAATAAGCCTCCATTTCATTGATTGTTAATATATTGTCCAAAGGTTGGGCTGGGCTGAAATGTGAGGATCAAATCGATGAATGTCAATCTAATCCATGTCAAAATGCCGGTGTTTGCATCGACCTCCACGCGGACTACATGTGCGCCTGCTCATTCGGTAAGCATCATCGCCATACTTTACTTATGAGTTTAATGATCTTATCGCAAACTCCAATTACTTCCAGACAAACATTGAAGGTCATCAGTTACACATGTGTCATCAGTTAGCAAACTTTAAATTACTATTTTCCAGGTTATACGGGTAAGAGCTGCGAAGTCCAGATAGAATTCTGCGATAATAACTCTTGCAGTAATAATGCTCTGTGTGTTGTGGAAGACGGTGCCCGAGTGTGTTATTGTGTCCCAGACTTCCATGGCGAGAGATGTGAACTGCAGTACGATGAGTGTCTGCTTGGTCCAAGGTTAGTTTCATTCAACACTTCAAATCCTACTACAAATTCTTAAGGCCCTATCTTAACTTTATAATTGAGAGGCACTAAGGAATGCACCAATTTTTCCAGATGTATGAATGGAGGTTCATGCATCGACGGCGTAGACAACTTCACCTGTTCCTGTCCCCCGAGACTAACAGGACCGTTGTGCGAATGCCTTATACTAGAAGATGGAGACTATGATTGCGAATACGTCAGTCCGACACCATTAGCTAATTATACACAATCAGTGTTAACCGCTTTATTAGAAGACATTACAACTGAGAAATCAACTACAGAAAGTACTAGCGCTACAACATATTATGAAATAAATTCTACAATGACAACTGAAAACGGAAACGTTCCCACAAATGTTTTAGGAATTAGTACAGAATTACAAACTACTTCCCTAATGACTACTGAAACAGTGTCGACAAAAGTAACTGACTTCACCGCCGATGTGGCGGAAACCAGTGAAACTACAACAAAAACTACAGTTTCAGGATCAATTGAAGATGCGACCAAAAAAACTGTAGAATCCGATAATTCTAGAATAGAAACGACTACTGAGTGTCAAGGGCCATGTAAAGAGTTAACTACTATAGGACCAACAGCTACAGAAGAAGATGCAATAGTAGACTCTACAGAAATAACTTTTGTTCCACCTACGCTATTGTCTGCTACAGAAACTATAGTAACAACTACACCAACGACTACCACTGTATCTACCAGTACCACTTTATCTAGTACCACTACTACTACTACTGGTACTAGTACCACTACTGGTACTAGTGCCACTACTACAGTTATAGATACTACAACCAAAGAATTAATGGAAACTACTCCTCAAATTGATACCAGCACAGATAAAATGTTCACTGACGTTCCTACTGATCGTACAATAACTGATCTTGTTACACTAGTACACTCAACCACTGAAGCTGTAGAAGTGGCTAATGAGACGGAATCATCACTTATGTTTACTACCGTACAATCTGACTGTACCGATGCTGTCTGCAACAATCATGGGACTTGTATCAACACTCCTCATGGTATTCGGGTATGTGAAACAATCATTGTCTTTGAAGATTACAATTGCAGGGATGTTGGGTTTTGGACTTAACTAGTTCTCAGCTAACGATATGAATGTGGTTAAGTGGATAAATATCATGACAACCTCTAGTATAATTTTACTTTATTGTAGTGTCACTGCACCTTCCAATACGGCGGAAGATTCTGCGAAGAGAAAATATCAATCATATCAGCAGCCTTCGGTGGGAACTCATTTATAGCTCATAAACTTAGAAACACAACATCAATAGACATTGAGTTTGATGCCAAAACGCTTATAACAGACGGACAAATTATGCATGTAGACATAGGGAGAGATGTTTACATGCAGCTCTACATGAATTCGGGATTGCTAAAGTTTAAATTTTCGTGTGGATATCAAACTATGCTTCTAAGTGAGCTCAAGACGTTTGTTAATAAAGGTTACTCAATGAAAATTGAGACTAAGTAAGCAACGTTTTTATATGGATTTTTTTTTTGTTAAAAAGGAAAATATTTGGTAATATTTCTGCATTTATACATTTGCAGATTGGACTTATATCTGAAAGAGCAACACTGTAATGCTACTCTGAGACTGAACGACACAGTGGCGATGAGTGGAGGCCAAGTCGCCAACATAACTACACTCGATCATAATGCAACTCTATATTTGGGCAACTATCATGATAATAAAGATTCTGAAAGGAAACTTTTTATTGGATGCATTAGGGATTTGATCGTAAGTAAACTCCATTATTCAGTAGAAACCAAAATCAATTGAGTTCATTTTGTTTAAAAAACAAACCACGGCTATACCTGAGTCTGACAGAAGTACCTATAAGACGAAATTCAAATACACGTTTACCTAAGAACAATCTGGTCAATTGTTGACTGTAATTCTTTGAAAAAGATACAGTGCTATAAGCGGGTACGTCATCATCACGGGCAATGACTTGCCTGTGATGAATGACGTACCAACGTCATTCATAGGTAATTTACTAAGAAATCTAAAAAAGTTAACGATTAATGTTGTTAGGCCCATTATTATAATATTCTTTGTTTTAGGTCTTAACGTTCGATCGAACGACAAATTTTAATCAATAATATTTCCGTGACAAATTAAAGTTCAATTTGATATAATTCATATAGCAAATGGCCTAAAGGATTCGTCAACAAACTTGTTGCGATTTCACAGTTGTTTCGCACTTGTTAGGTAAATGGCGAAAAGCGTGAAGTTTTCGGCGACGCTTTGGACGCGGGCCAAGTGACCGAGTGCCTGTCCCTGTCATGTCTGTCAGGCCCGTGCCTCAACGGAGGCTCCTGCAGCGACCACCACGATGGCGGATACACGTGCTCCTGTGCTAACGGGTAATTTATTATCAGGGAAATTACTCCCTGCCTACTTAAACCTATCCCTATACAGGTAAAAAAATGTACATCTTAAGTAGTAGTATTTTATTTGGCATCACCGATCCGCCCAGTTGTTATTGGCCCTGCTTTATGTACCCAGGGTCCCGGGCTCGAATCTCGGTACGGGCAAACATCGTGTAATAAGCACGAATGTTTATCTACCTATATGGGATACCCATATAATGCTAGAGTTACTTAGATTGTAGTTCGTACAATCGTGTGTTCGTCTGGCAATGTATAGGTGAATTTACCAAGTGGGCGTGGATGGGCTAAAACCAAAGCTATATATTTAGCTGTTCCCTATAGTCTTGGATATGGCCATCCACGCCCACTTGAAATATTCACTTTGAATCCATTATGTAACTAGTTGGTTGGGCGAGTATTGCGCGCAGTCGGTGTGCACGCACAACCCGTGCCAGGCGGGCGGCAGCTGCGTGCGCCACCCCGGCAGCGGGTTCCTCTGCCTGTGCCCCTACGGAAAACACGGCATCTTCTGCGAATACAGTAAGTCCCCATCTTTTAGGGGTAATTCAATTACATTATCTATCGCTGTGTCATAAATGACCTATTTATTTATATGATTATAGTTTCTCATAGTTTCATTCTTTTCTTCTTTAATCATATGATCATAGATCTATATCATATGATAATTTGATATGCCTAATATTATGATTTCCAAAAGCTTTCGTGAAATCCTATGCGTATAGTGCGTACTGTCATAGCTGTATATGACGATCCATCTCGCAGACTTGTGAACTGTTGTTAGCTATGTTGTTAGCCCGCGCGCGGCATAAGTCTGAGCTAGACTCGTGAGACTGGGCAGTTGAACTGGAGACGATTAGATTTGACACGGCACGGCGCAGCGCTATTTAGTACAGGCGTACCGTTGCATATTTACACAAGACCTTATTTGAAATTATTGGAGTTGCGATAGTTGAGCAAGCATCCGTAGATACCTACGAACAATTTGGTTGTTGTTGGCAGATGTAGAAATTACCCGTCCATCGCTGGCTCCAATCAGCACCGGTATATCTTCGT
This sequence comes from Pheosia gnoma, assembly GCA_905404115.1. NCBI lineage: Eukaryota > Metazoa > Arthropoda > Insecta > Lepidoptera > Notodontidae > Pheosia > Pheosia gnoma. The sequence goes on along the minus strand of FR989894.1, from coordinate 3,757,592 downwards.
ACCTTATGTACCCACTCTCCGCGGCGGCCCTGAACTCGGATCGTTTCGATCTGCGCCTGCGGTTCCAAACAACAGATATGGAGCAAATCGCACTGCTCGCGTTCGTCGGTCAGAGCGGGAGGCACGATTCCCGCAGTCAGCATTTGGCGTTGACTTTCGTGAAAGGATATGTTATGCTGACTTGGAATATGGGCAGCGGTAAGTACTGAATCTGCTGTTTCTATAGAATAACTTCATTATTATCTTCATGATCATCTTATTGCTGTCCACTTCTGATCGTGGTTGGCAGATCCTAATGCTTAACTAGTGTAACGAAAGCCTATTCCAGGGCATATTTATTATCCTGCAGCTTAAAATCATGACCTTATACATCATAATTCCTATCGCTTCTAACCTTTTCATCATAATGGCCCTAGATCACTTTTGTGGCCCGCTGCATACCTTTTATTTACATTACCTTCCCTCGTCATATCGAGCCTATTGTCTCCTTTAGTTTTCCTATCGACCCAACTGTAAAACTAGTTCGTCCATAGGTCCCCGGCGCGTGTTCACATCCCGTGCTCTGAGCCCGCGCCGCGGCGGCCACGCGGTGCGCGTGTGGCGGCGCGGCCGCTCCGCCGGGCTCAGTGTGGACGGCAGACACAACGTGTCCGGCAACGCGCCTGCACAACACAATAAAATGACCCTTATGCCGTACATTTTTATTGGTAAGAAATATCTGATAGAACCTAACTACTCTTACAAGGTCTGTGCCTAATTTGCTATTAGGCACAAAACTTCGTGAACGAACAGAACGTTACTCTCCTAGTAACATCACATCCAAACCAAGGCACTTCGTGGAGAAGTTAACCAAGTCCCGGCTCATCCAATGCGTTAAGGCCTTGTAAGCCGTATTGTTTTTCTGGCAATATAATCTGTATTCTACAAATTCGTAAAAACCTTGTAAATTTCTTCACTAGTCGTATCCAGACAGGCCAGCCATACATATGCGCTGCCTCGCCCCAGCGCTATCCTCTGTCAATTACCTGAGTCAGTCTCGCGAAACCGGTATCGGCGTGGCCGATAACATTCCAGGTTTTACTTTTAGGAGGCAACCCATCTCAAGATTTTCGCGATCTTCCCCACGATTTGCCGCTACACAGCGGATGGCGCGGCTGCGTCTGGGAGATAGGCGGGCAGGCGGTGGGCGCCGGCTCGCGGCCCGCCGGCGGCCGCGGCGTTGGCCAGTGCGGGGTGGCGCAGTGCACGGCCAAGTCTTGCAATGCACCTAGAGGCGTTTGTATACACTCACCGGCTACTTACGGGTATGTTTTCCTATTATTTTATCTTAGTTATATTCGGTGAATAGGCTAATAGAATAAGCTAGACTTTAGTTAGGAACCTTTTGAGATTTTGGGGAGAATAAGTAAATGGTAGGAGTGCCAATTGCATTTCGCTTATAGATTTCCACACTGAAAATCCAAATACCTAATTGAACTGACCAAGGCAATTATACTGAATGTGTCATATTAGGTGTATCTGCACCGAGGGTTGGTTCGGGGCCACATGCTCCAGCTCCCACAACCCGTGCGATCAATCGCGCTCCCGGTGTCGGGGCCAGTGTGCCATCACCACTGACAGCGACACGCAGTGCGACTGCCCATACGGGAAGACTGGGATCTACTGTGAACAAGGTATGCGACCCCGCCAGATTTGTTCGACGTCATTTGTTTCAATAACCTACCTTATCTATTTAGCTAGATCTTAGAGGCCAGATGGTAATCGCTCCGTATAAATATTGGTAACTAACCATATCAGGGTAGACTGCGAAGCCCAACCCAATACTAAATCGAATTGGGGAAAAGACTAAATAGAAAAAGATTTGACTGCTGTTTTTCAGCAAATGCTACACGAGACGGAGTCAGGCAAATTATTTATTTCTTAAAAAGAGCATCCATTTACCCAGAAAATGTATCGTTATCTGCAACAACTTTTCTCAAATTATCAGGGGTCGGCGCAAAATTAATATGAGTATAGGTAATGCGCCTAAAGGACTCTAGAGAGTGTATGGGCCCAAACTGTGGAACATGGTCGTGTTTAAAGTGTTGTAAAGGATCCTCAACTCTTCAGATTTATTCCCCACGGATGTCCTCTTCACGGGTACTCGATCGTTCCTGAGTCTCCACCAGCGGTTGATATCGAGCGTCAGTCTCTCCCTTGAAATGGAGATTAAACCAACTAAAGAGCGCGGTCTCCTAATATTCGCTGACACACCGCATTTCTACACGGTTCTATCGATGCAGGGCGGTCTGCTGGAATATCGTTGGACTGGTGAGTAATTAAACCTAAGAATAGCATAAAGGCTCAAGTGGTTGGCCGCATTGAATCGCGCTGAACCGATGCGGCCGTTGGGCCAGAATCTGGTGGATGCGAGTGGCGGAAAACTGTGATAGAGGATGTGTGTGGAAGTCTTTGGGAGGTTATGTCCAGCAGTCAACGCCTTCAGGCTGATGGATTCGTGGATGGAGTACAAATAAACTTGTATGGTACTCCTATCACCCATGCCACTGTATTCATAACAACGTTTCATCTATCAGCCATAATTATCAGGCTAAAAAAATAAAAAAGAAATACGAACAGATAAACATCCAAACCTTGCCGATTACATTCAGTTTAAAGACCCTGCTCCAAATTAAGATTATCCAAAGGTCAGACCTAGTTAATTTATCCTAAGAAGGTTACGACCTCACAGACGTCTGACACGAGAAGTGCATGCTTTTGTCTCATACAATAATATTGCAGATCGTTTATCCGGCGTGACGTCACTGGTCCGGAGCGGCGTGGTGGTTTCCATGTCGCAGTGGCACAGTGTGAAGGCGGGTCGGTACGGCAGCCGCCTCTACGTGTGGATCGACGGTGCGCTCAGTGCGGAGTCGATGCTTGCACACGCCTATCCTCACACTGCGAGCAATGCTTCTATACTGCTTGGTGAGTTTCTGTCTCTCTTACACCTAGGATGTCGAACGACTGCATCGCATCTGCCAGATTACAGCTGGAAAGGTACGACGGACGAACTGCAAAAATTATATCTATAATCACTTCTTGTTCCGCGTATATACAGAGCCGGTGCCATGAAATGTGCAATGAAAGAATAAGCCGTGTTCTGCACTTTTTCAGTTGGGCCTCGACTTCAAGCAACTTGCATTTTTTTAGTTTTTGAGGATTCCACGTGTCATTAGATTCAAAGCCTGAACTTCCAGCTATTGCAAGAGATAAGATCAAGCTTGGCTAGTGATTACACAATAGTTTATTTTTCAGGAGGTGCTAAAGACCTATCGACGTTACCTTTTGACGCTATGTCGGGCCCTCCGGAGTCGTATACCGGTTGCATCAGAAATCTACATGTCAACAATATTCTGTTGCCTTTGGAGAAACAAAATATTCAAGGTGAGAACTATTTGTATTTCCTATGATCGGCTCTACCTATAATTTCAGACTAGGAAGAATTACGTTAACATCGAACGCACGAATTCGGCCGTAGAGGCTTATACAAAATAAGTGAATTGACTTCGTCTGATTTCATAGATGGTCAAAACGTAGCGGACTGCGATGGAACTCCATGCGGTGGTGAAGCGTGCGGGGGTGGGGCTTGCATCGTGGAGAACGGACTCGCGACATGCGCGTGCGCGGAGGGCGCGGGGGCGGGCGCGGGGGTGCGCTGCCGCAGGCGCGCGGGCGCCGCGTGCTCGCCTGCAGCGTGCGTGCCACCTCGCGGCCGGTGCAGGGACCACGCTTGCGTCTGTTCCACTGGCTATGCTGGCCCCGACTGCGAGAAAAGTACGTTTACTTACTACCCGGTTTTATACAATGTAATCAGTAATAAACCAAGACGAATCCAGAAAAGACACCTTCGAGCACTAGCCTTTAAGCGAAAGAAAATTACTCTAAGTCAGTTTTCAACGATAATAAAATAAATTACATTTATTTTTAGTTTGACTTCATGATCCTGAAAGCTAGTAGAGCCCCCCCTGCCGCATTACTTCATCGTTACTGCTATGTGTAGGGATGAATCGGAATCAAATACCCTACCAACATTTAATTTTCAATGATTATTTCTAGAGATCAACATAACTATTCCGCATTTCAACGGTCACTCGCTGCTCTCCCTCGGCGGCGGCGGTCGGCCGCGGCCCGCCAGCCGCGCGGGCCCGCAGCGCCTCCCCCCTACATTGACGAACCTCTCCTACCTCACTATCAATTTCACCACCGCTGAACCTGACGGCCTTCTCTTATGGATGGTATTGGTGAGCTGATCTATACTACTTAAAGAAATGTGTCAACACGCTTGTAAAGTGGCTCCTAGTGGCGGCACCGCTTTTAGGTTCGTAATGCAGCTAATAAAACATGTTTGCTTTTTATTTTACATTAAAGTTTTTACTTCACATTTATTTTTAATCTTAGAAAAAAACAGTACAGTAGAATAAGTACTTTTCGCCTAGTATGATCCTAAATATGTTGTCCACAGGATAGCGATTACATAGGAATTGGACTTGAAAACGGTTACCTCAAGTTAGTGTGGTCACTTCACCTTACTAACTCTACCGAAGGTTCACATTCAAAAAATCGTGGTGTCTACCACCTCCCAGAAGCTTCTAGAACATTGTCTAGACCGCTGCCCCATGCAGGCTACCTGGCCGACGCCGATTGGCACACCTTAGTTTTGAAGCTACATAAGAACAATGTTACCTTGACTGTGGATAAAGTACTGGCGTATGTCGAGGAACCGGGCTTACGGCGCGAACTTGATTATGAAGACGTAGATTTGTATATAGGTAAGCCATAAGTGTCTATCTACTTTATAGCGGTTGCAACGAGCACGCATTCGGACTAATATAGGAATTCCCTTTTACATCCTCCATTTACAATCGAATAAATTAATCAATGAACCAACCAACCATTGTAAATCTACCTATAAGTATTATTATAAACCTGTATCTGGGCTTACACAAACAATCTTTGATACCGACCCACCATTAAAGACTTTGCCTACCGCTATTCGTCCAACATGAACTTACTCCCTTATTGTTAGGCATCCCTGATTAAACAAATGACATGGATTTAGTATTAAGTATTGAACTCTCAGCTAGGGTTGGCAAAAAAAACCAGTAATTTAAAATACGTGTTACAAACAAAAAATAAGAGAACATGCGTGTTAGTGTTTTTACCATAAATAAAAATAAAGCATTCGTTTCAAATAGTGTTTTTTATACATCGTTTAAAAAACTGTTTAAAATCACCCTGTCCGTCATATATACATACATACATATGAGGGTAATTTTTCAAACAAAACAGGTGGTGTAACTGATGAAGACAATGCATCGGCCAAGAGAATGTTTCCCCACAACTTCCAAGGATGCATCGACCACATATCGACGAGGGAGAACTCCTACATCACGAACTACACAGAAGTGTACAGCGAGAACGTCAAGTCGTGCCAACTGTTCCCCCCGACATAACCAACTGTACAACTAGGCTAATTAGGTAAGTGTGCAAATACTCATAGTACAAAATCTTTCTAGTCTTCTACGTATCACTGTACAATTAATTTAAATTTAAGTAACATAAAAGTTGTCTAGATATTTCTGAAAATGTTGTAGATACTTTTAACGATAGGTTACATGGCCCATAGTTTTGTAACCTGTTTTGTAGAAAGAAAATTAAACATTTAATGTACACAAAATATAGTTTTATTGATATATTTATGTTTAATAAATTGTATACATAACATCATCAAATATTATATTAAAACATATACATTTTCGTTATACGTTACTTATTCAAACACAAATACAATATGAGATGTTATCCCCGTTAAACATTAATTTAAAAACGTTTAGTCTCAACACAATGCAGTAACTTCAATAGGCATACATGTTCAGCATCTAAACATGCTTTAACACGAAGCTCATGACATCTGATTTATTTACAATCCATTATTAAAGCATATACATTTATAAAAAGTCATAGAATTCATTAGGCCTATTTACAAGTGGAATAAAGTTGGAATGCTTGACCGTACATAGTACACAATTTAGCTTGCAATCGGTGTATTTTACAACGGTATGAACTCACTTAGGAACATTGATTCCTTCACTTGATAAAATATATTTTGATATAATTTCTAAAAAATAAATAGTATATTAAGCGATAAATAATAAATAATTATTAATTGCACATCTTCGTTACTATAAAATTTTCGAAAATTAAATAGTATATAACAGGAATAAGCTGTGCTTACCATTTCAAATATGCCGTACGGAAATAGGCACGAAGTGAATCTCTTGTCTACCACAAAAATATTAACAATTTAGTTCTTTGAAGTTGAAAAGTACACGTAAGTACTCTGAGGAATGTTTCGGACAATAATCATAAATGTACTATAGAATGAATAGAAAAAGCGAATCACAGTACAAGTAAATATTACATATTTACGATACGCCTATGGGTTCGGCATTGTATCCCAACCATAAATCATGATAAATAAATATACATCAACATACATGGTCGCCTCGACACTGACGGTATAGTTAAAGTAGAATGCAATTAAGCCTACGTAACAATGACAATATTCAATGTTATTGTATTACATGTATACGATACCTTCACAAAACAACATTGAAACTCCGTAATAAACATACTAAGAAACATCAAAGTTTAAAACCCCATACAATGCTTTATTTATTCTAGTTTACTGATTATAAATGATACTTAAATTCATTTTCGCTTAGCTACGATGAAATTTGTATATTAAAATTATATTTATAGATGAAAATCAAAACAATAAATTTTCCTAATAATGTTATTTAAAGTAACAAACACCAGTATGGGAATTACATTCTTTATGAAATATCATGTTTGGAACATAATTTCCTATATTTGAATTCCAGTCCTTACTTTTATACCGGGTGGTAACAATCTCAATAATTCGTAATCTCTAAATTTATAAACAAATTAATCTATATTATAATGTCATCAATAAAAAGTCATGTTCTATGAATAAAAACAACATATTATTTTATGTATTTATCGCCAGTACAATATAATTAGGTACATCGATATTATCAAATAAGCATTCGGAGTATATAAAATCGGATTGTTTGCTGTTTCACGACCGCTTTGTCGTGGTTCTATGCCATTCATATTACACTACACGCAACTCTTTGACACGCGCGGCTGTCGGAAGCCGCGGCCGGCGCTGGGTCCGTGTCGATATGAACAGCATGGCCGCAGGTAATCATCATCAAGGTAAGTTCATTCATTTCTAAACAAAGCATTTACTTGTAAAATCAGTCTCATTCGCATAAGGAAGTGATCACAGCACACACACTGGAAACTCGTTGCAGAGCGAGGGACCACGTCCCTCTTAACAGAAGTTCAATTATAATAGAGCACCTCGTTCGCTAATCTCTTACAATTAAAACCGAGAGAGTCGTGCAACAGATCGTTCGACAGTTTTCAATTTAAAAAAATATCATACGCATGAAACCGTATAAAAGAGTCTGAAGAAGCTGCAGAGACTATAGCAGATGAACGCGCCGTATCGCCGTCGAAACAAAAAGAACACGTTCAATAAATACGGTAAGTAAATAAATACAAACAATAAGTTACAAGCGTAGACTAGATTATGAAAATTTGTGAAAGTTTAGATACAACACGGGAGACGCGACGGAACACGAGCCTCGCTCGCTCGTTGGTAAAAAAACGTACTCTTCAAACGGTGACGTCACGCTTATGCATGCAGTGTATACCCGGAACGGTTCGGTCGTGTCGGGCGCTAGAGGCGGGCCAGCGCGCGCGGGCGCGCCGCCGCCAGCGCGCGTCACGGCCGCGGCTCCACCAGCCGCTGCAGCAGCACCGCCACGGCCACGGCCAGCAGCAGGAAGCCGGCCGCCATGGCCAGCGCCACGTGGCGCGGCTGCAGCGCGCGCGCGGCCCGCACGCGCCGCACGCGCGGCGCCGGCGCGGCCGCCGGCACGGCCAGCCGCGCCGCCGCCGACCACGCGCCCGCCAGCCCGCCGCGCACCGCGCACACGCGCACCAGGTACTCGCCGCCCGCCTCCAGCTCCTCCAGCTGGAACTGCGTCGCGCCGCCCGCGTACACCTGCGCATCACACACACACACACCATGTTGTCTCGGTCATTCACATTTATAAAACCTTTGGTGCAAGCGGGACGGGAGATATAGCGGACTGCAAAAAAGATGCCGCTGGAGCCGCAGGTTGTCCGCCGTTTGACGGCGAGGGGGCGTGTCTCACCTGTTTGAAGACGGCGTCCTTGCCGCGCGCGCACTGCAACACGTACTCGGCGTCGTCCAGCGCGTCCCACGCCACGAGCGCGGCGCGCGGCGCGGGCAGCTGCAGCGCGGGCGGGCGCAGCGCGGGCGGCGGCGCGGCCGCCGTGCTCGCCAGCAGCGGCTCCGACCACGGGCCGCGCCCGCCGCGCTCGTCGGTCGCGCGTATCCGAAACGCGTACTCGGTGGCCTCGCGCAGCTTCTTCACCTTGCAGGAGCGCGCCGGGCCGCGGTACACGGGCCGGAAGTCGCGGCCGTCGGGCGCCCGCATCTCCACGCAGTAGTGCGCGCCCTCACCACCCGCCGCCGGCCAGTCGAGCCGCAGCTGGTTGTGCGCGGCCTGCGCGCGCAGCGGCGGCGGCGGCGGTGGTAGCGGCCGCGTGGTCACGCGCGCCTCGTCCGACCACTCGCCCAGCCCGAGCTCGTTGAGGGCCGCCACGCGCACGCGGTACGCGGTGTCCGGCGCGAGTCCCTCCACCAGCCGCTCGGGCGCGGGCCCGTCCGTGTCGAAGGCGGCGTCGCCGACCTCCACGCGGTAGCGCAGCAGCTCGGCGCCGTGGCAGGCGGGCGCGCGCCAGTGCAGGCGCAGGCTGTCGGCGGCGGCCTCGTGGCGCAGGCCGGCGGGCGCGGCGGGCGGCGCGCGCGGCGTCAGCACGTCCCGCACGCCCGACCACGCGCCGCGCCCGGCCGCGTTCGTCGCGCACACCCGGAAGAAGTACGGCGAGAAGGGCGTCAGGCGGCCGACCAGGTAGCTCGTCTCGACTCCGCGGTACACCTCCGCGAACGCATCATCCACGTTCGTCGCGCTCATCTCGAGACGATAGTCCAGGATCGGTGCGCCGTTGTCGGGTGGGGCCGCCCAGGCCAGGCGCGCGGCGCGCGGGCCCTCGAGGCTGGCGATGGGCGCGGAGGGCGCGTCGGGCGGCGCGGCGGCCGCGCGGAACAGCAGCGGGGGCGACGCGGGGCCGGCGCCCACACGGTTGCAGGCGGTCACCCAGGCGCGGTACTCGCGGCCGGGCGTCAGGTCGCGCACGACGCACTCGGTGTCGCAGCCGCGGTAGGCGAGCCGCGCGGCGCCACCGGGCTCGGCGTCGGAGTCAGCCAGCTCGACGCGGTACTCGGTGAGCGGCGCGCCGCCCACGCAGTCGGGCGGCTGCCAGCGCAGCGCCAGCAGCGTGGCGCGCGGCTCGGCGACGGGAGCGGGCGCGGCGCAGGCGGCGGGGCAGGCGGGATCGGTGGTGACGGTCTCGGGCGCGGACCAGGCGCCGTCGCCGACGCGGTTGGCGCAGCGCACGCGCGCGCGGTAGGGCGTGCCGGGCTGCAGGCGGTCGCAGTGCGCCTCGCGCTCGGGCCCGCGATACGCCGGCCGGTAGCCGTCGCCACCGTCCAGCTCCAGCGTGTAGCAGTCGGGCGCGGCGCCGCCGTCGTCGGCGGGCGGGTCCCAGCGCAGACGGAAGGCGCGCGCGTGCACGCGGCCGCGCGGCGTGGGCCGGCCGGGCGCGCCGGGCCGCTCGGCTGCGGTGCGGTACGTCACCTCGGCGGACCAGGGGCCCTGCCCGTCGGCGGTCTCGCAGCGAAGTCGGAAGCGGTAATCGGAGGCGCGTCGGAGGCCCGCGCACCGGTACTCGCACTCGGCGCCGGTGTGGACGGGCAGGAAGCCGTGGCCCCCCGCGAGGTCGTCCATCTGCAGCGTGAACTCCTCGTCGGCGCGGCGCTCCCAGGCGAGCACGAGCGCGTCGGCGGCGGCGGCCAGCAGGGCGGGCGGCGCGGGCGCGGGCGGCGGCGCGCCGGCGGTCCAGGCCGCGGTCTCGTCGCTCCACTCGCCCTGGCCGCACTCGTTGACGCCGGCGACGCGGAAGCGGTAGCGCGTCTGCGGGCGCAGGTTGCCGACGGTGTGCTGGCGCGTGCGCGGGCGCGTGAGCTCGGCGAACCCGTCGCCGGCGTCCATCTCCAGCACGTAGTAAAGCAGGCGCGCGCCGCGGTCGGCGGCGGCGGGCCAGCGCAGCAGCAGCGAGGTGCGCGCGCGCTGCGTGACGCGCGGCGCGGCGGGCGGCGCGGGCGGCGCGGCAGGCGCAAGGAACGTGGCCTCCTCGCTCGCCGCGCCGGTCAGCGACCCCGCGCGGATCTGCAGGCACACCGAGTACTCGCACCCCGGCCGCAGGTCCCGCACCCTGAGCGACGACCAAACGTTTTACATAGTTTTTTTGTTAAAATTACCGATATCTCAGGAAGGGTAAAATACCTGCAGCCTATGTTTTGTCGAATCTCGTTATACAGCTGCGTATTCTTATTTATTACATTTCTTAACATTGGGACTTTACATTCTAACAAGAAGCGGATGCGCGGGAGTGTGATGATCTGATACTGACCGGCAGGAGAGCGAGGGGCCGCTGTAGATGGCCTTGTACCGGCCGCGGTCGCCCAGCAGCAGGTCGTAAGTAAGCTCCACATTAGGAAGTGTGAGCCTCTCGGGCAGCGGTGAATTCCATTGTACTAATGCACTGGTTGGTGTAATGTCGCTAACCTGGTAGTGAAATAACAACAATCAGCATTTCTCACTATACAGGATTTGTGGTAATAACAGACAATTTTTTTGTCAGTTTCATATTTAAAAACTAGTTACCCAAATGAATAAAGGCTGCCGGGTACAATATTTTTCAAAAATCTAATGATGCAGTTGTAATAATAATATGGCTGGAGGGACACACCAACTCTACAGTCCCACACTAGCAACACTTGTATTATGGGTACTGTACAATGGACTGGGGGGGAACCCAGTATATAATACTTATATAGATATTAAAAAACCATGTATGTTGGGTACAAACATTCAGGATCATCACACAAGGTTTGGTCCCAACCAGGATTCGAACCAGGGACCCTCGTCGCAGAAGGCAGGGTCACTACCAACTGAGCTAATCAGGTCGTTGTCAGTTTTTGTCTTCATTAAAATCCGTATCGAGAGTCCTTTATAGCATTTTTCGATATTCCCTATAGTTCACGCCCACTTGAAAATTTCACCTGTATATCCAAAATTTTTACTCACATTTGCCCATAAATTTAGTACTTTGGAACATTTATTTTTAAAAAGGATTCAGTAAGATGGTTTTGTTAACTATTGTAAAAGCAATACCCTGAACTAGATTTTATTAGGAATAACTGTGTAATCTGAAACTGACGTAAATAATCGTCTGACGATAATTAAATATTCAAACTTGTCTTAAAAGTAGTGTAATAATATCTGAGAATGAAATGTATACCTGTGGTGTACGTGTGGCTGACAGCAAGTCAAGCACTTTCTGCGTGTCGTTATCGTCGTCGCCCTGCACGGAGGCGCCGGCCGACGAGCCCTCGCCCTCCGACCACGCGCCCGAGGATGCGCCGCCGCTGCCGCCGTCGCGGCCGTTTAGCTCTTTACGCGGCGATAAAGATGGCGTGCTCGCTCCAGAGTTGACGTCTGTAGGACATTGATATATTATTACAATAAATATAACTTAAAGCCCGGCGCCCACTTGTGCAATGGCACGGCAAGGGATATTTAGGGGAGGATTTGTGACATTATATTACGACACTGCTGTCAGTGTACACTTATTTCTCAGGGATGATAAAGTTGAATCCTTTGCTGTACTATCTAGCAGTGGGCAGCAGGCCCAAATAAATAAAAATTTCATACACAAATTTAGGAGGAGCATATACCTATGTAGTGTACAGTTACCTACCTAAAATGAGGATGCAATCGGAATTACTTAATTATAATAAATACGTTTTCCAAAATAATTTAACATTTTTATTTGAATGACCAGACAAGTAATTCTATATTAACCATATTAACTTTATTGATCAAATTGTATGATTATAATACCAATAACATAAATGCTCACCTATACCATTATTTCTGTTAGTGTTTTTGCGATCCAGCTTTTGCTTGAGTTTAGAGTACACTCTCTGTGTTCGCTCATCCTTTTGGTAAACAGGCGGGGGTGGGGAATGTTGCATGTGGTGTTGGGGTACATGGTGGAAGTGCGCCGGATAACCCGCACCATAAAAATGTTGAGGACCCCCCGAACCATTTGTTGGGCCCTGGAACAATATCACAAAGTTTAATATAGTATATACATAATAAAACTCTGCCTAGTAAACTCAAACAGTAAAGTCAGATTACAGGAGAGAGGTTACTTTGGGTTTTAATACAATTAAATTTTAAACTAGGCAATTCTAGGTTGATTAAAGACACCAACAACCATATGGTTGCAACGGTAACATATAAACACAACATTAAGGAATGATATATAGCTGAGCCCCCACATCAAAGAATGCAAAGATATGATACCATTTACTACAAATTATTTTCAAATACCTACCTACTATATACCTACTTATCCATGATAATATTATGATATGATACATACGTTTATGTTTAAATAACTACCACGATCAGAGAATAAACATACTGACCTTTATTTGGTTTTCTTTGACAGAATGATCGCTTTTTGGGTCAGATTTACTCATTTTTCTCGAATAATTTACCACTTATTATAATATTTCATTTGGATCAGTAGTCGTCACGTCACTGCCACGTATCGCGAACCGTCAACTCCGCGATAACACTCGGCTTACGGCTACACGCGACCCGCCACCGGTATAACACGGGTACGATAAGATTAATACACAATAACACTAAAGTCTACACAATCAATAGCTCACTGCAAACCGTCGGTTAATACGATACGCCTGTGCACAAAATTAAAATCGAATGTTGAAATTTTACAAATATAACGAACATCGTCACAACTGGAACAGATTCAACTCACTGGTAAATTTGTTTGCACAGCCGGTACAATACAGCGCTTAGTACCTACCTATTTTATAATATGCAAAGAAAAATGTAAGTCGCTAGATCCGAAGACCTTTTATCGTATAATTACTGTACTCCGTGCTTTTTACTCAAACAAAATCACGAAAACGAACCAATAAAGTGCCAATAAACCGAAGAGTATATAATCACTACGTTTTACAAATACAAATAAACAAACAAACAATGATAATGATAGATCTGTGCGAGTGAATGATGCTATCGAGTATCGATGGTTCATTCAGTTCAGTCCATAGACTACTACTTTTATTTTTTACTCTTTAGGCATGTTGTAATCACTTAGTCAGTCGTTCGTTGATTAGGTTCATCTTATATAAGTAGTAGTAGTTTAATTCGTCCAGTAGGACAGGCGAAGGAATCAATCCATACTGCCAATTCTGACGTTGTCAATGTCATGGGTATTTTCTTGATCAAATTTACTTGCAGGTATACAATTTAAATATAAAGGCACAAGTGCCAAATCTTGAATAATTATTTTCTTTAATGACTAATTTCTTCAAAGCTTGTTGTTTTTTAAAAGATAAATAATTTTCTATTGTAGGATTAGATTTGAAGTTCAAATAAACAGACTTACATTTACTAACTGCCTGTGTACAGGCTTGATTCCACCAAGGTAAACATAACTTCCTTTTGGGTCTATTGTGAATCTGAGACACTGGATTAAAGATTTTATTAGCAGTATTTGCTTCAGATACACTTTCTAACAAAATTTTATATAATATGTCATAACACATTTCTGGATTAGATAAATCAAAATTGCTGCTATGTAGTTTTAAACTTACCACATGTTGATATTTCTGCCAATCAACACACTTATAATTTGGACGGAAATAATTAGCATTAACATAGCTGTTGTTATTTATATTTACAGGATTGCATAAAAGAGTAGTGACTGCAGGAAGATGATAACTACAAAATGAGTCATCATGCACATGCCAATTACATCTTAAGGCTAACAAGGGTGAAACAATAGTAAGGTCTAATGCATTTGGCTGCCATGTATGGGAACCAACAGTTGTTGCAGAACCATCATTCAGCAAGCACAGATGATTATCATTTATTACATCTAAGAGAGTAGTGCCACGCAAATCCGTGGATGTGCAGCCCCACATAGTGTGATGTGCATTAAAATCACCAGCTAGTATCAATGGCTGTGGAACAGACTTTATTAAATTGTCAAGCTGTGTATAATTGAAATTAGAAGGAGAAGCAGATGTAGGACTGTAAAAACTAACTATAGACAAAGTTTCATTATTTATAAATATTTGAATGGCTATATTTTGTAGAGAACTATCTGAATAAGTTTGTATCTTTTTATAATTAATATAATTTCTAATTAGTAAAGCAACACCATTATGTTTAGATCCAATATCTAATCTTTCTATTTTATATCCTTTGATATTTATAGTTTTTGATGATTGTAACCAAGTTTCGGAGATTATAGCTATATGTATATCATTTTCGTATAAATAATGTGAAAAGACATGTTTATGACTAAGCAAACTCTGAGCATTCCATTGAACTATATTGAGCTTATCCATTTTTATTAGTTGTACTCTTTTTACTAGTATTAAAATTATCCAGCAATATTGATTTAATAGTCTCAGATGTAATGGGACTGTCTGTTTTAGATTTTTGTGAGCTAATTTTAACAATGGTGGATATTATTAAATTAAGAATACGATCTGATTGTAAAAACTGTGTTATGTGATGGTCAGATTTAGTTTTGGTAAGGTCAGGGAAATTTGTGTTATTGAATAGATCAACATACTTCTTTTGTTTGTATTTATTATTGTTTTTTTCTATTTCTTCCTTTCGTTTAGGGCACTCTGCTGAAATGGATATGTGATTGCCATTGCAATGCACACATACGGCATCTTTGGCTGCTTTTTGACATTCTTTGTAATGATGATCCTCTCCACAGATCGAACACTTTTGTTTGTTTTTACAGTACTTGCCAATATGTCCATAGCGCAGGCATCGCAGGCACTGACTAACAGGTGGAATATATACGCTTACCTCGAAATACCAGCTATTTATATCGACGCTATCAGGAAGTGTAGGACAGGAAAAGGTAATCGCCACCGTCTGCGTGGGTAATAAAATTGGATTGCCATCGTCATCGCGTCCACGGCGCATCAGGCGACGCACGGACACTACATCTTTGGAGCTGGAAATGCCGGTATATATATTAGAATTAGACATATATGTGGGAACACCGCGTATTACCCCTGTAATTTCCGTGAGTGTAGCAGGTATTGTCGCTTTTAACTCCAGGTCTTTTTGCACCTTAACATTATTCAAAGCCATGTTTGCAAGACCAGGCCGCTCAAAGATTGCCCCAACCTTGAACCTATTAATTCGTTTAAAGCGCTTAATTCCTTTATGATGGCGCTTCAGGACCGCGCCTAACGCCATCAAATCTCGGTCCCCAATGGGTTTCGACACCTCGGTACTTTCATAAATGACAATATATTCAAAATTTCCGCCGTCCTCAGGGTATTGTCGAGAATAATTGTCAACTTTAAAAGGTTTAAATTTATCTACTCCCGAGTCATCATCAGATTCCGAAGACTGCGATGACGGGGGAAGATCCCCATCCGCCTTTCTTTTTTTCCGCTTCGCCGTCATTCCGGCCACAGCAAGGCCCCTTTAAATTCGCTCACTTTATATTTATAATACAAAACAATTTTTTTGTTCAAAAAACGCGCCCTCTTGGTTTAAAGGTTTCCCGCCTTTTTTCTCATCTTATATAATAGAAATCAATTTATATAATAGAACCATAGACTGAACTTTAGCGTATGCGATTGAGACAGCGATAGTTTATGACATTATTTTTAGATTGCTGTTCTAAATTATAAGTTTTAAAAAGCGGATTATTC
Organism: Pheosia gnoma; assembly: GCA_905404115.1. NCBI lineage: Eukaryota > Metazoa > Arthropoda > Insecta > Lepidoptera > Notodontidae > Pheosia > Pheosia gnoma. The sequence goes on along the minus strand of FR989894.1, from coordinate 3,741,508 downwards.
GTAGTCCATGGCCTTGTTTCTTCTACGAAGGTAGGAATACGAATGGCAAACTCACGGAAATTCTACCGCACTGCGAGTAAAAAATCTTTTGGGGAAATTAAGAATCCAGATATTTCGGAGTCTTGGTTTATTTTAAAACCTGCATTAAAAAATTATTAGAAGGGGATAAAGGTAAAAAAAATACTCCGACAACTTCGTTAAGTCTAAGTCTTTTACCTACCGCTATCTTAATTTTGTATGCTATTCACTATTACTATTAAGTACTTAGGTATACGACAAAATCGGAATACAAGTAGGTATTTGTATTATCTATATAATTTCGGGTTGAGAATATATTTTTCAACGATTTCAAATATAATTAATAAAATTTCAACTTTTGTAATAACGATTTACGATTTACCTATGGCCTTGTAGCGCCATTCTCAACCTCCGTAAGATACACAGATGGCGCTCCAAACGATATTCAGAAATATGACGATTTTTCATAAAATTCTGAAACGCGCCATGAGATGTTTCGAAACACGTAACATATATACAAGATCCCGACAAAAACCGTTGGGGCATACCATCCGTCTGGCTGGAAGTTCTTCTCTTTTCCGCTAAAACGTGGTACATCCATACAGTGAACTGCAGGAAATTCGAAGGGTTGGTATGTACCAAGGTACTATTATATAATGTACCGAGCGAGAAGGCTGTAAATTGGAAGCTCAGCAATTGCATCGAGCGAAAGTTAGTCAGGGTACCTACTTAGGGCCACTTACAAACCTACCTACGTAACGACAACGCAATGATTGGTGGTTTTGAGATTAGCTAGGGTAACTATTAGAAAGCAGATTAAATTATATGTTCACCGACTTCTATGCTGATTAAATTAAAAACACCTAGTAGGAAATAATCATGTCCGTATGTGTCATATATAATTGTAATACATCAAGCTGCTGATATTGGTTGAGTGCACAAATGAAGCTAAAACAGAAAGAAAAAAAAAACTTACGTAATGGTGCGGCGGTTGGTGGTGGGGCGGTTGGTGATGTGGCGGTGGCTGGTGATGCGGCGGCTGATGATGCGGCGCATGGTGCGGGTGCGGCTGCGCGTGCGGGTGCACCAGGTAGTGACGCATGCTCTCGTCCATCACCGGAGGCATCATTGGTGGCATCATCGTGCCCGATGTCACCACTGGCATACCGCCTAGAAATGAAAACAACTTATTTGATATCATACTCGAAGAGCCTGGCATCAAGCATCGTCAATCAACTACAGGCCAAAAACAACTACTAAAATTCCTCGGTCATGTGATGTTAATGCGGAAAAACGACCCCATAGAGCGTCGGCAAATTTCAAGGCCGCGCGAAAGGTAACTCATGGGATGGGTCACCTAAATCAAATTTCAAAAATACATAAATAACAATAACATAAACGCGATAAAATCCGAAAAATTAGATTGATTTCAATCTTGTAATAGCATGTGATAAGATAGTAGGAATGAAGATAGGCATCAATGAATTATCTAGGTTCTTACCGTGTACTTTTATACACAATAACATTTCATTGTATACATGTTTACATTAATGTTTGATAAGACGTTAGTGTACTTGTTGTTGTGTTATATATATACAACATGATGGTTGATTTTTTGAAATTTTCTCCTTCACGAATAGCAGAATAACTATTAAAACATGGGAAAATCCACAAAAAAATAATAATATAGATCAGCCTTTTTCTCATACATTTGATTGTGAGACGGTATGAAATTCGCTAAGACAGCTAGTAGTACCTAGAATTACAATTATACTTATGGTTTCAATATTTATTTATTTTTGTTGTCATTTGGGTGCGCTTGCGCATGCTGTGGTGTCGCGTTGAGTCCGTCACGGGCGGACTGCTTGGTTTATTTTGACAACAACGCCGCCCGGCCGTTACGGTCCGTAACTCCGTAACTCTGTGGTTATCAATGAATTCGTCATGAGCGCTCTAGAAATCGTTTTTTTTAAGAATAGTATTTTTTTGTAACCATCGCTATATTATTGGCGACAATTTCTTGTTGGGTATGCCAGCCCCACTAGATGACTGCCAACAAATTAATTAATACCTGTAATGGCTTACACCAACGTTAATATGTTGTTATAAGCCATCGCTCGCTATGCCAAGTTTCAATAATATCAGCAGTGGATTTTGAAATAGTTATTGGGTTATCCCACGGGAACCCAGGATAAAGTATTCTATTTTTTACTATCACCAGACCAAGATTCATCATAGTAGTTAAAAAAATCCAAAACAAGATCCCTAAGAGAAGCCTTAGTGAAGACATCTCGCAATAGTAGCAATGCAACGTCACCGCAAGGTGTTGAGCAATGGTGTTCGCTAGGAATCCCACAAGAACCTTGAAGCCCTTTGTTTCGGCTCGCAGTAAAAGTTTTTCCACTTTTAATTCGCCACGGTTACTAACTTTGTTCTGACGCAACCGCTAATTTGAATGTGGTTGTTTGGCTTCTATTTTTAGACTTGCCATTCTTTATTTTAAACAACAGTGGATACCTAGGTAGGTACAATATAACAAAGGCATCCTTATAAGGGCGAAAAAAAGGTTTTGTAGCTTTTTGTTCTCGCAAAAATAAAGAAGAATATAATGAAAAATATTATCGCCCCTAATTACCTATGAATAGATTTTCTAATGTATAATATAAAAATTATGCAGGTCTTAGATACCTAGCAATTAAAAAAAAACAATAAAATGCACACTACCACTGCAAGTATTTTAGTATCTAGTGGTAACAGGGCAATAAAAAATATCTAAAACCATAAAAACCTGAATGCTAAATATTTATGTACCTGCTTAAGTTTAATTACCGACCAATATATCGAAAATGTTAAGGACCTATCGCGGCTTATAAGTAGTTCGGATTTGATAGCTAACTACCAATAGAAGCTAGTTAAGTATTAATTTCTATTCGTATGAAAAGTTATGAACATTTGTCCTACAAGTTAATAAGAGATACCTTGGCGGACATAAGAATATAGATAACCTTTACTTACTTACTCTCACACTATTTTTGCACACGAGCTATAGAATAGTGTTATTGTTAAAAACAAGTAAAAAGGTAAATTTAAAAAATCCTCAAACCGACCGCTTAAAAGTGGGCTTTATAAAAACTGAAATGAAAAAAAAACCAGTCCAGTAGTCAACATTCGGTCTAGATTTTTAATGGGTTAAACTACTGACTGATTTTCTAAATTAACTTTTTACGCAGACGGGATTTTTGTTTTTTTTTTTAATTTTATTCATCTGTTCATTCATGTTTCACGTTACGTCATAAGACCTATTATGCGATTATAATATAATAACTTTAACAGCTGATACATAAGTCCTAATTGACACTGGAAAAAGTTGTTACGGACAGATGACACCATATTTTCAAATAAAGAATAGAAAAAATAACAAGAAACAATTACAAGAGTTGGTCATGAATCAACCGTTGATTGAGCACATAATGTCCGCTAAGCTCAGTTTAACCTACAGTTGATCGGACCGTGGCGCAGCTCGGCGTCTAACGTATGGACAAGTGACCGTCATGTGAACCCTTCACGCGTGCCATCTGAACCCTTCACGCTTCGGTGATCATTATATTGAGTCACTGATCCCGGCCGATGTCATAGATCGTATTTAATCAGTTGAACAATAAAACGTTGGAGGCCTTTAGGGTACCTACTATTTTTATTATAACGTATATATATTTTCTCCACACTTTAGGAACAGAACAAAATTTAACGTTTGTTTTATCTCTTGTACTTAGTCAGAGACTGTACTTACTTACGGCGCAAGCTATGTTGTACTGTTGCCGGAAAACAACTTAAAAATGCGCAATACATTTGGGTCTATTTGGCGGTAGGTAGGCCAAATTGCTGGTATAGTTTTAGAAGACAGCTAAGCTTGACTTCACTTACCGTATTCAGGCAGCACGGTGCACATGTGTGCGTGCTGGGGATGCTGTGCCGGGTGCGGGCACATCTCCTGCGGCACGTAGTATTGCTCGGGAGGGTAGTACTCTCCATAGTAGCCGTCGCCGGGGCCGCTGCCGCCGCCGCCCCCCTCCGCGACGCCCACGCCTACCATCGCGGACTCTAGCAAAGCATGGCACGCACGCGCCCGCGCCGCATCCGCTGCGCACACGCACACGACACACGCGATTCAGTCTGAAAATAAAGAAGATACGTCTTCATGTTTGCAACAAGTAGCGAGATTTGTTTTAATTTCACCATGACTGACACAGAATCGTGACTGAGATGAAACAAGCAGATTGCTATCTACAGTCTGTTACAGAATGTTTTCTCTACCGTTTCTTATGTTATGGAATCTACTTTCCTATGGCATATATTAAACCTCCTACGTCATAGAAAATTATACTTGTTACGACGTAGACTTCCACGCACTTGCCTAATTGCTTTTCCTTTAATAAAATACGAAACTTATAAAGTAAGTAAAGTACCCTACACAAAAGGCCACACGACAACAACGACTTTGTAAGCGATTGTAAAATATGTTCAACGTTTAAATACAATTTTACGTGCTCGGCTTGTTGATAAAGCTAGATGATACGAATATAAATAGCTTCATATTTCCAAAGTTGTTTCTCTCGAGTGGCATGCATTAGTGCTGCTTGTTGCACCAAGCGCATCGTAACGTCGATATCGACACATCCGTGTGAGCACGTCGCGTCGTCGTGTCGTGACCGTATTTGCCTTTTAAATGGGGTGCTGTCACGGCACCTCACGAGTTCTGCGTGGATGAGCCCGCAATCTGTGTCAGTGACTGTGCTACCAGCGAAGCTCCTTGAAACTTGAAAGCGTCTGAAAAGTGTTTATAGCTAGTTTCAAAAACGTGACCGATATGTTAACATTGGCAATATTTGCTTTAAGTTATCTAGGTGACATTACATTTTACCCACGTCGCAAGTTTTTCATCGCAGTGTATAATATAGTCAGGTATATTTTTGTTTAACGATGAGCGATGTGTTTAACAAGCCTTTAATCTAAGAGAAACTTAGATGCTTTGTCCTGAGAAATTTCGCGTCTATTGCTTTCAAATGGATCACACAAAATTAAATAAGTAGTTACAATAGATTTACGTATTTTGTTTTTAATGACTATGTAAGTATCGTATGATACATATTAAACTAGATTCCTATAAAAAACGAACAACATGTACGCTCAATAATCTATTTGTTATACAATTTCATTTATGTTATTGTTTATTAAGGTTTTTGTGTAAATTCATGAATGAACAGCTCACTGGGCATGTGCTGAATGAGCCTGATTCATGTACATACATACAACAATATGTAGGGTTGTGGACTCGTTCATGAACAAGGGCAATGTGATCGCTTCCACATCAATTTAAATTCATTATATTTTCACAATTTTTATTAAGACTAATAATAATTGTGGCAATACAATGACAATTCCATTAAATAAATATGGCTGCTGAAGTCTTCATAAACTTAGACAAGATAACAAAGATTCTGGCTACCTGAGGTGACAGGCAAAAAACGAAATAACAGTCACCAAATACATTTATCGCGAGCATAGACATGGTTCTCAGTATGTTTAAGTGTTCTATGCCTGAGGCCTTTCAGGGATAGGAACCATCCTATTAATTATCAATCGTTATCAATGTTTGGATTATACGATCAATAGATATCATGAAAGTAGAATAGCCTTATGTTTATAAATATCAGAATGATACCTAAGCACTTCGTTATCATGAAATTTGGTAGTCTTTTATGGCAGTTTACAGGTACTACCTTCTATGAAAGCATCTATCATAGCTATAAATGCAAAAGTAAAAACTAATTATTATATTGATATAATATAAGCTCCACTTCAGTTTACATCCTATTAGCCAAGATCAAAAGAAATCAATTAAATTGCAAAAGGAAGGTGAAAGCCCTCAACATTAACAGGATTTTTTCGTAATGATATCTATTTCTGGAATTATACCTATTCAAGATGGCAAAGAAAAATATTTTGTTAAGAACGTACTTCCTCGCTGTGGCAAAATAACTGCGGACAGATGATTAAATGATACGGGACATTTATTTATTATCGCCCGCAGCTGTACAACATAGACATCAACAGCTATTTGTGTCATAATGACCGTATAATAGAAACCTTTACATTTCCGTTGAAAAATTAAACGTTATATAACTTGTATGCGCCTTCTCTATCGACAGGTGGGTACTTGCCTATTCTTAGTAATCTGTCAGACACATTGCTTTTACAAGCTAAACCAGCTAAACATTGAGGCTAATTGCTAAACACTACATGACTCATTCATATTTCATTGTTAGCTACCTGCTCAGGTAAATGTCCCGATGAGGAAATGTCAAGCGAAATACAATGTTTGGTATTTCCCTTTTATAATATCAAATTGTGGTTTGTGTGTACATGTCGGTTGATTAGATTGAGATGATAAAACGTACCCACGTTTGATCGAGGACGCCACTCGTAGAATCGTCCAAAAGGGTACTTCAATATATTAGAGGACGGCACTAACAAAGGACACAACAGTTGGTTATATTTAGAACAATGCCCCATATTGTGCTTGCGTTTTTCTATCCACACAGACAATGTGGTGATGAGCAATCGTCGCGTGACGTCATCTATAAATTCCCATTTATATTTTGCGCGGTAGTTGGATACAAGACATGACTGTGAAACAAATCGCGGTCAATATATCTCGGTGGGTCTCACGCACAGCCAGCCAAGTATAAATACGGGCGTTTGTTTACGTAGGATAAAAATGTGCTTATTAGTTAGCTTATTTACAATTTGACACATTGCATTGCATTTTGATGCATGTCCTGAATATGATAGTACGTCTTCATGTTACCGAATATCTAATAACGTCAGGGGAATTCCCCTAACATGCTGATGATAGCCTTTGATCTATGTAGAGGTACCTACACACACCTAGATATCACTACAATATCTTCACAATTGTTAACGATTGACGTGTTAACATGAAGCCATGAACATTGTCCGATACAGAAGCTGATTCAATGCATTCTCTAGTAATTTCATAAGTACGAACGCGATTTGCGAACCAAACCGTAGCTAAGACATTCGTTCCTTTGCCTAAATATTATTGCGCCATCGACTTCCTAGAGCCTAGAGGCGGTCTGTCTGCTTCTTATAAAATTGAAATTGTAATATTTTCTGGTGATTGATCGTAAAAAAGCATTTTCAAAAATTGAATCTTATCTATTAATTAAAAAAAAACTACTGGTACTATTTATAAGCAAAGTAGTGTAATTGTGAATCGTTACAAAACAAATGCGTCGCCAATTGATGTCCCGGGTGGCTCCCTGAATTCTTAAGTTGTCTATCTATTGCTCTCGATCTTCTTCAATTGAATAAATGCGAGGAGGTGCTGGTACAGCTATTAACGCCGGGTCCTACGTGCGTTGTTATGTAAATCGGGTGCCTGCAGATGAGCAGTCGGCCACGTTAGAAGCGCTCGCAGGGTCACGGCCGACTGTACGTGAGATGCCCTCAGCCCTCGCCTGCTATATATAATAATAATAATAATACCAGGCCTTTTTAATTTCCCACTGTTGTGCACGGGCCTCCCCTCAATGCGAGTGGGATTAGGCCATAGTCCACCACGCTGGCCCAGTGCGGGTTGGCGGACTTCACACATCTTTCGAGGGGTTCTTTCAGACATGCAGGCTTCCTCACGATGTTTTCCTCCACCGTTTAGCAAGTGATAATCGTGGTTTAAAATGAGATTCGCACATAAAATCCAGAAATCTCAGAGGTGCGACCCGGTTTGAACCTGCGATCCTCGTTACCGAGGCAAGCGTTCTATCAACTTGGTTATCACTGCTTCACGTGATAGCCAACCTACTATACGTACGTCCTAACTCTCTATTATTAGGTAGGTTAGCACCTATTCTTGGGCATGTCTAATTACGCGTAATAGCAACATCAATTACGAATCCTGATTACCGCATGACGGCAACAGATTCTCGCCTCTCATTGCAGAATTGGCAGCCTTTATCGGCAATGTTAAGCACGTAAGCAATTTGTGAATGCAGGTACCGTTCATTTCGCGTTAGCTCATTGCCAATTTGGCGAATACGTTTTTATGATTTTCCTATCGGTATGTGGGTAATTGAAACGAAGCGTAATCTCGCCGCTGACGCACGTGCACTCACGTTGCCTATCGATCCAACAACAATTATAATTTACGATGAAAACCAGCTCCGCCAATGAAACAGCACGCAGATTTTTCCTCATCACATACCTTAGTCAAAATATACTTGATTAGTTTTTTCATAATCTTAAAGGAATAATAAATTTAATTTATAGCGTTATAGCGTTAGCGATAGCGTTTTTCTGCATCTAGTAACTCATCTTTCAATTCAATTTATTACGCACATATGTAATTTGTTAATACCTATATTCCCAACGCTTCGGATTAGCTCCGAATTTCGTTATTTTACTAGATACCTACCTTTCGCCATAATATATTTCAAAACCCAAACTAGAGGTATCGCCAATCTTTCTACAGACGTACAAGGGCGACGATTAAATCAGTTACGCATTGTACCCAGATTGCAAAACCGGAACACTACCGTAAATATATTGATAGTTACTTGCTTGTTCAATTATAGTACGCCCCTGTGAATCACTGAAGAATCATTGCACATATTATGATGAAAATAGCTCTTGATTGAAAATGTTGGCCGACCCGTCATTCTTTCCATATACCTGCCAGCGAATTTACAGAAAGAAATAATCTCCAAATATGGTTATGATATTAACCGAGAAATCCAGTACACAGGCCAGGCCACAAAGGACAGTTGAACACCGTCCGGTGGAATTCCCGAATATTGCGGAGTGCAAAAGGAAGATGTGCGTCTCGCCGGAGTTCCGAGACGTTCCGAGAATTAATTTACATAGCAAATGCGGCCTGAGCTCGGTAGCGAGAATTCGATGTTATGATTGATCTACCCATCGGCCATTCGAACGGCTCGGTTAGTCAAGGACACAAGATGGATTCAACATTTTGCGTCTCTTTAGATTAACGAACTTTGATGTAGCTTGAGGCGCTGGGGGATAGGAGTTACCCGACAGTAGCCATTGCTATTTTCTTGTCGTCAGGTCGGTTATTAAGCACAATTAGCTAGTGATAATACGTGTCTATCCACGGACCCTTCCTTAAGACCATTTCCAAAATTATGTATATGTAGGTATACATTTTTTTTAGTCTAACCATAGCCTATTTTATAGTGAAACTGCGCTTAAATTGTCCAGTATTTTTCCGCGATGCTTGAACAAACAGACACACAGACAAGTACTCTAAAACGTTTTTTTTTTATTCTAAGACGTCCAACTCACCTATTACTTTTTTTTTTAATATATTTAGTATGCCGACATATCCCAATTACAGTTTTTAATAGTTCCTATACCAAGATAACTAATTTGCTTTCTGCTTGTACTGTTAATTCTTGGAATGATCGTTTGAATACAACAATTACTTTCATCGTCATTACGCGTTAGCAGCAGACAGTAACGGTCATATATATTATCGTCTGTCACTCGGCGACATGTCATTGACGTGTCATCAATACATGCATTGTGGCTTGTAGTTAATTTTTCGCACAACCGAGTGCCTACACGTCGCCCCTCCCACACACACGGTGGCGTCACAACACAAAGCTTTAGAAATAGTAACTCTGTCCATATATTGTCAGGTAGAAAATCCATTCAACTTATTGAGAAAAAAGTTACGGTAAATGCTTTTGTAGATAACCATAATAGTTCGTCACCAACTTCACTAATAGGTTGTGCGGCTAACGATGTCATTGCCCGCGTTTGCGACGGATACGGTCATAAAGGAATTATAATAATTATATATAATAATAATATATCGCCAGACGAACCCGCACATGGGTGAATTACAAAGAGCTATTAAACAAAAGCATTGCAGCGGTAAGTGAATACTTTTGATCCAGGACTACTACGAGTATGAGGAGACTTATGCTTTTATAAGCCTTCGACATGTCTAGAGGCTCTTCAACGATTACCTAAAATAAAATTAATTAAAATCTAGATAAGCAACTCCAATATTCGGTTCACTTGTCATTATATCTAAATGATTGCAGAACGGTTCAAATATATCAATGAAAAGTCTAATGTTAGCGAATTTTGAGATGAAATTGTGTGGGCAGGCAGAGCCTTTGACGAAGAGTCCGCACGCCCACTAAGAAACGGCAGTGGGCGGGCGGTGGCAGCGCCCACGCACTGACACAAAGGTACACGCCCGCCTTTCATGAAAAATAATGTTACAGCTTTGCTTATTGAACCAACAGCCCATCAGATACACACACCTACGGGAAAACCGTCAAACTTCATTAATATAAATTGATTTTGTGTTCAATAATGTTTGTTGCTATAAGCGTCATGATTCTTTTGAAACATAAACACAGTTTGAACTTGCCATCCGTTAGGAATTGCCCGGACATGGTGCGACCGAAATTATTTAAGATTCCGAGGTTAATTTTAAGAAATGTTACTTCTTGAACCCCAATGAATTAGGGTCATTACGGCTTTAAAGCTTTGTACATCTAAGTCTCAATTTCCTGTAGAGGGAGACCATACCTCTGAGTCGTCTGTGAGGGAGACCTTCAACTAACAGACACATTGACAACATACTTCGACATGGATACGATAAGAAATTGAATAAATAAGAAATTACAAGCGGCTTTGAAAGGATCTCCATTCTAGTACTAACATCTATTATAATCGTGGCGCCGCTGACGAACGGTCGGGAGTAAAATTATATGCCGGAAATGGCGTACACTTGAACTGTGAATGGCCTATTCCTGGATCGAGGCCAATAAGACAACTCTGAGGCATGTTCATCGTAGCCACTATACAATGCACCACGTCTCGTAGCGTATCTCCAAATATACACTCGTCTCTGAACACAGATGCTAACGAGCGAAGGAGCGAAAATCCTGAGTACGAAAATGCAGTACCTTAAGTAGTGTCGCTTCTATATTTTGCGTCAAAGTCAAAGTTTATTTCGTATAGGCCTACGGGGGCAAATTGTATTTTTTTTCCGCGCACTAGCAATGCTGTCATCTAATGGTAAGTAATTATTTTTGTTTCAGGTCCACATGATTTTCAAAAGGTCATTAGAAGCGTGGTCTGTCATTCTTCACGGGTGGATATACCTTCAAGCGGGTTGTACCTACTTATAATCGCCTGTCCTCCAAGTACTAGGTATTACTTTTATTACTTCACATTTATTTTCTACACTTATTGTCCCCTATAATAAAAACGCATACGTGCAATATCCGCTACGATTTAATTATTAATATTAACTCTTTGTAACCTTTCGATGAACAATCATCAGGACAATTAATAAAAAAATATGTTTAACCATTTATGGCAATGGTAAATCAATGCCTACATGCCTGAAACTAATTAATAAAAATAAGGAACGATTCATGCTCGACGCCCTCGAAACGACAGCTATTTAAATTTACGATCGTTGGCATAGAGTTTCTCGGTATTGTGGCAGATTTTTACAAAGATCGATCAAGGTAGCCCTCGTCGTCATATGTTATAGGGACCTAATGATTCGAGGTTAGGGAGACGTTTCCATCAAAAATAAATACTTATGGGTGATAAGCAACATACATATGTTTTATACTTGCTTGCCGCTCAATAAAATGTTTAATAAGAAACTTATATACAGATTACAGGGTGATTATTTCAGGTGTATGGAATATTTTGTTAAATAATGATGAAGTATTAATCCATCCTGTATACCTATACTTACTACTAGGTCAAGGCCGTAGGCAGGAATTCATTTCAGGGGGGGGGGGGGGGGTCCTATTTATAAAACGGTGAGTTGTCTAAGGCATTTCTGTGGGGCTTCGAGCCCCCAAACACCCCCCTGTGCCATAGGTATTGTAACTAATTACATTGTACGACTCGCAGTAATGAGCATCACATCTGCTTTGACTAAATCCTAGACAGATCTATCACGATTATCAAGTAACATAAAAAAACGAAGCGCTGTATTTTATCCGTATCGAACTCCGACCTTCCTTTTCACGTCAGTCGGCAACAAAACCGTAGAGTCAGGGGTTTCTGCGAATTCTGTTAATATTTAAATTTGCTTAACAAAATGAACATAATGACGTACACACAGTTGTTTTAGCTGCGAACGAGGAAGGCGGTGACTCATGTGCCTGCAATTTAGAAGGCAAAGCTCGGGGGTCCCGTCGTCGCTTTGACGTCGGCCTTTGTTCATTTCTTGTATTACGCTTTTTAGACAAGGTTTCCTTATTCATTCTTAATTGTGAGGATCTTTTTGGGAGCACCTAAGTGCCCCAAAAATGAACCGAAGCCATCTACAAATGTAGTTTCAAGTCATTATAAGATATTTTTTTAAATAATGATGTAGGTATAAAAAAAATCAACCGATGACTCATTCAAAACCCCAATGAATTTTATCATATGTTGTATAGCATTATGCATATAGTAGTAATAATAGTAACGATGCTTATAGTTATAACGTGTAAGTACCTCGATGCTTGTAGGTACTATTCTAGGTTTATCTGAGAAAGTAATGTATATGTTTTAGTAATTTAGAAAGTAGAACAAAATTCTTAACCTGACGTTTATATTGTGTAATTCCCATAGTACTGTATCAAATGTCAAGAACTGTTCAACTTGATTTATGATATATACTATGATATATTTTGGCAGTGCTGCAGTGTTATGAATGGACCATAACACTGCAGCACTGCCAAAATAATACAAAAGAATACTTTTTCATACACGTGTTTTTAACCTAATTCTCACATAAAATAATACATAATTAAAAGTAACATATTACGTGGGTATATACAATCCGTTTACTGGTCTTGACTGTTTAACAACATCGTTTCATTCATGTATTCTGTAATGGCTACTACGTAATAAACTCTGCTCTGTAATGATAATAAACTGGTAAGATCCGTCTAATTATAGCGGGGAGCATTGATAACGCTTTGATAATGCAATAATGAATGAACTGCGTCCCGATTTCTCGTAGTGATGGGGCAGCTAAGCATATCAAACAATCTAAAAACACTTGCTACATAAATGTGAAGATAGGTTGTTCAGGTAAAATCCCTACTTGTTCTTATATAAAGAACACATACGGTGTATTCAATACCTTCGTGAAATTCTTAGTACATACCAGGTGTTGGGGTCTTTCGCAAAGCTCTTCGTGATTCATACTATTATTTCCTTATTTAGCAATTCAATCCATTGAAATCATCATCAACATCTATGCTTATATTTATTCATCAATAGTATCGTTACAAAATTCAGTTCGCTTTGATATGAGGCAGACAGGACAACACAATATGCACAAACTATACCAAGTGTGGGTATAAAATGCTGATGGTGCAACCACAGCTCGTGATTGGCTAGTTTAAAATGATAAAATTAAAAGTATCATAATAATTGGTGGTACTATGGGCAAAGACATCACGCCGGGAGAGGTCGTACATCGACCTCCGAATCGTTCGAGCACTAGAAGCCACGATTCGATCGGGGCGTGCGTCGAGTTGCGTCGCTCGGCATCATGTCTCGCCCCGGAGCTGTTCTGAATAACAATCAAGCTAATACTGTTCACACCAACATTGTCCACACATACATTACAATATGTATGTGCGCGTAACGGTCGTTTGCACAGAATCATTCCACATTTACTAACGTTTCAAGCGATCGATCGATGGAATACAACTACCTACCTGTTTACACTTATAATAAGACTGTAAGGGAGTCGTCTCTACATATATTTTTTTAATCCTAGAGCCCATTTCATGTCTGTCGGATACAGAGGCTGACACCGCCATTTTTGGAGTGTGTGTCGGGCTAAAAGTGCATCACCTTCACGGGCTAACTACTGGATGGATTTTGGTCGTTGGTCGAGTTTTTTAAACTTGTCACGATAATGGCGATGGATTGGCATGCAAGCTGCGAGCATTAGTTGCTAGTGGGCATATAATAACTACGAGATAGTAAAAAAACTACACGCATACGAAGCTGTCGGCACAGCTAGTCTTGACGTCACCATTTTTAATTAAAATAAAATATATTAGCAATAATAGACCGAAGATTAGTTATCAAGGTCGTCGAGCAGCATCCCAAACCGATCCGAGTCCGAGTTTATCCATATTTCCAATTTTAAGCGTCCTTGGCAAAAAAAATTAAGCGCCTTTTACGAGATGTTAGTCGGATGATCGGTTTTATAACATTGCATCTTTAAAATGCTTCGGATCCTCGACTTATCCTAGCTCTGAAAATAGTATAGTTTTTAGGTAGGCGTAAAGCGTACTTTTATTTCATTTATAAATTAACTAGCTGCGCCCCGCGGTGTTACCTGCGCAAAAAATCATGTCGATCCATTGCGCTATGAAAAATTGAAACAAATCTGTAAGCGGTGGCCGCAGGTCCGCCACACGCCGGGGTGAGAATAAAACGGCAAGGGGGAAGGTTAAATAAGAAACTTATATTAAAGGAAAATGTCACCATGCGGACATAAAAGTGACATAATTGACAAGGCGCAAAACAAAAGTTTACGAAAAAATATAAAACAGCTTCCAAGGAGATCGCGTTGTTAACAAAATCGGGATAAATTTAAATTAAACGGGAACCATACATTTTACCGGGATAAAAAGTAGCCTATGTGTTATTCCAGACTATAATCTATCTCTGTGGTAAATTTCATCTAAATCCGTTCAGCCGTTCGGGCGTGAAAGAGTAACAAACATCCATCCAAACTTTCACATTTATAATATTAGTATAGATAATTGCTGTGTAATCAACTTGAGACACTACGCTACATAAGAGTATGTAGTTAATCTTAGAAAAAAATGTTTACCACCCGTGTCTCGTACTCGTTATATACCTAATTCATATAAATAGGCATGTGCGTAGCCGGCATTTCTGTTCAACTTGTTTGCTGGGCACTAAGTACGCAATAAAAATATTAAAGTATCTATCTATAAGCAACAAAACGTCGTAAATAACTCGGATAATTTTAATTTACCACACTGATAACGTAAATGGAGCACGAACTATGCCGCATACATTATTTACAATGCGCACCATGGTATGCGCGCACGCAACCGCATAGGTGCTACCTACCAACACCAACCAGTGCAAACAAAATTTAATTAGTTTTACCAGGTATTTTTTAATGCATATTGCTGCGACAAGTTATGCAGACCGACTTTGTATCTACCTAGTATAAAATTTACAAAAAGATCAGTGCGTTTTACCGATTGCCGTGGTGTATATAGCGGTAACGGTCACAATGTTGAGAACTTTTCATAATATTTACATCTCGCTGTTAAAACTGATCGCGGATAACAGCCATGTGATGGCATGTACCTACACCCGAACGATAGGGTCATAAACATGAGGCCTTGACGCGCGCACCCACGCCTAGGTATAAAAAAGTTAAAATTCTATATAAATAAATATCGCCAGACGAACACACCAACTATACGGTCCCACATTAAGCAACGCTTGTATTATGGGTACCGTACAATAGACTGGGGGCGAACCTAGTATATATTAGTTATATAGATATTAAACATCCATGACTTGGGTACAAACATTCGTGCTCATCGCACAAAGTTTGTCCCTACTGGGATTTGAACCCGGGACTCTCGGCACAGAAAGCAGGGTCACTACCAACTACGCTAATCAGGCCGTCAAAATTTCAATTTTGCGCATTTATTTTCGATGCAAGATTTATACAAATATAGGCCGCATTGATGATGTTTGAATGGAATATATGAAAATTAAAAGCGAATTTTGTTTTTTTTTGACAGAAATTAGTAGCTACGTAAGTTATCTTTGGGCATTCTTTGGGTATGTGCGAAAGCGGTTGGCGATAGAACAAAATAAAATAAGCGTGAAAAAAGTGTTAGCGAAGGTTACAACGATATTCTTTTAGATGTAACAAGCAATATTAATAAAGGTATTCTATATCTTTTTAGTTACAATTTTTACATATAATCTTAATAAAAGATAATTAAATTCAACATTCCACGGCACCAATCAGCGTACGTGGCTCAAAGCGTCAGTTGGCGTGATAACCTCATTGTGACGTGACGGTCAATTAACAGCCCTTAATGGAGTCCATTCACGCGACAACTGTGAATGAAGTGTTCACGGGGAAATATTAATAAACAGCTGTTGTATGGCTTCATTGCCGAAGCATTCCACCATTCGGTATCACCATGGCGTGGGTGGCGGATAACAACGTTTACCCTATTACGAGCGCTTGAAGTTAAACAAAGAATAACTGCAAATACTATTACCGTTATTAATGTGTAGCGGTTGGAAATTATGCAATCCAATTTGTCTCGTAGTTTCGCGTGGAGAGAGGAGGTGCTGGAACCATGTAATAATAATAGTTCCTGAGAAACCCCTTCCAAAAACGATAACTTATGTCTGGACAAGGGATAAACAATCAAACAGCGTGCCCGCTCTACTAACAAATCGACTTATAATCAAATGGCAATAATAGTAAATTTCACTTGACAGAGTGAAACCGCGAGTCTTCGTTTCGCGGAGAATTGCATTTTATTTGGGGTCCCGTCACTCGTGATAGATAGTTTCTCGACTAACATCTTAGAGGAGTTCGGTGTTGCTGGCTTCTTTAATTATCGATCCAACTTGTTTTGGTTTATGATTGGAAAAGTTGACAAGCCGAGGGTCAGTGGTGGGTTCCCCTGTACCCATTTGGTTAACAATGGATTTCCGCCAAGTATCGCCTAGTTTTATCAATTATACTTGACAGAGTTACCAACACCTTGCTGATGAACAATTCCTTCCGGCTGAATAAGGGTGAAATAACCAAACTGGGAAATGGTACATTTTGCTAGTTATCTCATGCAACATCTGTTGAAAGTGACATTTTCTCCGCCACGACGATTGAGATTCGATTGCGTATTATGTTACTCAGCCTGACATTGGACCCAGGGTGTTCCGAGCCAAATGGTAGGTACGCACGCACTTACTATATTTTTTTTACTTTCCATTCAGTTACAGAAATTTAATGGCGACCACTAACAGTAGTAAGCTGTCACTAGATTATAGCTTAACTTTAATTTGGCTTTATTTGCGGGCGCGGTGCTCAAAGGCGCGCTGCGCACGCGCTGCGGTCTAGCTTGTAGAGCCAAACCGCATAGATAAAGTGCGGTCGGTATGTGATCTAGCTTTCGCACCTTCTCGTATGTGCTGGGCTAAATTGAAACCACTAATGGTCACTCTTACCCTAGATACAAATATTTAGGTGGAAAGATTGCATCATCTCGGCTCTACTAAATACGAGTCTATGACCGTATCGTCATTGGGTAAGCATGCTGTCACTGCCATTCTTTAATATGAAATCTGTAACTCGAGCACAATCTTTATTACGGTAGCGTAAGTGGCTTCCATTTTGTTCACACAACAGATTTCATACATAAGAATGATAGTGACAGCATGCTTTCTCGATGACGTACGATTATATTAGGAGATCCTGCTTACGCTACTGTTGTGTGAGTGGGACGTACACGCTAACTTTAATGTAGCGCTACGTAAAAAGTTTGTACTTAGGCCACACCAAAGTTTGTACTTTGGCGCATCATGGTGTCAACACTTAGCGGAATGATGATCTTCAATACAATAACGCGCGAACATGATAGTACATCGTAATTGTAAGCTGTCAGTTCGTTAAATATAGACCGGCGCAGGTGCGGTGCAGCTCCCACGCGAAAGTAGCCGTGGATTACACGTCACAACCCACCAGCGCCCGCACACTGCGCCGGCGCAGCGGCTCTCAACCAGGTACAGTTAGGGCAGCGCACCATCCTTTCGACCACATATAAATTAAACCTCCTTTGGTAGGCTGTAGTTAATTGAAATAGACACTGCACCATATTTACACCTTTATAACAAACGGCACTTAAAACTTGATAGAGAGACAGAGAAAGGGAATATATATCTCGACGTAGACAAATGATTCGTCAGAAATATATTTGCTATTCTAAAAAAAATTGAACATAATTTATTGTAGTAATCCAAATATGTTGCCTTACTAGATTCGCATAAGAGCACCAGTCTATTTTTTCTTAATCTGTTGAAAAAAAGTTCTAATGAGGAGAAATAAAAAAATCTTCTCTAGCTTTTGTTTTTTTTCGCTCTCAAAACATCTTCCTTTGTTGTGTACCACTGGGTATGGGGAGGGGGTAATTACATCTAACATTAGCGGCCGGGGCCCATTCCACACGCATAGTTCTTCTCTTCTAATGTTAGTTGTTACGAACGTGAGTAAAGGCTGGGTTTCAATTCCCATGTCGCGAACACAAATAATAATCATACAGTAATTGCATGTTTCGCGCTTTAAACTTTATGGCTGACGTGAATCATAAAGTAATTTATAGCCATTTGCGTGTAACAATACAAATTATAACATTTGTAACAAGAGCGTCGGGGCCGGCCGCCCGCGCCGCGCGCCGCTACCGAGCAGCGCCGAGCCGCGCAACTGCGACGTGTGTACTACAGCTCATAAAAAAAAAAAATACAACCGAATTGAGAAATCCTCCCTTTTGAAGTCGGTTTAAAATGAGCAAAGATGTCGACTGCCAAATTCATACCCACAATTAGGCATACGCAGCGCCGCCATCTTCGCTCAGTTCATGTTATACCCGGTTTTTTTTTAATTTAATATTATTTGTGTTCAGTGGGTAGGTATATCTACTTAAAGCCTTGAGCGAACAATAAGAGGGAAGTTATCTGCGCTAACTGCTCATTGTTATTTTTTCATAATATTTTGAATGACTGACTGAAATAGTTTAGTCTGAGTTTAAAACGGCTAGTACATCCGATACGTTATCTTATCTAGAATCATCTAACATGATATCTTGGATATAAAACATTCACGAATACTCAAGTTGAGTATTAAAAGTGACCATAGATAATTAAGATTCATTACGGTCTGCGGCAGCCGGACATAATGCCAATAAACCAGTTGAGGCGGAGCACCGAACTGGCCAACTAGTGTGATTTAAAACTACCTATAATATAGAGACAATTAATAGGGAACGTTGGCCAAAAACACCGGCAAGTATTTAGTAAATCATCACTTATTTACATTCATTCAATGGCCCAGCCGTCCAATTTCGGATGAACTTATTGCCAGAGTACGGTAATACCGTATTATTGCAGACAGAAACACATTTTGTGTTTAATGTTTCCTATGATCTATCAAAAAGTACCTACATGTGCGGCAATGTGTACCGATTTTCACACGGTTGGACGGCAATATGCAACATGGAATCATTATATTTAGTTCTAGCGTTGTTAGTATCACACGAGCCAACGCCGAGTTCATTCTGCACTCCGGTCGCCTGGCGTAATGTGCGAAGTTCCCTCATTGTTGCTTGCAGTTACACTCAGTGTGTTATCGATGGGACAACTATTTGAACCTATTAAGATGTCGTAACACGGAGTAACAAAACAGCGGAGCCGATATTATATTATTAAACTTTAAAAACACTATACATTGAAATAAAATTAACTTGAAGGATCGATAAGGATTTAAAAAAACCTTCGACCCAAAAAATAAACGAATTTAAAAACGCATCGGAGGCCAAAGTACGTGTTACGAAAAATTCCATCCTAGCGATCACGCACGATGAATTTTTAAATAATTTCATACTTTAACGAATTTATCCCCCCCACTTTCCGTCAAAATCACTTTTTATGACAAACCAAATTGTGTTTAATTTATGGCGCTCCTTATTTGTTGGTTTATAATTAATGAGCCGTTAATTTTGGTTTCAAAATAATTATTCCCATAACTTCCCCTATTTAAAGGGGACGTGCGCATTTAGGGAACAGTTCTTCGCACAGGTTGGCCCTATGGATCAATCACAAGTTTTCGTCATTATTTGAGGCGAGTGCTTCGGGGCGACAACCGCGGCGGTTGGCTCGCCGGCACCGACGCGGGCGCCGCCGCGGCGGGCGGTAGCGCGGGTTGCGCCATCATTATCTGCTCGAGATAAACCGCGCGCCCACTGGTTGCTAAATACGCTCTATTTACATAAAAAATCGATAAACTTGAATGAACTTATTACAAATGTACTTACTGCGATGTTGAAATTTAACTAACCTTTTTCTGTGATAATAAGTGACCTACCTACCTACCTAACAGTACCAACCATTGGCACCAATATTAGAAAGGTCCGTAATCTCCGATAGTATAGCCTCCGAGCGCCACAATTCTTAATCCTATTCTTTACCCAGGACGGTTGTACTTGATATTATTTTAAAATATCTAAGTTGAAAAAAAAATTTGAATGTTGTCTTTATAACCTACCGATTAACCTTTTTAAATATTTGTCATTCTTATTCTTACAGCTTATATTACGCACTTTTAAAATGTCTGCGTTATCCTTATATTCACAAAAGTTTTCATCCATTTAGAATGGCATTACTTAACAAAGCATTTTTTTTTTATAAACGTTTTTTTTTAAATTGCTATTGGATTCAAACTTCCTATGAATTTGGGGAATAATCTGTTACGCTAAGCTCTTTTGAAAATTTGTTAATTATAACAATAGGCATTACATTGTTAGATAGCACTTTACGTACTACACGTCCTATTTTAAACGTTTGACGTAAAAGCATGACGCAGAGAACTGCTTCAGTTCAGTACCTACCTACATTAAAATACCCATGAATCTAGATTTATGAAAATAACCTTATTTAGGTACTTACCTATATACCTCTCGATTATGTTTTATTCGTCATTGCTCTCGAAAAAATATGAGCTGTCATCGCAAAAGAACCATACATTACAACTTCATTGCTGAAAATAGTATTTAACGGGAAAAACAATCATGTTGTACTCGTATTGAACACTATAAAGTAGGTAGGTTACATCATAGGTTTCCTTGTATTTTCATTTATACTAGCTATCCCGGCGACTTCGTACCGCCTCAGAATCAAATGTGAATATTTCCTAAGATTTAATAGTTATTCTACTATTTAGGGCGGAGATAAGTTCATAAAATCAAAGATCAAAACAGTCGGCCCTCCCTTTCTTGAGTTTTAAATGGTATAACTAACACGACTTTGTAGACATATCATATTATTAAATCAAAAGCTTCTATCATTGACCATTGTTTAAATAATAATAACATGCAATGCAAGCTAACTGCCCTCAGAATAAAACAATCAAGAGACGATTCTGTAAATCCTTTCGGATCAAAACGAGTAGTTGCAACTTCAATACTTGCTATCCTCGTCATATTCCAGCTGCATTTATTGCGCTTTCATTATAATCAGCAACGAAGACGATTGCAGGACATGGAGACGGATGTACTGTACATTCGCGGGCCGCAGCATTCCACTCCGATGAATCGATATGTCAAGTTACGATAATTAACATAATGCTCTTTACATACTCGGCGCCAAGTTTGACCAACTACCAACGTTTGAGGTCGTTGGCGTCGGTAGTGTTTTGTAGTGTGGCACCACCTTTATGTGCAATGCACCTTATTATATTAGCAGGTAGATTAATATTTAAGACAGTATCTATTGTCACGGCTTACAATAAACATGCTTTACAGCAAATATCGTGTTTTACTGAATACCGACATTATATCTTATTAGTGGTATTTTCAATGATTTTTAAGATATTATGTAGGAAACAGGAATATGCGAGTTTCCTTGAAGTTGGCCAATATAATGTAACAGCTATTAAAAAGATCAAAACCAAAGACGCTTCCACGCGGCTTACAAGTTCACATTGAAATACATACCCAAAAACACGAAGAAATACCTAGGATGTGGAAGCTACGTCACAACCTTCGACGATAGGAACCAGCAGCGAATATGTATCAATCTCGCAGTTTGCGAGATCTCGTTAATTGCATTATCTAATGCCAATCCACATCCACATCCATCCAAACAAAGCTTTCTAGCTAGACCAGGGTAGACACAACATTGACTACAAGTTGGCCTGTGTTGGACGGACATGAATTGGCCGTTGTTCGGCCAAGTGTGTTAGCATAACAACGAATGTCGTGTATAATAAGGTGGGTGTGTGTGTATGTCACCTGTCGCGCTGTCGCTCGCGTGAACCCGGAAGTCTACGAGCTTCACTCGGATCAGTGGATCGAAACAACATACGTCATTTTATCCGTACACGTACGCCCTCACTTATTTAACTGAACCGTCCGATCTATGAGACAATAGGACACATACTACTTAAAGAGGTAATAGTCATCGTAAAACTGTGAATGTCATACTCGAATTTACAAAAGGCTAGTACTTACGCAAGTAACAGTAGCAAGTGCCCCCGTGTAAACAACTCGGCAAATACAATGTGACAAGTGTCCGGAATAGATTTCCATACATTTCCATGTTGCCTGCTTGTTACTTGCGTATGTCCTCTTATAAAATCGTCAACTATAAAATTCAGGACTTTGAAGGCAAGAATAATGGCAATTAATGACTTCATACTTCTACATGCGTTTTTACAAACCTATAAGCTAAAATTTATGGAGGAGACAAAGTCACGTGATTTGCTTGTCGACAACTACTTTTATGATTTCCATATTTCTTTGCGCATGCACCGATCTGCAATACTTATACATGTACAAACGCTTATTACATGTTTGTAGTATTTTGTATCTTGCCTAGGGGGTACGAACAGCATGAATCTATAAGTCCATTGTAAACATATTAACTGATACGCAAGAAATAAACTTATGACGTACTCAGTGAACCAAGCTAGACACAACAGACTTAACTGTTGTAAAGTAACTGGTGCTGGAATGAAGAGATCGATCACGATCCGAGTCTGAGAGCCGGGGAGCGCTGCATTGTTACATCACGCGCACTTTCTAACTGCCGACGACGCGCCATAGGATTTATATCGCTGTAGACTTTAATTAAAGCGCCTTGCGGAGTTGCGAACTGCGGATGAATTACATGATACGTACGGCCCGACCGAGGTGCGCACAATGGGGTTGAGCAACATCCTTCACTTTCCATTTCGTTTAAATAATGATAGGTATTCTTTCGTCTAACTATGCATCATCTTGCAAAACGAACCTACGACCATTACTAAGTATTACAAAACAACACCAAGAACAAAGACGCTCGGCGCGGTCTGCTCGAATCCTAAATACCTAACGCATCGAAGCACAATCAAGGATGACGCGTCGCTATCGGAATGCTGGTGTAGCATGCATGCAGCACACACAGAGCTCGATAACTGGACCGCGATGCGAGCAGAGAGGGCCTGCATCCGCGTGCAATTCCCCCGATACATCGGTGGAAAAATTCGCATTGCAACACGACACCACAGTCGAAAGACGAGAATGGCGGAAAGCGTGAAGGTAAAACGAAGCTCGGAAGCGATGCGAGTGTGTAAGATATAGAAAGCACTTTAGAAAGGAATCGAAGGTACGCCGTGACCCGCAGACGGCGAGGTGAGCGGCATGCGCCGCCGCGCGTTGCGACACCACGCGGAATCAACGGCCTTCGCTGTCAACCTTTTAATTGCTTACCTAGTTTTTAGCATACCTTGATTGCTCTCAGGCGCATGCCTATTTACCAGCAGATTATAGCATACACATTAACGTTTCATAATTCGCATTCAAAAGTTTAAATTATCAAACAAACGTACCTATACCTAGAATGAAGTATCCAAACAAATGCACAATTATCGTTTCACAATCTGTGTGATTTGTAAGCAATAATTGCCGACATTAATTCGTTGCGAACGAGAAGAAAATTTTAAACGAGGGATCGGTAATTGCGAGATGCCGTTACTGAAATGAAACGTTCGTAGAATTTCATTAGATTGTGCGGCCCATACGTTGCAAAGGCGATCTCCATCTCCAATCGGCGGCGCGGCGGCGTGGCCCCTCAATTGTCGAGAGCGCACGTCTCGCGTCTGCCCGGCGCGGGGCGGCGGCCCGTGGCCAGGGATTCAATGGCCTAGCCTATAATATAACTATATGCGCACAGCGCTGATAGTTTAAGCGATGAACTCAGCCACTAGGGTGATGTTATTTAGGCGTCACGCGAGCGAGGCCGCAGCGCCAGCTGACACTCAGCTGTTACGCTCATCAGCGGCAGCTTTTGTTTTAACAGACACACAAACCATCTCACAAAAGCTGGCGCTGCGATCAAGTCGCCCACATCAATGCAATTGGATTATGCATTAAAATTAAAACAATTTTTCTAAGTAGTTACAAGTATTAGTTCAAATTCATATTGTTTCGCAAATATATAATATGGGATATATTTTTGCCTTCAATTATGAAACTAAACACATCGACAAAATAGTAGCTGTGAAGGTTTGTAGCAAGATAAAATTCCTCGTTCTTGGAGTAAATTAGTTACAGTTGGACGTTAAAACAGTTGAATGGGATTTTCTTATAACAATTTATTTATTTATTTTTAAATAAATACATATTAAACAATGATGCGCGTTGGCAACAGGCATCAATCAGTCGATGATACCTACTAATAAACGATCGTTCATTCACCGAACGAGACTAATAAAATATGCAATGAAAGCTGGCGCCGACACCGCGTCGCGGTTTCATCAAATAATATAAAGATATATAAATTACACTCTTCACAATTATTCCTTTTTTGCGTTTACAAGAATTATTATAAATAACATCTTGGCTGATGCCGCAAAGAAATAAACTCCATATTAAGTATAATTTGAAAGTAGATGTTTGTGTGTCCGCTTTCCATAAAAAAAATAAGTACGTACCTATTGTTTTAAGCCTAAAAAGTGGCGATAAGGACGTACCGGATGAACACGGGGCCAGACGCCAGTGTGGAAATAAAATTAGCAAATGCTTCGGTCCATTGTTTCGGAAACAACGCAGGTCACGTACTGGACGCTAATGGAATTTACAGTGCACCGGAATAATGTCCCGACCACGAACTAATCTAAATAAAGAGCCGCGCACACGATCACGTACCCAGAAGCGAAACCCTGAGCCGTGTACCCATCAACGAATATATTTCAGGATCGTATCTTTTGATGACAATGCAATCTTGAAAATAGTTCCTAGCCCTCCTCTTTCTAGCTCTTACTATTTATATTTTTGTAGTATAGTCGACTTCTGATTTGGTTGATTACTAATATCACAGAGCGATCGCCATCGCCAACTTATGAAACTACCTAAGGGTTAAAAAATGTCCAGCTTCAAGTCAAGCTTCCATCTGCCCGTAACGACTATCAAAGATGATAAAATAACAACTGGGAACGCTTGCGTAATATCAGAATGTTTAGGCAATTTGGTCTCCCATTCGAGTTCTGACCGAGTTACGCACTGTTTTTTCAGGTGTATTTACCAACTAGGCTGCTCTTACACCCTGAATATGGTCAATAAAGTGCTAGACCATATCAAATTAACATGAGAATCAGAGTTTAATGTTGTTCAATTTAAGTGCAAACGACACTTCATCATCACCGAAATCTGAATTACCTACTAAAATGTAAGTATTACATACAAAGCGTATTTTCCTGGTAGATTACCAACACATTACATTAATTACTATACGATTATTGTATCATTTGGAATTACCAATGAATCAAATAAACAGATGACAACATAATACCTAATTAAGTGTTATTAATTTGTGTTACAAAGATAAGCCAAGTCTTGTATTGTAGTAACAAGTCTATAATCAAATGCAATTAATACACATGTTTCATATTCATTCTAAAACTACCCATAGATCTACTGGTGCTATTTATTAATGAACAATTATCACAATCTATGTCCCTGACACGTGGAACGCATATGTGGTTTATCTATGCCACACACGGCAAAATGCATATTATTATGCTATGGTAGGTATTCTTAAGACAAAGTTATTATTCTGATGTAATTATAAGTACCTCCTATTTGTTTGTAAAAAATATATTTTATCGCGGACTCAACCGATTATTATGTGAGCATATCACATGTGGTTAAAAATAATTAACTTTTTCCCATGGCTCCGCCCGCGCACATAGTCCACCACGCTGGCCCAGTGCGGGTTGGCTGATAGGATAGGAATAGAATAATTCTATTCTATTCCTATCCTATTCAGCCAACCCGCACTGGGCCAGCGTGGTGGACTATGGCCTAATGCCCCTCGCATTGAGGTAAGGCCCATGCCCAACAGTGGGACATTAAAGGGGCTGGTATTATCTATACTATAATCTATACTAATATTATAAATGTGAAAGTTTGGATGGATGTTTGTTACTCTTTCACGCCCGAACGGCTGAACGGATTTAGATGAAATTTACCACAGAGATAGATTATAGTCTGGAATAACACATAGGCTACTTTTTATCCCGGTAAAATGTATGGTTCCCGTTTAATTTAAATTTATCCCGATTTTGTTAACAACGCGATCTCCTTGGAAGCTGTTTTATATTTTTTCGTAAACTTTTGTTTTGCGCCTTGTCAATTATGTCACTTTTATGTCCGCATGGTGACATTTTCCTTTAATATAAGTTTCTTATTTAACCTTCCCCCTTGCCGTTTCATTCTCAACCCAGCGTGTGCCGCACCTGCGGCCATCGCTTACAAGTTGTTCTTCGGTCGGATCCGATGATTCGCACACCGCCACGTTCTGCAATGGTGAGAACGCGCATGATGGCATGTATGGAGCATGCACTGATGGAAACAGCGGATTTCAATCCACAACAAGGTACTCAGCAGCCAACTGATGTAAATAAAACGCAGATTGATGTAACGGTACCTGTCTTCGATCGCAACATTGTTATTGCGGGTGGCAGCACTTTCGTTGAGCGTCGAGAGACGTCGCCGCCACCACGTTCCTGTAATGCATCGAAGATTAGAAGGTCGACCTTGCCATCTATACTGGCGCGGAGGAAACGACTGGAATAGGAAGCTGCACGCAAAATGCACAGATACCAATGGAACTTATTGATAAGAAATCGGAAGCGGACTTGGCGGAATTGGACGAGAAATACAGTTCACGCGGTAACGATGGCACGGACGTGAAGAGGTGGTTAGAGCGCAACCAACAGGAACTACAAAACGTACAGTCAGCCCCCGAGTATGGTAATAAAACGGGCTAGCTGTGCTCGCCAGTGGAGACTGGCCCTGGCACCAATGATGATACAGTTCAGCCGTTAACGTGCGCACCGAAGGATTTCACCGCCATCTCTGCTGCTAACGACGGAGTGCTAACTTGAGTAGGATATGCACGACACTATTTATGGAGACCTGTTTGAATCTACCCAAGAGTTTAACATCACCCCTAAAGAATTCGCAATCGAGTCCTTGGCCGTGACAGGTATGCCACGCAGTAATGATGATGACGAACAATCTGTGGCCGTACTGGAACAAACGTCTATTATCGTCGACAGTAGGTGGCATGTGAACCTGCCATGGATGGAACAGTACTGCGAAATGCCTGTCAGCTACCAGAATGCACTGACACGGTTGAAAGGCATCGAGAGAAAGATGATCGCAAGTGTAGGATTTGCCGGCAAGTACACGAATAGGGCGAGTCATTTACTTGAAAACGATCATGCGAAGACAGTAGAGAACACACAAGCTGCCGCTCAGACGTGGCATTCACCACACTCACCCGTTGCTAACCCGAATAAATCAAAGCTACATCTGGTCTTTGACAGTGCTACAACGACTACAGGCCTAGAGGACCAGGAATGATTTGAGAATTCTAGGGAGAAGAGTTCCAGATAAGCCCGTAAGAGTACATGTGATGACCTCTTTGATTTTACTCATTAAGCATGCGCAATGGACGTCATTCAGTCAAGACATACTCTTGTCCCTGGTACCGGACAACAAGTGAATAGTCCAGATTGATGGCCACGTAGATTTCCCATCGGATTTGAAGATGCCCAGAATGGAAGACGAACCTGGCGCCCAAATGGCTCATCGCTAGAACCCTTTTCACCCACTGCGGCTTGGACCTATTCGGACCAACGGAGCACAGTTGACGTTTATCGCTCCCGTCAATCCACATTGGGGTGGGGCTCGGGAGAGGCTTATTGGTCAGAATCAACACTGGAACTCTAAAGCGTAAGGCGGCACGCGTCGCTCGAATCCATGTTGGTTTGGAGTGTTGAACCAGCACTAAAGTGGAGAATGTTAACGACGCGATCTCCTTGGAAGCTATTACATATTTTTTGTAGACTTTTGTTTTAGGCCTTGTAAATGTTGTCACTTTTATGTCCGCACGGTAACATTTTCTTTTAATATAATGTTCTTATTTAACCATCCCTCCCGCCGTTTTATTCTCACCCCGGCGTGTGGCGGACCTGCGGCCACCGCTTACAGATTTGTTTCAATTTTTCATAGCGCAATGGATCGACATGATTTTTGCGCGGGTAACACCGCGGGGCGCAGCTAGTTATATTATATATCCTATATTTTGGTTCTAATCTAAGCATAGGCTTCCTAATAGTAAAAACCCTTGACTTGTACAAACTGAACCACACCAGAATTCAGAGGAATTTGGATTTCGTGACGTGTATAGTGCATTGTGCAAAGTTTTATAGATATACCTAAGCATGGGAGATATTAATCCATCACGGGTATTAAGTATAATTGCAAAAGTATGTAATTCGTATTGTAGCGAGCTCGATAAGCACGCCAGCTGATTGTATCTTGTCGCCGATGCACAAGTAACGCCCGGACTTGTTTGTCGCATTGTGCGAGCTCCTGACAACATGGTCGTCGCATCATGCGCCCGCGCCGGTAACAATGACAAGTTTTTTAAACACCAGTCGTTTCAATAATCTGTCGGTACCTACTTACCGCGGTGCACGAGATGGCTAGGGCTCCTTGGTACGTACCTGCAAAAGTTAAAAACAATACGTGAGTCACACAGGTATTTAACACTGGCTTGATGTTTTTGTCGTGTTGCGTTAAAATAACAGCTTCCTTTCCTAATTAACAACTTCCACTTGACGATTAGATGTTTCTGATATTCAACATTGTTGTTGAATAATTTATAGCACTGTAATGTAGCTTTCTGTGATAGTATCACATACATGCATTTAAATACCACTTAATTTAGCCCCCACGCGGGAAGAATTTTATAGATGTTCACAATAATTACATTTATTACTAGTTTTGCCACAGGGTATTTCGAATCTATCTATTTTTAATGTCTGTATGGTTTTTCCCTCCAGATCTTGAATACCAATAAATTGTAAGATTACAATTACGTACTGACTATGATATAAGCACCCATACACACAGACATCATACATAATAATAATAAACACACATATGATAACAATATCTGTGAACTCCTTGAACGACTTTGGAAAATCCACTACAACATTTAGAGTTGTTTTCGAGCGCATTGGATATTCTTACCGAGAACTGGCTTCAGAGAAAAGGAAAATAAACAAATTATTTTATTTAAAAATAAAACAGTGTGAGTGAGAGATGGAATGTTTGAAGTGTTATTCACGCGCCGCGCTACTGATTTGATGTCGGCATAAATTATAGACACAAAACAGTGTCAAAATTGAACTTTACGGGTGTTGTACTGTGACTAATGGTATTCTATACCGTATCATAACAGAAGTAATATTAACAATAACCAGTAAAGTTAAATTGTGTTTGTTAAAATGTGTTTTAATCAGTGTTGGCAAAACAACAATTCAGTCTGCCTATCAGACGCATGACAGCGCATACTGTGTCTGTACATTACGTCAGGGACACAAATCTCGAGCATTACTCATACAAAATGACACTAGCTATGTCATATGGATGAATGAATAGAAAATACGGATACCTACAGATATGCCTTTCCCGCGTATTCAGAGAAATGTTTCGCCAAAATGATGGTGGGTGCATACTGAGTGTGTATCGAAACAGTGAGCTCGATACAAACCCTGATTTTAGTTTAATTTCCATTTTACAAGTTAACCCACTCGTAAGGAACTAATAAGTACATATCTACTGTGGAAACTTCTAACAGAAATATCGGATCATATCGGCGTCAATACTGCAGCGTGATTCAGAAAGGCTATACTAACCATTGAACCTGCGTATGTTTAGCGCATTAGTAATCATTATGTGAAGTCAGAATTTGTTCAAACGTTAGTATACCCTTCCTCAATCACCTGTCTAACAATTGAACGACGTTAGGATTAATTTAGCGAATTCCAAATTATTGTTTACATTGAAAATGTGCCCGTACAATAAATAAATGTACTGGTTCACAGTGCTACCTACTTAAACGAAATGCGACACTTCCGCCTAGTGTAAAGACGATATTTAAGATTTAATTGTAACTTCAGTAAGTCTCAGATGAAGAAATAATACAGACGCAGTGCCGCGAACAACATATTGAAGCCCAAAAAAACAAGTCAATTTGTGTAGAACTCGCGGATTCGCGTGAACATAATGGCGTAATTCACGTATAGGAACTGCGCCATAAGCTCAATCACTTTCAAATTACAGAAACCAGTTCTGCAACAACTTACTTGAAGTTTACACTAATTACGAATCTGATCGTGCCGAAGTTTATTAAGTATACTAAAGAAATAACGCCAATCAATAAACCCTAATTTATGAAAAGCTCTTAAGTTTCATCAGTAAATAAAATTAGAAATAGAAGTACCATTTGGAGAAACAGCACTAATGAACTTTTCTTTGCATGGCGTCATTAATTTCCAATAAAATGCCGGACGACATAACAGAGCTGATGCTTCCACAACTATTTAAAGACACAATTTATTTCTTCGTCTAAGGTTACGCCGAATAAATGCATTTGTATCTCCAAAAACATTTTCATGTTGGAGGAATATTTTCATGCTAGGAGTGTAGGTATCCTAGACTGGCTCTAGCCGTGGGTGCCCCGCCGCCGGGGGCCGCCCGCCCACCACCATCGATCGCAGCCTCCACCTCCCGGTCGCATCCCAGATGCACCACCTGTTACGTCTCACCCCCATCGAACGATTATTGCAACGATAATCATGCAATTATTCGTTAGCATATTCAGATAACGTCACTATATCTATTAATAAATCAATAAATTACTACTTATCTTATCACAATACTATAAAAATCAATTTTGTTTATATTTTATTCGTATCTGCGTGCCTATTATATAACTCTGTTTCAATCATTTCGTGTATTTCTATCCACTAATTAGTCGATAGAAATACGCGAGATCATTTAAACCGAGTAATACATATAATAGGGGCACTGTTACTAATTTAATGTGGTTTTTTTATTTCATAGTTGTGGCTGCAGTTTCATATCGCGGTCTTTTGCTTTGCGTGTATTCTTTATTTAGTTGACCCTTGTTGAATACCACCATGCAGTTTTATTAAAATCTATCCAATAGAGATGGTACATGACCAATGGAGACCATAATTTACCTATAGATATTTTAAAAAATCATACAGTTACTGAGACTGTCCCCTTTGATTATAGGTAAGGTACTTACCTATAGATTATGAAGGACCTATACAGTAGTAATGTGAAAATATTAAGATAGCATCGAAAGTCGACACAGCATGGAATTTTGCCAACAATTTCAACCGATTGTTTACCTTGATAAAGAATGTGGCCAGTGCAGTATAGGTTCACGTTCACGTTATCGTATCGATAACGACTATCATTACAGAATATGGGCAATCGGTTGCAATCGGTCGTACTACGACGAGGACGCCGACGCTCGTATATTGCGTAATGTGGATTGTTTGTAAGAGCGAGGTCATAGGGAAAACACTGGTGACGTATACTCTTTATAGCCACTCACCAATAAACATTGTTATCGGATTCGCTCAACACACTGATGTCTTCAATGCTCGGCCATCTAATTGCTTAAAAATACTTTTAATTTAAGATATTTCTAGCAAAACACAAACAAATCTATTGTTAGCGAAATAAAATGTAAGTCTAACAACAAAACATTTACCGTCGCATCGGTTAATCCTTACATTTATTTATTTATGTGACGGTAAACTTCTTACAAATTACTATCAATATTTATAAAAGAGTAAGTAACTGTGCTATGCCTATTCATAAAATAAATTTTAAGACCAATTGCACCCTGCGTTGGTGCATCAAAGTTGAATTGGCAAAAATGTATCCAGACCAATAAAATTTAAAGTTTCTCCTTACGTTCCAAATTGCTATTTGAAATATTGTCTAGGTAAAACTTTCGGATATCATTCATCGAAAAATTAGGGCACGGCTATAAATAACTGGAGAAAAGTCGAAATAGTGAGAACTAGATAAAACAAAGGTTTAGTTTTATTAATTTAGTTCCAACCAGCCGAAGATGTGGTCGCGCGTCCAATACAAACAGGATTTGATGTTTCTAGATATAATCGGTACAGTGAAGCGACGAGAGTCACTCGCATGGAGTACATGTTTTATATACTCTTTGGTGCATGTGGTGAAAGTGTCGTGCAGTGGTCCGTGCAGCATCAGAGCGTGCCAGAGAACATCTGGCAGTGTTTTTTTTTACAAGTTATTTCACGCAGGCTGTAATTTATCATCGCGATTATAAATACTCTGAAAGATAAAATCTGATTATTTATTTTGATTTTACAGTTTTATCCATCGTCATAATACGTTGCATCTACGTATCCTACATAGACAAGGCGTGTATTAAAAAAAAAACCTAAAATTGTGAAAAGTGCCATGAATAGCTTACATAACAAATTTCTGAGCAATCGTGATCATCAATGAGTTTCAATATACATAACAAAAAAAAACAAAGCACTTTCGTGTGATAGGTTGGAATGTCTAATTTTGGATCTGTTCAGATTTCACAACGCAATGAATTTCGCTCGCTCTTAGCCCGTAACGTTTCATTGGCATAAGTTTTCCCTCTACGTTCGTAGAAAGTTGTACCATTGTCTGTTTAACTATTTCGGTCGGTGCACACCTGTACATACATGCACATGGGTTCCTTAAGGAAAATCTAACATCATCTTGGTATGGATGGATGCGTTTTGTATATCTTCATAAAGAAAGCCCCAAGTTTATAATGTCGACTGTAAATCCTAGATCACTCGTCATAATGCGTTCACAATAAACAAACCGCGCCTGGCTTTACTACCGGTGCATGCGGTGAATTGTAAATAAATTCATGTTTCTCATTTACATGTTCATAATGTAAACAGAATTCATACAAATGCGCTTTGTTAAGTAAGTAGTCAATAAGTTTTTCATATTTATAATATTTTCTTGGAATTGGAATAGACCTCAAATAAAATTTACTAATTAATTGCAAAAGGTTCGCGTTACAACGTTTATTTTGAATGCTACTTGCGTACCTATTTTAAAAAAAGTGTCGACGCTAAATTAGTAGAAGTCGGCTCACTTCAAAGTGTAACGGTCAGAGCTGAGATTTGAACGAGCGACTTATTGGCGCTTATTTCAATTACAATAAGTACAATTATTCAAGCATTTCAAATAAACTAGCCTTATAACAACTTCGTGA
The DNA here is from genome assembly GCA_905404115.1 of Pheosia gnoma. Classification (NCBI taxonomy): domain Eukaryota; kingdom Metazoa; phylum Arthropoda; class Insecta; order Lepidoptera; family Notodontidae; genus Pheosia; species Pheosia gnoma. The sequence continues at coordinate 3,707,926 of FR989894.1, read as the reverse complement.
ACCAATTAATAGGACCAAACGTGTTTTATAAGTTACAAATGCAATTTATACCTATAGTCCCTATCAATAGAACTTTATAGGGTATGTTTGTAAACAATAATAGTATGATATTTCATGCAATGAAAAGGTTGGAAACGTTAGTCTGCCCCATTTTAAAGACCATTGACATAAATGCAAAAGTTCAACTGATAGCTACTTCAGAATGATAAGGTTTTGTTGCTGACGGTACTCGGCGCGGTCAACGTTCGCGGGCGGCCGCGGCGGCGCCTGCGCGGGCCCCACGCTCACACCATGCACACCAACCAACACGTACCTACTTATTTTGGCAACATTTTTATGGATTTAATTTTGGTCTTGGAGACACGGACTTAGAATTACTTATGTAATTTGAGTTCGAAATGAGTCATCTATTGTCTATTTGGAATCTAATTGTGTAAAAGGTACCAACGTACGTACGCGATTACAACTAATAAAAAATGTCCAAGGTTTTCCATTTTACGTTTAAATTCTGACGGAAATTAAAGCCGAAATGATAACGACTGAGTAAGGTATAGTATAACATAAAGTAAGGTCAACCTGGAAGTTCTTATTTTAACCAACACCAGTAGTTTTATAATTGACTAGCTGTTGCCCGCGACTTCGTCCGCGTGGTATTTAACAAAGACAACCGTTGACAACAGCCTGCTCGCCCATTCTGAGCCCGCGGGATGCATTGCAGGTTGTTGCTATCAAACTTAATCAGGCGCTGCGCTGCAACATTGGTTTTAATTTTTTTCGTGAGATCCTATTTTTTTTTTAATTAAAGTAGCCTAAGTTACTCCTTGTTACATCAGCTATCTGCCAGTGAAAGTCCCGTCAAAATCGGTCCAGCCATTTCAGAGATTAGCCGGAACAAAGAGACAGACAGACAGACAGACAGACAGACCGACAGACAGACAGACAGACAAAAATTGTAAAAAATGTTGTTTCGGTATAGGTAACGTGTATACATCCAAATGCACTTAGTAAAAAGCGGCTATTTTAATATTACAAACAGACACTCCAATTTTATTTATATGTATAGATGTATAGGTTGCAAGTCTGAGACGAAAAAATAATATATACGTAAAGTCGCAGAAAAAAAAAGTGAGCCTAAGACGAAGAAATTATTTATTTATTTATTTATTTTATGGAAAACCAACAGCTACATACAAAATATTAAACACAAGTTTGGCGACAGGAAGCCAATTAAAGGTTTTCACGTGTAGTAACAGAAAATAAACTTAAACACGTAATAGCACAAAAATCACACTTTAAACAGTTGTGTTATCATTTATAAAAGATCGTAATAATTACCTATATCTCTCTCTAATCTCAAAAAAAAAGTTAAAAAATGACGGCCGGATTAGCGCAGTTTGTAGTAACCCTTCTGTGCCGAGGGTCCCGGGTTCGAATCCTGGTAGGGACAAACTTTGTGTGATGAGCACGAATGTTTGTACCCAAGTCATGGATGTTTAATATCTATATAAGTAATATATACTGGGTTCGCCCCCATTCTAGTATACGGTACCCATAATACAAGCGATGCTTAGTGTGGGACCGTATAGTCCGTACCGACCGTATAGTCGAGTTTCCATGAGTTATGCAAGTTCCTACATGCAGGTTTACGTTTCCACTACTATCTGCAAGCAACTTGCACCTTCATTCAAGACGGTTGCATAATGGAAACGCAGCTTAAGGTACTGATAGCAAGTTCTTAATTTAGTTTTCAAGTAATCAGCTCGCAAACAAGTTGTGGTGCGGGGGGCGCGAGGGTCGCGGGGCGCCGCGGCCGCGTTCAACGAACGTCCGCGGGCCGGCACGGGCCCAAGGTCGGCGCGTTCACTCGCCCGACACCACACCACACCGCCATCAACCGCCTGCCAACTAAGGGTTTTATTTTACCCAAGATTTTGCATTATTTTTAGCCGTACAACCGCGTATGATCACCCATCATCATGCGCTGCTTGTTTTTCTCGATACTTCAACTGCATGCCGACCGACATTCGTTCCCGCTCTACGATTATTTTTATCAGAAACGTTCCGTGAGAATGTTTGCAAAAACACTACTAGCAACATCATAAAACACGAAGCTAAATTGTGCACGTACGTTTGAAGCATGCACCACAAGTTGGGCCAGTAGGTAGGTCCTAGGTATTCTTTATTATTGCTAACCGCAGTATCAGCGTTTACACATTCAACAGCTTTGTGTCGATTTCCCGCTGACCTATCGAAAATATCAATTGTCACTTAAGCCCGTCAGTTGGTCTTTCGAGCCGGATGTTTGTGCAACGTGCAACCTATGCATAGTTGCGAAACACGAAAAGTGAACGCGGAGTGACGCAATCTTTTATTAGTAAGTTACCAACGAAGCAATGATGTAAAAGCATTGTAAATTTACCATTTTACTATCTCCGGTAATTAAGAATACATCATAACAATGTTATCTAACATGTTACATAATGAATTAGTTTTAATAGAGCCGCAGGTATTTAATTGTTTTCATTTGCATTTTTATCATAACTTATGGGTATTTCTACCGTAATAATGAATAAATCCACAATGATAACCGCTTGCTTTAAAATTTTGATTGTATTCCCAGAAAAAATGTATCGATCGATACGATTTGAGAGATTTCTTTCGAGATTACATCTGCCAAATGGGGGCCTTAACTTTTATGAAAATTTGAACTGCCGATTTAATTCGGATGAGAAGATCACTAGAGCCTGATCCGTACCGCAAGCACAATACTTTTTGCGTAGTGTTTTGGTACCTAACGTCTTCCATCTCTCTCACACCACAGGTTACATAAATAAGTATAACAGTGACAGTATGCTGTCTCGATGGCGTTACGATTACATTACAAGTTGAAATAATGAAACCCGCCGATTACACATTTTATATTATCACACTAGGTGACTATACCTATTATACAAAAAGCGTGTATTGCACCACAGACTGCTCACATAGCGTGTGCAAAGTATACATCGGTATATAAAACAACAAGGCATCACTTAGTTGTCTGACTAGTTTTGCACTTTTTATTTTATTTAGGTAGGTATCAACGAGTGGGAAACTCCAAGATACATATTTATCTACTTTCGTAAAACGTACTACCCACTAATTTGCAATTACGTAATTATAGAGATAAAAATTGATTTTACATGTATTTGGTAAACATTGATCGCAATTATTGTGGAACTACTAGACACACTAGAACTACTATAAAAATAATGCACCTACCTACTGTGTGTATAATAATAATAGCATTATATAGCTATTTCAACATCATGAATACTGCTAGTCACAATCGTCCGAAGGCTTTTACTAATTGGCACTTCATTGTCTTACAGATTATTTTCCGTTCACCGTGTATTATACAAATATCCATCAAGCCAAGTATACCAGGGGACAGTGACACTCGCTGGACACTATTGTCGACACACACTAAGCAATAAAGAAACGAGATTTACAAATTGCCGTCATTACAGCGGTGTATCTACACGCTTGCTCTAATAGATTAGTGTCGACGTACACTCCTTAGCTAAGATGTAATGAAAGAAACTAATGATTCTGCCTTTTATAAAAATAAAATTTATGTACCACTGTTAGGTGTTCTCTCAGACATGCAGGTTTCCTCAAGATGTTTTCCTTCACCTAAACGGTGAACGGTTTAGCAAGTGATAATCATGGCTGAAACTGAAATTCGCATATGAAGTCCAGAATTCTCGAAGGTGCGAGCCGGGGTTTGTACCGCGACGATCATTACCAAGGCAAGCTTGGCTATCGCTGCTTTTTATGCACGTTGGTATGAAGGACCCTTTTAACAGTCACATAAATACTTAGGTATGCCAAATAAAATTAATTTCGCGATTCAAAAGCCCATTGGCAGACCGCGCCCTGGCCCGGTATGTCGGCTATTGCGAGATCTGTAACACACGTGGCTACGACAAATTGCTATTTGCGCTGCTAACACTTTAACTCGTGATAATAAAATAGGTACACTACGTTATTCACGACTCGGTGGATTATCATTCAACATTTCTAGTTCGCCTTGCTAGCAAATGTATGTAATGTCTAATAGAAATATAATGCACGACCGCGACGATGGTATTTTTCTGCACTGTACATAATCAAACAAAAAAGGATCTTCGCTCAATGTTCGCTCATAACACAACGCTATGTGTAGGTGCTGCGTATGTGAACATGCAGTCATAAATGTCATCGTTTCTAATCGAACAGGCCTCCCTCCAGCGGCAATAATTTTCTTCTGCAAAGCAAAGCGACGACGGACTGCGGCGCAGGAGAAATTCCTTGAGTATTCGGTTCAACGGCCGCGCTACGCCGCGCCGCCCGCGACAGCGAGCGCTTTGCGCCTGTGTGGCTGAGCGAGCGGCGCGGACGCACACAAGGGCCTACACCCGTGCCTCACTCTACAAACATGACGGAACCGTTACCCGCCATCCTACCTCCACCTAGCTAGGCCTCATCACACGTCACAAATCTATTTCCACAGAATATAAAATGAAAATAAAAATGCTCCCGAAAATTGCAACACCAGCTACAAAGATGCATATTGGTTCACGGATTCTAGCAGTAGGAAAATAATAATAAATATAACTGGGAATCGGTGTTTGGATGCAGCATCAGTAGCAAAGTGCAATCAATGCAACCCACTTAAACGCGCGGCGACGTCTTGGTATGCAACAGCGCTGGAGAGAGGGGAGGCTTGCAGCGGAATGCGATTATATCTCGTCAAGATTTCATCACTAACACCGATGATTGTATCTTCATTCACCTTACAAAATTTAGCGCAACGCTACGAGACCGCCGCCCGGCACCGTTGATGAAATGCATTATGAAAGTTGCAAAGCGAAATTGCTTTTAACGTCATTAATTTTCAAAGAACCTACTCAAGGTTATAAAACAAGAACTAGGGTATACTCACTACAACCTTCAGACGATTCAGATCGTATTTAATTGAATGTGATTCGATTAATAACAAGTGTTTATTGCCTCTGATTGTACCTAACGTGTAGCAAACGAAAAGCGTCCTGCGTAAAAAATACTCGGGTTCGTTTGATGATCCAGTTTTGTCAGGTATTTTATCATGTTAGGTATATAAATTGGTGGCTATAGATAAAGACCGAACATAACTTATATCCCCCAAATTTATAGACGTTCTATAACTTTGTTAAACGCCATATAGACTGCGCACAAGAGTTTTGCTTTGCGCAGTACTAAATGACATTTGATTAAGTTATATAACGTCTATAAATTCGGGGGTAAGATTATCACTACCTACTTACATGTCACACGACTAAAGATTAACAATTTTGTGCGCGAGCCTTATATTACTCCTACTTCCGTGCTCCATATTAAAATAACAATGATGCAATGCATCGCACGTATAGGGAGCTGCACACTGATGACGACAACATATTTTGTAATGATCGCATACCTCTATTACTTGCGTTATCTCGGCAAGTAAATAAATCATCTATCTAATCTATCCACTGTGTGCATATAGACACAATGTTTCCTTTTGATTAACGACTAGTGTCAAAGAACGTTGTATACCATGCCATTACATACCTAAGTATTTAAAAAAGAAATTGAACGTCTATAATTATACAATAGCTAAGTACAATAAAGCAGTTATATTATACAACATTCTCACTCAATCACTTTCATTTTCAGATTAACAATTTCTTAGTAGGTAACGGGGTATACCACATATTATAAAATAATGTACGAATATGTGGAACTAATCTGATAACAATATTATATCAATCAAAAGGATTTCGAATCGTGCTTGAACTACTGCGCGTCGACAATCTACTCGAATATAGGTACCTACGACTTCTAGGACTCGATTCTCTCATGACATTTTGATTCATAAAATTAAAAGTTGTCTAGATAATGTCAAGGACCCCGTTAAAAACTTACCTAGAGTCGGCGGGTCTTAGTAATCGATATGAAGAGGTTGAAGAAGTCGATGAAGTATTCATGTCTATTGTCTGAGACTTAAAACATACAACATATGTCGGTACTTAGGCATCGCGTTAATTGCGTTTTTGCGTGAGTGTTCGTCTAATAACTTAAGTATAAATTGTAGCTAAAACGATGTATATACGATACGATACGATAAAATGTTCATAATTAAGTTTATTTTGTTATTAGGCAAAGGCAGAGCCCGTTTATGTTTAATTATTTAGTATAAATTGTTAAAATGTCAGTTAAAATGTATTGATTTTTATGTTTTGATACCCATTTTTTTTTACAACATTTTAAATTGAAAGAGAAGCTGCAGATGGAGTTTAGGTTGTAGATGGAGTTTACATTTCTTTTAAGTAGATATCTAAAACAAGAATGACAACATTGGGTTGATAAAAACCCTACTGATTTCTTTTAATTATAATATAAAAAAAATACATGTTCCATTGTAATGAAGACTGATTGATGTTCATAATTCAGTTTATTTCGTTACTAGGCAAGGCGGAGCAAATTTATGTTTATTATTATGTCAATGTTAAATTGCATTGATTTGTTGATTGAAAAGTTTTTATGTTTAGATACACATTTTTTTTTAAATTTAAAATAAACATTAGATATTTTATATTACGATATGCCTTTTATTCCGTATATTCACCTGCATAAATATGACTACTATTATATTATTCGTATCATGAAACTTCCTCTTTCTACCTTTGAACTTACATGTTCACACCAGCCTGTGCATCTGAGCTTACCTGTTTATACATACTTACCTGTCCAACTCCGGACTTACCTGTTCACACCAGCCTGTGCCTCTGAGCTTACCTGTTTATACATACTTACCTGTCCAACTCCGGACTTACCTGTTCACACCGGCCTGTGCCTCTGAGCTTACCTGTTTATACATACTTACCTGTCCAACTCCGAACTTACCTGGTCACACCAGCCTGTGCCTCTGAGCTTACCTGTTTGTACATACTTACCTGTCCTACTCCGGACTTACCTGTCCACATCAGCCTGTGCCTCTGAGTTTACCTGTTTATACATACAAACTTACCTGTCACTCGTCAAAAATGAATATATCGCTTTTTAAGATTTTGTAGACCACCAAAGTGAAAATACCTACGCTATACATAAGTATTGTCACTTTTGTATGCTAACTATTAATTATTTATTATCTGTGCCTGGAGTCATTATAAGCCCTTATATAGGTGGAAGCCTCTTGGCTGATAAGCTGGATACAATAATTCAAAAACAGTATTCGGAACCAATCTGAATTCAGTAGTAGATGGATGTAATTTAGTTATTATAATCATTATGATATATGCAGAGCATTATACGGAATTGATTTAAACATACATTCGGATGGAGGCGGGAATGTGCATGCAGTGTTTTGAACGAATACGCAGGTATTCAGTGTGCAAGAAAGATTTAAGAGTGAACGGACGCACAAATTCAGCTAGAAATATTTAATTTGAATATCACCATTTAACGTTTAAATGAAATTTGACGTCGACTACTGATATGATACTGATTAACCCTTAATAGCCTAGAGTTTCAATTTTGATACCAATCTTTTAAACCGAATGTTCACATTACTATTAGTTTTTTTTTATAGGTTGGCTGTACGTATTTTACTGTTGTATAATATTCTTTCCAACGACATTAAAAAAAAACAAATGTCATTATTATTAAACACAGTAACATTAAACACAGTAATATTAAAAATAAATCACTTTCGTAAATCAGGCTACTAAGGGTTAAAACATCTTACATACGCAATGAAAACATTAAAAATCTCACTACATTCAGTGGACGCCGCAGGGTGGTAGTTTGTAAGCAACCGACGAAGAATAGCAAAATGTAACTCCAGTAACGAGATGCGCGGACCAATTTGTAGGTATAGTCTTTAGCGCAGACCGGCAATACTCGACTCAGTAGATTTTTTGGCACCGACTTCAGATTAGTTAAATATTTGATTTAGTTAAACAAGGTAGATTTCAAGATTAGATTATTTTTGGCTTTTTAGTTTTTTGAAGACGGTTTTTATTTTGTTAAAAAGTTTTTTATATTACTACCACACCATGTTGGAGTAACACGGCCGAGCTGTGTGTTTTGGAAATCTAATATTCACTTACAGAAACAATATCAATCATTCAAAAAGACAAGCCCACCGGCAAGATTTGAACTTGCTATGGTACACGTTTGCATCATCCGTGTAGTAGAACATTAGGCTACGTAGACCACTAGTAAAGATGACGAATATTTTGATAGCTTTCAATGATATTTACAACCAATTGAAACATGACGACATATTCATTCATTCATTGATTATTTAAAAAAATAAATACATGCCTTATGTAGGTATGTAGGTTATTTTATTATAATAACCCGAAAAAAATATGTTTTGGGTGCAGACAAATCCTAAAAACTTGGATTACAGGAAATAGGGATACATGACGATCTGCACACACAGATAATAACACACCCCAAGTGGCTCAAGAAAAAAACGTGGGTACATTACAAAATGATGTCTCCTACCTAGATAGGTATAGATATGCCTACATAGTAATGAAATGATTATTGTCCAAAAATAAATACCTACCTATATAGAATTTTAAAATATATAGACTAACATAAATTACGTATTTTATTTATTTGTCAAGTTTACAATAAAAAATATAGATAGCGTACCTACTAGATGAATAAATAAACGTTTTTGTTGTGAAGGTACCTACCTACGCGCTTAGATGAAATAATAATATAGCTCCATCCCTATCAGTTTCTCCGACTCTGCTATGACCTTGTACGTGCGTAAGCGGCATATTTTTATTAAATAATGTATACAGAATTTAAAAAAGACGCTCGTTCAAGTTTCTACAGGAACTGTCATCTGTGGCTGTTATGTTCACTTTATCGGTGAAATGCGATTGTTCGTAGGTTCGATGGACGAACGAATTTTATATGTATTTTTTAATTTTAATTTTTTATTATGAATCTTTATACTTATTTATAGAAAATTTATATCTCTCTATATATTATAATGTTATGTCTTTATGCTGCCATCTGTCGCCGTAAATACTGAAAGACAAAGAATTGGATGCTTTATTAGTTACGGGTTAATTTGGACAGAGGCGCTTTTATTCACGCACACAAGCCTAAAATTTAATATCGTTTTATGATGTTATTACTATAAGATTTTGCCTGATATTTCATACTACGAGCTCTTTAATTTATAGAGAATTGATAACAATGCTTGTACAACTAAAAAACTGTATGTGTATCGAGTATTACCATTTTGAAATATGTATGGGAATGCGACTGATCGCTTCCACCTTAAGTAACCAGTTATCGTTGCTGTAAATAAACAATAAGATATGACACTAGTTCTGAGAATTGACACAAAGGACCGTGTCTTAGCTATCTGAAATGGGATTAAAGGTCACTGTGATTGTGTTAATTTGACCCGGGACCCGGACACTATGCGATAATTATTTTTTGGGGCTGGGATATAGCGATTAGGCTCATTATTATACTCGGGGATTTACGCTAAAAATGCTTTGTTCTACACTTTTTGCCTTTTTGCAATCTTAACCACCAAATTAGTCATACACCTATGGTACAATATGTGGACAATGGTCACTGAAGGTTATCCTCTAATGAACACAGAATGATCGAACGAAAGTAATAACATCTGCGATAACTTCAACAGGTACGGCACGTTATTGAATATTTTAGGCGCTCATCTCTCATATTATAGTATTTTAGGTAGATCCACCATGCATCAAAAGTTTGTTGTAGATTGTAGGGCACCGAGCGGAAGCGGCGACGGACGCGTTTCGAAATATAGCACGCGCTATCGAACTCATTATACTCATTATGTGAGATCACGAGTAATGTCATACAGATGATAAGTTCGGTAGGGCTTTTAGCTCCTCTTTCTGAGGACGGACTATGATGGTCTTTGTTGATATCTTAGAGGATTAAAGACGGGCGTTCCTATATCCTAAACGTCCGTGTTTTACCCTACCGAATTGAAATGGTCAATAACCAAATTCCACTGCGAAAAAAAAGGTTAGCCGCGTTGTTTATGTGTTTTCACTATGTGTGTTTAGCGATTGTGTGTCGGTGTTGCCTCAGTACCTATGCGTTAATACTTGATGGAAACATACCTAGATGTATGCAAGTCAGCCAGCCGCTCCGGGCTATTTGCCTGAAGTTAATATTGATTTGATAACTTAAATCCTTTAAATACAATAGCAATCTTTACAGCAGCAAATGTTAACGATTTTATACGTACACAAATATTACGAGATAGAATGATGATTAATAAAACATTCGAATCAATTGTTACAATGATATGTTTTTGCAATAACATATTACAATTGCGGACCGACTATACCTGCCTACCTTATAGCTAGTGTTTTGTCGCCAAGACGTAAGTTTTTGCTAAGATACACCCAGTACCTTGTAGACCTGTTTGCCAGAGAATAGCACGATGGGTACTTATGTCAAAACTGTTTATTTCAAGTTATTGAAAACCCGAAGTAATTATTGCTATTACTGCCATGCAAAAAATAAACATCCCTACTAAAGTTCCATCTGAAAGTCATCTCAATACAACGATTGCCTCGATTCGTAAAAGTGGATTGACCGCTACTGTGAGGCGTAAATACACCTCATACCATAATCGATAGGCGACGACATAGAGATAGTAGGTGTGTACCTACTCCACTGTGTTTCTGTGTATAAGCCCCAACATTTTCCTGTATCTCTTAAGACGCATGTGAACAGCTGCTACAGTTGATGTGTCTCGTTTCGGGAAATAGGTTCCTTTTTTGAATAGCATCAGCTAGCTACTGTAACTACTCTTTGTACCAATACATACAGAATTGCATCACAAGCACATAAACTTTGAATGCTTCTGGTTAAACTATTTGTGTAGGTATCGAGAGACTTGCGCCGTAATATCAATCAACGGCGCAATTTATTGCGCTGTACAACTAGCAAAATTTTATGGCCAAGATATAATATCTTTGCATGTGAGCACTGTTGTAAATTGCAATGTTTATGCAGCGGAGTCAGGAGCTCACAGTCAAACTGACTTTGCGTATAATCCGGCATTCCATATGGAATGCGGTCGCTCGACCAGTCGACCGGCCGCGCACCGCCCCGCGCCGCTCACCTCCATTATTTCTTACCCACTCGGCTCCGTCTACCATATGGTGTAGTGGGATAGGACCGAATCTAACAAGAATCTAATAAGTTTATAAGACAATAACGGGACCAAAAGTGCTGAGAGATTTCTGGAGTTCGCCAAAACAGTCGTTGTTGTTGTAAAGCCAAGAGTAGGCGTTCAGTGAGACAACACTTGTGAAGCTAGAACAGCTTTTGTAACGTGACTGGCGATGTTAAAAAATGATCGAACAATTGCAGCTAACAAAAAAACCGCTTTTAGCGAGTGTACACCGTACGCACGGTCCCCGGCATTCCAGAGCGTATCGACGAGACGGCCGCCACGTAGCGGCGAATCGAACATCCCGGCCAACGACAATATAGTACCCAGAATTAGGAATTTCACTCACCTTCGTGAAAAGCCGTCGATCGTTATAAATATCCTCGTCTCGATCGCACAGATAATACGGTTTTTGTCGGTACAACACAAATATTCACCACACTAGAACGACAACATAAATAAACGCGGGAGGAGCCACCGACACCGGTGCGATCTTAGTCACCGACGTACTCTTCGCACTGATCGAAATGCAACTCGGGAAAATGCACAGGGCGGGGTTGTCGAATGTCATAAACGGTCGGTTACAGATGTCGGACACTCGCCGTTTGAGCTCGGGGATGTACGGTACACCAGCGCATAACGCGATGCCGCGGAGCGGACTGACTGACAGGACAGCCCAGCGCGCCGGCGGGACGAGGCGCGGAGGCGGCGGCGGCGCGCGCCGCGACGTGGCTGGGCGACACCCGCCCGCCGCGAGCCCGCGACCGCCCGCCCGACGCATAGCAACGCGACGGCGTCGACGCCGCCGCCGCCGCGACACCCTTCGTCGACCTTATTGTATGACATGGATACTACCTACTTGAACGAGACATGTCTGCGGTGTAGGTACCCGTCTAGCTCTAGCCCTAGCTTTTACCCTGTACGAGTGATCTTAAGGAGCAGATTCGTTATAGACAATAGAAGCAGACAGGTTTTCGGAATAGTAAAAGAGGCGAGTAGGCTAACCCCAAAAAAATACATTGCAATATAAAGCACTTTTCGTTTGATAATTGCTTCGAATGCTTATTTGTGTTTCGGAAAGAGGCTGCGATATCACATGAGGCACGGAAAGAATAGATACATAGCATCACGACCGTGTTCAGAGGTATTCGAAATATTTTATTTTGAACAGGATTAGAACATTTCCTGTTGAAGCCATCTGTAGAACAAACCCTGTCCAACCTAGTCCATAGAATACCCCATTACAGAATAGTCACAAGGTGTGTTGTGGTGACCATAAACAAGATTAATTCCCTGTGTGCTGGCAATTGAACTGTTCTCACTAATATACATTTAAAATTTAGAGAGCACGTCTCGTGTTTATGTCCGATCGTCCGTCTACGTGTGCGATGTTTGTTATAAAAGGGAACACCATTTATAACAAACAGACACAGAGCATCGCACAGGCAAGTTCCTGTTCAGTCCTTCAATTAGCACTTTCTTTCCCATTGTTTGTGGGATGAAATCAGTTTTACTATCTCTAACGATAGTTGGTTTAGCCGCGAGGGGAGGTGAAGGGCGCGGAGAGGCGGTGCACGCTCGTTACACGCAGTTAATGCCGTCCCGATACTTTCACCCGCACAGGTACTTAGCTGTCGCTCATGCACATGCAAGATTCATGTGTCACCCACCCACCGCGATTAAACCGGTCCGACGGCAACAGGTGCGTATGAGGATAAATATTTCAAACAAAAAAAAAACAACAGGTACAGACATATCGTAAATGTTTAATACACTTCATGTTAAGAAATCACAGTCACATTTTATTTCCACTCACCATTATCATTACAACAGTATATCATTTAAACTTTGCAACTCTGATACGGTACATACACAGCACCTGTAACACATAATATAGGTGCGTGCGAATAGTTTCCGTTTAAATCTAAACACAATTTATAATTATACGTCTATGTTGAGATACGACAGACTACTGTCATTGATAGATCTTAGAAAATAAAACATTAACTAATCGATCAATCGTGAAAGGATAAATCTTGAAAACCATAAAAGGTATCCACTCTGTCAATCGATACAGCCATCTAGCTAATGTCGAGACGTGGAACATTGATATTGTTTTCTCAGCATCTACAAGAGATTTTTTTACAGCATCGTACGACGTCTCCACTCGCAGTGTAGGTGGCGTCACGCCACTGTGTTCGCCAACACAACGCGGCTTAGGCGTTGGCTTTAAATGTCAATTTTCCCAACAAGGCTGTGAGAATAACCAACCCACCCATCCTTATCAACTAAAAATAGAAACGTAATTGAAAAACTCGACGAACTTAATTAGCCGCCTTTACATTGCGTGATTTGTCACATGCGATCGTAGTGTGCGGGATGGAACACGCGAATGCTCACATGCGCAATCGCGAATGATTGTTTTAGCTCAAATGGATAAAATCGTCTGTGTAAAGGCGAACCACGCGCGAATCTCTGCGGCGACATTCGCGTCTGGTGGCGCAGCCGACGCAATTTCTCGTGGTCTATCTTGACACCAGCATTTTGTCCCGCCTGTAAGCCGATTCACGCGGTATAGAGCGTGCGTGTAAAGACCTCTATTGAACCATTTATAGCCACGGATGCCAGGCGGGGTCCATGCGGCACAGGTTGTCGTGACTGTTGGCGGCCGTAACCAGCGTAGCCACCTTGCTATCGGGCCCGTCGAACATCGCTAAAGAGTTGAGTCGATTCATGATCACTGTCACAGCTTTATTGACCATGTTTATAATGGTCTCATTGTCCATCTCTACTGGTTTGTTTTCCGCCGACGTTCCCGCGGTCGGCAGACCCGATTTGTCTTCTAACCGCTTCCTATAGCCGGTGACCATTTCATCGCGCAATATTGTTCGCAGAATCGATTGAATCTGAAGACAACGACATTTATAAGGCTTGTGTAGAATTAAGATCACATCAAAAAAATGTCCATAAGTGTATGAGTTTAAAAGTTGTTTTTATTACTTTTTTAAATCACGCAAGCAATTTTATTACCTGCTTTAATGACTGAATCAAATGAATAAGCTTCGACCTTGTTATTTAATTGGAATGGACATTTTTGATGCGATAAAATAGAACTGTTAAAATGTTACATACCTACCTGTGCTCGGTAAAATAGAGCTGACAAAAATGTACCTACGACCAAATGCACCAAAATAATATAGATGTAAATAATATTTACCTTGAAGTTAGGCGTGACAAGACACCGGGCGACTGCGATGGCGGACGCCGTGAGCGGGCCGGTGATGCCGATGCTGGTCAACAGCTCCGATATGTTCGGCGTAAGACGGAACGGAACAGGGCGGTTGCAATCCAACTCGCCTGTCGATAATGAGTACTTATTATAAACATATAGGAAATCTAGGAGCGTGTATCGTAACTTCCTTTACTTGGACACAATTTTGAAAGGTATCTGCATTGTAAAATGTATCTACCAAATAAAAGACACAGGAAGTTATAAGACAGGCCTTGGATCAAAAAAAAAATGTAAGCAATACGAAGCGAGCAACAGTTTTGTAATTGTATCATGATTTATTTATTTAGTTTTAGTTTAATTAGAACGGCCGCAGGCCAATTATACTAACTAAACAATGGGTAGGTACAATATAGGAAGATAGACCAATCATGCGTCTTTCTCGCAGAACTTCGAACATTCCAACAAAATCCTCGTCCATACATCCGCAAACAAATCTAAACTTGGACTGGAATCCAGGAGATTGTTAAGTGCAGTGAGGGTGCGTGGTACAGGCACAAACACAAAAGAAATAAAAAAGCAAATTAATATTAAAAATATAAAATATTATTAAAAATCCTTATACTTGCGGTTAGTTCGTTATAGAGGCGTACATTGAAGACCGAATAAAAAAAAAATAACAACAAAATAAAAGCTTTTATGTCAGCCAACAAATAAACCCAAGCAACAAAAACAAGCGCTGTGTAGGTATTACACACCTGTGGCATCGTCGACGTCGAACTTGTAGTAGGAGACGTTGAGCAGCCCGGAGTCCTGGTGCACGTACATCATGTCCGGGTTGAGCCGCGTCAGGTGCAGCACGTACTCGGCGAAGCTGGCGAGCGCCAGCTGCAGCGTGAGCATCTTGCGGAACGTCCAGTAGTCGGTGGGCGCGGAGAACGTGGCCGCGGCCCACTCGCGCAGCATGCCCTTCGGCACCATCGTCGCTTGCACCTGGGTTCAGGAACACGCTTTAGTTAACACATCTTCTATAATGTTATGTAACGTCGTGCAGCCTTTGGGCTCGTTTATGGTGACGCGGATAATTGCCCTAGAGTAACACCCAAAAAATATTTAAGTTGCTTGTCTAGTATCGTCTAGACTGCGCAGCCCAAATCGGTGGCGTATAGACCCAGCATTAATTTGGAACTAAACAGTTGGTGTACTCGTCAGGTGATATTTGTTCATAAGTTTAAACATAACTTGTACCTCCTCCATAGGAACGACATTCTGAACGGGCAATAGTCGTAGCATGAAATTTTGGCGACTCATAAGTACTGTAGTAATTTACATGAATAAAATATATTCTGATTCATTCTGTGATCGTGGTTACCTCGCGTAGTATATCTCTCAACACTTGGTGCGACGCCTGCGAGCCCCGCGCCTGCACGGCCGCCAGCCGCTCGTAGTACCGAGCGACGGGCGCGTCATACTCCACTCCTCTGTAACACGGTTCCTCCTTCATATTTTATACAATACATCTCGACATCAAATTTAACAAAGGGTTGGATAATCGATTAACTAAGCTATTCATTATTATTTTTTAATATCGCAAGAGTAATGTGGGTTCCAAATAGACAATTTAATTTAATCTTATAAAATATAGCTTCGACATACCTGTTAGCACATTCGGTTCGATAAATATCCAGCAGCGATATGGAGCTGGGGTTATCTTCGACGAGGCGCATCTGAGGCGAAACCGACACGACTCGCGGGACCGTGAAGTGTAGGAATCTTCGCGACGTCTCTTTCTGTTTGCCCAAGTAATGATTTAACATTCTGAGAAGCTGCAGGACGCGCTCCTCCCTCCGCGCGTCGCCAAGTCCGGAGTCGTTGACGACTAAGTAGGGGTATATCTTGCCGTTATGTCCTCGAATGTACAGTCTCCGAGCCGACGTGTTGTGCTTCTGCACGATCTCAACGCGCGGCATGAACCTCGCGATCCTAACGTGATAGTGTGTATGCTTCGGCAGCAGAAACTCGCCCGGTAATTCTACCTCAGCAGTTTTCAAACTGAAGTTCGACAAGAATCTGCATTTCTCTTCAATGAGGAAAGATCTGTGAGGAAGAGAAAATGGAAATATTAGCACACGTCGTAGTAGTGTCGCACAAGCGTTGTTAGTAAAATTATCGCATGGATTATGAACCCATAAGCTACTGAAGTGATTAAAGCGCGAAGCCAACCCAGTCTAAACTACACGATGTGGTTAGATTGCGGATGAGTGATGCTATGGCTATACATGGAAGATGGACGGCACAACCTGAATAGTAATCTCGTCTGTATTTACCTCACGTGTGTGTGCTCAGTGCTCGAGAACTACTTACTTGGGCAGCACCTTTGTTTTCGCCTCGAGTATCTTGACCCACTTCCTCAACTTTTGTATAAGGTTTTGTAATTTCATAGCGTTAGGTTGTGAAAAGTCGAAGTCGGCGGTGAATTGGGTCTTCATCTTCTGGAAGACGGGGTCTTGCGCAGAGGCCTGCGCGCGCCGGGCGAGGCTCTCTGAGCCAGCTGAAGAGAATGCACCACTTACAGAACTTGAAACATTTTCTGTAGACATACAAAATGGAGTATCTGTATAAAGTGACGCTCGCATGAGGCATACATGTTCACATCAATACACCCAAAACACGAGTGGTTAGTGTAAACTAATTTAAAGGAAACAAATGAACATTACCTGTAAAATCGATTTAGTTTTTAATTCGCACAGCAATAATAATATCTGTGAAATAAACTTACGTCTGGAGTTATATGTCTCAGCTTTTATATTTGTCTACGTAATACCCGTACAACAATTTATGTAGCTATAGATATATAGATACAGCATTCAAAATGTAATTAATATATAGAATGTAACAAAATAGTCTAATAATATTGAATAGATGTCGGTCGGTTGTATTGTAAAGGCCACATTTATAAGAGAAAATATGTGTGTATGAATGGCCAGCTTAGTCTAAAAAATAAACAGCATATGCATGTATTTTATAATATTAATTGCTTTTAACAGATTTTGTATGAGAAATCTGTCATGTGACATTTATGATGCCATTGCAATTCCACTATGAGTAGATTGTTGTAGGGATTGCTTGGGCACATGAGGCTTGATGATGGAACCAGGAGATTAAATAGATATTGCTTGGTCAGTAGATAGCTTGGGCCGATGGTGGTACCTATTTCTTGGTTGTGGACGGTAGATGGCAGTCGTATCTTGTAAATATAGGCTTAAATATCCCAATCAGAAGCCAAACACAGTACAAATCAGGAAAAGTGCTAGGAAGCTAATACAGTATTGAATGGAAACTGACGCTAGAAGTACACTGACGACACGAATGGCACAGTTGGCAGTGACTCTTCTTTCTGTACCGAAAGTGCCGGGTTCTAATCTCGGTAGGAACAAACTTTTGTGTGATAAGCACGGATTTTTGTACCCCCGTCACAGGATGTTCAATATCTATATCAGCTATTATGGTTGATAATTATTACAAATGACATAAAGAAGCAAAGATTCAAAAAATAGTACACGCTTTCTGGGTCACGCTGTATATCGGGATAATCCCCAGTCCATTGATACCCAAAATACGAGCGTTGCTTAGTATGGGAGCGTACATTCTGTGTGTTCGTCTGGTGATATTATAATAATGTTTCATACTCACTTATACCAATGCCAATGCCGAATGTGGAGACGACCTTCTTGATGAAGTTGAGCGTGTGCGGCGTGACGGTGGCGTCGGCGACGGCGGCGCGGTGGTGGAAGCCCACGGCGTGGCACTTGCACAGCCCCGCGCGCAGCTGCCGCAGCACCTCCTCGTACCAGTTCTCGCGGAACCACACCATCTGGTGCATGCCGAACAACCTTCATTGCTTATCCGTTGCCCGAGGTAGGTCCATTGTTAGATCCACTATTTTTAGCCTTCAGTGGCTCAAGCACCAAATTTTTTACTTAGTGTTACGCGCATTCGGTCCAGCTCACACCGCCACATTTCGGGGGCGCTAACTTTTAGAAAACTCTGTGGGTACCCATGCTCATTTGACGATTCGTTTAGCAAAACTGACGAAATGCGTACCAACGAATAAATTACCAACATAATGGTGGAAACTGTACGAAAATCCGTGCAGTAAATATAACATAAATAACACAATTATAATGGGGTTGATTCTCAATTATTAGATATTTCTTTGATTCGTTAAATTATAAATGATCCATACATTATAAACACTGGTAATCATAGCGAATAGACCAGAAATGTAATCGATAAACATAAACTTTTTCAAAACTCGTGATTATTTTAAATTTCGTAGAATGCATATTATTATTCCGTACTCACGGGCCGCTGATAGGTAAAGAGGAGCAAGTGTTTCACAACGATGAGAAAACCAAGTACATAAAAGTGAGGCGAAGAGTAGTCTGACCTGGTCGACGATCCCCTCGAGCGAGGAGAGCACGGTGGGGTGTATCTCGCGCTGCAGCTGCATGATCTTGGAGCAGCGCCACATGGGCAGCGTGGCCTTGATGGGCCCCGCCTCCCCCGCGCCGCCCTCACCCGCCGCCCGCCCCGCCCCGCCCGCCCCACCCTGCACACAACCACAGCGTGTTCTTTTCCCGAGCCTATCTTAGACCCACTCCTGAGCAAAGGTCTCTCTTTTAAAAGATGTTTCATTCTTTTACATTACTTTTGTAGTTCAAGACCTTTACTTCGTTACATTTATAATTTTGTTCATCTGAGGCCTAGTTTTTTTTTGTATTAATATGGCATCACCATAGGTATTTTAAAAGAATAAAAGATTCTTTATCTCACGGCAGATGTGGTGGGTTGGTGTGGTAGATGCGCTGCGATGTTCTCAGCGGTCTTGTGTCTCTCGCGTTGTTCAATCTTCAAAGTCAAGTATAGCGTGCGAATTGGGAAGTACACTGCTTGTGGGTAGAGTCGGCCAACCTGGATCAAAGTATACTCATGAGGCTTGAACACCGATTTTTAATAACTTCAAATTTGATAGTAAATTCTACGAAACCAATCAAAGATTGAATGTATTTGGTACAACTTACATGGCTCAGAAGATTGAGGATAACATTCCCGTCGTATTGGACGAGGCAGGCAAGTAACTGTGGTATCCATGGCAACCACTGGACCGGTGGTACGCCTACCGAATACTTATCTAAGGCTTCAGCGAGACTGTTCTTCTCGTCGTCGAAACTTAACATCCAAAGTACCTGAACAAAAAAAGATTCAATTTAGTACTTAATAAGTACCTTCATATTTCGTATTTATTGCGGTTCTTTAATTTTTAAGGTGTAGTCAATAATCACGTCTTTCGAAAGTGGTTTGAAATTTGCCAATTGGGCCAGCGTGGTGGCCTATGTATGGCCCAAGTCCCTCACATATCTGCTCGATATAATGGCAATAATGTCACCCCCAAATATCATCAGCGCAATATAGCCCCTAACCCTTCGGGCATTACAGACCTAATCAAGCTGATTTATCAACAATTCTTTATGAAATCTCGAGTGGTCACAATACCTTGGCGCAGTATTTCCTCGATTTCGATTCGTTCTGATGGCGGCACGCGTGCAAGAAGCACGTCATAGCGGACACGCCCGCTGAGATCTGCCTCGGGTCTCTTATGAAGATCTGCTCCAGATAGTCGCCCCACAGCGCCCACGCCTTCACGAGGGTGTCGTGGAGTTGGACCGCAGCCGCGAACGCTTTGTTCGCGTCTTCCGAACGACCCAACTGAGCTAGTAGAAGCCCTTTAAATGCGTAGAACTCTGCCGTCATCTCTTTAGTGAAATACTTGAAGTTCGTCGACTCGATCATGTCCAAGCCCTCTTGCAACTCCTCCTTGCCCTCCGTCCACGACATTTGAATGTGACACTTGACTTGTTGACGTATCTTTTGGAAGCAATCCACGATCGGAACACTAGGTATTGTGTATATACGGTGCAGGGAGTCCAGGCAGACGCCTGATAGATTGTGTTTCCTTGCAATCTTTGCAAAGTGAATTATCGCCTGTAAAGGACAAGTATGATCGCTAAAAATTTTATTAAGGAAGGATAATGTAGTATTTTTGTGATTTTATAATTAAAATCTACCTCTTAAAAAGTTTACTTCGATTACTGCTTGGAGCACCTAGCATCTCAGAGTTCACAAATGCCTAGAGGAGATAGTTTCAGGGTTCTGATATTTATATAAAGCAGAAGAGTATAAGTTAAGCGAGGTTACCTGTGCGCTGGCATGTACGCCGAGCATGCTGTGGTTGGACGCCTGGTCGGTCTGCGCGACGTAGTGCGACGCGATGAACTGGTAGTGGTGCTGGCGCCAGGTAAAGATCGCGCCCCAGTGCGACAGCGGGTCAGCCACCACGGGCAGGCGGTTGCGCCACGTTTTCACTATGGCCTTCATGTCGTGCAGCGATGTCGGCCGGCTGTGCAGCAGACCCTGGTCGTATTGAATTTGATTCAGAATAAATGCAATCGATTTATGAAGAAATTGGTAAAGGGATATATAGGACACGCATAAATATAAAACCAACAGTGATATAGGATACACAGCAATATAGGATACATGAATATAGGGTACAAAGGAATACATAAGACACCTATAGGAGTACAGGGTACAATGGTAGTCCGCGTGCCGCTCCACTATCACAAGTAGTGGTGTGTACTCACGGTGTGTATCTGCGCGGCCTCGCTGAGCTCCATGAGCTGCTGCGCGGCCCGCAGCAGCGGCAGGTGCGCGTGCGCCACGAGGCGCGGCAGGCGGCGCCACTCGCGCAGCGCCTGCGCCGCCGCCGCCTCCGCGTGCCGCTCCACGCCGCCCAGCTGCTGCTCGCCGCCCGCGCAGATGCACAGGTAGCCGCGGTACAGGTTCACCAGCCACGCTGCCCCACACAACACAACAACCGTGAATATACTGAACGCACTTATCCCTTATCCCTGTGCCGATATGGGATACCTCAATTAAGAAACTCGTTGATTAAAACTACATTGAGACGACGCTCGGAACACTATAATGGAGCTACGGTAAAATGGACTTATAGCGATTGTATAAAATTATATTCTGCTGAAAGTGTGAATATGTCCATCGGTTTTGTGTAGAATCCCGGTTTATAAGATCGTCGCTCGCTCTCGAATATCCTCGAAAAATAGCTGACTATATTATCCTATTGAAAAGTATCTCCAATGAAATTGACTGTCCTGAACCGCTACATAGTCACTCCCTTAATATTGTTACGACGCATAAAAGAGATATCGATTTCTCGTGAAATAGCCATCGAAGCTTTCTAAAAACAATTTGGCTTCAAAAAGTGACCTTATTAAATTATTATTAACCAGCTACGCCACGCGATGTTACCCGCGATTAAAAAGTGTGTCATTTTCCTCTATGTCCTTTTCTGTACCCCTGTGCATTTTTTCTTAAAATTAGGATATGTCATTTTCTGACCCCTAAACAACATCTACCTATGCAAAAACACATGTCGATTCCATGCTCTATGAAAAATTCAAACAAATCTATCCCACGGGAACCATACATTTTACCAGGATAAAAAGCTATGAGATAGCTTATGTGCTATTCCAGTCTATAATCTATCTCTGTGCCAAATTTCATCCAGATCCGTTCAGCCGTTCTGGCGTCAACATCCATCCAAACTTTCACATTTATAATATTAGTGGGATATTGAATGTGTCATAATAAATGTGTAACTTACCTAACTCCTTTGGACAATTGTATTCAACCTCAGCTAGCGCCTCCTTCATAGTTGTCCAGTTGGGGTTTCTCCACGAGCTCTCGAGAATAAGGAAAGGATCTCGGCCGCTCCTCGTAAGCCCAAGTTCAAGGAGAGAATCCCATTGGTTCAACTCTTTAGCGCATTTGAGCCAATGTTGGGTCCAGAGCGTGCACTCTTTGTGCATGTTGTATGACGACGGGTTGGCGGTATACTCTTGTTTTAGTTTGACCATAGCGACATCGTAGGCAGCCTAAAAGGTTTATGGTGTTTTTATTCTGTTTCCCACATTATACAGCTCAATCTTAGTTTTATTCGAATGGAGCTAAATTGTTTGCAAATAAATAATTTTAGAACTGTGCCAGGTGTGTTGTATCAAGGCATAATATTTAATAATGATACTAGATCCCTGATGTACTGATGCTACTAGAGCCCTCAAATTATTAGATTCAAGAAGTCCGAATAAACGCACATCTACTACTAGATACAATATTTTGCGCCCGCGATAACTCTATGATGAAACATATACTCAGGGATAATGTAGGTTTCTATCAGTGAAATAATATTTAAAATTGGATCAGTAGATTCGGAGATTACCCCGTTCATACAAACTCAAAAACATTACAATTTAATTGTTCGCATACTATGATTTGTTATGTCAGGTGTCGCTATGAAAATGTCCATTACAAATCATGGACCCTGATCAGAAAAGGTGAAGCTTTAAAGATATGTGTTAAGATATATATTTTTTTATTGTGATAAATGTGTTGGTACGTACTTGCGCCTGTTCGTAGAAGCCTTGTTGTTCGTATGCGATAGCGACGTTGGTCTCGCGGTACCGCGCGTGTTTCTGCCACAGGCCGGACCACATGTCCTCTTCTTGCAACAGTTCGTACATATCGCTCAGCGAGTCTAATACTTCCTGCCAGATAATAATATATCTATAAGTATTAGCATCAAAAAATCCGATAGATTGGCCAAGTTTTTTTTTATTTTTAATATCGCCAAAGTCAAATCATTTATTCCGTATAGGCCTACGGCACTTACAAATTGTCATTTACATTTTTCTTCTTAAGTCTACAATCGGATCGGAACGCGACCTTAACTGCGTAGATCCTGCAAGAAACTCAGCGGGCTTGTCCCACACTAAGCAATGCTTGTATAACCATACCGTACAATGGATTGGGGACGTACCCAGTATATAATTATTATATACAAACGTTCGTGATCATCACACAAAGTTTCCAGTACCGGGTACCAGGTACCAGGATTTTAAATGGGGACCCGCAGCACAGAAAGCACTACGCTGCAACTACGTTAATCCACTAATTAGTCCTACAGTAATTTCTAAATCCTATAACAAAATGTAGAGCTAAAACTGTAAAATAAATGTTAAACAACCCTAATATTTGCATACATACAGAGGGTGTGGTAGTCTCCACGTCATAGTCGTATATTTCCGGCTGCTCCTTCAGAGCGCGTCCGCTGGCCTGATCTAAGGCCATCTGCTCAAGATTGAGCGTCATGCGATGCCATAGATTGTGCGTTTTGCCGAGATACTTCATCATGGGCCTGTGAAAGTAATAAAAATAAAATAAACTTTAGTGAAAACACATCATAAGGATGAATATTAACTAGCTTTAGACAGACATTGCTATTTTTAACAGACTTTCAAAAGGAGGAGGTTCTCAATTCGGTTGTATTTTTATCATTTCGGTTTTTTTTTTTATTACAATATAGGCAACTATTTTATCTCGATCTCATCTGATGGTAAGTGACGATGAGATCTACGATGCAGCATACCTGCCTAGAAGGTACCTGTTCACTCTCGACTTGAAAACACCCAGATTATAGTCAATAAAAATGAAGAAAAAAGTAGTCTCGTGTCAAGGTTTTGGTATCTTCGCTAGTCCCCACTGCGCAGCGGCTAGTAGAGTACTTACGGTTTGATGGTGACGGGCGGGTTGCACCTCGCGAGCGCCTCTATGAACGTGTTGAGCGCGCTGAGCGGCTGGTCGCGCTGGACCACGTGCACGCCCGATATTATAAATGGCACTATCTCGTTTATTATCGTCTGCGAATAAATTGTACCAACACTTTAATACGGAATACTCGGCCGAGAAGTACGGTGGGAACGCTCATTAATATTTGTATTTGCTTGTGCATCGGCAAATATCGCCAATCCGATTGGTTTAGAAACAGCAAGCAATAGTAATCACTGACAGCAGCTCCGATCTCCGAAGCTCAAGTATGATGCAATAAATCCCGTATTTACCAGAATGCGCAAGGAGGTTTATGTGTTTCGAGCTATGTATGTCTATTTTTTTACGCACGCTCTACAGCCTAAACTGCTTAATAGATTTTAACATATGAGGTATCGTTAGCTTCTCTTTAATCTTTCATATAATATTTATATAAGACGCCTACGAATGAAAAAAGGGAGGACGGGGGGGGGGGGGCGCATATTTTGTTATTATAACAATGTGGGTATCAAATGAAAGCGAATAAATAGTCAATTTCAAATATCCCCATCATAGTCCCCGCCTGCAATTCTCGAGCTTATTTTTCTCTTTTACGACAAAGTATTTTTACCGTCGGAATTTTTGTTTTTTCTTATCATAATTTGTTTATTTAAAATGATTTTCCCCAGGGACTGGTGAAGGGCTGTACACTACGAACAACGTGTCGTGAACCCGCGGAAGTTAGCGCCAAGTGGCTGCGCAGAACATAATTAACTCGTATTTATTCGTAAATGATGTTCTGCGCAGCCACTTGGCGCTAACTTCCGCGGGTTCACGACTCGTTCGTAGTGTACGTAGCCACTGACCGCGAGCTGGCGGTCGTCGAGCGCGGCCCACAGGCGCGGGAAGAGCGCGAGCCAGGTGCGGTGCGCGAGCGCGTCGTCCATGTGGCACAGCTGCGCCGCCGCCGCCACCAGCTGCTCCGTGCGCGAGCGCCGCCCCGACTCCAGGAACTCCGATTGCTTACCCACTATTTGGTTCAACGTGCGGAGTCTACAGCCAAAACGTACCTTTTACACTTTTATCCATAAAAATAAAACTTCATCCAAAAAACTTTATTAATTTTACCCCATTTTGGTAAATATTTCAATAAAAATATAGACCTTATATTATTCCAGATTGTATGCTGCCTCTATACAAAATTAAATTTGAATTTCAAATCCCATCAACAGTAACAAATAAAGTTTAATTTTACAAACAGACGGAAAGATCTGGTATGTTCAACAAGGATTAATTTCATAAAACGTAAGGAGCTCAAGAAAACTCATTAATATTTGTGATACTCTGTTTGGAAATACGCAATCCCAAACAACTGTACAATCAAGTTTTAGTCACATATATATGTGAATGAGTAAATATTTTTTCAAAGTAATGAATATACCGTGAATATCGCATCGGGAATCATATATAAATTTAGTTCAGAATAACAAATATTAATAAAACCCAGTAAAAGTATCAACCAATTACAGCTCACCTGTTTGTTACAGTTTTGGTACAGTCCTCTTTCTGATTGGAGCTAGAGTCGAGGTCCATGTCCAGTACATCCTCTTTGTCCGGGTCCAGCGAATCACTGAACCCGTCGGAGGACTCCTCCTTCACGCTGCTGAAGATCACGAAGGACTTGCGGTCCTCACTGTCCGCGGTGTTGATCACTGATGATATACTAGGCAGCAGGTACTTCGGATTCGACAGACGGATCTGTGTACCTGATAACAATTAATATACATGGAAATAAATACTACCCAATAGATTTTTTTTTCATAAAGTCAACAAATCAGATGACAATCACTTTCTTTTTAGATGGTAGCGCTCGGTGGCTTTTTGTTACGGATGCGCTCCAAACAAAGTATTTAAAAAAAAAATTTGGTCTATTCTCGTCTCCATATTGGTGGAAATGAACTCTACATTATTGCATGCATGATATATGATGCATATATGCATGAAACGAATCGCTTACGAAATACTCATTACATTCACGTATAGTAGATTCATTTATATGCGTTACCGTAATCAACAAATATAAGCAAACATTGAATTCATATACTGTGGTTCTATAAATATGACAATAGGTTAGTTCTAATATTCAAAGAATAGTTCAATGTTTGGCCTAGGCAATATTTGAATAGAGAATGCTATACAATAATGCTATAGCATGTGACAATATACACAAAAGTCGGTTCCAATAGTTGGTACTCACTGGGAACGCAAGTGACGAGGAGTAACTCGAGGCACTGCTTGATCCAAAAGTGCTGACCGATGTGCTCCCAGTTCTGCGAGCAGATGATGTAGAGCAGGCGGTCGAACACGCGCCGCCGCACGCTCTGGTCGTACACCTCGAAGAACTTGGCGCGGATGTGCGGCTGCGGGCAGCGCAGCCCCGCCAGGAACGCCGGCTCCAGCTTCATCGACAGCTCCGTCATTTTTAAGCTGTCGTCCCTGTTATTATTGCGAAGGTATAAGGACCATGTTTTCTAGCAGTTTTTTTTTGTTTTAGTAGCGAACCACTCCGGCTTTATAGGTAAACCATGTCGAGTAAATTATTCTACATTGCCCACAGTGTGAAGAGTTTTTTTACAGGACCTGTATGGGTTTCCAAGATAAGCGTAAACCGGAAAAGAACACGCATCCGGGGACATTATTTTTTAACGCAGTGACGGGAACGAGGCATTTGGAAATCGATAACTGTTTGCTGTAAAAAATGAATAAATAGGCCATCAAAAAAAATATAATGTCATCACCTGTAGACGTAGTTGATGAGCTCCAGGAATATCGCGTTCAGGTCGAGGTCGTCGGGGAAGCGCTTTTCGACGTACTGCATGAGCTTCACCAGCAGGATGGACTTCTCGCGCAGCGAAGGCGCCCCGCCCCCGCCCCCTCCCCCGCCCGCACCCGCACCGCCGCCCGCGCCCGCCCCGCGCCACTTCACCCACTCCTCCACCATGCGGATTATGGCTTTCATCACCTGATATACAACAGGCATTTATTTATATCCATAGACTGCTAAAATCATAACCCGTCTTTGTAGCTTTGCCGTAGTCAGGCTAAAAGAATGAACTGCGAGATTGCAGCAGTTGTGCACGTAGCAATGTTTTGTGAGTTTGTGTGTTCGGCACTTGGCATGAGATAGTCCAATGATAACGCATGGATAGCCGCACAGTACTATCGTGTCGCCAACTATACGTGCCGAAGTTCGTATTGCTATGGTTCCTACGATTAAAGCAACACATCGCGAAATCGTATACGACTTTCGACTGCTAAACAGAGTCATCATCAGAATTAGAGTAAGTGCAAATTTTGTCTTCAAGTGGAAACGAAACTTTACCTTGGCATCAGTAGTTTTCTCAATGAGTCCAACGAGCACGGTCCCGATGAAAGTTTTCCTCGTATCCACCGGCATGACAGAGACGCGAGCTTTCAACAAATCCAAAGCCAGTATCTAAAACAATTGTTTTTAATGTAATTACAATACTAATGCGAATCTGTTGACCCTTTATACCGATGCCTCTGTATACTGAGGGTATTCGAAGTATTAAAGTGATACTAACAAGTAAATCGGCGAGCGCGGGATCGGGGCTGGGCGCGACGTGGTCCCGCGCCATTCGCTGCAGCACCCTCATGAGTGGCAGCAGCAGCCGGTCGATGTACGCGGGGCTGGACGCGCAGCACGCCTTCAGCATCATCAGCGGGCCCAGCAGCGCGCCCGCGCCGCTAGCCGCCGCCGCCGCCCCCACCGCCCCGCCCGCCCCCGCCGCGCCCGCCGTCCCCGCCGCGGCTGCGGACGAACCAGCGGCGGCGGCGGCCGCGGCCGGGGCGCCGCCGGACTTCTCGTACGCGGCGAGTCCTTCGAACGCGTACTTGCTAACTGACGCGTAGAGAGTTTCCAGTTCCTCGTACTAAGAAAATATAAATTACCAGAGGTTTTAATTTAAATTAATTCTCGAATAATAACGATTAAACCTTTCCATGGCTATACCCTAAGCATTTCTCAATCAATGCGAGGGGATTTCTATAGTGGTGAACTAGAGAATGAAGTCTGTCGACGGGCTGGTCGCTCGCATGTATTGTTATGCTTTAGAGGTTAGCCCGTGGCTCCGATCGCATTGTCTTTGAAGACTAAGCTGTCTGGAACTACTGAAAATATTTGAAAATATCGAAAACTATCCGCCCATAAATACTTGGGATATCCGGGATACTCGAAACTGCCAGAGAATACTCAAAAGTACGTAATCAAATAAATTAATTGATATTGAGTTAATACAAATGCACACATTTAGCACCAAATAGAAAAAGAAAATGGTTGTACCAAACTTCCATTTAAACCCTTGCTTCTAACGATTTAACACAAATTGAAGGTCCACCATCCATATAAGCCGATGATATCGCGCTTGTTTATAATCTAGATTAATTTCATCTGAATGTGATGTTTTACGTACCTTCGAAGCCTGAGCAGCGCCAGTGGGTTCAGTAGGGAATATGGCCGTTAGTTTCGCCAGTAAGTTGTGCGTGAGGCGCACTATCTTCGGGTTGGTGGAGGACACGCAGGCGGCGAGCCCGCGCTGCAGCGGCTTCAGCGCCGCCAGGATCTGCTCGCGCCGCAGCACGCCCAGCAGGAACACGACCAGCTCTAGCGCCGTGCACGCGTTGGCGCAACCGCCTGCGTTCGCTTCAGCCGTTGAAAACACCTGGTTGTAAACATAATTTTTTTATAAAATTTATATGGCATAAAAAGGGCCACATCTAAGATTATAATCTACTGAAAGTCAAATGGTTGTGGCATCGTAATTAACACTAGTTTTTTTATACAAAAGCAGTCAAAGGTTACATATGCTATGCTGTTTTCAATCGATTATGTCAGCAGTCTTGGGGCTCAGTTGGACTAGGGGCGTTAGTACATAATGTAGTGAGTGATAATAAAGACGAATTAAGGTAAGAAAATACATTTCTTTGTGCCCACGACGGCAGGTAGATACTGCAGTATGCTTACATATTAATATTTGAAGACGGGACTTTAACTTTCCCATACACTTTTGTCAGCTTAGAATACTACACTGTTTTTGTTGATAATATCGCGGGATACTTACTTTGTCAAGCCATGCTAGTTTCGGCTCGCATAGATGCGGCCAAACGTCAGGTTTTAGTGCGGTCTTTAGTAGCAGAACACACCGACGCGATAGCTGTTCGCCCGGCGACGCGCCCGTGGTACCACCGCCGGCTACGCTACCCTCGTTCACCTGATTGGATTAAGAACCATCACAAAATATCCACAGTGATAAATGTGCATAACAAAATACAAAAGATACCCACAAGAGAAATAGATCTTTATTATGATACTAGCTAGCTAGCCATGTGCCTGATGACAACTAAATTTTTTTTTTAAACAAACTTTAGGGAAAGTAAAATTTAAAAGTTGTCCGTAAAATTGGACAGGACACCGTCTGTCGGATTAGGTAGTTGATAATAAAATAATGTTACTTGGCAAGCGAGCCGCAGCAGCAAGTTGACGACCACGTCGACGTGGTGTCGGTCGAGCGGCTTGGCCGCGTCAGGCTCTGGGCGCGCGGCGCCGGGCTGCGGGCTGGCCTGCGGGCTGGCCCAGCCCGTGTTCAGCGCCTTGCGCGCCTCCAGCCCGCCCTCCTCGCACGACACGCGCTTTATCGCGCCGCACGGCGACGTCGCCACCTGCCCCATACACACATAGCATCACTTGGCTCTCTGTGACACTTGGATATACTGAACGCACACTCACAGAATACTATATACCATCACAAGGGTTTCTTTTTTATACAGGCCGAATAAGATAAGGTATACTAAGCCTTGAACCCTCGTCACTTTAGCGCATTTGTGATTATTATGTGAAGTAACTTCAATCGCTTGCTTTAGTTGGGCATCGATCGATCATAAATGCAAAATAAAAATTGTACTCTTCACGCAACATTTGCTCCTACCGGTATTTAAACCCGGGACCTTCGATTAAGAAAGCATAATCACTACCAACTGTGCAATCAGGGCGTTAATTAATCAAATTACGTCAAGCATAGCAGCGAAGGAATGATGACACAATCAAGGACGAATTATTATATATTATTAATAACGAAGTAATTATAAACCTACTAGGATCGCCCCTGGTTCATTATAATGTATCAATAATACGAGCGTTGCTTAGAGTGGAACTGTAGTTGGTATGGCGGTGCTATTATATAAGTGATAGCTGTTACCCGCGACTTCGTCCGCGTGGTATTTTACAAAGACACAATCGTTAGCAATAAACCGCTCGCGTTCTGAGCCCGCGCGAGCGGCAGCCTTTGTGATATAAAGTCGTTGGCGGGGTTCTAAAATAAAAGTAGCCTAAGTTACTCCTTGTTACATCAGCTATCTGCCAGTGAAAGTCCCATCAAAATCGGTCCAGCCATTTCAGAGATTAGCCGAAACAGACAGACAGACAGACAGATAAAAATTGTAAAAAATGTTGTTTCGGTATATGTACCGTGTATACATCCAAATGCACTTAGTAAAAAGCGGTTATTGAAATATTACAAACAGACACTCCAATTTTATTTATTTGTATAGTATAAGTGATGTATGATATGTTAATGTACTGACGGCGGCGTCGTCGTGCGCGTGGTCGCGGATGCGCTGCAGCTCCCACTTGAGCGCCACCTCGGCCAGGTCCACGGCCAGCCGGCGGTGCTCCAGCGACGCCGTGGCGCTGAACCCGAGCCGCTGCATCGCCGCCACCATGTGCCCCACCAGCGCGTGCCGCACCGGGTAGTACACCTGCGCCAACACACACATCGGTACTCGCTTACTGTTACACGAGCCATATCAATTATACGGTACACGGCTATTATATACTCAGGTAGTTAAGCCTGCCTAGCTGTTTTTACATAACCATAACAATGTACTACTCAAAAATGTATAAGATTCTTTTAATAGAGCAATCTTGCCTGTTCTCCATAGGAACGGCATTCCAAACAGGTGATAAAGTCATTTTGTGACATTTTTGACCATTCATAAGTACTTTACTTAATGGGTCACATGAATAAATTTTTTTTATCGAATATAACAATTTTCGAAACCTTTAACTCCTTTAGATAATAATAAAATAGTACAAAGCGGCAGGGCCGTGACGTCAGAGCCCATGAGAAATTACAAATGAGCGTGGGCAAGCTGATGGCTACCCAACCCGAAGTTAGTTGAGAACCCCAGCGCGTACTGCATTCGCGTTCTACATTCTGCAGTCATAGATACTAGCCAAATTAGAGCACTATGAAAGGCATATTATATTCAAAAGAATTCGGAACGTAGAATGCAGTACGCGCTTCTATGTATTTGGGCTTTAAAAACTCACCTTGTAGTGCCTAACGACGAGCTGCAGTATGTGGAAGAGCTGCTGCACGGAGTGTCCGTCCTCAACTATGATCTTCTTGGTCCAGTGCGTGAGCATGGTGTTCCCGTCCTCCATGCGCTGCGGCATCGCCGGCGTCAGTATCTCCAGCGCCTGGCGCACCACGGACCGAGCTTCCACCGCGTGCGCCTTCAGTAGACTATGGAATACTGTACACACGATGAAAATAGAGGTATGAAATAGAACACTCAATTTTCCCTAACTTACGTCGAGGTACTGAAGGCTGCGGTCACCTTAAAAGTACTGTAGTATACTGTAGGGGTAAACCTTAGTCGGCGTTTTAAAAGTTAGGGACAAATCTAGCGGACTGCAACAACTATATCTGAACTAACAATGATTTGACCAAATCAAGAAACAAACCCCCAACAACCAAAAGTCGCTTGTTCTATTTTTCAACTAGCCAAAAGGGGGTTTATAATATTATGTTCGTGTAGAAAATCAGCCAAATTAGTATATAAATCATTGATATTACAACATTAGATACCTTACCTTGCAACACAATCCGCTTGTGTATAGCAAACTTCGCTATAATGTGACTCAGTAACAAGTGTCCGTGATACCTGTAGGCAAAAAACCGTAGATTAGTGACCAAAATAAGTTTCGTAAGGCATGTTAAGCTGGGGTCGGGCGGTGCCAAAAATTCAAACTCTTATTGGAAAAATGGTAAGAAGAAGAAGAATCAGATCTTACCTTGTCGCAGGATCCACGTAATTCTTGCCGAGCAGACACGGCCAGGCGAATGTCATTAGTCTCCGGAGCTTATTGCCTTGCTTCTTGTTGTTCGCGTCGTGAATGTGCGCCGATGCTTGCTCTAACAGCAAGCACGCGAATTGAAGCAGCGATATGCGGACCGCGTCCGAACACGCGAACGGATTTTCTGGGTCTATTACCTGGCGGTCACAAATTTACTTGTATTTTATATAACGACTTTTATGTATAAAAATATCAAACCTATATAAAAATCATTGGTGAAGAAAAATTTTAGACAGAATTTATTATCTCTTTCTCTGTATATCATAATGACAATATAACTACCTATAGATATAAATGACACACTGAGAAAATAAACACAAAACATGGTCTATAAAACAATGGAATAAAAACTAACGTTATTAATAAACACGGAGACGACATTGTCCGGGTTATCCTGATACGGTGCCGGCGGGCCGCCCACGATCTTCTGTCCCTTCTCGAAGCTGACCGCGAAGCACGGGATCAGGATCATCTGCAGCACCTTTGCCTTCAGCTCCTGCGACATGGCGTCGCTTGAGAAATGATCCACGAAGCGGAAGAATGCCGCCCGCTTCCATTCCAAGTCGTATGTCTGGGCCACTGTGTTCTCGAGGAAGTCGCGCAGAAACTACAAGCGAGGAAAAAGATAAATAAAAATTATTTGTGCTGACATGTGCGGACATGTGCTGACCGTATGGTATGCAGTTATTTTATTTAAAAAAACAAATAACATTTACTTGGAAGTCCGGTATAAATCGGTCACACAAGGCTCGCAGCAACTGGAACAACAAGTCTATGTTGTTCTTGTGTTGACAGAAGTAGTGCAGCAAGATCTTCACAATCAGCTTTGGTTCCTTCCAGTGCGTGCAGTCGACAATCTCCACTTTTTTGTGTATTTCCTACAAAGAAAACAAAAATATATGTAGTACTAGGTTCTCTAGTATTTCACCAGTCAATTGTCTTTAGACTCTTCAGATTTTGGCGTGGTTGACAACACACTACACACCACTGATATAAAGTAACAATGTTTAGACCTGAATCCCTGAACAAGTCTTTAGCTAGAATATTCGACAGCGGCAGTGCACTGGGTACAAACTATCACCTCACCTATATGTATTTAACACTATGTGACTTACATGGTACTGATCACTACACCATATTCGTTTCAGCAATTCAATCAAATCCTGCTGGCTCGCCATCCATTTATCGTCAATCTTGATCAACAGGGATATGGCCCTGATCGCTTGGAATTGCATCTCGGCCCTGTCCGCTTGCGGCAAGTTAGCAGCCGTGCCGCCGGTGTTTGCAGCCAAAAGTTGCATAAGCCGCGGTTTCTTCGTCGTTTGTAGAGCTTCCCTGTAGGGAGGGCCCGCTTTCGGATGCTTGATGAGATAAACAAGAAACCGGCTCCATTGTTGATCTTTGATATTGTTATCGCTTAGTATTAGATCGAGAGTTTCTTTGGGGTATCTGAAAGTTAACAAAAGTTATAGCGGGAAAAGTAGAAATCTTTGCAAGAGCCGTACAGCACCCTATTGGAAAAGGTTAACGAAAACGTCGTCTATGGCTAGTCTGGTCTTTACCTACTTTAATTTGGAGAACTAGGATGGTCAGATCTCTAATGTGATCTCTCCAATGCCTAGCGTACCTGTACGGCCACATTGAGCGCACGTCAGCATACCATATTGGAGGTCGTTTTATTTGTACAAGTGGTCGGAGAAGTCCAAGAGGAAAAGGTTAGAATGTCTATAGTATGCGCATATCAGTCAAAATTTGTGTTTTTATTGATGGGACTAAAATTAAATCCATAAAAAAGTGTGGTCATATTGTAACACTTACCTCATAAGGAATTTGACTAATGGTTCCCTGAACGGTGACCCAGCTTCGATCATGAGCGACTTTTCAGTGTGGAATATAAGTCGGCACAATACGTCGATAAACCGCGGCGAGGCGGCCGGTATTTGGTGGAATATGCCTATCAAGATTATAATCTTCTGCTCGTTCTCCATGTTCTTCGATACGCTCTGAAGGAAGTTTCCACCTGATGTGCAAAGATACGGGTTGCCAATTTTTTGTCACACAAACATGACTAAATTTCTAGTCTCATTTTAATTATAAACTAATTCTTGTGAAAAAAACTACAGAATAACAAATCCCGAAGATAATCCTTAGTATAACTTAAATAGCATAAATCACTCACCTCTATTTGTCTGTATAGAGTAATCCAATAATTTTTTGAGCAATTGCAGCAATTGTTCACACAATTTTTCACTAAACGTCGAAGGAAATAGCTGCGTCAAGTACGAAAGTCTCTTGGCACCGTTCACACTGAGGTGACGATGGTCGCCAAGCGTCAATAGCAGTGGTCGCATCACAGGATGAACCATTTCCATGTCGATTTGGAAACCCGAAAGGAATTTCTGCATACATTCAAATCCGACCTAGAACAGTTAAAGTAATATTAATCTCTACCTCACGTTAATTACTAAGTAAGGTTAAAGAAGGCAAGAAGACAAGATTACTTGGTATATTATATTAATAAAGTCATTCAATGTCAAACATGAGTTACTTACTTGCTGTAACTCTTGATCATTTTTCTCAAGAGATTTATATAGCACTTGGAATATCTTCTCTCTACAGTGCTTTTCTTGTATGTAATGACAAGCCGCGAGTGCCTTTAATGCGGACGCCCGCAGCGGCACCAAATTGACACCCTTGTAGCACGGCAGCTTGCCCAGCATCGCGTCTTCAGCTTCGCACAGAGATAGCAACTCGCGGAAAAATACTTTGTGTTCATTTATGCTCAGATCTAGAAAGAAGAATGTTTGTAACTGTCTTGTTGCTGTTCTGTGCTATATGACCCTTTCCAAATCAAAATGAAGGGACAGAAATAGATAATCTAAAAATTACCTATAGTAAATAATCTTGGTTTCAACGTGGTACAGAAAGTTGTTCCGTCCATGAGACCCATCTGGGCGTTGGCCGGCTGATGACGAAGCAGATGCTTCTTGGGCGGGATTATATCGGCCAACACTTCTCTATGCGGGTCCATCACTTCCGTGACAGTTTTCTTTTGCAGTTCCGCTATCAGCTCCAAGGATTTCATTGCCTAGTAGTAACAGTTTTAGGGTTAAGCAACTTTGATACTTAATACATCAGCTGTTTCATTATAACGAGAATTATTCATACCTGCTGTCGAACGAGTAGGTGTGGACTTGTCACTTGCAAAACAAGTTCTTGCAGTACGTCGTGCAGCGCTCGGGCCTTGGCGGCAGCCACGTCTCCGTCGGTCTCCACGGCCTGCCCGCACGGGCCCACCACGCACACCCGAACCAACCGCTCCAAGTTCACCGTGGCCATATCGATCGCACCAGATGACACTTCACCCGTCAGATCCATCATTACAAACAGCACGGCCTTCAAAAACGTAAATACATGCTTGTAAACCCATTCCGGTGCCATCTTCTCGACCATAAACTTGACCGCCATACAACCACCTAATTTTGCGTACCAAGCGCGTTCGTAGCATAGCGCCGACATACGTTCAGCGAGGTATTCCATCAATGGTAGACGGCAGGCGCGTTCCCTGCTACCGAGCACCGTCGCCGCCGTCTCTATCATGAGAACCAGCGCGAGGTGGCCGGGCTTGCAGAGCTCTTTCTCCTCGTGGCCCATTATTACGGCGATAGCATCTACAAGAACTAGCGCGTCCAGTCCCTCCTTAGGCGCAGCGCTCTCGACGAACGGCCCCGCCTGCTGCGCTATCGCTACCATCGTGTAATGCCTCACTAGAGACACCATAGTCGTAAGCACGTGGTTACGCAACTCTTTGATAGCAGCCGCAACGAACATCCCCGTGAGAGCGGTGCGGAGAGTATTTCTCACGATCGTGTTGCTGCACTTGTAATAAGGCCCGTTTTGAACCTGTATCTTACCATCCACGAAGCTGGGATGGTTAAAGAGCTTCTGTAACGTCGCTTTGTCGTCGTCCAGGTTGAGAGACGCCACTAAGTAGCATCGCAACACTTCCCAACATTGTCTTCTATAGAATGGATCTGTCATACTCGACTTTAACGCAGAAAAAGCTGTCTCTATTACTTTATCTACTTCGAAATCGATAGGCTTCGCTTGGTCTTGGAAATACGCTTGTACTGCAGGCGGTGGCGCATCCGTCTCGCGGTATTCTAGTCTTTGCGGCTCTATCATCATTTTGCGATTGCCACCGCCGAATTTGCCCAGAACTCTGAATGCTATCCTTGCAACTTCATTATTCTGCAATGTCCTCCAAAGCGCTTGCATGAGATCCGCCCTTACGGGTTGAATGTGCTCATACAAGAAGTCTGGTTGCAAGTTATCCACGCAGAGTTCTAGCGTACGCAAACCTTGGGATATCAGAGTGTGGGAGCCGTTCAGCGCGGACACTAACGGGTCCATTAGCATCGGTAAATAAGGCAATAGACTAGACAATCGAACGGGTACAGTCAGGCATAACTCGACGAATAGATCTTTCATGTGCTGCTTATGGAGGCCGCTCTGCAGGCGATTCAATCCCTCCAGTAAGTTGGGCAGTAGTGGCAGGAACTCTTGGTACAACAAATCGTGACTGCCACCGCCGATGGATCGAAACAATGCTCTCAGAAGTAGAAAGTAATTGTAGGGCTCCTGAGCCGTCATCGCGTAATCCATGGCCTTGTTGACGATGCTGTGGAGATGTGGCCGCAGCATCTGCTCGTTCTCGGTAGGGAACAAGCTGACAGAGCCGAATACTAATTTGAACAACCGAAGATAGAGATTCGACCTCTCCACATTAGTGCCCATTTCCTCCATTCTTTCCAGCAGATATTCGACAAGTACCGTCGCAAATATAGGAGACGTGGCCGGATTCGACAAGAATGTGTTTGCTATTATTTGCAAAGTCGTATTTTTATTTATTCTCTCAACCATATGTGAGATCGTCGCTGTGAATATTTCTTGGAAGGTCTGCGGGTTCATCATCGAAAACTGAAAGGATATAGAACCATCAGAGCGTGATGTTTTATTATTTTGATATTTTCATGACTATAGTAAACAAATTACTATACTATTTAGGTTCCCCTGCTCGCAACTCTGGGATTAAATTTGTGAATGTCAAAATGGCATTAATCTCCCTCCCATTACGAGGAAGCCCGAGGCCAACAGTGGAACACAAAAGGGACATTTTTTATAAGGTAAATAAAATAATATTCAAGGTGAACTATAACTCTTTACATGATTCACATTATTTTTGGAACTTACATAAGAAGATAATAAAAATATAAATAACAAAGGTATATAATATATGATACTATTCATAATACTATAGGTCTTATCATATTACATACTACTGTTGACATACTAGTAACGAGACTGTGTGTTATCTAAATAAATAAATAAAAAAAAATATGTGACTCACGACTCCGCTGAAGTGTTCGAGAACCTCCTTCTCCTCCTTGGAGCGCACGTGCGGCTGCTGCGGCGGCGGCTGCGCGCGCGGCGCCGCCAGCGTGTAGATGTCCAGCGACTGCAGCCCCCAGCGCACCAGCCGGATGAACACCAGCGTCTCGCGCGCGCTGAACTGCTTCTGCCCTGTTATTGTAGTCGTCGACGTGCCCTCGCTGTTTGTTGTCGTCTAAATACAAGTCAGATAGTGATGACTATGGCAGAATTAATCATATGAGGCTCATCACATCATACCAGGCTAAGAGAAGGCCAAATAACTATCTGAATCGATTGTGGAGTGATAAATACCAGTTCCTGACTTATCAATGCCATAAATCCGTAGCTAAAGATTAGTTCTAAACGAAAACGCCGAGTCTTTCCTGCTACTCGTGAGCTATCGTTTTCTATGAGAGCGCAGTCAAGTTCACTCTCAGAGTTATAGTCGGTCTAAAAGTTACCAGAAGCTCCTCACATAACTAGATTTGATTTGATCAGCGAAATAAAAAGGTAAGTCAGTCTTCAAATTAATTAATTTAACGTTCGCTAGCATACGTTGCCTTTTCAAACTATGTCAAAGAACAAAACGGTTAGCAATGATTAAAAAGTTGGCAGCATTGTTTTTTGTACTTGAAAGTTGGCATTACACATCTTGCACTCTTGTAAGCAAAAGTCGATTTGAGGTGACCAAACTTTTTATTCAGCGACTGTAAGATTATGAGATATGAGCGGAATGAGTGTTTTATAAGAACTAGAAAGTGAGCTTAGCACAATCTATACTCTATACTAATATTATAAATGTGAAAGTTTGGATGGATGGATGGATGTTTGTTACTCTTTCACGCCAGAACGGCTGAACGGATCTGGATGAAATTTGGCACAGAGATAGATTATAGTCTGGAATAGCATATAGGCTACTTTTTATCCCGGTAAATGTATGGTCATGTATGGTTCCCGTGGGATAGATTTGTTAAAAAATCATTTTCTCATACATTTGATTCTGAGGCGGTACGAAGTTCGCCGGACAGCTAGTACTATATAACTTCTCCTGTTGGACCCTCTAAATAACTACTTGTGTTAGTGGATGGCTCACATCCATAGTTCCTACTTGTAGTTATTTATTTATCTCACAGTCTTACCTTACACGACGCGCAGCCCCA
Organism: Pheosia gnoma; assembly: GCA_905404115.1. Lineage (NCBI taxonomy): Eukaryota > Metazoa > Arthropoda > Insecta > Lepidoptera > Notodontidae > Pheosia > Pheosia gnoma. The sequence continues at coordinate 3,668,912 of FR989894.1, read as the reverse complement.
GGTGATAGTCTTAACTCCACACACCAGCGTCTTAACCAATGTCCTATAGTCTCCAACATTCAAATTGTTAATCTGTGACGAAGGGAAGCCGATCTTGGACTTCTCTTCCGACTTGGCAACACTGTCCAAGAAATCTGGTGCTAGTTTTTCCTCCTCGACCTTCACCTCTACGGCGGTGGTCGGGCCAGGAGTCGTTGGCGTGCTCGGAGTCGTTCCGTTCGTGGGAGCTGGTGTTGTTTGTTTACTGCGAAAAGGAATATAATGCACCATAACATAACGACATCGCTCAGGGCTGGCCAAAATAATTCTGGAATGCGCCCTAAATGTGTGAGCCAGACTAGTATGTGTTCATAAACATGCAAGCGTGTAAGAATTTTAAATAATGTATATTTAAAATTCTTACACGCTTGCATGTATGTGTTGGGAAGTGGGGCATAAAAGTGTCTAATTAATAAGACTCACCACTTATTCATAAGCGCCGGCAGCTGCAGCTTGGATATGGTTTTGAACTTGAGCACAAACACCTCGAGTATGCGCATGAGCAGCTGGCGGCCCTGCGGCTGCGCGCCGCCGCCCGCGCCCCCCGCACCGCCCGCCCCGCCCCCGCCCGCACCCGCCGCGCCGCCCAGCCCTCCCGCCCCGCCCACGACAGCCCCCGCGCCCTCGCTCTCCGAGCGCTGCCGGATGCAGTCCACCAGGTTCAGGAGCAGCTTGCACGACATCGTCTGGATGCTGTGCCGCGATGAAGTACAAAATAATAGACGAAAAGAATGTTTGGCACCGACTTCACATTCGTTAAATATTTGATTTAGTTAGACAAGGTAGATTTCAAGATTAGATTATTATTTGCTTTTTAGTTTTTTGAAGACGGTTTTTATTTTGTTAAAAAGTTTTTTATGTGCTAGGTATGAAATCAACAGTAGTGTTTTACATACCTAGTCGGCAGCGACTCGTCGTGAACATTCTTGGAGAAGAGATGTGCGGCGATGGCGAGGTCGGTGAGCGGGAGCAGCTGGCGCACGTGGTGCACCAGGTCCGCCAGCGTGGAGTAGGCCAGCGGCCGCAGCGACTCGTGCACCGTCCACCCGCCGCCCAGCAACACATCCTCGTCGAAAAGACGCTCCATGTACGGCACGAACTCTACAATGATATTGCCTGCTCAATATGTGGACACCTTCCAATAATCTACGAATTTATCCTCGCTACAAGAACTATATTCACTACGTGGAATATAGATGGCGCGAAAAATATATACAGCGTGGATTTTTTTAAACACACCTGCAGGGAAAGTACTCTAAATACTGGAGATAGCAAATATTACTCTAAAGGAAACATTCCCATATTGTAAAAAAAAAGCTGCATTTAAACATTTTCGAAAACTCGCTTGCTAACACTCGGGAATCTAACCGGCTAAAATCCGAAAAAATAACAAACTGTACTTTTATGGCCTCAATCGATAGGGTAAATCATAAGAATTAAAACTCTCTAACATAGATGATAAATTAAATGAAAGGAAAACCATAAAATCTTAACATATTTTAATTAAACGAAAAAAAAGAGTTTAACTAATTAGTTGCTCGAAATAAGCTCCATTATGTTAGATACACCAATTTATTATTTTAAGGAATTCATTTCCAGTAACTTTTAATAGCAACTTGTGATGAATATTCAAAATCGTATTTTGAACCTCAGTTCCTTAATCGTTTATAATTCCTTAGGCTTTTTGATAAATTCGATTTTTTACATTTATAAAGAAAAATCTAAAAGGTTGAGGTCTAGTGACCTCGCAGGCCATCATCACCATCTTGCATAGAGAACTAGTAACTTACTGAGTCTCAAATCCGTAGCGAGAATATGTCGCGTGGCTATAACCAACTCCTTCCTCAAATGCGCCACTTCAGGCGGGCACAGTGTCAACAGCCCTATGATACCTTTAACCATCAAGCTGGCGTGATTTGCTATCGTCTCTTGGTATATTCTAATAATGTAGGCCAAGAAGGCCAACGTCTTTATTTGTGCACCCATAAAGTCCACAAATACTTCTTTATTGAATGAGGCTGACTGTCTGAAAAGAGTATGATATAAAAAGAAATCATAATTTGGTCCAAAACTAAGCAATGTCCATACTTGGTACAGTACCAATGACGGGTGACCCCATTACCACTCAGAATAGGCCCAGACAACCAAAAACACCATCACGCCTGTAATCTCTAAGAGGGTAAGCAGAGATGCATTGTAGTGCACCTGCATTTCGACAGTATTTATTTTATATATATAATACACTAGCTGTTGCCCGCGACTTCGTCCGCGTGGTATTTAACAAAAACAACCGTTGACAACAGCCTGCTCGCCCATTCTGAGCCCGCGGGACGCATTGCAGGTTGCTATCAAACTTAATCAGGCGCTGCGCTGCAACATTGGTTTTAAGTTTTTTTCGTGAGATCCTATTTTTTTTTCTAAAATAAAAGTAGCCTAAGTTACTCCTTGTTACATCAGCTATCTGCCAGTGAAAGTCCCGTCAAAATCGGTCCAGCCATTTCAGAGATTAGCCGGAACAAACAGACAGACAGACAGACAGACAGACAGACGGACAGACAGACAGACAGACAGACAAAAATTTTAAAAAATGTTGTTTCGGTATAGGTAATGTGTATACATCCAAATGCACTTAGTAAGAAGCGGTTATTTTAATATTACAAACAGACACTCCAATTTTATTTATATGTATAGATGTATAGATATAGATAATGTAATATTTTGTTTATAGCATTTTGAAATACCTATGAGTAGCTGCCGGCTGTAATGTGATAGTCTCCATAATAAGAGGTATGAAGTTGCTGACTTCTTGGTGCACATTCTGTTTGTAAAGCTGATACATGAGCACCACAATAATGGGCAACTCTTGTATCACTTTTAATGAAAGCACTGATCTTGGGATCAGATTGTACTGAAAGTTAAAGAAAAATATTGTAATCATATAGCCCATTTTTAATGTAATACAATTTGGAGGAAGTACCCGTCACTCGCCCCCTGCAAGGACTGAGGGCAATCCCAGAAATTATATATATTCAGGTACAAAAATACCTGCTCATCACTCAAACTTAGCCCCAAGCAGGACTCAAACCCGGTACCATCTTTAAGCAAAAAATTTTTAGATGTGCTATTTCAAAATGCGAAATGTGCTGCGCTTTCCAACAATTTATGACAGTTATTGTTAAAATAAATAGTTTAATGCTTTGGGAGAGCATGTGACTGCAAACATAACAAAGGAGCCAGGATTATATTTTTTTACTTTTATAACTCAAATGAAATTCCCCATTCCAAATCCATTTTTTTGCAAATGGATGTGAAAAAATACCTATCATTTGAATTTTGAAGCATGATAAAATTAATTATAAAGTATATCCATAATTACTTACGGTCACAACGCTACCATCAAGTAACTTCTTCTCAGTGTGTATGGGTGTGGTGGTGTATGTCTCTTGCAGCAGTTGGTCTATATTCACCTCGGACAGGTCCTTCACTTTAATTGTGGGCTTTGGCTCAAATATTTTGGGCAAGTGATTAGGCAAATCTGAGTAGATACCTTTCACCCATTGAAGGAACTTATGGATCTATGGGGTAAGATGAAACTGGCATTAATTCAGTGACCCTAAACTGGAAATAATATGCTTAGTAATGTGATTGAAACTTGTATGAATTTTGGGATAGTAATTGGAAGGCATCAATTTAACATGTCCAACCATACTTACATCAACATCAGTACTGTAAGCAGGCCTGTATTGTTTATGCAGTTCCATAAATATCTTCAGGCAAACTAGAACATTCTCTTCATTCTCAATCTCCATCAGCTTCAGCATCAGTATTAGTATGCTTTTCACATATGGCCTCAACGTCTCACTGATTGGAAGCCGATGTATCATTTCCAGTATCAACTTCCTCACTTGCTGAATGTTGTATTCCGCAATGAAATGTGGTTCTCCTTCTTGCAGTATCTTAAGGAATATCTTTAAAGAGTGATCTAGGAACTGCGGGTACTGCGGGGAGCTTAGTATTACCTAAAATAATAAAATGTTTGCAAATTGTTTGTCAAACAAACACTGAGTTGGACTCTCACAATACTGGAAAGGCCTAGTGGTCACAATTACTCTTATTACTAATTTGTATTGTATGAAATAAATATTTTAATTAATTACTATAGTACCCCTCATAATAGAAGTTGGATTAAAGTAATTTTGTGTCAATGTCTAGATTCTAAGTAATTAAATTCATTGTTTTATTCATATTTAGGGTTTGGTTATGTACCCTCAATGAGGTATGTTATTTCTTATTATTATATTTTAATTCTTTTATTACTTTAAAGCAGGAAAGCCAGAATAACAGTCAATTTAATTCCACCTGGAATGGTGATAGGAAGTTTATAATAACATCAACATCTAGAATATTATTTATAAGGAACTAAGCTGTGGGCACTGCTAGTCCAATCATGTATCACTCATAGCTATTGGGGATAGATAGTGCCTACCACAATGCCATACGCTTTTAAGTAGGTAAGTCTGCATTTAGTATAAGAATACTTCAAGAATCTTAGATAAACAAACCTCAAAGTTTTCACTAAGTTCTTGTGCGGCTTTGAGTTTGATTTCGTCCTTTGCACCAGGATCCGCCAACATGGTAACATAGCTTCTGTAGGTGTTCATTTGTGTGTGCGGATCCCCAGGACCACCTGGGGCCATCGCAGCCATCATTTTAAAAGATAAAAGCTCTGGTTGCACTTAATGTAACGAAGTTTTTTAGCATAAGCAGTCATCACATCACGGCATTCTTGGGTTGTATTTTATGAACGAATAGAGAATTGTGCGTTACAGAAATACATGATTTCAAATCGTTTTATAAACAACTCTAAAGAATGAATCCAACATTGAGGTTTTCTTATAATTCACATAAAACACTATACATACACACACAATGCAAGTTCGACTAGGGATGGGCCTAATACGTATTTACCCTACCAGGTTTTAAAACCGGAGTTTCGAAGTAGGGCGCCCTGGTACGGGCGAGAAATACTCGCCAGCATTGATGAACAATTACGTAGATATTCTAATACTAACGCATTGTCAGCTGAAGCACACACGTGCACGTTATAATGTAACATACTTTCCCAGTATTCGCTATGAAAATATTACCTGAGTGGTATTAAAATAACTTAAATTATATGTGAATATCAGTGATATCACCTAGAATACTTCGGTTTTGAATATATGAGATTATATGTATTTAGTATTACTAAACTGTTCACGTATTTATTCTTGTTATTTTTTTGTAGAATGGCCATCGTCTACTAAATAAAGCCAATATTTATATGAATAGGAATATATCGGCTCATCACTAGAGCGGGTGTGCCTGATGAGTAGCATCTCTAGTTCGCATGTGTGTGCCTGTGACAGGCTCCATAACTTCCGATCCTATCCTCATAATAAATTAGGATTTAAGACGTCCGATTGAGCCATACATTATCCGATTTCATTCATCCGATAATTATTATGATTTGGCTACATCTGGGTTAAACCGTGTTTTCTGCGCATGTTTATTAAATCATTCCACAAAAATACATACACAAAGCTTTTTATTCTGATGAATGAATCAGAATAAAAAGCACATGGTTGTATGTTGTACGCTGTCCTTCATCCCTCTTTACCCGCGCGGGGGACAGTGTTGAAATTATTTTGTGTAGTGGAGTGTATGAAAATTCACGTGGTGTGGCCATATTCGACGAGCATATCTGTTTGTGTATTTCCAGCTTTGAATGAAATTGGCATTTGTTTGGTGGCAAGGTATAAATGTGTGGGACAATTTATTTTTCTTTGCCTATGGCTTGTTCTCTTATTGGTCTGTGTCTATGGCAGATGATCATCGATGGATGCTCTACCAAGTTACATTTTATTTTTGTAATGACTCAAAAATGGGTTGAAAATGTATTGAAAACAATGTTCCAGTGGAGAAAAAGTTAAATATTTTACGTTTAACATAATAAAAATGTGATCATGGCTGCATTTACGACAGTGTTAGTCATAACAATTTGGCTTCGGTGCACAATAGTGTTCGGCTACGAGTTTATATCACTATATCCCAATCAATCTAACGAGACATTCCTTTTTAACCATCTCGTCTTAGATAAAGTCAGTGGGCAAGTGTATGCCGGGTCAACAAATTGGATTCACCAACTGAGCCCTGATTTAAAACCTATACATGTCATAAGGACAGGCCCTAAACGCGATAATCCAATGTGTCATGCCAGTGGCTGCTCTTCCCCTGATATAAAGACTACGAACCTCGACAACGAGAACAAAATATTGGTTATCGATCAAGAATCAGGAAGAGTGATCGCGTGCGGGTCAGTCGCGCAGGGTTCCTGTTCCAAGTACAAGCTGGGTGATTTGTCGGCGAAACCTGAATTTGTTCCGGTGAGTGTTGCAGCTAACGACCCCGAAGCCTCTACCTACGCTTTCATCGGACCCGAGAGGTACACTTCTTGGGAAAGATCTAATGTGCTATATGTGGGAACAACATTCACCAATAATGGTGAGTACAGACACGACGTGCCAGCTATATCCAGTCGTGACCTTATGACTCTCGATGTCGCACAGCTAACATTCAACAAACAAAGTTCCATTCAGATAGATGTTAAGTATAGAGACAATTTCCTAGTGCAGTATGTGTATGGCTTTAATGCTAGTGATTATGCTTACTTTTTAATAATACAAAAACATTCCCACCTTGCGGGCAATGAAGAACTGGGATATGTATCTCGTCTTGCTCGCACCTGTGTCAATGATGATAATTATAATAGTTACACTGAAGTTACTCTGGAGTGTAATGTTCAAGAAGAAACTGTTAATGGTAAGAGTGAAGTGGTCAATTACAATTTAGTTCAAGATGCAAAGATTGCAAATGCTGGTGCTAATTTAGCAGCCCAGTTAGGTATTGAGATAGGGGATCCTGTACTTGTAGCTGTGTTCAGTCCTTCAAAAAGTATTTCTAATGAGCCTATGATAAAGTCTGCTATATGTGTATTTTCTTTACAAGAAATAGAAATTAAGTTTAATGAGAATGTTCACATGTGTTTTAATGGCAGCACAAAAGCACGCAATATGGGCTACATATCAGGCATGATATCAGATGGAAAATGTCCAAGTGTTGGTTCAACAGGCAATATACTTAATTTTTGTGAGGTAGGGCTTAAAATAAGTGGACTGTATCCAATAAAAACAATGTCTGTAATACATTGGAATGATACCTTAATAACTTCTGTCACTATGTCTATTACTGGGTTGCATACTGTTGCATTTCTCGGCACAAATGATGGAGTGTTAAAGAAGGTATTGATTGATGCTGATAAAGCCTTAGAATATTCTAGTGAAGAACTTCTGCCAGGTCAAAGAATTCTTCCTGATACAACCCTAACCCCATACCAGAAAGCTTTGTATGTTCTAGCTAGAAATACTATTGTCCAAATACCAACTGAGAAATGTGCAGAACATGGAAATTGTTCTTCCTGTTTGGAATCAAATGATCCTCACTGTGGATGGTGCTCTTTAGAGAAACGGTGTATAATTCAGAGTATGTGTCAAAAGGGCACACAAAGTGCCCCTAGATGGTTATCCCAATATATTGGACAGCAATGTATAGATTTTGAGCAAATTTTACCAGATAGAATATCAATGAATGAAGTTACAACAGTCCAGCTTGTAATTAGAACATTACCAGAACTCCCATTCGGTGCAACATACAAATGTGTATTTGGTAGTGCTCCCCCTATTGATGCTGCTGTGACATCAAATGGCCTTGCTTGCCCTACACCAGATTTAAAACACAGACCTAAAATATCACAAAATCAGGATCATGTGTATGTTTCACTATCGGTGCATTCATCAGAAACGAATAAAGACTTTGTTTCTAGGAACTTTGCATTTTATGATTGTTCTAAGCACATAACGTGTCATTCATGTATAATGAGCGAATGGGCTTGCAATTGGTGTATTTATGACAACAAGTGCACTCACGATACCTCTGTATGCCAGAGGACAATCATAAGTGCTGAAAATAATCCCACAAAACTCCTTAATCATGGAATTGGACATTGTCCTAGGATAAGACAATATAAAAAACCTATATTGTTGCCAAACAATGTCCCTAAGGAATTAGAGCTAGAGGTCGAGAATTTACCACACCTACAACCAGGACATACAGGTTTCCAATGTATAGTGAGTATTGAATTAGCTAACATGATATTACCAGCGCGAGTTGAATCTAATCACTATATTGTTTGTGATAAAACAACATATTCATATGAAGAAGATGTAGGAGAATATAATGTGAGTGTTAAAATTGTTTGGAATCACAAACACTACATAGATACAATTAATATAACCCTTTACAAATGTGAAATCCTTGGCTCCCATAGAGAGCATGCCGACTGTTCTCTTTGTATAACTCGTAACTCTATTTACAAATGTACTTGGTGTGGTAATTCATGCTCTTATAGTGAAACATGTCTAGAAAATCCTATTACCGAATGTCCAAAACCAAGAATTGACATAATCAAGCCTTTAAGTGGGCCTATAGAAGGAGGCACAATAGTCACAATTGAAGGTAGTAATCTTGGTTTGAGAGTAGAAGAAGTAGCTGGGAAAGTCCGAATTGGTGAAGTTCTGTGTGATATAGTAGACTTTGAAGTTTCTGTCAGCATTACATGTCGTACGGGACCTTCAAATGTATCTGCTGTCTCTCCTGTTATCGTTGAGAATGACTCTGGTCACACTGAATCATCTGTTCTATTCAGCTATAAAAATATAAAGCTCCAAGGTCTCTATCCTACTCTTGGGCCAGTTTCAGGGGGCACTCAATTAGTAATAGGTGGACAGCATTTGAATATTGGATCATCTGTAACTGCATATCTGGATGAGTTGCAATGTTCTGTTAACAAAACACAAACATCCAACAGCAGGTTAATATGCATTACTCCTAAAGCAAATGTGCCCAGAGTAATCCACACGTTGACAGTTGTTATTGATAACGCTAATAGATCTTTATATGGTGATTTGTTTAATTATACAGCCGATCCAACTATTATGGAAATAAAACCATTAAAAAGTTTTGTGTCGGGTGGAAGAATGATAACAGTACACGGTACTAATTTGCATACCATTCAGAAACCACTTATGAAATTGTATTACGCAAATGAATTGCTGCCTATAAACCATACAGCTTGTACAGTGCTAAATGAGCATCAAATGGAATGCCCAAGTCCTGCTATAAATAATAAATACTATGAAATTTTGCAAGCTACTAAATCACAGACGAGTACACCCCAAATAGCTATGAAAGTTGGTTTCGTCATGGATAATGTAGAAACTATGCATGAGAAACATTTTAACCCTCCGCGCACTCACATGCTCTTTGTTGAAGATCCTCATGTTTATCAATTCCCTAATCGGATCAAATCTTATAAAGGGGACCCACTAGTGATTGAAGGTGAAAACTTGATAAGGGCAAGTGATGAGTCTGATGTAGTTGTTACCATTGGCATACAAACTTGTAATGTTACCAGCTTAACAATGCAACAACTTCTATGTACACCACCTGAATTACAACCTGCAAATACTGATGAAAACGGTCTGCAAATAACAGATATCAATTTACCTTTGGTAGTGGTAAAAGTTGGTAATAATTTGAGATTCCCAATTGGCTATCTCCATTATGAGTTGTTAAGAAACTATAATTTTCCACCAGAAGCTATTGCAGGAATTGCTGCCGGCACATTCTTCTTAGTACTAATATTCATGATCGTTTTAGTAATGTATAGAAGGAGGAGTACAAAAGCCGAAAGGGAATATAAGAGGATTCAAATTCAGATGGATACTTTAGAGAGCAATGTTAGATTAGAATGCAAATTAGCTTTTGCAGAGTTGCAAACTGATATGTCTGATTTGGCAGCTGATTTGGAACATTCAGGCATCCCGACATTAGACCATGTCAATTACGTCATGAAAGTTTTTTTCCCGGGAGTATCTGATCATCCAATATTAAATGTTCAACATCAATTTATTACCGCTCCTCGGACCAACTATGACGCAGCAATGATTCAATTTGAGCAGCTCTTGAACAACAAATGTTTCCTTCTGTCATTTATAGACACATTAGAAGCTCAAAAGACCTTCAACATTAGGGATAAAGTCAATGTGGCATCTTTACTAATGGTAATTCTCATGGGGAAGATGGAATATGCAACAGATATATTAAAATCCTTGTTATTACGTCTTATTGATAAGTCCATCTGCAATAAACACCCACAGTTAATGTTGAGACGAACTGAGAGTGTTGTAGAAAAAATGCTTACGAATTGGATGGCTCTATGCATGTATTATTATCTCAAAGATTATGCCGGATCATCATTATTTTTGTTATTTAAAGCCATTAAACATCAAATTGAAAAGGGAGTGGTTGACGCAATAACACATGAGGCCCGATACTCATTATCCGAGGAAAAATTATTGAAAGAGCAAATTGATTATCAGACTATTACGTTACATATCGTCCAAGACGATTTTGACGAAAAGGTGCAATGCAGAGTTCTAGATTGCGATAGTATTTCCCAAGTAAAATCTAAAATACTAGATGCTATGTTCAAAAATACTCCATTTTCTATGAGACCGTCAGTCCACGAGGTTGATCTGGAATGGCGGCACGGAAGGGGAGGACATGTCACTCTTCAGGATGAAGATCTTACAACAAAAACTATAAATGGTTGGCGAAAATTAAATACTTTGGCTCATTATGGCGTTAAAGAATCAGCAGTTATGTCGCTAATATCGCGACAAAATGACAGTTTTAACACACCTTATAAAATACCTTGCAAAAACTGCACAGGGATATATTGTTCTAACTCTCATATAAGAGTGTATAACAGTGATATTACAGACCAGAATGTGCACTATTATCATCTTGTAAAACCTATTGAATATCAGCATATTATAAACAAATCATCAGAGCACAGTCACAAAGCTATACCAGAAATATTTCTCACTAGACTTTTGTCGACTAAAGGCACGGTTCACAAGTTCGTTGACGATTTCTTCAGCACCATACTTACGGTAAATGAGGTGTTGCCACCAGCTGTGAAGTGGTTGTTTGATCTTTTCGACGATGCTGCGAGGACTCACGGTATTATGAATCCTGAAGTGGTCCATGCATGGAAGTCAAACAGTTTACCTCTTAGATTTTGGGTTAATCTAATAAAGAATCCTGATTTCATATTTGATGTAAATAAAACTGCAACGGTGGACTCTTCGTTGTCAGTTATCGCTCAAACATTTATGGACGCTTGTTCGTTAACAGAACATCGTCTATGTAAGGATTCTCCTTCCAACAAACTTCTTTTTGCGAAAGACTTGCCCACTTATAGAGATATGGTTATAAGGTTTTACCAAGCCGTGTCACAATTACCTCAAGTAACAGACCAAGAGCTAAGTACTTCGATGCAACAACTCTCGGTAGAACAGTTGAATGAGTTTGATACTCTCTCTGCCTTAAAAGAGTTGTATATCTACGTGAGTAAATATAGAGAACAAATTATATTAGGATTAGAAAACAAAATGCACTTAGCTCATAAACTAGATAATATTGCATGCACTATGGAAGGTGACCCTACGTCTATGTGCTGACTATATGACACCATAAGTCACGATTTAATTGCATTTACGTAATTTATTTATACTATATGTATTTTGTAAAAAGAAGCTTTAATTTATTCTAAAAATACTCAGATTTAACAGATTTGTAAAAAGACTGTAAAATATCAGCTCCATAAACTGTAGTTAGGATGTTTTTATTTGAGCGGAATGTTAAAAAACTACTTAATAACTATGGACTTTTTTACTGTATAAGTGTCTACTTAAAATAAGTATTTTTGTAAGTAAGGGACATTACACCTATTATTGGCAAATATTTTGTAGGACTATTTGAAAATGTCTACTTATACATTACTTAGATATATATGTTTTGGGTCATAGTATCAGGTCATACATATATCTATTTTGCCCAGCCTTGTTTTTATTTAATTACTCATAATTTATTTCTCCAATGTAGTTAACGTTTCAACAGAATCTTGTTCTATCTAACTACTTATTGCTATTGTTACATTTTTAATTCAAATAGTCTTTTGAATAGTCTTACACATATTTATTCTTAATGCATTTACTCTCCCAGTGGCCATACTTTAGTGTCCATGCTATTTTTATAATTTGTATATGAACATATACTACTTATTGCTCTCTTTAGAAATAATCATTATTAGGTACTTACTTACATTAATAGTTTCCTGTAAGTATTATATAGATCTGATCTGGCACACGATATTATTTTATAAATGTAAATTTCTTATTTTTTATTGTACGTATCTAAATTACCTACATAACTATCAATGTGTATTTTATTGTAACTGTAAGATGTATGTGTAAAGAAAGATAGGAGTTAATTAAGACAAATGTTGTGATATTTGTATTTGGAATATTAATGCTATTCTTTTTGTCTATAGTTACTTATTATTTTTGTATTACTCAATTTGTGGAATTGCGTCTTCGGTGCACGCGCGCGTAAAGTTGGTTACTAAAATGACATCCCATATATACCTATACATCACCGCCCCGAGTGTGAAATGCTTCTGTTTTCGGATGACTACTCGGTAGCTACTTGGATCGCAGCAACGAGTATAGCTGCCTCTGTGCTTGCCAAATTCTATGAATTCGGCATACGCAGGGCTGCCATATTTGTTATTCCTGTGACGTGCGCTGTATTCGGACGGCATCCGATCAGGGTGGTACCTATATAATGATAGTGCTCAACTTTACGTGCTCACTCTAATTCAACTATTGGGGTAGCCAAATGGCGCCCAATGAAAACCTAACGCATTTGATATCTATGAACTGAGAGGAGTGAACTCGTATTCCATTTTGTTACAAGGTGGTATCACTCAGGTGACAAACTATTTTACGAGAGTCCCGCGCGCGCGGCGCTGGCGCTGCATTTTCCGCGGAACTTGATAATAATATGTATAATTTGATTTCAAGTTGATCTCATTGTTTTTGCTCAAACAACATCTGTTCGGCAATTGTTTATAACGACTCTAATATATTAATCTTATATGGTATATTTTTCTCACAAATACCTACCTACCTTGATTGTTTAAATGGACAGTGAATAACATTACCTATGTAATAAATTAAATATTCCATTTACAAAATATGTTTAAAAATAGTATTAATTAGATATAACTTGCTAGACTTAAGACAGCGTAAATTCACCCGTCTCTTAACATTTTATATTATTGACTTAGAAATATACTTATTTATCAATCCTTTTGTAATGAATAATTTCAACATGAATGGGATAAAGAAAGCCAGTGTTTTATTAATTGAAACATTTATTACATAAGTACTTAGTTTTAGGCAATTTATAAATAAGTATTACATTATAATGAATCGAGGCGTGTGTAAATTGAAAAATAGACGAAAAATGCTATACTTGCACTAACAAGTATCAGAGGTACCAAATCATTAGTTATTCTTATTTGTACCTAATCGACTATTGCTTTATTGAACTATTGAATCTCACGAGCATGACCTGACCGCAATACAGCTAAAATTAAGGTATGAACTTAAGTAATTCCAGAAAAGTTTAGGTCAAAATAAATAAATCACGGTACAATAGTATGCTATGTCAGGCATTCTCTTCCAGACGATGGCCCGTCACGTTAAGTGCTGCCATAACTTGACATCTTCAATAAAATTTTCACGGCTTATTTGTAGCTATGGCCTATGTAGTCTTCGGCAAATCACGTGACCTGACTAACATTATTATAGTATTATGGTTCATAGGCGTCATGTTTAAAAATAAATGCTCCCAGGAAAATAAATGGCCATAAACCGTGATGTATATAATAATGCTCTGGTACAAGAAGACCCACTATTGGCGCTCTTGTACTAGAAGACACTTAGTGCAGTCTGCTTCGATGTAAAACGACCCTTAGGTCATTTCTGCATCGTAGTTCCGATACTAGCAAGTGTTTATTCTTGTTGCTGATAGGACTCAGCCTGGAATTTAGCGGGCAGCGGGGCGGCGGTGCGGGAGCGGCAGGATGTTATGCGTAAAATCAAATGGACCGGTTCTCGAAAACAGCGGCGCGGGGCGGCCAACGAGCCCCGCTCCCGCGCCGCCGCCGCCGCCCGCTAAATTCCAAGCTGGGGCCATAAACATGGCAGCTGCCATCATGAAATTAAGGGTCCCGAATGAATATGGTCGTGAGTGGGCTCCGCGCAGTCGCGGATACATCAGACGTTTCTTGGGAACGCTATAGCATAATCCCAGACTTTATCAATAATAATACGTGTAACATGGAATGTAGATGTGGGTTTTAATAATAACACAATCTGCCTTTTCTGAGATTCCACAATTATGAAATAAATAAGCACAATATATTAGGCAATGGCTTCTACTAGGCATGTATTTTATGCCGCCGTTTATCGGAAATTGATGGAACTAATATCTTTAACGGGCGTTAGTAGTGTCTTCATTACTGGGTTCCTATATGTGAAAACCTCGATTGTAGGATCCATCGACCATTTACCATCCATCCAACTCAATGATATTGAACAATGTCTTTCCACTAACGATAGTTTGCAAGCTATGAGCTGTAGGTGTCCATCCGATGGTTATAAGGTACACAGGGACCGACCTTGTACTTACGGTATTATGAATGTCTCAACTTTTCCTTCTCGAATTGTCTGACCAATAATAATGTTCACGTATATAAGAAGCGAGTGTTAGTTATTCCGGTCAGAAGAATACACAAACCGCTGGCCCGGTTTTGAATGAAATTTGCTAGTAGAGGTAGCTTGTAATCTGATAGGTCAGGTACTTGGTATCCTTGAATCTTGGTCATACAACATGGGAAAGTTGTACACATTTAGGGGACTTGACAATTGTTTTGTGCTTTTATCTATATGTACGATGAGTGAACACAAATGACGCAGCAATTATTAAATCATACTAGGACTGGCTCACATAGTTATACAGCTATAAAATATATATGCAACACTAATTAATAAAAAAACTAGCGAAACAACTATAAAGCGTCACTGAAAAACCAAAGTAAAGTTTTTGTCCTAAATCATGTTGGTCTGTCTGCTGCATCGAACGGCTGAATTCCTAATAAACTAATCTCTCCTAATAAACTTTACAGACAAATAAAATAAGCAATATAAAACAACTAATTAAATTTAATGAACGGACCTAAACCAAAAAGAACACAGTTATCAGCACTGCTTCTATTTTAGTCACCGATTTACTGTTCCGGTACATAGGTATAATATTAATATCTAAAGTCTATTAGGTATAAGTTTAATGTTAGGTGTTTTTCTTGTTATCTGCCATTGTAGTACATTCTGCACAAGTCAACAACATACAATACCCATGACTTATCTGGGACTCGAACCCAGAGCCGGTACACCTATAACGTCGGTGTGCCGGCCGTCATACATACTTAATAATAAGTGAATCACGTACATGTTATGTAAAATGCAAAAGTATAAGTATATAAATAATGAGCTAAGGTATATCACAATGTTTTCAATTAACTATAGGCCCGTGGGTCCTGTGGCGATTGATTGAATTCGCGAAATCAGGCCGACTATGAACCTAACAAATATTACAACGTAACAATCAATGTCCTCATTCCTTCAATGTACTTTCTTCAGGACATGCAAATCAAATCAATTAAACAATAAATAATAACACTGTTTAAAAACGACGCCTGATTTCTTGAATAATTCACAGCATCTCTAATAAAAATAATTCATTCTAAATGTATTTCAGGCATTGAAGCGTTTCGCAACATACGCAATAAATATAAATCGTAAAAAGCATTTGTGCACTTAAAAGTATGCAGTGAAATACATTATCACAATTGCCTTTAAGGCCTTGCCTAATATCTTACTTGGGGCGTATAGGAACACAGTTCCGTACAGCCAGGCTTTGGTAGTTACGGTTTAACCTTGTAAATACATAAATACAAAAGAAGCCACTATGAATTAGGACGTATAAAACGTAACGGAGAATCGTTACCTCCAAATCTATATGCTATCGGGGACATTACTACCTGCCCGCCATTAGGTCAATCTCGTATGGCAATACTAAGCTGTAGCGCAACTGTTTAATAAGCACAGTGCTTATACCGAGCAAACGAAAATATTCTAGTGAGCAGGCAATAACGTCCCTAATAATGCCCACAACACAATTTAATTTGAAATGTGTTAAGTACTGATAATTTTTTACTGCTTAATACTCGGCCTGCAGTAGTTTTTAATTGCTTATATAAAATATATTTGTATATTATACCGGCATGCTCTATGAGCGAATAATAATTTTAGTATGTTTTTTGCGGTTTCTTTTCGAACGGATCACGGTAAACGATGGTGGAGGACTTGATGAGATCGGGCTCGTCGTCGGAGGCGAGGCAGTCGCTGGCGACGGCCGCGTCCTTGAGCGAGCACTTGTTGTGCGCCATCAGCAGCCCGCCGGCGAGCCCGACCAGCGCGCGGTCCAGCCAGTTCACCGGGTTCGCGTATATTAGACCACCCTCGTAAAAACCCAAGTGACCGCCGTGCGATAACTCGAGATACATCATTTTATCCTGGGAACCTGAAACAAACGACCTGATTAGCCCAGTTGGTAGCGATCCTGCTTTCAGTGGCGAGGGTCCCGGATTGGAATCTCGGTATAGCCGATGTGTGGTGGGTAAAAATGTTTGTCCCAGATTTATATATGTATACATGTCACTATTATATACTGGGATCCAGGGCAGTAGCCAGGAATTCACTTCGGGGGGACGAGCTCTGGATCAGAGATAATAAGCAATAGCAACAACAATCTGAAAAACGTCGGAAATACTTTTAAAAGTACTTATATATAAAACATTGGTTTAGCTAAGACATTTCGGGGCCTGTAAGTAGACGGTAGGCGGTATACTGTACCTATCATAGTTGATAGGGGCCCGTAGCATTTTCTAACTCTTGCAACGTGGCTAACCTGGCACTGGGAAGACGGGAACAAATCTATCCATTTCCTATTCCTTTAACAATTCACAAGCTTGTCTATGATAATTCAGATTTTTCAGTTCGGTATCATCACGATAAAATTCAAGACCTTGAACTCATAAGTCTTTCATCAAAGAGTATAATCAAGTTTACTGGTTCACGGTTATATTCGTAAGCGCATATCGACAATGACCTCAATGTTGTATGTGCAAGCAATTATTATGTCTTAAAACTGTATTGATGTCATTGCTTGCATGGGATTATTCTTTGGGGGTTTACTTAAAACATCATTCTTATAGGCTTTACTTAAATTATTTGAGTCGTAAAACTTACTAGAAAATGTAAGCAAATAACATTAACAATGATTTAGCCCCGAAAGTGACGCTAAAAAATATGACAGTATATAAAGAAAATAAAACAACACTAATTCATACAATTAGGCATGCGCAGAGCCGCCATTTTTGCTTATTTTATTTAATGCAACCTGTACCCAAATATCTTCGGTTTATGTCATATTATGACAAGTTACTTACTGACAAACTCCCTGACGATGGGCAGCAGTGGCTCTGGGACTATGGGGTCGTCGCGTGCGTTGATGAAAATCATTGGGGTTTTTATATTGTTCAGGTAAAACGCTGAGGAACTCCATTTGTAAAGTTCAGCCACCGACTCGAACCCGTGTATTCTCCTATGAAACAAAATTATAAGTGTATAGATCGATTGATATTTTTGTTCAGCCTTTAAATAAGCCGCGGCCTATTCTGATTGGCGAACTTTACAGCCTTTTGGAAATTGGTTAGATACTTTCAGACTTGATGGTTTCCTAAATCCCTTCACTGTCTATTAAGTGATAATCACTATTGAAAAAGAGATTCGCACATGTGATTCAAAAATCGCAGATATGCAAGCTCGTAATAGAACCTGCACCCCTTAGTTTTTAGGGCCAGTATTCACCACCATGGTTATCACTGCTGCACTTGCCATAGAATCTTCGGACGGAATGGTGTCACTAAGATTCGCATTATATTTATGGACATTTTAAACGTTTCCGTTATTGATAGATTAATTTAACTAGGTAGATATAGTTAATTTTAATAGTAAAATAACTATACACGTGTATATTAAATACAAACGCGCAATGACTTATTCTGAATATACGTGGGCACATTAAAATGTAAAATGATCAAACCTAGAATAAGCCTCGTCCAAGTCTGGCAGTGTACCGGCAGACACGATCGTATTCTCATCCAACTTGTATCTGCTTTTCATTTCAGCACTCAGTAACATTCGCTTGTGTCGTGTGATGATGTTGCGATGGTTGTCTGTCATTATGTATAGGTAGAAACGGCGGAAGTTCTGCCATTGGAGAAGGTACACCATTGTGCTAGAATAAAGATTATAATATTTATGATTCCTAGCATAATATTCCACAAATAGTTCTTATAAAAATAAACAAAGCCTTGTGACAGTGGAGATGTAAAAAATTATTTGTTCTAATGCAGCCAAGTCAAACTACTGGTAGTGTTTCTTGAAACAATTTTCACAGAATATTGTTACTAGTACATTATCAATAAATTATGGATAAACACTATATAAGTATTTCATCAATTCTAAGTGGGTATAAAAAAACCGGTACAAAGTTTCTTTCGCTTTAGATGTTTACAACTATTTTTTTTTTTTCAATTGAATAATATAATTGACTGCGAGAACCGTATGCATAAGGTCTCGATTCTAAAAGTTTACTTATTCTTCTCATTAGCGAAATGAGTGGCACGCATGTACCATCATTTACTAATAAATATAATTGCGGACTATAGAACTAATTTCCATAACTAATAAATATACGAACATGGATGAATTAAATTATAATAAATAAATAATAAAACTTCTGTATAATCAATGAAAATAAACTCAAACACTGCCGCCATTCTATATTCCGAGATATCAAGCTTCTAAATGATGATAACCTCGACCTCTCAATCAGGATTTTTTTAACAGCCACAATTAAGAAAAACATAATCTGAAACGTATTATACAGCGTATTCCGAAATAAGTTAACGATATTCTAGAACTAACTTCACTCACAAAAACAACTTCACAAACTTCACAAAAAGGGGGGGGGGGGTCCTTCCAGGGAGAAGGATCCCTAATATATTGTAGGATATAATGTATATTTTAATAATACTTACTCGATGGCATTGTATCCTTGACATATTGAAATCCCACCTATTATGTTGGTCGGTCGCTTCCTGTCTTCTCCCAAGTATTTGGAGATCAGATTGCCGCCAAGACTAAACCCGACTAGAATTAACTTTGTATTAGGATATCGCTCCAACAGATTCTCTATCATATAATTAAAGTCTTCGGTGTGTCCTGAAAATAATGTTGGTTCATGAACAAAAATGCATTATATATATGTATATATATATAGAATAACATATTTAAAAAAAATATGCGTAGCAGATAGCCGGTGGGTGCGAGTGGCGCAGGAACGTGATGTGTGGAACTCATTGGTGGAGAACTATGTCCTGCAGTCATTATATATTCGTAAGGTTCGGATGTGAAATACAAGCGATACAGGTTAAGGTTGCCAGAAACAAAACACCTAGAACTCGAAACAAGTTATCGATCGAAATGAGGACCACTAAAATGTTGGCTGCAGTATTTCACGCGAAGAAGTGTACGATGCCGTATCATATTGCACCGTCTACGCGGTAGACGTAACTGCTAGACAATCAACAAACGTAACCGCAAAATAATGTGTTTTCTGTGGACGCTACCACCAGGAAAACCATTACTTATTTAGTTTCGCCGGCATGCCCACTTTCCACATTTCAAAGTTCCAGTTGTGAATATTTGGAAAGTATAGTTAATTTTGTTGTTATTTACCAAAAACAAACAACTAAATTAGAGATACCTAAATAAGAATGTCCACTTACATTTAGACAAGGTCGTTGAATTTTAATGTGGAGTCAATGTATGACTGGATTTTGATGTGTGTTGCAATTCAAAACGTGTTGTAGGTGTAGGGTAATTGTCGTGAATCATGGACACATTTATATGCACACTGTCTGTGCTTGAGGTTCTGAGGCATAAGGTCTGTGCAAAAGGTGCCTAACAATATGACCAATCTTATCTATTGTATGCTTTGTCCAATGCCAGATTTTTTGAATCGCGTTATTTATTTACATACACTACCTTGTTGTGTACCTATACCACAGTATTGAATGAAACCGTACTTCACATAAATTCATAAATTACGTGAAACATTTTGCGTGGCATACATTACTATAGTTGGCCTTGTACTTAACCTTACCGTAGAAGAAAATGTTGTTGCCGTCACATACCGTATGAGAAAATCCTGTTGCCCGTAACTGGTACGCTGTTGAGTGCGCCAATGTGGTTCAGTACCGCACACCTGTACCCGTGGCACTGGGAGTAGTGCACGTACGTCCTTATGTACACGCTCTCCGAGGTGTTGCCGATGCCCGGGCATATTGCCACTGTGACGTCATCTAGAATATTAAACAAATGCTATAACATTCCTGTCCAGGACACCTTAAGAATAAAAAGTACTAGATACGACACGGACGCTACTGGAGCACCCGAATGTATTAAAAAGCCTGCGGGGGGAGGTTTAATGTCCTAAAATACACATTATATGCCCCAGAAGTACACCTTATAAACAACTTACTTACTAAACTTCGATCTATACTGGCTGCGTGATTGCCGACGATTGTTTATTTCATTTTTATTATATATTTATAGTTTGCCCCTATTGCACTCGGATCTCTGCCTACCTAAGGAATAAACACGTCCGTGATAATTAATTAACAAGACTATATCCACGCGGCGGTTATATTACGTCATATTGTGATTCATGTGTGTATATTCTTTGAGCTCATAAGGGTAAATGATTCATAGTATTAATTTTCCTATCGACCGAATGATATCAACTGCTAGACATAGAACATAGGCCTCTCCCAATGACCCCCACACATTACAGTCCTGCGCCACACGCATCCACCATCTTCCTACGACGTAGGCATGTGATTCATAGTAGGATACGTAGTTATCAGTTTAGCCAAAGATTAATATGATCTCCAATAAATCATTTACTGATAAATGTTTAAAACATTATATCACTTGATCTGTATTTGAATACGTTCATAGGACATAGTAGGTCTTATAGATGCGGTTAACACTATTTTTTTTGCGTAACTACATTTTTTTTAAATAATAACTCGATCTTATTGGTTGAACAATATTGATCAACCAATAAGATCGAGTAAGAGAGAGAATATGAACAACATACCGCACCTAATCTATAATATATATAATAATAAAGTTCTGTATGAGAAACGATTGACGTAATCCAACATTGATAATGGCATAGGTATCGGTTTACAGTACACCAGTGTGAGTTTATTCGTAAGCTAATAGTATACTTTAAAGTCTACCCCCCGAATTTATAGACGTATTAAAACTTTATCATATGTCATTGCGCAAAGCAAAACTCTTTTGGTACACGTAAATCACACTCAAAGCTCTGTTAGTTAAGAATTAATCATTTATAGATGGGTCCATTGCGATTCTTTTAGAACACGCCAACAGCGACAAGACATCCCATTTTATTATCACGCGGTATCTCTTTCTTTCTGAATTAAGACAATATTGATATTCCCACACACATTTTTGCCTTGTCACAGTCAACTGTGCTAGGCCCGCTGGGAGACAAATTCAGCAATAGTAAATGTTAGTCATTATATATCTTTGAATGGTCTCGTACGATGTGACGTATGCGTGAATTGACCTCGCTCGCGATTACTTATCTCACGGGAGATTTACATTGCAAAATGATAATATAAAACAATAATGAAATGAAGCATTGCTAAGTTTGGTTAAACCTAAATAATTAGATATGTACAATTATATTTTACACTATTATTATTGAATGTTTCACAAAGGATATACTCTTTAAGGCATTAGTAATAATTATGTGAAGTAAGAATATCGGTGATGTTTTTAAAAAAATAATGTTTGTAGTAAAATAGTTTTATTTCAATGTGTAGTATTCGCGTAAATATAAGAAATCAATATGTAGTAAAATATATTTTTCCTTCAAATTGACGTATGGAAATTATGATATCACGTAATGATTACAAATGCGCTAAAGAAGCGCGCAAGTTCAAGGCTTAGTATACGATTTCTGAATCAACCTGTATAGCTATTATAAGGTTAACAATAATAGTGTAAAATATTATAAGACGTTATGAGTAGGTCCTTGATGTGTAAATTAATGATTTTTGTTTTTTTTTTAAGAAGGCGAACATGTCTGTCCTGCGATGGTGTTCTTGATTTTTTTTTATAATTTGATTTTTTTCCCTTGGGAATTTATCTTTATAGCCTGCCGATGGACCGCTTAAAAGACCTTATACACAATACTTATACTTACACAATGCATTGATGTTGAAAATATGTATTATTATTACACCTATTATAAAACTAACTTGGCTGTCTATAATACCTATTTTAGATATAAAAAAAAGGTGCAGTAGGATGTTACGGTGTCTCTAAATTAAAAAATGTGAAGCAAGTGAATTTTTTTGGAGTTTTTGGAGAAAAATGACAGTACCTTCATGCTCGGTCCCAACAGGCTCGTACAGGTCATATGTAAGCGTGGATTTATCAGGCAGGACCAGCGATATGCGCCCGCCAATCGGCCAGGGGCATCGGACGCGTCCAATCAAGCTGTGCAATATCGTCTGAACGTGCCCGCTGAAGCCCCATAACCGGGTCGGTATGTAACTGTAATGCAACACATAGGTACTACTACTACGGAAAGTATGGGCAAACTGTTAGTCAGGCTCCACACCTTCCTATCCTATCCTATTTATCCGATAATGAGGACGGGATTGAAAGATGAGGAAGTCGTTTCCCATGCCATTAACATAAAAAGTACACATATAAGTTATGGATTTATGAACGCATAAGAAACGCCGGTCAAGACAAAACCTATGTCAAAGATTATGTCGCACTGAGTCGCTCCCTCCTTTCCGTAATTCATACGAGGGAATGAGACAAAAATTATTTATTTTACATTTTGTCTTGTCACAGTCGGTTGTGCTAGTGGTGCAGATGACTGACAGAGAGGGACAGAACTCTGCGAGACTGACATGTGCTAATTGCTAGTTTATAAGTTTGTATAATCCTGTGTTTCTCTCAGGCATTAGGGATACTAAGATTGTAGTCACAAAGATTAATAACTTTGTTTCAAACAAATTCGCTACTGCACCGAGTGCTAACAATAAACTGCTGTAATGTAACAGCTGTTCAAAGCCGGGTACACCTCGACCACGAAGCGTGAGTTCCACTACCACTATGATTTTGGTTTGCCTCATATTTTATGGGTGACTCCTTATGTATGAAATACAAAAATGGACAAATAATTAATTCTAAATTATTCAATAGGTACCTCGTCTTGTCCAAAACAATACTCTAATTAGGTACTGTCTGGGGTAAGTGTGACTCCAAGGTCAAATTACTATTGAGCGAGTCAAGATATACTGGCAAAAGGTTTAATTAGTTGCTAAATGCTGACAAAATTTAACTTAATTTGAATATTTACACACATAGTAGTTACCACCTACATGTTAGTTGTGTTTGTTTTTCTAGCTGTGCATTTAGTAACATTTTAATTTAATGTTGAGATAAATAGTTATATTTGAAAATCCTTGTTATTAGATTCCAATTCAGTATTATTAGCTATAACTTAATAAAACTATTTCATTTATGAAAACAAACAGAAATAAGTAGATGTTTTTCAAGTCGGCTAACAAAAAGTTATCAATTAATTGATAATAATTACTGAACCCATGTTTATATCCATATCACCATAAATCTAAATAAATATTTACATACTCCTATGTTCGGAAAACATCATTACATTTTTTTTATTACATTATAAGCAAGTATTTGTTCTCGATCTCATCTGATGGTAAGTGACGATGAGATCTACGATGGAGCATACTTGCCTAGAAGGTACCTGATCACTCTCGACTTGAAAACACCCAGATTATAGTCAACGGATTTATATAAAATCTACAAATTAGTATACTGTACTTGAGTGACAGTCCTATCAAGAACCTTAGACCACCCTGTGCCTTTTGTCAGATAAGTAATGGATAGGGTTCTTTAGCACATGGTGAAACAGGTCCTTAAACCTACCAAAATATTTTTTTTAACATTGATTACTTGAAAATGCCCTAAGTATAGTTGCAATAATTAATTAAACCTTGAATAGTGATAATGTCTACAAATAATTTACATAATGTTAGTAATTAATTGAAAATAAGTCATTGTATTATTGTGAAGTACATAATATGTGATCTATTATGTCAATTGTTTGTATATTTGCGAAGCACAATCACAAGAGACTGAAAGAGTGAAGGGGTAATTGAAAAGAAAGTGACTTTTGGTAATAGAGTAGCCAGACTGTCACTAATAAGCCGTGTCTGGCGATTCACAGTGCTGTATGGGTACCTACTCATATGTACAGGAATGATGTTTGGTATGGCAAAAGAAGCATGAAAGTAAAGTGAATGACTGACCACAAGGGGAATAGTTTGATACAAGATAAATGTAAGCTGAGATGGTTAGGCCCTGTGGAAAGCATGGATGTAAGACAACTGACATTAAGAATATATACCAAGCAAATGTTAGTGGTAGTGTCGGAATGGGGTGCCCAAGAAGAACCTTCTACAACCAGATAAATGGTATATTCTAGAAAGGGCAAGTCAGTAGCATAATCAACAGATGGATATGTATAAATGTGGATCAAGCAAAAATGGTATACCAGGATCATAGCAAATGTCAATTAGAGATCTCAGCCTAACTTTATATCTATACTCTAGAAACTTCTGTTGTCGATATTAAACAATTAGCTCATGACTGTCCATCAGAAGACTATTTATTTATTAAATCATGCATATTGTATCATTTTATAAACATTTTTAAGGTGATATTATAATCACTCAATGCAGAACATTGCTCTTGTAATAAACACTACCAATAGTAAAAGATCAGAGGGGAAATTGACATAATGAGAAACTATGTTTGTCAATTTGGCTACAGGTAATAATTGTTTGTATTAAGGAGACATTATTGTTGTACCTTTGCTTATAACTTTAGATTAAAGGAAAAGCCGACAAATGATTTTGCTTACGGTCCAGTTTAAAAAAATATATATCAAAGTCGAATCAATAATTTTTGAAGAGCCTCCATAGGCACTTACACATACGTTTTTCTTTAATTTTACAGTTTGATTTATATTATTACGCAACCATACCCATTGTTTATCCTGTACTATTGTATTGTTCATTGATTGCATACAGGAATATCTATTGTATCCGAAACCGATTCTGGGATACGGTGCATGTAAACAAACTAGGTACATACATATACAAAATGTTGTTTATAATTGGCAAATTACTATTTATTTGTATCAAAACTGCAAAGTTGAACTGTGGTACTTCCTAGAACAAATATAACACACGGTATGTACGTAAAACATTACGGCTCCAGTCATTGATAATGACATCATTTACTTATGTGTTTCGCATGTTGCAAGCACATGATCATGAAAGCGACGCTAAGTTTATTGCTAACTCAATATCAGAAAATCCAGATACTTACGGTTCATTCAGGAAAGGTGCTATGAATAAAATGTTTTCGATAAATCCCCTATCCCTTCCGTAGATCACAGGTTTCTGAGGCTGGCTGTTAACATTCAATATTCTGAAAAGCACACATAAAATGACCGCAATGACGGCCAAGAGAACTGTCGACATTTTTTGAAAAATTTATAAGACTAGCGCCTAATTTATATTATGACAATTTTACATAATAGCGGCAAATTAATAAATATTTTTCAATTTTATGGATGAACCGCACAAACACCCGCCCGCTTCGCAACACACCACACTAGAAAAACTCACTTGCTGCTCATTCACTCGTCTCATACATAATACATATCACTTCAGTTTTTAAAACATTATGGCTTCTATTTTTTTTTGTCGATGATTTTGCCAACAACAGACAATAAAAGAGTTTGAAACGACACTTGACTGTTTTTGCACCTTTACTTTTGTCAGAAAAATCCAGGCGAACGTAGTGTTATTTTCTGTTTTCTCGTAATCTGGAGACCTACTCGCAAAATCGACAACTTTACATTCGAAACGATACAATGGGGTGTTTGACTGTATGCAGTGTTACCAACCCTACTGTTTTAACAGTAGATTTGCTGTTTTCACATTTATCCTCCTGTTTTCTGTTTCATTCCTAATTTTTACTGTTTTTCAATTAGCGTTATATTATACCTACACTATGAAAATATTTTTTGATAACTACTATGTAATAAAACGCAATTACACTAGACGGCAGTATCTACTCTTGTCGAGATTCAACGGATTTCCCACATTGTGTGAATTAGTGAAGAAACTTTTGTGGCTACCACATAGCAGCGCCACCGTGGAAAGATTATTTTCAGCTATAAATAATATGAAAACTAAATTACGCAATAGAGTATCGACTTATTGCACACTAAATCCGAAATAACCTAGTGCTACTCATTTTAAGCCACAGAAAGGCAAATGAAGAAATTTAAAAAAAAATATGTATGGTTTTAATAAGCAAAATGAGTCTGAAAATACTGAAGATGAGGCAATAGAGGATGAAAGTGGACAATAATTTTACTTTGATTTTTTTTTAAATATGTTGTGATCAATATTATAATATAACAATGTATGTGAGTCCTGGTAACTAATAAAAGTAGGTGATTGTTTTAATTATATCAGGAAATTATGAAATCTGCCCTTTTTTACTTTATCTACTGTTTTCTCCTGTTTTTTTATTGGTGAGCTGCTGTTTTTTAGTTTCTTGGGGTTGGCAGCACTGACTGTATGAAAAATAAAGTTGAAATTGTGGCCATCCCAAAGGTTTCTATACGTCATAATTTTTCTACAAAAGTGTGCATTATTTTCTAAGCCTAATATAAAAACTTATGTTTTTCTCATCTGCGCTATAGAATTTCTTATCGTTTATTGTATCTATAGACCCCTTATTTTGTTTTTTAACGATATTCGAGTAAATTATAAGTGTAAAAAAATTACAAATCTTATAAAATAAAACTAAATACGCATCCCTCTCGCATCACAGATTTTATAAATAAGTATGACGTTACAATTACATTAGGAGTTCCTGCTCACCCCAGTGGCAAAGTCTAACACTAGTCAAGCTGTCTACCATAGACAAAAATACGTGCTGTGCACGAGTCTAAGGCTATAGCATATAACGGTATCAACAGACGATCGTACTTGGTACGGTCCACGGATTTAATCCGCTCCGTATCAAACATCCGTACTGTATTGCAGACTAGTCTCTAGACAAACACCACCGCCGGCACCAAATACGATCGTCTATCTGTACGAACGATTGGTACGGAGTTGACCATGTCCGTGGTCCGGTCCATAACAAGTTAGTTCGTCTATCATTTTTTATTAGGATGTATACATATATATATTTGACATAAGAAGTACCCGAATAGGAAGCGGTTTTTTGGCGGGAAGTTGAAGTGGAATTGTCAATTTTGATTAATTTTCTGAAAATCGTGTATCTTTGATTAATAATGTATAACATTAGTGGGATATTACCCATTGTGTTAATAATTGTGCACGAGTGAAGGAAATTAAAACAGTATAGCTTGACTTTTCGAGTTCTCCCAAGATATCGGTTAAATTGTCAGTAAAGTATCCACAGCTTTACTGATCGGAGTAGGGGATTCATTTATTCATTATCATCGTCATCAACATTATTATCATCAGGGGTACTTATATTATTTAAAATAATGGAGAATTATTTTACTTGACACTGGCAAAAATGGCACTATATTGTAGTCGATTGCCAACTTAAAAAAGATGCAGTACGCATAGTGGTCAAAAAGGTTCTGCCTGCAACTAGTCACGAGTTCAAATCCCATCACCGGGCGGCCGTTACACTACATATGTAGTACCACACAGGAAAGGCTATAGGATTACATATCACACTCCTATTCTAATGCCTACCGTTTTTATTATTAGTGATTTATAAGTTCATGGAGTATGATACGATTTCTATTCTACCCGAAATAAAATAATACTATTATGATTAGAAGAACAAATTTATTCCAGAAAAATGTCCATGAACTTAAAATAAGTAATTACCAATAAATAACAATAATGCGATAATTGTGGAAATAAGAACTGGTATGTTCTTATTTATTAAAATAAAAAGAAACGAACAATATCTATAACAGGCAGTCAAATCGTTCGCAAATCACAAAAAAAACATAAAAGTATTGTTACCGATAAATTAAAATATAATTATTCGAAGATTGCTAATAATTGTATTACTGGGTATTGTGCCTGGATTATGAAAGTCTTAAGCTAAGTATTTCTAGAAGGTATTACAATCCTGTCATACATTTCTCAATCGTGTGCTTCAAGCTTTTCTGAAAAGGTTGTTACGATCTAGACCGTATCTAGACTCTGTGACATGTATACATACGATTTCTTTAACAGTAATATAAGCTAAAATATACAGTTATACATTTGTGATTCAAACATAGTGAGCAACACTTTATCATTTTATTACCTATATTGTATAATATCTATGAATATTTTAAATGTAACTTATAGCATTTGTAAGTCATTTATATGTAAGGCGAACTAGGCATTGCTGGTACAGCGTTGTCAGCTTTTTAAATATAGATCAGTTATTTCTTGATAATCAGTTATTCTCGTTACCATATTATAATCACAACAGACATAGGTACACTAAAGTCAAGTCGCAAAATAAAGATCCGTACGTATATATATAATTATTTCGATAGTGGTCAGAAAACAAGAAATCAGACAAAGATAATGTGGACAATTTGGATATCAATCAACATTGAAAAGTCTTAAATTAGCAAAAAGCTATTCATCAATTTGTAAAAGATCCTTATAAAAATATTATAGACAACTATAAATATATTGCATAACTTAGTGTTATTTTAATGTAGGTAGGTACACGCCATAATGAAAAACTTAAATATAACAAGTAATGTTCTATAAATACCTATGATAAAAGAGTCCATCCGATGTTTAACCCATCAGCCTTCTTGTGTCAATAAATATCTGTACATACACTTAATTATAAACATTATAAATAGATGGGATATCAGATGGTGCACCTTACGCAAATGCTAACCGTAACTGAAGAATGAATGTACGAGAATGGTAAATAGCACTAAAATTAATATAACAGTAAGTAAGTAAAACTAAATTGTGATGATTACCTAATGCTAAAATATAATGGCAAAAATGAAATCAAGACCCTAATGCTACACTGTCATGTACTATTAACAACACATCATGTTTGTGTTACTTAAACACAAAACAAATACTAATAAGTAATAGACTACAGCTCGACAAACTTATTGTTATTTTATCTCAATAGCAAGGGTGAATTAATAAATTCCTGTAATTATAACATTACTGTGTAAATATAGTATTAGCCCATTTAAATGATGCTACAATGCTTTGATTATTAATATTTAAATATCAAAGCTACAACGCGCGTCGTGCGTCGTCACTACCCATCGGCCGTAAGTATACCGTTCAAACATGATTTAATAATAAAGTATTACATAGATAACTCTATCTTAAGGACCAGAATGGCCTGAAGTTTTGAAACGAAATATAATATTAAACGTTGCCATTTGCATAATTATTCGAAGAACTTTAATACTTTTATTTCGAACAACATGATTAACGTATTAATTTCGGTTCAAAATACGGAAGGTACGCATACGGCATATCACAAAATAAATAAATGTTTATATGAATCGATACATCCAAAGAGATAGCACCACCATTCCTAACAACCTTTTACTTTGTTTACACACCTCAAGTCTGCATTTTCACTATCACACTGATCTCACACTGAACCGGAGGAGTACTTGATTGATAAGCATCGTGGGTAAATTCGATCTGAAGGAAAGGTCTTTATCATTATTCGCAGGTAATTGGGCGAGCGAGGCCGGGCGGCGAGCGGGTCAGCGTATGAGGCACGTGAGACACAGCTCCGCGGAGCCGATGCAGTCGTCATGGCAGAAGGCGCCGCATTTCTTGCACAGAATCATTGCGCGGAGATTGCACACGCACGCGTCGTCCGCGCCCACACTGCGGCATCTAGCGATACCCTGTCAGGAATACTCGTTATTTTATTATAATGCTTCCAAGAATTTCATCTTTGCCCATTAACAACATACTTCCCATCAAAATATCAAAAAATTCGGAAACTCGGACCAAAAAAACCTAACCAATCCCCAGATATTATGTAAGTTTTACTGTGTTTACGGGCCACAAGAAATCACTAATATTAGGTCACTATTTCGCATAAGACTTTCACAGTACCTATGTATGTCTATTGTCTTGATTGTCATTGAAAAAAAACTAAAACTTTGTGCATTATGATACAAATGTGTAAATATTATTTCTTATTTTTGAAAAACTCTGTATAGATAAATAAATACTAACCACATTAGAATTTTGATTGGCAGGCGGCGCGCTTGAGGCTCGCGGTGCTACATTCGGCGTTCTTTGCACCAGAATATATTGGCCGACATTGTTAGACCGGTTCTCGTTTATCTGTAAATATATCATTAGCTGCTTTATTGGTCTATTTATCAGAAGGTGATGTATGCTGGGTTAGATTCTTGAATAGTGGAATGTGTAGATTTACTAACCCATTGGTCACGAAGTGTGCCCGATAAATGGCAAAAGCCTTGTCCATTATTACATTGGGACCATTTGAGGCCCAAAGCAATTGACTAATTAAGGGTATACAACCAAGCAGGGTCTTACCCCTTCGGAACATTCGGTCGTTTATAAAAATAGTCGAAGGCAGATTAGATTAGTTATAGAAATATCTGACCTCTGTATGCGGCATGACGGAAACGGGCAGCTGCCTGACAAGCACGGGCGGCGGTGGGTGCGGCGGGTGCGGCGGGTGCGGCAGGCGCGGCGGGCGCGCCGGCCGCGTGAGCAGCGCGGGCGGCGGCCGCAGCTGGCCGCGCAGCGCGTCGCGGTTGGGGCTGTTCTGTATCACCGCCTGGCAGATCTGGTAGCTGCGCTCTAAGTTCACTGCACCCGGGGGCACTTTGTTTGAGCTACGGCTTCTGCAATACGTTAGAAATAGATTGTCAATAATAATAAAAATCTTCCAGTTGTTACTACAGTATAGAAAATATTTTAGTTCAGATGAGAAAAACGAGTATTATTGAGTGATTATTTACATAAGCTAGTGATGATTATATATAAAATGTAGGTGAGAACGACACCAAATACCTACCTATTAGATTCTTTTCCTGGTTTGGATTTCTTTCCGGCCGGCCTTACGCTCTGCGCCACGGTAGTAGAATTGATGGAAGTGTTGGTGGCTGTGGTGCTCGACACCGAGCCCGCTGCCGACTCTAGTTCTTGCTTTATGGACGATTCTTTCATAGACTGGCAACTCTCGGACGAGTTTGAAGATTCCATATTGAAATTAGCATCCCTGTCCTCTTTATACATACAATTCTCATCATTTATATTTACATCCTCCATGCTTGTTTTGGAATCTTCGCTGACATACTTTGCACTATCAGTATTCAAATGTGCAAATGTATGTAAGGTCATAACATTCTCGTTGTTTGTCCAATCATTATCGTTCTTCCATGCCATGATTGCAGATGTTTTGGGCTTTGTTGCATCTTTTAAACTTTCCTCGGCATAAGTTACCATCTGTAAACATTCACAACATTGCAGGAACATGCACTCTCAACATGTAATCAAACTATAATTTGTTTACAAAATACTTACTGACGTATTTGTGACCTCCATCATTGGTATAGAGGAAGTTTGAGTCAGTGGCATTGTCACTACAGTTGTTACATCTGTAATAGGAAATAATTTACAATCAATTAATTTTTATAATATGTGTACTTGAACCATTATCAACAATGATGTTTAGCATACAATCACAACTGTTAATCTTTGTTGGCACTAACAAACACAAATAAATACATTTTCATTCCTACCCTCATATTTGCTTTTTAAATTACTTTTTCAAATTAACTATAAGTACTCACTTGTTTCATGCATGTATGAAGGCAGTTCTATTAAATTTGGGTGGGATGTGAATTTCACATCTTCACTTTCTGTAAAAAAGTGGTAATGTTAAGGAAAGTAGTATTGTGGTAACTCACATTGTATCTGTAATAAAATTATGAAATACACTTACCAGATGTGAGTATTGAAAGACTTGTCTCTAAAATAAATGATTCTGCATCTTTGAAATGCTCATCATAATAGTTTTGAGCTATATTTTGATGTGTCCTTTCCTTGTCTTCACATTTCTGACTACAGACTGACTGACTATTGTCATCAACCGACTGAAGACTATTGTCATCGGCCTTCAAGTTGGAGTATTCATTTGATTGTGCAACTTTATTAATAATTTCATGTTTAATTTCATAGTTTTGGCAAATTTCCTGTTCAACAGGGGCATGCACTGTTTCTACATCAGGCCCAGATTCCATCCTAACACATTCTTGAAACTGTTCTGAAACATATTCCTCTTGATTTTCTGGTACTGGTGAGTTAATGCTTATCTTCTCATTAATATGTTGTTCTTCAGTTTTTATTTCAGTATTATCACAGGGTAAAGGTTCAATGTTCTCGGCAGGTTCATTCAGGGCCATATTATTCACATTTGCCTCAATCTTTAGACTGGACACTGAAGATTCACTCCTGGCATCATATTCATAGACAGAAGCAGTTGCTTTGCTATCTTCACTATTGGTGTCACCATGATCTTGGCCGGAGTATAGAAGTTCATCATTAGGGCATATTTGCTCATTACCGAAATTAGTTTCAACATCAGAGTAATTATTGCTACCAGTTTCTGTGTTCTGTGTATGAAAATTTGTGTTCTCCAAATCATATTCATCATCAAACCTTATTCGCTTTGCCAAATTATATTCAAAGTTATCATCACTTGATCTCTTGGATGATTCTTGCAGGTTGCTATCAGAGTCAGTTGCTTTATCTTCTTCACAATCTTTTGATGTACTTGATTCTTCTATTGTTACTACACTGATATCTAATACTTGCTTTATGTCATTACGGTCTGATTCTACATCTGGTAATAAAAGTGGATCAACAGGAGTGGTTGATACTGAATCATCCATCCTCTGTAAAGACGAGGAATCCGAAAAGTTGAAGTCCACTGGACATTCTTCATAGTTCTGGCTGAGACTTTTAGTGTGTTTGATAGGAAGCAAATCAGGTACAGGTGCAGACTGCTTTGTACAGACCGTGACAGCATCTTCAACAACATCATCTACTCTTGTGGAGGATCGTGTGACCGCTCCAACAGAGCGTGTCCTTTTACTATTACTAGATGATTTACTTTTTTTAATTTTTGGAACGGTACTACTACTGGTTATTGATGCTGTAGGTCTTAATTTTATTGTGGTTTTCAGGGAAGGCCTGTCTGTATTTAAGCTGATGGAAGATTTTTCTTTCCTTGATTTTTCCCCCCAAATAGGTTCAAAATGTTTTAGTTTCCATGGATCAATTTTACTCTTTTCTTTCTCTGCTTCAGTCTTCATTTTTTGTTGATTTTCTGGTGTAAGTTCTCCACCCGAAAGACTGTCCTGCCATTGTAAACATGCCCGGGCAAAGAATTCATTGTTAAGACTAGATGAAGTCAGACGACCTGATGGACTTAGCCTATCCACACTAGGAAGAAGCTGTCCGAGTTTATACTGGTATAGAGGTGGAAGCAGTGAGAATGTATGTTTATTGAGTAATGCCCTTATATTTGTATTCACTAAAATTGAATCTGGTGTCTCTAAATCAATGCATCCCTCTCTAGTTTGTTGTAGTTGAGCTGCTGTAGATAACTTTTTACCACTACGCTTACGAGGTTTTATGCAAAATCCTGGAATACTGGCTAGGACCTCACGCATTGTCGATGGTCTATAGGTGTTTGACTCAGAATATGATGTGGCTGCTGTCCATTCTTGGTTCTCTGGTGGTGGTGGGGGTGGTAAAGGTTTAACTATTATCCTAGGCAAAGGTCGTGAATGAGTTGAACTTTTTTTTTTCCTTCTTTTGGATTGTTTTCTCGAGGAGTGTTTACTCGTCTTTTCTCCATCTTCAGGAATACGTATAATAGAAAACTGATCGTTCTTACATGGTATGTATTTACTGTCTGACGAATTATCTGAATATTCCATATCGTTATCTGTTTTGTTTGCAGGCGAAACGTCTAATTCCATTGTTGTGCTTCGGCGTGTGTAAGTTGCTTGATAAAATGAAAATGTATTCTTGCCGATAGTAATCACTATTTCAACCCATTGTTATTTCCACAGTAAAATGTTTATTTTTGTAATATGTAACGATATGGCCAGTTAACCATCACTTAAACCACACAGTACAGTTTCCATTAGCATTCTAATATTCATAAAAATCCTTTTTTTCAAAATTCTCTGGATGGAGCAAATCTCCTCAAAATGTCACAACAACGCAGAAAATGGATTCCGTCCGTCACACACTGAGTAATTTTGTTCTGTGGTCACACACAGACGTCGGATTTGTGTTGCGAGTTCTAAAATCATAATTTGAAACAAAACGATCGATGAATTGAAACGAAACGCGGGTGCAAATCAGGTTTCCATATTGAAGGTTCCGTATTCCGAATATTAGCGTAGATCAAGAAATACTCGATACTGGCAATGTCACCACTTTGTAGCCGATTGCCAACCTAAAATAAAAATGCATGAATGTTAATTTGGTGCCAAACAAAAAAACATAGTCGAGTATTGCCGATCCGCGCCAAAGACTATTCCTACAAATTGGTTCGCCCACCTAACAACCCTAGTATTCGGTTCTTCTTCTTTTTTTGTTACACATGTTACGAACTGCACCCGTTAAAACTTAAAACAACGGAACAAGATGACATATGGCCTCACCCACAAATTAGTGGATAGTTGCCAATGTCAAGTAAACCACATTATATATAAAAAAATCGATGATGACATGAAAAGATAAAAATGGCGAAACTAAATTATGCTTTAACTTTTTGCCTCTCGTTAAAACTTAAGAAGCACTGGTCGGAAGGTGGGGAGCGAACAAGTATTCCGATTTATAGTAGGATGTCGTACAAATTAGTTAGGATCGGTAGGTGTGGAGCGTGTGGGTATTCCCGTGCTTCGGTTCCTTCCATTCCTTCTCAATTCACATTGTCTATGGTTCTTTCCTTCTGTTTCCTTCCTTTCCTTCGTCGCGTCGGCGCCATTTTGTTTTATTCATTGAATTTGCGTTGAATGGCGTTGCGATAAACGAGTGTTTTATTGTATAAATGTGTTAACGTATTTAAAAAGTACCAGTTAGTGCTGTGTTTGTGATTCGATAATATATTCAGTGAAAAAAACATCTATAATGGGCCGTGGCAGGTAAATTAAACGTACTGGATGTAAGCGTAGTGTGCGTTTCACCCTGTTCTGTAAAAGCCGATTTATATTTTGATTCATGTGTATTTTATAGAGATCGTAGTCGGGACAGGCGTCGCAGCCGAACTAGGAGCAGAAGTAGGAGTCGCAGTAGGAGTCCGCGATATGGACTGGGATCTGGTGGCGGCGGCGGCGGCGGCGGCGGCGGCGGCGGAGGCGGTGGAGGTTATGGCGGCGGCGGCGGTGGAGGTTTCGGCGGCGGTGGGCGTAGAAGTAATCCTGGCGCTAGTCTTCGGAAACCAAAATGGGATTTAAGTAGGCTCAAGGCATTCAAAAAAGATTTCTATGTGCCGCACGCAGATGTGGAAAACAGGTCAGATTCCGATGTGGAAGCTTGGCGAAGTGAAAATGAGATTACACTCAAAGGTCGCAATATACCAAAACCAACGCTTACATTTGACGAAGCAAGTTTTCCAGACTATGTTATGGATGAAATTGACAAAATGGGATTTTCTAAGCCCACGCCTATACAAGCCCAGGGTTGGCCGATTGCTCTGAGTGGACATGATATGGTTGGCATAGCATCAACAGGCTCTGGAAAAACTCTTTCTTATATCTTACCTGCTATTGTGCACATTAACAATCAACCAAAATCTAGCAGAGGGGATGGACCCATGGCCCTGGTGCTGGCTCCCACCAGGGAGTTGGCACAACAAATACAAGAAGTATGCGATAAATTTGCAAATACATCGAAAATACATAACACTTGTTTGTTTGGTGGTGCACCGAAAGGCCCTCAGGCTAGAGATTTGGATGCAGGTGTGGAGATTGTTATTGCTACACCTGGACGGCTTCTTGACTTCTTGGAGAGTGGAAGAACTAATTTAAAGAGATGTACATATTTGGTACTTGATGAAGCAGACAGAATGTTAGATATGGGATTTGAACCACAGATAAGAAAAATTATTGAACAAATCAGACCTGACAGACAAACCCTTATGTGGTCTGCCACTTGGCCTCGAGAGGTCCAAAGCTTGGCATCTGAATTTTTGAAAGATTACCTTCAAATTAATGTGGGCTCATTGCAACTGGCTGCTAACCACAACATTCTACAAATAATTGATGTTTGTATGGAATACGAAAAGGAAACTAAGTTAAGCACTCTTCTTAAAGAGATAATGGCAGAGAAAGAGAACAAAACAATTATATTTATAGAAACAAAACGACGGGTTGATGACATTACCAGAAAAATGAAAAGAGATGGGTTAGTTTTTCACAGTTATTTAGAATTTATGTAAAGAATAATTGTTGTTTAACATAATTTTTACCCAATGGGAGGTTCATCAACATGGCAGTTACATGTCAAAACAATCCATTGGATGAAATTGGTAACAAAAGTTATAGATCATAATTTAATCCAAAAGAAATACTCATTGGTTGTCATTAAAATATTATAAATAAACGGAAAAAAGTCACCTATTATTATTTATCATATATGTACTTTTTTAAGGTGGCCAGCAGTGTGTATTCATGGAGATA
This sequence comes from Pheosia gnoma, assembly GCA_905404115.1. Lineage (NCBI taxonomy): Eukaryota > Metazoa > Arthropoda > Insecta > Lepidoptera > Notodontidae > Pheosia > Pheosia gnoma. Next base: position 3,631,646 of record FR989894.1, on the reverse strand, counting down.
AGTCACAGAATGAGCGTGACTGGGTATTACAAGGTAATGGACATTTATTTAAATCTTTTGCATCATATTGGATACAGATTTTTATATTAAATTTATTTTTTTGATATATTAACATCGCAATTTACTTAGTAGTTTTTGCCAGCTCTTAGTACTCAAGTTTGTTTAACAATGAAGCCAGAGGTACTACTTTATAACAATTAAAATGACGAGTTGTACATGGTCGTCGGGAAGCGGCGTCGGAGTCGAGACGCGAGCGCGTAGCGCGTAACGCGCAGCCGGAGTCCGCAGCGCCTATACAAGTGTATCTGAACACGTGTCTGCATGTGCAGGCTGTGGAGCGCTGCGGCCGGCGGGCGGGGGCGGCGGCTCGCGGTACGTCGCCGCCGAGCCGCCGGCGGCGAGCCGCGTCCGCACTGCGCTCGCCTCTCGTTGTCGGGGCTAGCCCCTAAGCACTCTGACTCGCTCCCGCGGCCAGTGGCAGCCGCCCCCGAGGCGGCGCAGCCCGCCCGCGTGGCCGGCGCGACGCCGACGCGCCGCTCGCTCGGCCGCGCCCGAGCGAGATGCTCGGCTCTCGATTCTGGCCCCGCGAGCGGACGGGCGGCCTCCCACTGTCGATTTTTCTTATTTGTGTTTTATACAACACGATTGCCCCGACGGGATCGTTATTATTAGTAAGTTTCTCTTGAGACAATAGCGATTGAAACAGAATATATATTTTAATCTCACATTAAACCTCTGACCTGTCCCTTGTTTTTTGGTTACCCATCAGGAACTATTATTTCAGTTATCTATTATTTACTACATGTATTATAATCACTGAACTTGGGTATTATTTTATTGTATCATTTTCTATTGAATTCAAATATAATATTAGTGACCTTTGAGGGGTGAAATGGGAGATGATAAGTTATGGTTCTAGTTTTGGGGATAAATTGACATGAGAAGATTATCATTAGAATTCACATCATGCAGAATGTATTTACTGTAAAATCACGATATAAACAGTCATTCGCCTTTGGATGGTTAAATATTGTATTCAGTTTACAATAAATGCGAGGAATCCGAACTGGTAAGATATTGAAGTGAATATGAAAATGTGTTACAAACATTACGATTAATTAATTTTGACGTTATAGAGTATAGGAAAATAAAAATTTGGATTTAGCATAACTGTAAAAATTACTTATATTAGCTATTCATAGCTTGCTTGGCATTGGGCGTGGTAATCGACATAATTAAGTATGTACAGATACTGGCACGAGTCGCCACATGTACGCCACCGCGTACTCGCTGTCGATTGAATCGCACGAAGTAGCATTATGAGGCGTACCACCCCACCAAAAAAAACCTACAAATGGTATTCTGCTATAATCACACGAGGGCTCATGCCGCGATGACTCGGCCGGTATCTGTAGAATTTAGTTCACTCAAAACATACAATGCTGCAAGCTTAGTGTGGAATTTTAGCAGGCAATGTAATGACAAGATCTCATCAAATAATATATTCGGCGAGCACTTTTGGTATGTGGTGGGTGCGAAGGCAAGCCAAGACGAACGATATGTCGACATCTTGGCAATATCCTTTGTTTTACCAGGCTGGCTCAATATGTGGATGCAGCTTTACGAGTCGATCAAACGGATGTTCAGTCCCAACATTAGGCGCGCTACCATACTCAATTACCGCCTGTATTTGTTTGCTATGCTGTGGACATGATAGCTGACCATTCTGTTATATTAAAAGCCCCAAATTTTTAGAAATGATGACTCATTTACAAAGCTTATTTTACAATATAAATGCTTTGTTATGCAATTGTAAATGGATTAAACACCTATGAATTTTGAATTTTTAAGTACTAAAGGAAGTCATTTATGATTGCTTATTGGTTTATAATCATGATCATTCTTAAAATGCATACACATTTGAACGGGGATTTGCGTGTTTAGTTTGTGGTAACTATTTCGAAATATCCATATCTTACTGTTAAATATTTATTGCAGATTTCCGAAGTGGAAAAGCTCCCATTCTTGTCGCTACGGATGTTGCTGCTCGGGGTTTGGGTATGTATAGTTTTCCGTACAATTAATACAATATAATAGTCTCTGAACGCGTCAGATTTTCAGTTTATGGGCGATGCATGCGATTACTAATCTCAGGAGCAACTAAATTGGTTTGGTTCAGCTTTGACTTAGAGCGCTTTGTATATAACGACTTTTTTCGCGCGCAGTCAACGCTCGACTACAGAACGGCAATCGGCACATTGAGCAGTACATAAAAGTATCAAGTTCGCGGCTTGTTTCAGTGGCGTATGACCATCTATGTAAGACAAGGATGCGGCATTATCATTAACCATAATTTTTTACTTCTCAGATGTTGATGATGTCAAATTCGTCATAAACTTCGACTATCCCAGCAATTCAGAAGACTATGTTCACCGAATCGGAAGAACAGGGCGGACAAACAAAACTGGGACAGCATACACATTCTTTACCCCGTCAAATGCAGCTAAGGCTGGCGACTTGGTGGCAGTATTGAAAGAAGCGAAGCAGGTGGTTAATCCTAAATTGCAAGAGTTGTCTGAACGTGGCGGTGGAGGTGGCAGGCGTAAGTTGTCTTTCAACACTGACACGTCAAATTATTGAATACTAGCGTTTGCTCGCGGCTCCGGCAACGCAACCATGCCCAGAAATGAAAATCCTTTGAAATAGGTCTAGTGCGTTTTCCGTGATTCTCATATATATACGGATAGGAATTTTAAAATACTTGTTTTGTAAAAGGCTATATCAAATGTCTTATTGAACCAAGAATATATATTTTTTAAATATATTTAATGATCAGTTATTTTTTATAATTGTATACATTATTATGATATATTTATTGTAATGAATATAAATGGTACATGTATGACATAAATTATTTCGGTGGGCAGGTCACCGGGGTAGGGGCGGTAGATACCGGCGCGGCCGCCGCTCACGCTCTCGATCTCGCTCGCGCGACCGTCGCCGCCGCTCCCGCACACGTTCACGTTCGCGAGACCGCCGCCGGCGCCGCCACAGCTCGTCGAGGTCATCGCGAAGCAGATCGTCGAGGTCATCGCGCAGTCATTCGCGCTCCCGATCCCGTTCGCGTAGCCGATCACGTTCAGGCAAGTGCAGCCCATCGAAGGAAACTACGGATTCAGGCCAACAGGCGCCTCAAGCCCTGCTCCCCACGCCGAAACCGCTCCTGCCGACTCCTATTGGTCCGCAATTACCCGCCCACGTCAGTAAAGGTCCGTCCACCCCTCCCCATGTCAATGTAGTAGCAGATAAAGATGATAGACAAGAAAATAACATTAGGAGTAACAATAACATCGGTTATCCTCCACAACCCGGCCAAATACCTGCCTTGATGGCTCTCAATCCTCAAATGAATATGTGCGTGCCTCCGCCTATGAACGGTCAAGGCTTCCCGATGCCTGCATTCTTTCCCGCTGATCAGTTCGGTATGATGATGCCGACCTTTAACGCCAATCCCATGATCACCCCCGGGGGCTGGGTGGCCCCCCCTCCTCCTCCACCTCCTCCTCCTCCTTCGGATTCCTCGGCTAGTGGGAGTCAAGGGCAGAGAGGCTCCGGTCACGGCGGCCAAGAGTCGGATTCCAGAAAACGAGGCGCTCGCACGGGCGGTCTCGGAGGCTCTGGCGCTTTCAGCCACAGCTCGAGCGGACTCGGCTCGAGCGGCGGCCTAGGCTCGAGCGGCGGCCTGGGCTCGGGCGGCGGCTTAGGCTCCGGCGGCGGCCTGGGCTTGGGCGCGGCCGGCTGCGGCTCGGGCGGGGCCGGGCTCGGCTCCGGCGGCGGCCTCGGCTCCGGCGGCGGCCTGGGCTCGAGTGGCGACGCCGACGGCCAGGCCGGATCCCGGTCGAGAGTTAAACGTCGACGCGGAAGAGGAGGCCGCGATCGCGACGACTTAGACTCGGACTGTCCGAGTTCCGGCGGTCTCGGGTCCTATGGCCTCGGTGGTCCCGATGGCGGTGCGGCATCTCGAGGTGCCGGCGGCGGCTACGATTCTGGCGGTCTGGGCGTGCCCCACGGGAGCCTCTTGCCGCGCATGCTGCCACAAAACGGCGCCGGTGACGGTGGGCCGCCCCAGGGCGCGAACTTTACCGCGTTCGGATCGTACGGATCTAAGAATAATAAACAGAATAACGGTTTACAAGGAAACGATGGCTACGATGCTATTTGTAAAATGGAATATTATGGTCCACAAAATATGGGTCCCGGCCGACCGTTCGATGTGGGTGCAGATCAGCCTGGTGCAAATGGTGCGCTGGCTAATGGTTCCGTGGGGTACAGTAATGACCGCCAGAGGAATCGCCGACGGTGAATTGAAACTGAGGTTTGTTATATTCAAACCAATGCCAACTCACTCAAATTTAACAACACACATTTACACACCGACGTGCGTGCCTTCTGATATCTTCTCGCGTGCCGTTGAATTGACCCACCTGACTGTATTTCTATACATAATATACAACTGGCATTATGGTTGGTATATTATACACTATGATTTATATGTCTAAATCGTGGGATGCATAGTTTCGAACTTGTTGTGATATGTTTTTTTTTCTTACAGAAAATGGATATAACGGTGATTCTCGTCGACGCAGGAGACGTTAAGCTTCAATGGAGGAGAATTTCTTCATGACATAAGGCATGAATCAGAACTTTATAATATTTCCATTCCATGTCGTATTTACGTATAGTTTGATTGATAGTGCAGTACCTTTAAATTGTCTAAAATTTTATATTAAGTGTAATAATATGTTCCAGGCCAGAATTCATAGTGAAATAAATAGATACACATTTCCTACATGAATAATTAATGTAAATATTCTTGCACTATTTTGTGTTGGTATTGTAACTTATGCTGTTACACTATATACTTAGTTTCTACTTCATGTGTATTTCAAGGAACTTTTTTTGTCATAATAACATCATTGAAACATAGATTTATACATGTGAATCTATATTGTAGACAATCAAGATCTTTTATTGGGTTTTTAACCTTTTAGTGCACTTGTGCAACACTATGTATTAATCTATATCTAGATATTTTTAACAAAAAGGCGTAATGTTCATGCTGATATTTGACTAGAATTAATAATTGGTAAATAGATGGAAAGTCTGTAAGGTAGCGTCAAAACTTCAGACTTGACTAAAATCCCAATAAATATTGTAATTTCGAAATAATGTCTTTGAGATTTTTTGTGAACGTGAACGTTTTCGCATGGGAATACTTAGCTCTAGTGCTACGGACTTGCCTGCAACGTTCATTTTTTCTAACGGGAACGGGAAGTAAAGTCCCCAATAAAACCTATGAATGTATTGTTTGGGTATTCCTTTTTTATTGTTTCTCATTAGCACAATAATATTATAATAACTATCTTGTCAACTACTTTGATTGTAGTGTGCTGATATGCCTTACCTATTCTTTGGGTAAATGTATCTGAAAAACTAACTTATAAGATTACAATGTAACGAATGTTATTTACCATGTGTAGTGTTAAAAGGGATTCTACACGGTTATTGCTCCGTCTCTCCATAGCGTTGATCCGACCTTGCCCTTTTACCTAATTCCAAGTTTAAAATCGCATTTTATAAGCCCTTGAATATCTAGGTATAGGTATTATTCGATCTTTGACTAGTGAAACGTGTTTCTTTAGCTTAAAACATAAATGATGTGAACGGAAATAAAGTTTTACACAAATAAATGTGCTATTTTTATTGTATAGATAGCGTAGTGTTGTGCTCCATTATAGCTTCACTCCACAGAGTGATCCCTTCGAGCAGAGAGTATTATATCACTATACGCTCGCCACCGTAATAATGGTGCTAATTCGCTTGCACACTCTCTAAACTTAACTAAACTAGCTAAAACCTGATTATAGGTTCATGGCGTAGACATAATATCTTTAACGTGACAGAATAAAGTAGACAATACCTACGTGCTCCTATTATTGTTTTCCATTGACATTCGCCATTTATTCCTACATTTGTCGAGTCTGAGATAGCGAGATAAATAATCGGGTACCTATAATTTTAATTACCTTTCCAATAGCGAGACTCCCAGTGAAAACGGCGACAATGGTAGCTTAGTGTTGTAGTGGTCAATGGGAATAATTCGTTTTTTTCGTGCCAGCCAACCAAGAAGCTAAATTTGCGAAAAACAAATTCCATCATAACTTGTTTTAGCTATAGAGGCGTTCAGGTTGTCTATTTTCTACATAATAGGTCTCTGCGTTTGCACATATGAAAGAGAACTTCAATGTACTTACCTAATTAAAACCTGAGAAAAAAACTATTTCCCTAATATGTGAAAACACCTCATTATGAAGCTAAAATGCATTGTATGGGTAGAGTAGTAAATCAATAGGTATTATTTTATTTCGCTTTGGTGTACAACATTTGAACTTATTTATTTGACTGTCTACTTCTGTTACCATGACAACACCAGTGAGTTTCTTTGCCCTTTACGCAATTATTGACAGCTTTTCCATTTTATTTAGTGGAATGATTTAAATAAAAGTGTTATATTATTCTTTGATAATCAGTTAATTAAAAGTACCCACACATCTATAGTTTTATAATTACGTATGTGGTAGCTATAGTTTGCAGATTGAAATGATATAAATAACCAATAACAGTTTATCCATAAACATTATTGTGTCAATATGAGTTTTTGTGTAGATTTGGTATCTGAGGATTCTTTTTATGAAAATATCACTTTGGGTGTGACTAAGCTCCTAGGTTAGTAAAAATATAAGCACCTGGTTATACCTACTAGTTTACATTATGTGATAATTGTAGGATTGTAGCTTATTTAAATTTAATGTTATTTAAAGTTTATTGTTTTGTAGGTATAGTTATATGATAATAACAATGGCAACAATCTTTGAACACAAACAAAATACACCACACCCTACTTATATAAATCACTGGTATGAGTTGGCTTTATGTTTTGGCAGGAATTGGAACCCATCAGGGACAGGGCCTAATAGCATTTCACTTATTTTTATCCAATCAGCACAATTTGCTGAGGCCATTAATGTTTCTAAATCATCCCTGCCAAAATATGTTGGTGGCCGCTCATTAATTTTTTGTGGAGGACATTCCAATAATCCAACTGGGACATATCTATACAAAAATGATAACCATTCAAGTAAAAATCTCCGTGTATTTTCAACTCCTTGCATATCAGAGCCCCAATGTTCCAAGCCATAGTTTGTGTACTTTTTTAAAATGTCAAATCTTTCATTACTTCTTATGTCCCAGATTTTTTTCTCCTTAATTTCTGTAAATATCCATGGTTTTATAAGAGCCCCTCTACCAATCATTACTCCTTGTACTGTAGGAGCAATTGTTCTTTTCTCTACATAATCTTCATAGCTTAGGATATCACCATTTCCATAAACTGGACAAGGTGTAGCTTCTTTTGCACATGACTCAATATATTCCCAATCTGCTGACCTAGTGTACCTAGCTTCCCTTGATCGACCATGGATAGTGATAAGTGATGCACCCCAGTCAGACATGTTTGGAACTATAGTATGGGTTATTTTTTTATCTTGATATACACCTGTCCTCATCTTTATAGTAAATGGTATACTCAACAACTTGGAAGCACATCTCACTGATGATTCTAATGTGGGTAATCTATGCATCATTCCACTACCACCACCTTTTTTATAAATCAAATCTATAGGGCATCCTAAATTTAAATCTATAAAATCAAGTTCAGTATTCTCTTGCAAAAGTTGGGCTACTTTAGATATTGTGTAAACATTGTTACCACAAATTTGTGCTCCAAATAAATCTTCAGATTCATGTCTTTTTACTAAAGCCCACTCTTGCTTAAGTCCCTTGAGTAAAGACTCACACAAAGCCATCTCACCACATGTTATGTCTGCACCAAACTCTTTACAAATTCTTCTGAAAGGTAAATTGCCCACCGTTGTTAAAGGGCTGAGGTAGAGTTTATCATGCCAATCTATAACTTTTTTTTCCTTTGGAAGTAATTTTATCAAGTCCTCATCTGTGACAGCACCAACAGTTTTTATTTGTTTTTTATTGACATCATCGGAAGCACTTTTAACTGCATCATTATCATCTGTTACTTCTTTTGCACTGGGCTTCTTTCTTACATCCATGTGTTTAGCAAGTTTCTCAGAAAAACTAAAATCATATTTCCTCTTCTGCAGTGATATTTGTAGAGATGATTGAATAGTATTTCTTGTGTCATCTTTCCATAGTTGCCATTTATCGGCATCAATTTTATTGTATCCTTCCGGGGTGATATGACTAGCACCAAAGCGACAAGATATACCTCGCGGGCACCGGCCGCGTAAGTTGTACACATGACATAATTCACCTAAATCTTTGAGTTTTGTTTTTAGGTAATCTTGGGGGTTGTGAATAAATTTACAATTTTTAAACTGACAGGACTTTAGCTCACTGGGCGATTCTACATTAACGATAGTAGGGCACGGCTTACTTTCTTTGCTATCTTGAAATGTTTTTGGACGGGCTTTATTTTGGCCTCTCTTTTTGTTCCTCTCATTGCAAGCTTTTCCATCATTGTCGTCTACTTTAGCTTTTTTCGTATCTAAAGAATTACTTTCTTCATTAGTATCGGCACCTAATTTACGTTTATTGAGTAAATTCGCGTTATCTTCATCACTGCATTTAGCTGGCCGTTGCACAACGTATTCTACTTTTATAGCACAAACACCAGCCGTAGATTTTGTCATTTTATTTACGTTATTAACGAAATATGTTTTTGTCGTCAAATTATTAGACACTTATATATATAATTTCAACAATAATCTGAAGTTAGGTTATTTCTAATCACCCACGAGTCGTTGTTGTTGTTTTTTTAATTCGCCAATAGGCAGGCAAAGGACAGAGCCATACAGCTTGGTCATATTTTCACCCACGAGTCGAGTTTGAAAGCTTTGGATACTAGCCAAGTAGACATAGACTAAATAATGTTTCAGTTCAGTGATACTAGCCCTTTGAAGCCCCTTACTAGTATTTCAAAATTGTTTAGAGATCACTAGACCATCTATTAAGCGGTTTAATGCTGTACTCACTGAAAAATACCGGACAACTTGGAAGGACTTAATCTGTTCCTTGCTGTTTTACATGCGTTTGGTTGTTAGCGATCTATACATATGTCGGTCCGAAGTTGTCGATTTTGTAGGGAATTGTGTATTACGGCTCATCGATACTATGTACTGGCAGACTACAGTATACAATTTAGTAAGCACATGCTCGTTGAGCTAATATTAATATTCCTACTTTTTTATTCTGACGGTTTAGGTACCTATGCAACCCAAATTTTCATCGCAAGTTTAGTTATAAAAAGTTATGTGTTATCAATAACTTTCAGAATCGGATCCTCGAATATGCAATGTTAGCGTAGAGCGTAGACCACCATGCGATCGTGTGGCACTCTGTACATGGGAGCAAAGACATTCCGCTGTTCTTCCCGAAGATCTACGTAGCTTTTACGCATCGAGCGATGGATTTCAACTTACATGGCATTACAAATATTCAGGAAAGTAGCTATTGAAGCCTTATAAGACCTGTCACAGTCTCGAGTAGTTGTTTTATAATTATTGTTATTAACATCACATTTTTATATTATTACAGCCGATGAAATATTACCAGTGGGTTCTATTCGATTGAACTCATTGGCCGAGTTATACCTATCGCCAGCGTTAAAAGATTTACTGGACTTTTCTCTCACTAGACAGAATATATCTGGTCCTCGACCAGTCTTAAATACTAAAAGCAAAGTATTTGAATTGGACACATGTAGGACTATTGGAAAGGTATGGAATCCAGTCTCATAGGGATTAAACAGGAGTAGATTAGATACGTACCCCCAATGTAACGGAGTTCACTTCTGCCTGCAACACAATTGAATCAATCATCTTCGTCGAAACTTGTAACTGAGCCCGGAGAAGTCGTTCAAGGGGTAGCCTATTCATCAAGATTCCCTAAAGTGTTACTTACTCATCGAAAGAGTCTTAAAAACGTAATTTTCTCTTATGCAGTGATTTCCCAAGGGTTTTCGTGGTTTTAAATGGAAAACACGAATCTGCTCGATAAAAGACATAGTTGTGTGTTATATAGGAAGCACCTTCAAACGGGTTTTGCGTCCAAACTTACCTCGTGAATCCCTTTCAAAAGGAATGTTTTTTAGAGAGTGGCATCGGACACCAGTGTAGGTATTTTGCCAACGTCAAGATGCAGGCCGTAGGCCGTAGACTAGGCCTAATAAACCCCCAGATGATATAAATTACCAGAATTTTTGCAGTCTTTTTTTACCATTTAGTTTTATATCCCTACACTCGTTCACGTTTGTGTACACATACTGGGTAACACGTTCTTATATACTGCCGCCCAATATGGGACTTTAGATTATGCGTGTTATATAATTGGTTTTAGATTTGCTTAGTGTACACCGGAGGCTCTTGGTCGGTGTGGCTGGCGACGCGCGAAGGTGCCTGGGGTTGGCTCGCCGACTCTTTCACCCACTATTTCAGAATGGCTTTGGTGCATTTAGGCTTACCTGGGTGGCAGGCGGCATTTGCTAACTTGCCTCTGATTCCGTGGGCCGAGGTAATTTGTGAACCTATTTAATATATTTTTCTGTAATAAAATTAATAGCCACTAATAAAATAAATAAATCGCGCGTAATAACGCATCGGAACTACCCCGATTTGTTTTTATTTGCCGAATTGGTTCCTTCGAGTTGGTAGCCCTCGTGGTGGCCAATGGCTTGAATCTCCTTCAAATTATGGGAAGCTCGTGCCCGGCAGTGGGATATTAAACGGCTAATTGTTATTAATTACTTTCAGCAACTATTCCTGTTATTGGCACCACATTTGCTGGAGAAGACGGAATTTGAAAATAACGCGATCACAGTTAGAAGCGATACTGGTTTGAACCACATCGATCCTAATATATTCAAGACCTCTGTTCGCCATCACAAAAATACTTCGCGCCAGACTAATCAATAACTGTTGATAAAGTTTATTGAAAGATAAATTATGATGTACTTACATAGACTATAGAAAAAAAATAACCATTAAATAAAATATTCAAAACATGGGCAAAGAATATTTTATTCAAATAATAATGTTAATAATTTAAGCGTGGAAATAAAATAAAAATAATGTAATTACATAATGTATATTGAATAATTCTTGACATAATAGTAAAATTTATAGCTAATTAACAAAACAAAATGGACGGAATGTGAGATTCTTAATGGAGTACCTACAAGCTAAATTCACAGTAAAATGTGGCTTAAAATAATCGGTACGATACAATACTACAAACCAATATTATTTTATAAAAGCTGCTACACACCAGCAATTCATTATAATTATGTATTTATAAACATAACTAAAAAGTGATTGCTTAGATTCATTTCATATTATGTGATTTCGTGTGTGATGTGATAAATAATCATTAGAATAAATAAAAAAATAAAAACTTTTATTAGCTGGCAGTGTTGTCAATATAAAAAAAGATAAACTATCTATCTTACACTTTCTAGACGCGAGTTTTCTACCACAATACAATTAAAAAATGTATGCATTAGGCCGCCGAAGCCGTATTCTATTTATAAAACTTACCTAGCTAATCTAAAAGAGCCCGTAAACGGGCTAGAACAATTGTATCTTACTACAAATAGTTTCAGTGATACTCTCTTACTGCAATGTTATTGTCAATACATTTAGCACAAGTAGACGGCAACTCGACGGCTAATCGTATAGCAGCTAGGCATTTCCACAAAACTAGCCCGTTTACGTGCGCCTTAACCAAAAACATGATGCAGAATTACATAAGGTGGGAATATTCAATTTAATCACGAATTCCTAGACTATGTATATATAAGGGAAACATGCTATATAGGGATTTGAAGAATATTGTGATGCTAAATCTTTTCCAGATTTTTTAATTTAGCTGTATGTACACAAGTGGCAACAAACAGTAAGAACAATATAGTAATGTAAGTCGTTGGAATGCCTTGTCTAATTAAACAGGAAACATTTCACAGCAAAATTCATGCGTGGCACATTAGTTATTAATTAATATAAAATTATATCCACTCGTCAATTTTAAATAAGAATTCAGGATCATTACAGTACAACGTACAAGACGATGCAAAAGTGGCATTAGTAAAATTAGCAAATTTCTGAACGGACAATATAGAAAAGTTTACACATCGAAACGATCAAAAGCGCGAGTTACGCGAAAATGGTTGTTCCTTCAATAGGAATCGGGTTCAAAATTACTTCTAAGTTGAGTAGTACTGCATTTAAGCTTTTAATACAACCGTGTGATGTATGTTTAGTCTTACAATAATATAAAAAGGTACAAATGTTTCCATTACTTGTTGTAACATTTTAAATGCGTTATCGATTGCATTATTTGTAAAGATTGTGATGTGAATATCGTTCGCAGGCAAGAGCATGTTGTGTTACCTACGTTCGTAGTTGAAAGCTTAGATATGTTGCACATATTATGTAGTACACTAATCGCATATCTAAAAATGTAGTGCGGGAAGACACGTGTCTATCAAAACATGGCTTTCACAATACGAGTGCGCTCGGAAAATCAACACAAAGGTGATCCGATTCGCCTCTTAAAAAAATGACAATCGGATCGTCCACTAAAAAGTTATGCGTGGTCAAATTAAAAAAAAAACTTTTTTAGTTGGTTAAAAATAGAACACAGTTTTTCGTCGTTTTCATTCTACTAGCATCGAGTAGTCATCCGATTGCACTCGGTCCAAGCGCACTCGATACCGTGCAACCTGGCGCTGGGCATGGATGAAGCCGCGCAAAATGGAACGAGCTTGTAACATCTCAGACACAACAAGTTGGTCGGGACCGGCTGCACGACAGAGCTTATAGGGCGCATGGAAACTGCCTCTTTCTCTTCTTTTAAAAATTTCTATGTATGTAAAGCCACGAAGTTTTGGAAATATCAATGCCGGACTATAGAGTGAGAGAGAGGCTTAGCACGAGGGCGAAGAGGAGAGGTGTGTTGGAGACAGAACGCATTTCACAGAGTTTGAACTATAACATTAATATTGGGCTGTGAACTTAACAATTTGTCACTCGGCTCTTAAAATAGATTTTTTTAAAGAAAATATAATAATTGCTACTTAACTTATATAACCTACTAATGGTAAAACCTTACTCAAAGAGAGTAGCTTAATAATAATTATCAACACAAGATAACGTTTTAAACCGTTAAAAATGACTTGAAGCAGCCGTTGACATATCTTATGCACTCTGTGGAATGTGGAACAAGCGGGACGACTCATACATTTTATAATTGAATAAGACCGCCCATTGTGCAACAATGAAGAGTTTGAGTATATATCTCCATCCTTGTCTCTTTATCGTCGGGCCGAGCAACTCGGTGTGTCTGTTAAAGGTTTATGTACGCACTCGGGTGTCAGCGCTGCTAATAGATCCAGCTCACGGGCACCCACTGGTGGTCGGTGGACAGGGCATGCAACGCGTCCATTATCTTAGAGTACGTGGTGTCGGCGTTGTTATTCGTTACAACGATGTCTATGTACTTTTCGTACTGTCGTTGGATGCGGGCGCTGTCCTCGAGTGTTTGTTTCATGTCTTCCTCCTGCGGTAATATTGTTATTAGTGATATTTACATTATACAGGCGGATTCAGAAAGGGTATATTAGGCCTTGAACCTTCGCTTCTTTAGAGCATTTGTAATCATTGTGTGAAGTCATAATTGCGATATGTCAATTTAAAATTTGACAACTGTGGACAAATAAAAAATAATTAGATCCAAGTTATGATTATTTATCTATCCAGGGTAAGTAATGTTTAAAACATTAATTATTTAATACAGTCAGCATTATGTAGGTGTTGTTCTGAGTTATATCACAGTTTTGGAGAAATGCTTGCAAAAAAAACAGCACAAAACTACGTAACAGTCGAGATACATATTATAATGAAAAAATGAACGTATGGAAGTTAGGACACGCGGACATCTTACCTCGTAGAGCGACGCGAGGGACTCGAGCGTGCGCGCGCGCCGCGAACTGTAGCGGATGGAGCTCTGCCGGTCGAACTGCGCGGCGCATGCGCATAATGTAGCAAGGGGTAGCAAACAACATAAATGGGTTGATAATACATGCACGAACAAAAATAAAATGTTTAAGACATATACATTCAAGCTCTCATAGGCACTGCATAATTAAAACTAATCTATTTTAAATAGAAAATCATAATAAATTCATTCACACATCCAATAATATTGTTCAGATATATGTCATCGGCTAACCACAACACAACAGATCGCATACATCAGCTAGCACAAACAAGATGACTCAAAGCAAAAGGATATTACAAACTGACACAAAAGGGACTTAAGTAATAAAAAAAAAAATAAGGCCATGACAAAGAAAGAAACTATATAGAGATAAAATCCTTTTTTCATTAGCAGACGTAAATGAACCTCTCGCTCACTCTCACAGTTACAGTGACTACAGGGATTTTTTTTATATCGATAGAAAACCGTTCTAGAGTAATAGTTGTATGTTGTTACCGTTAAGTTTCGGTTGGAGGCGTACGTGAGGTTGCGCAGCTGCTCGATGCCGGGCGCGGAGATCATGACCACGTAGGGCAGGAACTCGCCGCTGTTGTGCAGCAGCTTCAGGGACTGCGGCGCGCAGTCCAGCACGCACATTTTACCTTTACAATGATCATTTATATATATATATATACTAGCTGCGCCCAGCGGTGTTACCCGCGCAAAAATCATGTCGACCCTATGCCTTATGAAAAATTGAAACAAATCTATACCACGGGAACCATACATTTTACCGGGATAAAATCTCTGTGCCAAATTTCATACAGATCCGTTCAGCCGTTCTGGCGTGATTGAGTAACAAACATCCATCCATCCATCTATCCAAACTTTCACATTTATAATATTAGTAAGTAAGTAAGTTGTAGATAACAGCCATGTTGGTTGATCGTCCGCTTTGAAAACAAGGCGTGCATCTCTCGGATTCTCGAATTTCATGTGCAAATTGCATTTTCATTAATGTTGGAAGACTCCCATTGTTTGAATGTGGGGAAATCTTTATGGATACGCGCGCATGCTCCGGGGGGGCAAAATATTTATGTCAAGATTCCAACAGACTAATACTTCACTGTGGTTGTTCTCCTGCCGTATGAGGGGAGGGGAATGCTTTCGCATACATTTATGACGTGGTTAGGTCTCCCTGGACCAATCTAGTTTTCTTTACTAGTATCTAGACTCTAGAGCAATGTAAGTACTAAACATAGAGTAAGGATCTTTTAAAAAAATAATAGCCATGGATTTTCTATAGGAATGACATTCCAAACGGGTGAACGAACATAATATCGTGCTGCTGTGCTGTGCGTGGGGTGAGAATGAACATTGTTAGTCCTGAGGATACGATGTTATAATAATTTTGATTAGGAAAAAAATAATCGTACTTCGACGACGCTTGGGACGACTGCATTACGCGGAAGAAATATGTTTCGATTTGGCGACAGAGATCACCAGACTTTAGAACATTTGTAGTCGCACGTGTGACTGCTTATCGCTTCTTCAGAGATTGATTTCTGGCTCGTAAAACACCATCACGCCTGTAATCCACGAACAGGCAGGCAGAGGTGCGCTGAAGTGAATCCACATCGCGCCGATGGTATTTGATCCCAATGTAATATAGAGCGAGCCTATTGGCATTATGCCAAGCACATTCCTCCTCAACATGAGAAGGACTCAGGCCATAGTCTAACACGGCCCAGTGCGGGATTTTCGACAGGCGATAGACATCAGATCCACCTATTTTTATCTTTCGATTAATTTCGTGCGGGTTCCAAGACAATTAACTTTATTCCAGGACTCGCCGACTCCTCGGTGTCTTCATTGGACACCACTGTAGATGATCCTGGCTTACAGGAGTAGCAGTGGTGGCAGTGTGTGGCGGGATAGGCGATAGACATACCATAATTGAATCTAACCTTCCTTCATGACGGCCCGTATGGAGTCGAGATGCGTGCCGTACAGGTGTCCGTTGTGCTCGCCGTACTCGAGGAAGCGGCCGGCGTGCGCGTCGCGCTCCATCTCGTCGCGCGACACGAACCAGTACGACTGCCCGTTCTCCTCCATCGCGCGCGGCGGCCGCGACGTGTCTGTACATACCACGGGTACGTCAAACATTGACGAGGACATAGGAAGAGGACAAATATGACGACTTGATTAGCGTGGTGTGGGTCTTGACCCTGCTTTTCGTGCTGAAGGTCCCGGGTTCCAATTCTGGTGGGGACAAACTTTGTGTGATGAGCACAATTTTTATAACCAGAGTCATCGATGTTTAATATCTACATATACGTATGATTCGTAATGATTAGATTTGTTATAATTAAGTGAGGTAAGAGCTTCGGTATGCTAATAAAAAAAAATACAAAAACTTACCTATTATGCATTTATATCAGATCAGAATTACAGCTTTATTATAAGTATTGAAAATTTAAGTAAACCAACATTAAATTGTTATAGATCCTAAATGGTCATTCGAAATTTAAAATGATAAGAGAAACCTAAAGACAATTTTCAAATACCTATTTAATGATACTCCCCACTTAATATAGATTGTCTCATTTTGTTGTTTTTCACAATACGGCGACTGCCGTCATATTGAATTTTGATTACTGTCATGTCATGATCACTCGCAAAATTAAGACTACCGTTCAACTACCTGCGTGACTTAAACTTACGACGTTGACATTGGCAGAATCGTATTGGGCCTATTCTTAATAGAAAAAGGGCAAAAAGTAAAAAAAAAACAAAACCGATTGACGTAAGAATCATCAAAACCGGCCCACGCGTTTAGTCTCTAGAACGCCACAACGGAACCAACATCCATAGGCTGATAAACACCTCACCCTCGTTTGCGACGCGCAGTCGGGTAATAAAGGAAGTGAGTAGTGAGGCAGTACTCACGCGGCACGACGACGCCGAAGCGGTCGGGGTGGTCCTGCACGACGCGGTTCTTGAGCGTGCGGCGGCCCACGCCGCGCGTGCCCACCAGCGCCAGCACGCGGCGCAGGAAGGGCGGCGTGCGCGCCACCTCCTCGTACAGCGCCAGCTCCGCGCCCTCCAGCTGCACGCTCGACCGGGACTCGTACACGAACTTCTTTTTCTTTTTCGATATCTGTCATGTTTTAAAAGTTTATGAGGCGGCCACGTGCCCATAGTTACTAAAAAAAAATAATCCTACAATACTTTAAACCCCATTTGACCACCTTCGGGATCGCGTTTACAAAAATGCCTGCAACTTAAATTGGTGTGCTTATAGGTACACCAATTTAAGTTGTGCATTGTCTCTTAATGAGTCAGTGCTTTTCTATTTTATTAAGCGGATAGAAGAAGAATGGAAATAGAATTATTATTTTAGTCTTGGATGTTTGATATCTATATAAGTAACTAGTTGTCCTGGTGAAATTCGCCGCCGCCGCCTCAGAATCAAATGTATGAGAAAATGAATTATCTTTATTATTATTTATCGAGTGATTTCTTCCCATGATAATCATTATTCTGCTATTCGGGGCGGGACAAATTTAAGAAAACAAATAACATAAAAATCAACCACCTAACTAACACAACTTTGTTTAATATACATTGAATAACAAGTAATTACTTTTTCATTTGTCAAGCATATGCATATTATTAAACAGGATGTCTAGACATTGTTTACTCGTAATTAGATAGACCCTTACACTGAGTCATAATTAAGTATCGGTACCGGAACAATAAGTGTATGCGCCCGCGCATCATAACAATAGCAAAGGAATGGCTGACACAGCATGTTCGTGCGAATATGTCGATTTGTTGTTGCAATGAAGGCTAACTATAAAATGATTCATAAAGCAAAGTAATTGCTGAGTACTAAATATGTTTTCTAGGAAATAAAAACAAGTCTCGTGATCCAAAACTAGGCACGTTTTTAAATTTTTTTTCAGTTGTCAGAAGAAAAAAAAATGGTTTTTATCATAGATATAAATTAGTCAGGTTGATATATTCTTACCCGAGCGCCACAAATACTGATTTTATGCACAAAATCGGCTTCAGGGGGTACATAAGCCTTACGCCTCTCTTCAAGCTCCGGTGATGGAATCAGCCCCACTACATCTGGTTTCTCAACGTGACTTGCTTGCCACCAATTTGGGTCTTTTCTATCTGATACCTGAAACATAAATCTTCATAAGATTTTTTCTTATCTGCAAGACTGAACATTTTCTAGTGGGTCAGATACTTAAAAGTTAACATACAGAAAGAATTGGTCCCCCAGATTGTTGACAAAAATCTAACAAAACAAGCCTTTTGGTAATAGGATTAAATGAATTAATACTTACTTGTAAAATATCTCCTCTCTTGAACTCCAGACCAATTTCTTTGCATGGTATTAGTGTGTCTTCTTTAGGATCATAATCAAACAATGTTCTTACATAGCACTGAAAATTATTGGAATCTCATTAGAATTCATGTAATCCGTAGGAAATAGACAGAAGAGTAAGAAATGCACCATATTGGTGACTTAATTTTTAGCAGTAGGCAAAACCTATCCAGAAATATTTTTGTACTTAAATAATCTCTAAAATAACCACATAAAATTTTAAACACATCACTTACACTAAGTTTATTTGTCAACTGTCCACTCTTTTCCTTAAGATTAGGCCCCACTTTAAGTGTTATCCTGTCATTAGGTTTGGCCACAGCCTCTTTGAGCTGCTCCTCTGAATCAATTTGGACTCCATCCACCTCCAGCAGTACATCACCAACAGACACTAATGCCTGCTTGGCTGCCCCACTTCCGGCTAATATCCTAGCTACTATCAACTGACCATGTTCATCAGTTGTAACCTATGGGAGAAAAAATAATCATGGCGACTTTATTTTCAATAAAGAAGACAAACTGTCATTTTATGAATATTTGTTTGTCCAACTTTTTGTACTTTATAAGAAAACTGCAGGAAAGATTTTGATGAAAATTGCCACTGTGGTAGTCTTTAATCTAGGGCAACATAAAGGATTCTTTTAAGCAGGAAATCTACACTCAGCAATAACTAATAATTTAAACATACTTTGGAATTCTTTGGGCATTAAACACCTTTATTACAATGAATTGTCAAAAACAAAATGCCAATTACAATACATTGACAATAGACACTATCTTTTTTGAATTAAAAGTTATTTCAAAGTCTTGATGATATGATGATTAATTTCATTGATTTACACCAGGGGTTCCCAACCTTTTTTTGTCTACTGCCCACTTTAAGAATAAATTATTTTTTAACGCCCCCCTTTTTAAACATACTTAAAAACCGCTAAGTACTTATAACTGATTATTGAAACGCAAATTTATAGTATTCGGACAGAGTATCTTTTATTGAAAATAAAACAAACAATCAATTCTTATATAAAAACTAATGTGAAGGTTGAATCTGATGCTGTTCAATAAGTTTGTTGATATCAGGTTCCAATGCCCCCTTTTTTTTCTGGGTCTCTTACCGCCCCCCTTTAGGCCTGCAGCGCCCACAAGGGGGCGTTATCGCCCACGTTGGGAAAGACTGATTTACACTATAATTTATCATACTCACTGTTAATCCTAAAGGTTGTCCCGGCACTTTCCTAAGGCCAACCACTTTTACAGTCTCTACAGGCATGTCTCCGTTCTCCTCGGCACCTTCAACTGTCTCTTTACTAGTTTCAGGCACTGGAGTCTTATTGTCCACACCCGAACCCCGCTCCAACCAAATTGCACCTATTTTATCGTGAGCGTCTATTAGAGCCTAAAATAATACATAATCTTTTATTCTAATGTGAGGGTTGAAATTGTCTTTTAACGAACACATTAAACAAATGAATGACGTGAACATATCTAGCACGACAAAGGATTACGTTACAACGCATTATCACCTAAACATGCAATTGATGAAACAGGCTAATATTGGAAGGGGCGTACCTTAAAGTGTGCCCTGGACACGATAATAGCAAGTTCGGCTTGTTCAATAGTCCGTATATTGTTGCCACGATACTCGCTCAGCGACCGTATAATGTTTACTGTGTCCAACGAGACTGGTTTTACGATCAAGTCCTCCTCCGAATCGATGGACTGCAATAACAACACACACCGTAATTAAAATAGTACTCGCGGATGACTGTTGGCACTCCAAAACAACACAGTTCGATCTATAGGCGTGGCATATATCGGTAAATTATTGAATGAAAATCTACGAAATTATTGTATCGTTATCGAATTTCATTAGCTGTTGGATAATTTATAAGTCAAAATAGTGGCTAATAGTCGGAATTTTAATTAGATTGTAATGAATATTGTAACAACAAAATGTACACACATCCCAACGCACTTGCACAATTTAACAAATTACAAGTTTTTTTTTCAAAGTTTGACACATAGCTAGGCTGTGGTAACGTGAACATTGTAAATTACCTCATTTTGCCTTCAGATTAGAGTTTAAATTAGTTTGGCGAGATGGATCTATTGGTGTTGTCAGGTTATTCTTGGTTTTTTAGGATGGCAATTATTTGTTAAAATATAACAACGAGATGGGTATCTGATTTTATTTGTAAAAAAACCTAAAAGTCAATCATTATTTAGTTTGTTCTGGGGTAAAATATTTTGAAAGAACAATATGGCTGATTTTGCAACTATACATTTTGTATATTAGTTTACATAGTGCACTGCAAGCATTGGATTGGAACCTTCCTACTACCAGTATCAATATCACGGCCGGCAGTATTGACTGTATCGCCAGAATCACCAACCCCTGAATCCCTTAAATTTTAGTGATCCTGGATTTGGAACATATCCAGATTGATCATATGGAAGAATGTTGTATATTTTTACTATTCGCTTTCATTCGCTGCAGTACGCCCGGAGCCAGAAGGTCTGTCTATAATTTTTTATATTATTTTTACACGAGCAAAGACGATAGTGTTTTGTTAGTGAAAACATGGATGTACGCTGACGCTTAGGGGGATTTTATATTATCTAATGTCTGGTCATATGTACAGGTTGAATTTTTCAAGAGGGTGATATGGTCAAAACCGAAGCTATAGGAAATAGAAAAAGGTTAAAGGAACCCGACGAACGATTTTGATGATAACTACTACTAGTACCTAGATTATTTTTAATATGTTTTCGTATCGTCAAGGATTTACTATACCGCAATACCAATTCTCTAACTCATTTTGCTTAGAAGCTAGAATCCTCTGGTAGCCCGATGGACAGCCAAACGTACACTGTAAACGCAACATTAGAGCTCTGTTCGGACCCTTAAAAATAATCCTTATTTTGTTTTTATCTTCGGCAGTAGGATCGCTAGTGTATTGATCAAACAAAACAGCATAGCTTTTTTGTTTTAAGGAATAGTAGAATTGTTTACACCATGTATAGGGCTTGTAGTCAAGTGCTCGAACTTAGCTAAGTAGGATGTCTCACAATTTATTAATAAATAAAATGAATCAGCTGAAAGACGTTTATTAACTGACCGAACTAATTTAAATTCTAACTGAACTATTTGAAGGTACCTATTGCGTTAATTTTGTTGACTATACGAAATTTCAATCAATAGTCAATATATTAGTAAGTAGATAGATACCATCCATGCAATGACTATATCTTAATTTTACCTCACACTTTCTTGAGAAGTCCGGACTTTCTACTATACTTTTTAGGAATATAACTTCATGATTTGCCAAGTCTGCATCAGGCTGTTGTTCTTCGATTTCTAAAATAAAAATAAAGTAATATAGGTAAGGACGTAAATATTATGCTGTGGTGAGAGTAAGTAGGTAGGTAGGTACTTATTAAGTTTAAGTATGTAAGAATGACTGACAACTTAAGTAATGTTAGAACCTTACGTTCTTTCTACTCGTCACACCGACACCCAACAGTACCTACATATATTGTAATTATTTTTCCTATGAGGACCATAGGAAATTAGTTATTAATTAAATAAAGTAGGTACCTATCTAGTACCTAAAACCTAGTAAGTACCTACAAAGTATAGTCTTCTTCTTTTTTTGTATGTTGGCAATCGGCTACAAAATAGTGGCATTTGTGCCAGTGTCAAGTAATTTGTTTTTGGTTTGTTGAAATATACCCCTGAAAAATTATGTGGATAATGAAGATGATGATGAAATTAATTCCCTACCCCTATCCGTAAAGCTATGGATACTTTACTGAAAATTTAGCAGACATCTTGGGAGAGCACGAAAAGTCAAGCTCTACTGTTTTATTTTACTTTCCTCATGCGCGTTTATGAATACGCAATGTTTAAAGTACCATAAATATTACACATTATAATATATAAAAACATTACTGATCAACTTCCCGCCAAAAAGTCAAAGTAAGAATAGATATTGGATAGATACTGTTTCCTACTGTATCTAATAGTTACGTTCCTAGCCATGCCATGCCATATCGATCTTCGATACATCGAAAGTGAAAGGTCACGCTAACATATAATTTTTATAGCAACACTTATTATGCGTGAAAATATCAACTACACCTACCTAATTTATTTATCCGAGCTTTTCCACCAAAGATAGTATAGTGAAGTAGGTATCTTCTATTTTTTATAACGCCTGATGAACACTCCAACTGTTATATGGTACCGTACAATGGACTGAGGGCGATCCCGGTATACATACATGACTCGGGTACCTACACTTGTGCTCATCAGTCATCACAAAAAGTTTGTTCCTACCAAGATGTGAACCCGGTCCACACAGGACGGTAGGCAGGGTCACTACCCACTTATCTAATCTGGACGTCAATACACTTGAATCGACGTCAATATACCTAACTACTATCAATAATTTAACGTTAAAAATTTTGGTAATCTAAAATTTTCGAGTAAATTTAGTTTATTAATCTATAATTTAAAAGAACGAAATTAAAACATAACTGATACTTAGCTTGGAGAGCTAGTACCTATATGGTTGGGATTCAAAAGAAAGGTGTTTAGTAAGCGTCACGTGTACTGCATAGTCTGCGTTTTGCTGAATCTAGGGCAACTTGATCAGCGCTTCTAGCAGACGGTACTTTAAATTCTTCAGACAAAGTGGACAAATTTAGCTTCCGAACAAAATCGCACGCAGCGTACAGTTCTCTAGTAAAGTACCTACTTTACTATTCTAGGATAGGTTAGGTAACAACCTATTTTACGCATTATCCGAGATTGAAGCTATGTTTATTTACCGTAGAGCACAGAATAAATAAATACCTGATAGTACTTGCTTCGAAACTGTTTAGTATTCGGTACTATGGTGAGATACATAAAACATGTTTAAATACCATATTATAAACATGATTTGTGCATGTAGAAAGATCGAAAACCAAAATGCCTAGTTGAAGATATTTGCGGGTCATGACCACCAGATTGAGATTGACGGCCTGATTAGCGCAGTTGGTAGCGACCCTGATTTCTGTGCCGAGGGTCCCGGGTTCGAATCCTGATAGGGACAAACTTTGTGTGATGAGCACGAATGTTCGTACCCAGTCATGAATGTTTAATATCTATATAAGTAAAATATACTGGGTTCCCTCCCAATCCATTGAACGGTACCCATAGCGTTGCTTAGTGTGCGACCGTATAGTTGGTGTGTTCGTCTGGCGATATTTTTTTATTTATTTAGAAAATCATCCATAAAATTCCGATCAAATATACTCTCCCTTGTGTAACCAAGTACAGTAATCATGTTTCGTAGGTACCTCCACAGCCATTACGAGTAATAATTAAAGATAGGGTAAGTGTACCAGTGAATGAAACCTTAAGGAAATTTTTGACTTTGAAAATTAATTTAAATATGTTACCACGGGAAATTAAAGTACATGGCTATGCTTTTGTATGTAGGAATCATTCAAGATTAAGAATAGATTGAGTTATTATATAAATGAAAATAGGTTTAATAAATATTTGACGGTAAAGCGAAAAATACCCAAAATCACCAGTGAATGAACGGCATTTTCCAGTAAATAAACGAAATGAACCCAGTAAATGAACAAAAATATTATTTAATTTAATTAACTATAAAAGGCATATTTTAACGAAAATAGGTAAAAAATATATTGTTAAAGTAATTCTCTTACAATGAATAAAATTAAAAAAATGTTTCCTCTTTTTATTCTTAATCTCTTCTTTGATTTTCTTTGAAGATATATTTTTTTGTTCTTAATTTTTTAACATAATTACTTTACGCTTGCCCAAAAGATTTTCTACTGCTTCTTCTTTTTTTTCTTCTCCTATTGTTTTTTATAGAATATGTTCTATGTACTGTTACTGTAGATCCTGTCCTATAGAAAACTTAATTCTGGGACTAGTCTCAGTGTCATCATAGGAGGCCGCTGTAGATCCTTTCCTACAGGAAACTTAGTTGTGGGACTAGTCTCAGTGTCATCATAGGAGGCCACTGTAGATCCTGTCCTACAGAAAACTTAGTTGTGGGACTAGTCTCAGTGTCATTATAGGAGGCCACTATAGATCCTGTCCTACAGGAAACTTAGTTGTGGTACTAGTTCCAGTGTCATCATAGGAGGCCACTGTAGATCTTGCCCTACAGGAAACATAGTTGTGGGTCTAGTCTCAGTGACATCCTAGGAGGCCACTGAAGATCCTGCCTTACAGGAAACTTAGTTGTGAGACTAGTCTCAGTGTCATCATAGAAGGCCACTGTAGATCCTGTTCTACAGGAAACATAGTTATGAGCCTAGTCTCAGTGTCCTCATAGGAGGCCACTGTAGATCCTGTCCTACAGAAAACTTAGTTGTGGGACTAGTCTCAGTATCATTATAGGAGGCCATTGTAGATCCTGTCCTACAGGAAACTTAGTTGTGGGACTAGTTCCAGTGTCATCATAGGAGGCCACAGTAGATCTTGCCCTACTGGAAACATAGTTGTGGGTTTAGTCTCAGTGACATCCTAGGAGGCCACTGTAGATCCTGCCTTACAGGAAACTTAGTTGTGAGACTAGTCTCAGTGTCATCATAGGAGGCTACTGTAGATCCTGTTCTACAGGAAACTTAGTTATGGGACTAGTCTCAGTGTCCTCGTAGGAGGCCACTGTAGATCCTGTCCAACAGGAAACTTAGTTGTGGGCCTAGTATCAATGTCATCATAGGAGGCCACTGTAGATCCTGAACTACAGGAAACTTAGTTGTGGGACTAGTCTCAGTGTCCTCATAGGAGGCCACTGTAGATCCTGTCCTACAGAAAACTTAGTTGTGGGACTAGTCTCAGTATCATTATAGGAGGCCACTGTAGATCCTGTCCTACAGGAAACTTAGTTGTGGGACTAGTTCCAGTGTCATCATAGGAGGCCACAGTAGATCTTGCCCTACTGGAAACATAGTTGTGGGTTTAGTCTCAGTGACATCCTAGGAGGCCACTGTAGATCCTGCCTTACAGGAAACTTAGTTGTGAGACTAGTCTCAGTGTCATCATAGGAGGCTACTGTAGATCCTGTTCTACAGGAAACTTAGTTGTAGGACTAGTCTCAGTGTCATCATAGGAGGCCACTGTAGATCCTGTCCTACAGGAAACTTAGTTGTGGGACTAGTCTCAGTGTCAGCATAGGAGGCCACTGTAGATCCTGAACTACAGGAAACTTAGTTGTGGGACTAGTCTCAGTGTCGTCATAGGAGGCCACTGTAGATCTTGTCCTACAGGAAACTTATTTGTGGTTCTAGTTCCAGTGTCATCATAGGAGGCCACTGTAGATCCTGTCCTACAGGAAACTTAGTTGTAAGACTAGTCTCAGTGTCATCATAGGAGGCCACTTTAGATCCTGTCCTACAGGAAACTTAGTTGTGGGACTAGTGTCAGTGGACATAAAAAGGTGCACTGTATTCTGTGACTTAAAGCTTAGGAATGAAATTGGAGTTTTATATGTGTATATATTGTGTATATGTATATATTTATATACAATTATTACGTTAACGCTAGTAAAACGTATTGATCATTCACTGGTTCCACATTCATAAAGTAAACCAATGATGGAACATTACTTAAATGCCTAGTTCATTAACTAGGTTTTTAAAACCAATAAATGAACACACCTGTTCCAATATTGGCCAAAAGATCGGAAATCTATTTTAAAACAATATATCAGTGGAAAAACTTTATTAACGTTATAATAAGTTACATTATTTAACAAAAACATGAAATCTGTCATGTTCCAGTAAATAAACACTCTTTCATTCACTGGATTTTTTACGATTTCTTGTACCAATACTGGGACCCCTAATATTTTACTAAATTCACGATAAAATTGGCATAGAAACGGGTTAAAAGTAACAATTTAACTGTTCTTCAGTCAAATAACTATAGTACTAATCACAATGACTACCTAAATTGATACAAAATAACATCAAAAATATTTTGACTTACCTGTGTCCTTAATTCCGGCCCATACAAATCTGGACTACAACGAAACGGAAAACTTCAAATGCTCGTCATTTTGAAATGAATCATCGATACAAGAAACAACTGCTACCACAATATTGAATAAATTGTTGTCAATACAAAAAAAAATAATGTGTATGATAGATATGTTCAGATTTCTTAGTATTTGGAAAAAAGTGGGTTTTGTCCATTCACTGGGGGGTGTTCATTCACTGGTACACTTACCCTACGTAGTCATAATAAAACAATTATACGGGTGGTGTTATTTAACACAGGTACCTTTCAGAATCTTATCATATCGCTATTGAGGTAGGTTACAAGTATTTAGTTAGGGTGTGCTTACCAAAATAACGTAAGGGTTTTTAAGCCCGTCGCCAAGAGGGTTGTTAAGTATGACGTCATAGTTAGTTTTTGCTAACTTATCGTACCAGAAATAATGAACCGTTATCAACGTAGTCAGTATTTCTGTTTGATTGAATTACTAAACTACTACCTATATTTGCTTTGATTAGTAGGTACGTTTGATGGAAATTAGTCCCACCTACCATTTTCAAGCTTCGCAACAAAGTTTTAAGTAATTTTCGTCAGTGTTAAAGCAAATAATTATAAGAACTTACTGTGATGGAGCAATTGATTCAGCCTATTAATAATTAAACAACAATAATTATCTATCTACCTAAATATTAAATATGTAAATTACTTATGAGTACCTATACTTATACCAACGCTACGTTTTCATAGAGACGTCTATTTTCTACCTGTCTTTTTAAAATTAAAAGTTTAATCTTTACATTGATTAGGTATATACTTACTGAAAATAAGATTTCAGAGGAGTAGAACCCGTATTTAGGAGAAGAACATAAGATAGCTTATTCTAAACTGCAGCAGTTGAAGTTTCCGGATGTAGATTTAGTTCAAAATATTCGATTCGGCAAAACACGGTTTGAGGTTATGACTAAGGATTACGATCTCTATCGTATTGAATGGCGAGTTCACTCGCGAACTAACACTCACCTTCGTCGGGTGGCTTGTTTCCGAATGCGAAATCTTTGAACCCCCGCCAGTTGACGGTGTATCGTCCGCTGCGCCTCACCATCATCGGTACGGTATTCTACGGTAAACACAACACAAAGCGTGGACGCTCGAGCGGATAACACGTTGTTCACTAACGGATGAACGGCGGCATTGCCCGGCACCGGCAGATATTCGCAACAGACGTGCGCGGGATCGATGCGTGGCGCGCGACGCGTCACGCGGCCGCCCGCCGCCGCGCCGTCAGCTGGCACGTCACGTCGTGGCGGCGCCGCCCGCCCTCGCCGCGCTTGCGCAAAGCCGCCCGCCCTCCACTCCACGCCGAGATTGCTAGTTGGCACGCTGTCCACGAGTCCGTGACCGGTTTTTCATCTCGTGTACACTCACCGAATTCTTGAAATGATTGCCCACAAAATAAACATTAAGAATGAATGAGTAAACGAGATAAATGATGTCGGATTCGGTCCCTCATGCAGAGATGTGATTTCGCAACCGGTGCGTCGACCTCTATTCTATACGAATGCATTTACATACTTCAGTTTTTTTTCAGAGTAACAGTATGAAGTTAACTATCACGCGACGTATACCGTCAATAGCACTTACTGCGTTATATTTTTAGAGATTTATTGTAAGTCTGAAATAAAGATTACGGCGGCGGCGTTCTGGTACTTTGTACAAGTGCTATGGAAAGTCGGCGCGAATAGAATTCTCGTCGATCATAAAATTACTCTTGTGTATTGAGAATCGCGGTTTTTCTTACTGTTATAAGTATACGTCGATAGTATACGAAGATGTCTTATTTAAAGCTATGAAATATAGTCATAAAGTAAGGCACATAAAAATATTACGATCGGACTATAAAAATTGCGTGCCACTTACTTTTCATCCTTCTCATCCATTTAAATATTAATATTACGTCGTTATTTTTAGAATATTAAATAATATAGGTGGCGCTTATTGCATCAGACTGTAGGTAAATAGATACGGTTTATCCAAAAACTTGTTTTGAGGCATTATAAACGAAATAAATTAGCTAAGGTAGTAATTCAGAATCAGAATATTTTTTATTAATGTAAACCATTAAGTACAGTACAAATCTTCAAAAAAGTTACACAATGCTTATAAGCTACAACTTTACCACCCGTTCGGAATGCCGTTCCTATCGAGAAGAACGGCCAAGAAACTCCATGGTTGCACTTTTTAAAAAGATCTTTTACATTTTTGAGCAGTACATTGTTATAGGTGTATGAGAACAATGTAGTATCGGCTAGGCAGACTTTAGCAGCTGGCCAAAAAAAGTACTAACTCTAAGTATATAATTACAAGTTAATGGCTACATGGTTCCCACACTTACAAATTACTTTTGTAATTAAGTTTATCGTATGTTATTACTTGCCAGAACTTGATACTTATTAGCAACATTATCGGATGGTGCAAAAATACAGCATGTTGTTTGTTTTTTCAAAATCCACGGGTTCGTAGCTGGCTCAGGATTTTTTTTCAAAAACCCATTGATGTAGTTTTGGTTTTCATCAAAATCGGTCTCGACTGTCCTTTAAGCTTTATCGCTGTTCCCTATAGTTTCGTATTTGGCCATCCACGCCCACTTGAAAAAAACATACTGATTAGGAAGCTATGTATATAAGTTTAATGAGAAAACGCGATGATCTATTGAGCCTTGCGAATTCATACGATTGCAGTACATAAGACACTAATTATATAGGTAGTGCGTCAACGCAACAATTTGGTCGTTTCATGATTTGCATCATTGTTTGTTATTTTTATCATTTCGCATATTTTATTAATAACAAGTATATATTGCGATAAAATTGGAATGATAATTAAAAATGGTTAAATATGTTTTACTACTACTTCAATTGGCTTGGTACTATACAATTAGTAACAACGAAATGTACACTGCTCTAACTAAACATTTAAAAGGGCTTACATAGTGGCAGCTTGTCCACCTGTTATGCATATGATTTATTATTGTCGTTAACCTATTAAGTACAAAAAGTAGGTGTAAAGTCATAAATTCAAATATTCATAAACACATTATAAATAATAAAATAAATATTCTTTGAACAATGTTATGTGATCCCGATCACATAAAATTGGAGAATCAGTCGCAACAGTCCAAAATCTTATATTATATAAATTTTATAGAAAATCATTATATTTTAAAAGATTTGTTGTTACTTGGATTTAAAAGATTTGTTGTTATTGAACCCCACCATATATTATCGTCCGCCAAATATAGTACCTACTAGAAAGTCAAGTGTATAACAGCACAGATTAATAACAGGGAACGCAAGAAGTGGTATTTCCTGTTCGTGAAAATGACTATACAGACCTAGATGAAACATATGAGTCAAAACTATTTAGAACAAAATATGTATAATTGTGGCTAAGTACTCATAGATGCCATTCTTACGTGTCGCATAGACTATAAACATAGATAATAACTAATAAATGAGCCTGACCTTATCAGTATAAGAGTAGGCGCGTGCTCGCTGATAAGAGGGTCATAGGGTACTCTTATAAGCGGGGCCTGAAGCTGTGTCGGCGCAGTGTGTGCTGGGCTATGCGGAGACGTAGCTTCCTGCACACTCTCAAAATTAAGTGATTTCAATAGACCTCGAAACAATGCCGTGGACCAGCATCAACAGGTAAACAAACGGATTTGCAGTTAACGATGTAAATAGTGTGTTGTGAATTTGTTTATTTTGTGATATATATCGTTGTTGGCCTACACAATTTTAGAGACAAATCTAACATATAATGTTTACTATGCTAACCTTCCATATTATTACTATTCGTAGTACCTATGATACATGTCTAAATTTGTATCACTATAATTTAACAGAAATTTGACAATATAGCAACATCCTAAATCAATAAATATAAAACAACGTCGTGTTAGATCGGTCGATCGATTTTTATGATCTTTGATTTGTTGAATTTGTCCACCCTTCGAATAGCCGAATAACTATTAAAACATGGGAAAACTCAACAGACGGTACGAATTTCGCCGGGAGCGCTAAAAGTAATAAAAAATATTTCCAGGATTAACGCGAAACCCTCAAATACGGGATCAGTGGACAGCTTCGTGGGCAATGCCACCAGCGCCCGCACCGCGCTCACCGCCGCCGCCGACTCCGGCGGTCGCTTCGAGCTGAGCGACCACGGCTACGGCAAGAGCGCCGTCAAACTCCTCCACGTCCACAGAGACGGAGAGTACCACACTATCCGCGAGTTCGAAGTGTACACAGAACTAAAATTGCACTCCGAAACTGCATACGTCATTGGTGACAACAAAGACGTGGTTGCGACCGATTCACAGAAGAACACAGTATACTTACTAGCGAAGAAGAACGGAGTCAAGACTCCCGAGGAATTTGGTGCGCTGGTTGTTGGCCATTTTCTCTATATGTACAAGCAAGTGGTGGAGGCCAAGTGTAGAGTGGTGGAGTATCCGTGGGAGAGACTACAAGCCGGCGCGCCTCATAACCACGCGTTTATGTATTCACCGACGGCGACTAGGTGGTGTGAAGTGTCACAGGCTCGACATGGTAAGTTAAATAACTTATAAGACTTCTGGATATTATCGCGATAAGGCTTAGCACACACTGCAACGCAAGCGGTTTTGGAATAGCTAGCTAGAATCTTCCCATACAAAAGCTACCGCGTTTTGTTTTCGGCGGTAAAAACTACTTGCATTTATTCGCAGTGCGTGTAAAGCTCAAAGTGGAATTAAATCAACTCTATGTTTCACTTATCGTACAGAGGCAGTGGTTGTGAAGTCCGGCCTCAGTGGTCTACGAGTTTTAAAAACTACACAATCTGCGTTCGTGGACTTCGTTCAGGATGAATACACTACACTTGCCGATGCTGCTGAGAGAATATTCAGGTACTATATAATTGTAAATTATCATCCCAGTTTCTTGTTGTCCTTTTAATTCCTTTAGAATTCCACGGGCTTTCCTAAGTATGCTTATACACTATTTGAAATGGTCATTATATCTGCAGTACGGTAGTGGAAGCAGAATGGATCTTCGACAACATGCGGTCAGCTGACTTCGACAACGCCTGGTTGACGGTCAAAGATGCTATTCTGGACAAGTTCGCAGGACCACCGGACACTGGTGTCTACTCCCCCTCGGTACAACACACGCTGTACCAAGCTGAGAAAACTGTGCTTGAAAAAGTTTCAGAGGTAAGCTGTCTGAGATTTATTTACAACTAGCTGCGCCCCGCGGTGTTACCCGCGATTAAAAAGTATGTCCTTTATCCCACGGAACCATACATTTTATCGGGATAATAAGTAGCCTATGTGCTATTCCAGACTATAATCTATCTCTGTGCCAAATTTCATCCAGATCCGTTCAGCCTTTCTGGCGTGATTGAGTAACAAACATCCATCCATCCAAACTTTCACATTTATAATATTAGTGGGATGAAGTAAAATGTAGTCCGGGCATCTAGGTTGGGTTAAACAGTATGAGCCCTGAGTGTTGTTTTATATTAACCTGCTTCTGGACGGTCTAATTTCAATTGGGTCATATAGGGAAGTACGTAGTTCTTAGTAAACACAACAAAATGTTAACTACAGCGGCTTTTGTGTTATGAGATTTAATATACTAGGTTTACATATCTCATTAACGAATCATTCATCTTATTTGTAACAACGATTACTTTTAAATTTGTTGTCATTCCATTTCTATAAAAATAATGTTCGTACTTCCTAATTAAATGTTATGTAGACTTCGTTTGTCTTATAATGACGCATTGAAATATGACGCGATAATTGTATACGCGTAGTATCTTTTGAAATAAAAAACCACTACTGTTTCAGAGTTTATGACTTGATCTCAGTTGGTCGTTGTCCGCAGTATTGCCGCAGTACTTAATTTCCATTGGGAGTTAAATTGCAGCTTCGCATAAAACACTCTACATTTTCATAGGAACTTTTCCAGGAATACACTTAAAAAATAATTTAAAAAACGTAAAGTGCGACGTACTTAGGTCGTTATATATTTTACAAATAAGATAAGGTTTATTAGGAAACATTTTTTTTAAATTTATTTTCAAATTCATCTGGTTAGCTGAGTCATAAAAATAGAGTTAAATATAGGAACCGATGACCCAATAATTTGTTTTAACCTTTTCAGCCGTCCTCATAGCAACGGTTTTGCTATGGATTGGGCGACAATCACATGCGATATGAAAGGTCAAACATTATCAAATCGAGTGTTGGGCCCCGGACTTCTTTTTTAAGTCAATATAATAATTGCGACCTTTGGCGGGAAAAATAAAATAATCATGAAATCATTTTACTTGGTCTTTAACTACGTTTTAGAGATTAATTTTGAATTTACAGATCACATGGATCAAGATGACGATGCCGAACAAGCATTACCTCAACATCGACATGTCAAAATTTCCCGCGAACGTGACCAAGGGCGACCCCAAACACCATATTTATCAACCCATAGACAAACCTGCGGGGCTTATTTACGCGCAGCTACGCCGTAGGCCTAAGAGTCACTTGTGACAGAGCGCAGCTATGCCTCGTAGCACGCCTCGACTCTAATTTAAAATTAAAATTTGTTGTCTATTGATAAGTCGTTTGCTGTTTCCTGAAGAAAACTGGCAATGTCAAGTACCTACTCTTTTTATTATTATTATTATAGGTTTTAAAATATTAATCACTATGTAATCTAGTCAAGTGATATTTATGATTTGTACAAGAATTGTATCTAAGCAACAGTTCGTTTTGTTTTGAAATCGTTCAAAACTATTGTGAGTAGTTTATATTGTAAATATTATGTAGGTATACTCGTAAATACTTAAGATAAATAAACTAATAAGATCCGCTATTTTGTTTGATATTTTATCAAGAAAAGAGGAAATGTAAGTTCCGTGGACATTTATTAGAATATAAAATCACATAATTGCTTATCTCCACTACCTAAAGGTTTACAATATTTTTTTTTAATTTTGTCGACACAGCGAGAATCACATGTGCCATAGTGAGAATCAATTAAAGCCAGACTAATATTGTCGATACGCGCACCACTCTACTATACATAATTACGCTTATAAATAAATAAAAATAATGTTTTACAGACGTTTCGTTCCGATAATCTTATCCGCCAAAGCGTAAAGTTCTTCTACAGTCTGAAAAGAAGGAAACAAATAAGAGTGTATTAGAGTAGTGACAGGGCCAATATTACATGATAAGAGTCTGATAATTGTACACTTGGACCTTGCTTTTCAAAACTACTACTAGGTAGATATATCAACGATAAAAAAAGCATCCTTCAAGGTTACGTGATTTACTCGTGGCATGCTCACCAAGCAAATCGCTCAATTACCCGTGTTAGTTTGGAGGATACTTTATTGTTTATATAACAAAGGTTACCAAATGCAATAAAGACACCCACAGAAGGCTTCACCATGCTAATTTAGGTTATCTAGCAGAAAACTAGAAAGCAATAAAATATTGTCTGGTTTCCAATGATAATACTAGAACTTCTTTGTATCATTTTAATGATGATAGAGCTGCAGGGCCATTGTAAACCGTATTGCTAGAGCATGCGAGAATGACCCTAATGTGTCCTCTATAGTACATTGACGAGCAGAAATGAGACTACTTAGTTCATAAGCTCTAATGTTGTTGTGATATAAATAGTTCACGAGACGTGCAGTTTTAAATAGAAAAACGTGACTGCTTGTTTAATTGTCTTGTGCTTAAAATAACTCTGGCATAACGTCTATGTTAAAAGCTGCGTGAAGCAGTTTTTTTTTTATAAATCTGTAATCCCTGATTTGGGGCCAAACTTATGTCCGTATAAATGATTTTGACATCTATAAAGTTTAGTCCTTAACTATGAGTTATGGGTTTCGTCTTATCATAATTTCAGTGAATGTCGAGATGAGTCGTTTGGGCAGTACGGGTACGGGTCGCGAGGTAAGGTAAGTTATACATAATATACGTTCTAACGTGATTAATATCTAGCTTAGACCCGGTTGGAACTGATAATAGCGAGAGACGCAATTTGCCTATTTCTCTTCGAGTGGCAAACAAAGATAACAGAATGACGATATAAAAAAAACATTGGAACGTGCAACAAAGTTCAATGTACTCCACACGCGAATTTTGATTGAAGTACGAAAGCGTGTTTCAATATTTGTAGAAGTGAAGAAGGTAATTTTTATTTTAGAAGTAAGAAGGTTGTTTGTTTTCGTCTAGCCTTTGCCCGCGGCTATTCTAATACGATACCTAACAAAGTAACGTACGTAACGTACCGTGAGATTCTTGAGCGTTTTAACGTCGTTAGTTTCGTATTTGAGCATTGCAAATTGTTCGTCGGTGAAGCGAACGCCCCTCTCGATGTCAATTTGTTTTTGTTCCTCCAAGTCATCTCGGCATTTCTGGAGGAGTTGCTCGGGAGTTAGCTGTTCACCTTCCTCCTCCATATCCGTGGCTTCTGATTCTTCATCCATTGACTATAACAAGGAAGTAGCAATTTAAGTTATTGAAGTTCACGACGTGATTGGCACAGGTGCTGGGATTTAAGCCCGGCAGGGGAAACATTGTATGATGAGCGCGTTTGTTTGTACCCGTAGTACGATACTGAAATCGCTCCCAATCCATTGTACGGTACCGATAATACGAGCGGCGCTTGGTATGGAATCGTAGTGCTGATAGTGTGCGTGTCTGGCAATATTATTATTATTCTATCAATGTATAAGATTGATCCTAATCATGTTATTTGGTACTAATTTGTGGATAACTTAGAATTGGTGACATTGTAATATTTTCCTTACTTGGTCAATTTTTTGTGACGCCTTCAGTTTTCTATAATAAGCGTCGGCGCGTTTCTTGGAAGCGCGCGCCACCTCACGGTTGACCATTCGCCAGAATACAAAGACAGGGTGGTGGAACAGCTCCGGTGGGCATTCCTTCAGCGGCGTCTTCCCTACCAGGATCAGCCGCTTGAGCCTCTCCATCTCATCGAGCTGTAAATTAAATAATTATATTGAATATATGTAACAATACGTGAATTCATATAGCTATATGCCAAACTGCACTAGAGCAAGCTAGACGAGTATTGCCTAAAAGCACGCTCCACACCTTCCGATCCTGATCGATCCTACCCTAATTAATGGATAAAATCGGATAATGTGTAGGGCAATCAGACGTCGTAAATTAGGATTTAGGACGACCGATTGCCCTACACATTATCCGATTTCGTCCAATCATTAGGATCGGATAGGAAGGTGTGGAGCCTGTCGAAGTATTTGATCTGACATAGACCAAGACTTTGGGCAACACTTATCTAGGTGCTATTCATAAAAGACTTCTTTATAAATAAAAGAACAAGTATCGAAAATCTTTTTACGACCAAATTTGTGAATATTCGGCGCTTTTGACTTTGAAATTTTTAAACGGCGCGTCTTTTGTACCTACTTATAAAATGTATGAGGAAACTGTTCAAAAGGAAGCTCAAGCTTACAAACGAAGCAATCATCGGTGGATAGCTAATCACATCCACTTCGAATGCGGTTCAACAATCAGGGTTAACAGACACGAAGGTCGTTCCGTCAGCTGGCAATGACGTCTGATTGATTGGCACCGATCTGATTTCAATCAACCGATCAAATTAGAATATAAACATAAAAAATGATTTGAAAGAATAGAGCAGTTGGATTATTTATTTTTATGCGAAGATATTACAAACGACATTGATTGATTTTAAGCATTTAAAAGAGATACAGATTTGAGAATAAAATCTGCATCACTGTTGTTAGTTGATATTAACATAATATTGAAAATATCTAGTTCAGGATTGTATTACATTTTGGATTCCGATGATAGCTCATCATAATGAAATACAGTCGTTTCAAATATCTTTGAGGTAAAAAAAATACACCTTGACCAAGAAAGGCCATGTATACCAAATAAAAAAAAAAGTGCGTCCAAGTACGTATCCGATGGTCCAATACTTGAATTTAAATTGAGTACACCCTATCTGGATCACGGTGTATAAGGCTTGAGGACTCACAACTCTGGAGGAGATCCTCTTGTTGAGGCCCTCCTCGTTTACAGCGCGTATCCTCTCCTCCAGTTCGGTGATGTAGGTCTTGTCCGTGAGCCGCACCAAGTTCGAGCCCATGTGCTTCTCGAGCCGGGCTCGGACATGCGGGTGCGCGAAGCTGCAACGACAACATTCAGTTAGAATATAATTGATGTGCAGAATACATATATACATATAGAGAAGAGTATTTTCCGAGTTACAGAACTGAAAGCAGGAGGGTGTCACACGTCCACACTTTGTTTTGGGATAATTAAAAGTCTCGCGGTTAACAACAGCAGCATTAATTTTGGCACCAATTCCACGGCATAGCTGCTAAAGTGTCTGCAGTAAAATTCGCAGACAAAATTAAAACGCGAATAAAAGATCATTGAGTAAGTAAAATGTGACGTTAGAATGTTAATGAGAGAATTCGCTACCATGGCGAACTAAGCTCCAATGTAAACAATTCATTGGGCGGTTGCGAGGCTACTAAGTACTCACCACTGCCGCGAGGACTCGAGAGACCTCTGTGGACCCGTTTTGGCTGTCACTTTGGTGAAAAGCGAGGCACAGCCGAGCACCGGCCAGACGTCTCGTCGTCGCCGTAAAGTTTTAGGAGTTTTGACGCTACATGCTCCGTGTCATAGTTGAGACCTTTATCGCGGTGTACGATGGGCCTGGCACGGTATGGCACGACCCCCGTCGACACCACATGTTGGTACACATTTTGTGTAAAGGAGTATTCACACACCGTATCGACCCGCTCAAACATAAATGAACGGACATTGTATAATTTCTTGGAGATTTTGTAAGCTCAAGTAGTTGACTATCATTTGTTATTCACCTAATTTAGGACATTAGCTTTTGTACTTAAAATATGTTAATGTGGGTAAAGATTTATTGATTTTTTATATTTACGCGAATACTACACATTGAAATGAAACTAATTTTAAGGATTTTATCGCGTTTTTTATTTTGATTTTACGTTCCCGATGTTTCGGCTGCTTTACAGCAACCATGGTCACGGGAAAATCAAAATAAAAAACGCGATAAAATCCTTAAAATTAGTTTCATTTCAATGGGTAAAGATTGTTTAAAAATCATCCTACATTGCCTATGGATTAAGAAATTTTATATCACCTCAACAAGATCAGGATTTAAATGTAAGCACCTGAGTTCTGTTGTTAAGTAACGGTCCAACCAATATACACGGTTCTTAAATTCACGTGACTATTGAAAATTTAGCCAGCGCCATACATGGCACAGGCTTCGCAATTCAGTGTTATCGTCTATTTAATGCATAAAGTTGCATATTTTAATGTAGAACTGTACTAGCTTAGCTTAGTAAGCATAGAATCGTAAGACATTTACACTTATTTTTCATAAACCTCGATAATGGACTTTGTTTTTATGGATAATTTTTTTTTATTTTTTTTTATTACAGTATAGGCAAGTATTTGATCTCGATCTCACCTAATGGTAAGTGACGATGAGATCTACGATGGAGCATACTTGCCTAGGTAGGAAGGCGGCAGTAGATCGAGACGCTACATGCACTAGGCACATGCAGCGCAGCTGATCTGACCCGCCATCCATGAATGGCAACACCGAACATCATGCCGGAACACGGCTAGGCCGCTTGGCGACATGGCTTTGTTCAGTGGGTGGTGACTAACCACGGCCGAAGCCTACCACCAGTAGAGTTGTCACCTAGTTGGCACCACCCAGGGTCACGTGTAGGATATCTCGAGGGTATTTAATTCTCCTACGGACGAAGGTGACTCGACCCCAGTCGTGTGTGTAGAGTGGTATGGAAAGTCAGTGTTAAGCCGTTATTCTACACTTTTAAATATTCTATGAACATAAGAGATAAGTCACGAAGTACCTAGCAAGGTATCCTACATTTAGTTTTACTTTATCGTTTTACATCATACCTATTACATTTGCCTAGAAGAAGCATGATGTAGCAAAAATACCTGTTAAGCTCGGGACTTATTTTTTATATTTCAACCTATATTAACATAAACTTTTTTTAAACAGTTTGTTTATTAAGAGAAGAGAAGAGAAGTATTGTCTCATCAAAATTCCTACTTACATAGTTTATAACTGATAGTAGATTACATTATTTTTTCATATGTATCTACTATTCCATACGTAAATAAGGATTAATTATTTCATAGTCCAATAGTTCTATAGTCTGTGGTTTATCATAGTTGCTACGCTACATGTTTTCACGATTCCGGGCGCCGGCGCCGGCGGCGCGGGGCGGGGCGGTGTTCGGTGTGTTGTCACGCAGCGAGGCTCACAGCCAGGCGCCAATACAGGATTTCGTTTATTAGGGTGGCAATTTTATTTTGAGGGGTAAATTTTGGTGAAATTTTACCTCGTTCAGAAAAAAAACAATTGAATTGAAAATGGTTAAAATAAAGTAATCGTGAGTTTGGGAGGGGGGGGGGGGGGGGGGTAACTATTGCTGTCCTCCGCCGTATCCGCGTCTGGTTGCAGCTCTAGTAGAATCAAAGTCATTGACACACGGTGTTATATTAATTGTATATATCTAGGTACATAAGTAATTTTAGGTAAGCGGTGTGCTTTCAGGTCCAACTTGTTAACATAGGTTAACAGTCTGTATTCGACGTATGGATACAGTCCACTGACTGTGTTATTTCATTATCAAGGTTAAGGCATAATAGCACCGTTCACTCATTGTAAGCTGTATGTCCATTAAACCTGAAGAAACATAATTCGTTGAATTTTTATTTCGTATTTGCTTCAAGGCTGTCATTTATAATTTTCTTTCAAAATGTCTGCTAAAGCATCAACTATCATAGGCAAAATCACTTTATCTATACAAATAAATAAAATTGGAGTGTCTGTTTGTAATATTAAAATAACCGCTTTTTACTGAGTGCATTTAGATATATACACGGTACATATACCAAAACAACTTTTTTTTCAATTTTTGTCTGTCTGTCTGTTTGTCCGTCTGTCCGTCTGTCTGTCTGTCTGTCTGTCTGTCTGTCTGTCTGTTTGTTCCGGCTAATCTTTGAAATGGCTGGACCGATTTTGACGGGACTTTCACTTTTACATTAGAAAAGAAAATAGGATCTCACCTAAAAAAACTAAAACCAATGAAAAATGTAATAATATTCGATTCAAATAGGGAAGTTGTATACATACATTATATGTTAAATACCACGCGGACGAAGTCGCGGGTAACAGCTAGCTTTCAATAAGTGCATAGCTCATTTAATTATTCAAGGTTTTGATTGTGACGTCATGCTCTATCATATAGCGTTTGCGGTCACATGATAACAATAATCTCTTTATTAAATTATTAAATAAATAATTATTGAGCATCCGATTGTCAGTTACTTTTATTGGTACCGTAAATTAAATAAAAACATATATGTGTATTGGTTCACGATAAGTACCATACTCAACCAGTAGATGAACGTTTTGGGCCAATAATAGACTTAATTCGAGAGACGATGATTGATATGCCTCACAGCCGCTCTCGACTACATCCTGTGATTTTACATTATACAAACTATTTTTTTCTGAAGAGTGGGTGGTCTTGTTTGTGCTCTCCAGTGTCTAGAGTAGTAAAAAATCAAAAGTAGAGAAAATATACAAATAATGAATGGGTATTCTTAGTTCCTTGTCGGCTTGATCCGAACAGAACTATTAGTAGCTTCGTCTGCAAACTTTTTTAGTCGAGGTA
Organism: Pheosia gnoma; assembly: GCA_905404115.1. Taxonomy (NCBI): domain Eukaryota; kingdom Metazoa; phylum Arthropoda; class Insecta; order Lepidoptera; family Notodontidae; genus Pheosia; species Pheosia gnoma. The sequence goes on along the minus strand of FR989894.1, from coordinate 3,591,243 downwards.
GATGATTAGTGTGCTTTTCCTTCATCTCCTAACGGATAGGGAACTGTTTGTTCGGCGCACCCGCTCAACGAACTACCTAGTTGACATATATTATGCTTAAAAAGATTTGTCTATGGATACAAATTCGAACCCTGGCGGAGTAGATACAGAAGCGCCGCCGGTACGAAATATTTAATGAAAAGATAAAAGTATACTCCAAATTCATAGAAGAATGAATACATTACAAAGCATTTTTACTCAGAAATATGAGTTTGTAATGGCATTGTATATTGATTAAAGTTTTGTAAATTGTGTGCACAACAAAAACATATTTAGTGCACTTTCTAATTACTGACATGACACATATAGTTCGTACAATTACCATTGTTATTATAATACTTGTTTTAAGTAAACTAATTGCTTAATAATACAGATAATGGTTACGTCATCAATAATATGATAAAAAACTTAATCAACAAACAATAAACTTGAGTTGAATAAGATAGACGTTGCTATTATGACTTCAAGTTCTAAATGCAAAAGTATAGGATTTAGTTCTTCCGATATAAAATATGATACAACCCATTCTTATCGAAAGCTGAATAATAATGTAGGTATACTAGGTACCCACGGCACTATAGGTAGGAAATTATAATTTTCGACATTTGTCAAGGCAGGAATCAAACCCGCAACCAGCCTGTGCAGTTAGCCAAGCGGCCTACGCTCAAACTACTAAACCAAGCTGTCGACATCCTAAAATAGAAAATTCAATCAATTTACTTTGGCATTACAAAGTATTCTTTCGGATGAATCTTTTCTTCAGACGAAAGTTCTTAACGCTTACTGGCGGACTGACAGACAAAGCGCAGCATAAACTTATTTGAAATTTAAAGGTTATAATATATTCCTTGAGTACCCTACCCTAGAGGTACATCTAGGAGGGCTCTTTGATAATTCCACTCCTAAGAAGGTCAACTGGGTCAACATTTGTATGATAAACATTTTGTTTTTAAATTACGATCGGGCACGTGGCCAGTACTATTATTATATAAACCGACCGATGGAACCTTATTTCAATTTAAGAGTAAGATTGTAACGTCATCTTAATAAATAAATGTTTAATCATCCTTGAACGCAAAAGATAAAATATAACTATTTTGTTCGGGGAATTCAGATATGAATTTGTTTTGTGCGTGTATAATACTCGTATGTTCTGTTATAGCTACGCATCTATTATACCTACTGTATTATTGTATTGCAGGAGTAATTGCCCGGGGACTATTCAATTATTCACACAGTAACCAATTGCCTCGATACTAGACACGACTGAATCGCACTCATATAGTTCGCAAGTAACGGCCCACTACACGCACTGTTGGTATTTCAGCGCGAGTAGGTAAACAATGGGCGTGATTCACTATGAGCTCTCGAGCTATCGCCACACCATGGCTACGGCTGGTCAATGTTTACGAAACCCAAATTACGAGTGACGATACATATACTCACACGTCATCGGTTGATGCGAGCGTCCACGGTCGCGCGGCCGTGTGTAGAAATTATGCGGATTATGATGAATTTCCTTTTATTCTGGGTGATTCAGATGCCTTGGCACCTGCGATTCTTTAGCGCATTTGTAATCATTAGGTATGTGAAGTCAGAATTTAGATAAGTCATTTTTTTTTTAAATTTTTGTTCCCAAAAAATCACAATTGTCATTTTTTGTTGGTTTTTTTTTTAACTCGACATATTATCTAAATTCTGGCTCTACATAATAATTAATTACAAATGCGCTCAAAAAGCTAAATTCTGAATAATTTATTGTTAATGTACTTAATGTAATGTTAATGTAATTTCTGTTTGTATAAGTAATGAGCGTTACATTTGAGTCATATTCAGAAACATAATTTATGCAAGCTGTTTGGGACTTTTTCTGGGAAATCTAAACGTGAAGTTGTGTGTCAGTTTTGTGATATTTTGCAACAAAAAAAACTTACAATATTGCATTCCAAAAACCACCCATGAGTGTAGCAAATTATAGTGAAATCATAAAACTGTACATTTAAAGCTCTTCCAAATTTTTCAGTGAAGCTCTAGGTTTTATTAGCGATAGCCAATTGTATTTTATCACCAGTCACCACAACAATGAATATGTGATAAGCGAAATACTACTGATGAAGGCTCAAAGGGGATGGTAGTTACCTAGGGCTGTAGAACCATTAATCTAGCTGTTTCATTTTTCACTGAATAAAGTTCTGTTTGACGTGTCGTTTAGCCCTAAACTTTTTTTTTTCTCTTTTGGCATCACACGTTTGTTTATATTGCCAGTGTCAAGTTTAATGCCCTAAACTTTTATTCCTACAGTCTTGTATGTTTTTTATACAATAATCGTATTTTAAACCAATGATAGGGAGTTCGTGACATCGCGGAAATATATTTTACACCTCTTGAACACAACATTACTCAAGTTAGATGTTGCCTGTCGTAATAACTATGTTTCGAAGTTTCGCTTTTGTGGTTATAAATAAACCATAAAGTTGTAATGATTATGGACCGTGGAAACGATTACATCGGGCAGTCGGGACACACACATACAGTTAGATTTCTTCTTTATTAATATAATATCACGACACCTTATCGAATGTGAGAGGGAACTGACTCCTGTCACACAGATTTGTATCTAGATCAGGAATCAGTAACTTCGAGAGATTCAGATCAGGAATCAGTAGCTGGGAAGTGTCTCTAAGGATACGATATTGTATGGAATATCGAATTATATAGCTTAACTAGAAGTACCCGCTACTTCGTGCACGTGGACTTTAGTTTTTTACTATTCCTGGAAACAATTAAACATCCAGGTTTAAATGGACCAAACATTATAGGTAGCTACTTCGGATACGGAAACTATACAATTGTTTATTTCCTAAACTTCTGCCCAGTGGATATTGAGATAGTTACGGTTATCGGTATGTTCATGTTAAGTTTTCTCAAAATCTGTCCGGTAGTTTTCCCGGGATGTGCGAACAGACCGACAGACATACAAAACTCCCAAAAAATGATAGATTCGGCTTTGGCTTTAGTATCTAAAATAATATCGGATACGTTTTTTTTTAAATAAAAATATTTAACGCACAGACAGGACAAAGTTACAGTTTTATTATATGTACTACGAAATGCTAATGGTATCCAATTTATTCATTGTCTAGACAGATCCTGCCATTTTTATTATCTGTCTAACAAATGTTGGACATTATCTTAATACCTCGTTGTCGGACATAGGATTGTTCAATAGATTTCGATCAAATTAATGTGCGCCTACGTCATCTAGTATCGGGACCGCTACATCTAGTTGGTACGTAATTTACGATACTTTTTTATAGTAAACGAACGAGTGGCGTTTAAGAAGTGCTCTTAATCACACAGGCAGGTAAGTTCGTACCGATAGAATGAGTTACAAAAAATTCAATATGCAGCATGAAACCGTCGGCAGTAAAGTTGGAAACCGTAATATATTTATTGCTACTAAACGTCACGGATATTGAACGATTTTAGAATTTGCGTACTTCGAGGATTTAGTTTTCACGAGAATTAAAATTTATACTTATCCGTGCGCTATAAATGTGTGACGTCGTAACGCCGCCACGGTACAAGTGTGAATGGGCTAGATTCCAAAACGTCGTCACCAAATCTGTTCAAGATTGATAATCGTAATCAGTGGCTCAAGCACGATCTTTTTACGTAGCGTTTCGGTAACGTAAGCATGTTCGTTTCGTTTTCGTTCGAATTCGAGTTCGTGTTCATCCTACAGATATTGGTGGGGAATTACCGCAGTTACCCGTGTATATAACATTTCAGTAATTAAATTAAATACATCTATATTTAAAATGTATTTAAATTGGACTTGCGTTGAACTACACTACGCGTTCATATCGTTGTCAGCGACGCCCATGATTTCCTCATGTGTACATTTAAAAAGTGTCGGGGTCAAAACTGATACTTTAACACAATACGTATATTGTCCCTGAAATGCTGAAAAACAGAATCACTCAGGGAATTCCTTGTTTAAAGTCTAATTAAAAATACAATTACAAAGCGGTTTGATTCTGAAAACACGTTTTGTAAATTGATTTCAATTAGCTACTCATATTTTTTAAGAAGTACCTATGATATATAAATTCTTCTGAATTAGGCCTGCAGCTGGCTTAAAAAATATAATCTATACTAATATTATAAATGTGAAAGTTTGGATGGATGGATGGATGGATGTTTGTTACTCTTTCACGCCTGAACGGCTGAAGGGATCTGGATGAAATTTGGCACAGAGATAGATTATAGTCTGGAATAACACATAGGCTACTTTTTATCCCGGTAAAATGTATGGTTCCCGTGGGATAGGTATTTTAATTTTTCATACTTTTTATCGCGGGTAACACCGCCGGGCGCAGCTAGTAAATACATATTTTTAATTTGTATTTTAATAATTTGTACTCATGAAACGACTGAGGTCCGTGTCAGTACCTAAGCAAACAAATAACTTATATCCGTCTAGATAACGGTATCGTGCGATGACGGTGTCCCCGTGATGCTGCTCTCGTGGGCTGATAACAATTTCGGAGGTCATAAACCGTGCTCCTTAGATAGGGACTAGAAATGCGTGGCGGTCGTTGTCATAACAAATGTTTTGTTGCTTAGTCAAGTAATAAATTGAAATGTCATCGCCGCAAGATCGCGAAGCCACAGATATAATTTACTATTGAAAAGTATTTTTAATTTTAACTAAATAGCAATGCCCGCATCTTCGTGCGTATGAATTTTCTAAACATTCCGAGGGAATTCTTTCGTTTTTGGGACACAAATTACCCTAGAGTCTAGAGGTTGATCTCGTTAGAGGCTATGCCGACGATAAGTTTAATTAAAAACGGCCACGTGGATTTTGAGATAGTTTCTTGGCTATCCCGACCCTTTACCTACCCTGTGCATAAAACGTACGCTATGTAAGAAGGCATACTATACACTAGATGCTTATCTTAAGGATAAAAATGCTTGGTTGGATGCTGGTCCGGCTCCTCAGGAATATAAATGACCTTGTTTGAGCAGACTATTAAGATTTTGTATTTCTCTTCTTCCTTCTTATTTTCATTTACATAAGTAATTTGTAAATGTGGGAACCATGTAGCCATTAACTGTAATTTTATACTTAGTTAGTACTTTTTGTTTTTTTTTTTGACCTGCTGCTAAAGTTTGATTAGCCGTTCCTACATTGTTCTCACATACCTATAACAATGTATTGCTCAAAAATGTAAAAGACCTATTTTAAAAAAAGAGCAACCATGGAGTTTCTTGCCCGTTCTTCTCCATAGGAACGGCATTCCGAACGGGTGGTAAAGCAGTAGCATAATATTTTTGTAACTTGACGATTCATAAGTACTGTACAATAATGGTCTACGTGAATAAAAAATATTCTGATTTCTGATCTGATTTTCTGATTTTAATTTCCGGGACATAAAGCAACTTGTAACACGACCACGGTTATTCGCTATCACCGTGCCAAGTTTAAAAAAAAAACCGTGTTGTTTATAAAAAACCATGTTTCAGAAAGAATCCAAAAATGACGTATTCGGTCTTAGTTATGAAAAAAACACCCTGTCTCCTACAATTCGATCGGCTGTCGACTATAATGAATGGATAAAAGCCCAGCCCAGTAACAATTTATTACGCGCTTGTAGTTATTGTTTAGATAAAAGGGGTAATTAGCTTTTGACACAAACGAAGTCACGAGGTTTCTGATGTATCAATATATACATATGTATAGGCAATGTAAACAGGGAAAATAAATCATTTCGTACAGATTACGTTCTTGTGAATGAGATATCTAGAGCACATATTGTAGGGATTATGTTTTCTTATCTTATTGTTTCTAAACAATATTCTATGAAATCCAGACTTGACGTGCTAATTGATTCTACTAATATTAAAATTAATCAGAATAGATATTGGATGGTCCGGGTAGACAAGATTAAATTCAGAAAAAATATATGATGGATAGGTACTTCTTCTTATTGGGTCGATAGGAAGATGGGTACTGATTGAATCATTTAGTTTTTAGGATTCTGTACTCAGAAGGACCCCAATAACTGGTGTTTCTTATTCGCGAAAATAAGTCTCGTGCATGTATACTCACTTAGCTATTTGTTTTGGGTATCTATATCTAGTCTAGTTTGTAAAAAACTGAAGCGTTTCGAGTCCAGAGAAGTTCTAAGGGTAACATGATTTCTGATTAGATAAATAAACATTTTAACATTGATTTGATAGTATAATACTTATAGAATAATTGTTGCAGTGATACCCTAGTTGATAGAACGCCGAGTCAGAACCTGCGAACCTCGTTACCTCGGTAATGGTAATGAGGATCGCAGGTTCTGACTCGGGCTCACACCTGTGAGATTTTTGGATTTCATCTGCGAATCTCATTTTCAATGGAGATTATCACTAGCTAAACGGTGAAGGAAAAACACCGTGAGGAAACCTATATGTCTGTGACAAACCCTCGAATTACGTGTGAAGTCCATCAACCAGTACTGGGGCAGTGTGGTGGACTCTGGCCTAATCCCCCTCGCATTGAAGGGAGGCCCGTGCCTAGCAATGGAACATTAAATAAGGGCTAGTAGGTATTATAATAGTACATACTTATTTTTTGCGGGTTACAGAAATGTACGAATATAATACGCAAAACTGGGTTAAAAGATCTGACATTGAGCACTGATAACAGCCACGCGTCGACGATTTCAGCAAAATATTTATTTCAAAACGAATATTACGAGAGCGGGAAACTGTGAATGACGCAAAATAGTACAATATCGTCAGCACTTTGAACCAGAAAAAAAACCCGTCTCGAATGCGTCAGATAACGCGATAAATTCCCATTACTGTAGTGCTATTCTGCAACGCCAATCTCATATCTCACGCGCTGGTCCGAAATATTTCATTTACCCGAGGATAAACGCTTGAGATTTAAGATTGTCAATCAATCTCATTTCTCACGCGTGATTCCGATGGTGAAATGTAAAATATGTATTAAAAATTTACAAGTCACTTTCGGACTGACGCGTAAGATATGAGATTGGCTCACGATTGTCATTTAATCTCATTTCCCACGCGTAATTTCGATGGTGAAATGTATAATATGTATTAAAAATTTACAATTTACTTTCGGACTCACGCGTAAGATATGAGATTGGCGTTACAGAATAGCACTGCTGATTTATGATCCTTTTGTGAAGTTCGGAAATATAAACAGACTGAATTTCATTTGTTATGATTAACCATCGAGCGCATAAATATTTTTTTAATCTCGATTTATAATAATGCGTTAGAACTATGCCCTTAATACAAGTGATAAAAATAGATGCTATAAAGTAGTAAGTAGAACATTTCAAGATAGTAGAAAAGTTTTGATAAACATTATCACGTTTGTATAATTATATCTTATTGTACGGTTAACTATAATATAGTATGCGTATCTAAGTTCACTCTACAGGTGCTAAGCTTTGTAAAATAAGTGTTTACAATACCAAATTGCAACTAAACAGCTTAAAGTTGCAATAGTGAGCACCTGAGCGAGGACGCTCTTCTGGACGGTATGATGACAGCAGCATCTTCAGCGTCGGCGGCGGAGCGTCTCCGGCCGCGACCAGCGAGCAGTTCTATGGTCGTCCAAAACGAACCCTCGGAAGCACTGGACGGTGTTCTCTGCATGGTGGCTTGTATTCACTGCTGCATGCTGCTCGAGGCGCGGCCCAAGGTGCAATGACTGCCACCATCAAGTCGCCCGGCCGCCCCGCCCCCTATGACTTCCACACCTGACGTGTTTGGCACGCGAACATTAATCTAACGTCTGACGCCTTTCACGGATAAATTACCGCGCTTTCACCAATGTATATAGTCACTTACGTTTTTAATTACTCTGATTTGAGTTGTTTTTTTATTGCACGCTTAATATTGAATTGATTTTTATTAAATTTGAACTTCGAAGTGCGTTCATTTGACACTTTTCAAAAATAGAATGCCCTCCTTTTAAATTGACTTTTTTATTATTATTTTTTTAAAGTAATTAATTGTAATCTATTAGATTTTTAGTACAAAACATATATTGACTCGAAATGTTCGTGTATGCTTAATGGACATCCAGTGTGAATGCGGTAAATTCGTTCACAGGGCTCATCCAGGGTTGACCCGGATAGCGCCAACGTCGCCGGTCGCGACCGGGTCAGCCGGATGCTTTCGCGGCGGCCTTCGCAGTCTCATGACAGTAATTATATTTATCAGGCTAGTCAATTTCTACCATCAGGCTGAAAAAGTTTGAACAACTGCAGGAAAAAGTTCGAACACCATGCAAACTGTGTGATATTTAGCATTGTAGGTATTATGCCCTATAATCATTTCAATAACTTGGGTATATTTACTGCAGAGGATTTTTTCATTTTAGACCTTATGATCATAAAGCGAAAAAAATATAATAAAGTGCATATCGTGTTCAGTTTATTCACTAGCTATTTGGAAGCGACAGTAATAAGTGCGGTGTGAGGCAGGTAATGCCGTGTCGCCATATGACATGACACATCCAAAATAAAGATATTCCGATACAGTAACTGCGGGAGGTCACGTAAGGGTGGGCACGCGCTCACGAGCTTCACATTTAGTCAAGTGTTAACAAACATGTTAAATTATTAGTTTCGCGTTAGAGCGACTCGAGGTCTTTGGAACTAACGTCGATAACGGTATGATAGTGTCGTATCTAAAAAAAATATACTTTGAATATGAAGTTTCGGAGCGGAACTAAGCAAGTGTTTGCGTAAATAGTGTTCATGTTATTATTATCACAAGAGATTAAATTAATTGGCACAGATTTCGTGAAACTAATTATGGAACATAAAAAGCAACGCGATAACACCCGTTGAATCAAGTAGATTAAATTAGTTTTATGTTATCACTTAATTTACTGTCTTGAAAATAATGTCAATTTGTAAAATTTCTAAATAACTTTATTTATTGCAATTGAACTAATTTTCGAATTTCATCACGCTTATTTTAGGTCTTTACGTTCCCGACGTTTCGACGACTACTAAATATGAGGATACCCTAGTTCAAACTATGACCCTAGGATGTCAACCACCTCAGTCCTCCCGTGACCATGGTTGCTGTAAATCAGCCGAAATTTCGGGAACGTAAAAACATAAAATAAACGCGATAAAATTCGAAAAAATAGTTTCATTTCAATGTGTAATATTCGTGTAAATATAAGAAATCAATATGTAACATTATTTACACATTTTTTTATAGTAAGTAGAGGTCGGTATTTGGAACACGGTATTAATTTAAAAATGTGGTTCAAAAGGGGTTAAAGGGTCATCGGCCCTCCCGACCTATTGATAGCTGAATTGGTAAAGCCAGACATCACGGAAAGTAATCGGAATCCAACACCATCAGCTTGAAACCGTCACTCCCCACGTCTCGTATTGTATTTGACTTTGATGTATGAACGAGTAAAGTTCAGTACAGGTTAATTCAACACCATGGTTTTATAAACATAAGAGAGTATCAATGAAATCGAGAAAATTCTAGGAAAAATAGCAACACGCGTTGGTAAGGATCACATTATAACATAATCGCTATCCCATAACAATAACTAATAGTGATTAGGTTAGGTATACCTACTATTGTACTGTGAACTTAACTAAAGCTAATGTTGCATACATACACCATCATTATCACGTTTGTATTTCCCGGAGTTGTAGGCAGAGATGCACAATTCACAAATAGTATTCCGTCTAAATGTATTTGTTGTGCCCCGTATAATGGCAGTGTTCGCAGAATTTTGACTTTCTCTCTGGATGAGACATCCATTAATAAGAACATTTGATTAGTAAAATCCAGGTGAGTCATGAAATAAAGAATAAAAAGACACTGCGTGCGTGATGGATATTGTTGCGGGACGTCCAGTTGCCTGCTTACATTAAAAAAAGTCTCCAATAATGTTGCCATTACCCTTCCTAAAAATACTTCCGCACTTTTAATACCATTTCATTTAAATAAGCATCTCACGTTCTGGTTTATTTTTGAGTGAGCGGCGCAAAAGATCCTACTAATATTAATATGGCAACTAACGCATATTGTATGACTTTCGCCTGCCACCATCTTGGCAGTTCCGGAGGCAATTGAAATCTTTTCATTTTTTTTCGCCCCATCTCACCTTCACCGGTTTCATCTTCACCTTCCACCTGTAACGAGGTGAATAAGTTAAATTAACTGGATATTATGCTTAAATTGCGTGCTAATATATAGAAATAAGTGTATAGCGACCCTCCAAACTCTCTAAACGCTATAACATCTGTAAAATAAGTTTTATTTCAATGTGTAGCATTTGCGTAAATATAAGACATAAATATGTGTTACATTTATTATGTCTCACTGATAGCAGATATCAAACAATCTTCTCGATGCGTAGGAGGGTAACATGAGGTAATTAAACAACTTACATTGATCTTAACTCGCTTGTCCTTTTCATCTGCTTGGGCATCGGTACTTGTTTTGTTTGCGTCAGTCATTTTTATAGCGATTTAATGCAGCCGCTTTCTTAATTTGATAATTTTATACCACTGAGAATTTAGAAATATAAAGAACGTATAAAATTTTGTTTAATAAAACATCTTACAAATAATTTTGCAATTTAACCAAATATGATGCACTATCAATTTTGAGAAGGCCACGGCGAAAATGGTTGGTGATGGATTGTCAGAAATTTCATGACAGTTTTTTTTTAAACTACATGACGACGAAGGAGTTTAAATAATAAATACAAACCAAAGATACAAACAGATTTAACCCTCGAATTTTGGAAACAATGATTCGAGGGCTGCATTCACTAATGAACACCATTACGTCTGTGATCTCCAAAGGGGTAGGAAGTAGTTCTGCACTGCAGATGGTGCCATATTGCCATTATATCGAGCACACTTCTCAATCCGAAGGATTCGGGCCATAGTGCACCACGCTGTCCCAGTGGAGGTTGGTAAACTCCACCAATTTTTAAAAGACGTGCAAATATTCTTCCTTTGTTTGCCTACACACGTATAGAATTAGCTTTGCTTACATAACGTGAGAAATAAAAGGCTTTTGAATTATTTATTATATTTTTAATTATTGGCTTGATCTACTGGCTGATAGAATAGTCAATATCGTCAAGTGGAATGTGAATGTTCTTAAGATTCTTAACTCCGTCGACTCTCCAGCGCTGGCGTATCACGGGGTTAGAGGGACCCCAGTCGATGTTTGGACGACAACTGGCGCGAATACGCTAAAAATAATGTTTGTAGTTAGTATACAGTTGGTAGAATTATAGGTAATAATTATTAGGTAGTAAATCCGAGAGGGACCGAGGTATAAGAAAAAAAGAGACATAGTTGCAGTGCGTCTTACAGTCTAGTTTTGCTCTACTAGGCAGTTCATCCGATCGTGCTCTTTTAATTTGCACTAATCAAAATGATAAGAAACAGAGCGCGTTCAAAAATACTATTTCTGTTTTCAGGCGCAGCTCAAAGCAGTAGTTGCCTAATATTAATTACTGTGAGTAAATATTTTGCACTTGTACTCTCCAAAGTATCATATACAGGAGGTTGCTGTTTATTTTTGTATAAACTTTATTACCAACATGTTTACTTCGTGGAAATAAATATACCTGAATGAGGGTGCCTTCGGAGTTGCAGAGCACTCTGGCGGCGTGGACCGGGATGCAGGCAACGGAGACGAGAGCGACGAACCAACCCAGCCCGGACGCCTCACGCAACGTGTAAACTGTTATTACCTAATAAACACTTCTGATACAGTAATTGGAAATGTAGCTTTTTGAATAAAATGTAAATTTTGAATAAAATGAACATTTTGAATAAAATGAACATTTTGAATATTAATTAAAAGTTTAAAGGGATACTCCTTGGCTAAAATAGTTTGGGAATCCCTGCTCTAGACTCAGCGTAGATACAGGTAAATATATTACAGACACAGACACGCTACAGACTGAAGTCCAAATATCATGCAAATGTCGTAACCATGCATCGGCCTGTCAGGCCTGTATTTAAGGTGATTCTTACCAACAGTATAACTGGGAGGATATACCTCCATATCACTATCCAAAACCGCGCCAATGGTCTTCCAGTCATGAACAGCACGTCAGCGCTGAGCTTGCGCGGTCCGTACGTGTAGACTGCGCCTATTATCTCCAGTGCACAGACGATAGGTACGCAAGCTATCGCTACGTGAGAGTCCAACAAGCCGATCACGTGTAGACCACCCTGAAAACGTGAATGATAACGCTGATTCATCATCATCAGCCCCCTTACCATGAACGATTTATGTGACTCAAATCAGGACCTCAATAAGACTGGAACATTACCTATGTCACCTTAATCAAGTCCGTCAGTACAAATTTGCGATGAAGATCAATAATTGAGGGCCTGGTTTGAGTTGCAAAGCGCATGTTGAAAGGTCAGTAAACCCTTTCCCATGCATACTGTATAAAAATGTTGTATATGTTATTATTTATTGCCAAGCGCCCAAATGTTTGGTTCGTTGTACATACTATCATAACTTACACATAGATATACAAAAAGCGAAATTTCAATTTCCTTCACTCGTGCACATTTATGAACACACAGTGGTTAATATCCCACTAATATTATAATATTATGTATGTATCAAAGAAACACATTGTTTTGGAAAATAAAAGTAATTGACAACTTCGCGGTTCAACTGGCTGCCAATATGAAAAGCTAGCTACATATCTGTACTTTAATGAAACGGAGTTTATAAATGAAAGAACTCGTCATTGTATGCGGGAAACGGAAAGACAAAGACATACAAACATAAAAGTGTCAGTAATAAGTTTAAAGTCGTTCAAGCGAGCTACGGAAAAAAGATCATGATTTCTCATAAAAAAACAATGCTGTTGGGGGTTATTAAGTAGGTAAATTAGTTCGTAATACCTTATCTCCAATATGCGACGGTAAATTACTTTTCGTATAACGATTCCAAATTAATCAGATTTAGCCATGACCTGAGGTCGAATTGAAATGCAATACATTAATACATTTCAATGACACTATTCTACATGATCTTTGGTATCATGCATTCGCAGATTCGCAGTCATGCATACGTGGAACATTCATTATCCCTATAGTCAGGATCATACCTCATTCAATTGCATGTTTGCAACTAGCTGAACATCTACAGGTAACTATTTTGTAATTTTAGAACGATTGTCTATATTTAGACAAAAAAGAATTTTGCAAAAAAAAAAAAAACTGATTTAGTGTATCAACTTGTCGCAATTGTCGCATGCACATGTTTGTCACTGTTATAGGTGTGCCACATTGTTCGGTCATGTGATGATACGATGACAGGATCGTGTTACCTCAGACTCAGTGTGTATTCGCTTGTCATAAAAAATAACAATAATAATAATTATCGACAAATTCCATACCTCTGTGTTACAGATTATTGAGAGAAGAAAAAGTCCGACGCATGTTAGAAAAGTGATGAATTTCTTTCGTAATCGCAAAGTTGGATATTCATCAAGGAGTCCTGCGATGACTGCTTCTATGGTGACGAACTGGGAAATACAAAAGGAATAATTATTTTTTATACATATTATTCGATTAAAAGGAATCACCATAACAATAACTTATTTTACAAGCAATTAAAAAAAACCGGCGCTGTTTACACTATCAGTATTATCGCAGTTAAACAAGATCCATATCACAATAGTATTAACAGTACGTATCTCAGGAATTATGAACCCCTACCGTTGAATCGTGATCCGTATTGACGTTGTAAAGGTCACTATTTAACTAATTCTATTTTTTAATAAATTCTGAATATGAGAGTTGTTATTGTTACTGGCTGGCTGATTAGACTTATTTTAAATGAATGTGCCTTTTTTTAACACGTTCACTGCGGCTTGAGGTTGATTCAGCCTCATGGTAGACTTTACGCTGGTGCGGCGCGTAAAACTGTGTTTTCTCTCTAGTGCGGCGGCTGTTTACACTCAACCGTATGAGGTATGACAAAGACAAATATAGCTTTCTTTATGTCTGCGAAGCATTTACTCAATATTGTAAAAAAAATATTTGAGGTCGAAATACGCCTCAAACGCACTGATCACAAAATTATTGAATAAGGTGCGGGTTGAGGCCGATTTCGACCTCCAGCGGCGGGGCGCGCGGGCGGCGTGAGAGCAGGTAAGTCGACTTTAGTGACGCTACCATAGTCGATACTGGAGCACGTGTCTTTGCGCAATCGTGTTAATTGTTTGTTTTTTATTTTTGTTAAATTCTTTTGTTTAATGTTTTTTTGTGTGTGTTCAGTTATATATTTATAGAGTGAGAGCCCGTGACACCCATACCTTAGTTATATAATAAAAGCTGAAAATTCTTCTATATATTTATTTATTTACACTTTCTGCAAAACATAATGCACAAGGCGGACTTAATGCCTAGTGGCATTTTCTGCCAGTGTGTATATATATGTCCCCTATACCGGTATAAGCAATCCCAGAATATACAACCTGGGTCGCAAAAAATATGACTAATTGTTCACAATGTAAGAAAGCTATGTGCTTGCATTGTTTTAACGAACAGCATGCAAAGTAATATAGAATAAATTAGATGAATGAATAGTTTGTATTTTATTTAACAACAACCCATACTTTTATGCACAATACTATAACAATATAAAAAAGTAATAGAAATATAACATAGACATGGACATTCATCTATATAAATTCATTCCCATCACTAATGCCGCCCCGATTTAGTGCGATGTGTGGTCTAAAACGACCTCAAATATATTTTAGGTGTTTTCTCTAAAACAAAAAATCAGAACCCGGGGCGAAGCTAGGTGTACATAAAACAATACCATGCAAGTAATTTTAGCATAAAATTAAACATCGAATCACGCTCCTGATCAAGTTACAACACATTTACCAAATGATTGAAACATGAGGCAGAAAAGGCCTCAACCGCATTACAAGGAAGTTTAGCTTGGGGCTGATTCGACCTCAGCCGCACCAGCTGAAAGTTCTTCAAAATGTGGCCCGCAGTGAACGTGTTAATTTAGGAAACTGGCCGCAAGACATGACTTAAATTTTTCATAGCCAAAAACGAAAAAGAAACATAAAAATATTTTATTTATAATGTAATAGTTGCCAATTTCATATATTTTATAGAATATCAGACAGTTATTATTATATCTATCCAATCTACCTCTCGTTTTTTTTGTTTTGCCTTTCATATATTCTTTTATTATAATTACCTATTCAAAGTAGAATACTAAGATTGCATTGCCCATACCATAGTGTCTATTCCAAGAAAGAAAAGCATCACAAAGAATGTGATGGCCCATAGATTAGGTGCTGGCATCATAGCGACCGCGGCTGGGTACGTGACAAAGGCCAATCCAGGGCCAGCAGTGGCTACCTCCCCCACTGGCACCCCAGCGCGCTCCGCAGCGAAACCAAGTACTGAGAACACGACGAAACCGCCCCAAATGCTAGTAGCACTGTTCACTAGCGGTATTATAATCGAGGACCTGAAAAAAAAGATCTAATTTTAAAATGCAATGTAGTATACGGCGCTGACCCTGATCTACGAACTACCGGCGTGTACCCACAAGCTGGAAATAATTATAGAAAAATATAGTTAGAGTATACTGAAATTATTTTGAATTATTGACTTTACCTAAGGTTATTGTAATGGAATTTATTGAAACTAGCCATACTGACTAGCCCGCCCCAGCCAGGTCCAAGCGAATAAAAGAGCTGAGTGGCAGCGTCCGCCCATACCTGTGCACAAAATGTTTATGTCTTGTATAAAGTTTATCTGTGCCATATTATAAAAAAAATACGAAATATTAAGAGATGACTTGTGCTTGTTTCAGCGCCACCCACTTACCTAATGATACTCACTTTTGGCTTCGCCAGCTGTCCCCAATCTGGCAGAATATAAAACAGTATGCCCTTCCAGGCGCCTGGTAACGTGACTCCGCGAATGAACAAAGCGCACAGCACCACATACGGAAACAGGACGGTGAAGTACACGATCTGTGGATTATAAATACCTACAAAAATACCGGGAAGGTTCGAGGAAAAGTATTTTTATGTGATTGACAATACGGCAGCGTGCCAAGTAATACCATCATGAGATATACCGAAGCTCACCTTTCCGACGCTCTTGACACCGTTACATATGCAGAGGTACACGATGACCCAGCAAAAGACGTTACACCAGAGGACGGGCCAAACTATATCTCCGATTTCATTGATCCCTGAAGACATTCGCAAGAGTCGTATGCTGAAACATATGAACGCATTTCATTCTAAAACGATAATGCTCCATTGAAATAAAACTAATTTTACGGATTTTATCGCGTTTATATTATGTTTTTTACGTTCTCGCAACAGCTAAATATGAAGGTACCCCGGTTCAAACTATGACACTAGGACGTCAACCACCTCAGTCCTCCCGTGACCATGGTTGCTGTAAAGCAGCTGAAATGTTGGGAACGTAAAAACATTATATAAACCCGATAAAATCCGTAAAATAGATTGGTTTCAATGTGTAGTATTCGCGTAAATATAAGAAATCGATAATGCTCCAGTTAATGCAACAAACTTTGACAAAATAAAAATAGTGGACAATGTTTAATGAATTAACACTCACTGAAAGAATTCATCTTCAGGTGTCGTAACAGTTCCGTTGGAATTAAAGAAGCTTGAATTACCAGTTATCTGAAAATGATGAAATCATATTCATAAATGACTCCACACACATTAATGCTTAATTCATCAATCTAAAATTAGCCAACCTCGGTGCACTTGTCGGTATTCCAGGAATTGCCACAATTTTGCCAAGGCAGAGGCGTGCTCATTGAGTGATAGATGTATAGGACTGGATATGACATAATGGCTGCGAAGTATGTTGTCGCAATTACATTTAAAACGATAACGGCGTAACCGGCACCTGTTGAATAATTGCGGAAACATTGTTAGACTTTTTTATTTCCTTCAGCATGTTAAATTTCAATAAGCGCTTTCTAGATTGCTGACATACCTTTAAACAAAGGGTTAATGTTGAACACGGAAATGCATCCTGCGCTAGCAAACTGTCCAAGGGTAGTTTCCAAATAAACGAGCGGAATTCCACAGATAAATAATGTTAGAAAATATGGAATAAGGAATGCTCCTGAAAAGTGAATAAACATATTAATAGGTAAATAACGCCAGACTAAAACGAAACTGTATGCTCACGAACTAAGCAAAACTTGTAATATGGGCAGACTACAATTGAATGGGAGTGATCATAATATTCCCACATACGTAATGATAATTGGCCTGGCAGTGGCGTAGCATAGGTCATTAGGACCAGCGGATTTCAAATTTGTCGCCCTTTTATTTTTTCTTTATACCTGGATATATGGTAACGACAAAAAAAAATACGAAAAAAACACTGGAAGATTTTTTTTTCATATCTTAATTTTTTTTTCTCTAACAGCCACCTGAGAAATGCCGCCCCCGGCAATGTGCCGCCCGGTGCGGACCGCACCTTCCGCCCCCCCATGCTACGCCACTGCGGCCTGGAAAACACTTAGTCCAGAATTTACGTTCATTTGATTTCTGTCTGTGTAATAGTTAAGGATCAGAATGAACTCATACCATCGATAGACCAGGTTTAAAGGTAGACTTACCTCCACCATTCCTGTAGCACAAATAAGGGAATCTCCAGATGTTTCCAATGCCTACAGCGTATCCCAAACATGACAGCAGGTATTCCAACTGACTGCCCCATTGCTCGTGCGGTGCCCCGGCCATTCACAAACCCGACCGCTAGTGACCTCAAGTGATCCTGAACTGAGCTTATTGATCCAATTGAGGATGAGGATACTTGTTGTAATTCGTTTAACTCCATAACTTATAGAAGGGTGTTTAAGTTACAGCAGCACGTCAAGTGCAAGCTAGCTGTATATACTTTATAGTCTACCGTATTTAGACATATTGTATGGAGAATTGAAAAGCGCCTCTAGCGGACGGTATTTAAAACTTTCAATTCTCCATACAAAATGTCTACGGTTGACTATTAAGTTTACGAATAATCTCGCACTTGACGTACAGAAGTCCAAAGACAAAATAATATTATTCTAAATACGATCAGTATTTTATACGAGAATTAAGTTGAAGTCGGAATTAAACAATATTGATGTAGGTATCTACTCTTTGGCGAGAATATTATTGTGCCAATTATTTCTAAGCATGGATAGGTAGGTAACTATTATTGGCGAAATGTGAGTGTACTGCATAGCACATCTGCCTACCGCCTTGAGGATTACAGCCGTGATATTCTTTAAATATTTTGCGACGACCTAATATAATAATTTGCCGCGTATAACAACATTTGTACGCTTTCCTATAGTTGTAGTTCTAATTCTGTTATCGGAATTAGTTTCAATAGCTACAGGATGGTGACATTGTGCAATCCAATGGACACAATAGGATAATGGAGACTATAAATAAATCTGCATCTATACATTGTGTGGGACGAAGCTGGGAGTACTAGTGTATGTGTAAGAATTTTATTGCATATGCGCTTTAAAATCTATGTAGGTATGAATGTATCACGTTGTAATTAATAATTTAAATACTGTGCGTCACAGAAAAACTTACGAGTATGTTTAAAAAATGTAAAAGAAAGAAAATAAAGAGCATAGTAAAAAAAACTACGTCGTGTTACTTACATAATTTATAACTCAAGAACGGGTGGACCAATTTTTATCATTGATTTTGTGAATCTTTTTCCGCTCCAAATAGCAGTTCACAAAAAAAGAAAAGTTAATTCATTTTCTCATATCATATTTGATTATGAGGCGGTACGAAGTTCGCCGGGGCAGCTAGTAGCATATAGTTATTAATTTAACCCTTTCAAGTATATCATGTTTTCAAACGGGATCGTATATATTGGTACTTTTGTGTGATATATATACACTTGAAATCGGTCCACCCGTTCTGGAGATACGATGCCGGGATCAGCATATATTTTACTTTGAATTAGGGGTAGAAAAATAAACACTACACTTAAATTTCTGTATAAGATATGTAATTACTTTTAGACCAATATTAATTCTAAAATTTATGTAGCACGTAAAGTCTCGATTCCGAATCCGAAGTGGCAAGTGAGGTTGTCCGGCGCCAACTGGCGGGAGTCCATCTGCTCCTGCTTCCCTTTGACCGCTTTCACAGGACCTTGACTATACTGCAGCACCTGTACATATTCCAAATTTGAATGCAAACGCTGTACCTATATTCTGTTGCAAAGTTTAAAATGCATAAGTATTGTGGTATCTACAAATTAAGTCTGAACATGTATATGTTGCTATCGCATTATTAACATAAATAAATTCATTGAAACGGGTTTCCTAAATATCAAAAAATCATTTATCAATTTAGGTATATTCATCAAATTGGTTTAGGCGTTTAACAAATATAAGGATAGATAGACCTATACATATTTCCTATTTATTTCTCGAAAGCACTCGCCCCTGACAAGGAGTCTGTAATCATATGCCTTCACACATCTAGCCCAACTTCGTAGTTTAAATAAAATATAGCAAATATTTCTTACGGAAAGGTCGCCATCTCCCCAATGCAACGCTTCGCTGGTGCCCAAGGTGTCGTCCCAGTGGAAATGCTGCGAGGGCTGGCTCCAGTCCACCGCCTTCAGGCTGCACTTCACCGTGGCCAGCGCCACGCGTTGCTCGCCTGGCGGTTTCATTGACTGCATACTCTTCTTGTCAGATTTAGTTGATTTCGTTGATATCGTCTGTAGAAAGATTCAGTTGACGACTACGTGGAATAATAATAATAATATACTTTATTGATATAAACGAATTTTAAGGATTTTATCGCGTTAATATTTTGTTTCAAGACCTCAAGACACTGTGCGCACTTTCTGCGTAGATCGGACCGCTGCTTGCTGTAAAGCAGCCGAAACGTCAGGAACGTAAAAAACATCATATAAACGCGAAAAGATCCTTATAATTAGTTTTATTTCAATGTGTAGTATTCGCGTAAATATAAGTAATCAATAATATACTTTATATGTACGAATTTATGAGAAAGCTAGATTTAGCATTACGTATTGTAGCTCAGCCTAAAATTTCAACCCTCAGTGTCCATGTTTCAACCTAGTATGCAACTAAAAATCCGCCTAAATGTGTGTTTTTTTCAATCTATACCTATACCCATTACTTAAAACTAATTATTTTTCGACTATGCTATAAATGTGGTCTTTAATAGTGTATGTACACCGTCGATTCTTACCACAGAATAGATCAACCGAATAGTGATGACCGAACGGAAGGTGTCCCGCAAGGCGACCAGGTCCGGACAGAAGATCCGGATGGTGGGCTCCTGGAAGTTCATCACCTTGTTCCACTGCACCCGGTTGCTCTCGAGGGTGGTATAGTTACGGATCTCGCGTGAATTCTTTCTCGTCAGATGGTTGTAGATATCCGAGTCGTGGGATGACTGTTCATCATCTAATTATTGTGTTGCAACAAGTTACGCGCTTGCATATGCAACGTATAATCGATTCAGGTTATGGGGTGGGAAGGTTTTATAATGGCGACCACAAGCCGGCAGACGTAGCGTGCGTTAACCCTTCACAACCAATCAGAACATGAATCGTGAAATATTTGCAAGCGTGTTGCAGTAACCCATGCATGCTCGTGACAGACAGAGAAGCATTATATTTAAACTAGCTGTTACCCGCGACTTCGTCCGCGTGGTATTTAACAGAGACACAACCGTTAGCAATAGCCCGCTCTCGCATTCTGACCGGCAGCCTTTGTGATATTAAGTTGTTGGCGGGGGTTGGGGGGAAGGGGGGGGGGGGTTCTAAAAGAAATTCACCTGTATGATTTAACTACACCAAATTATACCTACATAGACCACATTCACTGAGGTGATATAAGTGCTCCAAACAGGGCTCCAAGTCTTTTAACACAATCGATTCATAATCGAACAGAAACCGCATAGTAACTGTCACTTTTGACAGATATCCCATCCAATAGTGTTAGCAGACTTGGGGCCCAGGTAGATAGGTTTAAATCATCTGATACCAATGTTAGTAGTTTTGGTGATTTAAATCGATACTTACTAATACTACCCATATGACTGTCAATAGGTAGAGATGGCACGGACACGGGCCAGCCGTCTTCTGGCGGAGGCAGCATCTCAGTGAGCGACTCGTATCTGCGGAACATGAGGAACCTCCTCCTCGCCACGTCCAGGAGAGGAATCTCTAGCTCTATGTGGAATGTCGTCACTGCACCCTGGCACACGAACATGATTGGTACATGATGATCGCGAAGTAGTAGGGTCATCAATGATTTGATTTTATTTGTTTAGTTCCGCGTTTATTATATGTTTTTTTTTGTGTTGGGGATTTATTGTTTGGTGGTAGATATACTTCTTGTTCCGTGAGAAATTAAATATGCTTACTGTTATTTTACTATCTATAGGTATCTATACCTATAGATAGTAAAATATTTAGCCCTATTTTTTATACACAATAAAAGGCAATACGCACTTCCGTGTAAAAAAAAAAACAATGAATATGTAAAACCTTTTCAGGCTTCGGCGGCATTGGTGCGGACATAACACGAAAAACTGTGAAGATGAAATAAGCAGATCGCAAGTCATCTGGATGTACTTCTACATATTCTGGAGATCTATCCGTAGGGAGAACTTCACGGGAGTCTAGCCATTTTAGACGTGTTAATCTGTTTAGTGTAGTCCGTCCGTATGCAGCACACACCTAAAATAATAAAAAAATCTTTATTTAAAACAGCGCCATCTACGACAATTACACCGAACTTGTTTAAATTTAGCTCACCGAACAGGGATTGCCTATTAGATGTAATCCAAGTAGGCAAGGTAAGTTTACTAATGCATCGAGTACTGGTTCGAGATTATAGATGTCATTATTCGACAAATCTAGAACGGTCAAATAATGGGGTAACCGTGCTAGACCTTCGACGCCATCTGTAAATATTTCTGTACATCAGTATTTCAGAATAGAGTAAAATCAGTATGTTATCGGCACATCGGTCGAAAGCACCGAGCAATAGAATGCTTGCCTCGGAGATAAGGGCGGGCATAGGTTACTCCCGGCTTTTACTTTCAGGTGTACGAATCTTATTTTCAATATTGATTTCATAAAATCTCACCAAACCTTAGATAAACTTAAAAGTTAACCTTTTAAGAGTATCTAAGCACAAAGCTAAAATGTTTAAAATTTATTAAGTAGTTTCTGGAGGACGTGTGAAGTTTTTTTACTCCTTACTGGGTCAGAGTCTTGAACTATGACAGATTGGTCAGCATTCCTCTCAAAAATTTGGAGGCTTCTATTTCTAACACTCTCTTTATACTTCTTGGCAGAGTTGTCGTGGTTTTCTCGTAAGGTTTATCAGTACGCTTAAGAATCTGTCGTCATTCTACTTCTGCCCCTCTGGTCCACTCAATGGGGACGTTAAATTGGGGCTTTAACTTGGTTTGTCCAACGCATAGGCGATCTGCCGCGTGCTGTTTAAACCTTCAACATTACCCTGCACAACGAGCATCGATTTCTAAAGGTAGTTACCATATAAGTATATATAATTATTACCACTTGTGAACAAGTTTCTAGCTAATCCCAGGTACAAAAGATCAGTAGGCAAGTATTCGGCGAAATAATTAGCACTGCTGATACAATTAGCTTGAAGTTCCAGACTCCTCAGACTGATCGGAAGGTATCTGGTTTCCAAATCGCCAATGAAATTTCCACATAAATTGAGAGTAATCAGATTTCTAAATTCTCTTAGTCCTTTATCCAATGTTGTCATCTGTAACAATTAGTAAAATCAATCAGTAGAAAACTTATATAAGCAGATTTCAGAAAATAATCACAGTTCAGACTCTGGCTTGATTTTTTTAAACCTAAAAATCCCTATTGTAGCAAATTACATGAATCTATTATGTGACTTTAACATTATACATAATAAATTTTATTATGTTTACCTTACCTACAAATATTTTCAAATACCCATAACAATTACCTTAGATGTACTAAGTACGTATAGTGACATTTATACTGGTCACTCACTCACAAATATCGATTCTTACCTGGCTATCATTAACTCGCAACACGCTAACTAGTTTAATTTCATCCATCAAAACTTCGCGATTCCCTATCGAAACGGCTTTTTTAATCAACCTTGTCATGTTATCTGTAATACAGTTAATACTATGGAAGCATATCTTTCCTTCGTCGTTAGCTAACTTTTCATTATCCCATAATGTGATGGGTAACAAAAAGTCCCAGTGTTCATCGAGACTTAACCTTGAATTTTCGTCTAAAAATCCATTCAAAATGCTTTTTTGCACTTTATTTTGAAAAGCCTCTGCAAATGCCAGCGATGGAATGTTCTCTCTTCTACAGAGAAATCTATGATAGCGCGCCGCTTCTTCTATGAGAGTCCATTCTATACCAGTTTCTATGCGGTCTTGGAAACCTGTGAAGAAGTTTAAAGTATGTTAAAAGGTATATGTTTCAAGTGCAACAATTACTACGACGGTGAAGTTACAGAAATTTCGGAAAGTGGCAAGCTATTGATTTAGTTTATGTTAAAAGCATAATTGAATTGGAATTTGACTTTCCATATATCCAAAGAAAGGTGCTATGAATGGTACGTTTAACAATTTTATTATCATTTTACCGTCTATAGCATCTCCAGGAATATACATAAGGCTGGATTCACTTATGGGTGGTCGAATAATTTGAGGGGCAGGCTTTTTCGTTGCTTCTTTTGGTGGCATGATGAGGTGGTTATGAAATAGATTTATTCACGTCTGTCTCTGTTTACCTATTCTTTATGAATAAAAATAATTAAAAATAAACGTTGCATACCTATTGACAATTTAAAACTACCTATGACATCTATCATAAGTATTAGGTATAATCTCTTTTGATAAAAAGAGGTTGACAAGGATGCCGAATTCCATCAAGGAGAATATAATCACTTGAATTACATAAAATAAAACTAAAGATTTTTGGATGAATTGAATTTGAATTTAATTCAGATAATCTGAAGGCTGAAGGACATTGAAAATGGTTACGGTGTAGATTTGACACTCTCCGTAGATTTATAGGGTCTGCAATTTCGGTAGATCCGCACGAATCTTCGTATTAGTTTATGCATAGTCTATCGTCGGTTTCGACTTGAACCGAGATTCATTTAGGTATGCATCATGGTCCACATGGATGTAAAGAAATGGAGTGCTTGGTGTTTACGTCATAGTTTTCATACGTATCCGTCGGTAAAACAGTACGAATGTTAACATTTATAGTAAGCACCAGCGTCCATAGGTGTCGCTAGAAGTTACGAGTTTATTTTTTACTTGTAGTATGTGCGCGCCCGGCGGCCCATGTGCGTGCGCCTGCGATAATATATGTTATATTCAATCACGGACATATTTTGTGCTGCGACCGACAGCTGCCAAAGAGCACGTCACACAAAATTCATTCATAACTCGCAGATTAGTTTTACCGTCGGATTTGTTATTGTGTAATTCTAAAATCAGATTTTTTGTTTAAATTTTAATTGAGTGTATTACAATATTTTAAAGACAGGATTTGTGAGATTTAAACGAATGACATTTACATGAGAGCACGCGGGAAATTCGAGTAAATTTGTTATTCGAGTGAGCGCAGCTGTTGTATCAGCGGCGCGGGCGGTGTATTCGCGTCAGTGTTTTACAAAAGTTGTGTTGAAGTGAAAGTAAACTGTGCAATGCGGTTGTGCACCTTTGGTGACGTTATAACACATATACGTTTCATGCCCTTGCGTGTTTGGCAATACCCCATATATGCGAACAATTCCATTCTACATACTTCCGCAGGTACAAAGTTGTGTTTTGCAGAAACAATTATACACTAGAATATTTATCGACATCATTGAATATTGTTATTAGGTAAGTTGATAACATTTTACGAACATACTACTAGGTACTCGTTCGGATAAAGATTTGCGGCTCATCCAGATATATACTGTCAGCATACTACATTACAGATTGTATTATGCTGACTGACGGTGCTTCGAGTCGAGTATCAAGCCTGTAACTATTAGCATATTCCAAATAAAACAACACTCCAAAGTTCGTAAAGATAGCGGTTTTTACAAACTTTGGAGAATCGTATCGCTATAGCGGATTTTTAAGCGAATTTAATACATCAAGACATCAAATACACAATTCCAATGTCGCTTAAAACAAATAACATTGTCAAGATGTCCCAATTTTTCTTAAAAAGTTAAAAACATCGAAGTTTTGAAATTCGCGCCTTGACCTAGCGAAAAACTTTTGTTCATTTTATGTATTCAGTTGTAGTGACCTCTATAACCTTACTACAAGAACCATATTGACTACGCTGATACAGATGGCGCTAAACACAATGTTCCACACTATTGAAGCATATCCACACAAGTCTGAAACGCGATATTACAGTTTATGAGAAAATGTAACATATACAGTAGACACTGTTAATCTTCTGGGCACAGCGGCAGGCGCAATACCTGCCTGGCTGGAAGCTCTTCTCTTTGCCGAGAAAGGGTCTGATTGATATCAATGAACTTTTAGATTTTTAAGATTAAATCGCAAAACTCGATTCATTGTGATAAAACAAGTCCTCAAGGTTACTAAAGGGTACATTCTTGGACAAAATAGCCTACTCAAAGTGTTTATCGCACAAGATCAAAAAAATATATATAAGAATTGATTGCCAACACTGTTTTCGCGGCTTCGGATATAATTACACTTGTATTTTTCCACATGAGCAACAGAAGTTTAAAGCCAAAAAAAATCATTGAGATTTTTGTCGATCTTATGCGCAAATTACGCACACAGGTACATACATATATATACATCCGAATGCGATGCTTGCCGATTCCGTCATGTTTATAGGAAACGCGTTTTTAACTGAACGCAATCGCTAAGGTATACGTACTTATTTGCGCTTAATTTGCGTATACTAAGAGCATTGTGAGCGCTTTGATTTTAAGAACCAATCGTACTGTATATGAAAGCTCTTATAATGTTTGTTAAAGTTTTGATTTGATTTTTTATTTTATTTATTGTAGACCGTTCTTAATCTTTATCGCAACAAAAATTAAAACCACTGTTACATAAGTTCCTATGTGATATTATACGTACAATCATCGCTAATTACTAACTCGTCCTCTATAAGGACGTCTTGTCAGAGTATATTGAGAGTCTTGTTCTCAGTAATTACCGTCGCAAGATACCCAGTCCGAGGGCCTATGATTTAATTACTGTTCTTGTATTTTGATCTTGTGGACAGCTATTAATTAAGAAACAATTAAGTACACGTTTGTATGGGACATGAGGTCATACATGTACTAGTAAAACATTGTTTATAGGTATGACATTGAAAACTGCATCATTAGATTTAAAAAAAAATCCGAGGCAGCAATTGAACCGGTTGATTTGAAAAAAAAACACAACTTGTATTATTGCACGATTTATTAATGTCACTCATAGGTTTATACCGTGCAAAAATGCAAGACATCCCCTTGAAAGACAAAGAGTAACCCATCGACAAAAAATACTGTAATTTTTTTAGTGACATATCTAAATGCAGTAAAGATTGTTGATTGCCCGTTTTTATAGAAATCTTAATAAGGCATTATTATAGGGTGATAAACTCGAAATTACCTATTGAAAAGTACCTAGCTGAAATAAGATAATAAAAATAATCTAATACTAATCCTGAATGCAACTCGAACATTATTTATGGTAATCATATTGTCAATTGTGTCATATTGAGTTATTTTCATTTTGCAGGAAAAGGTCATCCGTCATCGTTATCCATTTTTCTACAATGTATTTTTTATATTAATTTATTTTTGTATTGCTATAAATTTTTTGATATTGGAAGAATACTTTTGGGCGGGTAAGGCCATAAAAAAGGCGTCCTTTTCTACATAAAAAACAATAAACTAATTTCGTAAGTTTTTTTTGTTCCTAGGCTTGTTGTCAAAATGCCGTTCACGATGCAAGAGAGTGGGTTCGGGGTGGGGGACTACGTGGTG
Organism: Pheosia gnoma; assembly: GCA_905404115.1. Taxonomy (NCBI): domain Eukaryota; kingdom Metazoa; phylum Arthropoda; class Insecta; order Lepidoptera; family Notodontidae; genus Pheosia; species Pheosia gnoma. The sequence continues at coordinate 3,564,021 of FR989894.1, read as the reverse complement.
TTCGGGGTGCTATGCGTGTCTTCCTGCGCCGGCGGCCTGTGGTACAGTGCCATAGGGTCCCGCCCCAAGGCAGTGAAAAACATAACGGACTATCTGCTGGGTGGAAAGAACATGTCTACGTTCCCCGTGGCCATGTCGCTTATAGCCAGGTAAGAAAAGGATACAGAAATTATTGCCTATACATTTGATAAGAGAAATCGTGGGCAGAGAGTGCCGCTGTCTTGCTCTGTCACACGCGCGTTGACTTATGGCAGTGACGTTACATGCCTGTATTTAGCTCATAAATAGTTTTAATTATTTGTAGCCATTTGCTCCCGCTTAGGTACTATGCGTAGCGTAATCCAAACAGGATGACTACCTGAGACATCTTAGTTAAATAAAATAAGTGATATTTGGGTCTGTTGCGGTTGTTGTCTGTTGTGGGCGGCCTGATTGGTAGTTGGTAGTGAGCCTGCTTTCTGTGCCGAGGGTTCCGGGTTCGAATCCTGGTAGGGATAAACTTTTCGTGATGAACACGAATGTTTGTACCCAATTTATGTATATTTAATATCTATATAATTAATTTATTTTGGGTTCGCCCCCAGCCCATTGTAAGGTATCCATAGTACAAGTGTTTCTTAGTGTGGGGCCGTATAGTTGGTGTGTTCGTTTGGCGATATCTATTCATTTATTTAATTGTTCTAAGTCTCCCAAACGTAACAAAATCACAAGAATAACAAAATCATAAGATTTTTTTATTTATCTCAAATAGATACACAGACCTTGAGTTATGTATTCATATTAATAAGTATGGTGATCAGCAATCGTGCCAACCGTGAATAGCAATAGTTTTCGGAGTGGCTAACAGGTTTGCCTTACGACATGTAGCTGCCACTATATGTTATATAACATACAATGCGAAGCACGAAATACCATCTACTTATACAAGTAGCTACATGCCGTAGAAAGTAATTTCAATTATCACTTTTCGGATAGTTTTTGTAAAGTCTACCATATCATGAACCAATCTATACTATCTATACTAATATTATAAATGTGAAAGTTTGGATGGATGGATAGATGGATGGATGGATGTTTGTTACTCTTTCACGCCAGAACGGCTGAATGGTACTGGATGAAATTTGGCACAGAGATAGATTAGGTATGGTCTGGAATAGCACATAGGCTACTTATTATCCCGGTAAAATGTATGGTTCCAATGGGATAGCATACAGGAACCGTGTTTTTAAACTTAGCTTTTTAGTCGCGGGTAACACCGCGGGGTGCAGGTAGTGTTGAATAAATAAGTCCCCTCAACACTTGGTCGTCACTGGTTCCTGTCAGGCTCTTTCCCAGCTTTGAGTAGATATGAGTTTTGCGGTAGCGAATCATTCTGTACGTATAGTTTACGTGTTAGTCATTTTGTATGTCAAATTGAACAGCAGCCATTTTGCAAAAGTCAAAGTTCATCTCGAGGAGTACCCAGATGCGAAGCTGCGATTATAAATAATCCCAATTTACTTGGAGTAAAAAGTCGTCATATAAATGCCCGTAAAAATGATATACACACCTACTAAGTAATTTGGTTTTCACGACCCAATTGGAACCAAACCAACTCATAATTAGAAAAAAAAAGTTTAAAAATAGTTTGTAGCCTTGGTGACTACTTTATCTATAATACATATTATAACATATATCTTAAGGCGTTTTTTAAGGGAGTCAGTCGTGCTCCGATTTTAGTCTTTACCTGCTTATAGCTTAATGCCCAATTGTTTCAAGCTACGTGTCCGGCGTGACGATCCTGGGCACTCCCGCGGAGATCTACAACTACGGCACTCAGTACTGGCTCGTCGTTGTGGGCGTCACGCTCAGCTGTGTCGTCGTATCTACCGTGTATCTGCCCGTCTTCACAACACTTCGGCTATCCTCGTCTTATGAGGTGAGTTTTGAATGTCCACGCTACCAGACGCGTTTAAAAACTTATCTTAAACAAAATACCTAATCTGATCTTAAAATCTACCTTGTCTAACTAAATCAAATATGTAACGAATGTGAAGTTGGTGCCAAACAAACAACCGACGAAGAATAATAAGAGAGACATCCCATCATCAGAACAAAATTTTGAAAAAAAATGGGAACAATCTGTAAGCATATCATTTCAAATAACGAAATAATTTTCTAAATCAGCTTATAAATGAAGGAGATCTGAGGTAACAAACATAAAAAAAATACAACCGAATTGAGAACCTCCTCCTTTTTGAAGTCGGTTAAAAATGGTACATGTCATACCGCTTTCTCACTCAGCTGATGAAAATGGATACTTAAATAGGTTTCACTTAAAATTTTCTATATGGAAATTTTATGTTAAGTTCTTGTCATTATATTGTACCCCTGTATATTTCTTCATCCATATAGAGAGTTTGATTTCATGAAATGGGTATTTCGGAACATTCTAAATTTTGGAGAAATATATATTTTTCGATATTTGAACTATTTGAAGCGTGCAGTAGATATTATGAGCGTGTGTTTTGCCTATAAAATAGAATCTGCCGATGATCGGAAATCGACACAACATCGATATCAATGAAACATAAAGGTGTTCGCCTACTGAGAAAATTTAATTGGCCATAGTGATAACGTTATCGAAAAAAATCGATAATTATCTGCTCGATAATTTGACCAATAGTCAATTCGCCGTCAGACGATCGTTTATTGGTGTTATTATCGACCTATCAAGCACAGCATAGATAATTATAGTATTTTAGTCGAAACTGTAAAGTGAAAGTCTTAAAAAACATAAGTAGTAGGTCATTTTTCTAACTAGCCATGTGCCCGATTGTAACTTAAAAATAAATGTTTCCTAATACAAACTTTGACCCTTCATTTGACCCCTTAGGGGTCGAATTTCCAAAAATCCTTCATTAGTACACCTCAAGGAATATATTCTTCAAATTTCAAATATCAAAGTCCACCGGTTTATGTTGTGTGTTGTCTGACAGTATGACAGTTTTTAGAAGATGACTGACTGACTGACATGACGTACACAACACCTAGATTAATCTATACTATAATAATATAATAAATGTGAAAGTTTGGATGGATGGATGGATGGATGGATAGATGGATGGATGTTTGTTACTCTTTCACGGCCGAACGGCTGAACGGATCTGGATGAAATTTGGCACAGAGATAGATTATAGTCTGGAATAGCACATAGGCTACTTTTTATCCCGGTAAAATGTATGTTTTCCGTGGGATAGATGTTTTAATTTTTCATACTTTTTATCGCGGGTAACACCGCCGGGCGCAGCTAGTTGATAATATATTCAAATATAATATACATGCTATTTATAAATTTACAAAGTATCTTATTTTCTATAAAAAGTACCAAACAGTAATTAAAATGAGTTTAATAAAAGTAATAAAATATTACCTACTGTTTAATACTGCCTCATTTATAATACATACCTATCGTAAGTCATAAAATATAACGATGTCGTCTCGTCAAAAATATTTATCTCGTTCAGTAATTTATCAGTCCGCCGGTAATAGATCTTATCGCGGTGTTAGGTAACCTGTCACACATGGACAATGATTATGCAGAGGACGTTGCTCGGGGAAAACATCTAGCTTAAGGGAGCGACTAAGGCTAATTCCGGTGATGTTTATCGAACAGATATTGGTATCTATGCGAGCTATGAGTTTGATGATGTGAAAAATCACATGAATTGTCGTGCGTATGTTTAGTGTGAATACGGGATAGATAAAACAAAACTAAATATCATTTTTTCTCACACGTCTTTGCAATATTATTATGTATAAGTGAGGTTACATGGTTTTTGGTCAGATCTCGGAAACCCAATGATATTTATAAATTCTCAGTTTGGATCTCACAAGAAACAGCATATGTTTTTCTTATGCGTATTATGGTTTTCTTATAAATAAAAAATATATGATTCGGCGCATCAATCAAAGCGCTTCACTCTTATCCTTCCTTGTTTATTACACGCGAAAGTAAAGCACGCTCTCCCTTTCAGGCAACTGAGCATAGGCACCCTCTAAAGCCGAGCTCATAACGAACTCATATTCACTATGATTTTTGTAGAATTCACGCGTGATGAATATTATACAATCTATACTAATATTATAAATGTGAAAGTTTGGATGTGAGGGATGGATGGATGGATGGATGGATAGATGGATGGATGTTTGTTACTCTTTCACGCTCGAACGGCTGAACGAATCTGGATGTAATTTAGTACAGAGATAGATTATAGTCTGGAATAGCACATAGGCTACTTTTTATCCCGGTAAAATGTATGGTTCCCGTGGGATAGATGTTTTAATTTTTCATACTTTTTATCGCGGGTAACACCGCCGGGCGCAGCTAGTGTATACATAGTCATCCTAAATACAAAATCATACTTTTGTTTTACCTGAATTTTTATAGTTACATATTTATTCATTAATTTTCTGTTATTTATTATAAATAATCATCGTAGATTATTCACGAGAAGACACTTTGTTTACGACATCACTATACTGTAATTTAAGTATTTTTAAAAACATTACATAATGCATATTCTAACATTTTTGCATGTGAAAAATGTTAGAATTGGAATTATTCTGTTATAAACTAGCTTCTGCCTGCGGCTCTGCCCGCGGTATCTCGATAAAACATAGCCTGTAGCACTCAGGAATAATGTAGCTTCCTAATAGTCAAATATCTTTTTGAATCGGATCAGTATATCCAGAGATAATCCCCTACATCCTTACTCACAAACTAACAAACTTTATCGCATACAATCTATATTAAAAACAAAAATGATGTTAGTTAGTTACACCATTTATAACTCAAGAACGGGTGGGTCGATTCTTATGAACTTTAACTTTTTGAATTTTCCTCCACTCCGAATAGCAGAATAAAGATAATTAATTTTCTCATATATTTGATTCTCAGGCGGTACGTAAGTTCGCTGGGAAAGTTAGTTTAGTATAGATAAATACGATATATACCAAAATAATCTTGTTATTTATTAGTTTATGAGCCATCTAGGCTAACTCATCAATCAAGCTATTAGTTATTTACATACAGCTATATAATTAATTACTGTTATTTGTTACAGTACTTAGAGTTAAGATTCAACCGGCATGTTCGTGGCGTCGCCTCGGTCCTGTTCCTATTGGATGAGGTGAGTTGTGAACGTTATAATACAATAGAATATCTACTAAAATATTTTAAGAGGTTAACGAGTAGGTCATACGTTTACGTATAAGTGGATGTTATTTCACTAACAACATATTACATTATAAGTAGTGAAGCGAAATCATATTTTTACGCTTTTTTATCGTACCATTAGCCCTCAAGTCTACTTAGGTAGACTAGTGAGCTAACGTAAAGTATAATATAATATGTATTGATTTATTATATTTACGCGAATACTACACATTGAAATAAAACTAATATTACCCCTCGTTCTCGTCATCGTCCTCCCGTGACCATTGTTCCTGTAAAGCAACCGAAACGTCGGGAACGTAAAAACATAAATAAACGCGATACAATCATTAGTTTTATCTCAATCAATAACGTCATCTTAAATTTGTTGTGTTGCATGCATTATGGCCAATACTGTGTTACCAAGTGCGTTGGTAGATACCACTAAAGAACATTGAAGTGCGAGCAATGTATTCGGCGAAATCGTTTGAGGCAAGCTACGTTCCGGAAGAACATTGTTTGGACAATTTTGATAAATGATACCTACGTAATAACAGTCGTGCAGTTTTAGATTTTCTCTTGTGATAACAAGCAATCCCTCTTGCCGACCTACGATCCATCTTAGATTTTATCTGATATCATACATATTATGCACACACCCAGGTGTTTAAATGCGTATATATTAGCTTCAGTTTTGTTGCTATTATTCAACATCGTTTGAATAAAATAATCGGTTAAACAAACCACTATAACGGTTCTGGTGAAGTTCACAGTTTCATTGTTATTTTAATTACTTTAAAATAATTAGGTATGTGCTTATTTAAATTCGAAAATGCTCAGGAAAAATAAATCGGAGTTTATTTAGCTTTAAGCAGTCCGAGCTTATAGGTATTATCTAAGACTGTCGGAGATATTTGAGACAAGCATAAAAGTTGAAGTCCTGAAATGAAAACCATTCTTATACATATGCTTAACTCTGATGGGTCACAAAAATATTAAAAGAAAATGTCTCAAGTAAATGAAGATTTTTCTGATTGCACTAGAATAATCTCGCACAGTCCGCGCATTCCAATTTCTATACAAAGAAGAGGTAGTTAGTTATCTTTGCTTACAATATTGGACATTGGACCCGGCGCGGCGTGCGTTTATGTAGAAAATCAACATCAATTGTCTGCGTTATTACAAGAACAGCCACGCGACGTAACTAGAACTAGTCTCTATGGGAATTTCTTATCGCAAAACATAACTGTTACTATAATACTTATGACACGATATTGGATAATCTAATTTGAAATATTGTATCGGTTCAAATTCCATCTATCTATCAAGGAATTTCCCGTTTCAATCGTCCCAATTGAGAATTTAATTGTATTATTATCTAACAATAAATGAAGCATTATCTAAATTCCTTTTTTGTGGTTTCAAAAGACGAAGATATCTAGATTGCTTTTTAATTACTTATGTTTTGCCAATACTTTACCGGTGCAACAGTGATATAGTATTTATTGAACTAAGTATCTTTGAACTATCTTGGGTCGACCAGTTTGATAGATACTTAATAGAAAAAAAAACCGGCGTTATGTGCACCTTTCGTGTTAGGCGCGGAATTAGTTATAAGTTCCTACCTACTTAGCATTTACCTATTCTTGTCAGTTTCCTCGTACGTCATTGTATAGTTACATAATAATATTTCATTTTATTTTATAAAGCACGTTTCAGATCAAAGCTGAAGTTTATTGTGAGAATCTTATACTTACACAGATATAGCTATGAACTAGGATTATTTTGCTGAATAGACCTATCTAAATCTGAAATGTGTATCTCATCAAATGCTAGATAGTTTTCTAGTCTATTTTTACACGTGGTCGGCCAAGGTTATGCGGTCATCAGTCCGGACTTTGAACAGTCAATAATGCGACTTGACTTGATGTGAACATTAATAAAACATGACAGTGGTCAATTGGACACTTTTAGAAATGTATAACAATGTGGGCGACAATGTTTACGTTTTAAAATTGGACGAACTATTGTCCAATTTTAATTATAGTATAAGTGTGTGTATTGTCTTCGTTGTTGGTTTCTTTCGATGAATTGAATGTAAACTTCTTCAATATAATTTTAAAGGACAACGGTGTGGATTCTATGCACCGTTCTCTAAATCTAAGTTGCACTAGATTTTTCGTATTCCCACGCGAAACTTGTCAAAAACCACTCAAATTAGTGAATTTTAACGATAAGTTATATTGCACATAAGTCAATGCTCATAGGTTATTTTTTATTTAATTGTTATTTTTTTCAGTTTATTATATTTTATTATTATTTTGTTTCAGATATTGTTCCTACCGATGATAGTGTATGTTCCTGCATTAGGTTTTAATCAGTGTAGGTCTCATTCGTATTATTATAATTTGTAATTTCAATTGCAACATTGAGTTAAGGCCTATTACTGAATCGATCCATATTAAAAATATGAGTACTTTTGAATACTCAATAAGAAAATTTACAAAATTAATGGACCGTGTTATTATTAAAACACACAACAATCAGTTTATTTATTTAATTGAATTATTATATTATATTTTTAACAAAAACTTAATACACACGAGAACTTTCGGGTGAGAGAGCGGGTTGGTGCTGCCAACATACAAATCTTAAAATGTTGCCATAGAGAATCAAGATAAACTTAATGTTTAGTATTAAACAGAGCGTATTAATTGCTTTTTTTGTCTACGCAAAATCGATAGTAGTCCTCGCGTACCTGCAGTATTTTATTTCAATAGAAATTGAAATATGATTTTTATTTTCGTAATTTTTTGTATTTTATTTCCAGTAACGGGTTTCAATGTGTTCGCTGTGGGCGGTGCTATGGTTATAATATGTGGTCTCTACACGGCATTAGTGAGTATTATTTTATTTTTAAAACATTGTAAGTTAAGAATGAGTACATGTTTATAGCAATGCATTGTTGCCGTATCTTTTATCAATATAAATAGTGTTACTTATACAGGGTGGTCTCAGGGCAGTGGTGTGGACGGACTCAGTGCAGACGGGGGTGATGTTCATTGGAGTACTGCTGGTGGCGGCCGCCGGGACCATTGCCGTCGGCGGCGTGAAGGCCATCATTGATATAACCAGCCAGTCTGGCAGGCTCGATATTTCCAAGTAAGTGTCATTTATTTTTAAGCCCTAAGTATATATAGATTAGCTCATTATTTCGACTATGCAGATTACTGCCGAATGAACCGAGTAATTATTGATAAATCATTTGCAGAAACAATTGATTACGTGAGGCATATGATCATCATTTATCGTCATTGGTGTATCAAAGTAGAACCATGACGTCACGCGTCGCAGGAGCTCTTTGCTCCACTCGGACCGTTAGTCCCACTTATAGGCAATTTTATTTGCTATAATTATGTTGGTTGACTCGGACAACTGTCACGAGCCAACCAAAGAGTCACAGAAGGTGGATGCACGTCGCAGAAGGTCTATGTCACAATATGTATACACATATACAAGGTACCTACGAATAAAGATGCACTCTGTGACATCCACTGTGTGTCGGTGTATCCACATCTGGATGTAGGGTTTCTAGTATTGAGAAGCTTATTTCCAGCCTTGGACTGGTTCTGACTTATGATATAGATTATCTAGCTATTCAACAAATAACGCGGTGGAATAGAGTGGGGCAGCTGCTCCTCAGTATGGCTCATGGAGTCAAGCGAAAAATATAAGCCCACTACTACTGATATCTAGAAATCATGTGCCTATAGTATCTTTTGGTAAATGAGAGCAGTGGCATCAGGGAATGATGAATTTCCTACTAGTGTCAGAAGACAAGATGATGTTTCGATTCAAGTTTAATAGCTTTGGGTACACTGATAGTTCGCGACGTAATTCACTGATTTGCTATGCTCACGCGACGATCGAAACGATTCATTCGCAATTCATCTCAAATTTCATTTGATAGTTGGAGTTTGTCTCCGTACGAGCGTCAGACTGGGTGGGGGGCGGTGGTGGGCGGCTTCCTTTACTGGACCTGCTTCAATTCCGTCAACCAGACCATGGTGCAGCGGTACATCGCGCTGCCCTCCAAGAGGAAGGCTATAACGTGAGTATAACGTATATGTGAATGGCGCACTGATGTAATGCTTATCTTCTTACCCAACCTACGTTTTATTATTGAGTTGAAAATAAAATATATGTACCTATTGATTTCTTATATTTACGCGAATACTACACATTGAAATAAAACTAATTTTACGGATTTTAACGCGTTATATTGTGTTTTACAGCAACCATGGTTACGGGAAGACAGTCCTCCCGTGACCATGGTTACTGTAAAGCAGCCGAAACGTCGGAAACGTAAAAAACATAATATAACGCGATACAATCCGTAAAATTAGTTTTATTTCAATATAGTATTGAAATAAAACTAATTTCTCTAATCCTACTAATATTGTCATGCCACGGGCTTGAGGTGCATATGAAATATGTCAAGAATTATTCACCTATAGTCATTTTATCGTAACGATAACAGCTACGCGTAAGTAAATGTATTTCTACCAAAGAGATAATATGTCAAATGAATAAAAATCAGCGTACCGTTTTGTAGGTAGCTTAGTAAATATTCTGCCAAAATAAAAAGTGTGAAATGATAGCTTTGGGTTTCAAAATGGATTTTTACCCAAACATATTTCGATAAAAAGTAGTTAAGTATACCAACTAGAAGTGATTTTTTACATGGCGACCGAAAAAAGTGGACAATAAATGAGAATTATTTACGAAAAGCTGACTGTTACTAAATTATATCATCTAAAAATTGCAATTAGGCTATAAGGTGTACCTAGACTCGAATTCTGGCTAGACGCGAGTCATGGATCTTTAATAATATAAACAAGTAATTATATAATGGGGTCTCCCCCAGTTCATTGTACGGTACTCCTAATACAAGCGTTGCATAGTTTTGGACCGGACAGTTGGTGTCTTCGTTTGGCGATTATATTTTATTTATTAGGCCTCAGCCTCGAATTTAGCGGCGCCCGTTGGCCGCCCCGCGCCGCTGTTTTCGAGTACCGGTCCATTTGATTTTACGCATAAGATCCTGCCGCTCCCGCGCCTCCGCCGCCGCCCCGCTGCCCGCTAAATTCGAGGCTGAGGCCTAAGACTCGAGTAATCTGAAATATTTTTAAAATGTTTCAGCGCTCTCGGCATATTTTGCATCGGCGCTATCCTAGCGATTTCGCTGTGCGTGTGGTGCGGGCTGGCCGCGTGGAGCGCGTGGGTGCAGGGCGGCTGCCACCCCGGCGGGGTGCCGCTCGTCGACGACCGGCTGCTGCCCGCCTTCGTCACCTACGTGTCCAAGGTACAGCACTTGCCCGGGCTGGCCGGGGTGTTCCTCGCGGGAGTGTTCGGCGCTGGACTGAGGTTGGTCACATAAATAAATCACATTTGCGAAACTACTAGATTTTTTGCTGGGATTAGGTAAATTTGTAATGGATTTACGGTGTTTATTTGTTTTTAAAAGCGGTACTACACTTATAAGTGTTTGATCTTGGGTGTTAATAGGTATAACGTTATCGGTAGGAGGTAAGCGGTGGGTACCCACCTACCGATAACGAACTAATTGAGTGAAGTGAGAACTGGGATTTGAGCCAACACACCTTGTTTCTTTCTCTTTCTTGTTTAAATTGGTGATTTCATTAATGCCATAATATGAGTATAGATGGATACTTTTAATAAGGGTATCAATAAATAAAATCGTCAAATATTTGGTGTGCATACGCTTTACAAGATAAACCTATATTTACTGAATGCATACAATTTTATTAACAATGTTTTGACAACGTGATTGATCGATGGTTATCATTATTCCACCGAAGGTCGACTATGTAATAAATTAGGTACTAGACAAATATAGTTTTGATGATTTTATTGAACCGATGTGTTCATTAAATAAACTCTATTATGTAACAACTATAATGTCTTACAAGATGGCATTCTTATTCTCAAAATATACCTTATGACAAAGTGAGTAACTTCTATAAATTCCACGGTAAAAGTTGATTCAAATAGGCGTACCCAGACTCGTACTCGGAAGTCGGTCTCGGGCACGTGCTGGCACTGTCGGTTTGCATACGGCCAAACCCTTCCAATTTGTAGGTATACCAATTTGCAATATATTGTGCTATTTCACCGTGCCTACAGTGTATGTCGTCTTTATCTCCAGTTCTCTGTCAGCGGTGCTGAATGCGTGTGCCCTCGTAGTGGTGGAGGACATACTGCACGGCTGGCTGCGGAAGAATCTGAAGCCGCTCACCGAGGGCCTCTTGGCCAGATCCGTCACCGTCGTCCTAGCTGTCATCTCGGTGGTGATGTTGGCCGTTGTTGAGAAGCTCGGAGGCGTGCTTGGTGAGTTGACTTTCAACATAGATTATGGTAGGCAATCCTGATTCTGTTTTTGATTTCTGATTTTAAATTCTATAAAGTCTTTATGAGAAATGTCAATATAAATTTATAATTTGGGGTTTTCGTCTCCACAGGACCCCGACTAGCTAAGGCTATTCATGGCCACGTTTTACCTGCAAAAGCTTCCAAATTGTCACACTGGCTTTCTTTCTGTTTGCGTAGACCTTCCTCAATCATAATATAAAAGTAACTAGCCTTCTGTTCATAACACAGTTAGACATAAGCTTTCTCTTGATGTGAGCAGGGTAAAGGCTAGAGTGACAATGTATAAAGTTACATGCCTTTTTTTAATACTTAAGTTTTTGCAAGTTTTGCTAGTGGGAATGAATTACCACTTTTTAAAGGAGTCCATTTTACAAACTTGGCTATTACACGAAGTGCTACTAGATATTATGTGCTACTACCGATTACATAGTTAACCATTACCGTGGTGGTTTCTCGTGAACGTCAGGTGTGGCGACAGCGCTGTCGGCGATCGCGGCGAGCGCGACGTGCGGCGTGTTCACGCTGGGCATGGCGTGCTGGTGGGTGGGGCCGCGCGGCGCGTTCGCGGGCGCGCTGGCGGGCGCGCTGGCGGCCGGCGCCGTGTCGCTGGGCACGCAGGCCGCCGCCGCGCGCGGCCTGCGCGCGCTGCCCAGGAACTTCACTGCGGAGTGCGCGGCCAACGCCTCCTATGTGTCGCCGCACGACTCTTTCGTAAGCACAGACACGATGCTTTGAACCAGGACCCCGCAGTCTGGGTGGTGGCTTAAAACATCGATCTACTCTTGCAAGTCGTCGTTTATTTACTGTAGAAAAAATACCCATATCATTACATTAACATTCATGTTCTGCATATTAGACAAATATTAATATTGAGGCGAAATGTGAGTGTCCAACAGTACATCAGCATACCTGTCACTTACGATGGGGAGTATATTTACTTTGTACGACATATAGTACTAATACTACCAATGACTTCAACAGGACCCAACGACAGTATTTCCCCTATTCCGCGTGTCATACCATTGGATCGCGCCCCTCGGACTGCTGGCGACGCTGGTGGTTGGCGCATTCATCGGCTGGCTGTTCGACAGCAAGGACGTCAGCAAGATGGACGCGGAGCTGTTCACGCCGGTGGTGTGGCGCCTGCTGCCGCGCATGGCGCACGAGCAGGCCGGCCTCACGCGGAGGAACCTGCAGCCCAATGGCATGACGCCACCACACTCGGCACCTCTTATACTTGACAGTATAGACAAGGTAGGGGTCATTTGGTAAAGTCCGGACCACACCTGCGCCTAATGTCGTCCATTAACGCGTTAATCGACATCAAATACCAACATTTTGTCTCAATTAATGGGTTAATTAACGGCATTAGGCGCAGGTGTAGCCGAAGCATAATAGATAATGTAAATTCCGGGATTTCATTTCGTTGGTCGTCGGTTAGATGGTCGACTGTTCCTGCCAGTGTTGAGTAAAAAATATTTCACGTATCAAACGTCAAATAGTACTGCGCACAAGAGTTTTGTGCAGTACTATATGACGTTTGATAAAGTCATAAAATGTCTATAAATTCTGGGGTGAGTACAGTGTTGATAAAATGAAATTCCCTATCAGTAAACGGGGGGTGTAATACTTACTGGAAAAAAAAACGAAAATCTTAGGTATCTTTGTAAGTTTCCAAGTCGCCGAGTAGGCTTGTAGCCGCAATAACTTTATAAATAAATAGATTTCAAGTTGTGTCGTCACATGTCAATCTCGTCAGCATCTTATTATAACTAGATTTTTGCATTGGATGATTTATAACCTGTAATGATTGTTTTTGCTAGATGTCTGAAAACGGCGAAATAACGCTACGGCCGTATAACTACGAATTTTTAGTAATTTTACGAGGCTCCTATAGTTCTTATAATTATATAATATCGGCAGACGAACAAACCAACTATACGGTCGCACACTAAGCAACGCTTGTATTATGGGTACCGTACAATGGACTGGGGGCGAACCCTCTATATAATACTTAATATTAAACATCCATGACTCGGGTACAAACATTCGTGCTCATCACACAATGTATGTCCCTACCAGTATTCGAACCCAGAACTAGCAGCACACAGAGCAGAGTCACTTCCCACTGAGCTCATCAGTTTCAATAATAGGCATACAATCTCTTTATAATCATGTATTGTTTTATTTTCAGCCAAATCAAAGGACAACCTAGGACATAAGCAGCTGAAATAAAGTATTATATTGTTTAGTACTTGTTATACGTATCGTGTAGGTATTTACACTTACATTTGTGACCAAGATTGATCTAGTCACAAGGTGCTGTTGAAGATATCAATTTTTTATACGTTAAAAACATACAGACATCAAATTTCTGTATTTTTTTCCGACTTCAAAACGTAAGGAGGAGGCTCTCAATTCGATTGTATTTTCTTTTTTATGTTTGTCACCTCAGAACTTCCGTTATTTATGAACCGATTTGGAAAATTCTTTTTTTTATTTGTAAATTTTATATGTATTCCGAATATTATTTCGCTGTTAGTAAAACATAAATTTAATTTATATTATATGCAATAAAAAGTAGCTACGATCCAATTTTCCATCACGAAGTTACCTACCATGGTATACAGGTTGATTCAGAAAAGGTATACTAACCATTGAACCTGCAGCAGCGCCTCTTTAGCGCAGTTGTAATATTTGAATTACGAATTTCGATAGGAAAAAAAATAGCTAATAAAAATACAATTGTCTATTTCTTGGGTTTTTTTTTTACATTGACATTCGACTGATACTACTCTACATAGTGATTACAAATGCGCTAAAGAAGTACGTACGTTCAAAAGCTAGTATACGCTTTCTGGATCAGTCTGTATAATTTATGCGGTGTCTTAGTGTTGATGTCAGCCAATTTACCCCATAGTTTGTTCGTTTGATAGTAAATACCATTCCGTTAGGTTCTAAAAAAAACTGCACAAAAATGTGTCCTAAAATTATATCGCATTAAGGTTTCATATCACTTTGAATTGTTTCGTACTAAAAATGGGACCAAAACTTAACTAGGTACTTAACTAATGTTATGTACATTTACATGTTACGTATATATGGTTCAGACTGGAGAGTACCCAGGTAGGTACTTTATAGATTTTGCGGATTGTTAAAGTTTTTAAGTTGGTACTTAAGTTAAATGGGTCAGTATTAAAAAGTATACTTAATTTCACAGCCATTCTATGTAAAGCCGTATTATGAAATCCAAGTAAACTTTTCGACTCATCATTCCCGATGTTATTATTATTGAAGTTTTGTTATTAGCTATTCAGTATTTATAATATGTTTAGTATTGTAGATAGATATTAATAGTTTTACAAGGTGGTTCAGAAAGGGTATACTAACCTTTGAGCCTGTGCTTTTTAGCGCATTTGTGAGAATTATTTCATGCCAGTTTCGATGTCAATTAAAAAACAAAACAATCTCATTTTGTTTGGAGCGAAATTAATTTAAAAAAATCGGTATTCTGACTTAACATTATGGTTTAAAGGTTAGTATACCCTTTCTGAAGCTCTCTATATAGCATAGTATAAGTTGAATCGAATATTCACTGTAAGTATTTTTGTGTATGTCGTACAAAATGTATCAGATATAATGTGTTATATCATTACTTATACACCTAATCAAAAAAATATATAAGGTAGGCATGTATATTAAGGCCGTAGCCAGGAATTCACATCGAGAGGGAGGGAGGGGGAGTCGAGCTCTGGACCAGAAACTAAAGTAAGTACCATGCATAAAACGGTAAGTTGTCTATGGCAACGGCCTTGTGTACAGTACTATGTTATTGAGACTTTGATTGTTTTCTTTTGTTATAAATAGAAAGATCAATACAAATTGTTTTTGTTTTTAGTTATTAGCGGTAATAAAGATGCGTATACTGAATTGAATATTAGTTATATAACTGCAATAAAAAACGCGTCGAGAACGCCACCCGGTGCCTAGCTATATAGACTTCACACACGCCGTGCTCTATGGCGTGGTCTGCTCCGGTGTCTCGGTTCGCGACTAAACATTGTGACATCATGAATACAAATACTTAGTGCATTTTACTGTCACATAAAATCGTTTACTTCTTCTTCTTTCTTTACGAAATGAAATGCGATGAAATAAAATGGATATGAATGTGGCCGCACCCATAACTTAGCAGGGTATTTTGCCAATGTCAAGTAATTAATAGCAATAACACATTCAATAAATACACATTATAAATAAAATAATGGATGTGACACGAAGATATGAAAATGGCGTGTCGCGATTCGTCGTTTACTTCAATTTATTTATTATTTGTGACATTAGATTTTGTTGGAATGTTAATTGTTGATAGGTATAATAGCTTCAGTGATGGACGTGTCAGTGGCGCGTAAATGAGCGATTGCTATTGGACGATCTTTCGGATACAATCGGGGTTTACGAATAATGGACCGGGATCGATCCCAGTCCATTGTACGGTAACCACAAAACAAACGTTGCTTCGTTGGGGAACGTACAGTTGTTGTATTCGTCTGGCGATATTATTTAAAATATGTAAATCGTTCCAGAATAAATGACATTATACCTATTCAGAAAGTTGTTATTTCTTCGTCTTCTACAGTCGGCGTTTTAATGCGAATTATTTCTTAAACGTGCAACGATTTAATCTGGGGTGGAGTTTGGAAAGTTATAAATTGTGTGGAATCTCGGAGGCGACTGGAATAACGTATATATCCAGGTGTTGCCGCGTCGCGCGCCATGCTTATTTACATTCGCGCCGCGACGCTGAAGTCTTGCTAAAAACCTCCATAGAACAAGCGATTGTTGTCATAGAAAGAAAAAAGACATACTTGTCTACCATATTTCAAATAAGTACCAGGCTTTTTGGCGGGAAGTTTAACCGGGAGGTGGTCAATTTTGTTTTATATTCCAAAAAATGTGTTTCTTTGATAAATAATGTGTAATTTTAGTGGGATTTGTGTTCGCAAACGTGCACGAGAGAAGGAAATTGAAATAAAATAGTATAACTTCACTTTAAGGTGGAAACGATCAGTCGCATTCCCATACATATTTCAACATGGTAATACTCGATACACATACAGTTTTTTAGTTGTACAAGCATTGCTATCAATTCTCTATAAATTAAAGAGCTCGCAGAATGAAATATCAGGCAAAATCTTATAGTAATAACATCATAAAACGATATTAAATTTCGGTTAATTTTCAGTAAAGTGTCCACAGCTTTACTGATAGGGGTAGGGGATTTATTTCATCATCATCATCGTCATCAAGATTATCATTACCATCAGGGGTACATATAATTCAATAACAATTATCAAGAATTACTCGACACTGGCAAAAATAGCACTATTTTGTAGCTGATTGCCAACCAAGAAGAAATAAGTGCCAAGTAAGTTAGCAAAGTTTTACACCTAAGTAGTCCAGTTGATATAATAAACATATTGGGTCATAACTTATGGGTATGTTTGAGCTTTGTAATTCTAAAACAAGTGAAATTTGGTGAAACACGCTATAGGTACATTTGATAATAGCAAGGTACTGTTATTAGTAATGTTACTGGGCTGTAGATACCTACGTACCAACAAATGTATATATTATGTAGAGAACCCCAAAGAAAATTAAAGTCGTCGCGTTGCCTCGTCCAAGTTCGGAGACTACATTTTGATGGGTGCAAAATTTATTCCAAGTATTCGACGAGTAAAATTTATGGTACTACAAAATAACAGGCGGGGATATTACACCGGCATCAAAACCACACACCAACGGCTCTACAACGCAAACGACACGAACAAACTTATTCGAGCGAGCGATGAAATGGCAAATTTCTGACAAAAAGCGTCGTAAAACTGATTGTGGCGTCGAAAAGCCTCGAACGGAGGCTCGATCGTAAACCGAATTGGCCTAAGAACTGTTTAATTGCGAACAGTAAGCTTGTAATTAAATACGCGTAAAGCGAGCGCTGGATACATTGCTGTATCAGCGGGAACGGAGAAATGTGAAGACTGAAAAATATTAATTAGAAATAACAAAATACTTTAAGTTTATAAGTGCCAATCAAACATGCTTATTATTTCATCTTATGCCATAGCCATAACTAAGGTCTTAATAATGTTCTGTTACCCAGCAAGTATAGGCTGCCAAGTTAGCCACGCGCTTCAGTGCCGTCTACACAACTTTACGGTTTGTCGTAAAAAGCACGCGGCCGATCGCGGTGTACGCCCAATTAATTAATGAGCCAACTCTCAAATGAATTGCCCCATCGCGACGCGGGAGGTGCTTGGAGACGGCACTCACCCGTTTCATACTCAAACGTAAAATAAAATTTTATTGTTTTTATATTATGCCTTGTTGACTTTCAGTTCGTTAAAATGTTGAGGGTTTAAAGATCTGTGCTCAAGATAAGTTGTATACTTAACATAATTTTCTTGTACTATTCATGTTTTTTGTGGGACCAGTGATAATAAAATTTCAAATGTGCGAATTATGGAATCTTAAAAGGTTTCGTTTGTTACCACAAACAATACGGATAACCTGTTAAACAGTCCTTTTGTATTGAATCGTTATTTTTGACGTGAATTTTACAAAGATCGATCCTGGTGTCGATTCGGTCTTATATAGACAATCGTATTTCCGAAATGTATAGGTATGCCTGCGCCCGCGCCGAAAAACCACTTTATCGAAAAGTGAAACCAAAGGCGATCATTGGTAGGACTATCCTCCGCTTACATTCCCTTAAAAATAATTTTGGCAAATTGCAGCTTGCACATCCCAAGAATACGGTTTGTTTAGGTACTTATAACCACAGAGTTGTTAGAATATTCAGACAACACACGGCGTACGCTACATGTGAAGCCCAAAAAACTGGTCTAGCATCTAAACACATGCGCTGAAGCACAAATATAAAAAAGCTATGTCCAGAACTTCTTAGTCTATGCCAGAACATTTACAGGCAAAGTTTTGTATATGATAATATTTACCACTACACACGCATTGAAAAAGTGGCTTCACTTTTCTAATCGCAACCTTACGTCTGAATTTGTAAACAAGTCTATGCCTTTTTTTCACTACTACTTACAACATTCTTCATACAATCTGTGAACTGTAAATCGGCAAACGAATTTAACACGAAGAGTATCTCATAATGAATATATGTACTAGCAACCACCATCATTATCATAGTAGCAGGATTAATCGCGTGTTAACGTTGGCGAGCGGCTCGAGTGTGTTGTTTTAATTGAGTTTTCTTTCCACCTTTGTGGCGACGAGTAGTGGTGCCACCCTAGTGATACAGGAGAGGACACAGCACGCGATGAAGCGGATTAAAGGTGTCGACAATGAAGAGACATGCTGTCTATAAAGGCATAGTACAAATAAGTAATACTCATTGTTATACCTGGAGTAGAATATCCGTACTTTTATACCTAATACAAATACATACCACTGACTATAGCACTAATAAGTTAGGCTATGCTTATATAAAGTAAGCTCCATAAAATTAGCTATTTTTTTCTTGCACAAAGTAAAAATTATAATTGCAAGACGAACAGAGCACACCAACTGTACGTTGCCAAACTAAGCAACGCTCATATTATGGGTACCTCATTAATATATCTGTGATGGGTACCGTACGATGGAAGGGGCGATCCCCCCCTTTGTAGTAATGATATATGTACTGGAATCGGCCCCCTTATTACTAATATTGACAATAAACACTCACTCATCATTGTGCTTATCACACATAGTTAGCCCCTACCGGGATTTGAACCTGGTACGGCACGACATTAGGATTGTTAGAGAAAGTAGGATCACCACTAACCGTGCCAATCAGGTCGTAGTCACGTCTGTCACATATCTCCATCAAAACTATTTCTGGTCCGTAATAGTATAGATTCTGATATAACAGAAATCTACACTAGAAGTACAATATCGCGGGAAATGATATCTTTATTTCTTCAATTATATCCCACTGAATGGTGGCACTAGGACGCTGTCGTCTCATTTAATCGTCGCATTACATGCAAAGTGCATCTCTTACATGTAAAACAGTGCCGGCGGGTATTTAAATTTTCGCCTTTCCCCGTAATTCGTTGAGTGCAGACAAAGGCTTTCAGAGGAAACATTGTTAATGGTGTGCTCGATGCATTTTGTCTGACGCGCCACACACCACTTGATACTCGTCTGCGGAGACGCCTCACCGTGACACGAGAGGAAATTTAAAGATTAACTGAATTTGTAAAGCGAAACAATTCAATAAAAAAAAGCCAGACGAACACACCAACGCATTACGGTCCCAATTTAAATAGCGCTAGTATTATGGGTACCGTAAAGGGTGGGGATCCCAGTATAATAATTATGAAATAGTGTTACGTGCGGGGGTAATCAAATGCCGTGAAAATTACTTTAATCGCTCTCCACACAGAAGGCAAAAATAGTACACACCAGTACACTAACTAGTTAACACTCAAACAACAATACACCAAATCACTTGAATCACAGTAGTCCACAGTATTCGCTAGAGTCGCCGGTATAGTCTTCTTAGATCGCTTCCGAGAGATGTGTTCACTATCGCTTTCAAATAAAAACTGTCTTGTCGCTAGTCCTGCACACTATTTATAATCCGAAAATAGCGAGGGTGGATCTTTCCAGAAAGGTGTCGATAAAAACCCACTAAACAGAAATGTTCCATTAGGAAAATGAACCTTATGTACACGGTAATAAGGAGGCGCTAGAATGTTCTAGTGTACGTAGCTGCATTCGTCAAATCGGTATTATTCCGAGAACTCGCAGTTCCAGGAATTGCATTGTCCTCGCCTAATAATTTAAATAAAAATAATATGAGGTATATTCCGGAAGCCGGTTGCAACATTGTTGACGATTCTAGATCTTTCTTCACAGATCGATAGGGGACCTTGGACCCAACAATGCGTTTTTGTTTCTAGAAGCTTCGATGACTATTTCTCGAGTTATCGATACCTCTTTTATACGCATCGTAACAATAGTATAAAGTAATTATAAAAAGTATAAGCATAATAGATATGAAATGTTCTCGACTCGGGTGCAAACATTCGTGCTCATCACACAATGTATGTCTCCACCAGGATTCGAACTCGGGACCCTTCGGTATACAAAGCGGATTTACTACCAACTGTACTAGTGGATGGACAAAATAACCTATATTCTAACGTCATACAACTATGATAATTATTTTTGCTACAGGGTAAATATAATTAAACAATTTCTAGCTATGAGATAATGACACCATCTGGGCATAAATAAAAATGATTTAACAAATAAATTAATAAAAACAAAACAGTTAGACTCCAGCCGGTCAATTAATTGAACTGCAATGAAGCCCTTCCGACGAAGAGAAACGGTGAAAACGATGTGCAAAATAGACAATGTAGAGCGGTTAGGAGTCAACAAACGAATTTCCGACATGTCAAAGTAAATCTCTACCCCGCAATACGAATGGCAGCTAAATCCGCCGCCGGGTTCAACTGGCGATTGGTAAGCCGCCGACCCCTACTACCTACTAACATATGGGGGAATTCAAGATCTTTAAGTTAAAGTAATAGATAATATATGATTACGACATACTGTTTTAGATCAATGACAACCTCTGACTCTCTCCTCAGAAGATTGCAAGCTTGGTGGTATTTCGGTTTTTTATTTGGTAGGCGTTAATGTTATACACTAATTCTACATTTGCGTTATCATTGACTGCATTAGCTTAGAGCCCAAATAGACAGAGAGCGGTCACGTTCCACATTCCGCGTTCTTATAATGAACGCCTGCAGTTTATGCAGGTGCTAATGAATCTCATTGATTACATGGAGCACAGAACGCTGAACGCTCTCCTGTTTGGGGCTCTATCAAAAAGTGGGAGGTAATCGAAGAGAAGAAATAACTTCATGGTTATAGTAGAGTTACAAAGTACTTAACGTATAGCAATGAGTATAGGTATTTAGTAGTAGTTTCTAAGCCCCGCTAACACTAAAACTGATTATATACATCGTTAGTTTTGTAGCATTAACATTAATGATCTATATTTCAAAGATATTCAGAGACTTCTGATAATCCAGATCACGATGCAGAATAACTTCAGCTTAGTGTATCTTTTTCTATATACCGCTAACAAATAGTAGGGGCGATTTCCTAAGCTGCGCAAAAAACGTCCATTTGTACAGTTTTCGAGAGGATCTAGTAAAACGGTGTAATTTGGGAGATAAGCGACGCTTTAGCGACCGCTGGCCGCGCGCTGATACAGATCTGCCGATGTGAGGGCGCCGCCGATAAATGGCGACTTTGGACAATGGCTTTTTTACTGATAGAGACTGGGTAGGGCAATTTAGAAACAAGCGTATACGGTGTTTAAGATAAGAACACTCGTGTAATTTTTATCAGGTGTTAAAGTACTTATAGACAAAATACAACCGCATTGAGAATCTCCTCCTTTTTGAAGTCGGTTAAAAATAGTAATTGTCTATGAAATTCATTTGTAGGAAAATGAAAGCACTATTACTTTCGCTATGGTTACATATTATAATTTGTTAGGTTGTGCCGCGATTAGTTGCATATTGTCAGTAGGTAGCAGATACGCTACAGTTGTTTCGCAGCACAAAGTCTGCGTTGGCGAGTGTGTGAAGGCCATGGGGCGAGACTTTCCGGCGGACGCCTCGCGGGCATTAATTGAACTTCGTCGCAGGCACTTAATTTACAATAGGACCCGGAGCGCCTCCCGCCAGGTGGACTCTTTGTGCACTCCTGTTTGCGAAACTCTTCGTATTTATTTTAGATTCCATTGTGCTGCGCTCCGACGCTTTGTCGGAAAATAGCCCTCTCGGTACCGCCGCTTTGTTAATTTTATTAATACGTGAAACATTAATAAAACGCGACCGCGCAGCGGTTTAATGAGTTTTATTGTTGCGCGCGAGTAATGTGCTCAAAATGAAGCGCCCTCAGCTTACGTGTTGTCTAAACTCATGCGGGCAGGTTTAACGCTACCACCAGCTTATATTACAAAACGCACGCGAAACACCTGCCGCATTTAATTTATTATATTAATTCGTTGAAATAAACATATTTCGCCGTCTACATCTTTCCGAGGTCGGCCACCCTCGCACGTGGATAAACACAAGGATGCAAATAATATTTTTCATTCGGCAATCTAGCGGAGTTCAAAAGACAAAACATGTAGGAGATATTTACGTTGATCCCGTAGAGCCGGACCGCAGCTAAATAACTGGGCATTCCGGGCTAACAAAAGAATTTAATAACACCGCGAGGTTAGGGCGGGGGGCTTGCCTGCGCGGGGCGGGGTGGCCCGCCCTCGGCCGGTAAGCTTATTATCGCGTTGGGCGGGCGCCGGGCCACCAAGAACATATTTGCTTTGTTGAATGTCAACCGGCGACCGTCGCCGCTGCCGCCGCCCTCGCCTCGCGCTCTCAATATACAAAGTTTGTTCGCCCGCTTAAACATTAAACAGGTCGCAATGTTTAGCGACGGCGCAAATTAAAATAGGCTTTATGCGAAATCTAATTTGCCGAGCAGGGTACTAGCGAGCGCCGCGTTTGAGAGCTACCTGTCTCAAGGTAAATGTTTGTATTAGTAATTGTATTAATTCGGTCTTTGAATTATCTGATATAAATTGATCCTCTCGGCTCTCTAGTGAGTAAATATAATTAGGATAAATTAAAAGGTAAAGCAATTAAAATCCCACATAGATTTAAATGTAACTTCGAATGAAAACGGAACTGAAGCCGAATGAAGCGCCTCGTAATGGTTAAACAAATACAAAATTATCATAATAATAATTATGAATATGTTTACAAAATGTTATGCCTACTTCAAATTCAACATCACAGAAACTTATATTATAAATTACACAGGCCCAAACATGTTCATGATTAGCCCCAATTTCCATACATCGCAAAGTTCGAGGGTTGCCAAACAAGTAGTGGTCCATTCAAAGTGGGCAAGTAGAGCACATTAAATGAAAGTGCATTAAAGATTCAGCGGGTTCGTTAAGTTACATTTAACCGCAGGTGGGGCGCGCGAAGCCTTTGCTCGGCTCTTGAATAAGTCAGCATTACCGGAATAACGGTGCTTAGTTTACTGGATAGGAAATTGAAATTGGAACAAGAATTTAATTTAGCACTCTTCAATTCTATTAAAAAAAACTTTAGGTGGAGAATAGCGCTTCAACGTGCTAGATAGCTAATCAAAGACACTTGATTTTAACAAGATAAGGTACCAACTCCTCGCTTACTTCGTCATAGGTTCTTCGCATCTATGGATTATTTATAGGGCTTCATTTAAATGAGGTACATTATCATATTAATATGATGTTCTAGATCGATGACACACCTGAATTATATTATAATATGCCCCACTATAAGAACATTTGACAGTCGTAACTGGCAGCAAAAAGACAAGAAATTGGAAAATTGTCCAACACTACAGGTTACTGGGAGTTTCATTAGGTCTCAGAAGGTGACCATTTTGGTATTACAATTTCGGCAAGTGGCATTTATATGTAGGTATGTCATGTTTAATTTTTTTAATAATAATTGAAATAGATAATCATGTCTTTCATTTGATGTTTCGGGAAGTAAACGACATAAAAGTTAACAATGATTACCGTAACATAAATAGATATTTAAATAAGAAGCCTTATAAGTAAGTTTGAATAGTATTACTTAATAAATACTCGGGGTAGCACATCCAGTATGGTTGTATTCGTGATCTTGTGTGGTGTGCGGATGCTTGTAGGCTTACAGTTGCATTCCGTATGTTAAGCCAACACCGGGTTTTGATGGATCGCAGTTTTATTTGGAGGCACTTTAGTGCTAGTCAGTCGTAAAGAGAAACAACATTACACTCTGGATACAATTTCTTAATGCCGTTTAAAATTATGATAGCAAAGTTTCATGTTGTCGACATAGTATACAGAAATGTTATTTTAATTTATTTGAAGACGTGACAGAAACTTATAACATGTGTATAATTATTTTCCACACATCACAAAAAAATTGAGACCAATTAATAAAAACAAGCGATTTTGATATTTTTTTATATTTCTTTTACCGCACAATCATCACGACATTAAAATTAGTTTGATGACTTTTGATGTTGGAATGGCTCTATAAAGCATTTCGCAGGTAGGGGTTACATTTGGGGGTAAATGTTAGTTCCATTCTGTTCAACAACTGAGGAACTGTAAAATGAATCGTTCTTAAATAATATATATATTTACGTAGTGAAATTTTCGTCAGCTTCATGGGTCCGAACCAGCCGTGTCCCAAGCCTCGGCCGCAGGCAGCGAACGCGGCTAATCGGGTTATCTGACCGCAGACCACGGCACGGTCAAAGGAGCCGCGCAAAAAGCCAACCCTTTGACTACGTCTTCAAATATTTGCGTCGAACACCGCAACCGCGCATTATTTTCAGTATAAACATCCATAATCCGCCCATGAAACGTTGCTCGAAGCTTATTTTGTTCCATTTAAATATGGATATTTCAAGTAATTTTGTTTATTGATGTTGGACCTATAGGTATAAATCTATCTATGGTACTACGGGACCGATTTAAAAAGAGTTTTTTATTGGGGAGTTTACAGTTCGCCATTTATAATAAGGTAGTAGTAATCAGCAAATGTTATCAGTATCTAGATAGTGAAGTATGGGTGGAGCCGCGGGTAATGAAATATAGTAAAATTGTCTCTGAATAAGCAACATATTATTGTCTATGTTCATGTCTATTCTCCCTATGGTTTTCAGTCCAATTAAAATTCTACCATTCGTAAACATTTTATTACTAATAAATAAATAAATACAGGGATGGAATTTATATCAAAATACAATCGACTCTACATACGGCACTCTACAATTTCACAATTGAATAACGGACTACACTATCAATTAATGTTCACGCCAACCCAATACTGCGTATTGGCTTAGTCAAACAGCTTGTATTCGATATGTTAAAGTTAATCGAAACACGCTAGTTAAGCTAGAATGTTTGTCGTGTAGCGCAGACGTTTGGCTTGCGTTTAATATTGATAGCCCCTCGGTAGTTGCTGAATCTCTAAAGGAATTGTGTCAACCTGTTTGTAAGACTTAATTAACTCGTGGTGCGTGTGCTGGCTGCGTCTGCGCCGCGCCGCCGCCGGTCTGGCACCCCGGGAATAGTCTGGTAGGTTAATTGGTTCATATTCATTACGCTCATAAGGTATTGACTGTAATTATTTGATGACGCTGACTACATACAGGAAGAGTTTTCGGGAGTTTCAACTGAATGTATTTTTTTCAGTAATCATTTGTTATAAGTAAAGATTTTGTTTATAACTTATAATTTATAATATTTATTTTAGTTCTATGGTAAACATGAAATTTTAATAATATTAAATGTACATATTTATGTGGTTTACTTGAAGAAATATGCTAGCTTATCGCAACTCCGTGAATAATTAAACACACAAATACGCAGAATTATTATCTACAACAGTAAAGAAATTCGAGATGTCAAAAATACACCCTTCACTCAAACACATCCCGGCACGCCAACTTTCATAAATATCAGAGCGGGCTCCGCGAAAACAATTTCTTGGGAATCCACCGGCGGCGTTCACACGTCTCGTTGGCGGTGGCTAACACAATTTTATTCGAGCATAAAAAACGAGCTCATCATGCAAACGCCAAAGTCGAGGGACGTGGCGGCTGGCTGCTCCCGCGGTAAAACAATTTATCTGCATCGACGGAATTACGGGCGCTGTGTCGTGAATAAAATATGTCGCCGGCTGTCAGTCCGACGAAGACATCGTGAGCCTGAGATGGTCGGTAGGGCTGCTTCAATGGTTGTTGCTAGTAGAGTCTTACATATTCATTTCTTTACATTATTGTCTTCGTATTTATAACCCAGCTAGCTTAGTAATTAACGCTCAGCGCTATAAACTTGTTAACATCACACACAATAAAAGCGCATCATAAAAAAATAGTCTCCAAATATTTTTTGTCATAAAAAATACTGTATTAGTTTTTTAACGAACTGTTTTTATTATCTAAGCTATGAGATTGTAACATCGTTGTTCAACTTAAGTGCGTCAAGTTTTTGGGTATAGTAAGTGGGAAAAATCTTCATCTGAGACCGAAAACACGAATCTATCGCAGTAGCCCTGTTCGAAAATTTGACGGGTGAAGAGCGACGTGCGACAGGTTCGCCAGGAATTAGGTCTCGTGTATGTCGGTCGTCGTATTTTTGCGCAAGTCGTTACCACGATGACGAGTGTACGGGGCATGTCGTGCGAGACGCCAGGGCAGGCCCTCGGGTACAGGACCCTGTGGGAACTGATACTTGGTATAACATTATTTGCTTATAATGTGGACGGGTAAAAGGGCACTGGGTATGTGCTGTTTGATCTTTGAGCCTTCGAGAATACTATTTATTTGGTCGAGTATTTTATTATGTATGAGGTACATGTAGGTTATGAATAAATATAGCACTATACTTTGCAGAATACAGGAACAGATTAATAATAATGTATAAAAGCTAGTCTTCGTTTAAGCTAAAAAGAGGCGAAAAAGCTAAACCATATTCATGATCTTAGAACTAATTAATTTCTAACGTTAGCACGCTATTGATAAACGTAGGTACTCGTGTTGTGTAGGCAAAGATAACTATACCATTCGACATAAGCCGCAAGCACACATAGATCTTTCAAAAGCATCAATAGCCTAGTGGTTAGAGGAGCCGCACGCGTATCCAAGAGGTTCCAGGAGCGATCCCCACCGTGGCAATTAAACTATTGACGTCCTCGAATAAGCTTTGCTTGCAACAAATTTAGTTTGTGGGGAAAAGTATTAATGTGTTCATTGCATATCTCTAGTTATCTCAAATAAAAACAGACTTAAAATAAATCATTCAAAGTCGTCTTAAATGAAACCATCACAATTCCCCTCCAGCTAAAGTTAAATCATAAAAATGACACGTCAAATGTGTGACAAGTGTATTAAATATTCCGTTCGATTGACTCGTCCCTGGAATGTCAATCGTGTCTGCTTAGCATTCCGGAGCGCGGGCGCGGCGCGTGGCGGCGGAGAACTGCGCGCCACTTAGGGGTGATATAAACTTGTAGGATGGTGCTTTGTTATCGTATTAAATAGGTATCTATACTAATATTATAAATATGAAAGTTTGGATGGATGGATAGATGGATGGATGTTTGTTACTCTTTCACGCCCGAACGGCTGAACGGATCTGGATGAAATTTGGCACAGAGATAGATTATAGTCTGGAATAGCACATAGGCTTTTTATCCCGGTAAAGTGTATGGTTCCCGTGGGATAGATGTTTTAATTTTTCATACTTTTTATCGCGGGTAACACCGCCGGGCGCAGCTAGTTACCTATATAGGACAACGTTTTGGCTAACCCTGTTGTTGAAAATAAGCTTTCCTATGTGAACCATTTCGTTTCAAAGTTACAGCTCAAGAACTACCTACCCTACCTAACAAAAAGTGTAGGTCTTGCATTTCGCAAGACCAAAACGCAATAATTTCGCAGAGATTTAGCTATAAAACTCTGCAAAACTAGCTACAAATATGAATAGATGTATATATTAGAGGTTTGTTTGGTGGACAATAATTTTTCATATTTGTATCAAAATATTTAGTGAAATAATCAAGTTTCCTGCAAGAATTTTCAAACCTTCGTCTCTGGAAAGTCTCAGCACCCCATCGAGTTCTCTCGCCGCATTTGAACCGTTTGAATATTGATAAAATAAATATTGAAACACGTGACCGAAGGAGCGGGACAATTCGCCCGCGCCGTGTTTGACTTGCAGACAACTCGAAATTACGGCTCATTGGCGACTCGCTCCGCTGAATGTAGAAGGGTATTATTTGGAAGATAGGTATATATTTTTATCAATTTCAAAATATTTATGGAATTCGATCCACAGCTACAGTTTCGCTTGACCTAGTTGCTTGATACCGCTGCGCTGTTCGCGGCTGTGCTGACTGTTAAGTTTCAACTCTTGGCTTACTTCTGTCATCTACTATCTTGTGTATTTTGATAGTATCGTTATAAACATAGTCTATATTCTATTGCCTTAAAAACATTATATCAAATGAAATATTATTACATTTTGTCACCAGCTAGCGATAATCTAGGATCTGACTAAAAGGCTCAAATAACTTCCACCGCAGACATCCCTCCCTCCTTGGATTGGTGGCCATTTTAGATAACACTAGTTTTTGTTGCTTTATTGTAATTATTATTATTATTGATGGGGGTTTTCTGTTCAAATAAAATCAAATTTACGGAATTTTACGCGTTTATTTTATGTTTTTTACGTTCCCGACGTTTTATTTTATTTCAATGTGTAGTATTCGCATAAATATAAAAAATCAATAGGAGGGTTGTCAGATTTCTTTGAGAGATCAATCAGTAGAAAAAATATTGCATCACACAGAATACTCCCGTAAAACGGATCACACGACATCTTTGGTTATTCTAAAATCACAGTTAGATTTGAAGTGTGCCTCTCAGTTTGTTCAGGCGCGAGATCCCTTCCTCCGTGGCCAGCTAAGCAAACGGATGTCCAGTAGTTTGAACAGCTCGCTGCGAGCGGACGCAGCCGCTATGATCCGTGAATGGACACCGACCGTGTGCGAATTACCAAATCTTTTTACTGTTCACTTACTTACCTGTTTATGGGAATAAACTATCGTTATCTACGAATGTCACATATCTGATGGGAGAGCTGTGCAATAGTAGATTGTATATAATGTAATATAATATAAAATAATATCGCCAGACGAGCACACCAACTATACGGTCCCACACTAAGCCATACCATACAATGGACTGAGGGCGAACTCAGTATATAATACTTATATAGATATTAAACATCCATGATTCGAGTACAAACACATTCAAGCTCATCACACAAAGCTTGTCCCTACCAGGATTCGAACCCGGGACCCTCGGCGCAGAAAGCAGGGTCACTACCAACTGCGCTAATCAGGTCGTCAAATTGATTGTCGCTAAACATATGTCTTAACGGTATTTTATAGAAATGCGCAGTTTAATTACCCATGCAAGACATGAATCGGAATCGGAATATTTTCTATTCATGTAAACCATTAAGTACAGTACCTAAATTTTTTTACAAAATCATAAGTTGCAACCTTACCGCCCGTTCGGAATGCTGTTCCCATAGAGAAGAGCGGGCAAAAACTTCATGGCTTTTAAAAAAGATCATATAAATTTTTGAGCAGTACTACAGTATTGTTATGAACAATGTAGGAACATCTAGGTAGGCTTGAGTAGCTGGTCTTGGCTTGACTAGCGGTTGGCAATTCAATATTGTCATTGTGGTGGGCATAGGTACCTTACATGTCGACCATTGATTGCTTCTTCGTCTTTCCGGCTGATGCTAGCTTGATAGGTGAGATTCTTTCGATGGTGAATTCCATATTTGTGATGATTGGATGGAAGGAAGGATTCGATGACTAATTGCATTATAGTCATAAATGAATTACGCCGCAATGATGATCATCTGGGTGTTTTCAAGTCGAGAGTGAACAGGTACCTTCTAGGCGAGTATGCTACATCGTAGATCTCATCGTCACTTACCATCAGGTGAGATCGAGATCAAATACTTGCCTATAATGTAATAACAAAAAAAAAAATCTGGAGACTCCCCCAGCGCGCGTTATTCATAGGTATTTTCTGCTGGTTCTTGAGCAAGACCACATTTAACAGACACTCTAAATACAGTGATTGCATTTGTAATTGCGCATAATGTGTGGGCACATCGTGCATAATATGTATGTGTGGAATACCTTATAGCTAGAACATAGTTATTAATATTATTGGTATCAAATATCTACTTGTAACACATACCTACACATTGAAATAAAACTAATCTTACGAAAGCAACAACTAAATATGAGGGTACCCCGGTTCAAACTATGACACTAGGACGTCAAACACCTCAGTCCTCCCGTGACCATGGTTGCTGTAAAGCAGCCGAAACGACGGGAACGTAAAAAACTAAAAATAAACGCGATAAAATCCGTAAGATTAGTTTTATTTACTGCTATAATGTGTATGATTACCCTGAGCTTAACAACCCCATTGCAACGATTTTAACCAAAACTAAATTAGTTCCAGTAATGCTACGGTCGACGTCCACTCAATTATGACAAATATTGGAATGATGCAGATGCAGATCGGATTGGAATGATGTAGAAAGAGACCAGATTTAACAACCAGTTCAATCTACAATGCTGGCCGATTTGTATGAGATATCGCTAATCGCTCATGCATCGCTCAATTTCGGCGTGAATGATCCGCTGGCGAGGCTTTTGTGATTGTCCTCGATTCTAATTGAAACTATTTTGGACGCAGGACAATGCGGCATTGTCCGCGTGTCCGGCGGTGTTTGCCGCCTTTATTAATGCATGTGGGCGTGTCAGTGGGTGGGCGGGGCGAGGCGAGTGGGCGAGGCGTGCGTGCAACCGCCTATCGGCGCGCCGGCGGCCGCCGCGGCTGGCGCTCGGCGATCAGTCGGTCTGTTGACGCGACGTACAGCGCTCAACTTTGTGCGGCAGTGGTACAACTTTTCCAACATCAGTTACGATACTTGACGCTTGTTTCTGAAAACTAACTTTATCTTCCATCCCTCCGGTACCATCTTGGTAGAAGGGTCTGTGTTGAACGGTTCGTGGTGTGTTCGAGCGCAGTTCGGTGTGGCCGAGGCGGGGGCGGCTCGCCACGTGCTTTTGACAGTTGCTGCCCGACCCCACACGCACGCCAAGTAAGTCAATGAACCGGATAAGTTTGCCTATTAATTGAATAGTTTTGTTGCTAGGTATATTTTTGCCGTTAATGTAATAAATGACTTTTATGATTTTTTAAGACCTCTACAGAAAAGTACTTAAGTAAAACCTTTTCACTTTTGTGTAGCCTTTTAATGTTCCATTATCGGACATCTCTAAGTCCACCACCTTGGACTAGTGCGGGTAGGCGGACTTTACACATCTTTCGAGTGATGATTAGTTTCGAGAAAACCTAGAACCGGCAAGGTTCTTTACAATTTCATATTTTTCTGTTACTTAGAGGTTTCCGTACGGAAATTATCTTGAAATTTACATTTAAAAAATAATAGTTAATTAATGCAGGTATCAAAGTTTAATTTCAAGAGTACCTACTAATAACAACATAGCTTTGTTTCTTAATTAGTCATTCCTTACTTTCTATGAGTAGGTCACATTACAAATTAAAAAAAAAAAAAACTGAAATCGAAAAGTGTGAACTGCATGCATTATGTTTTCACTCTATCAGCATAAAAAAACCTATTGATTTTAAAACGTTTTAAATGCATCAACATTTTGTATCCACAGATTAAATATTTGTAATTGATTTTAATTTTTTCATGAATGAAAGGCAAATAAATTAAAATTAGCAACCACTATAATAGCAAACTCAATTTATAAAACGATTATAAAACAATTTATAAAACAAAATACAAAGTTTTCCAGTAATCAATAATACACAACAGTGACAAAGTAATACATAAATAAAAGAGTATTTCATATTGAAATTCGTAAAAGTCGCGTATACCCATACCAAATTCAAATATTTTAATAAATATTTACCCAAAACTAAACGCAATCTGTACCAATAAGAAAAGACCACAGTATCATCACTCGAATCCAAAACCAAATAAAACAAATCCGTAGTCATTGAGATTATATCGTTACGCGATCGCTTTTCCTCGGTATAAAAATGCCGCCCGCCCAAACCGTGTCGCGCGCCGCCCGCCCGCAGTCCGCCCGCAGCCCTCCGCCCGCTCAAATCATCGCTGACTATGTCGATTCCATTTTATTGGCAGACGATCTTTTTATGGCAATCGGTGTGGATCGTTTTTCCATTTCGATTGGGGTGCTTTAGCGTTCAAGTTTGTGGTTTTCAACCTTTTTTTTATCGAGGAAGTGAATTTTGATGTGGATTTTCTTTTGTTTGTGGAGGGAATTGTTTTGTTTGGTCCCTTTAGACATTTGCGGGATTTATTGGCTTTTATGTAACAGGATGAGCAGAAGAGCTTAAAGGAGGTTTAGTGTTGTAGGGGTTTTTTTTTAGTAGAAGCCAATAGTCAAAATTACTTATACCACATTTTTGCCTGCGGAGTATTATCGTGTATGTTTGCCAAGCTCTAGAACCATACATACGACCATCGATAAGATGTATGAGAGTATCAAAAGCTATGTTACTTAATAGAAGCTTATATCATAATAACATTAATAATATAAATAAAACGTTCTAAATATAGATTTCATATAGGTTTGTATATATGGAGTGAAGGAAAAAAATACTATGTGTAAGTGCCCCCGTAGGCCTATAAGAGATATAATTATATGATTTGTCGCTGACTTTACTGTATATATGTATATTATAATGTAAAATTCTCCTAACTGATTCCAGGGAAAAAATGAAATCCCCTTATATCTTCTATGTTGATTTCTCAATACAAGAAAATGCGGCTGTGTGTGTTTATACCCATAAACACACACAACTTAAATTTAATTTAACTGTAGAATATAAGTAATCTGTAATAATCCGCACCCATAAAAACCTCATCCCCATCGAATAAAATGATCATAGTACATCGGACGGTGTTCTCCGATTTTGGCACACCGATAGCAGAAAATGCTCAATAAAACTGCATGTATTATTACAAACAAGTTAAGATAACACTCGGCCGGCGATCGTTCGATTCGCACGTAGGGTTGCCAAGCACTTAGTTCTAATCGTCATAGTACCTTCACACCGGCTGTAAGTGGGTGGCATATCTACATGAATCAAATAAGATCTATTTAACTATTGATGCCATTGTGGTGCTACTAGATAGTTGGCATGTCCGATTAGTTAATAATACATTCTAGCCGTGTGTAGCCAAAACCAACAATTAATTCTATCCGAAGTTGAATCCGATATAACTCGCCTAGAATAATTGCGTTGAGGCTCTCGGCTTAAAACACCTCGTCTATTGAATTCTTATATTTACGCGAATACTACACATTGAAATAAAACTTATTTTAAAGATTTTATCGCGTTTATAACATATGATATACGCCATAAAATCCTTAAAATAAATTTTATTGCACCTCGTCTAGTTTCTAGTAGATAGTTCTATTTTTAAATACGAAGGTTGCTATCTACCAGACCTGATAGATATAGGTATAATGAGGCGAGCGGCAGGCAATAACGAAGCCGCGTTGTCACAGACTGCGCCAACAGAGATGCGTCATCGAGGATCTACATTTTAATGTTTTTTTTAAATTTCGGTTTCTACATATTAGGAGATTTCAAAAAGTTGCAAATGTGTTTTATTTATTTTTACCATATTCTTTTGTTTTCTGGCAGTCGCTAACTTTATTTACAAGTATACTTAACCGCTAAGTCGATCGAACTTTTAGTCCTGCTTCTTGAATTGAGAAGGTTTGCATGTTTCCGGTCAACCCTGATCGCCCTGTATAATGAGGCGACCGCGGGCCGCGATAACGAGCGAGTATTAGGGAGATGCGACACCGCCCGTCTGAATTGTACTTTACATTGTGTTTAGTCTGGCTTAGTGGAAGCAATAATGGGTGGTATCGATGCGGTATTACGATAATGCTGTTATGATTTCTATCTTAAGGTTAAGTATACAATTACTCCTTCGGTTTCGGTCTCTAACAGTTGATCATACATTCCGAGCCAGATTACCAAATTATGAGGTTTCAAGTTGCTTGCAACCCTATGAAATGGGTCGAGTCACCTTCGTCCGTAGGAGAATTAAGTACCCTCGAGATACCCTACACGTGACCCTGGGTGGTGCAAACTAGGTGATAACTCTACTGGTGGTAGGCTTCGGCCGTGGTTAGTCACCACCCACTGAACAAAGCCATGTCGCCAAGCGGCCTAGCCGTGTTCCGGCATGATGTTCGGTGTTGCCATTCATGGATGGCGGGTCAGATCAGTTGCGCTGCATGTGCCTAGTGAATGTAGCGTCTCGATCTACTGCCGCCTTCCTACCTAGGCAAGTATGCTCCATCGTAGATCTCATCGTCACTTGCCATCGGGTGAGATCGGGATCAAATGCTTGCCTATAATGTATAAAAAAAATAAATGTGATATTTAGAGACATACATCGCGAAAGGCGTATGTGGCTGATGAGTCCAATCTATTGAAGACAAATATCGCGTAAAACGGTTCGCCATCCAGATCACCCAGAGGTCTCCAACAAGCCAAATTAACTCATAACAATATCAATACAGATTGAATGTCGTTTGCCCATCATGGCTTCCAGCGATAGCTAACAGCTTATTTACCCATAAATATTTATCTCCCACTGCGAAACAGCTCGTTACAGCACGCCACTCATAGCTAAGCTTAATTATGAACTATCATTTTACATTGTACGCTATTGTGACGAGTAGAGTTGGTGCAGATTTTGTGCTTATTAGTATTGGTCAATCAGTTACGTTACGTGCGACTATGAAATGTAGCTTAATTACCTAAAATAACAGAGTTTTGTAACATATCGTAGTTCGCTAGTATCTACCTCGGGGCCAGATACCATTGGGGATATCTGGGTGCCCTGCAATGCACCCTGTGCCTATCCCTTTGGGGAAAAACAGAATGTATTTTTATAAAACAATTTATGGGAAATAAGTTACCAAACATACCTTGATAAAAAAAGTAATGCATTTTATAGATATCGACGGTCCCTACGCATAAAGACATGTCAATTTTTTTTATTTTTTTATTGCACATTGGCTTCAGATTTTCCATATAGGTACACATACGTTTTTTTTTGTATTAAGAATATTAAAAAAAAGTATGTGTATATGGAAAATCTAAAGCTAAAGTGCAATAAAAAAAAATTGACATGTCTTGTATGTACCTAGGGACCGTCGATGTGTTACATAAATAGCGTTCCAAAATTCAAATTACAATTAAAACATTAAATCAAAATCTATATTCAAAAACCGCTTTGCAAATGGTCGTCGTGGAATACAACGATATCAAATGGTTGGTGTAATTTCATTCGCTAGACATCAGATAGCTGGCAACGCGAAGTATTGTTACAAGCGAACGAAAGGACTCAGTGGTCGCATAAAAAACAAATGGGGCTTAAAAACAGTTCGCGCAAACGAAGCTAAATGATCCCCGTAAATAGGCGGGAAAAAATCGCCGGACTGTATTTAACTATATAGTATAAGTTTCAGCATGCAAGTCCGTGTAGGAAGTATAAGGGATGTGGTCTAGGTTCGATCCCTGCTCTGGCCAAAAAACTATTAATGCGAGCATATCGTTGTACAATCTTTACATCAGTTAGTAAGGCTAATACGACTACTAGTTAGGTTTTGTTCGTTTATTCGAGTGAGTAAAATGACAGAAAATTATTTCTCTGTGTATTTATTGGCTGATTCGAAATTAACAGGGACAAGCGACCACTGTGCAACACGTTTGTTTCTTTTCTCAGCGCGTCCGTTCAGCATATACCTCGCCCGTATTCGTCACATATTATATTTTTTTATTTGAAAAATTATGATACTTATTAAAATTTCATACTTATTTCAAAAATTACGAGGAATTCTTATAAATTTAATTATACATTACATTTAAATTGTAGAAAAATCACCCACCATATACACATATATTTTATACATAAACGTGATCATTATCACCTACTTGTTAACAAAGAAAATAACTTAAATATATACAAACTAATATAAATTAAAAAGAGTATACAAAAGCTACTTAATATTTACAAAGTGTAAAAAATTTGGCCCATGCGGTAGCTTCGCCAAGATGCTGGCCGCATTTCCTCGCTGAATAGCCAAAGCTACTCGCTAGATAGAATTTTTATTACAATATTTGATACGTTTTGAATGCAGGCGTTTCACCTGCCCGTCTGTGCAGTCCGCTCGCCCGATTGGTTTAGTTAGCAGTGAGCGTCGCGCCTCATTTGCTTGCCGCACCGCGCGGCGCCGCGCCGCACCGCGCCGCGCCGCGCCGCCCGCCGACTTTGTTACCACTCTTTTCATTCCAACGTCCTTTTAACTATCCGCTGAAGTGATAAATCGGTGTCATAAAACTTTTATGAATGTTTTATGCACTTGATTTTATGTTTTATGACCGTTTATGTAAGTACTTACTTATCTTATTCCGTGAGCTTAACTTATTGATGGTCAATTATGATATAATACATTGTATATAGAAAAAGACGTCATCGAGTATTCGAAATAAATTGTATATATTGCTGGCATACGTTTTAATATGGTGAATAATGTGCTATTTATATTTGACTAGATGCGCCCGGCGGTGTTACCCGCGATAAAAAGTATGAAAAATTAAAACATCTATCCCACGGAAACCATACATTTTACCGGGATAAAAAGTAGCCTATGTGCTATTCCAGACTATAATCTATCTCTGTGCCAAATTTCATCCAGATCCGTTCAGCCGTTCGGGCGTGAAAGAGTAACAAACATCCATCCATCTATCCATCCATCCATCCATCCATCCAAACTTTCACATTTAAAATATTAGTATAGATCCATCCAAACTTTCACATTTATAATATTAGTATAGATTGTGAGTTGGTTAACTGTATCTAATTTCATGTATGACAGTCATGATGTATAATTACGAGCTAAGAAATACCAATGTCGATTGTAAATAATATAGTTAAATCCAAAAACACGTGCGGTTAGCAAATCCAAAACCAAGCGTAGAGTACCATTGCAAGACGTCAAGACACTGTGAGCACTTTCTGTGTAGATCGGACCGCAAACAACAACTAAATATGAGGGTACCCGAGTTCTAACTATAACACTAGGACGTCTAACACCTCAATCCTCCCGTGGCAATGGTTGCTGTAAAGCAGCCGAAACGTCGGGAACGTAAAAAACATAAAACAATAATATATACGACAAATCCTTAACATTAGTTTTTTTTCATTGGGTAATATTCGCGTAAATATAAAAAAAACAATATTTGAATTTCATTTCATTTCAGTAATTGGAAGTCAAAAACAATTTAGAACTTGAACACTTCTAAGTTTTAACAAAATATAATTATAATGCAGATATAAATATCTAAGCCTCGTGAATAGGGAAATGGAGGAAAAGTAGAGAAAGGGCCAACGGGTTGACTCCGAGTTTTAATGATCCCTTAATGATTGAGCCGCGGGCAGTGCGATGCGTTCTGACTCTCCCTGGTGTATACCCTCACCCCCACTATACGTACAGGGTTAGAGAGCTTCGCAATTCTATGCAATTATTTCCAATAATTGTCCTTCTTTTTCCAATATAAGTAATTTAAACTAATAAAACCGCTTCTTTTCATATATAAAATTACATATTTCAAAATTAAAAGGATTTAT
This sequence comes from Pheosia gnoma, assembly GCA_905404115.1. Lineage (NCBI taxonomy): Eukaryota > Metazoa > Arthropoda > Insecta > Lepidoptera > Notodontidae > Pheosia > Pheosia gnoma. The sequence continues at coordinate 3,525,895 of FR989894.1, read as the reverse complement.
TACAAATCAGTTATGAGAAATAATCTTGAATTTTATCAAAAAGACACATATTATAAAAAAATACATCAAATGCTCACGGATTAAAACCGGTAAATCATAAAAAAAATCGCTAAAGAAACAGTTGACATCCAAACAATACCTCAAAAGTACTCGGGATGCGAGTAAAGAATGTACGGTTCGGCTCGCGCGCGGAGAGCTTACTACCATCGTTATGGAATCATTAAGTCCGCTTAATGATTGCACCCAGGGTCGGTACCGCATCGCATCGTTGCGTCCTCCGCGGTGTGTATGTAGGACCAAAAATCTTATTGTTGCAAGGCACTTCAACACGTCATTGTAACAAAGATATAGAGAGACCTATAATTGAAAATTTGCAAATGGGTATTTCGTTTGCCTTTTATCTAGTAATTGTTAGATAGTCTGTAACCACTATTATAAGTTAATTGTTTAGTCAGTATTTTAATTGATGTGTATATTTTTTAGTTCCGTATCGAATATACATACAGGGCTTAAGTGGCTTCGTAACGAAACCTGATACCATGGATACAACTCATGATTCTGAACCCCTAGAGTTGGAATTTTCCGTTGATCTTTTCATGAATGTTACGCATTTTTATCAGTTCTTTTTAAATTGATTTTATTATCCAATCATAATATAAGTCTATCTCTATCTTAAGAGGCTTATATATAAAAAAAACATAATTACTTATTGAGACTTAAAACTGCAATGTAAATTAAAACTCGATACACTTGAGCGCGCTCGTTACTCCCACGCGTCGGGTATCGCGCGGAGCTTTGTGTTGTGATCGCTTTGCTTACAATACATTACTCGCTCAAAAATGACAACATTTGTAACCCATGGCATTCAACATAAAAGCTTTCTATAATTTTATTATAGGCATTATATATAACCTTTACCCAAAGTTTTTGTTATTATGTCCCTTTACACCCATTATATAACGCTACCTTATTTTTTCAGACGCACGTCACAAATCAACTTTTAATGTGATTTAAATTGCGGGCCATCCTCAATTAAAATACTTATACTTATACCTGCAACAATTTTCTCGGATATTTCCCTTTCGTATGACATACTTGATATTCACCGGTATGTGTGGCGTGCCTCTGCCGTCGGTGGCGGCGGCGGGCCATTAAAAATAATCGATGCTCGCGAAAAATCGAGAGCTTTCCACTAATGACATCGCGCGGGAAAACAAAGCGGACGGGGTAGAGCTGCCAAGCGAGACCGCGCCTCCCGCAAGATTCTTGACTTCCACACTAAGAACGTATTAACGATGAAAATGTTTACGTAAGAAATCGAGAAGTCAAGATGTTGATTAAAAATAATCGATTTAAAATATGCTGAGCGGTTCCTAATAACGACATGATTAAAACGTGTGAAGAGGCCACGATGCTTGGTTTTGCGACGAATGCTTGTCAAGATAGCGTAAGAGGTATTTATTTTTAATTTTTATTTAATTAGTTCTGGAGCGTTGTCGAATATAATGCGAAAGTTTAAATATTTAATGAGAAACGAACTAGATTTATACATTTTGAGTAAGAAATATATCATCTTATGTCAGTTTTTTTTTAGAATAGAACCCTCTAGATTTTTTTTTTAATTTATTATCATGGTAAACAAAACAACTGAACATTTAACGACTCAACCACATGTATAACCCATAATAAGATGTACCTACAGGTAGCCAATGTTTAACATACACCAGCATATTTCCGAACTTGGTGTTTAATAGCTTAATTCACGCGGAAGATGTTTGCGGAGCACCTCAGCACCCTCCGACTCCCGCGCGCCTTGTTTTTCTTACAAATGAAATTATTGCGCGAATAAAATATTTTACTGTCTGTCAATTTGGTTCGTTCGCTTCGTCGAGTGTTCCGCCAGATATTAAGCAGAGGTTAAAATTTTATTTGCAAGGAGTTATGGCCGGGTCGGCGCTGGTATTGTCGGATTCTCCTCGGTACATCTCGGGCCCGCTCGTGGTCCATTATTGCCTGATGTAAGACAATGACGGCAAATAAAATAAAATATTAAACCTTTATTTATTGCTTCGTCGAATATCGGGTGGACTTTATTTACTAGATGTATTTGTGGATCGTTCTCATCGGATCAAGACTTAAAGACCATTTTATTAACGTTTAGTGAGATTGAGAATATATGGTTGTGACTACTTACTTGAACTATATTTAATTTAAATAACACAAATCACATAATCTCAATCACAATCACAAAAATCACGCACCCTAACTACTTACTCATAGTTATTAATATAAAATTGACTTGCAACTATTAATGCATAATAATGCATTAATAGTTAAAGTTACGTGCACAACAACTGTAATAGTAGTAAATAAAAAAAAATATTTTATTTAAAGAAACTATTTTATATATACCATTAGATTTTGCTGCATATCGGAGAGCATCCTCGAAAGTGGCGGAATATGACCTAATCCCCCTCGCATTGATGGGAGGCCCGTGCCCAACAGTGAGACATTAAAAAGGGCTGGTATTATTATTATTTAAAATGTAAAGGATAACATAGTGTGGGAACCTAATGCTTTGAACCTAACTATTTTCGAAAGCCGGCGAAGTCCAGTAACCCGCACTGAACGGCGAACTATGGTCTGAATTACCTTCGCTTTGAGGCGGAGGCCAGTTGAACAATTGACAGGGGCTAATTATTTACAATATAATCACAGAGCATTTTTCAAAAGAATTGTGCTCATTGTAAATATATATTGAACCATTCTATAAATGTGGGGGTAGTAAATATTTTATTCAATTTTGTAGCGTCAGCGCAGTGCGCACAGCGCGTCCGATTGTACGAAGGCAGGTTGGTACGAATGGAGCCGGACACAATAAAGCTCGTGTAATTGGTGCATTGTGGGCGGCCGCGGGCTAGCATCGTTAGCCTTTCTTCCCTGGCCGCGGGTCCGTACCGACCGCGCGCTGCTAATTAACTATGAAATTAATTGACGCGGCAAAGTTTCCGAGTGAAACTTGAATTAATTGGCACGTCCGACTTCAGCCTAATTAGGCGCCCGAGGCTTTTCAGTATCGCGCTCGTTGAAGCACTGAAAACACACAAAAGGGTTGTGTATAGTCCGGATGCGCGCGCCGAGGTATTCTCTCTCAAATCAAAATATGTAAGCGGAGACCGTTAATTGCGTGCGCTCAATGTATGCACCTACCATTTTTAATGTTTGAGTAGTTATTTTTATGTAGATTGATGTAGATAGATCCCTAATTTTGCTGTTTAACATTAAGATATCAAGCATACATAGCCTATTGATTAGAGGAACCTCCTCGCACAGGCTTTGGCTTAGTGGAGGAGCTAACGGTTAAAAAATATATTTTACAACTTTTTAAAAAGATTCTCTATAACACGAATGCAGACATTGTGAACAATGTTTCATTCGACTCCCTCAAATCAAACAACAATGGCTATTATTTAGTTCGCTTATTTCCCACTGTTGGCTTGACTATCATTATTTATTTGTAAGTGTACAATATAAACACAGGACGGCGAGGGCGAGGGCCGAGCGGGGGAAACCGTCCCGGGGCGAAGGAACCTCCATAATTAACATACATTATGAATTATCGAAAATTACCGAGTCGATAGCCCTAATTACACGTTTCCGAGCGCCGTCGTTGCTATACCCGACGAGTAATGAATAGCTTTGTGTTTTATTAATACGTGTTGCCGACCTTTATTAGATATCTTTGTTGGGATGAATCATATTTTATGATGTCCTATTACGTGTTAATTGGGTTTCGTGGGCGTGTTTTGTTTTATTTTTCGGTTCTAATTTCAAAATTCGAATTAATGGCCTCGTTTTAAATGGGGCGATTCAAAAATAAATGTAGACGGCCATGGTTTAATTTATATAATATCTTTTTTTTTTATTGTTTATCATCATTTGTATTTTTTTTAATTAATGTAATAGAATCGTAAATTGACATTAATATTTAAGTTATATACACGTAATAAAAAATGGAAACAGCATTAAGTAAAGTCATTGTAATGATCCATAATAAAGTAAATATTTCTTCGTATGAATTTTATTTACAAATATTACTTTTGCAAACATGTTCAAAGATGTTATCGATATAAATTTTATTTCCGCATGGCTTTGCCTGTGGTATAAGAGGGCGGAATAAGCTTCTTGAAGGTTTCAAGTCTGCCGCACAAACTGAATGATCAGAGATGTTACAGCACGAATCAGCGCGGTGGGAACGGTATTAGAAACGCGATCACAACAAATACCTGAATTAATAGTATTTATTCTCCCCATGTCGTATGCGTGGAAAAATTATAACATATAAAAATATACACCTACATTTTTTAAACATCAACATATTATTCAAATCCAGATACCTACGTTTTATTCGCTTACATGCCGAGAAATTATAAAGCTTACACACTGATATTAGGAGCAAATGAACCTAGCTCTAGTATGCAGATGCTTGCAGATGCAGATGCAGAAAATCAAAATTCAATCGTCTAATATGTAGAAATAATAGTGCATTTCATGTTATCTTTCTTAATTATATTTTAAATCGGATTGTTCCGTTCATTAATCAATACTATAGGTAATAAAAAAACAAATGTAAGGCCATTACCACAAGTGGTAGACAAGACGCAGCGAGTGACCGCTAATGACCCGTCCGGCGCGATTGCAGAATCGCCTCGTTATCGCCACGAGGGCCCATTGTCGCGCTAAAGAGTGCTCCGAGATGTCCGGGTGCCGTCTTACGTGACCGTGACGTCACCGACATTTCAACTTTTTTTAAGATGTATTTTTTTTGTGATTCGATGACAAGCTTACGTCAAATGAACGATTGAACGAACTTTATTGAAGAACACAGTGCAGAATTCTATTTTTGAATATTACAGTTTCTGACCGTAAAACGCGGGCCATTTTTTTTAAAAGAACTTGCCGAAAAGCCGTTCATTTTATATTAATTTCGTTTTACCAATCATAATTACATAAAACCTTAATACTCGATTAGTGTTCCCATGTCTGTCATTCGTTAGTATAGCTCGCGCTAAAGATTGCAATAATTTGTGTCCTTGATTGCTTTTCTTTCGAACTTGTTAACTTCGCTTCGAACTAATAGGCTGCCATCAGATGGCCGATTTTCTTCATATTACCGGGGCGCCGGGAATGGAAAATATAGTATTTAACCGTTAATAACAAAACTCTTGCATGGGACTTAATTTCATTTGAAATTGCTGTAGTTAAGCTAATTTCAAATACTAACTTTTTATTGGTGTTGGATAATTATTAAAAAAGAATGGACACCAAGTATGTTCAAAACGTGTATTTCTTTAACGAATTTAAATAAATATAAAATACGAATCCTTGCATATCATTGTTTTTGTACTGTATGTGAGTTGTGGAGATTCAAGGTGTACTAAGTTTGTCTATTCTTTAAAGGTCATAGCAGTGACCTAGATAGTGAATGTAGAGCTCAATTTGAAAGTGCCTGCAAAGGATTTCACTGCAGGCACTTTCAAATTGAGCGACGTTTCTAATTTCAAACATGGAACTAACATTTCGAACTGGTCGCACATTCTAAACATGTCGCTATAAAAATATCGATACATAAATATTTGCATGAACGCATAAATTAAAAAACTAAATTACTTATAATGAAGATAAAGAAAAAAACGTAAGTATAAGTTACGTAGGCAATATACGTCATACATAAAAAAAACAATATTAGTCTTCAATTTACTTAATTAGGTAGATACTTAATAACAATAAAAATGTCACAGGACGAACACACCAACTGTACGGCCCTACACTAAGCAACTCGTGTATTATGGGTACCGTACAATGGACTGAGTACTGAGACTGATTACCCAGCATATAATACTTATATAGATATTAAACATCCATGACTCGGGTACAAATATTCGTGTTCATCACACAAATTCTGTCCCTACCAGGATTCGAACCTTCTTCTTTCTTCGGGACCCTTGGCACAGAAAGCAGGTTCAATACCAACTTTGCTAATCAGGGTCGCCCTTACTTAGTCAGAGTGAAGTTACTTGAGAATTCTCCCCAAATTTATTGACGTTTTAAAACTTTATCAAACGTCATATAGTACTGCACAAAGCCAACTTGTGTGCGCAGTACTATGTGATGTTTGATAAAGTTATAAAACGTCTATAAATTTGGGAGTTAGTCTTTTCGTAGTCGTTTTATGTTTGGCAATCTCAGCATCCCATTATGTACGAAATTTCGTATTTATGGAATCACACCAATCTCATTTGAATTTCTCTTATCGACATGCTGCAAGTCCCAACATTTGACGCAGGCTCGCACATTTCCCGGCACAAACGCACGCTAAATAACATTAAAACACATTGACAACGCGGCAATTTGTTAGCCGTAACAATAATAACACAACAATCCTACAACAATAAGCCATTAGAAGTTGTAGAAATTTTCCGGTTATTTCCGATTCACACCGATTGTTACGGCCGAGACGGCCATTCGAAGGGCCATAACTCGGCCCGCGAGCCGCTTCGAGTGGGGTCTATGGCCAGCGACCACGGAATCGTGTATTTATGGTATATTTGTGGCGCATTTACGGCCTATATAATGCAAGAGATTTATTGGGTGCGGCGTAATTAGCATGCGTTTAGATTTATAATCTGTGGCATGTAAAGTCAGCTTGTCAGCTTTTTTTATACTATATTCAGCGCTAATGAGCCGTTTGTGCTTGTAAATTTAATGACGTACTTAGTTCGATATATTCAGTGTTATTTATAGAAAGTTTTTATGCTATATTGATCTTGATTGTGATTAATAAAATTAAATGCTTTTTTATGTTATGCTGGACATCGCTAAGTAAAATCGATGTTTATCTGTCATAAGTTAGTATAAATCAGTTGGCGCGGGCGAATGCGCGCCGGCGCCGCTGGCGAGCGTAAATCACGCGCAACCGCTTATTAAGTTGTTAGGGGCGGCGTGTCTGAGGGCCACGCGTGCCCGCTCTCGCGCACTCTGTCCACGCCCTTATGTTTGCGCTAACTATGTACCTTGTATCCTTGGTTTGTACTCTTGTCCCTATTTTTTATTGTAGACAGATCTCTTGTGCATACGAAAATCTTAAACTATTTCTGCTACACAAATTTACGGCCTATGTATTTGGTTATGTAAATTTGGTCACGCTACAGATTTACCCTCAAATTTATAGAAAGTTATAATGGATTTTTTGACATTTCTTGTATAGGAAGACTGTCAAAAGTGACAATTTAGATGCTATTGCAATTTAACTGTGATCAAATTGTGTAGCAGACTCGGGGCTACAGTAACCGGTGCAAATAGAAAATAGAACCGGCTGAAGCGCACTCTGCGCTTGCTTAAAATCCTGTTGCAGGTGGAAAGGATACAACAACGAACACCGTAGGTATACTTACTAATCATTCATAATAAAAAAATCAAATCGGATCATCCGCTGAAAAAAAAAGTGTGGACAAACATAAAAAAATGCGGGTCGAATTTAGAACCTCACGTGTTTCGTCGGTTAAAAATAAATAGAAAGTCAAAATTATGAATTTCCAACCGACACAAACATTCACTTCTCCCGTTTCTACGAACCGCACAGATTATTCACACCTCTTTACAACTAAAAGACAATTTGTTAAGCACGCAATGGTTTGCCGCAAGTCAACCCTTGCCATTTCGACTCGTGGCTCCAGAGTCCACCATTGTGCAAGACCAATATCTGTGAAAGTTGCGCGCCTTTGTGTACGCACAGACAACAATGAGCCATTACGAATTAGCTATCGATTTAGCGAATGGTACCTTGGGCCCCGGCGCGGGCCCCGGCCGGGGGCCCCGCCCCACGCATAACCGCGCATCTCGACACTATGACGAATTCACGATATGCTATGACGGCTGATAAGTGACAACTGTAAATATAGTACTGTCATTACCATCCTGAACTGAGAGATAAAGAAAGAAGAAGAGAGAGTATCTCATTGCGGACTTAAAATATTTTACACGATTATTGTTAAACTTTATATGATGTAATGAGACGATAATATGTCATCAGTCAAAATACTTTTATATATAGTATCTACGTAATTGTGATTAATGGAATACAATTTTGTGTTAAACAGTACTTTCGATTAACAATATTTGCATGAGAGGAGAAACACATTTTAATGATTTCAACCCATAATAAGCTAATAGTGGGTTAAGATGATGAGAAAATACGGTAAAATTGATACAGTAAAAATACGGTATTAAGAAGTCTAATGGGGTACTTACGTGTTACTCTAAGTGGAGTAACGTAGAATTGGCATGTTATAAATGACTTAGAGCGTAACCTTCTGTGATTTACCGATCCAAATCACCCTCATTACGAAATATTTTCGTGAACATAACTTTTAACTACAGCCCATACATAAAATTACAGTGCACCTTTTAATAAAGTACCTGACAGTTCATTCAAAAATTCTATTAAGTTATGGTTTAGATTATAAATACCATAATGTTTATAATAATATAAAAGAAATACTATTTATTTATTTTACATTGGAACAGGTTGATTAAGTCTCAAGTGACAAGTCAAAACAAGATAGTTATATCACCCCTCTTTCGTGTCGTCGTTCAAAAGTGTACTCACAACGTGTTTAAGGTTAAAGTAAATACAGTGTGTTTTAAGAGGTCTATCGGTAGTTTGAAAAGCTATCATTTACAAAATAATAAATCAAACCCTAATTTTCGGTCTCAGATTATTCAATAAGCATGTGTAAATCGTCTGACAATATTCCTAATTAAAAACAAATTCCAATAATATATTTATTTTAACAATAAACGTTAACCCTCATTAACTCATTAAAATATTTTACACTATTTATGTTAGATCTCATATGAAACGTGACAGCATTGCGAGTCGTGCGTAGTATAGGGCGTAAGCACACAGAGCGGCCGGCCCGCGCGGGTTTGAGCGATATCGTCTGATAATACGGTTCCCCGTGAACCGCGACAGACGCGTGAGAAGCTGGCCTGTATCATTTCTCAGGAATGAATGTTTGTACACACGATTCCTATACTAGACCACTGACCACAGATCTGCGTGGATGGATGCTACAATTACAAATTGTTAGGCACATGAGAAGTAAGGAGTAAAGTATTATTTTTTTATTAATTTATCCATTGTACTAATCGGTCAAATGCTTGCCACAGAAACAATGATTGCAGCCTCATGTAGCGGTTGGTCCATATATACTTTTTAGGGTTCGGTACCGAAGTGGTAAAATCAGAATTATTATGGTGCGACTGCATAGTCGATAAATTAATAGTAATCAGTTTCACACACCTGTTTTTTTTTGTTTATACATTCCGGGTCACAAAATATTTTCAGTAAGTATGCCAGCGAATTTTAGTGAAAGCATCAATATATATATAAAAATATAAATACTTAATTTAAAAAAAAATATAGAAAATATATTCACAGAAGTTTTGACACCATATGTATGCTTCACAAATAGCATTACAGTAGGTATAAATAAACTAATTTTAATTAGGACTTAAACTTGACGTTAGCCCTTTCTTTACACGTATTCCCACTCAAACGTTAATCGCTTAGAAGGCGCGGGTGATGACGTCACATCACCGTAATAAGCTTCATTACTTGATTACAACGCCGCATCATTACCCGCACACAAGCGCTGTGACGTCATTAGCCGGGGTTTTTTCGCAATTTGTCGGGAAACATTAATTAAAACACTCCCTCGGCATTTGAGACAGTAATCAGGCGGAGGATCGCGTAATAAATACCCGTCTCACAGCGAACGCAAATAGCACGTATCATTGTTTAATTATATTTTCTTAATTGAAAATGTGCACATACTACTTGTAAAATTGTTAATAAATTCTGAATTTTATTAGGAAGTGGTGAGTAAAGGTGCATACTCACATAATTTTTATATCATAAATATTTTATTGAGCGAAAATTGATTTGAATATCGGACGGTTATAACTGATTTACGTGGAACCATTACCGCTCGGGGATAGTCTGTTTGCGTGTGCGCTATAAAACGTTGGGTGGGCTGTAGACCATGTAAGAACAATTTTCCATACCTGAATTTTAATAAAGCAAAAAGTTTGTTTGTAGTAATATTTGTTTCTCGGCTCATTTCGGCGCTCACGTAGCGGGCGCGGGGCGGGGCGGGGCGGGCAGCGCGCGGTGTGCCGCTTGCTTTGCACGTCGTCATTTCCTTCCTCGAAAGTAATTCAAATGGAATCGTGTGCACCGTTATTAAATATTTCATAACTTACCTCGCCCCCCGCCCGGCTGTGTCTCACGACACCCCCTCCCCCTCATCACTCCCTCGGCGACCGCATATTAAAGTCATAAAAAAGGGTTGTTTGATCTATCCCCTAGAACAATTTACATATCTCGGCTCAGGCCGCCGCTAAATTATTTAATTAAGAGAGGCATAAGTTTTTATTATTTTAATATGTCGGGTATAAAATTGTGTTAATGGAACAATGCCGCCATTGTGGACTGAATTTTAACCCCCGAAAGCGGGGAGATTACGAGCATCGACGTAAATATACGAAACACTGAAAGTGTTCTAATTTAGTTTCTCAAATAATTAATGGTTTGTGTAATTAAATAGATTTAACGATAATCTTTCTTGATCTCTCCATTTATCTCTTAACGTTAGCTCGAAGTCGTATTAGAATTAATAATGTTTTAGAGTGTAGAGCGGTATAAAAAGTTGACGTAATAAGCAGAGCGTATTTCCTAGGTTTAAGTGGACAATAATTTCAGGGTACTTAAAATTAGTACCACCCTAGTGACCAGTACTTGTGCAATAAAAGGTACAATAAAAAGGCAACATTGCCTCGCGAGGTATGCTAAGCAGGTCGGTACCGAAAACTGCGCTGGGTGCCCGATTACTCGCGTCCTACGACATTGCGCGAATGCGACAACCTGTATGTTGTGATACTAACGTATTGTCCGTTCGAATAAAATATGTGCGACAATTTATTTTTATTTTCGTTCGTACATTTCATGCGTTTACTAGACCGACGGTAATGAAAATTTCCGAGATTTTGTCGTAAACAAATTTGAAATTGGATTGCATCGGCAATAGTGGACGGGAGGACTAAGAAGAATTATGTTTTATAAATATAGTGATTAAATACTTCATAACAATCTGTAAAAAAATTAGAGGGAATTTGACAAAGGTATCCCTTCGAATTATACGAGCGTGATGCCATTTTTTCTGATGTTAAAGTAAGTAAAGTAAAGTTTATTTCAGTTTAGGTATTTCACATGGCAGTAAAGTTGCGGATCCAAACTAGGCGGAAGCCTGCATCTTGGAAACCTTATTTGTTTGCTTAATCTACGTTAGCTTATATATTTATTATTAGTCACATTATTATATTCTTATTTCTAGGACAATCTAATAGTACGGATTCACGACACGCAAACGAAGTCGGGCGGCATTTCAATAGTTTTCAATCGCACTCGTTTTGAGCGTATCGCACATACATCCAGAGTCCGACGTCGGGCGGTCTCTGACTACCCCAGGTTAATGAGAGCATTTTTATGTACTCCCGCAGTGAGGAATGCAAATTCGGTGGCGGCTACCGGCGCGTTACAAACGCCATTGTTTTAATACTGTCGCCTAACACCACCCTTGGACCTTTATGCTTATAAATACGAGCGCAAACCCCGCCCGCCCAAATAGCGACACTTCACTAATCCACTTGCTTTTATTTTGCACGATATGTGCTTACATAAATAGGTTTTAACGGTTTAAAAAGAATTATTTCGTTCTTTCGTTTATTTAATTAAAACAGTCCACATTCCAGTTAGTAAGCTTTGCGCATGGGTTAAACAATCATGAAAAAAAAACCTCACCGTTCTACTTACAAGTGCAAACCAGTTTAGCTGTAATTTATAATGCCTATCTACTTTATCATTCGCTGTGCAGTTTAATAAATTGCTCGCATTAATATATGGCCATGAAATCGGCATTATACTACAAACTGTTGCTGGTTGAGAAAATTTAATCTGTGGCAGGTTACAAAATTAAACAAACTAAAATAGGTGAAAAATCATGGGAGTGAGTTTGATTGAGTTTAGAATAAATTTTGGTCACACTACTAAAAAAATGTCTTCTGAAAAGATCAGAAAAAATCTGAATACTTGTTTCAAGGGATATACTTGCTTCAAGTATTTTAGTTTTTCCGTTATGGGTATTGCGTATAGCTAAGGTCATTTACTAGCAAGCGTAGTCCCCGCTCTTACGTTTGCTTAATTTCTTCATTATCTTTGATTGCTGATTATCTTTTATTTGATCAGTGACACGACGGTAGACATTATCATTTTCAGCGCCTGGCTGACAATGAAATGACCGCGCATAATGAAAATTGAAATAATTCACTTCACGGTAAATACATGTGATTGAAATAAAAATGGATAGAGCACACAGAAGTGGCGAAGTTTGCGCTTTCACGCAAATTATTTTATTGTAATCAATCAGTAGATTGCGCGACGCTGGGCGCGCGCCGTGCCGCGCCGCCGGCGACACAAGCCGACCAAATTGCGAATCCACCGAACGAACCATGTTTTCATTTCAATATTTTTTTCTCAACAACGAAATTTGTAAATGGGAACGTGCAATTTATTTCATTCACTCGCGAGTGATTGCGTATGATGTGATTGTTGACTGCATTTTAATAAATATTTTTCAATTTGTTCAGTACAATGGTGTTGCAAAGTTTATGTAGACGATTTATTATATAAAATGAGCCTCAATCCATTGTTTATTTAACATTTCTTAATCAGCTACATCTAAAAAATCTATATGAATAAAAATTAAATGCTGTTCATTGGTTACCGCATCACTTAAGAACGGCTGGACCGATATGGCCTTTTTTAAATGGTCGTAATAGTCCGAATAAGAATTTTTTAGGGAAAAAAATCAAAAAGTAGGACTGGGATTTCGCAAATTCGGGACAAGTAACGTCTGTCGGATCATCTAGTTAAATATTATATATGTTCAACGGTTTATCTCAAACTGTCTAAAATATTTCACACTCAAAATATAAACATGATAGTCTAACTTTTTCCATGCGGCTATAGTGGAGTTGTGAAGTGCCTGGGGGCAGGCAGGTTCAATTACGAGACGCGCTGCGCAGCCGATAATTGGCAGCAGAGCCGCGACAAAGCGCCCACAATGGGCCCTGATTAATTTCCGAACTACACCCGAATTCTAACTAGCAAACACGCGACGAACGCTCCGTGAAAACGGTTCGACAAAATTACTTGGTCGATGTTTCAGTAGCTGCATACTGCATCAGCCTATTGTCTCGCCAACGAACGTGTTTCCATGGGTTTTTGTTCCGTGACTTTGTTGACGTCTGGCGCTTGGCAGACGCAATATCATTTTGTATGTACAACCATCAACGTCGCTATTACTTAGGCTTTACCTCGTCTATTGGACGGCTTATTTAGAAGGATGCGTACAGTTATGAATAAATATTATGTGTAACTGCCTGGTTTATTATAAACGTTGGAATCACATTCTTTTCGAAAACTGGACGTCACAGTTTTCCATAGTTATCATACCATTTAAAGGAGCGGACGGAGGAAATATCTGTACTTACAAATTATATGTTAATCATGCACTGTACTCAGCATTCATATATCTTATCGTGTGCAACGTAACTTAGATTCTAAGGAGGGCAGATAACGAACAAAGGCTCGGTTTCACTACATCATGTTAATTGAATATCAACTATCAGATGGTGGTGAGCGCGGTGGTCGCCTACCGCTCAGGAAATTAAACGTCATTCGGCCACTTTCTTCGCGTCAACAATGCGATGTTGTTAATGATGGCAGCTGTTTAATGTATTGACAATTCATTAGCCGCCTACTGACTGACTGAGCGGCCACGCAGATGCTGCCTTTACGCGTCGCTTAGCCAACTCTCGGCTCCTCCGATACAAACGCCTGCGCTGTCATCTGTAATTCTCGTCGCTGTCAGCCTGACTGTTGGTCAAAATTCTCGTGGACTGATAAAAAAAAAATGCTCGGATAAAAATTGAGGCGATCGCGCGTGTTGATGTTGTGATGAACACGAATGTTTATTTATACTCGAGTATGGATTTAATATCTATATATGTATTATATACTGAGTCGCACTCAGTCCATTGTACGGTACCCATAATACAAGAGTTGCTTAGTGTGGGACCGTAAAGTTATTGTGTTTGTCTGGCGACGTTATTATTATTAAAAACAGTTACATTTTTACGTGCCCAGCGCTGGGACTTTAAATGGTATAATTTTGTTTTTGGTATAAGTCTGAACCTACGGTACCTAACCCGTCGCGGTGTATTTGCATCAGCCCACGTAGGCTTTGAATCTGTCATCAGGAAATTACACTGCACCCACTATAGTAAGGCAATGCCCGCTCTATTTCTGAATAATCTTGCTTGCTATAGTGCGTTCATAAGTCCATCTAATAAGACTCGAGTGTTGTGTCTATAAATTCAATCTTTTTGGAAATAAATAATCACAAACACATTTTTGTCTGTCTGCTTGTGCGCTCATCACGGGAAAACTACTAAACGGATTATACTAAAACTTGGCATAGTGGTGTGTTTTGTTCCTGAAAATACATGGTTTTCCGAGGGATAGCCAAAAAACTGTAATTATCATTAAATGATCTTAGCATGAAAATATATCTCCTTGTAACATGAACAACGGAGGACTAACTGAAGTACCTAATAAAATATTTTTACATACAATTGTTTCGTTTATTTGAGTTAATTTTTTAAATATCTTGTACATGTTCTTTAATTGATTTCATCATGAAAGAACATTCAAAACCATTAAATAGAGTGGTCGTGTTCTGAATGACGCGAGGACGGCGATGCATAGCAGGCCGGCACTGATGTCCAAGCGTTTAATTTCCTGCCGACGCCGCCAGATGATTGTGCAAGTCGGCCGTCGTTGGGAAGAACTGACCACGGTAATGGGCTAACAGCTCTGCTGGTACCGTAGTTATTAATTGCATTAAATGATAGCTGTAAAGTTTATGTGTAGGAAACACCAAAAACACAAATATATAAGGAGTAAAAATAATTCCCTGCTTTCTGTGCCGAGGGTCCCGGGTTCGAATCCTGGTAGGGACATACTTTGTGTGATGAGCACGAATGTTTGTATCCGAGTCATGGATGTTTGATATCTATATAAGTGCTATATACTGGGTTCTTCCAGTCCATTGATACAAGCGTTGGTTAGTGTGGGACCGTATAGTTGGTGTGTTCGTCTGGCGATATTTATTTAATTGTGTAAAAAAAATAACAGGGCCAACAATTCGTTACAACGGGCTCTTATATTTATTCGTAGGTAGCTTATAAACATACGTTACATTCCCAAAGAAATAAATCTAATTATTAGATATAAAACGAAATACACCCTGTACAGAGCGCACGGCAAAACGCAACAGGGTGGTCTTGTTTCAACTAAAACTAAAAATCATTTACACAATTATTTTATACATCAACGTGATCCATGTAACTTACCGATTGGTCTGTTAAAATATTTAACACCATTTTTGTACATGAAATAAAACATCCAAAAAAGTATACAAAATATACCTAGGAATTATTAACTAATATTTGGGGTCAGTGCCAGATAAAATCTTCACACATAGCTACTTAGTGCGGAGTGCTAACATTAGATTTGGATTGGACTTGGATTGGCACCGACGCCAAATAATAGAAAAATATTTCTAGCTTCTCAGTGCTTGTAATTTGTAAATTAAGTAGTAAAGTAAAGTAGTAGTAGGCTTTTTTAACATAATACCTTTTTTTATTTTCTAGACACGTGACGAGTACTACTACGAGCAGATATGTATTTAATCCTGTAATTTGCAACACGCTTTTACGAATGCAGAACTATATCAACTGTGGAAAAAATATATTGAAATTAGTAATTAAATATCCTGAAATAGTGTAGCGTGCGTGGTATCTAGGCGCATCTAACGCGTGCTGGCGCGGCGTGCAGCGTGCACCGCGCGACGTGCCGGCGTGCGCGCTCGCCAATTAGACGCCGCGCCGCCCGCTAATGGTCCATTAACACTCGCCCTACAATGCGCGACCATCTTTCACCTACATCTGCCCTCCTGGTACTTGGCGATGCAGCTGATAAGCTAAAGAACACTTTTCTCCTGAAAAAAGCTTTTTAACACCATTGTTAATGCAAATAAAAATTGCCTGATTAGGACATACTCGAAAACTGATTACTAATAGATTTTATGTGGCCTTGAGGTATTTGCAATTTGAAGTAGGTATTATGATGACCGTCCTTCCACCAGGATACCATAAGTGGAGGTGTTAGTAAGACATTCCGGAATTCTAAATTAACGCTAGATAGAGCAACTTCGCTAGATCCCGAAAACAACTGAAAACGAGACTACTACTTAACACGAATTTATTTTAATTATTGTGAGCAACAAAAGAATGGTCGAAACACTGAAGTAGTAAAAAAAATAAAGGCACTTTTTAAAATTAAAGTTGTAAACAATTTGACATGACCTAGCAATGTTTCATGTTGGCCAGAATCTGTTGAATCATTTGATATTAAAGCAGTAAAAGAAACTACTTAAGTACCTCGGGGTCGAGTGTTCGAGCACGCGAGGAGCGATGCCCCGATCAACCGAACGTTCCGTGCTAATTAATTGGGTATTTTCACACGTCACCAGCTAGATCTCTCCAAATAGATCGGCGCGCGAGGTCCTTAATTAGCTATATCTGCGCGACCGATCTGCGCCCGCGCACTCCGCCACGCCAATTTGGCGCTAGAATCCGCTTCGGAATAGCCGAAGATAAGCCAACTAGAATGCTCAGTAATAACCTCATTATGAAATATACGGCCCTTTGCTGTTTGTTAGATAACACCACATTTCTCGTTTGTTTTACGTTGTGCTATCACTGCTAAGTTTACGGTCATTACTGTTACACGCTTTTGCGATTTATGTTTATGCTATTAAAAGCTGCTTGCCTATTTCATAAATACATTTTAGATACCACTGACTCCTAATGGTTTTATACTATGTAGTTTTAAACATGGATTAAAACGTTCCAATGTCGATTCATGACAATATACGGATACGGATACGGACACAACAATTTAGTACAAGTGTAGGAATAAAATAGATGTTGTTCGTGAAAGTTTTATAATTTGAGTGAAATAGAATATTCATTAGCACATATTTAAAATACTATGACATTTTAAATATGTGCCTTTATAGACTTACAACGGTAAGCTACAATAAACCGGTCATACCTTGACGATTACTTATGGAAAGTAACAGACATTTATTATGACTCATTGCAGCCTCAATTCATTTAAAAACTTTCGTAACATTAAAATAATTGCCTCGGCAACCGCGCGCGACTCTGTTCGCGGCGGATCGTATGTCGATTGTGATTAGAGCGACTGCGGGCGGCGGCTGATCGCACGTGTTCGGGGCCCATTCTCCTCTTGCCACAGATTGACGGCCGTCAGAAAACAATTACCTTTTTGTAGGCGAAGCGATACACCGCTAATTACAATAAGTGACCATTGACTTTTTTAATTACGCCGCCCATTGACGCGTCCATCATCGCCGCTAATAGTTGCCAGTCAGTGCATTTAATAACGCCCGCCGACAAGAATGTTCCTATGTTCCGCTCTCGCGGAATTTCTATTATGAACTCCGGCTTCTTTTTATAGACATCGAAACCTCTGAAACACATGGACAATTTCATTTAAGCATGCTTACAAATTGATGATTAAACATTGTATACCTACCGGCGATGATGGTAGTAACAAAAACGTTAACAACTATTAAAAGCGAAATTTAATTCCTCGAGCGAAGAAAATGTTTATGCAGTACGAATGGGCCGTGTAACCTGTTTTGTGTGGGGCAAGTGTACGCGTCGCATTCCTTTCACGAGTGCGAGAGATGCGCGGCCTACATGAGCTTGGTATCGCACGGGCCGAGCGAGCCCGCTGCCCGGCCGGAGCGGCAGCAGCCAGCCGGGCAGGCGGCAGGGAGCAGCGAGGCGGGCAGCAGCGGCGGCGGGCGGGACCCGCCTGCATCGCCCGCCCGGTGAGAGACCAATGTTCTCGGCCTCTAATTACATTTTATACGATATCGCCATTTAATTAGCAACATGTTTCCCATTCCGAAACATTAATTAATATTTTCATCAGAGTTCTCCGCATTTAACTGTGCTTTTATTGCTCTTGAGATTTTAATAAAGATTCTCGACCACCCTCGTTCGAGTGTGATTGTTTTAAAAATCTTATTATGATTTTTTTATTGCCGTGTCGTCGAAAGCGATTTATTTCATTGTCGACGGCTTTCCGATCGAGCGCCTTAAATGAGTTCTTTTAAGTAAATGGAACGATCGCAAGTTTTTGTTGTGGTTCAGAAACGGTGACAACTTGTTGACATTACATCGACGCACGAACATATTCGTCATTTTTTGTTGCAATAAAAATATCAACACGAGTGTTTCTTGACAGCTACACATGAAGTTAGCATCTCGATAAGTAGACATCGACGAGTGAATTCGACGGATAAGGGGTACAATTAATTCAAGTGCGGTCGAGTAATTGTAGCAGCAGATTAATAACCGATCCACGTACTTGCCGACAAATTGCGGCAGCTGTCGGGTAATGACGCCGCCTGCGCCTGCGCCGCTGACATCTCTGTCGCTGCCGCGGCCCACTGACAACTCAATGTTAATGTTACTTAGTTATTCAGGATCACCCTGTTGTGTATGCTAGACTTAAGTAATTTCGACTTATTTGCATAATATTAATCAATAAAATTCCCATTATTTTGCAACGTTTAATGTCCGAGAGCGTGAGAACGGCCCTCGGAGGGAACTAATTACACCGAATGTGGCTTGGGTCTTCGGTTAATTAGAGACGGAGAGGTTCAACCCTCTTAATTAATACTTGTGCCTAGAAGGCCCTCATGCTTACCGCGGCTGTTTTGTTTGAATTGTTAATTCGTGATAAAACATAAATGGGTATTGTGTTAACATTATAATTAAATGTTAAAAAAACATTAGCAGAACTTTCCACTCTACCCTTAAACCCTCATTATACAGTGAATTTTCGGATCATTTGTTGTTACCTATATTTAGGTAGTAATTCCATATACCTGTAGCAAAGCCCTATGTACAAAAATAATAACTTTTTTTTTTAAACCCTTGGTCCTTTCTGGAAGTACTGTCACGCCTCCAGATTCATAAGAATTCATCGACAATACACTATATATTCCTTTGGCGGAGGACCGACAAGTATAAATTGAGATATTGTAAAAGGCGAGTATCCGATGAGTGGGTGGATCGAGGCATTCCAGTTAGATCACCGATTAGAATACGACCAATAGTATTCCACTCGGAGCACCCGACGGGTGTAATATTAAAAATTAAAAATATTTTTGTTCTATTCCACTTAGCGCACCAACGGTCATGATGTATATAGAAAGGGATATTACCGAATAAAAATCCCTACATGTATTATGACCCTTGGTGCGCTAAGTGGCATAGAATAAAAATATTATTATTTTTTATTGTAAGCGCGCCCGCCGGATGCTCGAAGTGGAATATTATTGGTGATATTCAAATGGATGCTCTAACTGGAATGCCACGGTGGATGCGTAGGAGTGCCGATATATTGGGGGAACGCAATACATTTCTGTTACAAAACCCACTTTTATTTATGTTATATCTTTATTTGTATAAATTGAGACATCTTTTACATATTGTTATATTTATTTTACATTTTTTAGGATATCTATGGATAGATTAATTTAACTGCTCGGCTCGACCTAAAACTAGGACGTAGGCTAGTTTGACTTTTTGCATTTTATTTAAAAAATGATTAAGGTATTAATTAAGTTTAGATTTTTTCATGATATCCTTACTACACTATTAACTAATGAAAGTATATTCATATTGTTTAAGTATCTATATGATATTGAACATAAAATGTTAAAATTATAAATTGATCGATCTTACAATTATGTACTGTATCGCTATTTTGATATTGTCTCTATTAAATTTGTAACCGCTAAACTTTTTTATTTTTTCCAGGAAAGTAGCTTTACAGTTTTGTACAAGGTATGATATTTATTTTCCCATTCTTTAAGTTAAATTAGTTTTGTCTGGTATTTCTTAAGTATCTAATATCATTTAAATTAATAATTTATTGTAAGTATATTTTAACTTAACATTAAAATGATAGTCTATAAAATATTTTATTATTAAAATTGCAAGCTTTATATCGATGCAACGATCGCCGATTAGATTTAAATTGATAGCAGTAATGAATACACATCGCGAGAATTTCTAGAATATAAACCTACCATATTTAATGGTCCATCATTATTTGGTAATAAGCTGTAATTTATGAGCATTCAATAATTATTATTCTTATGTAACTTGAAACGTTGAGCGATAATTATGTGGTGTAATGTTTTAATAGCAAACAATTATTTAAGTATTTAAAACATTAAAATGAAGATCTTTTATACCATTCGCTACTTCCATAAAAAATATGATATCCAATTGTGCCTATGTTTATTAACTCTGGTACAGAATAATTACTATACAATTACTCAGCTTGAATCTTGCATTTATAAAGTGAGTTCACATTTAACGAATTTGTATTTTTCATCTCTGCTATATCTCCTGATCTCGTTCCCAATCACCCTAACGCACAAATAAGAATGTAATAGAATCTTAAATATATAAAGCGAATTTACGACGTGTCAGTGTAAAGTCGTAAATGTGAAATTGTTCTCAGCCGCGGATAATGGCGTATTTAATGTACCTGTGACTGTGCGTTTCGTATAACCTAACCGTTGTGTCTTATGTACGCGTCGGCCGGCGACACGGCTCTTCGATTAACATAAAATCGAGGCGAACACTCGCGACCCTGCGTGGGCGCGTGCTCTTGCGCATCCTTCGCCGCAGACGCCCCATCCTTCCATACGTACCATAATGTTTCTGCAAAACAAACTAATATTGCAAATACAATCACCCCGTTACCGCACCACTGTAATCATAAAAATAGTTTATTACCACTAAACCACATTTAGTCAGTTAGTCATCTTTGAACCGAGCGATGTTGCAACTAGGTTGGTCGAAAAATAATTAGCAGTTAGTCGACCTCGCGGCAGGCGCGGCGGTGAAGGAAAACCACACGGGCCGACCGACGACATTGACCCGAGGCGGCGCGGGAGCGCAGCCTTCCAAGATTCAACCACTTTTTGTTGGTAAAATATTATCATTTACAAGCATGCAATCGAGTAGAAAAACAAATTCAAATGTCGAACACACACCTCTAAGTTTCAACTGACCGCCACGTATTCTGTTCATTACAATTTACTGTATCAATAATTCATATCCAATCAGCTGATTACCGCAGGATTTATTATGTCGTGCACGATATGTTAATACGTTTTCAATTAATTTACTTACTCATTTAAAACGCGGTTTACAATGCAATGCGGTGGAGACTGTCATGTTTGATGGCGAGTGCCGATGCGACGCACTGATAACATTCCGGTTCAGGTATCGAACACGAAATTCTTGGCGTGGTCAAAGCTGGGCCTGGCCGGCCGCCGCGTCGCGGCGGGTACACAACGATTCGATCTAAACGTATGTTTGAATGCTTGGAATCCACTGACGATTGATGGAAGCGCGCGGTCCATCGCTTTCTATGTGCAAATCTAGTCTTTAGGACAGGCCGTGGCGAGCAATGTTCGGAATACCATTCGATGAGAGGTCGTCATCGGCCGATTGGATCGTGATGGAGAATTCGTGGGGCGGCTGCCGGTGGAATGCGAGCAGTAATTGATTTGTCCTGTGTAATCGACGGCGAACGGGATTGACAGGAACACGGAGACGTCACGCTAGTCGTCGGATGGTGAAGATAGCGCGCACGCAACACAACTCGCCACTACTTGTGTTATCGATGGTTCATTATTTGAATATTATCATCATTTTGGTAATGGCCGGCCATTTAATCTTGTAACGGGACATACAATGAATTGTGAATTAAAGCTGCAATGACAAATTGCGACCTTCAGCAGTAACTCGACAAAATCAAATTAACAAAGTGATAGCGATAAACGCTAAGCGACTTTCGCTGAACATCGTCGACATTCTTAGCTCCGCCGTCGTCGGCTGTCTACGATAAAACATGGGAGTCCGTCGCGAACGATTCGTCGCACGCGATCACAAACTGGTCCCGCAGTAAGAGCGCGAAGCCAAATAAAATTAATATTCATAGCCGTTGTATTTATTGGCTTTCAATTAGTATAATCTTAATGGAGCATTAACATACGCGCGGGCAACGCGACGGAGCATTACCATTGCCGCCAACGGGTTGCCAGCGCTCTATGATTGTACGCACCTATTATTTCCAGATAGATATTTTTTTTCGGGATGATAGCATTATAGCCCTATAATACTATTAATCTATACTCTCGAATGCGTGCCAGTTGATTTAGTACGTGGCATTGAAGGCCAACTCACTCTACATTTCTGGTAGATCCTTAAGCGCAGTGCACAATCCTAGCAGTTAATGCTTCCAAATGACTGATTGCCTACTCACATCACTCATCCCTTTTGAATTATGTTAAACATAGGTACTGACACACCACATCTAATTACAGCGATCATTACTTGCAATGTCGCCTCTAACTGCCGCAGGCAAGACTAATAGGTGTCTTAAAAAGGCAACAAATGTTATGGGTTGTCCCAGTTAACCTCAGTCGTTTCGAAAAACTACTTAAATGGGCAACAGAGACGGCCTAAGCAGGCAACACTGGTCGCGGAAGGCTCGCAGCCGATGACCTCCGCCGACCGGTTCCCGCGGTTCCCTCCTCGCCTCCCACCACGCGCTCGGCACCCCCCTCACCCTCGCCCCCTCACGCGAGACGTTTCATTACGTTATTATTATATTAAATGCTATAATACACATTGTAGGCATTAGTCCGCCGAGACGTCGACCTAAGAAAGGGTAATGTATGGCCGGGTACCCTGTCCATTCGGTTTTATTTGAGTCCCGGGGATTAGCGTGGTGATCTTTATGGCCGTTTTGAATGGCGAATTGTTCCGTAGCGAGAGATTTTTTAGTCATTACGAGACGCCTTCTCGGTATTTTGGCGCGTATGAAAGTTTTGTGTTGTGTTCATCACGTCTTGGGCATGGGAAAATGTTGCCTCGTAAAGTAGGTAGGTTCCTTGCGGAATTTCCCGTTGAGTACTTTGAAATTATTCTTCGTACCGGTTTGGCACAGAGCATGTACTAAGAATTACGTTTATAAGTTATAGCCATAACACGCATGCACCTCTCACTGTTAAAAAATTTACAGGACCTTTGCATCGCGTAGTTATTCCTATAAGGATCAGACACATCAAAAACGCAATGCTCTATGTGACGGTTAAAACTACTGATAATTCATTTGTAATGTAACTAATATAACAAATATCTACTTTAAAATATGTAAGCAGGTATATTTCTAAAAATGTATGGTGTTGCTAATTAAATTCATATTTACTTTCTCAAATCCAATGAAAGTGCGACTAATTCATAATAAATGAAGTTTCATTTGAGATGCACACCTGTGCCCACATTCACTTCACACAAGGTCATATTTATTTAAATTGTATACACAACTTGGATACCACAAATGTTGTCTTGACATTACTCTACCGATACTCTGTTCTAGGTTTTTATTGTAATTCGATTTGGCACTTTGGCCCATGTATGAATTCGGGACCATAAAATTATTAAGCGAGAGAACTTTAATTCTTCATTCAACTTGGTTTTTTATGTATTGGCAAATACAATAACGACCCAGTTGTATGAAATTTAATAATGTGGTGCGTTGCGGGCTGGCTGGTTAACTTGTTACTAGTTTTTTTTTCTCCGTTATTGGACTCAATAAAATGAAGATCTTGTAAACATCCCGCCATTGCCTACATCGATGTCAACCGTTCCTTCCAGTAATTTATATTTCCCCTCACACATTCGACGACAACGTTGTCGCGTTGTATTTTTTATTATTCGGTCGTTATTTAATTTACATGCGTAGCAGTGAACTCTTATCTAAAATCTTAATTAATCTCATTATTAAGAATACAAATTATTTCCACGTAGCGTGTCACCAACGAGCGATCTAATTATAGAGTTGACCAGTTCTGTACCGGCGGGTACCTTTTAGAATAAGGCACGCCACGAAGTATCGAGTTACATCGTGCGGTGCACTTGATCATGCCGTTGTCCGCACTCTTTTATTTGTATGCTTTATGTTCATCCTTTATTTTTATTCGAAAAGCTTTGAACGACGACCGCACCGACCGCACCGCTTAGCGCTCGCCGCAGATCCGCCCGAACGAATTAGTAATACCACGTTCGCCACTAAACCGCATTTAAAATCAATATTCACTTTACAGTAACGTCTCCAACGCTAATTCATCGCTTTAGTAATCTCCAGAGGGAACCGCATAACGTTCAGTACGTACTCAATCCCGTATGTTATTACATATCCTTTTGAGCCGAGTCTAAGTCAATGTTTGAAACTTATTAGAGCAGTCGTTAAAGTGTAGAGTCGGGGGGCATAAATCCAGTTGGCACGTCAAAATATCAGTGGTAATAGAGCCGGCGGAGTGCGTGCGCCGGGGCCGTGCCCCGGCCGACCAATTTATTCGTCGGGACGACGTCAGATTTCGAGGGCCTCGTTACGACTAAGCCTCCAATTAGACTTATCCCTAATTAAGAGATGCCAATAAATTACCCTCCATCACGGGCTAACGAAGACGCGCCGCACTAATAACGCTAATTGATTTTGAGTAATGAGCTCGAGTTTTGATGGAGCTGATTGGGGCGGAGGGGGCATCGATCGCTGCTCCGCTGCCAATAGGTACGTGGATACATCCTCCGCTGCGTTTGTTTAGCGTTATTTACTGATAACGGTTTTTTTTTCAAATTCATTATTTTTTTATATAAATGATGTTTATCATAATTAAAATATTTGCGCTCGCGATTTAATTATCTACTTATTTCATTAATAAAAATAGAGAACTTTTACTTCAAAGTTTATTAGGTTATTTTGTAAAACTCCTGACCGCTTTAAGATTCGTAGCTTCGCTGTCGGACACTAGTGGTGGTCGTCCACCTTGCCCCATAATTATATACAATAAACAATCCTAAATAACTTCCCTGATCAATCATAAAAAGTCTTAATTTTGATGTGATCGTTTAGTTACAAATCGTAAACGTTATAATTGTTCCGAGCGTTGCCTTTTATGGTGTCTATGGGTAGGGTGGCCAGGTATTTAGCTTGGGATATTTTATACGATCCTTCATCCGACCTCGATATCAATTTGGTAAAAATATAAACAGTCAAGTATCGGGTTATCGATAAAGGAGTTATAGTGTTGTTGGCGCCCTACTTTAGAATTTTCAGGTATCCTGTGCGAATCCCACTTTCTGAAAGTGCCATTCGCATGAAAACCTACCGAAGTAATTTCGGTTTGGTTTTCCATTAGGTTCGACTGTTTAGTATGTATTTGATCAACTTGAACTTGAGCTATAGAAAACATAAATATATAGGTACTATATGAGAACAGTGAAAGTAGCATCTGTAAAAGATCCTGTAAGAATAACCTCCTAAGGTTGAATGTGATAATTAATGGATACAGACCGAGAAGAAGTCCCATGAATTGAAGAGATGGGATGGAAGATTTGAGTATGACAAAACGTGACGAATAGAAATAATGCAACATCCCCAGATAATGGGAAATACTGAGGAAGACGATAATGAGTAGAAAAAAAAATGTAAAGAAGTAAAAAAATTCTATTGACACTGATTTTTAAAATCTACCACTGGCAACACAACACTCGGTTGATGAAGTTGTATAGCCTGCGCGAGCGCAACGTGACTCGCGACTATCTCGAGATGGTATCGCGTGGGGCTGATACGCCCGCTATCACTATCTCATTATTCCTCACAATCCGATTAGCCGTGTACTCTAAGCTTTAATGCTTGTAATTTCGCTTAATAATAGGTGTGAGCTGTTTATCTTTGTTGGTTCTCGAATACTTCAAACCGATTTTGGTGCGCCTTTATCTGGTTGATCACTTGCGCCTCGCTTGGTGAGTGTCGGTATGTTAAGGTTTTCTGGTTTGTGTATGTCATTCGTGAGTATTTTATGAGAAGTACGTATTTTTGTTTACTTAATATAAGGTATGACAAAAATAGTGTAAAATGTTTAAACAGGTGAATCAGTTATATGGATCACGTTGATGTATAAAAAATATTGTGTAAATGTTTGATTTTTTAAACAAGGCGACACTTTAGCGTATATTGTGTCAGTTCAATTGACGTCATATAAGCTAACGTGGTAGATTAGTTTCCCCATTCCAAAATGGTTGTAGATAAGAAAAAAAATTGATACATACAACCTGTGCTATTAATATTGGATCTGGTAACACTAGATAAAAACTTTTCCCATTCGCCGATGTAAAATATATGTAAAACATAAAACGATATTAGTGAAATGCTTCGTAAAGTTCATAAGAGTACTTGACAATAACGGTACGGGTCATCAATATTTCGTGTCACGCTAACCGGACATTACCAATCTGTATTTTAAGTAGAAGCATACAAGGTTTATAATCTAATGTTGTTGGGTTCAAGGCACCGAGTGTCGCCGGGTGATGGGCGAGCGAAGCTACAATCTTTGACGTAAAATAATGAAGTTCTACCGGCACCACTTACAAAACCAATAGGTACTTGATATAATGAGCAGTGTTAGATAAGAGTAATGCGTTTAATTTGTATTGGTTAGTGGCTCGGCCGCGTAGTGGCGTGTGCGCAGCTCCTCGAGACGCAGAGAGAAACGCTTAATGCATTTTATTGGTTGTGAGTCTATAAAAAACAATAAGTAGATAATATAAAAATAAATACACAATAAACTGACGTCCTGATTAGCGCAATTGGTAGTGACCCTGCTTTCTGCGCCGAGGGTCTTCACATTCGTTAAATATTTGATTTAGTTAGACAAAGTAGGTAGATTTCAAGATTAGATTATTTTTTACTTTTTAGTTTTTTAAGTCATTTTTTTGTTCTGTTTGTCATGTTCAGAATGCCTTTAAGGTCCACGATGACTTAGCAGAATAAATCTCGATCCATGATTACCTAGATAATATATTCTTAAACTGTATAAACACGTACATAATTGGTCGCAGGTTTAATTAATCATAGTATAATTAGGGTGGTAACGAGAACATCGCATAAAACGAAGTTTCGCGCGGCGAGGTGAACCCGTTGTGATTAATTAGGAAGGTGGCTAATTAGCGCGTACAAGTCAACTCATTAGTAACCGTAATATAAGCCAGCTTGGATTTTTCCGAGAAAATCTCCGGTTAATTTTATCCGTACTATGCAAGAGTACAGAAGTATCTTATTCCGAAGCAGCAAATAGGGATTTATATCTCACGAGAAAGAGTATTGATAACCAAATTGATATGACGTCATATAAATTTTAATCCGATGTTTTTTTTTATATTTGTTTTGTATATTGCTTTCTTATATTTACGCGAATACTACACACTGAAATAAAACTAATTTTACAGACATCGTCGTCATTTTGACCTAATCTCGGTCATTTCAGTTAGGTCCTGCTATTAATCCCACGAGCCAAAAAAAAACAATAATAATCTGATTGCGGTATGATGTAGTTCAATTTATTTTTATATCCAATTAAGTTCTGTTTTTAATTGGACCAGATCATTCATTATACATACATTCACAAAAACCGTTGAGGTCATTAGACACGTCATTAATTAATTACTATTTTCCATTACTCAAGAGCCGAACCTTCTAATACCCAAGGTCGTTCGGGTTCCTAGTTAAAAAAACTTTTTGCATCATTACAAGGCCACGCGGAAATATTGCAAAAATAGCTTTAAATGAAAGAAATGTTAGGCTTCTTTGATTTAAAGTTAATTATATTCCTTGTACCTTGCTTTTATTTTTTTAACATTATGTCATTATTAATCCTGGATTTTGTTTATGCATCCTATTTTCAACATGATTATTATTTGGTAAAGGGTGAGAAATCATCGTGAAGCAACCTGCATGTCTGATACGACCTATTAATGTCGACCAAACTTCAGAAGGGCTACTGTGGTAGACGATTGCCTGAATTCCCCTCGCATTGAGAGGAGGCCCGTGTCCCGCAGTGAGGCCAGAGCTAAGATGATGTTACTTTATTCAATTTATTTAGGACACCATTCAACTTATTCATTAAAACGTAAACAATGTGTGTGTTTGACGTTTACGACTACAAAAAATGCTTGCCTTATCATATTAAATTGGATAAATCCATTACTACACTTACTTCACAAATAAAATGGGAACACTTATCAAGAATTCATGTAGTAACCTTAATCTTTTTGCCTACCAAACCAATCGTATTTCTTAATTATTATTAGATTTTATATGGGTCCAAATCACACTGCACCTTTTGTTAAGGACATATTCAAATGAGGCATTACTGTATATTTATTTATAAAAAATAAAGCAGCTTATAATTTATTATATGGCCATAGATCACTATTCCTACACAGAGCATCGGTTGGAATATTTCACTCAGTATGAAAGATTGGCGGCCGGAGTGCCCAGCGCAATGGGGTGGTTATAAAGTCGAGATTGCATACCTGGGCCACTCTAGGGTCGTTGCTCCGCATTTCATATCGATAATATCGCGAAATAATAATGAAGTTATAATAAAACAATTATAAATAGAGTAACAGACACATGGAGAATATTATGTTAATGTGTTGTGTAAACATCGATACAAAGGTATTCTATATGTCCCTGTTATAAATAAATTGATGTTATAATGTTTTAATTGCATAAACATATGTCATTAAAACACATGTCTCACCATGTTACAAAAAATGCAGTTCACACAATTTTGCTTGTAATGTTATAACACTAATAAACACAATACTGTAATGCCAATTGACATGCGGTACAATTTAAATTAACACAGTTAAACGGCGTTAGATTTGAATCGATTGGAATCAATTTAGCGTAGCTTTTTGCCCACTTATCGAGTATTGTTGAAACTGAGATACTTGCTTTGTGACGTTTCCCATCCCTACGGGTGCCCGGCGGGGGGTGTTCGATGATTGATGGCCGGCCGGCTGCAAGCCGCGTGCAAGTGAGCGAGATATACCGGCGAGTGGTCGGTCTCTCTGTCCCTCGCACAGCGGGCTGGCCTCGTAATTGAATGCCAATTACCTGGGCTGTAAATATGACACAAGCGCGTAATTGTAGGAGTGGAACGCGTGAGGGCTGAGACCGCAGTCTGAATGCTGCCTTTGAGATGAAATATTGAAATCACGTGAGCACGTTTGTCTCATTGTCCATCCAGCTACTCTCAGCATTTGATCAGACTGAGAAACAATTAATTGTTTTGTATTAACTTTTTGTTGAACTAACAAGTAAAAAGTAGTTAGTGTACTTCTAAAAAAAGTAACGGTAGTTTCACTTTGTAAAAGTATTGTGTCAGACAATATCCACATAGCGGTAGGTAGAACAGTTGACATTATACGACATTTGACACCATTCACGGTCCCGGCTCCACTCAAAAAATTACATTAACTTGACTGGTGTTAAATTTTTATTATTCAGCTTATGCACAAGGCGTTTCACCTTGCAACCTGTTTTTTTTTTTTATTCTTCCACATTGTTGTCTTCATAAGTCCTTTATGAATATAATATTATACAGGGTGTAAGTACAATAATTAACGTAAATAATTTCTATAATTTTATTATAGGTATTAAGTGTAACTTTTACCCAAAGTTTTCTTTATCGTGCCCCTTACACCTTGTATAAGGTGAAACAAAAATAGTGTAAAATATTTATAAAGGTCACATATTGATTTCTTATATTTACGCGAATACTACACATTGAAATAAAACTAATCTTAAGGATTTTATCGCGGTTTATTTTTTATTCTACGTTCCCGACGTTTCGGCTGCTTTGCAGCAACCATGGTCACGGGAGGACTGAGGTGGTTGACGTCCTGGTGTCATAGTTTGACGGGGGTACCCTCATATTTAGTTGTTACTTGCGGTCCGATCTACGCAGAAAGAGCTCACTGTGTCTTGAGGTCTTGCAATGGTACGCTTGGTTCTGGATTTTATTATGTTTACTACAGGGTCCCAAGCTGGTGGTAGCACCCAGCCATCTTCCCTATTGAAACGTAACGTAACGTTTCGGGAACGTAAAAATAAAAAGTCAACGCGATAGAATCCTTAAAAATAGTTTTATTTCAATTGCACCACTTTATAATGTTTATAAAGTGGTCCCATAAATAATTTAATAATACTAGATATGGGTATTATAATAAACCTATGGGCCTTAAAGCTGTCTGTTGGCTTGAACGTTCCAAGACTCTGTTCAAGACATAATTTGAGTCATATTCTCTCTTTTGAATAAAGAAATAAAATCAGTTCGAACAAATTTGTGACAGTCTTGTTTATCACTATAGTATACAAAATTATTGTGCCGGCAACCGGGTCTATTACCCTATATTTTTATCGACAAAAACTGCTATTGTTTCATAATACAATAAAAGCAAATTGTAAATACGTATGCGTTGTTACTAATCGTTGGCCTCATTTCGTACATTGTAAATCATTGGCGATTGATCCTTGTTACGTCATCGCACCCAGTTCAGCTGTGCAAAAAGCGCAGATTCCACCGCCAAGCTAAGCTCAGCTGATAAAGCTACGCTACGTTAGGAATTCTATGCGAGAGGTATGTTGCTGTCGTGCTTCTATAATACATAGATATATCTTCTAAAATGTATGCGGTCTTTAATGGGGTTCGTGTGTAGTTCAAGGTGAGGGTCGTAGGAATAACTAAACTTTCGTTGATCCGTGAGCTTTGTAGCTGTGCTGTTTACGTACTATTTATTTGATTTAAAATCAAAACCCATTTGTATTACTTAATATCTATAAAATAATCTAAAAATAATGTTTGCACAAATATAATATTTACTCTAACTAAGCTAAACAAACTTAGCTTACCTCGCGTTGGATGCCGCGCCTAATAGCCGCGGGCGAGTCGCGAGTGAAAGGTTAAGCTACATACCTAACTAATTAATTACTTGTTCTAAGCACCACTCGTGAATATATTATGAGGATTTCTATGAACGTGTGGTGAGGAACTGTAGTTTAGTTACTAAAGTACACCTATATTATCTAGGGAGGGTATAAGTTCTTAGGAGTGAGATCACAATAATAGCTTATGGCCAGGTGCGACTATGGCCATAAAACTATTACTGTCATATCAAACTTAGAACATCTCTATGCACTATGCTATTGAAATTCCATTAAAAGTTATGGTGTTAATTTTGTGTTTTTAATTACAATTTGTTGTTCTGTTTTTCTTTTTGACTTTGATCGCGCCAATTCGATTTGGAAACACATGTCGTGTACTCGCAACGCGTGCAACTGCTGGCCGTTGCGCCGCGGGCGCGGGCGCAAGGCCACCTGTCCCTCGCACTGGGGCGGGCAGGTTACAACCCTACACCACATCCGAGTCATTTAGCAGAATAAATTCAGTACACACAAAATTTCGATTGCCATCTCCATTTCTAGTCAAAATGCTTGCAAATAATGAATATGATAGCAACGTAGTATACAAGTACCTAGTACATTTTCAGCTCGAGGCACCAACATTCCATTTACGCTATTACTATGTTGGCGTTGATAGCGACATCGGTTGTCTATGCCAATTAAATATTCCTGGAAAATTGATTCAATTAATATTCAACACATCAAATAACCGAAGGCGTTCCGTCCTTCATGACAAAACGCCAGGAGTCAGGTTTTAATTGGCGTGGTGTCGAGTTCGGTGAGAGTAAGGCACGCCGTACGGGGAAAACAAGGTCACCATCGCCTCTCCCCCGATACTCGCTTTTTCTCTCCCCTGAATAGCAACAGGTGGCTCGATGAGCCGCCGACATTCGAAAACTGCGATAAACCCGCGTCATAGGTATCAACAAGAACGATGATTTTGTTTCGCGTTAATCAGCGGTTTTTATTACCGACCGTTCATTAAACCGATCCGTTCACAATCGTTCATTAGGGACGTTCTCACGCCTCATTAAAGTCTTTTTCGTGATTCGGCGACCGCGTCTACCGTTTCCCGGAGCACAATGAGCGAGTGATTCGGCGGCGAATAACGAGGGCATTTTGTCGGCCGCCTCTCACGTCCGACGCCTTCCGACGCTCAATGAAAGTTTACCTGCAGCCGTAACGAGCGATTTGTCCCCTGGCCCCCGGCCCCCGCGCCCCGGGGCCCAAATCAAAGCCCATTCACATCTGCATGCCGACACAATGCTGGCAATTAGGCCGCGCTTGGCCCTACAATCGAACGTAATGCGCGCGGTTCGATGACGTCACGATGCCGTCTCCTCCTTGCTCTCCCAATCCAGGCATCCTCTTAAGCTTTGTAACTTGTTCTGGTAGATTATGAGATCTGTATTGATATTGTTTTATAACTCGTTTTGGCTATATTATTTTAAATTTGTGTGCAAATGCTCAGGTCTGAAGGACATTGCTTATCTAAACGGCCATCTTTCGGACCAAAATATGTACATACCTATTTTAAATGTAAAATAAGGTATTTGACGACGATTTATTGGAACATTTTTAAATTCTGCTGAACAAATAAATTCCATTTGTTTAATTCGGTAACAATATTCTGAATGATACTTACTTTACCATGATTAATTAACATAGGCTACAAAATTGGCTTCATTATTCTCAACAAAGAAATCTTGTTTATGGAAGAACCTCTCTGAATATTCAAGACTCAATATTTTGGCTATGATTTTAACTCGTGTTTGTTTGTTACCTTCATTGAAAAGACATCACAAATACAAATAGCGCATTAAATATATAACACCTATCGTTATTAGTAACTTTAAAAAAAAGTTTTTTTTTTATTTAGCAACTCAATTCCGAAGTGCGTTCGGGGTCAATCGTTTTGTGCTTCCCCGTCATCGGTGCCTTTGTGAAGGCAATTTGCTTGTCAGGGTCGAGGGTCATCTGCGAATCGTAAATCTCAGCACCTGTTCGCGTCATGCCGACATTGTTCCGACGAGTTAATGGCGTAAAATTACTTTCAATACGACTCCTTTGGTGGCTGTCGGAATTAATAGCCGATTAAAGGAATAATACATGTTTGAGAAAATGCCATTCTTTTCCATACGAAAGGCATTCCTAACTCGCGATAGAATCATAGTACAGTACAGTAATCATATAGTACTGCGCAAAGCAAAACTCTTGTGCGCAGTACTATATGACGTTTGATAAAGTTATGAAACGTCTATAAATTCGGGGGTTAGTCTATTAGTGGCTAACGTCCAGCAATAGCGTTACCGCCAGCAGTAGATGGATGATAATTAGCTGCCGAAAAAGTATAAAAATAACTCACAGAAATTTAAGCCACGAGCCTATTGTAGAATTGGAATACCAAACATTCGTGTGAGATGTAAAACTCTCGTATCTAAAATAAAAACAATAGCTGGCAATCACAATGAGAACAAAAATGTTACAATGAGCTATGTGTGTACTGTCAAGGAATTTGGCATTCCTCCCATTCTATCTATGAAATGTCTTGTTCTGGTATTTTGTGGGTAATAAGTTATTTTAATTATAAAATTATCGGAATACGACCACATATCTTGTTGGTGACTTTAGTTTTTCTTATACCTGTAGCAAATAAGCAATGATACGTTACAAATGATTAATAATTCATAATAATATCTATAACGTGTTTACGTAAGTATATACCTTATATTTAACAAACGTTAAAATTAATAATGGCTTATATCTTCATAATATCACCGTAAACGACTGCTTTATATCTCGGTCTGTCTGTCTTAGTAATATTATAAAATAGTTAAGTCGTAAGTTTGTATGTTTTTATGCATATGCTTGCATATGTTTTGGCACCACTGGTCTGATTCCAAAAATTCACTGGTAGAAAGTCACACCAACATGAGTGTCATGTGTTCTGAGTCTTTAAAAATTGGCAGTCTAGCTGAGTAAATCTATGGCTGCGTGGGTGGAACCGCAAATTATTATAAATAGCTAATCGATATATAGAAAACAGAGTCGTCTTAGTTACACCATTTATAACTCGAGACCGGATGAGCCGATTTTTATGATCTTTGATTTTTCATGTTAAAACATGGGAAAAATTTACTAAAAATCGTACTAAAGATAATTCATTTTCTCATACATTTCATTCTGAGACGGTACGAAGTTCCCCGGGACACCTAGTTTATAATTAAAAGTGTTAAGGTGGAAGCTCAGGGTCAGGGCGCGAAATTCAAAATGTCAATGGTTTTTATTTTTTTACGAAAAATTTGGACATCTTTACGATGTAATTTAGTGTTTTGTGATATTAGCATTCTGCATTGGATGTCTCGATGTATTAAGTTTGCTTAGAAAAGTACCTAAAGCGATACAACACCATTACGACATTTTGAATTTCGCGCCCTGACCCTGAGCTTCCCCCTTAAGCTTGCAAATGATATTATTCCCATTCCATGGATGTATCGCGCGGTGGTTAAGAATGGTGAAATCCGTTGATGTATGAGCGCACACATCACGTCGTTGATGCATGTTGACAGCGCATGTGTATAGTGTAGTGTCTGTTCGCCACTTGAGAACAGTTTGTGTAACTGTTGCTTGGGAGCCGAGTCTGCGCGCACGCAACTTAGGCGTGGCGCATATGAGCAAAAAGAAAACGTTTATACGGCTGCCAGCACGGGGCGCTCACCTCCGGTGTTGTGATTCTTCGGGTTTTCTTGGATGGGATATTTTTGGGGTTTGATGGTAATGAAAGTTCGTGTCGTTGCTGCTGAGACTTTTTAGTCTAAATATTGAAGCACAGAACAATACAGTTTTTATGGTATTAGACAGAACAAGTAGTATGATTTGACTTATGCATCAGTGACATTGACAAGTTTTGCTAGCGCCATCTAGTGTTCGTTTAGGTACGAGTCTCGAGGACACTAGATGGAGCTAACAACGTTCGTACAATGGGGGGTGTTAAAACAAGCGCTTTCTTCCTTAGTGTTTCTGTTATTTAAAAAAAATATCCAATAGCCATTATTAAAAGCAAATACGTTTATGGTAAAAAAAACAGTGTCAAAGAATTGTATACCGGGTGAAAAAGTAAACAAAAAAAAATTGAAAACATTGAACTAAATTTTATTAAATTTAAATTGTATTAAAAACGAATATAATATACAAGTAAGAACTTTAAAGAGCTTAGAGTGGATATACTACTCGAAGGTACAGTTAGTGTGACCGCTACTTTAGCGGCTGGACGTGCGTGCGCGCACGTTACGGTGACGAAATCGTACACTTACCGGAATTTTTAACTGGTGTGATTTAATGACTCTTTTTATTACTTAAGTACTTCTAAAAAAATTGTTGGTAGAAGACTTTGGGTTTCTGGTTTTGGAATTTTGATGTCAGAGAATCTGAGAATTTGAATGATTAGAGTACCGTATTTGTGAATTATTTAAGCACAACCTACACTGGAGCTCTAAAAAATATACACTATTTTTACTTACTTTACATTAATGTATCTATGTATATGCTGCGGATGTGTTTGTTTTTGACGACCTGATTAGCGCAGTTGGTAGTGACCCTGCATTCTGTGCCGAGGGTCCCGGGTTCGAATCATGGTAGGGAACAATCTTTGTGTGATGAACACTAATGTTTGTACCGGAGTCATGGATGTTTAATATCTATACAAGTATTATATATTGATTTCGCACTCAGTCGATTATATGGTACCTATAATACTAGCGTTGCTTTGTGTGGGACCGTATAGTTGGTGTATTCGTCTGGCGATATTATTTATTTATATAAACAGTCCTTAAGTTCTTGTGTAGTGCAAATGATCAACCGCCACATGTTAAGAGAATCGAACGTGCGCATACGCACGCACGTACAACTATCAGTGAACGGACTGTAGTTACGATATTATTTCGTTTAATACTTTGATAACAATTCCCTTGGCATTAGAACACACATCTGCCGCCTCTGCCTACCCTTTCAATTAATATAGTCTTAGAGGTGAACGTAAAATAAATTGCCATCACTTACATAATACTCATATAATATATAATCAGTGTAGGCTTCATTCATGTATGACAAAGGAGGTTCTTGTATAAGGCCTTTAAAAATAATTTCAAATGGAAACCTATTCAAAGGTCCTATGCGCTGCGACAATGATCCAATAATTAACACGTGACAATCGCGCAAATCTCACACGCATGTGGGTGACAACTGCACGGGCACGTCATTAAGGAGCATTCAGGTTCGTCCGACAATATTCTTCATTTGCGTGCCACCACCGAAGCGGCCGTCATTTGGCGCATTGTGACCGCGCGCGCCGCCCGCCCGCCCTCATCTGCACCGGTGCAGTGTGCCGCTACCTTAATTTGTACCCTTGTCTACGTGTTACCAGCTTTTCGGTTCTTAGATATGTTAAACGAATCTTGAACTAAGATGTCAGTGCTATTTACGCGTTTAATTAAATTATATTATGTTGTCTTAATTTATGTGGTCTTCTTTGTTACCTTAAGACCATAGTATTGTAACTTCGATGCAATGTGCTACCATAATATATTGATCACAAGATAAATTAGAAACTAATCAACATAGAAACTGAATGAGTAATGTGTATTGTAAAGGTATCACCTGCATAATTTGCACAGTAGATATAGTTAATGCAGGAAGGTATGTCTAACTCCTAATGCATTATGTATGTAGGAATGATTAATTAGTAGGTAAATATTTAAATTACCATAAGTGGAAAAGTCACTTCCTATGTTAATGTCAAACAAATTAATTAGGTAGCTACCAGCGCTGCATCGCATATACTAACTTCATCATGTTGAATAATTAATTCATACAAAAAATAATGATTTCAATCATAATATTCACAAATAATCACGAGTGAATTAATAAATAAATATGATCACAAACAATCAATTGGATAAATAATTAGAATAATAAATGGATTTATTGATACTCAACCTTCATTATATTTACATAAGCACACTAATAACGTGATAAATAACCATCTGTCCATGAGTTATAAAATAACCGAACAGTTGAAGGCGTGAACCGTGAATCGTGATGTCGATCACATATAAAATATATTAATTTCACGGTAACAATTAAATTAATAAAATATAATGGCCATTAAAATATACAATTTCCGATAGATCGGAGGGTTCTCACTGTTACTAATTAAGCAGTAATACATTCGGAACACGTTCACCTGTCTCTGTGTAACCATTGACCAACGGATTTCAACCCATAATGCGATGTATCAAAGTTGATAATCTAATGTGTTTACCGTTCGTCTAATCTAATAGACCAACCAACAGGTTGTGTAACGGTGCATTTGTTTTCGTAATAAAAGCTTCGATATCTTTGTACTGAGTCACCGATTACCACATTATATTCATCCAGACATAATGCTCATGATTAATAGGGCCCATTAACTTTAAACAAAGATTAATTTCAAAGAGGGCACTCTCGTAAAATATTTCCCCGTACCACGATAGCTATCGGCTTCTTTGTTTGAACATTGATTGAAAAAAGACACGGAATAAAGCGAGCTATTAAATTGCATATTTTCTAAAACATATCCTCTTATACTGAAAATTGTTCTGGAAAATCTGTAATACTGGATTAGCTAGCTAGGCTAGCATATGGAACGAAATATCATGAGACCAGCCTCAACTAGATCACGATCTTATATATTTTTCAAAAAAAGTTTCCTCATTCTACTTTATGTAAAGTGAACACGTAATAAGCGTGAATCATTTGTGCGAATATTACAAAATTTCTGCAAATAATTATAATATAATAATGTAATAATTTGATTTTAATAATTAAATATAATATATCATCACAAAATAAAATAGGCGAGGTTTTATAATACAGGCCGGTGGTGCGCGTGTCTACTGTTTAAACCCACCTGCGCTTGCGCATCAAGATGATCGATCGGGCCATACCGACTTAACCCGATAATGCCATATCCATAAAATTTTTGAATTAACCACAAATTTGTGACCGACCTCACTCTTGTAGTCCGTGGCGGAAAGTAATGAATTTCCTGTCATGTCGCGTCGCCATTCCCGTGAAGACTTAAATTCTGACCATTTTTGTGATTGTTTCTGACAGTGAAAAAACCATTTAAAAATTATTTGGATACCTACAAAAAATCATTTCATTGTTTCATGAACGTTGGGTACCTGTAACCTAATCTTCCATCTCAAACATCAAACCCTGGATACCATTAACACCAGAGAACTCAGACAAGAGCCAAATCAAATGAGCCCAAACCTAAAGACTCCTCGTTAGTCATTTGGATTTCTGTGGCACTTCCTTATCAGAACCAGCTTAAGGGAGCCATAATATTGTATATTCCTGATTGCAAGCGAGGTCTGCTAATTATTTATGAGGTCCTGGTTGTTTTTGGTATGGTGATGCTTTACACATGTAATTTGGATTTAAAGTCCACATTCTGAAGGTGCCACCCATAGATGGTTCCCTAAAGATCTATAAGCGTAACGTGATCCTAGGTTTATGCTTCCTAAATCCCCATTTAGTTTTGGCTTGCCATTGGCGAATTCTAAGCCTTATAAATCTTTTAAGACAAATGACTCGTGATAGAATGAAAATTGACTTTGACGATACATTGAGAATTTAACAACCATGGTCATTGGTCATTCATTTAGGTATATTAGCAGACGTGGGGTCCCGAGTGTGGGACATACAATGCACCTCTTATTACCTCTTAAGTATTTTTATTATTACAAAAAGAATAAGTCTAGGACTTATGCTCGTAAACACATTACTCAGATTCTGATGCAACAAAGGAATAATAAAACATTGTATTGTGATTTAGAAAGGTCAAAAATGTCATATTGTCAACACTTTGGTGATGACATCGTTATGACACTATATTTTATATATGTCCCTTGTTCGGTCGTCGTATCGTAAAATAATTTTTAATAATCATATTCTCTTAATTCAGAACGCACGTCACAGATTGATTTCATTAACTAGGTAAATACTAAACAATCGGTTAACGGACGTTGTAAGTACACGGTAAATTGCATTAAATAACAGTGCAGCCATTCCCGTCTTCTGCTACCCTAGTAGCTACTTTTTAACCGACTTCAGAAAAAAGGAGGAGGTTTTCAATTCGGTTGTATTTTTTATATTCTATATTTAAAAAATATCTTATAGATTTTGTTATTTTTTTATGGAAATACTAGCTGCGAACTTCGTACCGCGCCTCAGAATCAGAAAATAAATTATCTTTATTCTCTGAATGAATTTCCCATGTTTTAATAGTTAACATAAAGAATTGTCTATAGTAAACATTTTTGTGCGGAGAAAAAAATCTTCGACAAAATCGAATTACAAAATCAAAGATCATAAAAATCGTCCCACTCGTTCTTAAGTTATAAAAGGTGTATATAACCTTACTTTCTATATACATACGTTGCTACTAGGTAGGTTACCTAATTAAACAAATAAATAAGTTCAACTACCGCTTCACGTCATTTCATTTCAAACAATACTTCTAATTTTCCTATTTCGATATAACACTGAAACAATGGCTACGTCATAAATATCAGCTTACCAATTAAGGCGGGAGCCGATAATTAGACGTTGACTACTGAACTCAATCCGTTGAGTTCAATTGCTGTGTTCCCACGAAGGTAGTCCACTCCCGAAGAACGAAAATACCTTACGAGGAATTTAATTATTATTTATGCGATTTTAATCAATCTAGTCAAAGTTTAATCCCAATACCAATTGGATATGACATCTTATTATGGCGATAGGTGGTTATTAATATAATGTAAAATATGGTTGACTAAGCAAGTATTGGGCTTACTTTTAAATTTTTGCAATAGGTACTTACTTACTGTAGTTCGATACTAAGTATATCTCGATGTACCAATTATTTTATTAAAGTATTTTTTATAGGATAATAGGGTACTAGGTAGGTAGGTAGGTAGGTAATGAGGTAGTCATTACTACTTTCTGAGCATAACAATATTTAATATCTTGTAACATTTTTTTCAGTAAGTACACTCTCAACGAAATACCTATAACCTGGTTCGATCCAGCCTCGGTTCTCACAGTAAAGTTATGTTTTGGCTCCCCATTGCCATGCATACTCATATAATTTAATACATTTTTAACAAAAAAGCTCTCCAAAACCAAACGGTCCCAATCAAAGCCGGCGTCCACCAGCGGGTCGTTTTGTAAGCATCTGACATCGTCAAAATAACTCACTCACAGTTTATTTTACTTCTGTATGCAAATGCACTCCAATTAGCGGTTCCTACGTTTCTTGGTAGGTAAAACTCATTATTTCAAGTTGGGATTTTTTCCCGCGAGCACACCGCAACCGCGCCCGATGTAATTAACCATAAACGGGCCCGGTCCTTCAGCGTTTGCTTATTAACGTCTAATCTTTGTTGGAGCCCGTCGATCTTAATTAATTCAATTAAAGTATTAAGGAGTAGGTGAAGGTTGCGGCCCTCTCACTGAAATTTAAAAACTTAACGTCGGTCGCCGTCGTCGTAACGACTCACCGGGTATACAAGGGGAGGCGAATTAATCAAATAATACCGCGGAGGTGAGGGGCCGGCGCCCCCCCGACGCCCGTCCCCCGCGCCCCCGCGCCCCGCGAGCGACCGCGTGGCTCAGTCGCGACTGAATCGCCGCACGGGGAAGTGTCGTCGATCCCCACAGAAATAACTACTTTTTTCGAAGTTCCCTGTACAGTTTTGTTTTAAAGTTTCACAAAGAAGTTTTTATGTGACCGGTCTTTAATTCCCACGAACTGAAAGGTTAAGAGGCTGCACTTGGTGGTGTAGTTTCTTAAGTTCCTACGTTTATTGTGTTTTTTTTTCTGTTATTGTTAAGTTTTTTGTTTGGTGCATCGTGCCGGTCCGGAGACCGGCGGTCCCTTCGAGGCACCAAGCCTGGACGCGCGGCTCACAGGCCCCTGAGGACAAAGCCATTAGGTAACTATCGGGAAGAACTTGTGAGCGACGATCGAACGTTGAACTGCAATGCAGCATGTTTGTAAACAGACTGCAGCAGCTAATCAACTATGACATGCTGAAACATTGTAACATTGTCTTTGCTGTCATATAGGTACCTACGCAACCATGCTGGTGCAACCTAGTTGAATTGTTGTATGTTGCTAGACTGAGCGACGGCTCGCCATCCTCAGACAGGTGGCCACGTGCGCTCCCGGCGACTTGATTACGGCCCTAATGGTTTGCAAGTTTGAATCGCAGCAGATAATCAAGATAAAACAGTAGTTGAAAATAAAAAAAAACTGGGATTTATCGTTGGCAACGTTATCTCGGAGTTTGGATTAACAAAAAAAGATTTTCATGGCCAAGTTTTTATGAAAACACAAATTACGTTTCAACTTGAAGCAGTGTAGTATGGTATTAATTTACCTCATCAGCAGGCAAAAAACATTTTTGAAGAATAGTGTTCAAAATTAATTAACACATTGAAACAATTTCTGTCCTACCTACTTTAATTAAAAGTTTTCACCAGCGATAGAGACATAATAGATTACCCCGTACAACGGTACCTATCTCCAAAAACATTAATTAATAAGTATCTCGTGAGCACAACGCTAATTATTTCACCGTCAGGTGAAACTCAATTACTAAGAGATAATTAAACCATCAAGGGATTATTTACTTTGAACATCAATTTTCTATAAAATAAACTTACTTTTAATTAAAGCTGTAACGAAACACAAATAGAGAAGTGGAGTGGCACAACCCTTGCGTACCGCGTACGAGCGTTCCGTCACCATGGCCCGGCGTTATCTTTGAAATGTATAAATTTAAATTGCGATTCTACAAAAAGAAAGCTCTGAGATTGCCGCGCGCGGAGCACGCACACCGATTGTTTCATCAAATCATTTGTAATAAGACGGGTTGAAATTAATTTAAAACATGTCTAAGCAATATTATACGGACCACTTCATTTCAACGCCGGTTTAATTAAAAACGAGTGCCCGCTCCCCTCCCTCGTTTTCGGGTTGGAGTAGTACCCCCTGCGCCCGCGTGGGCGTCGCGCTCCGCTTATATTTAGATAATTGTACAATCATCTAAATTAATGAGTCCTCTCGTCCGGACCTGGCTTCTATTGTATTAAGTCTGTGCTGACCGCGGAGCGGATACACGGTGACAATTTTAATTTAAAAATTCTAATTAATCCATTATTCATTTCGGTCCCGACACTGGAGATCAAAATATTTTTCAAGGCTTAATTTCGAAGTTATAATAGATTTAACGATCCATTTGCTGCTAACATAACTTTATTGATAATAAAATATGTTTACTTTTATAAAATAACGTAACGTTTTGGTTTTCCGATGTTTGTTTCGGATATATTAATTTAATTTAATTTTAATTTATGTCATAGTATATCTCAATGGGTGTCATAACTCCCGGTTGACGACAGTGATAGAGCTTAATGCAATTAAAAGTTTCACTACGTGCGTGGACGAGGCGCCGCGCGAATATACCTTAATTTATGCAAGCGATAAGCCCAAGTTATGAGAGCCAATTAATTATTTTCACGAAGATTTTAATTCCAGTATTATTTTACTTGATTGGATGGAGAAGGGTATTAAGGATGCAGCGAGATATTGATTCGATTGTGGTCCGTAACACAATTGTATAGTAAAACAAAAGAGAATAAATTCGTTGCGCATCGATGAATTGTAAACGACAAACTCGTTGATGGACAAATGGAATTAGCGACGCATCCATCATGGTATGCCCTCGCCAAATTAAATGCATCAAGCCACAGAAGGACGGCATGGAGTGGGCCGGACGCCCCGGAAGGCTCGGGGCGATCAGTCTAATGAACTCGTACCACCCCTGCAGCCTGATTTATTAACGAATTAAATGCATTCTGGTGCACCCTCATCCAAGCTCGATGTACCTAAGTGTAGAAAGCAAAATTAACCACTACTTCTAGCTAAGAAAGTAAAAAAAAACCATGGAGCTACCTAGTTACATGCAGTGGCGGTCGCTTATTTGTAGGTAGAGAATTAGTACTAATGTTCCGAAAGAAGAAGAGCAGTCTTCAGCATCGAAAGCTAGGAAAATAAATTTACAAAGATTCATGAATACCGTAAAGACCGTAAGAGGAATAACACCATACTGCAAAAACAAATTTTATGACAGAAATAAACCACTAAGTTTAATGATTTAACTTAAGTAGTTGAAACATCATTGAAAAAACCAGTTCTGCAGGCTACCTCTGCTATATACACATTAGTTGAACAGTTACTAAACAACTGCTCACTATGCAAATAAAGCTTACACGGGTGAGCTAATGGTACCAACTGAAATTGCTTTGAGGTTCCTTAAGAATAACTACGACAAATTTCACCATAATGTGAATGACCTATTCTGAAAATGAATGTTCGTCGGTGGTACATTTAGAATGAATACTAATATATTTAATACTCTATCCAGACGCTATTTTAAAATATGGGGTGCGCCGTTCGACAGGTGTTCGTTCCCATGTCTCTCTTCTAAAAGCCTTTCATTCAGTGTAGGAATTCTAATACCACAAATGAGAGTTGATTGTCGAGGTAAGAGGATTACTAAGTATCAATGACATCAATATTTAATAAGAGTTTTATTTAGCTCTAAACTCCAAAATATTCAACAGCATTTCTATCCATATTATGGCTATTGGAATTCAGTATTGAATAGTTTAAGGCGGTGAACTATTCAAGTCATATTAT
The DNA here is from genome assembly GCA_905404115.1 of Pheosia gnoma. Classification (NCBI taxonomy): domain Eukaryota; kingdom Metazoa; phylum Arthropoda; class Insecta; order Lepidoptera; family Notodontidae; genus Pheosia; species Pheosia gnoma. The sequence goes on along the minus strand of FR989894.1, from coordinate 3,481,850 downwards.
TTTTACATCCATTATTCAAGAGACAGACTGGTATGGGACGTCTCGCCTTCAGCTCCTAAATTATTAAACATGTATTATAAACACGTTGTGCTAACCTACAGCTTCGCCAAAAGTGTGCCCAGTCCTGATGGGCGAATCATTGCCAGGGTTCGTTGTATACTTTCATGAACTTTGAAACTTCTCTTTTGAAGACATAAAATAATATTCGATAAACCAGCTCTATGGCAACGTATGTTGAATTATTCTTAGACGACGGAGTAAATCTGAGACAAACTATTTTAAGGCTCAATCGGAATTCTCATTGAGGCAGTAGGCTGGGACGAAGTGGAACACCTGCTTTGATATCGCGCATGCCCTCTCCCCGGTCCGTAAGTCCACATTGAGTAAACCGGTTTCGATCACAGGTTATTGTATAGCTACTAGCTACCTACTTATCCGTTTGGCGGAAACGAACCTCTCACGTAGTTGTTGTGCATATTCTTAATACAATATGCAATTATGCTTTTTGTTTGCAAACTCCTTTAATTTAGTAGGTATATCTTACGTCACCATTACCTTTTTTCATTGCATCTTTTTCGGTTAATAGCTTTGCAAAAGTTAACGAGCATTTTCTTAAACACTTTTTTAAGAACACCGTCGATGCATGCAACTGTAATCATTAGAAAATATTGTTGAGGTTATTTACGGAACGATTGCCGATATTACCCACGTTCCAGGAAGAAGCAATCCAACTCCCATAGAAAAATAAACAAAGTCAACCGTAGGGTATTTGTTCTGTAGGTAAGAGGGTCTCCGGCCATGAAATAATGATGTTTGAAGAATTAAGGAACAAGCATTTAAGCTCATCATAATAATAAGACGAGCATTCTTTGAATTGAAGAATTTTAATATAGCTCCGAATGCCGAGGAAAGAGACAGAACATGGATATTAAATGCTAAAGTACTCAAAGTTGTTGCAAGTAAACCAGAATTTATTACATTGCTGTAGACTCATAATGTCATATCTCTAAGGCTATTATAGAGATGATTAATGGTAAACTATTTCTAAGTTGTATAATTAAAGGTTACGTTAAGTCAGATAACGATGGTTTACCTCATTTATTTAAATTAGTGTTATTCCCGCCATCATAATAATAGTTTTCGATGTCAATGATTGAAAGCTTAAATTCTATTGTGTGTGGGGATAAGGGATGGACATCATTATTTCCTCGGTCCAGAGAGAGATAGATGATCTCCTTAATTCGTCGCTGCGTGCGGCCACTCAAATTGTGCCAGTCATTCCATTTGATTGTTGAGGGAATTATGGGTGTCGTAATTGGTACTAATTATTGTTTTGAGGGTTATCAGTTATAAAATCCATGTAGGTTTAATTACCATTGAGTGTTTTAATGGATGCACCTAATATTCTTTATAACACTAACGATTTATTAAGATATTACATAATATTAAAGACGAGCTGGGTTTTATATTCTTTATTTCATTATTTATCGTAAATAAACATTAATATAGGGTATTCTTTGAATTATAAATTAGGAAACTGCATTATACATAGCAATCAATTCAACCAATTCAAGTATTTACAAATTAATCTCTTTCTTGACAAAGAAAACATAACATAATTGCAACGAATTCTGTAAAAAAGTATCGCGATCAAACTGCGATTGTATAGAATAATAGAAAGAAGTCAAACTGAATAGCTATCCTTAGCTAATAACGGCAATAATCGTTGTAAAGACGAGGCCCATAATTCACCGGTCACCATGGCAACGGGCGCGCCAAACACCGTAGACTACGAGATATAAAAGTAGTTACGCCATGGTATCGTCTACATCTACACAAACACCTTCATAATTCAAAATAATACGAGCCTGGAGAACTTTGAGAAGAGACGAAGCTTTAATAACCAACTTACTATGTAGATAATATAGTTATCATTTACATACCAACTATACATATAGTACTTATACTCTTTTTGTTGTGGATCAAACCGATTCCATCAGTAAGAAAAAGAATCGTGATGTATCACGATTCTTCACGATTTCTTGACTACAGAATTTATATCGAATTCTATAATATGTTATGCATGGTCAAATGCTCGATAATTTATGCTGCCCTTACAAGGTGCTGCCGCTATAAATTAATCAGAATATGGGTTTAATGAATTTATTTGTTCTCATAAGAACAGAGCTCACATACATAAGATTAAAATCTAAAGAATTAGGTAAGTAAATTATGATAATGAACGTTAGTAGTATTAATTTGGGAATACATATTTTACTATGCGATAATGGCAACTTTACGAGCAGCAGTACATGTCTATGCACAGATATTTGTCTCAGATTATCCTTACACCAAGCGTTATCAAAATCATAACTCGACTTTAGAACAATTTGTTGCTTTATTATCGGCGCGTCCGGAGCGCTAGCATCAACTAAGTAGATAACAATCAGCTGAAGGCTTGTTCGAGACACGAAATTAATTAAAACAAGTTTGTTCGCGGATCCTATGCAGGGCGAACAAAGCCATGCTGAGTCACTAGGTAATTACACCACAGCAGACGCCAGGGAGGCGTCTCAAATCTAACATTATCTTGTGTCTCATTACCGTAACCCTGCGACGGTGGAAGATCGAGGAGCGGTGCATTATCAGAACTAACATCTCTGATCCCCGGAGATAAGGCAGGAATTAGCAACTCATCTGCAAGTCACCTCGAATATTAATTGAAAATTGAATTACTTATAGATGACGTCACCTAAGGGGTTAAAAAGTTGTCACTGACGTATATTCTTTCTGAAGATTTTAATACGAATATTGTGGCGATCGCGCCTTGTCATCGGGCATTTTAATTATATTCCGTGATTAATTATGTGTAACGAGTAAAGAGGGGGTTGGCTCGTGATAGCTGATTGATGAGGATCCAAGAAGTTTCGCAGCATCTTCCCAGCACATTGTCTCGTGTTTAATTGTTGCTTTAAACGCGTTATTTTGTTTCATTGTTCCCTCTCGGTACTGAGTCATTGTTGTTATTAATGTTATAATGTTGAATACAATGCTTGTATTAAAGTCGAGCAGTTCAGCTGAATCATCTACTAGGTCTAATTATTTTGTATATTTGCAATAATAACCACAACTTATTTGGATTTTTTCAAAGAATGATTTACACGGTAATCCCTGAATTAAAATTTATTATAGACTGTGGTTTCCTGCTGCTATACACATCACTGACCTCCGCCAATCGGATCCATCGGCTTATTATTAAAATAATATTAACAGGTAATCAAATTCTGCACTGGGGCGAGGCAGTGCAAGCGTTTGCCTCGAGTGATGTAAATCTGTGCGCCACACATGCCTGAGGCAGGCTCGTGAGTCGTGCGGTCCGTCTAGATACGGCTATTAGTAGGCCTCTCTTGCGTCTACTTAGGCGGACTATTCATTTTATTAGTAGGGTAACAAGGTTATTTGGTCTCCACAGCATAATTTCTATTGCTCACAACTCAGCACGCAGTTGAGTCATAAACCGTCAACTCGGAGTCGCGGCTTATCACCTTTTAACACAATGAGCCATCTGTTGGCGCGCGACGACTGACGATATCCGTGGCCCATGGACTGGGTACCTTCACCATTATCTCGCTCACTGCAACTCAAGCACAACTATTTTACGTAGCGTAACGTTGACATAGCGTACTCAGTCTCGCTTACACCACACATTATATAGATAATAACGATAGTGACAGCGAGCTGCCTCGATGACAGCACTATTGCATTTTGCCCTGCTAGCTAGGCACACTGCACATAGTTATTAACGGTGCATTGAAAACTAAACATTCGAAATTACTTTCAAATGTCTAGTTTGGACATTGAAAATAGTTTACGTCTCAACTTTAAAGAATACATTCAAATACTTACGACTATTTTGCGGTAAGTAATTACTAAAATAACCCTTGTTAGTGTTTGATTTCTGAAAGAAAATTTTATACCACTGCTGCTCCATCGTTCCCTCATTGCTGAAGATCGTGACTCCTTTAATGAAGCCCGTCGACTGCTTGTCCTTAGCGGTTTCGATCAGTTGCCTGATGGAGGGCTGCGCTGACTGGAATCTCTAAATCTTCAAATATTCAGATACCAGGTCTGCCCATCGCTTTGGGCTTCTTCCACTTAGCCTTTTATCCTCTACCTCTCCCTTCATTTAATGAGACTACATTGGACTTCTCTAAAAGTAATCTATTGAGTATCAAAATCGGTTCACAAATGACGAAGATATGCGGTAACGTACAATACATAATCAAAAAATGAAATACGCGCTGAATTGATAACCTCGTAGATTTGAAGTCGGGTAAAAAACTGTCAAAACTAAAATGCCAGATTATGAGTTGACTGTGCGAACGGACTTGGGGCCGAGTGCGAATGTAAATAGATTACGCTAAGTGCTCCCAGCGGCATATATTATTAAACAAGCGATTACCCTCTAAATTTAGATCTGCATAGATACCGCGCGATCCGGGAATCGCGACTGCGCGCAGCAAATCCGACAGTTTTGACAAATTATGCGCATTCATTCACACAGGTCCATAAATTTGTCGGTACCGAACCGTCAACTTGTAATAAACCTAGGACAGTAAACGAAGTATAGGAATATAGGTATAATTTTGGATTTCGGATATTGGGATCCAATCCATCAATGACTCCAGTTAAACTTTTTTGTTTTGCGAAATTATTTAATATACAGACTAAAAATATGCAGTGTTCTTATTTACGGGTTGCCAACATTTTTTTTGTGGATAATTTTGAGATAACGCTCACAACTTCATTAATGAAAAATATCTAGCGACTTCGACGGAACATGGTAGTCTGAACATAAAACTAGTTTATAATTAGAATGGATCAAAACTAGGGCACATAGAAAAGCAGGTTGGACTCCCTTATTTTAGTTTTGTTTTGATACAACAGCTTGTCCTTAAATATAGATTATTGCTAACCCGAGACTGAATACATTGTATAGATATTTATTTTAGCTAATTCCAAAATCTTAAAGTAGGTACACGTGGAATCTGCCAATTGTTACCAAAGTAAACCAATTGGATGCCATAATGTTATTGGTCTAACGAGTCGTACGAGTCACATTGCACGACCTCAAACACGAAAAAAAGGATAGTTATTTATGAGAAATGACGCCGCAAACATTATTCATAGGTTATTCATAGATTAATGGCGGCCGTGCAACCTGCACACAAGCGTTTGTAATTAAAACGATGTTTATGTCATAATTCGCGCTTCCCACGTCGCGGCGCGGAACGTCGTTCTCTGCAGTTTATCTAATCTGCGCAGGACGGGTTATTTGCACGATGATAATGTGGCAAATGGCCCTTAACGGATCGCTGTTTTGCAACACCGTTCCACTTTAGAAGGATTTTTATAAGATCAATCTCATTTAAATTTTACGGATTTTATCGCGTTATAATATTTTTTTATTTATTCGCGTAAATATAATGAATATTCGGAGTCCAGACCCTAGGTCCATGTGATCCAAGCGTCATATTTTTTTATAGAAAATCTTTCAGGAAGATTGGGCGTCGCAACCGGCGACCCAAGGGCCTGGGCATTTCCTCGCTCAGCGAGTAGCTTTGGCTATTCAGTAGCTTTTCTATACTCTGTTTAATTTATATTAGTTCTGTATAATAATGTTATTTTCTCTATATCTTTAGTTTGTAAATATTTAAGGTAGTAGTTAATTACCACAATAAATTTTATATGAGTCTTATATCAGTTTTTCGTGTTCGAAATAAACGAGACTGATCGTTTATTTAGAACACGAAAAACTGGCGCATGTTTGTTGACGTCTCGATTGGCACAACCGTCAGCTACTTAACTAACGAGTTTGATAGTGACCCTGCTTCCTGTACCGAATATACCGGGACCCCACCGAAACCATTGTACGGTATCTACTATGCAAACGTTGCTTAGTTTGGAACCGTACAGGGCCCCAAGTCTGCTAACACAATCCTTTTGACAGGTATTTTATGGGATATCTGTCAAAAGTGACAGTTACTATGCGGTTGCTGTTCGATTATGAATCGATTGTGTTAGCAGACTTGGCGCCCAGTTGGTGTGTTAGTCTGGCGATATTAGATATTTCTTACACCACAACCTAATGATAATTTACTTACATAAGTAGGTATTAAGTAGAACATATTGGTATTAAATAAACTTTTGCAACTATTCGACTCCAAACAAAATTCCAGGACTACTGTGTATAAGATTAACAAACAAACAGTATTGCTTTTTTTGAATTATCTGAATCTAAATGCAATATAAACATATACGGAGGGGAGATTACGCGAAGCGAGGGCAGGGGAGCGCCGTCCAAATTGGCAACGGCACACAAGGGTTCTTCCCATACGTTAAATACGCAATTTGGAACTCCATACAATCAGTCAAATGAGCTCGCGTCGCGTTGGTGCAATCAATTACCCATCTTTTTATTTTGGGGTGGAAATCGACGGGTTCAGTAGGTCAATACGGTAGAACGCCGGTGCTATTAAGCAACTATTTTGTTTTATGTAACATTATCGGAATCGTTTATGTGTGTGTGTTTTTTACCGCGTGAAAGTTCGTGCGGGAAGAGTGCACCGTGTAAATATAGAGTAGGAGAAAGCGAGATCGAGTCTGTCGCGCCATCAGACGCGAAAGTCTCCCGCAGAGATTCGCCCGAGATTCGCAAAGGTCAATATTCTCTCTCATAAATCTCTGAGCTTCTATTCCGAGCAGAGATTATAACAAATCTCAAAATCTGTGCTCAAAATGTGTCGTGTCTGTGTAAAGACAGCTAAGCTTCTTTCATTCTGAGCAAAAGCAAAGCAAACGTGCGTGAAAGAATCTTATGTGAATAGGACAATTAAAAAATAATCACTCGCGATTACGCGTATATCGCGTGTTCCTCCGCGTGTGATAGAGAGAATTGTGTAATGTTTTGTACAAAATATTAATGCCTTTAGTTTTAGTGCGGAAACTAAAATAACTAAAAGAAAAGAAGTGATAGCCAAGTTACCGAGAATCACAGGTTTAAACCCCACCTCGCACTTCTGGGATTTCATGTGCGAATCTAATTTTCAACCATGATTATCACTTGCTAAACGGTGAATATAGTGAACAAAGCTGCATGTCTGAGAAAGGAGTGTGAAGTCCCGCACTGGGCCAGCGTGGTCGACTTTTACACAACCCCCCTCACATTGATGGAAGGCCCTTGCCCAACAGTGGGACATTAAAAGGGGTGGTATTATTATTATAATAGAATTATACAAAAATAAAAAGCCTTAAATCTCAGTAAAAAAAAATGCGTGAAATTAATTTGTTTGATACCGATTTCGAACAACAAACCTGGTGCAGTCATTATGAGCGCATAATGTTAAACAGTATTTAACTATGCAAGTTCAAACCATCCTATTTACGAGCGTAATTGCTCGCGCCGTGAAATTTGTTTCCGCCCCAGCCTTATCAACTGCTATCATCCGGCTCTCCACAATTGTATGCGGAATAGCTTTCAGTATATCGCTTATAGCATTAGGCAATTAAGCGATGGAAACCTCTGATTATTTCAATATACAGTTGTTAAACAATATACAGGGTGATTCAGTAACTGAAATATAAACCTGGAATTCTTTAGTGCATTTTTAAACACCATGTGAAGACAGAATAACGATTTATGTTGCTTTAAAACTAATATTGTTCCCGACCAAATGACAATTATCATTTTTTTTACTAAAATAAATTCTGGCTGCACATAATTATTTCAAAAGCGCTAAGGTATTTATAGGTCAAGGCTTCATGTATCAATTCCAAATCACCTTTTTCAGTGTCTAATCACAGCGCGGCAAGTAGGAAGTGACAAATGTTGGATAGATTTCCACACATTTCCAAGTTGTATATTTATTACTTCGTTCCTTGCGTACTGTCCTCGTGTAAATCGAGCTTAAGTGTTTTTTTGGCTTAAATTAATTTAAAACATATTTTGATTTTAAACAATAGAATTATGTAGATATATAAAATGCTGTTCTCAATTTCATTCAATTCAGGCGATATTTCTCAATATCTAAAGTACGAGGGATTATTCTCAATTCAAACGAACTCTGTATGAGTCAAGTCAAGCACACTCAATGAACCAGTAGCTAAACAAAAGGTGTTCTGGAATTTAATAATCAACTTGTGACTCAGTCACTAAGGGCCTGGTTCCACAATGTGCTGATACATCATATCAACAACGTATTTGACATATTCTTATAGGACCTCTGTCAGGTAACTTGTGAATAAGGTTTATCAGCGCATTATGAAACCCGCCCTTAGTCCTACAAAACAAAATGTTGTAACAAATTGTGACGTACCACGCAACTGTGTGACGCGCGTAAATTAACGTCGCTCGTCTAAAATTATAAAGAAGTATGAACTTGTTAAAATATTCCGAGACGTATGAAGTTTTAACGAGGTTGTTCTGAAACCTTTACGATACTTAATAGTTCACTTATGATGCCATACACGCGCTGTTATAATGAAGATGCTCACTATGTACCTGCTAACACTTTATTTATCAGTTAAGGGTTGTAGGAAGACATTTTGTATTGATTACTTTGATCAATTCGATTACCCTAAAATAAATTGGATACTAAACACTTTTACTTAGGAGTACGCGTAAAAATATGTCTACAATTATAACCACAGATATATGAGAACTATAACCATGAAAAGTGAGTTCGCTAAACCTTCCAATCTATACATATAAATAAAATTGGAGTGTCTGTTTGTAATATTAAAATAACCGCTTTTTACTAAGTGCATTTGGATGTATACACGTTACCTATACCGAAACAACATTTTTTACAATTTTTGTCTGTCTGTCTGTCTGTCTGTCTGTCTGTCTGTCCGTCTGTCTGTCTGTCTGTCTGTCTGTCTGTCTGTCTGTCTGTTTGTTCCGGCTAATCTCTGAAATGGCTGGACCGATATTGACGGGACTTTCACTGGCAGATAGCTGATGTAACAAGGAGTAACTTAGGCTAATTTTATTTTAGAAAAAAAAAATAAGATCTCACGAAAAAAAATTAAAACCAATGTTGCAGCGCAGCGCCTGAATTAATTTTGATAGCAACAACCTGCAATGCGTGCCGCGGGCTCAGAATGGGCGAGCAGGCTGTTGTCAACGGTTGTCTTTGTTAAATACCACGCGGACGAAGTCGCGGGCAACAGCTAGTATAAAATAAAGTCGTGTTAGTTACACCGTTTATAACTCAAGGACGGGTGGGTCGACTTTTATGATCTTTGATTTTTTTATTTGTCTCCGCTCCGAATAGCAGAATAACTAATAAAACATGGGGAAATTTCACTAAACAAATATTTATAAAGATAATTTATTTTTTCATACATTTGATTCTGAGGCGGTACAAATTTCGCCGCGACAGCTAGTATAAATAAAATATATGATTATATTAATTTAATGTATATTTGAGTTAACCTGTTTACAATTTGATTGAAGTCGAGTAAGCTATAAAATTTAACTGAAATTGTATACCTTGGTACAATTATGTACCCATTGCTAATTTTTTGTATGTTTTAAGCTGTATTGTTGGAGTTGTACTCGTATGTATTTTACCATGACATGTGACCTCTTTGTCGACGGTGGCGGTACTCATCAGCGTGAACAATGGTGACCTGCGCCTGCGCACTTGAACGCTTCGCTACCTGTTCATGAATTATTTAAACGGTGAATACCTCGTTGTCCTTTGTTGACCCTAACATTAAGATTTTAGTATCACAATTAATTAAATTAAAACAGTTTTTTAAGTTTACAATTAAATTATTTTGCAGAGATTGGTCGAATATTGCTTAATACTAGTGGACTACTTATAAGCAACTAAGTAATAATTAATACGGATTAATATTTAAGCTTTCTATTCTGTCAATAAGTTGTTAATTATTAAGTCAATTTATTGTTACCAACGCCAATTAATTTTTTCAGACTTTTATTTGTTACGAACGGGAAATATTTTGCTAGTAGGTACTATAGTTATTAGCTTAGTAATGAAACGGGAAAAAAAAGTTTATTAGGTACGTATACAAACAGTTATCGTTCATTGTCACCACTAGTTTATCGATAAGATATTACATTATTAAATATAAAAAAAAACTGTTAAAGGATGTCTATCATTGTCATTTGAAAAATATAATGTACAGAAAAAAAATACTGTAAAGAAAAACACATACTTATATGATGTGAAATAACAAATCAAAATTTTCTCATTTAACAATAATAATAGTTTCGGGTGTCACAAAGTCTGCAGGGAAACAGATAGGGCAGGACCCCCAGCGCGCTCGTTAACAGCACATACATAGATAAATTTATTTTATCTGCCAATTTACCCCAATCGCCTCTATTGTCAAAACGCGACGACAGTTATCGCTTAGTAACAAAACGTTAATTCAGTGCAAACGAGAAATAAAGATTTTATCTCCATTATTATGATCAATAAATTTTTATAATGAATTTTAATAACGTTAAATATTCCGTGCGAGTGTTGACTTGATAATATACGATTTTTTATGTAGGTAAAGTTCACATAACGCAACATTTTATATCCCGAATCCGAGGAATGTGAAGAATTACGCTAATGTGAATTCCCAACACGCTACTACAACATTCAGTAAAAGCTTTCACGTTAAAAATGATCCTCGTTCGTTCACTCCGATGATCCAACGGATTCCTGGACCGTCCAATAAAACGCTTTAAGTGTGAAATCTTGTTTTGTTTTGTAATTTTTCACGATAAAATATAATTCGGCGTGGTTGCCGGTGCGTGCGCGCCGCCGCCGCCGGTCCATGGGCCGTGTCTCCGGGCCGCGGGAACAAAGCGTTATCTTATCATTACCGCCCCATCCCCGCCGATAAATTACCATAACTCTCATTTACATCCACCTACGTACCGGCGAGCATTGTTTACGAGCGGGAGATGACGGATTTTCTTCCGTTTTCCTCCACCCAAACTGCGGATTGGGGAATTTCATGTCGGCGTGCGTCGCTATGTTTACGCTAACGTGTCGGTTTATAGATATTGTGTAATGTACAGATTTTTTTCTTGGTTTTACTAAAACAAAATGGTGTATAGTAAAATTCTATTTCAGCATTCTCTGGTATGAACGAAACGTAAAGGACTTTTTTTCGACTAGCAATGTTGGCGGTTTCGTACGTCACGGAATCCAGTCTTTTCATGGGATATAAAGTATCCTTAGGAGGGAGCCGAGGTTTAAGCTATCATCATGCTAGGTATAATTAAAATTCATTCTGTATTATTTCCGTGCTGCACGAACAGACAAAGACATTTCAAGGATGACCGATTTTATTGAAAATAATTAATGATATTTTTTTACAAACATATTTAATTTATACACTCATCCAATTATATCGATAATATATAGTCGAGGATGTGTTCATACAAACTAAACTCTTTAATGGACGTTGCCAAAGAATCTCCGTTACGCTAAAAGCTATTTTATTGTTCCTAATCAATTATATTCTTTTTTTATATCTCGCCAAGAATTCGTCCATTAATCCCTCCCGGTCTAAACGAGATCCGTCCTCGTACTGTCCTAACAACTTAATGTTTTAATGTGCTCTCAAAATTGGGGAGTACTGATAAAATGGGAAGCAAGTCTTAAATTACTCACTTACAGAGTAGTTATCCGAAAGAGCTTTTAAATCATTCACAAAACACTAATGGACGTGGGGTAGGGGTGCGGGCGCGGGGCGCGGGGCGCAGGGATCGCGAGGGTAGTCGGCAGATGTATTCCCTGGCGAGCAATGAAATGGAGATATAACAATATAAAGGTACGCTTTTGAATTGCCGTGAATTGCAATTCGACAGAGTAGACGCTGCTAAGAGTCGAAACGACACGAGCGAAATCGAATGTTCTATTAGCTGCGTTGTGTAATTAGCTTATTATCTAGTAACCTACGAATAAATATACATAATACCTCGTTGGTAGTAAAATATTGGTATAATACGCGTACGTTCGGCCCGTGTGTTACTGAATTGGGCTATGTCCTATAAACTAGTGAGGATTTAGATCGTTACAATACCAAATGATTAGTGACCACAGCCGTAAATTTTAAAGCTTGCTTTACAGCCCTTTAATTACGTACGTTACGTCTTTATTTGTCCTCGCTCCACTTACGAGAATGTTTTCAGTTATATACATTTAATCAGAATCTACGCTAAAAATAATACTTTATGTTGCCACATTTCAGCGCAACATACTTTCAGATCGTTAAATGATTTGAATAAATGTTATTCGGTATTTCCTTACCAAACATTTAGGAGGTCTACTCCGCGTTTTAGAAAACATCGAGCAAGTTTTTGCCGATGATCTAACTTTTGTTACTTAAATTTATTTATTTTCTAAGTTCAGTGACATTCTAGTAGCTATCTGCTTTCCATTTGAAATAATTTAGCCTTGTCCATACATATTACTTATAATTGTATAATTGTTTACACAGAAAAAAATACAAAGCTTGCAACAAAATACAAAACTTGCAAACAAATTCTTAAACTGATCGCAGATTGAAAGTAGACCTTTATGTAGATCTGAAATAATAAATGTCGAGGGGTCTGCAAGGGGAAGCCGAGTGCTATTATTATCGGCGTCAATTTAATTAGATCCCCTGCGTTATTACCGCTGATTCGTTTTATAATACTCGTCTAATATCCGCCGGTCTGACGGTGAAGGTGACGTGTTTGTTGTGCGCTCAATTCGACATTCCAAATTACAGTTATTGTTCGCAAATAACATGGCCAATGTTATGATTAAGTATGTTTATATTAACATAACATGAATAGTATATAGCTATAACCGTATCGTAAATCACACTGCCTGATACGTTCATATCGAACTAAAATTCGACTTAAAAACCATAAAATTACTTTCTGAACGTCGGAATTTGATCGCCCGATGCAATCACCCGCGCCGATGGGCTTCCGGCTCATCGATATTCGTAACGAATCGTCGAAATTCAATAATTATCCCGAACACGACTTCATTCACCAAAAAACATCGTAAAAAGGTGTGAATGAAAAGAGGAAGGCAGCGGTGGTTTTTTGGGGCGAGCGGGCGGCCGGCCAATCACGTCGATCGCCGTTTGTCGGCGCAGTTCAAGTTCACGTGCCGGCTCCGAGCCGTGGTTAGTAGATAAGATTATAAGTGGGTAAGCGGTAATCAGTGCGCGACTAAACTGGTTGAATGGGGTTCCGAACGGGCGTTCATTCATGAAGCTGGGATGCCATCACGCGAGTAGCATGGCGCGCACGCAGCCGCCGCGGCGACACCTCTCACAATATCTACAACCAGGCCCCCCTCTTTGCCATTGGTCACTCTAAGCAAGTTTGCAGGGCTCTGCAATCCAGGGGCCCCTTCTTTCTATAAATTAATTAGGAACTAGGGGGCCCCACGGATTACGGTTGCAACTTTTGGTAATAAAATAGCTCTCCATCATAGGCAAAGTGACCCATTATCGTAATGTTTCCAGGTCAGTTTGAAAGCGGCCCTGTCTACAACAGCCATATAGCTATTGATTTCTTATATTTACGCGAATACTACACATTGAAATAAAACTAATTTTATGAATTTTATCGCGTTTTTATTATGTTCTTTACGTTTCCGACGTTTCGGCTGCTTTACAGCAACCATGGTCACGGGAGGACTGAGGTAGTTGACGTCCTAGTGTCATAGTTTAAACCGGGGTACATTCGTATTTAGTTGTTGCTTGCGCCAGCCATATAGCTGTTTATGACCTCGTACTTTTACTGCATTCTCAATAAATAAATACCATATACGAAAATTAAATTATTTCTTGAAAAACATCTCCCCATCAATTCAAGAGGAATCGTATCTAGCTACAGTACATACATGTATACATACAAATATCCACCGAAGCCACCTTTGCACTTATATAAAGTAATATAAATATTGACAGCCAATTTCAATCGCATTATAGTAAGCATTTAATATTAAATAGTGTTACAATAATAACATAAGGATTCTGGCAATTAAACAATATAGATACATTCCATCATTTATTATGTAATTTATGTAATGTAAACATGTATGAGCAGTATTTTTAAGAAATAACAATCCACAATAACCAATAACAAGTATTAAAATAACAGCGGATAGCGCAATGAAAATAGAAGCACAATTACCATAGATCACAATAAAACAAAAGTCATGGCGAATCAATAGAATATAATCATACTTATCTTAATTTGCAGTTTCTATTTAGACGTTTACTTATATCCCAGTTCACTGGATGTTACACTTTCCACAACGAATGCCTGCGACGAACTGACTGTTCAACTGTCTGTCCTCGCTTTAAATACCCATCATTTCTATTTGTGACAATTAACAAAAGTTACTAATAATTCTATACATTGTGTAGGAGTGATTATAAAATAGAATATGCTGATATTATATTGTTTAAGAATTTATTATAATTACTTAGTCTGTTTATGGTAACTAAGTAATTATAATAAATTAATTTAAGAATGATGTAGGTAGTTGACAAAAATAGTTACCTTCAGTTTTGTTTGTTTCTTACTAATTGCGCAATATAAGTTTTAATCAATATTAGTTGAATCAACTTGAACAGCGCAGACAACAATCGATAAAACAGCACATCAACAACACAAAGGTAATTCACTGACATAATAATTCGTCCATCCTGACTATCATTTGCGTCCCTGCAAATCGAAAATAAGTTTATGTTAATCTAAGTAGAATAATACGAGTATGAAAATCAATCTTCAATGTAATTGAAGACCCAAAGATCAATCACCATAACTAATATGGTGGCCCAAAAGATCAATCGCCATTAACGGATGGCGGCCCAGAGATCAAACGCCATAAGTGAATGGCGGCCCAGAGATCAAACGCCATAAATGAATGGCGGCCCGGAGATCAAACGCCATAATGAACGGCGGCCCAGAGATTAACGCCATTCTAAATAGCGATCCAAGGAAGATTATTGTACTTATTGTGTAACATAAACAATCGGCATATATTAATGACGGACCTTAGAATTGCTACTTTAACCTTCCAACAAATCTATTAATTCTTCGGTACTGTTAATACTTGAATCACTGGAGTTAGTATCACTGTCTGTATCGTTTACGAACTTCCTTAATACGTCTGTCGAAACTATAGCATTAAATTTCTTATGTCCTTTTAGACCCTTTAATGCTGTAATAATATACCTGTCGTTGCCAAGAGATTTCTTAACTTTATAAGGACCGCTATATTTTTCCTTTAGCTTTCTTCGGACGTCTTTTGGACCCGCTTCCGATTTTTTCCACAATACTAGATCATTTACTTTATATTGAACTGGTTTCTTCCTTTTACTATCAAATCTTTTCTTCATATTAGCTGCTGTCCTCTCAATATTATTCTTGGCAATGTTACTATTCTCTTCTACTACTTGATCGCTGTCTACAATATTATCTGTCATTCCTTGCAGTAGTCCACGCTTAGCATTAAATAATAATCTATATGCACAAAAACCTGTGGTTGAATTGATAGTATTATTGATTCCCCATACCACTTTTCCCAGACAGGCATCCCAGTCTCGTTCTTCGCTCGTACTTTTATTAATAGCCTCAATTATCGTTCTATTAAACCTTTCGACTTGTCCATTTGATCTTGGAGATGCAATTGCGTTTTTCACGTGTTTGATTTGATTAGAAATGCAAAATTCTTTAAAAGATTTACTAGTGAAAGCTGACCCACTGTCCGAGATGATCCTCTTGGGGTAACCAAACATACTAAAGGTTTCATTAAGTTTATCAATTACTTCCGCTGATTTCGTTGTTTTGCATGGTTTGGCCCATACGAATTTAGTAAAAGCATCAACAACGACAAATAGGTATGAAAATCCCTTGCGGCTTTTGCAAAACGGACCTGTGTGGTCAATATGAAGTGTATGTAGTGGTTCACTCACCTTCTCTATCGGGTGAAGCTCACCTTCCAACTTTCCATATTGCCCTCGTTTATAAGCACAGTCCAAGCAATTATTCACGTATTTCCTGATGAACCTGTTCATTTTAGGGAACCAACAATAATCTTTTATTAGTGTCTCACATCGTTTTAGTCCAGGATGTCCAACATCGTCGTGGTATTTGCGTAAAACGTTCCATCTTGCATGTTTTGGTACCACTAGTCGAAGCTGATCATTAAAGCACTTCCTGTAAATTTTATTGTCATTTAAGATATATGTATTTTGGATATCCGGGTCATTAATATTTTGCTCTAATTTTTCCCTTATTATGCGTAATTTAGAATCCTGATTTTGCAAACACACAATCCAATCCAACAGGTCGAGAACCAGTACATCTGATTTTCCTGGGGCGTCGACTGGATTGCGACTGAGGGCGTCAACGTGTTTGTGCAGTTTTCCTGGCTTATGGATTATCCTAAAAGTATACTCTTGGATGCTTAACCACCATCTTGCGATCCTAGGCAGCAAATCTCGTTTCTGAAAAGTCTCTCTTACGGCAGAGCAGTCAGTGACGATGCTAAACTCTATCCCTGCTACATAAATTCTAAATCTTTTCAACGACTCTACCACGGCGAGAGTCTCTAACTCGTAAGAGTGGTACATTGCTTCTTCTTTCGACGTTTTCCGGCTAAAGTAAGCGATTGGTTTCATCTCATCACCATTTCTTTGTAAAAGGATCCCTGCGATGCCCTTACTAGACGCATCGGTGTGAACTTCTGTTTCTGCAGTATGGTCGTATAGTGCTAAAATAGGTCTGGAAATTAAAATGCTTTTTAGTTCGTTAAAAGCCTTCTGTTGTTTTTCTGTCCAAACCCATTCCTGCTCCTTTTTTAGAAGCTGGTATAGGTCGTATGCAACAACAGCGTAAGCTTTTACAAATTTCCTAAAATAACTTGTTAATCCCAAAAACATTCTTAATTCGTGTACGTTAGTTGGTTCTTTAAATTTTGATACTGCCTCTATTTTCTTTTGTCCTGGTCTTATACCATCTTTACTGATGTCATATCCTAAATAATGGATTTCACTTTGTAAGAACTTACATTTCTCAATATTTAAAGTGAGTCTTGCTTCTCTCACAATATTTAAAACAGTACGTAATGTGTCCAAAGCGTCATTTTCATCGATCGATGCTATAAGAAGATCATCCATATACGGTAATACCTTATCAAATCTTAGAGAACCAAGAATTGTATCCATTAAACGCTGGTATACACTAGGAGAATTGGCAAGACCAAAAGGCATTCGTAAAAACTCATAATGACCTTCTGGTGTAACAAACCCTGTTTTTGTTATAGCACTCTCGTTCAATGGTATTTGGTAAAATCCTTGAGACATGTCGAGGCTAGTGAACACTCTTTTACCGCCTAGTTTCTCTATGTGTTCTTCAATTATCGGTAGAGGATATTTATCTTTGACTGTGATGCTATTAAGTTTTCGATAATCGACGCACAAACGGTAGTCACCGTTTTTCTTGCGCACTAGGATGATTGGGCTAGAGTAAGGGGAGCAAGACTCACGTATAATATTGTTATCCAGGAGATCTTTAATTTTATCTCTGACGATTGCCTTTTCTGGAAGTGACATTCTATAGGGTCGATAGCATATTGGTTTATCGGAGTTTAAGTGAATATTCATCTGAATCTTATCAGTGCATCCCAACTCCTGCGTTGAAGAGGAGAAACAGTCAGAATATTCTTCTATTAATTTGATTAGCTTTTCTTTCACGGCATTCTCTCTTGACTCACACTGAATTTTTCCGATGTCAACTGATAAGATTTCAGTCTTTGAATACGCGTTATCGTCTCCTGAAATTATTGTTAATTCAGACCACTTCTCACCTCTAGCTAAAAGATCGCCCTTCTCTAAAAGCAACGAAAGATGTGAATTATTTTGTACGTTAATTATGGTAGAGTCGTGTGATAATAAAGTTGTAGGGATAGCGTAATCCCTAATCTCATTGTGGCAAGTTCGGCTCTCTACGTAAATGTCATGATTATCTTTCGTATTTAAGTGAATGTTTATAATTGAAATACTCCAGGGTGGTAAGACGACATCCTCCCCACAACGTATTTCAATACGATTATCAGGACTGATTTCTTCTATATAAAATATTTCCGGTATCACCTCTTCTATTATGAGCGAAGTACCACATATCAGGAATCTGATGCGTGGATTGTTAATGATAGGTTGTCCTAGTATGAGTTGAACATTGTGTAGTTTTAAATCAGCAATTACTAATGTTGTTCGTAAACTAATGTCCTTGATGATCACATCTACTTCAACTGATCCTTTAGCCATAGCAAAACTACCCCCAAAGCCACTAATAGTCATATGACACGATGTCAAGGTTAGGTTTAATCTCTGAGCAATCTCTGGGCTGGCCACATTGATTTTTGCGCCCGAATCAAAATATGCTTGTACACTGGTGTTATTAATCTGGACAGGAAAAAAGTAGGTACTGTTTACCTCATTTGGTGTGACGTGGTTCACTGTTGCAGAACTGGCGTTTTCTTCTGTTTTATTAGATTTAAAAAAACACTTGTCTGTGGAGTGTCCGATTCTATTGCAGTAAGAACATGTAGGTCGATTCTGGTTCTTGGGGCAGCGCCTTACGGTATGTCCTGTTTCGCCACACAGGAAACAGGTAAATGGTTTTTTTTGGTCTCTGGGATGATTAGCGGTAGAGGTCCCATTGTTATCACTTTTTACTGGACCAACTCTAGTTGAATTGTAAGTATGTCTTGCCTTGCTGTCTTCCATGACGGACAAAAAATTGGAGTGTAATTCTTGTGTAGTTTTATAGTTTCCTGCACGCGCGGGTGCTTTTAAATATATAGGTAACCCATCTATAATGCATGCTGCAGCTTTTTCTCCTGTGATATCGAGTTTGGTTAACATCGCATTCTTCTGGTAGAAATAGTGTGCCATGGTTTCATTGGGAGTCTTTTTCCTGGCCAGCATTTCCCTTAGAGATTCAGCATAGTCAATATTACATGGAAATGCATTTAAGAGGTCTTGCTTCCACTGATTCCATGTCAAATCATAATTTTGAAGTGAAGAATGCCACACTCGAGCCATGCCCGTCAATCGTGACTGCATGTAGTAACTTTTAACTGCATCTGACCAGCCATGTATAGCAGCCAGCTGTTCAATTTTATTAAGCCATTGATTTGCGAAGACGTCAGAGGTTTCCGGATCGAATACAGGGATGATTTCTGCTTTAACAGCCACATGATCGAAGTAATATGGTTGGATCTTACCGGTGTTCAAGTCCTGATTTTGGTTTGTAATTAGATTCTCTACAGTATTGGGAGGAGTGTCTCCCGACGCGATGGTATCCGAAGAACTTGGTGCAGCTATTTGTTCGGGATTTCGAGAGCGCCATGGTCTCCACTGCTTTGTAGTCGGCAGTTCTTCAACTTCAAATGGCTCCAAACCTGGACAGTGACGACGTTTCGGCATCCCACTTCTGAAAATTGTTACAATAATAACATAAGGATTCTGGCAATTAAACAATATAGATACATTCCATCATTTATTATGTAATTTATGTAATGTAAACATGTATGAGCAGTATTTTTAAGAAATAACAATCCACAATAACCAATAACAAGTATTAAAATAACAGCGGATAGCGCAATGAAAATAGAAGCACAATTACCATAGATCACAATAAAACAAAAGTCATGGCGAATCAATAGAATATAATCATACTTATCTTAATTTGCAGTTTCTATTTAGACGTTTACTTATATCCCAGTTCACTGGATGTTACACTTTCCACAACGAATGCCTGCGACGAACTGACTGTTCAACTGTCTGTCCTCGCTTTAAATACCCATCATTTCTATTTGTGACAATTAACAAAAGTTACTAATAATTCTATACATTGTGTAGGAGTGATTATAAAATAGAATATGCTGATATTATATTGTTTAAGAATTTATTATAATTACTTAGTCTGTTTATGGTAACTAAGTAATTATAATAAATTAATTTAAGAATAATGTAGGTAGTTGACAAAAATAGTTACCTTCAGTTTTGTTTGTTTCTTACTAATTGCGCAATATAAGTTTTAATCAATATTAGTTGAATCAACTTGAACAGCGCAGACAACAATCGATAAAACAGCACATCAACAACACAAAGGTAATTCACTGACATAATAATAGCTGTCTTACTCAACATAGCTGCCATAGCAAACATAAATAAATAAATATCGCCAGAAGAACACACCAACTATACGGTTGCACACTAAGCAACGATTGTATTATGGGTACCGTACAAAGGACTGATATTAAAAATCCATGACTTGGGTACAAACATGCTCATCAGACAATGTATGTCCCTACCAGGATTCGAACCCGGGACCCGACGGCGCAAAAAGCAAGGTACCAACTGCGCTAATCAGGCCGTCAAATGAAGTATACATGAAGTATTGTTCCGTTGTCATTTGGTGTTTTTGTATATTTATCATAACTACATAGGCGTGTAAAGTTGATACGCTCCGGTATTGTGTATTTGAACGACTTGTTAATTACCACAATCTTAACATTTAATTAGGCACATGGCGTGCGAGAGAAACAATAAACAGAGAACTGCAACTAGGTCGTTTATCCTCTGAATTCACCACGTAATGCTTGTAGATTATATAAACTTTATTTAATACTGCTTTGATCTAAATAAACAGGCCGAATCAAAGTGTAGGAAATGTGTTAGTAGTATTTTTATTAGCTGCCTTTAAATTTATAGTTTGTAGGTATAGATGCGCCCACGCGCGCTCGGTCTAATAAAATGGCCACTACGCGTCGGTCGGCATCGGAGTTAATATAAGGACGTTTATTCAAAGGCCCAGTTACATTACCGGTGTTTCGTTTCTTGTTTGTTCTTTATTAATGAAACGGTGTCTGTCTGTAAGCGATCTTATGCCAGTTATTAAGATAATAAAAAAACTGTCGATAAGTAAAAGCTTATAGCGTAATATGATTGATAAACTTATTTGGCATCATGAGAACATTAAATGTTTGTAGAAAAAAAAGTAAGTATCTTTTTTTATTATAAGTACAACGAATACCTAGTTAGGAAGCAATACTACCACATGATTTAGTTAGGAACTAATGTAAATTAGGTATCAGTTCGTTATATAACTAAGATTAATGCTTACTAAAGTTACATGGATGATTTTATGTACATACCTAATAAACATAGTCATACCGCGTGAAACAAACTTTTATTTATTCTATAGAACAAAAATACACCAAGGGTACAAGCCCGCTGATTGCAACCTTGATCTGTTATTAATTTTACGCTTATTTTCACCTCGCCCTCGGCGATGAGTCATGCGTCTGCGCAGGTTATTAATTCACTCTCATAAAGGTAAAAGCTACGGCCTCTATATGACTAGTAGTCTATTATTACTAATAGACGTAAAACTTCTCGTCTCGAAACGTGATACCTATAAAACTAATAATATTTATTGCATTTTTGTTTCAGGTAATACACTTTTCTTGATAACGGACTGGACAAAAGACGGTTTGTTTTTTTTTGTTTTTATGCTGGGTTCCATTCCTATTAATTTGTATGTTTAAAAGTTATGACACACATTCCCATGTCCCGGTCCCAGAGTGGGGGTGGCGGTGCGCGGGGCGGGGCGCTCCGCCGGAATGCGGTCTACCTGCGCGGGACCACCGCTAATCAATTTAGCTTTTATTATCGTACCAATAACGCTTCATTACAACTCCTAGATTTATGTTCGCGTTGTTTGCTTTTCTCTCGAACGTTTTTGTTACCGGAACGTGTATTGTGACACTGCTAGTACTTTGGAAACTTGCCTAGAATATTTTTATGAGCGGTTTACATTGGTAATGGTGTGTCGGGCTCGTCGAAAAAGAAAATCATACGCATGGAAGCGGCCCGGTCTGGTGCAGGCATGAGAACTTTTACTATAATGCCAATGACACACGCGAAGTATAAAATATATATGAGGCGAATTTAAATTTAGAATGGTAATGCCAAGGTCGGGGACCACCTGGCAATAGTCCGTCCAAGATTTCAAGAGAAATGTCACACGCGATACCTAATGACATTGTTACACGACATTTTGCCGTATAAACACGTGGCTTAATGTTTGAATTAGGTATGAGATTTTATGCCTTGAGTATCTAAGAATAGAGTTGTTAAGAGAACGTTTCTGTACGTACTTACTACTAGCTAATTTTTATATTTTACTAGCTGTTGCCCGCGACTTCGTCCGCGTGGTATTTAACAAAGACAACCGTTGACAACAGCCTGCTCGCCAATTCTGAGCCCGCGGGACGCATTGCAGGTTATTGCTATCAAACTTAATCAGGCGCTGCGCTGCAACATTGGTTTTAATTGTTTTTCGTGAGATCCTATTTTTTTTTTCTAAATAAAAGTAGCCTAAGTTACTCCTTGTTACATCAGCTATCTGCCAGTGAAAGTCCCGTCAAAATCGGTCCAGCCATTTCAGAGATTAGCCGGAACAAACAGACAAACAGACAGACAGACAGACAAAAATTGTAAAAAATGTGGTTTCGGTATAGGTAACGTGTATACATCCAAATGCAATTAGTAAAAAGCTGTTATTTTAATATTACAAACAGACACTCCAATTTTATTTATATGTATAGATAATTTTATAATTTTTATATAAAATAACTCCGTTTGAATACAGTACACTAAGGAAAACCTGCACAGAATCACTGGCTTTATGTAATGCGCATGACCATTGTACATGAGGTTTTCGCAAAGGGGCTATGCCTTGGAAAGCCAAGTCCAGGATTATTCGTGTATGGTCTAATGCCGAATCGATGTATTGCAAATTGTTGAAACCTTACGATGTTGCCATGGCCCATTTCGCATGAGTCATTTGATGTGATGTCGTAAACGTATAGTGGACGACAACTAGAACTCATTATATAAAAATCTATACATCTATACAAATAAATAAAATTGGAGTGTCTGTTTGTAATATTAAAATAACCGCTTTTTACTAAGTGCATTTGGATGTATACACGGTACATATTTATACCAAAACACATTTTTTTAAATTTTTGTCTGTGTGTCTGTTTGTTTGGCTAATCTCTGAAATGGCTGGACCGATTTTGACGGGACTTTCACTGGCAGATAGCTGATGTAACAAGGAGTCACTTAGGCTACTTATATTTTAGAAAAAACTTTTTTGTTAAATACCACGCGGATGATGTCGCGGGTAACAGCTAGTACCTATTTGTTTGTATATAAAAAGCATTAATAATATGTGATAAATTCTTGCACACACGCATTTCGTCGATAAATACATTTACCAAATAGAAGGACCACCTGGCTACCGTCAGCGTTCGCTCAAACGTCCATCATTTTTGATCGTTGAGCTATTATTCCGTCTAGCGATATAATAAAAGTTTTAATATGTCCATCACGGCGGCGTTGAAGCGTTACATGGAGGTACGAGGGGCAATGTGTTTCTCATATTGCCCAAGCTTTTGGAAAATTTTATATTAGAAATTACTTAGTAGTGAGTAACTCTGTATGGCTTGAACAATTTTATACTGCAGAACACAGTTAAACAAGCACAAACGAGCAACCGGTCTTGTACTAAGTTTTCATACATATATGATCATGGATTAAATGTATTACTTGTCGCATACATTTCGGAAATAACAGTCATGGATGGAATTATAGTTTAAACGTTCCTTAATTTTGGACCATAGAACCAGTTACCAGATATAAAAAAAAATATTATGTCATCTCATCAAGCCGCTCCTTGATGAGATTACTCTTTTTTTAAATAGTAAACGGCCTACGTCACACATAAGTTGATAGAATAGTGGTATTGCCAAACAATAACATGGGTTCGGCTCAGCAAACATAGCTATTTGCTAACCCACAATGATGTAGGCTTCGCGCTTTTCCGAAGCTCGCCTGCGCCTACGCATGCATTCATGAAGCCGTATAAGTGTATTAACAATATTTACATTTAATGGTTTTGTTATTGAGTTTAATTATAGCAAAAAATAGCTCAATGTCACTTATTCTTCTTATTTGTGACTAAGCTAATAAGTACGTGACCGGTAAAGGAAAACAATGTGAGGAACGTTGTATGTCTAAGAGAACCTCTCCAAAGACTCCTCTCATCGTCACTTACCATCAGGTGAGATCGAGATCAAATACTTGCCCATAACGTAATAAAAAAAAAAAAAAAACGCGTGAAGTCCGGCACTCCGGCAGATTGGTGGACTATGGCCTAATCTCACTCTTATTTAGGAGAGGCTTAAGCAAAAAAGTGAGACATTAAAAGGGCTTATATAATTAATAATAAGTAGTTAGTAGCTGTTCTGCTACGTCAGCCGCAACGAATGAAACTTAAAACAATTTTCGTTCAAGATACGTTTGCTGCAATTGCAACTCGGACGAGAGGTTAATGCCCCGGAACCATATCCGACATAAGCAAAATGAGCGAATGTTACCAATGAACCGGTTTTTGATAATTTGATCAAAAAGGTGTTATTTATATTTCTCTTCAGATTGTTTTTAAATCGCCTATAATTAGAACTGTTAAAAGTCTTGTTGAAATAACATTATTTTATGCCTTGTTTGTATACTTATTCAATCTTCTCCGTTATGGAGTCCGTGAAAATCAAACTAGGCAATATTTTTACCCCCGAATTTATAGACGTTTTATAACTTTATTAAACGTCACATAGTACTGCGCACAAGAGTTTTGCTTTGCGCAGTACTATATGACGTTTGATAAAGTTATAAAACGTCTATAAATTTGAAGGTTATAAGATTCTTTTATTATTAAGTAGATTGATAGGGAGTCCATGAGCTGTTCCGTGGCAGACCGCCCGCCGCTCAACCGCCAAGCGACGTCACTCAATGTCGCTCTTCATTCATTCATAGACAACAAGAATCCCAATCACCGATGCGTTCTTAAAAACGGCGCACCTCTTTTTGTTAAAAACCTTATTTTCTTATGATTATAATTTTAAATGTTTAATAAAACCAAATGGTTGATTTTTTATCACTATATTTATAATAGAATATGTCAGATCCCTGCGGATGAATTACGTTTTTATGTATATTAAAAAAAAATGTCTATCTTGAAACAAATCGCCAAAAGCCACCTTGTGATTAAATATACATTTAGCTTTAAATAAAAAATACACATGTAGCAATTATGAGAAAAGTCGTAACTTGTTATTTACCTAAACACAACCCTAGTTTAATTAGTTGGAAAACAAAAATATTTGTAAGACAGATGGCATCGTCTCTAGCTCCGAGGCAACGCTAATTAGCCAGTAATGAAGCAAGATCTCGACTAACATCGTTCTTTTTTATCATTCATTATATTATACCGCGATTATGTTTCGAATCTCAATTCGTTAGATTAATATTAAAGACCCTTCGACAGCTCGAAGCGATGATGAAAGCATCTTAAAAAAACATTAGCGGTGTTTAATGATCGTTTATTACTGAATATATGGATGCATTCATAAATTATTTTTTATTATCTGTATGTACCTACTTACATTGCATTGCATACACAAAAATTAAAGTAAATCTAGAGAATCATTGGTATTTTTTTCAAAAAACTAATTAACGCGGTTCAATTGTTTGCACCAAGTTAGTTGACGGCGGCGTTACGTTTGAAGCTAAATATACCTGGACCCCAAACCTAAGTCCGATAGCACAATATATGAATGGCAGTGTTACTCTCACTTAGAATAGATATTTTTAATATGGAAGTACATTAAAAAATACTATCAGGATACCATTGTTATTTCATTATGAGTCAATTGTAATAGGTAGTACCTACTGACTGTATGATTTATCACATCCATCGGGATCTTAAATAAATCGATCAGTATAGAAAACAATCACGTGACAGTATTTTTTTTAGATTTTCTCTTAACTCAGAATTTTGGAATATGTGATTAAGTACAGAAACTCAGTATCAAACAAAGTTGATTGGAATATTCGATTTAGTATAGCGATTTCCGATAAATGTAAGCCTTAGGTCGTGACTGTCCGTGAACTTCGAATGATTGGGTTATAACGAGGCCGCGAAGCCCCGACTATTAACAACATCAATAGAGTCATTTGTTAAGCGGCCCGCACAAAGAAGGCTCCATGTCAGCTAATTAGTGGTATTATTTGATTGAAATTAGCAACATTTATTATAATTGAACCTTTTATAATACTAACCATAGCTCGGAGCCATCCCGACGATTGATCAAAGAATATAATTAATCGCCTGTTATTAATAAACAGCGAGTATAATGTTTGTTACAATCAGAAATGAAAATTCTAATCAGGGATTCTGTTGTAGAGCTGATCGCTGCGGTCGTTGCATGCGCAAGTTAACGGTAGAGCATCTGTCGGACGCTTAGCTATAATGGTAGCGCAAAAAATGGAAGACACAAAAATGCTCTACACCTACCCATGATTGTGAATGGTGTTTACCTCAAAATTAGTTTTCTTACACCGACAAAAAATAGGGAAAACATCTCTATAGTTTCTGTGACGAAAAAATTGCGAGAACTATACGGCTTTTTTGTGTAGTAGATACCTTACTTATTTCTTATAGCAAAATGATTTAAAATGGAAACGCTATGATATGGTATCTGATAGAAAGTTACTAGTTTACGCTTGTGTGCGGTAAAAGCGATAAATTAACACGGAATCGTAGTTATCTCGGCGCGGGCGAGTGGCGCGCTGCGCTTGCGCCGGCGCACGCTCGGTGCGCGATGAGCTATACAGCGGTGTGAAAGTGGACAAATAACGACATTATCCATCCGGTGAGATAGAATAATAAAATGATACGTGAACTTATCTCGTTATTTGTGTGGACCCGCCGCTGTAGCGTGGTTGATTTTTATTACTAAACAAGCGGCAACTTTAAACATAAATATTAGTAGTGTCCACTAACTCAATTTTCTGAAGCCCATATGAAAATCCAACAAATATTTTTGAGACCGTACGATCGATTTATCTGGTTTTAGATAAGTATGAAAAAAATATATTTATTGTAGACAACAACAAGGGTGTACTTAAGTTATTCGCGTGGTATTTTAACGCCACGTGGTATTTTTTATAATACTTAAGACTCACCAAATGGAGTAGCATAGATGGAAGTGGATATTTTTCTTCCTAATCCTGCAATTTTTTTCTTTCTGCTTAATTTATTGCGTTTAACATAACAATTATCTTTTCCCAAAGAGTCGCCAAACTTCATCCGTCATCTAGCATCCTCGTTGGACACCAATGTAGATAGGATCTACTCTCCAAGCCAATTCCTCCACACTCACCTAGTTGGTAAGCGTGGAGGGCCAAGTCCATGGGATAGATTTGTTTTAATTTTTCATAGAGCAAAGAATTGACATGATTTTTTGCATGGGTAGTGGTAGTTTAGGGGTCAGAAAGTGACATAGGGACATACTTTTTAATCGCGGGTAACTCCGCGCGGCGCAGCTAATACTTACATAATATAAACGTAAGTAACTACAATCATAATTACTAGACATTTCAAATGTTAATGACCACCAAAAATTTATTCACCACAATTAAACAATAACATGGTTAACTTATGGTAAGTATGTCTCGCGTGGATATTGCAATCATTCTTTGGATAACTAATTAAGAAAACAACAGCTAATTAATTTTATAATTAAAATAAAATGTATTGTCTAATTTGTTGATATTAATTGTAGGAGTAGGTAATTTTTTTTAAACCTTGGTTTCGCCGTAGGTCAATAAAAAGATAAATTAATTCCTCTAGCTAGAACTGAAGTACATAAGACTTATGTATGATAATAATTATACCCGTATACACCAACCACAAGATAGCGCAATTATTGTTAAGATTACAAACATATTAGCTATCAATGATCCCTAGTTTCAGTTTAGTTACAGCTGGCAGCCATACGCCGCGGTATCGCTAAGCAATATTGCGCAATGGCAAGCAGGTTATACGCTTATCGGTACAATGTAGTAGGTAACAATTTACCTGACTCGCTAGTCTAGCCAACCAGCTACGAGAATGATAGACTAGTTACATGTCAAATAGACTCAGATAGTTTTAACAACGAAAAAGGTGCCCAATGTTTGTAGCAATTGAGACCAAACGAGTAAGAGAAGGCTACCTATTTCTATTTTGTTTTCAATACTTTTATGAACTCATGAACACTTTAAATGTAAAACTATTAAAGGTTAACCCCTCCCCTGTCCCCCCCGTCCCTTTGCTTACAGTCTTGGGTACCGGCACACCTCTTGTAAGCCTACTTTTATCAGTATTTGTGCATCTACAGTTTAATTATAGTTTTTTTGAAGAAATTATTGACTTCAGAAAACCTTCTCTGCCAGTGTAATAGTTTTAATAAAAATGACCTCATTCTGAGACTGATGATGACACTCGATAAAAGGTCGTTCACTGATGGGAACAGTGGTGCCGTAGTTAGGTACACTATCGACATTCGCTAATCAGACATTAATGATTTATTTGACATTATACAACTGTGGGTTTATCAAGACTATATCAAGCTCACGTTCAAGGTAGGTAGGTAGTTTAGTAAGGTTTGGATGCCATAAAGATTTCGCACAAAAAAACCTCACTCAGTCCCCCTTAACATTCTTTTCAGCAGGGGCTACTTATCGACAATGTAAAGTCTCCAATTTTGATTGACTTTTTCTTCCACAATCCCCTAAATAAGATAAGCACGATTACTTAGATTAATTCGCGACTACGCTATGAATCGTACGGTCTAATGCAATGAATTGATACTGCATTGTAAAAACTACAACCTGCAGTTTTTTTATGCCATCGTAATCATTGTCTTAGTGACGTGTGTGATATTTTTTCCTTCAATTTGCTTATAATCATGAGATTCTACAGCTCATGCTTCAGGCACTGAAAAAATGTGACTGAATAAGCCGATGATCTATGCTCAGCCAGTGAAGAGCCGACTGGTTATGTGTTTATTAAGGATATAATTATTATTAAATTCAGTGCATTCTGTGTCAGCGCTACATATAGAATTAGATTAGAACGCAAATAATAACCATCGCCTTGTTCCGATCCTCTCTCCACACTATACAATTTCTGCTAACCAATCAAATAATAAAGCAAACTCAGCCATAATCAACGAAAAGTTATACATCAAAACTAAATAAATTGCAACAATCACTGATTGCTCAACCCAAACAAGTTCAAGATCAAAACTACTACGCAATAAGATATCAAATTATGTTTATCATCAATCAAATTTGTGTTTTAAATTGTAAATGGTAGGTACAAGATTGCGGTGTCACAATATATAGACTTAATACGTTACTTCGTGTCCAAGTGTAGGCTCGAGGCTGACATTTTGTGGCAAAACGTTCGAAAATTACACACTGGCTGGCTCTATCACGAATACTTAATATATTTGTCGGACGAGGCACAATTATGGTCAGTGCGGCGTGACGGACCGGTCCGTGGCACTATGAATAAACACTTAAGGACGATTTGGATAAGGCAACAAGTCTTACAGGGTTTTGTTGCAACAAGTCCTTTAGGACTTTTTTCCAAGTAGGACTTAAGTGAAGCGAGGTGTATTTTGGTGATACTTACGTACCTATACTTGATGACTTTTTGTAATCCATCTTGAATACTCCATAGAGGAAAGTCTTGTTGCCTGAGTCTGGTACATTTTTTTTATTTTTATGTCGTAAAAGAAATACTTTGTAAAGCAAATTTTGGCAACAGCATAGGAATTACACTTAACTAGAAAAAAAAACCACATAAAACTACTCTAAAAACATTCATTAGTCAAATCTCAGAAACCGAGTTGTATGATACAATGAGACTTGAGATGTATTTTGATTATATTGTTAAGTCTGTGTCCACGCGGCGTCCGTCATTCGTGGCTCTACGTCGCCCTCGGTCGAGCGCCTCTAATTACGGGCGAGAGCGCTCGATCTGCCGGAGACAATGTCTACACTTGTACGGTCATTATTACATGTTTTTCGTCACGACACACCTGTTTGCCAGCAATGACAAATCCCCGGCCATTAGTGATGTACTACAAAACGTTACTATTAACATTCTTCATGCGCGTGCGCATTCAGGTTCATTCACTTTAGTTCTCCATAACAAACATCGCGAGAGATAAAAAAAAATCGTATTAAAAAAGCTTAAATATAAAACTAATTATAAGACTAAATTTTCGCGTTATTATACCCAACGCAATTATAATAATTCATGAAGATTGAACAAAGATTTGCGAATGAAATGTATGTAACTATACGATATTACGTTTCATTATAGCGTGTGCCCGTTTAAAATAATTAATAGTCGTTAGTAACCAAGCAAGGACGATTGGTCTGTTCGCGCCAACCCGACATCAGGTTAGATGACAAGGCGAATTTAATTATTAACGTGTGTTACGTTGCATGAAAGGAAAACTATAGAATCACAATAAAAAAAGCAGAATGATGACTATTTCATTAAAGTATTTTTTAAATTAAAAAAAAATATCGCCCGACTGTATGGCCCCAAACTGAGCAACGCTTGTATTATAGGTATCGTACAATGGATTGAGGGCGATCCCAGTAACACCCAGACCAAATTACAAAAATATCGTTTCGGTAGTTTGCCCATGCGGGAATCGAACCTCTACGCTCAGACCACTACACCAAGCTGTCGTCAGAATTATTGTGTTCTTGTACATTACCACATTCAAACTAATTTAACAAAACTTTTTTTATTTAATCCAACATACACTAAGATTTAGGTATATTCAAATAGCTTATAATCATTTATCACAATTTACAGAGTATTGAACACGATCTAACTCGAACCTAGAAATCATTGCATACTCATTATGTCGTTAGCCATGATTTCTATGAAATTACCCATAAGCTACGTGATTCTTTAGCAATTACTATTATGGAGTCGTTTTAAAATGGCCAAATTTACGAATAGGGTACGTGCTTTGCAGGAGCTTATGTAGTTTGTTATAGGGCTGGAAGATGCATGTGGAATGAAATACCGCAGACTAAAATTACGATTATTGCGAAATAAAGAAATGTAATCGAACAAATAGTTCTATGGAAATTTTATCGCTCCTCCCTTGTTTATGAGGAAATAAATAAATGTCGACCACACCAACTATACGGTCCCACACTAAGCAACGCCTGTATAATGGGTACCGTACGATGGCCGGGCCGAAACTAGTATATATTACTTATAGATATTAAATATCCATGACTTAGGTACAAACATCACACAAAGTATGTCACTACCAGGATTCGAACCCGGGACCCTCGGCACAGTAAGCAGGGTCACTACGAACTGCGCTAATCCGGCCGTCAAATCCAAGAGCTATACAGAGATTTTATAAAGTACCGGCTTGGTACGCCAACCCTGCCGAGCAAACGGTTCTTTGGCCGTTTTGAGGTCACGTCGGATGAATTATGCGCCGGCCACATTAGCGGTCATTATATGCAAATAATATTTTACGCATTAGCCGCATGTAGGCACTGTGTACCCGTTTAATGGTGCTTATGTATAGCCATTGATTTTTATATTAGAAACGTGACCGGTTATTCTGTACGTCAATTTTATAATCCAATCCAGTTTGGTGCCATTCTCTTTGGAGATTGACAATATCATACGTAGTCGCACTATGTAGCCGTCGAATGTCTAATGACTAGTTTCTCTATGTTTGTTTTATTAAAATATTAATGTGACTTTGTTCGTCCTGTATATCATTTATCAGATTGCGATGACATTTTGGTGTGTTGGTTTGCAATACACTTAGCGGGTACTCGATGTATAAATGTAGTTTTAAATACAATTATATATAATTGAGCTAATAAGAGACTTCGACTTACTTCAGTCGGATTTTCAATCTGTCCGCTCTATCCTCTGAAAGTCTTTGCCTTTTTGAGGCGACGTGTCCTGAAACGTCCGCATTTCACTTGAGTTAAGTTGAAAGTCTACAGACTAGGATTGGGGATGCGCTGGATTGGGAAATAATTCAAATAAATTCGCGTTCTATATTGCTAGATAGGAATTTAAAATCTATGTACATCCATCGCAAGATTTTCTTACCATAAATTCTGAAGGTGATTTTTGAAAAATATTTCAAGCAGGCGGCAATATGATGGAATCCTGCTGCCGAAATATGATTAAATAATTCAACCATTTTTACAAGATATTAAGTAGCATAACAAAACCAAAGTCATACCCGTCGTTAAACGTGAACCGAGAGCGCCAAAAGTTTATCACCTAATGAGCCGTAGCAAATTAAACTCTTAAAAACTCGGAATTGCGTCCGATTGGCTGAAATTAATCAATGGCACACCGGCCCGTCAATGGAATGGATATTTTATGTTCCCGCGGCCCGTGGCCATCGAGTGTCCAATTTGTCCGCACTTTTTTAATTAATATAAATCTGAGCGAAAACAAATTGAATTTATATTTGCGAGTTCCATACGTGCTAGTATTTGCTCAGGTGTAGAATATAAAAATATTAAATCTTAAGTTAATTGATACATGACGCAAAAATCCTGGGTTATACATGTCATAATAACTTACTTAAAACTTGGGGACTTAGAATAAGCTATAAGCAATTTGCATTTTTAGCTGCCTTGATTTAAATTGAACTTGGTATTTCAAGGTACAAGATAGAGAATAATATAATTCATTACTAAGGTACACAGTTTTTTTCAATTTCGAACGGTATCGGTCCTCGTCGAAGATAACGGGATCAAAAAATCTCAGCCCTCAGGTTGCATACGATATCCCCTATGCAAGCAATGGGGTATAATGAGCTCGCCAAGGGAAGGGGTATACCCCGTGCACTGTCTTCCCCCGCACCCGGCTCTAATTAGGCTCACATTCTCATTCCGTTTTCGCGTTTATATTCGCCAGCGGTTTCGCCTTAATTACGTTATTCGTGGCGGGTGGAGACTAGCGGTCTTGGGTTAGTCAGCACTTAAATAAAACAAAACAAGTGACCGATACGTTTACTCGAAGGTACTTATTTTTTTTAAATTTCGCTCTGTAAGGCCTATGTTGAATAGTCTTCATATACTTAAGAGCATTGTTAATTTTTTAAGGTTAGCTACACGTTGAAAAGCTGATGTGATTAATGGTTCTCGAGAGTTTACTTCAAAACGTTTGTCATTTCGCAATTTCATTTTTTTTGTGGAAAAATGACAAGCACAGTTTTAACGATTCATCGTCTTTATTGCCGCTGCTGGCAAATACTTTGAATGTAGGTGGAAGAAAGCGCGGAAATAAACATTCACTAACAAGATGACTTACACTTTCGCGGCCTTAAACATTCGAACAATTCGAAGCTGCAGTTCATCGCTGTAATTGAAAAAAAAAACACTTAACAGGTAAATAGAGGGGCTGCGAGGAGGCTCTTCGCGGGTCCGCTTTGTTGTCGGGCGGTTGCTAATAAGATTTTTAAACGGCAACAAAGTACCCAATCAATGTAGCTTGAATAATGAAAACAGCACCTGCTAAGTTCCCAAGCCACCCCCACGATTCTAAACACGCATCGAGTTACGCGACCCCAACAAATAAAACGTTTTAAACCTTAAATATAACTACAAAAAGATTCAATTTTACTCTACATTGAAACCCGAATAGACAAGTTTGAGTAATTATGCACAATTGTATTTCGTGTCCCGAAAACTGGCATTATATTTTTGTTTAATTTATGTGCCGACGTAGCGTTCGCGATGTGAACTTGTTTATGAAATATTCTAGGTTTGTTACAAAAATTGTTGGACTAGTTTTTACGTTGTTAATGAATTATTTCGTTTATGAATTAAATTATACAAATGGAGTTAATTAACATTAACATCGTACGATGAATATTAATACCATCCTAGAAAAACAACAGGTTACTACAATATCCCTTTCACAAGAACCCTGTATCTATTCTGAATTAAATGCTGTTCCCATGCGATGCGATATGCGATTATTACTTTTATCGTTGTTAGTTCAACTGAAACCTACCTACTACTACTTGTAACCTGGTCATCTATATATTATGTAACAAAGTCGTGTTTGTTACACCATTTATAATTCAAGAACGGGTGGGCAGATTTTTATGATCATTGATTTTTTTTAATTTGGCTCCGCCCCTAATAGCAGAATCTATATTAAAACATGGGAAAAAATCGCAAGAAAAAAAAAACTCATCCATTTGATTCTGTGGCTGTGCGAAGTTCGACGGGACAGCTAGTTAATTTTAATCTGAGTGGAAAGCAATATATTTTATTTTTATTTTTATGTTTCTGCACCTCATTTATTAGGTAAGTACTGCCAAGCCAAATGTAAGCTCTAATAAGACGTACCGAATATGTACATAGACGGAGTTTAAAATCAACAATTGATGTCCTTTAAGCAAACCAACTAGGGGTGGCAACACCACAATCACCGGTGAACTATGATTAAGATCTTATTCAGCGCAGTTCAGAATTAACGAAACAGAGACATTAACCCTGCGAGCGCGTAGTCCGGGTGCGATTTAACGAAGTGCGATAGTTGCGCACGCGACGCTCGCTCATTAGCGCGCACGCAACGCGGCCGCGGGTCGCGGGGCAGGCTTGCATGAGCACCGCGCCTCGCCCGTATAACCCTAATTAGATGTGCACCCTACACACAAGTATATAACGACTGCCAACAAGATACGAACGCGTGTCTTTGCAAATAATTTACTATCGAAACCATAATAATGTCTTTGAACTCTCGAAACCTGATAGGAAAGTGGAAGCATATCAAGTATAATTTTAGACGTATATCCAAAGTAAGGGTTATATTATTCAAGCCTGTATTGTGTTGAACGGTTCCCATAATACAAGCGCTGCGTACTGTGGGACCATACGGTAGTTAGTGTGTTCGCCAGGCGATATTATTATTATTATTAATTTTCGATTAAAATACGTAAATGCTGAGACTTCCGAATGAATATATTTAAAACTGGACTATTTCACCATGGTTGACAGATAGCCCATAAATACTCTTTTAATTAAGTAGTGGATAGGGTGTATCTGTACATTGCGAATCTGCTCCCCGATTCACAACCTTACGACAAGTCTTGGGTCGACCGATTCCGTTATTAATTAAAACATGGATTATGAAATATACTATGTAAACACAGCCTGCAATCGAATCGAACCATTCGGTTGCATAGTCGTATCGAATGTTCGATTCGCTCATGAAGAATGGATCTGAAAGATCGACGTCGAAACGAGATTTTTTTTTATCGAATCGATTCGGATACATGTCGAAACGTTTTGTGTCGACCCGCGGCCCTTAATCTAATAAATTATGATTATAATTTTAATTCATAGCAACCAACATCCTTGTTAGTTACTCCATTATGAATTCATCATAACTGTTTGCTGGCATTTAGCATGCAGCGCACGCTGCGGCCTAAGAAATTAATCTAAAAGCTACAACCCTTAATTATGTTGGACACAGAAATTAAGCAAATTACATTCAGTAAAGCAAATCGTTTCAAAAGAAAGGGCTACTAAAATAATTGTCTACTTTACTCTCGGAGAAATAGAATTACAATCTAAATTAATTACGCTTTTAAAGCGTCCGTTATTCTTAATTAGTTTCTGCACCGCAGCGGAAGCCCCGCCGACTCGCGCGCTCTTAATGAAGGGTAGTTTCAAATCAGTGCGTTTGATCAACTCTGTGCAGTCTTAATTACGGCACCCGTTCTGCTCGGGACAATCCGGTTATTTATGACTACATAAGCTTGATTATTCTTTAATGAATACTTGTTTTAAAACGTTTAATTAAGTTTTATGGCGACAGGGCCTCAGACGGGGCGTCCCGCCGCTCCGCCGGCCACCAGCTAATTGGATCGGGTTGACGCACTCCCCGCGCTAACCAGCCACCCCGCGCCCCTCGCCCTCACCCTGCTCCTAATTGTATGAGATTACTAATTGGAAAATTTTATAAACGCGGCCGCCCGCAGGCCTTCTCCCAAAACCGTGATAACCTGGTCGAGGGATGTCAAGAAAAATGTGTAGTTACATTCAACGACACATAAGATTTAATTCTTTACTAAATACTAATGTAACCATGTTTCTGTTTGTTCGCAGGGCGTGTAGTCGTGGTGGTTGGTGCGAGCGGTCCCCGCTCCAACCGTCAAGCTGGCAGCGAGCGCGTTGAGCATGAACCCGCACTACCACGGGTACGCGGAGCTCAGCTCGCCTCACCCGCCCTCGCCCGAGGCGGCCTTCGCTGCCAACGGCCACGACTACCCACACAACAACAACAACCCTGCGTTGAAAGAATGCGCCGGTTGCGGAGGCAAGATCGTCGAGAGGTTCCTGCTGCACGCGCTGGACCGGTACTGGCACCACGGGTGTCTGAAGTGCGCGTGCTGCGCGCAGGCCCTGGCGGACATGGGCCGCTCCTTCTACTTCAAAGGAGGGATGATATTATGCAAAAGCGATTACACAAGGTGAGATTAATGTAATATTGAAATTAGCATCCCTCCTTGGATACTCTACGTATCATCCTCTAGTTTGAGTTTAAAGACCATGAGGCATACTACGTACCGCTATTTCCAGTCAATATACCGAAGTGCTAGGCAATTTTATATTTTAACTCAATAATACATATCTAATCCTAGTAAAAATTGTATCTTGTTTTCACTCGTTGTCGGTCAAAATTACAATTACAGACCGAGACGAGGGATCTAGCAGGAACTTGTGTCGTTAACATAATTCAGATATGACAAATATTATGCGGGAAGTAAATTTCTTGGAAATAAGTAGTAAGTAAATCATAGTAAGCCCCCTGTGTTGCAATGTGCCCAAATAATTATTTCCACTATAATATAGGGAATGACATTATGTAAAAGCGATTACACAAGGTGACCATGATCCCGTATTCAATAATTCCAAACTCCCGCGTCTCTTAACATACGACTAATTGGTACCTTTTATGGATCGGTATTCGTCGTGTTCGGTTTCGGAGCAATCTTTCCCATTGATCATCGGTAAAAGACTTAGTTTTTAGTACGTCATCTGACGACGACAATGGCGCGTCTGTCAAACGCGTCGCGCCCAAAAAAACGATACCGAGAAAGGCGCGGGCGCATTGTTATGAAAATGCTCTGAACCGTTGTGTTCTCTACCTGGGTGAGGGGCAAAAAGCACAGTTTTGCACACAACGACCGATCGACGTCTCGGCAACCAAATAAATTCGTCTCGTTAGAGAACGCTAAGGACTAATTTAGGTAACAAAGTTTTTGTTTTAAAACCTCTCGCTAATTAACGTCTTGTGGGTTATTGTGCCGCACGTAACTGTGTTTAGGTACAATCGATGTTACAGCTCTTTATATAACTATGGAAATTTTACGTCTCTCTGGAAACTAATGCCACAGTGAGTTGATGTGGCGACGCTATTGATAAATAAACTTCGCACTGACGACTCATTGTCGCACTTGTTACTGAAAGGATAGATCACACTTTGCAATAGCCGTTCCTCGTTGAGTACTTAAACTTGTACGGCCAATTACGGCCTATGATTACCGTTCACTTTTATTTAATACAAGTTATAAACTTCATCAACGTTAATTGTTAATAATTGTTTTACTTCGTTAAAATAACTACATATCTGTGTCTTTAATGTTTTGATAATTGCAGCGACGGACATAAGCAAGGCCTACCTACCTATAGGTACAACATATGTTAAAGTTTTACATTTGCGACTAATTAATATAACAGATAAAACATTCAGTTCATAGACCTAATCATTTTCTCCCATTATAACAATTTCAACAGCACAATAACTTGCTATTATTTTTGATAAACAACACTTAAAATTAATCTACTTCCAATTAAAAGGAAAATTAAACATGGATTTAAAGAACCTAACAATTAAACATAGAATTACTTTAAATACAAATATGATATTAATTATTTATATCAAACATCATTTAAGAAAGACACAAATTCCGGTATTACTAACATCTCGAGGTAGGTCGGTCATGCACTGCCCGTGCATGCGGGCGGGCGGCGAGCGGCGGGCGGGCGGCGAGCGGCGGGCGGGCGGGTGCAGCTCGCACGTGGACCGCAGCTGCCTTCAGGCGCCCCGCGTTAATTAGCTAAACGCATACCATTCTACCCAATTATTTCAAACACACTCCAATGGACATGCCATCAATGTTGTCGTTAAAATGTATACGTTGCTATGATTTAAGACTTGTAAACTCAGCGTCTATATACGTACAACAACGGCTAAATAACAATCTTAAATATTTTGAAATATATTATGTGGACGCCCGCGTTGTCTACACAAACACAGCCATAGTGGGACTTCCCATCTGACACGTAATCTATAATATCTCGTTGAGATTTAGAGCCTCTGACGTTCATATAAATTCGTTTTACACTGATTCCCCTTGTTTACCGGCGGTCGTGAGCCAAACTAGAGCGAAGAGTGGGCCGACCGCGGCGCGGGTCGTGCGTCGTAGATTCGATAAAGCTCGTCTCGCAGTTGACAGAGACGGCGCGGCCTAACGAGCGGGCCGGGGGCCAGGTGCGGGGGCCCGGGGGGATGAAGAAGTGCGGTTCCGTGCATGTCTCTGCTGATTGACCCGCGTCACTCGGCAAACAACAACTAACGAGTCGGCCCCGCGCCTCCAGGTGTAGTAATTCGCTCGAATCGCTCCCGCCGCCGCCGCCGCCGCCGCGCTCACTTACACCTTCACTGATTGAGACTCCTTAAGAAAATTGGCGCTCTCGCACGCAAACAACTGGCGCGCTCTTCCGCCGCCTTTTGTCCCGATATGATAGATTGCGGTCGCTCCACAAAGACGCTGATGATGTTACGTGCTGCTGATTACTTACTGTGTACGTACAAAATTAGGCGTCGAGGTGTTACGCCTCGCGTGTTAGACTATAAAGCCAGCGGAAGCGTTACATACACATTAAGCTGGCTCAATATACATTTTATAATGATTTATAATGCACCATTGTGTAGATGAAGACGTTATATGTAAATAAGAGCTATACGTAGCGGCAGTGCGCGGTGCGGTAGGCGCTACACAATTCCTTGATTGTGTACAAATGAACCGAATTCAGTGGGGATTCCTCGACGTCAATCGGACCAAATTATTCGAGCCAGTCAGCAATCAGAAAGCTGTCGTAGCGCGTAGCATGTCTACGAGTTTTGAACATGAAGAGCTTTTCGGGCTACGAAATTTCTGTTCAGGCCCATTTACATACTAACCGTTCAGAATGATAAAACTACAAAATATGTTTGTGCAACGTGTTTGAATTTTTAAGATCATACAGTAACAAATTAACGTGTTTCAATTAATAACGCAGCTCATTAATTTTGTATTATCAATACTCTACTGTTAATTTTATTTTACTTTTTAGTTGAAAATTAAAATATTTATAAATAAGAAATGCCGAGCCAGTCCGTACAACTATAACCGAACATTGTGTTAAACAGCGACGATTGTACTGTTCTATTTAAAATAATAAGAGCTCAACGATAAAGCCGACGTGTCTAGTGTGTACGTGTACGCCGGGGCACGTCCACCGGCTGAAAGCGGGTTCGTTAAGGCGCGTGCGGGCGCCGTCAATCAAGCCAATTGGTGCTCAATCGGCAATCAAGGCGCGACCCGCCGCTAACGACGCACCTCAAAAATATCACACTACTCACACAATCCAACACTTTCATGATAACTAACGTCCTTTAAACATAAGATTGTTGAGTTTTCACTACTGGGTACGTAATCTTGAACCTTTTCAGTATATTTTTCAAAGCTATTTTGGGTCTGCTTCCATTCGTCTTGTGTTCAGGATTGCGTGAGTTATCTTTTTAATAAGGAAGAGCTGTGTACTGACTGACCGATTTGTTATTCATATGAGATAGTTATACATCGTTACGTGACGATTTATCCCTCCCACTAATTTATAAATGTGAAAGTTTGGATGGATAGATGGATGGATGGATGGATGGATGTTTGTTACTCAATCACGCCAGAACGGCTGAACGTATCTAGATGAAATTTGGTACAGAGATAGATTATAGTCTGGAATAGCGCATAGGCTACTTTTTATCCCGGTAAAATGTGTGGTTCCCGTGGGATAGATTTGTTTTAATTTTTCATAGAGCAAAGGATCGACATGATTTACAAAAAAGAACATAGAGGAAAAGGACATACTTTTTAATCGCGGGTAACACCGCGGGGCGCAGCTAGTAGTACATATTAAGTACCTTCATTAGTCATTATAATTGTGAAACATTGTTACGGTAACTAGAGAAATCTGTCCAACAAATATCAAGACAATCAGCCGGTCCCAACCCTTCGCTAACGAAGCGGCTCTAGAACCAACTTTTGTATATAGAAAAATACATGTAGAGCTATATTTACTACATTCAGTTTCCAATGTATTAGTTTATATTTTGAATCGTATACATCCCAGAATATTAATTTAAAATATTGTGAAATAAAATTCTAAAGGAAACTATTTTATCCATCAGCAATTTCCCTAATGAACATGAATCTTACAATAGTGAGAACTCGCAAACACAATTATCCTCAACTCTACATTATCAAACCCATCAATAACTACCCACAAGCTCATTTAAACCGAAAGGAACCACCACACATCACGACGATAGCATCAGCGAATATATTTATTGCATTGAAACCGTATATTTATTAAAAACGTGTGGTCCAGGGCGGGCGGGGCGTCCAATTTGGGCGCTCGTTACGGCGCAAAAGACGCGCGCTTTAATTGCACCCGTTCGCCTCTAATGAGGCCCGTGGCCGGCTCCGGAGCCGTCTCTTGCGCAAATTGACATTGTACGCAAATTGATGTGTCGGTGTGATGCGCGATGCCAGACCATGATGTCTTTCGTGGCTTCATTAAAACAATACCGTGGCGATTGAGTTGCGAGCTGAGCGAAATTGATGATCTCGAGCTCCTATCGGTTACTATTTCGTAACTAATATTATAATAATATCGCCAGACGAACACACCAACTATACAGCCCACACTAAGCAAACGCTTGTATTATAGGTAGAACCCAGTATATAATACTTATATGGATATTAAACATCCTCGGGTACAATATTCATGATCATCACACCAAAAATTGTCCCTACCAGGATTCGAACCCGGGACCCTCAACACAGAGTGTAGGGTCACTACCCACTGAGCTAATCAGGTCGCGGGATCCCTTGCAAATTATCATTCTTAATGCAATATTATAAGTCATTCATCATTCTAGGGGTCATTGCGCAGATATTATATGATATATCTTGATTACACAGGCATCTCTACTATTTTAATGAAACTGCATCCTTTCCTATCGGTGTATCTGTATAGACATACAAGCTTGCGGCTTTCATATTCAAAGGCTTGACCGAACTCCTTGCAAGTAAACCAACTGGGCTTGCATCCATCGTTGATCTGTTTAAAAGGCGGAGACGGTCTTACGCAATTGGATTAGGTCGAAGCGCATGGTCAAATTAATTTCATCTCTTTGTCCGGACAGCCTCGGTCGACGATGGACCCCGAACAGAAACTAAAGATCGTCCGATCTTCGCTTACAATTCGATTACTCAGCTAGTCTTGTCTTAGATATTTTGGCGAAATGGCTCTCTATTTTCATTTGCATTGCATAGAAATTGTTGATCGCAATATCTTACATGCTATATCTATATATAAAAACAATGTCGTGTTAGCTACACCATTTATAACTCAAGAACGGGTGGGCCGATTTTTATAATATGATTTTTGAATTTGTCTCCGCCCCGAATAGCAGAATAACTATTAAAACATAGGAAAAATTCACAAAAAAATAATAATAAAGATAATTAATTTTCTCATACATTTGATTCTGAAGCCATGCGAAGTTCACAATAACTGAAAGTTTTCACAGGTAACGAAATTGTAAAATACGTAGAATTTTCATAATATTTCTCTAGGTAATACATCAAATGAGTGCTCGAGAAATAACGTTCATAATTGTAACATTAGTTATTGAATGCAATAACTGTGTTGAAATACCATTTAGCAATACAAATAAAAGCAACGCTTCGACATCTAATTACAAACATCCTCGAGCCCGGAACTGGACACATTAAGCAATTAAAAGGTGTTTTAATATTGTCAATTAGTGATCGGAATAATTGTTTACATGCACAAGGCCGGGTGCATACAGTTAGCACGAAATAGACGGTCTGTTATAGGATAGTCTGGTCGGTACATTCGTCTGAAGCAATTTAGTGCGAGGCAC
This sequence comes from Pheosia gnoma, assembly GCA_905404115.1. Classification (NCBI taxonomy): domain Eukaryota; kingdom Metazoa; phylum Arthropoda; class Insecta; order Lepidoptera; family Notodontidae; genus Pheosia; species Pheosia gnoma. The sequence goes on along the minus strand of FR989894.1, from coordinate 3,439,459 downwards.
TGTCGACGACAGACAATATGCCTTCGGGCCGATAACGTATGCCGATGTGTAAATCACTGCAAAATGCAGGATATAACGCTCGGTAAGCTGGGAACTTCCAGGTTTACTTCATAAAGGCAGGAAAAGTTTAATCTAGGAATAATTTTTGTTATTAGCTCAGACACTTCTTCTTTTTAAAAAAAATAGTAACAACATAAAATACATGTTTATAGTTCCTATGGTAGCTGTACCAGGAAACTGGAAATATAAAAACATGTAAAATCCATAGCTTTTTAAAATAAAGTGGTATAAGGTTCCTTATTGAGATTAGAATGTGAATTTGTATAGTTTAATTTGAATGTAAACTTATAGATACAAAGCAAACAGTTCGCGATGTTACACTAATGGATTTAAATTTAAATACATTAGCATACTCGATAAATAAGATTCATTGCGTAACTTATCTAGCGAGTTGTACTAATTAATATAAAGAAACCATTAATATTTCTTTAAGAGTATTAGGTACTGTAATAATGTTGAGAATGTGTCTATATTATAAAATAAATATACTCATTTTGGTTATGATAATAATGTGATTATTTAAATTAAGTTACGTTCTTGAATAAACCAATAACTATGTAGCCGTTAGGCTAGTGACAGGTTTGATTAAACGTACTATACGTAGATAGGTGCCTATTCGTATATACTATTATCAAGAAAACTTTATCTCTGTGCCAAATTGTATGCAGCAGATTTATGAAATATGTGTATAAGTATGCTGCTTATTATACTAATGTAGACGTCACTAATGGATTAGAGTACTACAATTTTGAAGATAGAGTAGCTAGCACGAGCGCCCGTTACTCCAACAGCACCCTTATTCCCACACTTCTCTCCCGGCTACTTGAACATACAGTGATTCTTGATTGATATCTAGAAAAATACTGAAACAGTGATTCACCAAACCAACCAGTGACTCATTTACGCTACCAAAACTGATAGAGTACTGGGAACTGGGCAAACATGTTAAATGATAATTTGTATGTGACTCCGAAGGCCTTACATACGTAATAATAGTACGATTTGACTTTAACTTTGACCTGGGCTAGTTATCTATCTACCGTTTACTCTACCCGAGTACCCCCGTCTGATCTCTAGGCTGTAAGTCTCTTTTGCTATACAGCATCTGAAGCACTGTGATTCCATGTCCCGTACCTATTTGGCCAAAGGCAAATTCAATAGCAATTCGTCGACTACAAACATTGCTCGGCACACGAGGGCGGCCTCAAGTTGCAGACAACATCGTCCCGATATTTGTCGTCATCAATTTGGAGAAGCGTCATCGGCCATGTTCGACGAACGTCGTGCGTGCCTCCGCCACAAGTCGTGTCCGCCACGAGCAGTTCGCCAGACGAACCAACCTTGTACACGGGCAAGACTCTGTTACACTGAATTGATACTATGTTTGGGCACTTAATTGGGAGGTCTTGGCTTACAAGTAAGACGTTTGGTGGAGCGCACGATTTTATTGTGTATCTGTGGATTTACAACAAATCGCTTGACGTGTATCTGTAGTTCTTTTAACCCCGACCGCGCAACGGAATGAGGGGTGTTAAATGTTTGATGTCTTTGTGGAACCGATTTCATCATTGTGGAACCGACTTCGGTTTTTCGTTAAATATCTGGTATCGGAAAGTTAGTTTTGTTAATACTAATACTTTCTGTAGAAATATATTCTATAGACATTTGATGTGTTACCGGTGCTTTAATTCGTTGGTCTGACTATTTCATACCGTTTACTTTCGTTTGTATTACTGGATACATGTAAGCAATGCAATACGGCAACGCTAGAATCAATTTTGCTGACACTAATACAATCTAATAAATCATTGTCGCCCTAGTTTTAATTTTGACTGTTATACTTACATAATGCTTGCATAACATTATATGATCGTTGAATGATATATTCGTGTAATTGAAAATAAATTATCATTTTGTGACATATTTAAAAACATCATAGGTCGCAATAGTGAGGTGGCTGACCTAATTCGCTATGTGATACGTTCAAAGAAACCATTTGCATACTGTCTTTGTGAAAACAATTGATGACATCAGTGGCAATGTTCACATCGAGAGAAATAATATTTTGTAAAAATCGGTGTCCGGGCTAGTACTTCTATGATAGGTACAGTCGCGGACTTTAATTTGGGACACATTTAAGTTTGAATATCGTACACCAAATGTATACCATAGGAAGTACTACTTTGACTGACGCTACTAGGACCAACTGCTCTTGGATATGACGATATACAGATATACGACCTTATTGCATTATAAGTGTCATTGGACATGGGTCCCATATTAATGTTCGCGAACGTACCTACAGATTTAGAACCGTTTCTGACCTAAGTAAAAGTCAATACCTTAGGGAAGATTTACCTGTGACAAGCGAGTCCGGGGCACAATGCAATGTTTAGTGAAAAGAGGTTGTAACATTGTAAGCCTTCGTTGACAACACAGAAACGCACGTACGTTCTTTAGTATTACGTAGTACGTATTAGTACTATGTGGTATTAGGTAGTATCACTAGGCACGGCGGCTGGGGCGGCGGGGGCGGCGGGGGTGACCCGAAGTGATGTTAATTAATAACGTCTGTCTCACGAGCGCTAACGACGCCGTCACGACTATATTATTTAGCCACCTGATTAGTTCGTAGAAGCACCCGGCCCGCACCTCTAATTAGCGAACTCCCCACTAACATCCGCAATTCCACACCTATTTGATTCGTTACTGCACATCTCTAATTGGAAACAGTTTGTGATCGATCAATTCAATACCGAATGTTGACGCACTCGATAGTCCCCGTCCGTAAATAGTTTCTGTTAACATTTACCGACTGATCGAATAATGAAATATTAAAATCAAACTGCGCGCCCGATATTCCACGTCGTCCGTGTCAACGGAATCGTTTCAGTTTTATTTCTATTTTATTATTAAAGCGTTTAATTTAGGGCAACAGTTTTACACACAAAACGATCAAAACGCAATCTCTCGGCCGAATAGGAAACCTATTCGAAATTGATATGGGTGGAGCGCACGGTTGCAGTGCCGCGTCGCGCCGCGTCGCACCTATGCAGCCTCGTAAACGATACCCGGTGGTAAAGAGCTCAATGCTGACCCACCACGCCGCTCAATCTTATACCCTATTCCAACTGAATTGAGTTCATAATACGCAATGCGTACACGCCGATAGGGACGTGTCACATAGACGGACGAATTTCGTTAATAAATGAACGCAGCTCCGGGCGTCCGGCTGGCCGTCGAAAAATAGTAAAAAACGCTCCGGGTGAAAATTTGGCACAAGTATGACAGTGGAAGCTGGTGTGACGTACACAAATCATTATTCGATAGCCATCGGTGCTGTCAAAGGATTTTTTTAATAATGTTTAGTGCCCGACGGATTCCCAGTGGCTACGATTGCCATCGTCACAGTGTATTTTGAGATGTTATTGACTTGTCGATGTTAGCTTTTAGTACCAGTGGCTCAAGCAGAAACTTTTTTGTCATAGCACTACGGTAACGTAAGCGTCTTCCATTCCGCTCACACCACACACTTCATTAATAAGAGTGATAGTGACAGCATGTTTTGTCGATGACGCTACGGTTACATTAGGAGTTCCTGCTTACTTAACAGTTGTCGCTTCTGTATTCTCTCTATGCATGTACACCCGCTACGAAATAACTACCGTCAATACGTATATCGGGAGAAATAAATTAAATTATCGTAACGTAAATTTTAATTAAATTAATGCCGGGAATAAGCGAGAGCTTGTGATGACGATCAAATCGTATCAATTAAAGGGGAAGCACTCAGTAAACTTGCTCGGAGTGTCGGCGGCGTTAGCTAGTTATAGGTCCCGCTTCTGATCTTAATTAACCTCATGTGTTAACCTCGCCATAACTATGAGACGCGTGCTCTCAGCACTACCAACTTACTACGACTTACTTATTAATAACGGGAGGCATGCGCGCTCGTACTGATATGTTAATTTATGCTTAAGTTTATTGAAGACGCTTTAATTATGTGCCACAGGGTGATTGAATAGGGGTAAGCACTTAACTTTGCCACTAACACGTAATGTCTTAGTTATTATTACAGTTGTTTTAATCAACATTTCTAACGGATTTTAAACATAGATATTAATAATACATATAAGCGACGACATTGTATAATCATTACATAATCTAAAATTATATAGGAATTAAACATTTTACGTCCATATTTGTATGTATAATGTATATTTTACTATCATTCTTAGCTATCGTAAAATTGTACATTTTACTGCGTAATTTGAATGTTTACATTCTAAAGCTATTCTTAGTTATGATCGGTAAACGTGCTCATATAAAATGTACCTAGGTTTTCACTATACTCGGCGTACTGAACCAGAACGAATAACGCTCTGCCGGTGAGAAAATAAAATGCGATGTGTCATAGGATTATGGTTCATAAAACATACCGCACAGCGCACAACAGGGCTGCGGCCGATACGCGTCGGTCACTAACGTGTCTATTTCGAAACTTTCTAATACCTAGTTCATCAACAAATTCATTATGTCGTAAACCGGCGTGCGCGAGACCGAAATATCGCTGGGCTCGTAAAACCGCTCGTAAAGACGTTTGTTTACTAATTCGAGTGGGGCAGGTGGGGCGGAGACCGCAGCACGCGAGGGATGCTGCTGATAATAATAGTGGGACTACAAATAAAATATTTATAAAGGGACGAAACGAAGACGTCCCGAGTCGGAGTGATAGTAAAGTCTGGTCGTTAATAAGTAGCGGGCGAAGTCGCGAGCCTCCAAATTGCCCCGTCGGCAGGTCGCAACTTTTAATGAGGCGAAATTCTCCGTCGATTCGGCGTCGACGTCGCCTTAACGCGACCTGTTCGTTAGCGCAAAAACGGGCCACGCTAACACGCGATTAGAATACACCCCCGCGGCCCGGGGCACACCGGGCACCGCGCGATACGCGCCACGAAAATATTTTTTTTTTTTTTTTTTTTTTATTACATTATAGGCAAGTATTTGATCTCGATCTCACCCGATGGTAAGTGACGATGAGATCCACGATGGAGCATACTTGCCTAGGTAGGAAGGCGGCAGTAGATCGAGACGCTACATTCACTAGGCACATGCAGCGCAGCTGATCTGACCCGCCATCCATGAGTGGCAACACTGAACATCATGCCGGAACACGGCTAGGCCGCTTGGCGACATGGCTTTGTTCGGTGGGTGGTGACTAGCCACGGCCGAAGCCTACCACCAGTAATAAATAAATACCAATTAAATAACAGCTGCTTGTTGTAAGGATCATGTTATGGATGTTTCGAGTACTGAGAAGGCGGAAGTTATCATGATATTAATAGGGAAGAGGGTTTGTTTTTATAAGTGTATATTTTAATCATCATTGGCCCTGACAGCTTCAAATGACAACTACGCACGACCGCGAAGAAGAATCTTAACTATATGCTTATCGTTACTTTATTATTCTGTTATGTAGGTTTACTCCAATATTGTCTACGCTAAAAAACGTAATATTCCTAAAATAATTGTCATCCTTAGCATATAAAGTATTTTAAAGTATAAAACAAATCCGCGGTGTGTCCAAACCCGACTAACGGATGGTGCCTCATTTGTGGCGGGGTTTCTCTGTGTTGTTGTCACATTAGCGAATAACAGTGGCCGATACGTTAATGATGTCGGCGGGCCTTCTATTGCCGCGAAAAAACGCGCTTCTGTGTGCCGTCCGCGAGTCGCAGCGACGCGCTATGTGGTGGCGGGTCCTGTTTTCGGCCCAGACTGTGTCACAGAGCTGAGATGTTACTTGCCATCCAACGACATTTTTTTTTCTTTTTTTTACGTTTGACTACTCCTTATAATATACCGTTTTATTATAAATAAGAGTGGGTAGTAATTCAAATATTATTTATAACATTTTACAGGTTTTCTCAAGTAACTTGATTTTTGTTTGGCAGGTACGATGGACCGTAATATCACTTAAATTTTTAAAACATTATGGCTCTTGTATTTTTCGAAAACAATTGAAGGCCAATTTTAAACACCAACAAAATAAAAAAACAACACTTAAAGGAAAACACAATAAGGTCTAAATTCATTAATTCCATAGCAAAGTAAGAAAATTGATCTCATGTTTATTCATAAGGCCGGATTTCGGTTTGGTTATAATCTACAACAGAATCTACTTAGCGGCAAGAAACTCATTTTTCAACTTCATAAATTATCGGCCGATATCCGAGGCCGTTCCCCACCGACGTTACCTACCGTAATGAGGTTGTAAACAACACTGTCTAATTAAACTCCTTAATCGCAAAACTCAAACGGTTACCGCTTTTAAAACAAAAGCTCGCAATTTTCACAGCGACCACCGCGTAAATAGCCTTCGTTATATCGGAGCGGCGATCGCGGCTCATTACCTTCGCCCCCCGCACCCTAATTAGACACCCTTCCTTCGTGCACACCACCCCTTGCCCCACACCCCATCGCTGGCTCTGTCCGGATTGTTTTCTAATAATTCCTTTATTTTCGTGCAGGTTAAACTCCTAATTACCCTTTTACGTTACAAATTGTTCGCGATGGCGAGGCGAGATCGGGTGAAATATGAAGTACGTGCCGTTGTTATGTTGTGAAATGAATTAACTGGTGTGTTGCGCCGCGACGATTTCATTCAGAGTTATCCTATCGGGGTATATATGTATTGCCTCAACAAGATTTGCCGATTGTTCTTTAACTTGACTAAAGAAATCCGTCAAAAAAAGCCTTAACAGAACTAAAAACAATTAAGTATTTCCTCTCTGCATTTGATTTTTATTTCATTGCATTATAATTTGTAACGGTACACGTGTGAAAAAAGGACTACAACAAAATCCACGGGCATATTCATAAGCAAACTAATTTAATAGCTCTCCAATTAATCGATTCGTTCCGGAAGAAATCAAATTGGCTCTCATTTCCTGCGCCCACCGCGAGAGGGCGCACGCACCGAGCACCTGTGCGCTGCATCCGGTGGCGGGGCCAATTACTAGGCCTTTTACCCTACATAAAGCACCCTTACAACGGTTACTGGACAACATCGGTTTCAAAAATCGAATCTGCGTTGAGATTCATTTATAGGTATTGCATGTAAAGTACGAGTATGTTCTACTTATTCACTTGTATGTTCAGAGCAAGTAATTAGTAACCTGACCAATATACCTATTTTTAAAACATCTTTTAATTCAATACAAAATGTTCTAAAACCAAGTTTTCTATCTTTAAGTATAAGTGGGTAGGTACATTTAATTTTATTATTCAAATAAGTTCTGTAATTCTTATTTATTTTTGTATAGTAGGTACCGATCAAATTAATTTTGATTTGCCGTAACAAGCTCAGGCGTTAAAATCCCTGCGCATGCACCGATGAAAGATGAAGTGCAAACCTTCGTAACCTTCGTTGTTGCTGCCATCCATCTCAACCGTCTCTGGACATAGGTAACTAACGAGACACGCTGTCCATTCAATTTTCAACTGAAACGATGGGGAGCAAAGTTTCAAATTGTTTGCCCCACGCCGAGCACCACAAACGATTAGATACATTGATACCTAAAACCTTATTATCTTATATAGAGAGGTCGTTTCGGCGTCCCCGCTTCTATAAATGTCCCAAGATTTGTGATAAGATCTGCGCAAGCGTCTCGAATCGGCACCTATTTATTTATTTAATCAGGTTGAGCGACAGACAATGTGCCTTTGTATGTCCTGATTTATTGCTCCACCTTCATCTATAATGGACTCCAACCTCGTTTATTAGATATATATTCGACATTTGGTCCCATAAATTAATTGTATGATTAAATTAATAATTCTTAAATTGACACTAATCCCGGTCGATAAAAATAAATTTGTTTACATAATTCACTGTATTATTAGAAAAAAAATCGATTGGTTTATATGCGATTAACGTGTATAGTATCGATTCGATTCTGGGACTATTAACGAAATTGACTCATTTTTTTTTGTTGCTTACAAATGGTTTGATTACACGTATTATGGACGGGGAATTGAGTCAATGACCAATTAATTATGATAATAAACTATTTTGTATAATGAACTCTGCGTTTTTAACACAATATTCGGATAAGGTCTGTTATATTGATAGATATGAACGACTTAATCAAAAGCTTTTACAGCACGCTTCATAGCTGTAATTTATCGGAGAATGTTCATGCGCAATGTTGCTTTCCGCGGTACGGCCAGCTGTCCGTTAATTACGTATCATCATAGATTAAATTAATTACAATATTGACAACCTCCATACACTACAACGTAGCTCTATATTTCGCAAAATAGCTCTCTAAATCCAGTGGGCGTCACAGTGCAAGCTTTTTATAAGTTGCAAGCATTTTCCGCTAGGTGCTGGTGGTAACTGACTATCCAACTTAATAGATGGCGTTGTCTTACAAAACAACGATAAATATCAATATCAGAAAATCCCCATGTGCTGGTTGCGCAGAGATGTCATTGCCCTCGCTTATTGCTAATGTATAAATGTCGATAAAAGATATAGATTTATATTGATGTTTTGTTCTTCTCGCATACAGTTTGATTTCAAACGCAAAATTATAGCAAAAAAAGTTACATAATAATAATAACAATCTCAGCTGCAGGATATTGTGTTACAGCGCCTTCTTACGGCAGTATAATGTACTATTACAAATTTAGCCTACATAAAAAGTACAAGTTCATGTTCAATTTGACGTTTTGCATACATAAAATCATGAATGTGAGACTCAGCTCTCTATGATGGCATTGAAAACTATAAAACAACGCTACGCAGTTTTGTATGGCGATTATCAGTCCTATCTTATTAGGTGCATAGTATTTTGCAATATACTAGCGATATCCAAAACCGCGCAACATTTATTACGAAATCGCAAAATGTAATTCTTGACAAATTTGCGATTTAATAAAAACCATTGCGCGATATTTGTTATCGCTAGTCTTGCAATACTTAATCAGCTATAGCTTACCGCTAACAATAAATTGTGTTATAAGACCATAAGATTAAACATATACCCACCTAGAAGACGTACCACCTTATGTGCATTTGTACTGAAAATAATTTCAGATGCCTGAACAATCTGGAGCGTTTAATAGCATCATTATGTCTACAACTTTTTTGAATCTTACTGCTATTTAATTGAATACAGAATTTATGGTGAATTTTTCTTCAGGTACGCATAGTGGTGCAGGTGCCTTTAAATCGTTGAGGTCACTTGGAGAGGTCCGGTTCCGCATTCAGCTAAGGCTGGCTGCCGCCGGTTGTTATACGCACTAGTTAAGTTTGCGGGCGCGTGGCGGGCGGTTTGAAACGGACTGCGGCTTCGGCTGCCCGCGATATGGTAACAGTTGCGGGTTACTGCGGTTCGTGAGCGGCTGGCCGTATCGCGGGTAGCCGCTTAGTCGCAATAAGAGTATTTTAATTGTTTTATTTAGGACATATAGTTGTCAATAAAGGTTTTATTGACAATATACTTATACGTAATTAGTAGCAGTGATAGCCAAGTTGGTCGAAGGCGCGCTTTGAAAACATGGAGTGTAGATTCAAACCGCGGCTATATAGCTCCACTGGAATTTCCGAATTTCATTTTAATTTACTATGTAGGCAAATATCGTGAGGAAATATGCACTACTTTCATAAGTCGTGTGAGGTTAGCCAACCCGCACTGGGCCAGCGGGGTTGATCATGGCCCGTATTACCATCGCATTGAGAAAGAGAATGCGTGGTAGACTGGCTCGCTAATCCTTTATAGAGACCAAATAACATCAGCAAAATGACTAACTCCTTCGAGGATTACAGCCGTGATGGTGTTCTATTAAGTTCTTATAATGAAAAAAGGTTGAAAAAATCTGTACCCGCGTGGCGTATGTAGCCGCGCAGAGTTGTGGCCATATTCACCTCTCGTTTTGCATTTAGATTAAAACTATTCACGATATTAGCATGGAAATGGGTTCGATACCTAATCGTTGTGGTGTCAAAAATGTTTAATTAAAGAGATTGATGCTTACCGGCGGAGTGGAGCACCAGAAGTACAGTCGAGTTGCAAACTTATCTAATTAGTTAGGGGCGGGGGGGTGCGGGGCAGCGCGGCAGGGGTGCCGGAGGTGGGGGAGGTGCCCCGGGCGCTGGGACGTGGGGTTGCCGGTGGGGCGCGCTGGCAATTAGCGGTGATAGTCGATTAGCTCATCGTGCGAGTGCGGCTTTTGACAAATGTTGCCACTTAAAAATTAATATTATTTATGTACGTCACCGATAATTGGTGCAATGAATAGTTTAAATCGGCCAAACGGCACCCGTTTCGCTGGATAATTAGCGTGCAACAGATTATGTGCACAAATACTCAGTACGTTAACTGTTTAAAATAGTTGATTAATTAATATATTTACCTTCTTGTGGTATTCTTTATCTCTGTTGCTATACGCGTACATTGGGATATTTACCTCGTTGCTGAGTAGCGGTGGGCACAGGGAAAACGGAAATATTGCGATAAAAGCGGTCGGCAACAAGTTTCAACACTTGAATGTCGTCAATACCTACCGCGAAATATAACTTTCCCTACTTACGTCCTAATACATTGAAAAATCAATTCGACTTGGTGGGAGCACTTGCCTCTTTAAAATTACTCTAACTCGGTACCTCTCGGTCACGAACGCGACTCCTCTTAATTATAATAACGCTTTATATTTTAGGTAAACTCTATTAAATGGATTACTACCTTGACAAAGATAGGTATCTGAGTTGTTTTCATTAACAACCTAGCATGGCACCCGACACACCCGCATATAAACTTTTAAGTGGTTTTTGGTGTTATTAGTAGATATTATTTGAAGCGTATATTTTTTATTTTTTTTTATCATTAGCACTACCCATTAAAATAATTCTCATCGTCTAATTGGCTATTCAGATAGTATATCACACTAATATTATAAATGTGAAAGTTTGGATGGATGGATGTTTGTTACTCAATCACGCCAGAACGGCTGAACGGATATGGATGAAATTTGGCACAGAGATACATTATAGTCTGAAATAGCACATAGGCTACTTTTCATCCCGGTAAAAAGGACATACTTTTTAATCGCGGGTAACACCGCGGGGCGCAGCTAGTATTAAATAGTTTTAGTAGTATTGGTAACTTTTAAAAACTAATAATAATAGGGCATCATGCCACATTCAATGTATATGTTTGGACTTTGAGCAGGATCAGCCCTGATGATACGATCACATGTTACAACGATTTACAAATAATTTTCTATCTATTGCCAGTTTGTCTTTACAAAGTTTTTATTTTTTATTTTATTTTTTCACTGTTCCCCTCAAAGAACTTCGGTTTCCCTCATAAGGAAATTGGTTTAAACTGGTAGCTTTACCCAATTCTATTATGTTATCGTGGCTGGATAGTTCGATGTAAATCGTTGTGATCCTTCCTGACGCAACTTCCTTTAAACTTTTGATACATTATATTTTTCTTTCGTCCCCAGATTAACGTCGAAACAGGGGGCAGGGTTAGTACTAAACCTTATTTATTTATTAATTCAAAAGTGAACTAGAAGTTTAGTCTCTTTGAAACCTTGGCTGCATTTAACGGCTCGCCTGACATGCCAAGTCAAAAGTAATCAGGAAGTAAAGAGGACTTGGCCCACGCACTCTTGCCCCAGGGACTCTTGCCCCAGGGACTCTTGAAAGCCAGACCTTGCTGTCATATTCAAACAAGTTCAAGTTATTTTTTGAGTTTAACATTTCCATACATGTACATATCCAAAGGTTAATTTTCTAAATAGCACATAATACTGTGGTAATTGTATAGAATTTATATTAAAGCTATACAGCTTTAACATAAATTCTACATTATTAGCCTACAGGCTACTTTGGAAGATTGATTAGTGAAAGTTTAGTAATAAATGAGGGACCGTAATACCGAGATAATTAATTCTTAGCGCAACCTAATTGATATCGGTATTAACAGTAATTAGAAAACTTTGCCGCGCCGTTTTTGTTATTATTCATGTTATATTTTATCTTGAGTATATTAAATACCAATACTTTTGTCGCGTTTTAGATTTTAGGTTTCATATAACATTACTTAATCTCTTATGAGATTAACATTAATTGCTGCTGATATATAAGGCTTAACAATAATAGTGTAAAATATTTTAAGGGGTCCATTGGTTGGCTATAAAGGTCACATTCTCGAAAATAAAACAAATTATTTGTAATTTTAAATATAACACTACGTACTAAGTGCGCGGTGAAACTGTACTGGCTTGCTTTCTCACAGAAAAAAATAAACACTGCATACACATATAGGATATTATACATAAACGTGATTGTTATCACCTACATGTATTTTATCCATTTTTCGTTATACCTTATATTGTACTAAAATCCTTTAACAGTAATTAAATCCAACTTTCAAGATAATAAGTTATTTAACCAAGATCTTTAAGATTCGGATTACCTTTAAAGTACTCATAAAATGGAAGGTTGAAAAGAAAATCCAATCTCCCTTAAAGCCAACATTCAGTCATTCGGCCTTTAATTAATTCGCGCCTTGCCGGAATAGTTTCACTTAACAATTTCGCCGGAGAGCCCAATAAAGCGCTTTAAACTAATGGCCGTGCTCCCAGTTTTAATAATACATGTTCCGGCCGCACCGGGACGCGTCGCGCTAATAATTACCCCGTCATTAGCACACAACGCGGGCGCAATCACCGGACTACGCCCTGACACTTGTCCGGTTTTTTCCACGCTAGTTGTAATAGTTTCACTAAGCGGAGTACCACCGCTGGAGTAGAACAAGGCGTTTAATTAAAGGACGCTCACCTCACGGCCCGCAGTCGGCCGGCTCATCGCATGCGCCTTAATTAGTTCAGACCGCCCCTAACGGGCTTATTTTGTTTTTCTCGGATAATTTTTAATTAAACGCTTGATTAAAATGAAAGTTTGCGTAAGTAGCGAGCGAGGAACAATCGAGCGGAGTTTAGGATAATGAATTGATGGTGTTACTCGGCGCGCTTGTTCGCTAGGGACTTAATTAAAAATCGCCGATAGTGTGTGAGGGGGGGGGGCTCGGAGCGAGTTTATGGAGCTTAGTCCGGAGGCTGTTGTTCTATGTATATTTGAATACTAGATTGCCGTGAATTAACGAACGTTAACCGAAATAAAATGGCCGTCAATTGAATAGGCCCATAAAAAAATATTGATACAGTTTGCGAACTATTTAATAACTTACCAGACTTTTAAATCTGTTAAGTAACTAACCTATACTTCAACACACACATAATAGCTAATTGTTTTTTTTTCTTACTATAACTGATATATGTCTACATTCAAACATACAAGAGGCCATTTTCATATCATCATGTCACATCCATTATTTTATTTATAATGTGTATTTATTGAATGTGTTATTGCTATTAATTACTTGACATTGGCAAAATACCCGCTAAGTTGTGGGTGAGGTGAGGCCATATTCATATCCATGTTTTTTCATCGCATCTCATTTCGTAAAAAAAGAAGAAGAATATGGCTAGTTAATGTAAGTGCTTCCAATAATTTAGCTGCACCGAAAAGCTTAATTATGAACCCTATGATACGGTTAATTGGTTATCCAACTGATTGTGTAATAAATGTAGTCGTTTATTTGATTGATTCGATTTGTCAAATAGCTCGATTCGCGAACGATCCTTGGGCGGGCGCGGCCGCAACTTTTATTAAGGGTCCCCCACACAGTACAGTAAGTTTTTACTCTATAACAAGTGAAATACTTAGGGTTTTATAATGTAAATTACGAATCTTAATTACTATTACTTTGTCAATTTTAAAAAGGCTGTAGATTTAATGTCCGCAAAATAAGTTTGCATCTGTGAAGTTAGCAGCAATTCGGTTCCGCGACACACTTCAAAGCTTTTTAATATCTAAAATTATTATTAATATCTAAAATTTTTGGCATCTCTATTATTTTCTTGCTCGATACGTTGAACATGGAACATGAAACTTTAATACAAAGACCAACATACACAAATAAGGATTTGGGAATTAGCTTTGAGGCCATGCCGAAAATGATATTCAAATAGCGCGATTAGTGTGTGAATAGCTACGCGAAGCGCATCAGAACTCTTTATTTATTTAGTCACCAGACAACCCTACCGCAAGCAGCATGTGTCATTAGCAAATTCTCGGCTTGTCGCCGGCACGCGCCGCTAACGAGTTCCGAGCTAACGACGCGACGTGCTAACTTGATACACCGACGATGCTGCGTCCCGCCCCGCAACTCTCATTGTTGCTGTAACACTCTTATACCAAAGCTATACCACTGTTATAACAACCAATTACAATAAGAACTGTAAGTTACTTAATAATACTTCTATCAAAACATTTGCAGAGTATCTCGATATGTATGATAGGCAACACTGTAGTGTAATCACACAATATTTATCAAAATTAATGCTGTTTTAAATTGCATTAAATTTTATAGAAACAAAACGATTGTAAAAACTTTTTATTTACATAGTACAAAAGTAAATCATCATTTTCAAACAGTGCTACCATACCACATATCCAAAACTATCAGTCAATACAGGTTTATAACAACTCTTATAGCACTTCTAGAAGTAAATTGTCGGCTTAAGCTAACAATTTCTCGTAAAGACACTAACCTGATACGCCAGAGCGTTGGTACATTGTTACTGCAACATTTTCGTGATTACAATGCCTATTGACTGCATCTTAGACTTGTTAACAACTCTTATCAAATGAACCGTGCATTGCATTTATTATGTTCCTAAGCAACAATTTGTTAGAAATTCATTTCCATAAATTTGGAAACTAAACGTAATAGTAATACTTTGGAGGAGTTTGAAAGAGATTTCAACTTTATGAACTCTTAAAATGTTGATGACATCTGAAGAGCGCTAAAGCTCGCTCCTAGAGTTGAAAACGCATTATTAATCCTAGGCCTAGGTCTACATTGTCCGTCGCCAATATTCCTATATCGTCTTATCCAATCAAAAAGCTAAGGACGAATCTTCAAGGCAGTACATCGGCTGAAGCAACAAGTTATCCCGTCCCGAACGCATCGCGCTATTGAGAGCCATTCGTCTCGGAGACCCGATCGCAACCCCCCGCCCCTCACCCTCCGACCGACACCCCAGACAGCTTGTTACGATTCTTTGATAACGTTTTTTGTGGTACCTTTTGTGATGATAATAAAGTTCCGAACATACAGGTGCGGTTCATTTTGCTCAATGAAAATAAAATTTAACTAAGTTTTCAGGAAATGTTGTATTATTGAAAAGGCTCTGAATTTTGAACGACTGAAATCATATAGATTTTAAATGGTTTTTATATTCGGTTGGTACTCTCAGTGACTGAATATACGACCGATTCCATGTTTTGTGAACGATGACTATTGTGACTTTTTTAATACTGTTTACCTACATTAAGGATGAAGTTGTGATAAGTTGGCTCTGTATGTACTCTCGACTCCCTCTCACTCTAATGATCTCGCCAAGAGGTTTTAAATTATGTTCCTTATAACAATCCCAGCTCGACACGTACACAACCGTGCGATTCAAGGCGCTCGCTTAATGAATAAAATAACATGTCAAGATACAGTCCTTCATCTTAAATTAATGAGGATTCCCGTCGACGTATTCAATTTTACAAGTAACGAAGGCAAATAAACTTTGAGAAAGTACCTACCCCTACCACCGGCCCGCGCCCGGCGCCTAACTTTGCATTTATTCGACTCACGTTAACACATATACTCGTTAATTAATATCAGTATGAAAGGAACCCTAAAAGTTTTCGATTAGAAATTCTTCGAAAGTCGTATACAAATGAAATTATAAACCTCGAAAGGTAACTGAGCGGGCGCTGTATCTGTTAGAACATTTTCGTACCCTCCCAAAACTCGCTTAACTAGTACGGTCGAATTAACAAAACAACTTCATGTGTGCTAATGTCCTCGCTATAATTAAGTCCGTTCCGAGAATTAATAAGATACAACACTCAAAAGATTATTTACAAAATAAACGTATTGATTTTCTTAATTAATTATAACGTATGGTTCTGCCGGCCTTGGTAGAACTTAAACAAATCACAGCGTAATATATCTCTCGCATCTAAATTGAGTGTTCATAACATGCTCGGGCTATAAACCCCAATGTATTCTTGGTTATTCATAGACTTCGACCCAATTCGGTTAACGTAGAGATTTATTAATCTGTCAACCTTTAGTTCTGATTGGTATTCTTCATGAGCGTGCTTCCCACACGAGTTTCGGACTTCGGTGGTGGGTCGAGCGAGGTCCATGGTATTTTTTCGTGTATAATCCCGCATCTTGCCGGTGTGTGGCGTTCCCGCGAGCGTCCAACACAAATAGATTCGTACATATTTGTCTTGGTTGGGTTTAATTAATTTTACCTTCATACGCCGATACTGTTTGTTGGGCGTTCCTTAATTGAAATAGCTCTTACTCCGGGTAAACGAAACGCAATCCTATTTGCTCCGAGTGATTGAAGCGAATTTATCTTTTGAAACTTATTCTTTATCTTTAACCCGTTGGCGATGTTGGTGTTCGGAATGGAATTATGTCGAAGCGCAGGTAATTAAATTTTGATTGGTTTCGGCCGCGCTGTTTATTAATATTCACGTTGGTTGTAAATAACGAGAGCGACGCGACGCTAATGGCGATTGCAATAATGACTCATTAAGTATTAAATGCGGCTATTAAGCTGCCACAGCCGGCGGTTCTCACACTCGTAGCGCGATGAGATTTTTTGGAACTGCATATCTGCCTCATTAACTGACAACAGCGAGTATTTGTTTCAACAAAAAACACTTGAACGCATACAATATTATAGCGATTAAGGAAGATTGTACCTCACAATAAAATAAATTATTGAGCTACAAAAACACGTAACGCTACATTATACATTTAGGTATTAAATAATATGCAGTGCATAAAAAGGATACCCAATCACGTTCACTCCGACAAGATTACAATTAACGATAATCAAATAAGAGAATCTAGAGGTCGATAAATTATGCTAGTTAATTATAACTGACCCAGCTACAAATCAATGTCAGTATCTAGCCATGGAAACTATACTGAACCTGACTAGGTAATTATATTTTATGCAATACTATGGAGTGCTATTAGAGTGCTATTCTGTGGCTTAACAAATTCCGAATTCTCGATAGCTGAAACAAAAGTAACGAGTAAAATGAAGTCAGGAGTACATTTAAAAAATTAAAAAATCCTCACTCTAGAAATACTACCTTAAAAACTATAACACCGTATTATCATAATTAAATAATAAAAGTGAACATAATATTATAATTACTAGATTCTAATTTTAATCTTTGTTTGCTTTTTGTACCTTATTCTAAGCCATTTAATTAGTTACTTATATCAAAGAGCTAAGATAATAAGCACCACAATTAGAAACGGAAATGAAAATGCTGATTTAGATTTCAAAATGAGTCGTTATTTTTATTACGACTATAAACTGCGATGGTACTCCTAAAATTGACACTAAATGCCGTCATAAAATCAACAGTGTCCACATATGTTTTTTTTTAAGTAAAATATACATTATGGTCTTATTAATAATACTCATAACGTACGTAGAACAAATTATTTTAATAATAATATCGCCAAACGAATACAGCAACTCTACGGTCTCACACTAAGCAACGCTTGTATTATGGTCCACGGGTACCGTACAATGGACTGGGAGCGCACCAAGTATATCATACTTATATAGATTTTAAACATACATGACTCGGATACAAACATTCATGCACGAACCACAAAGTGTGTCCCACAAACACACAAAGCGTGTCACAAATAATTCGAACCCAGGATCCTCCCAAAAAGCAGGGTCACTACCAACTACGCTAATCAGATCGTCAAATAATAATTATTAACAAGTTTATCACCAGACCAACACACCAACTGTATGGTTTAAAAGTAAGCAGCGCTTATAACAGCGGCTTGGTACCGTACAAATAGACTGAAGATGATATTCGAGTAATATCGGAAGAGCTTTAAAATCTATTTTTGTATCCGTGGACTTTGATCAAATATACACTAGAATACAGACTTCCAATAGGTACACTCAACATTCAACAGAACAAATATCTGAATGATTTACGTTCAATGTCGTCATTATCCATTTATCAATGCTTAACGAGCAATAATCGCGGCATTTTAACGGGCTGAAGCCTGCTTGTTAAAATAGTTACCGCGCCGCGAACAGACTGGATGTCGATCATTTTAATCTTCTATTAAAAATTCCAATGAAATTACTCATTTAAAACAACTTGTTCATCATTAGATTCCATTTTAGTTGGGATTATCATGATTTTATGTCTATATTTGTGTGCGTTTAGCAGAAAAGGCATGGTTATTTAATTTCTTGTTGTTCGATTTTCTTACAGTTGATTATGTGTAGGCTCTGTCTTGGTTGGTATCATCATGATTAAATTAAAGGCATTATAAACCTACATGTCATTTACAGGTGAAAAAAAAATCATCTACATCTATAAAAGTACTAATACCAAATCAAAATTACGATTAATTTAAAAAGGAGAAACTAGATTGTTCATATTATAATCCTCTGAAAACGAATGTTCACTTAAATCAAGAACAACAACAAAACGCATATTAAAGCAGACAAAGCGAAACAAACAATTACACGCACAAATAAAAAACCCTTTTAAACAAGGATTTTTTTCCCACTCTTACAAATCTTTTACCCATAAACATTTAAACAGTGGCCAATTCCGATTGTTACAGAATGTTTGGTTCAGGCGGCGCGTGCGCAGCGTGTGGGCAGGCGATCCCCGCGAGCGAGTTCGTGATGCGGACGAACGCGCCCCAACAGCCACTCCACGTCTTCCACATAAAGTGCTTCGCCTGCTCCAAATGCGGATCACACCTTATGCAGGGCGATAGGTAATTGTTATACATACCCATTTATTACTAGCACCTTTGTTGTATAACTGATGATCACTCCTTCCTAGCGTCTGTATCATACCATTGATGGCCGCCACACCTAGCGTCTTTGTCATGCCATTGATCAACTCTTTTACCTAGCGTCTGATATCTCTTTGATGGTCACTTTTTCTAGCGTCTTTGTCATATAATTAATAGTCATATTATTTTGTAATTTTAACTATCTGCTATCTTCTGTTTAGGTATTATATGCTTGCCGGATCATTAGTCTGCGAGCAGGACTGGCAGAAGTTGATGAAGAGCGCGAACGCGACGGCAGCGCCCGGCGCGCCGATGCGCAAGAACAAGGTGGGCCGCCCGCGCCGCTCGCGCGAATGAGCGCCGCCTGCGCCGGCGCATCAACACTCGCACAGGGACTATGAGGAGGTATGTTACATCCAACATTGTATTATATCACCATTACATAAGCCGTTGAGAATCGCATTTTATTTCATGTACGGGTTAAAATAAACATTAAAAAGTTGTAAAAGTTAAAACCAAGCGATTATAAATAAATAAAATATATACCGAGTACATAATTAATTTGGAAACCCAATTAATGTAATTCGAAATACATAAACGAATCAAATGAGCTGAATATTTAAATTAATCGATTACAAATCGATTCGAACGGATCATTACAGCTCACCAAAAACAATATTTATCAAACCGGGTGGTTTGGCGTGGGCGAGCTCACGCTTGACCTCCACGTGTATACATTAGGCACATTAGACACGTCCGCATTAGGTTCATTATTTAGGGTATTTCATAACCTAAATTAATTTGGCTAATTATTGTCTAACGGGCAGGGTATTGGAGCCATCCGCGAATGAATCAGAAATGCATTTTATCTATTCTATCTCAGCCGTTTCTTATTATTAATTTATAAGTTATCGTTATATCCATATTAGGTAAAGTTTTTTTGGAACTGTTCCAAAAATAATATGATTACTTTAGTAACAGGTATTTCCTTATTAAGGACATTTATATCTTTGCCTTTTTGCTTCGAGTAATTTCAACCGTGTGGTACAATATGGCTAATCAAACAGAAAATAGCTATTGACAATCGAATCTTTTTTTGTTCTAAATCCTATTAAAATAGCGCTTTAGTTTAATAAATGTCAACAGCAATCGATTAATCGTTACTCGTGGAGTCGATTTTTTTTTAAATCTTTTTTGTCCGCGTGATATCATTATCTATTAACTTTTTATTGATAGATACCTACTTTTAACCAGCAAATAGCGTATGCTCGTAAAAATAGTGGAATACTTGTTTGAAAATTTATGAAAATATCATAAATACCATAGTCATTCATACCTTGTAATCCTACAAGGACATAAAAAAAAACAACAACATGAGTCGATAACCAAAAACGTAAGTAACGAGAGATTTTTTACCTAATCATAAGAATATATAATCAAATATGTGTTTTGCAATATTTTTTATAATTTCGTGACGTAGACGTGTGAAGTCCGCCAACCGGGCCAGCGTGGTGGACTATGGCCTAATCCCCCTCGCATTGAGGGAGGCCTGTGCCCAACAGTGGGACACTAAAAAGGGCTGGTATTATTATATTATTATATGCGTGTAAGCGTGACATTTTCTATTGACACTAGGGCGGATAACTGCGACACTGATAAAAGTTACTGAGCTCATAAAGCTAGTACTAGAGCTACATTGGTGATACAACGGAACGTTATAGGCTAGCTCGGAAGGTAAATGTTATGAGAAAAACACCTACATTCTTTGTTTAATAAAGTCTTAAGACAATACTTCTGATGTTACGCATGGTGAGGCTGTGATCTCTACGGTATATCCCAGATCTAGCGATTGATAATTTGCGAGGTACACATGATCGAATGAATTTTGGACTTTCAAAAATAATAATATCGCCAGATGAGCACACCGACTACAGAGTCACACACTATCGAACGCTTGTATTATGGGTACCGTACAATGGACTGAGGGTGAACCCAGTATATAATACGTATGTGAGAAATATATTTAACATCACACACAAAGTTTGTCCCTACCAGGATTCGAACCCAGGACTCTCAGCGTAGAAGGCAGTGTCACTACCTACTGCGCTAATCAGGTCGTCGTATTAGTTACGAATGTATTTACTGAGAAATAAATTACTAAAATTGTTCGTTGGTACCGACACTTACATAGATTCTTTATTACGAATAATGCAACAAATATTTTATTAAAATTCGATGTTATTTCAAAGAACACACAGTACGGGCGGCAAGCCCACTCAGACGAGTTAAAAATTCACGAATCATAAGCGAAACAGGGAAGGCGAGAGCTCCACGAACCATTTGCACTCACGAATATACGAGCCACTCACTGCTCTTGGATTAGGTAATGGGAAAACGATCAAAATTATTCAAATACCTCGCTATACATGTTATTGTGAAAGACGAGAGAAGGCTTATTTTATTTCATACTAGCTGACCTGCACACTTTGTCTTGTTACGATTGTTTAAGTTTTCCGGGCAAGTGGTTAATTTTTTTCTTACCCTAATAAACCTTAACCGGACTGAAATTGCCACTCAAATCTAGTACCAATCAAAGATCAACTCCGCAGTTCTTTATCTCATCTCGTAGTCATCACTTGAAGAAATCGAACCCCCTGTAACATTTACTAATATACTGACGGCCTGATTAGCGCAGTGGTAGTGACTCTGCTTTCTGCGCCGAGGGTCCCGAGTTCGAATCCTGGTAGGGACAAGCTTTGTGTGATGAACGAATATTTGTACCCGAGTCATGGATGTTTAATAAGTATTATATACTGAGTTCGCCCTCAGTCCATTGTACGATACCCATAACACAAGCGTTGCTTAATGTGGGACCGTATAGTTGGTGTGTTCGTATGGCGATATTTAATTTAATTTGATAGCACGTCATCTCTGAACTAAAACTCAATATTGTCATGTCTGGTATGGATAGAGGGCACAAATAGACCCACCGAGAACTGGCTAAGTACCTATACAAAGCCTTTATTGTAGTAAGTGCCTCCTCGTGTGCACAACAGTGCTTTCCCACAGTTAATTATCCCGTAGTGCGGGGCGTCATCCGGCCGCCGCGGGCGCCGCTTCGTCTCGTCCACCAGCGCACACAAAATGCACCGCTAACCAATTCCGAAGTTTAAACACTGCTAAACTTATTTCGGCAACTCATAAAACTAATGTCCAGCCCTGTTTACTAGCTAACAATTTCGTCACTTGACCACAGTGGTTGAGCATTTGATTAAACATTACCGGTGTTTCACACAAGCAAGGCAAACATTAAGATGTGTCTTGCTGATGTGATTAATAAAAAGAACCAAGCCCTTTTAATTTATTGAAGTATGAAATTCCACTCCATTTCCAGTTATTAAAGCCCATACCAGTGACAGCCAAGTTGGAAGAACGCTTGCCTCAGTAACGACGATCGCAGGTTCAAACCCCGGCTCGCACCGAGGTTTTGATGTATGTATGTCTGAGAGAACCCCTCGAAAGACGTATGAAGTCCTCCAACCCGCACTGGGCCAGCGTGGTGGACTATGGTCTAATGCCCCTCGCATTAAGGGGAGGCCCGTGTCCAACAGTGGGACACTAAAATAGCTGGTATTATTAACATTATAAAGCACATACAAGATGTATTAGCAAGGTTATTTTAGCAAAAAAAAAAATGGCATAATAACCTTGGTTACAAACAGACAACTCTTATCTGAATCGAATTAATTTAGCACGCAACTTAGTCAAAAGCGTCTCTATTACACCCACTAACCCCTTTAATAAAACTACGAGCTAATAACAAAGGCTGCGGTTATTACTTTGTGCGGACGTGGTCAAAGGCGCGATGTTAATTGGAAAACACCTGAAAATGACAGCGCCTTTACGCTCCACATGTTTGGCGTAAAAATCAAGTTCGCCCAACCGCCCCGTGGCTCAAAGACTTGACCGTTCACCGGCTTTGTAACACGATTACGCCGACTTGTCGAAAGTTAATTAAATAACGTTTTTCCAAATTACCTGGCGGGGCCGACTTCAAAGTTCGCTCGCAACGGGAATCTTTCTACAAAGGGCTGGCTGCGGGCGGGGTCCGGCCCTCTGATCTCGAATATAGTGCGCCGGACAGGTGAGATCCTCAACTCTTTGAGCTGAGTTTTCCGTGCCACGGCTGAACATCGATACTCGATAGATAATAATTCACATTAAACTTTTAAATTCACTATTGATTGATGAGTGGTACCTGTTGTCTATCTAATTGAATCGCCCTTAAAACGATTGTGGCACGCGAGCATGGGGTCGTTTGCACTAGCTTGCACGATATGCTGTGCGCGCCTTATACATGGTGATTCAGAAAGGGTATACTAAGCGTCGAAACTGCGCTTGTTCAGCGCATTTTTAATAATTTCAGATACGATTTTGAAAAAAAAAACTTTTTTTGTTGCTGTTTCCAACAAAATGACGATTGACTTTTTGTAGGCTATGTCTTTTTTTGAATTGACATAACGAGTCCCACCCCTTCTTTATCAGTAATATTTGAAAACATATTTCAACGTTTAATACCGGTTTAAAAAATGCATTTATCTCCAATACCAACACGAGTGTGTTATTTTAATAATCACAAACACTTTGCGAGGAGCGAAAATTTTCTCGTTAGCGGCCAGTCTTGAGTAGTTAAGCGCCCTTCGTGAGAGCGGGCCGGGCATCGAACTCGCTACCGTTGCGTGTCGCGACCGATCAGGTGCTCTCACCTCTAATCACTCCCACACTAATTATCCGTTTCACCTGGCGAAGCAAAAAATTCACAATTTAAATCGGTGTTTTTATTCATGTACTCACAAATTGACTCTATTATTTATCTTCGGAACATATTTTGTTAAACTTTGATGAGAATGAATGCCACTGTGAAACAATCGGGTGTATCGTTAGAGGAGAAAGGCAAAACGGCTCTACACCGCCTATAAATTAATAGCTTCAATACTCTACATTTTATTACGCATATGCAAAACATTACTATATTAGATTATTAATATATAGTAATGTTTTAGTAACATCATAGATTATATATTATTAAATTATGGACTATTAAAAAAAGCATTACCATTTATATCCATAAGAATGGTATTCCAGACGAATGGTAGTCTTCTTAATATATATTTTGACACTTGAGACGAGTCATAAATGCTGTAAAGCGACAGTTAAATATAATCTACTATATTGTAACTAAGAGTATGACAAATACTAAGCGCAATTATCCAAAGAGTACCCAAGCTATACTTTTACTTAACTACGAAACTTTAATAAAAATGAGGAAATCTTAAATACCTACTCGCAAGGCAATCCGCTCCAAACAAAGTATGCCAAGAAATTAGTATTTAATTTATTCATTGGGCCCGGGTTCGTGTCTAGTTTAGTTATTACGGAGGTAGTTAAAGCGTCAGAAGGTTCAGAAATTAATCACGTCGTGACACTAAGGTCTGGCGCACACTGCCCCAGCGATCACAACCAATCATGCGGCCACTCGTGTGAAACAAACCCAACGCAAGGTGTTGCAACACTGCAATTATGAGCAATACTGATCACAATTCAGTCACGATTGGACGTTTTAAATCATCGAAGTAGCCGCCCAGTGTGCGCTCGGCCTTGCGAACGCGTGCTGCGAACGGTGGGTAGAGCACAACACGAAATTAATACTCCATTATCGAAATTAAATCTGTTTCTTTGCATGAACAGACATTGGGAGCTTAGCGCCGAGCTACTGCAAATATTGTGCGGTTCAACATTCATTAAGCATTCGAAAAATATAAATTAAAAAATCAATACTCGTATTAATAAATGAAACTTTAATTAACACGAGTCGTTCACATATGGACACAATTTACGTCTCCGTCTCTAATTTTAAAATTAATACCGTCGCGCTGGTGGAAAATTTGAAAAGTTTAAACGACGTCGGCGGGCCTTCGCTCCAGCGATTGCATTTTTGTAAGAATAAGACAACCTCTTAGCTTATTAGGGAAGCCAGTTATTAGAAGTCCGTGGGATTTCTCTGCGGACGACACGGCCTCAACTCGCCCCGCTTAATTAGCTAAATGGATTCATTATACTTCACTATGTTTGCGGCGGACAATAAACCAAGCTTCTTCGCTCCGGTATCATTCAAATCCGTTAAATTGAAACGGAGCAGTTGGCCATTCTATTCGGGACCGACAGTGGAATTTAGGGCAGCTCTGATGCATTTGTGCATCGGTACATTTCCCGCATCCGCACGTGACAAAGGACATCCGCCCACAATGGCTCCATTAAAATAATGCAAGTAAATGTGGATTTGCGGAGACGAGTCCGCCGAATCCGCGTCCGCTCACAATGCGCGGCCGGCCTCCGCCGCGACGCTTGCAACACTACATGAACATGTTTCATTAGCTAAGTGGGAGGCTTTTGGTGGCTGTATCCGTGTAATGCAGCTCGACGAGACCATTCCCGCTTTTACTTAAACGCCGTAATTAAAATGTCCCCGCCCACCGCTAAGGGCGCAGTTTTAAACTCGCTTCAACTAGTTCCGAGTGGCCGGTTTAGTTTCAGTGTTGCTCAGTGTTTGAGATACAAATTTTGAGTTCGCGTGTTAAAATGGTTACAGTAAACCTTTGAAACAAAGTTTTGGCGTATTGTTATACTTTAACGTTTATTAAGTTTTGGTAAGATTTGATTACGGCTTAGCAATCCATCTATTTCGCAATTTGACCTAAGCATTTTACCTAATAATTATTTTAGTCATTATACACTTATATCATAAATACCTACAAAAAGTTTTAAAAGGAAAAACCTACTTACCGTACTAAAATAATTTCTTGATGCACTGAGCATAGTTCCGCTGGGGTTTCACTGCGCGCATTTTATAACTTTATTGATAGCTAACGAGTAAAATTGATCGGCATCAACGATCTTAATCGAATCGCGGCGGGGATCGATTCATCGCGTGTCGATGCCCCGATCTCTCGAGTTAATTTAATTGAAACTGAGTTGAGTAATTAATTAGAGGCGAATGAGGGCTCTCAGCCGGATGAAGCGTGCCCCGCTGATGTTTATGCCGCTCATACATATTGAGTGACGGCACCGCGACACGACTTAACAGAGACTAGAACTTTATATTTTTGTTTATAATAAAAAACATATAAAAATGTTTACTCACTTTGCCTTAAAATATTATGGATGTAATTTTATCAGAATACATAAAGTTTATTAAAATAATCACATGTTTGAATACCATAAAGATGCAATGTTTTTTATATAATTTAATATATAATTTAAAGCTGGTGGTTAAAACAACCCTGACAATTGCTACGGGTGGTCAAAAGGCTGAATAATACGGAAACCGTTGGGCCTCAGAGGGCAGACGGCAAACGCTTCGTGGAAAAATTGGCAATCAAGATACTCTAGCACGAACCCCGATACGACAAATAAATGTCGGAAAAGGAACACTAAATTATTTTTTGCCATTTTATTAGCGTCCTAACAAGATGGTAATACCAAAAGTATATATAAAAAAAAATCAAACAAAATTAAACCAATTCAATGAGTACATTATTACAGAGCAACAAATACTAAAACCGATTGATCTATCTAAGAGCATAGGCGAGGAGGTTAATAGCGTTTAATCCCGCTAAAACGCCGCGCGATCCGTCATAATGAATATTTATCCCCGACAGAAGTCGACGCATACTTTTATGACGAATACATATTTTAGTAGCCGCCGTAATTCCACTGATTACTTTCTTTAATTTTTCTGAAAACGTTATGCAGGCTGTACGTAAGTGTATTAAAGCTTCGGGAAAAGCAAACATTAAATGAATGAACATTTACGTTTCTTTTTTCGTAATTTTCTCGATTTCGCTGTGTAATGACATCACGAGAGAAGTGTTCTATTCTTAAATGATATACCTAATTATGTATAATGATAATATTACCCCCTTTTTAATGTCCCACTGTTTGGTACGGGCCTCCTATAAATGCGAACGCTGGCCCACTACGGGTTGGCTGACTTGACACGACTTACGAGGAATTATATAAAAAAAATAAAAATGTTTAGTCATAGTTCTTAACGGCACATATATATAGTACTATTTTAGTCACGATACGATTCTGATCCTTCAGCTCAACGTTAGAATGACATATTATAATTATTTAGTAAACAATCGAAAACGAGATGGTCGGAATATTATGTCCAATATGGTAACGAAAAATTGGGGAAAAATAATAAAATTATAAAAATCATTTATTTCAAAAGTCACAAATGTTGTTATTTTTGAGCACGCAATGTATCATAAGCCACGCGTTCACAACACAGCGCTCGGCGCGACACCCGACTCGTGCGAGTGGCGAACACGCTCGGCGTTATCGTGTTTTAATCTACATTGCAGTTTTAGGTCTAAATTAGTAATATTGCCTTTTTTATTGAAATCACGTTGAGATAAACTTTTATTATGATATCACGGTAAAATTTATTTTAAAATACAGAATAAATTCGTATAATTCATGAAAAGATCGACAGAAAATTCCAAATCTGGGGGCCTTAGAATCATGAGTTTTATCCATGGTATCAGTTTTCATTGCGAAGCGAACTTACACCCTGCATACATACATACTAAAAATAGACCACATAATAATACAAAAACATGATTTTCCTGAAATTTCAATCCATAAAGGAAAAAAATCACCCGTAACTCTTGCCCACACTAAAAGGTCATTTACCTCTCACCTTGTAAATATATCAGAATCAGAATATTTTTTATATTTATTTATCCTTACGTAATTCTACATCATACATAAAAAAAACAAGTAGTGTATTTTTTATACTGTGAGTATATACGTGCTCGTCCATTAGTCATATGAAACATGTGCCAATACAAATTATATGGAGGTTTATGAATGACAGGCTGGCGCGGACGTGGGAGGGGGTGCGGGGCGGGGGCTCAGGGAGAGAGGGGTGAGGGCAGAGTGCTCTGAGGAGGAGGGACGGGAACACTAATGGATTACATTCGCGCGAGTGAATTAGGATATTGTCGTACGATCTGTTCCGGTGCACTCCTTTATGATCCACCGTGCGCACACAACGCACACACACAAGCGTACAAAGTGCACGCAATACGAATGATTAAAGATTAAATATTGATAAAGCCAACAACTGAGTTAATGCAATTGAATAATAGATCATTGGCATGAGTGAGACTTTTTATCTCTTATCTCACGGTGATTGGGAGAAGTTTTAATGAGATGTTATTGCAACCCTTGAAATCGTCTGTAAGACATTCTTAGGTGGGCCGGTGCTTCGGAATAAAATGGCTATGTTCTAAACGTTCGTGCACACATCACTCAACCTTCAATAATATTTTCGAACTTGGAATAAGAACTATAAACAAATGACTACAATCTTTTTGGGATGTGATTTTTTTTTTTGGCTTTAGCATCATATCACTTGGAAATATTTAAAAAGTAATATTTTAGTCTTCATTAAATTATCCACTTTATAAAATTACTACAAAAAATACATCATATAATGATGTAGCATCGTGTGGCAATAGCGCAGTCTACAATTAATGTAAACGAATGCGTGCCAGCCGGTTTGCACTGGGTCGGCAATGAGCTTTCACTTTTTATACGCGCTCCAGCATCCTAGATTGAACACTCGTTAGCGATGGTTTGGTCAAATAATTGTTCTTATATTACGCGTAAAGCTGTCATTCATTTTACTTATCAAATATCTTAAACATTCCTTTATAAATTTGTTTCCTTTTACATAATCACAAAAAGATCAGAGCACTTGATAATTCTCAAATAACTTGGAATAAAAACAAATATAATGTTAGCCTTAACTTGACAATGTATTTTGTAAAGCATTAGCTATTTTTATAACAAATAATTTCAATAGAAGCACGCCTACAAAATATTTATATAAATAGAGAGATGGCATATCGCACGTGACGTGGAAACTCTGGCAGTGTTGGCAGTGCCAAACTGTAGCTCTTCTCGGTACAAGGGTTTCAACTTATCAATTACACCGTTCGCTACTTACCGCGAGGAAGGGCAAATTGATTTAATGTAACCAGAGTGCTTTGACGAATATTATTAACGTCTTTTTCGCCCCTCCATTGTGGGCTTAATGCGCGCTTTGTTCTTGCCCGCGGTTTTGCACGACATAGAATCACACTTATCATGATTTGAAGGACTGGTTCTCATCTTGGTCTTCTTCAGCTGGATGTGTGTAGTCTTGATTTATTTAGATTGGTGAAGACTATGTTTTGTTTTACTTAACTACTTCAAATTACTGTCATAGTACAGTATTATTTATGAATATTATTTTTAAAAAATTATATTATTTATGAATATTAATTTAAAAATATATATTACTAATACATTGTGAGAAAATATGCATGAAAGTACGTGTGTAGTTCGCCAATTCACGCTGAGCCGGTCGAACTATGTGGCCGGCCTGAATCCACTTGAGGACTAATGGCAAGGCCCAGTATAATGGCTATAGTTTCGCCCCGGTTTTTGACCCCGCCATCATGGTATTTTGGTCCTAATACAATTTTACACTAGAACCAAAATAGCATCAGCAAAATATACTATGCACTTCTGCGTACCCTTGAAGGAGTACAAGTGCAATGGTGTATTTTTTTTCAGTTTCATTCACGATCATATTTTACCGTTATGTTATCAAACCATAATCTTGCCTCTCTAATCAAAGTTTTCGCGGTGGCGGAATCTTTATCAATATTTATTTGAATAAAACAGTGCAAGAGATTAATAGAAAGAAATCTTATTATTGTTCCATAGTTCAACCACATGAAATAATTATAAAATTACATACAATTTTTAAACAGAGTGTCACAATGAGAGCTAGCTAAGTAACATTAAGCCTACATTAAGTAACTGCACAATCGCTGCCATCTTTATGTGTAACCAAAGTGTTTAATCATTAAGCTAGTGTCCATTCTTAGCGCGTATTGTGGGGTATACTATCGG
The DNA here is from genome assembly GCA_905404115.1 of Pheosia gnoma. NCBI lineage: Eukaryota > Metazoa > Arthropoda > Insecta > Lepidoptera > Notodontidae > Pheosia > Pheosia gnoma. Next base: position 3,409,343 of record FR989894.1, on the reverse strand, counting down.
TCGATATTATCGCGGTCGTGAGCTAATAAATACGTCGCGCACACGTCCTCTCATTAGAGTGCCATAACTCCTCATTAGCGGGCATGCTAATTAATGTGACGTTTACGACTAGCTGGCTAGCACGCTCCGCCCGGCCGTCGTGGTAACTTCACGGCATGTCACTTTCGTTTTATGCAACAATAGTGGTAGGCACCTTAATACTGGGGACCAATCTGGTATTTGTGCAATTTTGACAGCTCCATCTAGTGTAATAATCGTAAGCTGCTCGGCTCTCAACATCAGGTGGTTACAGACAAGGCAAATTTTTAATTTATGATTGTTTTTGTTTTATAATTTGCACGTGAACCGGGTTCGGTCCTAGTCTATTATACGGAAGGCATAACTAATAGTCGATACTAAATTATGTATTTATTGTTCGTCTAGTAATATTTATTTAATCTTGGAGAAATCGCACATTCCAAACACTAGAAGGTTAGATACTTGAATATTTTAATGACTAGATAATAATCTAGCTAGCTATCCCATACCAACGGTACTAGGATTGACAATATTTACATAACTTGTCAGCACACATGCATCGTAAACCGTTCATTAGCAACAAGGCGAATCAGATTAAATTAATTAATTCTAACTTTAATAATATCAAGCTGTGCATTAAACTGCATTGCAGCAATGTCCAGCGACCAACTTGGTAAACGTCCAGTTTTTATTAGCAACGGGCTTATTATAAACGCGAAGCGACCATATCGCCTCCATCGGGATCTCCGCCATAATGAAAGCTGCGGGGCGAAAGTTATCGCGGGCATAATTTTAAATCAAATTAACACTTCAACTTTAAACCGAGGTCATTAATGGCATTACATCGGAACAATATAGTCGTGACCGCACCGGCCGATATCTAAATAATAAATAAATAGACGAGCGGCTATCGCGGCGCCGCATCTCCGCGTTAATGTTCGACGCCGGAGTTTTATAATTAACAATAAATTTGGTACGTTTTTTGTGGCACCGCGCCATGGGCTGGATCCAACCATAGCCCTCCCTCGATATCGATCTTAATAACACATGCGCCATAATGCGACTGTCGGGTGGTCGTATTGCCTATTCGCGCACGCTTCACCGTAACCGCTCGAAATAGAATACACGGAAATAATTAGCTCGTTGAACCGCTCGATAATACGCCTCGTCGTATTTCCTTGAATTTCTCTTGAAAACACCGAAAATACTACATACCCCACTCGAGCCCCGGCTCCGTTATCTCGTTATCCTAATGAAGTCTACGCTAATGACGAGTAGGTAAATAATAGGGCGGCTAATGGGGGCTTTATCATTCTCGAGTGCGCTCCAGGTAAGGGCCAATTAGAGAGGCCACCATCGGTCCATATTGTTCAGCGGTGCTCGGTTCGATTACGATTATTTCCGAACGGCCCTCAACGCTGATAAATTGGACAAACTATTGCGAAATGACGTCCGCGGTTTGCGGCGCCGACTTTAATTTCCTGTTAAATAGTCGAGTTTCACGTACGCCACGAGGTGGCTTATTAGGTACCGAATATAATTGCATTGCTTTGTAATTGATAGGGCGGTCGGCTCGGAGCAGCGCGGGCAGACATATTTCATTTCGATAATGAAAGTAGACACCGTTACGATGCAATTAGTATGCATTATTGTAATAACGCGGTATTGTGGCGCCACCCTCGCGCTTTAAGTGAACTTTTTTATGTAATTATTTTCTCAATAAAATATGTTGCTTAAAATAAGAAGTTGCAAGTGACATCGATACATCTATACATATAAATAAAATTGGAGTGTCTGTTTGTAATATTAAAATAACCGCTTTTTACTAGGTGCATTTGGATGTATACACGTTACCTATACCGAAACAACATTTTTTACAATTTTTGTGTGTCTGTCTGTCTGTCTGTCTGTCTGTCTGTTTGTTCCGGCTAATCTCTGAAATGGATGGAGCGATTTTGACGGGACTTTCACTGGCAGATAGCTGATGTAACAAGGAGTAACTGAGGCTACTTTTATTTTAGAAAAAAAAATAGGATCTCACGAAAAAAAATTAAAACCAATGTTGCAGCGCAGCGCCTGATTAAGTTTGATAGCAACAACCTGCAATGCGTCCCGCGGGCTCAGAATGGGCGAGCAGGCTGTTGTCAACGGTTGTCTTTGTTAAATACCACGCGGACGAAGTCGCGGGCAACAGCTAGTATATAAATAAAAAAAAACCTCCAAAATTATACAAGTTATAATTAATGTTGGTAAAGTGGCATAACAAAGTATTTTTAGGAGGACATTTGCTATGTAATGCTATTGCAAATGTATGTAAATTTTGGGGTACTGTTTATTTATTAAATATAGATTATGCAACAACAACTAAAATCTCTTAACAAAAGCTAAAAGTCTATATCTTTTCATAATTCTGGCAATATCCGGGACAGTATCGGATACCGCAATTACTCGCGTTGGACGGGCTAATTATCGCATCAAGGCGACCTCTCCGGAGCCGGCGACGAGGCCGAGAGGCCGCGGGGTCAAGTTACAAGTGGCGGGACACGAAAAATATTACCTTTTTTTAAAAGAGCAGTGCGAGAATATCAACTGTTTTAATCAAATTGGCACTAAACACTTTTTACAGAGTGTGTTAATTCCTTATTGTTAACAATTTGACTTTAAGCATTAATTAAGTATTAACTTAATTAAAATAAATTTAATATTCTTATAGGAGTTCAATAAACTATCCATAATTAGCTACCCAAAGGCAAAATAAACTATAGGAACACACAATTTTGAAGGTTACTTCATGAAACACTGATTAAAGAGCCCAACCTAGCACTAACAGCTTCCGCACTAACAAAGTTAAGCAACAATAAATAAGGGCTCTAGTCGAGAGTCGAGAGCCTCCAGTGTACTCCGATACAATGAGCCAATTGCTTGCACTAACAATCCGCCCCTACGCTCTACACCAAGCCCTGTTGTTTTTCCTTTTAGTTCGTACTTATTTCCAATATTCTATCTTTATAACCCATAGTTGAACAGTGGTCTAAGAATAATAAATACGAAGGAAATTAATGCATCCAAGGGAAGATCTAGACCAACTTCTCTACTACAGAGTCCATATACTCCATGCAGCACTTTTATTAGTAAGTAGATCAGGGAACATGTAAAGTGTGGGTGGACAGAAATTGTGTAGTGCTATAAAGCGGTGCGGGTTGGAGGCAGGCGTCTTCAAACCCCGGGCCGCTGCGAAACTTCCCGCCGCTGTTTTTTATTGCACAGAATTTAAATGCATTTTTGATGTTACGAGATGACACGCGGCGGACGTCCGCCCCGCCCCAACCACCCCCGCGCCCTATAATTTCCCAACTTGAAACTTCACTACGGTATTAAGCCTTGATTGCTCGAAGAAACTTGGAACATTTTACCGTATTCTTCGGGCTCCCAGTAGATACTGCGGCGCTAGCGCAGATCTTTATTGCTAACAGTGATTTGAATTAATTCTAGAATTATTTTGAATGAAAATTAAAATTTCGTGAGCAAATTGTAGAGCTTAATTTTGGTGTCTACGTTTATCAAATCTACTGGGTGAATAAGTTGTGGGTTTACATTATACTTCGTATAGTAGCTACATTTGTAGCTACAGGTTTAAGTCAGCCTTGCATGCTGTAGCTATGTACACACACAACTGATCTGGTAATAAATATCTGGTCACAAAATCTAAAATTTCAAAAACGTTCTTGGGCTTTATTCATGGATAACAGTTAAACCAATACAACAAATCTAACCAATTAAACAAATTTCACTAAACTAATATCTCCATGACGTTATAGTATTTCGTGAGTAATAGAATACTTGTAAGTAACAATTAACAGGATCCGCTACAATTGTATTCCATTACGCGACACTTTAACAAAGCGATCAATTAATTTGGCATCGCACCTCCGATACAGCGATCAAAAGGGATGCCGTGTATTTGAATTCGCTATTACGGTTTTCAATTAAGTAGTTGGAGTATAGTTTGGACCACATCGGACGCGGTACACGACAATACGTTTAGCGGGCCGGCCGTTGGCCACCGCGGGCACCTGCTGCCGCGGCCCGCGGATTGACTTCCCCTGCCATAGTTTTTAACGCGTACTAAAAGGATTGCCGTGTTCGTATCGATAGGTACTTGAGAAGGAAACTTTGATTTGGGTTCTTAGAACAGTATTGGACTATATTTATTAGTCTAGTTTAGGATTGGTTTTAAAATTTAATAAAGGCTTAAGCAGCAACTCGTTATATTGACTATTAACTCCATGGCCCATCCTTAACTTCTCCACAGCTTCAGGCTGATTGGGGCTTGCGGTGGCTTGTGAAAATGTATGCAGAAAAAAATAAACTAATTTATCTGGTGGTTACTTGCAAATATATTTATCATGGCTTTTAGAAGTCTATGTAGATTAGAGTTCACTTTACTTCCTATAGTCTTCTAAGAAGTTCTTCGACATATGATCCACCATCTCAGGGTTGGCAGACGAAGCGTCCGAGCGGGTTCCCGAGGGCGCATTAATTAGCGGGACGAGCGGGGCTGCGGTGCCAGGGGGGGAGGGGAGGGCCTCATGAAAGTTTACCATTTAATTAGAAGGAGCTGGCACCCACCCCTCACCTTAATACCGCGGGCATAAGCGTAAGTTGGGGCACTCATTAGTCATATATCAGCTTTCAAATGGTATAAGCTTTCAATAGATGTTTTTGTTAAAAAAAGATAACAAGGGTACTCTTATTAAATTGACGATCTTGTAGCGAAAACAACGAACCCTGGATAATAATATGGTAATTTAGAAGACTCGCTTGTAAATTATGAACATAAATAAGAAACAATTGAATTTACCAATTATCTTTATTTTACACTGGACTTTGCACGTGATTTCGCGTGTATTTAATACTAGCTGCGCCCGGCGGTGTTACCCGCGATAAAAAGTATGAAAAATTAAAACATCTATCCCACGGGAACCATACATTTTACCGGGATAAAAAGTAGCCTATGTGTTATTCCAGACTATAATCTATTTCTGTGCCAAATTTCATCCAGATCCGTTCAGCCGTTCAGGCGTGAAAGAGTAACAAACATCCATCCATCCATCCATCCAAACTTTCACATTTATAATATTAGTATAGATAATATCTAAGAGATCGGCCAGCCCATTAATACACGTAAAGCAATGAAGATACATAACAATGAAAACCGCATTCAAATCCGTCAAGCGGTTTTAGAGATAAGCATTTTCATACATACAGACAGATCTTACCGGGGATTATCTGTATATGTGATGCGCTAAATATTCTATTTAATTTGACAAAAAAAACTGTATTTATATAACCAAAGACAAAGCTTCTAGAAAAACACGGACAAAAAAATAAAGCTACCACCCATGAGAAGATCACAGTCAAATTGAGTGCGTTCAAAACAAAGGGTCGTATGTCGTGTCATCGTGTCGTGGGTCGTGTGTCGTAGGTGGCTGCGAGCAACCGCGTCTCCAATTAGGCTAATGGACAACACCCGACCTGCATTCATACTCGAAATCCTCCACACCAAGCTGCAGCTAATTTTCTCTTAAACGCCAGCGAGGTTGCAGAGTGACGGGCGAACCGCTCGATGTGACGGGTCGAACGCTACGGTTCGCGGCTACGGCTACAGCTACAATTGTTAACGTGACAAGCTACGTTATACAGTCGTTCTTTAGAGCTCCCTGTAGCTGCTACAATACAACATGCTGGAATACTCATCCTCATCCATTCCGGAACAATAGCATGTTATAAAAATGCTACAGGTATCTATGTATCGTTCTGATGTATATATAAATAATGCAGTTTACGAGGACGATCTGTAGAAATAAGATTTATAAAAAAATACACGTTAGTAGTATTCTCAATGTCAATCGTTTAATTATTCTGTTGGTATAAAAACTGAACGCGCTTCACGGAAAATGTAGCGCATTTGTGTTCCAAAAAAATAAAGGCATTGCCAAAACAACGTCGCGGGCATAAATTCATATTTTTGTCAATATAAAACGCCCGTCTACATCATCCCGGAGTCTGCTTGCATCGCGACTCATTACTTCACTAATGGAGGCCGTAATGAACCAATCTAACAGATTGCTCTTGAATCTTCAGCCAACATCGCTGATTTGAAAGCCCTGTCCCGGGACAAGGCGGTCTCATCCATCTTTTATATCACACATTCTAGTCTTTAAGTAGAAGTGGTTGGGATAAAGTAATTAGATAACTAAATATGCTTTTGTAACGTTTTCTTTTGTAATAGTAAACTCCAAATTGATAGAAGTTAATTACCCCAAATGCATATTATCTACACATTCTTAAGCACGTATAAACTAAACAGCTTTGAAAACGTGTTATTATCAATGTCTATAAATTAGACTGTAAATTTGCGTTTGAATTGTTAACGTATCCATTCTAATGAATTGTTTTAAGAAATTGCCAATTACATACCGTGGCTCAACAAAATTTAATTCTGCTTGGACATATCTAAATACGTCCGATGATTCACATTAATTTAACACCAAATTGAATTTGTTTGACAGGCCGACACGCGGATACTAATCGCCGGTTAACTCGCGACTTCCACGGAACTTGTTCCCAACTCCAATTTGGAGCTCCGTTTGTGCGACTCGGGAAGTTATATTAAAAGGTCCACAGTAATTTTCTTGACAAACACAATGAATAATGAATGGCGCAATATAAAATTCGGATTGAGGAGGGCGCCTCGCCATGTGTCCCGCCCGACATGTTTGTCTCTCTTAATTCTGTGTGTTTTTGCTAATTGAGTCGCGCTTTCAAATCACCTGAGCCTCCTGCGTGGGTCCCGCCGTCGTCGCTACTCACTCTATCTTTTATTCATCCAGAAAGTCTAATTAAAATGGGAACGCGCACTCTGCACTCAAAGGCACGCGACGCTCCAAGGAAACTCTTGCGTTACACGAGGCGAATTCAATCAACTCCAAATTCAACATAAGGCGCAAGATTTATGATCGACACAAATCGAATTCGCTAACAAACAATATCGTATTCGAACGCGGTACGTGGGATACGATACGAGTATATCAATATTGCAGGCGCTATTAATACGTCCGTCTCATGAGCGGGCAGGGTAGCGCCCACGGCCCCCGCGCCGCGCCGCCCCACACCCCATAGTCGCCGCTCTTAATTGAATGAGGAGCGGGAATTGTTTCCCAAAATGAAACAATTAATTGTGCAACGGCAATTCCGCCTTACATGGATAATACGTTCGTTTATGGCCTCCTAACGCGGCTGCACGGCGTCCTTTATTGGACCGACTCTAGGAATTTGTGTTCATTGGAGCTCGTATCCAAAATTTAATCGGCAATTTATAAGGACGTCTAATTGTTGTGTCGGGAGCTGGAGAGTTTTTGCAGCTGCCCCAATTGCATTGTGCACTGTTTAAAACATAATAGCTATAGAAACCTCGGGCGTACCCGAGTTGCCTAGTTATTCTCGCGTTCCTGAGTTTGATAGCAGGAAACGAGACGTTTAAAATTTTCATGGTCAGCTCATAGAGCACGTGTAATATTGTTATACCAAGTGGAAATTCGGTAGAGCAGGCGAACATGTGGCGCTTCCGGCGCGAAGACGCGTCGTAAACCGCCTTAACGCCTCTCTGCGAGAGCTCCTCCAAACTTTTCATATTCCCTGACCGTAAAACAAGCCAAAAAATACGACCGACGAAAAACATTGTAAATAGTAGCAGGCTATCGACGCGGCTCCCATACTCGGCCGGGAATTAGTTTTAAAACATCGTTTTAACTATTCTTGTTGCACCAGAAATTACTGGACATTCCGTTTTAGTGTTTCGGCGCACATCTCGTTCTGGTTGTAAATGGAAAACTTATTTAACTAACCATAATGAAAAAAGTTTTGCTCTAATATTAGACGAATATACCGAATACAGGCATTAATAGACCGACACCACTAATTACCGAAATGTCCAAGTTGCGCGATGGTATCAGTCTAGGCACACCAGCCAAATGCATGACATGTACTTGTACGACGGGGCTGCACGCACACCAGGGCAGGTGGTGTGTGTGTGTACAGGGTGGCGGTGTGTGCTGCGCTAGAGGGGCACACATTCAATTTGCTATTTATCCGGGAATGGATCTAAGTCATTACTTAGCTGAGCGAGAGAGATGAGAACGGGATGCAGTGGAAATTACACTGCGGGCTAGTGTTCACCGGAGCGCTGGGTGATAGCGTGCGTTCATTTACCACGTGCTGCAACATAGTGCAATTAATAAAGGAAATAGTTGTAGCAGATAATTTACAAATTATAATATAATAAGGTTATCAAGTCTTATTACTAGATGATTTTTTTTTCAACTGCGCAATATTTTTCATAGTGCCTGGTTCACAATGTCCTGATAAACCCTATCCACAGGTTATTCGACAGATGGCCCGCCCGTACACATTGCAAATTGGCCGTTAATGTAACGAAGGTCGACAACTAAATAAAAAGGTGTGACAGACGGACGGACGGACATAGTTGCACGATAACGGTTTCGTTTTTACTATTTTGGTATGGAACCCTAAATGTGAAATAACACCCAACAAGCCATCCAAATTCAAAAGGGCATTCTACATGGAAATAATTATCGTGAACAAACGATACAGTATATCGTTAAACACCTCATGACAGTTATGGAGTCAACTCTACCTATTTCTCCTCAACCTTAAGGAAGTGGACCCTTTGGCACCCTAACGTCCACAAATTCCCCTAACCCACCAGCCTCAGCTGCGACAATTAGAGATGGCTGGTAGCAAGAAATAAAATAGTATTATTACGCGAATAACATTGCGAAAAGGCGATAGAGTCTTAGCACAATTGTTGAAGATCAACAATAACTACAGCAATAGCATACATGATAGGCTCAATGCTTTTCTCTCGTTTATGGATGTAAAAATATTCTGATCTTGACTCTACAACTTTTTTAAGTTACTTCCATCAATAGCTAATTTTCCATTTCTCAAAGTTCCACAAGAGCGTCATCGTATCGCGATTCGGTCAGGGCGCGTCGCGGGGCGGGCGGTCCTCAATCACAGGAAGTGCGCCATCTCATTGCGGAAGTGGTTTCTATCGGCGTCTCTCTCGCACATCGCCGCGTCTGCCGTGTTTTGTAAACTCGCACCCTTAATGGACGCGTTCGCCTGCTTGATATGCGTCGATCGAATGCATCTCGCTTGATGAAAAAACGCTATGGATTTCGTGTGTATGAAAATACACATGAATTTAAAAAAAAAATTAGCTTTTTTCTAGCGGCATAAGTTTTGTAAATACAAGGTTTTAATAAAACTGAAAACGTAAAGGTTTTTTTAAAAATCTGTGTTCTGTTTGCGTTTCTGTATGTAATGAAATATACCGCAAAGGAAATGCTTCTTGAAGGCTTCATTTGTGTTTATATAATTTTGATCATTTGCTCTCGATCATAACCCTATCATAAGTTAATAAAAGTATCTTAATAATTACTCTAATTATTATTAATACTAATAAACTACAACGTTAATACTTAATTAATATTTATGTCACCGACAATTATTTTACAAGGACGTCATGGTCACCCTATTAATAATATTGAATTTAAATAACATGCTTGCTTAGGTTCATTATTTTACTTTATTTTAATTAAGAGATGTATAACACTTTCACTATTCTCGGGACCGAATCTACATTCCGGGGCTCTGTGGCGGCGGGACCTGTCTATCACCGCACGTTAACGCGTGGTCGCCCCACTGCCCTGCAGACCCCTTATTTACCCACACTTGTTAGTTTAGGATACTACGCTTAATATTAGACTACACATTGTTTTTAATTAAATATTCAGTAAATTAATCAATGGATTTACAATTAATTGCAACGTTAAGTAAAATAAATATTATGAATTATTTTTATCTACGGCAGAATTATAAGGTTTTTATGTTATTTATTAATTAAACACAGGTGCAATATTCAGACGTCCTTCATTCATTTTGTATGCGCGCGTAATGCTAAACATTATATTGGTATGTTAATCCTGGCGAGAGACAAGGTTACCACGTTTTTGAAAAGAACTTATAATAATTAGACTAGCATGTATGGCAAAAATTATCTTACTAAGCCTAGAACATCGCTCTATCGCTACATGTTCTTGTGTTAGTATACCTTTACGTCTATTCTGAGGACATATGAAAAAAAAAACAGCTTCCACTCAAAATTAAAAAGCTAAAGTCGGCACCGCGGTGCACTGATAAGGGCGCCCGATTAAAATGAATCACAACGGTGCTGCTAATTGGGGTGGCCTGGCGGCTCATCCAATTAGCCGGGACTTAGAAACCCGTGCCCGCAGGCCGCGGCCGCCGGGACCGGCGCACCCCCGCACTAATCTACCCTGTCTGTTCCACTAATATGAACCGTCACAACCGAGTACCCACTGCCGCCGTTGTGAGTAACAATTGCAACTGAAACGGACTCAGAGTGTAAGGTATATGAATTTACATAGTGTACTGCAAATAGCAACGGACCGTACGGTGAAAAACAACTGGAGCTTGGGATATCGTATTAGTTTGTTCAATACTACATTTAAGAAGCAACACTTAAAGACTTTTTGGCCACCTAAACCAACCACCAGCTACCTCACGATAATTATTCACGTAAAAATCAACGCATACTCACACTCTATACCTACTGAATAAATATTTCCTATGTTCCTCTTCTTTAGTAAATAACTTAAGTCTATATATTTTTAGAAACGCAGATGTAAACTCGGTTGTTTAGGCGGAGCACGGTAACGACTCCCTCCAAGTCTTCGCGACGCCTTTAATGACACCGGAGCCGGTGAGCGGGCTCGCGTGCGCAATTCTTGTTATTTCTTTATTACAAAGAAGTGCCTCATTAATTTGGCAGCCCCTTAGGGTTGAGAGTCGCGAGCTCTTGACCTCGTTCGCGAGAGCTCGCAACACTGAACCGTTCCAAAATTGAAAAGCTACGCACCTAGTGATAAATAATTAACGATCCTCATTACTGAGGAGAAGATATCTCACGGAGTAAACCCTGCGCCCGCCGCCGCCCGACAACTAGCTCCTGCACCACGAGCACGCCTCGCGCACGCTCCACGCCTTTGCAACATCCAAAGACATAAAAGTCAAAGTTGGATCATTGCAGACATAATGCCTTGACTCATCGCTCCGCTAGATACGAGTAGTTTCTATTATCCTTAATAGCGACCGTTAGAGTTTTAAAATGGCTCAGATAGTAAAACTTGTTCGGGAAGTGTTCGCGGGCCATGCATAGCACGGAATCGGAGGAAGTTCGATATTGTATGTCGCGTTTTATAGGACAAATTGAACGGTGGAAATTGCGGAAAATCTTTTGTACGAAGATATAATTGGTCACTAGGAATATAACTATGATACTCTGATACAAGTTTTTTTAGATTCAAATTTGTATTTAATAAAGTTACTGTAGTCTTGATAAAAGTGGTTCCTAAAGAAATACAACTTATTTTCAAATATTATACTGAAAAATCATTCGATCCCGTAATAGGAGTATCAGGAAATAAACAATGTAAGAACTAGAAGATGAATGAAATTGGAAGTGCGTACTCGGGAGTCACGAGTTAATTTGAAGGAGCATGTGGAGGCTAATGAACGCGCGCGGGGCGGACGGCGTGTCCGCGGACTCGTGCATTTTTAATGGCGCACGCCTAGCACTCACTATTAATATTTACCGAACACGTCAAGAGGGTGCACTTTACCTTTTAGTTAACTAGCGTCCAGCCGTTCATTAAATTTTCACGCGCGTCAGTTTCGGGCGAATTTTCCGCGGCGCTGACCGACCCGGCCGATAACGAGCGCGGACCACGCTCGTTACGGCCGACAACCCGACCAAATTTTATTAATAATAAACTGTAACTGAAACGGCTTTGAAGTAGAGAGCGACTCGAACGGTCTTTATCGGGAATTATGCGAAATCCTTTGACGTGTTCGCGTCGTTTCTTTAAAGTTCACTTTTCGGTACCTACCTATGTGCCTATGTTGTTGTAAGTTTAACGACTCAAAGGACTGCTCGTTTTTGTACTCAACTTAATATTTTTAACTGTAAAAATGGGGAAATATAATAACCTGTCGGTCTTTTATTTATAGTATTTGTGTACCTATGAATGTGTCCTTGCATTAATTTATCTGTATAAACTTGCTGTCATCACACTTTAAAACATCTGTACCTACATTTAATTTATTTTTAAATTTAATTACATAACTTTAATGCGACAGTAATTTATTTTCATCAAGTTCTTAATTATTTATTTAGTATATTGAACACTCAATAACGTTACCCGCGATGCAGGCATTAATAATGGCACAAATAACGCGATATAGACTAAGACGTCACATAACACGTGTGGGCGCGACATGACGCGTTGACGGCAGATAAGCGGAGATCGGCAGTGCACGAATAATGATGAATGCTGCAGTTTGTCACGGTGCTAACACTTGCTTACAACGACGAACTGTATGTTGCAGGACAGTATATTCATTCTGAAACACCTAGGCAGTGTTATTTGATCCCATTTTTTTATTATAATATTTTTGAATTCTGAACGAAATTAGTGCTATAAAAAGTACACACTACTGAATCTTCTGCTTGTTAAATTAGTCTAATTAAAAATTTACAATCGGCGTAGCATCGCAACTTTTCACCAATACCCAGTGAGCAACGCCACTGTGCTCCGAGGCTCTGGCCGTGCGTGCCCGCGCCGCATGAATATGGAATGAGCGCGGGCGCACGCGACGCGACAAACGAGCGCGGCGCACGCCACGCCACGGCCGCCCGCCGCCCGCCCTACACCGGCCCGCCCGCCCTAATTTATTACACCACCCGCCCAAACTTACTATCACTCTTATCATATCTTTCACGGTTCATATCATTAGAATACCTTTTTGTTGCTGATTGATAAATTAAAAATATTTTTGTTTCGTTGGGCTTTAAGGCTATATAATAATATTGCACTTGTCACTTTGCCGTTTTATTTGTGTCGTGTATTGGTAATTATAAATTACAATTAAATGTATTTCAATGATTGTTTTAGTCATTGAGATTGACTGAATTAACGTATAGCCGGATAAGTAACCGCGTTCATTAATTATTTCTATAGTTGCCAAGAGGAAAAGTTTACAAAGAACGTCCTCCCCGGGTCCATAGGTCTCGCCAACTTTCTCCGCGATGCAATTATTTTTGACTTGGAAACAGTTAATGCTTTAAAAAAGTAAATGAAGTACGAAGAAATAAATGGCTTTGGAATGGAGTGTAAACAAATGTTCCATGATTTCAAATCACCAATGTTCGACAATTTGGAGGAAATATACTCATTTTAATATGATAAAATCCTAAATTATATTTTCGAGTAAAGATAACGGCGATAACAAAATATAATATAACTTTGAAGTAACAACTATTCCTAACACCAATGGTGGTGTAATCGTCCAACGTCGGGCGACTGTTTGCCGACCGCTCGAGCCTTCTACTAAATTATTTAGGCCTAGTCTTGCATTGTCTCGCGGGCTGGTCTAGCCGGCCGATCGTCGGCTGAATCGGCCCGACCCCGCCAATATAAACAGTCGTTAGTGTTGTTACGATCGGATGTTCCGAACAGGGCTGTCAGGCGTGATGTTTCTTGACTTTCAAATATATGTTATTTTGGAGAGTTTCTTCCTAGTGTAACTTCCTCAAAGATATATTTCTTTCGCTACGAGTACGTATTAGTGCTTTCAAAATGTTCTTACCCTAACCTTAAAATTTATCTTTAACACACAGATTTGCGCATTTTTACGAATGCTTTTAGAAAATTCCCATAAAATATATGTAGCCAAAATTACGATCATACCTTTCCATTCACAATTTATTTGTACCTATACCTACATTGCAGCCCTAAATGTCCCGAACGTGCGAGTATCGCTGGCTAGGAATCGTTTTGTATTGAGTTAGGGTCTGGACGCGTCCGTGTGTTTGCTCTACTAGTTAATGGAATACCGATGGGCCATTGTGCGCGCGGAGCCGTTTTCTATTCAATCGCCGATATTAAATTCAACGTGTACGCACAAGTTTCTTAACGGGATGTCTAATAACCGAAATTTGTGGTTGAAACGGTCCCATTGTTTTCGTAACTGAGGGCTCTTAATGTAAATATTGACAATGCAATTGGTGTAGTAAATGGTTAAGTAATTGTGTTCTGTAATTAATATGGAGCGTGTAGTTTAAGTGGATGGAAATTATACAAGTACATTTACTTATGTATCTTTGTGACTCTATCTAATAATGACACCTCGCCTCACCTTCCTTATTTCGATATTCACTACGCAACTTCAGACATTTCATATGTAGCTATTTGCCGAAAACATAATGTGTATTTAGTTAAAAAAAAATTGTATTAAAAAAAATTTTTTTTTTCGTTCGTCTTTTTGGACTCATGCGAAGCATTCGACTGCAGTCCGAATGAAAACACACCTATCTTGCGACTATAAAGTTAAACAAGTTTGCACAATATTGGCAAAGTAAAACCGTTCATTAGTGGTTCAATATCGTGTGTCGGCTACGTGCAGCGGGGAGGGGGAGGGGCCGCGACCCCTGCCCGTGACCTTTCCGCCGTCTACCCAATTCTTATGACACATGTGAAAAATTATCGATATATTGCTGTAACTAGTCCAAACAGACATTACACAAGATAACTGTGTATTGATTTCTTATATTTATTATTCAGCATAAGTTAGATAATTCCGGAAGGCCGGTCAAAATAAACAACTATAGATAAGATACGCGTCCAAGTTGTGTAGTTGGTCGGTCGGATGGTCGGTTGGTTGGTTGGTTGGTTGGTTGGTTGGATGGTTGATAATTCCCGATATCTTTTTAGGAGATTCTATCGCGAAACACATCACATATTTGATAAATAAGAATAAAAATAATTGTATGCTCTCTCGATTACGTTAGAAGTTCCCACTACGCTCACCGATTTTTTTAATTACACGTCGTCGTCGAATTTGTTCGTTACCATTTCAACGTGATAGAATATCGAAAAACCCAAACGTTAATATAAATTACTGCTGATACTGATGAACTTACTGCTACTGTTATGCAACAGTTTTTGAATCCTTGAAGCGATATTGTATATCAATTATGGATGCAACGGCCGCGGCGGCGACCTGGGGCGCGCCCCCATCGCCGGCCGTGACCTTACAAATTGCACCCCTGTCTACTCATACAATTTATAAAATAGATAGAACTTCTTACATAACAATTCGTAAGCAGGTAGTAAATCTTGCGATTTGAAAATTCGGAAATTCATTGTCGTGTCGAAATACTATTTTTCGGCCACATCTGGGTTGGCGTTTGTGTTAATATTCATGCCAATATACGCCTTAATTATGCATTCAAAATTACCACGTTAAGCGCTTGGCTACACTAATGTAGTTCTGCTCTTATAGCTGAATGTCTAACGTCAATGATATTAGTAAATTAATGTGTTAAACTGTTGGCCACATCGGCTTAGTGATATTATTAAGACACTTATCAGTGCGCTAAGCCGCAGTTGTGGCCGCCGAACCATTACAAAAATCTTATTCTAAGTGTTTAATTTTAATCTAAGTACTGACTTATTCAGTGTCTAGGCACTTATTTAGAGTCATAGAGCTTTTTTCTTAAAACTGTTATTATATTTTATTTCGCGATAGTTTTAATTATTGAATCATGTTCTACTATATGTGTGTTTTCATCTACTAGGGTTGAATCGAACGTCATTCCTCCCAAAGCAATATGTCTAGCCACTGGTAACTAAGCTCATCAGTGTTAGTTTTCGTTATTGAACATTTCGTATTAATCAACGTTCACAAACACGCAATGACGACAATAGTTACGTACTCAATTGCTTTCCTATCCACCGTCGGAACCGCGACAATACTTCATTACGATACGCGACATCTCGCGACAATAGCCTCACAACGCGCGGCAAAACAACGCCTCCGCAAATATTATGCATGTTTAATTAACGCCGTTCCTAATTCATAATCTGACGGTGATAAATGAGATAGGGACCGTCCGCCCGTAATTAGGTACGCAATTATCGTGGCCCGTTTGAATTCATCAACGCTAAAACTAGACACCTGCGGTAGCACGTGATTTATTAGTTACCTCGCACTGTCTCGATTAATATCGCGTTACGCGCCCCATACGATTTTTGAACGAATAATTAATCAGCCTCAAGATCCTCGCGTCGCTCCCCACGTTCTATTATTAGGCAATAAGCGTGTATTCCGCGGTCGGCCGAGCGTAATTGGAAACCCTATACGGCTATTTAATTTACCTAGCCGCCTGAGCCGCGCCACCTGGCTCGATGGCGAAACAATTGCCGAGCGCCTAATTATATTTTAATCGCAGTGTACCTCCCGCCCTGAGCGGGCCGCCCGAGGGCGCCGGGCGGCAGCCGAGGGCGCGGGGAGGGTCACAACACCACTAATTCATTTGTGCGGCGAGCCTCGTCCAGCACGCCGCCTCCACTCCCTGTTTATTCTCATAGGAGAGTTTAGGTCTCCTAAAGCAATACCGACGCTTAAGCATATTAACCGAAGCGTTTACGTGAAGGTTTAATTATGCACTTTACGTCCTGGGGTACAATGGCGTCAAGTTAATTAAGTTCTGCTTGTTTAAAGACTTGATGTGAGTAGATTGTGTAGCTTTTGAATAAATTTAATTTATGCATTAAAATTTATCTTTTTCGCGAGAGTCGACGTGAGGCGGGCTGTGTGCATGTCGGAAAGAGTTGATGAAGTGCAATAAATATTAAAGCTGGTATCATTGTTAAAACTAAGTGTACCTACGCGAGCAGCTATTTCCTTCAACTATGCGAATTGTGTAGCGGCTTTTGTGCGCGGTATTAAATAGGAAACTATTACAACAATACACGCCTATGCCTGGAGGTACAAGCGATTTCACATCTAGCTACACCGCCATAAGTTTCTTATTGTGTTTGAACATCAATAGAACAGTCCTCCGCTTAAGCTAAGAATCTGATAACGGAATATCAATTTGAAAATATTTCAAGCTATTGCCTATAAGTCATAATGCATTAGGTAACCCTGACACGATTCGTAGGTATAGCCAAAGATTAAAGATAGGTACGACTGCACTGACAACGAAGATCCGATCCGAACACTAATCGATTTTAGGAAAATAGACACAAGATTTTGAAGCTTTCACATAAATCACTTAATAACCTGGACAATTTATATTATGATTTGTTGTTTGTTGTATAAGTTGGTTGTTTGTTGTACAAGTTGGTTGTTTGTTGTACAAGTTGGTTGTTTGTTGTACAAGTTGGTTGTTTGTTGTACAAGTTGGTTGTTTGTTGTACAAGTTGGTTGTTTGTTGTACAAGTTGGTTGTTTGGACAACGGCGGTGGCCGGCGGGTGCTGCGTGCCCAGCGTTGCACCCCGCTTGCAATATATTTCTCACCGATATGTGTGAAAAATGGTAGCCCCAGACTGCACCGGCGCCTGATATATGGCTACTAAATGTTTTATTTACAATTACTTTGAGATATATCGGCGCACGTGAGAAACTGAGATATTAATATATATTGAAATAGGATACTGGGAATATCGAAGTCACAACGACAAAATATAGATGTCTTACTATGAGTTTTTGACGCATTTTAAATGTATATACAGAACGAGTGAACATATGTTTCCATACATTCACGTTTCCGTCAGGGGCGCTGTTGTGAAATGGAGAGATTCGATCACTCGATTGGTATTTGCTGCTATATCCAAGATTGGTACTAAGCCCCCTAGTTCAATTGTAATCGTATAAGTTTAAAAGTTTTACCGCGAGGCTACGTGCGGTGATACAATTTAGTACAAGGCTGCTTTAGCGCCCAATCTGCATTAGCGTGAAAGCGTTCTTGAGCGGAGCCGGCCGCGGCAACCCTGCGCATTGCCCATTAGCCTGATTACAGAACACCCCATATTCAGAATTCTTTAGCTCACTCATCTCGTAATACTACATATTTCATTATTTATTTAAGCTCAGTTTTTACTTCAATCTCCCAAGAGATGTTATGTGCCCAATCAACTTAATTGTGAATAGTTAAACGCGATAGCATAATATGAAGAATTTAAAAAATGCACTGTGTTTTATTATGTTAAATTATAATTGTACTTATTATTAATTATTTTTGTTATAGATGATGGCGTGTTCATACGTGAGCGCGGCTCCGATGGCGCCTGAGGTGCCGGGCGCGGCGTGCTGGACGCCGCCCGCCGTGGCCTGTCCGCCCGCCCTGGAGGGGCCCTCGGGCCTGCAGCCGCCCTTCGCTAGGACACACGGCCTGTTAACCTTCCCCGCGTCGCTGCAGGCCGGCCCCTCCCACGAGCCGGCCCTAGACCTCACCACCTCCGCGCCATGCCTCAAGCCCCGAATGCGCTCCCCCGTTGAAGAGGAGACCGAGTGACAGTGTTGTGCAACAAACTATAGAACTTGCAACTAAAGGAAAATTCTTACAGACTGATCGTCAGTATAAATTTTCCTAAAAGTGAACTGTTAAGTTATACATTAGTACCTATTACATATTTAATTTCGGTTGTGAAAATGGCAATTTATATAAACTTAACTTGCTGTATGTAAATTTCCATTACTGGTACTTAAGAGTTAAAGATATGTGTTAAACACAGCGGTGTTGTTTCTATTTCAAAGTGATAATTATGATGGTAAAGAGTGTTAAGCATATCGTACTTTTTAATATACCTATTCGCATTATCGATGTTTTATTAATTTATATGGGAATTAAATTTGAATCCATTGAACAATGTAATACGTAATTGAGAACATTATTATGCATACAAATTTGTACAATACCTATGCAAATCCAATCGATAAAAGGGCATTTCCTCGTTTTCTATTAATTAAACAATACAAGTATTTTTTTTATTTAAAGAACTACGTCGTGGAAAAATGTATTTGCTATTGCTATTGTGAGGCATATTGGATAATTGGATATTGTTACTAAGGCCGTATATAATATATATTATAAATCGATCTTATGTATAAAAGTGAACTGCAGGGAAAACACCAAGAAAATCTCCTTTGCATAAAGTAGCTTTTGCTATAAAATTTGAATAGTTTCCTGTGTCTAACTGAAGACTGTTTTCGATGACGACCATCCAATCAGCCTGACGACAGTGTGTCGAATCTTGCCAGAGATAGTACCTTTATTTTAATGTTAGGTACCGCTATTACGATACATTGTATTTAACAACCGCGAATCTTGCGCACGCGTCTCTGTGATTTGCAATCTTGCTATGTAAATATTTATCTCTCGAATTTTGTTATTTCATTATAAACGAGTTGTAAATCGAACGTCTCGTTATTATTATACGTTTACATTGTAAATATTAGGTTTAAACGTCGTAGATATAAGTAGACACATCTTGTACCTAAAACGTTTGGGCGCAAACTTCGTAGCAATAATTTTGATGCCAACATGTTTGATGTTTAAATTCGAGTTATAACGGTCTCTGTATATATTGATCTATGTTTCAGTTGTTTCAATCAATTATTGAATATACACAGTTAATGTATGTGAGTAACTTTAAACGCTAACATTCCTTTTTATGTGCTATCTATGAATAAGTCATAATCGCATCACTTCCATATACATACTTATTGAGTACACAGCTGTCAAATTCATGACAAATTAAAGATTATTTGTACCGAATGGTCGACTGTCATTAATATCACGGGGGGTTTTTATTCCGTTATGAAATATTGTGTGTAACCTTTTTACAAATGTATTGTAACTGCGCCGTTAAATATACTTATACTTAATAGAATCCTCGGCATACATTCAATGTTAGCGTTTAGTGAATCTTGCCATCTAACGATATGTTTAATTTACGGGCAAAACAACCGGCTTGGGCTGTGATTTGATTTGCGAGAACATACAACATCTATTGAAAGTTAGTGAAGTTACAAATCCAGCATCAAGTCTGTTGCAGTTTGTTAGTAGAACCGAGAGTATGGTGTTACCAGTACCTACGCAAAGAAAGAACAACACACCTAGCCTAAGAAAGCCGGTGACAGAAGGAGAAAATAAAATTTTGTAAATTAATTATGTTGTTTTATTACGTAACCCTATAATATATAAGTTATAGCAATAATAATACATAATAGGTAATGAAAACCCAATTAGACTGTGAAACAAGTTTAGTTCCATTTGACGACCTGATTAGCGCAGTTGGTAGTGACCCTGCTTTCTGTGCCGAGGGTTCGAATCCTGTTAAGGACAAACTTTGTGTGATGAGCACGAATGGTTTTACCCAAGTCATGGATGTTTGATATCTATATAAGTAATATATACTGGGTTCGCCCCTAGTCCATTGTACAGACCCATAATACAAGGGTTGCTTAGTGTGGGACCGTATCGTTGGTGTGTTCGTCTGGCGATATTTATTCAAAAGGAATCTGACTAACGTTGAAATCGGATAGCTCGTCGAAACACAAGAAGACAGCAAACATTTTATAGCTGATGAGGTCTACTTACAAGCGATATACAAATAGTTAGTGAGTTTTTTTTTTATACTTAAGTGAACGACTACGTGATAAAGTATTTCTTATGACTTACGTCCTACGAAATCCTTACGATATGTATCTATAAACACTTGAAGGCAATATATAGACAAACATAGCTTATGCCACAGTTTAAAAAAAAGATAGATGACAAATAAATTATAAAACATGGACATCACGTTGAAAAGTTGAACTAAGTACCTTCTTACAACCAAGAAAATCTGCTCGCTGTGTTTTTCGGCTTGCATTTGGCCAAGAATTCGTTCAAGCTATAATAAATAGGGGGTTGCAAACTATTTTCGCAACATTTTGCCGTGACCTTTTACGAATGCAAAAGCGATTTTTTTTATAAAAAATATATTCGCCTGCGTGATATATTCGTATATACCATCGCTACTATAGAATCGAGGCTATAAAGCGCGCGAATCTAAAGAAAAGAAGAATTTGAAACTATTTAAATATTAGATAATATATATATAAATATATCTAGTTACTTTTAATATAAAATAAACATCCCACTTATAATAAGTGCTTAGTAGGTATAGTTAAAATCGAGTAATTACATTCGGATCCCTCTCCTCTTTGAATGACTCACAACAAATCGTAAATATTCTTAAGAAAAAACCCAATTGGATTTCAACTTATGCCTGGCCCCATGTAAATGATCAAAAAATATTTAATTATGTATATTAAGTTCGGCTAAAAAGCAAGAAAACAGTTGGCCGCCATTGTTTAACATTGCAAATTAAACAATTATGTAAACAAGCCTTCCCGAAGCCTTTTTTGAGTGAGTGTACGAAACGCTTAATTATTATTCAAAAATAGCAAAGGAACGTGAAACAAAGGTTGTTTTATATTAAAACGAAGTTGAAATATTTGTGGGTCATTTGAGATGCGTCAATGCAATCATGGTATAATAATAAGCTTCGCCAGGTATTCTCTTTCGACGATGCCCCAAGACGACGTCCCGAACCAATAGTGTTGCCATTAATTGACATCTTAAATAGAAATAAATACGCTTATAGGTTGAGGATGGCCGGTGACGAAGTCTTAGGGTCAATTACTTTCTCTAGCTGTCACCTGGCGTAGCATATTTTTATACCATGAATGCATTTAGTTATAACCGTGTTAATTTCAAATTGCCCTTGTACCCTCAACTCTAAAATTTACCCGAATGGTGACGTTAATAGATATGTATGGAGTTTTGCGAGAAATCCTATCAGCAATCCAAGTGTGCATTGGGAACTTATTTATTAAGCGGCCTGCTGGATTAATTAAAATAAAAAAATATTATGTCAATCAATCATAAATAAATAATGACGATGAAACAAAAGATGACTTGCCTTCACCTTTCACTGTGTAAAAGATAACATATCGTGTTTTGAGCCTGACTCAATGGAAAAATTCCATTAGAGAAAAAGGAAAAAAAACATAACGTGTTTTCCATGGCGTTATATGACAAATCTGTAATCGTCAAAAATGCTTTCATTTCAATAGATCTGTACAGAAGCCATTGAGTTGGGCGTGTATGGGTCTGTAATATGAGCTCGATCATCTATATCATATCGGACCCATTCTAAACCCCTACTACGGTACTAGCTGCACATACTAGGTAAAGTTTAGTTCTTTCATGCCATTTCAGATTTAATATAGGGGGTTGCGCTTGTATTGTAAATGTGAAAGTTTGGATAGATGAATGTTTGTTACTCAATCACGCCAGAACGGCTGAACGGTTCTGGATGAAATTTGGCACAGAGATAGATTATAGTCTGGAATAGCACATAGGTTACTTTTTATGCCAGTAAAATGTATGGTTCCCGTGGGATAGATTTGTTTTAATTGTTCATAGAGTAACAATAAATTCATTTTCTCATACATGTGATTCTGAGGCGGTACGAAGTTCGCCGGGACAGCTAGTAAGTAATATATACTGTTTTCGTCCTCTGTCCATTGTACGGTACCCATAATACGAGCGTTGCTTAGTGTGGGACCGTAAATTTGGTGATATTTAATTAATTTGAAAATTATAATAATTATACAGGTTTATATGCCATATATCATATTCGAGAACAGACAGTAATGGCCCAATGGAGTGCACAGACGAAAGCCCCTCACGGCTGTTGGGCACGAATTTGGTATCACAATTGGATTATCTTGTTGTGGCGGAAGTAATACGTGACAAAAAAAATACGAGCGACTGACAATACATTGTTAATTCCGTATACGAACTGATACAAATTCTTCACGGCTGATTTATTTCAGGAATATACTCGTACTTTCTTTGCATTTTATAAGTATACAGTATTATAAGTATTGCTCGCGATTTATAACATCACGTCGCATAGATGCTCAATTTTCGTGTAAAAAATAAATAACTAGGTTTCAGGGATACATCGCCATCTATTCGAAAATGTTTGGAAACCAAACCGGCGCATTCACCTTAATTTGATGTAAATACCAATAGTACCTAGTACTTACCAATAGTTTTTTTTTAAATTATGTTTTAATAGCTTTCCATTTATGGCAAGAATTAAAGTAGGTTTTTTGGTTGTTGAGAAAATATTTCGAGATTAAAGTCAACTGTTGAAATCTTATGCTGTGAGGTTCATAAGTTTTGTTGTTCTTCTAAATATTTTGTAACTTTTTAAATACATTTATATATAATGTTGGCCCCATTACTTCATCGATAATATTAGGACACCTTATAATATTGAGGCGTCAATTCGAGAAAAAAAAACAGTTTTAATCCTCAAAACATCTCATTAAGGCACATCCGAGGCGACCCCGAGGTTTTGTCAGAATTTATCCGCCGGCAGGACCAATTACGCGGGCGGGCTTCCTTCCTGACGCACCATCAAATATGTACCTCGGCCTTCGGCGAGGCGCTACGAAAAACAGCCAAAAACGGCGGGAAGCACCGCCAGGGCTGAGTAACGTGCGGACTCGACGATGAATGAATGATGGCCGCCACACGAGGGACCAATCAATAGACTCGCCCGCGGCAGCCCTGCAATATTCACGTCGTTAATGACTGAAACCGTTTGCCTTCAGATATCTAAACTATACGTGGACGTAGGTCACATTGTTAGGCAGGGTAGGTATATAGATACTCAAAAAGATTTTTGTTAGCTGTGTGCAGACTGACCGAGCAGCCTTGCGAAACTGATTCGGGTAAATGCCTCGCGCTGATAGGCAAGTGCTCGGGCGATCTCCAATAACAACAGTTTCGTAACGCCAAACAAAGATAATGATAGAGGCTAAGACTCATAAAGTACAATAAGTCCTAAAAACGAATCCGTTATTTTTACGGCCTCTTGAACATATGGTGGAACCTTCCTCCTTCCAAATCTTAGTCAAGACTTTATCCCGACTATCAGTCAAGTTACTTACACCTGGGCCCCAAGTCTGCTAACACAATCGATTCGTAATCTTCTTCTTCTTCTTTGTTATTGGCGTTTCGATTCGTAATCGAACAGCAACCGCATAGTAACTGTCACTTTTGACAGTTATCCCATACAATATCTGTCAAAAGTGATAGTTACTATACGGTTGCTATTCGATTATGAATCCATTGTTTTAGCAGACTTGGGGCCCTGTAAAGTTCCCATTAAAGATAATATCAGTAGGTACAATCTAGGCGAAATTTATCCAAGAACATTGCTCGTAAATTTTATACTTAGGTACTCTAAGTAATTAATTTTAAATAGATGGAATGTTAAATGAAAATGTCAAATAATATTCTAATGATATACCTATTTAAATATGTACACACCACTTTTATTTAGTTAGACATTGTTAGCAGTGGACATGCAGACGGTCGGGTTGGTCACCCGAAGCAATTGTTCGCTTGTAACTCGCCGAGGGCAGCTCAGAGGAGCTGGACCCAGCGTACACCCAACCGTACAAGTTCTCGATGAAAAAAAAATCAACAAAAAATATATATTTTGGAACGTAACTTCGGTCGTGTGGAAATCTTCATTTTGAGGTAGATCATCTTTTTTTTCTCTGTTATTTTCAGGAACACCTGAAAAGCACTGCTAATATTATTTCCAACGGTTGTTTTTTTTTAAATTATTGCCTTCCATCGTGTAGTATAGTCGGTGTTTAGCCAACAACAGAGTTTGAAAAGTATGACCGGAGTTGGAGACTTTTTGTAAGAAAAACTATTTTTCTAATATCTATTCCTCATGTGCGTTTTATCCGTTCTCTATTTCAGTCGGTTTAAAATCGCAATGATAAAACTAGGATCCTACACAAAATTAAAAAATCTATCACATCATCTTTATTTACACTATTTGCTTCCTTCATATCAAATCATCTTTACGACTGTTCGGTGTTGTATTTAGAGTGCCGCTGCACCAATGGTTGCGGGTTTGATTCCCACTCGGTGAAAATTCATACAAAAGACTAAAATTATAGTTTCCCTGGTCTAAGTTCACACAAGGATCGCCCCCCAGACGATTATGATACTAATAATAAAACCGTTGCTTTAATATGTGACGTCGGCGATATTTGTTACAAGAAATGTCAAATATTTTCGGAATTGTGTACGATGTTTACTTACAGCGGCGGCTTATTAGGATACACTATAGTAATGTTAGCATACATCATTATGCGTGTTCGGTGTCCAGCCATCCGTCGCTAACATGCCGCCCGCGCTCTACATCGCTCTACATCGTAAGAAACCCCCACTAACAACGTAACGACCTCCTATTTTGAGGAATACTAATGAAGGTTGGCCCTCCAGTGACGTCAGACGGTGTTTTCTTTATGTAAATTGTTCGTACGCTCCACACTGAGCCGAGATGGAGTATCTATTCGGCCTCTGTATGTGTAGTTGTCTGTATAAACAATAGAGTTGTTATAAAAATAAACATATTTTCAGACAACGGGCCCATAGATTTTTAATTAAAGGTACCTACAAATCTAACTATTGGTAAACTGTGTTATAATAATGATCTGTCAAATGGAACCAAAAATAAATATTGCTTTTTACGCGTAGTTTAATAAATATACCAATAGTAGAGTCCCATCCAGGCTTGTGGATATCGTCATAATTAAAACAAAAAAACATCAGTGTGTACATTCCACAAACATGCCTGTAGCCATAAACCCTTCTTAAAAAAAATTGAGAGTCAATAGCTCCTTCTTCTGTGCTTATATTATAACCCTGTCAAAAAAACAGAAGAAGGAAGCTATTGACTCTCCTTTGCTAAAAGTAGAGTTTGAATAGTAAACTCATTTGTAACCTGCTCTAATATGACAAACTAACGAGTTAGTTGAGCACTCACCTATTACGAAGACAGTAGAAGTAGGGATGTGCTACTCAAAATATATTCTGTTTATTTAGGCTAGAGTAAGAGTTAAGAAAGTTGTTACGCTTCATTTCGGAATCGCGTTGCGTTCCATAGTCAATCCACTATACCGTTTCGTACCGTCAACATACAAAGCACACACACACTACTTGGGTCCCGTTAATTCCCGCAATCAACTCGTCAATAAATTAACGCCATTACTGAATTATTTCAGCATCTAGATTAATCTAGTAATCGTGGCGCAGTCCGACGCGGCCGCTCTTACATTATTACAGCATTCATTAGAGTTCGCTAATTACTCCTTGCTTTAATGAATAAGCTCTAATGAACCACTTTCTGTTAATTAAAGGCGGCGTGGGGGATGGGGTGCGGGGGGAGGGGTCGGGCGGTGTAGCGGGGAGGAACTTTTCTCCGGGCTCTGATTGCAAATGTGAATTTGTGTAAGTCTGAGTGGGAAGAGTGTTTTCCTGAAAAAGGGGTAATGAGGCGGTCGACGAGCCCGAATTAGTTGCAACTGCTTGCTAAATAGCTAGATATATATTGCATTAAGTAGCTTTTATTAGATAAATTACATTTTGTAGCATTTATTAGCTTAAGTTACGTTTTATAGATTTTATGGTATATAACACGGCATGAAGTCCTTAGTCTGCATGTTCATATCGGTAATGTTTATCGATCGAGATCTCGGTAGGATCTCGGTTATTTTAATATTACAAACAGACACTCCAATTTTATTTATTTGTATAGATAAAGCATTTTCCAGAATAAAACATCTTTGTGCCTCTGACTAGTACCTACCTATAACTAGCCCTAATGCCGCTGTGGTTTTTAACTTTATATCATATGAGGGAGTAAGTTAAGCCTAACCTGTCGGCAACTCAAGACTCATGGCTTATAAATAGATACCTACCTACTTAATTTATTGCGCATTATTGTACCATCTGTTCATAATTAAATTTAATACCTACTACCTTTATTCGATTTGCCCTGGCCACGATGAAACGTTAAAAATATCTAATAGGTACGCCAATTTACTAATTGCGAACGATTCAGGACACGTTATGAAAATATTTACTTACCTACTCAATTAGGTTGTACGTAACGTGAATAGTCAATAACCGTGAAGGTAGAATAGAAGAGAATTGACAAATAAGGAGTCGGCCTACGTATAAATACGCTGCAGTTGCAACCACTAGCTACAATAGTGCAAAGTTTGTTTGGGTAACATCCTGACATAAAGAACATACCCGTAAAAATGTTCATACATATCGCGGTAAGAAATGCTACAATTAGTAGGTAACAAGATAGCGTGATGGTGGCTCGAGATCCAACTGATATCGGCTGACCGTCTCTTGAACTGTTTTCCAATGATGTGTATAAAATGTCCACGTTTTCAGATTACTTGTCTGCTCGGACTGGCTGCATCCTCACCCGTACCTTCAGTTGGTGAAATCGTAAGTACCTAAGTATACTTACTAGTTTTTTATTATTATAAAACTAGAATACGTACTTACGTAGAGAAAATAATTGTATCTGCAGTTGGCTAGGTACCTACCTACGCACTTTTTCATGGGTAGCTCCAATTAGGTAAGAAATATATAACTGTAGGTACTCATTGAAAATAAAAATATACTGGTTATAAATATGCAAATATTTCATGCATTTGGTTAGGGTGTTTTGCCACACATTTTTCCTTGAAATATTTGTTTCTCTCAATAATAAAACAAGTAAGAAGGTGCCTACGCTGAACAAGGAAAATATTTCCAATGAGTCCCACTCACTCTGAGGCAAATGTCTATACATATGTCTCGATTACGCCGCTGTCATAATCTCGTATGTTTTCTTCAATCCATACGTTCCATCCAGGATACTTCCTTAGGGTGGAGTGCACCATGCACTTCAGTCAAATATATAGAGAATCTGTAGAATTTCACGGTACCTAGATAAATTTACCCATAGATGGTGCTCTCCAGCCTTAATGTTTTTTTTCTGCCATCCAGCCGGTGCCGAGCTACGGATTCAACTATGCAGTTCAAGACCCGTCAACCGGCGATAACAAAGCACAAACCGAAACTCGGGACGGCGGCATTGTTAGAGGGAGCTACTCGCTCACCGAGCCCGACGGCAGCCTCAGAGTCGTAGACTACGTCGCAGACCCAATCAACGGCTTCAACGCGGTTGTCAGACGTACTGGACCTTCGGCGCTGCCTGCTTATGGCTACAGCAAAACATTTGCTGCCCCACAGTTGGCCCATAGCAGACAAATCGGCGGCTACGCGGCTACTATAGCGCCCATTGGTCAAGTAGCTCTGGGTTTTATCCCTGACTACGCCGGCATGGTAGGCCTCGGGGGGTATGCAATCGACGGCTACGGAGCAGGCCTTGGTTCTATCAAGGGCTAAGTCTATTTGGATGTTATCGTTACCGACCTAACTGTCCTCTCGCATTTAAATATACATTTAGCGATATGAACGGTATGGGTTTAAACATTTATTTGCAAAATTAAAGCCTTATGTTACGTACTTATTATTAGTTTATTATTTACTTGCTTTTTCCCGCGAATCCTTACAGGAAACCATTTATTGGGTTTAATTTTTTCTCTAATGGTTAAAGCGAGATGATGTGTACTTACCCCATATTTTATGTTTATCCAAATGCTATCAAATTATGGAAACCCCGTTGAAATTTTCTATGTAGTTTTTCCGTGATGCGCAGAAATGAATTAAAACATTTGGTAACTTGTTTTGCATTCATAGACGTCTAATAGTCTAGAGCAGCATTTTTTTAATAGGTTGTACTTAAGTTCATTTTATATTGTGCAGACCCAGGGGATAAGGCTATTACGATGCCAACTTTTATCAATATCCCTCCAGCAGTGCATCCGTGCGCACATACACACAGAAAGAATCAACTTCTGTATCGTGAATCATGTCCCCCAACCAATTATTTGATTGATATCGAAATGGTCACTTCGCCGTTGCCTCGGTGTGCGCTGACCTAAGTAAGCCCAATTCGAAGAACAAACACCTGCTGCCACGCACTGGAGTCACTGTGAATATAAAGTTATCCAAGTCGCGGACAACTATAGTAGTATAAATAAAATGAAACACGTAGAATAATTAATCTACACATATATTTCATAAATATTATCCACATATTTACCGATCATAATTAAATAAATGCACATATTTGAGCGGGTGCATCTCCGCACACGTGCCCACACCCGGGTACCACAACATAGTGCCAACAACATATCTGGGGGCTCAGTTCCAGTTTTAACATCATAAAATACCGATCGTATCTTTTGATATACATAGTTCACAACAGCGCCTCTAAAGAAAAACGTGTACGTGTAATCAAAGCTTATGGAAATACTCGATTAGTATTTGAATTCGTTCAAAAGCTCATACCAAGTCTGCTAAAACAGACCTTGAAATTATCACTTAACAGTTTTTGTATAAGAAAACTTTACTATCAAAAGTGACAATCACGATACCACTGCCAATTGATTATGAGCAGATTGTGTTAGCAGACATGGGCCCAGGACCAGGTGAAAGGATCCTACAGTCTATTCAATTATACTGTAGCGAACTCTTCAACCGCGCCACTAGCTACACAGATGGCGCTGCAGACGCATTCAGAACAATTGACAATTCTCAGTACAATCCCGAAACGCGCTGAGAGTTTTTTTGTAGTTATGCTGCGTCGAGTTTCAGACATCCGGGCCCTTAGTATTAGTTTCAACGTATACAAATACCGATCGAATAATCAAATCATTTCATACTTTTCACAGCAGCGCCTAGCGAAAACGCACAAAAACTTCAACATTCCTTCAGTATTTGAATACGCTCAAATAGTTTAAAACTCATACTTAGGGCCCAGAACAGATTTGTTACTGGCACTCCTATGTTCTTTTTAAATCAGTACACACAATATTAGTACACAACAATGGCGGCATGACATTTCATTACATCACATGCGAAATTCTGAAACGTCTCACGATGTTTCAGACCACGAAGTATATACAGAGATGGAGATGTCGTGACAAAGTGCAGCGTGCGCGCGCCAGGCAACACGCTGGAGCTATAGAAAAAATAAGCTTTTGTAACTTGCATGATACGACAAGCTCATTGAGTTTCTTGCCGTCCCTTCACAGTTGAGGTAGCTTTCTGATCCGGTAGTAAAGTAATGAAAAATAAATTTAATATTACAATTTACAAGTGCCGCGTTAGGCCTATATATATAAATTATTTGTCTTTGAGACCCTTCTAGGCAGCGAAATAAGATGCCACGCCGCTAACATTATTTACTAACACTGTAAGTTCTAATAAGATAGTGTTTATATATTGGTATAAAACAATACAATTGGCTATGACAAGAGCGCGGCGTCGCGCGCTACGTGGCGCTGCGCGCGCGGCCCTCCCCGCCCAGCAGCAGGCACAGCCGGTCCGCCAGGTACGCGAACACCATGTCCGCTATCAGTACTTGTACTAATATTAGTCGGAACTGAAACAAATCATTAAAAAGGGTAAAAGAACACATCGCTGACGTGAAACACCGGCGCTCCACGAAGTCTGCAATCTGTGAACATGTACAAGATCGTACCCGCCATTATATCAGACTACCAAATCTGTTCGTCTAGAGAGTAGTCAACGAACGTTTGGTACAGAGCGGACCAAACCACGGTTTGTTACGTCTATTTATACCATTAAGTTGGTTGAAAAGTAGAACACTTAAAAATCTTTGAGACAAGTCCGGTCGAAATGAGTCCAGTTATTTTATTACGCTCCAACAAAAGGCAAACAGACGAATGTCAAGAATTATAGAAAAAACCTGGTTTGGATTGACACATTTCCCAATAGTAATAGTAACAAATTTTAAATAAATTCCTATATTATTTACAGATGATAGGACGGCAAGGTCTATTTTCATGTGAACTTTGAACATCTCAAATCTCAGCTTTAGAGAAATTGTCAACTGGGAGTTGTTGTCAAACCGAAAAATCACTTTCATGGCAGACTGTACAAAATATTTTCAATTCAATCCCACTAATATTATAAATGTGAAAGTTTGGATGGATGGATAGAAGTTTGTTAATCAATCACGCCAGAACGGTTGAATGGATCTGGATGAAATTTGGCACAGAGATAGAAAATAGTCTGGAATAGCTCTTTTTATCCCGGTAAAATGTATGGTTCCGGTGAGTTAGATTTGTTTTAATTTTTCATAGAGTACCAATACATTGATTTTCTCATACATTTGATTCTGAGGTGGTTCGAAGTTCGCCGGGACAGCTAGTATTTTATAAGATTACTAGCTGCGCCCGGCAGTTACCCGCGATAAAAAGTATGAAAAATTAAAACATCTATCCCACGGGAACCATACATTTTACCGGGATAAAAATTAGCCTATGTGCTATTCCAGACTATAATCTATCTCTGTGCCAAATTTCATCCAGATCCGTTCAGCCGTTCGGGCGTGAAAGAGTAACAAACATCCATCCATCTATCCATCCATCCAAACTTTCACATTTATAATATTAGTATAGATTAGTATAGATTTAGCATACTAACGTCAGGTGGTAAGTATACAATCTCGAACATGTTGGAGAGGTCCGGGAACACGCCGGTGGCGAGCGCGAGCACGACGCCGGCCGACACCAGCACGCTGTACAGCAGCGGCTTGTTGGCGCGCAGGCCCTCCATGAACGGCTCGCCCTGACACAAAACATCCCGCCGTCAGGACCCGACGCAGGGGGATTCGCAGCCGGAACCAGGGACCCAAGTCTGCTAACACAATCGATTCATAATAGATCAGCAACCGCATAGTAACTGTCACTTTTGACAGATATCCCATACAATATCAGTCAAAAGTGACAGCTACTATGCGGTTGCTATTCGATTATGATTCGATTGTGTTAGCAGACTTGGGGCCCAGGGCGCCGGCTGATTGAATCAGCGCATACTATAAAAATCTGTCGAATGATTGCCAGTATCGCCAAAAATGTTGTCTACAGATTCCGACTTGACGTCATTTAAGCTCGTACCTCCTTGAAATAAAGATTTTTCTAACCAGCTTCAGCCGCTTTCCCTATGGCCACACCAACACACCACACAATATGGGTTATTGTTTCACGTGGTCCCAAGTTAACTTAGGGTTGTGTCAATTAGTACGTTGTTTTTATTTTACAGTACCCTGTAGTTGATAGCGAATGTCGATATTTGCAGCGACATGGAGATGATGTAGACGGTGCTGTTGAGCAGGTCCGGCGCGAACTCTCGCTCCTCGTCCTCGGCCAAGTCCATGTCTAACTTCGGCGTTGTGTCCCTGTAAAAGCCACGAATTTCTATCAGCTTACGAGTTATTCGAGTTTCAGCTTTCACATTCAACTACAGTACCTCTTATGTCGGTAGAAAATCGTTCTAGAATAGCGTTTACGTTTGGCACTCACTGCTACGATCGCATCGTACTAAAAAAAAATATCGCCAGACGAACACACCAACCGTATGGTCGCATACTAAACAATGCTATGTCGTACAATAAACTAGGGATGATTGGAGTCTATAATTACAAATATAGGTATGCAATTATGACTCAGGTACACACATGCTCATTACACACAAAGTTCATACCTAACAGGATTCAAACCCAGAACACATGGTACAGAAAGCAGGCTCACAGATGAAAGAAAGTAAGCAGGAAATACTTGGCACAGTGGTAGCTTATGACATAATTATTATTAACATCTAGAATAATATTAGCTACGGAACAGCGAAGGATTCCAGCGGATTATTCACAAAAAAACTGTACCTCAAAAGCCATTATAATAATAATAATACCAGCCCTTTTAATGTCCCACTGTTGGGCACGGGCCTCCCCTCAATGCGAGGGGGATTAGGTCATAGTCCACCACGCTGGCCCAGTGCGGGTTAGCGGACTTGACACGTCTTTCGAGGGATTCTCTCAGACATGCGGGTTTTTCCTCGTGATGTTTTCCTTCACCGTTTAGCAAGTGATAATCATGGTTGAAAATTAGATTCGCACATAAAATCCAGAAATCCGAGAGGTGCGAGCCGGGGTTTGAACCTGCGATCCTCGTTACCGAGGCAAGCATTCTACCCACTTGGCTATCACTGCTACATAAAAAAGCCATTAGGTGGATTTTAAAAAAACTTGAAATGTTATCTCCGGGATAGTCCCAAAAGCTAATCGAATCGAACTGCTTTACTTAATAAAAGTACGTTCTGCATGGGCCCACGTTTGTATAATCATCTTCCAAAATCAATACTAGAAATAAGTAACATCCATAGTTTTAAGAATAATGTTAAGGAGTTACTTATGAAAAAGGCCTACTATGCAGTTAGTGAATATTTGAATGATAAACTATGACCTAAAATATTGTATACTTTATTTATTAATGATTTATTATGATTATGATAATTTAATGATTTGACATGTACCTTTTGATAACATAATGATTTGACATGTACCTTTTAAATTGATGTTGCATGCCATATGGCTGAATATGGTGACACTACCAACATTCTACCACCTGTATCTATCTACCCATAATTCGCAATAAATGATTTGAGTTTGAGTTTAAAGACGTACGGACGGTACGGACGGCCCCCCACAAGGTGGACTGATGACATCACACGCGTCGCAGGAAGCCGGTGGATGCGAGTGGCGGAGGACCGTGATGTGTGGAAGTCGTTGGGGGAGGCCTATGTCCAGCAGTGGACGTGTATATCGGCTGATAGATAGATTAAAGACGTAGCATACAAAGTCGCAGGCGCAGCTAGTTGTAAAGTAAATATTGGGCATTACCTTCCCGGTGAGCGTATGGTGGCTTCGCGCACGAGGTAGATGAGGCAGAGGAAGTGCACCGCGAACTGCGCCAGCACCGTCATGATGGTGTACAAGTTGAAGATGTTCGGCAGGGGGCGCTCCTTCGACAGCTGCTTCAGCGGCTGTGGGACACGACAAGAGTACGTCATCTTTAATCGAGTCAGGTTTTATTATTTAGCAGGAATAACAGCGCTAAAGTAGCGCAGTTTTAATGGTTAGTATACCCTTTCTGAATCAACTGTATACAAGAACTGTAACTGTAGTCGAATATTTATCTATACAAATAAATAAAATTGGAGTGTCTGTTTGTAATATTAAAATAACCGCTTTCTACTAAGTGCATTTGGATGTATACACGGTACATATACCAAAACAATATTTTTTTTAAATTTTGTCTGTCTATTTGTTTCGGCTAATCTCTGAAATGGCTGGACCGATTTTGACGGGACTTTCACTGGCAGATAGCTGATGTAACATGGAGTAACTTAGGCTAATTTTATTTTAGAAAAACTTTTTTGTTAAATACCACGCGGACGAAGTCGCGGGTAACAGCTAGTATTATATAAAACTACTGGAGGATCGGCCAATTCAAGTAAGCCTGAAAGTAGACTCTAATACTAATGGCAAAAGGTTCGAATTACGGCCTTACTTTGGACCTGGATATGAACAAGAAGCATGATGCGAGCAGTAAGCTCTGTAGAGTGGCCTGCGTATCACTGAACTTGATGCCGTCCAGGTACAGCACCGACTGGCTGTACGCCAGGATGAGCGCGTTCAGCGCCAGGATCTTGAACATCTGCAGCGTCGTCACCAGCGTGCACCGCCCTTGCTTGATTATGTGACAAACTGCCGGAGAATATATACATTAGATATATTTGTTAGTTCTCATCATGGTATAATAATGTGCTACGCTAGGCTTGGCCGACGACGGCCCAAGACTACGTCATGCATTTAATTGACATCTACAATAGAATCACCGCTCATTGGTTCGAGATGGCGGA
This sequence comes from Pheosia gnoma, assembly GCA_905404115.1. Taxonomy (NCBI): domain Eukaryota; kingdom Metazoa; phylum Arthropoda; class Insecta; order Lepidoptera; family Notodontidae; genus Pheosia; species Pheosia gnoma. The sequence goes on along the minus strand of FR989894.1, from coordinate 3,374,517 downwards.
TGACGTAGTCTTAGGCTAATCACAAGACCTAGCTGTCACGGGAAAAGAATACATGGCGTAGCATATTAATGTACCATGGTTCTGATTTTCTTCTTCCGATTATCGATATTTTAATGCTACTACTTAAAAAAAACAACCATGTAGGTACTCACTACAAAATATGCTAGAGAGGCGACTGGTGAAGGGGGCAGCGACACTGGCATCGCCGAGCCTCACCAGCTGGGGCTGGTCTTCCTCCTCCAGCTCCTTCATGGCGCGGCGCAGTCTCGCGGCGGCCTCGGCGCGCGCCTCGGCCCGCGCGTCCAGCCGCGGCGGCCGGCGCCCCGCCTCGCGCCCCGCCTCCGCCTCCGCCGCCCGCTCCTCGCGCGGTCTCACCCGCTCCTCGCGAACACGCTCCGGCGCGTTCGCTAGGATCGCTACACCTACCTGTACATCAACAAACTTGTTATACTCGTTGGTGGCATATATGTGGCTTCTAATATAGCAGTAGGGGAAGTCGCCAGACACAGAGCATATATGAGAGGACTAAGTGGAAGTGATACATACTCGATAAGTTCTCATTGAAAATGGAATCACAATTTAGAATGAATATAGGTTAGAATAGTGATTAAGATCAAACTTATTACTTATATTCTCTATGTTTGACGCCATGGTCATTGGAGGACTGCAGGCAAATGAATGTAAAAAAAACAAAATAATGCATATTACCTATTGCTATTAAACTTACATCAGCATGTTTCAACGCTCCGACGTCGTTTGTACCGTCCCCGCACATGAGCGTTGTGTAACCGAGCGATTTCAACGTGACTATTACGAACTCCTTCTGCTTCGGCGCGAATCTGGCGAACACTTTGATGTGAGGCATCAGCTCGCGCAGGAACACACGGTGATTCTCGTTCAAGTATGTCAATCCTTCTCCAGTTATACACAAGTCGAACTTCGAAGTCAGCTGTTTTGAGGTCTTGAAAGGCCGCACTGGCAGATCGACTTCTTCGTCTATAGACTTCCAGCTCCATGCATCATTATTCCCGGTCAAGATAAGAACTTCCCCTTTTTGCGTGAACTTCAACTCTTTGGCAACGTGGCACGCCGTCAGCGGATTGTCGCCAGTGATCATTACTACCGAGTGAGATGAGTGAACGATTTCAGATATTGCCTTCTTAGAATCACTCTTCAGTGGACAAGATATTATAACGAACCCTACGAAGGTCAAATCACATTCGATATCCTCGCGCGACAAATCCCTTATTTCTTGTGAACTTAATTTCCCTAAGTTTCTATAACCTAACGCCAGCACCCTGGCGCCTCTCCTCGAAAGCGTCAAATAAACGTGATCATAGTGGCTAGGAACCTCTTTGAGCATCGTCTTAATTGTCTCTGGCGCACCCTTCACACTGCTAATATAGTGAGTCTCTATGAACCCGCGCTCGATCACCTGGTACCCGGCAATTATGGACATCCTCTTGAGCGCACTGGAAAAATGATTCCTGTGAACGATCTTAAGGCCGGGTGATCTCCCCTTCTTAGGCACGACAGCATCCCCTTTCGTTAGATTCCATTCAGCGGCTTTTAAAGTCGCTTTTTCCAATGGGTCCCCGACCACGCCATCATCGAGCTGTACTAAGGAATGGCACGAAGCTAACACTTGTATCGTCTCTATGGGCGCTTGAGACAATGGAATCACTGTTGCATCCGTGTGGTCGCCTATACCGGCCACACCTTCTACAACTAAATTATCACTTGTTAATGTTCCAGTTTTGTCGAAACAACAAATTTCTACTTTTCCGGCGAACGGTATCCTAAATGGTTCAGTGCAAAAGACTGCTAGTTTAGAGAGCGATAACAACGAAGTGTTCACTGCTAAGGATAATTCAATCGGCAATTCTGGTGGAACCACTGATGTCAATATGAGTGTGCATTCCAAAAACAGCTTATATCTGTTCCTTTCAGGATCCTCGCAGCCCTTGATCCATACGTACGCAGCAGCAGCAATTGCGAATATCAATAGGAACATTATGAAACCAAATGTTTCCAGGTTGTTAGCTGTCACTCTCTTAACACCAAACAGAATTGTTCTTAACAATTTGCCTTGCGATGTATTAAACCCATTGCGAATAACATACCCAATGCATCCATTGTCGGGTGCTTTAAGTGCGGATGAGGTGCCTTTACTAGGAGATGAGTGCTGGACAATTTTGGTACCACCAAACAGCATGTGAAGTTTGCCATCACCCTCCGGATCTAAGTTTAATTTCAGATTGTTTTCACATTCTACAGCTTCCTTCATTTGAGGAACGCTTTCGCCAGTCAACATGGATTCGTCAACAATACATGAACCTCGTAGGAGGACAATGTCACATGGAACCAGATTTTCGTTGAGAGACCTAGTGAGGGAGACTACATCTCCTGGTAACAGCTGATCGCTCATTATCTGTCGCCATCTTCTATTGCGGTACACATTGATATTGTATGGCTTGTTGCCCATCTTTCGTATTTCAGCCATGTTCCTGAGCTGCTGCTGTACTAGGGTGCACTCGAACATTACGAGCATGACGAGAGTGAATATAGAGTAGTACCAGTACTTATCCAAGCACCACAATGCTACACAAAATACTTGAAAAACGAAGAACGGGGCAGTTGCTCGTTCCTTGAATAGCTCCATGAATTCAGGAACTACCTAAAACCAAAAGAAAAATCATACTCAAGGAAAAATCTGTGTTACAGCATTATTACAGTAGTGTTTGCTAAAATGTTGTTGAAAGCCTTTGTAATATTTTATGTGTATATTGATTGATTAATAGAAACCATCCTCGAGACATGGAAACATTTGATGAAAATCTGCACAAAAACAGTTCCCAGATGCAATGTTGGTTGGACAACTGAGAGTAAAAGCTATAATAATATTATGCTTATTCTCTCCTGTTTATGTTTTACTAATACCCTCTGTAAGCAGCTCTGGCAACTTTAATCATCTACCTACACAGACTATAGTGCAAGTTTTTTTTTCGGTTGATTCAGATAATCAATCTGTTGAAACCAAGTATTCAAAATCGTGCACTATCCCTTAATTGTGTAATTACACTCAAATTAATTTTAATGTTACCATTATCATGTCATTCCTTCCATATTCCTTTTCAGCTATATCAATGGCCTCATCATCTGAATATCCCTTCGAGTCCATGTACTCCTCATATGTTTTGTGGATTGGAAACTCAATCGTGTGAAAGGTCTTTTTGTCCCAGTCATATAAATACTTGCTTTTTTGGAATGTAAACCATACATCCGGCTGTGCACTGCCTTTTTTAGTTGACTGAAAATTGTATAAAAAATGCATTATTAGGTCTAGGTAGTACTTTACAAATAACACAACATTTTTTTTGCTATATTGCAATGACCTACTTTGAGTATGCTTGAGTATGTCAGTGCATTGTCAGTAAAGTGCATATACATATTATACAAACATCCTTACCACTTACGTAAGTAAGGATGTTTGTGTTGTATCACTAAATAAAAAATAGAATTCTTTTGAAAATCCTACATAGAAAGTTTGTAGGTACCAAATATTATTTAGTACAGTAGCAGCTGTGCTTTCAATATATTGCACATGTTTGAGTAACATTGATAACATTCAAATTTATTTAATATTGTGGGATTGGACGTAAACTTGAATATCATGGTCTACGACAAGAATCTGACCTTAAAATAAATATACGAACAGGTTCACCACCTTTATCATACAAATAGGAATAAAGTATGCTGAATTTTTTTTACATAATACATATTAAGAATGTTTAAATACTTGTGAATGAAATTATAATTATCTGCACCTACATTTAGCTATAATGGAAAAAAAAAATATTGTTGTCATATACCAGCTGCATTTCAAGGTTAAAGGCACTTTGTCCTACCTCTTTAAGTAATACAGGCATTATGATATTGAATATAATTGATTGGCAAAAAGCTGGTCAGGTTTCAATGCAAGTAATGCAACACAAAACTAAACAATACCTTGGTGTGGTGGAGTTTAACAATCTCAGAGAATCCATTGTTAGATGTTGGTACGACTTTTACAATTTCAGCTTGTATTGGATCCTTCACCTAAAATTGAATAAATATATAATTATTAAACACTAGCTTTTGTCTTTAACTGCTGGCGTAACCAAAGAATTTGCTTAGACAATGTGATAGTGCAAATCTGCATAAAAACAGCCCAATGGTAAAACAAACAGTCAGACAAGATTTCTTATATTTATGCGAATACTACACATTTAAATAAAACTAATTTTACAGATTTTATCACATTTATTTTACATAAATAAAAAACAAAAAATAAACCTGATAAAATCCGTAAGATTAATTGTATTTAAAAGTCCAACAAGAGTTCTAAAACCACTCAAACCCACTTGGATTCAGTAACATGTACATCCACGTAAAAGTATGTTTTATAACAGTATAAATAGATGGAACAATAAGTGTCAATAACCAAATGCTTAGAGGCCAACCTTGTAATTAAGAGGGTCAAGATTTGATATACACACTGGCTATTAAACTATTGATATAAGTTCACTCCTAGCACAAGCTTAAGCTACGTTTCAAGGGGCTAAATCGCAGCATACACCAATGGAATAATGAAGACCTCATTCCATCAGGTCTAGTTGTTTCTATCTGATGGTCGAATACACGAAAACTACTTGTCTTGCAATCAAAATCATTGAAATAGTCTATAACACCTATTTTATTGCCGTATCTTCTGTATACAGACACAACTAAGTTATAACTTAACAATTTAGAGCTTAAATACATACCGATGAACAAGACAGGAAACACTGAATGTGCACACTCCAATAGCAGCAGAGGCAAATGAGTATCTGTATGGTGGCAACAACCGCGACAGTCACGAAGCCAGCCTCGAAGTTCTCGTCGAACCCATACACAAATATCCACGAATAGAACACCACCGGGTATATTATGAGGAACGGCAGCACCGTCCCTTGCAACACGGTCGGCACCGGCTTGAAAAGCTGTGTATATTGAACTAAATCATCTAATGACGATTGCATCTTATTAGATACCATTTTCTGAATGTATAGTATTTTATCCTACATCAAAATTACGATAGTATCCTTCTTAACATTCTGCTATACATAGTCTATGCATGTTTTAAATGTTTTCCGAACAGAAAGTAATTCAAAATATTACAGAAATTCAATTTCCTCGATTTACTACGCTTGACAGATTGACAATCAAATCAAGCAAGCAAGTGGCGCAAGGAGGGAGGGAAAGGGGGATAGATAAGTTTTGTTCGTCATTGGATAAGACAGAAGAAAACCGGAAACAGCATGTGGAAAGCATGCGTGTCACGTGAAATTTAATTCTACGCAGAAATATATCAAGTGTTTCTACCGGCGTACATAGTTTCATTTAAGATAAAATAAAAATAAAAATTGGTTTATTGGTAAATCAGCTACGCAGGCATCACACTAAAAAATATACATTTAGTACTTAATTGAAATATTAAAATAGAATTAATAAAATTAAATAAAATGTTTGTTTCTCGCCGTACATAGCTGCAACCAACAAGGTCTGCTCTCAGCACAAGTTGGGGCATCCAAGGAGCGCCTCAACGCTGGTTTTCAGAACAAGGCCTTGGTGACGCATTGATTTTCTTTACAATGAAAAAGAAAATTTTGCAAAAAAAGACAAGTACGCTGAGTTGATCCGATTGAAGAGTTAAGTTGTTTTTTTTAAATTACGATTTGTAAGTGCACCCGTAGGCGTATACGAAATAAATGATTTGACTTCGACTTCATAGGGAAAAGTTAATTTTCTAGGGGTTTCCAGCGTTTTTAATCTAAATTACGAACTTTTCGATGAAAGACATAGGTGTCTGTTATATAGGTAACCTTTTCGAACTAGTTTTACTGGGTTTTGCATTTTACTTAGCCGAATCCAAATGTACCTTTTTAAAAGGTAAGCAAAGTGAATGGGTAACGAATGGGTAATCATAACATAAGTCAAATCTGACTGACACCAGTTAAGGCGCCAAAACATTGTTTATTGTAGGTAGTTTGTTTGTTGGTTAACTTCTTGGTTTTTATTACGTGTTGTTGTATATTGCTCTGGATTTCATAGGAGTTCTGTAAAGAGAATATAAAAGTTTGTGTTCTGCAGTAGCGTGAGTGAACAATTCACATCATAATGGATTTAAATATAAAAAGAAAATCCACACGAGCACCGCTCATTGGGAACCAAGCGGAAGCATATCCTCACGATCTTCAAATGTATAAAATCCCGCCTATTGAAAATATAACTTTACAAGAATTTGAAAGCTTGGCCCTGGAAAGAGTCACTTTACTCAGATGTTTAGCCACAGCGACAACCCTCAAAGGCTTGCGGGTGTATTCGGATGAATGGACAGAATTTATAGTGAGTGATATGAGAAATCAAGGTTTGAAGTATTATGCGAAACTTTGTCAGCAATCAGCATGTAGTATTACCGAAGCGGACTTGCAAGCAAGACGTAAAGATCATATTGCTCACTTTATCCTCCGTTTGGCGTATTGTCGTACTGAGGAATTGCGACGCTGGTTCATCGCTAGAGAAATGGAACTATTTAAAATGAGATTTGCAGCTATGAGAGGTGATGCAGTGGACGCTTTCTTCAAACTGAATAACCTGTGTTACACCAACATAAGTGATGAAGAAAAAAATGAGATTATTCACAATCTGAGAGAATGCACACCTTACCCAAACGTTGATAATATGAAGTTTTATAAAGTAAGGTTTTATGAGGTGTTGGATTTGGTGAAAAATCGTAAAGTATATGTCAGTAGTGGTTTCGCCTACATCCCCCATAGAGATTTTATATCAGTTCTTTCTGCTCAGTATAGGACTCAGTTAAAACAAAGTTTGGCTATTGCTTGTCATCACCTTGGTGAGATCGAGCAAGATGAGAGGCTAGTCTCTTTATTAAAAGGTTTACATCAGTCATACTCAGGAAATGATTATAGTGATGCTAAAGTGGTTGTACCTATTGAGAGCCTTGACTCACTCTCTACAAAGTCATTCCCATTATGCATGCGCCAACTCCATGAGCAGTTGAAACTGGCACACCACTTAAAGCATGGTGGTAGATTACAGTATGGACTGTTCCTCAAAGGAATCGGAGTCACTCTTGAAGATTCATTGAGATTTTGGAGAGAAGAGTTCACCAAAATCATGGACCTTGATAAATTTGAAAAGCAGTATGCTTATAATGTCAGGTATAATTATGGTAAGGAAGGAAGTAAGAAAAACTACACTCCATTTAGCTGTTTGAAGATTATAAACACAACTGTTGGGCCTGGGGATTGTCATGGGTGCCCATTTAGGCATTGTGATGTTAGCATCCTGAAGAATAGACTACAGGGATATGGATATGAGCCCCAAGGTATGTTTTTCCTCATCTCATTTGTATATTTATCAGAGCATTTGCATATACACTGCCAGCATTTAGATAAGTACAACTTTTTTTGGTTTTTCTTACAGCTATCAATGAAATAATAGATGTTACAAAGAAGGGTCATTTCCAAATAGCCTGCAGCAAATACTTTGATGCTGCCCATCATGTTGATCTAGGCCTTGGCATCAACCATCCTAATCAATACTTTGAAGAGAGCCAGAAGCTTATTAAAGGTGGCATTAAGGTTGAGGTGAGAAAAGAAATGAAAACTAACCTGGCCAAGAAAGAGCCACTGGATGAAATTGAAGAAATGGATTTTGATGATGTTATTTAGCAACTTCAATTTTATACTATTGTGAACCTTAGTTGGGCATATATTGAGTAAATATTTTTATTTTCATACATTTTTTATTAGGTATAATGTTCACACCCCTTTTGTCAACATCAGTCTTCAAAAAAGCTAATCTTTTATATAGTTTATAGGTTGGTAAGTAAGTAATACAAACAGTTTAAAAATGAGAGATTTTTATTGATTTTAATAATATATTATAATCTATTTCTTCTTAACATACATAGCTCGCCTAGTTAATTTGCCACAATATAAACCACTTATAAATATTAAAGCTACTATTGAAAGGCCTACAATTATAAAGTATTTCTTAGATGGAGAAGATAACATTTCATTGTATACATCACCAAATCCATTCATGTGTATCTGAAAAAATAATTGCAATTTAATATTGGCTAGTTCTCTGCCTACCCTACAAGAGATCAGATTTGACATTTATTAATCCAACCAACTAATTACAGAATTGATTGATCATAGAAATTACAATATTTTTTTTTTCCCCTTTTCCATTGAGTCAGCTCAGCTCAACTACTAAATCTTGTCAATGGCTTTACAAACTAGTTCTTAGATGAAAAATATTTGTAATGCCAATGATAGGGTGATTTAGAACGGGTATACTAAGCCTAAGCCTAGAAGTGTAGTACGGCCCCCCACAAGGTGGACTGATGACATCACACGCGTCGCAGGAAGCCGGTGGATGCGAGTGGCGGAGGACCGTGATGTGTGGAAGTCGTTGGGGGAGGCCTATGTCCAGCAGTGGACGTGTAAATCGGCTGATAGATAGATACTAAGCCTTGAACCAGCGCTTTAGCGCATATGTTATTATCATGTGTAGCAAAATTTCGATGTCAAATTAAAAAATATATTTGCTCATAAAAAAAATGTCCCTTTTGTTAGGAAAAAAAATCACCGCATCGAAATTCTAACTACATAATGGTTACACATAGGCTAAAGCAACGTACCTATATATACCCTTTCTAAATCACGCTGCTTAATTTTATTTTATACTTACAGCAGCAACATGGCTATACATTTCTAATCTTGTTGAGAGAGCTTTCTTACATTCAGCTTCCAATTTTCTATTGCTATCATTTAAAATGATTTCCAGACATTTTAAACCTGAAAAATAGTATACTCATAAATCGAAGATGTTGATTTCAATAGTACATGCTGGAGGTTAATTATAGCTTGCGGAAAGTGCACTTTTAATGCGTTTTTTGACAATCCCAAGCTTTGCATAATATGCAATGATGGTCATCATTCATCATTATATTGTATTACGTACGTCTGCCAGCACCATGATCCAGATCTTTGCAGTGCTTCAACAAGTCCAAGGCACAAGCTCGTTGAAGCAAGGGATCTACTTCAATGTCGACTTCAGTCTCCTCTATTATATGCGCAACTTCCCGTGCACACTCAACCGACACGATTTTATGATTCATAAGAGCATTCTTGAGGCATTCTTCAACCTGGAAAAAATAACAAAATAATATCGCCAGACGAATATTCCTGCGGCCTCAATCAAAACAATTTTCTATATTGGGTACCATACAATGTACTCAGAGCGATCCCAGTAAAACCCAGACCAGTGCAAATAATGAAAAGATAACGCTTCAGTGCCCAGCATCTCAGATAGAAGGCTGTGAGGGCACGGGTGTTAATTTGAACTCTGTAATTTAATTTTCCAATTTAGTACAAGAGCACTATTTTATCATATTTCGTTATACGGTGTGATAGGTATACAGCTTGCTCGGTCAGGGTGTAATAAATGCAACAGCAGCAGCTAGCAACAGCTAAGCACGTTATCAGTAATATCGCGGAATTTAAGTATGAACTATAAATACCTAGTTACATTGATATAAAACATTTGAACCTATAATAGGTATTGGATATTTCTTTGCGTTTTACGAACTCGATTACAATACTATAGAAACGCTATATATAGCGTTTATTTATAATAACTATTGTTAGGTAAACCAAGTGACTCAACATCATATTTTGCATGTTATGCATATTTTGTTACATGTTTCTGATGTAATCAGAGTACATTTTGGCATGCATTAAATGAATATTTTATGTTGTAATATCTATTCTTCGTGTTACTATAGGTATTATGGATAAACTCATGGATATAAATTACGCTTACGTGTCCATCGGAATTTGTAATGTCATTTGACACTGGGCAAATAGTCTGTATTTCTGCACTGCACAATCTTTCCAGCAATGGGTTGAGGCGATGGTTTAACGCTTGCTCTTTTAGAATATCCGCTAACTCATTCTCACAAGATTTTGACAATTTAAACTCCCTGAATTTCTCCTTTAAGCAATACAACATTTTTCCCTGAAGCTCCACCTGTGGCTCATTTGCTATAAATAAAAATAGTTTTTTTTAATTAGTACAATATGCATGTGCACAATAATATACTTTACCTCTTAAAATATTAAGTTCTAAATTGCGTAAATAGCATTTTTATTTAAATATTTCTTTATGGCCCATCAACAACTTACCAATGATGTCAGAACAATATTTATTTATGTCAACTTTACAAGCATTTTGTAGATTGTTGTTAAACCGGTAATCCATGTTCTGTTCTATCATTCTATTTACAATAACCACTTTGCAATTGTCTTCAAAATCTGGTTCTTGACGATGAGCCTGTAATTAATAATATTCAGAGTAATATATTTTACAATACATTTAGTGCTTTAATGTTTGAATATCCTACTTAATAATGTTTTTTATGTTTACCTTCAAGCAATCTAACATTTTTGAGGCATCAGTGTTATGACAATACAAGTCTATCATATCATTACAACTTGTAATCAAGTGATAGTCAATTGCATTGTCGGTGAACTCTTGTTTCCTCAGAATGAATAATGCCTTCCTGCAACCTTCTGATAATTTGCCTTTTGCTGTTTGTAGGCACTCCAGAGCTGCTGATTCTCCATGTGGCACATTGGGGCAATGTATTTGGAGATCATTTTTACATGCGTCTTTCAGCTCAGGATCCAAATCTATGTTCTCCTTCTGTTGAAACAATTGCTGCCTCAACTGCTGACGGCAGTCTTTGAATATTGTATGTTTCCTTTTGGATATGGTGTCATTTCTTACAATTTCACTTAGACATGCAACCACTTGACTCTTGGTTTGTGCTTTCGGACAAAATCGGATGACGTAAGACTTGCAAGCATTTTTAAATTTCCTAGTGAATCTATAGTTCTTTAATGAGATCAATTGTTCATGTTCTATGGCTGCTTTACAGTTGAGATTTGCCTTAACTTCTGGATCATTTTTATGTGAAATCAGACAGTCCATTATGTCATCCACATCCTTTTTACTTTTGAGCTCAGAGGAGCATAACCTTTCAATAGGAACTCTACAGTTAATATTCACTACTGCATTAAGCTCAATATGACCACTCTGGGTTTCAGTAAAATTAGTTACAATGTCTCTACATTTTGGTCTTAGTTCTTTTATTTTGCTTTGAAGACATGTTATTTCTTCTCCTTTACCAGTATTTTCAAAACACAAATTAATCAGATCATCCATACATAAGTCTTCTATTTCTGGCAACAAGTCAACACTGATGGCCCTTTGCCTCATCACCCTTCTCACTTGTTGCTCACAGCCTGGTTTCAATTTCCCTTGGAGATCAGTATTGTATGCATGGTTATACAGACAAGGTAAGACCTGTGGATATTTGTCAGATTGTTGTTCACTAGGATCCGCCCATTGAAGTTTTGCTTTGCATAAGGTCACAGCATCATATTTGCAAGCTTTGTACAATTGGGGGTCCAGTACAAAATCCCTGGATATGAAATATTGTATTTGTAATAGTGCAGCTTCACAGTCATTGGTCATCAAAGTAGTGCCCAGTTTCTCCATTAGGCATGATATGACTCTGCCATTGCCATAACTGACCTCTCTGCAAGCCCTGTCCACCACTGGTTTGCATGCTTTACGCAAAATCGGATCCACCCTCCAATCTTCACCTGGATCTGCCTCTTGGACTAGAGCCTCTAAAGATTTCTGACATTCCATACTGATTCTTTTGTCTCTCCTTCTCCTCGGCCTGGCATGATCCATCAAGCAATGAATAGTTCTACCACCAGCTTCAACACCCCTACACAAATTAGTGATATCATTGGCACACTTCTGCATCAGCTCTGGTGACAGCCTGTAGTCATCCATGAGCATCTTCCTATGATCAATCATCTCGGCTGTACATTCTGGGGCTAATTTTGTGCTTTCATTTCTAGATACATTCTCTAAACATAATAAAATTTGTGCAAGCTTAACATCCTTATCTTCAACCACACCTTTTCGGCAATGGTACTTTCTTATATCCTCCTTACAGGATTTTACTAAACCCCGGCTCATTTTGTAGTTCATCACAATACTTCTTTGGTCATAAAACAGTTGGTCTTGGCACTTTTTTCTCATACCTGTGATAAGAGAGATCTTATTACTTTCTAGCTGTACATGAAGCTGGTTTTGCAACCATTGATTTTGCCCTTCAAAATATAGGGTAATATATATAGCCTATGGTTAGATTCAAAATATACGGTAATATATACCCTATATTTTGAGTCTAACCATAGACTATATAATACTGAAAACACAAATGAATCTAGTAGAGTACTTTTGCTGTAATACTTGCACACAATACAGGCACACACAAGAATTCTAAAAACACCTCTTTTCAGAGGCTACAGATGCATCTCATTTTATATGTTCTAGATTCAGTATAAAAACAAAACCAGTTAAAAAATTGATCATAACATGAATAAGTAGGTACCTATAGCATGTTGCATTTTAAATCTATATTTTCACTAAAATAAGTCAAAGCTTGATTGATAGTAGCAAATGGATGTTTTAATCATCTAAATAATGTTGTTTCAATCATATTTAATAAATAGAAAATATTATTTACCATTCTCATATTTATGTCTTAGAAGACATTTATACAGGTGCCAAGACCCCGGCACTTCATCAGGACAAAAGTTCTTCTGGTCCAAATTACATGCCGCAAATACAAGTTTGTCTATCTGTAGGTTGCTATACTTCATTTCCTGAAGCACAGTCATTTCAGACTCGCATTCAGGACGAAGGTTTGGCTCTATATCATGTAAACATTTCAAAGTCTCTGTTTGGGATAAACTCTTCGGATCGTGTGGAACTCGGCCACAAGTGTGTGCTTCAATGTCGTCATTACAGTTCTTTAGGAAATTACCAATCAGTTGCCAATCGTTGAATACAAGAGACTCAATTTTATTAATTGTCCACCAGCAGTTCTTATCTCTAACACTTGGTTTCTTCTTCAGCACACAATCTATCTCATATTCAGTGGGAGTTAAACAATTCAATATTGCGGGTTCGTCCTGACATGTTTTTTTTAACTTATTGTTCAAGTAAGCATTGTCTGTGAGCTTGGCTTGATGGGTCCAAAGCTTATGTTGGCAGACAGATGGTATTAGCGTTTTGTTGTACGACGTGTTCAACGCACACGATAGTATACCAAGATCATCGTCGAACTGCGAGCACAGCTTGTGATACAACGCACAGCCGGCTATATCCAAGGAGAAAACATCACTCTGCCGATTTACTATTAGATTACCCAAGACTTGCCCATCGTTGCTTATGAGTAATGTGCAAACAAACAGAAACCCTATTGATGCATAAAGTTTATCGTTGTTTATCATTTCGCGGCCGGCTCGCGAGCTTTGTAAGGTAAATATAATAAAGTTTATAACATTATAGTATAATGTTCAAGGAACATGCGTGGGAACGGTGATTCATATTACACAAACATCATCACTTATCACTTACAATTTTTATTACTATTCTTGGTCACAAGCTCAATTAAATATTTTGGTAATAAAAAAATGTACAAAGAAAAAGATTAGTAAATAAATTGATTGAAATTCGATCATTGACCTTGTCGTATGTATGAATGAATGAAATAATCTGGGATGTTCTTTTTTATTTGATTCTACGGCCTTGGGTATAATCCTTTGGAATCATTCACTTCAAACAGTTCACTTGGTTTACCTTTTAAAGGGCTTTCCCATAGCATGAGGTAAGTTTATGGTTCAGCTATGTTAAACGCAAAAACCCGTTCGAGAGGGTTACCCATATAACACCTATGTATTTTATATACGTGTCTTTTTTAATTTTGATTCAAAAACCAGGAAACCGCTTCAAAAGGGAGAGTTGCGTTATCAGGCCTGTAGGGTCAGTTCTAAGGGTATTTAAATATTAGGAAATCTCGATGAATAAAGATCACTTTGAAACATTTCTTATAGAATACACAACAATTGTCTAGATGTTTTTATCTGAGATGAAAATAATACATCAAAAGAAGCGTAATTTTATAGTTACTCATCTTAATTTTGTTATTGAATAAATTACTTGTAAGTGAAAAATTACAAATAAATGAAAACTAAAATTTTACCAAAACTTGATAAAACATTATTCTGTGACTAAATATTTGACACTGGCAAAAATAATACTATTTTGTAGGCGATTACCAGCCGAAAAAAAAACAAAAGATAAAGGTTTCATTCTTCGTTCAAGTTGCTTACATTGATATTTCATTCCCGTTCATTCATGAATGTGGAGATTGAATACAGTGCGGATTTTGCATTATCAAGAATTTGTGAAAAAAATTGAAATATTGTTAGTCGTGTTAAAATTCTTAACAATATGGAAGAATTTGTTGAAGTTAATCAAATATCAGACTTCGTTTCCTACCTCCGAAGCGTAAGTACTGTATATGCTGAAGTTCTATTGAAAGTGGTTTCAGGGTAAATATTATCCACCCACCCAAATAGCAGTGTAGAGTATGACCTAGTCAGTCTTGTTTTGTAGCAAGTTATTCATGTATAGGTATGTCTGAGAATGGTGGTCGGTCATTGCTGTACAACCATCATTATAATACAATGCATGCGTCGTCGGTGACCATGGTCGTTCGTTTGTATTTAAATGTATTTAGGTAGGTAAAGTTGTAGTTAGCTAGTTGTATCCTTGTATTTTGCCGGGGATGTTTATCTATATATGTATGATATTCCCTTGAACAGGTTGCTAGTCTAAGATATCGTCCACACGTACGAACGAAATCGCGGGCACTGCTAGTATTATCATAATATCACATAGGCCGTTCACAGACTATGAATACTCATCACTAAACCTATGTTGTCAGAAGATTGGTGTCTGTTGGTATCAAACCTACAATAGGAGCTATAAAAATATTTTTTCCCACTCATTTAAGTTATTACAGCTATAATCAAAGGCAAGAAATAATATTATTCTACTTAATTAAATCAATTTAAATAATTGGCATTGTGTTCACGTTAATTAAATTATTTTGATTGAATCACTAACTATAATCCCATTAATATTTATTTTTGAATACAAAACTTGCTTTCTACAACTGTATGTGCATCAGAGGTGCATACAATAAATCATCAAATTACACATCTTATTTTTTTTTTCAACATGCTACATAGCATGTTTATGTTTGGCACACTATTAATTGTATACATGGTATTCTAAGGATATCCAATTTAATCATCATCAACATTAATAATAAAAAGGCACATTTGAATATCTTCTACCATCCCCTTCGGGAATTACGGTAAATATGCTTTGATTGAATGTACATATTGCAACTGATAGATAATGTTTCCAGGACTTTATTGGTACCTACTAATAAAATGAATAAAGAAAAATACTTATTGTACTCCATTAAGTGTGCACACTATAATCTCAGTACTTAGGTAATATTATTGTGATATGGAGTAGGTACAATAATGTTTATAATGCCCCCTAGACCATGTAGGTTATTGGTTGATTGACTTGTCCCCAGTAAGTAGAGGTAGGTGCCAAAAACATAAATTAATTAAATTGATATAAGTACCTAATTTCATTACAAATATATGAGCTGTCTATTTATCAATAACTTGTATCTTCACGGCACATGACAAAGATATAGAACTGTGTGGATTCCTGATGTCTTGGTAAACATATACTTACAAAGGCAATATAGATCGTATACTTTGTAGGTTCGTGAAACGCACGTCATATACGTGACAAATCTTGGCGTTTGAAACTATTAATTACCTATTTTAAATTATATTCTAGATCGAATGGCGCGACCCTTGGCTAATTGCGCTCGTGTCGTTCCACATCATTGTAACGTTCACATGTTTCTCGACAAGAAACTACGGAAACTTTCAAGTCATCCTATTTATAATTTTACGTAAGTTTTGCTTTGAGAATCACCGGTGACTAGAAACGCGGTCTCGAACAATAGCATCAAGCCCAAGCGTCAATAGTAGCGACAAAGTTGACGCTAATCGCTGTCAGCGATTGTCGCTGTAACTTTGAGACTGCGTTGTAGTCAACGTAGAAATCATATTGCTTAGCTTTTAATCGTGGCGGCGGGTATATACCTCCAGCCGCAATCTTGCTACGTCACATGAATAATTGAAGTCCCTAAAGTGCAGGTCACACCGCGAGTTAAGCTACCTTAGCTTATCTTAACCAGCTATGTGAGTTAAGTCAGCTTAGCTCGCTATGTGGCCTGCACTTGACGAGTATTTGATGACCCGCAACCTCCCTTTTTATGCCATTCAGCATTATGCTAAGAGTTCGAATGCTTAACACAGTAAAACATTTACAGGGCTCATTAGTATTGTTAACACTTAGCTAACACATGACCTATTTTTTTCAGTATTATTGGTATATTTCTCGGAGAATATAAACGAGGTAGCCGCGAGGAATTGGGCTCTTTTCTCCAGGCAACAGTACTTCGACAGTAAAGGCCTATTTATATCAGTCGTGTTCTCAATCCCAATATTATTGAACTGTATGATAATGGTGGTGAGTAGATCATTTATTGCTATCAAGATAAGTTAATCAGTTATAGCCAATTTGGTAAAACGTTCGCCTTGCTTTGGAAACAAGCATTTCTCATTTTCAATAATGATTATCACTTGCTATACAGTGAACGTAAACAAACATCATGCGGTAACTTGCATGTTTGTCGAAAGTCGTGTGAAGTTCACCGTACCGCAATAGGCCAGCGTTGTGGACAATGGCATAAATCCTTATACCGTCGGCGAAATGTGGGTGCACTACATTGCACCTCTGTCTACTGCTTCAGGGATTTCAGGCGTGATATAACTTAAGTGTATAGTAGATAAAAATTAAGATACCTATTATTATAAAAATATTAGTCTCCCCGCCGAATACCTACTCAAACGCAAGTCAAAGTTCGCTACACGAAATGCAAAATAGAAGTTATATTAAACTGTTGCCAAGATACTTTACTTAACTTCTGGCAAGTCACTAATTAAATATTTAAATATATTTTTTTTTCAAATGATGTCACTGCATAACACAATTACCATTCAAATAGGCATACTTACAGTCCCTCGATAGTACTAATGTGTGGTTAATAAATACAGTGAACTTATAGGACAGTAAATAAACACGTATAAACATCTAGACAAGTTAGCAAGTAGACAAATGATTTCTATGCATTTGACACTTGCTACTTCACTACATGGCTCCTTCATTACTTGCCTACTGTCCTAGTGTAAACTGGGCATTAGATTACGGTCAAAATAGCAGTTGGTTAAGCGATTTACAACGTCTGACCTTCTACTATGTATAGAAACAAAAACGTTAAACATGAACCCTCGAATTTATAGACGTTTTATAACTATCAAACGTCATAATATAGTACTGCGCAAAGCATAACTCTTATATGACGTTGCATAGAGTTAGAAAACTATAAATTCGTGGGGAAGTTATGCAGTAGCTATTTCACCCGGTTTTAGTTTCAAGGGTGCGGAACTTACAAAGTTATACACGATTCTCCCGTTAAATGCAATGGGTTATATAATCATAAAACTAGCAACTTTAAATACGTTGTTACGTTGCGTACCGTACGTCGCAGTTTTAGTTACATTGTTATAAGTACCGGGAAGCAAATTGCACTACTGCACTTTCAAATGACTCGACCGTTTGATAGTTCTCTGTTTTTGATCCAACTATAAATATTTATGTCTACGAGCTCTACGATGTACAGTCGGGAGTTTATTTTGATTCTAATGATCAATATTCTACCTTAAGAGTGTATAGCTCAAATCGAATTTAGAACAACAAATGAATTTATAAATAAACCATGATTGGGTCCCAGATTAAACAGCTCAAGCCATATGCACAACAGTTTGCGCTTGGCGTAATTTTATGACATGGCGTCTATTCCGTCATTTGAACGACATTGCTTTTGAAAACGGGCATGAAAGTTGTTTATCAGTTTTGATAACAACTCCTAGTTAATGAAATATGCACCGAGCACATGCTCATAAACCCTATTCAAAACTTATTAGCCCATACAAATTCTGTGTGAAACATGCCAAAAAGACTGAAATTTGAATGTCCAAGTTTGAATTATAACAAATGGAAATATAAACTTGCCATTCTGTAATGTGCGAATTATATGTATTTGATCAAGATTAAGGATTTTCTTGCACCACTTTACGTTGATGCAGACAGTGATAATAGAAAAATGAGAATCTTTAGTAATGTATGCCTTAAACACTTGTTTGCAGGGTTCGTGGTTATATCAATCCACGCAAATCATGACAAATTTGAAGAAAGCACAGCTGAGGCAGCGCCTCAAAGAGCTCAACATGAACAGGGAACAACAGCATCCGAAGACGGAGTAGACGGAGTCAATGAACATTGTAGGTACGAAGAGAATCGATATTTTTGCTAGCATTGTGACGGAACGATGAATCTAATGTTAGATATGACGCAGTGATTTATTTTTAATGCTAACGATTGTGATTCAGAGGTGTTGCAATGGGCGACGATGGGAACGGAATTATCTGGATAAATGATTCCTGACGGGATATAGAGAAAGAGTTCAAGCACGCAAAATATTTTTTTCCTGTCTGAAGTTAGCCGCCAAATATTTTACAGCGCTGTGACATTTTAAAACATCATTTGCGCATTGTCTTGTACAAATTTCACAGATACAACCCATCTTACGGGTAACGTAAGGGTCTAAAAAGGTTTTTATATTCTGTGAACTGTTAATTTATAATCATTTGTGTTGGAAGAGTCCGTCCAGAAATACAGTTGCTATAAATGAATCCCATTGTATTAGAATTGTAACTATGTCTGAATGTAAACTAACCGACCGCGATCGATAATGTAAATATTTCTATTTATAAGTTCAAAATCTTTGCGGTACGGGTTCCTCGAGTGATTTTCGTGTACTTATCAATGTGATTATTAATTCGTTATTAGAATAGACATTTCGTATAATGTTTTAAAAATCAAAATACTGGTTATTAAAATCATACCCAGGTAACTGGTTTCACAAAAAGTTGACAAAATTTTTTTCTTACCATTTATTCTTATGGTGTATTTACGTAAACATCTGCAGAAGAGAATCGTGATTAAAAATGAAAGCACACTTCTTAAGAAACAAAACAAGATTCTTAACGTGTTTGTCATGATTGCGGGCGGACGCTGTTCACTGTGATTTGGAATGTCGCAATCACTGTCGTAAATTCTGACATCATCCCAAAATTACAAACAGATAACAAATAAAAAATTTTGTCTGATAAACTAACTTACCTAAAATATTTTTATTGTCAAATGATGCAAAACGATTTCTACATTCTATACTTGCTAGGTATACATATAGGCTTCCTCAAACTGCCTTTTGAATAAATTCTTGCCCATTTAGGTATGTATACCTATATTAGCGATATTAAGTTATGTAATGTACACACATCTGTCTGCGTTTTTAGCAGACATCATCAAATAAATAACATCTTAACAATCCAATCTTAAACCTAATAATTTAGTTTTTTAAAGTATTTGACACACCCCAGAAAAATGCATTTTCTATCTGTTTATATTAATCTGGCAGATAGCCAGACGAAGTGACGATCGCTCGAGTGTTGCGCATCATAATACATTTTTATTATCGTGATTGTGGCTTGCACTCACTCCAAATTATTGTTACTACTTTTATTTTAATTCTACCTGTAAGTATGCACTTAAAAATAACTGCACATGTTTTTGATATATGTGCAGTGCCTACACAGTCGACGAGTAATCAAATAGCATGTAGGAGAAAACTGTCCGAAGGGACGATAACAATGCCATTGCCACTCAATTATATGCCCATTGTGTTTGTAGACTTGGGCCCAGGTTTAAAACAATTACATTGTATCAAGTTTTTTCTTGATGAGCGAGTGTATTATTCAATATTCATCTATAATTTGATGTCAGAAATAATGTTTTATTCAACTATAAGTGTCGAAAAATTTGGCTTCAATATAATGTTGCCATTAAATTATTTGATTAACAAATTGTCATTCTTGTCACGATATGTAGAAGTAGAATTAGCACATCATACACTTCACTTTTGTAGATTGATAAATCTTTATAATTATGCTGGAGTTGTTTTGCCTACTTGCCTACTAAACGAAAATTGGCATCCTTATTATTCATTAATATTTATTCGTGATGTGTTTTGCATTCATTAAAAACAAAAAAATATAGTATACATTGAATGTGACAATTATCCTACACCTTTATTACGTTTACCTATTATTGTTTCTTTCTTTACGAAATGAAACGCGATAAAATAAAATGAATATGAATATGGCCTTACCCACAACTTAGTGTGTATTATGCCAGTGTCAAGTAATGAATATTTATAAATAATGGATGTGACTTGAAGATATGAAAATGGTTTGTCTATTATTGTTTCGTCATCTTATATTTTCGCCGATGTCAAATCGGTCACCGATATGTTCTGACGTTCGCCTAATATGAATAAAGGAGTAAAAACACAGAGTAAAAACTACACTCCCGCTTGTATATATAGCAGGTAGAAGATAATCTTGAAAAATACAACTACCTACATTGTCTGGCATTTAATAATAAATAGTGTTTATGTCGCCAAGACTGTCTTCATATGCATTTTACAGTTTGAACATTATTTGAAAATGAATGGTCTGAGAAAGTTTTTACGCACCTCTGATGACGCAAGTGCCATAGACAAAAATTCAATATGATGTAAATAATACGCATTTGTGATATGATAATACTATAATAATACGGTGCAATAATAATTAAGTTCGCTAGATTCTGCTAGAACTTTGTTTTTTTATATATATTTATTATGTATTCGTGATTTGATATCCATCGAATGTGACACTTCTATGGCGGAGTACCTTTAATTAATTATTTTTATTTTTAGGATAAATCTAAAATTACAACCAGAAAAATAAATAAATATACTCGTCAATTATATTGGTATTTTTAATAGGCCAATGGCAGGCTGTAAAGCTAGTAGCCCATGGTGTTGTATTACTTATTTTTCTGGTCGGACTTCCCAATTTTGGCACATTTCATTATGTTTAGAATACTAAGATAAAAAAATTAATAGAATAGCATCAATCAGAATCCTCATAATACCTACGTATTATGAGGATTCTCATACCTAATTGTACGTAGTTTAATTCGATGTTCAAAATTGTACTAGTAATTACCGTCACATTAGAAATATTAAATGTCATTGGGCCCGAATTCGCGCGAAAGCTTTTCCATTTCCGTCTCAGTTGATAATGTGCAATAAAAATTCGAGACGCTTTAGTTTGCACGATGTAGGATTTTCAACCTTGTGGGTGACAGGAAATGAGCTCTTTCAATTAAACGCACGTTAAAAAAAAAGTTGGAACGATGCCCGATAGATGACATCGAACACTTTGCCTAATGTTACGTCCATTAGTGAATATTGTAATAAATAATAAGGCTAACAAAAATGTTGTAAAATATTTTTAAGTCTAAAAAGAGGAGTGTTATAAGATTGAATCTTTGTAAGAGTCCAATTGCTGAGTTGTAAATATATCATCAAAAGAAAATTATCAGATATTTTATACATACATGAGGTCGGTATGACTTAAAAAAAATACACAATTTCTGGTACTTATTATTAAGTTTTTGGGAATGTATCTTCGCAACCCACCGATGCTCCTCTTAAATAATTTTACAAGATTTTTATTAAACCTTATATTTTAATATAAGTGTGGTGACCGTACTGCCGACGTGTACCGTTACGAAGACTGAGTTGTGTATAGTGTGAATTGAGTCATTTTATGGTCTAAGTTTTACCCTCAGACGTTCTAGCAGCCATTGTTTCGGTCCCTACCATGAGTCGTTTTGAAAAAATATATTAAAATATTCACATGTCAGGCCCTTAACTTGGCACTCTATACAATCTTCGCGTTATAAGTTTATTATTACTAATAACCGCTATATACATAAGATGGCGCCACTTGTGATTGGACAGATCCAACGATCAGCACGTCAAGTGCGAGCTAACCGTATATTTTATAGTCTACTGTATTTAGACATTTTGTATGGAGAATTGAAAAACGCATGTAGTGGACGGTATTTAAAACTCTCCATACAAAATGGCAAAATACGGTAGACTATTAAGTATACGGTTGGCTTACGAATAATCTCGCACTTGACGTACTGGCCATTCTGAACGAAGTATATACTATATTCTGGGTAAATGTGCAGTTTTACATACCAAAACTGGTATTGATATTGTTTTGTAAATTTTATGTTCGCTCAACTTTAAATCCGATAATAAGTAACTCATGGTATTACAAATAACTCATGGTTGGGAAAAAAGTTTTAGTGTCATCTACCCTAAAAAGTAATTAATGGATCTATGCTTGACATTGTTTTAAATATTAACCCTTTAATCTAAGGTATATTTAATTTTGTTTTATGCTTAAATAAAGGAATTGATTGAAATGTTAACAGTTTACTTTTCGTATTTTAATACCTGTATACATATCGTATTGTTTTAGTATTACTGTGTGTTAGGTTATCAGGATCTAGATCCAGTAGTGATCGGAAGAAAATAAAAAAAAAATAAGCAGGTACTTACTTAAATATAATTTAACTATAATCTCGAGCAATATATTAATTAACGCTATACAGAGGATTTTTAAGCCAAACTTAGGTAATTCTATTTCTGGATTAGTCCCGTTGGTTCCACTAATTTATATATTTTTTTTACTATTTTGTCGTATAAAAGAATCGCGGTTGCTCTTAGTGACGGATAATAAAGGAAAATATACTGTTGTGTCAAAATAGTGATGCTCAATGGTATGATCCTCATTTCTAAAATCGAATTAGGATTTCAAACAAGCTTGTTATGTGTAGTGGACGAGAAATAATGCTTTCTTTCAAGTAATATCAGACTTGACAACGCGAGTAAAAACATAAAACTTGGGAGTGACTGTGAGCACTGCGTATTTGAACGGTATATCTACTATCGTAGGAATCAATGTCCATTGGACAATCCGTTAGCATCTATCTTCTCCTTGACCTCCTTAAGCATGAGCTTCACCAGGTTGTCCAGATCCACCTCGGGCTTCCAGTTCCAGTCGCGGCGCGCTTCGCTGTCATCGAAAACTTGAGGCCAGGAGTCCGCTGGGAGAACGCAATTTATATTGTTTTAATACATATAAGTAGATACTTAGGTATATTTATTACTTAGTCCATATTTATTGTTGTAAAATTACACGGTGCACGGTGCTGTATGTACGGTGTTCCGTGCAGAATACTGGTAAGGGCTACGCTGGAGGGTCTACTTACTACATTATTTTTTTTAATATTTG
This sequence comes from Pheosia gnoma, assembly GCA_905404115.1. NCBI lineage: Eukaryota > Metazoa > Arthropoda > Insecta > Lepidoptera > Notodontidae > Pheosia > Pheosia gnoma. Next base: position 3,350,989 of record FR989894.1, on the reverse strand, counting down.
CTTCGTCCACGCAATTTCGAAGAAAAAATAATTACAACCGAATTGAGAACCACCTCCTTTTTGAAGTCGGTTAAAAAGTAGCCATGTGTAAAGCTTTGCTCTACAATTCCAGAGATTATAAATCCGTGCAGCTATTTTGGCATTAATCTCACAACTTAATGGACAAAAAACATTACCCTCCTTGGGGCGCAGTTGGGTCAAAAACTCTACTCACAGCACCTAATTATTTTTTTTATTCCAAAATTGTCGCGGGAGGTAGAGCACTGTCTAATGCGACTATTGTAATCACGAGGAAGACCTTTGTAGGTATACTTCTACTCTACGTACTCTATCGATGTAATTCTTCGATGTTTTAATACTCACCGATTTCCTGTCTACTGTCAGGCGCGTACGTAATTTTCAAGTCCTGTACGTATTTGCTCATGGCCTCCGCTAACTCTTCGGGGGTGAAGCTCATTGACGTGACGTTGTACGCTCGTCTATTGAGCGACTCACTGGGCACTTCGAGGTATTCGGACAGGGCTCGGAGGGCATCCCTCACGTGCATCATAGGGAGCCTCGTGTCCGGCTTCAGGTAGCACTGGTACTGGCCTTTGCGAAGGACGTCGTGGAAGATGGCGATGGCATAATCTGGAACCCCGTTTGGTCTCACATTAATTTAATTTAGGTAGGGAAGCGTTCAAGTATTACGTATCTCTATTTTTGGAGATATTTGAGCCCCCCTGCCCCCCAAGTAACGCGCCGTAACGTTTTTCTTTACCCCCCCCCCCCCCCCCCTAGTAAAACGTAAAATCTCTACGCGATTGTTCTGAAGGGTTTAAAATAATGTTACGTAACGCGTAGTTCAAACCCGCCGCCCGCCTCTGTAACGCATCGTAACGTTTCAGAAGACCCCCCCGCCCCCCAAATTCTTTACGTAATACTTGAACGCTCTCTAGGTAGGTAGGTATATGTGTGGTGTTGGAACACATACGAGGGCTCCCGGTGACTGACCGCCTCAAAGTAAGAAGTGCGACTACCTAAGTTCAAAAACCGAAAACGAGTTTCCGTATTCCATTGCGACTAAACTGGTCGAATTTTGAGTTTTTTTGTTATGACTACCTACCCAAATTGCATTAAAGGGTAAACTTGAGGTCGCTCTGATAAGTTGTATAAATATATGTACCCATAAAGGGCATTGAACTCTATCCACGCTAAGACTATCTTTCTAATTTGATTACCTACTTATGTTAGCCTACAATAGTGTCCACTGCTAGGCAGAGATTGACAGAAGCCTCCCTTGCTTCCTTTGTTATTGATTTTGCTCGAATTGAACTGAACTCAATCAGTAGCAGCCAAAGTCCACCCATCTCCTCAATGAAAATTTACTGCATTACTTATATACTTAGCAATATTTTGTTATATGTGTATTTAGTATCCTACTTGGTCTCGTTGATCCTACCTTACCTATATGTAAGTTAGTAGGAAAGTACGGTCGCGAACATCAAAAGTAACGTTCGTCAAAATACTAGCTTGTTTGCTGTACGATATATATTCAAGCTCGCGACTGTACCTACCTACCCAATAAATGGTTAAGGTAATAAATTTTAAACGCAATACCAACAAATATTAATATCTAACTGTTATCTAAACAATAAATATTCTTGATCAAAGCAAACGTGTTGTTCTTCTCAAAAATATAACATGCAATTGAAACATTTATGTTTTATGAACTGTGAACGTTTCATAAATCATATAAAAACACCAATGTAATTCTAATAATACTGCAGATGCAGCAACGAGGTGCTGCAGTATGCGCAAATAGCTATGGTAGGTACCTACTTTACCTCCTTTTTGTTTTCGCTGGGAAATGCATTTACGCATACCGCCCGAGCCCGGGGGAGCCCGGACGGTTATGTGGGGCTCCTGGAAGAAGTCCAGACTACCCACTAAAACCCAGCGCCGCCCTCTGTGCCTTTTGTGGGGCGCCACGGGATCGCTCTACGAGCACACTACCGTGACTAGCTACTTTACCTCCTGGTGCATGGAAACTGACTTGGATTTAGGTAGATATGACTTCAAAATGTAGATATACAATTAGGTAGGCAATTTTGCCTTCCTTACCCTGTTTTAGCTGTGTCGTAGTACTCATAGTAAACGTATATCAACACAACTAGGAATTTACATACTTTACATATCAAGCATACAAGCATATCAAATTACTTTTCTATTGAAATCGCGCTCAATGATATCGTAAATTATACAAAACATCTATAAATTTGGTAACTACCTAGGTGAAATTTTCAAGTTGGTATGCATGGATGGCCAAATCCGAAACTAGGGAATATCGAAAATGCTTAAAGGACTCTCGGGAGCGATTGTGATGGAAACTCTCTAGTTTTCACCAAAATCGGTGGGTCTGCATCATTAGTAATAAACATGGTGTTAAAAAAAAGAAAGAGTTACAAAAAAATTAAAAAGACAAGCCCGCGCAGTTTCTCTCCGGTTCTTCTCAGTTGTGTAGTTAAGGAAAAAAAATATTAAAGACAATTTGTAAGTGCCCTCGTATACCAAATTAATGATTTGACTTGACTTAGAATTTTGATAAAAAACTAACAAATTATTGTACCATTCATGTCGCTAATAAGGATCAGTAAAAACAGTAAAGGGTAACGTAGCAAACAGACTACAAAAGTCAAATTCCTTACCTGTAGTACCACCGCCGGGCGGGTCACTCGATATAACACCAGGGAACCTCAGGCAGCGAAAGTCCAAACCGAACTTATAATAATAGTATTCACCTAACAACTCCGCGTGCACTTTAGACACACCGTAAATAGTCCTCGGTCTTTGTACAGTCACATTAGGGGTGGGGTTCCGCGGGGAGTCGGGGCCGAACGCCCCAATAGTGCTGGGCACGAAAATCCTTAACCGGTACTGCTTCGCCAGTTCCATGACGTTATGCATCCCTTCGATGTTCACGCGGACAGCTAAAGGAACATTTTGCTCTCCGATCGCGCTCAGCAGCGCTGAAAAATGAATCAGCCAATCCACTTTGTGGTTCACGACTATCTTCTGCAGTCCCTTGAAATCTAGAATGTCAGCGAAAATATATGGCCCGTCGTTTAATATCTCCTCCGTAGGCTTTATAATATCGGATAGGATGACGCTGTCTCTGCTGTATTTCCCTCGGAGGTACTTCGCGCATTCGACGCCGAGTTGACCCAGACCTCCTGCAATGATAAATCAGAATAAGTTTTTTTTTTATTACAGTAGATGTATTTATGAATCGTCCAAAGTGACACAAAATATGCTACGATTTTACCGCCCATTCGGAATGCCGTTCCTATGGCGAAGAGGCAAGTAAATAAACTCCATGGTTCCTATCACTTTTTATAAGGATGTTATACATGTATTATGTAATAGTCCCGTTGACAGAATTTTGGTCATGGCGGCCGATCTCAACGGGACTAGCCAACTACATGGAGGTGTAAGATTGGGCGCGCAAGCAAGCACAGGTTGTACCTACTCTGTGTCTCCTCTTTCTCATAGTCCGATGTGATGGCAATCCCACCTAACCGGAGAGAAGCATGAGCAAGTGACAAGTATGGTTGAAAATGAAATTCACTCATGAAATCTATAAATACTAGATGCGCGAGCCGGGGTTTGAACCTGCGACACTCGTGTCCAAGGCGAGCGTACAGCAGGAGTACCTATTATGTAACACGGTAGCCTTAATAATTGTAAGTTGAGTATTTTTACCTGAGGTTATTAATAGAAAAACTATGGTAAGGTTGAGTTACTGATAAGAAAATGAATAGGTGCGGTCGGATTGCGTTCGCGATTGGCGACAGTCACGATCTAATTCAATAGTGCGCGGCTATGTTCATGTTTCCATTATAACTTGACACGTTACCCAAGACAATATCTCCATTGTACTTTCCTAACTAATGATATTAATATGTCCCGTGGTATATTTGCAGGGAATATTTCATACACCTATACATTTATTGGGTAAGTTAAATAACTATTAACAATTAACTATACATAAAAAAAAATTATTTAGTATGCACGCACTAGTTACCTACGTCTAAGGTTAAGTTGTCACGATAATATAAGTAGGTATTAATATTATCCTTTTCATTATGCTCTGCGAGCCTGCGGAAAATCTGATCAGGGTCAGAAATTTACATCATCTAGGTACAGGTACTAAGTTAGTAGCTATACGTAAGATAAATGAACCAACCGTTTTGTTTACAATAATAGAATAACATACCTAAGTTGTAGGTATAAACCAACTCATGGTAAATAGCACGTAGTTTAGTTCTCACAGGTAAACATGTTATTATGAATCTCCAAACTATTACGCGTTTAGAGATTACGCAGCGTAAAACACACAAACGCTGTATATTATTTAGATTCCGTTGCATACCTTGAATATTTTATGTCAATAGAAGTAGGTGTGTAGTGATGCATAGTCAGCTGTAGCGTACCTGATTTGTATAAATATATTTTCTAGCCACCGATGTAATGTAATATGAGGGTTTGGTAGCTGATGCTGATTGATTGATAATCTTTGGATAAGATGTCTATTCGTTGTATTATTTAGGAAATTTTATTTATTTATTTACAATTACCCATGTTTAATTCATGATACTATATGTCTTCTTGTATTACATATTACTGTTAACATACTTGTAACAAGACTGTTTGTTATCTCAATAAATAAATAAATAAAAAAAAAGGTTTTTACTCTTTTCAAGTATCCGCATCTATGGTTTTAAATTTTTGAGTTATATTTAAAAGAACGCGCATAAGCATAGCCCAGACGAGAGACGCATAGTGATAAAGTAAAGGGGATGCGATTGCGCAAGAGTTGGTATACCTAAAACCTCCTTAGGATTGAAAAAAAAACTAAGTCATCTGTTATCATTTAGTTGTCTCAGTCCATAAAGCGGGTGCATGTATGTCATGGATAGATAGCAATCAAATTCAAATTAGTAGACCCCATATAGTTGAACTCGGGACGTCAGCACCGGAAGCTGATTATCTATACATCTATACATATAAATAAAATTGGAGTGTCTGTTTGTAATATTAAAATAACCGCTTTTTACTAAGTGCATTTGGATGTATACACGTTACCTATACCGAAACAACATTTTTTACTGTCTGTCTGTCTGTCTGTCCGTCTGTCTGTCTGTCTGTCTGTCTGTTTGTTCCGGCTAATCTCTGAAATGGCTGGACCGATTTTGACGGGACTTTCACTGGCAGATAGCTGATAGAACAAGGAGTAACTTAGGCTACTTTTATTTTAGAAAAAATAATAGAATCTCACGAAAAAAATTAAAACCAATGTTGCAGCGCAGCGCCTGATTAAGTTTGATAGCAACAACCTGCAATGCGTCCCGCGGGCTCAGAATGGGCGAGCAGGCTGTTGTTAACGGTTGTCTTTGTTAAATACCACGCGGACGAAGTCGCGGGCAACAGCTAGTAGTCCATAAAATTGAACTCGTAGCGCGAGCAATTTGGCTATCAATTCTTAGAATAGCAACGTGTACTGAGAGAACATCACGAAAGACAAGCATGTTGCACGCAGTATCTATAGCTAGCTAGGATTTAAAATTCCAAAGGTACTATTATTGGCATAAAATGCCCCTCTTCTTCTAAACACGACTAGACCATATGGCCACAAAACAATTGCGTAATGACCGGCATTTCAGAAAATGACCATTAAAAGAAAACACTTACCGGTAATTAATATTTTTGGCGGTTTTTTGGCTATGTTATTGACGGTGTAATTTCTAATATTCAGGTTGATAGCTGTGCGGAGTACGCGCTGGAGTAACATAGTTCGGAGGTGTGACCAACACACCGCGACACGATGAAGCACTGTGTGATCAACGGTAACTTTGATTGTACTGTAAGCGGGTCTCGCTCGCGTGATAGAAAGAAACTGGTTGTAAACCAATCAATGTTAAGGGTACATCACACACAACGCGGTACTGATACGTATTTTACCACGGATTTTTTTTATTGTCCACACATTGATCTTGCCCCAAACCCCAAAATCTAATACAGATTTTAAACGTCAATGACTCGGGTACAAACGTTCGTGCTGATCGCACAATGGTCACCCGTGGATTCGAACTCGGGAACCACGGGTGGCACACAAATCAGCCTGACTCAGTTACTCAACTTAAAAAGTAAAGACAACCGAACAGATGTTGGGTTTAATTTACCTAATTCTTATGTTTATTGCAAAGGAAGGAGGATAGAAAAAAAATGGTTTTCAAGAAAAAGTAGTTGGTTATAAGATCATCTATCCGGGCTCATTTAGGTTTACTCAGTAACTATATAAGAAGGTACTGTTCCCAATAGATTTTTAAAACAGTAGTAGTTCTGTCGTATTGTTTTTCCTTTGCCAATATGTGTATTAATTCGTGCCAATGTGACGACCTCTTTACGCTCGTGCATTCATCCAATCGCGTTCGATTGCATACAAACAATATGAGCCTTATATCAAAGGCATAAGAAAATCAACGTAACATCTGAAAGTGCTTTGAGGTGGGTGTGTCGCCTCGTGCTAGCATCCGTCACACAGTACTTTGACATTGAAACTATTTAACTAGGTACCTTACATAGGCTACATAGGTATTATTTTTTGTCGAAACAGATCTTGTGAGCTGGTTAACACTTATTTAGTGACGACGTGTGAAATTATATAACATCATGCCTGTAATACCCGAAGGGGTCAACAGATATCTTGCAAGAGTATTAATATACACGTTTCACTAACATTTGTGCTTAGGTAACTACTAATTATAGAATTGATGGAACTACGCGATACTTGGCGGAAATCCATTGTTAAACAAATCGTTTGCGGAGAATTGCATATTAATTAAGATCTCGACACTCATTACAGACAGACTCTCGACTGACATCTTAGAGATGTTCGGTTTTGTTGGCTTATATAATTATTGATCAACTTGTTTGGTATATAATTGGAAAAGTGGACGAGCCGAAGGTCAGCGGTAGGTACCTCTTCCCCCTTTTGTGTACTAATTATAGGAAACCATACCGATAGGTGTTTTGTTAGTCCATTACGGCAGCAAGCAGCTAACCCCATCTTCAGGCAAACTGGACTTTAACTACTAAAGAAAAACTTCTTCAGAAAAATGCAGTCTATCTATATGCGTGTAAAAATTCAGTGCAAATGGTTTACAATTTCTATGAATTTGGGGGTTAGTCTCAGAAGTAGTAATTATATATTAGAAGTCGATCGTAGTCGGATCCAATTACTGCCCTCATTTTATATGTTTTTATTTGCCCGGCTTCAGTTCTCAAGGCCAGCAGGATGTAAGCAGGTTTTTTGCAAATTAAAATAATACGCAAACCACTCCGTTTTTTTTTCTATTGTATAATTTAATCTGTGTGTGGCTGCTAGCAACCGCTACGAAAATAGTAAGAGCCAGGCATTTTATACATAATATTATATACTACTACTAATTTCAGAGCGTACTTAAAATAATGATATAATTTAATCATTGAACTGCATTAGTAGTGAAGATAATTATTAGTCTATCATGATACTGACTGGAACAAAATAATTATACCAATCAAAACGTATGTGTATTTAGCTCATATAGCTAGCACAAGTACTTTAGCTCGAACTGTTTCACCTCTATAAAAAGTTACTGGAATATAGTTTAATATCTATACTGTGAACAACACGAAATTCATTCGCAATAGAGCAATTAAAGCGACACATTGCAATTTTATTGTCCAAGCGCACACCCTATACATAGTTACCGCATCTTGCGATTTAATCGAGATAAGTCGCCTGTGCATTCCTTATTTTGCAACTTACTATCAAAGAGTAAGAGATATAGAATGGACTATCTATTTCATATCGGCCTTCCTTCTTCCATAGCCTGTGCACTAACGATGAAAATAATAAAATAAATGTAAAAAATCTAAGCTAGAATTAATACGAATAGGTACCTACATAACAGAAAACGTGAGATGACGTGATAGGTTGGTTTTTCTGTTTCAATCACCGTTTGGAAAGGTCTTCTTTAGAGCCCAGGCCATTAAGTTCACTGCAACGAGTGGTTGCGGGTTCGATTCCCGTCAGGGCAAATTTTGGAAATTATCTTTTCGTAATCAGGATGCTATTCATATAGTTGCAATATAACTGAGATTTTACCTAATACACAGTCAGATATTATAGGAAACAGAAAAAAAATATATCAAAAAACACATACATAAACATCCTGCCCTAGTCTAGGTGTTACTGGGATCATTGCCCGTCCATTTGACCGTATCTACCAATAATACAAATTAGCTTAGTTAGAGACAGTTGGTGTACACCAGGGTAACTTTTCCAAACCAATTTCAAGGATATCAGGTTTGATTTTACTATAGAATCAAAATGAAGGGTCCATCATGGTTCTTGCCTACTGACACGTCTACAGAATTTCAACAGGTAAGTAGTTACGGACTACGGCACGCGCTACAATGGTGAAAGATAAGTGACTTGGTGCGCAACGAGCTGTGAACCGAAAGTCTCGTGTTTACACGCCAAGAACTCTTTGCACCCCAGTCCGTGTTTGGATACCATAAACCACGCGCGTTTTGTTTTGTTTTGGTGAACGGTTACGCAATCGTTAAGTTTTTTCCTCACAGGGATATTGTCGTTTCGTTTGATTGAGTTATCATCATTGACGGTAAACGGACATTTCGTTTTTTCTACTGTTATTCAGATAACTACTTATTTATAGGTATTTTATATTATAGAGAGATTTGGTGGCTTACTTAGTGGATTATCTACTGGTTTCCAGCCAAGCTGGTTCGGCCAATACGGTCTTGTCTAATTTACGTACCTACCTATATTATTATAAGTGATCTAGGATGTTGACTATCGAATCAAAACTTACCAACAGGTCAATCAAATTATGTGACTTTTAGCCTGACCCTGAGTTACCTAATTAATAATATTGGTGTTTCCGAATTACCTGGAAACAACAAATATGTTTTTGACTTCAATCTGGGTGTTTTCAAGTCGAGAGTGAACAGGTACCTTCTAGGCAAGTATGCTCCATCGTAGATCTCATCGTCACTTACAAATATTTGCCTACAATGTAAAAAAAAAAATGTTTACTTAAATTATTCACAAAAGTATTTCCGTAATGTAGGTGCACCTACCTATGGTTAGTTGTCACCATTGCGTGAGATTTGAGAATGATATTATCGTTTGATGTAATTAGTTATGTTTAGTGATCATTATATACCTAGGTAGGTGGCAGATGCTATTATTAATAATTATTTATTTTTATTAAGTCTTAAGAGAATCAAGACTTGAATAAAATATAGGTCTTAGTTTGAATTTAGGTTCTCTACATTCAAGCTCTCTTCTAGAGACAGTCAACTCGTACGTTGGGATTTTTTTATATGAACTTATTTTGAAATCTGACGAGTTTGTGATGAATAGTCGTAAATATAGTGAGGTACTTCATCGTCATGGAGGGCACTAGGTTAGTGTGTTACAACGAATGCATTATTTTATGCGTAGATAATTTTACTGTCAGTATGGTCTCTACCGCACTGGTTTCGTACTAGTTACTCGTTATTTCTTTTGCGATTGTGTAATCGTAATACGGAGTCAAAGCTAGCTAGCTATACCTACTTTTGTGATAAAGCAAATTGCCGTGATCCAATTAGTTAGAATCTAATTGGAGTCTAACTTTGTACCCTCTCTCGGAATTGTCTATTTAAATTTAACCGGCAAAATAGTAAACCACTAAAAACTAAATTTTCTTAAGAACAAAAATAACTCTTAAGAACAGTCATCTAATATATCTGGTGGCCTAATGTGCTGCATTGTGGGATGAGAGTGAGCGACAGTTAGAGATAAATGCGATAACTGTACTGTCACAACTACTAGTCCCGTTCGCTGCTTGCTCTATATCATATGAGCGAGACAATGCCTATAATCAACGTTATAAGCTATAGTGCCTACCTGAACAAAATAATAATGTACTGGATGACTATGTGTAAGAGGAGCACATCGGTAGTGCAGTTTCTGTAATTGCCCTGGTAGGCACTAGGTAGGTAGGTTCACCTACACTTGCTTTACTGATTATGACATGATGTCTCTCTGACTTTATCAGCCACTGTACGGTATTGGTTATAATGTAAATTATTAACATTTAAGATAGCTGAGTAGAAGTTGCTTGAATAACATGTTATAGCTATAATGATCAGTAAACAATGACTGTTACTATAGGAGCTGTAGGTGTTTAGAGATAAATAATACATCTTCCTCGTCAGCCATTGGGTTCTGACCTACATCAACGGCACCTCAGACCTTATAGGTATAATGGGTTGTGTAACCTTTAAAACAATGATGTAGACACTGCACCATGGATTGCTATTAACAACAATAGCCGAAGTGAAAGTGCAACTCAACCATCGGACCACAAGGCCATTGTATCCCATTTTCATTGTTTTCATTAGTACCGGTCTTTGGCCGGTCGGATTACGATTCGTTTGCCTCCTATAAATAAAGAATCGGAATATTAAGTAATCAAGGACGGGTTTATGGTAGTTTGAATTTAACTGCTATTAAACCACTGACTCCCAAATTTATAAAATAGATCATTCAAAAGTAAGGCACTGTCAACAAATAGGTACGTCTATATGCAAATGCACGCATAGATACAAGATTTAATTGCGCCTATATTTTGATAAAAAAAACTGTTGAAGTCAGCTAATTCTACGAGTAGGTATGTGCTGGTAGAACAGACTCTCTATCAAGTACTTGAGTGTGACATGTATGTAATCTTATTATTTACTATCTAAGTATATGATGATGGATTACAGATGCAGAGTTCAATCAAAGGTGGACAATGCTACAATGATTAAAGTGCTAGAGGAATGGAACCAAAGAAAAGAGACAAAGTCGCATGGCTCCTTCTCTTATTAATTTCTTCGGCGACTGCGCAGACTGCAGTATGCCCCCCACCCGAGACTATACCCCCATGCATATGCACAAACCGACACGAAGATGTTCAGATCTGGTGAGTTAGATAAATGCACAAGATTTATATCATCGTAAAATAACTTACAAAATACTTTCTTTATTTTACAGGTGTACCCACAGTGATCTACCCCAGGTGTTGAAGGGCCTTCAGAAAGTTGGAGAGCTTGTTAAGAAGCCTATAGATGAACTTATCATTGAAAACAATTATCTCCCCTCCTTACCTGGCAAGATATTTCAGCATGTAAAAATACTCAGACTAATGCTTCGGCATAATGGCTTGGAACGGTTATCAGCTGCCTGGCTAGAGACTCAAGAAATGAATTTAGTAGAAATATTTATTGTTGAAAATGATTTGAGAAACCTACCCGGCGAAAGTTTAATGAAGCTTGTAAATCTTCAAGCAATAACAATACAATCGCATAATTTAATGAGGTTACCAACGTTTTCTAACATGCCAAAATTACGGTACATAAATATACAGTCAGGAAGTTTAAACGATGTAAATGAAAATACATTTGAAAATTTATCTAGTTTGGAAAAACTATTCATTCAGGGCAGTCCTAACCTTCACACATTGAAAGAAAATTCATTTTACAATCTACCAAAACTAAGAAAACTGGACATAACACAGTGCGGAATTAATCTCATCCATATGAGAGCATTGTCTTTACTACCTGCGCTGAGTGAGTTATCTCTAAGCCACAATAGAATATCGGATGCAACTATGGTCGGGAGAGCTACTAGAGATTTACCAGTTCTATCGTATCTAAATTTAAATCATAATTTTATTGATAAATTAAATGAAGGTGCATTTGTTGATCAGCCGATGCTAGAACATCTTTTACTATCAAATAATGACATAAATATCATACACCATGGCGCATTTCATAGAGTCCCTAAGCTTAGAATAGTAGATTTAAACTACAATAAAATAAATCAGATACACCCAGAGTCATTTTTACAGCAGTCTGGAAGTGGAGTGGAAGAACTCTATCTCATTGGCAATAAAATAATGTACATATCTGAATTTAGAGCTTTGCTTGACGCCTTGCCACGGTTGAAGTTTCTGGACATGAGCGATAATTTACTTCAAGAAGTACCAAGAGGAGCCTTGAGAGGGCATCCCAGTATCGAACGATTACATTTAAACAAGAACAGTATTAAATATATACAAGCAGATGCGTTCGTGGCGATGCCTGCATTGAGAGAATTAAATTTATGTAATAATTCACTGACTGATATAAGCGAAGGTCCATATTGGAACTTGCCTGCCCTTAAAGGATTGGACCTATCTTACAATTACTTTACACGACTGCAACCAAAGATATTGTACAATCTTCCAGCTTTGAGGCGAATCAATTTCAGCAACAATCGATTAAATGTTATAGATCCCATAACTTTTATGGAATTGCCGCTATTAGAGTTTGTAAACATATCAGGAAATGCATTAGTTTCTATACATCCAGCTACATTCAGAAACTTACCAAATCTCTACGAAATTGATGCCAGTTCTAATAAATTAATAGAGTTTGTACCCGGATTACCGATAGGCTTAGAACAATTATACTTACAACAAAATCAAATAACAAGTTTACCAATGCCCCCTTCACCAGACTTGGATTTGACCTCACTGAGAACCTTAGATATCTCAAGTAATGGGATACAGAAAATACCATACGGTAGCCTTAAGACTTTGCACAATTTGCGACGATTTTATATGAATCGAAATGGATTAAGACAAATAGAAGTAACTACATTTGCTGATATGGAGCGGTTAGAGATTTTAGATTTAAGCAATAATCAAATTCTTGACATCCAACCAAACAGTTTCCGCAAACTCATTCATCTGAAGCAGATCAATTTACATGGAAATACCATTGAAAACTTTGATTTTACAACAATACAAGATAACACCGCATTATTAACATTAGATTTTAGTAAAAACAGGTTGAAAAATATAAGTTCCAATAAAGTCAGCAGAGCCTTGGACGTTGAAATGTTAAATATATCATCAAATAATTTGAATGAATTACCAGCGTCTTTAAATAAGATGTCAAAATTGAAAATCCTAGATGCAAGTAACAATGTTATAAAACATTTCGATGGGAACTCGATAAACAATATGCAAAAAATGACAGACTTTAAAATGCCTAATAATCGACTTGTAGAGTTACGTACAGGAAGTTTTAAAGATTTAAGCGACCTCGAAACTATTGATTTAGATACAAATAGTATCGAAGTCATCCATCCAAATGCAATCGAAAATTTACCCAATTTAATATCGCTACATCTAGGAAGAAATCATATAATAGAACTGCCTGATCGTGTGTTTATGAACCTTCCCAAATTAAGAATAATGGAATTACAAGGCAATCGAATACAATATATTTCATCTCAAGCTTTTGAGAATATGCCACTGGTGCAGTACTTGAATTTAAGCAACAATCATATTACTAACATAGACCATTCAGGACTGAGGCAACTAACGTCTTTAGAAGTATTGGATTTAAGCTTCAACAAACTAACGAAATTGACGAGAGCATCATTTCAATATATGGAATGGTTGGTTGATCTCAATCTCGATAACAATATAATTTGCCACATTAGTGGGCAGCCTTTTGACTTTATGCCGAGATTAAAAGTTTTATCACTGAGGCATAATAAGTTAAATACGGTAACAGAAACAACCTTTGCAAAGCTAAGAAATAACATTGCAATTTTAGATGTTGATGGTAAGTCAAAGTTACACAAAACATTAACATTGAAGTGACAGAAGCTAGTATAAAATTTTCAATAAGTTCTCACTTTTACTTTTTGTTTCAGGAAATCCACTGATTTGCAATTGTCATGTAATTTGGCTTAAATCATGGCTGTCTGAATCGGCTTCTATTGGACCAAAATGTGCAGATGGAACATACGTAAAAGGAATGCCATTTGGAAGGAACGATTGCCCGAATGTGCCCATTAATGACGAGGAAGGAAGATATTGTTTGACTCACGACAATGAAGCTTTATTGCCAAATTTAGCAACTTCCCAAGTTATCTCAACACTCGATAAAATAAAAGACTACACGTCACAAATTAAAAACAACTATCAAACGAACAAAATAAATAGGCCTTTGCCAGAAGAATCTGAATATTTCTATGATGAATATGTTGACTATCCGTATAACGAAACATTGTTAAATGGATTAAGTAACGAAATAAATGTAGCCCAAAATAATAATAGTTCTTTGGGAGGAACCAATAATTATTTAGACATTAAAAATACGACTGGCACAAACACAGTGACTCCAACAAAAAAACCTAACAGTGGATTTACGTTTTTCGGCATGCCTCTGCCATCTATAGATATGGGTAAGCTGTTAAACACAGGTCGTAAAGTGGACTGGCCAGAAAATAAAGCTTCCCATAGCCTTAATAAATATCACTTACCAAAACCACCAAAGTTTGAAACAGGTGGATTCGCACCTATTCTACCAACAACTGCCGGTGGTTTTATGCCAATTCCGGACCCAACACTTAATGTATCACATACTGTTGTTAATTCTCAGAGTAATGACGCTTATAGCAACGAAGGCAGTATCAAAGAAATTATTGGTGCATCTAGCGCTAAGCCACCTGCTACTATTGTTCAAAATACCACAACCCATCAAAAAATTAAAAGCGAAATACATGAACTGGAAGCTTATTTAGATGATAACAATACAACGCATGTTGCTTATAATAGAACAAAAAATGTTGAAGAGCAAAAAAGTGATCCTACCAATTTGAGCAGGTACAACTTGATGGAGTCTAACCTAACTATAACGCAAGTTACTGAAAAAGAAGAAATGTTGATAACTACAGACACAAGCCATGATATGTCACTCCAAGCTTGGATGGAAAGCAGTACCTCCTCTTATTCATCATCTTCAGTGATTACCACAAAACCAATAAAGAAACACATTGAACAACAACCGACAGCACTTTCAGCTGTTTTAGTCCCAAATAATGCAGAGTTGATAGCAAGAAACTACAGTAGCAGCAGACCGGCGACTATTACGAAAGTAAATATCCCACCGGTTGAACATATTGAGCACAGGGACAACTATTCACCGATAACAAATAGAGAACCAAAGACGAGACTATTGGAAATTATGAATACCGGGAACACAAAAATAAGACAAGTGGATGGTAAAGAATGGTATTATAAAAATTACAATAATTCTAATCTAGAACCTTATATCGCACCAGGTGTAAACCAACCAACATCAAGGAGTAGTCATCACTGTATGGACTGTACTATTGTAATGTTCTTTATGTACACTGTGATACAAATACGTACATAATTAAAAAGCTTGGGTTTACCTAGGTACCTAAAGTTATAAGAAGATTCTTATGTTACAGTAGGATTTTTACGTAGATGTGTATTGATTATTGTATTGTCATTATTATTTGTCTATGCAAGTATGAATTTAGCTAGGTATCTTACTAAGAAGATAACTAACCCATTACATCAGTAGTTTGAGTACAAGTTTTTTCGTAAGCTAACCGTATAGGGATAACGTAATTTAAAGTCTGCGTATTTGTATACATTGTATGGATCCTATCATCCGCAAAAGGCGCTGTTCGATTTGCCGTACAAAATGGCTAATACGCAGACTATGCAGTACATATTATGCTTACAAAAAAAACTTGCACTTGGAGCTCAGCAGTACTATTCTGAAAAAGTTAATAAAAGTCATATCGGAAGTCAAGTTACGATTTATGGCGGGTGAATTTAAAAATCCTATTCAAAAATGTCAAAATACTCACTCGACCTAATTCTTAACTTCCGTTGGCGCTACTGATTCACAATTTATAAGGATTCACAATATAATTTCGAATGTAGTACAGCTCAAACTCGGAGTTAAAAAAATAGTGCTAAAAAAAGTTTGTAGTGGTACAAAATGTATTATAAAATAAGTAAGAAACAATATAGCCCCTAGATGACTTAGCGATTATAATACCTATTTCCTTAATATCAAATTCATACCCATGATTATGGAAAATATAGAATTGATGAAATAAAATTTAACAAATACGGTTTCTTCTTTTTTTGCAAATAAAGAAAGAACGTCGTCTTTCTTTTCTTACTCCTGCCATTAATTTCTGGCAGTTGGCACGTTGACCTGACGTAATATCCACCTAGCTACTGCCATATACTCTCATATATAAAAAGCTCTATGGCTACTTACTGCTACTGAAACGATAGTTACTAACTAGACTTTTAGTCGATTGTTTTGAAGTATGTTTGTATTTGATTAGGTTATTAATAAGTACATTACTTTTATCATATTTTGTGTCTTTAACGGTTCAGCTACCTCTGGGTTAACATTAGTGCTAATGATAATGCCAATTAAAGCATTAAAAATTACCACGTTAAACAAAGCCTGTCTGTAGTTTTGCTCTTAAAGCTTAATGTTTAACGTCATTAGTAAGGACAAGACGTTAGTAAATTCATGTGTTAATCTGTTGGCCACATCTGCTTCGTGACATAATTAAGGCACTAAGCAATAGCTGTGGCCGTAGCATAACAACGTACTATCTATATATCAACGCCAACCCTATACCCATGGACAAACTTTGATATTTTTTTGTAATGACTGTCAATAATTTTGACATTTGATTTGATTGCTTGTTGCCGCTTGCTTGGTAAAAATCATTCGATTGTAATTTTGAGCGATTCCTGGTAATTTATTTGTTACTCAGTAAAAAAATATTTCATTGTCTGTTGAGGTAGCGGATAATTTGTATAAATAACAATGCCTAGTCAAGAAGTAGTGACCACGAAAGTTGTGGTTCATCCTTTGGTGTTGTTGAGCGTGGTAGATCATTTCAATCGTATGGGAAAGATCGGCAACCAGAAACGGGTCGTCGGTGTTTTGTTGGGGTGCTGGAGAGCAAAAGGAGTCTTGGATGTGTCCAACAGTTTTGCAGGTAATCACACTTTATGGTCTTGTTTGGTCCTCATATTTTCTTTTGATTATGATTTGTATTAGTATATTATGGCGTTATAAAAAGACCAGGTATATGCTGATGACGGCTGTATGTATGTAATGAAATGTGAATAACCTAGCATAACATTCCATCATCTACACAAACTAGCCTAGTTTGACAAGTTGATTGTAAGATGAATCTGCCAGTCACTATGCGCAAATGAACAGATGTTTTTCTATTTTGTTTCTAGTACCATTCGACGAGGATGACAAGGACAAGTCTGTGTGGTTCCTCGACCATGACTACCTAGAGAACATGTATGGTATGTTCAAGAAAGTTAATGCTCGTGAAAAAGTAGTGGGCTGGTACCATACTGGACCAAAGCTTCACCAGAATGATGTCTCCATCAATGAGTTGATCAGACGTTATTGCCCCAACTCAGTCCTTGTCATTATTGATGCTAAGCCCAAAGACCTTGGTCTACCCACCGAGGCCTACAGAGCTGTTGAGGAGGTCCATGATGATGGTACACCAACAACAAGAACTTTTGAACATGTGCCAAGTGAGATTGGGGCTGAAGAGGCAGAGGAAGTGGGCGTTGAACATCTCCTCAGAGACATCAAGGACACTACTGTTGGTAGTCTTTCACAGAGGGTTACCAACCAACTGCTCGGGCTCAAAGGTCTCCACTCCCAGCTCAGTGAAATAAGAGACTATCTTCATCAAGTATGTGATGGTTCATTGCCAATGAATCATCAAATCATCTACCAGCTACAAGACATCTTCAACCTTTTGCCTGATATAGCTAATGACAGTTTTATTGACAATCTGTACATCAAAACAAATGACCAGGCCCTTGTAGTATATCTGGCTGCACTAGTGAGATCAATTATAGCTCTCCACAACCTTATCAATAACAAGATAACAAATAGAGATGCTGAGGAAGGTAAGAAAGAGGACAAAGATAAGAAAGAGAAAAAAGATGAAAAGGATGATAAGAAAGCAGATGACAAATCGAAAGGAGATAAAAAAGAAAAGGAAGAAAAGAAAAAGTAATTTAGAATCATCATTAGATTAAGTTGTTTGTAATGCTGAATTATTTTTAAATAAAACATATTATTTACTAATTCCATTTGATCTTTGATTTCAGTGAGGTCTTAACACCCTCAGCCCCTTATCACTAAAATTATCTCTACAAATAGAAAGCTTATCACCTCAATCTGTATGTCTTATCTAATCAATACAGTGAAGTTACTTATGTAGGTACAATATATATATAATAATTAAAATAATAGCCCTTCTGTGTCTAAATTTTTACTGAATACATTAGTCATTTAATTACAAATATCGGACTTATCATTGCTTTACTTTGATAGCAGTACAATACAGTTTTATATCTGAAAATATATTTATGATAAGTCCACCTTACTATCTGGTTCTGATAAGACACACAGTATTTTTGATAAATGTCCAATAGTCTTCATGTGGACGTCACAAGATAGTTACTTACTTATGAATATAGTTAAAATGTGTCCAGTTTTTTAGTGAAGTGAATCTCAAAAACACCGATATGGCCGGTAAACTACGACTAGCGGTAAGTTTAATGTATTGTTTACTTCTTATAATTTACTTCTTGGTATATGATGTAAGTGTTTGGTAGATCCATACAAACGTACTTGGACGCCTCACCTATATTTAGCAACTTACCTACCTTTGTTGTAGGCGTCATAATACGCCAGAAAGAGTAGAGCCAGCTTTTTCCGTAAATATCATTATGACAAAATATGTGTACTAAGTACCAGAGTTCTAATCCCAAGCAAATATCTATACAAATAAATAAAATTGGAGTGTCTGTTTGTAATATTAAAATAACCGCTTTTTGCTAAGTGCATTCGGATGTATACACGGTACATATACCAAAACTATTTTTTTTAATTTTTGTCTGTCTGTCTGTCTGTTTGTTCCGGCTAATCTCTGAAATGGCTGGACAGATTTTGACGGGACTTTCACTGGCAGATAGCTGATGTAACAAGGAGTAACTTAGGCTACTTTTATTTTAGACTAGCTGTTACCCGCGACTTCGTCCGCGTGGTATTTAACAAAAAGCGGACGAAGTCGCGGGTTATAAACCAGGGCCCCAAGTCTGTTAACACAATCGATTTATAATCGAACAGCAACCGCATAGTAACTGTCACTTGTGACAGATATTGTACGGGATATCTGTCAAAAGTGACAGTTACTATACGGTAGCTGTTCGATTATGAATCGATTGTGTTAGCAGACTTGGGGCCCTGTGTGTGTGTATACACCTGTTAATAATTTTCCCTTTTAGGATCACGTCTGGCTAAAGCCAGTGGGAACCTCTGAGTTCGACATCCCGATAGCGGTGAAGATTCTAAAGTCTTCGGGCGATAGACTAGAAGTGCAAGACGATGATGGCGCGGTGTTCAAGACCTCGGTGCAGAATGTGATCAAACCGCTCCACGCGACCTCCGTGGCAGGGGTAGAGGATATGATCACGCTGGGCGAGCTGCAGGAGTACACGATTCTGCATAACCTTCATATGCGGTATAACAAGCAACTTATTTATGTACGTACCTTACTATACTACTTAATTCATTTTATACCTACCATAATATATTTTTTTATCTTACTTCATATTCTTATAGTGGCGTTTCTACCTGCAAAGAAAACTTCTGCTACAAATATCCCACCGTCTATCAGACAGTAGCTTGCAAGTAAATATTTGCAAACTACTGTCGGAGAGAGCGCGCAGAAGTTTTGTTGCAAGTGGATAATAGAAATGAGGGCTAAGACCTAGTTGTATGAGTTTGTAAGGCAGGTAGTACTTACTTTAGTATAATATTATCCTATGTAGGTTTATACCCCTGGTGTGTATAAGTAGGTACAGTTGTCTGATATTTACACATAAGTAAGTAAAAAATATTTTCGGGATCACAATTTTGTGATCACGATCCAAAGGCTTACCTATAGGGCTTGTGAATATTGCGATGCCGTCAATACATGTTAACACCTTCATTGAGGTCCACACATTCGTTCATAGGCAACTAACTGTACCTCAGGCTCAATCATTTTTAACTGACTTCAAAAAGGAGGAGGTTCTCAATTCGGTTGTATATTTTTTTTACTTGCCGTTTCGGTAACGTAATGTCACCCATCCCTCTCACACCACAGATTTTGTAAATAAGTATGACTGTGGCGGGATGTTTTCTCAATGACGTTACGATTATATTAGAGGTTCCTGCTTACCCTTCTAGTAGCTATGTATAGCATATGCTTTAATATTATTTATTTCGGTCGGTACCTACATTACCTACATATTTGTCGGCGTAAGTTATCTATTTAAGTAGGTACTTACTTGTAACTGTTAATTTTGATAATGTAACGTACAGATAGGTAAGTATATTTAATATGTTTCAAAATACCGTATTGGCTTATCAATAGTGTCACGGATATTAATAAGTAGCATCTAGATCTAGCTAGCAACTTATCAATTTAAAACCTTCGTAATAGAAAGGAAATTCATCTTTTATAATCTCTACGCCTGTATATCTATTACCCATAACTTTTTAACGCCTTCAGTCCATTTTTAAAAATTAGCTATAGCCTAAGGGGTGTCATATTATAATGATGATTAGTAATAGTAAGAAGTGTACAATCCCTTCACTAGATTAGTAAGTTTTATGATTATACCCAACACTAGGGTGCAATGATTAATACATAGAAGATGGCTGACGTACAAGTTTGAGTTTTATTAATATATACTATAATATTATAAATGTGAAAGTTTGGATGGATGTTTGTTACTCTTTCACGCCCAAACGGCTGAACGGATTTGGATGAAATTTGCCACAGAGATAGATTATAGTCTGGAATAACACATAGGCTACTTTTTATCCCGGTAAAATGTATGGTTCCCGTTAAATTTAAATTTATCCCGATTTTGTTAACAACGCGATCTCCTTGGAAGCTGTTTTATATTTTTCGTAAACTTTTGTTTTGCGCCTTGTCAATTATGTCACTTTTATGTCCGCATGGTGACATTTTCCTTTAATATAAGTTTCTTATTTAACCATCCCCCCTGCCGTTTCATTCTCAACCCAGCGTGTGCCGCACCTGCGGCCATCGCTTACAAGTTGTTCTTCGGTCGGATCCAATGATTCGCACACCGCCACGTTCTGCAATGGTGAGAATGCGCATGATGGCATGTATGGAGCATGCACTGATGGAAACAGCGGATTTCAATCCACAACAAGGTACTCAGCGGCCAACTGATGTAAATAAAACGCAGATTGATGTAACGGTACCTGTCTTCGATCGCACAATTGTTATTGCGGGTGGCAGCACTTTCGTTGAGCGTCGAGAGACATCGCCGCCACCACGTGCCTGTAAGGCATCGAAGATTAGAAGGTCGACCTTGCCATCTATACTGGCGCGGAGGAAACGACTGGAATAGGAAGCTGCACGCAAAATGCACGGATACAAATGGAACTTATTGATAAGAAATCGGAAGCGGACTTGACGGAATTGGACGAGAAATACACACGAGAAATTCACGCGGTAACGATGGCACGGACGTGAAGAGGTGGTTAGAGCGCAACCAACAGGAACTACAAAACGTGCAGTCAGCCCCTGAGTATGGTAATAAAACGGGCTAGCTGTGCTCGCCAGTGGAGACTGGCCCTGGCACCAATGATGGTACAGTTCAGCCGTTAACGTGCGCACCGAAGGATTTCACCGCCACCTCTGCTGCTAACGACGGAGTGCTAACTAGAGTAGGATATGCACGATACTATTTATGGAGACCTGTTTGAATCTACCCAAGAGTTTAACATCACCCCTAAAGAATTCGCAATCGAGTCCTTGGCCGTGACAGGTATGCCACGCAGTAATGATGATGACGAACAATCTGTGGCCGTACTGGAACAAACGTCTATTATCGTCGACAGTAGGTGGCATGTGAACCTGCCATGGATGGAACAGTACTGCGAAATGCCTGTCAGCTACCAGAATGCACTGACATGGTTGTAGGGCATCGAGAGAAAGACGACCGCAAGTGTAGGATTTGCTGGCAAGTACACGAATAGGGCGAGTCATTTACTTGAAAACGATCATGCGAAGAAAGTAGAGAACACACAAGCTGCCACTCAGACGTGGCATTCACCACACTACAGTGTTGCTAACCCGAATAAAGCAAAGTTACATCTGGTCTTTGACAGTGCTACAACGACTAAAGGCATAGAGGACCAGGAATGATTTGAGAATTCTAGGGAGAAGAGTTCCAGATAAGCTCATCGCTAGAACCTTTTCACCCACTGCGGCTTGGACCTATTCGGACCAACGGAGTACAGTTGACGTTTATCGCTCCCGTCAATTCACATTGGGGTGGGGCTCGGGAGAGGCTTATTGGTCAGAATCAACACTGGAACTCTAAAGCGTACGGCGGCACGCGTCGCTCGAATCCATGTTGGTTTCGAGTGTTGAACCAGCACTAAAGTGGAGAATGTTAACGACGCGATCTCCTTGGAAGCTCTTTACATATTTTTTTGTTGACTTTTGTTTTAGGCCTTGTAAATGTTGTCACTTTTATGTCCGCACGCTAACATTTTCTTTTAATATAATGTTCTTATTTAACCATCCCTCCCGCCGTTTTATTCTCACCCCGGCGTGTGGCGGACCTGCGGCCACCGCTTACAGATTTGTTTAAATTTTTCATAGCGCAATGGATCGACATGATTTTTTGCGCGGGTAACACCGCGGGGCGCAGCTAGTTATTAATAAATATTTAACTTAAGGTGGAAGCTCAGGGTCAGGGCGCGAAGTTCAAAATTTCAATGGTTTTTATTTTTTTACAAAAATGTCTAAATTTTTCGTACAAAAATAAAAACCACCTTAAATGTGACAAGGGGTGCTTATATTATGGATCGATGATGAGAAGGCGACATCTGCCGGCAGCAAACACACTGATACCAAAGAGATAGATTCTAGGTAGGCTACTCATAGCATCGAAATGTTGAATAAAACTATTGATACCATTTCATACTTTTAGATTTAATATTTTACATGATTAAGCCCAGCCCGAATCCAATTTAGTCCAGATCCACAGTTACAATTATTTTTATTGTTACAGACATACACAGGTACGATGTTGATAGCCATAAATCCCTATGAGATTCTGCCAATATACACAATGGACCAAATACATTTCTATCAGGAGAGAACAATGGGAGCGATACCACCCCACATTTTCGCTATTGGTGATAATTCGTACCGAGAACTAATGGATACATCTTCGAACCAATGTATTGTGATCAGGTAAAGTCATCCAAAACGTCTTTTAGAAATATAATGTATGTAATAATAAATAAAGGAGGCAGTGGATATGCATATGGATTGGGGATATCCCGTGACAGCTCAGTCACGCGATTTGCCCAAGACTACGTCATTGGTCATCATCGACCAATAAGCGGTGTTAATTCTATTGAAGATGTCAATTAATAGCAACACTGATTGTGAGGTAGTCTGGAGACTTTAAAGTAATACCTGAGACCATATCCTACCAACTAGGTAAATATTTATTTGTATAAGTATTACTGTTAACCTGATTAAAACCGTTGGCATTGAACCTGCTTGCTGTACTGAAGGTCCAGGGTTCGAACCCTGGTCAGCTTTGCATAATGAGCACGAATGTTTGTACCCGAGTCATGGCCGTTTAATATTTATATAAGGATGTATTATATACTGGGGTCCCCCTGAGTTCACAAACAAGCGTTGCTTAGTTTAGTTGGAACTGTAAGTCTGGCAATTATATTATTTATTTATTATTTTAGTGGTGAGAGTGGAGCTGGAAAAACGGAGAGTACAAAACTGCTCCTACAGTATCTGGCCGCGGCAAGTGGCAAACACTCTTGGATTGAACAGCAGATCCAAGAAACGAATCCCATACTAGAAGCTTTCGGCAACGCTAAAACAGTCAGGAACGACAACTCATCGAGATTCGGCAAATACGTTAATATTTACTTTAGCAGAAAAGGTATCATCGAAGGTGGCAACATAGACCAATATCTTCTGGAGAAATCGCGTATAGTATTCCAAAACAATGGCGAGAGAAACTATCATATCTTTTATTCGCTAGTAACTGGACTGTCACCAGAAGAGAAAAAGAAACTGGAGTTAGGACGACCTGAAGATTACACTTACCTAAACTCGGGGAACACGTTCAGATGTGATGGCCGGAATGACAGCTTAGAATTTAATGATATCAGATCCGCTTTTAAAGTGCTAAATTTTTCTGACACTGAAGTGTGGAGTATCTTTAGTCTCCTCGCAGCCATATTGCATCTGGGCAATTTAAAGTTTAAATCTTTCAACATTAATAACATCGAATCATCGGAAGTTGCTGATGTTATAAATGCTAATAGAATAGCTGCACTTTTAGGCGTCAACAAAGCTCGATTGTGCGATGCTTTAACTAGAAAAACTTTTATAGCTCATGGAGATAAAGTAGTTTCCACCCTAACTGCAGCATCGGCAGTTGAAAGTAGAGATGCGTTGGTTAAAGCAATATATGGCCACATGTTTGAGTACATCGTTAATGTGATAAATAAAACACTGTTCAAAGATCAACAATTATCTAGTGGATCAGTTGGTATTCTAGATATCTTTGGTTTCGAAAACTTCCAATTCAACAGCTTCGAACAATTATGTATAAATTATGCAAACGAAAACTTGCAACAGTTTTTCGTTAAACATATTTTCAAGTTAGAACAAGAGCAGTATGAGAAAGAAGGTATAATATGGACAAATATCAATTACGTGGACAATCAAGAAAATTTAGACATGTTGGGTCTAAAGCCGATGAATTTACTTGCACTAATAGATGAAGAATCAAGGTTTCCTAAAGGCACAGACATTACCCTGTTGTCTAAACTGACTAGCAATCATAGCATCAAAAGCTGCTATATTACTCCCAAGTCTACGCATGAACATCGGTTCGGTGTTCGCCATTTTGCCGGAGATGTGTATTATGATGTACAGGGTAAGACTTCACTAATTGACATAAAATATAAATACTTGCGAAAATTTAAGAATAAAGTGTAATGTTCTTTTATAGGTTTTCTAGATAAAAACAGAGACATGCTAACAGTTGATGTAAAAGAAATGATGTTAGAATCTAGTCATGAATTTCTGAAGAACCTTTTTACCACTGAATTTGCACCTTCGCAAAGTGGAAATCGGAAAACGGTCTCACTAAGCCACCAGTTTAAAACATCGCTCGATTCTCTCATGAAGACCTTGTATGCGTGCCATCCATTCTTCGTTAGATGTATTAAGCCTAATGAGTTTAAAAAGCCAAAGGTAAATAAAATACTAAGGTCGTGGAAGACTAACGAGTCGTGTCATTTAACAGAATAAGTTCTTAAATCGCTGATTTTGCAGGTATTCGACAGAGGTTTATGTGTTCGCCAGCTGCGTTACGCAGGTCTAATGGAAACAGCTAAAATAAGGCAAGCTGGTTATCCTATCCGGTATTCGTACTCCGAATTTATTCACCGCTATCGTCTTGTCGTTCCCGGTATACCGCCGGCTGAGAAAACAGATTGCAAGAGTGCCACTAAGAGGATTTGTACTGAAATCTTAAATGACCAAGAATTTAGACTTGGACACACTAAAGTTTTCCTTAAAGACATGCATGATGCAATTTTGGAAGATCTTAGGCACAAGGTATTGATAACAGCTGTTATAAAAGTACAAGCCAATGCCCGAAGATTTATCTATAGAAAGAGGTTCTTGCGATTGCGCGCTGCTGCGGTTATAATTCAAAAGAATTTCCGAGCTCGCGGCTTCAGAAAAAGATATCTGGTGATGAGGAGGGGATACCTTCGTCTGCAAGCTGCAATAAAGTCCAGAGAATTGAGAAAAACATTTTTGTACATGAAACAATTCTTTAGAAACTTCCAGGCACAATGCAGAGGACATTTAGTACGGAGATTAATTCAAGAAAAGGGTCTTATTATAAAGACAACAATAGCTCAATTCACCGAAGACAAAAATGGGCTTTTGCAATCTGGCATCAGCACAAATGCAGCAGAAGATGACTATGAGAAGAAGTATACGGAATTAATGAGGTCAATTTGGATATCTAAGGATCAACCAGCTGAAATGACCGCACAGAATGCGGCAGTAATAGATGACAGATATGTTGACGACGTGTTCGGTTTCCTTAAAGATACTAATACTCCAGCCGGCACAGTAAGAGGCACTGGTTTCGGTGTGGTAAGTACGAAGTCTAGCTACTTTATATATTTCAATCATAAACGACCAACATTTATTTATATTTGAATATTTTTCAGACAGCAACAGCTAAACCTGTGACATCAAGCGTCATTCCAATGCCCCTAGAGCAAGACGAAGAGCAATTCGATGAGTTTAATTTCAAAAAGTTCGCTGCTACATATTTCCTAGGCAATATCACTCATCAGTATTCCAGAAGACCATTGAAACATTCGCTATTAGAACTGCCATCGTCAGTAGATAAGATTGCTGCCCAAGCATTGTGGATTACAATATTGAGATTTACAGGAGATCTAGCAGAACCAAAGTATGCAGACGATCGTGTAGATAATGTTCCGGTTATGACAAAACTGACTGATACTATTGGACGTGCTTTCCAGAAGAGCAAAGAGTTTGAGGTAAGTATCATTTAATTTATTTTAAGTAAAGTATATTAATTGTTCGCAAGTAAAAATGTGTATGTATACATTACAGGAATACCTCCAAAATGACGATAACAGAAACAACAAAAATAAGTTAATGTCGAAAACGTTGAAAAGACAAACGAAATTGGATGAAGATCTAGTGAAGAATTTGATGAACGATGAAGTTACCAATGAAATGTATAGCAATTGGCTAAATTCTCGACGAAGTACTAATCTAGAGAAATTACACTTCATTATTGGGCATGGGATTATTAGAAAAGAACTAAGGTTTGTGTTTTTAATCTAATGTTACAGAAATTTAACGTGGATTCTGAATGTAATTTCTAATTATGTTTTTCTACTTTATTTCAGAGATGAAATTTTTTGCCAATTATGCAAACAACTTACTAACAACCCTTCTAAAGCATCGCACGCTAGAGGGTGGATACTTATGTCACTGTGTGTTGGCTGTTTTCCACCATCCGAAAGATTCGTTAAATATCTACGCTCTTTCATTCGATCCGGCCCACCAGGATATGCTCCATACTGTGAAGGAAGACTTATCAGAACGTTCAAGAACGGTCCGCGAACTCAACCGCCAAGTTGGCTAGAACTCCAGGCCACAAAAACCAAAAAGCCTATATTGTTAACAGTAACGTTAATGGACGAATCAATGAAAACAGTCCAATCAGATTCTGCATCAAATTCTGAAGAAATATGCCAGCAAATCGCAGATAATATAGGATTAATTGACACATTTGGATTTTCCTTGTACATAACGTTGTATGATAAAGTTCTGTCCTTGGGAAGTGAAGGAGAACACATTATGGATGCCATTTCACAGTGTGAACAATTCGCCAAAGAGCAGGGCACTACAGAAAAAAATGCACCTTGGCGATTATTCTATAGAAAAGAAGTATTTAATCCATGGCATAATCCTGTCGATGATCCCGTAGCTACTAGTCTAATTTATTACCAAGTAGCTAAGGGTGTCAAATTTGGAGAATATAGATGTAACTCAGAAAAAGATTTTGCGATGATTGCAGCCCAACAACATTACATAGAGTATGGTGAACAAATCGATCCAAACGTTTTGAGAAAAGTTATCGTAAACTATATACCCAATCAATTCCTACAATCAAATGACGCCGCATTAACAAAATGGGAACATTTGGTAACGAAAGCGTTTGAGTCTTCAACAAGTATACAGAAAAAAATTGATCCTCTAAAATGTAAAGAAGATATAGTAATATTTGCAAAACTAAAATGGCCCATGCTTTTCTCAAGATTCTTTGAGGCAATAAAATTGAAAGGTGACTCAATTAATAAAGATCTCGTTATAATAGCTGTCAACTGGACTGGAATATACATAGTAGACCAATTGGAGCACATTCTTCTTGAAATATCGTATCCTGAAGTTACTTACGTTGCTTATAACGCTGATAAAGATTACGATAATGTTGGAAGAATTACAATAAGAACTATACAGCAAGAAGAGTTTGAATTCCAGAGTGTGGATGCTAGCGATATGAGTTCACTTATCATTTACCTTATAGACGGGCTGAAGAGACGTTCTATTTACGTGGTCGCTCAGTCGGAGTCTCAAGGTTATACGGATGCATCGTCATTTCTACAGTTTAAGAAAGGTGATCTTATCATGCTATTACAAGACTGTACTGGAGAAACTATAATGAATACTACATGGGGACATGGGATTTGTAATGGTCATGAAGGACTGTTCCCAACGGAACAAGTATACATATTGCCTACTCTGGACATGCCCTCAAACACCATATTGGAAATATTTAAGAAAGGCAACATTAATACTGATAGAAAGTCTTATTCTAAATATAACACTATTCAAAGAAAAAGAATGCACACACTAGAGAAATATGCAAAGGAACACTTCAGAGAAAATTATGATATCAACACTACAGTTTCGAGACAATCTACACTAACGACAGCAAAAAAAGCGATCGCAGGTGACCTATGGGCACACACTAGAGAGCCGCTTAGAAAACCTTTGCTAAAGAAAGTTTTAGAAGATGAAATGCTTTCAAAGAACGCAATTTCGGCCTTCTATGGAATTCTAAAATATATGGGAGACATGCCCGCTCCTAAAGCACGTTCGGTTACCGAATATACCGATGAAATATTTAGGGCTGCTATTTCGGAACATGTTCTAAGGGACGAGATATACTGTCAGATAATGAAACAATTGACAAACAACAGAATACAACTTAGTGAAGAACGAGGATGGGAGTTGCTTTGGCTCGCCACTGGAGTATTCACTTGTGGGCAAACTTTACTGAAGGAGCTAGTTGAATTCCTCAAGACAAGACCTCATCCTATAGCAAAAGAATGCCTGAAGCGCGTGTTCAAAACTCAAAAGAAGGGACCAAGGATATACTCTCCTTATGTCGTAGAAGTGGAAGCTATACAACACAGGAGTATGCAGATTTACCATAAAGTTTAC
The DNA here is from genome assembly GCA_905404115.1 of Pheosia gnoma. Lineage (NCBI taxonomy): Eukaryota > Metazoa > Arthropoda > Insecta > Lepidoptera > Notodontidae > Pheosia > Pheosia gnoma. The sequence goes on along the minus strand of FR989894.1, from coordinate 3,321,810 downwards.
TTTCCCGACGACACTGACGAAGCGTTTGAAGTAGATAGTGCTACCAAAGCCAGGGACTTGTGTGAACAAATCACCGGACGACTTAGTTTGAAAAATAGTGACGGATTCAGCCTTTTTGTGAAAATAGCTGACAAGGTTTTCTCAGTACCCGACAATTATTACTTCTTTGATTTCATTCATGAACTTGTAGATTGGATGAAGCAGACACGGCCAGTTCGTGGTGGTAAGATTTTATTCCTACCATTACTTATAGAGATTAGTTAATTAAGTATTCAATGGTCTAATTAAACATTTTTTTCAGCAGGTACCCAAATCCAAATGAATTATCAAATATTTTTCATGAAGAAACTATGGATTAATACTGTGCCTGGAAAAGATAAAAATGCTGATCAAATATTCTATTTCCCACAAGAACTGCCTAAATACTTGAGGGGCTACCACAAAACCTCTAAACAGGATCTCGTAGAATTAGCTGCGTTAGTGTACAGAGCGAGATTCGGCAGCGACCAATCGATGCTCCCGCAAATTACACAGATGCTTGAAGATTACATACCATCCGATATGGTGAGAGTTCAATCAAACTCGCAATGGAAAGCGGCCATCAATTTAGCTTACTTAGAACAAGGTGCGATGACACAGAATGAAGCGAAAGAGCAATTTTTGAAGAAAATATACCAAATACCCACGTTTGGCACAGCATTCTTCGAAGTGAAGCAAACTTCTGATCCTTCATATCCAGAAATGGTTGTTGTAGGTATCAACAAAAATGGCGTTAGCGTGATTCATCCTCAGAGTCGAGTGAGTAGAATTAAAGTTTTACATACTGTTTCAAAGCTAGGACTGCTTAGGCGCCATTTTTTTAAAATGGCGGGCAGGAAACCCGTGTAGGAAAACCTACTTGACACCGGCAAAAATGGCTCTATTTTGTAGCCGATTGCCATCAAAGTGACAGAAGAAGAACCCGCGTAGGTACTAATGCCACCTCAATGCCTGGTACTGGCACTTAGCGTTTTTATTTATTTAGAGTAGATAATCCTTGGTGGTTGACGAATATTTAATAAGTCTGAGAGTTATCCAGAGAGCATTTAGTAGGTGCCTATCTAAAGACGAACTACCTACCCTTTGCTTATATTGTGGTCTCTTTTTTTCAGGATGTTCTCGTGACGCATCCATTTTCTCAACTCTCCAATTGGTCATCAGGCAACACCTTTTTCCATATGACTATGGGTAATTTCCTACGTGGAACGAAAATTCTATGTGAAACATCCCTGGGGTACAAAATGGATGATCTTATTTCGTCGTATATCGCAGTTTTGCGTCAATCTTTGAATCAAAAAGCAAAAGGATAATTTAGCTATTAATTGTATAAAAAATCTACTCTAACGTGTTGTAAAAAATATTCGAATTATGTCACAGACATGTTGAGAAGTTCAGACGTAACGTTGCCTCTAGCTAAGTGAAACCACTTTTTCAAATCTTTGAGCCTAGTAAATGGTCGGCATAGGCTAAGAAGTTGTGCATTAATTATCTTTTTATAAAAAGTTACTATATAAGAAGTTCTGGACATAGTTTTTATATGTGTAGGCTGCTTGTGTTTAGATCCTAGATCAGAGTTTAGGCTTCACTTGTAGCGCATGCCGTGTGTTGTCTGAATATTCTAACAAATTTGTGACTTATGTACGTATAACGTAACCTACCTACTCACCATAAAACAATGTTAAACTCAAGGAAGATTATATTTGGTAAATTTTGATAAAAATAAACAATGAGTTTTTCTTTAAATTACGTTTTTCTTCCCGCGCAAACATCCTATGCCAAACCATTAACGGCATAGACATCATATATGCAGGGCTGTATGCAGGGCCCGGACCTAGAAAGCCTTTGAACTTGCTATGATTGGGAAATTTACTTATGATTACAGATACACTTGGCTTACCTTTTGAGATGAGGTAAGTTTATGAATCGGCTAACTTAAACACAAAACCGCATTCAATATAACTTACCACTTGCACCGTATATAGATAAACGTCTTGCACACACCTCTGTCATTCTTAAAATAAGACTTTTTAATTTTGATCCAAAACCCAAAAATCCCTTGGGAAACCCCTTCATAATGGAAAGTTACGTTATTATCCTAGTCGTTCGATGGGTTTGTAAATTTTGGGGAATCCCAATGAATAGCAATGAATAGAAAAACCTGTCCGGGCCATGTGTGTGTGTCTGTCTATCTGTGGTCAGCAGACAATAGAGACAATAGAGGAGTAATATTATCTATGGTGTGAGTGTGATGAAAAATACCGCGCGCTTAATATGTGTCTAGTGAAACTAAATAAAGTTGTGAGTTTATGAATTTGTATTTAATTTGTTCCACATTGTGTGTTGGAAAACGTCGTATGAATCGCGTGAGCATTGATCATTACACTCAGCTCCATTACCCTCGCCCTCATTTTCGGGTTGGACTGTAATCCAGCCTCTAGTGTACACAACCTACACTTTTATCCACCGAACTTTCGTATAGGTTTTTATATGAATAGGCTTGTATCATAATATACTTCTGCATATAGTTCTGCAGGAAGCTAAACGTTCCTATGATTATTAGTTTTTATTTCCAATGGAACCCCATTTACCAAACATTACTTTAGACAATGGTTTGGATCTAAGGTATGTCACGATTAAAAACATTGTTGTTCTATAATACTTTGTTGTTTTATTAATTATTTCTATTAAATAAATATTACTTTTTTTTTTTACAGTAAACTACTGACCACAGGCTCCGTACTGCATATCAATCAAGAATATGATGATAATGTAGATATTACAACAGAAAAAACTGAATCAGATTCAGTACCACTTGATTTTATTGGAGAGCCAGTGCCATGTTTAAAAACCCTAGAAGAAAAATTGGTGGCCATAGATGAAAATGGGTTTATAAAAAAACAAATCATTATTGAAGGTGGTGGGCTACCAATACATGAAGGCTGTACTGTGTTCATTGCATTTTCTGGCTACTGGGAAAATGAAACTGAGCCGTTTGATGTTCGAACAGTTACAAAACCGATGGTTAGTTGAAACACTCAGTGCCTATTGCATTTTTTTTCTGTTTATATGTACCTATTATAATGGTGTTGCAGGTCTATTTTTGTAAAACATTTATTTTGTTATTTCAGGAAGTAGATCTAAAAGATCATGGTTTACTACCAGGCATTGAGGTAGCAGTGAAATCAATGTTAGTTGGAGAAACATCCGTTTTCCTTCTCTCCTATAGAGTGATGTATGGAGAAATGGGGGTCCCACCAAAAATTAAACCTAAATCAGACTGTGTTTTCTTTATCAGACTTGTTAAAAGCATATTAACTGCAAAGGAAGGGTGAGTCTAAGTTACTGGCATTCAAAGTCCTCATTTAGCCATAAGGGAATATCATATTATATTTATGACATGGAATTAGGATATCATATTTTTATGTAAGTATACATTTTGTATATAATGACATAATATCATGCTAATTATATGTCATAGATATAAGATAATGTTATATTCCTTTTAGACATAATAATTACCATGACTTATAATTTTCAGGAAAATTGTCTATTCTGAACCAAATATGTTTCAAAGAGTGCACCATGAAGTTAAAATGTTGACTAACTCAGGCAGAATTCTGTATAAATCAAACAACTACAAAGCAGCAATTCAATTGTTCAATAAAGCTGTTAATATGCTTCATAAATGTCGACTTGCAGATGAGGCAGAAGAGAATGTGCAAGAAAAACTCCTCATAATGCTTTATACCAACCTAGCTGTATGCTATAACAAGACTAATCAACCATACAAGGCATGTACTGCTTGCAATGAACTAAACAGATTAAAAAGTTTATGGAATAGTAGTAAAGTGCTCTATAACAATGCAAAAGCACTCAGAATTATTGGACAGTACGGAGAAGCTGAACGGAAATTAAATAGGGCAATCAAATTGTGTCCAAATAATACAGAGCTGGAAGCAGAACTTGTGTTGCTGAAAAAAGCATGTGAATCTAGCAATGAAACAAAGTGTGCATCTGAAAAGGTTTTAGGAACAGCAAAATATTTAATAACAGATGAATTTAAGCAAGAAGTAGATAATATAATAAGGAACTTCAAAATGAATAGTTCTGAATCTCAACTGGTGCTGCCATCAGGATTGAATTCAGATGAGATTGAATATTTAAGAGGCGTTTGTACACGTGAAAATTTATTCTTTAATAAAATGTTTAAAGATGATGTACCAGGAAGCAACAAAGAACAGCACAATGAGATGCAATGTGCTGACCCAGTGGTTAAGGACATTGTATTACATAAACTACAGGAGAGTGAAGATGTTCTAGCAATTCCAGACAAAGGTTGATCTCATAAATACTTGCACATGATGATTTGAAGTTTACAAGGGTTTTTAAAGGACACTATGAAAATCTAATAAAAATATTTTCTCCATTCGGTCAAGTTTATTTCCTACTAGTAGTGACTACATATATACATAGCTTTAGTTACATCCAGCTTCTTGTAAACCTTATAAGTATCTTGTTATAATACTATCATACCGAGTTTAATAAATATCCATTTCATTGATCTCAACTCAGCGGTCTTGAGATAAACGGTCAAATTTGTAGAAGTTATTATCCTTTTATAATGCGTAAGTAACGTGTTATAACCAATGTCTATAAATAAGACAAAGTGTTTTGGCTATCCTGCGGGGTCTTTTCGGCATATGAAACAATCATTATATTGACTCCGGCTCAAAGCTATCACCATACAAAGTTTGATCAAAATCTGTCCAGCAGTTTTCCAGTGATGCCCAAACGAAAAAAAAACAAAGTAGCGGTTTTGGTCTCGTTAGCTATCGAAAACGATATCTACTGGGTTAATTATTTACAAAACATTCAATGTGCTGACATGATCAAGTTACAGCCTTATCATATGTAATAGATGAAGCTTCTATAGTCAACTTATTTTTAAACATAGAAAATACATCGGGGACTCAACTAGCTGGCCACTTCAAATAATTTACGTTACGACGCTACAGTCGTAAGGGCGTAGTAAGTTGTAGCACTAAAATCGAAAAAAGACGCAGTGTACAGGGATTAAGGTCCCAATTGATGGTATGTTAAAATATATTTTTATGAAGTCATCAATGTGTGATATGCAGAGTATTAAAATATAGAGTTTTTAGGATTCTGTCTGTTGGAGCATCACGAAGAGTACTTGTCTAATGTCAAGGCTTTAGATAGCTTACAGTTAATTCAAAAGATAGGGTACATTAGAGCATATTGAACATTAGAGCAAAATCGATACCCCTATCGATTTTGCTCTAATGTTCAATATGCTCTAATGTACCCTATCTTTTGAATTAACTGCAAAAGCAAAAGTCAGTACTTATTTATAATAAAACTCAAACTTCAACAAAATTATAGTTTAATGCGTAATTACAATTTTTTCGTATAACTAATAGAGGACTACGATCTATTGGCGGAACGAAACCATCATTTGACTCTTCAGATGCATACTTATGAGTTATTTGTGTTACAAAAACAAATGCATTATACAGTAGCACCAACCCTGATGCTGTGCACAATTCTAACAGTACCTAGTCCACAGTTAGTTCTGAGTGGGCAGATTTAATAGAACATTTTGGCCTTGCGGTAGGTATGTGACGTTGCGGGATTTGGAAAGTTGGTAAGCGATGTCTTCCGCAGCTTCGATACGACGGAGTTCGACGAGACCCTCGCCAGCGTTGCCGAAGGACTTGGCTAGTAGGACGGCCGCCTGCGCGTCGCCCTCCGCGGCGATAACAGCGGCCTTCTTTTGTTGTTCAGCTTTTTCTACGAGGAATCTCGCCTTCTCGGCTTCTTGCTGCGCCACCTGTTTCAGTTCGACGGCCTGTGTGAACTCCTTGCCAAAGGTTAAGTGGGTGATTGAAATGTCGTCAAGGATCAATCCGAACTGTCCCGCCCGCTCAGTCAAACTTTCGTTCACCTTTTGTGACACTACCTGGAAAAAACAGAGGCAAATAAATCAGGGAGTTTGATAAAAACATTGAACGTTCATGTTGCCTGTAATTCAAATGTTGGCATAGTATATCAGTGAAACTTCATTCCTTTAGTGCAGAATCAGAAATACTTCCAATATTTGTATGGAGTATGTAAAATGTGACTTCAGAATGTTCATATTCTGTTTACAACTGTTCGAATATAACCTTCTTGGTTGTGAATTTGTGATATTAGATTATTATTTAATAATTTATAGTTCATGAAATATGTATGCCTACTTTGAAAATACTATACTGCTGCTAATTCGCTTGGCACCAACTAGCCTAAACTAGACCAAATTTTAGTTTACTCCTGTCAAACGGCGTTCGCTATTCTGTTAACAGCAGATTAGACTAATTTTAGTTTGACAGCTCCTAAAATTGGTTTAGTTACTCAACTTAGCTTAGTTGGTCATTTTTCTATTCTGTTACACACACTTTACGTCAAATTGCGTCTAAAATTAGAAACGTCAAACTATAATCCGCCTTATTTGGTCGGCATCTAATTTGGTGCCATCTAAATTTAGTTCGTAGTTTTTCAGGTGTTGTTATTATTAATAGAAGTCGTGAAATACTATTTTATCAAACACGATGGAGGAATATGTGGTTGCGGCTCTTGTGGATTCATCCGAAGGTGCTAATTTTACCAAAATAATAATAAAACAGGGCCTACTTCAAAGTACTTACTTTAAACACAAAATTAAGGCATTTGCTTTCTAACCGTAGAAACTATGAAGAAAGAATACGCCTCGAAGGTTTAAGAGCATATTCCAATCCCTTCGAATTAGCAGAGAAGTTTAAAAAATCTTTTTTGGCTTCACAAATTTGCAGCACTTCAATTACTGAATACTCTAGATGATCCGCTCTTAGTGGAGGGGCACATCCCAAAACATATAAAGGTTTCCGATTTAATATTTTATACAGATACATACCTACTTTTTACTTGTTTATAAATGTTTATAAATACATGAACATGACACTTTGCAGATTTTAACAGCACTGAAATTTTATGCTCATGGAAGCTATCAGGCTGCTGTAGGCCAAGATAGTTTGCCAGGAATGAGCTAACCAGCAGTGAGTAGATGTTTGGGAATAGTGTTGAACATAATTGTGCAACAATTGACACCCCAAAATATAAAGTTCCCTACAACACAGACGGAGAAAGAATCTGCAAAAACTGAGTAAGTTTCATTTCATATCCACTAAATTGGTTTAGTAATTTTTGAGCTCATACATTATAAACAAATAAATAAATAAATATCGCCATACGAACACATAACCAAACGGTCCCACTTTAAGCTTAACGCTTGTGTTGTGGGTACTGTACAATGGACTGAGGGTGAACTCAGTTTATAATACTTATATACATATTAAACATCCATGACTCGGGTACAAACATTAGTGCTCATCACACAAAGCTTGTGTCCCTACCAGGATTGAAACCCAGGACTCTCAGCGCAGAAAGCAGAGTCATTACCACTAGGTTAATCAGGCCGTCGAACCAATATATCTTTTGTCTTTATAATATTAGCATAAAAAAATATCTTGACATCAAGTTATAACATGTAAATGTTTCTACTTTTGCAGATACGGATGAGAATTATACCATTGAATTAGATCATACTGATAAGCTATCTATGGTGGAAGAGTACATTGAAACAGATTTCCTTGCTGAAGCAAGACACATTTGGCAAGTGTTAATAAACACTATTTTACTCAATTTTAATAAAAGTATGGCAAATCATAAACAAGACTTTAATTTCTGAATTATTATAATAAAGCTTTTTACTTATTACTATGTTATCAATAATCAATAATAAACATCAACATTAAAAATAATTAACAATCAAAATAATAAACAAATTTGTAAGTAATAGAATTTGAAAGGCTTAAACAACAAGCTTCTGCACATGGGGGCCATTTGTTGCCCACACTCAATGAAAATGGCACTACCGAAGATAACAACTATGCAATAAATGCTTAGTATTACTAACTTATTACATAGTATTATGGTACACTTCCAGGCGGCAAAATCCATCCACATAGGCATGCCCAACAATATCCAAAATTTTGGATACTATGTCTGTCAGGGCTCCTCCTGCCGGACCGCCACCTGTGGCGCTTATTGAAGTTCGCACCTTGCGAGCCTTGGTCTATAACTTCGCCACCCACACACTCCAAACCTGTTGATAAAAAAACCATATAAAAACCATTTAGACGAAAAAAATGCATAATATTCAGAACACAAAACTTACATGCTCCCACTGCTGTGCAGTTCTTCTGCAGCCGAGTTGGTTGAGCTCGTCGTGGTTGGTAGGGCCCCCTAAAAATCTACCACGGCAGAATCTGCTTGGTTTCCTGAAAATATAATTGATTTTTAGATAGATGTCCTCGCGCGTCGATGTAATTATTACCATTGATTGATTATAAGTAAAACAAAACTTTGAATCCTTTTAAATGCTTACCCCTCGCTATTTTGATGTTGTTGTGGAGTCGCTCCACAAGCAACTCCTGTTGTCTCTCATTAGACCGTTTCCTATCGTTTTCCATATTAGATTCAAGCCACTAGATAACTTATTACAACAACTACAATGTAGCACACCCGTCTGATCTGAAAACGGTGTTTTGTTTACCTACTATCAACAGATACAAAATCGAATTTACCACAGAACAATAGATATGGAACACTTAACCACAGACTATATAGAACATGTTTCTATAATTTATTATTGTAAATATCATAAAAAATTAACAATAAAAATATTTAGACGCCGACATATATTTTAAATTAAACTTTTATATATTTCAAGGTTATTTTAAAAGAATTTAATCATGTTATTTCGATTTTATTTTCCATTCACCTTATTTTCATTCATTCTTCAGATATATTTTTTAAATACTGGCAACATACCTCAATTCAATTTAGGTGCTGTCAAAATCAAATTAGTCCTGTCAATTACGATATTTAAATTAAGTTCAATGTGACAACAGAATTGATTTTAATGATTTCTAAACTATACTTAAAATTTTAGCTAGTTTAGTTAAGTTTAGAGAGTGTGCAAGCGAATTAGCAGCACTGTCATGTTAGCATTTTTTTTCAGTCTTACATTATCTAATTGTTCTTAAATCTGCCACACACTACCTAATTCGATGAAGGCCATAGCTTATTTCACATAAGTATATAGATATAGTTATATCTTCACAAAAAAAAGTCAGATGGGTTAGTGTATATACTGTGCCCAACAGGGTCCATAATTATTGAAAATACAGTGGAATGCATTTAAGAATTGAAATTTATTCCAATAGCTTCATCTTTATGGAACTTATAGGACTACCACACTCCACCACCATTACCTCTATAAGCCAGGATCTACATCAATGTCCAACAAAGACACCAAGATATTTTTTTCCCCATGCGAGATCCAGGGAAAACCCAATAATTTTGAAACCAGAACGCAATTGATAAAAAGAAAAGAGTTTAAGTAGCACTCAAACACTCACCTCCCTCTGGGTAATAAGTTCTCCAGCATCGAATTGTGCGACAACCGCCTTTAGTACTTCAGCTGTAATAGATGGCAGCACCCTCTCATCGTAGTCCACTCCAAGGATGGTATAGATCTTTGGTAGCTGGTCAGGTACCGGCCTGAATAGGATACGGAGTGTGATGTTTACATTCTGAAGATCTGAAAAAGATAAAATAGGTGTTAATAACACAAGATCTAACTGTATCAATAGCTTGCTTTGACCCAAAGCAAACATATTACTACTATTTTCTATGCAAGCTACACTTTTCACTATGGGAGGTCACATCCAGGGCAGAAAACTCCTTTATGACGAACGAAGCAATGGTTTCGAATTAACTAGCTGCGTTAAAGAATAATAATTGGTCCTATACAACTGATCTTTTCAATCTTCTTAGTTACTTGATGATAATATTACGTTGACACTTCTGAATGTTTTAAGCGTTTCTGTCTAGTGGGAGAGTCAGAGAGCGGGGCGTTAGGTTCATATCAAACCCCAAAGACATTTTGAGATTTCCTATATGTAATTCTAATTTTCATTACCTTCGGATCTGTAGTGAAATGTGGGTGCATTGCACCTACCCACCCCTTTCGAGTGATACAGGTTTCATGGTGTGGACAGAGAGCTGCAATTTATATTAAGATCTAGTAAAAGTACCTTTGCTCCCTGTGACTGTAGGAACATTTCTAGGGCGTGACCTGATGTCAAACATGATGGGTCTCTGCACCCATGGAACAAAGAAGTGGGTGCCCTCACCCACCACCAAGTTCTTGACACCTTGAAATCTGTCGAAGATCACAGCTCTGTGACCACCGTCAACTGGAAGTGTGAAAATGAAATGTTACTTATATTATTAGATTGTAGTAGTTATAGGTTGAAGATTCTGATAAAAGACTGGTATTCTAACATTTTCGACAATTACCCAGTATGTTGTATCACAAAAGTAAATATTAGTAATAAGCTGGAATCAGGGTAGACTGGAAGCCATCCTCAACACTTGAAAATTAACTCTTAACTTGTTTGGAGCAATTGTCATCTACCCTTCCAAGACACAACTAGAAGGATTTCAGAGGTAACCTGTCAAAAGTGTGAAAGTAATTCTGTCAAAAGGTCTTATCCTCAGACCTTTTGACAGAATTTTCAAGCTTTTGACTATGGATAAAAACTGTCAAATATATTAGAATTACAAGCTCGAACACCGGCCGCACAGCCGGTCCACAGAAGTACTGGTTTTACACCAAAATCATCAGAGCTCTGGCATTAGGTTGTAATAAGTCTTCTGAAGTGTGGAAATGGTGAGAGGTTATAATTTAAACACCCATCCAAGGTTCAACTGAGCAATACACCATTCTTTAAGGTGATTTTACACATTAAAGTAGTTAACATTTGTTACCATTATAAAGTGCAGAGTTGACCACTCCACCGACAAGTGCCATACCAAGGCCCAACTGACCAATACGGTTGAAGATCTGAGCCATTTCTGTTGGAATAAAAAAAATGTTATGAGTATTTTACTGTAATGTATTGTAGCCTGCCCAAATATTATCAAAAGTTACTATATAATTTTGAGTATCCCTGTCTGCAACTGACTGGGCTAAAATTAAAATATACTGATCAGATATCTATAAGTTATCATCTTTGTATTACTTATGATGGGCCATTGGTAATCTTGGGATGGATTGTGAATCTAAGTTAAGCTGGAAAGGGTCGCCTAGTCACAATTACGTAAATACCTACTAGTTTCAAGATTGAGTACTTGATCCAAGACGATTCAAGTTTAGTCCTTGCAAAAGTAGCAACAATAATTATACTTTGGGTAAAATTATTGCAACATTCTGATAATATTCCATCATCCTAGAAAAAATGTACTTGCTGAATAGTTATTATGATTTCACAATTAGAAATAAACACTCATCAATCTATACATTTACGTAAATACAGAATACCATCTCTTTATCCGAAAATTATCGAATTCCACGATATGTTATCTAACCTCAAAATGCTAATGTAATTTCAACTGTTTATTTATTGGATTATAGTGGTTTCCGTAAGTTAATATTAGCATACTTACTATTCTCGTTCACTTTATTGTAAAATGAATTGTATTTTTTGTGTTATTCAAGAAATTGTAACAAATTCTAAAAATCCAGCAAGAGCTTACACAGATAAACTATATTCGAGATGGCCAAAAACTCTACGTTTCGTTCGCTCGGATATTTAATGTCGTGCCATTGCAAATTATTATTTATTCCTATGTATTTGCTTTTAAATTGTATATAACTTATCTTCAATAATACAAATTTTGGTTAATTCATACATTTATCGCCACAATCATAGCCTAGGTGTACTAGTTAAAAGTTGTAACTTATATCATAATTGATGAAATATCTAAACGCAACTATTTTTCTTTTCCTGTCAATAATTAATGGCATCAAATCGTAGTTTTTCAGCAAAAACAGCCAATGATTAGGTATATTGATTTAGTGCCGCGACCAGTCTTTCAATCAGCTTAAGTCGTTTAAGGGGATTCCCAATAATTTTACTTACCCAGCTAATAGCCTTATAACGTAATTTTCCCTTATAATGGGGTATTCCAAGGTTTCCTGGGTTTTTAATAAATTTTTAAAAAACTAACTTTGTCTAAGAATGACATAGGTGTGTGTAATATGAGTAACCTTTTTGAACGGGTTTTATGGGATTTTGCGTTTTACTTAGCCGAATCATAAAAATACCTCGTGTTACGGGAAAGCTCATTTAAAAAGTACCTTAGCCAAGGGCATGGATAATCATAGTGAAATCTGACAGCAGTCAAGTCGTTCAAAAACCCAACCAAAACTTGTTCATAGGCTGCCAGTTCTGGGTCCTGAGTATATTATATAAAAGGTTAAGCTAAAATTGAAAGGAGTTTTAAACAAAAAAGTTTAGTAATTGAATGAATAAAAATAAGTAATCTTGATTTAATTTCATAGCTAGATCTACCAATAAAATAAAGACAAACATTTAAAAGCTTGTATTTAATGACTCCCTAGGCATGGGAAGGTTGTAACATATTATAAGTTAATACATAAATAGGTACCTAACGACCATAATATACGCACAAGACACAGAATACTCACGAATGAATGTGCGATCTCTATTACATAAATCAGCAAACATAGAAGTACTTACCGCTAATTCGGTTAACGGGAACAAGATGGTAATTGAACGAAAAATAAACAATGAGGGTTATAATCGGTAGACTGTTGGGGGTCGTGCAGTGGGTGGCTCAATTATGCAATAACTGCCAATTACTGTTAGTGGTGGCCGTTATGCGATTTTCAAATACAAAAAAAAGAAATGATTATTGGACACAATGAGACAATAAGCGACAGTTGCATAGCGATCAATGACTGACGCAGCTTTCTGTGTTCATGGTTCCGGATTCGAATCTCAGCGGGGGCAACCTTCATGTGTAGAGTACGAATGTTTGTAACCAAGTCATGGATGTTTTGATATCTATACTTACAAGTTATTATCTTATAAGGTACTGGGATCGCCACCATTCCATTTATGTACGTTATCTTTGCTTAGTTTGGGACGGTGAGTCAGTGACCATGGGTGTAGCCAGGGTTTGCTTCAGGGTGGGGCAAAGTAAAGAATCTCGAATTAAACCATAATCTATTCATCGCCAAAAAATCACCTGACACTGACTGGTGCATTGCCAAGATACTATCTACTTATAGACATATAATTTCCTTGACATCAGTGATAGTAGTGATATGGTCTTTTGCTTGACTTCATGAGCCAGTCTGGGGCAGCTACCCCACTCTGCCCCACCGCCCACCTGTGCTAAGCCCATGACGGTAACTACCTCTCATATATCTGTGGTCACTACGAAATCGACCATTTAGAAAACTGTCCATTGTATATTGCGTCTACCACGATTTAATAATAATTTTTGGTCGATAAATACGGTAATTCATGATTATGATTTCAAGTTAAGTAAACACTTAGGCAGGTAGGTGTCACTTTTAATTAAAATAACATTGTTAATTCACTCGTAAAGTCAACGAACCTATTGACTTTGCGTGTTTATAAACGATGTCAGTGTAAGTATATTTATTGTTTAAGATAATGCATTATCGTGAATGAACGCATAACTTTCTTTATTTGTTCGGTGGAAACTGCAGGAGTGATATCTTATGAAATAATAATTTTATTGAGTTTAATTTTCAAAATGAAAGTAGTGCCAGAAGTTAAAAGATGCTGTTTTTGCGTTCCTCTGCGTCATGGAATCATTATACTCGGGCTCATTAATATTGTAAGTTTATAAGTTACCTATAGGTGATTCTTCTTCTTCTTTCTTTACGAAATGAAATAAAATGGATATGAATATGTCCTCACCCACTTCAATCGATTTTCTTGAAAGTCAGGGAAACGTTAGGAATAAATATGGATTTTTCTTAATTACTTAAATAATTATTCCTTTTTTAAATAACTTTATGCAAATACTCATACATTTTGTTAAACAGAGGAAATGCTTTGGTAAAGGATGCTTGAATGTATGCGAAATAAGCTTTAAATTGTAGCCATCCTAAAAAAAATATAGCTTTTTATAACTATTAGTCTTCATTTTTCTTCAAAAATATAGATTATTTTCTTTAAAATTATAAAAAAAGAAAATATTCTGGATAAGATTGTTGGTTGGTTGATGCGTTGTATCTTCACAACACGTAGTAATCAGAGTCAGGTTGTTAATACGAGTTTGGTAATATTTGGGATTTTAATGCGTTTTCATTCTTTTTTTTCACCAGGGTCACGTGACCGGGAGGCCGCGTTTTGGCGGAATTTTTATTTATTTAAAGTTTATCATCGAATTTTATGGAAAATACTGGAATTTAGAGTGAAAGACTATATTGTTAGCATTATATTAAACTAATGAACAATTCAAGATAGTTTTCCAAACCCAGTCAAATAGCGTATTATTTAATTTGTTTTAATACATACATGATTAAGAACTTATCTATAAGTACCTAGTTTTATAGCATCTAAATGCCTCTGGCCGGTATTAATAAACAACTCCTAACTCCGAGAATTACAACTATGAGTCCGCTCTTGAGATGCTGCTTTAGGCCTCAGCCTCGAATTTAGCGGGCAGCGGGGCGGCGGTGGCGGCGCGGCGCGGGAGCGGCAGGATCTTATGCGTAAAATCAAATGGACCGGTTCTCGAAAACAGCGGCGTGGCAGCGGCGCGGGCCGGCCAACGGGCGCCGCTCCCGCGCCGCCGCCGCCGCCGCCGCGCCGCCCCGCTGCCCACTAAATTCGAGGCTGAGGCCTTATACATTTAAATTTAAAATTTCATATCTATCTTTTTTAAAATAAATAAATTTTATAACCTCAGTGGTAATACAGCAATCACCTTACTCATCTTTAAATTGGCTTGTGTATTCCAGATAGTTTCACTGATCGCCGTGGGAAGTCTCGTTATAACAACGGAGTTACATAGGAGAAGTATCACCAACGGTTCGTCCCTGGAAGTGATGACGTCCACCATCTTATTCAGTATATTCGGAATGAGCATTATATTAAACATATTGCTTCTTGTTGCTGGCTGCCAGGTCAGTTGGTACCTATTCTTACTTATTGTTTCCTTTGTGGACGTAGATTGGTAAGTGCAGGTAAGTAAGTATCTATCCTATACTTATTCCAAATTTAAAAGCTGCTGTGCTCTTGTCTGTGGGCTTTCTTACTCACCTCTGTTTTCATGCTATAGCGTCTTGACCATCTAATTAGACACACACAAGACTAAGCATACTTATAACTCACTGAATGTTAGATACCTACATTAAATAGGTAGGGGTCAGCAAATAGATTTCAGAGTTTTATGTAACGTACATAGGAAAGAAATCGATCATGTAATTTGAGTCGTTTTTTTCACGACCTTTATGTTATTTTAATAGAAAAAAGTCGCAGGTACTACTAAGTAGGTACACAGGCAGGCAGTACTAAGTAGGTATATACTTGCCCACACTATGACGTTTTTTTTCAGATCGGCATGTAAATTAGGTAGCCAGCGAACTCGACATTCAATTATAATTTTTTTGAACGATGATTACGTCGTTTTTATAACACTTTTTTTATTTATGCAAAAAGCTGAAAAGGAAAATCTGTAAATAAATTGACTGACCTACACTCAATGATTTCATAAATTCATCAGTTTTGCAACTTAGTCCAGCTATTTAGTACAAGGGCTGTGTTGTGACGTGTATACCTACTATAGGTAGTTACCCCGATGTAGACTGAAACGAAGATTGAAAAAGTAGCGTGTATAGGTATCTTGCATCTGTGTAGGTAGGTACATACGTTGGGCGACTGGCCGAACAAACGTTATGTCTTCTCGATTTTCCAACTCTAATATAATATACTTATTACCTACCTAATAATTACTTATTATATTAGATTAGAATTGGCCAACCGAGAGCCACGGCCAACTCACCACGTACTAAAGGTGCTGGCCCAAGATCATGTCAAAGGTTGATCCAATATGCCAAAGCTACATAAGGTACCCTCCTAAATGCAGTACGACACGATTTTTTTTAAATTTTTTATATTTTTGTGTAGTTTTTTATTCATATTATGTTACTTTGTAATGCTATTGTAAACGGGTTATGAATTTAGAGGTTGAATGTGCTCCTGAAAAATTGCTAATGGTCTTGCTGTGGGACTACACTATTGCTGAAATGTGCCACCAACCCTCTACCCTTTCGGGAAAAGCAGGCGACACAGGCGTGATGGTTACTTTTATGTCATGAAACTCTTTACAGCAAGACATACCGATGCTCCGCCTCTACATTTACTATGTCGTGGGCATTACATTAGCCGCGCTGGTACCCACATCCATACTCCTCTCTCGGAAGATGTTTTACGATGTGTGCGCTGCTTGCTTTGCTATAGGTAAGTCAGTCATATTCCAATTGGTCGCCCGTCTAAGCTTTAAATCCTCTACGAACGGTACAACTCGGCACCCAATCTGGGCCCCAAGTCTGCTAACACAATCGATTGATAATAGCAACCGCATAGTAACTGTCACTTTTGACAGATATTGTGTGGGATATCTGTCAAAAGTGACAGTTACTATGCGGTTGCTGTTCGATATATACATAATGATTACAGATGCGCTTAAGACGCGCCGGTTCGTCGGCATCCCCTTTCTGAATTACGCTGTATACTTAGTAATAACATAATCCTAAATCTGAGGTGATAATTTTTGATATTTATACGTTATATAAATATCTAGTAGTAGTAGTATAGTCGTAGTATAAATTTCTACAATTCTAAAATGCTTATTTTTATTTTTACAGCAATGCAATTTTACGTCATCGTAGTAGTCAGGAGTGAGATTGTGAAGCTAGAAAAAAACTTGATCAGAGCAAGAGAAGAGCATCAGGAGGTAGAAGTCGCCATTGAAGTCCCTGATACGGTTAATTTACTCTAACATACCTACTTTATTTGTGCTTTAAATAAAACAATAAACAAGCTTGAAAACATAATTTTAATTCCACTTCGTTTTGAATGAAGCTCTTCTTCTCTCTATCTCCTTTTTGAAGTCAGATAAAAAAGATCAACCGTAAAGTTTCTTGCCTGTACTTCACCATAGTGTATTTTGACAATTCATAAGTACTGTTAATGGTTTACATGAATAAAAATATAGTTTGATTCAGCGGTGTGATTTTAAAACGTTCGAAATCGAAATCGGAATCGAAAAAGGGACAGGAATGTTTTGTCTCTATCATTCCACAGTATTTGGCCATAGAGAATTTAATGGTCAACAACTACAAACTGTGCGTGTGATGCCTAAAAAAAGTCAGATCTACACGTGCCCACACTAAATTTATTGTTTTAAATTAAACCAAATTTAGGACCATTATGCATGTTGCAAAAAAAAAACCTGCTTTTTATTTCGCAACATGCCCTTGGACATTAAGAAGTAGTAGTTACAGGCTACTTACCACCAGTTAACTTATCATTTATATTCTCTTTGTTTGACGATCACGGCGCGGCAGAGTAATGATGCCGTTAAATTATTATGAAACAAAAAATTAAGAAAATATTCCATTTTTTTTCAAATTTAAATATGGAACACAGGTGGGCGCCCCCAGGATATTGAGTCGTGACTTACTCTGGTCCGGTCCATTGTCAGGATTGTATTGAAATGTAAGCTCCAGAGGGATTGAAAGCGGCGGCTCATATTGTTGGAAGTCCTCCAAATTGCCAATTATACCAATCATGCTGAGTAAAAGACACCGCAAACACGAACGTTATGATGTTATTTTGCGGAAGTATGTACCTACCTATGTTATGTGGTGTGCAATTACCCCCGAATTTATAGTTGTACTACAAATTTATCAAACGTCATTTAGTACTGCGCAAACTAAAACTTTAGTGCGCAGTACTATAAGACATTTGATAAAGCTATAAAACGTCTATAAATTCGAGGGAATAGTTTTGAGAATCGTCAATAACTTATGTAGGTAGTTAATGCTCCATACACATGTTAGCCCAGACAGATGAGGGCCAGTACATACTGCGCAGTATTTTTGTAGTATATAAAATGTACAGGAATATGAAATTAATACGTACCTATCATTACCCGTTCCGCAAAAGTAGTTATTATGGTAATTTTCTATGTTTTAAGTTAAATATCACTCGGTATATATTTAAACGGCATCTGGTATTCGAGTGAGAAATGTATGGAACCACAAACATTGTGGGCGGAGGCACGATCGACCTACAGGTGCCTCGCTACCAGAAACAAGTTTAAGGGAAAAATAATTATTTCTACGTATACCTAAACATTTTTTTAAATTTAGTAAGGCTATATTATTATTATTAAAACTATAGCCATGTTGCCGATGGGATAAACGAACTTTTCAGAGGAAAAAGTGCGTTAAATAATAGCTTTATAAGACATTATAACTTTCTAGAAATTTGAGCGAAAGAGTTTCCCCTATCTCCTATGGATTCGACTTTCCCATACTGTCATAGTTAAAAACACTCTATAAACAGTTAGGTAGGTTACTAGGCATAACTATTTAAACGACACTAACAATACAAAAACATTCGTGAAACTTCGTGTTATTAGGTATCTTCAACAAGAAGCAATCTCGTGGATACACATTTCCTCCTGCACCAAACCGGAGTTTGCCGAAGCCAGAACATCCAGCGGTTATCATTGCGCAAGTATATAATTGTTGGCAATTTCACGTCTCCATTCAACCCATGAATAGCAACCATTAGGCACAGCTCTCGACGAGCCCTCTGCAGCTAATAAGTGCCTGCTTTACAGGACTCCTTAGTGCATAGTTAAAACCTCCTAGTTTTAAAAAAATGGCCGCCGCGACGTCATTTTATATTTAACAGAAGTTTAAAAAGCATTGTTAAGTGTAGCTATTATGCAATTTATGGTTAATTAATTATGAAATTGAAACACAAAATGGAAGGAGTTTTGTGTATAAGCATTTTTTATTTTGATCGCAGTGTATGAGTGTAGCTAGGTAGTTCAAAATTATTGTTCTTTATTCAAATTGCAGGCAGACCAATGATATATGTATTAGTGTAAGTAATTCCCAATTATGACGATTAAGTTAATTTTAATCTTATCATAACACTGAGAAATTGGCTGCGCTTCGGAACGCAATTTAATATTTGCTGTTGTGTCAATTTAGCTCCATGTTTCAGGAAAACAGCCGCATAATCAAAGGCTACTTAAGAAAATGTTAATTGATAATTAAAATACATAATGTATGCTCGAGATTTTAATTCCCACACTCAAAAAATAAAAATTACATGTGTAATCTATGTATAAATTATATTATATAAAGATAACTATGCATTATACCCTTGGCATATTATGTTTTCAGATTTTTTTTAGATTGAATGCTCTAAGCATTTGGATGGTTTGCGTAAACCAGGAACTACGGCAAAACACAGAACACCAGTAACATAGTATTATTAACTAAATTATTTCCTCCAAATTGTCCGGACACTTCGGAAAAAAGGTGACAGTTACATTTACAAAAACTATCCGGCGGTGAGGATTGTTCGGTGCGCGTGGCGGGGCGAGGTGACGTCACAACATGGCCGGCAGGTAGGCAGGAGTGGAGATAGGATCCGGTCATCCTGCCCATTTCCGGTCTTCACCCGGCCGTGACGCTTCCGGGCACGCGTCGCCGCCGCTGTCCACACGAATCCCGACATACTGGAAGTGAATAATTTTTAATTTGATATTGGTATTGTTGCAGTAAGTAGGTGTACCTAAACGAAAGTTAAGCTATACCCGAGAATGTGATGTTCTCTGCTACAAAACAACAAAATTGACCCACAATCGGATGACAATGGCATTGTCTGTGTCACTTATATATATAGTTTTTGTATAAGAAAAATGTGATCCGTTAAAATTATGGCTATACGTTATGGGCTAGGACTCCCATAAAATAAATCACCTACTTACTCTGTGTTGTCTATGGTAAAATATCAATGTCCCTTCCAAAATTTCACCGCAAATTCCGTGTGGAGGCGTCACACGACGTCTGCAAGATGAGTTTTGTGAAATGAATTCGTTTGCAGCTACAATTGAACACGCTGTATGTCGCCATTGTGTCACAGTGACTATATAATATAATAAATTATATTGTGTAGCCGAAAGGATAGCAAAAATTAATTAATTTCTAATCGCTACTTTGGACCTATCTGTGGCAAGTAAAAACTTAAAATCAGACTCTATTTGACTTCGTTTATGTGGGAGTTATACTTATCAGTTTTAAGATTCTGAGCTCAAGTTTTATGGTTTGGTAATATCACAATATTAAATACCTATACTACTTTTTTTTTATTACATTATAGGCGAGTATTTGATCTCGATCTCACCTGATATTAAGTGACGATGAGATCTACGATGGAGCATACTTGCCTAGAAGGTACCTGTTCACTCTTGACTTGAAAACACCCAGATTGTAGTCAGTCTAGAACAAATACTACCTCAAGATATAAGAGCGTATCTCCAAGAAATATAATTGCATAGAGTATCCAAGTTACAATTTGATATTGACAGGTGCTTAAGAAGCCACCTGACAGCGGTGATGCCCATATGTCGGGCTCCATTAGCGGCGCAGCGACGCACGCGAACTTCACCCCTCATTTATTAATGCACAAGGATTAAAACAATATCCATTGAAGACTACCAGCACGTTCATCAAAATCAACTTGATACCAACAAGCAATATACAAGCACTCAAAATATTTGAAAACAATTGTACCTATCGATGGTTACGCGAATATCACCTCTATGCGTCAAAAGTAACACACAGACCGTCAAGTGAAAGAGTTAGCGATTATTTCGAGTAATTAGAGTCATGTTCCGTATGACGCCCTCTTAATTTATTCCCCCTTTTGTGAAATGGGGGACGCGACATGTGCGAAGTGCCAGCACTTTAGTCTAGTTTGCAAAGATGTTTAATTTCTTCATGCCAATTATTTTAATTTTAGTGGTCTGTGTCTCAAATTATTTTAATCATCACACACACTATGATCTCGATTCTTATCTACATGGGATTGCATGATCTCAACGCAACAAAGATTTTATTACTATTTCACTATTTTTGTATTAGACATATCTATTAGATCATTACTCTCACAAATTAGTTGCACCCTAATAAAAAATAGGGTTCCGCGTTGAAAGGCGACCATTTTTTCGGACGCCATTATTTTAACTCGTCAAAAACGACTCAAGACTAATTTATTAGGAAACTGGAAAATAAATAGCTAGTGTGGCGTGGACGGGCGTGACGAAAAATCATATTCTGTTTTTACATCACTCCCCGACGTGATAGGAGTAACAAAAAAGGGTGACGACGCGGTTTCACTCGCTGAGACGAAAACTTCGAGAGCGAAACTAATTCACGTGTTTTGATGTATGCGTGGATGTCGGTAGGCAACTGGAAAGAGGATTTGTGTGACTATCACTCTATCCCAAGAGACAGGCCACACCAATTTGTACTGTATAACTAATATCGATAACGAGTAGGTACATATTAGGTAACCTTTGTTACAGCGATTGCTATGGAAAATAAAAACTCCCTTAAGACCAACTTTCAGTTTTCAATTGAAAGAAAAACTTCGGAAAAAATCAATAGAAGCTACAAAAAGTAGGTAACTCTAAACTTCAATGCGACTTATTATACCAAACTTAAACAAAAGAATAAGATGTTTTGCGCAAGTCCCGATTAATGGTTATGTTATGACGAAAGACGCCTACGTCATCAACTGACATATGTTGTGATGAGGTATAGCCCTCACCTAGCGTAGCTCTTGAAAATTAATAAGATCGATGTGGTTAAGATACGTTTTTATTTTACCGATTTGTAGATAATTTTAAAAATTATTTCTACTAGCCTAAAATGTCTAACGTAAACTTTGACGCCCCCATTTGACCCCTTAGGGGTTGAATGTCCATAAATCCCTCCTTACCACCCCTATGGTACTCAAGGAAAATATTCTCTCAATTACAAATCTCTAGGACAATATTCTTGTCGATGCCCGGCTGATGCTAACAATAGTTTATTTTTATTTTTTTGAATAGGTGTCCCCTGAGTATAAGTGGATAAATATAACACTTAAGATACTTCCCCTCATCAAAATTCCTTTTTACAGTCCGTATAATAATCAGTTTCTTTTTACTTATAATTATTACAATTACCTATTGAAACAAAAACATAATACAAACGCGATAAAATCCGTAAAATTAGTTTTATTTTAATGTGTAGTATTCGCGTAAATATAAGAAATTAATATACAATTACCTATCTAGGATAATCGACAAACCGAATAGGTTTAGTGCACCTCTGCCTACCCGTTCAGAGTTTACAGGCGTGATGCCATTTATGGTCAGACAGCGTGTAAAGCTAATGAGAATCGCTATGTTTTGTTAATTAATAATCTTTTAACGCTCATAAAATATAGCCGGCGGCGAAATGGTAACATAACGTTGATGGAGGGAGAGAGAGAGGTCTCCACCTCCGAGGTAACATCGTTTACTAATTCCATGGTTTTTCTTATTTCAAAAAGCAATCAATCATTACGCAACACGCGCGTGCGCATAAAATTACGCAGTTATTTGAGAAACGTGGCTTTCACATAGTTTAAATAATTTAAGCCGTTTATTTTGGTGGTATTTTTTTTTAATAATTTTGGACGATGTCCTCTTGTGGGATATTAGCGTCAGTAATGGTGTGTAATAACAATAAACGGGACGTTAAGCGATGCGCCGGCGACGCCTGCAGGCGACACCGCCGCACGCCGCGCCGTTACGCTGCGCATGCGCTACTCTGGGGCACTCGAAGGTTTGTCGCTTAAGATCTCTTTTTACCCGACTGCGGAGGGTAATGTATTAACCAGCCTATTGTACCGTTTGTATGTATGTTTGTTCCTTTGTGGTGTTCTAGAGACCAAACGCGTGGGCCAATTTTGTTGATTCTTACGTCAATCGATTTGTCTTAATATTGCGAATGTCACTAAATATGAATACAAAATTTAATATGGCGACAACCAGATGCCAGATGATGTTGTGAAAAATAAACTAAAGTCACCGGACTATGTTAAGTAGGGTATCATTGAATAGGTAAAACAATTTCCAAAATTCAATTTTTTTATTTTTTTTCTAAACACCTAGGTTCTCAAAATGGCATCGAAATTAAGCGATATAAAAGTGAGCGGCCCAAGAGTTGGTAGTAGACGTCACTACTCGCGTGTGTTCGCCCCGGGAGGACCAACGCCTTCAGCGCAAGACCCGCAGTGGACTGCGTCGTGATCGGGACTCGAGAAATACTTTAGTGTCATTTGTGGTGACGTGCCTTTTAATTTTGTCTCCCGCTTTGGGGCAGAGTCCATGCATTATTGCCGATACGATTTATTAAAAATCTGCGTGAGATGTAACCACCGTGTGAGAACTTTTGGATATGGAATGTTACAAATTCTGTGACGTGGACTTAAGCTTGGCTCACCACTTACATCTACTACTGTCAGGCCTATAGAGAGACACTTTTTAGTCAATTCTTCATTTCGAGTTCATGAAAAATCTAGCATATAATAAAAAATAAGTAATCCATTCCATAAAATAATTATTTCCATTTTTTTAACGATCTTATAATATATATAAATTACCTGTCACGGTGTTTGTCCGCTATGGACTCCTAAACAACTAAACCGAATTTAATCAAATTTTGCACACTGTGCGCAGTTTTATCCAACTTGAAAGATAGGATAGTTTATATCACAAATTATATCGCAAATATCTAACTATAAAAATATTTTTCAAAATATTGTATATGGCAAAACCACGTTTGCCGGGTCAGCTAGTTAATATATATAATAAGTGTACACATAGATATGGGTACTCGTGACTTGTACCATTAAGAAGTCAATTAAGCGTGGCACTTGTAATACAAAAATCTAAACATTCTTCAGATATCTACAGCGTTTCTTTTAGAATGAATAACAATATAACAAGTAGGTAATTATGTCAATACGGTAGCGCATTCATGCACAAAGAATGCCAGACATCAGATTATACACAACGACAGCGGCGGACCAAACATTAATATAGTCGAGAAACAATAAAAAGCGGCGTTTGAATAATAACAGTACACTCGATCCGGTGCGCGCGGGCATATCGAGCGGCCACATCTCGGGACAACCTGCGCGCGCGCGGGTATCGCATTACACATAAAATATTTATTATTTATAGTGTATAATTAATAAAAACATACGGGAGCTACAAAAACAAGTAGCCCAACAGGAAGATGGTAATAACTCAATCGCGAGAACATCGGGCGGCGCGATTTGTTACAGCTCAGATTCGATCTCACCGACCCGCGCACACTGTAACTACGAACACTGTTTTATTCGCTCACAGAAGCTTAACAGCTTAACATGATACGTTGGCCTACCGCGTTTACGTGGAACTGGATTTTCACATTAGATGTTTGATATTGCAGCGATGAATAACTTAAGTTGTCATTTAGATTTGGTCTGTTAAGACTCACGAGTTCGGATGTACGATGCGGATATAAATAAAGTTATTAATCTATATTTTTGTACCAAATAGATAAGTTAACTATATCTCTTTAGTTGGTCCATCGTAAATCTGACTACAGTGTCCTACAAGTTTATTGGTTAACTTAATAACAAGATTATACTAATATAAATAATGTGTCAAAATAAATGTTACTTAGTTCGTTAGCAATACTACCAAATTAAGTGTTGAGTTTTAAATGTGGAGTCGAGAAATGTTATAGGAACTGATAAAAATATATTTTAGGGCAAGACAAATTGTACAAATCATTTATACAAAACATGTTGCTAGGCAACATTACTTAATAATATATAATATATAAAAAAATAACAAAACATGTTGCTAGGCAACATTAGTTAGCAAAGAGCAATAGGACAAACTCCATATTCTTTACAATAAGTATGAAGACCTGATTTGACGTCCTGTTTAGCTCAGCGGGTAGGGACCGCTGCTTTCTGTCCTGAGGGTACTGGTGTCAAATCCTGGTAGATGAGCACGAACATTTGCACCCAAGTTATCGATGTTTAATATCCATATAAGTTATATTATATACCGGTATCGCCCCCAGTCTATTGTACGGTACCCATAATACAAGCGTTGCTTAGTGTGGGACCGTATAGTGGTGTGTTCGTCTGGCGATATTATTTATTGACCAATGGTAAGTGGTTTCATAAATGTCAGGTTAATCTTCATCTAAGTAAATATAGTGCTATTCAACCACACTACCTTCATATTAAGATATATGTGTGTATTTAATGTAAATAACATATAACACTTGCCGTAAGAGTCGCGGTTTATATTCTTGACAGAAGTCGCGAGGTGACCGGTTTCGTGGCCAGACCGCCTTGCCGCCGCGCCGCGCTGCGCCGCGGCCGGACCGATGTCGCGTGGGTTTGAAATACAACCATTGTATGTGCAGGGTTGTTAAGTAGCCGGATTTTCGAATTTCGTTCGGTTGATAATTAATAGGTTAAGAGTCCGCTTTTAAGTTATCTAGTCTATAATATGTAATACTTAATTTTCTTTTAGATTGCGTCCGAGTACTCAGGTCATAGATTCTAATTTTAAAAAATCAGTACGTTAGTATGTAAGTGCCTACCTTATCTTAGAATCAGTTCTAACGAATCATCATAGATATCTACTCACTTATAAAAAAATTGCTTACGGTGAGAATATTACCCAACGTTCTGTTCCCATATTTCTTTCCACTTGTGTATTTCAAAGTTGCCAACCATGTGTATGGAAGGACTTTATTAAAGTTCTCGTGAAAACACAACAATGAGATGATGGTGGCACCAACTTAATCTAAGAGAATGTGAATCCCCAAATGAAATACTAGCTTAATCTAGCCGATTGCAACCGGTGTGGTATGTAACAACCTTTTTTTCGAGTACGCATAATGAGTTTTTCTTTCGACTATTTGTTTTGACAGCTCATATACGCAGTATATATTTTTAAAAGTAAAATGTTATATTGTCCAGTACGTCAAATGCGAGATTATTCTTAGCTTATTTAACCGCTGTTTATTTAACCGTATACTGTAATTTTCCACATTTCGCTGGTATTTGTTATGTTGTTAAATATTATCGAGCAAGTGTCTTTTCAAACTCTGTTTTTGGCAAAATCATCGACTAAACACGATGGAAGCCATAGATTTGGACAAAATAATTTATCTAGGCAGGAATTGTTTTTTTCTTTAAATTGCCGTGTGTCATGACTTGACAGAACTTGATCCTTATTAGCGTCATTAAAGTTTGGTGCTATAATACAGTATGTTGTTTTTTTTCAAAATCAACGGATTCAATTCCTGCTTGGGATTTTTTTTTTCGAAATCTAATAACGCAGTTTTAGTTTTCATCAAAATCGGTCTCGACACTTCTGTGAGCATATTTCGCTATTCCTAATAGTTTCGGATTTAGCCATCCGCGCACACTTGAAAAATTCAACCTATGTATATATATATATATATATATTTAAAGGGACGTGAAGTAATATATGTACCTAAATTATTCTAAGCCATGTATGTAATATCTCATTATCGCTACAGGTCCTGTAATACAAATAAAAAAAAAAGTAAACCAATTACTTACACACTATCATGTAGCAACATCGTATTTAATCTAATAGGTAACCGAACTACCTACTCGCATTGAGAATGATCGTATCGATATCAATTCAGTGTATCAATTTAGATCTCATTAAACCAATCATAACGGGATACCGATCCGGAGCCAATTAAAACATAGATACCTACCCATAGTGGTAGATAAATTAATTAGCAAATACACCTGTATGGATATCGCCTGCGTTCACAATAAAAATAATGTCCTTATATTTTGCAATTTATTATTGCTGGCAGTAACAAAAAAAAATTACCAATGCAATAGGAATTATATTACGCGGCCTTAGTACCGCAGTTTGTAGTGTCCCTACCTCGGCTTTCAATGCCGAAGGTTCTGAGTTCGAAGCCTGGTAGGGACAATCTTTGTGTGATGAGCACGAATGTTTGTACCCGTGTCACAGATGTATAATATCTTTATACGTATTATATACTGAGTTCGCCCTCAGACCACTGTACGGTACCCAACAACAAGCGTTGCTTGGTGTGGTACGCATGGTTGATGTGTTCGTCTGGCGATATTACTATTATTATTTGATAGATATGGCAAATAGGGCTGATACATACTTACGCTACCAGATATTAAAACCAGGGCTTCGCTTCGAATTAGTCCTGGTACGGGCGGGAATAACTACTGGATACTTGCAAGTGTGCCAGTCGCGCGCGAGCCCTGTCTTCCAAGGACTGAAAAGACATTAATTGGGAATCTATTATTATCCGCACATAGGAGCACAATCGTAATTACGTGTAAATATTTTGTACTTCCAAGTATGTTTTTCTTAAATACGATTGTGCTTCTTATTTATAGGAAGATTAAGATCTATTTTCAATGCAAGTATTTACAGCCCTGGGAGCCGAGGCTGGCGCGCGGCTTCGCAGTCGCTTGCATCCAAATACTTTCAAGTATTTTAAAACCTGGTTTTCGAGCCTGGTATTTTTACATGTATACTCGTACTCGAAAGTCCCGGTATTGAATTTTGCAAGTATATACCTTGCCTAATGGCAAATAAATAATACATGTTGCATTGCAATCTGATTGCTATTATATTAATAAAAAAAAGCTGATGAATTTAATAAGCATAGGTACAAAGTGCACAATATCCTATATCACGCTTCATGCTGTAAAGAAACATGATATGTGATAAGTGCGTGATATGAAGAAAGAATAACATTTTCTTCAATTTTTTTTTTATCTAATTCCGCATTATACCTACTAATTCCTGCTACACTCACACTCAACTTTACAATTACTTCGGAGACGTTCCAAGTGAGTCTATCAATGCAAATTAGCCGCAATGATGGTTCATTTTTCTTTAAAGTGTCCGCTTATTATACACTGAGGGGCCATCAATAGAGGATTGCGGATAAATGATTGTGTGAAGCGCTGTTGGCGGCTGCAATTTTTATAATTTTCGAATTTGGTGTATAGTTAATTACAAGCACGGTTGGAATTTATTTGAGATGAAAATTGTTCATAAGTAATGTGTAATAATAATCTACTTCTTAGACCTATGTGTCATGTTGAATATTTTTTTCTATTCCGCTTAAAACCTTCCCAGGATAAGTCGGACGAGATAATATAAACTTTCGCCGTACCAAGTTTAATTAAATTCAAACACTTAGATAAAATCTATAAAAATACTCACAATTAATTGGTTCCTACGTACCTATGCAACAAGTGGCTTAATTCGTTGGATAAACCAGTGTCAGGTCAAAAACTCGATAAGTTTTATCAATATATTTCCCTGTATGTAAGCCAATACCTACTAATAAAATAAATGTTAACAGTTAATATAAAAAATTCAATATCCGTATAATTAAACTACTCGACCCAACCCTTGAGATGCCAACTCATTTGTATACACTTACAAGATATCCCTCAGTGTCTTGCGACTACTCATAATAACGAGATATAATTATTTTTAAATGCTGGAATAAATTTCTCGCAGCGACCTCCGGCTCGTGGCGGGCACCGGGCACGGTAGCCGTTCGATAAATCTTGGACATTCGCCGCCCCCGCTCTGGCCAGCCCGGCTGCCCTAGGTCATGCGAGACCTCACAAACGAGATCGGATTCAAGAGGAGAATACAAGTTAAGATCCTAATATAAAATATCCTTACCCCCAAATTCATAGAAGATTTTAACCCGTTTATAAACAATGTATTACGAAGTATTTTAGGGAGGGAAGTGATTTGTAATACCATTGTAAGTGGGTGAGAAATTTCTATAAATGTTGAGCCTTTGCCGTATTGATTTTTCATTTCTATAGCAGGATTGCGCATTTGTAATCATTAAGTGAATTCGGAATTTGGATATGTTGATTTTAAATAATAAATGTTGTTCCCGACAAAATGACAATTTTGATTTTCTGTGAGCAATAAAGAAACGCAGGTTCAAGGCTTTAAGGCCTACTCTAAATCAACCTGTATAAATTATTTTTTTTGAATCCTTCTTTTTTATGATTATAAATGTATTTTCTCAAGTTTTTTCTAATAATTTAATCTCAGTAATATTATGCAAAAAAAAAAACAAAGAAAGGAATCAAAATGTTAAATAATTATAACATTGAATCTGAAATTTAATTATTCGTTAATTATTTAAATATTCGTTGCATAACAACAGTAGGTAATAACAAAAGAAGCTGTAAGTAAGTAGAAAATAACGAAAATGAGCAGTGATTCCTCGGACAGAATAAATCTTGGTGCGGGCAGTGGGTTGCGATAAATAACGGAGCTTACAACAGACACTGCGGGGTAAGACCCACGTATTTGCATACATACACCCCCAAATTTATAGAACTTTTAATCAATATACAATGGCATTAAAACGAATTTTTAGAATTAACGTGCATTGTAAATGGATTTTAGAATGAGCTAATGAAATGTAGGTTGGATGTGATAAAACCATTCATGTTTTGGCTTTAGTATAGTCGGGCTAATTGTTTCGTCAAAGGGCTAATATACATTTACCGAGAATGTTTCTATTTTTTTACACAGGGTCACCAGTTTTTGGCCAGTAGGTATGCTTAAATTCTATAAAGACAGGTTAGGTCTAAAGAGGTCAATTAAAAAAAAAGATTAAATAACATTAAAATGGTATAAAAAACAAACCGACACAAGAAAGCTACCAATAGGGAAACGTTACAATGTTACATTATGTGACATAATGCTTTGACCATAGACAAAATGTATGAAACAATAACAAAAAGAATAATAGTTTATGTTTAAATTGCATTATCATATAAATATGAAGTCTTGACCTTACGATATGAGACTTGGGAGTAATGACCCCGATAGTGAATACTTCTTGTGGCGTAGCTTCGATTATTACATTTTGGAAAGTACATAGAAACCTAATAATATTATGTAATCCTGATTGTTTGGACAGTGGAATGTGTCCTCTTGTTGGGGTATATACATCCGTAACAGATCATTGAGGGTAGGCGGAAACTACAGGTATCCCATCTCAATGTCCCAATTTGAGCAACTATGGTATCAAGAAAGAAATGACCTTATATAGATATTATGACTTGGCTACAAACATTCATTCTTCACACAAAGTCCGTCCCCTGCCAGGATTCGAGCCCGGGACGCTCGCCACAGAAATCAGGGTCACTACCAGCCGCACTGATTAGGTAATTATTCGATAAGTAGTCAAGAACACTACTAGGTACCTAGTTAGGAGGGACGCTTCTACATAACCAGTACATCCGTGTACGTCGGTAGCAAGACATCCACACCACGAGCCACAGCCAGCAACCCAAACCGGATCGAAGGGTCCCCGGCCCAGCCGGTATAAATATACCTCAAACGTTTTACATAGA
The DNA here is from genome assembly GCA_905404115.1 of Pheosia gnoma. NCBI lineage: Eukaryota > Metazoa > Arthropoda > Insecta > Lepidoptera > Notodontidae > Pheosia > Pheosia gnoma. The sequence continues at coordinate 3,291,184 of FR989894.1, read as the reverse complement.
ATATATTACTCGTTAGAATTTCCTTCCTGTCTAATAAAAATGGCACCGGCATATCATATCTCGCGGTGGACCGGCGGCGCGCGCGTCGTAATAAGTCTAACAAATAAAATAACTCTGTGGTAAAATATACACACTAATGTGACTAATATTATAATATCTTACGGCAAGGATATCTAGTAGTAACGCCGGGAGATTTAGATGCGGTTCGGGACGAGGTATGAGAGAAGCAGTCAAGAAATTATTGTTCAATTTTCTTAATACTTACTTTATTAATTTATATTATATTATATTACTTATATTACTTCCATCACAAATAAACAGCGACTGAGCAAGTGCTTTCCCGCTTACACATTAGCGCCGATTTAAAAAAAGTAGAAATGCTTACTTAGAGGTTCTGAATTCGACACGTGTACTCATTAGATTTTTTAAGATTATGAGTTCATATTTCATGGATCAGATTACTTTAAAAGCTCAATTAAGAACTTACCGAAATCTATGTCGATAAACATTACCGAAATGAGGATAGACAGACTATCTAAGAAGGTTAATCGAAGGTTTTACTGAATGACAACATTACTGACACGAATAGAGACTGTAGTCGAAATGATGGCACATTTTCGTAAAATAATAATTTAATTATCTGCAAGATACTAATGTCAAGAAGTCTAATATCTATTCGGCCGTTATTTTGGGTAGCTACAACGATTTTTGTAGCACTTATTTCTTTCAAATAGAGAACACGTTATACAACAATTCTACCACATGCCTCACCCTCGCATACTCCGGTCCATGCGCGCACGCAGCAGCCCGTCCCGGCTCGTAAACCGCGGGACCACACGCGGGCGGAGGTGTGAAGGCAGCGCCCGCACAGCGCCCCGGGGGCCGGAACATAACTCACGAGCAGCGGGGCGCCAGCCATTCATGCCTACCTGCTCGCTGCCCGTTCGGCTGCCGGCCTCAGCATACATCGACATACGTAGACACACTGTCTCGATAGATTTCGTTACAGCATTTGGGAATTGGAGACCGAAATACTTGTGATGTAAGAGGCGCTTAGGTGGACCGACATCAGACACTTATTTCTCCATATACACACGCCAGTAATCCTCCGAGGGGTAGACTGAGGTGTACTAAATGTAATGTAAAAGGGGGCATCATACTGGGCACGCTCCTCCTCAATATGAAGAGGATTAAGGCCAAAGTCCACCACGCTGTTCAGTACGACTTTCGGTAGCCGCACGTTAATTAGTCTATAAACAGCATTGAAGGATTAAGCCACTGACTAACTGTTCACACAGACTGAATAACTAATCAATTTGAAGCAAGCTGAATATTATTTTACATTGATACTGGTCAATCGTCATCACACTTACACAAGGTTTCCATACGCGATGATAGCTTTCTCTGTGTAAAAATCATTGTTGAAAATATGATGAACATCAAACTCTCAGACGAAGAATTCTATTCGCGTGTACTCGGCTTGTAAATCGGTTTGGATTTTTTGGCGAATCGGGAAAAAATATAACCCCATCCTTCTTGATCTAAGTTTGCATAACAACCGTATGTTCTCGACCATTATAATTATTATTAAATTAACGAGACAGCTATTACACTGCCTACATCCGCTTTATTGAACTTGCGCACTAATACATATAATCATCCACGAACAAACTAAACCAAACATAATTCTTGTGTCTACGAGGGTTTGGTCTAGTGAGTCCATATTTTTTTTATGAAATAATGGGATAGAGTAATTACGATAACACAATATAAACTGCATTATCGTACTTAGTTTGTCCACAAAATATAATATCATCTATATGAACTGTTAAACAAAATATGGAACCTTGTGGAATTGATATCACAATATAAGGTAAATACAGGGGTTTATAATATTTCGCTAACATGTTCTATGCACAAATATGTTATAACAGTTTATTGCATGTTGCAAAATGAAGCTCTCACAAGGTAACGCATAAGGTAATTGAAATAAAGAACTATATTATCCTAAAAAAATAGAAGAAATCCTGGCGAACCAGCTCCGTGTAATGACACATCTCGAACTCAGCCGCGCGCGTGGCATCCCACAATTTACCTCTTATAAATTAGACACAACCCGTTATTTGAGTATCGGTGGCGGTAGCGTGTATCGTTATTTTAATTCGATCTCCTTTCACGAATCCTTCCCGCCGCACCATTTGGCCGCTAATAGGGCTGGCCGCGGTTCATCGCTAAAGCGCTCGGCAATTTGACTTGAAACCAGAAAAAAGCTGAGTCATAACCCTAAATTTACATGAGTTAAGCTGATTTGACGTGAGCTTCGTTCGTGCAATTGGTTATTGCTCATTATGATAATTCGCCAGCTCTTAACTGTTTGTACGAATTACGTGAGCCGTAACACTTTATGTTCGTGGATAACGAGAGTTGTATGGTAAATTAGGGAACAAATTATTTAAAGGTTTGCCCGACTGCGTCAGGGTGGGTAATGATTTTAGTTATATAGAAGTTACTTTATCCGTCGTAAAAGTTAAAAGGATTTGTTGGATGGTGTGTCAACGTGTCACCATAAATCACCTGTCGCTGTGAGTGTTGGTGAAGAAGTAGATCTTGGATGTTAGTCTACAAGATTATTAAAGTAAATCCTATTGCATTGAGATTATAAATGTTACGTTTGGATTGATGTTCTTTACTTAATGACGTCATAACTGTTACACAGATTCGGCTATACTGCTCAATATAGAATTCGATCCTAGCAATATATTTCAAATCCAATCGGAATTTAAAAAATTATTAATATGGTAGAGTTTTTTTTATCAATCATTCCATGACGTGTTGCGTCGGTGTATCTCAAAAACTAATTTCATTAGACAGGTCATAATTAGATAGACAATAGAGTTGATTGAAAGTATGTATAGGTATGTGGAACAGGCGGTAAAGCGTGGGTGCAGCAGCGGTGCCTTGTTGGCAAACAAAGCAATACACCTGAGTAGTTTTTATAATATTTTACATAAATTATTCACTCATATGAACCATAAAAGTATATTCGAACCAGGGAATGTAATGTATACTAGCCATGTGCCCGATCGTAGTTTTTATACAACTTATGTCCCCATTATTCGGGTCGAAGTTCCAAAAATCCCTCAGTGCACCTCTGGGGTACTCAAGAATATATATATCCTCCAATCGATCTCCGATCTTCTTATTTGAGTTCGCGTTTCGATCCGATTGTAGAGTTAAGAAAAAAATGTAAATGACAATTTGTAAGTGCTCCCGTAGGCCTATACGAAATACATGATTTGACTATGACAAATATCAAATATCTAGTTCCACTAGTTTAGGCTGGGCGTGTCTGTCAGTTAGTCAGTGTTTATTTTTTTATTAAGTAGATGTTTTTTGCATAACTCTTTTGGCATGCTTATCGGATTTTAGCCAGACCTGGAATAATTAAGAAAATGCTTTTTAATATTTGCCATGACGGGAATTGAAGTGGCTTTTTTTGCATATTTTTTAGCATAGTAAAATAGTAGGTATTTGAAGAACAGGCATGTACAGATACAAATATTAAACATTGACAGTCAATGTTATTTATGCTTGCCTTGCTATGAAACTATGAATTCGGCATGCGCAAAGCCGCCATCTTTGATCATCTTACGTGATGCGACCTATACCTACCTAATTGCAATTACTCAAACTTATAATAATCTCACTCTATAAACTATGTATGCACCACTTAGCACTGGTACCGCTAACTCGGACCTAAATCAAGGCCGGACCGGAAGTGGGACCACGATACTGCAGATGAGTTTATTGCCGTGCGCACGCGGCGGAACCACTCGCTGACCCCCTCGCCCCGCATGGGAGCAGCTTCCGCTTCCGATATGACACACTTGTTGGTCAACCTGTGCTTGTAATTTTAAGGTCTCCATGATATGATTGCCTTGGTTGTAACAACCAATTAACCAAATCTAACTTGGGTTTTGGATAACTGGTCTCTCAATCAAAGTTTTGACAGCATCGGGATTCATCCCCATACTGGGTGATGTATGCTCAGCAGCGAATTAGTTGAGTATACTTATTGATAAACAGGTACCTACCTAACACCTTACTAAAAGCAGTAGGGTGTCCCTTTATCGTGCCGCATGAAATTATCTGTAATATATTTGACATTGGCAAAATAAATACCAATGGTAAAACCGAATATATTTTTTTTTAATATAGATATGTAAAGAATCCCGGGTTTTGTGGACGGCGCGCGATGTTTTGGCGTCACGGGGCGGTGACGGTGCGTTGACCCCACGTAATGGTTCTGCGTGTGTGACAGGTAGGTACATGGTAGTGGGAATTAAGTGTGCCGGACATGTACTGATTTATAAATCTGTTTATTTTTAATTTAAGTCTTATTCTGGGCGGAGACTAATTCAAAAATCAAAGATCATAAAAATCGGCGCTCCCGTTCTCGAGTTATAAATGTTGTAACTGACACGACTTTGTTGAAGTGGCTTTGACAAAGTCGGGTCGTTTGACTTTTTATGACTTTCTAGTCTTATTCTAGATGTCTAGTTGGTAATATGCTGCGCAAATGCCCGATAGATCGACGCGTTAATTCACTTTAGCCATTACTTACAGCTGTTACCTATATGTCTTCATTATATTCTTGGGCTTTAGGTATATAGTTTAGTTTGTTGTAAGTACGTAAGTAGTAAGTAGGTACATTATTATGCAAAATTTAGGTAGGATCTTAAATAGTGAAAAATTATTAATCTTTGCAAACATTTTGAGATCAACTTAACTGCTTTAAGTTCAGGAATGATAAAGCATAAAATTCTATTTTTAAGCTGTTCTTTTTTCCTTGTTCGTCGAGCTTACCCAGTACGGCCACGAACGTATCTGTTAAGGCGGTTTTACACCGAAAGCTCGCCATAAAAAGTCGTAAAACGTATTTTAACATCCATCCGATAATCAATCTAACACGTCATAACTTTGACATTCAGTCTGCCTGGACCTAAGCTGCACATTAAGAATGTTTCATACAAAAATTAATCATGACGCGTCAATAATAGAATTGATTTTGAAATGACGTCCTCGGAATGCAAAAAAAAAACTTTGGTAGGAGATCGCCGACTAAATGAGTCTCTATATAAACATGTTAATTCATAATAAAAACGTGGTTTTTCGATGCACAGAAGAGGCAATATTTACTAACAAATTGGTAAGTTGCGTCTAACCGTATTAACGGCTCCATTTTCGTATTGTTTGTTAAAGATAAAATATTTAACAACAAACAAACATAATATACGGTGTGTGAGGAACGAATTACGGGCCACGAAGTTCATTTCAGGGGAAATTTGAAATTGAATTAGAAAGTATCTAACGTTACTGTACTCTGTTTTTATATTGTGTCGTGCTTTAATATAGTGCACATTTAATCTGCGTACGTAATAGATATTTTATTTTTTTTGTCACGTCAAGCGAAATAGGTAATGGTTACATTATACGTGCTACTGTCATACATAGTACTATCCGTTATCGATAGTTATAAAAAGTCACTTAAATTGAACGCACTTTACAATCCGCCTGAGGTGTTATTTCAAAAGACAGAAAAAAATGCTAGGTATTCGCGGGTCGAAATGCAAAGTCTATTTTAAGAATTATAACCTGATTATGATCGATTCAACATCGGTTTGGAATGTATAATAAAAATATTTATTGATATGAAAAAGGAACAGGACAGCGGGCTTATATGAGAGCGGCGCGGGCGGCGCGGGCGCGGTGAACAAATCGCTACATCATCGTGATGTGTGGCATGCGCGCGCGCCGCTGCTCACCGCACTGACCACAGGCGGACATTACAAAATTGTATTAAATGACTTAGAAAGTAATTAAAGTTAGTAAAAATCGGCCAAGTGCGAGTCGGCCCGTGCAATCAGGGTTCCGTACTGTAGATTACTTGGCGAAGTATCCGAAGGGGTTCACGTCTAGAAATTAGTGTCTTATAAGACAGCACACATAAATTATTATATTAAGTAGAATATCCGTAATTGTAAAGTAGGATGTAAACCAGAATCCATAATTTAGTGAACTAGTTTGACAGCTCAATATGCAGCATACCTGGAAACATTTTATCTGTCAAAATAGCAAGCCGAATTATGGATTCTCGTATAAGTAATTGTAACGTATTTTTTCTTAATATATAAATCTTGTGATTTAAACTATTGAAATATGTGTGCCCCACTACGATTAACGTCGGTGCTAATTTTCAAGATTCCGATGACAAGACAGGGATACAGAGTAAGAGTGATATTATATTATAAGGATCCTTTCTTTTCATTTTGAGGTACGGAACCCTGATAAAGATTTAGAATTTGTGCGGTTGATAACAGTTATAAATTCCAAAGTAATATTGCACTTTCACGGTATATTAGCATTAATTTTGAAAAGTTTTACGTTTTTGGTGATACAGAAAATGAACACTACTAGCATTTGAGTATACACATACTTTTGAAAGTCAAAAACCTAATTTGTGAATGAACTACATTTAAAATTGTAGTTTTTAATAAAAAATAAAAATTGTTCGCAAAAAATCACTTGTCATTTTCGTTTTGTTGGGAACATTATTTTTAAATCAACATACCCTAGTTCCGACTTCACATTTTTTTTTCAATGAGCCAAAGAAGCCCAGGATCCAGGCTTACTATATGCCCTTTCTGAATCATTCTATATTTTTAAACCGATTCTCGATTTGGATCAGGTTTGAAAAACAGCTGAGTAACCCAGCTAATGAACTATAAAGTTAACATGTTTGTACCTGTGCCGCGGCTGACTGACACGCATAGGTACCTACGAGACCTCAAGGTGTATCGGGTGTGTTTGATTAATCATAAACACGAATGTTATGATTTATGGGCGCAGACGGTCGTCGGTACGATCGTCAGATCGCGCCAGCCTCTCGGCAATAGCCGTCGCCAGACCGACTGCGCAGCCTTGCGAGGCTGGCTCGGGCACAGGCGAGCGTTTGCCTCAGCAGAGCGCTGCCATCTGTCATTTCTTAGCTATCAGCCCGGTAGCGGCATATGCCCGAGTCAGTTCTTCGAGGCTGCGCGTTTGGTCTGGATACGGTCATTTAGAACTGATTAAAGTTGCAATAGCAGCTAATCATGCATGTTCTCATTTGTAACTAGGACGTATGTAGATTACCAATCTGATGTCTAGTTAATCGATAGATATACGCGTTTGCGTCTATCTCGATCTGATCGAGTGTCTGTCATGTAAGTTGTGTTGTGATCCATTCTAGCTTGAATATAAATACTAAACTAACCAACGTCTAAGTTATATAAGGTGTAAAGCATTTTGAGGTGTCCATCAGTAGGATATAAGGATGACATTACCACAAAACTAAATCAAATTATTCAACATTTTTATTTCATACCATTTCACCGTGCATTTAAAAGGTGGTGTGCACACCATGTATTACGTAATGTGCACTTAAAGCATGATTTAAAAAATAACACATTTATACATAAACGTGATCGGTATGATCTACTCGTTAACTTGTTAATTATATTTGTAAATTTTTAAACCCTCCCACAGATACAAATAAACACACACACATACCCACTGAAAGTAGATTGTCACCAACAACACCGGCATGACGACCACTTTGTCAAAAATACTGTAATTAAAATACTGTTATTAAAATACTGTTATTAAAATACTGTTATTTTGCTAAATAAGTCCCTTGCGCCATAGGTGACCTTTCTAAAACTTTCCATGAAAACAATCATTCATAATTCTCAGAAATATACTTTTAGCAGGGAACGATACAATTCGCGGAAAGTTTCAGGATATTTGCTGTGGAATATTTATAGCTCTTACATAACGACGTTTCATGACGTCATTCAGGATATGTCATAATAATATTATTTCTGTTAAAGTCTTGCACCTCTGGGATTTCTGGATCCCATTGTCAACCATAATTAGGTATCACTTGCTAAACGGAGAAGGAAATATCGCGAGGATACCTACATGTCTGAGAGAATTCGTCAAAACACATGTGAAGTCCGCAAACCCGCACTGGTCCGGTGTGGTGGAGGGAGGGAGTGGGGGAGGGGGGAGGCCCGTGGTCAACAGTTGGACATTTAAGTAAATAAATATCGCCAGACGAACACACCAACTATACGGTCCCACACTAAGCAGCGCTTGTATTATGGTTACCGTACAATGGACTGGGGGCGAACCCAGTATATATTACTTATATAGATATTAAACATCCATGACTTGTCTACAAACATTCGTGCTCCTCACACAAAGTTTGTCCCTACCAGGATTTGAACCCGGGACCCTCGGCACAGAAAGCAGTGTTACTACCAACTGCGCTAACCAGGCCGTCATTTAAAACAGTTCAGTGATGAAGTTATGGTATTTATTACTATGATAAGAGTTCTAATAATTAAAAAATAAAAAAAAACTATCATACTTTTAATCCTCGAAGGAGTAGAAAGCATAGTTGCACTTAGATTTCACCGATGGTGTTCTTATAATAGCTTCTTTAAAAAGGCTACTTTGTGACTTCAGATTTGGAAGTTTGCAAACTAACAACTAAGTTACTAAGTACTAACTACTAAGTTACTAAGTGAGTAGTAAGTAGTTTAGTGGTAACTAAGTTAGTAACAAGTTAACGAGTTATTACCGACTAAGTTTGTTACAACTAAATTAACAATATCAAACAAGTATAACTGAATTTAACTTAATTAATAATACAACAATATAAGGATGCATTACTTTGTTCATGTTTAGTTTGTATCATAGTTACATTGAGTACAGTAAGAATTGAATTTTCTTAACTTAGCCCGACCTATCACACTAAAAACCTACGTGCCAACGTATTTTAGGGTCCCAATTCTTGTGTATTTGAATTAATCACAAATGTAAAAAAAATCGAATTCGAACTTTTCTAGAATGATAATCAGGTTGAGCTATTCTGGAAATCGAATCCGTGATTTCTTGAAGAACTATTTCGAGTGATCGGCCCCGTTCGAGACGTCGATTCGAATATGAATTAGAGCAATTGCAGCGTTGTGGGATGTGCGTGGATTTTTTTTATTACACTTTTGGAACGAAGTTCCTTATCGCGCGTTACGAAAGGGGGCTAGACGGAAAAAATTCATTCGAAAAATTCAGCAGAAAAATTAAGCAGAAAAGTTGTAACGACCAATTGTAAGCATTTTTACAAACGAATGTATAGTTTACTATATAAAAACCCAAAAACATAACGATACCTCGTTCAAAAACATGCTAGCGACATCTATCGCTGACAAAAATAAACGAAAGTATAGTTTACTATATAAAACCCAAAAACATAACGATACCTCGTTCAAAAACATGCCAGCGACATCTATCGCTGACAAAAATAAACATAAATAAACGAAAGTATAGTTTACTATATAAAACCCAAAAACATAACGATACCTAGTTCAAAAACATGCCAGTTTGCTATCTTTGTCGTTTGCATTTACATAATGGTCAGTATTTTCGAGACATTGCATCCGTGGCGCAATTGGCTAGCGCGTTCGGCTGTTAACCGAAATGTTGGTGGTTCGAGCCCGCCCGGGGGCGATATATTTTTGTTTCCCAAAATTATTGATTTTTTGTACATAATAAATAATAAAAAATAATAAAGGAACTTCGTTCCATCCAGGTGTCCCTTGACACCTCTCAAGTTTTTTTTTTTTCTTAATATATTTATTTATTTTACTTTAAATGAGTCGACATGCTAATACAAACTAACTGAATCCTAGGCTGTGATTCTTTCTCTTTTTAACAACCTTATCTACTCAACAGAAATAGGCCTTACATGTTTCTTCTTGCTCTTACCTTAGGATGTATGTGAGAAAATAACGCTACAACACAGAACCGCTATACGGTGTAATGAAAACAATAAAGGCTGAGATTGACATAACATTACATTCCATTACATATCATTTCTTATAGCAATTTTGTCCTTAGAGTCGAGAATTTGTTTCGATTAGGGTTGAGAATCTGAGACGTTTGTTTGAAGGTCGAGATAGGTGTCGAATCACAATATCTATTTCGAGATAATATCGAAGGCAACGAGAATTGGCCTCCAGGCCTAGAAACTAATCTTGCCGTAATTTCCCGCACAAGAGCCTCTATATATCGTCTCGGCTTCTCGGAAGCTGTATATCATCTCAGTGCTGCATACAAATACTTTACCGCAATAACAGACGGTAGCTATCGACTCAGCTGTAAATCTCGTTGACGTCGTGCCGGCGTCTCAAAGGACTCGACTGATGTTAAATCAAAGAAGTGATCGATATTGGATCTATAAAATAAAATATTGAACAGTTTTTATAATCATTGAAGCCAGGGAGTTAAAATAGAATTACTCTGTTTAGAAATATTAAACTAGATTGGATTACTGGTCTGCATCTTTGGGATTAATGTACTGAATTGAATACAGTATGGTTTAGTGATTTAAGCGTAGCGGTCACTGCACTGGCTGGTTCGGGGTTCGATTACCCCATGGACAAATTGCGGAAATTATCTTTCTTGTAATTTGCCCTGAACTCAATAAGTATTAGGTACTGGGAAACCCACAGCCTATTGTATGGTACCTACCCATAATACAAGCCTTGCTTAGTTTGGGACTATACTATTGGTGTGGTTATCTGGCGATACTTATTTATTTAATTTGTGTGCTGTGAAATTTGGGTAACTATGTTCGATTGGACGTGCGCCTTTAGCTCAATCTCTCATATATCTGTGAGCTCAATTCTATGTCCCCAATCCACCCTATCTGGTCCTTGGAGGCCTGACCCAAATAGTAAGACATTAAAAGCCCTGCATATATTATAGAAAAAATAACAATTGGTGTCGGTGAAAATAAAAAAAAAACATGACTAGATCGCAGCCGACTTGAACCCTTGACTCTGAATACGTAAGCTGAGTCATTTATCAACTAGTCGTGCGACCATGGATTTATAGAAACTTGAGGACTAGGGAAATAATGCGATTTTTTTTGTTTTGTCGTAGGTGTATTACAAAAAGATAAGTTATAAGACGTAGTAAAGAAGGCTATATATTATATTTCATAAAATGATTAAAGTACTTCGCAATATCAATATATAAAAAATATCGTAGTACCAAAATTATATGCTTTATTTATTTAAAATCGGTTATACCCATACCATACATAAATATCTATATTTATTATTTACAAAACATACAATAATGTCGTAAGTTAAAGATAAAATTAAATAAATAAACTCCACACAAAAACAGTCCATAGAACATCTAAAATGATACTGACACTAACATTAATAAATATAAATCTCTTCATCCATAACACTTGATGCTGAGTGATGGCGGCCGGCGCGTTTGTGGGGGGGGGGGGGGGGGGGTGGAGGGGGGGGGGGTCAGGTGCGTGCGCGCATTTGTCACTGTACCCGACGATTATTCATTTCATTGGTACATTAGCGCTCCAAGAACTAATCACGCTGACTAATGGAGCCCCCCGTCGTCACTTCCTAAGTTTCACACTCGAGCCGTGTGAAATGCCGCTAACGATTGACGACTCCATGTCAGTTCTGATTCGGTTGACGGGGACGAATGGTCCGCTATGATCAATGGCTCCAATTAAAGGGTTCGGTAGGATCTGGATCTTGTCGCTATTGGATAGGTATATAATAGAACTAGTATGATAGAAGAGGGTACATGTACATGAGGGTACATGAAGAGGATGTAGTATTTTGAAACGTTTATTTATGCGGGTCGCAACTAACCTTATCAAAGACATAGGCACCAGTGGCAAAATTAAATTTTGGGTATTGCCTTAAATTTTTTATTTTTATTTTTCAGAAACCGATTAGAGTGTTGGTTGTTTCCTACCGAGCTAAATAAATTTGAGGGGTATTTTTCATGCACTCTTAGCTAAGGCCTTTTTAAGCTTACCCCGCATTTTCGGGCACTCTTAGCTAAAGCTTTTAAGTTTACCTTGTGCGTATATTAATCCTTCGCCACTGATAGGTACATACGAATTCAATAAAATGAGATGTAAAAAAAACGGGTCACTTAAATAAACGGCCTCAAATACCATAACAATGTGAGGTTGATTAGTGAAATTGAAGTAGGTATATTGTAGAACATTTCGAAATAAGTCATACTTGGGACGAGATCAAGTCACGCGTTAGACAAGGCAATCCAGCTCCCTGCCTTACACGAGATAAGGAACGCGCTATTGAAAGAAAAGGCAAACTATACGAAAATCATTTTAGAAATTTCATACACAGACGTTTATGGAGAACGTATTTTTTTTCTATTATATAGTTAGAAGTGTCTTTATGGCAGCATAACGTTGAGCCTGACTCAATGAAAATAGGTAATTAAGGAAAGCGAAGTGCTTTTTTTACAATTGTGCTATTTATAATTAATATGAAATGCATTATTGCATAATAATTAACACAAAAGGTGTTTTTTTTATCTGTTAACAAGTAATCTACAACATAAGCCAATTTCACATATTTCATAAGCTATTACAGTTTTTTTGTGTGACGCGTTATTTTGCGTTACAGTGTTTTAGTATAACCTAGACATGATAGGTGGCAGCCCCTTCATATTAATGTAAGTACCTACCAATAATGCCAGGGGAATTGAGTACACCTGAGGTGCATACAAATAGGTACCTACCTAGGTAACTCGTACAGTTATTGGCAGTTTCCCATCATCGGCGAGGCTTTTAACAGAAACTGACGACACGTACGAGTCGCAGTAATGATAAAGCCGAGGTTTATGTGCGTGCGCGTGCGCAGCCGCCTCGCCACGGCGAGCGTACGGCCCGCAAAAAAGTACACCATAAACAGAACGTTTATGGCGGCAAATAAAGCCTTCCCCGTAGTCCCGTAGTGAATTATTGCTTTATTGCTTCAGAAATATTTCACAAACAGAAAATATTTTATGATTCTCCAGTTAAGAGCGGCCATATATCATTTTAAGCCATAGATAATAAAATTCGTAAGATGGCGTGAGCCGGACAAAAGTGCAGAAACGGGAAGCCACGGATGTCGCGCGCGAATTAAGCTCTGTCACCGCCGCGGCCGGCGCCGGCGTCGCCCATAGACAATTGCAGTCCATACCGTATGGCGATGCATAAAGTTGTGATTTAGATTTAAGTCGCACAGATTAAATTTGGTCCTCCTCTTTGAGTCGTGTATCCTCAATACTCGTAGTGAGCTCTCTGAAGTCTTCTCGACTGTATTATATCACACCATGCCGTCCTATCTTCGAATTGTCTACTTTTCCGGCTGCTTTATACACTGCTGGGTAAGTGCCATACGTATTTGGTCCATCAATCATCAGTCATGTCATCAGTTATTTTCCTTGCTAGAAATATGACCTAAGAATTATTTGTGTCTTTGGTCAGTTAAGGTATTTACTCGATCTTTTTGTGTCAAGTTATGAATCAATTCATAGAATTTGGGATTCTTTTTTTTTCTTTTCTCTTATATCTGAATCGGCCTTCGCGCTACTATGCATTTGTTATATAAAGGGGTTTTCCACGATACAGTGTAGAGTACATAGGGGTTTCTAGTTGATGACGACAATTCTGTAGCAACAATATTGTTTTAACCCTTAAACAAGTCGAGGAATTTCGCATTTCGCCTGCTTGAAAACATAAAATTGTAATAGTTAATGCCGAACGGAATCGTTAACAGAGTGAACACTGTAATTGGAGGACATTAAAATGCCCAGTTGTTATACCTGACTGTTAAATGTTTTACCGTGGGCATTAGTCTTTAGTATTTACACACGTGTTACATTGTAGGCGATACTGCACGGCTGATCATATACCTACTTATTGAGTATTGTCACCGCATTGTCCTTGCGGTTGTTTAACTATTCCATGCATTAGCTACCTCGTAAACAGGCTTGTTGAGCTTCACAGATTTGTTTTGCTGTAATTTAGACATCAATTCGTGCCAAAAAACGCCGAAAAAGCATTGTCAAAACATGTGTCCGCTACCCAAAACAGCGTCGCCGAGTTGATTCGGCTCGCTACGGGAGTGAGGCGTGCGAAACAAAAGAAAGTCACCGACTCGTTCCTCGAACGAACATTTACGACAACAAAGTTGTAATTGTCGTATTTTTTTTTCAAACAACTCATGCAGTTCCCGGAAGGCCGAAGGACGTTTCGAAGGTGGGTCGTGATTACGTGAAAAGAATCAGTGCACTCATTCGCTGAGAGAGATTTGTGGTGTCATTAGGATGCGTTCGGATGCAACGTTTGAAGGAAAACATTAGTGCTCATTGAAATATCGCAATTGGCTTTGGCGGGTTATCATCATCCATTATGTCCGAAGGTTTATCTTGATTTGACAACATTATAAAGTGCGCAAGAAGTCAAAATGTATCTGTGTGGTTGCAAAAAATAATAACCGTCGTTTTTGCTGTTGTATGCAAGGATGTACTTACGTAATGACATTGACGGTCATGCAGAAATTACGTTTAAAAAAATACTTTATTAAAAACAAATGGGTACAAGCCGAAAAACTCGGTTTTGAATTTAGAATAGGATAACCGAAAATCATAGAGGGGATAGAATATTTATTTTCATATATCAATATCAACTAGAAAGTAATCCAACAATTCTATAAGTCGATAAGTTAAGACATTAAAAAACGAACGTTAGTCGTAGTATACAGTCCTTTTCAGTAGGCATTCGTTATATATTAACCTGCCTTGTCAGGGTTGTTCATGTAATTTTTCAGTGTTGGCAGTGCAATCGGAAGTGCACCGGCGGCGTCTGCCTTTTTGTTTCTGCCTCGGTCGGGTCCGTGATGGTTTTCGGAAGCGAGGTCGCCAATCATCGCTATTCGAATATCGAGTAATTTTTCATTTTTGACTTATTTCACGTGACTATTGGAGAATTCACTTCCACTTTGAGATATTTTAAATTGTCTGAGTATTGTAATGTTACGCCACGAATTATTTAATAGTACTTTTTAGCGTAGTGTTTATGTGTGTGAATGTGTGTATATAGTATGATGGCATACAATATATACATAGTATATTTGGATCTCAAACGCGGTAATTGTAACAAAGGACTTTAGAATGTAACAAGATAAAATCGGAAAACAAGTAACAGTTTTAAATAGTTTGTTATTTTATTTAAACCGAAATAAAGAATCGATTTATACATTTAATATTAAACGATAAAACTTTCGGTTTAGCGACAGGAAACAGTACGTCAAGTGCGAGATTATTCGTAAGCTAACCGTATACTTTATAGTCTACCGTCTTTTGACATTTTGTATGCAGAATTGAAATACGGTAGATAATAAAGTATACAGTTAGCTCGCACTTGACGTGCCGAAAATATTACGTCGCATGGGGTTAAAAGCATTTTCCAACTACATATACATAACATTTATTGAAATGACAAGTTTCTCCTGTCGAGTGTGGGAATTGTTTGCTTTCACATTGTACAATGAGAGTGAATATCATAAAATTATTACGCACATGTCCAAAATTCACGTTCATTAAATCGTGAGAACTTATTGTTTAACGTGACATGTAATCATTTGTGTCTTGAGCCCGTTTTATTTCTGTCTAGCGGGGATTTGCGTTTGCCTTTCTATTATTTTGGATATAAGCACTTTCTTAATGTGTGTTTAAATTTATTATTCATAAATCATAAATAAAGGAAAAAACCGATTAGAATTTAAGACCAATCTCCATTGGTCACGTAGTCAGCCAAGATATTAATTTTGAAATAAAACTAATTTAACAGATTTTATTGCGTTTATTTTATGTTTTTACGTTTCCGATGTTTTGGCTGCTTTATCGCAACCATGGTTATAAGAGGACTGACGTTCTTGACGTAAATATAAGAAATCAATACGATATTCATATTTTACTATAGATTATCTTCTCTAAGTATTGCTTATTAATTATCCGTTAAAACCGTCAATTATCAGATAATATAATTCAAGGTGTTATCGTTTATAACAGGCAATTAATTTACAACCATAAAACTCATCTATTACGCCTCACACGCGAAGTTAGAAATAACGAAGTGTAATAGCCCCCGCCAGTGGCTCGTAACTCAATTAGAATAACTCCATTTTGTATTACCATCTTAATAACATGCATCGAATGTTGGTGCTACCTGATTTTCGTAAACATTTTAAAATTGAAGCTGGATGTGACAAGTTTTTTTTAAATCGTATTCTATCTATACAGGTACTATGTTCGAGAGACTAATAATTTTGTATGTGTTTTTAGTCTGTGTATATAGCAAGCACACTAAAAAATAAGAAATGTATAGTTAAATTTTTATGGTAATTCATATTTTCTTATTCACAATGGCACGCCACACTCGCTCGCAATGTACAGTCGCGGCAACAAATGAATACACTTATGACAGTTGATAATTATTTGAGCATTCATCAATTGAATCAATCACATTTATTTAAATAGAGCGGTACGTATACGTGCACGTATAATCTATTGTGTCTTGTATGTTAGGCACTTTATTGTAGCAAAGTAATGTGGGCGTCGGAGAAAAATATGTAACACTAGCTGTTACCCGCGACTTCGTCCGCGTGGTATTTAACAAAGACACAACCGTTGGCAACAGCCTGCTCACGCGTTCTGAGCCCGCGGGACGCATTGCAGGTTGTTGCTATCAAACTTAATCAGGCGCACATTGTTTGTTTTTTTTTTCGTGAGATCCAATTTTTTTTCTAAAATAAAAGTAGCCTAAGTTACTCCTTGTTACATCAGCTATCTGCCAGTGAAAGTCCCGTCAAAATCGGTCCAGCCATTTCAGAGATTACCCGGAACAAACAGAAAGACAGACAGACAATTTTTAAAAAAAATGTTGTTTTGGTATAGGTACCGTGTATACATCTAAATGCATTTGGTAAAAAGCGGTTATTTTAATATTACAAACAGACACACCAATTTTATTTATATGTATAGATGTATAGATGTCTCAATTGGAATAATTTGTGGCACCGTGTATAGTGCAGTGGTGAAGGCTAATATTTTTCCAGACTATGGCGAAGTAAAAAAGAAGGGCTATGATATTTTCGGTAACTAATTTGTTTGATTGTTCATGAACTTGTGTTACTACAAGTTTTGATAGCATGAAATACCGATCGCGTGATAAAATCTTTCATACATTTCATAGCATAGGAAACCCCTATAGAAAAAAAAACAAAATTTAACCATAGACAGTGCACATCCAGTGAAACTATGTTACCTCACACAAAAATAATGAGTTGTTCCAAATTTAAAAAAAAACTGTAACCGAGTCCAGAATAAATAAATGAAAAATCGTAAGTGACGCGTTGTGTGTGTGCGAGCCGTTGACGCGACCGGCAATTAGCCGCGCCATCCATCACGCCGCCGCGATTAGTTCCCTGCCAGAGTTGGTATTGTGCTAGTAACGGGTTACAGGTAATCTAGCCAACTCATTATGTGTCTATGCCTGAAATCGGCTGTAATTATGTACCGCGT
Source organism: Pheosia gnoma (assembly GCA_905404115.1). Lineage (NCBI taxonomy): Eukaryota > Metazoa > Arthropoda > Insecta > Lepidoptera > Notodontidae > Pheosia > Pheosia gnoma. The sequence continues at coordinate 3,273,649 of FR989894.1, read as the reverse complement.
TTAGGTGTGTTCACTCTGGAGACGTGATTTTGTGACACTATGAGTTTTCTGTTTGTCAAATAACATAACTTTTTCCGTGAGACTTGTGACGTTATCTTATTTTGATACTAATTCTCAAGATTAGTTGGTATGGTTTTGTTTTTGAAATATGTATCTGCGTCTGTCGTAGTATTATAGAGAATGATTCGTATAATCACCTTATCCAGAGAGAGATACATTAATTGAGAGAGAGAGATAAATGTAAATAAGATTTTTATATAGCTAATTGAAGTTGAAAATTTCACTATATAAAAATCAAAATTGAAAGTTAAATACAATAAAAATATATCGAGTTCTTCGATTAAAGTTGTTTCGTAATTCTAGACGCGATATATTTTCAATTACAAATACAGTTTTCTGTTAAGGAGGTACTTATGACATTGTAATTTGTAATTGTAGGCATAACCCCTGATGTAGAAAGAGAATTGTAAATGCACTAAAGTAGCGCAGGTTCAAGGCTTAGTATACCCTTTCTGAATCATGCTGTATATACTATGCACAGTTTTAAATAAATAGAACCACAGCCTAATACCTAAATAAATACCTAATCCGATACAATACCATAAGGTTTGTAAAAACCACTACTTTTACTAACTTTATGGTGTTGTATCGCTTTAGGTATTTTTTTAAGCAAACTTAATACATCGAGACATCCAATGCAGAATGCTAATATCGCAAAACACTAAATTACATCATAAATATGTCCAAATTTTTCGTAAAAAAAAACCATTGACATTTTGAATTTCGCGCCCTGACCCTGAGCTTCCACCTTAAAGCCTCATAGCTAGGCTACGCGCGAGATCCGATAAAAAAAAAATACTCCGACCTTATGATCCCGAACGCAGTGAAGTATTTTAGATACTGATATACAGGAAGGGATATATAACTCAGAATAAGTAAAATTACGAAAGAGAATTTTCTCCGCAAGCAAAACGCTTCCTGTCCACTGAGGTTCGTTGGAACAAGCGGTCGACATTAAAAAAAAAAAACCGATGGTCAACACTTTCTTGTTGGTCACGCCTGCACTATGGTATTTTAATAGAGAAGGGCAACATGTCTACCATCACACATTGGCGTATTTAAAAAAAAATTACTTACGGAAATACAACTGGTGGCTGGAGACCTTTCGGTAAGATAGTGAGGCCATTGCACAAATCAGCCAGTGTATTGTAAACATCAATATTCATTCCTAGCTTTGTTTTACTCGCGGCCAAAACCGTGTTACCGTTTGCATAAATAAATGCTTAATATTAAACGCTTGTTTACTTCGTGCTGTATTTTGTACTAACCTCTTTTTTTATTCTTCAAGTTAAACTGTTTTTTCTTGCCTCGAAGTCTGCGCAGAACGGTTCGGTTTATTTAAGACTTGTCTATTTTTGCTTTAAATCCAACGGTACCTATCTATTAAAGAGATTAATCGTTGTTAAATTAGTGCCTTTCTGAGGCGCAACTTTCGTGAAATTCTATAATGGTCGTCAATTTTTTTTTCAGGGCCCATCATTCTTTATAATTACCAAGATAAACAAAAAAAAACACTTTAAAAAGTTCCGTGGTAAATAACATTGTGTAGGCGCCGCTGTGGCCGCTTCGCGGTGATGACGCAACGCGAAAAAAAGTATTAACAGATAATTAAATGTACCCACGCGGCGTGGCGCAACTGACACGCCTCCGTGCCTGAGAGCAAATTATATTAATTAGAGAAAGGATTTGATTATCTTTGATAAATTATCTTTGCAATAGACTGATATAAAGGATATAAAAAAAATGGAATTCATGTCAAATCCTCTGACAAAAATTATTTCTGTCTATATCCGAAGATGTCGCGATGTGTGACGCTAAGATCACTAAACTGCAAAACATTTGGTTATTTCCGTGGCCAGTGCCCTTAGCACGATCTTCTAACGTTATTGAATTGTCATTAGATCATGCTGTTACAGATATTATTATATACCTATGTGAGGTGAGCGGGACACAACACAGACACGTTAACGTAACGCTACGTTACTAGATTGTGCTGGACGTCAACGATATGCGATAGCGACAAAGCGTCCTTAACGAACTTACACGAGCGAACTTATACATATATATATAAAACAAAGTTGTGTTAGTTACACCATATAACTCAAGAACGGCTGGGCCGATTTTAATGATCATTGATTGTATAAATTTGTCTCCGCCCCGAATAGCAGAATGATTATTAAAACATGATATAAGTTCCCTAAAAAAGTAGTAATAAAGATAATTCATTTTCTCATACATTTGCTTCTGAGCCGATACGAAGTTCGCCGGGACAGCTAGTTGGAAATAATAACGAATCGATGTCGTCTCGACTCGACTTCGACGGCTGTAATCAGGATTTCCAAAATAAACATAAACAAATATACATTTTTAATTTTTATTAAATAGGTATAAATACATTCTTAGGAAATATTCTTCTTTCTTTACGAAATGAAATGCGATGAAATAAAATGGATATGAATATGGCCTCACCCGCAACTTAGCGGGTATTTTGCCAGTGTCAAGTAATTAATAGCAATTTTAAATTAAATAAATACACATTATAAATAAAATAATGGATGTGACATGATGAAATGAAAATGGCGTCCCTTAGGAAATATTACAAAATGAATTTTAAAAAGTCAAAATTTCATACAACTTGTCACGGAACGTCACGTCCAAACCCGTTTAGACGTTTGACCTTCAGTATTTATTCAAATATATGTTATCTTACAATGACGGTGACGTCACCGTTTGTGAAGGGAAGTTTTAATATTCTTGAAGAAAATACAAATATCAATTTAATTTAAAATTATTTTTCTCCAGGTTTATGAGACAATAACAGCTGTGTACATACATTAAAAGTGTTGCCAAAATATATTTTCAACTTTGTTGAAGTAATATTATAACTAGTATCACAAAGTAAAGAGGTCTAGTGTTCAATCAAATATAATTTCTCTAAGGTTAGTATTTTTTTATGACCACCGGAACTAGTACTTTTTGGGCGCCATACGCTATTGTGTATTGGGTCCTATACAATTGTTTTTCAGCGGAATTCTCAAGTCTTTGTCCAAAGTCACGTGTAACGTTTCAATCAACATTGCTTCGTCATGTATTTATATTTATCTACCCATTAAGTGGTTCATTGAAGTGCACCAATAATAGCAAATAAGTACCTAAAGGGTGTATTTACTATTGCTGTGATAACAATTTTCAAGCAGCATTAGTACTTGATAATTTATAGTAGTTTTCCAAAGATTTAAGAATTAAGGTTACATTTTAATATACCATAACGCCTTTAATTCTCGAAGGAGTAGGCAGAGGTGTACTGCAGTGCACCGACATTTCGCCGATGGTATATGATTCTTATGTAATAGGGGGCGATCCTATTGCAATTATATCGAGCAAATTTCTCCTTAATATGAAGAGGTTTTAGGCCATAGTCTACCAAGCAGGCCCGGTGCGGTATGTTCAACCTCACACGACTTTCGACAGACGTGCAGGTTCTTTACACAAAAGATAACACAAAGATATCCTAAAGCCCTCTACGAACGGTACGATTTGACTGACAGTCCGTAAGACCGATCAGTAGGGTCGCTACTACCAATTGGCATGTCAATAGGCGAGCTATTCATTCACTCTCCATTTGGTGAGACCCTACCGAGCCTTAGCGGTTGTGAGCCACATTGCAGCCTCAAGAGCTGGCAGGACTCGGAACGAACTTACTCGAAGTACTACTCACCGATAATAAACCGTACAATATTAAGGAATTGCAATTTTCACATAGTGATTTGGTGTTGCTGCGTGCGCGTAACGATCGCCCGTCGACACCTACCGATAGCATCGATATGACTGGCTGGAAATTATTCTGAATCGTAATTACGACGATTATTCACGGCGGGCCGGGGGCGGCCGCCATTTTTCAACAGTCACCGTTCTTAATTATGAGCGGCGCTGGACGGCTGTCGAAGCTTTGAGCCGCGCCGTCACCTCGGGCCGACTTCGCGCCGTAGTGGCGAACGTTCGATATTTAGGGTCCTATTTTGCTCTTCGATAGACTAGAGAGCTATAACATTTCGTTGCTCATATGTTATCCTCTCGTATAACTATTCAGCTACATTTTCTCCGTTGGTTTTTCTAATTACAGTTATTACTATCTCTTACTTTAAGGAGAGGAACTAATGATGAATTCTTAAATATCTTTTGAAATAAGATCAGTGTTATACTAAGTCGACATGCTGGTAAATATGATTCTGGTACTGATGACATAGACGCTGTATGAATATATTTACCAGACCCACAAGAAAAAAAAAAACATCATCATGCTTATAATTCCCAAAGTGGTAGGCAGAGTTGCACTGTAGTGCACCTACATTTAGCTAACAGTGCTTAGTCCCAATTTAAAAGAGAGAGGCTATAGCCATAATACCTCGCAAACTCCTCTCAACTCACAAAATAGATCTTTAATATCGATCAATAGACATTTTAAAGCGAGTGTTTTGATAATAGCGCACATGAAACGTTACTCCGCACTAGAGCTCGACTAGTGTTTATTTATCGTTTTGGAAGGCTTAGAGAAGACAGATGGAATGTTGTGTTTTTTACTCCAAGACGAGGTGTAAAGTAGAAGTATATTTTTTTATTCTAATACTGTATGTAAACAGAGTCCCTCCGATGATAATTTTGTGACGTATGCCCGTGAATTGTCTTCGGAGGCTGTTGTGGCTGTCTTGTTAACGACTGCTGATGTCCCTTTGTGAGTTCTAAATATCATTTTTTTGTTATGTTTACGTCTTTTTAATACTAAGTTACATAATCTATACCTATAATCGGACTGTACATTGTTTTTCTTTGTTTAATTGAATAATTTTGGAAGAAACATGATCGTAGGATTTATTTATTTATAACACAGTAGCCGCAATCCCTACACCAATTTTGAAATTTTCTCCGTCCCTTCGCGCATAACGTAAAAACTGCTGGGTAAATTTTGATGAAAATTTATATGATGATAGCTATCAACGGGTGAACAACTGAAATGATTTTTATTCTAGGAAGTGGATGGGTATAATAAAAATGTCTATAATAAAAACTATAAAGTCCATGCCCACAAGGTCATGCGCACATCTTGTAGTACATATGCTGCTTGTTGAATAAAAATAGTGTAGTTGTTATATTTATAACATGAAAAACGGTATTCCTATTAAAAATGGGATAACAGAATGATTAAAAGTGCTCCAGTGCGAGCTCGTGAAACGACTTCTAGATAATAATTGAAATCGCCGTCTGGTCACGATCATAGCGCATACGCTCGACTACAAAACGCTTTATAAACTTTCTTTTTAATTGGATACCTGGCTTTTATTTAGGTCTGATTTCACTATTTAATCAAAAGTAATATTCAAATGCTGTTGTGAAATGTATGAAAAGATGTGATCACTAGATTGGTATTCAATGCTGTCGTAGGTATCTTGTACTAATATATAAATATACTCCCTATATATATAAATGGTATAGTTTAACCTGGTGTGAACAACTGTACCATATATCTTTAGTAATATAAAGGTATATCTGTTCTTCTATTTATTTATCCTGATGATTCATTGCTCGATATTACAATGCTTCTGTTCATTGCACGTCAAGTTATTTACACATAGTTCAGCTATCAGCGGCGATAGTAACATGCTTTAACTAATGTTTATATTAATGGCACTTTGACATTTTTAAAATGCCAAGCCGGTTTTATTGTTGACATAATTTTAATATTCCAATATATTTTATCTGTCACTCGGTCTATTATGTTCTATATTAAACTTTGGGAAATAAAAATAAAGCTTGACTTGCCTCAACTATGAATTTGCTATCAACACTTTTCAACTACTATTTTGTATTTTTTTTTCTGATCTTTATATATATTAAATTGTAAAGTGTGCGCGTTTGAATTTGAACAACCTGCAAAACATTTCGAAGCGATTGTGTTCTCCACAGTACCCGGGCTGGGCGTGCTGCTGACGCCAGCGAGTCTAATCGCCGTTTATTGGAGAAAACCGATTACTGGCAGCCAGCGCCACGGCCGACGTTTCGACATGTCACCACAACGGGAGCTGTTATGTTACGGTGGACGTAGGCTTTGACAACATACCTTATGTATCCACTTAATACGGGTTATAATTGAAAAGACAAACTTCGTAGTCCTCATAGAATTATAATGATTATATAAAGTTCTACCGAGAAAAATTGACCTAACTTTCAAGGGACCATGGGCCACGGTCTTTGAGACCGCCGTAGATGCTGGCTGTATTATAAGTGAAGAATAAGCTGGATGGAATTATACTGATATCAAATTGACAGTCTGTGTTAATTTTATCAGTAACTGTGCTATTTTAAATAATCTTAACAATGGCAATGTGCTATCGCATTATGGCAATATTATTAAATAGTCTCCACGATCGTTATTTCATTTTGCTGTAGTATATTAAATAAATATTAATATCGCCAGACGAACACACCAACTATACGGTCCCACTTGACTTGGCTACAAACATCCGTGCTCCTCACACAAAGTTTGTCCCTACCAGGATTCGAACCCGGGACCTTCGGCACAGAAAGCAGGGTTACTACCAACTGCGCTAACCAGGCCGTCAAGGTATGTTTATTGTATGAACAATGCGTCAAAAATATATTATTGCAAGTACAAACATCAATTCCGTAAGTGAAAATAATTTTGGGAAGGTTGATTTTATTCGTTGATTGCCATCAAGAATTTTGAAAGCGACATTTGGTGAAATGTAAAAGGATTATATTACATCGACAGGGTGATTACAAGTTTTCCTTTCAATACGAAAATTGAAATCAATTATAGAAATGGATTAGGTATTACTTGGCCCACGTGGGGTTATCAGTTATTATTAGTAGTGGGCCCAGTTGGTTGGTACCTGGCGGGCCGCAACTTGCTAGTCACGCAGGGCGCTTTCGGGTAAAAACTACAAAAAGTAAATTATATTGATGGAATCGAACCCGTTTGATTGATGATGAGTGAGCATTTTTTAATTTATTTCGAGGATTCGACCGAGTCGGCAGACGCGGGCTGCCGAGGTCACATTCAAACGATACTTATAGAGGCCCGTGAACGGTCTACGAAGGTTCCTTATAAAACATGTGAAACCAATTAATTTTCCTTTCAATTTATTTGATGTTTCTTCGCAACGAGCGAGCGGATAGACGAGGACTTCAAGGTTCCCTGACTTGTTAAGACGCAACGGAATCTAAATAAAAATAGAATCAAAATGTTTAAGGGATTAAAAATGCAAAGGTCATCGCGTTATCTGTGCATTAATACGGAACCATATTGTAAAATCATAAAAACTTTAATAAGTCGGCGAGGTGTGTTTTTTTTCTTGGCGGAATTTCGGCTTAGGTGTCTATTAATATTAATTGACGTTTGTGAAATTTGCTGGGAGCGTACGCAGAACAATGACTGTGCAATGTTGCTGATGAATTCTATAATGTGTTTCGTTTTCTGTCGCAAATCGTTATTTAACGGGCCGACGTAATTTTTAAATTTTACGTCATCCAATAAACACTTCATTCGTTCGTTATTTATGAAAAGAACACGACATGTGCCTGATTGTTGCTTAAAAAAATATCATCCTACCTCCTTAGGGGTCAAATTTACAAAAATCCCTCGTGAATCCACTTCTAGGGTAGGTATTCAAGGAATATATTCTCAGAATTTCATATCTCTAAGCCCACGGGTTTAGGATGTACGTTGTCTGTCAGTAAGTCAGTGTTGAGAATGTAATTAAATTAGATAATATTCCTTAATCCCTACAATAATATATAGTAGTTTTAACTTTGACTTTATATCCAAAATGGCTTCAGGAGAAGAGACGATGCACAGTATCGCTACAATTTTATAAGCCATTGCTATTGCGCAGTTTCTTGTTCTGAATGCCACTCGTATTGCCTTTGATGATTGGAAACAAATTAAGATGGTATTAAGACCTCGTACACAAGCGATTATAACACATACTCACAGATTAGACGGTTTACGTACGTCGAGTGCGAGTTTATTCGTAAGCTAAACGTACACTTTAAAGTCTACGTATTTGTCTACCTTGTATTGGGAATTAAAAGTTTTACCCATACCATTTTCAATATAAAATACGCAAACAAGCAAACAGACACGTTGCGTTTACAAAAAAAAAAAACATTATTTGTAAATGCATCATAGACAGTCGAGAGAATATCAAAACTATCAAATATGTATATACACAAAATCAGTTCAATAAATTATTGTTTAATAATATCCTACCGAGTGGCGCACGCACCTGTCGGTACATAGTTTTCAGCACACACCGACACGTTGGACAAACACGTGTATCTAGTCCACAGCTGAGCAAACCGACGTCATTTGAAGGACGTAAGAAGCCTGTTGACGGGAATTTTAATTACGATTCGCATGGATTGTGTAGTGTGGAAAAAAAAACATTAAGTACTAAGACATTCGTTTCGCGTAGTCACAGATCATTCGCAATCTTTATACGTAGCGTTGTAGTAACGTAAGCGTCTTCTATCCAGCTCACACATCAGATTTCATAAATAAGTATGACAGTGACAGAATGCTTTCTTGATGACGTTACAGTGCTCAAAGCTATACGATTACGAAGCTTGTAATCGTATAGTCAATCGAGACGCTTTCACTATCATTCTTACGAAGACGCTTACGCTACCGTTCGTAAGGAAATAACATTGTGCTTGAACTACAGGAAAATTTGTAGTAAATAATGTGTCACACATTAGGTAATAGTGGTTCTAGTGTTGCAGATGTGAAGTGTGGATTAGCAATTGTCAGACTTATTTGATTCTTAACAGTTAGATAAAAAATCGTATAGCTTGACTGTTATGGTAGATTTTTTTATGTTTAGCTGTGCATCCCGTCCCACTGCTGAGGAAAAATTCGTTGTTTTTATAATCTGTCTTTTCTTCACATATTCTAGCTAGGTCTTCTTAGTTTATAAACCAAAAAGCGACAGTTCATCTTTAAAGCAATAAATTGTGCAGCTCTATTTTCCCATAACAGCCGTTAACCCTATCTACGACTGTAGAACGCAACCCTAATTTGATCAATCCATTGTCCATCTTGACCCTAAAGAAATTCACAAGTATCAATCAAAAGTCCTGAGAATCCTTTTAAGTCGATATTGCAGTACACGACATTATGCACAGCTACAAAGGCGATTAACAAGCTGTTTGTCAATCTGTACCCTACTTTTGACATCAATACTATTTGCACGATTTATTTTCGACTTTAGGGTACATTAAACAGGTTTGTTGGACTTTAACGTCATAGCGGTTGTTAGTCATTTCAACGGTGCAGATACGGCTTTACAAGAGCCTGGGGCCCGTGGTTCTGGAAACGAATGCTATCTCCATGAAATAGGTAAGCTGTTAAATCTATTAGCCGCCAGTATCATATTTTAATTCGATTTGGTGGAATCTATACTATCTATACTAATATTATAAATGTGAATGTTTGGATGGATGGATGGATGAATAGATGGATGGATGTTTGTTACTCTTTCACGCCCGAACGGCTGAACGGATCTGGATGAAATTTGGCACAGAGATAGATTATAGTCTGGAATAACACATAGGCTACTTTTTATCCCGGTAAAATGTATGGTTCCCGTGGGATAGTTGTTTTAATTTTTCATACTTTTTATCGCGGGTAACACCGCCGGGCGCATCTAGTATTTTATATTTACGTTCATAAAAAGGTATGATTTAAATATGGAAACAAAAAAGAACAGGATCAAAAATAATAATTGTATTATATTTGTGAATATGATAGACATCGGAGTGAATATGAGTATGCTAGAAAACTGATCAAAGATAGGATCAAACGTAGAAGTCAGTACGTCAAGTGCGAGATTATTCGTAAGCTAACCATATACTTTGTGGTCAACCGTATTTAGACATTTGGTATTGAGAATTGAAAGTTTTAAATACCGTCCGCTAGAGTTTTAGCGGAAAAGGGAAAAGGGAAGATCTTCCAGCCAGGCGGGTGGTATGCCTGGCGGGGCGGCCGTTATGCCCCGGCGGTTATTGTCGGGATCTTGTAGTTACTTGCTCCGAAAACTCTTATAGCGCGATCAGGATTGTGACGTCAATTGTCATTGTTCTGAATGCGTCTGCAGTGCCATCTGCGTAGCTTGTAATGCAGTTGAAGTGGTCGCTACAGAGTCGCTTTTCAATTCTTCATACTAAATGTCTAAATACGGTAGACTATAAAGTATACGGTTAGCTCGCACTTGGCGTGCAGATAAGCAAATCACGAATTTCGGATTATCGTACCCATACGAAAAATATTGATTAAAAAAGTATAATAAATATATTATAGCCAAATTATTAAATTAAATAACCCGTATTAACAAAAAAAAACTAATTTAGTAGCAGTCCGTCTTCCACTAAACTGCCTATTATCTTGTTAGTAATTTATTATAATCAATAGTAGCTGTATTAATCAATGAAAGTTGACTTATGTTACGTCACATAACAATTACATCAAGTGTACTGACAAACACGATATTGTTCAAGAAAATATTGTGCACAATTAGTTAGTATGTCCCTTATCTCGCTTTTAGCTATTTATATCACTCACTACTTTCCTATATTAACTTGGAAAATATTGGTATACATTTTAAATACCTAATAATCAATTATTTAATATTATTTATTTTCCCATTTTCAATGTTTTGTTTATACGTACCAAAGCACGATACTTACATTAATAAATCGAACTGATTTATCAAATTCAAAGCAGATTAAGCCATAATCGCTGGTCCAGTTTCAGTTGGCTAAAAACAAAAATAATAAAATAAAATGATTAGTACCTTGAGTACGTTACTTAACAAGTAGCACTTAATGTAATGATAAAAAGTCTTGTTTTGCCATTTACGTTAATGATAAATGATGAGTTAGCAAAATTATCGTCATTACGGAAAACGAAAAAACTTATATTTCGCTGCAATAGGTATCATAATATTTACTAAGTAAGTATAATCATTACATCACGATACGAATACTAGGTTTGAACTATGTAGATGCTTCTGCATTTTTTACTGTCTCATAAAAACGATGGAGTTTTGTTTTCATAATTGGAATGCGTTTTAATTTTTTGTACAAAGATGGCTACATGCTCCAACGACACTTCAATATTTGAATTTGAAAAAAGAGCCGGACCTATTACTAGTGGTAATCAATTATGGAAAAACGTTCTCATTTTCTCTAACCTACAGCGGTATCAATGTACATCTAGTGACAATTCAAAGATACTTATATGCAGTGGTTAATTCTGCCATAGGTGAAAAGGTCAAATAAATAATTGCAAAATAAATTAGGAATGGAACATTCGAGAAATATGGAAAATATAATACGCACTCTACCCAACAAGTATAAATAAATGAAGGTCAGTGTACTTAATAAGAACTTGTGTAACTTTAGTAAACTTATTATGACTGTATTCCAGAATCGATGTAGGTATTTGTTATTCCAGGAAAATGGAAAATATTATTCGTTCGGATATTCAAGCGTTAACATATAAAAGTCTATCCAAAACATTGGGCTTAATTAGACCCGGCAGGTGGATTCAGAACGATTCCATAAGTATCCGAATTGATTCGATTAGATATTGTCTCGTTTCAACGACGTCCTTTTAGAGTCATTCATCAGGACCGTATCGAAGATTCGATACGACTACGCAAACGAATGGTTCGATTTCATAATGCAAGTTTCAATTAATAATCGAATCGGTCGATACAAGACTTGTCGTTAGGTTGTGAATCGAGGGCTGGTTCAGTAACTTTAGTAAACTTATTATGGCCTGTATTTCTAAATCTGGGTAGGTTCTTTGTGATTCAAGAAAACTGGGAAATATAATTCATACTAGCATACATATGAAAGTAAAGTATATTCGAACGACCGCGTTATTTAACTTCCGTAAACTTATTATAGACTGTATTTCAGAATCGATGTAGGCACTTTGTTATTCAAGGAATGTGGAAATTTTTATTCCTTCTACTATTCAAGCGTTAATATATAAAAGTCAATCCAAAACATTGTACATAAGTAGAACCGGGTTCTGTAACTTTAGTCAACTAATTATGGACTGTATTTCAGAATCGATGTAGGCACTTTGTTATTCAAGGAAAGTGGTTTTTTTTATTCCTTCTACTATTCAAGCGTTAATATATAAAAGTCGATCCAAAACATTGTACATAATTAGAACCGGGGTCTGTAACTTAAGTCAACTAATTATGGACTGTATTTCGAAATCTGTGTAAGTTCTTTGTGATTCAAGAAAAGTGGGAAATATAATTCGTACTAGCATACATATGAAAGTAAAAGCTTTCCGAACGACTGGTTATTCAACTTCCGTAAACTTATAATGGACTGTATTTTGAAACTGTGCGGGTACTTTGTTTCGAAGTGGTGGGAGTCATTTTGAATTTTACAAAAGGCATACTGTCTATGTATTATCTTTTCATGCATTACCTGTTAGTGTTAGTACTCTAGCAGAAACCTTCAGGTTCACAGGGGAATGTGTGAAAAGATTTACAATTGATCAACATGATCTCATACACAGGATTTTTTTTATGCTTATCATTAACAAAGCTTTCGATTACTAGTTACACAAATATTGTGACATGCGAACTATGTGTTACTAGTAAGAAAACTCGGACTGCTATACTAGTAACACATCCAACATTAAATTATATGTTGGAAATAACCATATTTGCTAATTAGTTTTTTTAGGTGTAGGCTGTCAAAACCCATTGGACAGTAAAACACATATAGCTACCAAAGCTTGCAATCGAGTGTTATATCTGATCTATTCACCAAATCACTCTCCATCTCAATGACTTAGAATATATTTCTATAGTCCGAACAATATCAATAACGCGAATGCTATCCCTAAAAAAAATGTATAGTTTGAGAGCGAAAGTGGTAATTTGCATATAACAATGCAACACCTGTTCGCTGGTGGAGTGTGGGCGCCGTGTCCTCACAATGGACCCCATTCAGAACAGTTGCAGTGTAAATGAACCTTTTTTATCATTATGAACCGTCAAGGTCACTTGTTTATGCGCCATCATATGGTCGCTATTGTTTGGCTGAGTCTTTGTACGGCTTGTGATAGAGGAGAGACGCCCTAACCTGGCTTCACGAAAGCTAGATTTTAGTGGGGAAATTTGCGCATCATAGAAAAATTCTATATATCTAGGCATGACACGGAAGATACAAACATCTGCAAGATTATGGTTGGAAAAAAACCTGATTGCGTAATGTTAAGGGAATGGACGGGAATCACGGCGTTGCAGGAGCTCTTGCGCATGGCGTGAGACAAAATTGAGATGTAAAGCTAACGGCTGGCTAGCTTGTGAGGTGTAGCTAGAAGAAGATGTTAGCAGAAAGCCACACATAAAGATGTGGGTGTCAAGATGCCACGAAAGATGGAGATATTAGTGCCAGTACTACCCGTCGGGGTAAAGGGAGGACGGTGGAAAATGGGACTATAAAAAGAAGACGATACTCAACCCTTTTTGTAGTAAGAGCTAAGAAATAGCATCTTTGTGATTAAGTACCTATATTAGACAAGTTGCATTACTTGTCTTCTACTAATTTTAAACTTATTATTATAACACGCAAATTACCAATAATAGCGTGTTGGCATGATAGCTGACACGTTACTAAACATTACAAGTTTCCTACTCCAATTTCTTGGAGCAAACTAGGCAAGCTACAACATGGGGCGAGAATTATCTTTCCATCTACAACCTGAGCAACGATTAGCAAGTTAAACACGCCGCTACAACCCATTACACGCACCTTATCATTACATCTGCTTCGTATAAATTATACCGCGTGTTTTGATAATAATCTAAGAAAGTTTCAGCCTATAGTACTCGAGAATTTACGAGCCAAAATATTATAAAGGATATTGCAGTATGACAAGTGATCAATTGTATTATTCTTGCAATTGAATGGGTTTTAATAGCGAAAGGGCTGAAAGTGACCCGTCCTGGTTATTAAATTACAATAATTCTGCAAGGAAGCGGTTGTACAAGTCCGTGGACAGGTCAGGAAGGGTCAGAATGACCAACGCCGAAGTAGTTCGCTAATGTCTTGTATATAGTAAATGGTGGCTAACGGCGCACGGATATGCATTGTACTATGAATGAAGCACGGTCGGATTAGTTTTTATGTGAGCTATTTATAATCTGTATGATTTTTATATTCTTTAGTGAATATGGATAGCGATAGTTTATAATCTAGATTGTATGTACTCCCTGTATTCAAAGCAAAATTCATCAAATTTAGTCCAGCCGTTGGAGCGTGAAAGAAGGACAAACAGACTGACAAAGTTTCATTTTCACTTTTGTGATATTGATTCAGTATTAAATTTGGAATAAATAAATGCTGTCTTTACATAACCTGAAGATAGAAAAAGTTTTTTAAGTCCATAATTAAAAATCAACTCTCTAAACATTGACCATGTACTCTATATTTGCACGGCCTGAATAGCTCAGTTGGTTGTGACCCTGCCTTCTGCACCGAGGGTCCTGGTTTCGAAACCTGGTAGGGACAAACTTTGCGTGATGCGCATGAATGTATATAAGTAATATACAGTTACTAGGTTTGCACCCAGTCCATTGACGGCTCCTTGCTTAGTGTGGGATCGTATAGATAGTGTGTTGGTCTCGTGATATTATTATTAACAAACCGGCGAAATCTCAATTTTGAAAATTAATTATTTGCATGATTGTTTAATATTTTTGCCAGTTTCTTCATATAATTGCTGTTTGAAACAATAACAAGATGTCCGGCTCACAATTTTAACGCAGAAGATTCTTGCAACATTTTTAACCGCCAGATTATAACCGTCTGTAATAAAATACACAGCCCAAAATACATATTGCAGAGCGACCTACTAAAATAGAATGTACAAAACATGAAGAAAGAGGTTTTCTTACAGCCCCGTTTTACGTAATTTCACATCTACGTCTTCCTCAATCGGAAGTTTATTTTTCGTCACCGTTACGATATCTGCCGTTCGCCGTTATTACGTTACGACATTCTGTAACGTTCGTAAATCGTTATAACGAAAATTATGCAACTTCAATTTCGTTAGATTTTATTTCACACTTGATTGGCTGTACCTATTATTTGGAACCGCAGCGTTTGAACTGAAATGTAATTAAATGTGCCGTTTACAGATTAGTATTTGCAAATAATTATTACGTTTTTAGTTTGCAGCTTCCCGTTATTTGCTTTGGTATCTTAAAAGAGATGACCAATCGTTATATAAGATATTCTTTTAAATTACGCCTTACTTCAACAATTTACCCTTTATAAAATGTGAAATGTTTATGATTAACCCTTAATAGCCTAGAGTTTAAATTTTGATACCAATCTTTTAAACCGAATGTTCACATTACTATTAGTTTTTTTTATAGGTTGGCTGTACGTATTTTACTGTTGTATAATATTCTTTCCAACTAAATTAAAAAAAAATCAAATGTCATTATTATTAAACATAGTAACATTAAACACAGTAATATTAAAAATAAATCACTTTCGTAAATCAGGCTACTAAGGGTTAATAATCAATCTTTACTATAGTTCATATTTTAATTGCTAGGTAATGGGATTGTATGTTAAGGTACCAGTTGGATCTCACAGAATGATGAATCATCACTATTAATTTATTGCGAACTAATTTTGAAATGAAAAATTTGAGCCTTAGTGACCTAGTTTTTTGTGTCAAGAGTTACAAATAAAAATATAAGAATAGTAAAAAAGGTACAAAATAATCATTTTTGAAAATAATATTGATCAACACTGAATGCCAAATTTAGTGTGTTCGTCTGGCGATATTAAAATTGTATATTAGTAGTGAGCTTTTAAACTAAACCAACAAGGTTAATCGTTTTCAGAACTCATTGTTACACAGTTATTCTTTGAACATTATGGTACAAAATAAATAAGATACCATTATTAATCCATGACCATAGGTCGATTGAATTAATTATTATTTCGAATTAGAGCCGATAAAAAAGTTTAAACAACACAGAACATACCAACACAGCATATACTTTATTTATAAGGTAGTCATAGTCAAGTAGGGTGCAGGGTGCGCGCGAGGGGCACCCCGTTCCCACGGTGGCACAGGAAGACCTAGGCGCAGGCGCAGGGGTGCGGTTAGTTATCTAGACGCGTTAAACAATAAATAGTTTGGTAAGTTAGTTGGCAGTACATTTAATTTCAAATTAAAGGTACTTAATCGTTGTTTGATAACGTGATTTACATAATAATTCTTAGGTTTTTTGTTTTGCGATTTGGTGTAAGGTTTGATTAGTTTGGTAGGTAACGTTTAACGTAACGTAACGGATATTGCATCAATCTGTTGTTTTAAAAAAACAGGTTTTTTTTATTGCTATCATAATACATGAAAATGAGTAAATAATAACTATGTGAATCCACTTCGTTCTGCACTAACTCGTTGTATACCTAAGGGATACTTAATAACTTACAATAAGTTACGATCTGCACCAAATCTATATGTATAAAACAAATCCGTGTTAGTTACACCATTTATAATTCAACAACGAGTGGGCTGATTTTAACGATCTTTAATTTATTAATTTATCTCCGCCCCGAATAGCAGAATAACTATTAAAACATGGGAAAATTCCCAAAAAATGATATAATTAAGATAATTCATTTTCACATACATTTGATTCTGAAGCGGTACGAAGTTGGCCGGGACCGCTGGTAGCATATACATACAACCAACTTTTATCATGCAATATATAAATTGAACGATAAAGTCAGATGCTTATCATTGGCGTCAGATAATCAAATTAAACGTATACATATTGACACAACATTAACGGTTCAAAGCAATAAAATCACGTTTAGCTGCATTTAACGCAACGTATTCAAACGGTTCCGGTTCGGTATAATAATAATTGGTGCAAAACAGACAGGACGTCCTGTGTCGAATCATACTACACGCACACAATCATATAATTACCGTTGTAAATGTTTAAGCCAATGAAAAATAACTCTTACGTCATTATAACAAAGACGGTTCATCTAAACAACGTTAGTAAAGCATGAGTTTCTACACGCCAATCTACCGAGCATCCCTTATCCCACTGACGGGTCAAAATCGCGATTTTATTTATAACATTTCGTATTATATAACAGCTGGGGTTTGTCAAGACGAAAAAAATGTAAGAAAATGAATCCGCGCGACCCCTCGCCCGGTCCCTTCGGGGCCTCAAAGGGCGGACCACCCTTCGAACGGGTTTCGCCGTCGTAAATCCCACGTTCGTTTTCAAAAGACATTTTAAAATGCGTATAAAATTATTCAGAGCACATATGATTCGGTGTACTGTGGAATTTATTTATTATATTTATAGCTTGTGTCGCGAAATATGTGCACGTGTTCGATCATAAGGCAGATTTTTTTAAATTGAATGATACATTGATTCATGATAAGTAGAGTACATACTCGTAAGTTATAAAGAAGTTATATATAATTTTGTTGTCTTATTTTAATATATTGTGTTTAACATTATATAAGTATTTATTTTAGATAAAGAGGCCACTATCGTACTCGAGTGTTTCCGGGTTTGATTCCCATCTTGGTCATTAAACTTTTCACATAGTTGGAGGCACTATTTATCTTACATATTAATTTCTATATAAAATGGCGATTTTGTGATGACAATGAATTTTTTTTAGCACATTTAAATCATGTCTCATTTTTATGTAAAAACATAACTATATAATGTAATCATAATTTATTAAAAAAAAAACCGCAGACCTAGTAAAACATAACGGACTACAATCACAAATCCATTTCAAATTCCGAAGCGAATCTAAACATTTAAACAAGGGGCATACAAACAGACAGACATACACGCCCACTTGTCGACCGATACCAATAACACACTCAATGCGAGCTCTTAATTACTCAACAATGACAAATAAAAACCTTTTAGTATCACCGTCTTATGGTAATCACGGAGTAATCATAATACAGATACACAAAGACACGCAGTATAGTCGAACGTTTGTGTCCGCAGGTCTTACTTAGGGCTGCCACACTTAAATTTGAAATCAAATATTTACATCGGAGACATAATTAATCTTTTCATGTAATGTTCTCTATACATGGAAAAATTACAAGTCTCCTTGCAAGGTAACGGTGACAGAGTCTTTGAGCATCTGAATAGTTCTTCCATGTTTAAACATAGGTAATCATGCACTTATTTAGTAAGATGTTGGTAGGGTTTGCTTACAGTAGATAAATATTTTGAGTAATAGTAAATATTTTCATGATGCATTTCATCTTATCTATTTAACCAAGCTTAGGAGTGGTGACCCTAAAGCGATAAATACAATACTATGGCTTTTTACAATACAGTATTTGAAAAGAACACTGTTGTGTGTACAATCGCGTGCGTAAGAGTTCCGCTAATAAGGTCACTGACCTTACCAACCGTATCGATTGCAATTATTACGTTTTAATTAACCGAACTGTTTATATACGTTGTTGCGATTTGTTGATTATTATCTGTTGCAAGTTGGTAAATATTTTAGTGAGAGTATCGTGATAAAAAATAAGTTGAACATGAACAGTTAAATAATACATTTAACTAACATAAATTGAGTATTTCAATGCTATTTACTTATACATTCGTTCATTATTTCTTATGAAAGCGGAATTAAAAATGTCTTCTTGAAAGATAAATACTAAATATATTAAGAGGTCCGTCGGTAGGTTATCATATGAATTAAATTCTTGATAAAAACAAGGTTTTAAAAATTAACAAATAACACCAAGCACTACAGTGAATCGCTATGAAATTCCTTTATTTACAAGAAAAAAACATACAAGATTCTCACATTAATTTTAAATATAAACATGATCGTCCGAGACTTGCTCGATACCGTCATTAAATAAGTCAACCTATTTTGTAACATCATACATTATATTTGAACCACGCCTTGCCTACTTGAATATTTAAATAACACATTATATTATCCTTTCAACACCTTTGATGGCGATCATACAAAACCGCAAAAGTTCATAGACCGCTATTATAATATGAAGATATTCGGATGTAACTATACAGAAATATTTTGCATATCTATCGACAGAGATACATTTATATGTAAAATGTTTACTTTCAATCGCAGTCGCGTGCTTAACTTATTGATAGATACAATAAAAGCGCGTTTATTTTGTTGGATTTACATAAAATCGAGCTTAGCACGCGTCAAGCTGAATACTATTGAACTATTGACACGAACTAATTTATTCACCGATTGTTATCTTTATTGCATTCCTTACATTGTCGTTTTTTATGCAACACGTGCTATTAAATGTTTGATTTTGAATGATTTTACATTATGTCAATGTATGATTTGTCAATTCTTAATAGCTTTGTTGACCTGCTAATGTATATTTACGAATGACCTTGTGCAAAGCGATGCACTTACAAAAGACATCAACGAGATGCATTTAATACAGGAACACTATAGAAACATATGTTTAATTATAAGAAAGTTGAGTTTATAATGTACAGTTCGATGTATTAACTTATTTATGGACCTAAAATTAGGTGTCATTTTTGGGTCCAACTTTTACTCAATGGTATAGTGTTGTAATGTGGAAATAATAAATTAATAGATGCGAGTGAGATTGCGCAGTGGGTGCGCGATGTCCGGTCGGTAGCCGTAATGTTATACCGCTGCGCACAGGCCGGGGAGTGCAGGCTACATTGTAACAATGTCCACATATCCTAAAATCATAATTATTTAGCATTTTTTATCGAACATAAATCTTAGATTTGAAAGAATTACTCTGGTTCTAGGTATTGAGAGAAACAGAGCAAGGTTCATAGTAGAACATTTAATTAATATTATATGATATACCAATATGTATTAACTATAGCTATTAACCAATAGTATTAGTTTATTGTAATAATATAGCAATTTTCTTTATCATTTAAAACTGATAAGGTAAGTACAGAACAGTCAATTCTTAAAGTAACTCAAATAACTGCTTCAGGAAAAACTGTTACTTGCTTAACTTTACTGAGGAGTGAATGACTTTTATAGAGAACAGTCGTTTGTAAACATTCTTTATAAATATAAATAGTTGAATATTTTAAATTAATAAGATATTCTACAAATTGAAATATCTTTAAAAAAATGGCTACCATGTCCATATTACCCTGGTCTAGCAGGTCGCGCTCAACAGCGCGTGCAACCGCGCGGGCGCAGGAAGGCGCGTCTCATCTCGCGCAGGATGCGGCGGCGCGCGCGCACCTCTGTGACCTACCGATATCACTGCCAGGATCTATGCGACCGCGGACAGATCATCTTACAATGTTAGATGACCGCTGATCGCGTTTGTGGTACTCTATCTTTATTATGTAGTTGTGGTTGTTGACCTTAGAGGCAAATCATAAAGATATTTTTTGCTCATGTTCATCAGAACTTCATTGGATTCACATATTGATTTCTTATATTTACGCGAATACTACACATTGAAATAAAACTATCTTACGGATTTTATCGCGTTCATTATTCGTTGTTTACGTTCCCGACGTTTCGGCTGCTTTACAGCAACCATGGTCACGGGAGGACTGAGGTGGTTGACGTCCTAGTGTCATAGTTTGAAACGGGGTACCCTCATATTTAGTTATTGTAAAAAACTAATAATAAACGCGATCAAATCCGTCAGAATAGTTTTATTTCAATTCATTGGTTTGACTTAGATTTGGATGATTACCTATTTTTGCAATAAGCGACTGAAGTATGCCATCAAGAGCCAATTATTGGGACTTGCTTCTAACTATGTACTAAACTAACTTCTGCCTATAAGCACTGAGCGATAATGTAACTTTCTATTAGAGAAATAATTTTCAAAATTAGATCACTAGTTCCCAACATGATCCCCTACATCTTAACTCACAAACAAACAAACTTTTCCTCCTTATAGGTACTGAGTAGGTAATAGGTATAGAATATGTAGAGAAGCCATTAAAAATAAACATATTTACGAGCAGTGCCCGTGACTTCTTACACGTCCTTTCATATCCCGGGACATAAAAAATATATGTACCCACCTATATTAAAGATCTCATTGTTTTTCGCAAAAACAGTGCTTCTTATAATATCAAGCTTATGTGCGTATTTAGTCACATGGTTCTACTTTAATCAGCTGAAACCACAATGAATCAGTATTTAAACGATAAAAAATAAAAACCGTCTTCAAAAAACTAAAAAGCCAAAAATAATCTAATCTTGAAATCTACCTTGTCTAACTAAATCAAATATTTAACTAATCTGAAGTCGGTGCCAAACAAACAACTGAGTCGAGTATTGCCGGTCTGCGCCAAAGACTATGCCTACAAATTGGTCCGCGCATCTCGTTACTGACTATACTTTTGTTATTCTTCATCGTTAGTTTATTTGGCACCGATTCATAAATGACGGAGATCTGAACCTCCTTTTTGAAGTCGGTTAAAAAATTATTCAAATCGTAGTTACCTATTATTGAATGATTAAGATCGTAAATTATGGAAGCGAAAATTTGGATAGTACGCGTTATTAGTACCGCAATTTTATGATATTAATTTGCTTTCACATTACTGCCGAGTGTCACAATTTTCTAGAAATAGGTATTAAATGATATTAACGAGATATCATTATTTCATCACGACTGTCATGTAGGTCGGATGCCGGATGCGTCAGACTGAGTAGACGGGCTAATGGGCGCGCTTCCGACACGTGATGGCGACGCGATGTGACCGGGACGACGGGACGACGGGACACCGTGACGCACTTGCACTTTTGACGTTTCGCATTAAGCACGCGATGCTGTGCGACTTATTTTTAAGTACCTAATCACGTCTACTGCCTTTGTAGATAATCAGATAGCAATTTTAATATTCATTGCACTTTCGTCATATACGCCATAATACTCTGCTTCAGTATAATGTTTCAGTCCTTCGTACTGATACTTGCTGAAAGTCAAACCTCGGCATATTCGTCGGGCGCTATTATAGTTCATGGCTTACAGGAGTACCGGTGGTGGATGTGCATAGCAGGCCATGTCTCCTTGTTAAGTCCCCCGTCCCTGGTGGTATTTGGTTTATAAAAATTGTGGGTTTTAAAAAAAAGACAAGCCCGCCGAGTTCCTCGCCGGATCTTCTCAGTTGAGGTCACGTTCCAATCCGGTTGTAGAGTTACGAAAAAAAATGTTAATGACATTTGTAAGTGCCCCCGTAGGCCTATACGAAATAAATGATTTGACTTTGACTTGTGACTCTAAGCATTAATTTAGCAGAAATCAACAAGACACAGACATTGCGTACGCTCTTAGTAATATTTTTTCTTAGTCAAGGATTCAATCATCGCTAATAGTTCAGGTATTATACTTGCCAACAGTTGTCGAGATGCGTCGGTCTGCTGCTCCCGCGCGGATGCTGCGCAGGCGCGCCGCCGGAAACGGAAGTCACGGGCGCGTTCGCTCACTCATCTGTGGAAACATGGCGGAATCACTAGGTTGGTCACACTGATCGTTATGTGGTATACATTAATTAAACGGAATGTGCCTGTACCATAGCACTATCATATCTGGACCGTAAGTCTGCCAACTCAATAATACCTTTGTTGTTAAATACTCGTACAATTACAACAGTAAACTTATTAGCATTAAACCATAATATTTATGTATGTAATAATAAATAGTAATGTAATATGGATGTTTACTCGAAAAGTTATAATCAATTACAGGAAAGAATCGGCAAGTTAATTAGTCAGATGATTTTTAACCGACTTCAAAAAGGAGGAGGTTCTCAATTCGGTTGTATTTTATTTTTTATTTTTTTTTTTATGTTTGTTACCTCATATCTCCGTCATTTATTAACCGATTTGGAAAATTATTTTTTTATATGAAAGGATATGTTTACAGATTGGTCCCATTTTTTTCAAAAAAATGTTCTGATCATGGGATCCATGAGGAATTGAGAGGATTGACTCCTCAAATTTTATAGACATACCGATAGCAATTTTGGTATTTTCATCAAGAAGTCAAGCATTTACATTCAGAAAGTATCATTTGCTGAAGTGGAAGTGATGAAGAAGGCCACAAATGGCCAGCGGAACTTGTCAGTGTTACGTATTTCACGGGTTGCGCCAAGATAATCTCGATTATTGGTATACCTATTATCCAGTAAAAAGATTGATATACAAATCTTTTTTAGTGACAAAGAATAGTAAATATATCCACTAAAAAGTTTAAAATAAAAAACTTTTTAACAAAATAAAAACCGTCTTCAAAAAACTAAAAAGCAAAAAATAATCTAATCTTGAAATCTACCTTGTCTAACCACATCAAATATTTAACTAATCTGAAGTCGGTGCCAAATAAACAACCGACGAAGAATAACAAAAGTATACTCAGTAACGAGATGCGCGGACCAATTTGTAGGTATAGTCTTTGGCGCAGACCGGCAATACTCGACTCAGTTGTTTGTTTGGCACCGACTTCAGATTAGTTAAATATTTGATGTGGTTAGACAAGGTAGATTTCAAGATTAGATTATTTTTTGCTTTTTAGTTTTTTGAAGACGGTTTTTATTTTGTTAAAAAGTTTTTTATTTAATTGCTACTATATTCGAGGCTATGGAAGTTAGGTATTGATTAACGCAGAAACTTTCGTGAAACCATAGCAATATCGAAGTTTAAAATGCTTACGAAATTATGGATTGACAAAATAATGTACCTACTTATAAATGCCATCGATTAACACACAGACTAACAAGGCATCTTCGTTTCAGAGTCGAGTCGTGTCGATAGCCGTGGCTTGAGAAATTTATCAAAATAATGTCACCATCATTGTGGAGAGTGGTACTTTCATTCCGTGAGGCAATGGAAAGCGGACAGCGTGACATTAGCGGGGCGTGACCCCGCGCCGTGACCCGCGCCGCCGCGCCGTGAAATCCGTCAAATCGCCGTGCGCCCGCGCACTATGCCCGTGCTTTACGGTCACTAAACGAGACGTTTAGTGCTTACGACTTTCAAAAGAGACAGCTAGGAAATTACTTTGCTTTGTTTTTTGTAATCTGTTTTAATCTGAAAAGTGCCACATGAAGTTAAAGATAATTTCAGGTCATTTTAAAACATTAATGCCGAAAATAATATTGTAAACGCAGAAAAAAAAAATCTATTAAAAAAAGAGAGAGAAAGTGAGAGGGGGAGGAGCTTCGATGCCCTCCAAATAAATACATTAGTCAGTAGAAACAAAAATACCAAACAAAAAAGTACTGTATGTAGATCCAACAACAACATACATATATCAACTGCATGATCAATAGGCGACAAAGGCTGAATACGACGAAACAAAGTCGTGTCGTGAGGTGTAAATGGGTCCTGGTTCCGTCTGCGGCGACGAGCATGTGTGACCGACGAGTGTGGCCACTCGCACGCTCCTAATCGATGGGCAAATTAGGGATGCCAAAGCCACACTTTTCCAATAATCGTGAAAATAATGCGACCCTAATGCGAAATGGTGCAGTTTCATTATAGTCCTTCATTATCTATACTAATATTATAAATGTGAAAGTTTGGATGGATGGATGGATGGATGTTTGTTACTCTTTCACGCCCGAATGGCTGAACGGATCTGGATGAAATTTGGCACAGAGATAGATTATAGTCTGGAATAGCACATAGCCTACTTTTTATCCCGGTAAAATGTATGGTTCCCGTGGGATAGATGTTTTAATTTTTCATACTTTTTATCGCGGGTAACACCGCCGGGCGCAGCTAGTAGTACTATATGCTGAATTAAATTAGCATAAGCACGGAATGATGCCTTGAAGAAGAGAGGCCTATGAAGCAGTGGGTTGCTAGAAGGTCAAATAAGATGTGGATAATGAAACATTTTATGTGCTTATAGAGAAATATTAGCTTACATTACTTTGAATACTATTTAAATTTCGTAAAGAAAGAAGAATACCATTAAAAGACATAGCAAAGTAGAAAGAACGAATGTTTAAATTTGCTAAATAAAAAGTAGTATACTTTATTTCTGTTTGCTAGATAAGTAAGGTAACCAATTTAATTTTTGGCCGCTACATTCGTGTATCACCTTAGTATACTACATTATTAAAGCCCACTGTTGGGCATACTATCCTAATGTGTACTCAATCACATCCTTAGTTCGAGTTGCGAAGGTGCAAATTAATGAGAATTTGAAATTTCTTTCTAAAAGTAGCACGTCAAGTTGACGGGCAACAGTTAAGTAAGTTTAAAAGTTAAAACCTTAACTGAAGTAGTTCGCAATTTTTGTATAATTTGACTCCGTATTAGTCAACTTTTCAATTTGAATTGTGTAAACCGAATATAACTGCAAATATTCACTTATATCTATATAATATCTAGATACGAGCTACTATAGGCAAGAAGCGTTAATTTCAGCGAAATGGCGAGGAGAGGGGATGTTGGAAAGTAGAGGACAACGACTCACGCGCACCGCGCGACACGACGACCGACCATTGTGTCACAATGCCACAATCGACACATTTCCACTCTAGTTGAGGATAAATGTGTCTTGCTACAATTTACTGCTTAGACTAGATAAATGGTATGCAGACAGATACGTCTGTTTAACATATTGCGTTGAGCGTCACAGTTTATTCATTCGTCAAAAGTAGTTCGGTATATTGTCTATAAATACTCTACTCTAAAATGATTTCAGAAAAAAGACAAGTTCCTGGCAGTAAAATATCTAAATACCTATGAGTAAAATAAAAAAAAAATACCTAAAAGCTATTGCCAATTTTGAAAATACAATTGATTTTCTATTCATTGCAAAAGTACGTACGCATACCGAAATAATTCCAGCACAGTACTGCTGGTCGAAACCGTAAATAATAATCCACTAAAAATCAGATATAAAAACATGTAGGATAATTACTCGTGGGGAGAGGCCCCATAAGGGCTCCACCCATGAAGTACCAGGTTTCGCTTAAAACACGTCAGTTGGAATAAATGTGATACTTGATGGACTGTTTATGTCATGGAAGCGGGTTTGCGCAAGCATTCACAGATTTTGATGGGGTAGCATGGTACTGTCGAGCACAGAAGTGCGGTGTTATATTGCTTACGATGTAAGTTACCAAATTTTGCATTCAATAACCTAATAAATTGAAATACCTACGTAATCTAAAACGGGTACGATTTACTTACATAAACAATTATTTATTATGTTAAGTAATAAAACGTTTGTGTTTTATTCAATCTTAAAAAAATACTCAATTTCTGAAATTAATTTTATCGCACTAAAATTTTATAATTAAATTTCAACTGATCGATAATTTCATAATCGAATAACAATTATAAAATCAGAAATAGTAAATGAAATCAAAATTGTGTTAAATTAAATATTATCAGTAACTTGACAGTCATTTGCACCGTGCCTGTGCCATTTGCTCATTATTAAAAACTATAAGTATATTATTTTTAAAGAAAACATACTACCTAAATCACCTTGCTAGTTGGAAACGTGTAACTGTCAGTTGGTCGTATTAAATTCGATATTTAATATCTGATTGCAATAACCGTGTGATTGTACCGAGGGGTGGGGCAAGGGGGGCACTGCGTGGCAGGGGAGCGCACACCTGGCCGCCGCAGCTGCGTGCACGGGCAAATCTCACGCGCAGCTTCCTCAGCGCGCATGCGTGAACACACACACATACAAACGCCTATGTACGTTGGTATGTATGTGCGAGTGCTCGTACAGAAACTCGGTAAACATGGCACCGAAATTGATGCGTAGTTTTACGGCGAGTGTGGTTAGTGGTAATAACTAGTTTTGTATATAGGTTACATATAGGTATGCTATTTCATTTTCGATAACGATTTTTACTTGCTGTACGGTGAAAGGAAACATCGCCAGGAACCTGGCTGAGGTGGACTATGGCTTAAATGTTCCTTATATTCAGGAGAAGGATGGCATAATGGCAATAGGCACGCCCGTTATGACACGGGACGAAAAAACCATCAGCGAAATCTGGGTGCAATGTTGTCCACCTCTGCCTACCAGTTCGGGAATTACAGGCGTTGTCGTGTATTTCATATGCTGAAAAAAATTGGGCTATTAGGCAAATCAGAGTAGACTGAAAGCTGATCCCATTATAAAATTTGGGAAGCGCTATGAACAGTGCAATAATGCCTTTAAAAATGCTTTTTATCTGAATTATTTTCTACACAACAAGATCCCATGAAATTTGTGTATAAATAATAATATCACCAGAAGAACACATCTGTATGGAAGACGGTTCTAAACTAAGCAACGCTTGTATTATGGGAGGCGATCCCAGTAGCTAAGTATATAATTACTTATATATATTAAGCATCCATGCTTTGGGTGAAACTTTCGTACTCATCACACAAAGTTGCCTCTACCAGGATTCGAACCTTGGCACAGAAAGCAGCACTACCAACGGTATTACTCAGATCGTCAACACATACTCAAATTAATGTGAAATTTATTTTAGACATAATTCCGTATCTCTTCAATCGTTGATGTTGTCCAAATAGACAGACACTATCAAAGACAAAGAAGCATCTACTAAACTAAAATATTATTTTAGATCAGAACAGAATTAGTCCTTAATATAGAGAACATTAAGGACGAATCCTGTCTTGACTGTTGAAGTATAATGGACTCTGTTGAAGTCAAGGATAATAGACGAAACACTGGCTGTGCTTCGTGGCGGTTCTTTGGAAACAATATCAGACAAATGCCATTGATAGCGTCCTTTACATAATCGGTTGAATTACCTGAAGTCGCCTTGAAATTTATATGACTTCATGTCATGTATGTGTCATTGAGAACAGTCATTGATCGATCAATACTACCATAATGGATTTTCAATCGTTTATATACCTACAAGTACTGCGCAATTGTAATAGTTACAGATAAAAATATGGTACGGCTTTCAGATTGTTTTATTAAAATTAATAAGAAATATGATTTAAATTGGATTTATATTATTGAGTCTCAGGACAGGCATTTTATCGTCAAATTCTTATTTTAATTTCATATTAAAAACTGTATAAAAATAGTTAATTAATTTGTGGTATTTGATGCATTTGAAGGTTTTGCTTCGTATTTAACTTGTTGGGATCATGTCAATTTAGTATTCAAATTGTATTATAAATATCTTATACATTAACATGGCAAAGCCTACTAACGTTGATTTGAAAACAGAAGCTTTCAGATAAAGATGACCCAGATTGAACCGGGAATTAAATATTTATGTACAGACTTAGAAATGACCATATATAAAAAAAAACACTGTGTTCATTCAATTGAGCAACGATCGATGAACCGATCTCACATCATTCATTCAATCATTCACGCAACAAGTTACACTATCATAGATAACATAACGCGGCATCTAACAGTTTCATGAATGGAGAATTCCTAAAAAACATTTTCTTACAAGTCTTATTGTTTGTACACAATGACAGGCGCCGCTTAACAAAGCGTGTTTTACAAGTGTACAATTCACGATAGCTCTTTATGATACAACGGTTTTAAATTGATCTCTAATATTCAGTACCATTATCCCTCTGCGGTTATAAATTGTACGGTGTGATAGAGGCAGGGCAGTTCACGTTACGGTGGCTAGGTTCTAAAGCGCGATATTGTTGTAATATCAATAGACGCTAACTTTTTGTCGTACATGTGTACTTTTGTGAGTGAACAGCGATTAATGTAATTATGTGTGTCGTGAACTGCGGCCACAATGGAACGATAATTGTGCACCGATTAATTTGATAATAGAATAACAAAGGCGAATGTTTAAGATACCTATAATTTGAATACAATGTATGGTTTGTACAATCCATTTTGTTGTGTTGATTTATATGATGTTGTAATTAAATGTTTTGATCGGCAATGTTTAATTAAATATAATCAAAGACGAGGAAATTATTTGAAAATGACAGAAAATAAAGGGATGCAGTTTCCTTAAATGTTTTTATATATAACATTATTTAACTGGGCTATATACGTAACTATGCGTTATATTTAACGGAACTTGTAAGAATTAAGTAATTATATACAATCTTAGTTACCTTGAAAAATCAACAACGTATTTTTGCATAGGTAGTTTTTTTACATAGGTAACATATCTACCTACACTACATACATAACTATACTATATAACTACCTATACTAGTTGTTATTTGTTTGAGTACAAATACTGAGAATAATCTTTTAAAATATAATCTATATTTATAAAACCAAATCCTGTTAGTTACACCATTTATGACTAGAGAACGGGTGGGCCGATTTTTCTGACATTAGATTTTTTTATTTTGTCTCCGTCCCGTAGAACAGAATTATATTCACAAAAATATTAAAAAATAATTAATTTTCTCATACATTTTATTCTGAGGCGGTACGAAGTTCGCCGGGACAGCCAGTTTTAAATGTATAATTGTATATAAGAAAAAAATGTGTATTATTGATTTAATATGTTACGACTTCTTTATTATGTTCCTCTAAATATGTAAATACTATTAAGGTCCCGACGGTTCTTTACATATACTTAATTAGCAGTTTACATGGATCTTATTTACGTCCGACTCACACACATATACACCTCTGATATCCGGTTACGTACCTACCGTTTTTTCTTTCAGCCGTGAGACCGGGAGGCGTGCTGAAAGCCTACACCGCTTGCACGTGCACGCGAAACAAGATGGCGGCGCGTTAACAGATTTTCGTGTCGCGTGTGTGTGGACGACCTGGTTATTTATTGTTGTAATAGATTTGGCGAGTATTGGTTTTGTCGATTGTATTATTCATAGGCTTGGCATTCCTGTTTGTATATTGTCTACAAGTAGAGTACCTATCTCGAAAGTGGGTTGCACGTATTTATTTAAATCTGGGTTGCTGTAGTGTGTATCAATGTGTATTTTAGTAGAATGATGCTACCGTTTTGTATTTTAAATATGCATAATATAATTATGCATTCATCATTATCCCAATGTCCCTGATTATATTATTTTATTCGATACCTATTGAACATGTTTGTCTAGTCTGATTAGCGCAATATATATAACTAAGTAGGAAGGAAACAATCAACCAATAGCGTAGTTTATATTATACAATGTCTTTATTTTATTTCCTTTGTTTATCTTTCCTATTAATAAGTATATTTTAGTTTTTTTGATTTTTAATGTAGATATCTTTGTATACACACCTATTGTATATAATTTATAGTAAATAAAGATAAACTATAGCGGAGTAGAATTTATTTACGCTTCGCGACATGTTGCCGAATTTTCCCGAAAGATGGTGGTAAGCGATGCTTACAAACGTGACAATGATACTACGCTTTATTATTATACATATGAATAAATATTATGTATTGCTTATATAAAAGTATTTAAGTAGGATATATCTTTCTGTTTACACTTCAACCAGCATTCTTTGCGATTTATTCACCAATTATTGTTTTATATTTGTTGAAGTCTTTATTCTGCGCGATATTTACCTACTTAGCTATACGTATACTTATGATGCGAAGTCGGGCCAATCTTTTGAGTCTCAATCTGCAATACAGAACACAAAAGAGCGGAAACTGTCGCTCAGGCAGCTCTCGTAATAACCCGCTAACATTTTAGTTTTGATTCTTCAGAATATTCAATGAATATTGTTTTTTTTCGTTAATTTTTCATCTGGTGAAGATTCACACGAGGCCGAAGAAGGTAGAAAACAGATACTTAGTTGAAATATACAAAAGTATCCTAGGTAGGCATGTATTCTGCCAGATCAAAAAATTGGCTTCTATATACTTCAGTTAATAAATCATTTTTCTTTCTTCATTTTCGTTTAATTAAAATCTCTATTCAATAAATGCCTTAAAAACAAATAAAAGGAGCCTATACCTAATGGGAGCACAGATTATCAGTTCGGAGTAGGTACAAATCACAGTGTAAATTATAATAATAGGAAAACAACACACGTTGAAGAACTTTTGACGAGCGAAATAGAATAATAATAAGTTATGGTAACATCTACTCTAGGCTTAGAAAGTTCTTTCGTTATCTCGAGCCGTCTTGTCCTATATCATTTAACCCTACAGTACTTACTGTAACGGTGGTAACCGACAATTTATTGTATTCGGATATCCGAACGGATGCGACGCAATGTGGATCAGGTGAGTAGATTATTTGATTTGTGAACGACCTCGTTGATTGAAGGGTGCTTTGTAATTTGAGACGACATTAAGTTGGGACTGACGAGTAGGATAGTACAGTATCCTATTTGGATAGGAAACAACAAAAAAAACCTCAAAATATGGGTTTACAGTTGATTATAATATTTAATACTCGTATAATAGATTGTCTGGTCGTTGCAACTACAGATAACCTGAGGGTTAAGCCAGTTGTCAGAATGCTTCAAAGTGTTTCTAACTTCATGTAAGTACTGACTGAAAACCAGGTCAACAGCTTAACGTAAAAAACAAGACAGGATAAAGAACACAATTTTGATTGATATAACATGGCGTTTACCTGTCTTTAGTGTATGTTCAACCAATCAACAAAGTCATATAACTTTCAATTGAATTGATTACTAGGTTATCTTGAAGATAACTTCACAATGTCCCAGATATTGCCAAGCATTAATATATATATATATTAAAAAAAAAATTACCACGAGGAAAATTCATCTAGCATCACCTCTGAAGGCGAGGGAGGGCAAAACGTCGAGTCACCGGCGCGGGCGCAGCGGCCCGTGGGGACGACCGCTTTGATGCGCGCCGACGTTCGACATCGGCCGATAGCCGACAAAACGACAACCACGGCACTCACGTGGCCCTAGTTAGTGGTGTTAGCGATAAGGGTAGTTATTTTTCAAACTCAGCAGCCACTGCTACTTGATCGCTGCTGTTTGACCAAAATAGCTATCAATATAGCCAAGTCGGTCTTACACTCGTCATTTTAATAATGATGATTATTATTTGCTAAACGGTGAAGACAAACATCATGAAGAAGTGGGTACGTTTGCAAGAAATTTACACGTTTTCCGAAGACATTAAATCTACCGACCGGCACTGGGCCAACACTGACTTTATCATTAGAATCTCCTTGCATGGAGAAAAGACTCGTAGGTATAAGAGTTAAAGATATAAAATTACATGACATCGATCCTTTTCAATCAGTCAGTATCAATATAAAATACTTTTCTTCTTGACGTATTCATAGGTATGTGTTAAAGTTGCCTGTAAATTGGGGTATTGTTTAAACTGTACTCCAGGCCCTATAGCCGTCTATAACATAGACCATAAGGCAAAAAACGAAGGCGTCCGTCTCCCGACACTTGCGAGATGATGGTGTGAATTGAACGGCATGAGTAAGCTCGTCCGATAAACAACTGCACGAGACCAGTAATTGGTTGCTATCCTGGTCGGATTCTTACGTAAATATAAATTTCTATGACACTTATATGACTTCTAGTGACATATCAGCTCCATCATCAGACCAGTTCAATTGTACCAAAATATATTGATTTCTTATATTTACGCGAATACTACACATTGAAATAAAACTAATCTTACGGATTTTATCGCGTTTATTTTATGTTATTACGTTTCCGACGTTTCGGCTGCTTTACAGCAACCATGGTAACGGGAGGACCGAGGTAGTTGCAAGTCCCAGTGTCATAGTTTGAACCGGGGTACCCTCATATTTAGTTGTTGCTTGCGGTCCGATCTACGCAGAAAGTGCTCACTTCAAGGCAATGTGAGCGGGAACGTAAAAACATAAAATAAACGCGATAAAATCCGTAAGATTAGTTTTATTTCAATGTGTACCAAAATATTTTACTTTTACATGAGACGTCATACGTGATTCCAAATTGACATGCAAAATTTCATCTAACCAATATACCTAGACAACATCATCAGCAGTTAACCTCTGCCCTACGTCCCTCAATAAATACCTATTATTTTTCACCATAGATACAATAACATAATAAATTATTATTACGCACTGCTGATTACATGCTGAGCCCCGACCACCTTCTGTTTATTATTTTACATGATTTCATTCTGTACACACTTGTGTCAACAGCATGTTAGTGAGCCATCCTGCAGTGCCACCAGCGTAACTGATCAAGTGACAGTGGCGCTAGTGGCTTCGCAAAACCGTGATATTTTCATAATAACTCAGTTAGTTCCAGTTTCAGCCACAGGTATAGATAACTTGGCAGCATTATATCTACCAGTCACGATTTCCATACATACATACCTACATACAAAAGTTATTGCTATCGCAGTTCCTACAATGGCTCTATTCACCGGAATTTTGAAAGACTTCGATTAATTGAGTCGTACCTTTGTATGGCTTATGTGTGTTTGTTTGTATTACATAATTGGTTAATCCGTTATAGATCTTGTTTTGTTGGCTGATTAAATGTTTTTGCATTATTATTATAAAACGGTCGTAAGCTTTATGTATGTACTGAGTATGTTTAAATAATACAGATTATATCATATTACAACATAATTATTTCAAGCTATTAATTTAATTTTTCTTACAAGTTGCTTAAACATCATTTCAGTGATTGCTGCTATAGCTCCATAATAGCTTTAGTTAAGTATATAAAGTAATAATAAAATGGTAGTTACAACTTTTTTATTAGAACAAGGAAAAAACAAGGAAAATCTCTTACGCGTAGCTAGTTTTATTATGATTTTGTTTAAAACAGTAGAATCACCGCGTTATAATACTCCCCAATATAACATAGAAACTTTGTTTACCAATCGACTACAGCGCATCTATAAATATCTAAAGTACATAAGAGATCGTCGTGCGCTAATCGCGCAGGTAAACATGGAACTCGTCACATTTAATCTGCAAAAAAGCTGAAATATAATCCTTTCCGGCGCTGCCCGCGTCGGCTTTCGGCAGACTTTGTGACGCCGCGCCTACGAATGGTGAAATTGCCGAGCCGATCGGCAGGATGATTCAGGTGTAAATAGGGCTGCCAAGAAATGTTAACAGCGCTACAATACGAGTACATGCAGTGAAAAATATTATTGGATCCAGTAATTAATATAATGAAATCCAAAACCAAGCGCAACATTGCAAGACCTCAAGTCACTGTGAGCACTTTTACGTAGATCGGACCGCAAACAACAACTAAATATGAGGTTACCATAGTTCAAACGATGACACCAGGACGTCCAACACCTAACCGACGTCGTCGTCCCGTCCACCCGTGACCATACTTGTTGTAAAACAGCCGAAACGTGGGAACGTAAAAACATAAATAATAGCGATAAAATCCGTAAAGTTTTATTTCAGTGTCATGTAGAGTATTCGTGTAAATATAAGAAATCAATATTTATTATCTTAATAAAAGCCCTCTTGGTCTCTTGCTTTTATTATACGTTCTATTTTTAACTAACTTCAAAAAGGAGGAGGTTCTCAATTCGATTGCATTTTTTTATAATGTTATTTGGTACCCTTTTTAATATGATATTTATTTTAATCTTTTCATCTATAAGCGTCTATCATCTATTTCCATATCTCTTAGATCATCGTTTCCAATTCTCCTTTCAACGATTTTATTCGTTAGATGAAATGATAACAACATTATCATATGAACTTGCTGATAGCCCTAACATCAGTAATCGTTGCCAATCGCATATTCCACAGCAGAGGATTACGGAGTTTGTCATTACTGCGTTCTAGGAAGGTTCCTCAGGTAGAAGCTTATAAGCTTTCTTTGTCCACAAAATCGGAAGATCAATTAAATAAATATATACTCTATGAATAGTCCACTTTAAGTATATTTTTGTAATGAATATGATGTAGATAATTTGCTCAATTTATTTTGAATTCGGGTTAAAATTAGCGTGCAATTCGTATTTTTGTACCGCTATGTATGAATGAAGTTATAGGTAATTATAGATTTGTGAATGGTATGTGCTAGTGGTACATATAGGGTTTGACAAAGATAGTTGATGATGATGAAGCATTATTTGACGGAGTACAGAAGCATCTAGCCTACGCTGTGTAAAATTTAAAAAGTATTTTCAGAGAAAACCAATTTAGCATTATAATGAAAAACGGTTATTGCCCCAAACCAAACTTAGCAATCGTGAAAAAAAAGATTGAAATAATTCCTTTTATTTTCATTTCTTAATAATAATATCGTCTAACTACACGGTCCGACACTATGCAACGCTTGTATTATAGGTACCGGACAATGGACTGAGGGCGAACTCAGTTTATAATACTTATTTCGATATCGAACATCCAAATAAGTTTTTCCCTACTAGAATTCGTACCCGGGACCCTCAGCACAGAAAGCAAGGTTAAGGTAGGTATAGGGTACCCAGTGAGGTAATCAGGTCTTCAATTAATCCAATTAATTTGCGTATTAACCCATACTGACAGTAGAAATCTAAATCCAAGACACGAATTCTAATAATATGAATAACAAAACTTGCAAACTTTAACGAAAATAACTAATTTTACAACCTCAAAAACTGCGTAGTCAGAACAGTCATACGAAAGTACCATGTCTACTGATTAACCAGGGATCATGTCTCGTGGTGACCCGCCCTCTCGGTACTGAGGCGTCTATTAAAATTCCATCGGCAAGCATAGCAATTACGGTACAGTTGCGTTTCTGGTACTGTCCGAAATCGTACGTCAATCATGCGTTAACGCAACCATGTTTGAGAATTGGTATTTGGAAACTGTATGATCTGCAGGTGAAATTATTGGCTTTCGAAGGCGACAGATAGCCTAGAAAAAACAACTTGAATTTTTTTTTGTTACTTCTAGAAATGTACCACAAGGGGTGTACTATGAACTCTTATTTTCAAGCGGTATACTGAAATCCGTGGCAACTCTATATTTTAACTCAATTATACGTATAAAAGCCTAATAAAAAAACTTTGTTGATTCTGTTGAGTCCTCAATACTTGTAGAATAAAATAAAATATGCAAGATATTCATTAAAGATTTTTTCGACGATACAATTTATTTTTTAATTGTGAGTGCCCTGTGTCTGACAATAATGTTTATATTCAAAACCTCTTTTAACATTTTGTAAACATTGTCGGTCAAAATTACAATTTTGCAACTGGGACAAAATACTAATCTGAATCATTTTATTATTTAGCGTCGTTAAAATGATGCAGATGACAAGTTTTAGGGCGGGAAACGAATTGTCTGGAAATACGAGTTCATAATACGGCCCCTGATTAAGCAGAAGATTGCTTGGAATAAAGATGTAACCTCTGGGTATTCTGAAATTTTGGCACATGTGTGTGGCAATGTCTCACATTACCTACTTACCTAGTACTAGCATTATTTTAGGACAAGTTGGGCGTAAGTAATATCTCTAAAGTAAATGTGTTATTATTTGTAAAATGTTTATTTTAAAACACATATACCTACTTTGTGAATATGCTGACCATACTCACGTGACGTTATAAAACTAAATTAAAATTAATGATATTTGACTTATAAACGAATGAATATTTTAGCAAAAAAATACTTTGTAAAGATGACAGTAATGTTTTGTGAAATTCGCAAAAAAATACACTTGAAACACATTAATTTCAACTTCATTACTTACAAGTAATATACACGCCAATCATAGCTATATTCGAGTTAACCGAAGAAGTTTTTTGGTGATAAATTTAATAAATACACGTAAAATTGCCTCATGCTGCTCTAAGTAACTAGGTCTCAACTTAGATGACCTAGAAGTGAGTAGCATCGAACTTGCGTCATATAATTATTCATCAAACCGAACAGTATGAGTTTTAGTAGAGTTTTCAAGGGATCTAATCGATTATGCGGTTATACGGTTACTGATTGGTTATAGTCAACTCATAGATTTTTGACTAATGTAAACGAAGGTACGTAAATTTATCAGTTCTGGATGTGATAAAAAATAGTTCATCTCTTACTAACGTTTCAATTGAGTACACACACCACCTAAATGTTGAGATTGATTGATGCTCCGATCTTAAACATTTTGTGATGTGTGTATGTCCTTCTTATCACTGGAACATTTGAAATGTTTAATACAAAGTATACTTAATATCGTTATGCGGTAATCACGAGAACAGGGGCAAACATACAGCACACAAAACAAGTCATTTGTTCCCAATAATCACTGGAACGATTATCTTAACCATCCTAACGCGTGTTGACGTATTACAGTTAAACGTACACCACCCACCATGAAGGGGGAAAATGGGAATAAAATAAAATAATATGTTACGTAAGCCGTGTCTGTCATGCGAATCGGACATTAGGCTTAATATCCCTTTTGATTTTAAGTAATTTATATGAAATTATGTGTAGAAAACTTTTTGATGGTTAAAGGGCGTTCTTTATGATAAATGTTCGTTTTCTATTCGATTACTTTATCGATTGTGAATGATCGATTGCGTAGTAATGAGCTGTATAATTGTGTTACAGAATTCTATTACTGTAAATATTTTATTTTTAGCGTTCATATTGCGTTATTGTTATTATACCTAAGCATCGTTGAATTATATAATAAAGTTCACGGTTTTTTGTTGGTTGCATTGATGGGAGTGTAGAAAACAATTGGTATCTATAATTAAACAAGCACCTAAGAGGGAAGACGCAATATTTGAGTTACGCAATAAGCAATCACTGCTATCATGAAATCATTGTTTCAACTTAAAATATAGACATTGTTGTAATATTTCAACCAACAGTCCAATAATTATATTATTCCAAAAGTACGATTCCATTGCGTTATCATTGCAATTGGCCGCCCGGTAGTTCCTGTAATTACTCGATACATAACTGATATCTTATATTTACGCGAATACTACACATTGAAATAAAACTAATTTTCACGGGAGGACATTCCTCCCAATATTTAATCTATAGACTAGGCCACTTTATAGTCTAGCACTACACGTAATAAGGTCTAAAATTGTGTAAGATAGTTTTAAGGAGTCAACTAGTATGTCATAGCTGTTATGTAAACAACAAAACGTGTGTAAATTGTGTTGGATTTTTTTTATATTAATCAGCTCTTCATGCGATTGTCACTGATTAAATAACTTATTTAAAAAATCAAATTTAGAATCATATATTTTGGATATGTCATCATTTAAACCTTGCTATTGATTGCATTAAAATATTCTACACATTTTTTTTAAACCTTATATTATTCGGTTGCTATTTTATGTTTTTTTTAAGAAGTAAGTAATGATTTATGCTTCGA
This sequence comes from Pheosia gnoma, assembly GCA_905404115.1. Classification (NCBI taxonomy): domain Eukaryota; kingdom Metazoa; phylum Arthropoda; class Insecta; order Lepidoptera; family Notodontidae; genus Pheosia; species Pheosia gnoma. The sequence continues at coordinate 3,235,203 of FR989894.1, read as the reverse complement.
AGAGTGACAGAATCATTACTCGAAATGGGTTTTCGTATTAATAGTTACAAGTGTTTTTTAATATTGTAACACGCTCCCTTATTTAATCGTCTGTTGCGTGAGAAACGCGACCAGCCAGAAACCAGGTACTTTTAAGCACTCGCAGGATGCAAATTTTTATTTTGCTGGCAATTTTTTAATTCCTGGTCTCTATCCACATTGTAATACGGAATAAAATTGAGTTGAGTTTGTATACTCATTGTATGGTTTAGTTGGTGAATATCAGCTAGGCAGTGGAAATGTGCAAGGAGCATTAATCACAACAGAATTAGCTTTGGCGATCCGCTCCCAACTGTCCGCGGAGAATTTATATCGGAGTTCTGGGTAAAAGTGAGTAAGTATATTAGTGTTGAATTTAGATTTTTATTATTTTTAAACCATCATGCTTGTAGTCACTGAAGGAGAAAGCGGAGGTGGATTGTAGTATATACCCTCATTGCATGAATTATATTTGCCAAAGAAGTGCTAAAATATGGTTTTTATTGGTACTTTTGAGTAGTATTTTGTTGCTGTTTTTTTTTGCATTTTAATATATTTGTATTTTCTAATAAAAAAGATAGACAGATATTCTAGTAGTTGCCTTTTAACTAAACAAGCTACCTGCATTAATATATATATAAATATATATATATATATATATCTCTCTCTCTCTCTTTAAATACCTTTTGAATCGGCTATATTTAAAAAAGTTCAAAATCTTACTTATGCTGTATCATCACGAGATTCATGTTAATTTCGCGCCCAAACCACCTCTGCGCTGCTGGGTACCGCATAAATACTACTTAACGTTCAGGACACTCCAAATTTAAATATAAAAAAAGGCAAAATGAAGCAGCAGCCAGTGTCAAGCCGAAACTTTTTAATAATTATCATCGGACAAGGCGAGTAGCGTCCCTAATGTGTGAATGTGTTACCCTTTACCAAAATAATTTTGTTTTGAGACACGTCTTATAGATTTTGACGTTATTTATTCGTGGGCAACCCTGTTTAGCGTCTTGTTAGGATAATAAATACGACCGAAGTCTTTTATTCTCGTTATGAAATGATAGCTTGTTGAGGTTGCAGAAATCAAGGTCAATGAATCGTGTTATCATGCGGTTAGTGAATAAATAAAATTACAGCAGAAATGTAACGATAAGTTCTTGACTGTTTGGTTTGAAGGCTATTAGAAGGGTCACTATTTAAATAACTTTAAAGTTGACCCACAATCGAACAAATCAGGTTAATTGAAAAACAAATAATGGCGCCGTTCACACTATCAGTATTATCGTAATAATTATAACACGAAGCACGATCCATAATGTAAGGTAGTATTGACGGTAACGCAATAATCACAATACCTTTTCCATCGTAATGATACTGGATTCTGGATCGTGGTCTAGATTGACTGTGTGAGCGGCGCCTATAGTGTACCTATACACTGCCAGAAAATACCTTGTTATTTAGCCAACTTTATTCTATCTCACCCGTTATATGAAGTCGACTATAGTATAATAGTGTTACAAGATTGACACCGTGTGTGTTTTTGTTGCATCGTAGCTCCAGAACGCATGAACCGATTAAACTCAGTTTTCAGGATCAACGTCATCTAAAAATGCATCGCAAAAATAAAAGTTTAAAATATCTGACCATGCCTCCACTTGTTTCTCAATACTAAGCATAGTCTTTAGTTAAAACCATGTATCCTAAGCAACTTCGGACGCACATTGGCACCAAACACATGTGGCAATAGTCGCAGGTACTAAAGCCTATTTAAGTAGCTTGTACCGCTGGCGTGTGACACCAAAACGTCACGGCAATTAAGGAATCGGCAAGCTTTAACCCCGCTGTCAGCCGACCTGCATTGGGCGCAGCTGATTGGCATTACGAAGCCGTATTAACACTGGATATGGCATTCGGCGTTTGACTACTACTATCCTCAAAGTGCCCATAAACAATTAATAATAATAATACCGGCCTTTTCAATGTTCCACTGTTGGAACCGCCCCCCCCCCCCCCCCCCCTTTAATGCGAGGGGATTCGGCCATAGTCCAACACGCTGGCTCAGGCAGGTTGGCGGACTTCACACGTCTTTCGAGGAGCTCAGACATAAAGGTTTCCTCGCGATGTTTTATGTCGCCGTTTAGCAAGTGATAATAATTGTGGGAAATAAGATTTGCACATGAAACCCAGAAATCCCAGAGGTGCGAGCCGGGGTTTGAACATGCGATCCTCGTTGCCGAGGCAAGCGTTAGCCAACTTGCCTATCACTGTTTTTTTGCATTGCTTGCATGCATTTCCATAAAAAATTGGCACTACTCAAATCATCTAAAGCAGGTAACTCTCTTAGAAGTGTGGCACGTAATGTATCTGATACTGTATCGTCTCGGGTGGTACGCAACGCGCTCACAGTTTCCTTGTGCTCTCACGACGGCAACAAAAAGTAAGTACGTCGATGCAAACTTCAAACGACAAATCAAAACGAAGTTGAAAAAAAAGTTTTAATTGAAAGTAAAGTTCTGGACGAGACGTAGTCGCTTGTAGGTTGATACAGTATCAGATACATAACATGTTATACCTTTAAATACCCTACCTTATAAAACAACAAAGAAGCTTGGATAGTGTTAGTCAAGTTTTTTAAACACCCGCTTCTTTACAAGGGCCGCAGTTTCAAATCATGGCTTGAAAGCATCTTTTGTATTGGTCACCGCAGATATAATACATTACCATGTCTAAGATACATTTAGTAGCTCTAGTTCTATGTGCGCTAACATCTCCACAGGTAACTTATCATACGTCGTTCGACGTCTCTCACTGACGGTTTCTCTTCGACAGCGGGGCGAGGGCGCGCGCTAGCTCGCGAATACATTGTGCCTCCCGCGATGACTCCGCCAATAATCAACGCGCTAAGACACATACGTGCATGCATACCCATCTATGTAACAGTAGCGATAATATTGTATAATATCTCTAGGACTGAAAAGAAGCGTTTTGCTTCTACTTTCATCGTGCGAACTAAGGAATGGAACACGCTACCCTTTGACTTCAATCTGGGTGTTTTCAAGTCGAGAGTGAACAGATACTTTCTAGGCAAGTATGCTCCATCGTAGATCTCATCGTCACTTACCATCAGGTGAGATCGAGATCAAATACTTGCCTATAATGTAATAAAAAAAGAAAAATAAGAAGAGATTTTGTCGATATTCTTAAGGATTAAAACGTTAGCATCATACAATTGAAAACTATTTAAGATTTATACATTATTTTTACGTTTCGATTAGTCTTATAGAGACATTGAAGAGAGCTTAGGTACGTACATTTCGATTTTTACAACTTACCTGTTTCCCAGAATGGGTATTTCATTCGCGCACTTTCACCTATAGTTTTACAAATTACATATTGACAAGAGGATTTCTTTACGTGGTCTTAGAGTCCAAATATGTACTTCATAAAGGTTAGTTAGGTAATTATGAAAGGTACAATACAATGTCATTGGTTGGGCTCAGCTGTAGTTCCTAAGGCATATAACTTAAGAGTATGCGACACTATTGATTGGAGAGCGACATACTTGCGATCCATCCCGATAGCGCTCTGGCCCTACCATCAGCTCCATATAGTGATAGGGATTATGAAAGATCTATCCTGCAAAAGCATATTGAACTTGCTCCTGCTAAAAACATGGACAATTTTTTTTTTCAAAATAACGTATAATCAGTCCAATATAAAAAAAGGAGAAAACATCTTAAAAAAATAACGTTTTATATAGTCTACTTAAAAATAGAACAACAATTGAAATTCATTTCTATTATTATGCATATTGCATTAACACCGTGAAAATGTATTCGTCACGATAGAATCGCAATTCATTAGTAATAACGAATATCTAATATCTATCTTTGCATAACGTTTTTACCGGACACTGGTTTCATCGCAGCCATTCTCTGATACTTGGTTCATATAATTTCCGATCACTCTTTCCTTGTAGTGCAGTGGATGTGTTTTTTAGACTATATTAAAATACGCTCGGCTTTGAATTCAGTCTGTACTAAATAATATCGATTAAACTTAGGCACTTGCCAATTGATCCGCTTTAGATAATTGTAGTTCAACACTCGTTTCGAGTTACAGTATTCGCTCAGAGGTAGGTACTTATTTTATAATGTTATACTATTACCGTATTTTTTTATATTTCCTCTGAATGAAACAAATGGTAGGGGCACCGAGTAGGTCTGGACCACTCGCTGTCGTCGATGCATTATCACTCGAGTGACACTCACAAATGTTTGCCACTCAACTAAAACAGGGTTGCGCCGTCCACACTGCACTTGTAAATATGTACATATTGTTACCTTATTTATTTAATTATTGTAATAAATCGCGTTTGGTAACGAATAAAAAAACGGAATGCCAACCTAATGCGTTACTATTGCGGTATTATTGTGGTATACGTCTGTAAAATTATTTATCGTTATACGTGTCTAATCGGCCAGTAAACCTTGTAAGCGAAGCTACTTTTTTAATCAAATAAAAAATATAATTGGTCAGCGGAAGCAAGTTTATTGCTATTTGTTTAGTTTGTGCGAGCGCCTCGCGCATTAGAGTGGAACTACTGGGCTTGAGGACAACCGTTTTTACGACAAGGATACAGTTAAAACGTTCATTTAAGAATTACTATTGGAGTACAAAGTGATATCTGAGTCAGACTGATTAAAATATACTGCTCAAGAAGGCAAATAAATCATCTCATGATTATAAAAGCATTGCTGCAAATTTTTATTCGTTTAAATTCCACACGTGCGTACGTTAGCGTCATTCTTTACGCTCGTATTCGATAATACGGTGTCTCTATCCGTACGTACCCTGTACACTAATTGTGCGGAGCATCGGCGGTCAGTTTATCGACTGCTGGCCCGCGATGTCCTTCGTCACTCCTCCAAACTTTCTTACCGGCGGCGGCGGCGGCGGCGGCGGCGGCGGCGGCACGGGCGTCGCAGTTACGGAGCGCGTGCTCGGTCCACTTTTTGTTGGCTCTGGGTGCCGCGCCGGACAGATATTGAAATAATTGCTTTTTCAACGGCACGCCGTGCAAATGACATTCGAGATGGAGGTCGTTTTTTTAAAGGCACGAGTGTACGAGATGGAAAATTATCTCGTGATGAAATGTTTGATTTGTTATCAATGTTGTGAGGCTGATTTTCGACTCCATGTGTCAGATATATACATTACTACATACATACCGACACTCAGGACTGTATCCCACGGGGCTAGGCGGAGACTCATGCATTCCCTCGGATCATTTAATTTACCATTTCTTTTTATCAAAGAATTGTGTGAATCTGTTATTGCGATGCAATTTCGCTCGATAGATTCTAGACTCAAATTGCTTGCTTATAAAAACCCTGAGTGTATTACAATATTTCTATAAAGGTATTTCATTGACTTCAATTATCTCACAAACACTCAAATTTACTTCGGTAATTCGTGAAAAACAATAAAATGATTAGCGACACGTCGGGACCTCGCTTCTTCGGAGTGTCGCCTAATGAGGGCAGCCCCGCGGTGGCAAGCTAGTGTTAAAAACCTAAATTGTTGTGTGAACTTTCACAGCCATCGGTCTCCGCCACAGTAGTTTTACACATAGCTTTATCTCCTAGTTCTGCCTGCGTAGCTGATGATGATGATGTTAGATGCAATTAACATTCATGATTTTCAAAATATTACTGCGTATGTAACTATTAAATAAATTTCAACTATCCTACTTGCGGTTTAGTTTATAAGATTAGTATTTTTGAGGTCATTTGAAGCAAAGAAATTGATAGAGGTTAAAAAGTCTAACACGTGTCTTTTTAAGGCGACTAGGTTCTATTAGGATGATCTGATACATTTCTCTTTTAGATAGGACTTTATTGACTAGAGTCATGGATTTATATTTCGAACGTAGACACATATTTTAATTTTTATTTATTTATAACTACCCAGTCGAAGTAAAGCGGGCAAGAACCGAAAGTGATTTTGTTTCTGCCTTTTTTTCGTGATCGGTGTCTTGACGCGAGATAGCCGGTCGATATCATGAGCATTATGTGGAGGCACGTGCTATCGGTGCTTTAATCTATAAAGTATGTGCCTCGAACATTTTCCTCTTAGACACTTTCTTTCATTATTCCGTGTTATTCTTTTTGGGTATTACTTACTTTCAGTTTGGAAGGCGAGTGGGGGCAATGATCTCATGCCTGAAAGTATTTCGATTTTGACTGAACGTGGAAAGAATATTGGCCTGATTTTTAAAGTTGATTACTATGTAACCAGCCCACTTAGTCCAGCTAATTTAATTGCTTTCCTATACATGTTCTTAATATACGCGATTTAACTATTTGTAGATGTCACAATTATTCTATAATCTGATTTTTAAAAACCAAACATGATGACAACTTTACTTATCAATCAGCAGAGGAACTACTTTAGAAGTTGTACATATTTTTGTCTGTTTGAACACAACACGATACTTTACCGCTAACGCTACTCAAATGTAAGTCTTCTTTGGACATTATTATACGACGTTTATAATTAAGCTACTCCTTATTTGAGGTTTTTGTTTGGCGGTTAAAGACCTCTAGGAGAGGTATAATTTTACAATCAATCCCCATCTCAATCGTCCGTAACACATCGCACATGTCCGCTGCAACGAAGTCCGAAGATTTACCGTGACGAATATCCGAGACAATCCTCACGAGACAAAAGGTCCGGTTTTGTCACGCGCTGTAAATATTTTGGCCCAAGTTTTACGGGCCCCGTAGTTTTATGAGGCTTTCACGCTGACACCATTGTTTCCGACGACGCCCGACGTCTGATTATCCATGGCCAGGGACGTCCTTTCAAAAATGTAAGCGCATTTTAACTAGATTTGTGATTCGAACAATTTGTTTATTGCTGCAAGTATTTTTTCTTAGACTTTTCGTTGGTGCTACTTAACGACTCAATTTGGGAAATGTTTATGGATCTGCTTTGTTTGAAATTCTCGACGTCATGGTCTAAACTTCGGGGGGCTCGGGGCTATTATCACCTGTCACCTTATATATCATTTTAACTAAAGATTATATCTCCTAACATTGCTTAATTGCTGTGTGTACTTATATACTCATTAGTGGGTTATGCATATGAGCAAACAGCGGCGGCATTATGTCCCAACAATAAAGTGACTTTTCATTCTTGAAATGCCATGCATTAAATGATGGTAAAAAAAGCAGATTTCATCATTCTATTGTGGGGTTTCTGAGCTCGAAAGTTCAGCACATATTGTGTTGAGCTACTTTGATGCGAAGTTTTACTCGTAAGGTTAGCGTCATTTGGGGAAGATAGTTTAGATTTTATCAAATTGTATGTGTATGCAGTATCTTAACGCCAACATTAGGATCTTGATCTAGATCAATCAAGTATGAATGAAAACTGGAATATTAATATTGGAAACGCTCTCAGTTTATTATATAACACAATAAATACTTATTAAAATTTAATTGCATGAACGGTATCAATTTATTTGCCTTATATAATTATCATACCTATATTCATAGGTTCTGTTTTTATATGTTAGTCTTTATGGATAGATGCGGCGCTCGCATATACCTAATGTATGGTACCTTTGAAGGTTACGACGAAGGGGACACAAGATGTACTCGTCTCATCGACAGACGCAGTGATATAAATAAAACATAGGTAGGTAGGAACAACTTATTTCTAAAGTGTTTTCAGTCATAACGTATTATTGATCTTGATCATACTTATATAATAGATCATGTACTTATCGGATCTCTAGATTAGGTTGTTCCAAAAACATTATTATAATGTGCTCATTCGTATCATCCGTCATATTTAAGGTTTTAATTTGGTATAAGAGGAATATATATTTAAATATGGATCCATATCATTGGCATCCATATACACATTATATTTTGCATTGTAGGTAGGTACCTACTGTGGTCCGTTTATCTGTTGGATGCAAGTGGGTGAGGACTTTGATGTATGAGGACTATGTCCAGCTGTGGACGTCTTGGGGCTGATGGATGGAGGGATGGATAGTACTCACCAAATAATGCAGTTTTGGCGAACAACTGAAAGGCGCTTGAAATAGTCTTTGTTAGTCTTAGAATTCTTTCAGATTCTCCACGACTAGCCCTTTGCTTACGGACTGTTAAGAGACGATTATATGCTGCTATCGCATCAAACCTCGGTGTACCACCAGTACCTGACTTTAAGGGTCATAATGACTTACCAGATATTGAGACACCGGAAGGTGCCTGCTCCGTACCAGCACCGAGATGAAGTGTTTACTTAAAAAACGGTCGGTTCTGTGCCGGCGCGCAATGTGGGCCGACGGCGTCAAGGCTGCTCTAACCTCGCTGTTTGTGGAGCGTGACGGCGACGTGTCGGCACCCACCACGTGACGTCACACCCCCCGCTCTCCCCCCGACAACCACCAGGACAACCACCACGAAGATAGGAATGTAAGGTGACATGTCAAGGAATATCAATGTCTTATCATCTTCTTGCGTAAATTACTGTTCTTAAATCATGTGTGTAGAACAGGTGATTTGAAGGAAAATTAGTTTCATTATCTTCGTCTTCCCTGATACTAAAATTTAAAGACCATTTTGAAAGACTACCTAACACAAATTGGGAGTTCGAAGCAGCCACAAGCGTACTTGTCCGTGACATTGAATTCTTCACTTTTACAAGACATTCATCTACGGCACCAGAGGATAATAACAAAGGGTATAATACCGATTTAAATAGACCAGTTGTCTATTTCAAGCACCTAGAAAGTTTGCTTCGTCTAAATATAATTTGTCAATTACTAAAAGTCCGCTGTCGACCTAAATAAACGAATAATGGATTCGTGTTTCTCATAACGATTTTGTGTACGTAAAAATAAGCGACAGCGATCGCAGAAGCGCGTGCAAAAAGCCCATTGCCCGCGTATCATTATGGAATTAAAGGTAAACAGGTGTGAAATTAAGCTCACTTTTTGTTTGGCTAATAGAATGCGCCGCACTTTTCCGTCCCGTGGCGAGCTATTACGTAATACCTGTTCATTACAAAGGTACAATCGTCTAAACGCCATGTTTAAAACACTATAATTTCGCACTAAACAGAATGATTTGGGTGTTTCGTCTCGTTATAAATTTCTACTTTTGTTTTTTAGACCAATTACAGGCGGCCCGGTGCCCACAAAGAAGACTTTTTTTTCTGTGCGGTTGATTGATGGGCGATTATTTTTGGGTTTGATCTGGACGCTTCCGAGTTGTTTTGTTAACTGATAGCAACAATCCGAGTTTACGGTTCGTTGTTCACATAATTTTATATTGTTCTATAACTTTTTGTCGTTATAATTGAATCTGGTAGGGAGAAATAGGCCTGTATTGCTTAATTTGATGACTTGTAGAATGAGGAGCGGCGATTTCTTTCTTAGTCGAAGAAATAATAATGATTTCGTTGTCCGAGATATTTCATTACAATGTTCAATACTACCGTTAAATGTATTTATACTTTGAAATTAATGTTATATGAATAATAATTAGTATTACGTAACATAGGTTGACATATCATTTTCTTAAAACGAATAAGCGAATGTTTCAAGTTATTTCAGTGGATGGCCGTTTTAGTGGAACGAAACGCGCCCAACACAATGCTAGGACTGCGAGCTTTTGCAACCATTTCACGCTTTGGCCTGCAAATATAAGCCAAGACGAATCCGTTCGTGGTTATTTGCTAACCGTTTGACCCGACACCGCTCGCGCCCACTAACCCACTGTTCGATAAGAAACTTCTCCATCCACATTTGATTTTGACACGTATTCGTTGCTGGCTAAAGTGCAATGTCCTATTACAATGGCTATTCATCTCTTTAATGTAATGATGTGTAGTCAGTATCAACTGTTTATTTACTGCCAGTCGCGTTGGAGTCTCCGGACGTATGTTTGTGTGTATACAAGCTGAAGTGAATTCTATTGTAGGAGTATTGTAGTTGATTTTTGTGTGACCGTTTGGAGGCTGTTGTGTTTCAGAGTTGGTCTACGAGTGGATTGTGTGACTGGCAGAAGAGTCTTCAGTGGTACCGTTAGCTGGGACCGTTCAATAAATTAATTTGGTAACAACTGTATTCCTCGCTAGGGATATACTTGGATAAGATTTACTTATAAAGTAGTTTGAGATATAAAGTGGTACAGAATGTACCTACGTAGGTATGTGGCTACCAAATTAACATAATGTTAATGAAAGATTTGGACATATTTTAGCGGAGTACTGTGAAAATGTCGTGGGTAAGTAGGTATTCAGGTAAAGATACCCGAGGGACCTGCGAATTTATTATAAAGTTTATTATTTTGCGAAAACCATGCGTGGGAAGAAATGTACGACTGAAGATATATTTAGTGCGTACAATATTAAAAATATTGGTGATAAAATAATAAAATAAATTTACCTACCTACAAATTTGCAAAAATAATAACATTTCTTAATATGAAACGATATGTGTTCTGAGATTTTATTATGATTCTGAACAAACATTGTCATCGGGCATTTGACGACCACGATCATAAAAACTTAGCTTACCTTTATTTTAATGATATCTACTTACCTACTAGAATTATACATACAGCCTTCTTTCTCTTCTGTTACCCTGGTATGCCACATTGAGTGGCGGCAACGAGTCGCACCCGTAGCTGGAAGTAGGATTTTTGTTGACAACATTAAACTCATGTTTTCCCTGCCGTATACAATGTACAATTCTTACTCTTAAGGTATTGAAAAATCACTGACAACGTTTAAAAATAGGTCGATACCTCATGTTCTCCTCGCCGTTGTCAGCTTCGAATGTTAGTCGCCAGTTTAAAGTCTCCATAGCGTTGAAATAGTACAGAATAGACTAGGAGGGTACAATGTAGCTTTGTACTTTACATGGAGGTAATACTCAGGTACATATTAAGTCAAGTATATACAGGTAATAGTTTAAAGTATTAATTATTATATAGTGACAAATTGTAGGGTTACTGACATATGCGACTAATGTGTTAATTCGTCGGCCAATATACTATCAAACACGTAAAGCTTTTCTTCATTAAATTTATGTTATTGTAATCATTTTGTGACTTATAAGGTGTGTATAGACAACAAAGATTTTTGTATCAGCAAATTAAAACAAATGACAATTGACAGTTCACAATTTAGAATAAATATCAAACTACTCGATGTCCGGAGCTCGCGGCCTCTGTCACATTTGTTAACGTCTCGTTGTTTTATCTGTACAAGACGGTACAAGCGCATATGTGTCCTCGACCCACGCGCCGCCAGGAGCGGACTGTGTGACTACCCACATACAAAAATATAAATTAAACTTATATTCATGTTTCGAGATGTCATATGTTGGCTTGTACCTGATAAATGCATTCTACTACTTAATTTTAATAAATAGCACTGAAACTTATTATTGTTAATTCATTTTTATTTTAGCTTGGTAAAAATATTGAGATAGGGACTGAAAAATCAGTCAAAAATTTATGAAAAGGCGTGGGGTACCGACTTTAATTTATAAGCCTGTCATAATAACTTTCAATGCGATAAAACTCGGAGCTGAAGCCAAAATAATGAGGATTTTGCACTCACAATTGTTTTAAGATAGTAGTTGTAGTTAGTAAATAAACCCGATAAAAATCACTATTTTATGTTTCAACCGAATTTTAATCACACAAAATAAAAATAATCCGCATCTAATATCTGGTCAGGTAGTTAACTAGAACTATTAAATAAAAATAAACTACCGTCGTGATCGCATCAGATAACGTTATCCGTGTCGGCATTATTTGTTTTTAATTATTCAGCGGAACAAGTCCGCCCCTGGCTAATGACTTTATCGCGGGCGATTTATGAGTTGCCACCGGCCCTTTGTTTTTTATTCCTACCCACCTACTTGGTGGTTGATTGAGGACCGACCTGATACGGTAGGAGGGAACGCCTTATGAATATGTTATGGGTTATCGCGTTCTGTTATTAGTTTTTTTTTTATATGATAAGTATCGAGGTGTTTTGTATTTGTTATTTGTCTCAGGCCCTAGCTTGATAATTGCAGTTATTATAAATTGGGAAATCTGGAGGCGCGGCAGTGCACCCACTATGTCCAGCATATTATTTTCAAAAATGTATTGGAACGAATTTCCTTATTTTAATATCTATTTTAAAATGCTATGAAAAATTAACATAACTATCTACGAAATGCCCGAATTCCCAAAATTAGCACGGCGTATCTATCACTAATAAAATATGTTATTTTAAATAATTTTGCCAGAAACATACAACAGCAATAATAGATAAATGTATTGTACTATCTCGCGATATTTTAAAATTAACTCAATATGTACAACATTTAAGGTTATCAGGTTGGCTCCCGCCACGACTTTATACAGAATAATAGGGAAATACAACTCATTCAATTCCAAGAAAACTTGTTAGTGGTTAACGCAATACTGATAAGTGATAAGGAATATTTAAATGCAGATATTACTCAGCGTATAAGGATTTTTAAGGCACAAGGGTGGTCATGAAAATGTTGTTATTGAAATAACAGAAGAATGATTCATCATTAGCTATTTATATTTACTATTAAGCCTACTCTAAATATTGGTCTTAGGTCTAAACATTTTTAGCCATGGGATTAAGCTGATTTTAGGTTTTAATTGTTGTGTTAGGTATAGTTTTTATTAGTAAAGTACTAAGTTAGCGGTCATTAGCGAAGGACCCATACAACACGATATCTGTCGGTTCCCATTACGAATATCACATTGAGTATGAAATGTAATTTTATGTTTTTTGCGCACTTAAGGTGAGGTATTTCCCTTGTACGAATTATAATTCTTCGCCACACAGAGCTATGCATGTTAAATGAGTTTTCTACATATACGAATAGAAGTACAAGACTTTTATTTTTATAATGCCCTGTATTAGAGACTTTAAGACACCATTTTAACTGTGGCATAATAATAATAAAAAAATCTGTACATAAATTATGTATAAGTTTAATTTACCTTCAAGTGAATAAAGTAACAAAACACAATATTGTTAAATTTATAAGTTTTTTAAAATATTTTGGATTTCGCGCAACACATATAAAATGATAAACACCATATCACTTGTAATCCTTGAAAGAGTAGACAGAGATGCACTGTAGTTCACCTGCATTTCATTGGTGATTCTGGTGCCAAAGATTGGGGCACTCTTTTGTCATTATACTTTGCACACACACCCTCAATACGAGAGTAGAGCCATATTACACCACGCGGGGTGGAGAACCTTGGTGTGTATAAGTCTTGAGAAATGAGAGATCTCCTTGCTAACACCAGTCTTGAAATATAATATATCTATTTCTCTCTGCCACTATACAAACAAATTCTTCACACGAAATATTCATTATACCCACAAGATATACCCACTAATCTTCAGTATGTTTTCTTAACAAAGTTAACTTATACGTTAATAGCCGCTAGGAACATCACATCGATGTGATAATTGCAGACGCCGGAACCGTTTTACAGTTAGGCGGGTGATACCGCGGCGTGTTTGAGTATTCTCAATGTCATTATTTTACGACACACAACCCTGTGGCTCGTACCCTTCTGGTAGTAAAACTCTCCTAATCTTTTTTTTTATTGTTTTAGGGTTGTAAATTGGATGTAATATTTGAAAAGTCGTTGAATGCGGCGGGTTTTGGTTTGTAATTGTTAATGTTTTAATACAGTTCTAAGGAGTATTTAGGCTCATCTATTTCTGCGAAATTGAACTTTTTATACATTCTTTTCAACATTTTATAAGGTTGAACGTATCAGCTTTAGAAAAACATGCTTGAATTTCTATGATTTTATAATAATAATATCGTAATAAATAAATAATACCTGTCACCAACTACCTAACGTACATCCAATCACCTATTCACCACCAAAATTTATTTTCGCCGAAATTAGTCATTTCAATTTTAGATAACAGCGCGACAATGATTTCTTTTTTTTTTTCTTGCAGAAACTACTGAGAAACAAAGCGGTAAAAACACAATCGTAAAAAACGTGGCACGGGAATGTTCGGCTAAAAACATAGACGCAAAAACGGGTACCCTGACTGCACCGAGATCGGTAAAGTAATAACTCTAGTGAGTCCAAGTTACCTGAGGGAGACGCGAGTACCGTTACGGCAACTAACGATTCCAAGAAGGTCATGCGCAGTAAAATAAAGCTAAAATTCCAATATTTTTTTTTGCAGCGTCCGACGCGTTACTGTAGTGGACTTCGGAGTAAGGCCAAATATTTTTTTTTTCTCAATATTATAGGGTAGTTACGAGAGCATCTGCTTGTAATGTCAGTCAGTGGTGCAGTAACAATTTTCATTTGAAGGTGAACGCAATATTATTTTACTATTTTATATATTATAAAGGGTTTTGGAAGCTTTCCTCATAAAAGGATAATAAAATTGAATGAAATGGGAAATATTTCTACTAATCTATATATATGATACAAAGTCATGTTAGTTACCCCATTTATAACTCAAGAACGGGTGGGCCGATTTTTATGATAATTGATTTCTCGAACTTATCTCTGTCCCGAATAGTAGAATAGCAATTAAAACATGGGAAAAATATACTAACATTCATTTGATTCAGAGGCGGTAAGAAGTTTGTCGGGACAGCCAGTATTTAACTATACTACCTTTTACCCACAGAGCTAATCGACGACCTGATTAGCTGAGTGGGTACTGACCCTGCTTTCTGTGCTGCGGGTCACGGGTTCGAATCCTGGTAGGGGCAAACTTTGTATGATTAGCACGAATGATTGTACCCGAGTCATAGATGTTTATTATCTATAAGTATTAGATACTAAGTTCGCCCTCAGTCCATTATACGTTACCCATAATACAAGCGATGCTTAATGTGAGACCGTATGGCGTAGTGGCGATATTTATTTATAAATAATGTGAGTAATGTTTTTAGGCACCGAATAAGATACCATTATTTTCACCTAAGCCCATCCATTGAGTGTGATGTGCCAAGTATTATTACATGTATTTCTACCGGGCGTATTAAAATTCCTAAGTCAAAAGTTCACGAACAAGCCTAATGTTGGCGCGCCTTATCTATATCTACAGACGCTTATACAAAGTATCTACAAACGAATGTTTGAACACATCCTACAACGCCACCCACTTGTGTCGCCGACGAATCGCCGTTTAAAACCTCTTAATGACAAATGGGTACAAATATTGACAGCGTGCAACATAAAAACAAAGGGCCCGACTCCTGGGGCGGGCTCGGTGTCAATCTCAAGAACAAATACGCCGATGTTTGACGAACGAATTACGTGACAACTCTAGTTCGATGTTTACACCGGTCGGGAGTTTGGGAAATCAAATTGCGGAAAAAAATGGGGCCCGATGCCGATGTGTCGGCGGATGTAAGGTAGGGTGGCAGATGCAGTCGCCGGCCTACCTTTGTATGTAGTACATGCTATGCGATCGTTTTTGTGTATGCAGAGAATACGATACTCTGCAATTTTGTGTTTCTCGTGTGATTTTATCGAATCTAATTTAGCGGCAATGAAACGTGATATAAATTGTGATCTGGCATTTTTTTTTAGAAACAAATTGGTTACTCTATTGTTTTTAATAGTTTTATTTTTGGCTATTTATTTTTGATATGCCACCGACTACTAATGGCAATAGAACATCTGGATTTATCATAAATCACAGTGAGCGAGCAGGAATATGTTGTTCATTCTAAATAGATGTAGGTACCTACCTATAATTCCGTAGCCCTAACACAGAGCATCTATATAAAATTATAAGATTTAAATCATATGAGGAATACAATTTTATGAATCAAAATTTAAAAAAAAACCGGACATTTATGTAGGTACTGGGTATGGGACCTGTATAGAAAAATATATTAGTCTTTAAGCACATTGAATGCTAAAATGCTTGAATTTCTTTTTTATTAATTGGAGGCTCAATCCAGACTCAAATAACATGAGATGAAATTAAAGTACCTAGTCCGTAAATAATGTGCCTAAGGAGATTAAAACACCGACTTCACTCCTTCACTTTTTTTTTATATTTTGTGCATGAAGGTTTTTGTTTTGGTTTCTAAAATTAAAACCGAGATTTCAAAATCAGAATTCCCTGAAATACCTGGGGGATAGAAAAAAATACATAGAGTGAATTTTGTGTGTGTCTAAAATGGGGAACCTGAATTCATGCAGACAAATTATTTCAAAATCTCGTTATGTAAAGGTTTTAAAATTAAGGCTATATTCCAAAAAAGGATATTAGGATTTATGAAACCACTAGTTATTCTTATTGCTACCGGGTCTTTAACGTCAGCTTTATTATACAACTCATGATATTAACCGTTAGCCCAACATATGATTAGAAACTACTACGTACTAAGCCACAATCATCACGGTGCACCACGACATGTTGCGGCCGTGTGAGAAATAATGCGTGACCCCGTGGGAATGCGCCGTGATTGCACCCTCGCGGGCCCGGGTTCGACTCCCGGCCGCGGCCGCGGGTCACGCGTGACGGTGGGGTGCGAAATGCGTTCTTACATCCGGAATTCATATTTTTGTTTATTAATTTCATTGTGTGAATTTTATTTTATTGTTTTATGAGAGCAGTTTTTGTTATACAATGGATTAGTATTATGGAGTTGTTGGACTTTTATTTTTTTGCCAACGTAATATATGTGTAAGTCGAAACTTACTAACTTTTGGTGACGTAATTAATGTTTGGCGGATTAATTATAAATCTGGTGACTTTCTAAGCAAAACGTAAATAAACTTCTAAAAGTTTGGTAAGTTAGCTCTCGAACAAGTTATTATAAGAAATAATTTGGTAACATAACGTCACAGGGTAAGAGTTGCATAATAAATAAGTTTGGGAACATTGCAAGGACTTATACCCCGCAAATACCCACTGATTGAAATACTTGGAAATATTTTTTTATAGCTAAAATTATTACCCACAACAATATTTCCGGCCATTCTTATAAAGGTTGTAATGTATTTTTAATTTCAAACTTACTGAAATTTGTTGTATAAACACATGGCTTCTGTTAAACAAACTGCTTATACAACACATTTCAAGTGAGCCAATTGCACCATTCTTATTTGTGATGTCACATTCTTATTTGTGATGTCACATTCTTATTTGTGATGTCACAGTTTTCACCTACGTCATCCAATGCGTCCACCGAGTGCTGACCGACACGGAGGAGGACCATGGCATGGATGACGATGTGTGGCTATAACGGTTCGGCCACATCTGGGTTAGCATTAGTATTAATTTTAATGCCAATATACGCCTTAGTTAAGGCATTAAAACTACCACGGGGGCTACATTAATGTAGTTCCGCTCTTATAGCTTAACGTCTAGTAATGACGTGACAAAATGACATACATTCAGTTATGATTTAACATATTGCAAATTGGTCTTATGTAATTTTTGTAATATGTATATTCTCATGTTTAAGTTGCATATAACCTAAAGATGAATAAAATTCATTTATCCGCCAACCAGCACTGAGCCAGCGAGGTGGACTATGGCCTAATCCTCCTCGCATTGTGGGGAGGCCCGTGCCCAGCAGTGGGACATTAAAAAGGGCTGGTATTATTATTATTTTGGTGTCACTGATATGATGCTGTCACTTCTGGTGCACTCAAATGTTATTAGTTTCGAGTAGGCCCCCTTTTTTCAGTACCACTAAAAACTAATAGGATATACATGTGTTTTATTATACTCGGCGCGCTTCATACTCCCACCATTATTACTTCTCTGAGCCAGGATCTAAACCGGTGAACAACGAAGACAGCGAGTATTGACCCTCAGTGTACCTACCCAGGAAAAGCTAATTGTGTATGTGTGGAATGAAATAGGAGCTCGATGACGGTCCCCAACCAGATGGACCGATCAAGTAAAGGACTCATCTTCAACCAAATTCAACTCGGTGGTCAATTGGATGACGTAGGTGAAAACCGTGACGTCACATAAAGAATGGTGCAATTTGCTCACTTGAAATTTGTTGTATAAGCAGTTTGTTTGAACAGAGACCGATGGAGGTTAATCGTTCGATCCAAGTGTGGACTATCCAACGATGATCGCGATCCTCAGATATGAGGGACCGACCATCGAGAGATAGAGAGTAATGAAATAAAGAATTCTGTAAAAAAAAGTCAACCCTGCTGAGGTTTTGCCGGATCTCTTCGGTTGAGGCCACGTTCCAATCTAGTTGTAGAGTTAAGATAATAATAATATAAAAGACAGTTTGTAAGTGCCCCCGTAGGTCTATACGAAATTAATGATTTGACTAAAACTTTGACTTTTACTTCAATTAGGAGTTGGAAAGAAAATTATCCACTTCCTTGCATAGCAAAGCGATATAAATGTCTATTACCAAGTAGATAATCTCATGTAATAACTCTCAATCCCTAAGTCAATCCCCAGCACGCCATCATCTAAGCACGCACTGTTACCAGAAACACCATGCTAAGTGAAAATGGTGTTAAAATGATCGCCAGCTAAACACTGGGGCGTTTTTCGTCCAGGATTAAGCCGTTTCTCCCGGGGGATGTAAAAGTGCCCGAATTCCATCAACTACTGTGGGGATTTGATTAAATCCGACCTTACAGGCTCACCCCTTGCGTGTTGACAGTAATTGATTGAGGCGACGGTTGCTTGAAGCAATTGACTTGATGCATACGTGTGCTTGGTGTGAATTTTTAGTTTAATGTTTTAGTTTTATGACTAAAACTGTAATTGACCATTTAATATTTTATCTCCTTCTAGATGCTTGTATGTAATGTTTACTACCTTATAATGGTGCTCATAATTAATATGCCATTTGAATACTGGCATTCAGGGCGCAAATGTACTGAGTGCATATTAAAAGATATTAAATGTGTATACTTATTGACTACTATACTATTGACTAGAGATAAATGAATATAATTTTGTTTGTTAGTGTGTGTGGTCTTGTGATAATATTTTTTTTACTATTCTATGAATATAATTTCACGTTTTGATTCTATATTTTTCCTAATATTGATAAGAATGTGTTTTGAGTTTATTTCACTTTTCTAATCAATTATAATAAATAATAATAATATATAATATATATTTTTTAATCATGAATCAGAGTGGAACAGTTTGTAACTGTTCCACTATAGGAACTGATTGATCTCCAAGCAAGCGGAGCCGCTTTGTAAATTATTTAATTAGTACACAGTGATACAAAGCTATTAATTGGTACATAAAACGAAAAAATCATATGCACATTTTGATTTACTTTTGAAGCTATCTAAATTATTTATCTTAGATTTTTTAAGTTTTATCCTATAACGTGTATTAAAGTCAAGTAAAATTAATAAGTGTCTTCGATTGCGTTGAAGTCTATTGTATACACATGATTTAGTGAGCAATAAAACTATTTTATTAAAATGCAAATCTAAACTTGCGATTGAAAAATAAATAAGATTTACATAGACAAGTGTTTAATGTCCTAGAAAATATTTAGTATATATTTAGGAATTTTTATATCATTGTGATATTTTTGAATTTCCTAGATGTGTACCTATTGTCTTGTAACATTTGTTATTAATAACTTATGCGTATAATGTTTTAATTTATGAATATACGTGGAAATCTCGTAGGCTGGGGTAATACTGGGAATATGGAACAAAACAGCATGTACAATTTTAACGCGTCGTTTATTGATAACTTCATCTTTTTCTTCAATATACTTTTGTGTCCACTGACTATATAACACTCACTGTACATTTTCGTATTACAATATTTTAGTCTTTCGAGGATTCATAACGTTTGTTTTCATATAACAAATATTTGTACAACGCCCGGCGGCGCGCGAGTGTGGCGTCGTGGCACTCCTTAACGCTATCTACCTACGCTTTACCGACTAAATCCAACTTCAGCTCTAGCCTTTAACACTATATTTACAACTTGCTCAAATTTTTTTGGTATTCAAATTACCTCATTCACTGCATCGTCTTTCACTCTCTCACTTCACCCATGCGACCGTCCGCACTTCACGACTTAAAATATTTTAACTTAAACCATGAAAAAATACAATAATCATAATATAATACAAGTAATTCATCAACAACATTAAATTGAACGTTGGCCGTCGGGCGGCTCGCGAGTCAACAGTTCGCAACACTAACAGCGTCGGTACAATATAAAACAAATAAATGGACATACCTAGAAGTATGTACGGCCGGGAGTTAACGATCACTGTCCTAACGCGAAAACCGATTCGCAAAAAAGTCACTGGACAGAGGCGGTGCGACGGGACGCGCTCAGAGCGGCGGGATGTCGATGTCGCACGCGAACGGCGATTCTCAGATGAGCGGCATGGCGCGCTCGTTGGCGGCCGCGTACCGCTGCTCGTCGGGCACGTGGTACATGTTGATGATCTGGCTGAGGTCCTGCTGCCCGTACTCCCGCTTCATGGCGAGCTGCTCGTGCGTGTGCGCGTGCGGCACGTACTCACGCTTCATTTGCGCGGGTGGCTCGTGGGAGGCGAACTCTCGCTTCAGCCCCGGCGGGCCCGGCGACACTGGCTCTGACTTAGCTGATGATCCGCTGGGAGAGTGCGATGCACACGACGGCGCCAGCGCGTAGCCGCCCGGGGAGCCGGGGCCTAGGCCGTAGGTCGACGGCGATGGTGGCTGAGGTAGGTACGGCGATCCTTGTCCGCCTCCATAATAGCCGCCGCCGTACCCGCCCTGCTGCATCTGAGACACGTCGTAGCGCGGATAGCCGTACGCCTGTTGCTGGTACGGATTGGGGTCATGCATCATGTAACCGTTGGGCATGTATCCGTTCGGCATTGTGTAAACATCGCGGGGCTGCTGTGCAGATGGGGCCGACGTCCTTTGCCCCTCACCGCCTCCTAACATAGCTCCTCCACCCAGAGGATATTTCTCCTGCTTTTTAGCGAGCGTCTTCGTCTTCCTCCTGGGTCTGTATTTGTAGTCCGGGTGTTCCTTCATATGAACCGCACGGAGTCTCTTCGCCTCGTCGATGAACGGTCGCTTCTCGGATTCCGAGAGGTCTTTCCACTGTGCACCGAGACGTTTTGAAATTTCCGAGTTGTGCATTTTGGGGTTGTCCGAAGCCATTTTCCTACGCTGCCCGCGCGACCACACCATGAACGCGTTCATCGGGCGCTTGACGCGCTCTGCGTTTGAGTTTTTACTGCTGTTGTTGTTGTTATTGTTTGGTGGCTGATGGTGTTGTTGTTGGGGCTGCGAGTGGTGCTGCGGCAGGGGCTGGTGGTGCTGGTGCTGCAGCGGCTGATGCTGCCCGAGCGGCTGCTGCTGCGGGATGGCCATCATGCCGCCGAGCGCGCCCAGCGACCCGTACCCGTGCTGGAGCGCGTGGTGCGGCACCGTGGCGTGCAGGCTGCCGCCCTTCAGATCCGTCTCCATCGTCAACATGTCGTCTTCCTGCGGCGCGTACAGCTTGCCGATCCTTCGTTCACCGTACACAACGAGAGAACCGTCGGTCGCTCACATGGACTCGCGGCGATGCGCGTCGGTAACGTTTCGCGGGACCGTGCGGCGCGGAGGCTACGTACGTTGTGAGAAGGCTCGATCGCCGGGCGGCGGCGACAACCGTCGCCCCCCCGCGTGCGCCCCTCCGGCCCCGCCTGCCCCGTGCGAGCACCAATCGCAGGACGCGCCTGGGCCCCGCCCCACCCGCGCGCTCCCATCCGCCGAGGCCTGCATTTTTAATCGCGCGGCGAACGAGGCGATCGTTCGTCCCGCCGTGCCCGCTTCATGCAAATCTCAATTTTGTTTGCCGACGGTACTTACATCCTCGGCCGTAGTTTATGTTGTGTACGGAATATTACCTTCTAACGTATATTTTTGGTAATTATGCTATATCTAATTTTGTAAATTCTGTGATTAAGGGCCGATTTTATTAACGAAAAATTTACCTTACAACCAATTAGATAATTTCATTACAAAACTTATATACTTATATAATATACTTATGAAATGACGAACTATCGCAAAACAGATTTTTATTTGTCTAGATACCTAACTGAGTTACACATTTTAAATCAATGATTGGCGGCGAGGTAACATGAAACATGTTTCTTGGCGCTCACACACAGACAACCATTGTAGTTGATTCAGCTGGTTGCCGTAAGTTCAAGGCCTCAGTGACAATGTTGCGCGATCTACCTATTCAACGAGAAAGAGTCGCTTACACAAAGACGTTGTTTTGTACCTACACTGTGTGATTCGGAAACCTATTTTGTCGGGCATCAGCGTAGCCGCGTAGCATAGGACATGCCTACGACACGAGCCTAATAGTAGCTATGGTTCTTTGGTTTTATTTCTATCAATTTGATTATGAGAATCATTTTTATAGCATAGTATGTTGTTTTATATGTTACATAACTAGCTGTTCCGGGGAACTTTGTACCGCGTCAGAATCAAATGTAGTACATAAGAAAATCTATATTATTATTTGCTTGTGATTTTTTTCATATTTTAATAGTTACTCTGCTATTCCGGTCGTAAAGAACTCTAAGATAATAAAAATCGGCCCTTCTTTGTCTTCGTTCTTGAGTTATATAGGTGTCTAACACGATTTTATTGTATATATACCTATAAGATATAGGTATATAGATTAAAATTCCTCAATTAGCAGACGCGTTATTAAATGTTCTAGAAGAACAGATTTTACTCAACCTACGCCACATTATGGTCGAGTCGAGTACGAGAGTACGAGTCTACAAACTAGTTTCATTAGGGTTTCCTTTTCATGTAGGTATACTACTACTACCTAAAAATTACATTCTAGTTTTTTTTAGGTACGTTTCTTTGAATAGGTACCTACATGCTTTGGCTAAAGTAATTTTATACTTACGTTTAGTAGGTATCAATATATACTTAAAAATGCTTACCTGTTGACATAATATCGTAGGCAATGTATGTTTCAATAACAATAATATTTATTAAAAACATGTTGTTATCATAGGATTATTATGATTTTGTAACAGCTTTATTGACTGTATAGAATTCCCTTTTTAACTAATAACATCTACTTATCCACATAACAGATGGAATAAAGTCCCGTAAAAGTAGGAAATATCCCAGGCATGAACCTACACAATTGAAATACCTACCTAAGCCTATGTGCCTGCTTATTTCCATTGTTTTAATGCTGGTTTGTACCTACACGTAAGGTATTTAGATACATCATTCATTTAAATAATGTACTTATGTGGATCTTTTTATTTTTGAATACTGACTATAGGTACCTTCCAATGTACTGCGTCCTTTTTCAAGTATTAGTACAATTACTAGTAGTAGTATTTTATGTTCCGTTTTTTATAAGTACTTATATTTGTATGTGTGTGTGTGTGTTCGTGGTGTCTAATACGAATATTTTCTTGTTCGTATTTTATTACCAATGACTTGATCATATTTTTTGTAATCTGGTGTGTGTGTATAAGCGGCCATTTAATAAATATTTACTTTATATATAGGTACCTACACTTTAAAGGGATGGGTAATAGGTACTCTCGAGCCCTGCAGGCCAAGTATGTTTAATTGGACCTTTTGAATAGTAATAGGTAGGTATGTACCTGTGTATTTTACTTAAAGCTGCACAAGTATATAACGGTAAACAAAATTAAATGACTCTACATTTTGTTTTCCATCTAATCTTTATGACGCACAGGTAGTCTCAGTCGCCGCCCAAACATCACTACCCACGCTATTATCGCTCTTAGCATTCCCTTACAAATGTCTATAATTGTTTGAATAAGTAGATAATAATAACAACTAACTCTTCTTGAAACTGCTATTGTTTTAACTAGGGGTTGCTTTTGTTTGGTACTAAGCCCCATAAAAGTAGCATGGTAGTTTGTTTCGACTCTGGGTACTGTTGTTACCTACGCCAGTGGCACTTTCACTTTTTCAGGATAATAGGAACGGGTAAATAACACATGGTATATTTTTTCGGTTTAGTTTATTTCAGACCGCCAGCATATACATTCCTGGAATTAAATTTTCAGCTGAAAATATTATTAAACTATAACGTAATTAATGCTTATTATACATATAGGAGACCCTTAGTATGAGTTTTGAACGTATTCAAATACGAATCGTGTTAAGGAATGGGTCCATAATTATTTAGTGGTAAAAGATGCACGATTCCGCTCGACTTGATCAGTCGATTGGTATTTGATGTTGTTAAAACTCGTACTAAGCTCCCTGGCAATAATTTTCAATGGTTCTACTCTATGGTCTTATAATAACTGGTATTCTGGTTCCTATCACCCTCAGTTCACGGTACATACCTTCGGTACTATTAATACAAGCGTTGCTTTGTTCTAGTACTAGAGTACACAGTTGCCGTGATCGTCTGGCGATGTTTATTTATTTACATCATAAGCACCTACTTCTAAGCCAGCTACGTGTAATAACAGCAAACGTATCTGTTCTCGTACTTGCAACTATAATGTATATCTAGGTCATTAAACTAGGTATAACTTGGTCGTGTGTCTGTTCATTGATTTTTTTAAATAATCGATTTAGGAACCTGTTCCTTTTTTTGAAGTCGGTTAAAAAGAATAATCATGGAGTTTTTTTGTCGATACCTAATCCAGCATATTGGAATTTTTGTAAGCCTTTCTGAAGGAATTTCCTTGAGATAGGCATTTTTTCCTGGAATAATCAAAATACTAAATTCCACACGCAGGGAATGAAAGGGTTCTCCAGGAATAACCAAAATACTAAAGTCCACACGCAGGGAATGAAAGGGTTCTCCAGGAATAACCAAAATACTAAAGTCCGCACGCAGGGAATGAAAGGGTTCTCCAGGAATAACCAAAATACTAAAGTCCGCACGCAGGGAATGAAAGGGTTCTCCAGGAATAACCAAAATACTAAAGTCCACACGAATCTATATAAATTCGTGGGCACCGCTTGTATAATATAAAACTGTCAAAAGCATTGAAATTCCCATAATGACAAGGTCAATTCCCATTTTTTCAGTTGTAAGTAATATTTTTATGGATATAGCATACCAAAACTGGTATGTAGCAGCTACTACATACTACAATTACATATCTACAAAAATAAACGGTAACACTACTCAAATTTGAGAACTGATTGAACTTAACGCGTGCAAAAAGTGCATGTTAACAAAATCTCAAACAGATAAGTGGGACTTATATAGTTTAGTTACGCTAAGTCTACCTACAGACTATTGGCGTTAGTTCAATTGCTCGATCTATTACAAATTTAAGCCTTCTTTTTACTGATCTCCGTAATTATTTTTAAGCTTTAAACCCATATTAAACGTATCTACGGCCACGCAAGCAAATCACAGATCGTTGATAGGTTAGGTCTATTCTGTATTCAGACTACAAAACTGTCAGAGCGTGAAACGGTTTGCACGGAGTGGCGTCGACGCCATTTTGCTCCAGTTTCGATTTAATGAATCCCGGTTCGGAGTCGACCGCGTTAAATGTGGATCCCTTGGCGTTGCCCCGGGTATTATCTTTATCCTCTTACTGTGGATTTGCTATTTCTCTATATGTGCAAAGAGTGGAATGCGCAATCATTAATTAATAATAATAATATTCGCAAATTTTTGGCTGTGACCATCACGTCTAGGAGATCAAGGGCTACGACCTAAATACTAAGGTACTATCCATCACACCTTAGACACTTGACTCCTGCCCGTGCCTTTGGATTTATCCCCACTTAACTAAAGGGAGAGATAGAGAAATCCATACAACACCATAATTATAATAATAAGGCTACCATAAAAAACCTGCATGTACTTACTAACTTTGTATAACAACTACTGTTGTATCTAACTTGAATTCATTCAAATATGATTTCTAAATCAAATGAGAATATAACTCAATTTGTAACAGAGACGTGTCGCTAATAAAACTGTTATAGTAGGTACCTAGGTATTCATAATACCGATAGGTTTTATTCCAAAGTATTAAAGTGGTTAAACTAATACACCAATACGGTCCCTATATAATAGCGCATCGAAAACCGAACGAAAGTGCCTAGCACAGGAATAAAATAAAAATAATGACGTGGTGAACAATGACACCGTATCTCCAAAACAAGCATGGGAAATAATTTCGCCACACGAAGTGCAGCAATGCCAATTTACATTTCATTAAAAGAATCAAGGCGCAACACTACACCACGAATTCACACTTCGGAACAAATGATAACCACTAGAGGTGCGCGTCGGGAGTCATCAAATAATTGCCGGAGTAATGCTTGTGCTAAATAAAAAAGTGCTCATCAAACTCCCCGAGTTTCGTAATTGGCGGGAGGTGTCGCTAATGACAGTCGCGAGCAGCGCGAGTGCCACCGCAAATTAATAATTATCGCGCATGGCAACACTGAGGAGATGCGCCAGCCAATATGGCCGCTGCGTATTGTTGGCGCGAATACGACTTTTTAATTTTCGAATACCAATTTATAGGGTATCACTAAATTATAGTTTGAGTTTCAAAGTTGTCATAAAAAAAACTATAAAGTACATATTTCAGTCGTTTTATCCAAAATGCAAACCGAATATTAAGAACTTTGCTTACTCCTCGCAAACAAACCAAATTTTCGGCTTCAAAATTGATTAACGACATTTGATCTATGTATATTTTGATCGCGTTTATTTTATGTTTATACGTTCCCGATGTTTCGGCTGTTTTACAACAACCATGGTCACGGGAGGACTATATTCTTCTTCGAAATCTGTAGCCTATACCTAAAGTAATCCGTATTTCGTAGGCACGTACTAACTCTACTATGTAGTAGGTCCGTGCATGCATCTTGAGGCTTGCCGCCATGCATCACTAGTCGAACATCACGACGCCCGTATGTCATAATGAAAGCTCAATATTAGGCAGGACACGACTCCACTGGACACAAACAAGACCGCATACGTAAGAGCCGGCTATCATCCCTCCATGCGAAGGAGGAGACCACCCCACTGCCCGAAGATATTGGAATCGAGAGAATTGTAAGGGATATAAAATAGATATTGCAGGCTTATAGTGATTGTTTAGATCGTATCGAGTAGAATAGAGAATAAGTATATATTCTTATTTTAAAATGCCATAAAAACGAAGATTAGGCTTATAGTAAAGCGATAAGAAATGTCACTTATATTAACGAAAAACGCACGAATCAAATCTGTTCTGACATGTCAAAAATTATGGTCGTGATGTTATGGCATAAGTAACCAAATGGAATGGCCTAGTTTCCAAACATACGCAAAAAAATATTGCAAAATTAAGTACGATAAAACAACTTAATTACATACATCGGTACGAATAGATAAAATGATTTGTTAAACAGGAAAAATATTAAAGATCACACACACCCACATCTCAAAAGCACCATAGATTGCAATCAATTATAGACTTATTCATGAAACATCCTAAAGTCATCTCCAGTGACACTATCAACATTTGAATGCCTCCGTCACACTTGAATAGGCCTAGTACATATCTGCGGACAGTGGGGGCCGTGGGGGCCGCCCCGACGGGGAGGGTCCGCTTCCGTCCGCTGTCTCCGTCTCATCAGGCCTATCTTGGAGGCGAGCTGGCCGCAAATTAAATACTAACGCTCGACGGACCGTACATGCTTGGCTACTCGGCTTTATGACCAGTAATGATGGTATTGATGGAGATTCTGTCCATTTGGATTATTGGCGTACCTTTGGGTGATAAGTAGATACGATTTTCGTTTGAATGTGTTAATGGGGTAGGTACTAGGTATCTATCAACCTACTCCCTAAGTACAGTATGCCCGCAGGATTAAAAAAAATAGGTATGTGATTTTGTTGACATGTTAAACATAGATAAATTAACACACTTTTAATTCCAATTATATTCGTGCATACAGCATTAACCTATTTCTAAATTTACAATGTACACTGATCAATAAAAAATAAATGCAAGCCTGATTTAACCAAAACCAACTTTTTATTTACGTGAGCGCAAAAAACGTCAATCACATGCAACATATCTCTATACACATAAGCGAGATTGGACATCACCACATTATCTTAACAAAATTAATTCGGCGGAAGAAAGTTATTTCTACTTGTACAGTCAACAACAAAAGTGTATAAACAAGTTCAACATTATCGAAATCGATAACATTATCACAACAACTTACAATAGAGTGAATACACCATCAAAGTATGCACGAATTACCGCACAGTTGTAGACACGACATTTACTTACTGAAAACTGAAACAAAACATGAGACATACGTTTAACGTTGCAACTTATCGCAGGTACGTACTACTATTTATGCCTTTTGTACTGAAATGATAAGCACACCCGAGTCTTGTACTCGTACTCGTATATGCCACAAATGTAAATGTCATATCTGCGCACTGTGCCGCTCCTGACAATTTACAACATTGACACGGATTTTAGGTAATCCAAATTCGAATTTGATCCAAGTGTTTTGTCACTGACTGTACCAAAGACCTCTGACATTGGGCAATTACATACATTGTCGGTTCCATTGGGTTGAAATTACAAATGGCCGCATTATAATCTAACCATAAACATCTTATTTCATGTTCTCTAATGACACACTCATGCTGACTCACATTAAAAAAAACCATACAAGTATATGTACCGAAATAAACTATTTGATATTACAGCTTGTACACGTTTTGACATTTTTTTTTACAAAAGTATGTTAGATTGTCAAAAGTTTCGGTTATTCATCATATTCGCTGTGCCATTCTTCGTCAATTTATCCAATAACTAACATATTTTTAATGTCAAGAAATGGAAACTTTCATAAATACATTAGCATTTCGTTTTGACATTTCAAAAGATTAATCACCAACATATTGGTTAGATATTCTTGGGTATCGATATAATAAATAATGAAGGTAAGTATAATATCTTACCATCACAGTTCAGCATGTAACTGTACTTTAATATTGTTCTTAAACATTCTCCATAAAAAAAAAGGTTGTTCTATTTTTAAACTTCATCGATAAAGTAAAGCGCCCAGCAAACATCGGCGATGGCGGTTGACGCGGTGGCAGTTGGTTGACTTGATCGCATTTTCCGTATTAAAAAAATTCTTACATAACCGACTGGTTCTTCACCCACACCGCACATGTTTGAAGGACGCTAAAAACATTATTCCTTGCTAGACAAACTATATAAGAACAAACTTTCTTATAAGAATTTTAAAATTAAACTTATTAGAATTTTTACTCTATACACCGACGGCAGGCAGATTAATAGGTTTAGCAACGTAACCTATATTTAACATTGGTATTATTAATAAATTTAAAAACATTTTTAACAGTTATAACAAGAGAATTTTTCGATTTACAAGTATAAAAAAACATTAACCTTGAAATATACCTGAAGATACTTGATAAGTGAAACACAACACATTTCTACGGTCTATTGTCACTAAGGTTTCACAGCTCCATGCATACACGTACACGTCAGTAGGTATACATAACACAGTCAGCTGAGTCGCGGCCCCGTGGCGGCGCGACCTCACCGCGCGCCTCACTCCGCACCGCTCTCACTAACAGCACGCCAAAAAGCACAGAACCAACAAAATTTCCGCGAGGAAAACACGTTTTCCGCGACTGAACGTGCGAGCGTCGCGCTCCCAGTGCCCAGACTAAACGCGAGCCGTGAAAAAGCACCGCCACAACGGCGACCGACAATGGAAAGCGGTAAAGAATCATAATAATAACAATGACAACAATGTGAGATGCTATAAT
Organism: Pheosia gnoma; assembly: GCA_905404115.1. Lineage (NCBI taxonomy): Eukaryota > Metazoa > Arthropoda > Insecta > Lepidoptera > Notodontidae > Pheosia > Pheosia gnoma. The sequence goes on along the minus strand of FR989894.1, from coordinate 3,205,308 downwards.
AAAGAGCCGCGGCATTGTGCCACGCTCGGCGTTCGTTCGAAGGGTCGCGAGAGATCGATACTCGGATTGTCTACGGAGCGGCGTGCGTGAGCTTTTGTCGGACCCGCGACGCCCTCCGCGGCCATTCATCGGCGTCGCCGACGCTAATCAACTGCGATTCTATCGAGTACCTTCAGCTGGATTGGATTCGACGGGCCTTTACACTTAAAGAGACTGTCGTTCACTGTTTAAGGCTATGTAAGGAATGTCAGTCAGATCCTTGAGTGTTGGCATTGTATTAAAGCCCCAGTTGATTCTAGAGGTAATTTGGCTGAAGGACGATTAGCGATCATCGTCATAATCATGAAGAAAGGACACTCATCTCATCCACATCATGCCAGTAAACTACTCTTTTAGTTCACAGTCGATCCAAAATTGAAGACCAGAAATGACAAAATGCGATTGGGTATTTCAAATACTTACCTATAATTGAAATAAATACAAGGAAAAGAAGCTTTAAACGTACAAACTGCTAACCGAATTCAATGACCCCACTGATGAATAAATTTCGAGTCTTATCTCGGATTCGTGAAGTAAAAAAGAACAGGTAGGTATCCTAACGCCTCGTACAGACGTGGTGTCTAAATTTCGCCAGACGGAGGTGTGAAGTAGTGAAGGCCGCAGATAAAGCATCCGAGTTTAATGTAATAATCCGTCGATCGGGGCGCTATCATTAGTTGGATCGTACACCTCCCGCGGGCCTGTAGATTGCCTTCGAACACACTCTTATTGTGGACCTTACTTCTATATTAAATTCGAATTCGAATCGTGACCAATCGAGAACCTCTGTCATATGAAAAGACGGGTCAAACGGTCGGGTTTTTATTCAGCGGTTGCATTTTTAGATTGACGTCAATTTACAGTTAATGGTATTGGATGTTTCTCAGAGATGCGATCGATAAAAAAATCGTTTAAAACCTGTAATCATTCAATACCTATCTGTTTTGAGTCCGTGATCACGGTTTCTGGGTTTAATGATACAATTTTCCTACTAAATTTCTGCTTTGGCATTACCAATCTTATTGAATCATGCTCCAATTTCATTATTTAAGGGAGTACGTTGGACATTTCAGGAATATCTTAAATGATCCTGAGTAGTTAACCTACACATTCTTTTACTGTAACCGCCGGCCGCAAGGTAAAAATGTAAGGCCTTAGTTGAAAATCAGTGCTGAAAACAGCTGCAGCTGCAGGATTATGATGAGTAGTAATAGGCTCATAAAAAACTGACTGTTCGTTTTTTCTGTTAAAAAATACTTTGTTGGGTTGCTAAATGTTTTATATTTCATAATATTCTATTACTATTCTTAATTCTATGATTGTACTATGTCGAGTTCCTATACAATGCATGTGCACCGATTATAACATCCTTATAAATAACTAAACCAATATCCATACAGACCTAATGAGCGGCTTGGTATAATTGGTGGCGGGCGGCGCGCGCGCAGCACAGAGGGCACCCCGCGGCGCGCGTCGATCACCCGACGCGCGATGCGCGAGCACCACAATTAAACTTCCTATCTGAACATCGCACTAATCCAATTATGTAACTACACCTAACTCCGGCGCAGTTGTCTTTCGTCGATAATTGACTGATACCGAAACATAATGACAACCCAATCTGCAATTTTATTAAACTGTCAGCTCGCCGAAAATATTTTTATATAGCCATTCTGACATACATACTTTAATTATTTTAAATAGTTAGTAATTATTTTAATTACAATGACGGCTCTCGTTCTGTGCTCAAAGCCTTTTGGGTTTGTATGTACACATGTTCAGTTTGGTAATTCATATCGTTAGGTAAATATAGCCAGCATATTACGCAAGGCTATCATATGCCATGGGGCTGAAGTCGCGAAAGGTTAGTGTAATTATAAAGATAATTATTAGGTTTTGCAATGCCTACTCGGTTTTGATGGCTCTATGGCAATGTACATATATTTGTCAAAATGTGTCCGTTTCAACATAAATGCCAGTATCTCTATTCTATCGATATCGATACTTCAGTTGATTGATGATTAAAAATAACGCAACTCGGATTGTCCACTGTAATAGACGACTTGATCGTCCAATATAGAGATAGATAACCTGCCTTGAGATTGGATTAACAATAGACACTTATATGTAAAGATACGTGTTCCGAACGTTAATGACGAGGGATTCGAAATTTTGAAACTGTAACCGTTAATTTTAAGCCGCCATTTTTAATTAAACGCGATGACTAAGTGCGAAGATCCATCACGGTTGGCACTTGATGCCGATCTATTATTAATTATTATTTTGATCGATCACGCATCGTCTTATTTCATTAGGATGCGATGCTATGTTTTTCGACGCGTTATTAATTATAGCAACGACGTGTTTCGTGCAGAATTGTTGTATTTTGTAATCGAAAACCATCGAAGGAAATCATCGAAGAGTTAAAAAAGTATATAATTGTATTTTCCTTATTGATTTTATGTTGTCAATTTCATTTGAATGTTTTTAGCAATATAAGAGTAATTCCGAAGTTATTTAGAGTATAACTTTTTACTTCCTCACAAAAATATCTAACAAATATTGTGAGAGCGAAACCTTGGGAGGCACTTCAGGTAATTTTTCTCGGATTACCAAATACGAGATTCCGATATTTCTGTTGAAATTAGAGGTGAGTTTATCCTTCGCCGAGTAATTCGTTCCCGGCCCGTAAGGAGCATTATCCTTACGGCCCGACGACTTTTTCCCAGAAATCAAATAATCCTAGGCTTTTTTACCAGAAACAAATATATTTCTACTTCGTTCAATGCTCGAGTCAAAGGGGCCGCGGATTAGCAGACTATTTTTTGCATGTATATTTGAAACGATTCTCGATTAACGTGAGATTTTGCGCGTCCGATATTCTCTGGGCTCCGAGGAACAATGGGCTTCCGGGGACTGTTGCTCTCGAGGGTTGCGTTTCGGGATACGTGAGCGCAGATCAAGTTGTTCATTGTTATCGTTATCTGTGTTTAGTTTTAATCTTAGGTGTGCAATTATGCAACATTGAGTGTGAAGACTGTTGTGTTAAAATTTACTTTCGTTTAACAAGTGCGTATTGTCTATCAGCGGGCGTATTATGAAGTCTTATTTCTAGGTAATTCATTACCCAGCCCAAAATTTGTCATCTGTGTCATGTTAGCGACATAAGTTCACGATATATAATACTTAGTCTCTCTCTTTAATTTTTATTTTGACCAACAATCTTTGGAAACAAGATTTTTAATTCTTCTACTTCTTCGTCGTGAGACTCACGTAAGCTTAACAATCCTTCGCTCATTCCTCATACAGTGATACTCTTCTGGTACACTAATAAAGGGGACAATTAATAGCGGCTCGTTTTGTTTGTTAGGATAAGTATAAAATATAAAATTGTCTGACAATTCTGTGTCTTGCCCAGATATAAGAGTTCGTAATATGCCCTCAGTGGAGTTGCAAGTACAAATACAGTTGGGAACCAAAATACAGCACAATCAAGGAATACAACTGTGATTGTATTTGTATTGATTTTATTTAATGATATTGTAAATCTGTCTATAGTTTTTGAGAGGTCAACTTTGCAAAAGGCCACAAACTGCATTGTACCGCTGAGTAGTCGCACTTATTGACATACGTAAAAGCATGCCATTAGGAAATGCAATCAAAATAGCTTAGCGGAAGGAATATTCCGAGTATCGCGGCACCAACACCTATGAGGTCAGCACTTTTCGCGGTGCGATCGCAACGTGATACCGTCAACATATCGATCCTATCGCGGTGACGAAGCGATATCGATAATTCGAATAGTCCGTATAGTCCGTGAACTGTCCGGCTCATGAAGAAACGGAATGCCGTTTTATATCTTACCTGTTATTATTTGGTTTATTTTTTAAGAATATGTGGGTGATGTCATCTTTTGAAATAGAAAGTATACAGCGTCCCTTGCAGTACATATTATAACGTGAATGTTAATGTGATCAATTGTGAAAAAAGTAACTACTCTAAACAAGTGTAGTAACAATATCTTCTAGAGTTATTTGTAAATATTGAAGCATATTTTTCTCTTAATTTTGAACAAACTGAAGTTCAGGCTGTGCTTTCGTCCATATATACCGTCAACTAAAGTTACTCTGTGTCAAGCACTTTGTTGAATTGAACTATTTACCAAATGCCTTGTTGCCATAGCTTACTTATACAGATAGCTGGATAATAAATAAGGTCACGTGGCTCGCCATAAAACAAAAGCTGTGAATTTGATGCCAACTGACATAATAATACTTGGTAACTTGTCAGCCCTGTTGATTCACTTTACTGTATCGAGGAATTCGAAGTATTTGTATCGATATTATCTCGCCGAGTCCGAATCATGCGAGGCTACCTGCAAAGCGTTTTGGAATGTTGTAGTTCGCCCATCAATTCAGAAATAATTTATTACTACGCGTGAGAAACTTGGAAAAAAGTAGTGTACGAGTACCTTAGTGTGTAATTGATGACAAAATAAATAATTTCTTTAAATGATAGGTTAATTTGCTTTTTTATTTTAGGTGCCTCTGAAGTTATATAACAATCTTTATTACTATACCTGTGCTTATAAGTCTAGAGTGAGATTTGTGGCGTTATAATAAGTAAGTGAGATCTATATACATAAAACAAAGATGTTTTAGTTACACCATTTCTAACTCAAGAACTGTTGTGCTGATGTTTGTTTTTTTTTAATTTGTCTCCACTCCGAAAAGCAGAACTGAAACATGGAAAAAAATCACTAAACAAATAATGATAATTGACTCTGAGGCGGTACGAAGTACTGAATAGTAGATATTTTTTCCATATAAAAACTGTAATTAAATTATAAAAGATGGACTTTCTCTTGGTTACAAATTATTAAACGTATTACCTATTATAATTCAGATTTAGATGAGATCAGATTTCAAACATGGTAGGTACTAGTTACGTGTACTTTGAAGCGTATTCATCAGGTACCTAAAGCTAAAATCCATTACTGGAGTATATACGGTACCCATCTAAATCAAAGTGACAGGTAAGCAAATAGAACAAAACTCGCTTCTTCTAGGAATCCATAGAGTCCTTGGCCATAAATCACCACACTCCTGACAAATGGATTCCACGGCGTTTTTTTTTCCACCACTCATTTATTAATAGGCCAGAGAATGTTTCGGAAAACCAATAAAATGCGCCCCGTCATATACCTGTCCGTTGGCAGACAGCGTGGCATTGTTCCTTTGCCCACTTTTTTTAATATTTTTGAGCGGCCCTATGATTCTGAAAGACTATAGTATAGTATAACATGAACAGTATGATAGCTTGAATGTTTTTATGATAATGCCTATGCCGCGTCAAACTGTGTACGTAGGTAGAGCGGTCATAATCACTATATTAATAATACCGTGTTTCAACTATCGACTTGGTTCACGGATCTGGTGGTTGTGGGTTCGATTCCCATGCGTGGCAAATTTTGGTAAAGGTTGTCCAGCTAATAATAGCCGTTAACTATAGTATATTTAAGTAAATCTCTACGCACGTCGCACTCTCAATAACACAACATCAACAATCTACACCCTTTCGATTCCTTTCTCTACAATAGTTAAAATAATTAAAACTATAGCATTAGCCTACATTATTATCGAGAGCATTTAACTATAACTAGCTCATATAGTTCCGCGCGTGATTGCGTGAATGCGAAATCGGCACGCTTGTACGAAGCTAACTTACTTTTCCCAGTTTTATTATGTCTCGACTCCGATCATTATACGTTAGTACTTCAAGTATTGAATAGAGTTATTAAAAGTAAGTTTCGTTGCCTATTATAGTCATTAGAGCGTGCCGGTGCTAATGGCAGTCGTTACTAATTTTGGATTTGTGTTTTATGTGATTAGGCGGTGTGTTATTAGCCGTAATGAGGGAGAGAGTAGAGTAGTTTGTCGAGAATTATAAACTCGATATATGAAGCCTTCTCCATATTACTTATAATAGCATAGAAATAAACTTATACGTATTTGACCTACTTTGTAAACTAAAAACCAGTTTCGGCACACAAACAAATAAAATTCACTTTCCCATATTAGTAAGTATTACGTTTTTGTTGGAATTTCAATGGGCAATCGATGAATCAATAATTCATGTCACTACACAATAATATATCGAAAATTTATACGAAACAAATTTAAAATCGACATTAATAAAGTTCAAATTTCAATGAACTAATTTTATACCGAACATTTGCATTCATATGAATTCGCGACTAACCTATTTTTGTGAATGGACATATTTTTTGCGTCGCCGTGCGATGCCCACAAAGGAGACGTTCGAGCTATTTCGGCGTGTGAAAGGGCTGTACGCCCTTTAGTAAAAATAATTGTCATTTCCTCCGGCGACCGAGATACAAAGGTGGGTGTAATTTTTTTGCATGCGACTTGTCGCAGTGTCGTGTCGCGTCGTTATTTATGAAAACATTTTTCGACACTTGCACAGTGATTACTTGCAACTTACACAGTGTTAAATGAGTGCGCTCGGGGTGCTATGTGCTACTGGATTGTATCTGATGCTATTATTGTTTGATATTTCGAGATTATAATAAGTATAACCAGACCCCCAAACTAAGCTGGGCTTGTATTATGGGTGGGTACAGACCGCACAAATATACAATGGACTGCGGACGATTTCAGTAAAATTACATACATAGATTTAAACATCCATGACACGGGTACGAAAAATCGTGCTCATCATATAATGTTTGGGCCTATTGGAAATCGGGCATGAACCTGGTACCCTAGGTATAGAAAGCAGGTCATTACTAACTGTACCAATTGGATCGTCATTAGTTTTAATTGATAGAAGTTCGGTGTTGCAGGCTTCTTTTATTATCGATCAAACTTGTTTGGTTAGTAATCGAAAAAGTTGACAAGCCGAGGGTCAGTGGTGGGTCCTCTTTCCCCATTAGGTCATTTGTTTTGTTAGGTATCTGGAATGGATGTTAAAAATGTCACTAATTGATTATGGAATATTTCCCGCCTCTTAAATATATAAGTAACTACCAACGCCCTAATTGATTCGCAATAACGTTACACACGTTTCTATTAAACAAATCCCAAGTCTTCAATATTTCTGTATCGCTACAAATCGATACAAAACACAACATACCGCCGCTGTAACCGACACTCACTAATAATAAACCGATGTCGCTTGTCAAACTATCAAACTGAGTGCTCGCACGAGCCGAGTAATCACGGAGCAAATGAGAACTTTTGGGTCAACGCTTACTTGCAAACATAACGAATACACGTGCGAAAAACAATATCAAACAATTTCGAACTGTATTCCACTGGATTTATTGTTGTAATATAAGTTTTTCGTGTGCAAAGGTATATTGGCGTAGCGCCAAGACGTGGAGGGTAAGTTTGAGAGGGTATGTTAGACGTGGGAGGGAGGTCAAAGCGCTAATGGCTGCATGTGACAGGTAACGTGAGACCGGAGACAAAGTGCATCGCAGATGACGTTCCCGGGGACTCGTGAATGGAGGTTAATGATATAGATAGTGTATTATCGCTTGTCGTAGGATCGATGTCTCTGATTTTGTTACGTTTGTTGGTCGTAGCTGTAGACTTAAGTTTGTGGTACTTAAGATTTAAAGATCCATTTGGCAGTACAGCTATATCGCACCGACATAACTTCACGTAGTAGGAAACATCTTTCGGTAAGTAAAGATTGGGGATATCATATCTCATTCGTTAAGTTAAAAATAAAAATAATAGTTGGAGTGTGATTTAAAAATGTCTGCTAGGAATTCTACTCTGAGGATTTTTCCGAACTATTTAGCCTGTCTGTGTTATAGTACTCTATAGTAAATAATACTCAGAATGTGATAAAAACAGTGTACAAAGTCAAGGAAACCTCTTTTTCAGATCGAAATCCAAGAATGTTCTGTTAACAAATCTGATCGTGGTTCAGAGTTATTTTTTTTAGCCCGCGACCCGCCGCCGACAAGACACCTGTGTAATCCTTTCATCGCACATAATATGCCCTTAATTTTCTTGATAAGGCATGACAACTAACGCCTTTGTGCTTCATCGGGCCTTTCCCCTCTATTAAGGTTAGTCTATTGTTTAATGACGGGAGATGACACACTTTTTAAGGCATTTTTTGCATGTTGAGGGAGCCATGTTTTGAATAGTAACATGATTTAGTGTGATCCGTATTGTTTTGACGATTTATTGTAACCAGGGTTTTTGTGGACGGCCGGTGGTTTTGATAGAAACTGACTTATTGGTGTGAATTGAGAACGAATAAGGTTTTCTTCTTTGTGTAGAAATGCTTGTGGACAAATAACATGTTTTTGTCGAATTAATTGATTTAATTTTAAACATAAATGGGCATTTAAAACAGTGCACATTGGTGGTACCTATTGTTGAATTCATGTAACGGGGAAAATAATAGTAATTGTACTTACCGAGGTATATAAACATCTTCATAAATAAATAAAAAAATATGTATAGTATAGTTAGTACTCGTACGAGTATCTGGACGTATACAGTTAGCTTATGAATAATCTCGCACTTGACGTACAGGAGTATCAGGCCTGTGAGGATTAGATACCATCGGTTGCTATATAGCACTCAAGTTACAATGATTACTCACTGAGTATATTCTCAGGTGACTCAGATAATAATTATCCATTCGGATCTATTGGGAAAGGTGGCATAGCAGAAGTAAACCAAAAGCGGTTAGAAAATCTTGCACCCTATAAATATTTTTATTTCGATAAAGCATTTATTTTATTCATGTCATTAAAGGAAATGCCCCTTACTACAAATTCAAGAGTCGAGGGTGGTACATTTACGTTATTAGTAATTCGATATGGTTCCCCACCTCGACGTTTATTTTCATTTATTGCGAGAACAAATCATATTTGCTTTGATTATTGTATTGTTACGTCAATCTGTTGGGGGCAAGGAAATTTCTGTTTGGTTCATGACAATTGTGCTATGTTGGGTATTATTTAGTAGCTTTAAGATGTGTCTCTCACTATACATGTGACTAAAACATGCGTCTAGCAGTTTTACCTGAGGACGAAAGTCACAATGAGAGTATTTTACTAACTTACTGAATACTTAAATTAAATTATTTATTTAATTAAATTTAAAGTCATACTTTTACTGTTTGGAATGTCGTTGTCTCGCATTTTTTGTATGACCCATTAGAAGATCATAAACTTGAGTTGTGTATTAGTATAATTGTCAGTGGTGGCTCATTTATGCAAAGTAAGAAGTAGAGCTAGATGAAGTAAGTAGTAAGCACTAACATATTTTTTTATTACACGGAAAACTGTTCTCTACCATTTTTGGTGAGACTAAAGACATTTTTGGAATATGTACAGGGGAAAAATTATGGTTTATTTCTAACAAAATAACACAGCTTTACAACAAAATACTTGAAAGCTACGCTGAGCGTAGCTTTCAAGTATTTTTGTCCATAAAGATCAGATTGTTCTTTGTTTAGGTTTGTGCGCACAGACGCGAAGCAATTACATTTAAAATGTTGCGAAACTGCAACCTAGCCGAATGAAGATTTATTTTTGTAAGGATCAAAGCGATTGCGGTGGGACGTCAGACGTCACTTCCGCCGAGGTGGCGCGGCGGCGCGATTGTTTGATGCACGAGTAATGAAGTGTGCCACCTCTCCCCGCTTCCTGGCTGTCGGGGCGCCAAGATACGACCAATGACAACTCCTGTTTCCGCATTAGATGCTACTTTTCAAGATATAGAGCTTCCTTATGATGTTTGTTTTCCAAAATGTTGTATGTGTTGTTGAAAGTAAGGTGTGAAAATATCGCGCACCCCATATAAAAACATGCATTTCTGAAATAACCTATATTGTTATTCATGGTGGGTACTACAAATTCCATTCTATATCAAACCAAAAACTGTGCTCTAGCTCCGCGTTAATTAATAACTACCAATCAGAATCCAGCAACAGATGTCTATATTATTTAGCCGGAGTGTCATCAACGGATTTAAATTCAATTTCATATCGGCACTCACATATTGAGTTGTTATATAGAGCATAATCGCGTTACCCAGTCCACTAGTGAGGATTATGTGCTTTTTAATAAAGTCGAGCCGGCAGGGGGCGACACCGGGACATTTTTACACAAAGAGGATTACTTTGGGCGAGTTTATCTCCACCTTACAGCGCGGCTTAGCCTTCTAAATGCTGTCTCACTGAATGCACACCCGTTTCATGGGTACACTGCGCCCCATGCATCTTTAGGGTTTATGATTTTGAGCAGGGCATGATGATTTGTAACTATGTAGTTAATTGTTATCGATTTCGTATTAATTTCTCGGATATTTCTCAGATAGTTTCGCGACTAACAGATTGGAGGAGTTCGGTGTTGCTGGCTTCTTTAATTATCGATCAAACTTGTTTGGTTTATAATTGGAAAAGTGGACAAGCCGAGGGTCTGTGGTGGGTTCCTCTTCCCCCATTTGTTTAGGTATATTTATTTAAACATGACGCGCACTAACTTCAAATATTTTCATTATTGGATCTTCTCAGTACGTATGAACAGGGCAATAGACTGATCTGTTTGGTTCCAGCTTTTAAAGTCCGTTCAATAATACCCTTTGACTTAATTTGCAACAATTGGTATCTGGATTATCCAAATTACCCTTTCTCCGTACGACAAACGATTTAACCAGTGATTTAAGAAATCAGTTCTAAGAATGGAATTAGCCTCGATCCATCGGAAACAAGGAGCGTCGCTTGCGCAGTTGTTGAATTGGATAACGACTTAGTACCGACACCAACAATGGCTGGACTGCGTCTGCGCTCGACACTCCAATTATGTCGTTGTCTGTAATGCGCGCGCTGGGAACAGACATGTTCTGGGGTGCGCAAATACTGACTTTACAATTTGATCTATATTATAAAGATGATTATTCTACTTTTTGATATGTCAGAGAATTAAAGCTTCTTCAAGTCTTCGAAATGACAGCTCAGCGCTACGTTTCGATACCGCTAGATGGCGTTACTAATACTATTTCAGTAGAAAAATATATTTCTTTGAGTATACTGAAAATATTCTTGAAAATAAGAAACTGCCACGGTGACGGTTTGTAAATTATATTTTAGGTAAATCCTAAGAAATGGAAGGGCTTCCTCAGTATAGTAAAAAAAAAACAAGAAACCACGGGACGAAGTCGCGGGCACAGCTAGTTTTTCAGTAAATTCTATTGAATAAATAATAAATATAAAATAAATATTCTACTTACGTGCTTAAATGGTGATAGTAGCTTATACTTTCTATCTACCTACTTATGTATTAGTGTACCATTATATTTAGAATGATTGATTATTCAAAAATCAATCACTCCATAAAATCCCTCAGTGTCATCTTATAAAAGCCCTCTCTAATGAATAATGCCCCACTCCAAACAAACGTTTAACGGTGCATGAGTAACGAATTATTTTCACATCTATTAACGAAATCGATGCAAAGCAAACATGTAAATAATAAATAAACCAACCGCGGTCCCATATGAATATCAATTTGCTTGCCAACACGACAACCTCATTAAATTAGCGTCCAAATTGAATCACAACTGCGACAACCTTGCCTGTGCGACGGCGACGTCCCGCAAAACTTTTCCTCCTATTAATTTACGAAGCATCTCCTTTCAGTCCACTCAAACCATTCTAACCCTTCGCATCTTTCTTTCAAGACTTAACTTCCCTCGCACGGAACCTAAGTTTGTTCATTATTTTTACATGTCATTGTGCAAGTGACGTGTCTGTACACGATTCCAAATGAGACTTTATATCACCTACATAAGCTCGCTATTCCTTTTAATGGCTCCCGAGGGTGTATCTGGTGAAATTATGATGCAGTCTTTATTCGTGAGCCGTCGGGAGCGGTTGCAGTAATCACCGCGTATCTCCATCCAGGGGTGGGCTGTGAATAGAGCCCTAATGAACTGGATTTAGGAGTTTTTGTGCCGGCGACTCGTCAGCTCGGAGGTGCAGTTGAGCAATTATGACGGACTAAACAAACGTGGCTTCGGCTATACACAGACTTTCAATTACTGCCTCGAAACTGCTTACTATCGACAACTTCTTTGAGTAATTGCTTTTACGTGTACGGGTTATTCTACGAGTTTTTAAGCTCTAACTCGGCCGGTCAGTGATCGATCTGAGGGCTGTTCAAATTGATGGGCTATTCTCTAATACGTTCCCTTGTAGGTAGGTACGTATTATGTCGGGGCTGCCGAGTGCCGAACTTCTCGGAACATCTAATCGCTGTTAATCTTCTCAGTGTCGAGCCACCGGAATTATTTGAAATCCAAGCAGCTAATATGCTTAGCTAATAAATGGTTTCGCAATTGTGATCGAAAATGTTGGCAGTATTTTGTTTTTATTACAACAACATGGTAGGGACGATTGTGAAAATGGGTTTTTATATTGCAACAAAAAAGATGAATCATAGTCATTTTAAACACGTACTATATAATCACATAGGTGTAGGTTAGTAGTGATCAAAAATATTTATATATATAGAATTTAGTATAAATTTTATGACAATGCTGATACTCTATATAGGTAAGTCCACAGATATATGAGAGGAGATATGTTATAAAAGCGGTGGGCTTGCGCGCACATTTGGCCAAAATTAGGCTAACATAGAGTTTTCGCCGTCAGTCGACTGCAATTGCACGGCGGTATCGGAGCTCTAGGTTTTTTTAAAATGCCGTGTTATTCCGTGGTTGTGTGCAAAAATACTAGCAGCAAAGTGAACTACGCGAAAGATCGAATCTCATTTCACCAGCCAGTATTAAGTATTTTAATTATTCGTTTTTAAAATCATTAAAAACAACAAATCAAAAAATATTTGATGCCTTTATTATGTGATTTTAGTGTTTATGTAACACAACGACTTTTTATTTTTTGTACAAAATACATGGCTATTTAAGTACCACCTATGTTCGCTACTGAGTGAATGTACGAGGCAATGGACAGATCGTCTAACGATACTTTGAATAAACTGGTGCGTCGCGTGGTACGGCCGCTGTATACGGCGACGACGCAGCACGCACCGAAGAGGCTTCTCATTGGTTGGTTTTATGGAATTGCATGTGTTTTGCGGCGAGGGTTGGGGAACAAAACGGAGACAGCGAGTTCCCATACATTTTGAACCGCACGGCATATCTATCATGATCTGTGGGTAAGTCTCTATATCATCAATTTTTAAAGTTATAAAAGCTGCATGTAAGTTATATCTTCTAGGGTGACGATCAACCTACCCATATACTTATCATATAGCCCGGCTATTATCTACACATATCTAAAACATATGCACACTTACCTACACGTTCACTAACTCTACCCAATTTCACAACAGCCCAAGCGGCAGGGAAAATGGAACTATTTGTTACCTTACGCCGAATAGATACAGTCGTTATTAGATTGGGGTACCAGACGGCTGTAAAAGATGAGTCTGTTCTTATTTATTTACGGCGGTGCGGCGAGCGAAGTGGAGCGAAGATGATATGAATGATAAATGACCCTCCGAACGCCCCCGCCGCCCCCCTCGCGCCGCCCGCCCCCTCACACGTGAACACACGGCGAGGTGTTCAACACTGGATGCCTACTTAAGTCTGAGCCGTGAATGCCGAGAAGTGATAACCGTTGAATAGCAAAAGAACTCATGACGAATATTGATATCTCAAATGTGCTAATAATGCTGTCAGAGTACTTACTTAGTTAACACAGACATCTTTGAAAAATTCTCGCATTACGTAATGATATTATTCGACGTATAGATAGTCGTATACCGACATATTGAGTAAGTTTATTATAAACTAGCTGCGCCCCGCGGTGTTACCCGCGATTAAAAAGTATGTATGTTACCATATTAATCTATTCCACGGGAACCATACATTTTACCGGGATAAAAAGCCTATGTGCTATTCCAGACTATAATCTATCACTGTGCCAAATTTCATTCAGATCCGTTCAGCCGTTCTGGCGTGATTGAGTAACAAACATCCATCCATCCAAACTTTCACATTTATAATATTAGTGGGATTAAGTATTGAAAATATTAGGTCTTCTAGCATTACTGGCTATATTCAAGTTGGTTCATATAATTTCCGAGTGATATAAAATAAATGCATAGCTTCATCATCATCATTAGTCATAATATCCTAGTACGCACAGCGGTAACTTCATGGATTGTAATCTTACCTACAAGTCAATGACCTATCTCGTTAACGAACACAATAACCATCCGTTCCTCGCAGTTGACACTCACAATTTAAGCGCCAAGATAGCTACAGTTCATTTCTAAGTAGGCTATTTTCATTTAAGTAAATCTATTTACTAGTTTTTATTTAGAAGGTAGGTTAAGTGCGTATCTTTAAGAAAATAAGACTCATTTTAAATGTGAAGACTGTGTTATCTATCAGAGTTCATAGAGTATAATGTAGCAAAACGATTTCTTATGTAAATAAACTGACGTAAATACGCAGCCGGCTGGTCGCATCAATCTCGACGTCTAGCCGAAGTCATCGGAGCTAAACGGATTTTTTCAAGCCAATAGCTGCGCATCAACATGCGTGACGCGCCGCGCGATTGGCCAACACTTTTTGTTCCATTTTCGAATCCTTTGTTTTTATTGGTTGACACTTAGCTAAGACAAAGGGGCGATTCAGTGTGTGAGTGCAACTTTGTTGTGTGTGTATGTTTTGTTTGTGTGGGTTAAGGAGTTGGGGGTTTCCTGCATGTAACATGGGACGGCTCGCGTGGGCCCTACGTGCCCGGGGTCTTGATTTTGATATAGGTGCGGCCCTTCGAGTCTTGCCTATGTGAATTCGGGATGGACTGTTTATTTTTATTTAATGTTACGGGAGTACATACCTATTTATATGTACATAACATAGGTTAGTTATATACCTACTTTGAGATACAGCCTTATTATTAATCGGTATGTTTTGATTATTTGTATTTTGATCTAATTTTAAATTAATGATCAAAAATAATCCCGTGTAGTTAAGGTAGTCATGTGTGATAATTCAAGGATTGACATTTAAATCCGATACCTACTTTTAACTTAACATAAATCACAAATCAAAATTACTTACAAATCCACCAAAAATGTATCGGCCGTCGATCCAAGTCACAAGAACTGACAGAAAATAATTCAAGTTCAGATCCAGACGCGGCTATGATTAATGATAGGGATTATTCAATTAAAGACGCGGCAGGTGTCGGAGGGGTGCAGGGTGAGGTAGTGTGGGTCAGAGGGGGGAGGAAGGGTGTCCTTTATCTTCGCCTGTTGTAGATCGTGGGATGAATTGGCTTGGTTGTTTCCTGGCGATAGGGTACGCCGACGTTTGCTTTTACGTGTTGGCATCGCTTGTAATGTGCGGTTTGAACGTGAGGTTTGTAGCACGGATATGATAGTGTAGGTAGGATAAGTATTTTATCTTCTATACAATCAATTACTAACATTGTTAACAGACGATGACGAACGTTGAAGGATAATCTCGTGAGGAAACCTGCATGTCTGAGAGAACACCTCGAAAGACGTGTGAAGTCCGCCAACCTGCACTGGGTCAGCGTGGTGGACTATGGCCCAATCCCCCTCGCATTGAAGCGAGGCCCGTGCTCAACAGCGGGACATTAGAGAAAATGTTGGTATTATTACTAATATTATATATATAACACAGATGATCAAATTTGGTACGGACTGGACCACAGATTTGGTCCGCTACGTACCGAATCTGATTGTCCAAAGCGTAGTTTGTCACAACGATATGATGGACGGTTGGTTCGGGGTGAACCGTGTCCATGATTCAATCTTTTATTAGTACGTTAAGAACGATGTAATGATTACCATTGGTTAATTAAAACTTGCCAACACCATAACATAAAAAAGCCGGATCAGCATGCACATTCTTACACCACCATCACGAAGAAGGATACCTATGCAATAAAATCTATTACGACCTTTTGTCATAGTTTGTTGTTAGTTAGTATAGTGACCTGCTTTCTGTACAGAGAGGGACGTGGTTCTGAATCCCGGTAGTACAAACTTTGTGTGATAAACACGAATGTTTAAAATCTATATAAATAATGGTAACTATATACTGGGGCCGCACCCATTCCACTGTAAAGTACCTACCCATAATGCAAGCGTTGCTTAATTTAGGACCGTAAAGTTAGTATGTTCGACTGGCGATATTTTCTATTATTATCACTATAACCACACCTGTATATATATATGTAGGTATCTATATGTATGCCGGCTAATAGTAGCAAGTATACATATTATATAATAAGCCCATCGTAGGCATGAACGTGCAGCGATGGCCCTCGAAGGGTTCAAGGGGCGCGGCGCCGAGCACCATCCACGCCGAGTGCTGTGGACGTGTCAATGTCGCGATGCTCACCACGCCACACTCGATAGACTTGGAATTACTTCTGTTGTATAAAGAAATAATAAGATGTAACAAAAATCACACTAACATTATAAATGTGAAAGTTTGGATGGATGGATGTTTGTTACACAATCACGCCAGAACGGCTGAACGGATCTGGATGAAATTTGGCACAGAGATAGATTATAGTCTGGAATAGCACATAGGCTTGGTTATAATATTCCTAACAAATAAATAAAATTACCTACTTTAATACTTACAAAAATAACACTATGCACTAAGTGCACAGAGTAAAGTTTTTGGCTCGCTTTCTTAAAAGAAAATAACAAACACCTTGATATTTATTTTAAACTTAAACATGATCGTCATGACCTGCTCGATAATATTCACAGTATTTGATACACTTTATACAATATTTTAAAAACGATGTACCTATAAATGCAAAAAATTTTACAATTTGTATAAATATTAAAATGACGATGACGTTGAATGTCGTTGACCTCTACTTAATATGAAAAAGATAAGTTTTAACACCTGCATATACTATGAATATGACAAAACCGAATTACATAAAACAGAAAATAGTACCTATCAGAAGCATACAAAAACACTTACGTTTCATTTATTTACACGTTATCAATACTATTAACCTAAGTGCCATTCTAAGAATAACAATACAGATCGATATTCACGATACTTCACGGTATGGTAATGAAACCCCAAGGCTTAGAAGCCGCGGGGCAGAACAGGGGGTTGAAGTAGGGTTACACTGATAATTAATGATTTTTGTACAATGTGCCAGCCACTGTGAACTGGGACACCCCTGCCTTGGCTCAAGTCGATGAACCAACTCTACTTACTGATACTCTACATATAGATTAGGTATCTCATCACTGTCTATGCGCCTACTTATTATTTAATTATTCTCTTAGAAATGTAATTCCTAACAACAACTACAGGTTTTCTGTAGAGAGGGAGATGAAATATTTGTTTAGTGTCTTATTTGTCTCTATCACATCGGTCCCGTAGAGAAAGCTGCTCTACCTTGTTACAGGGAAATGATAGACTAGGCATCGGATCAAATCATTACATTTGCTTAGATTTTTTTTCGTTTGTTAAAGCTTTTTCATATAATTATTTTAAACAAATAAGTTAGTATAGGTAGGTAGATAGATTAAGTGTAACCGTATCTACACTTTAACAATAATTTTGGAGAAAACGGTCATTATAATTTGAAATTAAAATTAATTTAATAGCATGTAAAAATATAACAAAATTAGCCTGCTGCTAATGTCCTTGGAAGCCCATCAGCCCCAACCCCCCAGACAAAACTTCAGTTTTGGCGGTAGATATTCATAAAATAACTACGTGCAATACAATAAAATTTAAATCAAAAATTGTTCTTATATAATCGTTTATACTACGCAATCAAAACAAATACGTGAATACATAATATAATTTGAATCTGGAACAAAGCAAAATGCCATTGAAAAATAATTCCATTCCGAAAGGCTTAACAGAAAATCGTTAGACTGGTTAAAAAATGTTTTTAGCCAAACAAAACGTCCATTAAACGAACTCTCAACCCCATCCCTTCCGCGGTATTATAATAAATGGCGCAATAATGCCACAATATAATATTAACACAAAGTTAAACGCGTTTTTATTTTCCCGCCGAAACTTCGGTGCCGCTTCGCTGAACATAGCGCCCGACGCCATTTCGCCTCTTTACGGGCGCATTCTCAAAAAATGGCTCCAGTATAAAATAAATCGCAAATATTTATCAAAACGCCCCGGCCTGGATGTGGGCGCAGGAAACGGATCTAATGTTAGGTAATTGAGGGTTACATTTGGTTTTTTTTTCTAGATTTAGGAAAGAAACTCTATAGAAATACCACTCATTTACAAAGTATTCGTAGAGTGTTATATTTATTAAATCAAAAATACATTTAAAACCAATCATTATTCTTATTAGATGTAACTAATTAGTAATTTAGTAGTACCTAAACTGTGTCCTAAACCCATGCAATGAAGAATGAATACACTCTATGTAAGATCAAATTACATTCAGTTTATAAAATACATACATAGGTTGAGACCTAACCTCTACCATAACAGTAGAAAAACAAAGGCCAACTTACCCGAATTGTGTAATAAATATTAGGTATCGTAAACCTCCAAATTAGTCACACCCCTAATAGTATCGACAGGTTGTGTCGTCATCGGATAATTTGGTCGACGTGTTTCGACTGCATTATGAACACACATATTATAATACACACATATATCGTACTTCTAATAACAATTACGATCAATAATAAATAACGTTGAAAATTCTCCTTCCATTGACAAAACACGAAAAAAGTTCCTGTGAGAATTAACATCGATTACATAAGTTAATTACTAACTAATTGCATCTTATTAAGTTGTTGGTACATTTAGCTTTATATCTGCTCTTTCTCTCCAATAGTCCACTACAAGTTAGTTGCTTTCAAAACTAAACCCTCAGTGAAGTAGCCTCAATCTCAAATGTTATCGATTTTACTCCAGAATTCAGTGCACACACACACACACAATTATAAAATTGCGTCTGAATAACAGTTAATCAGAATAAAAAAATATAAAACGAACCTTATTAATCATATACTGAAAAATATGTCTAACCCAGGTCCCATAATTCCGATAACCAGCAACACATATTAGAAAATTCCCCCCAGAACAAATTAGCTGTGTTATCCGACTAATTAAAAAAATCGATGTTGATTTTTCCACCATGAGTATTCCCATAACAATAGCTGGCTAATGAATTGATCGCGTGCAAGGGTGGCGAGGTGACCTCCGGGTGCATTCGGATGCATTAGCTGAGCTTCCGGAGTCGCTACCCTCCACACATTTTTTTGTACTAATGCTTCATAAATACACATGGATATGTTCACATTTACGACTTATAACTACTAAATTTAAAAGAATAAGTCACATCTCTTGCCATTTTTTGTTATTTGTTATTTTATTGTCTTCCTAGTGTTGCATAATTTCAGTAAAATCATTAACACTTCAAGGCCGAGGGGCTAAAAATACTTAAAAAACCCTGCGTATCTCGAAGTGACGTGGGTAGGCCTTAACGATAGAAGGGTAGTATTTCCTGTTCCTGTTGGAAGGACGCGGGGGGTGCGGGGAAGCTGCCGGCAGGGGGAGGACCGGTTCTCTTTGTGTTGCGATAACCGGAAGCCGAGGGCTCTGAGGACCGAGGGTAATGTCAACTGTGAGGTATTTTCAAGTTTCTTCTCCGCAGGAGTTGATTACTCGCGGCAAGAACGCATTACGTGATTTGTATATTATGCAGGAATCTTATACTCTAAATCTACAGTTGTATCCAAACATTATGTTGGTCACAAAACTAGAAGCATAATAGTTTTTGAATAGTATCAATTTTTTTTTAAATATTACAATCATAGTATGATTTCATCGACTTTGTTTACTCTGCGAATCAGAAACTAATTTTGCAACACTCTTAACTACAGTATTTACTATGGCATACAGTATTTACATTCGCCTGTTATTCACCAAACTTTTGAGATACCTATCAATGATATTTCAATACCAGCTTCAATCCGGTCCCGAGATTTCAAATTTAAGAACGAATATGTTTTCACCACGTCATGAAAATTCCACATCTGTTCAAGAAGGACGCCACTCAGCAATCACCGACTAAATGGCTACTTTTAGTGCGAACAATCATAATTTTAGTTGGTGCCGAGTGCTCCGTAATGGACACAATTTCCGACGATTAGTTGAACGGCTGCCGAACGATTTTGCAGGACACTTGTAAAAATGGTACTAATGACGCACCACTGAGTGCACTACTTGCTGTAATCGTTGGTATTACATACCTTTATGTTCGACTATTTGAACCAAGTGTTCTGTATTGTTAAGTTAGTGAGACATAACCGACATTATGTTTTAGGCATATCAGGTAATTACAATTTTGTTGTTTAAATTTGTTTCTTTTTTGGGAAATACAAGTATATGTCTTCTTCCTAGTTTTTTTTTTCTGTTTCTATTGGCCAGACATTTTTTTGATATATAGTAGAACTTATCAGCAAATAGAGATGCAGGTCCTTCGTAAGACAGAACAAGCATCGATTTTCTATTGAACAACTTTAAAATGACCCGCCACTTTACCAAAGTACCGCAATCGGCCGACAATCGCGCAACTCGTCCGAATCGTGGGGCCCGTCGGAAGTCGACTCTCACGCGACACGATTTATCCATTTATCCCACAACCTCTCATCCGACACCACATAAAGGGGTTAGAGAGTGGCCAATGTAACCAGACCCGCCTGAACTATTCTCCAAAGCAGAGAGTATACCTTATATTGATTAAGATTTTTTTTTCCAGGTTGCAACCGGTACCATTGCAGAGTATGGTGTCGGCCGGCAGAAGTTCCACTTTGTATCCAAACCAAGCTGATCCGCTGGCAGAAATTTCATTTCTTAATTTGATTATAAAATTTACAGATAGTAGTTTGTTGCTCTAAAAATCTCTCTACTAGTAATTATTTTAATAATATAATCCAGTACATTTTAATGGTGTTTTCAGCTGGACTTGGTCTCTGTTTTGAGCGTTACTCATTTATCATCACTTGTGCTAATATTATGTCAATCTATAGAAGAAGGATATATTCAGAAGAGACGATTTTCTGATGATTGCCGATTATAAGTTTCTTAGCCGTTATATTTGTCTTGGATCTATATCTGTTGCCACTATCTAACAGCTATTTGTAACATAATGTGAGGGTCAGAATGTATTGGTTATGAAAACCCTATCGAAAGCAACCATTACATATGATTTTTTAAGAATGGAGGCGTAGTGTTTTTGTAATATCGACAGAAAAATATTGAAATGGTATACTTCAAAAATGGACACGCGTGGGAGGGATAAAATAATAAACGCATTAAAAAACACATTACAAGTAAAAACATAATATAATGGTACTTAATTGCACAGTTGTACAAAATAAATAATAAATATCGCCAGACGAGCACACAAACTATACGGTCCCATACTAAATAACGCTTGTATTATGGCACCGTACAATAGACTGGGACCGAGCCGAGTATATATTACTTATATAGATATAAAACATCCATGACTTGGGTACAAACATTCGTGCTCATCACACAAAGTTTGTCCCTACCAGGATTCGAACCTGGGACGCTCACCACGGAAAGCAGGGCCACTATCAACAACGCTAATCAGGCCTTTGGTGAATTTCTTGTAATAATTAATGTATAGTTCTATTGCTACGTTCATACTATCAGTGTTGGAACCACAAGTGTCACGCGAATCACGATCAGTGCTGTCAGTGCTGACGGCATCGCAAGAGTCACCAGCACCTTTGGATCGTTCTCCTGTGACCTGGATAGTGATATCAGTATAGCGATCCAGACTGCCAGTGTGAACGGTGCTTATATCAATCAGTGCACCTACGCTTAACATTTTTTAATTAAAACTACCTAGTAGGTACCTGACCATAATGATCACGTGACACTTGCCCTAAAAAAAAATGTCTCAGTCGTTCCCCTAATTTTAGTTGCGTTACCTTCGTTACTGTACTACGTTCATCTATCATAGGCTTTTAGAAGGGTAGAGCCGGGTGACGGCGATTGAAGCCTTTCTTATTTATTTCTGTGTACGTCGTTGGCGCCGAAAATATGGGAAAGGTTGACCTTTCCTGGCGAGGGGAGAGCGGGCTCGTGGATCACTGTGACCGATAGGTACGGAACGTTGGCTTTTTCAAGTCATAAAGGTCTTTTTTATAAATATAGAACGTTACGTATTCGAAGTTGAAATAGGTATTGAATTTAAAATCAGTTTATATTAGTTTAGTATTTTGCGATAATTTACGTTTTGTTTTAAAATATTACAGACTGAATGATGCGATATATCATAATATTAAATTATACTAAGTATGTAACTAAATATTTTGTGTGAATATTTTTATTTTTTCATGTTACTCATACTCTCAATCTAACAAAACCAGGTCTCATTATTTTTGTTAATATACGTCCAGTATTTATGTTAGTAGTAGATATTTGTACATAATTCGAGCGGTTAGTTCTCTCCGGGAGCGGTCCAGCGAAGTCCGCTATAACCGTATATCTTGTCTTTGTGCCTCAGTATTTATGGCTACCCTTATTTTTATTTTAATGCTGATGTGAACGGTGCCACTGTGTCTCGCCTCTCGACTCTACTTTGGACACCCTGTCTAGTTCGTCTATTTTGTCCTAGGGCACTTTAGAAAATATGTCAAACTAAACGTTGTTTCTTATGGCATTGCTATTAAAAAGTGTTGCCTTTGAATTTAGAAATCAGACTGTAGGAAATAAATACTTATTTACCTCAGTTATTTGTTTTTGTCATTTTAAATGAATTGCCTTTACCTTATTTTTTACACATTTAATTGAATAATGAAATGTGTAAAAAAAGTAGTAAATATTATATCGATTACCAAATACATCGACTGTACAGGCCCTAATTGCGGTGTGGCACCCATAATACAAGCAGCATAATACAATCAGGTGGGTAAACTACGAAATAATTATTTCCGAAATTTCCCTTAGCGGGAATCAAATCCGCAACCACTTGGTGCACTGACTCGAGCGGCCTACGGTCCATCTACAACCGCACTGCAGTGTGTAATGATGTCATATTTATTCCACAGACTGATTCAATAAATCCAGACAATTACCTACATCAATAACAATATTATTTCGAAATTCAATTCGCATTCCGTCCATATTTTGACAACCCATAACCCCGAGTGTTCAAACTAATTTTAAAAGAAAACCCCACGGGTAGCGCCCTCCATGTTTCACGGCCATAAGTTTCCGATACATGAATTTTATTAACTTTCTCACCCCTGTGACGGATGGAGTGTTGCGTAGTGTTTGTTTTACGCGTCATCAAAGTGTCACCGGCAGTAATCCACAGGCTTATAAATTATTTTGCGGTCTCCTATAGTGTATACCTAGACAGTGCCGTTGAAAAGTGTATTAAAAAGTATACATTAAGTTAGAAGTATACATTAGACGGCCTGATTAGCTCAGTTGGTAGTGATTCTGCCTGCACCGAAGGTACCGGGTTCGAATTCTGGCAGGTACAAACTTTGTGTGATGAGCATGAATGTTTGTATCCGAGTCATGGATGTTTAATATCTATAAAAGTATTATATACTGGGTTCGCCCCCAGTCCATTGCACGGTACTCATAATACAAGCTTTGCTTTGTGTGGGCCCGTATAGATGGTGTGTTCGTCTGGCGATATATATAAAAGTATACATTTTATATCTTACAGCATCAACTGCTCGCGTAACTCCTCGCCTTTATTATAATAATGATTTCATTAGGTATCTAATGACATTTTTAGTACGAGATTTCAATACGACAAACATCGCTTATGGAACAACAACTTGTTTGTAAACAACACGAATCTAAAAATAATGATAAAACTCCGACATCGAAATGCGTCGTCTAATTTTTTATAAAAAAAGAAAATATTCATAAGTCCCCCGGCGCCGTTGTTCGTTGAAGGGTGACTGCAAGAATTCGAACTTTTCCAAGAGAAATTGGCTAAAAAATTCCTTAGCAAAATAAAATCAGCGAGCGGTTTCCGAAAGTTATCGAACTTCCCAACAATCCATTACGGCGAGTTTCGCAAAAAAATTACTCGGAAACTCTTGGAACTTATTATTTTGAGTGAAAACATCGCGCTCGGACGCCGCCGAGGAAGTTTCTCAACGTGGGATGATACCTCTCCCTTTACACTCGATAAACACATATTATACGACGTTAAAACCAATTTAGATCTTTAAGGAATCGAGTAAAACATGGGGAAGGAATAGATTCGTCCGGCTTCTGGAATATAATTTTATTTAGCACCTAATATAGACTTCACGTGTCCTAAGTGTTCATAGAACAAGGGGCGCCTGCCAAATATTAATAGAATAACAATAAAAACAAATTATGATCCAGATTAATGATAAGAGGTTGATCCACATAGTCTAACCTCCAAATAGCAGCATTGCAGAATATAATGTTTTGAAATGCCTTTGTAAACTTCTAAACATTTTACGTAATACAAAGGGGTAGTTTAAGTAATGATTTCTTATATTTAGGCGAATACTACCTATTGAAATAAAACTAATTTTAAGCATTTTATCGCATTTATTTAGTTTGAGTCTTCCCGTGACCATGGTTGCTGTAAAGCAGCCGAAGCGTCGGGAACATAAACACATAAAATAAACGCGATAAAATTAGTTTTATCTCAATGGGTAGTTTAAGGGATTATTACTGAAATGTTCACTTCAAATGCCAATATACACTACTGCTGTGCCGAAAATAGGTACCTAAATCATTCACTATCCGTTAACACCTATGAAATAGGACATCCAGGGAGCATCGATATCACCTATGAACATGAACATACCCGCATCCATTAGCGTGCCGCCCGCCGCGGTACTAACAAACTTACCGTGCCACTAAAATCGCCACTTTTAGCTGCTAGCGAGCACTAAACAGCAAACAAAGCGAGTGGCGGCGGCGAGCGGCGTCCGGTCCCGCCACAAAGGCTTTGTGCACGTCACACTGACACGCTTTTTGCGTCGCCGCGGCCGCTATCGCCCGATGACGTTCCCGTAGATCGATAAGGCTCCCACTCGACGGGAACGCTCCATTGTAACACTGACACTACGCTGTCTGAGATGTGGAAAATCATAGTCCTAAAACGCGTGATAGCGGTTACGTCACGGCGCGGTTGCGTGACGACAATAATGGCCGTTGTCGCGTGACACTTGGGGACCATTTGTTCTGATATTAATTTCAATACAGTACCACCGTACGTGTTTAAGTGTAGCATTATTTTGTAAGAAAGAAGATTGTGGAGATGGTGTTGCCTTATTGAGACTGAGGAGGCTTCGAAACTATTATTTTCGAGATAGCCTTCCGATTCACAACCTTATAAGGCAAGTCTTTTAAAGACCGGTACGATTATTAATTGCCACTTGCATTAGATATTGAACATATTCTGTCATCGCAAAGAGTGGTCGAGTTGAACCGTTCGATTGCGTAGTTGTATCGAACCTTTTTAAAAATGGCTCTGAATCATACCTATATATACAAGAGGACACTTATCCAAATGTTCTAAAGTGACCCGCAGTTTACAAATAGTTTATAGGTATCTAAGAAGATTATTATTTCTACAAATTATTCATATTATTCCAATTCGACATGGAGCTGACAAAAACAAGGACCGCCGTCAATGCCTCACGCCACAACCAATAAGGAAGACCCTCGGAATAATATCCCGCAAAGATCCCGCGCCAGAGCAAACTCAACTAAGTACGTGCCGCACATACGTATTGAGCGTTCGGGCCGCAATTAACATAAATTAGTTGTTAGTGGCGCGTGAAGAACGTGACTCACATTTAGTGATGTGCTGTACCTACATGACAGATATACCGGGAACGGGTTGTCGCTGCATCTTTCTCACCATAGGTATTAATTAAAATGTATTACGTACCTACGTACTTACCGGCTAGGACTAACTATTCATTTCAAAAGAACATGTGCTAGATTATGTTAACTACTATATACTTTATAGTCTACCGTATTCAGAAACTTAGTATGGCGAATTGAACAGCGCCTCTAGCGGACGGTATTTGAAACTTTCTATTCTTTTCTCCATACAAAATGTCTAAATACGGTAGACTATAAAGTATATGGTTAGCTTACCAATAATCTCGCGCACTTGACGGACTGAACTTATTGACAAGTGTTTCTAAGTACCTATAGTAAGCATGATAAATGAATATTCATCCAAACTTCGACCTTATAGTAATAATACAAATTAACTGCATAGAATACAGAATTTCGCTTAGGGTGGCAATTTCTGTGTGCTTGTACCTATCTTACAACAAAAAGGCAAATGTACCCATTGCTAACCTCCCCCCCCCCCTCCCCCGTAAGCGCTCCTGGCAAGAAATAAAATTCCCGGGAACCTATTCATCCCGCGGAGATTTCAAGGCAAACAACACTATCGAGCCGTGATCTGTATGCGCGCGAGCACAGCACGGATCGGATACCGCATACGAATAATAACACTACTTATTGCTTCTCCGACAAAGTGTCGCTTTCGTAACGGACATGATGACGCATAACGCATGAGGCTGAGATTATGATATTCCAGGGGTAACTACGGGGTAAGGGGGGTCCTTAAACTGTGTGCTTTTAAATTGTGATTCCATACCTCCCGAGATGGTCAAAGGTGGGGCGCGCAACTCCCTTGAGGTCCTTAAAAATCGGTTGCACCTCTTAAACCACTGCCTACGATACGATAATCGGCCCCATTTTCATCGGTACATTCCATCAGCAATACGAATTCTTCAGTTCAGTTTCTTTTTCAGCACTGCACTAGC
Source organism: Pheosia gnoma (assembly GCA_905404115.1). Lineage (NCBI taxonomy): Eukaryota > Metazoa > Arthropoda > Insecta > Lepidoptera > Notodontidae > Pheosia > Pheosia gnoma. The sequence continues at coordinate 3,178,346 of FR989894.1, read as the reverse complement.
CGTCCATGGTACATAGTAAACATTCACCTGAATTAATTTTATTTATTATTATACAAAAGTGTTTTGGAATATTATAAAGAAAACAGGGGTTAAGTGCATTATATTTTTATGGTATATACATAGTCACGCCGTATGGTTGTATGCCAACATTGGCATGGCGTATAACTATCTATGCTCTGTGTCTGCTTCTAGCACCGTAAATACTTGCCAATAGTATACACGTTATATTATTGGCAAGGCGACCTATAATAAAATATAAACGACTCTATGACATCAAAAAGTTAAAAAAAAGACTTGAAATATAATATGGATCGTAAGAAATACTCTACACGAAACGTAAGCTTTGTTGCTCTACACGCGCACTTAAAATAACGCACATGTACTAGATGGAAACTAAATCTCTATCGCTAGAACGGGTGTTGTTTTCATGGAATTCACAAGGTGTCCGTCTGTCCCCTGTCCCTCACGTGTTAGGGGCTCTAGGTACAGTAATCGTATCAGGAGAGGCGTGAGCCGCCTTGCGACAAGCTTCGCTACATCTTATATGGGAACGATATGGCTTCATGTGCATAGTGTAGTTAGTTGCTGGCAAAACCTTGTTTATGTATCTATCTTGTTCCATATCACCAATTTCTTGTTTATGTACCCATTTTGTTCTATATAACCAATTTCTTGTTTATGTACCTATCTTGTTCCATATAACCAATTTCTTGTTTATGTACCCAATTTCTTGTCTATGAACCCATCTTGTTCCATGTAACCAATGTCTTGTATATGTGCCCATCTTGTTCTATATAACCAATTTCTTATTGGATGTTGGTCAATCATTCGTTGGATGTAAATATAATCATTTATCGCTGTCTCTAAAACACTTCGTTGTAAACAAGAATTGCGAGACCCAAAAAGCGAGTTTTCGGCATTGACATCGGAATACACGTGTAATATAATGCACATGTCGTTCGAGATAAATGAGCGTGGAGACAGGAGCACGTGCATAATAGCAGCCAGTGAGTATCAGGGTCAAGTCATTCCAGATGGAATGCATATAACATATGAACATGACGTACTTTTGAATTGTCTGAGGTGATCAGTGTGTCCAGTATTGCAAGTAAATTATATATCAGAACGTGGCAGGAAACAACTGTCTGAACATTACCGAAGTCATGTGTAATTTTAAATTGGGCAAGCAAATGTGGCTGTGTTTAGCTATACCTAGGTGTATGAACCTTCGAATAATGTATTTTCCATCTATTAGTAGTGTTGACCGCAGTCTTGGTCTAACACTAACATTATTTACAAGCTTCCCACTATATAGGATAACTATGTTACAAACTGTCATATTTAAGATTTGTACACAAAGTCAACAAAAGTGTTGTAGGTACCTGAACAAGAATACAGGATTTTCAAAAATGAACTTTATAGCTAGGCAACATTGAACACAATACTAGTTTGAGAGAAGAACACTCTAAATTTAGTCACAGATAACCCATCACAACTACTCAATAAGTGACAAGCTCAAAGCAGAATAGTAGGGAGGAGGTGGAGAGGGCCTCCACTCCCGAATTCCCTCACGCACGGCCAGAGGGCGCGCTCGGCGGAGCACCAATACGCCCATAATGTGATGGAGAAATAATTTGCTAAAATGCAGCCGATCGGGACGGGACAGGTACCCGAGTATTTGAGTAGTTCTCGCTGGGTCGATGTCAATTTACTTTATGGCTAGCGGGTTGTGAAAACCGTATTCATTTGATTGACTAGATCGCCCTCGGGTAGGATATTATTTGAGTTATGTGTAATATACATCACATTTAAATAAAACTAATCTTAAGGATTTTATCGCGGTTTATTTTTTATTTTACGTTCCCGACGTTTCGGTTGCTTTGCAGCAACCATGGTCACGTCTTACATAGGAAAAACCAAAAGATCTATAAAAACCCGGGTAGAAGAACACATTGCTGATGTAAAACACCGGCGCTCCACGAAGTCTGCAATCTGTGAACAAGTACAAGATGGCACCCGCTATTATATCAGATTTGATAAGCCACAGATCCTCGCAAAAGAACACCGATTCCGACCAAGGATGATACGCGAGGCCATTGAAATTAAAAAACATCCTAATTTCAATAGGGAAGATGGCTGGGTGCTATCACCAGCGGTCGGGAACGTAAAATAAAAAATAAACCGCGATAAAATCGTTAAGATTAGTTTTATTTCAATGTGTAGTATTCGCTTAAATATAAGAAATCAATACATCACATACTTATTATTCATATAGGTATTTAAAAAAAACAGTAAGTAAACCATTTAGTCTTTTTCAGAAGCAACATTGATTAAACCGAGTTCGATGTTAAAAAGGATTAAATTTTCTTGACACTTGTAATCTATTTCTCAATATTTATGTCATCACATTCGTGACGTATTTTTTTTTGGTTTTATAACATGTATAGATCAAGTTAATGATACAAATACAAAATCCTTAACTACATTTTCTTTGAACTAGACCATTAGCTCGCTTTGTTGAATGTAGACAGACTTACCCACGTTCACTATGCACTTTCATTCAAGATCCATTGTAATTTATAGATACCGAGCAATATTGCAACTTGGATTGCGGACGAGGCCTCTCGAAGCGTCTTATATAGCCATAATGCAAGCGGAACATGGATCGGATGTCCCCAGAGGCTAAAGGTGAACTTGAGACGTTTGTTTCCTTCAAATTGTTGGGAAAGCATTGTTAGCAATACTTGAAAAAAGCAAACAATAAAACGTCTATTTTAAGTATGCTAATTTTGAGTTCAGCCCAACATTGCTCAACGAAAAATCTCTCTTCAACAACATTAAACTGTCGTATAATTTGATTTCACACAAAAAATCACGACAAAATATGAGTCTTATTTGGGAACAATTGACTATACAGCTTGATTCAGAAAGGGTAAAAACTGAAACGTACCCTTAAAACTGTGCTTCTTTAGCGCACTGGTAAACATAATATGAAGACTGTGAAGTTAAAATATGGATTTACGACCCTTAAACAAATGCTCGCAACAAAACGACAATTCAATTACTTTGTGATCAAAATGAGACATTTTTCGATTAAATTTGAATTGAAATAAATTGTGACTTCAAATAATATTTTACGGATGCACTAAAGATAATATACCCTTTCAGAATTAGGCGGTATATAAGCCTTAGTCTTTTGGTTAGGTATATAGCTCAATTGAGAGAGCTCCTTCAGTATGAAAAAAAACACTGTCAAGTACTCCAAATAATGGCATAATTTTGGGTGTTCCTACCCAAATTTATGCCTTTCGCAAAAAATGTAATCTCAGAACATTTCGTGTTGGTGGAGATAGTATATCAATGTCTAAACATCCTAGAGCTAGACCTGGGTGCAACGTTCTCAATGGGGGTAGGGGGTGAACATTCTAAACAGTCATTGTGCTGCGTCTCCTGGTCGCCATTCTCCGGTGGGAGCCTAACAGTGGTCGACAGATATTGCTAGTCTGGTCTTGGCTAATCATACGATGGGAACATTTTTAATCTGTCGTAGAAGCACAGATGCGATGTGAGAGAGAATGTCAATTGTTTTTATAATCTGGAACTTTGTTGGGAGTAAAAAAAAGGGAACAAATGCAGTTTACTTATCATAGAACGTGCCATTAATTCTGCATTTACAAGCAAGGGTGCACTTATATCTTTGTTAGGTATATCAATATCAATCAACATTAGGATGAAAACGTACCTACAGTATTTAACCTAGTTACATAATACACCTACGATCCATCGACCAAAAAGTTCAACAAACAAGTACCTATAGGACACTTAAGTAATTGTAAGCAAATACACAGGGAACTACCTACATCTTTCGATTACAGTGTGGGGGCGCGAGATGAAAGGGTTCGCTTGAATCATCAAACAGAAGCCACTTGAAAACTTCAATGACACATGGTAACATTTCGGCTGTGATTGCGTTATTCAGATCCCGGTCGAGAGTGGACTGATGTTATCAGTTTTGCTGTTTTAATTTACCTATTATAAAATATACTTTATGGCCAAATACAGCACAGTCAAGATCAAGACGTCTACATCAAATATTTTTTACAGTTCTTTTTTACAGTTCTTTCTTTACATAGCGTTGTATTATATTGATTTCTTATATTTATGCGAATAATACACATTGAAATAAAAAGAATTATACGGATTTAGAGAGATAAAGTTGTGTTGTCACAAGTACTAGTCTAGAACCTACCACAAGTGATACACACATCTAGCAATATATTGTGTAATTACAAAACAAAGACCTGCTCGAACAAAAATTCAACAGAGAATTCCTGAAATAAAATTCCATAACTCATTTCCAATCGGCAACGTCGACATCACTCGACACGCAAACTCTCCAGGACGCACGCAAAACGAACATTTTTCCGAACGAAACGCCCTCTCGACGTAAAACTCTATAAAAACGACGAAAAAAAAATAACAGTAACATGGCGTATAATGACAGCTGGTCCACTTGAGAACAAAAGGGGAGAGCCGAGCCTCGTCGAGAAAAAAATACATGAAGAGTAAAAACAACTACGCGTACGTACGCGGCGGGCTAGAGTCGGCGGCGTCCGCTCGCTAATAAATTTGCAATCGCGTTCGATTCCAACAGTCGACAATCGCGACGCTCACCCCACTCGGAGAAACGACGAGTGGACTCGAGCGATAGCAGCGCTGCGCGACTGCACAACAATCTACATTCATTGCATTGCGCTACACTCGACCTGAAATTAGGTAGCAGCGTTGAGAAAACTCGTTACGAATATTGCTATACGTCTCGGGGAGAATAGCGCCGCATTCGAGTTTAAAATGCGAATAATAATCGCTGCATTCGTAAAAAACCCGTCCGCGGAATGCAAGGAGAGGCTCGTTCGTTTACACGTTACCTATAATTTTGCGCCGAAAGCAGGGCTGAGACTAGGCGGGCGGTTGTTTGTACCGAGTGTAGGCTCGGTTCAAATGCCGCGCACGGACCATTAGTTGATGAGCGCACGTGTAGCGCCGCCCTACAGCAGACGCCCGCCGCGAAACAGTTACAATTTTCAGTCGGAATATGAAAATGTTTTGTAGCTTTATGTTGAAAATATGTTTTGGTAAAACTACCGTTTTCACGCACAATGACTTCCCGTAGGAACGCTAGCCATACGTTGCGAAATAAAACAACATAGAGTAATTTTAAGAGAAAAAAAGTTGGAATTTCAGCCGGAGATGGTACCTAGATATCTCATTATAAACTTATATGAACGCATTCAGGTGGGTTTATTTTCATTTCATACATACCTTACAAAATATAAAGATATATACCTATAATAGTAACTAATTACACTATAATAATACCATGGCATGTGGATAGAGAACCTTCTTGGTAGATACATAATGGTGGTACCCAAAATCATAAACCTAAACATCCCAGTCCCATATCACTGAAATCTAACCTATTTAATCTGAAAGTTATCCACTTATCTGAACTGTCGATGCCCGCTTTGATCTGCAGGCGTCATCTGAGTGACCTACTCTCTAAACTATTAGTTAGGACTATGTTTTTAATTTTAAAATGTAGACCTACTGTTCAATTTGGCTAAATAAAAAAAATCTGGAGGTACTGACACAGAGATAAATAATATCGCCAGACGAATACACCAACTGTATGTACAAATCGGGTCGTCGATATTACTTTATATTTTACATTATCAAATACGAGGCATTATGTGCATTTTTTTTAAACTTTTAACATACCTACATGGAATTGCTCTAATAATCGATAAGATTTCGAACGAAACATTTTCGACTCTATGTATTTATTTATCGATTGTAACAGAATAGAATCCCCGTACGAAACGATATGTGTGTTTTATATGAATTAATTCCTCGGCTGAGGGACTGCAAAAGCATTTTACTCACGGGCCAGATGGCGCGCGGATAGATAGATCAATTTGATGATTGCAAAAAAAAATCCACTACAGACTTTTTGACATCGTACGGGCTTCGAGTCTGCCGACCGTACTCCTTTTGATATACTCTAGATGAGACTATTCTGATGGTCCGTGAGTTTTATTCGTATTTATTTTAGATACTTGAAAAAGGAAAATCATGTTTTTTAAACTAGTTTTTTGAGGGTACCGATGCGATTGAGATGGATACAGTAACAGTTTTATGTTGCAAAACGCGTAACATGACTTGGGATGCATCGCGTTAATTACCAAAAGTGATATCTTAGGAACTTTGTGTGTGCCAACCAAGGATCCACCACGGATTATAATCTAGGTAAAAACTGATGCGAGTTAGGTATCCTCTTACAATTAAAGGTACACTGATGTGGTAAAAATAGTAAATAAATAGCTGTATAATGATCATATGCGACTAAATCAATAAACCCGTGTAGAACAAGTGTAGTGACAGAACACTTTTTCTCCATTCCTCTGCGGCGGGGTGCGCTGATCGAGGGTAGATACTGTCAGTGCTGACTGACATGTTTAATAAGCGTTATCTTGTCTTCGCATGTAGCGATACGTGTACCTACATAAATTATGACAACATTCATAATTTCAAATATTAAACGAAATCAAAATCATACCTAATAGCCGCGTACAAATCAACCGCTAAGCCTCGTGAGACTGGCTGACACCGTAGCAAATTACAAATCAAAAACAATTCTTGTACAAAAGGCGAAGTCTTAAGACCACGTACCGGTCTCAGTATCACTAAAAAAATTGAAAACTATTGCAATCGACTCTAACGTAATGTATTCAAAGTGCATCTTGCGAAAATTTTCACAGTACACTGCCCGTACTCCTTCGCTCGAGGCAAACGACCGCCTCGGCCGAGTGTTGCCATGTGTCTCTATATTAGCCTACATGCCGCTTGTGCCCGAGCCTGGCTCGCGAGGCTACGCGGCTAGTCTAGACACAGCCAATGGCAGGCATCATCCAAATGGTCAGAAAATGTTGTGATATATTGAATAGAGTTACTATTGTATCTACCTAGGATTATCTAGGTATGCAGTGGAATCTTTAGTCCCATTTGGTAGTCTCGGCGTACCGACAAGAATCCCGTAATGCCAAAAGCCCTATTATTTTAATGTTATTATCCATAGTATAATTATATAGGTAAGTATATATGAGAAAATATCTAGATATACAAAGGGCTATATAGATAACTGGCCCCCACAGAACCCCAAGATCAGATATCAGGCAACGACGTGCCCTGAATTAATCCCTTTATATGACAACACTACAATGCACTTGTATGTACTTATAAATATATACTCTTATGTAGGTTCTACTATTAATAGTTTGAACGGACTGAGTTCTTGTTAATCACCTGCAATTTGCTAAACACATAATATATTATGAACAACGCGGGACGTAGAACGTAGAACGCTCAAGGATCTTTATTACGCGGCTAAATACTATCAGTTGATCATTCTCCTTTTTCTACTTTTTATTGGAGTCATAATGAGTTTTACTAATATAGCTAATTTCCCACTGATTAAATTATAATTTAAATGTATGTATGTAATCTAGTCATAATACGTATTTGGTATTCATAAAATACGATGTAGTAAAACCCGACGTCGTAACTTTAATATTTATTTTCATTCATACACCACTCTCAATAAAAAAATAATATTGAAAGTGAAAGCCGGCTAGGAATAATCTCTGCAGATCAAACTACAGAGCTAGGCACAATAGTACAGGCAACACAATACTTACTATCGTCTGAATAAACGCTAACTTACTCTCCGCTTAAAATAGCACAGTACTTAGGATTGACTTTGAACTTCACAAGTCACCGTCGTCACCACGCAGGCTTTGAAGACTTACAAAGTAGGTACTACAACTGGCTTTCATGTGAAAGTACGAATTAACTTATACTCAGGTGTTTAGTGTAATTCATCAACGCTAAGCCACAGTCATTAAGTCACAAATTCGTTTCACCGTCTAAAGAGCGTTGCATAATATTTTTTGTTGGTAATAAATCATAACGTCGTCGGAGCGATGTTTCACAAGCGGGCGCGGGTAGGGGAGGCGCGGCCGGCACAATCGAAAGCCCCGATGAAAGTCGCTAAGAGACACGATAACATCGCACTAGAGCGGATGGCATGCGACCACTGCCCCTATCGCCCCCATCGCTTCGCCAATAATGAGCGTACAAATCGTGACGGAAATTGAAAGAAAAAAACTTCCCAAACGACAGATCTTATCGTCCGTCCTAAACGTTCTCGTAAAAATATTAATAAAACATAACTTTTTTCACCCAAACCCACATTAAACTTCGATCCCGTAGGAATTTATTGACAATTACGCGTCAATAAGTGGCAATAAAAGCACAAAGCCACAATGTCCACAGATTTGAATGTCAATTGTACACAATTGTGTAATTCTGTTTTCGTGGAGGCTCATTTTGATTGTGACACTAGTAATACAATTATAAGTTGACTTTTGCTCGCTCGGTTTCTTTGTCGATTTTATTATTATGATAAACAGACGTAGCTATTGTGCATCGATTTAATCCATAAACTGTTTCCGCTATGGATAGGTACATATTATTTGTTTGGCTAGATTTAGGTGCGTTTTAGTCAATTATCGTGGGTATAAAAGTGGCTTAAGGTAAGTATTTATGATCTGATAATCGTATTTGTAAATACGACTTATTTTGGGAACGGAATAAGAGACGTCGCAGACATAATACATTAAAATGAGGCTGCGAATGTCGCGTACACACCACTAATAAGAAGAGCTCGCTTAACCTTATCTCCGATCGAGGAAGTCTAAAAAACGGCCGAGGGGTTGGAGGGTGGGCGGCGAGGGGCGAGGGCCAAGAACAAGAGCCGTCAGTGAAATAGAGATAGATGAACAGTGGGAAATGAAATTCTTTGTGGCATCGCGGTCCCGCAAAAAATGCACAGATTAGATTTTTCCCCTCGCCGAGGGCCGAGGGTAGATGGAGGCAATGATTTTTTACAACATTCGCTCGGGATATATAGGAGTTTTAGTGCCGGGATTGTTGTAACTGCCCTCTTTTTGAGACTTTTAATTTCCTTGGTTTGAGACGCCTTGATTGCGGCACGCACGCAAAACGATAGTTAAGAATTATAACGCTTGAGACATTAAGATAAATAACATTTTAAATTCACTTGTTTTCGGCTTAGGTATAGGAGTTTGTAACTAGACAGACAGTGACCGACCTATATTATACATCCCCATGGTAGGCTGGGGCTTGAGTAACCCAATGTAGGTATAAGGTTAATGTTTTGTTACTTAATACTAAATTTAAGGCCATATCTAACATATGAACCAATATGTAGTACACCAAACAAGCAATACCTAGTATTAAAAATACAATATTATTTTAAATAAAAAAATAATTTTCCCACAATTACTGAAGGCACGTTATACCCGCCATATCTGACGTTTAATGCCGCCAAAAATATACGTTTTATGCCTCGTTCGGAGACATTAAGTTGGTAAAAGGCTGCAAACAACGGTAGGGTCGTGAAATTACTTGGCATTAGGCGCTTACGCGACGCGGATTAAGGCGACCCTTCGTAAAAAACAAGGCACATTGCGGTTTTGGTAGCGCCACGACGCGACGTTTACTGATACGGTGCTTGTTACGCATCTGTGGTGGACTTGATTGCTTCGGGTACGAGTAATCAGCGTTTCAATTACATTGGGTTTGAAGTTCAAAGCGGCTGTGTATCCCACTAATATTATAAATGTGAAAGTTTGGATGGATAGATGTTTGTTATCCAATCACGCTAGAACAGCTGAACGGATCTGGATGAAATTTGGCACAGAGGTAGATTATAGTCTGGAATAGCAAACAGGCAACTTTTTATCCCGGTAAAATAGATGGTTCCCGTGGGATAGATTTTTTTTAATTTTTCATAGAGCAAAGGATCGACATGATTTACAGAAAAGGACATAGAGGAAAAGGATATACTTTTTAATCGCGGGTAATACCGCGGGGCGCAGCTAGTATTATTATAAAAATATCACGATCACACCAAACTATACGGCTGACTCTACGCAACGCTGTATCATGGGTATCGTACAAGGTACTGGGGGCAAACCCAGTATATAATAGGTACTCAAGTAGATACGAAACATCCATGACTCGTGATCACACAAAATTTGTCCCTACCGACATTCGAAACCGGGACCTTCAGCACAGAAAGCAGGATCACTACCCACTGAGCTAATCAGGTCTTCAAAAATGTGTACATTGCGTGCACCTTTAACAAATATAGCCTAGATTATTTCTGTTTTAATTTATTAAGAATATTTCAAAAATCATCATAAATGAATGGAAAATATAACGCGTGTATCCCCAGGCATAACGATACAATACTTTTTTATTACCTTAAATGTCAATTTCTAAACTGACTGCACCGCTTCGCGAGTATCTCTCAAGCGTATACCGCATTCGGGCTTTGCCTGAGGCTAACGCTGTCATCCATAATTTCGCGCGGTCGACAGAAGCTAATGCCTCAGGAGTACACACAATAATAAACCCGCACAAGTGTCCTCTATTGAGCGCTCCGTAACCCATCGAAATACCAATCTCACTTAATCCATTCACTCATTTTTTTCTCTAAATACCGTAGTGTAAGTAACTGCAGATCGATATAATCCATGGAGCTGTGACGTCGTCGCCCGTGTGTCATTTGGGGAAAATAAGGCTTGGAAACCAATGAAGTACTGCGGCGATTTATTTTTAACCACTTCAAAAGCTGGTTGCGTAGTAATATTAGATTTAAAAATAATGTAAAGGTCACTTTCTATACCTACTCGTTAACATTGTTAGTGTAATACTTATTGATAAATTCTTGTCATGTATACGAGTGATACTATTACATAGCATGAATGTTTGTGTCCGAGTCACCCGAGATGTTTAGTATCTATATAATTATTATATACTGGGTTCGCCCCCAGTCCATTGTGCGGTACCCATAATACAAGCGTCGCTTAGTAATACAAGCGTCGCGTAGTAGGCTGTATTGTTGATGGAGGCGCTCCAGTGAGAAAAGGATGTATTTTAGGTCGCTGGGTTGGTCTCTTGGCTGCCGCACGCTCAGGATCTCACAAGTTCACATACAAACACATTTATTTGGTTTATTAGTTGCGGGGCGCGATTAGGAGAGTTTTCACATTTTTTTTTAATTTCTCAACGGTGTCGCTTCTTCAGCACGACGCGGGAAAGGAGTGGATAGCGGAGTGAATGGAAGAGCAGTAGAGAGCTAGAAGTGAGTGAATAGTGCGTTTGTTTTTGAACGCGTGATTGTGCGAATGCATAATGCCAATATACCTATATTATGTAATTCATAAAAAATGCTTCATATATTTAGGCGCAGCCAGTTGGTGTGATCTTCTGGCGATATTATTATAAGAAGACTACATAAAATAATTAACATTTCTATTAACATTTATTTTATTATTTTTTTTAACAAAGTATTATTTTATAGAATATTTTCTATTTATATATGTTACCTTCGGAAATATAGCTAGATTGAGTTCCTTTTTCCAAATGCAACGTTTAGACTATAAATTGCCTCATTAGGAGCAGACAAGTTGGTTGCGCAAGGAAACGGAAGAGAGAGATCGTTTCCCGAAACTAATTACCAAACACGATAATTAAAAAAACAGATTTCTTCGCCAACTAAGGAACGAGGGGGAAATAAAGAAAATGCAAAGTGTCCACCCGAAATTTCCATCACAATACAGTTTTTTCGTATTGCCCAAAATAACCATTGTCTCCTGAGCGTTTTGTCCGTTATTTTTTTTTCTTTGACGTGTCTCATTTTCATTTTTATCTCTGACGTCGGGGTTTTTAATAAGATATGCAAATTTCTGTGACACGGAGCGACTGCTTCGTCAAACTTAAATGTTGATAAGCGTCAAGCCATTGTTGGAGTCACGTCTCATTTGGCATTGAAACATCAAAATACTTTGATATTGGAAACATTTATATCGTGCATAACGTGTTTCATTTATTTATTTTAGACTCTGACCTGTTACTTGGGCTAGCTACCTTGAATTCAGCTCTAACGAAGTAGAGGTAACTATGGTTTGACTTTTAGAATTCATGAATAGAAAACATTACAACTGGGTATATGTACTAAGTTGTGGGGTATCGTCTGTCGGTTCCAGTCCGAACCACTTAGTTCAAGTACCGACAGAGGTTCAAGGAGAACCACGTGAGCCCATTGTCGATGTTCTCTTAGCAAATTGTTTAGCATACAAAACTACCAATAACTTCATACCTATATAAAGGCACCTTTATAAATGCTCAAATTATACTATTCAGTATCTAACTATGTATCTTTCTGGATCATAATACCAGCCCTTTTTTTGTCTCAGTATGTAGCACGGGCCTCTCCTCAATGCTAGTGGGATTAGGCCATAGTCCACCACGCTCTGTCCCGGTGCGGGTTGGCGGACTTCACACGTCTTTCGAGGGGTTATCTTAGATCTATAGGTTTCCTCACGATGATTTCCTTCACCGTTTAGCAAGTGATAATCATGATTGAAAATAAGACTTGCACATGAAATGCATAAATCCCAGAGGGGCGAGCCGGGGTTTGAACCTGCGATCCTTGTTACCGAGCTAAGCATGGTAGAATATCACTTGCTGTATCTTTCGTAGTTCTATAAAATTGATTTCACGTTAACAACCTTCTTTGGTTTCTTTACTCATGAAAAATGAAAAAGACACCAACCTAATGCATCAAATTAAACACGCAATCATACCACTAAACTCTATATTAAAATCAAATCGCCCCTATAAGCGGGGTGGCTAAATAAATAAATAAGTGTCCCGAATATGGCGGGAGCACAATAACAGAAGGCAAACAGCATCGGAAGCCATGAGATAAAATCGTATTGCGTTGTCAAAAATAAATGAATCCGGGGATTAGTCGGGACACGGCAGCCGGGCAATATTGTCACTTGGCGCCCGACGTGGGGCACTCATAAGCCGCTCACACATCTGTTCTGAACGCAACTTGCTACAATATATTTTCAAAGGGAAATGTTATACAATAATTACAAGAAGCAAGCAGTAGATAATTATAATGAATTTTCGTAATTAGTGTGTTTAAGTTTTGTAGAGTAATTTTTCAATTGCTTCTATTCCAGTAACATATCTCATTGGTATACATGTATATGAGATAAATTGATTGAATGAGATGATTATGTTAAACATTTTTTCCCGGCACTATCTATAATATTAGGTGTAAGATTAACTTATATTAATTAAGACTTATAATCACTGTTTGTGGCTAAAATAAATTGAAATATAGAATTCACACGCACATAACTTCAAACGTAATAAGTTGGGTTGGACTAATTGGCTATTATAGATATGCTATAGACAGTTTTTTTTGTTATTTTTAACATAGAGCTTATTTCATTTGATAATACTAACTTACGCAACATTACCTAAAGTATACAAACTTTAATGTTGAATTTAAACCCGTCCCATTTTATTATAGGCGTTTATAAGAAAGATTTTCACATTATGTATCTATCATACGAGGCACCGCGGGCTGCACTCAATGGAGCTAAACTGCTTCGCGCGATTTCACGGCAAAGAGAGGGCTCAGAGGCTGGCTCCTCCCAAACGAGTTTTATTCCAATCGAGTTTACCTTCCTATGGAAATACCGATGCATCGAAGTAGAGCTCTCGATTCCATTTTAATGGCTCTCAAAAAGATATTGATAGAAGAGCGACCGCTTCTTTTAACGATGTTAATTATTTTTTTAGTGTTTTTGAATCTTGTTTGGTTTAATATAGGTAGATATAATTATAAATTGAAAGGGTGCTAAGATTGTAATAGCCTTATCAATAAAATTGGGAGCAAAATATTATTATTTTTTATACCTATAACAAATATTTAGTAACGATGTTATAAAGACATCATCACTCCCAAGATACAATCCAACAGAACATTAAAGGACATTTAAAACTCGTCGGCAAAGATGGTGACGAGCAGAATGAAAAATAAATGTCGAAAACGATAAGAAATTTGAAAAGGTCGCAATTTATCAATGGCGCGTCAAACAGTCGATCGGCCGGGCATCATTTTTATCGTATTTGCGTATAAATAGTGCCGTCGCGACGCTCCAAGCCGCCGCTAATGATACGGAAAATGACATCTTATTTGGACGCGAGAATCGAAGAAAAAAATCGCTCATCTCCCACCCGTCTGCATGAATATTTTATAGGCGCGTCAACAGCCAAATGACAGGTTTTATCGTTTGAAAATTCGTCGAAAATTGCGCGAAATGACGCGTCGATATTTTTTATTTAGTGAGAACATCCTTCCGCCAATCAGGCGCGCTCATTGTGGCTCCACAATGAGCTTCTCCGGGACGTTTCTCGCGCATTTTTTATTAAACTGATGAGCGCAACAGTTTGTTTGGGAATATTTGGATTTTATTGTGTTGCATTCAAGAATGATCTTACTTTACTATGTAGTTATTTGTACTTTAAGATTAAAGCCTAGTACTGTACTTACTGCATAAGTACGCAGTTAATACTAAGTGTGTAATGGAAGTTAAATAACGCAGGTACACACTAAAGGCCTGTATTATTTGAAGGGATCGACAGCAGTGTACTGTAGTCCACCCATATTTCGCCAATCGTATTTTGGTCTTAAGTAACAGAGAGCGAGCCTACTTACGTAATATCAGACAAACACCGCCACAATGTGGACGGATAACGGCCATAGTCCACGAGCTTGGCATTTTGATATCTGTGTAAAATAATTCCAGCCCTTTTTAATGTCCCACTGCTGGGCACGGGCCTCCCCTCAATGCGAGGGGGATTAGGCCATAGTCCACCACGCTAGCCCAGTGCGTGTTGGTGGACTTCGCACATCTTTCAAGGGGTTCTCTTAGATATGCAGGTTTCCTCACGATGTTTCCCTTCGCCGTTTAGCAAGTGATAATCATGGTTGAAAATGAGATTCGCACATGAAATCCCGGAGGTGCGAGCCGGGGTTTGAACCTGCAATCCGCGTTACCGAGGCAAGCGTTCAACCAACTTGGCTATCAAATTAATATTGATAGCCAAGCCAAAATAATAATTAATATTTAATACATTTTTTATTAAATATTAATTATTAATTCATCATTATCGCCACCTAACATAAGCCGATTATTTCACCAACAATCATTACACTGAACTGAACACTCACAATCGCGTCGTGTCTTAGAACCGCGAAACAATGTCTCCAACATCAAAGGTTTATCGGTGTGCCAATCAATAGCAAATTGGAATGACGTATTTATAATCTATTTAATTGGTTATTAGCTAGCTGACATCTGTTACGTATGTTAACTTGAATTAATGAGAATATCGAGCGCGGCTTTGATCGCGAGTCCCTTTTGCTCCTTGTAACTGTCTGCTTTCACATTTTAGAACACATGACACGATATTGATTGAATACGTATCACATTACACATATCTACATGTGTAATGTGATACGTATTGGAAAACTATAATGTACTTTAATGTGTGTATATCTCGAAGAACAGATGGCCGTTGGGGCATAAAAGGTTCTAGAATTTTGGTCACGAGCCTGTTGACATGACGGCTCCCCACAGAGTGGACCAATCATACGCATCGGAAGGAGCCGGAGGATGCGAATGGGGGAGGACCGTGATGTGT
Source organism: Pheosia gnoma (assembly GCA_905404115.1). Taxonomy (NCBI): domain Eukaryota; kingdom Metazoa; phylum Arthropoda; class Insecta; order Lepidoptera; family Notodontidae; genus Pheosia; species Pheosia gnoma. Next base: position 3,162,629 of record FR989894.1, on the reverse strand, counting down.
GGAAATCGTGGAAACCATTGGGGGAGGACTCCGCCCAGCAGTGAGTGGACGTCTTTCGGCTGATGGATGGGATAATGTGTGATAACATCTGATACACATTGATTTTGAAAGCTTGTTATTGGTGTGTGGTTTGCCTGTGTAACGTATCTACCTCAGTGCGTGATTGTGACGTCACACATGGAGCATTTTACTCTCACATACAATTTGAGAAATTTAAATAGATACCATCGAAATGTATATAAGATGACTATCCAATTACGTATGGTATTTAATGGATGTAAAGTAAAAAATCTATTATTTATCTAATTTATTCAATTGTTCCAATGTCAAAGCACTATGTACTACGCGTTGGAAAATGTTAAGCTATTTGTAAGAAATACTGTTGACGGAAAAATAATAAAAACATAAAATAAAACTAAAATTAGTATTTTACTATATTTATGTTACCGAGAAACGTAGGCTAAGCCGCGCAGATTGCGCTCGGCAACATCACCCCGTGATCCGCATAAGTCGGGACATATTTCGTAAATTTGTCCCCGTGGGGGGAGGCAGGAACACCTGCCGTAAAGATAAGCCTCTGATGTCGCGTAATATCCCCCTAAAATAACTTCTTACTGCCTCCGGTGCCATAGCGACGGTGCTTACCCTCCGCTTCCTACGTCGCTATGTATCGTTTATGTAAAACTAGAAGTTAATTTGAGGAGGAACGCGCAAAATTATACGAGTAATGTAGGAAAATTAAATATATTATATAATATATAAAAGTATTTAGAATAATCTATAGGTAGAGTATCCAGTAAAACAGGCTAGACATATGGAAAATCTAATTTTAAAAAAATATAAATATTAATAAGGTCACAGGGCACTAAAGTAGCTAGTAGTACAGTACATTCTATAGCCTACAGTATAGGAAGTAACGAATTGAGGTAAGAAATTGAATCCTGTAACGGGTTTTCGAAAATTACGAGTATCATTCTAGTAGGTACCTAGTAGGTACACGTACGCGCAGAGATACTCCCGTGCCCGCGCTCTTCTCGAACACGTATGAATTAATTAAGGAAGTCATTACGCGCCGATGGCGCATTACCCACTCGCACGCATGTTGGGAAATTACCCGTACAAAGCATATTTCCTGCGTTTTCCCCGATTTAAAGCAATTCGAGGATTCTGATTAATCCCCCGCTGCTACAGATTATTCCCCTTTCAATGCAAAGAATGGTGTATTTCAGACACCGTGAAAGTGAATTGTGTTTCCTTTGCTATTGATTTTATGGGAGCGCCTTGTTTACTGAAAGTGAGGCTGGTGTTGCGTTGGGTACCTATTTGTCTTCTGTTTTCGTGTAGTGACGTACTTACAAATACTATTTACGGAAGGATTTAATTATAAACTTTTTCATAATTCCATTTATTTTGGTTCATATTTAAGTAGTCAAAAAGACAGGTTTTCAATTAACAATACAATTACTTGAAACAAACTCAATAGAGTGTAGATAAAAGTTAAAACAAATGATCTCGCAAAACTCGCCCCAGCTATATTTGAACCAATAGAATATATAGAAACTCTACTACCCATTTCGCAGTCTAAGCGGACACGCCTTGTTCCGAACTGAAATGAACTTTAGATCACCGCAATAATTATTTATTCCGCTCACTAGCCCGCTTCGGTGGAAACTATTCAGCGAAGAAACGCTATTCCACGCCGGTCAGATAAGGCGTTTGATTTCGTCCATTTTCGCGCAGGACTTTAATTATGGCCTCTGGTTTTGTGTAAAATAGTTGGCGGAGTAATTTAATCCAGATATCAGTATGCGGGGTGGCGCGTCGGCACGAGAGATGCCAGCCAATGAGCTGGACCGGCGAGGGAAACTACACGATCGCCGCCGTCTCGAGAAAGTGTAATGTTCCGAACGCTGTTTGTTGCACTTGGACTCGGATATTGGTACCGGTACCTCTAGGTATTTCTTTGTATTTATATACTCATGAAATAAGTCGGTACTCTTTGTATAACTTGCTGGTATTTGTAGAGCTTTCTCAAATGTAAATTGATTATGTTGTCTACATAAAATATAGCTCAGTGACTCGATAAATATATTAACTAATATGTCACTCACAATTGGTATTATTTTATTTGATGAAATCTTACTCGAATAATGCAAAATTATTGTATCGTCACTACCTGTAACCACCCTATAATATGTTGTGTTTGTATCGTAAAGTCACTGTTTACGTTGCCATGAATCAAAACTGTAAGCATGTTTTGTTTCCTTCATCCACCCTCTCATTTCTTCAGTCGTTGAACTGCATAACTATATGAGAGCTCACGAAACACAATATAGCGCCGTAAAAAATAAGCGCACATCAGACTCGAGCATGTAATTCTAGCGCACTCTTCCGCCCCGAACAAAGGAGAGAGGGTAAGAACACGAGTTACTCGACACCATGTACCTTACGCAGATTTGTTTCTGAGACACACCGTTATACACAGACTAAAATAAACCTTCACACCCAAAATATAACAACCACTCCACCTTACCACCTCACTTTCTCATCAAACATTTCGCAACTGCACCAACGCAGGAAATTCGCGATAGTCAAATTGTAGTCTTACAGGGTGTGTTACGATTAAATTATTACATTTGCAACTGTGTTGTGTGCGTATAAGGCTCTATTTGCATTACAAAGCTTCGCGGAAGGGTCCTCGGGATATGGCAGGTACGTCACATGAGGACTGCAAAAGAAAAATGTACCTTTAACGACGACGACGTAAGGATTCTATGAGAAGAAATAAGCCGTAACAGGATGTCGTTCAGGATAATACCTCTGTCGTTTTATTTTCTTTTCGCGAGATATAAAATACTTAACAGACGTGAGCTTATTTATAGGGGTAATGACGATTATGGATGTCTCTATTTACGCATCCCGTATTCATTTTAGGAGCAATCACCCGGTTCTAATGACGTTGTTTATGAGTTCAACGTTCCTCGGCTCGCACTGCATATTTAACGTGCGTTCTTCTTTCATTCATGGTTGTTAGTGCGGTCACAAAGGCGCAGCGCGGCGCAAGCCGGTCTCGGCTCAAAGCTGATATGTTCCAGCCATTACACCCGCGACTTGCGCAAAGTTTGCGATGTGATCGCCGGCTAGACAGCGCCACACAAACAAACGCGACGTGCACAAAAACACACCAGGTAAAAAAAATATAGCTGTGTGAGGACAGTGCACGTGTGTGTCGCGAACGCGACTCTATAGTCGACCCTCACGTTGCTACTTATAGGTAAGTAGCTATCGCGACTCCTTTGTTCTAGCAGCTGATTGGAGCCGGGCCCGGAAATGCGTGTCACCCCACCCCCTCATTGGTCCGTTTCATTTTCTTAGCGCGAGAGAGACGCAGCTACTGCGAAGTGTGTAGTTAGGGATACCGATCTCTGTGTAAAACGGTAGGTAGGTGTCGCGGGATGGTTGTTTAGCTCGTTCACTATGTTTGCGCGCCGCTCGTCTAAGACCAACTATTTTGGTGAGTTCGCCGGGGTGTTTACAAAGTGTTTCACCCGGAGTTGGTTGTCAAGAATTTTGATTTTAACCAATTAGATTTTGACGGAGCGATGGTGATGTAAGTTTCAGACAGCCCTAGTTAAATTCTTGCAGCTATTACACTATTACACAGACACAACATTCTTCCGTGATATAATATGGCGTAATGAAGAATTAATTACTTATATACATAAATAGCCGTTTTTGCGTCATTAAATTCGAATGAATCCTTCGAAGCGATTACCTACTATTTGTGTACATTGAGCAGAGCAGCTATACTAAAGGCAGAGACAGGCTAATCGCCACTTTATCGCGGGCTGTCAACCGCAGTGCTCAATCCACTACGACTTGTTTATACATAGGTACTTTAATGTTGAGCTGATAGACTTTATTACAATGGAATAGGAGCTAAGCTACTGCGGTTGTACCAAAACCACGGACTTGTTTAGATGTTCAGACGTAACGGTGCCACTAGCAAAGTGACGCTACTTTTTCAATGCATTTGTTGTGGTAAATGTTACAATATACGAAACTTTTTGCCAAGTAAATGGCTAACAGACTAAGAAGTTCTGGACATAGTTTTTTTTTTATAAATATATGTGCGTGAGTGTGTGTGCTCACATCCTAGACCAGAATATTTTTAGGCTTCACTGTGTTGTCTGAGTATTCTAACAAGTCTGTGACTAAAACAAAAAGTTTAAGTTAATTCCCTGCTAAATAATATTGTTTGCTTATATGTAAAATATGTTAAAATTTACGGATCAAATGCCGATAAAATGCACACAGTTAATTCAAATATTTTATATAAACAAAAATAAATCACATCAGTACCTAAACTTAGCACCTGCACGGAAGGTTATGTTTTATTCATATCTCTGGAACAAGACAATATTGGATACAGAACTAAGGAACTTGAACTTAAAATTAATTCGCAGAGACATCAATATTCAATACCTACGCAATATTCACGCGGTAGCGAAATAGGGCTACAGGCAGCGGGCAGCTAATCGGCACTCTGTCAATGACGTCACGAGCAGGCGCACTATGCATGCTGCTTGTCAACACACTATAGGGATATGAAACTAAATTTATGTGATTTAAATCTTTAGTGGTCATATAGGAATGTAGAGCAATAGCTGTTTTGGCAAGCAAAGCAGTCATTGCTCTACATTCCTCTGAATTTAGTGAGTGATTATATCATGTTACGGAAATTTTATTTTAGTATGAATATTACTTTGACGGACAGATTTGCCTCTTAAAACAACACGACATCTATACCCACGCACATAGGGATTTTTTTTTCCGTTCACATGCTAGTAAAGTTCTTGTGGTGTAAGCGGGCAAAATTTCATTTTATACTCTAGTGCATAAAAGTGGTTACTCATCTAATATAAATATAGCATAAAAGTGCTATCGTTAGGTAATTACTTACTATTTTTTTTACTTTATTAAATACCTTATTAACTTACATTCAAGTAACTAAACAACAGCAGTTAAGACGGTAGGTAGGGGCAGCTAATCACCACTTTATTGTGCCCGTCAGTAGCAGAGACGAGTGCCACGTGCTCCAACCACGGCCGCCCGACCCAATCCAATCACAGAACCGATTGGTTTATATAATTAAATACTCATTTCGCAAAGAGTATCATATAATGATTGGCTATCAAATTGTACGTAATTGTAGTTACTTCTTTCATAAATTTATTATAATAAAGACGTAAAAACATACAAAGATAGTGTTGTATTGATTTCTTATATTTACGCGAGTACTACACATTGAAATAAAACTAATTTTATGGATTTTATGAGTCCTCCCGTGACGATGGTTGCTGTAAAGCAGCCGAAACGTCGGGAACGTAAAAACATACAACAAACGCGATAAAATCCTTAAAATTAGTTTTATATCAAGATATTTTTGCTGTATAATAGATACTACAGTGTAGAGGTGTGCGAGATTAGATGATGCACATATTTGTGTGTATTCCAATGTATAAATATAGAAGTTTGTTAATATTAAACTGTATAATTTGTTACGCATAAAATACCTACATCATTTAATAACTCAAATTAGGCAACACAGGAAAATGATTCTAAACACAATTGCCGACGTTAAAATGTGACGAAAGCATAACCAAAATAAATATTACAGAATCTTACTCAACGTTTGGTATTACATCACGAAAATTCACGTGAAAGTAACCAAATTATTTTTAACTTATAATTGAGTTACGGTAAGAACAAGTCAATTCAAGTTGGGGTGTATTTTTGAAAAGTTGTGACACCAAAATATAGGCCTGCTTTCTCAACTTCGACTTCGATTCATAATACAGTAATTCAGGTGCGATTGAGTTACAAGCGCAGCGGGAAAAATATTTGTAGCGATTCAGAGAAGTTGCTAGAACATTTCTTTGGATTTCGGTTTTAATGTTATGGTGTTACCATAGTATGCCTAAAGGTGTGATGGAAATTCGCAAAATAGCAAATATTATGTGATTGTAAATCTCTCGATATAAAAAAAAATATATAAGTAGGTATACTCAAATTAACGGTGAAGGAAAACACGTAAGGAAACCTGCATGTCAGAGAGAACCCCTCGAAGAACTTGTGAAATCCGCCAATCCGAACTGGGCCAGGGTGGTGGACTATGGCCAAATCCCTTGTGGACTGATGAGAGGCGCGTGCCCAACAGTATTACAAAAGAACAGACATTAAAAAAGAAGGGCTAGAGAGAGAGAAAGAGATAGGTACTCAAATTCAATTTTGAACATGCAATCTAACTAATACATTAAACAATTTATTCACATCTATATTATCGTTGCAAGCTTGATCTGAAACCTCTGCCTTAGATGTATTTGGCAATTTTGTGTTAAATTTTCTCTTATATAAATTCTTATAATAACCACCTATTTCCTTCTTAATAAAGATTTGGATTAAATGCCATGCAGAGTTTCTTTTATTTGTATATTTTTGTTACTTAACAGATGGTTATATAAATAAACTCGACATTCAATAGAAGCAAAAGAGTTACATAACAAAAATATGTTTTTCCCTGCGGATTTGTTATACAATTTCTCGCAAATTCATAGTGTTTTATATTATTTATGGCTATACATATTAAAATGAAATAATCAGGCACAAGTCCGATGGGATCCAGTGGGTGCGAATCTCAGAAACCATCCAAATTTTCTCAAATGTTAAACTTTTGGAAAAAAGATGAAAACTGGATAACTTTAACAAATTTGAACGCAATAGTACTATTAAATATTTTTTCGATACAAATTTTAGGACCCCATTACGACCCCGTGGGGGGTCATTTAAGATAATCAAGAAAGGGCTATTGAATTGAGTCTTTTCACACAGATTTAAACATTAACCCACAGAATAAAATTTTCCATACAAACTTTGACCCCCTAAGAGGTCGAATTTCCAAAAATCCTACCTTAGTGCTCACCTACGTCACATAAGGAACTCTTGTGCAAAATTTCATGCTTCCAAGGTCCACGGGTTTGGGCTGTGCGTTGTCTGTCAGTCAGTGTTAGAATTTCATTAAGTATATTGAGAAATGTATGTTACTACATTGACTCACGGGAGGTCTTTGTAAAAGTCGATAAACGTACTCCTTGGATATCAAATATTGATTATCGATGTTTTTGCTCGATTGTACCACCACAATAGGCCCGGTGACTCTCATTGTGAAGAATCTAAAAAACAGGTGTCGTTCAGTTGAGATCTGGTAAAAAATGCCTTTGATATGTTTATCAACCCTTGAGCGTCGGGGGCGGTTTGGGAGTCGAACAATCGGTGGTTTCATGAATGGGTTACGATGATTATCGTCAAAAATTCGAGGTTAGTGACAGGTGAGATGTCAACTGGGTGAATGGAGTGACGCTCGCTTCAATGGCTGGGGAACTTGACCTGATAAGAGTTTGCTTTATCTATTGAATACAGGTAGGCTTAAATGCGCTTTTGTGTAATGTTTAGTACAAAACTTGTACAAACCATTTTTTGGAATACACAATGGGTGAAATTAAATCTCGATCTTGGTTCGAATTTTTTTAACGTGGGTTTTTTAATGGTTTTATCACACTAATATTATAAATGTGAAAGTTTGGATGGATGGATGTTTGTTACTCAATCACGCCAGAACGGCTGAACGGATCTGGATGAAATTTGGCACAGAGATAGATTATAGTCTGGAATAGCACATAGACTACGTTTTATCCCGGTAAAAAGGACATACTTTTTAATCACGGGTAACACCGCGGGGCGCAGCTAGTCTACCATACTAATAAAAAATATCTAGATATCAAATTGTAGATAACGATTTTAATTTCGCTCTATACTGGAGTTTAACTTGCCCTTAATAACTATATAGTATATATTGTTGTCGTTATGGCAATATATCTCTCAATGCTACGATTAACATTAACCAGGCGTCGCCATTTTAGCTCGACTGTCTTAAGTGACCGACGAGAAAAAGATAAAAAAAACATAGCTGTGTCCAAATGTGTTTTATTAACAACACATTTTTTTTAAATGTTGGCACACTTCACAAACACTGTTGTTTCGCAAATTTTCATAAAAGTAAATACTATTTTAAATCTGTCTGAATTGTACTTATTTCATACATTAACTACTTACAATAGGTTTTCAGTAGAGTATACCAACACAGAGCCTCTGGAAAAAAACACGTGAATAAAAACTAGAATGGGATTGAGAAAATCCCACGTAGTACTAAAACAAGCCGGGCCTACAAAAGCGATACTCTAAAAAATGCACTTGGAAAATACATCGCGAAGTTTCTACTGAAAGTGAGGTAACGCACGGAGCGTTGCAACTAACCAACCGTGGTACTCAGGAGACGGCGCATGTGATGAACGAATAGCGCATAATATATTAGACTTTGAGGATAAATAAAACAATAATCGCATGTCTTAAGATCTCTAAGAAAACTTAAATGTGACGTTAGTTGAAACTATAGTGGCACAGAGTAATTGCCTATACTCTACTCAATAGTATCATGGTGGGTGAGTGGTATGGTAAAAATGCTACTCTTCTACCAAACGAAACAGAGAGCGCCATCATTAGACGACTTTGATTAGCAAAGATACTGCGCTGCGTACCAAGGGTCATGATTTCCAATCCCGGTGTAGGGGCAAACTTTAAGTGATGACCACGAATGTTTATATCCGAGTCAAGGTCAGACGCTGAATAAAAAATAATATACTGGGTTCGCCCCAAACCATAGGGGTACGGTACCCATAATACAAGCGTTGCTTCGTTTGGGACTCTATTCTTGAAGAAATTATCTGTGCGTTACTAAAAAACAATTTTTCAACCCAATATAATCCAAAACATCATTCCTAATCTCTAATATATCTGTGTTCCTAATATTTGTTTATAAAACGTTCATTCGCGTAAGACTTGCTCCAAGCGCCTAGGTCGGGCTGAATAGCTAGTGTAGGCAAGGCGAGCGCCTACTGCTGCATATTTATGACGCGCCTCAAACACTATAAATAGTTGATACGACCTGAGCTCACCAGGTAATGGAGTAAATACAACGACATGGCACCGTTGCTATACATTATGAGAGTTTGTGGACTAAGTAAGCTAGGACCTGATAATTACCTGGCAGAGTTGCTCCAATTACGATTAGCATTATGGTCAAACGTCATTTTATAGGTCTATGACTAGATAGAAATATTTACGTCATGATCGTCTTCTTATGATATAAATTTCTTGACTCTCTTGCAAAGCCCTAACAGCAAGAGACGTAGGTAACTAGAAATTATTTCAACTACTTCCAACTAACGAACGGTACGTAATTGAGATTTACTAATCATAATCTACCTACCTACTGTTTGTAGGTAGGTAGAGGAGAGCAGAGAGACTACGTAGGTATAGCAAAAACATGATTATATGATATTCGCAAATCTCACAATAAATTGAAAATACTATACATTATGTTTTTGTACCTCATGTGGCCATATAACCCAATCTGAAGAAACTCTGGAGACATATGTTTATAGACAACCTACATATTCCTTTAAGTAGTACGGCGTATGCTAAACGGACTCTGTTTCAGACATTAATTAAACCCCAGCTAACTGTCGAGTCGACCTGGGCTCCGACGCCGCCTGTACCCACCGCCATAGCTAAGATAAACGCGTATATAACTATGCAAACTACTCCTCCCTACCTTTGCCGTCCAATAAATAACAACTTCTTGTGTTTTGCAACTTAATTTAAGCTTTAACGCTAATATTTTAAAGCACAAATCACGAATAAATAAAACTAGTGATCGAACATTCCGGTATATGTGGTTGATACGCGAGGTGAATACGGTTTGACCGTTGTTGTGCCTTAAAAAATTAAAGCCGCCCGACGGTACTTAGTATGCTAAGTAAAGATTTGAAAGGCTCGGGACGCTGTCCGCAACGCGACGGCGACTTACCCATGTCACGTCTGTTTTTTTTTTCGGTTCGAAAGTCGAACGTGCTCCGAGACTTCCTTTCAGTGTAGAGTCGAATCGATTAATGAGCCCCAGTTTAAAATCACAGCCGGGTCACACACCTAATTTATCTTTTTTTTACCATCACTTCGACGTTTTCCTTGTATTGTAAATGTTTACACAAACAGTAGGTAATACTGAACGATACAATTAGGGTCGTAGACTTATCTTTTCCTATTGCTTACCTACTTATATGATTTGTATTTTACGATTACAAACTGCGAACTCAAAAATGTATTACCCGAATACAGACGATAAAGTTACAGAACTTACGTCCGTTTACGATCCGGAAAAACTAAAACATGACAGAGTTATGGAGCCATGACCTCACTATTAATAAATTCAACGTAGTGTTACAGAGACTGAAAGAGCGCGAACCTACTCGCTCCCCACCACTTGCTTTAACTAAACTTTAATATGGATACCTTTGAAATTATATATATATTTCGAATATTCTTTCACAGGACAAATTATACTTATGATTTAATACGAGTATAGGTCCCTAACAATAATATAAAAATTGCAAATGATCATCGGCTGCATGTACAGAAAGATCGATGCGAGGGTGACCACTCATATCATTTCAGGACAGACTGAGGGACGCAAGGGTGTGTATGGTTTCAATACCTGTACGCATACTGTTACTTCAAAGTTTCATGATCATCGACATTGTAAATATTATCGTCGTCCAACGCTGCGATAGTTTCAGTTAACCACGCGAGTGCTCGGCTTAGTGGTCGATGGTGAGTGTAGAATGTGAATTTTCCATGTAGCCCGGCTGGTGCGTGGTGTGATCGAAGCGGGCATTGGTCGAGCGTGCTAATCTGCGTGGAGTGTCGCGTGTGATTGGGCAGACAGTGCTGTCCAATTTTCCGGTAGCGACGGCCGGTATTAGTTGAACGGACAACGGGCGTCGCAGTGACCGACGTACATTTAATGAGTACGTAACTGCTGCGCACTATGTGATTGATGCAGCTCTTTATGTAATTATGAAAACTTGGTATTTTAACTGAGTTCAGCATTCAGGTCATACGAATTGTACACCTACCCGCTTCTTACTTACCTTAATACAATAATTTTAACGTGAACGTGGATTTACGCAATAACTAAACTTAGTTTGTGTAGTATCAATGGTTTATCACTTGCGCCATTTTTAATTTAAGATCAAAAATAAAAGAGTCATGATGCTGCTTCTAAGATTAACTGCTTTGTATCGAACGCACGGCAACCGCATTGAGCAAACATGGAAATATTATTTGATTAGAGATATCAAATAGCGCAAGTATTCTTTTACAATAATCGCAGTAACTATATATATTTGAAGTAACCAACCACCGAGCTGCAGCAACATGAAAAACATCTAAACGTCAATTTGTATTCACAAACAAATCGGGAAGAGCAAACATGGCGCAACGGCAGCGGGCCGACTGCAGCTTGCCCGTTCTAATGATTGTTTACCGTGGGCGGGCGGCTAGTTACCCGCTAATACAATATTAATGCAATTCATTAAACGTGCGATTCGAGTGGCGCAGCCCTAGTCTAGCCCCTCTGGTTGGTTGCTACGAAACTTATGAGGTATGTTAACGGTCGGTGTGGGAGGAAAACATCCCTCAAGCTGACTAGAACGAGCGACTCGTGGAATCTATTGAGTCGATGTGAATTGTTTTCTAAATTCGGAAACAATACTTATATAAGATTGTTGACGTTGTTGTCTGTTGTTGATTGTTGACGTTGTTGTCTGACGTTATCGACTGTTGACGTTGACGTATCAAACAATCTTAAACTCTATCAATCGGTAGAGTTTCTGCTGTTACATTACCTAATGCGAGTTAGGTATAACGCAAATAATTTCATTACGTCTGAAATTAGAAAAATAAATTTAACTTACGTTATATTTCATGTTAAAACTTCCTACGATTTATAATACTGATTTATTTTAAGAAACTTATATGCAAGTTTCGTACTTAGTACTGAGAATGAAATCGGAAACAATATTCGTAGAAACTTCGCTCGTTTTGCTGTTGCAATCGATTGTTACAGAATGAGGGCGAGCTAAATTAATCTCGGACAAATCGGAACGCCTCCGGCCCCCATTACGCGATCAAAGTAAAAATATATGAGGCGAAGAAAAAGAAGCCAAACATATGCCGGGGTAAATATTTGGACTGCGAAATGCGTCCCCTCTCCCTGCGGACCAGGCCCCCCTCCCTGTATTACGTCACATTGTTCTCCGGATCGATTAGCCATCCCGTGACATCGCCACGTTTTATAACAGTTTTCATAATCTATTATTATTTTGGTCCGAAACCATTTGTTGTTTGTTACGAACATTACATTTTTCTTTTAAATTTCTCAACCCTTTTGCGTAAGACGCGTAAATTTCGGCGTGCAAAAATATTAATTTCACCGTAAAAAAATATTTTTTATTTAGTTACAATGACAACCTTTAATAAGAGTTTCATAATTAATTCTATTCCGGGAAAACTCCTCAAACAATATTTCTTGTTTGTTGCAACCATACAATTTCTCAACTTCCTCGCGTTAATTATATAATAAGGACGCGTGGATTTCAGCGTGCAAACATTATGTGTTGAATTAGGTACCGTGTGAACCATCCAATGATATGACTCCCTGGACGCAAAAAAATATTTTATGGAAAAAATACACTCGAATTGGTGGCCTCGGGGCGTATAATAGTGATTGAACTAACCTGTCAGCCCCATGTTAAGTGGTTTAGAGGGTACCATAGCACCATTGTGTGGACATCCAGTAGCGTGTTTTCTTGGTAAATGTTTGATTTGGGAATATCTACAAATCTGCACACATAATACCTGTGTGTGTATGCTTTAAAAATATTTGCAGCTTGATATAATATTTTTATAGGACGATGATAAAATAATCCTTTCCTGCGGCTTGACGAACTTCACCTGGCATTCTTGTAACAACAACTAAAATTTGATCATGCATTCGCTCCTATATTAAGCAAACAAATCGTTAAGAACATTGATTTCCGGATTCCGTACACCCCTTCAGATGTGTCAGAAGACTCGAGTGCAACATTCATTTATTGATGACTAGCTGCGCCCCGCGGTGTTACCCGCGATTAAAAAGTATGTCCAAACCGGGATAAAAACAAGCCTATGTGCTATTCCAGACTATAATCTATCTCTGTGCCAAATTTCATCCAGATCCGTTCAGCCGTTCTGGCGTGATTGAGTAACAAACATCCATCCATCCAAACTTTCACATTTATAATATTAGTGTGATGCTTATTAATTTTATCTACAAAAACATTAAAATATATCGATACTACTTTTCTGGCACAAACAACAAACTCATAAAATCTATCTTCGCAAACAACTTTGCATTTCCCACCTCTAAAATCGTCTCGCAAATCCACTTGTAAATAAACACTGCGCACTCTCAATTTCAATCGAGACGCAGCCAGCATCGCTGTTCCATCGCGCATATGCCCCATTGTCCGCACTCACAATACAGTCGGGCGCTGCTGCGTGCCATTCAACCGCCACAAAAGTCTGTTTCGCTAACTCCTTGTATGTAACATTGACCTATAGAACCAACAGGTGATTCTCACAAAGCGTTTGTTTGGGTGCCTCCTGTGAATTAACGCCCTAGCACGAGCTGCGACTGAATAGTCTGATGCGCTCAATGGAATAGTTTAGATTTACAAATGTTGAACCGTTGAATGATGTGCTGTAACCTTAGCGGGATTCGCCACAGAGTAGTGTACGCGTGAAGGAATTACAAATATTGTTATATTAAGAACAGGGACCCAAAACTAACAACATCGACTCATGAGTCAATGGTAGTTGATAGTGTCGTTATTATATACATATGTCGGAATTCGAATGATTGGGTAGATCATTATATACTCAATCGACTCGAAAAGAAAAGCTCTGGTGTAATGTCTGTGTATATTATCTTCAACATTTAATACGTCATGCGTTGCTTTTGACGTCATTGCCGAAATATGAGTTCTATAGACTTGAAATTTAGTACGCAGGTTCTTTTCTGCCTCAAAATGCTATCGTTAGATAAACACAGCAATAGTTTAGTCCCAAAATAACGATTGTATGTATACCATCTGCTGCTTTTGCCGAGAATCCTGGGTTCGAATCTTGATAGGAGCAAGTTTTGTGTGATTAGCACTAATGTTTGTACCCGAGTCATGGATGTCTCTTATCAAGTTCTTGTCTCTTATCTTATACAAGTATATATATATATATAGTGGGTATAGCGATATTATACGTTATAATATTTTTATAATCACTTACGTCAGTGACCATAAAATTGTTAAAGATAAATTGAATATAATAATTAATAACATATTCATTAATATCCATACGCCAATTACCACAAATGCCACGCGCCAATCAACACATTCAGCTAATATATACCACAACGGTGGAGCAAGCCATACATAACTACGAAGCATAAATTGGTCACAGACATGCATTACCTATTAATTGATCGCTATACGCTAATTATATATGACACAAGTGCCAACACGAACGATCATTGGCACAAAGGGTTGTATGCTAGCCGCTCAATATTGTGTAGTCCGATGCTTGTAACATTTACGATTATTATAGTGTTGCCAGGCGATCGGTTTTTGATAGGATTTTCCTGGAATTACAGCCACAACATATTGAATAACAACCACTAACTTCACAAGCCGTTAGTGATTTTGTAATTAGGTAATTGCTTGCACGCTATGCATTGGATGGAAGCGGATAATTTTCTTTACAACTCATTCTATTTTTCTTTCGATTAATTTTGTTGCGGGTTCCAAGACAATTAACTTTTCCCGGGAGTCATCGAGGGTCAAAGGTCTCCGTTAGGCTACGATGTGGGTCCTTACTTGCAGGAGTAATAGTGGTGGGTATGCACGGTGGGCGAAAACACAATGGTTACTTAGTATTTGGTTAAAATTAATACTCCACAATTAATTATCCATAATTAGTTAATGAAAGCTCATTGGCAATGAGACCCTAGTGCAGGCCAAGCTACAGAGCCTAGAACACCGACGTAGGGTTGCCAGCCTATCAGTTTTCTACAGAATACATTTCGGAGAGTGTGCGACGGAATTACACGAGTTAATTCCCCCATCTCCATTCTATCATCGGTCAACAAGACGCACGGACAAGTGTCATCCGTACACTGTGGACATTCCTTCGGTACGTACTAAGCGGTTTGCTTCTACGTTCATCGTGCGAACTGCCAAGGAATGGAACACGCTACCGGCGTCTTTGTTCCCCGTCGACTATAATCTGGGTGTTTTCAAGTCGAGAGTGAACAGGTACCTTCTAGGCAAGTATGCTACATCGTAGATCTCATCGTCACTTACCATCAGGTGAGATCGAGATCAAATACTATCGTAATAAAAAAAGCCTATATCGTAATAAAAAAAAAAAAAAAAAACTCCAGATATAAGGTGACAATGCTCAAAGAATTGCCAAGCAGCTTTTATGTTGTATAACATGAATGAAGTTGATCAAAAAGGCGCTGTTATATGAGAAAAATACTTACTCCCGAATTTATAGACGTTTTATAACTTTATCAAACGTCACATAGTACTGCGCACAACAGTTTTGCATTGCGCAGTATACTACATGACGTTTGATAAAGTAAATTCGGGGGTTAATGTTTTAGGAGACCGTTTCTATCACGAAATTAACAACTGTAGCCGTTTGTACGTTAAACCGCGTTCAGAGTAAGACAAAAATAGAGTAAGTAACTATTTACTCTAAATATACTGTTATGATGCAGTAAATTAAAGTATATTTTGATGCTGATAAAGTCCTCTTTAAAAAACAAGTTCCGATAATCGATATGAAAATAAAATATCTTACTGCTATCGTACTTATTTATCCCGATTTTTTCACCCAAAAGTAGGTAACACTCACAATGACAGATCGTTCTATGTGTGCGTTCATAGCCGATGACGGCACATGGGCAACAAAGACATTGATCTTGGCTCACCACAGAATGCTTTGTTCTGGCCAGTGACTGGTGCACGGCATCTCTCAAAGGCCTGCATACAAACTGTATTTCAGTCACGAAATTTCGTACAGTTCAGTAACCGACAAGACTGAGGTAGCGGGGTGTAGCAAATGGTTTTAATATGACACCTTATAATGCATATAATGGCTTTCCATTGTATCGAAAAGGAATACTAAAACCTTGGCTACAGATTTGGTAATCGCTAAAGATTTTAAAACAAACCCATTTTTGTAATCTTGTAGATTCTAAGAGGTATCTCAAAAAAAGTTACTACAGCATTTTTTCATCCATTTTCATACTCATAAGCAATTCTCATATTCGTGGAGTTTTCGTGACGGGCGGCGGCGCGCTGTGGCAAGGCATACTCTCGGAGATGGGGCGTTTTCTCCACGCCAGTTCCATATTTGTATCTACCTGTACATTGTGGACGAGATGTGGAATAAATATTTTGATAGTGTGTGCTAAAATTGGTTTAATTTCACATATTCGTGTGTATTAAAATATAGTCAATATAAATATACCTACAGACTTTTCCCCAACTTTCTACTACCAATCAATGTGTAAGTACTTATCTCAAATTATCGATGTCAGGAAAATAGTATGTGTAGATAAGTAAGCAAAACACATACCATAACAGAAAATCATCTAACTTTTAGATTATGGTCTGAAACGTCTTGTGGTCTGGGACCTTCTGTAAAATTAAAAACTAAAAATATTCAACTAAATTGTTACTAAATTATGAAATATTAAAACATTTTGATTGCAGTATACGTCCCCGTTAACCCTGCGGTCGCAAGTCTGAATGGAAAATAAACGCATCCGAGGCTGACTAAATGAGCGGTGTGTTCTTATTATTATAATAATGTGCACAAACCAGATACCAACGAAAACTCTCTGGAAGCTTGCAATTTGTGCATGCAACCGCGTTTTTAATCTTATAGCTATAATTTTAATCTGCAATGTTCTTATTATGGTTCTATTGGATGCCTTTTAATACGAGAGAGAACAAGTATAAATGTGAGTATTATTTTAACATTAAAAGCCTCTTGTGACTGCCTACATCTTTGTCCTAAAACAAACCTAACAGTAATGCCACTTTTTGTGGATAACCTAAATGGCAATGAACTCGGGCCACGAGTAATCAAATCACTGTAAAATAGGCGACAATGTGCATCGTGACAGCCCATCACTTTGTAGCATACGATCGACCCATTCAAACGGATTAAGAATAATTAGCTAATTTTTCATTTTAATGTCACATGCCATCACGTTCCTGCCACGGAGCGAAGTTAAAAAAGAAAAAATATTTAATCCAAGCCAAGTGTGTATCGTAAAAACTACAAGTCGGCATAACTCATGCGTCTTTGCCTTTTGTGCGGTATGAAAAATAAAAAAGGCATTTAAAAAAGAACATTAGTTAGTACGACGGATCAGTCATCCGCGCGTCTCGGGATGCGACACGTCTCGCTCAGCTTCGCTCTTTGAATGCGCAGTTTACCAGTTATTTAAGGCCTGACGCGTGAACTAATGATGATTTGAATTTGACCTTTGATATGTATAACGAAGGGTAGCGATATTTGATGCTTATCGACTTTTGACTGAATAATGAAATATTCATGTGTTTATAAAATTTGAATGATAAATTGAACGATTGGTCGGCAGTTTTGTGATTGCCCTACTATATTCTTGAATAACATATTTATTAGTACACAATATTATGTCCGAGCTCAATAATGCCTTCCTAAACATTATCCGATTACATTTATGTGACCATAAGTAATGTTATTTTCTAACGTTTCTAATATTTAGTCCATACACAATAAATATGAGTTGAATTTATAGGAAACTGTTCTACAGTTTCCTATAAATTCAAGTAAATTCCTATCATTTTTCTTCTAATACCCAGCACCCCTTCACACTGCAATTTAGAGTATTAGTATATTTAAAAGTTTAAGAGGCAACAATAGCCACCCACGATAGTCCGTCAGCGCGGCGGCGTCCGGTTCGTCATGCAATGATTAATACCAACTCTCGACTCATTAGCTGAAGGGCTTAGCAACGCCGTCCCGAGGCACTTAATCACTCGAACAAAGCACTACCTACTCGCGCGAGCCGCCGAAAGCATCATTCTTCGTCAGGAATGCGTGTGCGCGGTCTAGGATGCGAGCAACCCGAGCGATATGTATTTTCCTTTTATGATGTTAGCTGTGAGTGTACTGATCTATTTTTTGTAGCTTCGACACTGAGGTTTATACATCAGTTTCAATATATTCCATTCCATCTTGATGGTTATCACGGATGGTAAAAGGAAAACACGATAATAAAATATTTAAAATTAGGTTTAACATTACACCTAGTACTTACCTACTTAAATTAAAAGTTTTATTTAGGTATATTGAAATAATTGTTTAATTTATTTATATTATTATATTCTAAAGCCAAAGCCAAATATCATGGACTATTTCATAATATTTGGGAATGATATTTTATTTTTTAGATTTTAGTATACTTAACTATTTATTGATTTTTCTTCATTCAATTCTCATAAAAGATCGTGATTCTACCTACATATATCCTATGTTTAATCGCTATTCTCTCATAACCTGTACACTATCATTACACGGTGCCAGACTATGAACCGCACCGTGTATGTACTTAGGGCTCTTTTTTACCTAGATAGGTATGTACGTGCCTCCTAGTAGGTACAGTAAATAGGTATATGTATATAGGTAGGTATAGGTAAACAAATAAAATATAAATTTTGAGGGATCTACGATGGTTTTATCAGATGCTTTTATATGATTCCAAATAGTTGTAGTACCTACAGATTTTTATAATGTTTTGTACATCAATGGAGAACTGTGGTTCTCCTACAAGTATACATAAATCGAAACATTAGGATTTTATGTGAGTGGTGCTAGCCCCATGATGTTAATTACTTTAAGCGTCTTTTACTTCGTCACACAAGATATTCTGTGGGTTGCTAGACAGCAATGGTGCAATTCAGACTTAAAAATCTAATAATTAAATACGTCCAAATTTATAGAAGTTTTAATCAATTCACACTAGCATTATAATGTTCAGAAGAAAGGTGCTTTGTAATGCTGTATTGGGACAAAAAACTTATACTTAAATTTGGGGTTCAAACACCAAATAAACTTAAGTCATTATATGACTTACTTTCATTTATATCCCACGAGCCAAAAATCACACACCCCACACGAAACCCGCAACAAACAATAAATCCAAGCGAGAATACAAGCCGAACCGTACGTCCTACCTATCGGACTGTTTAATTACCATAATTAATTTGATCCTGCGGCGCAGACGCGGGCAGAATGGACGATTGATGCCGGTAACATATCGCAGGCATTAGCCCGTGGAGGTGACGACTATCGTACTCCTTTATACCTACTATATATATATAATAAAACTGTAACTTTATCGCGTCTGTACGTTGTATATTTTTGTAAAACGAAATCGTTATATCATAGTGAAAGCATTCCGTCACTGCCTTTTGTATATTATGAGATCTGTGGTGTGACTTAGCGCTGCGAAAATAGAAAATTTTTCGGCATCTGATTTTAATGGACACTTCACTATTTTGGTGGTATATAGATACTTTTCAAAATATATTTGTTTGACTTGGTGGTGGCACTTTGGCGTGCCCCCAGATAGGTAAGTCAAGCTGTAAAATAAATTTAAGATGACTTGGGGCAATGTGCCTAACTATAACACAGACGACGCCGCATGTATAACCCAGTATATTTTTAAAAGCCCGCCATTAGAAACAGTTTTTTTGTGTCCATCGCCAGTTGATATGATACCGCTCGCTATCAATCATCGTAACCCGTCTATGTAAGCCGAATACTTTTTTATCGCTTTTTGTTCGTGTACCGTTACTAATTATAACGTATTTGATATTTTTGGAGCATATATGATAGTGTTTTAAGCTATTTGTTATGTGTTATGGAATCTCTTAGCATCATTAAGTATATTAATCATTGTCATTGATCACTGTAAATAAACTAAATGCCCGTTAATAGTATATTGGTACATCCGGGTACATCCAATCCGTATTCGCGTACTTACAAGAAATCAATCAGATTGTATATAAGTAGTTACCTATAATAAATCTAGTTAAGAAGGTACCTATAACTGATATGCAAATAAAAAGAATACTGAGCTTAATTTTTTTTAAGGCATCCTAGCCCAAATTGACGAAATTAGCTGCAACTAAGTATTGAACTTGTATTATAATATTATGGTTTGACACCAATGTCAAAGTCAAAATATGTATTTTGTATAGGCCTACGGGGGCACTTACAATTTTTTTTTTCCTAACTACTACCGGATCGGAATGCGATCTCAACTGAGAAGAACCAGCGAGGCAATCAGGGGGTTGTTTTTAAAAAAAATAATTAACGATCATTTTTAATACAAGAAAAAGCTCCGGTGTGCTGATTCCGTATAGGTACCTATAAAGTAAATAACAATTGCAAAAAACTTGCGTGCGCTCGCTAAAACTTGGCTATCAGCCTACCATGTGCCAATTACAAGTAACGATTGCACTATGACCTATCGCCTTCCACCAGTAACACTGGTTTCGGTGTCACGCAGTGCCTTGAGCGTGACTTGCCTCGCCTCAACACCCGCCTCGACCTCACAATTTCCGCTCCACAATTAATCATTTCCATCGACCAAACCTTTATTTTCCATTACTTGTCTTTAAATTTTCATTTTTACTACTATAGCCCCCCGTCTGTTTGCGCGTATTCAATGACTTAGTTTATTTTGATGAATTATTTTGTAAACACGGTCGTAGACTTGACAGTCGATTAGGTTTAGGTTATTTTAGTTGGGCTAGTAAGTTTCGGTGCCTGGCACGAGCTGAGACATATTTCCTTTAGGTATACATTAACTAGACGTGGCCCGGAACATACATTATTATGTGTAAAAATGTAGTTATTTATTGACATGCATATTTTTTTTGCCAAATTAAATCGATCAAAGCCGTGCAATATCTACATGACTTCTTGAAATAAAATTAATCTTACGGATTTTATCGCGTTTATTATACATTTTTTACGTGTATCCAAGCAACAACTAAATATCAAGGTACTCCGGTTCAAACTATGACACTAGGACGTCAACCACTTCAGTCTTCCCGTGACCATGGTTGCTGTAAAGCAGTCGAAACGTCGAGAACGTAAAAAACGTATAATAAACGCGATAAAATCTGTAAGATTAGTTTTATTTCATATTCGCGTAGATATAAGAAATCAATACATGACTTCTTGTTATCCTAATAGAACAAAATTGTTTTTATATTGGTACTTAAGGAAAATTAGCAGTGAGTTGCAATTTGTGTTACGTTGAGGGCTGGTTAGGGCGGGCGATACGCGCCCGCTCAAGACCTCTATACTATCGCCGCCCTAACTGTCTCTATGTGGTTTATTGGTCACACGGACTGACTCGTCGAAGGTTTATTTCTATATATAATTAACATACATAAACTATTTTGATTTTTATGTAACCAGTCCGATCAAGCTATAGCTAGCTATATAGCATCATACAAAATAACAAGATAATTTATTTTTCTTTATTTATTGCACAAAAATAAACGGCATACTCAAATTATTTTTCCCAATCTAGATCATAGAACAAGTCTATTATCTACTAGATATCTCATATACATAATACATTCTCGCTACAAATCATAACGGGCAAGTCCTTGTTACTACACATTTTGTTTTTCCTTAAGAACAAATGAGTGGGTGCGTGTCCCCTCAGCTCGTCGAGTTCACCGTCGATTAACTGCGCAATGTATTTATTCAGGGTTCTGCACGCTTCCGCTTGGACGTTAATGTGTCCAGTGAAAAATGACGCAGAAAACGCCAGAAATATGCGCATGATATTTGCAAAGAGACGATTTTCTTCCTACGACTCGTTAGTTTTTTTTTTATACAACACTTAAAAATAATGTTTCTTCATACACACTTTGATCCCTCATTTGACTCCCTTAGGGGTCGAATTTTCAAAAACTCATTAGGGTACACAAGAAATATATCCTCCAAATTGAAATAAAACTAATTTTATTGCGTTTATTTTTACCTTTATAATAATGATTAAATTCGTTAAATTACTTTTATTTTAATGTGTAGTATTCGCGTTAATATAAGAAATCAATATATCTTCCAAACTTCAAATCTGTAGCTACACCGGTATAGGTGTGCGTTGTCTGTCTTTCAGTTTAAGAATTTTAGAAAGCAGTATATGGGGCAGTATGTGTAAGTTTAGGTACCTGTGTAGTAACTTTTCCACCTAGTCGAAAGGTGAAAGGTATGCTTTACGATACGCAGAGTAGGCGTTAAGCCTGTGTAGTGCCTACAAGTTACTAAGTCAAAGTAAAACGCATCGTTCATATTCATAGATGTGCATAGCAATTATAATTATAGCACAAGTATACCCACCTCCCTATTAAAAACTATTAAAGATGCTGCTCAAATAAAATATAAAAGATCTTTTTAAAAAGACCAACCATGTTGTTTCCTTGGTGGTAAAGTTGTAGCTTAGCATTTTGTAACTTTTTTGACGATTCATAAGTACTGTACTTAATGGTTTACATGAATAAGAAATGTTCTGATTATAAACATAGTTTAATTTTTTTTTGTGCGAAACATCAATATATATATACCGGAATTTTTAATGAGGCACAGTTAGAGATTAGAGATAAAAGATACCGGTAAGATTCTCAAGCAAGTATCGATGCAACATTGCCACCATTTTGCGGCATCGTGACGTCCACAATTTCCAAATGTGGCCAGTAACTCACGTTACGCATACGCCATGAGGGCGGTGCCACCGGGCGTACCGGATGCGTATTACTCGCCAGCGGTGGCCGGAAATCGGCAATATATTGCGATCGCGGACGC
Source organism: Pheosia gnoma (assembly GCA_905404115.1). Taxonomy (NCBI): domain Eukaryota; kingdom Metazoa; phylum Arthropoda; class Insecta; order Lepidoptera; family Notodontidae; genus Pheosia; species Pheosia gnoma. Next base: position 3,139,628 of record FR989894.1, on the reverse strand, counting down.
TGGCGTGGCGGCCGGTGGCGATCCGTGGCAATCCGTAGCAGTCAGTGGGTGCCGAAGTGCTGACTCGATGTTATCATAATGACACGCTAGTTAAATAATAACGCTATAATAATACGCTAGTTAATTGATAATACGTACCTATCATTCTAAGTATGTTTCAGTGGGTGTGCCAAGTTGGCAGAACGCTCGCATCGGTAACGAGTGTCACATGTTCAAACCTCGGCTCGCACCTCTGGTATTTTTGGATTTCATGTGCGAATCTCATTTTCAACCATGATTATCACTCGCTCGTGCCTCGGAGAGCACGTAAATCTCTCTCCGGTCGTGTTGGATTGCCGTCCCATCGGACTATGAGAGTGAAGGGAACGGAGAGTGCACATGTGCTTGCGCACTATAATATCTCCTGCGCAGATGGCTTGTCTTCTTTCAAATTAGCCGCTGTGACCGAAATTCGGTCAGGAGGACTATTATAAGTATATTTATCTTACTTGAGACAAACACAGATTTAAATTATAATTAGTATGATTTAGTACCTAATTCTACTTAAAAATATATCAAATACTTTTAGATTACAATCGTAAAACCGATTCGCTGTCCTCAAATTTCTTTCGGCCAATGTTTACTATGCCAGCACATGTAGGATATCATTAGCCGGGGCCAGGGATGGACCACGACATTTATTTTACGGCATCCGGCTATAAAAGTGATCCACTGCTTGCATTCTGCAGCGTTGCTGGCGAGCGTAGCTTTGTGATATAATAATGCTAGAAGAGCACGTAACAAGAAAGATTTTTTGTCTCATGTTACTTAGACTCGTGCTTATTATTATATAAAATCCCTTAAGCTCTTATAAGTCAAAATCTATAAATAATGATATATTGATAAGTTTTTTGATATTTTTAAAAGTCTATTGCTAGAATAGTTAATAGCCTAGTTCGCAGAGGATCCGCCTTCAACATATAAGGGTTCCAAATTTGATCCCCATCTTTGGCACTAAACTATGGATGTGAGTTCACTAATACAAGCATTTTAGCTTATTTGGAAAAGGCTTAATACTAATGTTCAATAAAAACTCCAAGCACTTACGTGTAAAAAAACCAGATCCAAGTCAAAACATACACACTAGTTACAACATCAGCGATGCGGTTTTAAAACAAATTAGTGGACTACGGTGGACTATCGGCTACAAAATGGCAAATTCACAGTGGACTCCAGTAAAGCGAAAGTAGAAGAACGGCTACAAAATGGCAAATTCATTCAGATACATTCAGCCAAAAATCACAAGCAAGAAACAAAAGAAATATACGTACTCTCGCATATGAGAATAAACAGAGATAATAGGTAACTTTCTTTCCGCTCTGTAGAAAAGTAGTACTTAAACTAAAAAGATTATAGAAGCACAAAGGCTCTTATTACTTAGGTGTGACCCTGTGTTAGCACCACCGTGTTAATGTGGGGACTATTTCGAAAAGCCGGCACACGCGTTTATTGCCGTGCCTTTATAACTACAGCTTCTAAACACATTCACCGTATTTACAACTATTTTAGATCATCAATAGATAACTTGTAGAGTAAACACACAATTATTATTATAGTCATGGTCTTTGCCTTCTTAGCCTTGCTACCTGCTATAACAAGTATTATATTCTTCATGCAAATAAAACGCACCTTTTTCAATAAAAAATACCTACAAAACTTTAACTATAAAGTCTGTAGAGTTGCTTTTTTATAGTCTTATGATTTACGCTGCACTGGTATTTTATTTTACTTAAGTTAGAATATACTTACCTTAGAGGAATCCTAGTATGAGCTAACTAGCTTTCGTCCACGGCTTCGACTGCGCTGCCATCGATTTTGATCTGCAGCTTAGCACCCAATATTCACAGCGTGATGACATTAACTTTTTAGTCCAAATATAGACTATCTAACAGTAATAGATCCGTTGCAACATGGGTCAGTAGTTCTTTCATGACACTCGAACAAACAGGCATACGGACAATAATTCTAAAAACGGTTGTTTAGGATGTATCCAAATTATTAATTGAATAGCTTTATTTTACAGACACAACCCAGTTGTCGATGTTAAATTTAATGGTTGTATTTTTCAATGCACCGCGATGACATGCGTCGTATTTTTTTTTTTAAATTGTGAACCTCCTCCTTTTTGAAGTCGGTTAAAAAAAGACATATCCAGTGTTAATTTAATCCACGTCAACTGCCCGCAGTCCACATCCCCACGGAAGTGATAAAGCTTTTTGGCTAAAAAAATTATTCGACCGGCGGTGGCTCGGAAGTAAACTGGAAGCTACCCATAGCCCCTGATAATCTCGACTGCACCTCGTTTTACTGCCATGGCCCCTGAATAGAACGATAAAACACTATGTTTTATGTTGTGAATTTAATTTGCCTATTTGGATCTGTACCTTGACTATCTGAAGTTTGAAAACTTATTGTCAAATTTATCAAACGCTTAGTGTTCCTGTAATCAGCCTGAAAAACAAATTCCTAACGAAATCGTTTCGCCATCCAGAATGCATATTATCTCTATGATATTTATTAAAAATCAAATAAAAACCTAACACCGTTATAATAAGATACATTTTCATCTTAATTGTAGGTATGTGTTACATACCTTTGGTTCCTACATAGCTGCTGTTATATTATTATTTAATTGTAATTTAATAGTGGCCACAAAAATTGCAATAAAGCTAAGACAATGTATTTTAATGTAATTCAAACACGTCTATGTGGTGACATAAAACAACAATAATGTTACTTTGTAATATATATGCCGCGCCATGTTCTCATAGTATACCCTACGAACTACAAATTTTTAGACACCCTACAATGTTGTTGTAAGATTTTTGCCGACCGCTCTCCGGTAGTTACTTCATCTGGCAGGGTACCTTAGTAGTGGTCTCCATGCTGGGCATATGCCTCCTGTAGATGTTACTGAGCTTGGTCTTCTGCTTCCAACATCCAGGTTTTGCTGACTACTCTTCGTCAAACCATCTGGCCGCAGGGCGTCCTACTCCAGAATTCGTCTTCTCCAGTGGTGACCAGTTCTTCGGGAAACGTAGCCAGCCCACTGCTGCTTTGCCTTACTAATCCTTTGAACTATTTTGATTACTCTGGTTTTCTATCATATTATTTGGTTACGAAGTTTTTCCTTCAAAGAAATGCTGAGCACAGCTCTCTCCATATTAGAAAATCCACAGTCTCAAATATACTCGGCACTATTGAAATCAATCAATAAAATTAGGCCGCTCGTCGGCAGACCGAAAAGTTGACAAATGAACACCGGCGACCAGAAAGGAAATGAATCTGATCCACAGGAAATAGGACATTGATTCAATTGACAACGCCCATTGTACGCCGCTGAACCGCCGCGATCAGTTTTAACTATCATTGTCAACAGACAGATTTATGTATAATAAGTGTACGTTGGGTAAGTAAGTACCTGATTTAAATATTTAAGTTCGTTATGAAGTCTATGATTTTTTTCGTGAATTTATTTTTTTAAACAGTAGGTATAATATCGAGATTCATTATCAATAAACAGCATATTGTGTGCAACTTACATATTCAATTTGAAGTTTCACCAATCCTGAAACAAAATAAAATAGTTTTTAAATGCGCAGTTAAAGTTAATAAGTTTGCACAAAAATTAAATTAAAAATGTAAAAACACACAAAAAAAAAGTAATGTAGATCTTGAAACGGCTGAACAGATTTTCATTAAACAGCTAAGAGTTATGCCGATTAAACCAGCTTTCGGATAAAAAAAACTTCGTTGAAATTGGTCCACGCGTTTGGGTGATACGATACCACGGACAGACGCACATAGAGACAGACAGACACACCAACCAACAGTCAGACATAGGCCTGAAACTTAAAACACCGCGACGCGAGCATCGAGGATAGGATAAAAATAGTATAAAATATTTCAACAGATTAAGGAGTAGTTCATACCGAACACGTTTATACATAAAATGTATGTGTAAATAGAAAATCTGTTTAATTTTATTTAAGAAACAAGTACAATAAGCATTAAGCAAACATCAACGCTGTCGTTATTTTTAAATGACCAATAACTTGTTATTTTTTTTAAAATAAACGATCTTAGTTTCAAAGGTATACCATAAAATACCCTTATTCTTAAAATATTTTACACATTTTATGTACTTTAAGTAAGTGACAAATTAATGTAAGCAATTAATATAATAGTTTATATGTACGATCCTATTCAATTTTAAGTCTGTATAGTTTCATTTGTGTTTTTTTATGTAATTTGACGCCGAACCAACCAACCACTACCTATTGTAATCAGACGATGCGTACACTATAATTTCATCCAACATTTTGTGCAAAACAAAAATTAATCAACGCACAGTGGGCCCACGCACCAGCCTCCCCTATTAGAAAATGATTTAGTCGCCGGGTCCATCGAACCCCACTTTCCCTGCAATTAGTTGCGCTCAGAACAATGTGCAGTGATTTTTAAATGATTGCCCCGACGCCATCTGGCGAGGCCAGCGCGACTAAGTAATATTGGTAATTGGTTTTCAGTCACACCATTCAAATATGAAATCTGGAAAGTTGTATGTACTATTACGGAATGAATCGAATGAGTCGTCGATTCGAAGAAAAGTCATAACCCGAATTTATAGACGTTCTATAAATTTTAACAAACGTCATATAGTACGGCGCACAAGAGTTTTGCTTTGCTCAGTATTATATGACGTTTAATATAGTTATATAGAACGTCTATAAATTATGGGGTAAAAATATATATATTGAAACCATTTAAAACAAAATTGGTCTTTCTTGTGATTCCAGATCGATTTGGATCTAAGATTTACTTACAACATTACACAGGTGGATCAAATTTTTATTACACACTATCGTCCCGGCGAACTTCGTACTGCCTCATAATCAAATGGGAATGGAAAATGTATCATTATTATTGTTTTTTAGTGATTCTGCTATTCTGGGCGGAGACAAAATAAAAAATCACAAAGATAGATCTTAAAAATCGACCCACCCGGTCTTTAGTCATAAATGGTGTGACTAACACGACTTTGTTTTATACATACACACAAAGATTTATTACAGATTACATAAATTTAGCACAGAGTTCCTATAAGTAAATATTGATATACCTATTGTGAAAAGTTTAGTTAGAGCCAAATATTAAATAAATCGGGTTCAAAAACTAAACAATGGATGCCTTCAAAGATCACTTCGGGTGCGAATACGGAGAAAATCGTTTCATAATTAAAATTTCCAGCAGAATAATATTAAAGGCACTCAGTTTAATTTGCCAGCATTACGATCGCTCCGCTATTTATTGGCGTCGAGAAATTAATATTTCGCGCCGATATCAAAAGTTCACGCTCAACTAGCCACCCCCTGGGGTCGGCAATACTACTCCGGGCGAATTGTCACAGGTGAACGCCAAATGCGCTTATATTATTATTTTTTACCTTCTAGTTGAGATCAAACGTTGTCGTAGTGATGCCGCGTGGAAGGGCGGGATCGCGGGAGGCAGCGAGGCCGGGATTATCGCAAATTATTCACGTGCCATAAAGCGCAAATTACATTGGCCGCACGTGCCGTGACGTATGCAATATTGCGCGGATGCACCCGCAGGCTTTCAGCTCTGAAAACAATCGCCACTGGATTCCAGCTCCCCAATTCTCGAATTTAGGATAAGCGTCGGTCATCGGTTTTCATAATTTAATTTTAGATACCTAAGTAAGGCTACATAATATTAATTACGTGTCCAATTGTTCTAAATATCCTAAATATTTTGTATATAAGTTGTAAAAAAATAGTGTAAAATATTTTAACACATGAATCGGTAAGTTATATGGATAATAATTGTGTAAATTATTTTTTATTTTTGTATAAGCAAGGCGAACCAGTAGCGTTTGGCCATGCGCTCAGTACAGTGAGTATTTTTTTTTTATTTTTAATTTTTTTTATTTAAATTAATAAAAAAAAAAAAATGTTTAATTTTTTTTTTTTTTAATCTAATAATTTTATATATTTCTTTGGGAATTTTATATTATGCAAAAATATTTTACACTATTATAGTTACACCTTATATATGTACAGATTATGTGTGTAACGTAGCTTTACAAGTATTGATCATAGTACAAATTTAATAGCCAACCTTATAAAATACGATAAAGGCTATATAGTAGTAACAGCATTTGATTTCAACGAATTATTATTAATTATTTGTACACAATTACCTAAATAATAAAAAATATAGGCTGCATGTGTATGAAATTTAATACCGTATTATCAATAAATAATTATGACATTACGTATCGAGCATACGCCAAATGTTTCCCGGGAAACAATTAATTCGGCGTCACTAAACAAATAGCGCCATTGGGGTTCGACTGGGTGTCGCGAGCATTCCATTCGAGCACCTATTAAATTCTGAATGCGAGGTTAATCCGCAATTACCGCCTAGTTATCGCCGGAAGACGCGGAGATAGTTAGGGCCCGGAAAATATTCCGTTCACTAATTATTCCGAGTAATTAAACGCGAGCATTATCGCGCGACGCCGCTGCCACCTGGCGGCATTGTGCGAGCGTGATTTACTGCGATCCCGGAGCGATCCCGTTGCGATTCCATTGCGGCCCGGCCTTTTTTTGCACCAATTAATTATCGAATCGTATTTAATAATTGCTGTTAAATTCATGTGGAGAGCAACTATCGATTTGAGGTTTGTGAAAATATTCATTGTAACGATTTAACTGGCTTAATTTATGGCTTCAGAGGATGATTAGGTTTAATTTATTTGGATATAATAATATGTTTTGCTGGTAAAACTACTTTCGATAATCATGGATCTGCGAAACACAACATGACCGTTCAATTACGAGAGAATTGTTGACCAGTTCAAGTCAAAAGCAAACAAACCTAACAAGTGTTGGGTACACGAACACAAAGTATGTGGTAAGTTTCAATTAATTTTAAAACTAAACTGCTTTGCAACAGGGATACTAATACGACTTACGTGCACATCTTCAGTCGGAACCCAAAATATTCCACGGCTATTAACATCCAAAAATAATAAGTAAGTACAACAATATAATGCTTTATCAGGGCATGGTCTCAGAATCCACTCTTATTACGGAGGCTGGCAGGCCACTAATTTGCCCCGGAGATTTTTCTCTTATTTACCCATCGCCTCCCGACGGCGCGGCGGCGCGGCGTGCCGGCCTACTTTTTCAATGGCACATTATTCCACACAAAATGTAATGATAGCTAGATAGTATAGTACCTATTGCCTATTATTTAATAGTTTTTTTTATATCTGTCAATGTTTGGTGACGTCAAACTTTTTTCATCTTACTGGCTTGGAAACGCGGCCTTTAAAGTTCGAAGTATGCTCGCAAAAGTCCATTATATCCCCATGAGTGGAAAAGATTTTCGAATTTCGAACGTGAAGAACTAATGCATTGTAACTATGAGTTAATCTGTGGTAATGGTGTACCGGGTGTGTGTACCTAACTTTTTTTGGTTCTATTAAAAAAAACATAAACATAACATAAGCTGTCAATTTTGTTTTATTTGTATAAAATGTGTTTCATTGATATTAATTAATTATTATTAATTTTCATAAAACATTAAAGTCCAGTCCAAGCGATCGAGCCAAGGAATTTAGATTAATTAATAACGAAATCTTACATTTTCTTAATTAAATAATATTTATGGCCATTGTAAGTCTATACACGTGCCTAAGTATAAGCTAATTAGTAATTGCTGAGGTCTGGTGTTGACGGGAGGCTAAATATTTTCGCCGGCCCGCCCTGGCCAGTAATTAAGAACTGAGCTAGGCGCTCCACCCGGCCCCGGGAACATCAAAAATTATAATTGTTCCCGCACATTTTCTTTGCGGGAAAAATATGTTGATATAAACAGTTAATAAATGTCTCTACAACCACTTTTAAACAACGACCGTCTGAACGAATGTCGGAAGAAGTAAAATATAGTAAGTATTATCGGGAAAATATTGCAGTGGTATAAGTTTGCCTTGTCCCATTACATTGGAGCGGGCTTCTTGCCACTATTGTATAACTGTTTTTATACAGAAAATAAAACCAGTTTTAACTTCTGCAATTTCTAATGCTACAATATCTAGGGTTACCAACATAGCTTGCCTCGTCATTCATGGATGCTTGTAGTCAAAGCATCGACATATGTAATTAAAGAGACCCTAAATTAAAGAAAAACAAGAAAACCCGCCCCTAGTGACGTAATTTGAGTAGGTAAGTTTCCACGGCTGGCATACACTGGGCAAACAACAAGTTATCGATAAAATACAACTATCCAACAGCGTTTGGATTTCTTAGAGACGTATAACACCCTTCTTAAACATCATCATAATACTTATAAAAAATGTATGCCCCAAGTCAGCAAACCACAGCAAAATTCCTTTTTGGAATTAATTCAAATTCGCGCAATCGCTATACAAACTTTAACGTCAACGTCATTCTGTTAATGAGGGAAGAACAACGCGAGTCGAGTGTCGCGTCATTAGCGGCGCGCATCGAGCGGAGCGGGCGCGGGAGCGGGAGCGGGAGCGAGGACGCGCCACAAAGCTGCCACAATTAATGACACCTGGTGAAAAGCTGAGATGAGGTATTTTCGAGAGCAAAAGGCGAACGCGGGAGTGGGAGCGGTTGTTGTAGTACATGCGCACCGGTGACGTTTTGTTTGTTCTAATGAGGTCAATAGCGGAGCGTTCTCGCGAAGTGACGACGACTTGCTGTGTTAGTCTTAGGTTTAACTAGTTTATGCCAGTTGACTAAATATATTTTAAATTTTTCAATTAAATTATATTTGCAGTTTATTTATTAACGTGGGTATTCATTGTTTTTGAAGAAGCCAGTTGTAGCCAAGGGGTCATAAGAGTTCAAATCGCACCTCACCCACACGACGTAAACCCACTCGATGTACTTACATACACACGTTTAAGTTTATTAATATTTATTACTAGCTGTTGCCCGCGACTTCGTCCGCGTGGTATTTAACAAAGACAACTGTTGACAACAGCCTGCTCGCTCATTCTGAGCCCGCGGGACGCATTGCAGGTTGTTGCTATCAAACTTAATCAGGCGCTGCGCTGCAACATTGGTTTTAATATTTTTTCAGGAGATCCTATTTTTTTTTCTAAAATAAAAGTAGCCTAAATTACTCCTTGTTACATCAGCTATCTGCCAGTGAAAGTTCCGTCAAAATCGGTCCAGCCATTTCAGAGATTAGCCGGAACAAACAGACAGACAGACAGACAGACAAAAATTGTAAAAAATGTTGTTTCGGTATAGGTAACGTGTATACATCCAAATGCACTTTGTAAAAAGCGGTTATTTTAATATTACAAACAGACACTCCAATTTTATTTATATGTATAGATATAATAACACGCATTTATATCGCCACGGTTGGGACTACTTGGGTAGTAGATAGTGTAATAACTGCACGTAACTAGTCAATAATTACTTAATAGTTTTTTTTTATTTCAATGTGTAGTAGGTTCATAGATTTCTCATGTATTTACAAAAACATTTTCAGAAGAAAGGTGGTTTATGGTACCATTGGTAATGGACGAATAACAAGAAAAGTCAAAATAGTCTTTAAACATGCACAATGTCAGACAATGAGTAAGTAAAAATTATATGAAAAAAAAACGTATGTTTTTTAATTCAAAGTTTCCCACAAGATTTAAAAAAAAACAGGAACACGTCTTTCAAACTTGGAACGCACAAAACACGCGCGAAAATCAAAACAGCCGCGCGCGATAAGTATCGCATGTCGCGCCCGCGGTACACATCTCGGTTTACTTAAAAAATATAATTAAAAAAAACATAGTGTACGCAGTATAAGGTTGATCAGAACCGCCGATAAGACCAGTGCTACCGTTTACGCGCCCTTTGTCTGCGACGATAATAAAAACTCAAACAATAGAGGCTGAATAAGGAGCAGTCGTTGCCTCAAACACGCCTCACTTGACAGATAAAAAAATACGATGTGTAGTGGACTTTGTATTCTTATTGAGTTCCCAAGCATGAACAATTTTTTGTTGTACTTATGTTGGTACGGGATATTTAATATTAAGAAGTTTGGGCACGATGGTACCCTCGCAGCCACGTTACATAACGCCATACATTAGGGATAATATGACTTAATTTATTTACCTACTGACAACTAGATTGTGCGCGCCTCGAAAGGCTGGAGATTGAACTAAAAAAAAGAAAAAAAAAAGAACGCAAGCAGACAATTTTAAGTCATCCCTTTGGCCTGCACAAAAAGACCGATTTGAGTTTGACTACTAAAAATCTATACTACTAAGAATTTCCTATTATATTTATAGTACATTACTTCCATATTGCATTGTGATGGGCAACCTGTATATACGTATGTAGTAGGTATAGGTTACCTCTATCGGTACCTATAATAAAATAAGTAAGAAAACTCGTAGAGTGAAGGTCTCCACTCGTAGTCGTAAACGACCAACGGCGACACGTGCGTTTTGTCACCCTCTTGTGTTGGGTTCAATGTGAAAATCACATGCGAGCTACCCGACCTAATGAAAGTACTGTCACGCACAACGCGCCGAAGATAAACGCTCTTTACCGTTCGTTACCGATAAGGCACGTTGGTTTGACAACACGAAGATCTGCTTCTATGGGCAAGATAACTGACCGCAATTATTGTTTCTACTAATCGCTAGGTACTCTTTGCTACAATAAGTACGTCTTGTTTATAGTTATGTTGTTTAAAATATGGCTAATTCCTACTGATTTCTGACTGGCTTTTATATAAAACCTGCAGCTCATAAAAAAAATACAAGGTGAAACGATATATTAATTACAAAAAAACTATATACCACACGAGCATAGTGAATCATATTGTTCTAGCATCACAAAACGCACCCTGTGTTGCGAACAATGTTTAATACTGAATGATCTTAATTTTACAATTGTTTTATAACTTTAATTGAGTATGTAAATTCTAATTGGAAACCGTCGTTTATTACAAATGGTCATCCATATTAATTATTAAATAATAAATCCCGTGTCCACATTGAAAAAAATCGAAAAACTTTTGGACCCGACGCTACCGGCGGCGCGCACCTGGGTCGCCGGGGGCTCTTATTCAAATGCAAATCAAACGTTCCATTTTTAAAATCTACTACTTGCTTCCGGAACGACTTATGTCCAATACCTATCAACATGATCTAAGTGCGACAAAGTAATTATAGCTTTAACACGCATGTTACAGAGTCGTATATCAAATACAAATTATTGGATTTACGTCATTCTGATGCTATTTTGTTGTGTCGTTTGGGACCTTTTAGGGCAAATTTCGAGTACCCAGGTGTGCTCCCGATCCGGTTAAGGGAAGCATCCTTGTTAAGGATTCTTGTATAAAATCGTTTAATGGTTTGTTTTTAATTTCATTTCTACATTCACGGGGCGATGTAGTAAATTATTGATAATAAAATGGTAGAGTTTTATTGGTAGTATTCGTAATTCGATCGTCTTCAGCACAAAAGGCTTAGTGAATGAGTTTTCAAGTTTGTGGGTGGGTTATTTTAATGCTATTGTTGCTTCCTATTTTAATATGCTGTTTATTTGTTAACGTTATATGGAGAGTAATGGTATGTGAGTTTAAGAATGCTATGCTCTATGGTAGTAAACATGAACATGCAATAATGAACCGAACGGTTTGTAATTATTAATGAGTTTATTCACTTTAGCCATAGAAGTGTGAAGTCTGAAGTGAAGTCGATTGCTCCATTTAGAGCTCTCCTAAGGGTATTTTAAAACTTTTCTCTGTAATCAAAACACACATAAACAACATGTAGGTATTACTCCTATAAGGCGGTATCTACAGGTGTCTCCAACAAATTCTTAGGAAAAAGCAAAATTTTATCGGTAACCTATCCTTTCCAAAATAATTTAATTAGAAGAATAATACGAGTTAGTTTATTTACAGATCTGCATATTTTTGAGAGTATGGAGTCGGTAGAGTATTTCCAAATAATAGCTATGTCAAAAATTTTACAAGTATAAGTAGGTATAGCGTCTATTATTCCCAATAGTATCTACAAAAACTATAGACACTCACATTCAGCAGACAGCGTGGCACCAAACCTCTTCAGTCTTTTGTCTATTCATAGACTATTGGCTCGTTATTGTTCGTCGTTATTTATAATATAATAGCAAAAAAAGCACCCAACGTTCGATAATTAATTGATGTCGTAAATATTGTTATGACAGGGATACAAACAACTGGCAATCGGTTTATTAATTGAATAAAACAATAAAACGTCAGACGTGTTAATTATAAAACGCGGGATTTTGTTATCTTTGATTAATTATTTCAGGCATATCCATGAATTTATATAAAATATGTTCCTAATTTAAACTAAACTTCATCATCTGAAAGCCATAAATATTGTATAGCATCTATGATAAAAAGTTTTCGTATGTTAACTTAGTCATTTCATTCGAAAAAAGACATCAAGCGCACAATGCGATACACAAATATATTTCTCCCATATCTGACAGTTGAAAAACACATTATAATTCATATTTCGCCACGCAAATCATAATAATTCATCGAATAAAAAAAGTATCGTCTATCGGCCGGGCTCGGGTCGAGGCCACACAAAAGGCTCTCGTAGTTCGCCAATATAATAATAGCTAATAGTTTTCTTAAGTTCCATACAATAATGATTTAGTGCGCTCAAAAGTCGAGCAGTAAATCAAACAGCTATCTCGTACCGTATCGACCGATACACGATCCTGTAATGATCTCGAAAGACACGTGCTCTCTCGTTATTTGAAGTTATTCCGTGATTTAAAATATTTTTTTATTGCGCCATCTGTCATAAGAGAGATAAAACTCGTAATGGAGTCCGTGCAGGAGTCCAGCTCTCGCGCAGAACGTCATTCCCGCGCTGACATTTATCGTCGATGGGAATTAAGTTTAATGTAAATGCCACGAGCGATGGTGTTTACCTCATTACCGAGCAAAACAGAACGCGACGAGCGTTTATTACGCGTCAAATTTTAACATATTGTCGTAATACAATTATTGATGGCTGTCATTTTTAACCCGTTAATAGGACACTTAATATTCTGAAAATATATTTATAGTCTTGGAGATAGACAGCTAAGTATGATTGTACATAAGTCCTAGTAATGTTTCCGCTTCGATTTGCCATATTAATATTTCTCTTTTTCCGCTAACCCGGCTTCGGATTTCGAAATTTGGACTATTAAGAACATAAAAAATGAAATAAACCGAATCTTTCCAGCCATTTTCAAGTAATGCGCTTACCAACGAACAATTTTTTTTATTTATTTAATAGATGTAAATCTATTATACCTAACTCAGTGACACGAAATGCGCGCATACACATATTGACAAACTACGATCTATACGATCATCAAAACATCGAATTCTATTTTTGGAACCTTACGCGGCATCTGGTATCTTTCCAGACATTCACCAAATAACGAGAAAAAGAGTTAAACTCAACTCATTTTATGCTTATAGAGAACGGAATCCCATAATCATAATAATATTATGTTTCGATGATAATGAACTGGTGACGATTTTTTATACCCAACACAAAGATCAGAGCAAATAACGTAAAGATCATACACGATTTTTTCCATGAATCGAACCAACCAGCGAGCGAGCGAAGAGCGAACTACTGGACCACTCTATCATCGATAATAAAGGTAAAAAAACCGACAAACCGATTGGCATAGTGAGCTCTGGACCCCTGCTTCTGGTCCAGAGTTTGAATCCCGGTAGAGAAAAAAATGTGTAAAGATCGCGCATGTTTAAGTTTATGTCCAAGTCATGGATGTTTAATATCTGTACTAACAATTGTATACATTTGCCCATGCTACTCCATTGCGCAATGCCTATAACACCAATATGAACCTGCACCAATACCAATAAGTGGGGGTCGGCAGTTGTGTGTCTAATGGCGATATTATTATTATTCCTCTTCCATATTGAAAAAAATGAAAATTGTCCGTTCAAAATACTCAATAACCCAAAAATAAAACAAGATGAGCTCCACTCGAAACTCCATCCAGACGAATTAGATTTATACACGTAATGTAATTACAGTGGGCATCAAAAGGCCTCGACTGTCCGTGCGGATATTTCCTTTTAATTAGACCCTAAGCACTCGTTAAAAAACAGGATCTTCCCAGTCATACAAAGCGGGCTCTACTAACAAACAGTGCGAATGTAAAAACGTTGGATAAATAAGTGGAAAAATACAGGTAAGTCCAAGAGGGGTTTTGTACGGTCCGGCCAGCCACTTAGGTCATCCCGAGAAAATAAAGGCGAAAAAGTTTTTTATATCGTTTTTAAATGCGAGGCCCGTACGCCCGGCCCGGCCCGCCTCATCCCCCGCTGTCGATAATGTGAAAGGAAACAAATGAAAGAAAATGTTTCCGAGCGCTCGTCCGCTTTTATTGAACACTCCTTAAGTAGTTTCAATTGCAAATAGTTCGTGTGATTCAGTTAGATCTTGGATAAAAAAACGGTATATCAGTTAGGTGAAGTTTACCTGTAAAGCGGCGTGATTTGAGAAATTGGCGAGAAGCGTAACGTCGTACTGTTTCCTAAAATATGGATTTGTGCCGACGACATGCTATTGTTTGCGTATTATGTTGCGTGAAACGCTTTGCTTCGCTTTGTCGACAATGACGTGATAGCGCAACACCAAAATAACGACGGCTAAATTAAAGTCACTGCAATAACTTTGTTCTAACTAGGTATATTGTAAGATTGATGGAGGATTATTCCATATTTATATTGAGACTCTATATAATATCGAATCTCAAATTAAAATTGAGAGCGCTCCTGAGACGTAATTTTCTGCTTTAATTAATTTCTTATTAGTTTTCTCCCAGAGTTGAAATCGATTTATCAATACCGGCCTAAGTTAGTCCGAAGACATGTTGAACTTGGGAACAACTTAGTCGTGGCATTTATTATGGTTCTTTTGAAAGAGTTGACGGAATTTTAGTAGCCAGTCGTAAAATAACTATATTATTCCTCTTATTTTGAATTAAAGAGTAAAATGTTAACATTAAATAGTTGCTTATCTTGTTTTTCTTTTTATTAAAAAAGTACTTGTGTCGGCTTACCCTTTTATAAATTCTGATTTAAGTCATCATGAGCAAAGTTATATGTTTTCAATTTGGGCAGTAGGGTGGGCTAGTGCGCTTGACGGCCGCAAGGGGCGTCTGTGTGTAGCGGTGATTAGTAATGCGGTGGGGCTAACAATTCCATAATCTTAGCGGTCGTTAATGAGAAAATATTACATGGAACGCTAGGGGACATTGAAGAGTAATTAATTTTCGATAATTATGTTTTAAATGAGTCCTATATCGACGAATTGAAGGCTAGCAAGCACCACTCTAGTGATACTTAAGCAATTGGGTGATAGTCGTAAAAGTCGTCTGCTTACCACCATCCACCTTCTCACTTCTTCATACAGCACATGTAGGTGTGATAGCTCTGTCTCGAATGACTTAAATTTTTGTTTTGTTTCTCACACACCCTGGTGCCTGGCTGAAAGGCTGGTGTGTGTTGCAATAACACACACTGTCAGCAGACTTTATTTTCCTGTAGCTCCGTCTCTTTACCTGGAGTCCGATCAGGCCCAAAATTTGCTAAGGCCATCGATTTATAATCTACTAGCTGTCCAGGTGTACTTATATCGCCTCAGAATCAAATGTAAGAGAAAATGAATTGTCTTTATTTCTATGTTTTTAGTGTTCTTTCTTCATTAGTGTCTTTTCTCCATATTGTATTAATTATTCAGCTATTTGGGGCGGAGACAAATTCAAAAAATTTAAGATTCTAAAAATCGGCCAATCTGTTTATCTATACTAATCTATATCCATATTCTATATATATATATATATATTATATATATATATAGAATATAGATATAGATTAGATTACTATATATATATATATATAATATTATATATTATAAATATTATAAATGTGAAAGTTTGGATGGATGGATGGATGGATGGATGGATGGATGGATGTTTGTTACTCTTTCACGCCCGAACGGCTGAACGGATCTGGATGAAATTTGGCACAGAGATAGATTATAGTCTGGAATAGCACATAGGCTACTTTTTATCCCGGTAAAATGTATGGTTCCCGTGGGATAGATGTTTTAATTTTTCATACTTTTTATCGCGGGTAACACCGCCGGGCGCAGCTAGTTAGTTATAAATGGTGTAATTAACACAAGTTTGTATACATATTGCAATAGTATGGCAACTCTAATGGCACACAAAAATGTCAAAGTGACATTGCTATTAATTAAGCACAAAATACACATAGTACCTACTTCTTAAGACTTGTATTATTGTCACATAAAGGAAAAGATCAATTTTAAAAAAGGTGGTTCGATAATATAAAATTAATTTCCATCGTCATAAACAAATAATGGAAGCAAAATATCGGGCCGCAGCTAATAGACGAATATAAATCGATTCCGCGCTACTCGAGCGAGCACGGGAGGGTTGTCTTCTAACCCCACACCGCTCGCCGAGACAGACACTGGATTTAATTATTTATATCTGCTTCATTAAATTGAAAATTCTATTAATACGCGGATATTTTTTAATCTTTTTAATTTTAAACAATATGGACATGCACTGCCCTCTGTTATTATTAGCGCACATCATATTTATATAATAAATAATATTAAATACATATTGCCAGACGAACACACCAACTATACGGTCCTACACTAAGCCACGCTTGTTTTATGGGTACCGTACAATGGAATGAGGGCGAACCCAGTATATAATACTTATATAGATATTAAACATCCACAACTTGGGTACAAACATGTGTGCTCATCACACAAAGTTTGTCCCTACCAGGATTCGAACCCGGGGCCCTCGGCACGGAAAGCAGGGTCACTACCAACTGCGCTAATCAGGCCGATAATATAATATAATTCATTTTTTCCTATAGTATTATACATTTTGTTTATACTCTTATACAGGGAGGTGCCAACTTATGGGCATTACTCTTAAACGAATGTTTTCATAACATTTCCAAAAGATAAAGGCAACTTTTAAATATATAGCTTTTGTATTTATTTTGTATTGCCCACTAGTGCTTAGTTAAAAACGATTACGGGTTAACTTAGTGCGAAGTTAAAAACTTTTAGTTAATCCCTTAAAAACAATACAGAACTTGAACTTAACTTGACAGTTAAACAAAAACACTTCTTTTTAAACACAACACACTTAGTAAAATTGTTCTGTAAACAATCTGGAGTATCGAACTCGTCAGTCGAAACCGCTGCTGAAACAACGAATAATATATATAATAGAAACCAACAAAATGAGAGTACCTATTGTAATTAACCTTTCTGAGAACAACAACAATAGTAAAACAATTGTTTGTCAAAAGGTTAGGGCATGAAACTGTTGCTACCAATGGTTATTGTACCGTCGAGTGTTGACTGTCGAAAGAACATTTGGCAGTTCATTTAATTTTCATTGGACGATATAAATTTAATTACCATTGAACTAATAATATTTTTTCGGATTTTATCGCGTTTATTTTATGTTTTTACGTCCATGGCGTTTCGACTGCTTTACAGCAACCATAGTTAGAACTGCGGTACCCGTCGGGAACGTATAAACATAAATTAACGCGATAAAATCCGAAAAAATCGTTTTATTTAACTAAGTATTATCAGTAAAGTAAAGACAAAAAGGAATAAGTCATAATAAAATGAAATCCAGTAATTAATTGAAATAAAACTAATTATACGGATTTCATCGCGTTTATCTTGTTTTTACGTCATCGACGTTTCGGTTGCGTTACAGCAACTATGGTCACGAGAGGAGTGAGTAAATCCGTATAAATAGTTTTATCTCAATGTGTAGTATTCGCATAAATATAAGGAATCCAGTAACTAAGTTGTAATTAGGTTAAACAGGGCGCGGGCAGCGCGCGCGAAGCAAATTCCTATTGTGCCGTTATCAGCGGGCTCCAGCGACCGGTCGCGCTGCCGGCCCGCCTGCCATCACTCCACTTTTAATTCCATTTCTAGGGCTACTTTTTAACATTCAATTCGATTTACACCTTTTAATTATTTATTGGGTACTGGGTCTTGCTTTTCATTATGATAGCTTATGATACACTAGCTGCGCCCGGCGGTGTTACCCGCGATAAAAAGTATGAAAAATTAAAACATCTATCCCACGGGAACCATACATTTTACCGGGATAAAAAGTAGCCTATGTGCTATTCCAGATTATAATCTATCTCTCTTCTAAATTTCATCCAGATCCGTTGAGCCGTTCGGGCGTGAAAGAGTAACAAACATCCATTCATCTATCCATCTATCCATCTATCCATCCATCCATCCAAACTTTCACATTTATAATATTAGTATAGATTATTCAGTTATAATATTTTTTTCTAAGGGCCATTAAGAAAAATACTAAAAAGATATGTCTTTTAGAAACATATAATAATAATCTAAGCTAAACGTCATCTAAAATTCAATCATTCTTTTCAATTTCCTTGACGAAATCAAGAGTAGGGTGTCACCGTTTTTCGTATCTAAAAGTGAGATAATACGCCCCCGCCACGTGCGCGGACACACTCCATCGCATCGCAATACGTACCCAATCAGGATTATACAAATCCCCCGAGGCCAAGGCCCGGAGAAAATAATTACGATGGAGCAGCCAGAGCTAATCAAGTAGTACCGTCGAGAAATTGAGGAAAAATCAGGAAATATTCTTGCAATGACATTCGCTTTTTTGGTTACCTTAAGAAGCATTTTGAAGTATTTGGTTAGGTATTTAAATGGAATATACCGTATGTAGGAATAAATAAAAAAAACGTTGTTTATATTAATTGATAAAATACGGTGATACTAGGCGGATATCAATTATCAAACAATTATTGTCTGTATTTTTAAAACACTGCAGAACTTTAGATTAAAAATTTGCTAAGTACCTATATCGCTATATATTTCAGAAATAAAACGAAGAATTCTAAATAAATATCACAAAAATGTAGGAACTAGCGAGACCTTTACATAATTGAAGAGTATAAAGGCTAATGTCCACCCGCACGTGATGGCGCGTCGCGGAACACATCAGTGGGTCCATGATCGAGCCAATGCACCATTGCACACCCCGCCCTGCGAGCCTACACCATAACCATAAACAGGTTGATATTTTTAATAAAGAATTAATTTATTGGTCCGAACTTTTACATCCGTGTGAGCCCAGCTTTAATTTTACAATATTTTTTTTTTGTTTGATTTTCGTATACTTTATATTTTTAAAAGAAAAAATATAGATTGAATAGGTTAATACGATTATAAGTCGAACGTATTCGCTTGTGTTATAACGTACTCTACAATGGATGGACTGGGGGCGATCCCAGCAGTAACTCGACTAGGGAAAACTACGAAAAAAATCCTAACAATATAATTAATTAGCATGTCTAGGATAAGGTATCGACGTTTCTATGGTAGAGAGAAAGACAAGAACTTGATCCAGTGAATTAAAATAAATACTGTAATTATTAAGTGTTGACTTCGAATTTGTTAAAAGCCTAGGGTGGACTTTACGTCTACAGAACTGTATATCTTTGTGAAGCGACTAACTCTATATTATATTGAATTACGGATAAAACTATTTCCAAACACGAGTGCCTTAAAAGGACACCTTTTGAGGACCGAACGAGTTAGCAAGGACCGATCTTAGTCGTTTAGTTCACTTGGCGAATGAATGCTAGTCCGGAACGTATCCTCCTCTATTCAGAGAACACTCTATATTTTTTTAATGTTAGGTATTTCTATTCAAATCGACGAGCCACTAGAAGGAGAGGTCCCAAATGTTGAATAACGATGAGGAAATATCGATATTAATATATCGATGGTTTGGTAACTTAGCACATGTACGCAATCACACGGATGCCGATCATGGAATCCGGGAGTTCACTGCACCTTATTCTTGGACGGTCTGATCTGCTTCAGATATTTTAAGTATCTTGCACCTTCGTGTTTCATTTGGAATTGTAGCTATCAATATGAAAACTAACGGGGTTTAATATCTATAAACATTAAGATCATATAACAGCACATCACTATCTATCCCGAAGTATTTCCCGAAGGGATAGATAGTAGTATCAATCCCTACAAGAAATACAGACGTGTTGTTATTTTATTTTAAAGTTTTTGTACGTATATTATCGACAAATAATATAAATCGATGGATTAAATGATTATGATATCGATATAAGTGTGTTCCCTATTCCGCAGGAAAGCCCCGTCAACCAATTACTCTGAAAGAGTCGTCTAACATGGAGGCATTTCAATTTGGCTTATTGGCTCATGTGCGCTTAGATTTTGACATCTTTTTCCTTGTCCGCGCTCGTTTATTTCCATTTCATCAATCAGCCATTACTTAGGAGAGTACTGGGCCGAGTTTTTTAAATTACGTAGGTACATACCTGAAAACATTTTTCATGGAAACACAAATGCTAGAAATGTTCGGAAAATCGACGTTTTTTAGAAAAGTAGGTAGATACCTATTCGGTGATGTTTTTTCTTTAAGATTGAAATGATGTTATTAAGACCTTACCTGTATTTACGTAATTATTTTTCATATCTACACTAATTTTTAGTAGGTACACGCACAAAAAAATTTGAAACCTTTCCTATATATGCACATAGCTATGACATAGAATTAGGATGGCCTATTTATTGTTATTGTTATTAATCATCATATAGCGTTCGATAGTTTAATACATTTTGTATATGATCACATATTTGATGCTAGAGCTAAGTCAAAGATATATGATAGTGTAATATCTGCCATAGGACTGCATTAAAAACCGCTAAAGTCCTGTGCACACGAGCGCGTGAAAAATGAGCGGCTCGCGGCGATAGCGGCCGCGTCGCGCGCCGCAGCCGCGCGGCCTAATGAACTAGAACGGCGATAGGGTGACCCGTGTGCACACCGCTTTACATGCACCGAGTTAGCTACACCGTCATGTCACTGAACTTATGAATACGCGTTTGTAGATTACTTATTTCACTCAGCTTTAACGGACGGAAGAATTTCAAATTTATGCGTTCCGCGTAATCTGTAATAGTTTCATATTGCCCACGCCAACAGCAGGCGCAAAAGATCTCTATTCAATTCTCCATAAATATGTTTAAGTCTACAAAGCATAAGGTTAGCTTACGAATAATCTCGCTCTTCAAGTGCAGCTTGCAAAATTGCTTGCGCTATTTTCTCGCTAGATCTGACACTGGCCTTATATTGCTGAACATTACTGAGTATATTGCCATACTAAGCACACCAATCTGGGGATGGTTGTGAAAATTAGAAACAACAAGAAATGGGTTAGAGGGTCCGCCCGCGTACCTAGTAAGATCCGGGTGCGATCTCCACCCTAGCCATTTGATTTCCTATTAACATTATCTTATTCCTACAAGCTTTAACTTAATTCAAGCTAATGGGACTACTTATACTGTGTTATTAATCTATAAAAAAAATCATTGACAAAGATATCGAGTGCAAAAACTAATAATGACACCAAAATCACACCCACTCACACATGCACAGAACAAAAACCAATAAACAATGCACACATGTAGGTATATCCACCTTTCCTGCACAGCGGGGGCTCGCTGGTTTAATTTGCAATGCCCCCCGCCAATCGGGGACAATATTCAAATAAGGTTTCATCTATTAACAGGGCTGTCGCGACATGTCCCATTATCTATAGCTTCCATCTGCGGAGTACGGACCCTCCCAGCAGTGTAAAGACTTTTTAGCGGGCGGAGGTAATCAAATCAGTTTGTAAGTGCGAAATGGATTTGTTATTAAGACACATATAGCCAATTGTCACGTAGGTTATTTTAAAAGTATATAAGAAACATAGGTATGTGTTTAAAAAAAGATAAATTAAAGTTTCTTAATTTAAGTTCCTTTTAGGACTTTAAGGAGTCCAGAATTCTGCCACGATCAAAATCTCTTAAAACGCATTTCATTACATTTTCTATTCAGTAAATAAACGCGCTAAAATATATAGTAGGTACCAAAATCGCCGGCTCCATTAGTTTTAAACCACCAATCATCACAAGCTACAATCTATATTTCCAATAACATCTATGAATGCCAAATGTTTATGCCACATTTTCACCGCCTTTAATTTTTAACGTGCGTATTTTCCCTCAATAGCCGCCCTTAATAAATTGCCACCCTTCGCCCCAATCTGCGGTGGAACAAGGCGGGTCGATGGCTCTAGTTTTTTCGACAACCCCTTGAGGTGTCCCGCTGGGCTCCTCAAATACACGGCCGTGTCAATCTATCGCTGTGAGCGCGGTATTATTTCTATGTTTTGGTCGTGACAGACGTATAAAAGCAATGTTTTCATTGAATTGAGACGTTGTACGAGTATTATAAGATTTATAAAAAAAAATTTTGGACTTAACAAACAAAACGGAGTTAGTTAATGTTAATGCTATCAGTACGTAGTTACAAAAGATATCCCCATTATCTTTAAAACATAATAACCTACGTATAGGACCTGATATAGATCTATAAGTGATAGAACCAAGTAATTCAATGTTCAAGTGTACGCCGTCAA
Source organism: Pheosia gnoma (assembly GCA_905404115.1). Taxonomy (NCBI): domain Eukaryota; kingdom Metazoa; phylum Arthropoda; class Insecta; order Lepidoptera; family Notodontidae; genus Pheosia; species Pheosia gnoma. Next base: position 3,116,891 of record FR989894.1, on the reverse strand, counting down.
ATTGAAACTATGCGAACAAGTTTTGGATGGCATCATAACAGAAACCTTAGAAGCAATCTCTTCCCGGTAGTCCGGCTATGAACTAAGTTGATTGAACTAGTACCCAATATAATAGTATTAACACATGTACCTACGTTTACAAGGAGTCCAAACGCGGAAGCGAAGGTATAAGGTAACAGCGTTCATTAATCTTTTGAACTTTAGTTACAACACGTGTATACAAATGAAGTAGATTACGGGGTTAATGAATTAACAACTTGTCATATTCTTAATATATATATATATTTTATATAATGATTACATCTATTATCTAGTTATTTGACCAACAATATAAACACTCACACAATCGTAGGCACTACATCGTACTATTAACGAAAAACCAAGAACGAGTATTTAAATATAATACCCAAAAATGTGTATCTAAATTAGATAGTGTGCCTAGTCAAGAGGCGAAAAACGTAGTCATGCGATAAATTAGAGTAAATAAGACCCATTTTTAGGAGGTAGTATCTCCAATAACCTAGTGTAAATTCTCTTTTATAATCTCCATATCTATTCCTACAGTTTCCAACTAGCGTTGTATCAAAACAGGGGTGAAATAAAACAATAGCGCATCAACAGCCCACCCTAACAGCAAACCGCAGGAGAATATCATAAACGTCAGCTTAAACGCGCATCCCAGCGGACACTGAGTAAATAAAAACGTAATAAAATAAAATATTCTGTGCAACATATGGGAGAATACTTGATTGGCACGTGATCATTAGAGGGGAGAGGGAAAACTTTGTGAAGTTATTTAAAGGAAAGTTAAATTACTACTACTTTGTTAGAAGCTATTAATATCCATATTTATTTAATTTGAGATGATAGATCTTTTATGTAAGCAGTTAAAACTTAGCCACAATTCAAAAAAGATTATAATTAAACATCATTAACAACAACAACTTAAGAATACTATATTAAAAACTCGATAGATCCGCCAACGAATCGATTCGAAAGCCACTGAACGCTACACTACTCGATGCTTGGTGTAATGCATGCCGCTCCCCCGCGAAGCAACGAGTGGTGTATCGAGAATCGAAACTCGAGTAATAATCGAACCCTCACCGCGCTGTCCCGCACTCAATCTCGGGGATTTGTAAGCACCCAGGACACGACACTTATTAAATGGAATGCCAGATAGAAATGAACTCTATCTCGTAGAATACTAGAGATATAACCCAGTTTAAGTTAAGAAGCATGAGTTTGCCAAGATTCCTTGTACTGGGGTGACAATCCAAAGAATCGGACGGTTATTGAATTTCTTAGCATTTTTGATTTTTCTTTTCATTCGGTTGGCCGGCCGATAATAAAGCAATTTAATGATAATACTGAATATTTTTCTAACTACTTCTTGCTCATTTCTTTTTTTTTTTTTTTGACGACCTAACCTCATATTTATTTAACTCTGATGATTCGTTTCCTTACTGCTATTTTGGAACGTCTAAACTCATTCTTAAAAAAGGAGATTAAAAAGGACTTTAGATATTAATAGAACTTCTAACCTACGAAGTCAATTCAATGGAACCGATAAGTATTTTTTAAATAATTACGGAGAAATCACGAGTGAAACCCACGGTATGACTCGTACTAGTGTGGGGCGATCGTTCAATCGTACATCCTATATGGGGCTGGGGGAACGACAGAGTTCATTCGACCGAAACTACATTTTGTCTCCGTCAAATATTCCGAATAAAAGTTTCGTCGAACGCATTTGGAACGGAAAAAAATAATTTGTTTTTTAAAATCCCTTATTCGCAGCTTTACCATCTTCTAACCGGTATTCTATTACTTAGGTTAGAAAAGTTTGAAAGAAAACATTTCAAAGTCAATTTACACTATTTATTATTATAGATTTTATAAGTATATATAAATAACTAACAAGCAAGTAACTTATATTTAACACTAGCTTAAAAATCTGAATTCATCTCGTCGCACTAAACCTTTAAATCTGAAGCCTTAACGCAGCAGATTAATCTAGATTTAACATTTGTCTTCGTTTTCAATTACACCGACGTACGACCGAAATTAATTCGGTCATATCGCGATAGACGATAATGGTGACAAGCAGCGGATTACGCGGCGATTTGCTGCTTATGTTCAGCAATCGCATCAATACTGCCCGATGGCTGCCAAAGAGCAACTAAAAGATTAGACAAAAATATTATTAATAATAACGTTACTGTTTTTAATTATTTATTTGTGATTATTAACACCTTTGTGCTACACGGTAGGATAAGGTACCTCTATTTTAGAAAATCGTTGGGCACCTAGGTTAAAATATAGTGTATATGATGTTATTTGTAGGTGGCTTATATATAAGCTAAATAGTGCAAAGGAATGGAAAATTTAGCCTGGATGAGAACAAAAATAGACAACATCTCTCAGACCGCAACGAGGAATAACATAGTCAGTGTATTAGGCACCGTACTGTCGCTTCTGCGAGTTCATCGTTGCTTATATTTTGGCACACGGTCGCCAGCGTGTGCGATGTCGCGGTAATGGAGTGCCCGACGCGGCACGTGCCGGTCGCCAGTCGCCTCGTGCGCTGCGCCCGCGCACGCGTGCCACCACTCCCACCGATTACTGCCGCCATCGCTGTGAGAACATTTCATATTTCTAGTTTTAAATGAGACTTTTAATTTTATTGTACAACGAAAAATAATATCCATCGTATCACTACCTAGCAAGTATAATATATATATATATACGTACCTATATGATTTAATATGAACAGATGACAGCACTGAATAATATTTCCGTTGCCTCTTATACTATAATCGGCACGCGAGAAACTCACTACAAAACGTGTTATGCCAATAAACCTCAAGTGCCGAGCAGCTACAGCGCTCAAGCACAAAATGCCTGGATAACTTGGTACACGAGCGCGCTGAGCGAAAAGTAATATTTAGGTGTCAACTGCAGGCGATAATCGCGGGGTAAAAAATAGCTCGGTAGGCTCCGGCGGCGAACTATTTCCACCCTTGCCGGTGGTATCTCGCGTTATCGCCGATCGTATCTGAGTGAGACATCGCCGGTGACGGTTGAAATATGATCGGCGCGGTCCCGGGGCGCGGGAGGCCACGTGCGTCGCATATTCAAATCAGAATAGCACGCGGCGAGACCCCTGTGTTGGCTAAATACACCCGCCGCCCGGCCCACCCACTTACCGAGGGTCGGTCCTATGTAATCGAATTTGAAAATTATTCTAAAACACTGAATAATGTATTTTGGAGGGACGCAGGCCCGGAGGCGGCGCTCGCGCTGATTTTTAAAATAAATTAAACTTAATCAAGTGGGTTCGCGCACCTAAACGGATTAACTTGGCGTTGATTTGACTTCACTGTTTGTTTTGTACGAGGGGTGATGGCTTAAAGGTTATTTGAAATAGTATCGGACTGAAATCGTTTAGGTACCTATCGATAATACCCTTCTGGTCGCGTGGTTCGATCGCGTAGATCGATTGGTCAATCGACGAGGATTTTAGGATTCTAATACGATCGATTGAACTATGCGGACCTCTGCGATACTATTTGTAAGCTAACCGTATAATTTATAGTCTACGTATTGAGACATTTTGTATGGAGAATTGAACAGCGCCTCTAGCGGACAGTGTTTTAAACTTTAAATTCTCCATACAAAATGTCTAAATACGCACACTACAAAGTATACGTACTGAATCCTTACTAGTAGCAAGTGCGAAGGCGTTTGAAAATGTAGACCGAAACCTTCCATAGATAACATAAAAAAGGACTCTGATATAATTAAATGTACAAATCACGAATCTCGAGGACTAGTTTGAACAGTAGATATCAATTGAGATATCTTGATTATCATAACTTACCATTCCCTGGTCTTGCGTCGTCTAGGTAACCTCAATGCACATCTTGTCCTAGTCATCATCTTAACATTGGGCTGTAAGATCAAACTGTTTAATTTTGGCAAGTATATCTTTTACCTTGAAGCTCCTGCTGCATTATTTACCGCCACACCGATGGCGATAACCCCATTTACTAAAATCTCAACGTCCCCATCCACATCAAACATTTAATAAAATTTATGATACGCAAAAATTTGCCAAATTTATATTTGAAAATTAAATATTGAATAAGACAATATTAGTTCACTCGCTACATTAAGTTTTATTACTCCATGAATACATTGGGCTCGGCGCGATTCGGCACGCAGGGCTGCGGCCCCGCCATTAACGCCCGATATGAAATTAAAATTAAAATATATAAAAAACTGCGTCGAGCACTCTCAACAGACCGCTAAGGGGCAGCCCTAAAGATTTTATACTAAAAAATACATGGAGTGGTTTGAAATCAATACGCTGTGTTTTCACGAAAAATATACTGTGTACCTACTAACATATTTTTTAGATATATCATCTAAAATGGAGGCAACGAAAAAGTGTATTATTCTATTCTAATCATGACTATTATTATTAAAACTTGGTACAATAAGTAAAAACTAAGTAACATTTTAACATTAAAGCGTCAATAGCCTAGTAGTAAGGGAGCCGCCCTTATAACCGACAGAATCCGGGTTCCACCACCCTGGCCAATAAACAATTGACTCTTAACAAAATATTTAATATAGTTGGAGGGACTACTTGGACATAAATGTTTAATGCACGCATTACTAGTAATCTAAATAAAAATGCTATTCGATTTTAAATTACGAATAATGAAAAAGATATAGCACCAACATCGTCTCTACCTCACTCCTTTCAAACTATCATGTAGCGGTGTACAGTAGGGGTGCTACAAGATGATTTGGTTTTTCGATTCGTTACGCCGTCAAACTACCCTCTATACGTACCCTCGAATGTTCCCTCGCCTTGAATATTATTTATACGTTTGTTAAGTGGAGTCCGCGAGAGGATTATGGCCTGCAGCTCAGCACTTCAGCAAACATCGGTTATGATTTCTAGTATCGATTGAATTTTAACGATGCTTGCACTTCACTGGGCTATGTCATAACGAGTACGACCGTGATCGAGCTTTGAGGAAATAAGCGTCATCGATTACAATCGATTTTACTTTTCAAAGTTTAGAGCGCGGGTTTTCCTTAGTGTTCAATGAAGGAATATCCTATTATTAACTTTTTACATAATTAGCTAATCAAAGTAAGCTATAGTTTTGCAATAATATATGAAAGCTCAAAAATATGTTAGGTAAGTACTTATATCGCGCATATTGTACAAACTTTTAGCATATTTGCATAGCCACGGAGAAAACTTGTCAAGGAAAACAGCGCGCTCGGCCTCTGAGCAAGCTATACTTAGGTATGCAAAGCAAACATATTTTCTCTCGAGACTAGAACGGTGAGCAAACAGTGGGCAACGTGAGCGAAGGTTGGGCCGTGTTTACCGACGCTGCGTCGCCTGCCCTCATATATTAAACATGCCCAGGTTTACCTTAGCCTGCCTCTGACGCTCGCCGTACCTATTATTTCACGTGCCTAGACTGGTTTCTAAGACAACTCTCCGTGCAAGTTTAATGTCGCGTAATGTCGCCGTTACCCCGCAATCGGTATAATGAATACGTTTTTAGCGAAATTACATCGGCATAAAAATAAGGTCGTGGCTGTTAACACGTTTATCGGGCGCTCATTAAAGCGGAGGGCGATCTTGCTTCGGAGTCGTTAAGCGCGCAATAGTTCGCGAGATCCTCATAAAAAATATCTCGCAACCGACTTTACGAGCGCCCTTTGTGAATGCATCATTAAATTTCCATCTAAATTTAAATTACCAACGGTACGATTTGACGCGCTCTTTCCCACGTGTTTCTGTTTTCCCAGTCGGTGGAAATGTTATAATTGCTGCACACAGAACGTAGCCGAGTCGAGAATTTGAAAAAAGATGACGTCAGTCGGAATTATCTTCAGCGCAGCGCAATTGAAACGGCTTTGCGACGGGCTTAGTGAAAAAGTTGGCGTTCGTTTTAATAATTCCCGGCTCCGGCGCCTCGTCAGAATGCCGTTGTCACTTCGCGGATTAAGCTGCGACACGGTTGAGTTGGGATTTGAGAGTTATTTTAATTTGCATTTTTTTCGTATAATTTGCACGGCGTACTAAGGCCATAGCGTTCTTTTCTCTTTCATGTAAAAAACATTATGTTTACATGGTGAAAGTTTACGACATTTAGATGGTCTAAGACGAGGGTCGAAGTCGTTTGTATGCGACGCCAAACTTCCCGAGGAAAGGCATAAAGTCATCAGGTGAGGAGCGGGTATCGCGCGGTCACGCTATTTAGATAAGGCCATTTTCGTGACCTCTCTCCCCTCCACGATAAGATCCTGAAGTGTTTGTTGCGACATTTTACTGCAATAGTGGGTCCTTCGAAATTTTTAGATACGCCACCCTATAATTCGGAACGCAAAACATCAGCTGAGATAACAAAACACAAAAATAAGGAAAAAAAACCTTAAACAAATAAGGTCATTTGATTAAGCGGAATGATTTGCGAATCACTTAAACATCCAAATGCCACCGTTTCTCGACTTCCCTCCCGACTTGTGGCGTTGGAATGGCGAATAAAGCGAGTTTGGAATAAATTGTGCCCCGACTGGATAAAGCAATATTTGTTCATCTACCCCCGCATTACGACGGCGGTGGCCATTAGCGGGATGCAAATAACGTCTTGTCATTTTTGCTTCTTTATTTTTCCTCATTGCTCGGAGATCTTGCTACTTAGACCCCTCAGAAGCATTTTAGAAATATATTTCAGTATCAAATTGTCACTAAAACTTAAAAACAATTATGGTAGTCGTTGTAAGAATACAGATATTATTGAAATAATAATAATGTTATGGATTTTATCGCGTTTATTTTATGTTTTTTACGTTTTCGACGTTTCGGCTGGTTTACAGCAACCATTGTCACGGGAGGACTAAGGTACCTAGTGTAATAATTAGAACTGGGGTACTCTCATATTGTATATCAGTTGTTGTTAGCGGTTCGATCTGATCACAAAGTGCTTACAGTGTCTTGAGGTCTTGCAATGGTGCGCTTAGTTTTAAATTTAATTATATTAATTACTGGATCCCAAGTCGGTGGTAGCCCCCCAGCCATCTGCCCTATTGAAATTAGGATGTTTTTAATTTCAATAGCCTCCCGTTTTGTACTTGGTCGAAATCGGTGTTCTCGTACTTTTTGACCAGACTTTGTACCCAGATATCTTTATAACTCTTCTTAGCAAGTGCCTATATCTGCCCTAAACTATAAGAACGTGTAGGTAGAATATTTCCAAGTTATTCGCTTGTAATTGTTCATATCTATTTACACATAGTATTAGCTTACCCCTCGATAGGTACCGTAAATCTCTCCAATAGTATGCACGAGGGAAAATGGCGTCGGCTTCTGAACATCCGAGTGCGTTTTAGCCCCACTTAAAGTGCGGTTTATTTGCAAACCAGATTGCCTCACGAGCGAACGTTATTTATAGTTGGGGTAGATGGTTATTACATTTTTAGTCAAAGATTGTCAAATGATTTACCGCTATTATTATATTTTATTTCTTTAATACTGAGCCTTTTAGATACACACAATATATTGTATGTATTTTTTTATTATTTATTTTAGGAAGAAGTAAATATATCTTTCTATTTAACTAGGTTACGTGTCATTTCTTAAATCAGCTCTACATTTAGCGAGATCGAAAATAGTGGAAATGTATTTTGATACTCTTTAAACACCCACATTATTTGTTCCCAAATCAAGGTGAGGTTTTCCCGAGTTCTAACTGCGGGTTCACGATATGAGTGTAGAGCCATCTTTCTGATGACACGGTCCATTTTCCTCTGATCATGTACATCCTTATACTGGTTATTAGGTCACGTTTATTCCCACATTGGTGTTATATAAAAGGCGTAATTGTTTTTGAAGTACTTGTAATGTGTTATAATCACATTACTAGCAGTCCTATTAGCTCCTGAAACTAAGCTAACATTTGTGCTAGGACACAATAGTTTAATGACCAGTGTGGGCATCGAACCCGGATCCTTACAGTTACGAGAACAGCCCCTCTGAATACCAGGTGATTGACGAATTTAAAAGTAAAAAGTGAACCAGGTTTAAACAATTACGCGTTCTTGTTAAAACAACTTAATAAAAGCAAACAATATTTAAGATAATTTATCCAAACTCCCACATATACTTAATAATATGGACAACCATTTTTGGAGTGTTTACGAGGTCGTAAAGCTTTCATCGAAATTAAAATGCCTACCGCACAACAAATTGATCGAGCGCAGTATAGGAGTGAAATGTAGACCACTTGTCACCAAATATAATAATATTAATTACTAAAACCGCATTGAAATCGGTCAAAGCGTTTGGGAGCTACAATGCCACGGACAAATACACGTACAGACAGGCATAGGCCTCAAACTTATAACGCTTCCCTTTTTGCGTCGGGGGATAAAAATATAATAAAGCTGTATTTTCTTCCCTACACGTTTTTCTGTGCTCAAACAGCCTATTTCATACCGGGTCCGCTTCATCTACTTATTGCATTAGTGTCGTCTCAATTCACTTCAATCTCTACAGATATACTAACACTTTATCAAACGTTAACACCTGTTAACACCTTCATAATAACTTAATCCCTATATACCATCAACATACAGTGTGCCTATTCTAATCATTTGACGTGTTTGACACCTAATTAATGGCCACTTTACACATTCCGTAAATGGGGCTATTGAGGGCGTATGGGACGGGTCCGACACGACTACGGAGCGAGGCGCCCGCGCACGCGCCACACCGCGTGGGCGCGCACATAACTCGCGCGCAACAAGACGCGAGCATGACACCGCTAACTACCGTCGCCATTTCTTTATAGGGTGGTTCCTTTATAATTATTATTTACTTGCTAATTTTACGAATTTTAGCTGGATTTTAACATGAAATCACAATAGTCAATCTCAACATGATTTTTAATAGAAAAAAACCATAACGATTAATTTACACCTAAAACTGCAATGTATATTAAAATTCGATACGCTTGAGCGCGCTCATCACTCACACGCGGTGGGTATCGCGCGGAGCGTTGTGTTGTGATCGTGTTGTTCACGATACATTGCGCGCCCAGAAATGACAATATTTGTAACCCATGACTTTCGACATAACTGATTTCTATAATGTTGTTATAGGCATTAAGTCCCTTACCCAAATTTTTCGTTATCATGCCCCTTACACCCTGTATATAGAAAATCTGGAAAACAATGAATATATGTGTGGAAATTTAATTCTGTTGATATTTGTTTATTGGAAAATATTTCGTACTTCTCCTTCAATAAAGCTACATTGTTGTTTTATGTATTCCATAGGTAAATAAATAACTCACTGAAACTAAAGAAAAAGGTAAGGAATATTCAAGATATTCGTAGGTATACTTTACATCAACCTGTATATGGCTCGCGCACAGCGAGTGCGCATCATAACTATATCTGAACGCGACAGGTACTGCACGCCACCGGATCACTCTTTATGGCCTATAAACGTGTAATTCACGCCACCTTAATCCGGTCCTGTACGTATAAATCTGGATTAGCCGGCCCCACAGCGATTGTGTGCGATATCTCCTGATTATGCCGTTAACAATTGTAATTGAAAAATAAACTTTCCAAGTACGGCCCTGGATAGCTCACTGTTGTATTTTGTTGAAGAGCTTGTTTGAGCGACATTGTTGAATGTATTAGAGTACATTAAAATTTCATAAAGTCTTGAGGCATATGAAGTTAATTCAAATAGATTTTTTGGAACTGTATATAGACGTATTCTTTGATACCTGTTACAATAATCCCTAATATATACGTCGCACTTTTGGTACGTATGCCCGTAGTATGTCCAACTTTTGGGATCGAGCCATCATCCCCGGTGGTCCCGGGCCGGTGCCGAGGCGGATGGCACAAGTGACATCGTCCCAGGGACGTTTTATCAAGAACGGTTGCACATGATATTGTGACATTCGAATCATTTTCTATCCGTAAACTACATCGAACCATACCAGGAAATCTTCCTGCAATCAATTTATAGGCGTATGCGTCAAAGGATTCGCGGTAAGACCGATGTCGCACGGAGCCGGCACATATTTCACACGCTACACGCAATACACAGGTATGTGCAGAAACTAACTTGTGTATAGTACTCGGTGTTACTGGATATGTCACCACATGAGTAACATAACAACTCACTATAAGCAAAATATTTTGACAAGTGAAGGTAGTGGCCGTCTTTTGTTTGGTCTGCATGGAATGTTCCTGTCCTTTGCAAAGTGGAGGAAAAATAATGTATGACTCAGGATCATTTTACGTACCATCATGATGGCTCAAATTTGAATTCGCTGCCTTATACGTCTTGAGGAATAGAATACGAGGGCCGAATAGCTAGGAGTGAAGCAATTGGGGCAAATCAAGACTGCTCCGCATTGTTGTAAGCGATTTTGATTTGCCCATATTACCACGGGTGCACTGCCGATGTACTTTTGTCCACCCCTTCCTGGAATACAGACGTAATGTAGTTTACATTTCTATTCTATCATCGTAAACGACATTAATTTGAGCTATCGGTATTTCGTCTTCACATCCGTCTTTATTAACCAATTTTTAACGACTTATCCCTAGATGTAAATTTACAAATTACTCTTCCAGCATTCTACAATCTCTGTCCGCTCACCTTTCCCGGGGTGGCCGAGCCTTGTCGACGCAACCCATAAATTACCTAAAACAAGCGACAGATGCCGTGGGGGGGCGCCCCCCACCCCCTGCCCCGGTAATGGGAGCATTAGCAGCACTAATGGCGGTGGACGGTGACGTTTACACATAAATTCATGTCAAATTTGGGACGCGTGTGATGTCGACCGTGCCCAGCGCGTACGTACGCGAGAGCTTACACTTTGATCCCGTGTTAATTTTGGACAAAATATTTGCTGCGAAATAGTTGTGAATATTGTTGATGCGACACGACACATACGGTTGGCGATTTTCAATAAAATGTTGATAATGATTTTCAATATATTAATATGTATCCTATATATCATATTTCAAACATGACAATCTCAAACTCAAAACGTTAGGACATATTTCATAAAACTATAAAAAACGTTGAACCAACTCCCGTGAGCAAGGGATGCGACCAAGCAGGGGGTTATTAGCTAAATAAATTTGCTCACACAATATGCTCGGTAACTCGATTTAATGGCGATAGAATTGATTCATTCAATTATGAGGAATTTTTAGTGCCCCACCGAGCGGGGATAACTTGGTTTTAGGGGTGCCGCCTGCGCGGGGGACGGTGTTCTCACGACATCGTATGCTCATTGATTTATTACATATCTACATGTGTTAGTTAAAGTGCTTTTCGAGTAATCTTTGTTTGATATCCTAATAATGATTTATTATAGCTAATATTGGAAAACTGAAATCATTATGAAAAGTATGACAACTGAAATAATCAAACTTCTTTATTGAATAGATTAAGTATTGATTACATTTGTAGTTTTCAGTACCTATTCAATTTTCAGTTGTGTATTCCTACAATTTTCAATATTCAGACTACGTTGTATAATCTTTAACTTTCCTGTAGCAGGCTCTAAGTAACACTGTGAACTTACACTCACACACGAATAAATATATTATACTTAGCAAAGAACAGCGCGTCTCGAAACTTGCATCGGGGGCGGAACTCGAACTTGTGGAGCGGCAGCGAACATAAATTAATACCTGACATAAATTTGCCATAACCGTGCCGAGTTTGCGCCGCGAGACAGTAAATTTACCTGTTTGCACCGTAGGCCAGCTTAAGACAGTTGTACAAACGACTTACAAATCGCGAAGCCGGATGCGCCGCGGCCTAATGGTGGCATAAAGCAGCGGGGACGCCACCCTCCCGAGGGCGCTCGATCTTATCAATTTGCAGGACACCGTATCCACCGAGTGTCTTCGACATAAGTTATCGTTGTGAAAGTATATGTTTTAGTAATGTAAGTGACTAGATACATCTTTGTGATAAAGTTGAATAAGATGTTTTATTAAATATATATATATGTATATACGTACTTTAAATGTTGGCCCAATGTTTGGCCATAGGGCTGGTAATGAAATTTAAAACGTTTATTCAAAAACATAAATGAACAATTACCTGCATGGGAAAAAACGGGTCAAGTTAAAGGTACATTGAAAGATACGCTACAGTAAGTATGTTGATCTCAGTGTTACATGCAAGGCGTTTGGCTTAACTACATGTTTGACGATAATAGAAAAACAACCTCGCTAAAATTGCTGTAACTTAAAAAAAAAATCCTCTCACATAGACGCCAACCTACGCTTTATGTATGTATGTATAACCCATGTATGTACAATAAAAACCAGTTTTACTTCACTTTATTTAAATAAACAAGCCTTTGCACATATATTTTAATATTCGATTAATAAATAAGACTCTGACCCCCATGTCAGAGGGATTCTCGGACCGGGCCTGATAGCGCCCGGACAAAAAAACAGAAAAAAACCTACGCTTTAAGTCACCGGTATTTTCCTGTGGAATACCTACATAAGCCCCTCATGTAGCCATCATATCCGCTAGTTCGGTCACGTCGGCGTGCAAGTGTCTCGCCGTCCAATCACTTCGCTCTAAACCAATAAAGCGAAAGGCGCCGGCGCATACGGATCGCATTTTGCCCTCCGGTGGGGTACACTAAAAGGAATAACAATTCATTGGAACCCACAAATATATTCCTTTTAATATATAGTTTCAATTCATGCTCATCATGCAGATGAATGTTCTTAACACACGAACTCCGATATATATAGAGATACTTAATGCATCAGGGATACAGACGTATAATAATAGACAAAAGCATTCCAATAGTTTTAATATCCTCGTTAGAATCACATAAAAATTGTTGTTCCAATATCAAACGTAGTACACGGACAGCGCTCGTAAAATCAAAAAAGAAATAAAACGAACAAGCACGAAATATGAGCGCTCCAACTTCGAAAAGATGACCATCCATCGCGAGCACGGAGTCAATTTATCACGGGGAAAAATGAAAACTGTGGCCCGGCTCCATTAAAAATAGTCGCACATAGTCGCATGACCCATAAAACGAGAGAGCGACGTGAAAAGGAAACACGACGTGGAAAAAGTGCGCGCTCCGGTCGCGGCGAAGGTTCCGCGAAATGTTTTATTAAAGTTATTATTTTCTACGCTAGAATGCAACGAGTTTCGTAGACGAAGAACAACAACAAATTCTTTCGGCAATAATGAACAGCTTTTTATTATTTCTTGCGTTCTAAATTTAACGCTGCAGGTAAAGTGCGCCCGTTTTATCCGGTATAGAATTAGGTTTTACAAATAATAATTTACTGGAAATAAATATATAAGATCCTATTAAAAACAGCAACTATGGAGTTTCTTTCCTGTTCTTCTCCATGGGAACGGCATTCCAAACTTTGGTTGGCAATGTCGCAGCTTCTCATTTTGTCACTCTTTTGACGATTCATAAGTAGGTACTGTAATGTAATAAATTTACATTAATAAAAAATACTCCAATTCTGGTTCTGAATATTAACCTTCATGTAAAACAAGGTTTTTCTTACAATGTGTCCTTTCACTGCAGGCACATTATAATAATTAGATTTTTATATGATTTGAACTAGTAGACAAACATGATAAAGGCCTGTCGCATTTAGTAATATTATATTTTAAAAATGTCGTAAAATAATATAATCAGAATTACGGAACCCAACAAAAATCGCCACCTCTACAGCCGACAGCGTCGGCCAAAAAAGAAAACCAATTTGCCCGCATGAAAAGATTCGATCCAATCCCGCCGTGCCGTATCCACTCATTTGATGTTTCCACTCGCGGATAGAAAACGAATTACAAATCGTCGACACTCAACATTATAAGTATTAGCTGTTAGAACCTGCCCGTGACTTTGCTTGTATTGAGTTTTCGGGGTATAAATACTTATAGCTTATATCTACTCTGCGAAAACCAGTAGCCTAGTTTTATTAGTTGTCGTATCTATAGCAAGTCTCATACAATGATGTCCTTAGTTTTTGCGTAAAATTATATATTTACAAACTATAAAATTTACGACAGAATACCAAAATGCTACTCTAATATATACGTCGTAGGTACTTAAGGGTTTAAGATATCGTAACCATGATTTTTTTCGACACAGCTTTTTATTCGTACAATATGGCATTTATAATTTAACTGCAAACTTAATCACAACATTCAAGAAATTAACAAGCAACATCCTTTAAAGATATCAAAGCTTGGCGTGTACCGACTTGACGATAGGAACGTTCGCTGTCAAATGCTTGATAACCATTTCTTGCTATGAGCTAGAAGCAAGATATCGCATTACCGGTGCGGCATACCAACGCGTCGGTGGACCAGAGACGTAATAACACTTGTTATTTATTCCTCTGTCACCAGCTGTCGATTGGTTCAAATAGCTTTCTTGCATCTGAAGTTTTCCTATTAGCGTCAAATCGTTTTATTTAAACATCGAATGGGTTTTTATATTTCCTAAATTGATTTCTGTGTAAAGCGTAATAAAGTTTATGTGAATATAAACGGTTTATTATGTTTAGGAGTCTTTAGAAAATAATTTATTGGAAGCAATTTATTTTTTAAGTTTGTGAATTATTACATCAATGATAACACCATATTATATTCTGTCGGTCTATGTTATTATAAATTATAACTAGTTTGCTTGGATAGCAATGGATAGTTTTTTCCGAAGGTATAGTAAGAAAATACGTATTTCACGCATAGATTTAATCTACGCGTACGAAGTTGCGGGCACGAAGCTAGTAAAAACATAACAGTTCATATAAAAAAAAAACATGCTGGTACTTTATCAAAATGTAAGTAAATGGCCAGGTACATATATTCAAATGAAGATAGAAATATAACATCCACACGGGTACAATTTAAAACAGCTCAATACGCCCCTCTTTTAACAAAACAATCCCTCACAAATACTCGTCCCAAAATATGAGATGCCTATTCATAATATCAATATCGTACTGTCTGTGCGCCTCCCCTCCGTTGCCATGGCAACCGCGTCATCCGCCCCCAAAACGTAACGTAAACGTAAACCGTAAATCAATTAAAACCAGATTTAAATGAACAAACGGCTCGACGAAAGGTACTTTATTGGCCGATCGTTGATTTGGGTACCTGAGGTCCATATTTCAAGAGCAGAATAGGATAAATTATATCGACGCCCCAACCATGAGTTTTTCTCGCATTTTAATAGACCAGTAACTCACATAAGCGCCATGTATGACAACATTCATAAAAAAATTACGCCTTATGCCCACGGATATTCTATTTTTAGCATCCAATGCACATGAAGGTCTGGAGTATTTGTAAGATGTATTTTATTTTAACATTGTAAACAGTAGGTCTGATCAGCTTTTGTATGAGCTGTGGACGTTGACTTAAACCAAGTTTTGAAACCAAATCCCCGTACAGAGCTATCTTCATCCATCCATCAGCCTAAAGACGTTCCACTGCTCGACTAAGGCATCTCCCAATGTCTTCCACACCTCACGGATCTCCTCCACTCTCATCTGCCGACTATCAACGACGCGACTGATAGACCAGAAGTGTGTTCAGCATTCTAGATTCAGCTTAAAATAGAGCTAATAATGTTTAGTAAACACTACTTGTAGGTTTGAATCCATGGTTGGGGTCGCATTCGAATTTGATTTGTGAGCGTGTTAGATTTGGTCAGAGAGAGATATACCTATTGGGCGTATCGATAATTTTGTGAACTTGGCCTTCAATTCACGACCTGATAAGCTCAGTTGGTAGTGACCCTGCCTTCTGCGCTGAGGGTCCCGGGTGCGAATCCTGGTAAGGACAAACTTTGTGTGATGATCATGAATGTTTGTATCTGAGTCATGGATGTTTAATATCTATATAAGTAATATATGCTGGATTTGCTCCCAGTCCATTGTACGGTACCTTTAATACAAATAAAATAAAATGTTAGTTGGTTTCGAATGAAAATTAAAAACCCTTAAAATGTGCTATTGTTAGAACAGTTATGGACTGCAAAATGTTGACTATAGGTCTATTTTACACCTGGGTCCATGGAGGTATTAAGATATTATTCGTAGCCTGTGTCACTGTTAGGTATAATATAGTAAGTTATTAACTGCCATATAGTGTGTCTACAACCAAGTGTATGAATAACAAAAGCTGGGAAAATGATCTCTAGAAATTTCATTAAAATTCTGCTTCGTCAAGTCCGAAAGATTTTCTTCTTAGGGTTGTCACCTGCCAATATATTAATGAAATATAATATTTTTCATTAAACATACTAGAAAAATATGCAGGTTTTATGAATTAAAGTATTTTGTGAGTTGAACTGACAACAGAGTTTTAGCTGGTGCTAGCTTATATGTATAATATATGTATTGCAATACCATGAAAGCCTGTAATAAACTATACCTCATAAGCACTGTATTACTGAACACACTGAACTTGTTGATTATATAAGCTTTCTATGACATTTTATCTACTATCAGATTATTTTATTACTATACTTACTATTTAATCGCCAAAGTGTATATTTTTTGGAAGTATTATACTTTTAAGTTTTTTAAGTGCAGTACTATAATATTATTTCTACATAAATGTAGTGTCAACCCTAGAAAGCAAGAAGGCCCTTAGGTGTGGGCGAGCGCGCGCGGCAGGCGGATTTGCCGTGGCCCGGAAACGGCGGGGAATTCATTTGGGCGTAATAGGTTTCCTGCGCCCGCGTCCGGTGCCCGTCCGGCGCCCGTCCGGGGCAAGAACGGCGTGCGTCCGGCACGCAACGGAAACGACGCGATACCTAAAAAGACATTAGAAATCTTACGGTATCGGGTCCTTGCGGTTTTATTTGTCTCTTAATCTAAAATTATAAATTACAAAACGTATTCACTGTAAGAGAATACACATCACAACGTAACGTTGAAACCAGTTAGCATGATGGACTCCATTAAAGACCTCAAATAGGAGAAGAAGATTGCAACCAACCCAAAAATATCTAGTACGATAAATCCATATGAATGTAGGTAGGTATGTTAATATCTGTAAAAATAAATAAGGTCGATCGATATGATGTTTCAAATAAATGTGTGGGTACATTTTGTTTCATCATTTAAATTGGTAACATTTGATCCTACACTTAGTACGTGGTAAAATTTTCAATTTCAAAATATTTTCTTGTTTCTTTGGTAACGATATTTTCTTAACCAACCGTTCGACTTCTTTTGTATAAATACGTCGGTTCAACAAGTTATAATATAAGACGAAGCGTCTACACAAAATCAATTATATAAATAAATCTTAATTTCCACTGAGCTTAGTAGACGAGAGGCCGTTTCATTAAAACTTATGTGACGTGTCATTAAGTCGCCGCTCACTGCTGATTAATATTCAAATCACAAATCCGACTCAGACGAGTGAAGGAGCAAATACGTGTTGGATTTATGATAATAATTTCAAAAGTTGTTTTGAATAAGGCAAATCATTGTGAGGTGATCATCACTAGCTTTTGAAGTCATGAAGATGCTGATAGGAAAATGTAACATGCGTAATGAATAATATATAAGGGTATACTGAGTATATATGAGGGTGTACTGAACTGTATAAGTAGGTAGATTGGATGGTTAAAAAAAAGGAAAAGAAAAACAAAAATTAACATATAAAAAAAACGGTTTAAAAATGTTTTTTCTTTTAATGATGCTAAAATATATTGTGTTATATTTATTGATTACTTATATTTACGCAAATACTATACATTGAAATGAAAACATGTTTTACAGATTTTATCGCGTTTATTTTATATTTTTACGTTCCCGATGTTTCGGCTGCTACACTACACTACAGGGCAGGACTGAGGTGTTTGACGTCCTAGTGTCATAGTTTGAACGTAAAAACATAAAAAAAACGCTATAAAATCTGTAAAATAAGTTTCATTTCTATTGAAATAACCTAATTTATCAGTTTTTTTTATTTCTTTCTTATATTTGTTCTAGCAATCATTGCAAGATATTCGTAAGCTATTTATTAGCTCCTATACACTTTAAATTTATGTTGAATATAAATCATATTTCTTCATTATCGTCTCCTTCATTGTTAAATGTTTACATGGCTTCATGTATGGTGTACTACGAGGGGATAATACATATAATAACTACTAAAAGGAACCCATTTCAACTATGAAGTTTTGTGTGAGGCAATACAATAGTCACCCTACAAGGTTATCAAATATTAGCAGATTCAGTTCAACGGTCCGGTGTCTCACGGCTACGTTACTTAAGTATTATATAGTCAAACGCTCGAAGTTAATGACTACACCTACACATTTGTATATGGTGATTACGTATTCTATATAAAAGTTATTGATTGAGCACTGACTTCTGACTTTGCCCAATGTTAGTGTTTGTTTGGTGAAGCCGACCGTCAATTGTACTCAGTGACGTATGTAAATCAATATAAATGGATAATAATCGCTCCGATACATTATTCTTAGTTAAGTCTTTATTTGTTTTAGCTACCTAATGCATTATATTTTATTTTATTTGCTATGTTTCATCTGCGATACGTTCCTAACACTAAATTGCTAACGCAGTTTGTTAATATTTTACACATTTTAAACATAAATGTTGCCTATCCTATGACACGATTATATTACTTGAAGTACATAACAAAGGCATAAAAAAATTAAACCCGTTCTAACTCAACCGTGCATTATTAATTCACGGCTAACTCGTGTATGTGATTAATAAATAAAATTCCAACACATTCAGCCGCCGCGAACGCAAATAAAACAAACCCAACAACTCATAAACCGTTTCGAAAATGAATATTAAAAAAATATACTAACACGATTTACGTTCAAGAGAGCGCAAAATAAAATAACACGGAATGGGCGCGGTTTTATGCCCGAGGGCAGCGAGCTTGTAATTTCTCCAGATATTTCATATTTTAAGCGCAGACGCCCGCTGGCGTTGCTACGACAACGTAGACACTCGTAGCGCAGCTACGTCGTAGTCGCGTAACGAAATCACTGTGTTTATAATTCGTCTGTTATTTTTGAGGAATTATTTTGGAGTTCATGGACCAGGGTAAATACCATCAGCCGGAAGACCTCCACTGCTGAATATAGGCCTCCCCCATAGAACGTTTAACAGCCACCTGCATCAGCCACAAAGAATGGTTAACAGCTACTTGCATCCAACGGCTCCCCGCGATTCCAACCAGATCATCAGCCCACGTAGTGGAGGGCCGTCCGACGCTGCGTCTATCAATTCGAAGTCTCCACTAGCGGATCTTTCTTCGCCAACAGTTGTCAGTTCTACGAGCGATGTGGCTTGCCCACAGTCACTACAGCTTGCTCATTCTATGAGCTATGTCCGTAAATTTGATTCTTTTGCGGATATCCTCGTTCAAAACTCCGAACATAGTTCTCTCCATACCTCGCTGAGTAACTTGGAGTTCATGCATGAGGCCAACATTAATGGACCAAGTTTCGGCCTTAAGTCATCACTAGCAACACATACTAGTTGACGACCTTAGCCTTCAAGCTCTGCGGAGTTCGGAACGAAAAGACATCACGCAACAATCCGAACTCTAGGTAGGTTATATCTTATCAGTTAGAATTTATAATAGTGAAAGTACTCCACGTATTAATATCAGGATGTATTATTATAAAAATAGTAATACACATATCTATACACGGTATTTTCAGCCCAAATATATAACATTGTCCTTACGTAACTACATTACGTACCTACGTGCAAACTTCAGCTCATCACAAGCATTAAATCTGTTTGGTAGATCTCTATTAATATCAAATTTATTAAGCGTATAATATATTTTATAAACAAGTGTGTGGGGGCATGTTTCCCTGCGGCTCTGAACGAGTTCGCGACACATGTAGCTTTCATGTAAACATTTGCCCGACATAATGTGTACTTCCCTGTAAGTATGTATCTACATATAAAGTTAACCGATTTATTGGTGGCTTCATTATGAATTATAATAATTGCATTTTTATTTTTTTATTTTTTTTATTACATTATAGGCAAGTATTTGATCTCGATCTCACCTCATGGTAAGTGACGATGAGATCTACGATGGTGCATACTTGCCTAGAAGGTACCTGTTCACTCTCGAATTGATATATTGTGTGAGTGTGAACAGGCAGGAAGGCGGCAGTAGATCGAGACACTACATTCACTAGGCACATGCAGCGCAACTGATCTGACCCGCCATCCATGAATGGCAGCACCGAACATCATGCCGGAACACGGCTAGGCCGCTTGGCGACATGGCTTTGTTCAGTGAGTGGTGACTAGCCACGGCCGAAGCCTACCACCAGTAAATGTATTTAATTGGAACTATAATCATTGATTTGCAGTACAGTTGATCAAATAACTCAAAACCTCTACACTCAACCCCAACAGTAACCAAACAATACGATGCAACAAACTCGACGTGGCCGACAAAACATATTCGCCATTAAAACTGGTAAGTAACATCAACATTATTCACAAGAAAATTCATCGCCACGACTTAAAGCCAGATATTAATCTCTCGACGGCATCCGAGCGCTGGATTCGCCATTTTGCGCCTAAATATGATAAACTTTCCCCCGAATTTCTTCAACACCCCTCCGCCCGCTTTCTTGAATCCCGCCCCCCCCCCCCCCCCTCGTGATGGGCGCGCTCCACCCGAGCCAAGTCTTACGGCCCTGCTTTTAAACTAAGCTCGTTAATTAATTACAGCCAAGTCGACTGCCGAGGGTACGGGCTTACATAGCGCTATGTGCCAATTTTAATATTGCACCGACAAAGTCGAATTATGTTCTTACAATACGGAAATAATGTCACGCACGTAACTAAATACTTTTTCACGGAAAATAAAATTTTGTTAAATAGTAGATTAGGATTCAGTCACTTGAAGCATTACTGTTAAGTTTGCCATTAAGGGCTTAACCTACATCTGAAAGATACCTATTAATAACTTTAGTATTATTAATATAGTTATTAAACATAAGTAGGTACCCCTGAAGTAAGGACTTCATAATTTAGTTATACCTATTATATACATAATGGTTATTATGCCATCAAAATAATACAAATATGTAAATAGCTGTCCTGGCAAACTACGTACTGCCTCAGAATCAAGTGTATGAAAAATGAATTATCTTTATTATTATTATTTTGTGAGTTTTTCCCATGTTATAATAGTAATTCTGCTATTTGGAGCGGAGACAAATTAAAAAAATCAAAGAACATAAAAATCGGCTCACCCGTTCTTAAGTTATAAATGGTGTAACTAACACGACTCTGTTTTATATATCTAGATGTTGCAGCATAATTGCCTCACAAAATAAGTGTAATCTAAGACAATGCAGCCACCGACCGACTGGTACCGACCCTAAAACTAGTAAATCATAAAATTATTCACAATAATATTAATTACGAGATCACGGGTTGAGTATTAACGGGAGCACTTCCTCGCCTCTAAAATTAATTGCTACTAAATTCGGCCCGAATTTGAATCCGGCTGCCAAGTCCGCGAAGAAACTTACCAGGGTACATAAGACTTAAGGGCTGGGCCGGCCGGAAGGAGGGTAAAATGGCGTCGGAGGGCGCGACCCTCGCGGGCGGGGGGTTACAACGGAGGGGGGAGGAAGGACGTGAGATTTACTCTAAGTAATTGCAGTAATAAACACGCAAATATATCACGCCGGGGTAATGAGAGGAAGCGCCGAAAATTGCCGACGCAAATTGCGTGTGTGAGATAAGCTAATTTTTTTCTCTTTAAGTTGTTAGGCACAAGAGGAAAATTCTCGGGCTCTTATTTTATCGTATTTCGGTTGCACTGTTTTTGTTTGGTTTGTTTTTGGAATTGTGCTAAAAACATATTTACATAGTTTATAAAACATTGTATGTAATAAATTTACAGAGCACTTTTCTCATGATAATATGCATTATAACACCATTAATAATAGCAGATACGGCCACCATGGTCTTTGATCACATTATTCTTATCTATAATCGAGAAGCATCTCGATTGCAAGAGTAGTTAGTATTCCTTGGAATGGCGTGAATCCTCAGCAGACTAAAGTTACATTTATTGTAAGGCAAAAGTATCCGTTGATAGTTTTATTAAACAAACTCCGCTATCTGTCTCCAACCGTTTTAATGTTAGTTTCATGTTTGGACGCCGCTCCGACGTGGACAGAGACTCACAGTTTGCTGTAAGTTTGTCTCGAAAGTTGGGAAACACCATTCGACTTTTTGAGGCATCCAAGTTATAGTGAAAACGCGCTTTTTAAGAGAAAACGGTCCATTGTCAATTGGTTTTCGACTCTTCTCATCCCTTCTCATTCTCACTATATTTAATACTCCACGTTCGCAATTTGAAACATGGAAATTAACGACAAAAAAATGCATGCAAGGTAACTAATTGGATTAATTTAATTCAATAAAAACTACTTATAATGCTATTTTGTAAAAACTCGCATCTGCCAGCCTAGATTCAGCGATGAACTCACGCAGAAACAGGTGGATATTTCAATTTAAATGGTGTTGCTGTAAATATATATTAGTTTATGTACGTGCCAACCACCCAACCCGTTAGCGTCGAGCGAGCCAATATTGCAGCACACAACGATAGCTATAATTTTTGGCAACAAACAAGACACGACATAAGAAGCTATGCCGCATTAATTATTCCACCGAGACAAGAAAGGGGCCGCTCCATTTCCAATATTTATGTGTTGTCGATGACTACGCGAAAATATAAGGCGTCGACTGCTTTTTAAAACGAAGAAAGGGCCAAGAAAGGCCGCCGGGAAACCGGGCTTTCTTAATGCACAAACACCACTCTCTCACCTGCCCGCCTTGATTTATTAGACGGCTTTGTTCGAGCCTCGTTACAAGCTTGTTGTTGCGTTTTTAATTTATTTCCTTGGCGAAATTTTGCACGTTAATATTTAGTTAGATAATAACGACCCATAATGGGTGGAAATCGCTGCGTTAAACGAATTTATCTTTTGATTTTTCTCGATACCTTTGTTTATATAACGTTGACGTTTAGTATATTTTTTCTAGGCATGTATGCCCAACTTATTTTCTCAACAAATTTTAACTGAGTAACGAATAAGATTACCTTTTTAAAAAAATAATCTTACCTTATATGCTACACGCTACAATAAACGATCTGCATCTAAATCAAATTCCATCTTATTTCATTCATGTAGGTCAAAAATGCTTATGCGTAGTATGAATCTATCAAGCGTGTTAAACGCCTCTTCCACTGAGAAGATCCTGTGAGAAACCCAATGAAGGTTACGGCAAAAAACTGCAAACCCGAAGAGTTGTTTAATTGATGACGTTCATCCAGTGTCTTATCATTGGACTAGAGCGAATCAGCGTACTGTCAAACTACCTTTACACAACATAGGGAATACATAAAAGCGGCGTGAGGTATGCGCAACAGCCGCCGTCGCCAATGGTCCGTGAATGAATTGGAATTGACGTCGCCACAAACCGCCTGGCCGATTGTTGAGGGCCACGACTCATTGCCGATTCAGATACACCGCACTGATTCACTCACAACGATGGTTCAGTGGCGAAATGTTACTGGAGTTTAAATATAAGTAGGATGGCAATACAATTTGGGATTCTTGCAACAAAGGACTATGTTTTGTTAAAATAAAATAAAATTAGGACATAAAAATATTAGTTTTTAATTAAATAACAATACTTTATATAAATAATAAATTATTACGACATTTTTATGCTAGTATAAATTAAATAATAGTATTACGACATTTTTATGCTAGTATAAACTATGTAGGTTTTAAATTAAATACCAGAGTTTTGAATTCGTATTTTTCATACTTCAGGGTCTGACCTGAACTCCCCATAAAAATGTCCCTTGTACTAATAACTTACTGATCAAATCACCCAATAAGAGAACAATACAAAATCCCGCGCGCCCGCCCGCCCAAGACGGGTCTAGGGCGGACGTGCATTTGCATACTTGGACGCGGTTAGCATCACAAAGCAGGCCACCGTATATTTATGTGACGTCATCGATTGCCCGCCATAGTGGAAGGTGGTTGTTACGTATTGAATGGGCAAAAGGATATAGTATTAGCTTGAACAAAATTTTGATTAGGTATACTATACCTATGTCCAGCAGTGGACGTCTATCGGCTGATAGAATAGAATAGAATACTATACCTACCAAAATGAAAGAGATAAATCTTTACTACTGTAATCATATATTACAGCTGTTACTTTTATTGATATTTAAAAAAAAAACTATCATGTAAATTAGATTTTATTATTTTTTCTGCACAATAAGAACGGCTTAACCCAAAGAAAAAACTCATTTTAATCGACCTAAATAATAAGCTCTTCACAAAATTGTCTCAACTTCTCAAATTTGAACATCAAAAATATATCCTCAAATACCAAGTGAATTGCAAAAAAAATTTAAATTCTTACCGCTTTGATGTGAATACTGAAACATTAAGAAATACTATCTGATTACGTTAAAAAAGTCAAGCCACCCTATAATTCAATAATCACCTGCAACATCACATCATAAGCCGTGTCCATGCAAAATACACAAGGGCGGGCCGATCGGGCGATCTTCACCCTTGCTCATCAGTCATGGAGGCCCGTCAACCGACTAAGCGACCGCATTCAAATTGCCAACCGATGACGACGTGCTTTCACGACCCCCGGCTTGTCTGTGGCCGAGCGGCAAAGAGTAAACGCCGGAGACACTTTGATAGGTTTGTACCTAGTTGTGTGTTAGTTCTGTAAGGAAAAAGCTTTATGAATCTGAGTTTGTTTATAATAACATCGCAATTTAAATAATGCCACCTTAATAAAATACATACTATGTAGCTAGATGCCTATCAAATGTAGTAACAATAGAATATTGTTTCTAATATTAAGTGTAATGACTGTCTGTATTGGGTTTAACGCAGCATGCTGAGTGGTTCCATGGCCTCCAATTAAAGTGACCTATTAATATAAAACATTTCCTCGATACTTTACTTCATGTGCTCCTTACGATATGAAGGAATTATTGAAATTGGCAGTAGGTAGGTACATTACTGAAGTATACTCTCTCCTATTATTCTACTCTATATATTGGCCTCGGCCAGCATTACACAGCGGGGACATACTTTTTACGTCATTAGACATCGGGCGGATCACTGAGCTAAGGCCACGCTAAATCGATTATGAACTGTCGCGTATAGTCATGATAGCATGGGGATGCTTTATATCTGGCTACATCTGTATTCGCAACCCCTTCTGACTTTGGTATAGTTTGATTTAGTACTAGCTGTCCCGGCGAACTTAATACCGCCTCAAAACAATCCCATGTTTTAATAATCATTCTGCTATTCGGGTCGGAGGCAAATTCATAAACAATTAAAGATCATAAAAATTGGGCCACCCGTTGTCGACTTATAAATAATGTGCTACTAACTCGACTTTGTTTTAAATGAGAGTAAGATAGATAAATGAAGATCAGGAATTACCAATATGGTCGATATCGACCCCAAGGGATCGATATCGGTTTCTCAGGAGTACGAAAAACTGATTTTGGGGGTCGACGAGGTCCAAATATCGACATCTATTAATTAAGTTCTTATTTGAAACTTTCAAGATACGGTATATGTTGCGTTACGTGTACCAACTTGTTATAAAAATGAATAATATTTTAGTAGGAAGTATTACTGTTGTACTTTTAAAAAACTCAACAAGTCGATAAGCGTGCACAAATTCGTACGAGATGATATTATTATTTCGAATCAATAGGAAAAGCTAGAGATAGGACTTTTAAAGTAATTTGGCTATGGGGGTCTGAGGTATCAGTTCATTTTGGAAAAGGGGTCTCTTGCCCAAAATAGTTTGGTAATCCCTGATGTAGATAAACACCTCTACACCTGTCTAGCACCCACCACCGAATAATCCACGGGAATAATTAACAGAAACAAAAAAGAACCGGTACATACGCACACAGAATATGTAAGTGCATTGTGTAAACATGTCGTTCGACGAGCGCGGCAGACCATCCAACATCATTGAAAACGAAACGGAAACGCGGCAATAAACATTCATTTTGAAATTAAACACATCTACCTGCGTGTTTACCATCGCGAAATCACTAAATGAATAAAACAGTGAGGCATTGGACGCCGTAAATTCGCATTTGACGAATATCAATTTGGGCGAGCGGCGGGTGGTGGGTACTGTTCGATAAATAAAAAATATATAAAAATAC
Source organism: Pheosia gnoma (assembly GCA_905404115.1). Taxonomy (NCBI): domain Eukaryota; kingdom Metazoa; phylum Arthropoda; class Insecta; order Lepidoptera; family Notodontidae; genus Pheosia; species Pheosia gnoma. Next base: position 3,090,496 of record FR989894.1, on the reverse strand, counting down.
ACATTACAACATGAAAGCGGTGAATGGCACTTGTGAAAAATGGACTTGCCGCTCTTCCAGGGAAGCAATCATTCAAACTGGCTGTTGTCTGTTTGCGCCTCTGCTCTTTTTCGTCGTCGGATATTTATTTTTTTGCAACTTTTTTCGGCCGCGTCATTCGCAGAGTGTCAGGTGTGGGGACACGTGGTCCGGGACAAAGAAGACAAATATTAATAACTGGCATTTTTTAAAGTCCCCGCTTATTGTTGTCAATATTTCGGTAAATGATTTGTGTGTGATGAGGCGTTTTTTGCAGCGCTACCTTGCGTGGCTTTGTCGGCGCGTGGGTGGGGCGCGTTAACGCAGCTAAAATTTCCTATTTTGTTGTGTTTATTTATTGCCTAATGGACAGGTTAACAGTAGCGAAGTATTTTGTGATTTTTTTACAGAAATTCTCTTTCATTTTACATGAATCAAAATTTCTAATCATGACTCTACATTAAAAAAAGTCAATCTATAATTCTCAAATTGTTATTGTCATGAGCCTGCTATATGCCGCCGCTGAGCTAAGTCTTCCCCATTTCCCCAATTAGAACAGAAAAATGGAACACACATGAAAATAATCCGAGTTTAATCACAAATTAAGATATGAGACGTTTCTTCATATTTGAGTTGCGTGCCTACTTTACTTTATGTATAGATAAATCAAACCCACATCGCGATAAATCATACATAATACAAACACTAAATACAATCTCAAAAGATAAAAACAAGTACGTATGCACCATTACGCTAATCACGGCAATACCTCAGTTGTCCGCTACCTGCACCGCTCCCCACTCGCTCTAGGTGTGAGGCTGAGGGCCCACCATTTTTCCTAATTAAAATAATGCCTTCTTTTCTTCCCCCATTCATTAACCCAATGTGCTGTGGATAAACGGTACTCGCCCGGGCTTCCCTCACTTACAAATATGCTTGTGTTTATACGCTTACCTAAATGAGAATTTTATCGTTCTTTTTCTATACGCTTTTTTGGACACGATACATTTAATTAGCTACACTTTTGGGACTTCTAATTAATTACCTTATAAGTGCTCTTGAACGGAGTAGGTATCGTACAAGAGTATGGGTGTATGGACAGGTATTCTGAAAGCGTCGGAGATTGGCAATGTTCAAGTCGAAAACTTTGAAAGTACTCTAATTACATATATAAGGCATCCACAATGAATGAACCTTTGATATCATATTAACCATATAGGCAGGTTAGTTTAATAATTAAACTATCATGGGGACATATTATGAACTTTTATTTCCAGGTAGGCCACTGAACTGTCTGGCAAATTTACTTTTAAACTCAATAATACGTACTTTTTATTTCCAACATTGTCGGTCAAAATTATAATTACAGACTGAGACATATTACTATCTAGCGGTCTCGTTAACATTATATAGATGACACGTTTCAGGCCAAGAAATTAATTTCCTAGAAATAAGAGTTCACAATACGCCCCCTGGCTGATTAATTAATCTTCTACTTATCACATTTGTCATGCTTTGTGCTAGTGTTTACGCGGCACTGAATCAAAAAGCTAACATTACAATAGGTACCCGTTATTCGAAGCAATTCGGCGTTTTTATACCCTTTTCCAAATTATCAAATCATAATTATACCATACCCAGTACTATTTTTTTTCGAGACATTTGATCCAAACATTACTGCAGACACCGCAAAAACATTCCACATTTTTGTAGGCAGTCGACATCTCGACCTCACATTTAACCCGAATTCCAGCAAACTGCATAATTTCGCCACTAATGAGAAGAGAGTCGGAGCTCGTCTAATTAGCGCAGCAGAGTCGGTAAGACGCCCACTAAATAGAAGCCGGAGTACGAACACCATTCGTCATCTTTTTCTGCGGACACCGTCTTAATTTGAACTGAACTCTTTATAAGTACTAGGCAATTACCGACGTCCGAAATTTTTACTGGCGTCGCGAAGATTTTTGTTGTTATTTTTCTTTGTAAATTTAATTTTTGGTTGTTGTTGATTTACTTATACAACTGGAATGAGTGGTATATACGCTTGCTAGTGAACTGAACGTATAGTTTAAACATTGTTATTTTATTTACTTGCAATATAGGTGTAGTTAAATAAGATTGTTTAGTATAAATTATTATACAGGATGCTTCGGAAAGCGTATATTAAGCCTGCGCTTCTTTAGCGCTTTTGTAAACATTATTAGAAGTCAGAATATCGATTCAATTTAAAAAATTACAAGATATCACTATTGTCATATTGTTGGGAACAAACATATATTGTTACAATTGACGTATCGAGATTCTGACTTCACATAATAATTACAAATGCAATAAATACACGCAGTTGCAAGGCTTAGTTATAACCTTTGTGAATCGCCCTTTAAAGCAAGGGACCATATTAGGTTTTCCGCTGCTCTTATTAAAAATCTAACATACTTCCAATAAGAATGAAGACGCACATTCAAGCGTCATGGTAACACTATAGCGACGCAAGGAGCGTCGAGCCATCGTACGGAGGGCGGGCGAGGGACGCCGCCGGCGCGCGGGGCGGGCGGGCGCGCCTAGGAGCGCCGCACAGCCTCGCTCACCTAATGAAGTGTTTCGCTTTGACACGCGTGTTCGTTAGCGGACCACTTCAGCGATCGTAACGAGTCACGCTCAGATGACAGCTTCCTCGAATTTACTACTTAAGTGGCGTGCAATAGTACTGCACTTGCCAACTAGTTTGAGATTATCACTTGCTTCGCTGCGGTTAAAAAGATTATCAATTCTTTCAACCGGGATGTCTATAGGTAAGAGGCAATGTAATAACTGGCGTAAAACAATGCAGTCTTTGATTACCGTATGCAATCACGACTCATACGAGGTCTTGAATATCAATGGCGGCCCCTCACACATTCTTGAAATGAAATGAAAAACGTTTATACTTCACGGATGCAAGAGTACATTACTATATGGATACAACATAGCTTAGTCGTCAAAGATATATAATTCTTGTTAGCATTCTACTCTTATTAGCTATGTACTTAGCTTTCTCGTTCTTTCTTTTTTATGTGTATTCCAAAAGGTAAGATTATCACTGATGAAGAGGTGGTAGTCTAATTTGTGAAAACGCTCAATCGATCGATTGGATTGTCTTTTGTTTGTCGTTAACACGTAATACCTATATATAGTCATTGTTGCCTAGTATATTGTGCACAATATGGTAGCAAGTCCATCTCGTAACAGCTGAACCCGTGACCAGGATAAGGCGGCTATAAAGTCTGCCCAATACTTAATTGCCTTCTGCGGCCGAGGCACAATGGCACCCGTAATCAGCCCTTAAGCCTCACGATACCAAACCGTTGTCGTTGCCAGGGTTGGCAAGAAAATATTATGTAGAAAAATCTTCTATTAATAAATCAATTTATACATTCAAAATTGGATGGTTTCAATTTTGCTTCTTTATCCTAACTTAGGTCTATCACGTAACAAGACCGACATTACCTACATATGAAGCAGAACAGGAACGCCGACACTTACTTAAAAAATATCGGTATCTACATAGCACAACAGGAACGCCGACACTTACTTAAAAATATCGGTATTTACATAGCACGATAGAACACCGACTCTACTTAAGAAACCGACGCGCCTTAAAATCACAATAGAAACGCCGACATTAAAGTAGTCATTCTTATCACTGAATACATAATGTGAATCTCATCAAATTAAGTTTATTTATGCTTGAGTGGCAACCCTAACGCGTTTCGCAGGTCGCGTAATCCAACTATTCAATTTCCAGCCAAAAAGGATTGTCTACGTCTTACGTTTTTTTATCTAAGCGCTGATCCGGTACTAGCCGTTATTGCTAACACCTACCTATATAAGATTTCTCTTCGGTAATAGCCATTACATTTGTAGAGGAAATATAATTAATTTGGAATAAACCATTAGTGTTAATTGAAACAAAGGTTTAGAAGATTATTATTATTATATCTCTTGCTACCGTCTTGTTAATGTAAATGTTCATAAAACAATTAATACATAGTACTTAATAATTTAATTTAGTAGGCACACTAATAATGGGGTTTCTTACCCTTTTTGAAACACCATTTTAAATCTTAGGTAGAGATTCAAATGATTCATCGAATAAAAATTATTCTAATTACGCCTATATCAATAAAGCTCCCCCAAACGTACGTCCCCAAATGTAATACGGGCAAATCTCAAAGAGTACTGTAGTAACTAGATATATAACACCTTAATAATCATTCTAACAGATCCCTCTTGAAAACTTTGCCTATTCTCAATAGGTAACAATTTAAACCTAACAGTACAATGATTAACGGGCAACCGCAAACTTGCCACAAGAAAAAAAGGCAATTATATCTACCCACTCTTTCCGAGGTGAGGAGGCATATTAAAAAACTTGAAAGCACTGTCAGCCCCCGCGAGTGCTGCAGACACTGATGGCAATTAATTAGAAGGGTTGGATGAAGATATTTCATTATTTTCTTCTCGCTTTTTCCAATGTTTTTACAAAAGCTCAATTTTACTCTTAAATAGCAACCTGGCTTAACACCTTCATTTTAGAATTATTATTACAGTATCAGTGATAGCCATGTTGGCCGATCGCTCGCTTTTGAAAAAGAGCTACCTACCTTTTCGGGGAATATTACCTATAATAATTTTTTTTTTTACTTAAAGCTGCTAAAATCTGGTCTGATGAGCAAGCACAGATTACCTATCTTGTGTTTGGTTCCCGGTTCATACAAAATTTAACATGGATTTTCTGTTCAGAATTTCTGAGTAATAGAAGACAGGCTAGGGTTAAGTTATAATAGAAGCTTGCCTTCTAACACTTTTGGGACTAAACAAAACACACAATCCATCAACGATACATACCCAAAAGACGCAACCGAAACAAGAGAACACGCACTTATCAAGCTCGTAATCAAATGCATTTTGTTAACAAGGTGCTAACTCTAGAATTTATGTAAACTGTTCTCAGCTCGTTCCACTTATCTGAGATTAAAATCTGGCTCGAGCTCGGCCGAGGTAGGCGCCGGCAATCACTCCTCCGGGAGGCAGCTTTATTTGCGGGGCCTTATCAACACTTAACATATCTGCATATTCATTAAGAGATCAATCACATTATTGTCTCGCCGCATGCAAGATCTACGCGGCGTGTGCGCATAAATCTGGATCTAGAGGTATTAAATGTTTTGTGTATATGTATTCAGTTTGATTAATATTTCATTTCGACGATTCTGAAATCAGTCACCTGAATGTAGCTTGGTCAGGTTTCGCTTCACAACATGACGACAAGTCTAGTGTAAAAGTACAGGTGTTCTCTTATGTGACGTCACGTCACGTGATTGGCCCAAGACTACATTATCAGCTATGTCGACCAATGAGCGCTGTTAATTCAATTGAAGATGTAAATTAATGGCAGCCGTGATCGTGAAGTAGTATTGGGCCATCGTTGGTACCTGAATACCTGGCGATACATATTTTTATAACATGGTATCAACTTATTAATCTCAAGGCTATTTTTTTAGTGGCGTAGTCGTGTCAAATCTTCGATTAATTTATTAATACTGTCTCTGAAAAATATCTTCGACACAAGACAAAAATATTTTCAAATTGATTCGTTAACTTATCGAAAAGCTTTGGACCCACCAGCTGAGGTTACATTTTAGTATTTATGAGATGTTATTATAGTGGTCAGTGAAATATTATTACACAATGAAATCTTTATTTTGCTCGTCATCCCGTTTCGGTGGTGGTTTTTAAAAATTAACAGCTCGTGGCCTAAATATTGAATGAATTCACATTGAACAAACACATTGACTGCCGTAATATTCGCCATGCAACACACAAAGAACAGAATCCACCTGCCCTCCTGCCCACCCAGTCCTTGCGACAAAAGATTTTTGTTTCACATTCCATTCACGAATGTCGATCATTGATTGTTTTAGACAGACACCACGTCGCCGTGGTCCGATCCGTTGCGAATGGATCTGAACTGCATTTTTCTGGCATTGTACGAACTTCTAGGGTCTATCAATCAGGGACCCCCGGGGCTCGTTTCCGACCAGGTGTTCTTTTGGTGTTTGCGCCGAAAAACTGCGCATTAAAGATTTGTGGGGAAAAAATGATGGGCATTGTTCGGTTCTCGGTAGTGGGTGATTTCGCTTGCAAGAGCCCGCCGCGTAGCCAGGTAGACGCGAGGGTGTCGCGGATGTGTTTGAAACTACACAAGAACGACGGTAAGTGCTCATGTACGGGGGCTTTAGTCCTTGTCCACTTAAGATAATTTTCATTTGAATAACACAGTTATAAAGCCTTGCAAACTGTTGCGCTAGAGCTTTTTATCGCCATGCAAAAATGAGCTCAAGATGAGTAGGCGGCGAAGTCTACTCATCTTGAATCTATAGTAAAGATTTGATAGAAACAGTCAAAAATCAAATATGGAATTTCGAAATTGAGCACACAGGTGACGTCCGCCCCATAAACCGTAAACCATTAATAGTAAAACTTAATTTGTCTTTAAAATCAAAGTCAACCCTGACGGGAATGAAACTAGTGAAATACGACTTGTCGTAAAATCTATAATATACGACACCCATCGGACGCTGACAATTGTAAAGCAATTCAGGATAGCACTGCAGGACTTTTTAACTTGACCAAATGAAGGTTCACTGCCGAAAACACAAATTTCACCCTTACAGCTTACATGACATAGTTTAAAGTTAAAATTGCGGTGGTTTTGGGAATTGTAGTAAATCATTAAAGAATATATCGGTCTACTATTAAGTCAGGTAAGTACCAGTGTCTTTGTTATTGTGCGTGATCTATGAATGAGTTTCGGGAATTACTGGAGTCTGGGGATTTGTGCAATACGTTTTTTTTTAATTGTGGCGAGTGGACGAATAGGAAAGAGGCTTATTTTATGTGGTTTAATGGTGTTTAGTCAATGGGAGAATTAGCAATGCCTTTCGGACTTAATGCCACTCTTTCAACAGTCTTGTCACCAAGGGAGATTAATTTTAGTTAGAATTGGAATCTATGACTTTAGAAGAGTTCCGAGTTCTAAAACCCAAATATGCAGTGGTAGAACCTTGTAATTCTAATTCCTTCTAAATTTAACTTAAATCATAAATCCGAACCGAAAACAAAACTCTTACTTTTAAATCTACTATAATTAATGCAGTGTGAACACAGAGCTCAGTTAAAAACCCGCAGATGTTGAACCGCGGGAGGCCGTTAGATTGGCGCGAAATACCTACGAAACTGTCATCATTTTTTGAAAAAGGAACACGATTAGAATCTTGCGCAAGCCGATGGTTTTTATGCGCGCAGGCGCGCAGGCCAAAGATAATAGAGACTACAAAGGAGTCCGAATATTCTATTGTTAGAGATTCTACTGATCTTTTGGTGTTTAGACTAGAGTTATGGTGATATCTGTGACATGAACGCACCTGAGTATATGACAACGTTGTTGGCACAACCATAGCGCTCCGTTTTGACTCTATGGCTAAGGAACCAAAAAAAAAACAATTCTATATCAGGCCACCACATAAGAATCGCATTTATAATGCCTCAAGTATTCTGATTGCTTGAAGTGCGAGCATGGTATAGGGTAGACGTGCCAGTTGTCAACTCCATTAGAATAGGTACGCGACGGGAATACGCACGCGGCCGCGATTGCCTCGCATCGGATCGCACAAAGCGGTACAAAACGCGGCTCTACAAAACGATTACCCTCTCGCCCCGTGAGAGGCGCACATACTTCGGGGCCGCGGATATCGCGTGTGTGATAAATATACTTGATACTTACAGACGGTGAAAAGTACTACCCACAAATTCATAGAAAATATAATCCATCAACAATGGCATAACAAAACATTTTTCTATTGAAAATGCTATTTTAAATCGATTAAAATGTTGATTAATTTTTGTATCTACCTATCAAAATTTGATGGTCGTTTCCTTTAGTATTGTATGCTCCAACAATCATCGTAACATGTAATCGTATGACATTTAATTTCATTATACTTCTCATACATACATATATTATAAGCATTAGAACACAACTGATGTATTAGATTGTATTAACATTTCATACAAACCCATGTTGTAAACGATCAAGATCATCCAACACCACATCAACAGACTTGTTTGCGAGGTGCGAATAAGTGGTTCCGTGGAAATATTTCAAATCAGAGCGAGCAATGGAGGCGCTATACAGGCAATAACGATTCACGTGACACGCATGCCGTCCGTGTGTAGACTGCCTAATGTGCGGATGAAAGCGTCGCGCATTGAGCCTTTCACCCTATTTATTAGGTCTATGTTTTGGAAAGGGCATGTTTGAGGTATCGCATACATAATGATCTCCATTGTATTTTATTCCAATTATTATTTTTAAAAATAATGTGCTGAGCTATTTGTAGCACCTAGATATTAAGCACACACACGTAACGTAACGTAACAAAGTCTGAAAAAAAATTAAAGCAATAATACAGCAGCTCTTGTTATACAGGTTATGTTTCAGAAAGGGTACATATGCATAAGGTACTAAGCATGGAACATGGGCTTCCTTAGCGCATGTGTAATCAGATATTCGATTTGTCATTTAAAAAAAAAACTCTGACAAAAATTGCAATAATTATGATTTTATGTGTATTTTTTTATTGACATATTCAAATTCTGACTTGACATTATGATTACAAATGCGCTGAAGAAACGCAGCTTCAAAGCTTAGAATGCCCTTTCCGAATCATTCCGTATAGAGCTAGAGACGGGTCACTGCACTGGGTGGTTGCCGGTTCGTTTCCCGCCGGGACAAATTTCTCATATAATCTTTTCATGTGCCCGGTCTAGATGTTACTATGATCGCCCACAGTCCTCTACCCATAAACAAGCTGTTCAGTTCGTGTGTTCCTCTGGCGATATTTATTTATAGCCTGCCCCCAAACTGGCACTATGTTTAATAAACTTAGTTTTTTTAAAAGATAATGTTTTTAGTACCCACTTACTAAGTACAAATTCAATGCAAAAATGTAGGTACATTTTTGTATTTTTAACCGACTTCAAAAAAAAGGAGGAGGTTCTCAATTCGGTTGTATTTTTTTTTTTTTTTTTTTTTTTTTTTTTTTTTTTATGTTTGTTACCTCAGATCTCCGTCATTTATGAACCGATTTGGAAAATTTTTTTTTTATATGAAAGGATATGCTTACAGATTGGTCCCATTTTTTTCAAAAAATTGTTCTGATCATGGGATCCATGAGGAATTGAGAGGACTCCTCAAATTTTATAGGCAAACCTATAGCAATTTTGGTATTTTCATCAAGAAGTCAAGCATTTGCATTCAGAAAGTATCATTTGCTGAAGTGAAAGTGATGAAGAAGACCACAAATGGCCAGCGGAACTTGTCAGTGATACGTATTTCACGGGTTGCGCCAAGATAATCTCGATTATGATCGTTAAGCGACAATGAAAAAGCAAATTTAATAAAATGGTTCTGATGAATATGGTACCATCGAACTGATCTGATGATAAACCCAGGAGGAACTGGAACATTGTAATAAAACAATGTATCCAAGCCGTGTTTGGGCTTATTGAAATTGTTATGGGATGCACTTTGGCTATAAATAAATCTTTTTCGTGGATGTTCCGATTTCGATTATTCTTTTTTACAAAATAAGGTATACCTTTTTAAAATTCAGCGAGATTGATTCAGTGGTTTTTGTTTTATCTTGATTTCTTTGAATCTATGTTTTTCTCGCGACGATGTTATAATTGGTATACCTATTATCCAGTAAAAAAGATTGATATTACATTCTTTTTAGTGACAAATAATAGTAAATATATCCACTAAAAAGTGTAAAATAAAAAACTTTTTAACAAAATAAAAACCGTCTTCAAAAAACTAAAAAGCCAAAAATAATCTAATCTTGAAATCTACCTTGTCTAACTAAATCAAATATTTAACTAATCTGAAGTCGGTGCCAAATAAACTAACGATGAAGAATAACAAAAGTATACTCAGTAACGAGATGCGCGGACCAATTTGTAGGTATAGTCTTTGGCGCAGACCGGCAATATTCGACTCAGCTGTTTGCTTGGCACCGACTTCAGATTAGTTAAATATTTGATTTAGTTAGACAAGGTAGATTTCAAGATTAGATTATTTTTGGCTTTTTAGTTTTTTGAAGACGGTTTTTATTTTGTTAAAAAGTTTTTTATCAAGTTAACAAAGTTATTATGTTCCGCTAAACATTATTGTGTGTGCAAGTCGGTACTCGTACGTTTTAGTGTCTTCAAATTCAAGCGGTCAAAAAAACTCCTCCAACTCATAAAACAAAAAGTCAACGACCCCTATCCGTCCGCGCGCCTGCGCCGTACCAACTAAGTCCCAATAATTGTTACAAAAGCAATATAGTTAGGCATATGGAAAACCAATTAGTCACACGCCGGATAACGCTTAGAATCTCATTAGGATTTCGGTATGCGCGCGGGCACTATGCCACGAATGCACGTCCTCGAATACCCTAAAACGCCGAAACGCCGAAAGCCGAATGCCGAAACGCCGAATGGTCGGCCCCCGCCGGTGACATATTGGAATGTGACTCCATTTATCCCCGTTTCCTATTGGAATCCGGAGTGACGCGGCAAATTGGAAATTGCGGTACCATTTTTGGCGTTATTGATAGATAATACCACTTGTAACCGTGGGTTATGGGAATGCAAATAGAGGTTTTAAAGTTAATATTATACACTCAAAAAGGGTCAGGATATTATTATTTGAGTGGACAGAATAAAATGATTACATAATCATATGTTAAGTACGGACATAAGAACTATCGCCGACGCTACAATAACTTCAATAAATAGCCGGTGCATGGAAACAGCCAGCGATGACGTCCGACGTGCACGAGCCACCGATGCAGCAAAATCGACTTAGGTACTACATCAATTGTTTTTTTTCGTAAATTTCTATGTCATCCTAAATTCTAGCTTCGAATAGGTTTCACTTCAATTTAATTGTAATTACTTTTAATTAAATAAGTTATAAATATTTATTGTTTTTTTTTCGATCCTCCAAACCATCCATCGATGTTTCGAAGTCATAATAAGGTAATAATAATTTGTAGAATTTTATAAATACCACCCTGGTAGGTATTAAGTGCACGGCGATCTGGTTACTAGTTTGCATTATGTAAAAAAACACCAAACACTATTGACACCTTTCTTTTTACATATACCTAAACGTGACCGGTATGAAATGCTTACTCAGACTTCGTCTAAGCGTACTTATTAAACATTTAAAAATATTGTACTTTCGATAATCCTTACATAGTTACACGAAAAACTTATTTGTGTAGTATATTCAAACTTCACATGAAAAAGCCACCCAATTCAAATGACTCTACAATCTGCATTGAGGTACCACAACCTCGAATTCGGTGCGGTCCGTCCGTCGAGCGCGAAATGCGCGCATCGCACGTCAAAGCGTTCGAACTCTACCCCCGCGTGCTATATTAAATCACATTTTGACAAGCGTACCGTGACAAATTAATCAAGTGTCGTCGAGGACTCTGGCGGATGAAAAAATACGGTCAAGCTTTGTTCCGCGGGTGAGATCCGGATTCCGTAGTACATTAAAAAAAACAAATAGTAGTTGTAACCCAAAGCTTCTCTATAACAATTCATTAAATTAAAGCCATGTTTAATTCGTATCAAATTATTCTGAAAACACACCCAAACAATCAAAGTACAAATAAAACTTTATAGGGCTAAAAAAATTGTAGGATTGATCTTTCTGAATACAATATTCCATGAAGCACAGCTTACACATTCATACACAACTTACATCCTTAGTGCTATAGAGCTGGTCTTTATTCAGTTTTAGGTAAAATGGCCTCCCTCAACATGAAGAACCCTAAAATGAAAATATGATGGCATTTGCTCGGTCCCGGGAGCCAGAAAGGTCAGTGGGCAGCGGCTCGTGAAATGCCGCCCTCCGGACACCGCCGACTGCCCGCTACTCTCCCATAGGGAATAATTGACACTCGGCGAGACATTCATTCAGCTTGAATCGTAAAAACAAACGCAAATGCTGATTGGACACAAAAATTTGGTACCCAAATTCATATTAAGAATCACAACTAAAACCCCCAAAATTATATTAAAAGTTCAACATATTATCAACATAACATTTTTACTAAAATAAAAATATATAACGTTGCGTGACATTGTTAAATTATGAAGATCAGTTAATATTGAGAGTTATAATTTGTCTTGTTTTTTTTTAATTGTTGATGAATTAATCAGTATTTTTTTTAACGATTAATGGTTTTGTATTTGACTTAATAATAATTTGAATGATGAGCGGGTAACACCGAATGGACTTGCGTTCGTCATAGGCGAACGTAATGTCGGGCATTCACTTGTTGACAGCGGTCCCACGTGGTGGTCGTTCGCAAACCAATTCGCTCTAAATCGCTAATTATTATTGTAATCCCTAATTGGTTAAGCAATTTAAGTGTCTGTATAATTAAAATAGTGAGAAATCAACGCCACTGTCTATTTATTTTAACGTTTCTAACGCCCATCATGGCATCTCGGGCTGACGAGTTCGCGAATCAACAATCCGATGCGACAGCCTGGTTCCCCGATTTCCCGTTATATATTAAAAGTTAAACATATTTCCATCCACTAATTTCAACTAAAATTAAATAGCCAAGGGAATCACAAATGTGAGGTTTTGATCCCATTGCTGAAAACGTGATTTTTTATTACATACATATTTCACGGTGCTATTATAATCACCTTTTTAACCGACTTCAAAAAGGAGGAGGTTCTCAATGCGGTTGTATTTTTTTTATAATATCCACTGAAATACTTTTACGGCACACAGTCTAAAAATTACTTAACTATGCGACATTTTGAAAGAATACTTAGTAGTTTCTTTTACCGTTAGATATTGTATCATAAAGCGGCAAGAACTTATAATTCAATAACTACCCAATTAGTTGATAGTTAAGGTCCAATATTCCGTGCTCAAAGAAAACGTAGGCATATTATCCAAAGTAAAGCCGTTATCATAACAATAATTAACACAATAACTCACACAACCATTACATCTTGTGATAAACGAGATTCTATAATTAAAGGGAAGGGTGGATACCCCATGATAGTCGCCATTAATACGCACACATCACGACATAATGCAATTAATCTCGCACAAACTGTTCTACGAGATGTTCCGTGAGAAGTTACCACTTGTTACAAGTGGGGGTGTTATAAAATATGAAAAAAAAACAAATGCGTTTTGAAATTATTATTATCATTAAGCGGAAACATCTGTTTTGTACAAAAATAATGACAGTGCTAGACGCGACGTATTTTTAGTTAGTTTGTGTGTGTTGATTACTGATATTTACGCGTACCATTTGAAAAATACGTATTTAATTTAATAATTTAATTTAATATGTATTTTTAAATACACCACATTGAAAAATACATATAATAAATGCGATAAAATTAAAAGATTCGTTTTATTTCAATAGTTGGTGTGTGTGTGTTTAAAACACTTGTGTTGGTGTGTGGGGTGTTAACGAAAATAATTGCTTATTAAGTAGTTTCGCATGTTTTAAGATAGGACTTCATACGGTACATTAGGAAGGTATTAAATAATAATACCCACCCACACTGGGTCAGTGAGTTCACTATAGCTGGTTTACCACTCGCATTTAGGGTGAGTGCTGCCAGTACAAAGGCATAGGTTTGCTACTAATTCGGAGAATTGCGGGTGAACTGCATTAACCTCTGGCAGCCCAGTGTGGCGTACATAAAAAAATACCTTCTCAATATTTCAAACTGCTAAAGTATATCTATAATCAAATCTCGAGTGAAGTCATATGAAAATAGAGTGTTACATTTTCAAATTTAATCCACACGTTGGTAACACTACACATTTTGTCTCCAAAGTCTCCTGCACTAAATAACTAAGAGGGATGTTTAAGCCTACCTACACGCCTACAAATGTTGAAGAATTAATTTTAATTATCTACACCTTATACTTGCCACTGGCAATATACATAAGAATATTTTTTTTTAAAGAAGAAAATTCCACACGTAACTAAAAACTTTTTTGTAGGTAGGTACATCAATCCATCTGAGTCCTCGGAACCCCGATCCATCATTCTCGTCTGATTAATGTTATGCCGCGATACATTATACATTGAATGGAGGCCGTTGTGCGGATAGTCGATGCTGTCGTGCGTGAATCGCACGTGTGCGGTGTGCCTAATTACTTGTATCGCGGTGGTTACTTGTAATGTGATATGGTAATGAGTAGTTAACATTTTAATATAGTGGGTAGCTTTACGTAGTGGATGATTAAGTTCTGATATTAATAATGAAATTCTAAAAAAATAACATGTATGTATTTTTTTTAATTTTAGGCCATAAGAAAACAGCGTGAATATGGAGTTTGAAAAGCACGGGTTTATATAGAATTCCCTGCCTAGCTATATACTTATTCGTAGATAGAAAAAGCACCCTAAGAATTGTTTTCTCGAATTTTTCAATTTTCCGGACCACTTTTATTTTTTTTCTTTATATAAAATCATTATTTCTACTATGAACGAACATTAAAAAAAAACAAATCAGCGAACAGCATTAATTTTTATTTCCCTATATAGATACTAACTTCTACTCGCAGTAGTACCTCGATGAATATATATAATCCTCAATATCACAGCACTCATGAATAGTGTACCTCCCGATTAGAGAAAGAATTTTCACAATCGGATCAGTAGTTCCGAAGATAACCCCTACAAACAAACACAAACTAACAAACATTACCTGTTTATAATATTAATATAGATAAACATTCGATCTAGGTAAGTACATCAGGGAACACACCGCCGCCGCGCCGGGGGCGCCCCACACCGCAGTCAGATAATTCCGCGCGAGCGAACACATAACAATATCCGACACTAATAAAGACCTCAATCTATTCATTGCCCAATATTGTCTACTCTAATTGGCATTAAAATTCGTCCAAAGAACTGAGGTAAGCCCCAAACAAGGGCTTATCGACACATCAGTGCACTAAAACCCTTTTCCCCCTCTCGCTCTGTATCGTCTGTCGGCCTGAGGTCTGCTAATGAATATAATTCGTGCCCCAGGTATGTAAGTCGACCGGTTCCAAATGATCGCTTTGATAGGCAAGTTCATTAATTCAAATATCTGCATAGCTTAAGTTTGTTTAATTTTATATATGTATGTTTCTTTAAAAATCAAAACTCTATACTACATTAACTGATACCGTATTAGTGTCGTATCTGTATATATATCCTTTAAAAAAAGGATTTAAGATTGTACAAGATCCCACCCTATATATGAATTACAAGACGACATAAATAATGTAGAGAAAAATAAACCTTAATAACTTGGAGTCATTAATTTTGTCACCCGATGTGTTTTTAAGCGCACTCCAATAGAATTAACGCATCTTTAAAATATACGTTTGCGCTTAGACGCCCAACTGCATGACCTGTGGTGCAGGGCTCTTTTTTGTAATCGCTGACACATGAAGCTGAGCCATAAAACCAAACAAATTATTTTTTTATATAAGTACATAAGTACTTACATAAAAGACAGGATCGGTGTCATGTCGTATAGGGAGGTGAAAGAAGCTGCTCTAGATAGAGACAGATGGAAAGAGCTTCATCAGCTACACCGACAAAGATCTAGCCCTTAAATTAGAAGAAGAAGACATAAGTACTATGCTGACCTATTTAATAAAAAATAGGTTCTAGCAATTTACCTTATTAAATTCCATAATTAATTCCAAAAGATATCTACAGCAATCAAATCAACGTCCACGATCCCATAGGGCGAAAACCCTTAGGGACGCGCATTATTATATTATAACCTGGCATAATATCTGCGCCGTCACTCGAGCGCAATAAATACCCAAATAAAGCGGGAATAATAGCCGAATCGCTCGTCAGTGCGGCCCTGGCTACCCCTACTATAATTATCTGCAATCAGAATATCCGCTGCCTGTAATCAGACGAATTGCAATAATCACTATTACTACGTTTTGCATGTGGGTGGCGTGATTGCCCCTTGCAGAATTGATTGAGAAAGATTTTTGAGAGGTCTTTGAGCTTTAGTCCTGCCTATTATTCATAAGTTTATTCAGACTCCTTAAGAGATAGTAGCACTAAGCGTTTAGGCAAAACCATACCCACTTGATTGAGACTTAACACGTACGACTGCAGCCCAAGTCTGTAAAATCCTGAGGGATTTTGTAAAAGTAAATAACATTAGGTATGCTGAGAAAGTAAAAAAAAAAACTAAATATATTTCACTGTGATGCAAATTTCTATGAAAGCAGGTAGGTTCACGCTGCTGTCATAATAACAGTGATCTATAAATATTGTAGACCAAAAATCTTTCTCTGAGCTGGCAACATTTAAATAAATCATTCAAAAATCGAACACCAACAAAACACATCATACACATTTTCCGGCGATGATATTTTCCAGGACAATCCTGGCGCGTCGCCATAAATTATTCGCAACAGAGGGCCCGCTGACCCCGACCTCCAGTCGATTAACCATCACTAGGTCTTCCTTCAATTTCATATTTATAAATGGGGATTACGCAAAAATGCCAGTGTAATGGATCACCTACAGGACTTAGGGCGGGCGGTTGTCGGACAGCCGAAGGGGGGGTGGGGAAGGCAAATTTCGGAGGGGGGCGCGGCAAGGGTCTGATCGTCGGACTCATCCATCACGGGACTCACGCATGTGAATTGGGGCGTTTTATCTGGAGATAGCCGCGGATGGATACCTATTTAAATATTTCGTCGTTTAGCGACGACGAGGTATTAGGTACATGACGACGGCTAATGGTGTCGCCGCCTTCACACAATACGGGTCTGTTGTTGGGCGGGCGGTGTGTTTACTTTGCTGTGTCATGTTAAACATATAGAGGAGAGGTTTACCTACCATGCTTAAGATCACTCAGCTACTGCTCTGGAACCTTATCTAAGTTATTACGGGTTAACATCGCATGCATTTAAATACTTTTTTCTGCTATAAACAGTATGACGCAGAGATAATGATGTTTAAACAAATAATAACAAGGTGATTGTTAAGAAAAAATAAACTTAACAAAACCCGTTACACACCTAGCGAAGTCACCCAGGTCAAAACGTCTTAATGCGAACGCGTTCATTTATTCATTTACCTGTCACGCTGCCGACTCGCAGTCGGTGACACGCCGCGACGTCGCTGACGTCACGCGCGTCTAACACCGTGTCGAACGTCGGTGTAACCACGTGACGGCCGTGATTGACGTTCAAATGTGACAGAAAAGACGTGCAAACGGGATTCCAAATTTGGCAATAAAAAATGTTGTCAAATTGTAATTCGGATGGATTTCATGGGTTCATTTTTGAAAAAATTGGATTAAAGATATCCCGGGATTTACACACGGGAGACTTCCGTTGTGTGCTCTGTTCCCCTCCAGGGTCGAAGGTTAATGCCACGATATCACCAAAGGCACTGCTTCGCTTAAAATGTAACCCGTTACCATCCATATACATTTTCCAAGCCATTTTCAAGCTATTAAGGTTTAAATTTCGAAGAAACAATGCTTAGCGTCTGGAAATTAATAATACCTACTTATTCCCTGAATAGGTACCAAACCTATAACATTTTCAAGTCAAGTGTATGTATAGGCAATTCGGGCATTTTGTAATGAAAGAATGAGACTTCTTTCAAGTTTCATTGATTTCCCCTAAAAAAACAATAAAAAGATAGAGACAATAAAAAGTACTAATTCTATTTATGAAGAATTATATAATTATATAATGAAGTCTCATTCTTTCATTACAAAATGCCCGAATTGCTTATATATACACTTGACTTGAAAATGTTATAGGTTTGGTACCTATTCAGGGAATATATATATATATATATATGTATAGTTTTATACACGTGTATAAAACTATATTTACCTACTAGACCTACTCTAGATTTCATGCTGCTCATTTATTAAAGTTCGTTGTGAAGACGTGCCTAACACAATTAAATATAATACTTGTTATTCATTGTGTTTTTGAGGATAAAGAAACACTTGTGTTGTTGTATCACTAATCACAAAATCTCCATAACTACCTACAAACTACGAAATTTGACAGGTTTCGTACTTATTTGATTGATTTCATGCAAGTGTATATACAACTACGCTAGCAGTCTCTACAAAATACAGCCGCATCTTTTTTTTCTCTATATCCACGACGGTAGAGGTACAACCAAAAGCTTGTTACAATATAAAGCTTGTAAAAAACATTAATCGCTCTACAAAATTTATCACCGCATCTATAAACCGACCGATTTTACAACAAAAACCTGAGACTGTGACCATAGAAGCGTAGCAGAGAATGTAGAGACAGCGACAATCTAAGTGAAAAAATATAAAATATAATTTAAATTAGTATTGAACGAGCCAGCCGTTAAATGCAGGTATATTCTTTAATATCATTCTATTATCTATTATTTATCCTATATATTGATTTCTAACATTTACGCGAATACTACACATTGAAATAAAACTTATTTTATAGATTTATAGATTTATCGCGTTTATTTAATGTTTTTGTTGTTGCTGTAAAGCAGCCGAAACGTTGAGAACGTAAAATCTGTTAAATAAGTTTTATTTAAATTTATCTTATTGTTCAAAGTCATAAATTTCCTGTCATTAGGTACCAATATGAAATAAAAAGTACACATAATTATTTACTCACTCCATGCCTCTAACCGAATCTAGAATTGGTACACATTATATAAATCTATCAATACAAAGCTACCTAGTATACTCAAATAATGTAAACGAACTAGTTTTAGAAACAACAAAAATCGCTACCAGCCACCCGCTACTGCCTATGACTCTATCCCCAACCTTCCATCAGAATGAACCAATGACCTCAAGGTTAACGCCGCGCTAACAGTACTCCAATGGTCGGATCGTGCCTCTATTTGCGCTAACTAATGTGTGCTTAGCGGCTTTTTGGGCTATTGTCGGCACGTAACGGATACTTTAATGAGTCGTGAAGATATTTGGTTCTTTGAGTTTGAGTCGTGCCGCGACATCTCCGTCTAATATAATAATAATAATATCGCCAGACGAACACACCAACTATATGGTCCCACACTAAGCAACACCAGTACTATGGACACGGTACAATGGACTGAGGACGCAGTACATAATACGTATACCTACCGATATTAAACATCCATCACTCTGATACAAACATTCATGCTCATCACATAAAGTTTGTCCGTACCAGGATTCGAATACGGGACCTTCGGCGCAGAAAGCAGCATCGATAGAAATCAACTGAGCATAATCGTAATCGTAAATATAGACATATATACAAGTACGTACTCTACAGAACAATACCTGCATACTTAAATATCCAAATTATTTATTGCACCTAAAGTTAGCGGTTAGTACACCTAAGTATAGAGAGACAAAGAGACCGTTGAACTACAAACACAGTAACTGGTATATACATGCCCCCAAATTTATAGACGTTATATAACATCAAACGTCATATAGTACTGCGCACAAGAGTTTTGCTTTGCGCAGTACTATATGACGTTTGATAGAGTTATATAGCGTCTATAAATTCGGGGTAATATTTTATTATAATTTTCACTGCAGTGAAATGTCTTATTTATTTATATGAATAGCAAATACCTACGGACATGGTCATTGTTAACGCTAGTTAAACCTATTTCTCCTGTTAAAATAAAAGTCAGGTTAGCTACTAACAAGTTTAGGATGCAATTTGCGTCTGAGCTTGTTACAAATTAAATCTACCTATTTAATACATTTCTAAACACTGCCAGACTGACAGAGGTGCCGGGACCCTCACCCAAATAATTTTAGGTTGGTACTTTTTACAAATCTTTACCTAACAATGATATTTTATAAGTATTATCAGCTAATATATGTATTATATGTTTCACTTTACCATGAGAGGGTAGGTCATCCAAACGAAAAGACTTTCCGACAGATTACTGCTAGCTTTTTAGTCCGATAGATAGCGATGCATCAGGACAGAACGTATCCGAGAAATCTATATCACAGGTACTACCTATCATGATTAGGTATGATAGTAGGCATGTAACTATATATTTACATTCTTTTTCTAGTTTACTCACGACATTTCATTATTTAATTAGCTATTTTATCTATCCGCTAAAATCCCGCTGAAATTCATGCATATGTTCATAAAAATGCAGGTAGCAGACAGCGTCTATAAAATTAACAAAACATTCAATAAGCTCTACAAATAGAGTGACCATTGACATGTGCAGTCTCGCAGACATCTGACATTACAAGGAACCCAAACAGAGCGGCGTGCGGCGCGGCAACCGCCCTTGAACTGAGGTCCGGAGGCTCACGCGCGTGGAGGCTCCGCGGGGCGGGGCCCGGCCGGCCAATCAGCGGCCCTTCAATTTTTCAGCCCCCGCCCGCATCGCTGGACGCTACCCAAAAACAAAAGGATCAAAGTCGGCGAAACCTATCTCTTTCTTTGTGAGGCCAGCAAACGGGCATCGATGAGACGATAGATACACTGTGTCGCGCGGGCGCGAATCGATAAAGCGGTCCCCCGCCTCGCGGCCGCGCCGCCCGCCGCCGCCGCCGCCCGCCGCTGCGCCGCCCGCCGGCCATTTGCACGAATGTTTACTATTATTATTTTATTGAACGAACGCTCCTAAGTGGCGATATAAGAATATTTACTATAAGCATCTGATTCGGAGCAATTAGGAGCCCGTATCTCGGTGCCATTCGCCAGTTGCGGCGGGCGATAAGTGGATGCTAAAATCAAACTTGGCCATTTCAGAGTTGATTCGTGGTGTAAACCTTCTGAGTAGGTAGATACTTATAATAATTATCACTCAGCCCGTCTTGCTCCAATTACTAAATTAAGGTTCAGGTTAGATCATCTGCTAAGTATCATCAAGTTTCATTGTTTCTATTTCTACATAGTTCCGTCTGGGCGAATTTATTTAACCGTGTTGGGATTATACGCCGGGTTTGCTCCTAGGATCACCATAATACTTAGGACTACAAGCGTTACATAGTTTCGAACCATATGATTTGTGTGTTAGTTTGTGTGATTGCTTTACTGCATTCGATATTTAAAAATATGTAACTTATTAAAAAATCTCCCTACTTGTACTATATCTAACTACGTACGTGTTTAAACACCTAACGAATTTAAAATTAACTCTACATTAACTTAGAATTATTTAGGATATTTAAATGTCGTTTTATTACAGGTAACTAATTAGATATTTATAATCACAGGTAGGAGATATAAAAAAAATTCATGAGAGCTCTGCCCATTCCGAGCTTAACCTACCTAAGTTGCAGGAGGTGTTATTACAATAAGAAGATGACACTCGCCCGATACCTTAACATAAAAGTACCTTGGTATAAAAAATAGTTTGATTTCATGTTTTACCTACTGACACCAAGTAGTCGAGGTTGATTCAAATTTTTTATGCTCATAATAGCTAAATAGGTTAACGTACACCTGAGTAGGTAAATAATAAAAATATTTGATGTTGTCTATTCTCATACGTAAGTGTAAAAGTAGCGCCTGAAAGAGAAAGCACCTTCGAAGCAGGAGACTAAAATGTTTTTATCATAGGTAGGTACGGCGATGATGAGAAATGAGAAGAATGTAATCAAAATAGTGATGACTATGAATGTGGATGGACTACAGAGTGAGAGAGAGAGAGAGACCCATCAAATAGATGAATGGATTGTAATAAGAATTATATGAAGGAGAGTAGAGTGGACGTGAGTCTGACAGAAAGCACGATGAATGAATGACAAATACACTTGCGCCATTTAGGTAGGTACGTTATAGGTATTCCTAACATATAATTATACCTACCTGCATAATGGCATCCTCACACTATACAGGTTGAAATTGAAGACTGCCTCCCAGTGAACGTATACCTGAAATCAAGAATAGCACGTTGCATTCAAGTGAAGCATACTCTATTTTAATTAATATAATAAAAAAACGGTGTCCGGATAGGGACCGATACAAACGCGAAATAAACCTGTATTTTTTCGACACCTATCAATTGAGTCACTAACAAAAAAAACAACAACAAATTTGACCTATAAGTATGACTTAAGGATATTACATTTTTTTTTTAAAGTCATATTTAAAATCGGTATTTATTATTAAATAAATATCACCAGACGAACACACCAACTGTATGGACCCAAACTATTCAACGCTTGTATTATAAGTATCATACAATGGACTGCGGGCGATCCCAGTAACACCGAGACCAGGGCAAGTTACGCAAAATCGTTTCGGTAATTTGGGCAGGCGGGAATCGTATCCGCAACTACCCGGTGCAGTGACCCGACCGGCCAACGCTCAAACCACTAGACCAAGCTGAAATTCTGACTCTGATGGGTCCAGAATCATGAGCTGAATCCATGGTATCAGTTCTCGTTACGAAGCCACTTACACCCTCTAAAACAGTGTCTCGGTATGTGTTTCTTGGTTACATACCGATAATAACAAGGAATAAAACGATAAACTGTTAAGAAATCACAGCAAATATTGTCGATAACTTAGTTTTCAAGAACAGAGACGCAACTTTACGCAAACGATGGATTGAAGCCATCCAACTGCACCAATAACTTCGATTTGAAAAACCAAGGATTTTTTGCCGATTTGCGCAACACGATTGATATAAGAACACACGATGACACGAGATTTAAAAAAAAATTGTGTTCGTTATAACTCAAGAACGATTTTATTATCTTATTTTTTTTTATTTGTGTCCGCCCCGCTTAGCAGAAGAACTATTAAAACATGGTGAGATTTCACTAAACAAAAATATTCATAAAGATAATTCATTTTCTCATAGATTTGATTCGATGGCGGTACATAGTTGGCCGGGATAGCTAATGATTGATAAATTAATACTGGGTTAGTAAATAATAAAACGCACCTTTTCAAATAGGTGCAATGTATTAAAGATATTCTATTAATGTCTTCTACTCAGTCTGTAGATATTTTATCTATACGTAGATATTTACCGGTACTCTGTACCTACATTAGTTATAAAAAATGTGCTAGCTACTAGATGTGTGGATGTATTTGGATCCAAAAAAAATTTATTTACAATTGTTTGATATTCCATTCGTCTGGTTGTTCATGCATGACTGAAAAACTACTGGGTTTATTACAACCAGTTTTTCACTTATATCCAATAGGTAGCATATGCAGGAAATTATAATCGTAAGGTAGTTATTTAGTATTATCATGTTGTGACCTTTAGGGGTCCAAGAGTAGAGCAAAATCGCTCATTGCGCAATATCTTGATACTGCACGGTATCTAGCGCCCTCGGTGGAAAAATGGTCGAATTAATTTCGTAGTCGTTTCAGTCAGCTCCTGTTCTAAAAAAATGAGCGCCATCTGTAAAAGAGTAGGGAACTAATGAAAATGTATGGTTGCTGCCACCTAGAAGCGAATATCTGAAACGAATTTTTGTTTTGTTACTGTTAGTGTCCATCAAAAAATATGTAACAAAATTCATAGATGGCGCTGTAGTCAGTAATATAATTTATAAAATTAATACTAGTGCTGCCAGCTCGTAGTGAGTGTTTGAATTGTTACATGTTATGGTGGTGGATGCTAAGAAATGATATGTACCAAAATTAATAGATGACGTTGTAGTCGGCAAAAGGATAGAACTACTTTTAACATTGACATTATTAAGATCTACTTATTAGTACTGATACCAATGATAAAACGGGTTTTAAAATATTGAAATATTTATTTTAATTTACTAAAATCGTACAGAAGAAATAATACTATTTTTGTTTATAATGCTGCGTAATAGACTGCTTTATCGACATTTCCATTTCCGGTTGGCGCTCGAAGACATCACGCATACGCAAACTGGCGTTTGCAGCTAACTTCACTTCATAAATGTTCGATCTTTACATCGAGGCCGAGTTAGCAAGCTTTTTGGGATTTCGCTTTTTGGTAGGTAATTATTATTGTATCTTCGTTGCGTACTGTGTGATATTGGCAGTTTTAAATCTTAACCTAGTCAAAGGTGAGTGAAGCGTTACATTGAGTGTGCTGTGATCATAAACCGTAACGTTTGGCGCGTTTGTTAGATTCTGTCAACATAGCTAGTATAGTGTTCACACGCAGTAGCGTTTATGCACGTGTAAATCCAATACAAACGTGATTTTGCATTTACAGACATGGCTTTGAGCGTTGCACTACCTCTAGCAGGCTTGGAGACGGAGGGTTTTAACTCGTACAGCTCATTCGGGCATATTATAGACATAGCGGGCCTGTCTCAATCTCAGTCGAGTCCGAGTCCGTCTGTCTCCAGTGAATCTAGCGGTATCGGGTCGCTGGGGTCGCTCAAGTCAGAATCCGTTGACAGTGATTCCCTGCCATCTAGTCCTCAAACCACAGAGAAGGTAAGCGAAAAATCTGCTTTATTTTGTTTGCATTCGTCCTGTCCTTGACCTCTCTATTTTCATAATATTCCGTAATGGCGAACGTTTATATTACGCTATCTATGTTGTGTACATTACCCAAATGTGATAATGGAATATTTTGGAGCCATAGGTTACGCGTATAATAAATACGAACTTACGTACCTCCTTACGTTTAAGAATGCTTACCTATTATTATGGGCGTACATCATAATCAAAATGTCCACCTAGTGCCGTTATGCACCTAGCTTGCCAAAATTACTCTGCAAATAATCACCAGGATCGTCGTCATTTGTTCTCATAAATGATGACATTTGAGCAAATCCAATGATAACTTATATTTATCTTATGAGTTAGCTGATGTCAATGTACGAATTTCTTTTCAGAAATTATTTGAGCCTTTTGTGCAACTTCAACCACGTCCAAAAGAGAATAAAGTTGACGAAGTCAAAGTAGCATATGGGGGGCGCGACATTCTCAACTTGATGGGAAACCTGAGCGACCCGCGGTGGAGTTACCGCCCCACAGTGCTGCCGCCCAACAACCCCGCACTGTTCTTCGCCAACCGCTCTCAATACCACCGGTTGGGACCGTATGGAACTCGCACACAGTACGTAAAGGATTCTTGCCGCATTTGTGGCTTCTCATGGGTAGTAGCAGCTACAGATTGACGCGACAATGTGTCAGCGTAAATCCTGAACAAAGAAATGTTAAGTGGGTATGACTGGGACACATCAGGGTGCATATCAACTTCTATACCTTTGACTGTCATTCAATGGTGCTTGTTACCATTGCTAGTGGAGCTGCTGACTTCTGTTTATAAATAAAATACCTATTAAATTATTTTTAAAGGTGATGACATGTCATTCTCATAATTATTGCAATAGATGATTATTTATGTTGTTTTTTTATGTAGGTATTTTACTTTTCAGTCATGTTATATTTTTGATTTTATGTTTTACACATTACCAATTGTAATATCAAATGCTTTAAAAAAGTTCCTTTATTGAACTAAAGTCAGTGGTGCTTTGACATATTTCCTATAATGTAGTTTGTTTATATGCTTGCCTGTTGTGCTCCAGTTCTACGGATGACTGTGGAATATGTATGTGGCTATCATCTCGCGCATTCGTAGAGTTACTTTTAAACGTGACTTAATACTGTGATCTTAATTTAAACAAGACAATTTTGACAAATTCTGTGAATGTAATGCGCGACGATACATGACTTTCATTTGTTTTTTTTTTACTTTTTGTGTGATAAAGTTAGGCTTAATTAATACTACGAACTTGCAATGCCATAAACAATTTGCACACCTATTCCAAAACAGCATTTCAAGGTCTAATTTTTATAAACAAAAAGACAACATGGCTACAGAACTTGAAGCACCAATCCCGTGAAGTTAATAATAATAATAACTTAAACATTATAGTAATACATTAATAAATTATGCTACTTAGTTCCTTTTAGAAATGTTAATGATTTGTTATCCAAAGAATAACTATATTATATTAACTATAAATTGTATAAAACACAATTTATATTGATTAGTATAAAATACAGGGTTGGAATCCTTTCAGCCTGTGGATCTTGTGTCCCAATTACTCTTAAAGCAATATTTAAATTATAGAAATTTACTTATAATATCATTATGAGCTGCACTCCCACCATTAAATGTAACAATTATTATTTTAATATTGTTTTATAATATTCTTTAGTATCTAGGACATAATTTTGATATATTCCACAGTCATTTATCAATAGGATCGTCATTGTTTAAACCAAAAGGCTGCTTCTCGGATGTTATTTAAATTTACGATTTTGACGAGATAGGCACGAATTTAAAGCCAAGCTGTAGGTTAATTTTAAGGTCTAATGACGTTTGTTGGATTTACCGTCCGAGCATTACATAATAATAGTGATGACATATAATCTATATGATACAATCTTAACACATTAACTTACTATCAACTCGACTCTGAAGCTTGAACATCTCATGTGTAATTATATGATGAGCCCATGCGAACATAGTCAGAATGGGTGGTCAGTGCATATCATCACAAATTAATGCAGTGATTAGATATTCTAAGGTATTAGTAGTTGTTACAGACCGTTTTAAAACGTTTGAGTCATTGATTTGCCCAGATGCTGGGCTTCTAGTGAAATTATAATAAGTGTCGTTAACAGACTGGCAATATCTCTATGTATGTGCATATATAAAATGTAATATTCGTGGTCTCCTTAATTTAGTCAAGATATTTAATAGTGTGAGTCTCTTAAATTACATATAAGTAATGTATAACATACTAACTATGATAGATAATGATCGATACTGTCCTTTTGTGCAACTTTAGTTCTGCTACGTTGTGATCAGCTTTAAATTGGAACTGGAGTATTTGTACACAATTAATATTTCCCACAAAGTTATTTTTATAAAAAAAATATTGATATGAGACAATACAGTACTTATGTAGTTTTCAAAAAAAAAACTTTATCACTATCTAAACAGAGTTCGCTTAGAGGTTTGGCAAGTAATTCGGAAGGGACCAACATCCGCGCATTGTTTTCTCCGAACACTAGTTATATTTATCAGTAGTGAAATTCATCGCCAAATCTGTGTTATAAGTATTTTTTTTTAGAAATTCCCATTGCATTTTAAAACATATTGACGTCAATCCATTGCCGCATGTTTCCATTTCTGTTTTGTCTGTAATCAATTAGTTAACCGGGCTATGAACACAAAACTTAAGCAAGTAGGTGAATTTAACAAATATTTTATTTATCTATATTTATGATTCAGTGGGTAATGACTGATCATATAGCATGGATCTCAGAATGCAGCTAAGCGATACACTTGTCCAATGCCTCTATAGAAGGCGCCTCTGAGCTTGCCGTTGGCAAATAATGAATGTATACTTTTATAGGCGTCTTATTTTGCCTAGTGTGCTATATCCTCAGTCGCATATACTCACAAATGGTTGTTATTGGTTATGAAATCAAATGTTGCATTCAGATTATTTTTAGTTACAAACATATATGACAAAGCTGCAATCGAATGTAGTTCAAAGAAAAGTATTTGGAGCGATACGCACATGTAGACTAGCTCTTGTTGTGACCGTCTCCTTAATTTTAGTATGTGATTCCCTGCCGGCCGTCGCCGCGGCGCCGCAGCCCAACGAGAGGCCGAGGTGCGATGCAATATTTGCATTCCAGTTCTGTGTTAAGTTAGCTGCCGATGGGGAGTAGTTGTTAATGTTTATTTAATCCACATTGCCAAATATTTTGGTTGTTGTGCTATTTATTTAACAAAAAAAAAATATCAATTTAGTACCTTCCATTACTATGTGTCTTCAAATGATTTTGCAATGTTTTAATCATTTCAATTATATGCATTTTATTTTTGTTTAGTCAAATCATTTATACATACATGATAATTTATACATAATACCTATTACCTATTTGTTGTATTATATATATTGTTCATTCATTATGATACATATTTTTTCTCAATGAACTGTAGTCAAATGACAGTATTTTTATATTGAAAATTGTATAAGGATGAAGGGTTTGCCCGACGCGCGCGCCGCCGACGCAGCCGCCGCCGCGCTCACCCGCAGCCGCGGCTGCCGAGGCGGCGCGCTCCCAGTGGCTATTACGTATATCTGATAAGCATTATGTAGGTTTAGCGAAATATAATTAACTCGGAGATGAACTCCAAGTACCAAAACTTATTGGTTCAATGTTGTTCTTGTATTATCGTGATATAGTGCGCCCCCCGCGGCGCAGAGCTCAATATTTTTAGTAACCCTTAAGAAAATTAATACCTCTTTTGAAAAGAATATAATATATATTATATAGTATATCCAATAGATAATCACATAATTATTATGTATTTCCCTGTTTATTTTGATGTGATATCATAAATGACTGATCTGAATTTAGTTTTTAAGTTGGTTATTGATATGCAGTGCTATTTCGAGAGTGTAATTAAGATTTAATATTGAAAGTGCCAATGCTCGTAATTTAATCTGTATGACTGTTCCTTTATCGTAGCTGTTAGCGAGGGCCGGCTCGGGCGGTCCGGAGCCGGGCTCGCAGCAACTTGTCAACTTCAGTATAAGCAATCTTCCTTCTTAACACTTAAGTTCAATTATTGTTACATTAATGAAATCACGTAACGTGCACAATGTCGTAATGCTTGCAATATTATGTGTAACATGTTTCTATTCCTCACTTATAATTTAATCCAGCGTAATGTTAAGAGTACAATATGAGATGATGTTATATCATTCTAGTATCAAAATTAGCCGAAGATGTTAATATTATTAGTTAGGGAAAATTTTAACATAGCTTTGTATAATTGGGATGTTTTAGTAATTAGTAGTGTATAATTACGGCGTAGTGGCAAGCAAAATGTCTTGTGTGTGATGTGAATAATGTTAGTGGCAATAATACTCGATGTAAGCCCCCTGCCAAGAGACTCGAACAGGGTCGACGCCGCCCGTGCCCACCGGCGGCCTGGCGCGTGCGCAACTGATCGTTAGACACTAGGCGTTTATTTGTTGTAATTATAATAATAGACGTAGGTATTTTATCGTACTTAAATAATTATTCTTGCGATGCCTTAATTCTGGTTGTCAATTAGACATGTCTCTGCCTAGAGTGTTATCATTGTTTTTATTTATTTTAGTTTTTGCTGTTCCGGCCTCCGCCGTGAACTTCCAGTCCAGGCTGTTCTTTTGAAATGATTTTGAGGTCGATTTATTTTTACCTAAGTGTTCTTATTAAATGTTACCAAAATGTTTTTAATAAAATATTTTTATATGTAACACGTGATTTTAATTATTATCCTATCATCGTGAGTCTCGAAGAAATATTTCTTTGTCTGAGGCGACAGGCAAACATGTAATACGAGTATCACGTATAAAATGTTTGGCTCTGCTTCCCACAGTCGGCTAAAAATAACTCCAATAAATTTATAACACCTAAATAGATGTGTTATTTTTAGTATGTGATATAATTTTGCCAGCAACAGCGTGAATTCTCGACATCTATTTTCAAGTGTTAAGCCAAATAACAAGGCAGTTAATCGCTGATAAATTCATGTCCAGACGTCATAAGTGTTTTCTTTACTAAATTAGCTTTTGTTTACTAATAGCCAAAATATGCGCAATTACGTCATAACACTGTCTTGGGTTCCTTCGTATACTTATAGCATCACTTGTTTGTCTGTCTGTCATAATATTTTTTCTCGGAAACTGAATCATGGTGAGTCCTCTTTGAATATCTAACATACTGATTTGTCCATATTCTACTCATTCTATGGATAAAAATCTAGAATTCTGTTATTACATGGACGAAATCAGGGTTGTACTTGGCTGGTTTTTTTTCAACTAACTATTTTTACAAAATGGATGCCATTTAGTTAGTGATCAACGAATCGGATCGCCATAGTCTGTGGTTGCGCCGCGCGCGCGAGATAAAATATCGTAGGATGGTTCATAGAAAATTATTGTGGACAGCGCCATCTACTCCAACATAGTCCTATAAAAGGTTAAGAACGTTTTAAGTTATTTGACCCGCACGCGAGATGGCGATACAAGTCTCGATTGGGTGAAAATGTAACATTTATATTTTTAAAGTAGAGCTTGATTTATTAGAATTTTGTGAATAAGTATATAGGTACACCATTTTCGTATCATAACTACCTACTTACCGTAAGTTTATGTATAGGTAGGTGGTAGCTAGGTACCTAGCGCATTTTATAGGTAGAAAATACCTAGCTACCATAGAATTATCAAATCTAATTCTTATAAAATAGAATGATAAAGTTTCTTCTCTTCTATTATATTCATAAATCTTTATGTGAGTCACAGAATAAAAACCAAATATCGCTTTGATTGGCATATTGAATTAATATTTTTGCGATTGAGTGTGGCTGATGAGTGGCTTATAAAATAAGCCAGTCTCATGAATGTCAATAGCGTGACGATGTGAGCCGGCGCGCAATCATAGCGCCCCGCTGCTTTCATTTTGCCGCTATTCAAGTATTTTGCTTAAATCACATTCGGGATCTGTCTCTTACTATGAGTTCGACCACAAGGAAACGCTTGTGTTACTTACAGATACGATGGGCGATCCTCCAAGATCACGTCATTATTATTGATATTTGACCACGCGGGAATCACCCGTAACAATTAGTGCGCTGAGCCGACTATGCTCAAACTACTAGAGCCGTTAAGGCATATTACACTTATTGGAACACTGAACAATAAGAATATTATAAGGCAACAATAGCCTTTATTTTACATTTTAGAACACTGGTCCGCGGTATTCGTAATTTCTTTGATTCCCGCCTATTGTGCGTCTGATAAAAGAGACACTTTTCAGTAGGTCCCGTCCGAATGAATACACCCATTATGCCTACACAAAAGTAGATATTCCAAACAAAAACATCATTGCCGCAAGTATTATGACGCGGAAAAAACAATTCAGACTAAGTAGGTACCTATGTATTCCATTATCATTCGGAAAAATGTACTTACATATTTCCTGAAAATGTATTCAGTAGCAAAGAGATCTACCTCTACTGTAGTCATCAGGGAGATATTTTTTTTAAATTAATCAGAGCGATTGTCATCTGCCTTCGGAGACTTAACTACTAGGTACCAACTTACTGACTAGCCCTTCTAACGACTTTGAAAGATGTAAGAATGATGGCCGGGATATGCTCTTCGGTGGAGGACAGATGCTACAATTCGATCACCCACCAACACCCAAGATTCAACTAAAGACACCTGCTTTGATAGGCGTTTTATCTATATACCGAGGTTTTGATTTCCTAAAAGACGGTATAGGGACACAGTGTCGGACCTGTAACAAATTAGCTGGGCCTATTATAGTACCTATGTCTGTATAATGGACGGTAGGCAGTATACCAGACCTTCTTCTTTCTTTACGAAATGAGATGCGATGAAATAAAATGGATATGAATATGGCCTCACCCACAACTTAGCGTGGTATACCAGACCTATTTTAATTGATAGGTTTTTTTCTGCACAAAGGCGCGGGGCAGGTAGCATTTGCTCGCTCTTGCTACGTCACTAATCTGGCAATGCCTACACAGTCCGAATAATTCTACAGAACAGAATTACATGCAACTATCACTCCTATTATGAATAGCAATAAGTATTAGTCATATACGCAAAACGATATAATCTATAACAACACAAATACAGTATAACTAACTTAAAACAGCCTAAGATTCGTCAGTCGTTCGAAGGAATAAAACCAATAGACCTATTTGGGCTATAATCACAATCACGAATATCGCTGCTTTTAGCAAGCATTTTACGTCTATTCCTTTGGTACTGGAAGTTGAGTAGCATGGTAATTCGTCTGGCTCCGAACAGGGCGGTTTTTTCAGGCTGAATGGCATGGCAAGCCGTACCTAAAACTCTCCAAAAACTGGCCGTCAACAATGAACTTAATCGTTTCAGTGTATTCTAAGAATTCGCGTTCCTGAGTTCCTTAAATATTTAATCTGTTTTTTTCTTGGAAATATTAAAAACTTGAGTTCTTCTTCTTCTTTCTTTACGAAATGAGATGCGATGAAATAAAATGTTGCAATTTTTGTTTGACGACTTGAAGTTTCCTCTTTGAATTGGAGACATCATTTTTCCCATTGCTTTTTATGACTAGATATAAAATATCTATCATAGACTATAGTTAATAAAAATACAATCGAGGTATAATACTTCATTTAGAGATGTTTGAATTCATTTACAGTACTACGTAGTAATATATTATCAAAAAGCATTTTTAAGGGTTCCTTTCCATAAAAAAACCGTTTGGCAAATAGTAGGTACACTTTACAAAAAACGTTTGCCAAAATCATGAATGATAAATTATTCATCATTCATAATTTTGTAAAGATGCATAATTCATCTTTATACAAACGATTGGTTTCATAATACAAGAAATTAATTATACACAAATTTTCATATCATAAAATATGATTTAACTAGAAAATCATTTAATAATTATGATAATTGGTAAAACAACGCATGCGAGTGCCAGAACTGAATTTTACCAAGATCGTTTCGTAAGGGCAGCGTATATTACTTTTTAAACAACTATTTTTCTACCTCTTTGCATAATTTACAAACTTATTAGTTTGTAAATTATGTACGGACTTTTTTAAAAAGAACAATCTGTCAAACGAATTCATTGTGAAATATAGAATACTAGCTGCGCCCCGCGGTGTTACCCGCGATTAAAAAGTACCCACGGGAACCATACATTTTACCGGGATAAAAAGTAGCCTATATGCTATTCCAGACTATAGTCTATCTCTGTGCCAAATATCATCCAGGTCCATTCAGCCGTTCTGGCGTGATTGAGTAACAAACATCCATCCATCCATACTTTCACATTTATAATATTAGTGGGATTTTTCAGAAATAACCTCCTACATTTAAACTCACAAACCCACAAACTTATAACTATTTATAATATTGGTATAGATTTGAGCTGTGTACAAAACCAATAATCTTTCTTTATCGCCTTCAATGTACTGGCTGATAAACCCTACAATTTATTTGACAGAATTGGTATGGACCGTCAGTCGAATAAGTTATGGATAGGGAACATTGTAAAACACGCCCATAGTAATTTTCACTATTTGATAAGTACCTTTATGAGAAATTTCTCATTCATTATCTACATAAAGGTACGTACCTAATTTTATATTTCTCAAGTGTCTCATAACTTACAACATATAATTTTGTTATAATAACAAATCATACTTTCCTCTATTGTATAGGTATAGGTACTTATATGTGTGAAGATATTTGCTTGCAGTTGCATGTTGTTTCTTTACATTAATTTTCAATTTAAGCCGCTTTACATTTGAATAGGTAGGTACTGCCTAAACGGCCTACTGTTTCCAGGCCAGCACTATTGTGGGTAACTTTTTTCCTTCAAGGACTTCCCATTGAAAAGGAATAAAAGACAAAGTTTCTTCTCGAGTACTACCTACAAAAAGATGTTTAAAAGTACCCCATAGCCCTTTCGAAAAACTGTACCCGTTGCTACAAAGGCTTGTAAAGAGTACCTTGTATTTTGAATAGGAATCAGAAAATATCGCTCAATGAGTAATGTTAAACAGCGGTCCATTGAAATGGCTGAAGCCTTTAGAAAATCACCCTCCTTTCGAGTCGCTTTTTGCTGTCTGTATTTATGTTTTCCACATTTTCCATATAGAATTTCGCGCTTGTGATGTCGACGCGACCGAATCTTCTATTGAAGTCTCACACTCGGGAGTAGGCGATTCAGGAGTAAATTAACACCATTCAGAGGCCTGGAAGACGCTTCAATAGCCTGTTTGCGACTTTTGATAGCGCAGTATCTGATAAAACGTTATTCATGATTCTACTTAGTAGGCACGTTTATATGAATAGGATAGAGGGTGTCGATATATTTATATTATTTAGCTTTTATTTATTTTGTAGCTGAGTTAGCAGAACGCTTAACATTTGCAAGCATCGTGGGGAAACCTGCATGTCTTAGAGAACCTGAAAGACAGAGACGTGTATAGTCCGCCAACCCTCACTGGGGAAGCGTAATGGACTAGGCCTAATCCCCCACGCATTGAAGGAAGGCCCTTGCCCAACAGTGGGCTAAGTAAGATTATTATTTACTAGCTGTCCCGGCGAACTTCGATCCGTCTTAGAGTCAAATGTATGAGAAAATTATAATCTTTGTCATTATTGTTTAGTGATTTTTTTCTCGTGTTTTAATAGTTATTCCGCTATTCGAGGCGGAGAAAAAAAATTAAAGATCATAAAAATCTGCCCACCCGTTCTTGAGTTACAAAGGATGCAACTGACACGACTTTATTTTATATACATTTATAGATAGGTAAATTGCTACCTAGGTACCTACATCAGGTTGTATCCCTGTTTGGTGCAACGTTGGGCCAGCTTTTGTACCTCCCGCTTACTGCATCCAGCACGGTGGCCTCAACACGACAGCCATATTGTCGCCCCACCCATTGTTCCTTGCCTCGGCATGCGGAGGGCTAGCTATTAGTACTGTAATTTGACATCGCACTTTAATTGCAAGGACGTGCAGGGAGATTAACATGCGGTGCTCAGTGTCGAAAGACTAGTCCCTGAATTCAAAGACAGCTTTATACTTTGTAAATGGATTAAAACTTCTATGAATTTGGGAGTAAGGTTGTGTTAACGAAGCCATTAAAATGTTTGCGCTAGTGACGATATTGTGAATATAATGTCATGTATGATGCTATAGTGAAGCACGATTATAATCTAGGTCTTGAAAAGGCATTTGAAATTTATAAAAACTGCTATTCTGAATCCAATTGGTAACAATTTTGAATGTCTTACAAACTGTCCCAGGGGTCGACATAAACGAAAACTGATTTTGGGGGTCGACGAAGTCTAAAAATCATACCCCTTTAATTATCACAAGTTCTTATTTGAAACATTCAAGATACTGTAAAAGTTGTGTTACGTGTACCAACTTGTTATAATAATGACTAGGAACTTTCGTAGGAAGTATCATTGTTGTACTTTTAAAAATCAACAAGTCGATAAGCGTGCACAAGTTCGTTCAAGATAAAATTATTATTGTGTAATTATTTTGTATCAATAGGAAGAAAAAACTAGAGATAAGATTTTTAAGGTAATTTGGCTATGGGGGTCTGTGGTATCAGTTCATTTTAGAAAAGCGGTCTCTTGCCGAAAATTAATACACGCAAGAAATCAATAGCCCCTCAAACACGCATAATAATTAAAGCATTCGAATCCGTACATTCCAACTAGACATAAAACGTTTCATACGTCTATTCATCCAGCTTCCTAAGATGTGAATTTATGAATGCGACCAAATTGTATATGAGTAGTCCTCTTTCAAAACTTCCTATGAATAGTGTTAATTCGCTGTAGCGAGTTTGCTCCGAGCTTTTCAATGGAGTATTTGGCGACTTGAGAACGGGGCTGCCAGCCTTGTGGGGATAAAATTACGGAATAAGATGGTATTGTATGTACCTAATAACGTATGGATAGAACCTACAAAAACAATACCCCGATGAGGTGTAACAAAAACAGACTTATGAAAATTAACATAGTGCCAGAAGATATAACCAAGATTGATTGTGATACGATTGATAGGGTTTATAGTTCGCGTGAGCATAGATCTTCATTAAAGAGGCTCACAGCGTGGTGGCTTACCCCCAAGTGTTAAGGTGGAAGCTCAGGGTCAGGGCGCGAAATTTAAAATGTCAATGGTTTTTATTTTTTTACGAAAAATTTGGACATCTTTACGATGTAATTTAGTGTTTTGCGATATTAGCATTCTGCATTGGATGTCTCGATGTATTAAGTTTGCTTAAAAAAATACCTAAAGCGATACAACACCATAAAGTTAGTAAAAGTAGCGGTTTTTACAAACCTTATGGTATTGTATCGGATTAGGTACTTTTTTAAGCAAACTTAATACATCGAGACATCCAATGCAGAATGCTAATATCGCAAAACACTAAATTACACGATGACTTAGACTTGTTATACATATTATCACCATGTACACCTACAGGGTGATTCAGAAAGCGTATACTAACCCTTGAAACTGTGCTTCTGAAGCGCATTTGTAATTATGTGAAGTTATATATTTCGATCGGTAATCAGTGTCCTATAAATCAGTTTACTCATATTCTGTAACGCAACTTACATTCTCCATGACTTATGAAGCCAGATCGAAGAAGAAAGATCCACCAACACAACCTATTGAAACTGCGGCTATATTTCAATCACCATGAATGAAGCAGCCTCAATGGACGCAATGAGACGCCCTACCGCACATGATTCCAGAAGCCGCTCTCAAAGCATGCCATGCAAGCGGTATTAAAATTCAAACGACACTTAGAACATTGCACATCCGCCAGCTCAGCACTAACGACGGACTCCACAACAATGTGCCCTCTGAAGAGCTCCGAACAATCGAATGAAGACAATAAGCAGCGATACTCTGAGACAAAAAGAGGCGAAATAAAGGCTCAGTTGTTTCCTGGCCGCATTGTGAGGAACGAGAGAGGGCAGAGACAAAAGCGTAATGTGCCACGGCCCCAAACAATGGGGAGTGAGCCATTATTGTTACTGTAGCGCTTTAGCGGAGTATGCACGGTAGCGAACTTGACATGGTGCCGGCCTTGTCGCCCGCCGGTTCTTGCTGACGTGCATGTGTGGTGTGCTCATGTAAAAATAAAAACTATAATGATGTCGACAATATGCATGACCACTCCGTGGTGGAGAGTTTCTTACTGATGCCAAACCACCAACTGTACGGTCCCACACTAAGCAACGCTTGTATTATGGGAACCGTACAATGGACTGGGAGCGAACCCGGTATATAATATTAACATAGATATTAAACATCCATGACTCGGGTACTAACATTCATGCTCATCACACAATGTTTGGTCCCTACCGGGATTCGAACCCGACAGATATCAAGACTTTTGAGAATAGCTGCGAGTTCAATATTTGATCACACAACCGTATGTATACACGTGAGCTAAAGCCTTGCTACAAGCTCTCTAAAGTGGAACTACGTAACATAATCAGTGAATTATAATACAAAGTGCACTTGTACCAAAAAAATCATCTGCATGCAGCACTCCTCAATAACAACTCAAGTAATTATTTATACACACAGATCGATGTTATGTATGAATGAACAACGCCACACTAATTTGGCAGATGAGGCACTAGAGATTCCGTGATGCGGCTGAAAGTATCATTTCGTTATTGGGGTCAAAAAGACCGGCCGCCGCCGTTTGATCTCTCGCTTTTATGATTTCTGCAAAGCCACTGGCGAATCGCACAGTGGGTTGCATTGCTTGGTAATATAAACCAAAATAAGACGTGTAATTTTATTTATTGAAATACAATTTTGGTAGAGCATGCTGGAAATAAATAATATTAAAAACACATAATAAATAATACTTTACGATAATTACACAATTCTTGTCTGCGGTACTGAAATAGTACGTTTGATAGGCTTAGAGCAGATTTTTATTAAATTGGTTGCTCTTAATGCAAACAAACCTACTCATCATTCAATCAAAAATAACGTTGATTGTATAAATGATAAAATTTTATAAATTTACATGTTTGTTTACCTACCACAAGAGTTTTGGACCACCGTGCAGCACGGTCGGACGACGTTGAATGGCGGCCGCACGGCGAATCTCGCGAAACGTATCAAAATTCAATCTCTCACTGCAGATGCGATGCAATATTAAAATTGAATTTGAATGGTCATGTTTCCAACTTGGTTGTGAATAAAATTGATGTATTGGTAGTGAAACAAAATCGTACTGTAGTTATATAATATCGATATAGCGATTTTTTTCCGGTCAATGAAACACAAAAAAATCTATATAGCTGTTCTGATTAAATAGCTCTCAGATTGGTACTTAGATAATACAAAATTGTACTTAAGAGCAATCATTTTGTTTTATATATTTGTTATATTTATTTTAAATTTTAATTAATTTAAATTAAGATTAGTTTTATTTCAATGTGTAGTATTCGCGTAAATATAAGAAATCAATATACGTTGTCGTGTTAAAAGAGCGCTTTGAGTTTTCACGAATTTTCCAGTTTTACGGACATCTTTTTACTTTTTTTTCATGCCCTTAAAAACATAGTCGGACTATCACGAACATTTCAAAAAAGGAATTAGCCAAATCAAACCAAACTTTTTCATGTGATGTTCTTACAAACGAACAGCATTTAATAATTATTTATAGTGGTTATTCAGAAAGAGTATACTAGACCGTGATGATGCGTATCTTTAGCACATTTGTAATCATTATATAACCTCAGAATCGATAATATGTAATAATTATGCAGCACAGCCCTATCCGAATGCACAAGTAATGAAATTTCGCTATAGACAGAAGGGGTCCTTTGTCCATTTTATTCATATGCTAACTCCGGCCGAGTTCATTCTATCTGAGACCACTTTATTGTAGTTCAAACGCAATTTTGCTAGCGACGACATTAATTCTAGATACATCTGTAATATCCATAATCTATGTTATGGGTTAATTTGATAATTAAGTAGATACTTCTCTTGAGAGGTGATTTATAACCACGAAATAAATAACTTTTTTTTATAACTTAAATATAACATTGTGAACCCTTATTTATAAAAATGATTTAAGTAAGTATATTCTATATTAGCTTCTACCCGTGGCTCCGCCCGCGATACTTCAGTGAAACAAAGCCTATAGCACTCAGGAATAATGTAGCTATCTATTGTGAAAGAATTTTCAGAATTGGATCAGTAGTTCCGGAGATTACCCCCTGGATCCAAACTCACAAACTTTACCTCTTTATAATAGGTATTTGTAAAGATTATTCCCACCTAGGGTCCGCGTGCCACCAAGAAACAAATCACAACTCGCAATTTCTACAATAACAGAATTACACAGATAATTATCAAAATGGACCGCCAATATCGGCCGTTATCTCCTGCC
This sequence comes from Pheosia gnoma, assembly GCA_905404115.1. NCBI lineage: Eukaryota > Metazoa > Arthropoda > Insecta > Lepidoptera > Notodontidae > Pheosia > Pheosia gnoma. Next base: position 3,051,320 of record FR989894.1, on the reverse strand, counting down.
CTCCATAAGGTCAGTATCGTCGAGTCACTATCGGGCACACAATAGGTGGATAGTGGTCCCAAACTCAGGTTCTATTGTAATGAATTAATTAATAAAATCAGCGGGTCCGGGGAGGCTATTGTCCAGGATGGATCTGATCTCATTACCCAGTCATTGTGGTGGTGGAACAATGGGGTGGTCAGTACACCTAGTGGGTGTCGCGTCACCCTAAAGGATTGATAATGATAGGTATATTGTTTAGATTTCAAAGGATAATTGTAATGAAACGGTTTGGCTTTTAACCTTCAATGTTAGTAAGGGAAAGTGAACGTTTTCGTAGCAGTAGTTCTGTATTACATACAAGTAGACAACAATTGATTATTTAAAATCGGCTGATAGAAGCTTTAAAATTAAGTTTAAGTTGAGCTATATGTTGAAATTAGTGCTTGCCAACATGTGTTCAGTTTGTGTACACATAAAGGCAACTTCACGATGCACCTCGCCCACACGGCGTAGCGTTTCATAGTGGCTCGCGCTACAAAGCAGCTGCTACGAATTACAGATTTTACTTTTCTCGTAGCAAGTATAACTATAATTTCTTTCAGCTTGCTTATCTAATCAAATAAAATGGTATTTTATTTCAATTAACACTACACTTCATTGTTCACCCCAAGGTCAATAAACCGTAACAAAACTATCCGACCCCCGCAAACTCTGAAAAGAAACAGAAAAATTCTTACACAAAAGTCTCCGCGGCGGACAATAGATGGCGCTTGATCTAGATAACGATATGTTAACATTGTCACAATGGAGTCGGTAATGGTGCGATTGTACCGCTCGGCACAATGCTTTTAGATGTCACCTCCAACAATGGACTCGTTCGATATCTACTACTGTTGTGCTAGCTCACTCAAACGGCCAAATCGAATGAAAATCGGTTTACTTGTACAATTAAGTAATGTTAAAATGTTGATTGGCTCCTTCGGATATGAAGACATCCGCTTTCCGATACGGTGATGCAATGACTCTTGACAATGACTCTACATATGATCTCGTCCACGCGTTAGTAGTCTCTAACTACTGGTCAAAGGGTATACACTTTAATATATGTATGACATAGAGCCAGTATATGATTTATGTCATAAATAGATAACATTATATACATCACGCCTGAATTCTCTTTTGGGATAGGCAGAGATGCACATATTGTCTATAAAAATTACACTTCACAGCTAGTATTGCAGAGGAGGATCTCACAATGGGCAAGCTGCCGTTGCTATCACAACACTCAAGAGGCAGTCAACGTAAGTATATAGGGTCATAGGTATTCAGGGAATATGTTGAAGGCGTAACAAAACACAAATCAATAAATAAGAGACTTTATTTCGACAAAACTGTTGGACATAGGTAAAATATCATTCACATGAGCTCTAGGAGGTACCCATGGCAAGATTCATCTTGTGTTTGGAACTAGTGCTCTCATAAAGTCCTACAACAAACTATTTAAGGTGTTAGACCACATCCACCCAATTCTTAACACCATTAAAAAATCACCTCCCACACAAAACAAATGAGTCATCATTCATTTTTTAAGAGTTGAATAATAAGCGATTGATAAAATCGTCCGACTGCCTGTGACAATTCGTACTCGAATCCGACGCAACAACAATGGTACACATTCACCAGGACACCCTGAACCACCTCCCCTCGACCAAATAATATACGACTCGAACATAGAGGGGTGGTAAATGGTGTTTTGAGAGGTCTCGTTACATGGTCGCGAGTCATAAGCCACCCGCCCGCCCAACTATTCAGTGTGATGTTATTCAACCTATGATGGATCACAATTTCAGACAACATTGTATGAAAACAAATGGAGTACTACAATAGAATGGGAGCGATTTGTTGACTTTTTAATCGTTGTACTGATAATGAATTTTCAGGGTTATATACAATGTTTAGTGGAGATATTTTGATTTTATAAAGTAAAATTCACTGTAATCAGCACGTCAAGTGCGAGCTAACTGTATACTTTATAGTCTATCGTATTTCGACATTTTGTATGGAGTTTCGAAATATATATTGAAAAGCGGCTCTAGCGGACTGTATTTAAAACATTCAATTCTCCATACAAAATGTTTAAATACGGTAGACTATAAAGTATACGATTAGCTTACGAATAATCTCGCACTTGACGTATGTGAGATGACTGTTTCACTTTAATTTTCTAAGATAAATCAGATTAGATTTTCAACAATGAGTTCGCTACTCTTTATGAACAAATATTGGGCTATTACACAATACCTACCATACCAATAATAATTAAAATATAAGCCATATCGGTGTGTACTTAAAAAAAACTTGAGAGGTGTCAAGGGACACCCGGATAGAACGAAGTTCCTTTATATTTTTTTATTATTTATTATGTACAAAAAACCTGTATACACTCAACAAAAATAATCGTCGCGACACCACACTGTTCAATGCGAAATAGAAAGACGAAACGAAAATATCTGGCTTGCTTTCTATAAGAGAGAGAGAGACAGACAGAGAAACATGCGCACGCAGCACGGCTTACAAAAAGTGTCGTTACAACTTTTCGTCTTAATTTTTTCCGTCTAGCCCCCTTTCGCAACGCGCGATAAGGAACTTCGTTCTAAAAAGTATATTTTTCTCTTGAAATCCTACTTTTTCCATCGCATAAGACGTCAACACTTCCAATAACAATAAACCAATCCATATCTAGCCGAGCATCAACCGGAAGTTGAGATTAATGCGTTCCGGATACAAATATAGGCTGTATGATACAGGGGTTGGCTGACCGGCAGGGATGATAACGGAGATACGGAATCGGATGCTTTGATAATCATGACCCACTGAATTGGTGATTATGTGTTTAAATGATAACCTTGGTAACAAATGTCGCTGTCGCTTGGTAATATTTATAGCAATATGATACTTATAGCATATGCTGAACTGTTATACATTTCAATAACTCGTGTACTACAAGTGGGTACATTGTTCGTCTTGATAATAGGCAAATCCGTCAACACGGGAACAATGCATGAAGTTACATGGATCAGGAATTAGTAGACATTGTGCCGAGTACAATGGCGGGCGACGAGCCACCTACATGACGTAATCTAATTAGATAAAGTTTATATTTTGCGAAGATATAAATCAGGAAGGAGTACAGGTTACCAGGAAAACATGTACTGCCTTTCCTCGCGAATAGGTACGCGGAACCTGATTGGTTGTTTCACCACTAAGTACCTACTAAAGCGCCAGCGAGAAATCGGTTGTTCTATTCCGTATATTGACAGTAAAGCATTCTTTGGAGCGCACCACTTTAAATCGCACAAATTACGACGGAATGATCGATAATAACTCAGACTGAAAAATTACTAGGATAAAATGAAAATGAGGCGATAGTCATCGTAACATCATGGCAAGGGTCATAAAATAAGTCCATTCGCAATACTTCGCATATAACTTTATTTCATTCAGCAGGCACTAAACTTTGATAGTTCACACATTATTTTATGGTATAATATCCTATTACTATTTCAGTTTAAATGTTTGACTGAATTTGACACACACACCAGTTTGACTGTATTATTGATGTTTCGCTCTACACAGGCTATTACCGGAGACAGGACAGGCTGGGGTCAACTGCTGAGAATTATAGCATAAAAAGAGAATCGACCTCAGCAGGTGGAGAAACTATTGCAAGTGTATGGAGCTGACTTTAATTAAATAATATTATTGTACATATTATTTTATTAAAGTCAGCTCCAGCAGCATTAGAAAGAAAATAACTTAAACATTTACAAACTTATATAAATTAAAAAGAGTATAGAAAAGCTACAAAAAGTGTAAAAAATTTGGCCCATGAGGTAGTGTGCCCAAGATGCTGGCCGCATTTCCTCGCTTAATAGACAATATGACATGGATAGATAATCTTCAAGTACATCCATCTTTAAATTATTTTAGTTCTTTAGTGCGCTAGGTAAAAAAAATATAGTTGTAGTGCGATTCAATATGATGCGCCCCGAGGAATGTCCTAGTAATTAATGCAAAAGCCACAGATTGCTGGTAATATTTTTTACATAATTTTAAGAAATTTCTTTTGACTCTATATTTCTTTCTAGGACCAGCAAAAGCACTTTTCTAACAAAAAAAATCAAAGATACATAATAATATCAAAATCAACCTGCAACACTCAAACCATAATAATGTGAAACAGACACGTGTGTATAGCTTCGTCCCCCTCGGAATATGAACGCAAATTGAGTGTTTACTCTGCACTTCATTTTGAAAGCTTCCTGTCTCAACACACTGGGCATTGCAATGTCTTTGTGGCTATTATTACTTGCGGCGTCATAATTTATGTAACTTGAGATATAGCTTATTTTATTCTAACGGCTGGGTTTCCCAATTTCGAGGTTTGGTTTAGGATTCTTTAATCAAAATATTAACTTTTTTTGTTGTTAATCGATTACGATATACCTACCTACTCTTGATTTTGTAATTTACTGTCGCAGCACACAAGTAATGTGAGAGCATATTATTCTATAATAAAACATGAATCATTACCGTAACTCATTCCCATCAATAATTTGAATATAAATAATCACCAGGCACGGTGCACTTTTGGCGTAGGCTCTGACGTCACGCAAGGTGACGTACGCTAACTCTGTTCAAATTCAAAGCAAATGGAAAAGCGATCGTAATTGTCACGGGAGTTGTTAAACATTTTTGTTTTTTTTTTCGGTAAGCAATCTAAACGGCGGTATTCAAATCACTGAGATCAATTTTAAAATGTTATATGTTTTTTCGATCGGTATATTGAAATTTGGAATTCAAATAATGATTGCAAATGCGCTAAAGAAGCGTAGGTTCAAAGTGAAAAAACGCTGCATAGAATCTGAACTCTACAACGATTTTATAAGGACTCCTATTCAAAAATCTTCTTTTGTCCAACGAATTGTAGATTTTTGCTGCAGCCATACTAGGGATAAGACGTATTTACGCTACCAGGATTTCCCTTCGCTTCGAAAACCAGGGGTTCGCTTCGAAGTAGGCCGCGGCGCCCTGGTACGGCCGAGAAATACCTTGCAGGTGTGAAATTACTTGTTATTCGCGCGTCAGCCCCAGCTGCAAGTATTTACCGCCCGTACCAAGGACGGTGGCACAACGACGCGGGCAGGCGCAGGTTGCGAGTTCAGGGCTAGGTGGCTGTGCTCGAAATATTACGAAGTTGCCTGAGTGAATGAACCTAAATCTGTATGGTACTTTGGTAACACTCGACTCGGTCGGTTGGTTCGAAAGCCGCCAAATATTTTCAAGTATTTTAAAACCTAGTTTTCGACGCTGCTATTTTTACATACTCGTACTCGGAAGCCCTGGTAGTGGATGGTGCAAGTATATCCCATCCCTACGCCATACCACTGTAGCATAGAGCGGTCGCATTAACCCGCGGTCACTTTAACTACACGCTAATGTGCGGGCCCTTTATGTATGAAGGCCACAACTTTGTGCCAGCTCTCTTTGTACTAGACACAATGGTGATATGAATTCACGTAGAGTTATCGTCAGTGTGACGGTATGAATAGGTAGTTGGAATTATATAACAAATCGGAATTGTTAAATGGTTAATAAGTACCCACTGGTTGGTGAAGTTCTGGACATCTTATTATTGATGTTCAGGATCGTGTTTAACAGCTAAGATTTTTTTAAATTATACTATGGGAGAGTTACATTCTCGCAGACTCGAAGCGCGACATTCAAAATTGTTTATATAAATGACTCTATTTTCACAAAGTAATGTATTTACGTGTGCGAGAATGCGCGCGTCTGCGAGGTACCAACGCCGATTGATGGGCGACCTTACTCTTTGACTCTACTATGCGTAAGTGTGAACCGACCCTTACATTTCGACAATTTCTAATAGAGCAAAACCAAAACTATCTTCAACGTTTGTTTCTCCAATCTTAGCTTGGTATATGTTGTAGTATTTTTTTTAATTTAAAGTACCAAGGTCAATTCTTTTATGGAATTAGTTTTATTTTTTGTAAATTAAGATTATATCTTGTAGTTCACCTATTTTAACATAAGTAACATAATTTTGATTGGCCTCTGCATAAACTCCAACATTCAAAACATCTCGCGTATACACACTACACTGCACTGCATATGGTCACAGACTAGATTCCAGATCTAGACCTAATTTCATCGACACGGGCAGGTCCATCTCACTACCCGGCCCTGGAATGGCGGCCATTTGAAATTAGACTCTATATAGGTAATTTCATTGTTCTCATTATATTATCTATAGACGAAGTTACACTGGAATGAGTGTAACTTCGTGATTCGTGACCAAAACATTTTATACGTTAATTTGTTAAATAACATTATCTAACAAATAACTATTGTGACGATAACTTACCCATCGTCGGCGGGTGACTTGAATAGAACGCAGTCGCATGTGTCGAGACTCGAGCTGGGCGGGCGGCGCGGCGCGGCGGTCGCTCTACGTAGAGTCCGCCACAAAGTTCTTTTGTCACGATTATCGGGTAAAATCCGATCGGGGAAGTGTGCCGGTTGCTTTCAACATCGGCAAACTGCATTATGAGCTATCTGCCCCATTGTCATGCCACAGCTAGGTAGCGACTATTATAATCTAGTGTTCGCGGTAAGTTGTGAAGCGTCTGAGTTGGATTCGACGAGACGATGTTGATATCGTGATTTCAGTTTGGCTCATTGTGATGTTTCAGACTGGGGGTCTATTAATACGTTCGCATATCTCTATTGATTTATTATTTAGGGTTCTTAAAAAAATCAATTTCAGATTTAAATTTACGGAAATAATTTATAAAATTCGCTTATATTCCACCATACAATTTCTTTCCATCCAAATAATGCTTGGTAGTGTAGCGACTACTTCAACCGCACCACAAGCTACGCAGATGACACTACAGACGCATTCAGAACAATAGACAAGTGACGTCACAATCCTGAATCGCGCTATCAGAGTTTTCGGTGCAAGTAACATATATACAAGATCCCGACAATAACCGTAGGGGCATAGCGGCCGCCCCGCCTGGCATACCACCCGCCTGGCTGGAAGATCTTCCCTTGTCCGCTAAATTGGTGACCCCTGACAATGAACAACATCCTTCTGTGAAGACTCAAGCACCAACGTCATCACCACTACATACCAAGACATCAACATCGACATCCAACAGCAAGCAACCTGTCCCACAGCAAGCCAAGTAGTCACTCAGGACCATCACAGCCGACTCACCGCGCTCCTGGTTCTGCGACGCGCACAGCTCGGTCTCGACTCACTGCAGACCTTCGAGCTAGCTTCCTGGCCCTTGCACGCAAGACGCTGCCACTCAAAGATATCGACCTCCGGTCTTGGGGGGGAGTACTGTAGCGACTACTTCAACCGCACCACAAGCTACGCAGATGACACTACAGACGCATTCAGAACAATAGACAAGTGACGTCACAATCCTGAATCGCGCTATCAGAGTTTTCGGTGCAAGTAACATATATACAAGATCCCGACAATAACCGTAGGGGCATAGCGGCCGCCCCGCCAGGCATACCACCCGCCTGGCTGGAAGATCTTCCCTTGTTCGCTAAAGTAGAGCTCGCTGTTAGTGATAAAGCCGCCCATTGTGACACTCTATGTGTAAATGATGTGTAATTCTGTTGTACTTTTTTGTGGTGGACCCATAAAGACTTAGCTATCTATATCATTGCTGATTCGTTTTCACCATCTGAAACATACTATAAGTACACTATCACACCTGTTATACCCGAAGCGGTACACGGGGGTATACTGCAGCTCACACACATTTCGCCAAATTTGTGTTTCACGGATATATTTATTCTATAACATTACCCATATCCAGTAGATATCTACTCAAATATTAAGTCGCAACAAGATCCACTCTCCAAAGACCTATAAGCAATAATAGGCAAGAGTTTGCAACTTCATTCACCAGATTATGGCCGATCCATTGAAAATATCCATAAAAGTCGAACATTACCCGAAACAAAGGGGGGGGTGGGGTCGGTATTAGGTGCTTGCGCTATTGAGCAACTTTTGTCCCATTGTGTTGTCCACTAGAGGAGGCCGGGGTGGCTCGAACAAAGACACGGCGCAGACATAGACCGAAATTCATCAGCAACACGATTGTTTGCAACATAAAGGACGCCATTGTCGACAAATATGATATCGCAACACAATGTGGATGTAATAATTAGAGCACTAAGACCACGCTTTTGGTGTTCGTTGGAAAATGGATTAAAGACACGTGAAAAGCTCGACGTTCCATATTGGGTTTCAGGTATTCTGTAACTAGTGTAGGCTTATGATTGGCGTTGGCGCGGTAGAATTTGATATCCTGTATGTAAGTATTATAGTCACAGAGTTATCTAATAGTTTGTTACGAAATGATATTTCACTCCGCAAAGATATTTTAGTCAAATACAACTCGTGTAACAAAGCAATAAAGTGCATTTTAGCTCACACACCGCTGCATTTTATAAAATATTATTACGTAACTAAGCACTCTTCTTTTTATCACGTAACTCTATCTCTTGCAAGCGCGTTGTGGACTCGACCCCCGGGGTACAGCGCGCTGTAGGTATTACATGCGGATATCGCAGTACGATCAACGAGTGACGGATGCTTGCTGAAAAATAATAATAATCCCACTAAAAACAATTCTTGTAAAAAGGCCTAGCCTTAGGATGCCAGAACTAGAATTAAAGAGTAGTGAGATCTTTTGATTTTATCTTGATTCCTTGAAAAATAATGTCAAAGTGTTTACTGGATGAGCACTATGACTACGCTTAAAACCGAGACACTGCCAAGCTACGTAGGTACGTAGCACTTACTTGAGCGTTGTGTTTCGTAATATACAACTTACTTTTAACGGGTCTTTTTAGTCCCCTATAAATTATTTATTTTCCCGGGATGTAAGTTTCAAGGCGTATTAGGAGAAATAAAGAGTGTTTTTTGTAAATGGATAACTAGCAGTATAAGTATTGTAATTGTCAATAAAAAAACAAGAAATCATTATTATAAAGCTTTTTTTAAGATTAGAAACCAACTCCAAAACAATAAACAACAAAATAGCACACACTTTTAAAAAAAAAAAATAGGAAAAGGTTGTGTAGAGTGAAGATGAAGTAAAGACATCGACTAAACATTCTATAAAGAAAGAAAGACCTGCCTTAGAAGTCTGGAGAATTACAAACCCGAATTCATATGAATTCAAAACGACCTGAATGGTATAAAATTATATTCTACATCACATACATTCAGTTTTTTTCTGATCTGACAGAATGATCGAGCTTTATTAGAGAGGTGAGAAGCAAGCGTCCGTGTTTAAAATTATGTGTTCCTAAAGTATAAGACCGCCCTGGCGCCCTAAGACTTTACTTACTTACATCAATCGTCCTGTTGCTAATTTAACTTATCGCTATACTCTTCATTCATGTCACTTCCAGTATCCCGACTTCCATAAGTCCCGATTCTCCCCCAGCGTGTGCGCAAGTGATTCCCGTTGACAATAGGCTCGTCACCGCATTCCCTTTTTTCATATTTGAACTCACTTAAACCGCCCCCGATTTGCGGTCCGCTACTTCTGTTTACAGTGTTTGCTGACGTATTTCCTTACGTGTTTTGCCTTAATAGTTATGTACAGTTTTTGCATCAGAATATGGATTGGATACGAGAGTCTTGAGACTGTGTATATATATACGATTGCGGAAAGTTTAGCCCGTCGAATTAGCGTGGCTTCTGTATATCAACTGCCCTATAGCTTTAATCGTCATTATATAAGCTTTAACTGAGCTAAAGCTGTTTATTTATAAGCACTGAAACCTTTTGGAACGTTTTTTTTTAATTTAAACTTGAAGGTTAAAACATGTTATTTGCTTGTTAAATTTCTTAAAGCCCCTATACAAGAATATGTGATAAAATCCAAGGCTGCGTTTGATCGCGCAGTGGTGGCGGGTACCATGCCTAATCTACATCGCGTGCGACCCAAAACTATTGTCTCATCGCTCCTCCATTGTTTAGCAGAATCGATAAAAATGACACTTTGGCCCTTTTCCAACTAGGGATACAGTGGACGGTGATGATGCACAGTTTACTTAGCATCATTGGCGCTAGTCTTTGACCAAATTGAGTGTTTGAATTTAAAAAATACCAGGTTTTTACTTTTAATTTACATCAATAAAATATGGTAAGCGTCCCAGTTAATGAAAACTCCTTCAGTGAATAAACAAAACACTATTTTTCCAAAATAATCTATAAAACAGATGACAGTATATTTTGAAACACATTTTTTTTAAGTTGACGTCATATTATATATACCTATACATATATTGGTAAGACTTAAACGGTTGGTTGATAATTCGATGCAAAATAATTAGCATTTTTTTTTTCAATTTTGTGTTACGTTGAATGTATAGAGCCATCAGTGCTAAGGATTTTAGTATGACAGAATTGACTTATTGTGCACAGAGCAAATATACAAAAGGATTCATCAAACATTTTTATAAAACAAACGTAGTTTTTGCGATTGCCTGAATTATTATTGGATGGAACCCTACTCATAGAAAAGACCGCGGCTACATTCATTGCAGACATACGCCCCACGTAATTAACGCCATATTTTGTTTAATTAAATTGTCATATTTCGTTTGTTTTAATCAAAACGTGTCTTACCCCACCGATAAAAAAAAAACTAATACGTCCCGCATCGCCCCCCGCATTACAGTGAATGACCACTATTGAATCACATTAAGTTAATACACCCATGAATAATACGAACGGTTTATAACAATTGTTGTCACTGATTTCTATTCTGATTCGGTTTTTTAGCCGAAGGGTGGTATTTTGGGGTAAAATGTATAAGGCGTATTAACGCACAGCTCAATACAGGATAAATTTGAATATAGATTCGACAATCTTTTACGTCACTTTGACATTTTATGCACTTTTTATATTGCTTTACGCATTATACCCATCTATAATAAGTACAATATTTATCTATCAAAAGTGAGATATACACTTTTTATAGAGATATTCCGATGCTCCCTGCATTTATACAAATAAAATAGGAATATACAGTTAATTATTGTCAGTGTGTCTTATTTCTTCTGTTTTGTGCCTCATCTGATCAGTACATGCGTAGTAGGTGTAAGATAAGATCATCCACAGTATATACGGAACCTCTTTCTTTGTCTTTCTCACAGCAGCTATATGCCCATGCTCCGCACTGAAAAGATCTATGGTTCCGCAAGATAATCAAAAAGTCTTGTGCCCTGTATGCTTATGTGCTACATATACGCTGAAAATATGACGTGTGACTTTATGACGTCATTATTCTAAAACCTCTATAAGTAATTTGTCACACACAGTATCAATGATACCAGTCTCAATATTACCACAGGCTCATAATCTACCAACTTAGTGAGTAATTTCAAAGACTAAATCAAGTGGCTCCAACCTTCAATTATAAATTACTTTCAAAAGCGACTGAATAGCGAGTAATTTTGTTTCTTTCAGGAGTGAGTCACGTTGGGTACGATTATAAAGGGAAGGCCGTTGAAAACAATGCGAAATATATTCCAGATTTTTTTTTAAGAAGTAAGAAGTATGCTTTGGTTATGTGCTGCAAACATCTTTTTCTTATGTGTATTCCAAAAATGTATAAATCAACGATACCAGAATTATACAGTCAAGAAAAATATGTCAAGGAAGGGCGGTAAATGACTATATCCAAACCAGGCGCACTGCACTTATTTTATTTATTAACGTTAATGACGTCTAGAGATGTCCTAGTAAGGTTTTCACAGATAACCATCGATACAGAATATAAAATCGCTCTATACATTAAACGGTATCGAAAACGTGTGAACGTAAAAATGTATGGCAATGCTTTAAAATCAAATATATTTGGATTTCGAAAGCTGTTAACTCGAACTTGACTCCCAGATCTCGCAATCGCTTATGAATTACACCACATCACATCGTCGAGGGTGTTTCATTGTGGTCCACACAAAGAGAACCGTGCTCCGGAGTCCCGACCCCAGACCGCACGCGTCCTTACCGCCGCGCCGGACACTTCATACCTTTGATTTCACCTGGACACAGGTGCTATTAAAGCTTGAATGTTCGCAGACTCAAATGGAGAAATGGCCAGAAGAGCAGGCCTTCAAATGAGCGCTCTTAAACACTTATAGCATACTTTACCTAAACATGAATGCCATCTACTGTAATACTTGTATCTATCTTTTTACTATGACGTAGTAAACCTGCTTTCTATATCGAGATTCGCGAGATTGAGTCCCAGTATGGGCGAGCTATGCGTGATAAGCACAAATGTTTGTAGCCCGAGTCATGTGTACTGGGATCGCCCCCAGTCCAATGTACAGTACCTATACACATAGTAGGTGCATGCGTTGTTTAGTTTGGGACCATCAGTTAGTGCCTTCATCTAGCAACATTTAATTACTTACTCGGTGTTAGATATAGCTAGATAGACGTAAGTATATCTAATTACCTACCTCTGATATAGAATCGCAGCCTACACATGTGGTCCTGGGTTAGATCAAAGAGCGCTGGAATTAAATTCTAAGTAACATCGTAAAGAACTACAGAAGTCTGATTTCCAAGTCTGCTAATAAATATATGACTTTTGACGGACTTCTTAGGTTTACCTGTTTGAGGAAACCAGAGCTTCGAGAGCGAGCTTTTCCATAAACGTGTACTACATAGTCCGCGTAATTATCATTGTGTATGGCAAATTGAAAAGCGCCTCTAGCGGCCGAGATCTAAAACGTTCAATTCTCCCTACAAATAGACAGATATGAAGTCAAAGATTAGCCTACGATTTAACTCGCACTTGACGTAGTGGTGTGTTTACCTACCTATATTATTTTCCCATCTCACCTATTTCTAGAGTACAAGAATAGCCGCGTTTTCTATGAAAGTTACCATAAATGTGTTTGAATGGTGAGATTTGTGAGGCGTAGGACTGGGTAACCCATTTTTCCACCCTCCCTTTGTACGACGCCCTCATTCTGAGGCGCTTTGTCGCGAGATGTGGCGAGATTCCGATGTGAAGTGTCGTAGCTTTCACGAGACCTGTGGCTAATGCGGCTTTGTGATTATATCCTAAAGACTAAATATGTCTGCCGCTTAGAAAGACCATAAAGATGGATCATCTTTGGTTTAGTATGCAACTTATTCCTAAGTACATTATTCTAGGCACACAACTGGCAACCACCGACTTTTCGGTACGGCTAATGGTATCGCTAGGAATATTATGATACGCAACTGATTTTGGGTATAAGTAAGTACTTTTTTCATTGTTTTGTCACTCCTAAAGCCTGCCTGATTGTAGACTGAAGATCGCTTTCGAACATATTTGCGTGTAGTTTATACCTTACCCACATGTTTTACCTTTTTTTTAATCAGACAGGGCGTAACGTATCAATCTAATGCTTGACTAATGCTTAGGTATATTGTGATTGATTTATAGATCACCTCAGTTATGATTAGAAGTATCTACGATGTCAAAAAAATGCCTTAAAAAAGATAGTGAATTTAGTGGGTACCTACTGATTCTATTGTGCAAAATGTTTATATGAGATTAGATAAAAAACTATGGTGAAGTAGGGAAATGGGAATCAGAGGTCATTAGGACAGACATAAGTCCTTGAAACACGTTCCCTTACTTAATTACTGACGCCGAACGCTCTTAGTGTCTTTGGAAAAGAAGTGTGCTTGGATAAATATGAACCATCACATGTAAGGCAATTGCCCTTTCTCCAAAATACACAGACATTTTATCGTCAAACACCATTAAGAAACGAACAGTCGTTGTTCTGATGAATTTCGGTTTATGTTCCACGCCGTAGTCTTTGTGGCTCTACTTTCAACAACACAATAGGGACAAAAGTTATTCAACGACAATGCGAGCACCAAATACCGATCGCCCAGCCCCCTACCCCTCGGCTTGGTACCTAACTATTGTCGACTTTAATACTCGAGTTTTACGATATTATCGATAGAGTCGTTATGGAAGCTTTAATTACAAAGAAGATCCATGTTATGCCTTATGAGCAGCGATTGGCTTTACTGGCCAGCATTAAATTATTGTTTTTTTTTATATAATGAAAGGTACGGGATATAATCGGTTATCGGTTCTAATCACTGACCTCTATGTATACATCGCGTACTTGTATATTAGACGTCAGTGGTTCTAATGCTATAAGCTATAAAAATACTGGGTTTTCAAAAAAGGAATAGGATATGTAATAATATTCTTTTTAGAAAAAAAAATAGAAACGATAGATAGAGGTCTTTTTGCCAACATTTTCGAATGTCGCCAACGAAAAAAAAGTTTCTTAACTAATTACCGCTGCAGACTTTCTTGGTTTCATTTAAACAGCTCACAGTCTACGAGTTGACATCATGCTTAACAATATTTCGACAGTTTACTATTCACGTCGGCGGCATTGTTATAAAAAGCCTCGACGCTCCTACAAAAGCTGTAAAGAATGAATGGGAGTGGGCGAGGGGGGAGTCAATTCAATAGGAGAAAGAAGGGATGTGTAGTTATGTTAGTATGTTCTGTGGTACGTGCTAGGATCTGTGTGGTGTAGGAAGCAAAGCTTTATAAATTTAAACAATTGCATAACGAATAGTTGCCAATTTCGCAACGCAATTGGTTATGCCTATAAGAAAATGGAATAAGCCTTTTTATTTTTTGAATTTGGTAACTTAAAGCATCATTTTGTTTGATACTCATGCATATTATTTAATAGAAATGTCGTATAGATGGTAAGGCCCTCACTAAATGTCCATCGAAAACACAGCAATGACGTCGTAAACAGTTAAGTTACTCAGTCTCCACTGATGAGGAGTGCTAATACATATTTCTATATCGCTGAACTTGCATGAAAGGTAACAAAATAAAGCCATAACAATCCACTTCATGGACACTTTGAGATTTCTACATGTCGCGACTTTACTTAGTAACGCTATTAAATATTCAAATAAGCATGACTAATGATTTCTTAACAAGCAGGTTCTTTAGTAGCCCTCCGTTGTGACTAAACAAAAGTCGTAGGCTCACTGGCGGTTTTCGAACAACTTTAGTGTGACCCCACAAAGCTGTGGAACGTCATTTAAATGCACACGTTTCATTGGCTCTGAATGCTTCAGGGAAGTAGAAAAAGAACGGGCCAATTACGACGCTTTTGTGACGCGTGCTCGTTGGGTCTCGAGTGTAACTTGTGGGGGTCTTTGAGTTTTTTATTCGTTTGGTTTTCGACAGTCGTGTCTTTGAATGTTGCTGCTTATGTAACTGCGGTACATATAGATTTGATCGATAAGATAGACCTCATTCAATGTTACTACTAAAATTATATTAAGTATCTACTATTTACCTAACCATCGATTAATTAAATTTGTTATTCAGCATACAATATAAATATAAGTAGGTAATGTTATTTTCTTACTTAGTATCAGGAACATGAACTTTCCGATAAAGAGTAAAACGGTGTAAAAGTGAAGATACGGATTCGCTAATGGTCGACGGCCATCAGGCGCTTGCGGTGGTCTGACCGCCCTACACCGCACCGCAAGCGCAAGACTCGTGGCTACCAACCGCATCCTTTGCCGATGCACTTTTTTTTTACTTGTACTTTTTCCGCTAAAAAGACTAAAACTAAAGAATCGTAACCTATATATTATAATGTCGTTTAGTGCTGCTCGAGAGGTTAATTATAGGTTCCACACATTCAGGAAAACATAAATAAGATGGACTTACAGCGAATTTTGTTATTTTTTATGCAGAAGTAACTTTACGAGCCGACGACGACGCAATGGATCGAAGCCACACGAAACGGGACAAACTTCGATTGAAAAGTATTCAAGGATTTGTAGCATATACTTTGCGCAACGTTTATTTAAATATTGAGTAAGTTTTTTTTCTGGAGATCATAGGACAAGTCATCTTTAGAACAACTAAGATCATAAATTTAAAATCTGTTGGCCCTTAGTTCGACTGAATAGATTTTAATAAATTTTCATTATATAGGAACTGGGCTACCTTTTACCCTCTAAGTCTATACAGGTGCGGCTGAGCTAAAGGCTAGCCATTCATACAAGCCGAAATATATCTGTTAGAAAGTTTGCATAGGAACACTCGACACCTCCTTCTATGAATATAATTGGGCAGGTTATGTTTTGGAATCTCCTAATCTCTCGGACGATGATTTTATTTCTTTACCACGGGTCTATATTAAAATGTTAAAGAACCTTATTGCAAATTATGGGTATTGGAGAAGACACACTTCCCAGGGCACGCCTGAAAACTCAGTCACCACTTGGCTACATAGACTACATCACGAACTTTCCATGATTTAATGAAATCATATCAATAAGAAAACGATTATTAAATGTAAGAGGGCTTCTACGCGGCCCGAACATTCCAACAACTGGATACAAAACTAATAAGAAGGACAGAGGCAGTTCCCGAGCTCCCTCATTTTTCTCTCTTAAAAGACCTCATCCTTTTCAAAATTTGTGCATTAGTAAGTGAAAGTAGTAGAGTAGGTTTGTGTATTACATTAATGAATATGAAACGAGCAGCAGTTATGCAAAGCGTTATATTATTTATCCATTGCTTATAACACCTATATGTACCTACATTATCTGTATTCGGATCAAAATGCATTTATGGCGTTTGGTCGTTCGTTAGCCGGCCGCAGCCGTCAATATGGCTCTGTCCACGAGCTATAAATTAAGTATTGAGCGGACACAACAAAGCACGTTTTGTCTTGCAAATGAAAACGCGCACATTTCGCGGTATTGTGCGCGGCTGTTTCGGCGCTCGCCATTATTAACGAACATGAAAGACAAAAGGTTCGTCTGCAGCACTGAGGCTGGCCTAGATAGCGGATTATTGTACTAACACAATAGGGGCGTTAATTCCGCGGCTCTACCATTATTTTGTTGTTTGCAACTTTATCGATGTGACGCGCGATTGGTTTTTTGACGGGCCGTTAATTTGGTGCGATTAACGGAGCCGATAGTATAGTGGAATTTATGGTTCACTGAAGTACCTATTTCGTTAGTATAGCACACCTAGGAAGGTACTTAAGTGTATATTAGATACTTAAATTATTTACTTTACTATAGATAGGTCGTCACCTAGCTATTTAAGTCGTCTTGAGTAGGTATCTTATATGTCTGAATTAAAATATATAATAATATCGCAATAGTCGTAATAATAATAATATCGCCAGACGAACACACCCACTATACGGTCCCACAGTAAGCAACGCTTGTATTAGAGGTACAGTGCGTCAAGTGCGACATTATTCGTAAGCTAACCGTATACTTTATAGTTTACCATTTGGAAGTTTGAAATACCGTCCGCTAGAGGCGCTGTTTAATTATTAAAATGTCTAAATATGTAGACTATAAAGTATATGGTTAGCGAATAATCTCGCACTTGCCGTGCTGTACAATGAACTGAGAGCGACCTCAGTATATAATACTTATATATGTAGATATCAAACATCCATGACTCAGGTACAAACATTCGTGCTCATCACACAAAGTTTGATCCTAGAGGATTCGATCAGGCAGCGCTAATCAGGTCGTCGATCAGGCCATCGCTCAGACCGTCGTTG
This sequence comes from Pheosia gnoma, assembly GCA_905404115.1. Classification (NCBI taxonomy): domain Eukaryota; kingdom Metazoa; phylum Arthropoda; class Insecta; order Lepidoptera; family Notodontidae; genus Pheosia; species Pheosia gnoma. Next base: position 3,033,599 of record FR989894.1, on the reverse strand, counting down.
TAGAACAAAAACACGATATTGGCTGAAAATACCTACTTATATTTCGATACATAGGTACCTACCCGTATTTAGTTCCAATTAAGTATTCATTATGTTATCAAAGGTCTTTAAGACTAGTTTAGTGAACAGAGATAAAGAAAAGAAGGAAGAAGAGTTTCCTTTTTTTTTCAATGTCCGTCCGTAGTCAATAGTTTATTTTTCATTAGGTAAATACACAACAGACTTATTACTACCCATTTTGTTTTTATATATCTATTGTAGATTACTGAAAGTCTACCGACATGAAAACCGTGGAAGTTAGTTACTTAGGTACCTCATTTTATGGACAGACTATTTTTATTTCGCACGTAGATAAAAAATCTAATTGGTTTCACATAAGTAGCTTCAGAATATAATGAGACTTACTCACCTCGCAATCCATAGAAAACAACAGCATTCGGCTTTCCAAATTCCAAATAAGGCACACACACATCACGTAATCACATATGAAATAAGACAATAAAACAATCCTGGCATTGAATAATCACAGATGCACCAAAAAAGCAACAAGATTTCGATAAAAGAATGTAGCGGGAAAATTTGTTTGCGGAAAAGTTTGCATCGCAGCCGCACTATAGCGGTAGGGTCGTGGGAACGCACGCGTGGTGTGGGTGTCGGGTACAGACTGCGCGCCGGCCGGCATGGCGCTCGCCCTGTTGTTTTGCCGCGCAGGATCCTCGCGCACCACCAGTGTCGTGGTCAACCGTCACCCTTTCGCTTGCAATGCACTTCCAACGATGTGATTAAATCCTCACACACGAGCCTCAAATCTTGGATAAGATTCTATAGGGACCTACTTGAGTGAAATAAAGGCGTCTACGAATAGCACAACTTGCCGCTCTGCTCGGCCTATTTTTAGGGTCCCTACCAATTGGCATATCAATGAATAGCGAAATTCCTGTTTACATGACAATTCATAGGACACTTACAGTTGGATACCAAGTTGTCAAAGTATAATGACGAAAAGAAAAACAATTTTGGTAATTAGCACCTACGTTGAACCCGAAACCACCTGCAATCCGGTTCAACAATGGTCATCACATAAACTACTATGGAGCTTTACGTAACTCACTCCCTGCCCTGTGCATGAACTCACCATTTACTTTCTTACAAGAAATCTGTGTAAAGGAATATTGCATTTCAACTACAACGTAAGATGGTTGACAAAAATAAGATGTCCCCATCAAAGGAAGAAGCCAGAGACATCAGCAGATACAATGTGGAAACGTTGGGTAATATGTCCGACTACAATAGCGCTAACGTGAGACACAAAGCCGCGCCGCGTATTGTGTGAACCTGCACAATACACCTTGCATACACACACATAACCACTCTTTATTATACACTCCAAAAACAAAGAATTACATAATTAACAACCTTATTTCTTAGTATACAGGATACAACACTTTAATATGTTAACGCAAAAACAACGCGGTCACAACGTATTGCGTGTCCAAATAACTGATATTAATGGAAACTTTAGTTTTCTGTATGAATAAAATGGATCATTCATTTTATGCATATTAGGATCTTGTTCGATGTGTTTTTAACATTTCGTAGACGCTCGCGTAAGGTCGCGTAGCATCTCGTAGCATTCTTATTGCGCTACGACAAAATCTCTACGGACGTGAAATAAAAGATTCATAAGTAAAACAATACAATATCTACACCAGAAGACATGGGCGTAGTTAGGGTTTGCTTTAGCAAGTCAACGTTTGCTTTAGCATGTCTTCTGGTCTTTTCCCTACCCTAAAGGGTAGGGAAAAGCGAGGGAAATCGTATGGAACCATAATCTTTTCTTCTTCAAAAAATCTGATACTTATTACCATAGAATTAAAAATATTTTTAATTCTATGATAATTATTTACCTAGGGTTAAAATGTTTTTAACCAGCTACTCAAGCCTGCCTAGTCCTTCCTACATTCACACACACCCATAACAGTGGACTGCTCAAAAATGTATAAAATCTTTTTAAAAGGAGCAACCATGGAGTTTCTTGCCCGAACTCCTCCATAGGAACGGCATTCCGAATGCGTGGTAACTGGTAATGTTATAGATGTTATAGACTGTTGTGACATTTTTTACGATTATAAGTACTTAACGGTTTTCATGAATAAACAATATTCTGATTCTGATAAATGAATTATGAAGTATGTTGGTAAATACTTACAAAACAAATTACACAAACGTCTTTGTAACTTTATTTTGTAACAATAGATGCCCGCCGCACAAGCATAAGTATTCACGTGGAAAACTTGCAAGTAGATAGGTACAAAAAAATAAATAAATGTCGAGGAATAAAATAAGTTTCGCGGACCATTGTGCGGAGGGCGGGCCTCCTCCTAGTCCAAACAGTGTTCCATTGTGTCTGCCATTACCTAGCCCTCTTTTCGCCCTTTGTATTCGCCTCTCCTATTGAAGTGAGACCTTCCCAATGACGGTTTATGGCCGCTTTGAAGTAGATATGCAAGATATGGTCGGTATATCTAAGTTATTCTAAAATATTAGGACGTTAGGGCTATTTTTATGATAAAAGAATGAATTAAAGGCTTTGAACACTGTTCGAGTGTCCAGTAATTGTTGTAAACTGTGTTGTTGTAGCTGTGGATACTTTACTGAAAATTTACCGGTCATCTTGGAAGAACTTGAAAAGTCAAGTTATACTATTTTATTTCAATTTCCTTCAATCGTGCACGTTTATGAACATACAATGGTTAATAATCCACTAATATTACACATTATTTATCAAAGAAACACATTATTTGGAAAATATAACAAAATTGACAACTTCACGGTTCAACTTCCCGCCAAAAAGTCCTACATACATAACTCCTTTTTTTTAAATTTGGCATCACCATAGGTATTTTGCCAGTGTCAAGTAATATAAATTATTTCAGTTTTCGAGCATATGCACAGGCCGAAAGGCTAGGCCCAAGTAAAATACCCCCCCATCCCTCAATCAGTAAAGTGATGGATACTTTACTGAAATATTTTTTATGGATTTTTTGTGAGAAACTGAAAACCCAAGTTTCGTCACTCTGTTTCAATTACCTACACTAGTGCACTTTACCGAACCCATAATGGTTAATATTCCACTTATATCACTCACTATAACTCGCAGGAACACTCGTTTTAGAAATTAAATCATAGCTGACGCCATGACTTTTCAGTTTCCCGGCAAAAAGTCTACATAACTCTTAATAAAATGATTGTACAACCGTAATACATAGACATTACAGAAAATACAAAAACAAGGATAGCAGTGCACATTGGGCAATGGGCGGTAGGTATTATCGTAAACGGGGATCTCTTCCAGTTACTATACTGGTCCTCAGTAATAATAAAACCAAGAACGCCTAAGCTCAGAATCTGTTTGATCCTAACAACGTCTGAGACTACTTACGTAGCTAGGTACCTACGTAGCGGAATGAAAATGTTCGTCAGTTTTCAAATTGATTCATTTAACGTTCGCAAGCACATTATTTTTTGTTTGTTTTTGGCATCGCACGCTTGTGTATTTTGCCAGTGTCAAGTATTAAAAGTAAGAAATCGGAATAATATTAAAACAAGAAATAAGGTGGGTTTCGCGAGCACATGTTACCTTTTTAAACTATTTTACAGAACAGACTGTTGCATAGAAAAAATGATGTTGAACTGTTCTTAAACTTACTTAAAACAAAGTTACTTTTTTTTTCTTGGCTAATGGTTTTACCTGCCATTAATATTTTACTATAAACCCAGTCATTTTATCCTCTTTGTTACTGATGATTAGAACTTCTTCTTCTTTCTTTACGAAATGAAATGCGATGAAATAAAATGGATATGAAAATGGCCTCATCCACAACATAGCGGGTATTTTGCCAATGTCAAGTAATTAATAGCAATAACACATTCAATAAATACACATTATAAATAAAATAATGGATGTGACATTATGATATGAAAATGGCGTGTCCATGATTAGAACTTATAGTCAATTCAATCCAATTTTTAATTGTCAGTTCTGCTAGTGTCGATTCTATCAATATTTTATAATTGACAGGACGGTATAAGCCAGTCAAAACCATGTTATCAAAACTAGCAGCATTTATTGAAATATTGGCAGTAATATTTCTTGCACTGGAATATTGAATGCGGTTCTTGAACCGGCAAGCAAAACTCGTCTATAAGGTGAAGAAAATTGTTATTCCGCGACTGTACGGCCTTAGCGCTAACCTTGAGGGTGTAAGAAAAATAAATTGTGTAGAGTACATGTGGTGCGTACTTACAATATGACACCATCATAAACACAAATCCTGGACGGTTTTCTCAAAACGATCTCCTCGTCTAGGAGTTAAAAGCACTGGAATACCTTCCTACTTACTTTACTGCTACAGCAATGAAACCCACTTTTTTCAATTTTTCAGAGTTTGCAAGGTTTACCTTAGTGAAAAAATAAATAAGATGTTGCTTACATTTTGAAGGAGCATTCCTATTCGCAAGGTATGTTTGGATGTGGCTAAGTTTAACACAAAACCCGTTCGGAAGGGTTTTCCGTATAACACGCACCTATGTCTTTCATCGAAAAAGTTCGTTATTTCGATTCAAAACCCAGGACATCCTTTGAGAACCCCTTCACAAGGGAAAGTTTTGTGATTAAGCTAGCCGTTCGATGGATAAAGAAAAATTGGGAATCTTGATGAATAGGGAATCAGATCAGAGATCAGACTAGTAGTTCAGTGAAGTGAGGCTTTACTGAACGACTAGTCTGATCCCTGAAAGCTTCAACTGAGAAGATTTAAAAGGCGATTACCCAAAGCGCTAAAACCATATAAAAATAACAAAACAAACAGTCTGCCTATCTCGTAGATAGAGAATGAAGAATGAATGAATGATGTGTTCATTCTCAATCTACGGCCTATCTGCTTATCGCTTATTAATCAACAGTCTAGGACTCCCAAATTAGGGCTTTTAAGTCCCAAATTTAGGAAAGAATATATGGATTGAGAATGAGCACGAATGTTTGTACTCGAGTGAATAAACGTTTAAATTATGTGGTACCCATACCATAAACATTACTTTGTTTAGCACCGTACCGTTGGTGTTTTCTTCTGATAGTATTTATTCATTATTATTATTATTTAATAAGTACACGATTTTTATTTTAGGGCTTTTAATTATTGGAGTGTGCGTTATTTTGGGGTGTTTTGTTTTGTTTTAGGGGTATTTTATTTAAGAGCTGGCAACTCTGGCAATCGCCATTTTGTTTTGGTCTAGAACTCTGGCACGCTGAGTGCCGTGGATGTGTAAAATAAAATATTTTTCATTTTGTGTGTGATGAAATTTACGGGCCATTGATTTATAAAAGGTAAAAATGATGTGAAGTACATTTATTTTGTAGAAAGGGGTATATTTTAAATCGATAAAATCATGCAACCGGGCGGAAATAAATAAATCAAGATGGCGTCAGTCAATTATTTCTTCGACAAAACTCTCACTTTTATCGCATTTATTTATTTACACATAACTAGAAATAAATTAGTACAAATTTGTTGCAGAAAATTGACATGGAACCTCTACTGGATGCGTCCTTAGTGACGCAATCCATAAATTATCATGGACAGCAATTGCAAAAAACGTGGGAATCTGAACGAGGTGAAGACGATTTGTCTAAACTTGGGGTTGGTGTTCTGGACTATGCCGTGTACCAGTCCAGGCACAAGCACCTGACGTTTCAGGACCGCGGCAAGCGACTGAAACTGCATCAGTTTATCGCTAAAGAGGCCAATGCTTTGTTTGATGCGTCTGTCACAGAAGAGACTCCGTCGTCCTCAAGCATAGGGGCCGAAACGACCACTCCAGAAGACAGTAAGCTACTTTTGTTCTCCACCTATTTTCATAGATTCAAATTTGTTTATCCACAAAGCTTAAGCTCTAAGCACCTATTCACTTACATACGCAATCACCATGGAAATAAGACTAACGAAAATAACTTAGACAGGGTTTATAATATGATTCACATTGACAAGTAGTGAGACATCTTGAAAGTAATGTGTGAACTACTGACTATGATAACTTGTCAACTCGCCAACTGTAATTGTGTTAACTGGACATTTGGTAGTTTTGATTAATTTATATATGTCTACTTGTCCACATTTGCATAATCTCTAAACAAAAAACAGCATAGTTAAGTAAGACTATACATTATACATTTTGTGTAGGTTTAAAAACCACTTTCACATTTCCTTTTAAGACTGTCAACCCACACTATCTTTAAATGTCATTTATTTGGCCTCGAGAATGAATGACGTGATTTTACTCTTAGGTATTAATATTTTTCTCCATACCTAGCTAAACAATAATGGCAAAATGACATTTTAGAGACCCATTGTTAGACTACAAATACAAGAGTTCTATTGAAAAATACTTAATGATTTATTATTGTTGCAGATTTGTATGCTCTGATCCCACCATTTGAAACATTCTTGAATGTGGATAAAATGGCAAGATTGAGACACTTCTTTGATGTAAGTATTGGTATTCTTTTATATTTAGAAACGATAGATTCCACCTGTATCATAATGCCTTCAATAATTTTTAGACAGGTCCAAGATTATAATGTAAATATGAAGTCTAGTATTTTTAATGCTCTGGTGGTGGTCAAAGAGTGGTGTAATGAGTATGGCGTCACAGCACTGGAACGCATTAACATGCACACGTAATGCACGAGATATTTGTATACATTATACCTATACCCATACCTTTTATGTATGATTGATTGAAATTTGTTCTGCCAATTTCATGATACACGTACCATAGTTTTTCAAATCTAAAATGTTGTTTTAGAATGTGAAGACAGGAGAACTGATCATTGGAGCAGTCATCAACAGGACAGCATCGGGGATGATGCTAAAAGTGCTATGCACTGCCGGACCTACCTCCAGATACGTAGCAGACATCAATGTGAAGGTATTGCACAATTTATTGTAATAGCTATGCAATCATGCAGTTAGTATAAGTGGCATATAGGGGAATGTGTGAATATGACTTTCTAGTGTTGTGACATTGTCATGTTCATAAGTGATTTGTTCGACTTCATATCTTCATATTTTTTTTTTTATTTTGAGACTAGCACTACTGGACCACTTGAATGTACTTAATGTTGGATGTTTGATGTGTGTGTTCAGTAAATACATAAAATGCACAGTCTGTTTTACGGCAATTCCAGTGATACATTTATTTATACCAAAATTATAGAGTCAACTAAATATTGCTATTATTATACTTTGCAGCTGTTAATAAAAATCATGGCGGGGCAACATATTTCATTGTTTTGTTCACAATGATCATTTCATATTACCATAACTGACCATCATGAGATCAGTGCCATACACAAGAGACCCATAGATAAACTACACTAGACACATTACTGGTTAATCACTTTAAACAAAATGATTTTAACAGCATTTTTCAACCTTGCTACATTATTTCGCTTGATTATACTCAATACATAATTAATTGGTCATTCAGTTTCAAGGTTAATTTTCGAATTTGCATGTTGGTCTTAATACAATCAATTTGCTATTATTATTTCTTTTGTATTTCTTCATCTCCAATACACTTATCCTACTTTTACAATGCCATTATTTGCTGTACACGATTGATTGACGACGTTCATTACTTACAAAAAATATGTATACCTGAAGCTTATTCTTCTATATTCTCCGTTATTTGCTCATCGCTGAGTACAGGACATTCTATTTGTACACAGACTAAACTAAATTCCTTTCTTTTTGTCGTAATTGTTTTTTTAAATATTGAGTCTGCCTGCCAATGGTGATAACGACTTCAAATTTTGCTAGAGACAAATTTGCCAGAAGAAACAGTGTTATGAACTTTCTAAAAACACATCAACACATTAAAATAATTATTTGTAAACAAATAAAGCACATGACTGACCAGCAACTTGTCGAAAAATAAATTCTGCAACAATGTTAATGTAATGTTTACCTCCACAGGCATTTTTACCAGTTGCAAATATCATACCTGCGATGGACAAGAAAAACGTGTCAAGAAACTACCTGATGAATGACACTGTGTGCTGTGAAGTGATTGAAGTTATACCAGACACCGACAAAATGGTATGCGGCATGAAGGGTGTGACCCGCGGGCCCGATGACCCGCCCCCTAAGCCACCACTCGGCCTCCTCAGCACAGACGACTTCCCATTAGTCTACAAGTACGTATCAACATATAACACCCACTACATAGTAATCACTTGGCCCCACACAATTTTACAGGTTAATTGTTTTGCTTAACACACACACTGTCCTGTCTTTGTACATGTCTGTCATGTTGTTGAAACCACAAAACCAGCGGTATTTATTTTTATTTTGTACAACAAGGATTAACAGAAGATATTTTTGCTCTGAATATGGAAAAGCGTCGAAAAGCTTGAACAATCGAGGAATAGACAACCAAGGAAAAATACTTACGGCAATACGTTTCAAGAGTATTGGATCATGGATAATTTGAAATTGACTTCATAATACTAAAGCAAACAAGAATGCCTCTACTTTTTAGACACTCAGTATAAACTATGTGGTTGGTTTTTACACAGCTGGTTTTAGTGTTGTGTACACATTGGTAGGTATTCATGTAAATGTATCATCGGACGAAAAGTGTTGGATGTATGTTTTCACTGGTTTATGATCGCTTTTCAGTACAGAATCACACTATTCACCTTTGAAAGTGATTGCATGATTTGTAACAAATTTGATTATTTGTCAAACCAACATTTGGATAACTGAAGGAAGTATTTCATATTTGGAGCTCAAGTTTTCCTGCACACTTTATGTAGAGGATATATTTCAAACATTAAAATCAGTCACACATTTTTCATGAAATGGAAAAGGTCAGTACAATAATTTAGGGTCAGTTCAAACTTGATGTCTAAGAGGAAACATGTACATCTGTATTAAAGTTAATGTTTAACATTCCAGCATTATCTGAGACGTTATGATTGGACGATACTTTTATAATGAGCATTTATTGGATGTTGGAGTTATTTATTATTATAATACAAGGAGTCGATACCGGCGATGGTCAATTTAGCTGATGTGATGCATTCAGCGAAGGCTCAATATAGCGACAAGATAGCGCAGCGGGTAGCGTCGTTGTATCAGATGGCCTCAGGCCGCGCACACGCATCTTCCAATTATTTTTAGGGTGTTCTTTTCTAGGTATAGCGACGATTTCCAAGACCCGTTTGTCGAACCCACTACTGCACACCCTGTGACTGTAGCGAACATATCGGTAATATTGTCACATTGTCGAGGCGCCATCACCTAATCTATGATGTTATATTTATGTGTGAAAGAAATAATATACCAGTAAAATAACGTTTTTTGAACAGCCGAAATACAGGTGAGGATAAACGAATGTGTGACACTAAGCACTACGAATTAAATGCTTGAAACTATTCCATTAATACCTTTTTTTGAAGATGTTTCTCTCATCTCAGTGATTTTTATCCAATATAAAACGGGATAATAAAATAGTTTTATATGTCGTCACATTTTTAACTTGTTCGTTTTTCCAATAGGAAAACTGTGGATATGAAGGGAGAGAGTTATGAAGCCATATTGGAGAAGAGTCCAGGCTTCAATAACCCCAACTGCGTTCAATTTCTTTCTGAACTGCTTGGAATCGCCAACATGCACTGCACCAATTTCCCATCACTAAGGTAACATATATTATATGTCTTAAACTGTAACAAAAAGTTAATTGTTATTTTGATTAATTTTCTTGTATTCCTTTCTAACAGAGGAGGATTCACATCAACGGAATATGCCGATGAACTTCGTCAGGCTCAAGCCAGCAAATGGGCTTTCCGTTCTGTAGCAGAAGGCATAGAACATTTCAAAGCAGGAAGACACTCTGAAGCTTTCCAATGTCTGAACAAGGCTTTGAGTATCGACCCGAGGAATGTGGAAGGCTTAGTTGCAAGAGGCGCTTTATACGCCAACAGCGGAACATTCAAAAAGGCAATTGAAGACTTCGAGACATCATTGAAATTGAACCCAAATCATGCCAACGCGAGGAAGTACTTGGGAGAGACTTTGGTGGCCTTAGGTCGCAGTTACGAAGATGAGAATAAGATAACTGAAGCACAGAAAGCATATGAAGACTGTTTGGCCATCATTCCATTCCATGAGGAGGCACAGAACTCTCTAGATTTTCTCAAGAGTAAGACATCCACCGCTAAACCTTTGATAGAACCAGCAGAATTACTTCTTCCCGGTCTAACGGGCGCTAAGTCGTACGAGATGAAAGAAACGTTAAAACAGTTGCTGAATCTGACGGAGAAGAAAGATAAGAAGAAGAAAAAGAAACGAGGAAAGGGCAAAAAGAAGAGGTCGAGCAGTTCTTCATCATCGTCCAGTGATTCGTCGAGCTCAAGCTCGTCGACCGATTCGTCATCGTCGTCGTCGGATACTAGCGGTAATTATATTTAACTCTATTTTTATTTAACTTATGAAATTGGGCTCTGTTCTAGCTAGGGCTAGTTCCAACCAGTGTAGCACTGACCTCGCATCCCGTCAGACTAGCAACCCAGTATTTTTGTAGTTGGTTGTACTTATTTTTTACTGTGAATAAAGTAATAATATTCTTGCATTAAACCTCCCGCTCGTTCGTTGTTGTAGTTATAACCTACGTGTAAACTAAATTTGAGCTAAATTCTTTGCCTTATGTTTGCGCGTTAGTCTGTCGTACTAGTTGTAAGGTTTGTGCACCGAATTATACTATTGAACAGATTCGGAAGGGCCTAACCGCAAGAAGAAGCGTCGCTCCCAGTCCAACAACAAGCGGCAACGGTCGCTGTCGCCGCTCAGCAAGCGCATGGAGATGCTGGGCGCGCCGGAAGCGGGCGCGCGCACGCACAACTCGCAGTTCAATCACCCGTACGGCTACCAGCCGCCGCCGCCGCCCGCGGAGGAGCTCAACCCGGAGCCGATCAGGTCGCAGGCCGATATCGACTATGAGTTGAAGGTAAAAAGCACACTATATCATAACCAACTAACCGTATCCACGACATCTATCAAAAGACAGACTATCCCGACGGAACCCTTCCAGTTTCACGGATAAAGTATCGTTAGATGGTGAGTGGCCATTCTGTTTTTTTTTATTTGAGAGAACTTATAATGTTGGCGAAGTACCATTTCAGAGATTCAGAGGCTGAAATAAAATGTCCCGCCATTATTGATTACTAGTCTTGTAAACTCTATTAAAAAAGCTCTCAAACTAAGCAATACTTGTATTATGGGTACCGTATAATGTACCGGTGGCGATCTTAGTAACATACAGACAAGTCGAATTATATAAGGATCATTACCGAATCGTGCATCGTCGGCAATCGAACCCGCAAGCACATCCGGTTCAGTGAATCTTGAGGTCAATGCTAAATGTATTTTTAAACAATTTCCTAGGTGCGGAAATTCTTAGAAATGACCAAAGAGGACTCTGACTACGAAGAGAAAGTGCGCAACTTCTTGGAGGAAACTGCTCAATACAAGCGCAACCGTAAGATGCAGGAGCTGGGACAGCAGCCGCAACCTGGCGCCGATAGGGACAAGAAAAAAAAGAAGAAGAAAGACAAGTTCGTATATCAGCTCTTTCTATCATATAAAGGTATTGTTGAGGCAGTTGCAGTTTAAATCCGGTTGCTATGGTTAAATTGAATCATTTATATTGTTTTCAGAACAATGCAGAAAGTATTACTCCTAGTTTGCACTGACACCACATTTTCATAAAACATGTTTTGTATAAATGTATCATTTTGAGCACAACATGATTGATTGAGTTCTCTGTAGTGGGAACGCAATATCCAGAAAACATATCATGATTCTTGTGTGTAATAATGAATGTCTACATGTTTTTTGGTGCAAAGCTTGCACCACACAACGTGAGTTTGCATTACCAACTTACGATATACGTAGGTAATTGCGGTAATCTAACATCATGTTAACCTTTAGGAAAAAGAAGAAAGAATCAAAGAGGAAGCGAAAGGAACAAGAACGGGAAGACAAGCGAAAGGCTAAACTCGCGCGCGCCGCCGCCAACAGCACTGAGTACTCCCTGCGCGACCTCGAGAACATTGGTGATAAGAAATTACGTGATGCTATCAGGTGGGTGATTCACACCTTCATTCTCATGTTGATTTGGATACGAAATTCTCCCATAAAGCCCCTTCTATAAAATTTGCAGTGCACAATTTTTTTTTATTATGAAATGGCAGTTAAATTCAGTACGATCTTAGCAAGTAAAGCCAGATACTATGCCACAGATGCACTATCCCATATAGTCTTTTCGGTGAATATGAAAACTCTCAAATATTTACTTATACAACATTACCATTACAGGAAGGAGTTGAAAAACAAAAAGAGAGAACAAAGTTCTGACGGCGACTACGACAGAAAACATGATAAAAGGTACCCAACATAAAAATAATACATTTAAAAATGAAATTTAACACTATTACCATTACTAACATTTTACATACACATAGGATACTAGACGAAATGCACGGACTTGAAGAGTTGGAGTCCAAACTGAGCGCGTACCACGTGATGGTTGAAAAGGAGGTGCTGAATAAGAGGGACGGGCGCGGGTCCATCAGCCCCATAGACCAGGCGCCGCCACCGCCGCTGGAGAAACCCAAATGGAAGATGTCCATGAGTGCTGTTAAAGACTCGTAAGTTACTAGTCTGATATTCATGGCACAGATATTAATTACAAGATATATTTATACATGTCATTTCTGTATCATTAGGGTCAAAAAGAAGGAGTCGGCCGTACCAAAAGGTTACAAAGAACATTACGCATTTGACGACAGCTCCGATGATTCACATGAGAACACGAAGGTATATAACACTACAATAATCACGTGACGAATTTCGCTTGAAATACACGTGTAGTTGTATCACGCCTGTTTGCTTTTAAAATTTAAATTATTATTTAGCAAATAGCATGTTGCCAGATGGAAGACTTTTACATTGGTCAAAACTGCCTGATTTTTTATATCGTCGGGCTGTGCCAACCCCGCCTTTAACCCTCGAAGGAGTTGATAGGTGTCCTAGTACATCCACATTTTGTCGGTGGCCTTTGCCGTGTACCTTTTGCTGTATATCGCCCAAACGCAGAGCTGTTACTTAAGGCCTCAAACACACGAGCGGAACTTTGCCTTCGACAGATCCAAGTGCAGCTGTGGACACTGATCGCGCTAGCTTGCTGCCGACCAGTGTTGGCTCTGCCTACGGCAAATGCCGGTCGTGTTATTGAGGCCTAACATTAATCATAACAGTACCCGAGCGGGATATAACTCCCCTATATAACTAAACTAACCATAGCAGCCTAAATGCACAGCAAAGTCGATAGTATGTAGAAAGGTGTTGTAAATGAATGATTTGTCCAGCCATCCCCGTCTCAGGGCGACAAGAACGTGTCGGTGCGGCGAGCGATGGCCATGAAGGAGCCGCCGCCGCCGGCCGGCGCGCCGCCCGCGCACTCCGCCCACGCCCGGCGCGAGCCCGACCCGCCCGGCACTGAACCCGCACACCCCGTACGTACACACACTTTTCTATGCTACGCTTAACTAGCAACACTCTTGTCTGATTTTCGATTACAAATTAGCTTGGAAATAAAAACTACGCGTAAGACGGTTTTAGATATCTTTGTAACAGTGACAAATATATAAATTATGAATACTTCAAATTATAGTTCGTAAACTAGCTTCACGCTCCGAAAATCTGAGGCATTTCATGACATTGACATTGTCATGCCTAAACTCGTTTCTGTATACTATTCAGTTTTATTTTATTTGTAAATTTTCGTCTATGGAAAAATCGAATATGAATGAATTCGCAATCGGCTTAGCACGTAGTTGCAAATCGAATAAAAATTTGCTCAAGACTTGTGACAGTTGCCTTATATGAACATTGTTGTTTAGGTCCGCAAGGGCAACATAGTCCTAGACAAGTTCGGGTCATTCCGTCTGGCCCAGGAGGGCGAGACGCCGATGTCGGTGGGCGATGGCCGGCCGGAGCAGTTCGTGACGCGCATCAAGCCGCCCGAACCCTCCGCCCGCCGCCCGCGCTCCCCCCGCTCCCCGCCCGAGCCCCGCCGCCGCTCCACTTCCTCCGACGATGACAGGAGATCCAAACGGTCTAGGAGCAGGTATTCAACATTTTTATTAAAACAATGTACCCTACACTTAACATCAACGGCATAAAAAAACTGGTTGTACATACTTCTTGAAGACAGTTAGTTGGTAAATGCAGAGAAAACAAAGGTTTTTGGATTTCATATGCGAATCTCATTTTCAACCATAACAATCACATGCCAAAAGTCAACCAGCCAGCAGTGAACTGTCCAGCAGACTTCCACAATGAGGGAGACTCATGCTCATCAGTGGGTTAGATGACTCATGACATGAAAACAAGATGACTTAAAGGTTGTGGTGTTCCGAGATTACGAAGCAACCCATAGTCAAATCACCAACATTAACAGCGGTCACACAAATATGTGATAAATGTGGATGTTTGATTTGTGTCAGGTCTCGCGGTCGCAAGTACCGCTCGCGCTCGCGTTCCCGCTCGCGCTCGCGCTCGGCGTCGAGCGGCAGCGCGTCGGGCGGGTCGCGCCGGCGCCGCTCCGCCTCGCCTCGCTCGCGCTCGCGCTCCGACGCCAGCCGCTCGCTCTACTCGCGCAGCCGATCACGATCACGGTCTGACTCGAGGTATCATTATGGTTGCTGTGTTTTTTTTTTACCACCTGGCATGTTACAATACCCAGTATGAGCTTCCAACAGACTGCACGATGATATAAGGATTTATGCAGTCTGCAGCCCGTGGTATATATAGATACATACATGGAAATATGTAAAAATATACTATGAGTACAACTTCCTGAATCCTGTTATTATTATTTCTATGCATGGTTCTGTCTGATTGCCCCCGATTCTTCGATCCCGTATTAGTCTCATTAAAATTTGTGTTTCCCATAATTAGATCCCGTATTTCGCTTTTGTAACTATTATGCCCTAATTAAGAATTCGTTTTATAGACTTGCATTTGTTGTTTAATCTGTTATATCGAATATTTCTATGATACCCGTGATACTAATTTAATAACTAAGTATACTAAGTTGTATTAGTAAACAAACCATTCTATTTGTCTCCAAACAACAACAGTCATTTGCATTGAACGACAAATTTAGTTCCAAAGGCGCTTCAAATCGGCATAATAAGTTGTTATTTTGTAGTATTCAAATTTGGTAGTAGCACAGTACAGGTCTGGTATTGAGCATAATATAAATAACCGCTAAGAGATAAGCGCAGTTGGTAGTGACTCTTTCTGCGCCGAGGGTCCTGGGTTGGAATTCTGGTGGGTTATGAACATGAATGTTTGTACCCGAGCCAATGATGTACGGCACCCATAAACAAGCGTTGCTTCGAGTGGGATTGCATAGTTTATTATTATTAGATACCGCCGGTTCCCGCGGCGCGGCAACTGGCGCGGGCGCGGCGGCTTCGAGCGCGGCACGTACTACCGGCCGCGCTTCCACACGTACAACGGCGGCGGGCGCGGCCGCGGCCGCGGCGGGGACTTCCGGCGCGACGACAACCGCCGCTTCCAGCCCGAGTGGCGCGACAACCGCGCGCGCGGCGGCCGCCCCTTCCGCCCGCGCCGCGGCGGCGGCGGCCGGGGCCGACCCTTCAGGTATGTACTGTTTATTATTATAATATAACAAATTTTGTGACGGAAACGATGTTCGTAACACCATTAAACTGTTTCCCCAAATTCATAGAAAAAAAAAATTCATTTACAACACTACAACGAAATTTTCGACTATGCATTATGACGACCGACTGGAATGCAACTTCTATGAATTTGGGGGTTGCGCTTTTATATGTATATAAATAAGATTTTATTTGTACAGAGGAGGATTCCGTGATTTCCGCGATAGAAGAGGAGGACGTTATTCGAGATCCCGAAGCCCGGACAGAACGCGCAGATCTAGATCATACAGTCCGGAAAGGCGCGATAAAGACAGAGACAGGTAATTAATTACAACACTACTATTTTCTATTTGAACGTTGGAAAAGATACTTCAGGTTTTTAATTTTCTAACTAAATTATTTGCAGTTACTCCCACTATTCTGGACGCAATAGTCATCGTAGCGAAGGCGAATACGAAGAGGAAAGATATGTGGACAGAAAGGAGTATGACGGAAAATGGGCGGACGGTAATGAGCCCGAGAGGAACACTCACGTCGAGGAGAAACCCGCCGAACAAGCCCCCAAAGAGTGAATCACAAAGCTTGTATGTTTGCCGAGCACTAGGTATAGGGTTACATTATAGAATTTTTGGTTAGGTTTTAACACCACTATATACTAAAACGTGAGTCACTGAACAACCGGGATCCCCCTCCCTCCACTTGAAGCTTGAATGAATTCTACTTGTGTGGGTGGATTCAGCGACTCATAGGTGTTACTAAAATATTTGTATTCAATGTAAGTGTAAATATAGTTCAGTAAAATAGTTGCTTTTCTGTTCATTAATTTGAAATAAAGTAAAAGAATTTACTTACCTTATAACGCTATTATCGCATTTAACTTAGCCACTGATTAACTATTACATTTTATGTTAGACAGTTTTGTCCAACTGATTCGTAGCTTACTTGAAATATAAATTCCATAGGTCAGACCCAACTGATTCGTAGCTTACTTGAAATATAAATTCCATAGGTCGGACATAAATGTAAACAGCATTTAAAAAAGCTACCAATTTATTATTGTTCCTCATTTTTTGTGATGTCTAAAAATATTTTAATAAATAAATAACGTAAATAAAGTACCTATCGATTTTCTTTGAAATGTCTCCAAAACCGCCCCGAAAAAGTGCGTATATGGGCATACTAATATAATGCACTAGTATGACAACTCAACTTCAGACTCAGCATTTTACCTTTAGTTCAGCTGTCGTTTTCTCTCCAGAACATCCATCATTTAAATACTACCTACACATTTATTTTTATCTATTTATGTAAGAACATAATCCTTTATATTACCATTTTATTCAATTACATATGAAGGTTACGAGATAAAAAATTATACAAATATGTGAAAACAGTTTATTCACAATCGTTATTGAAACCATATAAATTGTATAACCAATTTATTAATGCTTCTTCTTCTTCTTGTTTTTGTTCTTGCTACTCTTGTCGACATTCCAATACCAAAGCAACTGCGCTACTATTACTCCGTTTGCGAAAGTCGACACACAGTATGTCACTATGATGATAAAGTCTCCAGTTTCCTGGATAGAAGTAAATATTCTTGCTATACTGCCTCCAAACAGTAACAGACATGTGATTGCTGATAATTGTCCTGTGCTACCATTTTTGTAGTTTGTTATTACTTGAATAGACTGGAATTAAAGTTAATGATTAATATACCTCATTATATGTAATTAAATTATTTTATTTCTAAATTATGATAATAATATGGTTGTCCTTAATTTTGTTTATTCTACTTTGTTCACCTGGCTAAATATGAGTGGAAAAAATAGTGTCTGTTGCTCTTCACCTCAGATTTTTATCATCTGGGTGTAAATATAGTAATAATAAGCACCTGTTCCGGTGTTCACCTACACTACAAGGTATTCATTTGTTTATCCAGGTGAAGAAAAGAACCAAACATTCTTGGGAGCTATAAAAACTGTTTTTGTAAGAAGTAAAAATTTGCATTTAAAGTACCTAATTTGCAACATAAAATTACCTTAGCAACAAGGATAATAGGCACATTAACAGCTTGCATTGTCCAAAGTACATCTGTTGGTATGTACCCACTGACTAGAGCTGACACAAGTCCTGTGTAAACTGACAAGAACACGGCAGCAGTAGCCGGAGCGCCACTATAGTGGAGCACTAGGGCAGCTATGGTTGCTGTCTGGATTGCTAGGAATGTGCCTTCACCCCAAGCACTGGAATGAAATGTTTATTGGCATAAAGTCTAACATCAAGTTCTGTTCAAAACATCAGTTTACCCCTAATATACAGGCTGTAACATTGAGATGGGTTGGTATGTTCTAATAAACCATATCTTTGATTTAAAAGAAAAGAAAAACTGCATTTTTAGATTAACAAAAAACTCATTCATCTCGTTCATGAATTGAGAATTGAACCAGCTCATATAAATAAAAAGTTATTCTATTGTGTAGATTGTAGAGTAAAAATGTACATGAAACTTGTGACCAAAATGAAAAGAATGCTATATGTTATTTTATAATTCAGTATCTAGATGTTCAAAATTACAGCAATGTTCTTGAGTAATAAATCAATTAGGTAATCAATCATTGATTTTCTTTTAATTTTAGATGCAAGGTTTCATAGCAACATTTACTTGTTACCTACACAATCAATATTGCAATGAAATAACAATGGTTTACTTTTCAAAATGGTAAGGATTGATTCCAATTTACTCATCTCTACTATGACATGGTTCCTTAGAACATATTTTTCATTTCTGGTTTTGCAAGTTCCCCATACTAGTTGAGAGCTGGATGAGGAATGTTCATAGGACAGGTATAAGTAACTAGAAATACACAGTATCCAGTCATAAATATCACATATCATACTTTAGAAAGAGAATATTGCCCAGGGCAATGATAGAGACAACTAAGCTTAAACTTTTTAAAGCCCATTTGTAATATTTATGGTTGCTATATACAGTATTAAAGCACTTGTTTTAAAGCTAACCTGAATGGAAAACTCATAACATAGCTGTAGGCAAAGTTGGCAGTGATTGCAAACAGTTCCAAATACACTCCATAAACATTGATGCCTTCTGCACTTTTACTGCTAAGAATCTTCAATATTTGGGGTACTTTCACCAAAATGGAACCAGCAATAATGCCAATACCAAGACCTTTGCTTAAAGTTGATTTGAAACATGGAGCTGAAAAAAACAATAAAAGGTTATGAACATGTATTGATGACACAAATAAAAATTGACAAGTAGGTAAGTAATTTGGAATTTGTAAAAGAATTTAGTGAACATTATGTTTGGGAATTTATGTTGTCATGGATGTGTCTTATGTACTTCTGCCACACTGCACACAGTGGTTGCAGGTTTGATTCCCACCATGGTCAGAAAATATATTTTCATAATTTGTCCTGGTCTGGGTGTTACTGGGATTGCCCCCATTACATTGGGTTGTAGTAATACAAACGTTATTTAGTTTTGCGAGCTAAACCTAGGTGTTGCTAATAGACCATAAAATTAGTTATTTAGAGTAGAACATTACCGTTAAGAAAGTTATATTTCAAGAAATATTCATCGTAACACTTTTCTGATAACACCGCCAACAATAAACCTTTCATAAAATCTGCCATTATTCTTTATACATGTATTATACGATCAATATACTCCAAGTATTCGTATTAGATCAATAATAATTATTATTTTAAATAAATATAATACATAATATCACAATACAACACGACTAGCGAAACAACTAGCAAGAAAGAAAAGGCACCATAGACTAGAAAAGCACTACAAGCAAAGTTGAAGGAAGGGGGGAGAACTTGTGTTTGGTAATCGTATAGTCTGTGGTTCAGGGCTGCGTTCAGAACCTTCAACCTACGCTTGAGCGAAGTTTTCACACCCTCGCGCCGCACTGCGTAAGAGTTATTATTAATATTGTCTCTCTCCACACGAGCTATACCCAGATCTTTGCGCGGGGACATGGGTCCAACACGTAGAGGCCCTTTTTGAGAATTTTAATGTTATGTTAGCCACCTATTGGGGTTAATTGCTGACAATGATATTGATAGCATAAACAGCGAATTATTAACCTCAGCAGGAGGAGGAGGAACTATTGCCAAGAATATGGAAAGATAACTGGGACTATGGATTGAGGATATGGGATGGGAATATTGGAAGGGTTGCGGACACCTGCCATAATCAGCTTTTATCTAATTACTATTGGCAGGTTATTAATACTATTAGTGATATTTTACTCGTGACTATCGATAATTTTTCGACATGACACCTGATATTTTTTATCCAGTGAAATAAAATATCATAGGGGAAAAAAATACTGCTTAGCAGTTATTTAATAGACCATAATAAAATTATTAATTATAAAATATCGTGAAAATATTTATCCACACGGACTACTATATAATATATTGTATTATTCATGAAGTACTTAGTTCATAATATTACATGGTGGTCGTATGGATACATTTTCCAAAGACAAATTTACTTATAGCAAATACATGCATTTCTATCTGCTGTAATGAGTGTTTTTACAAATAATAAAACAGCTGGAATTGGTTGAAGAGGTTTATTAAAATGAATATTTGATGAAAATAAAAGACGCACGATGATTTTGTCGTAACATATTTGGCGAGAGTATAAAACAAGACATTATAATAAAGTACCAGAATAATTTGTTCACTGGTTATTATGGTCTTCTAACTTGTTAGATAAATATTTAGCGCCCCTCAAACAGGCATGACGACATGGGCGCGCGCGGTGCCGCTTGGCATAACAACGTCAACTTGGAAGGTTTTTATGGGATATTAAAAAAACCCGTTTACTTTATGCCATGATAGATAATAAAGACACGAGCCTCGAAATATTCACAAATCGAGTAAGTACAAAATGCAATCGAGCGCATCAACGCGCCGCAGTTCAGGATATCAGGATATGATTGCCTGATTTCGTCCGATTTTGAAATCAAAAAGCATGATGCGAGTTTTGTTATGCCTAAACTATACTTGTTTGTTATTTTACAGCATGCTTCCTTGCATCCTTTAAAACAGCACCGTCTAAATCGGGCCTTAACTTCCTGATAATATTTACCTACAGGATATCTGACTAAATGTATTTTTAGCTTTTTTACATTATCATAATATCTATGACATCCAATTTACTTATATGATGTGATAAGATTCATCATCATAGCTTCATATGATCTCATACATTTTGGCTATGCTCAAATAATTTACTGTCCAAAATCTATGATCATCTGTAATAGAAATATTATAATGTTACAGAAAAGTAATTTTCATTGCTTATAACTACAACTTCATGTAATGTATGTTCATTCGCCTATTGTGCGCCTAACTATGGTTTGGCGACTAAACTTAAAAAAATACATATTTAAAGGTGTATATTCACCGCATATTCATAGATAATTGTAATCTTTTTGTAATGGGAATACAAATACAGTTTTACCTGTTAAATACAACTGAATAAAAACTTATATGGGGCTAAACTGTGGTGCAAATGAAAGTAGCTCGATTAAATGTCATTCAATGAATTTAAATGACAACTTATTATTATTGTGTATGTTTATGTTTTTCACTATGGTACAGTTATTTTATTGATACTAAAATTAATCAATTGAGCTATATAAGTTTCAGTTGTAATAAAAAAAAGAACAATGTTTTACAGAGTATAGCCATTAATGTATTGGCGTGAAATTGATGTCAGTAGAATAGTATGGTTGGGCACTATATATAATAATATAAGGCTCCTTGTGAGACATCTACGGCAGCATCTAGCTAGGATTAACCCTTAAAACTATCTGCATAAGTAATTACTATAGACAATTTGAATTTGTAATAATTACAGTCCATCAAAAAATTTGCCTCCTTGCATTGGAACTGTGACAGTTCAAATGTTAGTCAACAAACAACCAAAGGTATACATGGACATGAGGTGACATAACAGCTGTCTCTAGCTTTGTCTCTCTCTGTTGCCTATTGGACGTGAATATGCACTACATTATATACACATAATACCATGTAACTGAAATCAAACAAAGTAATTTTATACTAGCCATTTCTAAATACTGAATTATGAATAGACAATATTCTAACGCATCTTGCATAATGTCGGTAGAATTATACTATAAAGAGTCCAAAATAATTGCATAAGCTAGAATAATGACATTGTCCTGAATGCATATTCACAAAAAAACGAATTGGCTCACGACAGTGGGTTCAAGGAGAATGACAACTTGGGCCTAGAGTTGTTTTTCCCTAATATTTTCCTCTGTTCTTCTTTTGATCTTTTCTCTTGTTCCTTTTTCAGTTTCTGTCTTTCTTCATCCATTTTTCTTTGTTCTTCTATCATGGCCAGCCGCTCCTCGGCCTGAAAGTTATGTTCCCATTTTAGTACTTAGGTTTAACATTTGCTTTGAGTGTATACATATTTTTATGTCTTGCTTTTGTTCTTGTTACAGGAGGACGGGTATGAAAGGCTAAATACTCAGTAACAGGTGACGACACATGTCACATAATAATAAAAAAAATACAGCAGTTGCGGGCCTGGGTGTGTGTCCCTGATTATAATGTATATTTTATACCTTTGAATGGTAATAAGACAGAATAATCGGCAAGTTCATGCAGTCATAACAAAAAATAGTACATATCCTTAGAAACAGTTGCAATGTCAAGTAATTCTACTTACTAGCTTGCGCTGGGCCTCTTCGATCTTTTTATTATTTTCTGCCATGATTTCCTCCAACTCTTTCCTTTTACGAACTTCTTCCTCCTGTATAATGAAAATCACATGTTAATATTTATTTTAACTGATACATGAGATTACAACACATTTCACATATCATTAACAAAAAATCCTATACAGATTTACTATAACAGCAGTTATTCAATATTGTGTAAAAAAATCATCAGCCTTTGTTGAAGAATAACCTCTTAATAAAATGACATATGTGCCCTGTCTTGATAATTAAACAATCACAAGTTGATTCTTTATACACACTCCAACTCCCTATATTAATATAGATAGCATTTTTACAACTATGTGCTACAAATGTGAATATACATGTTGTTTACATATCACATTAGATTTCATACCAGCACAGGAGGTTATCATGTATTCCCTTTCATTGAAAGAAAATGTGGTTATGCAAAAAATAGATTCAAACAATACCTTCAGCAATCACGACCGGATCCTCAAGCAGCGTCTCCATAAAATCCTTATGGCTTCTTGCTCTTGATCAGTCTTCTGACCTGACTTATAGACTACGTGACTGTCAGGGACAGTCAAGCGAACAGTTTTAAAATGCTAGCCAGGTGCCTTCACGGCAGACTTACATTAGTGGCAGCTTGCTTGTTATGAGTATATACTCTGCCTCATTGGTGCGGTAAATGTATGCAGTTATATTTTATGGATATGTATAAGTAATTACAAGGACAGCCAGCTTCTGTGAGTGATAATTAAACAATGCAAGAAACAAATTCTTGTAAGCACTCGAACTACACCTGACTGGACCTTTAACAGATATGATCGAAATAATACTTTATTAGTTTCTGTGTACATCATGATGCTGGTAATATTTTTTTATCATACACCAGGTGTTACAGCTGCGAGAACAAGGTGAGTTGTTATCGCAGAGTTCAGTTCTGTCATGTGTATTCACAACAATGAGTCAGGTTGCCAGTACACATGACTGGTAAATGGTATGGTCAGTTACCTGTCTAGCGAGCTCCTCCCTCCGCTGAAGCTCCCGCTGTTTTTCTAGTTCTTCCATCATTTCCTTCTCCATCTTCCGTTTGGCTTCTTCAACTCTTTTCGCAACTTCACGTTCAATTTCATCTTTCCTTTTTTCCAATTCTTCCTCAACACGCTTCTTGACGAGCAGCTCAATTCTCTTTGCTGCTTCTTCTTCTACTACCTACATTATATTTTGAGAAAATTGTAGATTAGTTATTAGGACCATAAGTGCATCAGTTGACAAACTCACAGCTCAACATGGTTTGACTGTTAATTATCAGAAATGTATGTGTTATATCATAGTCTTTGTTTTGTTCACAATATTTCAAGTTTACTTTCCACTACATTTTAAATAAAGAACTGATCTATAAAATCACACAGTTTATAGACTACTTATCAATTCCGACAGAATAGAATTAACAGCTGGTAATTCTAGCAATTTAATAAATAAAACAAACATAGAAGGCATAGCTGGAAATTCTGAATTTGTGTTATTCTGAAATGTATACAGAAGATGGAAGATTATAATAAAATATAGATAAAATCTATAAGCTATATTCTGAAGTTAACATAATATTCCTTAAGTCTATAACATAAGGAATATTATACAGCCATATGATTAACAATGACGTAGGTCGTACAAAATGTTTCGACGCTATAGTGGCTAAAGCCACATTCAAGGAGTACTAACAGTTCATAGATATTACCTTCTGTTCGGCCTCTCTCACACGCCTCTGTCTCTCCATTTCCGCCAGCCTGTCAACCTCGTCCATTTTGCTGCGGCCTTTAGACTTTTTAGTGTGGCTCCTGCTAGCATCGTACGAGCCATTACTACTGTTCGAAGACGACACTGAATGCGACCTTTTCCTGTAATTAAAGCACGTAATGTGTAAAATTGGCTACGAAATTAATTTAGCTTATGTTTTAGGTAAAATTAAATAAGTCTTACCTAGACTTCGAGTTGCGTTCCCTAGATTTTTCGGCATGTTTAGAAGTTCTACTACGCGATGTGGACCGATCCTTGGATCGGCTCTTCTTTCTAGAGTGTTTGCTGCTTTTATGGTGACGCCGAGGGGATTTACTCCGCGTTCTTGATCGACCCATTGTGAAAAAAACTGTATTAGATAGGTAATTATTGAAAAAATACGGTAGTTATTCTCTACTGAATATTTTCCATTATTACATTCACTTCATGTATTTGACGTTAGGAATGATAGAGCGATGAACGACCGATTGACGCCATATTTATTTTAGATTTTTTTATGTATATTGGTCTGTGGGTACTAGCCTTTTATATTACTCTGTCGGTATCAGGTATTAATTTTATTATATAATTTATTTATTTAACGAGATTTGTAATTCGGATATCTTATTTAACGGGCTACAAAAAATGCATATTGCTGATCAGTAAAGCTCAGCAATATTACAGCGATACTTTTTTGCTGCATGCAATGTTATATGATGTGCATATTGTACCGTATATCACGGTATATCCCGCCAATTCTGTATCGAGTCCGTGCACGTGAACCAACATGAGGCTATATGAGTCACCTAAACAACTGAGCATAGTAAAATGTTTCAAATACCTACGCGGGGAATGTTTTTTTTTTTTTTTTATTACATTATAGGCAAGTATTTGATCTCGATCTCACCTGATGGTAAGTGACGATGAGATCTACGATGGAGCATAATTGCCTAGGTAGGAAGGCGGCAGTAGATAGAGACGCTACATTCACTAGGCACATGCAGCGCAGCTGATCTGACCCGCCATCCATGAATGGCAACACCGAATATCATGCCGGAACACGGCTAGGCCGCTTGGCGACATGGCTTTGTTCAGTGGGTGGTGACTAGCCACGGCCGAAGTCTACCACCAGTAGAGTTGTCACCTGGTTGGCACCACCCAGGGTCACGTGTAGGTTATCTCGAGGGTACTTAATTCTCCTACGGACGAAGGTGACTCGACCCCAAAATGTAGCAAAAATGGGCGGAGCCTGCAGAAAATGAGTGGTGCCTGCAGAAAACGCGCTGGCCTATATATAGCAAATACGTAAGGCCGTAAGACTACCTACTACGTCTTTTCATTAGACGTAAGGTGTTATAGGTGCACATCCACGCGGGGCCCCCAAAGGCGCGGGCCATGTGATATATGCTAAATCTTGCTATATGTATAATCCGGCACCGTGTTGATGTTGCTGCAGTATTTATACCACTCAGTCTCAGTATTTATATCACTCATATAAGGTACCTACTCTGTGACCAATACTGATGATAATCATTCATCAACATTTTGATGCAGAGAAAAAACAATCGTAACATGCTTATCATGGTGGTGGAAGGGATGGATAAGTAAGTATAAAGTACATAAAACATTATTTTTATTATAAGAGTAAAATCAGTTTATATCAAAAAATAAAATTGTAAAAAACGATTCAAAATTGTCCAGTATTTATTCCATGTAAATATTCTTCTTGTTTTTTATTTATAAAATTTATAATTTTTGCTGTTGCCTCTAAAACATTGTCTTTACTTTGTGTTTTACCGGAGCTACTTGGATTACTGCTAGTACAAAAATCATTGTATACTTTTTTGAAAGATTCAAAATTAACAAAACTTCCTTTGCCTACCGGTCCGTCATCGAGATCACTGAATTGAAATGATTGTTTGCCAATCGCTTCGGAGGATATAAAACCGCTGAAAGACTTTTTCTGAATAGATAACAAGTCTACTTCACTTTTTGAACTTCGCACAGGCTTTAGTCTTCTTTCTGATTCAGATTTAATTGTTGTTTCCCTTGATTTCGAAGAGAAACTGGTTTCTGACTTGATCCTATCCAAAAGGTCGTCCAATTGCTCGGTTATGACCGTAGCTACCAGGCTAAGTTCACATTCTGATGCCGTGTCACTTGCCTCTAGTTCTGCATTCTTAATGGAATCATAATCTTCTTCAGGTTCTACCATTATCTCTTCATTATCATACTGATGTTTCAGTTTGCTAAGAACAGCTGTGATGTTTCGTTCCTTGCCGATATCAACGTCATCCCCGAATGATTCCATTATTTGAATTTTACCTTTATAAAAGTAGTCCAGTGGGAGTGAATAGCCTCGAACGTTTAAATCAGCTGCTAGAGCGTACCGCGGTATGGTCATTGGTTGACGATATATGCATTCGAAATTGCCAGTCGTACAATTTGGGTTGTTGGAATAGTCGATTACAACTGAAAGAAATAGGTATATTAGGACCGTTGGTTACATTTCATTATTGTGGAAGTCGTTGGTGATATTGTGATTAGATTTTTGTCTTACCTTTTATAACATCTGACACAACAGCGGGACAAATCTTCGCAGTGACATGCGTCGTATGGTTCAGATCTGGACAAGAATTGATTTCAATGAGCCAAGGCTTGTATTCTTTATCGAGAATAAAATCGCAGCCGTACAATTCGAAACGGTTCTTGCATACTGATAGTGAGTCTTGGCAACTCAACATGATGCCGACGATAGACTTCTTCATGCCCGGATAGATGATGTTATCCCATACTTTATTCTTTCCGATACGGTTAAGGTATTCTCTGTATTTTTCAGAGTCCCACATATTGTTTGTGGGGAGTTCAGGGTGTCTTCCTGGGCAATTAGCGTATTTTCGTTGAATCGCATTGTTAGTTAAATGAATGGACTCATGATAGTTTCTCAGGCTGTACTTTTGAGAGCTAAACTTTAAGTAGCATTCTCTATACATCCATATTACTAAAGGATAAGTGCTCGTTACTAAATAGTATTGTCTTATATCGAACTTCGTGTCGTGGATTAGAAGCGGTTCCTCTGAAATGTACCAATAAGATGTTAGTAAAAAGAAAGGTTCTTATGAAAAATCTTTCCCGCCGCCCATTTACTCACCAATGTATTTTTGTATAACATATTTGGAGTTGACTTTGTTGAGCAAATTTGTGATGACTCCTAATTTGGATGCCATTCTGATGCCCCTCCCCCTCGAATTATGCGCAGGCTTAATGATCCAGATGTTATGACATCCTTCGCAACTCACTTGAGGACGGTACTTGTGTATTTCTTTAAGTAAAAATTTTGCATAGCTCGTGTAGAGCGGTAACTTATTTTCTTTATCCGCTTGGAACACTTCGTCTTTAGCAATGATGAGGTAGTATTTCTTCAGGAAAGCATTCCACTGTCCATTGCTGACGGTAGGTAGAGTTCGATCGATGTCTTTGTTTTGTTTCCTAAACAGGTACTCTTTGCATCTGTTTAATGCGAATACCACCACGTTCATAGAAATCCTCCCAGTTTCAACAAACACGGGCCTTTCATTAGCTACCATTGATAGAACCCACTTCAATAGGCTGGTGCACGCAGTGATTTTGTAGTCTTTTACGAATCCCTCTATTTCTCCAGCGTCGTAACTGTTATATGAACGGGGACCATTAACTTCAGCTACATCTTCTATGTAAAACCAGTAATTGCTTTTCATAGATGTGCATAAACCTTGCTTGGTCGTCCACAGAGCGTCGGTCTTCAGTTTATTCACAATAGTTGTACAATCCCTAGACATATCTATAGTGGTATCTCTTTGTTCGTCTTTTGTGCGCCAAATGAAATTCGGAATGTATTTTTCCACAATATTGGACAGCAGCAATTTTTCTAGTTCACCATCTATTTCAGTTTTGCTTGATAAAGTACCATTTCGTATTTTAGATAAATTCATTCTATTAGGAGGGATTTTTTCTATCCACCCGCGTTCTACAAGGGCTTTGCGTACCGCCTTACACGGTCCATACACAGTGAATATTTTGTTATGTTTTATGGCGTTTGCTGCTAAATTTTTCAGTTTCATGTAACGTGTGGATCTCGACTGACAACTGCATATTAAGAAGCTTTTCTCTTTAGGCGATAGGCCGGTTGAGCGGTTTACACCTTGATAGCACATTTTAGATATATTTATGGTCGGTAAGGTTAATTTATTTGTGCACTTGCGAATAGGAGATTGTTTTCTTTTGTGGAGTCCTTCGTCATTGCTAATTGTATTCTAAAATAAAATATAATTACTGAATTAATATACGCCAGACTACGTTATCGAGAAACAGTTTAACTAATAACTATCTAACCTACTTTGTGGGATGATATAGAATGTTTTTTACAATATTGCTGTGGTTTCGTAAAACTACTGCCGTCACTTTTCACTCGTTCAATTTTATTTTTGTTTACTAATACTGAGTCGGGTTGAATTTTCTGAAACAGAAATTAAGTAGGTACTTATAGGTGTAAAAATTGTTAGAATTGCTAGGGTGCGTTCCTACTGAAGTGGAGTTGAGCAGAGCGGAGAAAATAGACCTAACGGATCGTTTAAAATCCACGACGCGGATCTGTGGATTTTCGCTTCACTGGAAACGCATCCTTGACCTTACCACCCACGTCGACCATTGTCTAAGAGGGTATTGTAGGTACCTACGTAAGAAGTTACCTTTCTTTTCTTCTTTATAAATTTCTTTTTCTTGTTCGGCATGTTTAACAATGTTCATTTTTATTAAGTTACAAATCCGTAGACATTCTTTTTGTTAAGGCTTAACAAAGTATATTTTTCATCTACGTACACATGACCACATTAAAATTTGTCTGTCTGCAAACAAAAATCTTTAAAAATCATCAGTTCAGTAACAATACGTCTGTGTATATTAGGTAAGGTAGGTTGGTATACCTATAAGGGGTCATACTTATGTAGGTAGGTACTTAGAATATTTTAAGCGATTACCGAGTACCAAGTGATAACGATTGCGTTTCTGTAGAAAATAAATGATTGTGAAAATAATAGTTTGTCATTTTATTTTAAGTGAACCAGTTATTTTTTACCACTCACGCAGTGAGTGGTGTTTTAAAAAAAATGCTAATATGTAGGTAGTACTTGCCAATATTTTTTTAGGAGTGATTTCCCCTATTTTTGTTACCCCTGTAACAATGAAAGTGTAAAATATTTTATTGGTCCATCAGTTGTGTCATGTTACTTATGAAACTAAAAAAAAAAAAAATCAAATTATGCAACTTTTAACTTAACTTACCTTGAATAAAAATCTAACACCATTTACTTCATAAACGTGATAGAACCTGACTCATTTAACCTCTTATAATATTTTACACTACTTTTGTTTTTACCTTATATATAAGATGTAACAAAAATAGTGTAAAATATTTTATCAGGGCTGACAGTAGGTTATAAAGATAACATAAAAAAAATCAAATACTGGAAATTTAAAAAATGACACCCTATACTGAGCGTATGGCCAAATGCTACTGTGTCGCCTTGATTAAAAAACAATCAAACATCATATACACAATAAAATTATTTTATACAACAACGTGATCTATATAACTTACTGATTCATCGGTTAAAATATTTTACACTATTTTTACCTTATATAAAGTAGAGTATTGTGATGAAACCCATGTAATATTTGAGAAGGCCTGCGTTGAGATTGCCCTCCCCTCATCTAATAAGTTTCCTTTTCATAACACTTAACTACCTACCTAAATATATTTTTATAATATACCTTTTCACTTCATCTTTTTTATGGTATTTTTGTACTTTTGCCCTGTTTAATTTCTTTATTACATAATTGCAGCTTACGAAAACCTATCTTGGTGTAGTGACGTTTAGGAATTAATCAATGTCATGGCAGTATTGTTCATATTTTTTATTCAAATTCGAACTATAATTTTATTTTAACCAAAGAGTATACTGTTGGGTTTGTGGAAAGGCCTGGGAAAGGGTCTGCAATTTATGGGACCTCTTGGAGACCTGCAACTGCAAGGGAAAAGAATAATAAATAATATTCAATATATAATATTTTATATCATAGAATTTGAAGACGCCAACAGATCAAAGAGAAAAATACATAATCTTAACAATCGTAAACATTAAATTTTGAAGCCTTATAATATCTCACATGCAGCAGATTAAACATTGACGAAAAAATCTATAGCTATATATCTGAACACAGTTTATTGTAAGATGCACATAGGAGAGAAGGATTTAATTCTCCATGATGGTGGTAAGATGGATTACTATTTTTTCCTTTTCAGAGATGTGCTCGATGGTTCATCATGTATGGGAGTGACGACGACCCGATATGGCGCGTATATAGACGTACAGCTCTTCGAGAATTTAATGGACTCCTGCTTGTTCCTACTTTCATCCCGCAACTTGCAAATACTTTTACCTATCGCACTTAAATTATTTATCGGATCTGTATCGTCGGCTACGCTGCTTCGGCGATTATACGACGCAACGGCTCTTTGATTCGTACTAACTACACTTAATTTCGTCTGTTGCAGAGGCACAGCAGGCTCGGGCCTATTAACTACTTTATTCTGCACGGTAATCGTCGAACGCAGAATACTGGCAGTATCCCGTTCCCACTCAATAGGGTCTATATAACATCGTTTATTACCGACTGACTTGTCAACCTTGGTTTTCTCCGCTCTGCTCGCCGACTCGGTCCGGTACTTGCCGGTCTGGCTCACCTGCGCGTCGTCCGGTCCACAACACGAGTGCGGCACCACCCGTCGTTTACAATCGGCGTTTTTTTCTCGTCTTCCTCGGTTCGTCCTAAAAGAGAGGCCGGATGTTTTACGTTTTTTTGAGCCACTCTTAAGTGCCCTGCCAGATTTGACAACGGTGATTGCTTGGCGTACCGTGAGTGACTGCTTGGGTAATAAAATGCCTTCCTTGTTAGTCGGCAGGGCGTCGTAGGGGTTCAACCACGTGAGGAAGTCTGTGATGATGGGTCCGCTGTATTCAGCTGGTACAGGTTGATCAGACTCCGTTAAAGTGTCGCCGGAGGGCACGCGCGGTGCCAACGGAGTGACGTGTCTCGGCTCGTGCCTGCGTTCCTTCGTTTTCTTGAACAACTTCTTTCCGTTGATACACAGGGATAAGCCGAGATACGCTGGAGCTTTAGGGATGACTTGTCTGTACGCTAACTCGAAGGTTCCCGTGTTTGCGTCTGGGTTATGACGTCGATCGTGTACAACTGTAGAACAAATTAAAGCAATCAGAAATGTTATTTTACAATATTGTATTTTGTATTTTACTGGTGGTAGGCTTCGGCCGTGGCTAGTCACCACCCACTGAACAGTGAACAAAGCCATGTCGCCAAGCGGCCTAGCCGTGTTCCGGCATGATGTTCGGTGCTGCCATTCATGGATGGCGGGTCAGATCAGTTGCGCTGCATGTGCCTAGTGAATGTAGCGTCTCTATCTACTGCCGCCTTCCTACCTAGGCAAGTATGCTCCATCGTAGATCTCATCGTCACTTACCATCAGGTGAGATCGAGATCAAATACTTGCCTATAATGTAATAAAAAAAAAAAAAAAGGTATATCACCTTTTATGACGTCTTCAAGACACTGCGGGCACAATCGTGCTGTTACCGAAGTGGTAGGTGCGAGATCAGGACTGGAGTTAATCTCGATGAGCCAAGGCGTAAAGTCCTCTGTCAGCATAAAATCCGCGCCGTACAGCTCGAAACTATTCTGCCTTTTATCCATGGACTCTTGACAGGCCAACATTGCGCCAATTAGGCATTGCTTGATCCCAGGATAGATTTTCGACTCCCACAATTCATATTTTCCTATCTGTCTTCAAATATTCAATATAATAATTAATATGGTTTAGTCAGTTCAATAATCCTTAATTATTTCATTCTTACCTCAGATACGCTTTGAATGAGTGACAGTCCCACATGTTATCGTCGGGAAGGGCTTTGTCTCGTGCGCCGGTGTTCTTGTATTTAGTTTGAACGGCATTATTAGTTAGGTGAACGGACTCATGGTAATTCGATAGACTAAATATTTGAGAACTAAACCTTAGGTAACTGTCCCTGCAAATCAACAATCAATGTAAATCAAGAAAGCCTGTTTCAAAGTTTCATGTAAGTATTAATGTTCATACTTATACACCCAAATGGTTAACGGCTGACAGTTTGTAATTAGAAACCATTGACGAATATCAAACTTTGTGTCATAGACCACCAGCGGTTTTTCTGGAAACCAAAGATTTCTATTAGATCGAACTTCGAAGACTTAAAAGACACACAGTAAAGTATATTGCAATACCAATATATTTTTGCACGACGTATCTTGTTTTCTGAGCGGGTACGTTGATGAGGCCTATTATGTCCTTTATGTTGTTCATGAGTTGGATGCCACGACCGCGGCACTTGTTGCCAGGTTTTACGATCCATATGTTCCGAACACCATCGATCTCCATTTGGGGCCAGTATTTTACTATTGTTGCTAAGATCTTGGATGATTTTCTCTCAAGTTGCCTGTAATTCAAGTTTATTAGGGACTGGATTTGGGAAATCGTAGTTATACCTAACAATAGTAGTGCGAAATATAGAGAGCCGTAGTAGGTACTTTTTTTTCTTTTTTTTATTACGATATAGGCAAGTATTTGATCTCGATCTCACCTGATGGTAAGTGACGATGAGATCTACGATGTAGCATACTTGCCTAGAAGGCTCTATGCCGAGATCCATAAAAATGGTTTTAATTAAATTCTATGGGATAGTTGTCAACTCTTGTGAAACTATGGCGAATAGTTTCGTGTATAGCGGGCAAAGTGACAACTCCCGTTAAGTGAGTACCTACCTAACTAAGTATAATTCGTGCGGTAAGTATATTATATCCGTTAATACAAGAGTTTAAACAGGCATTGTATGATATGCAATCCTTTTAAACATGATACATTATTTATTATTTGTTTTCTACGATGCAATGCAATCGATAAACAGTGATCTAATTAACGTAATGTTTACATACAAATACCACCAGGCGATCGTAAAACAAACAACACCACAGGCACTTACCTAATGTTAATGTTTTTGTCATCCAAAAACTTAGCTTTTTCATGTACCAGGAGGTAATGATGCGTAAGGAACTGGTCCCACTCGTGCTCCCACACATGTGGTTGATCTTCCGTCTCGTCTATATCCTTATGGGTTAGAAACACAATGTATTCGTTCAATCTGTTTATTGCGAATTCTATCGCGCTAAACGGAACTTTCCCGTTATTCATGACAAGGGTCGGTTCGCTGTTAGCTTGTAACGAGGTGGATAGCCATTTGAGTACACTAATGCATGCTGTTATTCTGAAATCGTCGATAAACTCTTCGAGACTGTCAGAGTTGTAAATGTTATAACAACGTGGGAACTTGGTAAACGCCACTCCCGGCTCAGTAAACCAATGCATTTGCGTCAGCGACGCAGTAAGACCTTCTTTTGTAGTGAATATCGACCTGCAGAATCTGCGAAGTGTCAAATATTATTGGAGCCATTCAAATTACTGACTTATAATTTATACTACAAAAGCTACTTTGGGTATTATTTACCTGCTTAAAACAACCTCTTTGTTACTAAGCAACCAGTCGTACTTGTCCCGTTTAGTTGTCCAGAGAAAGTCAACTGAGTGGTGCTCCATAAATTTGTACAAGATCATCCTTTCAACTTTGGAGAGCTCTTTGCCGTTCAGTTTTTTTGGGTCCACGTTTGATGGGGGATTCCGCACCTTGAATTTTTAATGAAATGATTATTTATGCAGGGATAACGTCTGCAATAGTAAGATTTGATTTATATACACTTATTACTAACTGTTGCCCGTGACTTCGACCGCGTCTTTAAATTGATATAACTTTTTTGATTATGAACTGATTGAAATAAAACAAACACTTCATTTTATGTTAAGCTTACCACAATACATGAGTGAAACCGCACCCAAATCAGATAAGCCATTTCTGAGATTAGCGCGCACAAACTCACAGACAAACTGACAAACAGACAAAAATTCTAACAATAATTGTTTTGGGTTCTATTGCGTTGATAAAGGCCCCTACTATTAGTTTCTATCATATATCTTCCATGTGCAGACAGCGTTTACATTACCTTGTGGGACTCATATTTTTCGATCCAGCCCCTCTCGAGCAGCGACCTCCGCACCGCCGGGAAACCCCCGCCCTTGATCATGAACACCTTGCGGTCTCTCATCGCACTGTCGGCAATCTTCTTCAGCTCATTCCATCGTTCCGGACTCACCCAACTCTTGTATTGTCTCAATTGTTCCGTTGATGACGATGTTTCTGAAAGTAGAAGGAAGTTTGTAGGTTTATTTTTTATTGAAGGCTGGCGTCGTCATGACGACAGCGAATGATTCTGTCGAGGTTTTCTCCAAAATCCTGTAGGTATATTAGTAGCTGTCTCAATGGAGAATTAGGTAGGTTCTGACGTAGTGCGTAGCGGTTTACTATGCTTTTCTTTTGGTTCTGGACTTGTTATAGTGGCTGAGCCTCAGCTAAGAGTATGTAGGCGTATAATATAAATGAGATGTATGTACATACGATGTCTTGTGACCCTGCCTACACTTGACAAACCTGGTCCATTTTCTGACTTGGAGAACGATAGAGCACTCGACGGCCTCAACTCCTTCTTGGCCGTGCTGTCCTTATGCAGCTTCGAGTCTGACGCGCTCTCCTCAAGCTCCATCATTACAGCCATGAGCTCAGCTTGACACACCCCTGATACCTGCAACAGAGTAGCTTACATGCCACTAACATTTTAGTTTTCGGCCCTCCTTCGCGTGGCCGTCCTCGCACCTCAACACTCAAATTTGGACTGCTTTACTAAAAATAAGCCAGGTAGTGCAATAACCTACATTATTGTAACCTACATTCAGCGTCCTTGGCTATCTGTGGCATTCGCGCACATCCCCGCCTGGTACCTGTGCCCATGACGTCAGAGGCCAGGTAAGTACTTACCAACCAGCTCGTGCATAATGTAGTTACGCGGAAATTAATAAACCCAAAGTACACTTGCCTTCAGCAACCAGGTCGGTGCTCACAGAACTGGGTCAAAATGACGCTCACCAGCTAAGTGTAAACATAGAAAAATAGTTTGTTGCAATATTAGAGGAACTGTTAAATTTAGATTCTGATGGAATACAATTTTGTCAGTATTTTGCCATGTATTGTCCTAAAAACTTTTTAAAAGTAACATTATAAAAAGTTAATTTGTATGTATGTTGACAGTCAAGCCTTCATAGTTTATAAATCATTCTATATAAATAACCAGTCCATGAAGGCGTTGATTAGCCAAAAAAGCAAAGTTGTGAATGTAATAGCAGACGAAATAGGTTTACACCAATGAGTCCAAGGTGTCAATGAGTCCAACTGACAACCGCGAATGTTTTAACAATGGTGAGGCCATTTTCATATCCATTTTATTTCATCGCATTTCATTTCGTAAAGAAAGAAGAAGATTCCATACAATAATATTCATCTTCTTTATTTACGGAATGAGATGCGATGTAATAAAATGAATATGAATATGGCTTCACCCAAACCTTAATGGGTATTTTGCCAATGACAAGTAATTAATAGGAATAACGCATTCAATAAATACAAATTATAAATAAAATAATGGATATTTATAATGTTTATTTATTGAATTTGTTATCGCTTACTTATTTGACATTGGCAAAATACTTACTTATCCATTTTATTTCGCAAAACCAGAAGAGAGACGGAGTCGGGGAAGGTGCGCGATTTGTATTCTGCTCATGTAACGTCTTACATTACGCCGGTAATTAGCTAGATGCATATAAACGTTTATTACCTATGACACCAGACGAACACAAATTGTATGGACCCAAACTAAGTTTATAGCTATCATACAATGGACTGAAATTTCCTTTTCGTCCGTTCAAATTAGTTTTATAACCAAATAAAACAGTTGACATCCCGTAAATATGTATGAACATTATCAAATCAGTTATCAGATAGATACTGATTTTAAAATAAAGATAACAACTACTGGTGAAATTAAATTAAATACGGGGAAAATTACAAGATCAATACATTTCGCGGGCATATAATATACGTTATCTTGCAGGAAATAATTTTAATTTATTATATCTTTGGTTTGTGTATTCAATTTAAATGGTTGTAAAAGTTATTGCAAAGTATAACTAGAAGTCATAGAAGAAATGTAGGAATGAAAGATAATGGCGGGATCAGCGGGTGTGGTGATTAATAACGCATACACACGCTGGCTTCCTAGGGTAAGCCAGCGTGTGTATGCCAATGCAGATCCAACGTGATGAATGAATGTGCTGTCAAACCAATGTTTTCAGTCTGAATCTTATAGCTCACTTTTGAATTCTGACTAATGGAAAAAAGTAGGTTCATGCAAAAAAGTGAGACAGGCGTCGTCGTCGAAAATGGATCAGCATGAGGATTCAGTATAATTTCCTAATAATAATTGGAACAACACAGTCAGGTATTATTGTGCGCCTTCTATTCAATTGAAATGCGCCAAAGTTGATTAGAATCACTGTTTTAAAGTTCTCGCATCCACCGATCCACCTGACACGTATGATACACAGGAACAGTACTGTTAAACAGTTAACTCCAATTATGAAATCAACTGTGGACCAAATAAAAAGGGTTTCCCAAAGGTTTCCTGGGGTTAGAATCAATAATTAAAAATAAAACAAACTTTCTCTATGAAATACAGGTATGCAAGATAGGTGTACTATTAGGTACAGCACTATCGCTACCGCAACAACTCTCTTCCTTGTCTGTGGTCACGAAGAAAACACGCACTGTAACTCCGTGTAACCAGTTTTTAATTAATTAAATATTATAGCCTACGCAGCAGTATTATTAACATCACTGCAAGTTCCCGCACGACCTCCGCGATCGTGATATGTACGTTATATAGAAAACCCTTTTTAAAATGATTTTATGAGATTTTGCGTTTTTTTTTTTATTACATTATAGGCAAGTATTTGATCTCGATCTCACCTGATGGTAAGTGACGATGAGATCTACGATGGAGCATACTTGCCTAGGTAGGAAGGCGGCTCATGCAGCGCAACTGATCTGACCCGCCATCCATGAATGGCAGCACCGAACATCATGCCGGAACACGGCTAGGCCGCTTGGCGACATGGCTTTGTTCAGTGGGTGGTGACTAGCCACGGCCGAAGCCTACCACCAGTAGAGTTGTCACCTGGTTGGCACCACCTAGGGTCACGTGTAGGGTATCTCGAGGGTACTTAATTCTCCTACGGACGAAGGTGACTCGACCCCCAAAAGGAAAAAGGAAAGCCTATGAACGGGTTTTGATTGGGGCTTTGAACGACTTAAATGTAACTTAAGATTTGACTTATTGATGTGACCCATTCGCTTGACTTACCTTCTAAAAAAGATTTCCCATAACACAAAGTTAGTTTATGATTAGGCTAAGTATGGTTTCCTGTATAACATACACTTATGTTTTTCGTAGACAAAGTTCGTTTGTATTTTAAATTTCTTTTCAAAACCCAGGAAGCCCTTGGGAAAACCCTTCATTATGGAAAGTTACGTTATTAGGGCAGTCGTTCGACGGTTATGTAAAATTTAAGACAATTCAGGTTAATAGGAATCCCCTTGAACAACTTAAGCTCGTTGAACGACTTATCCAGGCCTTGATTAGAAGTATAATAATAAACATATTTCAGGCTAAAGGCTGCTTTAGATTAAACATTGCTAATTCAGTGCACTTTTAGAAACAATAAGGCGAACATGAGTTTTAACAGCTCATTTATCTTTTCCACGTTGTACTAGCTTGAGCTAACGTGTGTACCCCTATATTTCCTCCATTACAATACTAAATTCGAGGCTAACTTCATGTTTTAAGCCGTTACGTTGTCCACTATGAAATGACGTACACAACGGTATTGATTCTGAAGTTTGGCAGCACTGATTGTGACATGAAAGCAAGATGGCGAGTTCATCTCCGTCTCCGTTTGATGATTCTCTTTGATAATCACACAATTTATGTAATTTTTAGACCGTATTTCGTAATGATCCGGCAAATCAAACATTCGTAAAAAATTAACTAATTAGTGTTGAAGTGTTCAGAGTACTGTAAATGTGTTCATAATTCTTAGATGTGCATCTAACCCACCTGAGGAATGTTGGTTTTTTCAGTGATTTGTGATTCGGTCAGGTGTTTTCGTTAGTCAAAATTAAAATTTTGTTCTTGCGCAGTGAGTGAATTTGCACAGTTCAGATGTATTTGTGTCGTGGGGATGCTAGATGTCGGGACTGTTTTCAATGTTGGGAAACAAAATCGTGAACTATTTGTTTTGATAGACCGTGAGACTGTGATAAAGTAAATTGAGAAGGTCGGACGGAGAAAGAGCTCCGGCCGGAGTGATGGCCTTCAGTGAGGTGAGTCTTTATAATCGAGTTTGTACGGATTCATGATTTTCTTTGTCATTTTTTATCTAAAATATTTGATAAAGTGGATACAAAGAATACATTTTGAATGTTGTTAGTATTTGTAAGTCACCTCCGAAAACCTATATAGGTACTTTTTATAATTATTACCTATAAAATAAATACTTTATCATTACATTTAACATAATAAAAGTCCCTATCATTATCTGAGAATTATAAGGCAGGTACCTACACAAGATTAGCACAATAAAATCCCACTTGTAATCAATTTATTATCTACTGTGAAAAAATGCAACAATTCACTTCCTGTCTTAATGGTCGGCCAGTATCATTGCAAATGTATTGATAATAAAGCCTATGATTGCAATAATTGTGATAGCTATCATAGCTACTTGACTGCGAGCTACTTTTCCTAATTGTTGCAATCACGTGAATAATTTATTCTGCACTTATCATGGTGTGTTTTATCTTTTACATATCTTTGTAGGAGCTATCATGTCGAGGTGACATCATCACAAGTAAAAAATGCCACCAATTACAGTACTTTGGGTGAAATGTTTTGTCCAAGGAGACCATGTAGCTACTTACCAGATGTTAGAACAATTGGTATAAGTTTGGTTAATTTTAAAGAAATACACTTATAGGCATTTAGTAAATTTTTTAGTTAGTAAACGAATAATCACCCATTTTTTAGTGTCCCGCTATTGGGAGCAGGCCTCCCCTTAATTCCAGGTGGATGTTGGCCATTGTTTATCACAGTGTTTCATAGTTTTTCTTCATATTAGTTATACAACTTTTTGATGCGTTTTGATAATATGGTCATCAGTGTTTATTCCAAGCATATTAATTTTGAACCTATTTATATATGTATTTCATGCTGTTTTTTTTTTAAGAAAGTGCTGTCATGTCCTCTTCTTACCTAATAGGTTACTTACAGCAATGGGTTACAAAATATTTTAAGTAATTACTAACAAATAAATATATACATTGAAAACAAAATTCATAAAATGTTGAGTTCACTATTCATTATGTTTTCAAATGGAATAAGTTCTTCGATATGACTTTAAAAGAGTAATAGAGGCATTTTGATTCAAATATAGAAAAAATATTTATGCTTATTATTTTAGGGTGTACTTTATCAGTGTAGGTGCATGTTCTTAAACTTAGACAAATGATATTATACATTTTACATTGAATTAATAATAGATGTTTATCTAATAAATATATGTATTAGACCGAAAAAAAAATTATGATGTGTATACCTGTATTCATAATTACTTTCTCACTATTCTCATTCTTCTGTTCAAGTGGTGTCCACAAATGTGCCTGGTTTAAGGGTTGTTGACTGATTCCTACAGACATAGTCATAGTCTATCAAGCATTTTTGGCACCTAGTAGGTGGTAACAGTTCATCTTTAGCGGTGTAACATCACCATGACTCAGTTTCTATGCAACACATTGTTCTCTAAGGCCTTACACGTTTTGCGTTCCTGCTGCATTACACTTTGTTATATTTCCATTGTGCTAAATATTATACATTCGCAACCTTACACAATAGTTACATCTCTAATTTGAG
Source organism: Pheosia gnoma (assembly GCA_905404115.1). Classification (NCBI taxonomy): domain Eukaryota; kingdom Metazoa; phylum Arthropoda; class Insecta; order Lepidoptera; family Notodontidae; genus Pheosia; species Pheosia gnoma. The sequence goes on along the minus strand of FR989894.1, from coordinate 2,993,129 downwards.
AGCTCTAAAATGTCAGCGTACAGCGGCGGTGCCGCGTGACGCAACAACCGTTACCAGTTCACACGACGAGCCAGTTCCTCAGGCGTTACATGTTTGGTGCTATCGAGGCAATTCGCATCACATTGAGAGCTTTTAACGATTATACCAACATGTATTTTTATTGCAGCGAAAAAAGTTCAATGTATTCCAACGTTCGATATCTAAAAATACCTAAAACACCTTATAAAAATAATAAATTCAAACTACTCATAATAATCGGTGCTATAGTGCACCAAAGTGCCCAGTTGTCCCAGGAATAGAAGCTTGTTGAAATCTGTCGGTGCGTTTGGGAGCTACGGTTTTACTAACGGAATACGAGGGGTATAACATATAATACCTGGTTTTTGCGTTGAGTGGGAGGGTAAAAATAAGATTGTTTCTAATAATGTAGGTACCTTATGTAGAACAACACAATTTAGCATTAGAAACTGAGTTAGTGGTTGGCATTTCATAATTGTGGCTATTAGTACCGGTTTCCCACAGCACGATTGTTATTCTGGTCTCGATGCTCGTGCGACGCTCACTATCGTCGTGCGTACTGCCTTCTGATGCAGCTTCGTGAGACTGCACTGTTATGTTTTATTCCAGCACCGCATCTGCGTGCAGCGTAAGCTGTCCTTGCCAGCTTTCTTATGCTTAATTTTATTTATCGACATGATTATCACTTATTGGGTAGCAACACTGGCACATTCCGCAGAGCTGCATTCAACTCGTGCGCATCTGTAGGTAGGCCTCCGCCTTTCCAATTGGATTGCTTAAATTTAAGAGCGTTCTAAACTAGTATAATGTAGACGGACATCCTTCCTGGAAAGCTAGTTAGGATGCTCAATGCAATTATATAAAATTCTCTGATTTCAAAGAGCTAGGTAGTCTAACTAGCTAGCTTCAAGATTGTGTAATGAGCTTTTATGATGATTTCCTTTCGATACCAGAATATAAGGAAGATTATGCACAAAGTAAGATACCTTTAATGAGCTCTCTCTAAATCTTGGAAGCATTTTATGAGAATCCTAAGCTAAAGCTCTCGTTTACGGAAGTTGAATTAAGATTGTGCCGAAACCTGATTTTAATACATGGTTACCGATCTTAATACATCTGCGCAGTTAGGTGTAGATACCTATTTGTTAACTTAACAAACAAGGAGCTAATTTAATTAGAACGGAAATTATAATTAATTTACTACCCACGTGCAAATTGTCATCTACGCTTTTCTCGAACGCTCGGATAATATCTCAGCGTCCGCTACTTCGATCTGTTTTTTACGACTTGAATCCAGTTCGATTTTGCGGCTTTCTTCACGAAGTCCTCCCAACGCATTTGTGGTCTCCCTTACGGGCGTTTATTCTCCCATCGCTTCCACTCCAGTAATAGTACCAAGAACACCAACTATCAACTTGAGACAAGCTATTGCACAAACAAATAGTATTAGGTACCAATTATGTTTCTTAACCTACTTCATGTTGTTAGAGAACAATACCCAAATTGGGACGCACGTATGATTTCAACGTACCAATTTACTTTGTTACTTGATAACGTATGTATGTAAATAAATTGGTTTGTAGTTTATTTGAAATAAGGACCTGAATATGTCCAACACAAGCGTCCTTTGCACGCAAGTTAGGTACCTAAGATACAAAGTAAGTAGCCTAGAGTCTAGCTAATTGACTGTACCTATTGTTAATGTTGTGGTATTTGCACAGTGTTGCGGGTCTTATCTAAATGGGCCGTGGTTTCCTCGTTCGCCCCCCGATTGCATTCGTAGGCCTATGTGAATGTGATCTAACGTAGATACCTTATACAATGCAGAGGGTTCATTCGTGTCAGGAGAAGACTGGTTTCTTTTCATATGCGCCTAGTCAGCGTTGTTACAACTTTTTATTTAAATCCTTAAATACGTGATCTTATTAAAAATCTATTGTAGGTTTGCATTAACTATAAAAAAACGGACAAGGAGAACAACTAACGTAGGTACCTGTTTACTTACGTATTTGTATTTTTTAACTTAGCTAATGTAACCTGCACTACGTCACGTTTATTTATTATCGCTGTACCTTATTTATTATATTACTAGCTGTTACCTGCGACTTCGTCCGCAAAGACAAAGACTCAACCGTGGCAACAGCCTGCTCGCGCGTTCTGATCCCGCGGGACGCATTGCAGATTGTTGCTATCAAAATTAATCAGGCGCAGCGCTGCAACATTGGTTTTAATTTTTTTTCGAGAGATCCTATTTTTTTTCTAAAATAAAAGTAGCCTAAGTTACTCCTTGTTACATCAGCTATCTGCCAGTGAAATTCCCGTCAAAATCGGTCCAGCCATTTCAGAGATTACCCGGAACAAACAGACAGACAGACAGACGGACAAAAAATTAAAAAAATGTTGTTTTGGTATAGGTACCGTGTATACATCCAAATGCATTTAGTAAAAAGCGGTCATTTTAATATTACAAACAGACACTCCAATTTTATATATATGTACTTATGTATAGATGTTAATATTAGCCTTTTTATATCGGTTTCTGCGGGTTGGCGGTCTTTACACGTCTTTTAAGAGGTCGTCTAAGACATGCAGGTTTCCTCTAGATGTTTTCCTTCACCGTTTAGCAAGCGATAATCATGGTTGAATATTAGATTCGCACATGAATGCCAGCAATCCCAGAGATGCGAGCCGGGGTTTGAATCTGCGAACCTCGTTACCAATGCGATGCATCCAATATGGTTGTTTTGATCCAATATTACAATGTGACTATAAGATCTAAAAGCTTGATTAGAGTTGTGTTAGAATATAATTAATTAGGCCTGAGCATTAACAACCTCAAGTAAGTTCGTTTGGTGAACTGCCTTGGTGTTTGTATTGCGGCGTCACCCAAGTTTAATGAAATTCCGAGTCCTATTTGACTCTCCAATGTTTGAATTTACTTAGCGGGCCTGGGAGGGAGTAATTTACTTACATTGTCTTGTAATTAGAATTAACTCGTAGAATAATATGTCGCTGTGTTATGGATTTATTGCTATTGTAATTAAAAAAAAATGGTATACGATAGATAAGTGGGGCTTATATTATTCGTAACCTATATCAAAGTCAGCATCTAAAAATGCTGGTGACTATTTTTCTTTAAAATGATGGCAACATTCAATACATTTTTTTCAAGAGATAGGTTTAAAAATGGATCCCCACTAAAATGGAAGTAAGATATTGTTCCTGGAACTGTTTAATCTGTGGCTGATATAAATCCATGGAGCATAGTTTTATTTATACCTAATTACTGGAAAAACTAACGTTTATTACTATTCGCATGCCTAATTTAATGGTTAACGCCACATATTTCAGGTTTGATTTAGAATTTGTTGAAGAGAAGTATAGTAACATAAATTGTTTACTTGTATAATTAAGTTTCCTGGAAAACGCTAAACGCCTGATAGTTATATCCGAGACCACTATCGTCGTGATATCGAATCGAATCGGGTAAATCACAGATACGCAGGCAGTCGTGCGCGCAGGGTCATCAACCCGGACTTATCAACAATCATATTTGTAGAGCCCTCCGACGACTGCGAACGTTTAAGTCCCATCTCGTTAATTCATGTGTACCACTAAAAATTTACTCGACACTTTGATTTTCCGCGATGTACCTACATTGTAAGTAATGAAAAGACATCTTGGATTTTAAAATCAACCTATAAGTGCACTCTAAACACCTGCCCAAGCCAGACATTTCTTTTGTTTTTCATTTAAGGAATAAAATTCATACTCGTAGTAAGTATTACAGTGAAATGCTTTGACTAAGTGTACTGATATTAGGCATAAGCGTACGAAGTTGAATTAGAGAACCCTAGATAAAAAATAACACAAAGAATCTAAGAAAAATCTTTTTAACAAAAAAAAACCACTGTCTTCAAAAAACTAAAGAGGAAGATATAATCTAATCTTGAAATTCACCTTGTCTAACTAAATCAAATATTTAACGAATGTGAAGTTGGTGTCAAATAAACAACCGACGAAAAGAATAATAAAAATTAAAAATACAACCCAATTGAGAACCTCCTCCATTTTTGCTACTATAAAGTCGTACTAATTTAAGCAGATTCCTATGAATATTTCTTTTAAGTTTAATAATTTAGATAAACGATACATTAGTAGCCTTGTTCTCCGGATATGTAATTTATTACCATAGATAATAATACCAAATTACTGCAAACAAAATGTCTTAGTTGAATGTTAATGCATCGCTTGATATTAATGAGATTCACCTTTGACCAAGATTCGTGATCGACTTGAACTATCGGGCCCGATAGATGAAAGGAGTGTGATACCGTACCACGCAATCATAGTTTCTGGTGGTCCCCTCGTAATACCAACTCGTATGACCTATTAACAATTAATCAGGCAGTAGTAATAGATTTACTGATACCATTATAAATCTATATCTAAGTAAAATAGTTGAGCCTAACAGAGAAAAACATGGTTATTTTTATACAAATACGATAGATATAAACGAATAGTTGTCTCTGAATCTAACGTTTTGATGCCAAACCATCCGACAAATTTATATTCGTCGCGTAGCTAGACTGCACCGACGCAACTTGAAAAGTTGACCTTTACTATGTAAAATCATATTATTAGGTAGTTATTTTTGATTATTGCATTTTAGTATTTTGATACGAGCCTGCAGCCGACCGAGAGAGATGGTTTAATACAATAAACAAGCGCAAAGGAATGTGGGACTGAATTGGAAAGCACATTGTTGTCAGTAGGTACAGGTAGGTATACGTTGCAGCGTTTGCGGTGTGTTCAACCGAGCGATGCCTCAGTTGATTATTTCATCAAAAGGTGAAATAAATTGTAATTATCTAAATTGGGACTAGGGATTTCGGACCTTAGTTAACCATGCTGGCCCAGTGCGGGTTGGTGACTTGGCGAACTTCACACAGCTTTGGAAAGACGTGCACGTTTCCTCACTATGTTTTCCTTCACCGTATATATTTATTAAATTCTATTATTTTATTTGTGCTAACCATTACAATGCTAATTTACTTGTAATTGATAGATTCCAGTTCCACAAAGTCATTATGTATATTCTAACCTTTAAGTCAAGCAAGAACTTCTAATGTAATCGCAACGCCATCCAGAAAACATTCTGTCCTAGTCATACTTATTTATGTAATCTGTGGTGTGAGAGGGATGGAATACGCTTATGTTACCGAAACGCTACGTAAAAAGGACTGTGCTTGCGGCACTGAGGTGAACTGAAGCGAGTGTAGCGACCTTTTGGCCTACTGACATGAACGAAAATACTCTGAAAATACAACAATATTTATTGCGTGTAATACATAAATTATAATTTTCTGAATAAGACTAGGAAATACTTTCAGGCACAACCAAATTGGTTATAATATTATCGATGCGGTACAACTCATTGATGAGTCATTCTATTTTCCGCATTTAGAAATGTAGTTTTTGATGCTAGCTTATTGACAGATAAGTAGTTTATGCATACTATGTGCGTCAAGTGTATGTACCGAACGGATGTCAATAGAAAAAATACTAGATAGATGAAATTAAGATGAGTATATTTTTCTACACTGCAAGCTTTTACACTAACTTATCGTACGAACAAAAAGGTAGAATAATTTATGTTACATACATAAATACCTACTAACATCATAAGCGCCACCTGCCTCCACATACTGAGACATTAACCTGCAAGCTAATATGAAATGTTACTTATTTATTCATGCCCAAGGAACCTGTGCCTCAGTCAGGGACGTGTCTAAGAAACGACAGTCGCCAAGGCGAGGCATAACGACACCAACTTTAAATAATCATAAGAGGCAGACGTGCTGGTCCATCAATATGAATTAATAACTCGACACGCCAGTGATAGAAAAGCGCTTCACCAATAAATTGGTCGGGAAACTGTTACATAATTTTATTTAACCAAATGCGCATAGCTCGTTACTATAACTAGTTTTTTTTTGGATGTTGCCGGCGTGCCATGAATAATACAACGGTAGTTGATGGTCCAATATATGTTATGAATGTTGTGATTGCATTGCAGTTGGATTTAGTATATTTGTAGGTATGCCCGGTTTGATCACTAGATTAAGAAACAACTGATACATATTATCGTAGTAAATGACCTTATTAATCTTATATAGGCAAATCGTAACTCATCTTTGCGAGATTTCCTTATTACCTACCCAGTCGCCCGTTTTATATACATATCTAATAGATTTTGGAACTAGTTTTTTGGTTTTATTGGTATTTGCTTTGAGTCATCAGCAAGCAAAACTGAGTAAATATAGCTATTCATAAAGCCATAGATTCCATTAATATGTTTCTTTCTAAAAATAGTTCGATGAGATAATGTTTGATATTAGTTATAGTTATGTTATTGCCGTCAGGATATACAATGTTGAAATTCGTGGTTCCTAATCTTGATTAGAGCTTTTTTAATAATAATATCCATTCTCATAGATTGACGACGAAGACATGTTGTGATACCAGCGTCATTTGCTTCTGACTGACAATTCTTTGTATTTGCACTTCGAAAGGTGATTTTTTCCCAAGATGTTTTACAATTGATTTTTCAAATATCACAAGGTACATACATACATAACATAGGTAACTACCTAACTAAGATTCCAATGGCAATAAATTCAATTCAATAAATTGTAGTAGTTACCACAATTTATTGTCAATGGAATCTTGGTGGGACGTCAATTCCATTACATGGCTAGTTTCGATTCTTACCGGTAATCTCATTAACTAAATAGTTAACTGTTTTTCACATTCACTACCTACTACTGGTTTAGTAGGTAATTACTACAACTTCATTTGATTACTTTTGTGCGTTAACTAACATAAGTTACCAAGATTTTCTAGTAAGTAAGTACTAAGACTTGAGTATTCCTTTCTCATTTTCGTGGACGCGTACTATCATGGGTTTGCCCATAGACTAACTGATATCTGGAAAAAATACATTTGAATTTTATTATACAAATCATTTTCTTCGAAAACCAAGACCTCTACAAGGGTACTAAGAATGAAACATTATGCTTATAAAAAGCAACATTAATTACTAATTTATGGCCAATGGATACGTCCGGCTGTGCCCTAAGCGGTAATTTATTTCCAGACGTTCGTCCTCGTCAAGGAGCATTCCCTGAAGTGCACCAATTTCAATCGCACCGATACTCGATTTTATTTTCTTTTTCAGGTAGCACATCGGCCTTGGGGCGCATATTTCTATATGCGCTCAAAATATTAATATGTGATACTACTTGGCATATCAAACGACTTTTATTGGTATGGGTTATCATATAAAAATATCGACATTACAGTACACCTACTGGGTGGCAATAAATTGGAGTTATAGATAATAAGATAATTATAAACTTCTTATAGCAGTTATTATTCGATGCGATTCTACTTACCTTCTGTTCTAATTAGTATGTAGATATTAATATGGTAAGATACATCGTTTATCAATGTAGGTTTACCTTCTTGTATTTAATGTAAACCTAGTATCTCTACAGTCTATGAGTTGACTGTATTGTCGATGACTTTAGAAGATAGTGCCCATCTCTAGATACCTCGCCCTTTGGTGTGCTTAGGAGATTTTTTTTTATTGTAACTTTTATGCACCCGGCTTGGCGCACTAACTCGAATCTGTCGGTACGATTCGATCTGGCGCGCTTTGCAGAATATTACGGCGTCAGGGCCTGCATTAATTAGATTCGCGTGTACGTACTACATTAGACCTTGGCCTTAGGCCTCCCACACGCGATTGTAATGCAATTGTTATTGTAATAAGTAACAGTTATTGTATGTTAATACTCTGTTTACGATAGGTACATGAACCTCCTCATCGTTTTCTAGATTGATATTGTGTCTACCGTTGTATATGTCGCGACTCGTCGTAGCCAGTTTAGCTTATTTATATATATTTTTTTAATTGTTATGAGATATTGAATGGTGAATAAATACGTCTTTGTGTTCCCGCATAGATAATTTATCTTTGTTATCTCACCCCAGATTCTTCTCAACTACACTTTTCAAGATAATGGTGCTGTGTGGTGAAGAAATCTTTGTTTAAAAGTACTAAATCCGTCGTAATTGGATAACTAAATTACTTCATAATTTTAGTTGAGATTAATTTGAACGTTACGTACGACTGTGTTAAGGGTACTTTACGGTCTCCCTTCATTTCATTCAAATAGATGAAGTAGTTTTTTTGTATGTTAACAATTGATTGGAATATCTTTACTCATATAGTTCTATGAGTTTGAGTAAGCTTTGAAGATTAGAAAATATTCTTGTTTTTTTATTGTCCTATTTAGTCCCACTGTTGGACGAAGGATCATCCAACGATCTTAACCGGTCTGGCTGGGTCTCTGCCGAACTTTTTTGAAGGCGTCAAGGATTTTGCGCTATCGATTCTGGTCTTCTACGACGTCTCCCTCCTTTCTCTGGCACTTATTAGCATACCTAAACATAAATTAAAATAGACATTCTTCTAACCTTTTCAAAAGAAATGTTTTATGTGGCCCTGCATAACGTGGCAACATTTTTTTAAATCGAAATAGTGAATTCTGTCTCTCACACAATCTGTTGCATTTAGATTCGCGACACGGTAGCCCGTTCACGATAAATTAAGTTGCCATGATCTCAAGTGTAGACGAAAAAATATATATTTCGATTAAGAATATACTGAAATTCTATAATCAATGCCGCGCCAAAATTATATTCTTACGTGCCATTCATGGTTCGCTACCCCTGTGTTATATTTTAATGTTTAATATATGCTAAGTATATGTTATTCTTGTAGATTGGTTTTGTATTGATTTATTTAATGTCTCCCCTGCAAATAATAAACAAATGCGTTTAAAACAATGGTAAGATTCAGATAAAGTGAATGATTAATAACAATTCCGTACATTCTTTTCGTCGCGAATCTCGTCTCTTATGATCGCATTTACATACAGACTACATTATGCACGTGTCTGTATTTCCATTGCCGTTATATTAGCGCTAAAATTCTTCATGTAATACGAAAATAGCATGTTACACGAGAATTAGATAGTAGGCATTCAGTGTCGATTTTCTGGTTAGGAATTCCAAGCCAACTCGATAATAAAATGGCAATATACCTAATCCCTAAGCCTTAGGGATGCCTAAGGCATTCTTATATCTTGAATCCGTAAAATATAGGCGTACAGAAGAATACTGCTCCACAGAAGCTGCAGACATTGCGAGCAAAACAAAAGATCACCGATTCCGACCATGGATGATACGTGAGGCCATTAAAATTAAAAAAAAAACCATCCTAATTTAAATAGGGAAGATGGCTGGGTGCTACCACCGATTTGGGATCCAGTAAATAATATAATTAAATCCGAAACCAAGCGCACATTGCAAGACCTCAACGCACTGTCACACTTTCTGCGTAGATTGGACCGCAAACAACAACTAAATATACCCAAGTTCTAACTATGACACTAGGACGTCAAACACCTCTGTCCTTTTTTTTTTTTTTTTACATGTGGAAATGCGTTACGCATCCCCTCATGCCCCGGGGGGGACGAGAGGGGTATGTGGGACTCCCCGGCGGCGGCCGGTATACCCACTAAAACCACATGGTGAAATCCTCACGGTCGCTTGTGCCGGGGACACGGGAACGCTTGCGCATACTTCCGCGAACCCCGACGCGACTGCGGCCTTTCGGCCTCGTCCAGGCCTTGCGGCCAGGCGCTGTGTCGGACCACCAAACACATCGCCGATCCTCACGAGCCCGGAGTGGTACGGCGAACTCCCCCGAGTCCGCCGCCCGGGGCTCAGCGCCGACCGCCTGCCACACCAGCTGGCGGTCAGCAGTCCTCCCGGGTGACAGCAAGCTGCCCCCCGGTCGGCCTCTTCACCCGAAAGGGTGGAAGGTGGGTCCGCCGCGTCCAAGCACAAGGCCCGGTCGCGGCCCCCCTCCCTTTCCTCACGCCCCTTGCGGGGCCGAGGGGTGGGCCCGCCGCTACTCACGCAGCCTCCCTCCCCTCCACGAGGTGGGTCCGCAGCGTCCAGGCCGAAGCCCGGTCGCGCTCCCCCTCCCCATATGTCCCCATAAGGGTGGGTCCGCCGCGTCCAGGCCGAGGCCCGGTCGCAGCCCCCCTCCCTTCCGCTACCCCTTGCGGGGCTGCCCGAGTGGTGGGTCCGCCGCGTCCAAGCACGAGACCCAGAACCACGGCCTCCCTCCTCCCGGGCGTCCTCCACGAGGTGGGTCCGCAGCGTCCAGGCCGAAGCCCGGTCGCGCTCCCCCTCCCCATATGTCCCCAATAGGGTGGGTACGCCGCGTCCGAGCACAAGGCCCGGTCGCGGCCCCCCTCCCTCCCTCTACCCCTTGCGGGGCTGCCCGAGTGGTGGGTCCGCCGCGTCCGAGCACGAGACCCAGAACCACGACCCCCCTCCTCCCGGGCATCCTCCGAGGGGTGGGCCCGCCGCTTCCTCACGCAGCCTCCCTCCCCTCCACGAGGTGGGTCCGCAGCGTCCAGGCCGAAGCCCGGTCGCGCTCCCCCTCCCCATACGCCAGACTATTAGCCATCGCCGACAATAACCCAGGACAACCTGGAAAATTATCGACGATACCCAGGGTGCACCGGCCCCTCCCATTGTCGTTCCCACAGGCGAACCCGATGGGACTGGCAATGGGAGCAGGCACACGAGGAGGTTGTCTGACCGCGCCACCCCAAACACCTCTGTCCTCCCGTGACCATGGTTGGACCAACGTGAAAAAACATAAAATAAACGCGATAAAATTCGCAAAATTAGTTTTATTTATTATTTTACCTTTCTGCTTTAAACCACTGCTGTTAACCTGTTATAAAGTGCATTACTATATTAAGTTATTTGAACAATAGCTCGTTAATTTCTATCCCCGCTTACCACAGCTGGTTTTAGATAAACATTATAACCATCGAATCACAAACTGAAATGCGTTGACGCAATACTTCATATAACTCAACAGCGAAATGAGTAAGGTACCAAATCCTAATTCGTTCTCGACAATGCCGACTATTTCGTCACAGAGTTTCGTGTAGGTGTGTGTCTGACACTACAGTATATTACGCATTACGTGTACATAATGATCGTAAATTCATGCTAATTACGCTCTTAGTGAGACGTAAACTCAACGGGGCCTTGACGATCTGCTATGTTTTAAAAATTAATAAATTTACTAACAGTTTATGCTAATGAGAATGTCATGTTCCCAATTTTTAGAACAAACGCCTTTTGTAACTACCTACCTGCAAACTTATCATGTGATTTAAAAACAATAATCAGCACAGATTGCTTGTGATCCTGATTTTGTTCTCATGTAGGCTTGCTAACATCGAATAAAAAAAAACTACAAGTTCAAACTAAAATAAGAGTGTATCCGCAGCGTTGCCATGTTTGGCAATCTTCAAATCTGTTCATCCTTATCTAAGATGGAATGTTGCGTGACCGTTCGTGCTGGCCGCTTCGCGAGGGCACTTTCCAAAATGGATCATTCAGTTACATGTTTATCAATAATGAAACTAGCGATATAATTGAAGAATCATCGAGTAGTGCTAGTGGATGCCGAGGGTTTAACTATAGTTCTAAATTTAAAAAAAAAACATCCATTTGATATTTGAAATCATAGTAAAGTTTTATGTGCTTTCAGGCAATTATTTAAACTTTTTGAACGGGTTTTTGGTGTTGCATTTAGTAGGCAATCTGAAGGAATTATTTTGTTGGTATTGATTGTGCCTTCATAACAGATATGAGATACATACAACACAGTTTTTTTATGATCTTGCTCTTGTTATTCTTGGCCAATTTTTGAACTAAGTTATTTTATATCATGAAGAGTGTGTGACGTATTCGCAAATCCTCGAAACTATCAGTTTTATTTAAATCCCTGAAATAACATTTACATATAACTCGTTACAATTATCAGCTTTTATCGTCTAAATTGTGCTAGAATCGCAATAGAACAAGGTTCAGAATTAGTCACCCACGCGATTTCACATTTGTTTGATAACGTTCATTCATTCAGTTCTTATTGTTAATGCAAACTGAACCTAATTTACAATTTAACTGCCACTAACTTGTTACTATCAGAGTCAACATCTCGTAATAAACTGTGTGAGTGAACCCTAAATATATGAAACCAACAGCACCTTTACAAACACTGTTACTTTGAGGGCAGGCAAACTCATTTTAAAATAGGTTTATGTGGGAAGATGAAATTGATAAGAGATTGTTGTTATTCGACTTTGTAGAAATTAAGATTTATTTACATATAGTTAACGTTTTTTTTAAGAAATGGGGCATTTGAATCAAAGTCCGTCGATAAATCATATTTTTTTTATTTATGTATGTGTTTTATCACATATATATATATTATTATCAAATCAAAATTACAAACATTCTAACGGTACAAACTGCAAATGAAATCATGGTCGTGCTAGACAACACACGATAAAGACCATATTGTTGGTGCTCGTATTCACACAATACACTGCGCTCACGCACTCATACACGGCATCAAGTTTCATTGCAAACGCATAATATTTTACTATGAAAACGTGATGTTTTCCCAGCGCCCGATCCCATCGAGAGAAATGTTTCGTACCCACTAGGTACCGACACGCACACTTGTAAAAAAATAATGATATAAGGAAATGTATCCCAGTAATGTAGCGGGAAATAAATTGAACAATCGTTTTCATTGTGAGCTTTATATAAATTGACATATAGGACTATAACAACGAAATCATGTTATGTTCACCAGTAATTGAAAACGCCATTAGCGTCAGTTCTGCTAGTGTACCTTCATCATATTTGTTTCTGTTGTAGTTATCGTCGGTGTACCTAATGAAAAACTAAAAAATACACATAGCTGCATGTTGAACGAAAATTCGGGTGCTGTTGACGATATTCTATATCACCTGTACACTGTCTCTCTCTACCTGATTAAGAATTTATTAAAACAAAGCGTTTACACGATTTACTGTGTCCTTCGTATACAGACAATCATCAAAACATTGTGTTATTATTTATTTTGTTATTGTTTAATTACGAAACACAATTAATATAGCTCTAATAAATATAAATGTGAGGGCTATAAAACACGAATAAACACTCAGACATTATTCCGCCGTAAATGTACCAGTGGGGGCCATAAAGACAGGACATGGCGCTCACACCAACCCGCATACGACGTTCAGCCTACAATACATTACACTATGTGGGATCTGAAAATTGAATCCTTTTTTAAATACATGTCACATATAATGATATTACCGAGAATCCATGTACGAGAACTAGGAAATGCATCCGCGTTATGGTCCGGTCCGTCTGTCTAGATTTTTATCGATCACTTTTTCGGTCGTAGCAATAATGTGTTGTAAAAGAGATGATTATAAGCTCAATACACAGATCAAATTTATACGTAACCGAGACTGCAACTTTCATGGTGACAACATTGATTAATAAATATCTAGATATTTTCTATGAAAAACAAAACAAGACTACTAGATCAACCAACAGAAGTCGTGTCGACCGAAGTGATTTTTATTTAACTGTGTATTTTCATCATCGTGATTGGTCTCATTTTAGTAATCGTTCACGGTTAATTTACATATTTTTATTATTGTTTGTTATTTTAATTTGCGTATGCACTTAAGTTCTTGACTACTATATACATTTTTTTATAATCATTTATCGAATGCACTTATAAAACAAAATACTTATGAGTGTGTCATTCTATTATACCCGTGTTTGTGCTTTCATCTTCAGCCTTCCATCACTAAACCTGTTTCGTTATGGAAGCATTAATTGCTTAGCATCCATAGGATATTCAGTAAACTCGATCTTCTAGTTGCAGTAATACTGGTACAGCATTGGTGCCTGTCGGATATTGCGCTCTTATGGCCGTCGTCCGTTCGCTTAATGTGTTTCCGATGTGACGCAAATGGGCTGTTTTGTGCTCCGCAACACGCCTCACGTCACAAGTCGCTAAGTCGTTACCGTGCACAGGTGTGAACACTTCGCTAACTGGGACACTACTGTTTCTAAATCGCATGTACTATTACATACTATACCTAATAACACGTTTTCATGAAAACTTCTGTCGTCCAACTCCAGTACGATCTTAATGGCGAGTTATTTTCAGTGCCGGCATTGCTCACACATAAATATTGCTAATGCACTGATCCTCATACACTCAATATGCTTCTCCAAGATTCAACTTATGCATGATGCGGGTTTATCGCCGCGAAGACTAAATCGTTGTTATACATTTTAGAACTGATCCGTTTGGAAGATTTATGCTCTTGAGTGCTGCCAAACTGGAGTATACTGCGATGCTGTAAAACTAAGCTAACCATTACAAATGTTTAAGGTAGCTAGACTCAGATGGGCTATGTTTCAAACTGTTTTATATATAATATAGTTTATATATAGTGTTATAGTAGTTAACAGCATTGCTGTTGTGTATTCAGTGGTAAAGTTATTAGTAGGCCAACAATTAAATTGGAGCAACGATACTTCTAGATATCTAGTGGTACATATTTCTGATATAATCCATATTCCGTGATTCCACGTGTAGGCGGATATTCGGTTTCAGTATATAAATAACGTGTAATCTCAGAAATGGTTTAACCTTGTGGTCACGCACAAGTTGTTTTTTTACCAGATCTCTTATCTATCTCCATCGTACATAGAGCATGGAATTTGATGTATCACGATAACACACCTCTCTTATCGTCGCCTTGCATACGATGTTAGCCCGGCAGTTATCAGGTATTAAGATTTCATTCACTATATACTCCTACTATTTATATAAGTGATGGATATCACTTCCATCTTTTGTCTTCTTCGGAACACGTATTTAAGGTGAACGTGGCTTCATTTTTTAAAACGTCTATTTTTAAGCCGCATTCGTTTTCACCAAGGTTTTTTGTTGAGAAAGCAATCATTGTTCCTAGGTAGGCTGTTCTGTCCCCGTTCTTTATACATATTGTTGGTGCTGGTTCGTCGTCGATTTTAGTCACGCGTAGGCATCGCCGCATGTCGGCTGGATACCATTGTTTTTTATCACCTACCGTTTATCCTCGTTTCGAATAAACAGAAGTGCTATTGTGTGTACGGCCAAAGTGACGGTAAAAGTTAACGCGGTCCTGTATATAATGGTCTTTTTTTACACAAATAATTGCAATTTAGATAACCGTGGATCAGATCAAGGTGGCAATCGCTGCAGTGTAAACTTTTTTGCGGCATATATTTGACATTCCTCATAGCGCTATTCGTATTAATATAATGTTGAGCGTCAAATCTAGAGGTGACCTCGCTGAATTCCTGTGCAAAGCCTACGCAAGCTCGCACACCTGTTGAATACTTATTACTTATCGAAGTCTTCTGGTCCATGATAAAATGTCCATTCCCTGGTGTATTAAACGCATCAAAAAATAACCTGTGTATATACGGATATGTTAATTTGGAAGGTAGCTCTTTTATTCATGTCATAGTTATGAAAACCATCATGTCACACAAAAGAATCTAACGGACCGTGAACCAAATAATATATGTGGGCCGCATTGCCTAATGTTGAACGTTTATGGCTATGCGTAGCGCTGCCGTAAACGTATGGAATTCCTTCCAGTTCAGTATGGTCGGTATTCTGTGCACGGCTGCGCGGGCGGTGACTCCTCGCGACTCCACCCGATGCCATGGCCGGCTCTCCTCATATAGAATACTAATGCCTCCTTTTGTGCCTCCAAAGTCAGTCGCTCGTTGTAGTTCAACGAAAGTTTTGTAACGCCTTTGTCTTGCTGACTTTCGCGTTTCGTAACTGGAACGTTCATTTGACGAATTGCTTATTGCCATGCCACTTTGTTTTTTGTGCCGTATTTTTCTCAGTTGTACAGATAGAAACGTTATCAATGAAATCTTGATACATCCTATAGAATACATTGCATATTAAGTCTCAAGGTCTATTCTCTCAAAAATCCATTTCGTTAAGTTTCTCTTGAAAATACCTTCACCTACCAACGACATGCCCTCATGATATAACGATACATAGAAAAGAATTGCTTTAAATGCTTGCACTCTATGGCACTCGGGTCTGCACAAGAGTTTCGCTGCGTTGAACCGCGCGGTAGCGGCCGTTGCTGCACGCTCTGCTGGCGCCGCTCACTGCCCGCCCACTTGCTTCACCCCCGCGGTCCCTTGCGAAAAAATCATAATGCAATCGCCAGGACGGTTGGTGTGGAACGCTCGACAACCACTCGCAACACGCAACCAGTCTACATTCAAATGCGTCGAAACTCACACGCCATCACGATGGATTAGTAGTGTCGGGAAACAGATTTCTCTTGTAGTATCGATGGTGTGGAAACTGTGTGTCGGTGACCGTCGTGACGTAGAAGCAAAGTTGCCATTGAATATCGATATTCAGTGATGTGAACTTTTACAAATAACATCGATTATCGTTTCTCTGATTACGCTGCAGTTAGTTATATTATATTGTCTCAATAATTACCAATTGCATAGAACTTTGTCAGCGTAATTAATATCAGACACGAATTGGACCTTTTCTGGATCTTGTATTTTTTTGCTTTGTTGACCAACATCGAATCTAAGTGTCCTTCGCGATTGTGTTCAATTCGTTTATAGATAATTAGATACCTTTTTCGATTAAACAATTGTCCATCAAATTAATTAATTCTCTACGCGTCTCGGTTGCGTCCGGTGACGGTTGCTTTCGAGGCGTTCATGTTTTCAAGCTGTCTTTCCAACGCGAACAGTTGCCTGGATGACTCGCCGCCGACTGGTAGCCAATTGGATATGTGCGTTATCAACAGTTTGAATTAATAAGTGAAACGATTGGTTAATTATCATTTTAAGAGATAAGGCGGCAAGTGAAACTCACGGAATGATGTTTGATGTCAGTGCCTTACCAATGTTGATGTGATGAGGTGATTAGTGTTGCGTGCTGTGTTTGAGTGCCTTTTACGTGCTTAATATGTGGGGGGCGGCTGTTTCGAATCCACCACACTATCACTACGTTCAGGGGCCTGGTGGGCCGCTTCAGCCGGTTGGTCCAAATGGTCCAATCTTGTCAGGTCCCACGAGACATTTACGACCTCAGTCATCATATTCTCTGCCACACGGGAGTAATGGCCCGGGTCGATGGGGTTGGTCTGGCAATCATGTCTCTTCGTTTGATCGGCGCCAGTTGAAGGTGCCCCCTCAACCCGCGCGGCCTGCTCCCGTTCGGCCTTCACAAAGTCGATATGCTGGAACTAATGTAAGTCAATCATGGAATGTAACTAAGCAACTTGTAATTCAATACATTTAGTATATACTTTCATGTCCTGGTTTAATGTGCGTGAGTTGATCGCTTGTTTCATATGGTTGTAATTTATTTCCTCGTCTCGCAATGCGTATCGGATGTCGACTGCGCACGCGTCATTCGAAACGAACGAGCATTCTCTGCGGGTTCTCTACCTCACGTATGCAACCTTAGTTATATGATAATCATCGTTGTGATACAATCTAGCAGATGATTATCAGAATAGGCGATAATATTATATCGATAAATTGTGTGATTTCCATAATTTACTGATTTATTTTTATGATATGATGACGTAAAATTAAATTTTAACGTTTATTTACCTACGTCTATAAGATTGTTACCCAGAAATATACATATTTAACTCTTACGTAGGTTCAGTAAAAAAATTGCATGTTGCGAGCGCGTGCTGTTAGCCGTTTTACAGTGGGTCGCTCTAAGACGATTTCCTATATACGGTAGTAAGTATCTAATGAATAGCAAATGTGGTCGTAAGTGAGGTTGCCCCGTTTACGGTCCGAGGACGAGAAATAAAGGTGATTGTAGTTACGCGATAAGCTTCCTCTTACTTCTTTTTTTGAAGTTATAATCATCTGTATTAGTTGTTCTTAATGCCCCCTGTGACTATGTCAAAGAACCATAGCCTAAAAGCCCCTGTAGAATATCAACGTTTTTTGTTTAAACTTCTGTATGGTATGTAAATAGGTCCTTTCAATACTGTGGAGCTACCAATATTTGGGTTTGCACACACTCGTTGTGGTACGTTTACACGTAATCTGGCCTAGGTGTACCTCTGTAGCTGTATGTTTATGGTGGTTAGATATCTACTACGAAGCTAAGGCCTGAATTGAATTATAAATAAAAGCGACGTAAATATTTAAATCTAATTATGTAGTTCTATCTATTTTCGCAGTTTTAGTTTCAGCGTTGACTCGATGTTTCGCTTTTCTTTTGCAACAAGGTCAATGTTGCGTTATTTAAAGCGAACCAAGATTGTAGTGTCGACCATTGCGAAAGATCTCGTTCAAAACATGATTGCATAAAAATATATATTCGAGACAAGTAAAATTAGAACCGACCTTAATTAACGCGCTTGCAATAGGATCTCTTTATAAAAGCGTACAAAGAGGCTTCAGTCTGCGAAAGGTTAAATTGCTTTGATATTGTAGGCGACTCGCTTGATCAACAAGCGAGTCGCTTAAAACGCGTAATTAGAAAATTAAAGCTAACTCATATTATGACCAATATCAAATAGGTAAGATATAATGAGGTTCATACATTGTAGTTGACCCCTAAATCACGATCGCAACGATTTGTGATCACATATTTAATTAAGCCGGCTTATTCCAGCAAAAATTAGAAATACCCTAATCGCCGCTTATCAGACAATGGACTGATGGCCATGGATTATCATGCCGCATGAAGTTTCAAACTCCATTAAATTATTGTATATGATTATGTCAGCTCCAACATAATTGAGGCGTGCCATAATTTAAATGACTATATTACAAATACTAGCCAGGTTTTTTTTTCATATTTTATTTTAGGTCAGTTCATATTCAAAATTCTTTATTGTTCTTCGAGTAGATACTTAAAAAGTTTAATTATCTCTTATCTAAACCACTTACAAACTTTCTTAATGTTTGTATGGAGCGATGGAATGAACAATGATGGAAAAGTTCTGATGACTTGATCTTTTTATTAGATCTATGACTTGTTACTTTTTTATGCAAAAAAAATTACAGAAGCTTTATTAGTTCTTAACAGTAGCAATATTTCCCTTTAATGTGCGTAATAAATAAAGTGTCTATTGTCTCTAATACATACAATTTCTATTAAAAATCTATAACATTGCGTCAGTAAAAAATATACATCGTATAAAGATGAGCCTTTTACTTTATCATCCCTCTTACTCAATCCTTTACATGTGGTATTTTAACAGGAAATAATGATGTTACGGTCCTGCCTCCTTGTGCGGTACCTGTTTTGATGATATGGCTTTTAAACTCTTCCCGACTTTTACAAAGCTTTTCATTGCCTCGAAACTGCGAGGAATATAAGAAAAAAGATTTTTATATTGCCGTTCCATAGGTATTTTATAGGCAACCGCAAATATTATCTTATGTGGAATTTCATTTGAACGGTCTATAAGTAATACATTTCTAATAGTCCAATAAAATTAACTTCCTCTCTACATAACATCTATACTTCAGTTCTAAACCAGGCGCCGATATATTGCGCCACGCTCCTTCCAAGCCGGAATACATTTGAACCTGAAACATTTTTATTTACTGCTCCACCACTAGATTAAAAATAAGAAGATTTACGTCTCAATGTGCTCTCGGCTTCATTGGTAGTCTGGTCACGTCTGGCGCCGACTGTGTCTCGTGCCGGCCGCCTCGGCAGCAATAGGGTAAAAACTTCCACGTGCTCCGGCATCGCAACCTGGAAATCTGAGATGCTTTCAACGAAATCATTTTATGTTCTCTACTTCGTTTCACTTTTGTTTCTATTTTGTGATTCTGTCATTGAACCCCGAATTTATAGGAAGAGTTCGTTCATTTCCAATAGCATAACAAAGCACTTTTCTTGTGAAAATGAATTGAATTATGAAAAAAATTGGTGTTTATTCTTACAAAATCTCACAAATGTATAGAATATACAGATATTATCATACTATTTATAAACAAACAAGAATCTTCATAAATCTACTATGTGGTTAGCAAGTAACTCGAAGAAATGCAAGAGGATCTTCTTGAATTAGCTATCGGATCGATGTACTCATCGGTCTTTTTTTAACTTCGTATTTTATGAAACAGAACTTTAAAAACATACAGTTCCATCCATCCAAAGGCGTCCACTGTTGAAGATAGGCCTGCCCCTATGACTTTCACGCATCAGAGTTTCGCATTGGTTCCCCAAAGCTATGGATATTACAATTCAGCTCAATTTTTATAATAATTCCATTCATCCTTTATAGGCTCGTCCATACTACTCTTATTAGTACATTAATAGGTCATTATCTATACCAATTGCAGTTATCTGCTAATATCTTAATTGGCATAGATTGCAAATTTTGATTAGGCCGCATGCTTATTGCTTATGACTGCGATGTGATTCACGAAGTTTCTTATTGCACAACGTACACCTGTAATTTCCTTTCTGCACATGTTTTACCAGTAGCTTCCTTTTGGATTCATAAATATACATCGAAATTTACGGGTAATGTCGATTGCATCTTGTCTTGTTGCCTCTCAGAGCCTTGACTCATCGTCCAATGTCGTCCAGCTAAATACCAAAAGGTCTCTTCAAGTCGCACCTCGTTATGCGCTGCACGTCGAATTATGTCGAGATGACGCAAGTAAACCAAAACGATCTTTGTTGATGGAATTTAATGGAAGTAGCGACGAGTATACCTTAATATCATGCTCCGGTTTAAAACCTTAATCGTATTGCCCATTTTGAACAGCCCATAGTCTATCAAGTGTCATTTCATTATGAACCCGAGTTCATAATTAAATAGATAGACTACGGGCTGCTCAGAGTTGATTAGGATTTCCACCTTCCGTAAATATAACTGCGTAGTTTTTAAATCATCATACAGATATAGGTATTTATGTTCATGGTGGTTGATACAAAAGGGTTTTGATATCTGCAGGTTTTTAGTTATGCAAATGAAGTACTCGTAGCGGTTTAACATTTTTTGAAACCGCTATAGCCAGGAAACATTTTTATAAAAATCATTAATTAATCTTTTCATATCGAATTCCATTCTGATAAGGGTTGCGTCACGTTTTAATATAAATATATGTATTTAGATAACTCCAAAGTATTATTATCTATGCGAATATATTCCGATAATCTTTGCATGCCATATTTGGATCTACGTATAGTCCGTTATACGTCGTCCGTGCGTATGAATATTTTAGACCTCGCTATGAATAATCAATCTTTGCTTGGAACACTGTATTTACGAATAAATAAGGCAGGGACCTAAAATGTCACTTACGGTGAAATTGCGTTACGCCTTACGATATACAGGCCGTTTATAATAAATCGAGATGCGTGGCCTGTATATGAAATGAATCTATTTGGAGCCTTTATTTTTATCGTAATACTTCACTCGTCGATCAAGCCTGTAGTTCGTTATTTTCATCCATTTAAAGTATCTATATTAACTTTTTTTCTTTTTTACACAGAAGGTCGACCCGGAGCTGATCTTCACGAAACAAGAGAAGATCGGCAAGGGCTCCTTCGGCGAAGTATTCAAAGGCGTCGACAACAGGACCCAGCAAGTGGTAGCGATCAAGATTATCGACTTGGAAGAGGCTGAAGATGAAATCGAGGACATACAACAGGAGATTATGGTGTTGTCACAGTGCGACAGCCCATACGTTACTAAATATTACGGATCATACTTAAAGGTAAGTCAACGATACATTTTCTAAGACCTAAAAAATGAACGCTCTAAATTAGTTTTAACGCGAGTTGCACAGTTGTGATAAATTGAAGTCGTGCAAGTTAATGTGGGCATGTTGCACGCCCTTCATTCGGTATGACATTCATTGAACTCAATAGAGGTGGATAATGCCCTTGCGTATTCATATTACCCTCAGAGGAAGATCAACCTCGTACAATATATTACGTTTTATCTCGCCGGATGGGTATGCGACATCAATCATTGTCTGTGAAGCTGTGCCTTCATCTGCTTATCGACTGGCGAGGCTTTGTAAAGAGACAAGGATCACCCATAATGGACCCCATTACGCAGTGTATTCTTTTGTTGAGGGAAATCCTTTTTGGACAGGTTTTGCCAACTAGATAATTATGTGTTGAGCACGAACAAATTTTGTTACATACTTCACTTCTTATTCATGTGTTGTTTTATTTTTCGCCGACTAAAAGCATGATTTTCGCGGCTAGCCTAGATGGAATATCAGAAAGTGCCTGCACGCGCTGTCATGAAATACCTGCATAGTTTTACCGATCATTTTGCGGAGAAACTGTCTCTTTTGTAATAGCACTATTGCGGTGTTATTTTCAGGTCTAGGTAATAGGACATTGATAGTGTCGTGACTGTGCGAAATAAGATTTCACTACGCAATAGACAAGTAATTTAGACGAAAAATCGTTATTGAAAGCAACTGTTGTACGATTTTGTTTCTAGATTGAAGGGATTTCGCAACTTTAGTTTATGTCATGTTTTAACGAATTTAGACGTCTTGTACACAGTAGGATCAACCATCCAACAGAGACTTTGTAACACTGTGTTTGTAGCACTACCCCTCTCTATGGGACGATTGATTCAACCGTGTAGAAGCCCTTTTACAACGGAACGTTCACCCGTCTGCGTAATATGCTCGCGTGCAATACCACCGTGGTGTACGTAAAACGACGCCCGTCACGAAGAGTTTGGGGTCAGAACACGATATAAACACGGAACCGGTTGGTTATATTTAGGTCCGAGATACAATCATATTCACTGGTCTGTTTTTTCCATATTTTCCTCAATATATAAGTTTATTAATACTTAGTACGTAACATACCGTTTTATGGAACATATCAAAACGTATTGATCGTCCTTTTAATGCTTTCTTCGATTTTATCGAAAATTGTGATCGAAAGATTCTGTAAATTTTACGTTCTCAAATATTAATAAACTCTTTTCTTAATAACTTTAGGGGTAGGTTAATGTGAAAATGTGTTTTAATTGACTATACCTCAAAATATACTAACTATTTATTAGAAAAGCGAGATTATCGAGACCTCATAAACACCAATTTTGCCCTACCCCGGTGGGGGCTATTAATCACACACTCATTGCCATTCTCCTTACTCCATACACGATGAGTAAGTGCAGGCGTTGTCGTAAACTGATTTGGAAACAATAGCTACCTGATTATGCCTAATAATAGATTACGAAAACATGTCTATTCATAAACTGACGAATACTGCCGCCGCCGCCTGTATACCGAGAAAGCGTGGCCTATATTCAACGTAAAAATATCACTCTCTATATTTGCTTTGCTTTCCGCTGTGTTAAGAATACACAGCGTTTTCACAATAAATTGACTTGTCTTTCGCTATGCATTCGCTTGTGGTTTTGAGAGAACAATTCGACTGATATGACCATTCGGAATATCGTGTATTGCCCCACGTGGCGAATGGAATGGATTGGCGTCCCCGCCAGTTCGGACAATGATGTCTGGGCTATTATGATCGCAATTTGCATTTATATAGCTCCACACTAAATTCAATTTGATAAATGTCCTTATCCAAAGCTTTGCAGTATATTATTGCATTATTTTATTATAGTCTGAACTGTTGAGTAAATAGGGATATATCCTCAATCCCTTCACTCTGAAGCTCCATTTATCAGATTAAAGTAAATGAGTGCTCAGACACGTACATTCGTAAGTGCTACGCTTTATTGTATTCAGCTATTGTTTAGAAAGGCTTTAACTCCTTGAGCCTTGTTTTGGAAATTGTACCTTTGTCTTACTAGCCAGAACAGAAAGGTAAAATATTTATATCTCCTCCAGGTACTTAAGTTATATTTATATTGGTTATGAAATAACTACAGTCGCACTCAAATCTACGTACTTATTCGTTCAATAAAAGAAAATGTTCAATGCATTTTTCATATCCAGTTAACTAGCCAATAGTGTCAGTATTGGGTAAAGGTCATCAACAGTCACTGGTCTTCTTTGACCAGTATTTTTCGAAGTAATACCAAGTTAATGTTATATGAGTGTATCGTCAATAAATAGATGCACAAGAAAGATGTAAATATCATTGGTAACAGTATAGTGTCGATGTGTTTCACGTCTCCCGTTGAGCGCATCGACTGCGCGTCGCTATTGCAATCTTGACACACTTTCGAATATTGTTATGCGTGGCTTGCGAAATACTATGCAATGTATGCCGACCGGTATGCATGTACATAAATAATGAAATCACTAATACATTTGTACATTATTAACGTCAAGTTATATTCAATTAAATAGAAACGTTTTCTATTCGCATTGATTAGTTTACCACGAACTATTAATGATATTTTAACAGTTGTGTGATAATCGGATTTCTTTTGATATATTAAATGTCTATGAATATTAGCTAGATATAGCCAATAATTATGGCTTACTAATATACCTCGGAATTCTATAATTGGCGTCAAATACGATGTCAAACAATAAGCACATTGACAGAATAATTAAAAGTATTTTTTATTGGAATACAGAGTTTACTTATATTGCATTTGTTTTATATGCTTGCACATAACTACTTGCAAAATCTATTCTAAACTATGGGCGGTATCCGTCCGAGATATGATAGCCCATTGGTTAGAGAAGCTGCCCTCGTAACTGAGAATATCGATATTTTTCAGACTTGATCCCCACTTCTTGTCTGTTTGATGTCATCGACTTCTGTCCCTGCGCCCATCTCATTTTATAAACGCTATCGAACTAATAACTTTTCTTTTGAAATCGTTAAGAGCCGGCATTAAAATTTTAATGTATATCCATCGTTGCTGTTCGATTATATTATTCATGCTCATCAATATTGTTATTTTAGACACTTCTAATTGATAGAACTGGATAGTCGCATGGTGAAACAATTGAATCAATTTAAAAAATAGCCAAGGCAGACAACTGGCCATAATTTACAAAACTTGTCTAGAATATATTGCATGACCAAAAAAAATAAATACCAAAAAAATATTGCATGACTTAACAAATCATTCTACACGCAATTTACTCAGTTTTTAGTACGCAGCATTGCCAAGGGAATATAACTATTTATTAACTTATAATATTATGTTGGCCACGTGTGCGAGGACGTACTACAGTCTGTCGCGTGTTATTGACCATGAATATTACTATGGCTTTTAATGGAATTACGTTTTGTTCTCGTGTATTTTCGCTGTATTTACAAGTCAGCTGTCGACTTTGATTTGTACGCTCTAATTGGCTTGTTTGTAACATAACAACACTCGATAAACAAATAATTATGCTCTCGCGGCTAATTCAACTTGCAACATTGATGTTTTCGCGATTTGTTTCGCGAAGAAAGTGTTGCAATATTGCGGCAATGTCGTAATCGTAATGATTCGCGGCAGTATTTGCTTGAGTAACGGCCGTTTGTTCCCTTTGTTCTTTTATCGGTAATGTCTTCGTTGGCTAACCGGCTGGCGCTCACGGATTTGTTTTAACTAATAGCTGAGACAGCATAAGGAGAAACGTCATTAGGTGGTGAGTCGTGAGCTCAGAAACCTATTGGGTGACGCTATGGATTACGTTCATTTTTTGTAGAGACCTATGTAATCTGATAGTTTTGGATGTAATGTATTTTCAAGATTATTTCTCAAACTCCTAAAAGCCGTATGCCAACTGGTAAAACTAATATGAAATTTCTTCCTGTTTAAAATTTACTATAACACCACATACAATTATAGAAAGTAGTTTCTCTTGACATTGGCTGGTGATCTTATTATCAAAAAGTAACACTGAAAGGTCAAACATTGAGTCATTTGCATACGTACGGTTATGAAAGCGTGCTTTAAATGACCTTCTCGCAAAAGAATCGTAATAACGTTAGCGCTATGAATGAATTTTAATGTGACGTGTCAAACTGTACTTCTTGCATGAGGGGGTTTAGTTGGCTACATTCTGAATGCGGATGTCGATACGGTCGGGCAGAGGTGAAGGACGCTAGTGACTCATCGTGCATGACCTCAAGGAAAATGTCAAGAATCACTTGTATTATATTCCGTTGGTAAAACATTGTACATTTCTGCGGGCTTGGAAGTTACACTATAATGTCTCAGTGCCATCTGTTCGTGATATCTCGCCTATCTATTGTATTCTATCCGTAATGTTAAATATGTAGGGAGTTTGCGTAAACAAGCCCATTTATCACATGGTAATTTTCTACTAAAGTAATTAAATTTAATAAGTTTTCTATGTAATGATCTCAAATATCAACCCCCGCATGATAAACTGACCAGATCTCTGAATTTTTACATCTATGTATTTAGCATCAAAATGACATTTAAATGTTATTGCGCACTATTTTTTTAAGATTTCAGAGTGTCACTCGTTTAGTGCAATGCGATGACTATAAAGTGCGCAAGGTTGTAACTTGTGAGCCGTAAACGCATAAGGGCCACCTTGACCTCTGCTTGATACCGACTGGTGTCAAGACTCTCGCACTATATCGCTGCCCCACTGGTACCCAATATACAATTTTCTCGCCGTTCCCATTATACCGGTCATTTCAATTCGATATCTGGACGATATTCCAAATGAAGAATAGTGCATTTTAATTTCACTCACAATAGTCACAGATACTTGTGACGTGACGTGAATACCTTATCAGATCTTTGTGTGAAATGAAAGGATTCACAGGGATTGATTATGGATCTGATTGTTATTTGTGTCGTCCTTCAGTTCCACTGCAATGCGGGTATGGCGCGGTGTTGGCGGGTCGGGGGAGTTCGGGAGGGGAACAGTGGAAGGTCAAGTTCAGTTCCAAAAGTTTGCAATTTTCCATATTGACCGTCTGTTTTTAATATCTCGATTTGAGCGCGATTATGAAATTACAATTCGGTGGTTGCTCTACCAAAAACAATAACAGTTATATTTCGCAAAATTGATAATGAATCTTTATTTACTCATAGTCGGGCTTCTTTAGCTGCAATGCTAATTAAGAAATTAAGATGTTTATTTTGTGGTGTAGTCAAAGTTACTAGTTCATGTTGCTAACTGTAGATGCAGCCGCTTCTAAATTATTTTCTTTCACTGATGTTCAATAACTCATATTGTATTGGTATCGCCACGTTTTATATTTTCAACAAATGTTTTTGCGTTGTAAATCGACGTCGATCATTTTATAGTTCTATCTATTATTAATTATTCTGTGATAATTAGTCTTATTTAATTAATCTTTACCCGCTACACAACAGTCAACGCAATCTAATTTCTTTAACATTTCCTTGGGCGGGTTTCCGCAAATTGTCGACACATTCGGTCTTTTGCAGCGTTTTACCAAATTACATTTTGATTTCCCGCCGCACCCCCTACGAGTGGTTTTCAATGACTAATGGCTTCTTTAATTTCCCGCGATGTTGTAACAAATGAGATTATGTATGTGGCCTGTCAGTGGGGAACGATATTATTGAGGTTTGATAGCTGGGCGTAGTGAATACTCAGTATAAAAGCTTTTAATTACGCCCCTTGGGAGTTAGGCTATTAAGGCACATTCAATTTAGACGGTTCATGTCCGACTTTGACGTTGTGTTTATAATTGCTTCTCCTTATTCCTGTCTTTTTTTCTATCAACAAACAAATAAGTGAATGTCGCGTCGAATTAGACGTCCATGCACATCTCAGGAAAAGCTCAGGATAAAAGCGGACTTAAGAAACTCCACAGACGATAGTGTTGCTCTTAAATTTGGAAGATGTTGGATTTCTGCCATACGTCAGCAGAGCGGGTATCGGAGTGCACAGGTGCGGTTATGTTTTGTTTTATAAGATTGACGCGATTCCATATCAACCGTCTATATTGTGATCATCCTAAAGGGATATTGTAATATATGTATATAAAAAAAAAACAAATTAGGCCACAGTTGCACGAGTTTTGACGTAAGTATATTAACACATCGTTGTACGCATTCGAAATCAGTTTCCTTGAATGAACGGTAAATGATAAGGTCGTTTGCAAGTTTTGTCCATATGACCAACTACCGGTTATTGCGCCTGAATTTGTTTACCCACAGCGCGTTGTAATTTTAGTGGTAAAAATGGTAAAATGTTCATGTAATGTTTTTTGCAATGATTTATTTGCAGCTTTAATTCTGGACGCCGGAAAACTATATTTTCAAATGATACGTATTTTTTTATCATAAGTCCCAATAAGCCTTAAAAAAATTAACTGTCCTTAAAGTTAATGAATTCAGCAAAGTCAAATGGATATTGCGACTAGTATTTTTTAAGAAAACACGTTCGATTAGAATCAACTAAGCCGCCACAGAATCGACTAAGATTGGGAAAAAATACTAAAATAATAATATATCTTTTACATTTGCTTCTGAGGCGGTACGAAGTTTGCCGAGACAGCTAGTTTGAAATGTTTAGAATATCTCTGAAATATATGCTCCAATTTCGATTTGGCAATTGTTGCAAAACGTAGGAGCTTTTAACACTGGCAGCAATACATCAACAATAATCTCACCATATCATACAAATTTGAGGCAACATTAATCACCACAGCCTACAAACGTACATACACCAGCAATTTTCTTGCTAATGTGACGTAACTACGCGGCAGGACACGGTAAATTGCCTAGCCCTAGATAGCAGCGGGATAAGCGAGGACCGAAGTGACGACATCTGAACCGATAAACTAGATAACTGTGTTTGTGACGCAACATCCAGTTGGCAGTTAGTTATGCCGATAAATCTATAGGGCGGATACTTAATGGATTGGATACGGTATAGATTTGATTTTCCATTTTTACGATTTTGCTTTCTGCATTGAGTGCACTATATACCTATATCATAACGTGATAATATTGACCGGATAAATGAGTATAATGCAATAGTTGTTTCGGTTAGGTAGCATGCATGAGGAAGGGTCCAAAGCAGAGAACCTGCAATAATCAACATGATATTGGCTATGGTACTCTATACAACTAACTATATTTGATTAATAATCTTTTATAGGTCAAATAAGCAACATAATTGAACACCTATATTATCAACCGTTCTAACACTATTCCTCCTGCCTCGACGGGCTAATCTTATTACGAGCGGCAGCGTCGAGGCTTCCTTGATAAAATAAACACCACGCTGCCCTGTTATTCCAGGCCGCTGACAACTTGTAGAGAGTCGTAAATTTAATAATGCAGACTAATAAAAAGGCACTATCTATAGGGGCTGAATTAGGCCACTAAGGCTTCGGACAGAAGGGAGTACCCCGTCAAATTGCGTGGGCTGCAGCTAAAATTGTCAAGTTAAAAAGAAAATTGATTTGATTTGCACCGTTATAGGTAATCGGTATTGGCCCTATGATGCAGAGTTGATGAATTAAGGTTATCATGCCTTCGAAGTGAATGAGTATGTTGAAAATTGAAATCAATTTACCTATTATCATAATAACGATCAACCAGTTGACGACGTCTGTGAGATGAACAGGTTTTGTGGAATTCGTTAGACGAGGTTATCTACTTAATGGGTTATACTTTGTCCGGGAAATAACAAAATCGCAATTATTTCTCGTATGGATAAGGATATTTATTAGGTTTTTATGTTATTTACCTGCTTAGTATCGACGCGGTAAACGGAATACAAAAATATTTGTATAAACCGCTCCACGTGATAAAACAATGCCTATGACACTCATGGATAGTGTAGCTTGGAAAAATAACTACAAAAATTATAATAAAAATAACTAATTTTGTCATACATCTGATTCTGAGGTTCGAAGTTTGCTGGGAAAGCCAGTATTAGTATTGGTAAGTTAAATCAATACCATGTGTTAGCTTTTCGTAAACAGAACTGCTGCACAGAATACTTGTGCATATATTTGTTTCCTAATTTCTGATAACAATGAGTACACTCAGGCCCCTGGCTGGTGATTTAATTTCGAACAATAACTTCTTGAATCAACACTGGAGTACAATCCATGTATCCAATTAACCATCCGTGTTTTACGGTGGAACGTGGTCATAGCCAATAATTAACGCGAAACTTATTAAAATGACAATAACCCCAATAATAGGGAAATCCACATGACACGCTCATTCACCGTTCTCGAATACTTACAGGTAGGCCTAATTGCAATGCAGTAGCAACATTAATCATTGATTGAGTGAAGACCTGTTTCGTAACTGCCGCTGCGAGCTGGGTTCGTTATCCTTAGTCGACCTTGCAGCTGCTATAAATTCAGTTAAATTGGCCGCAGAAGGCGGGCATGCGTCACCGAGACCGATGCGCTCGGTTCAGCAACGAAAGCATGATGTAATAAATATATCAAGCTAAACGTGTAACTAATGAATTCTAGCCATCAAAGGAAAGAACCAGATCGACGTGTGCGCACGCAAAGGCCCGATGTAACTCCACCTGTATCGGAATGGCACCGGTTTTTATTGAGCTGGTTACGCACTCGGCTATTCGTACGTAAACTTCTCAACACATATGGTATTCAAAAGATGTAGGTATATATCCACGACCGAAAAACGCTGGCTTTGACCGTACACCTGTGTATAACATATTGCACGTGAGATGTCTAAAACACAATGGTGCTTCCAAACAATTCCTATTTCTCCTCTCGTGGACTTGTGGGGTAGGTGATTGAAAGACGACGTGTCGGCGGTGTCTGTTTCCAACCCGAGGCATGTAATAAATTCTGAATAACCCGGACACAGTTGACTGTCCGCTCGGAAAATTGGAGTGTACGCCTGGACCTGTAGGTTTATTTGCCTTACTTTATTGCAGTCGCCGCTTGCTTTTGGTGTGATGAATTTTTGATCCTAGAAAACGGTTGTGGGTGGAATGTTGGATTATTAATGTCACAGCGAAATTGAATATTATAAGTTAATAACATCATGGTTTCTCCCATCTTTTCAACTGTATTTTATATACGAAAATGTTTTTTTAAGAGAGAGTAGTATAGTTTCTATGAGATTAGTTAGCGTGTTACCACTTCGTAAGTTTCGTTCTTTTAAACTGTTCAATGTCATTATTTTTTTATTACCTTAAGCAAGGTATAGCGCTTTCCCAGATTTAAATTTAAATATCATTCATTGTTGAGCGTGTTCCTAACCTATCTAGGTCGTGGCAATCGTCGTTAATGTGGGCCGGGGGGAGGCAATTAGAGCAAGCCAATAAAACACCGCCATTTATTGCCCGCTGTTCCTCCCGCCTCCTGGTGCACCACCCACCGCACAGTCCAGCAGCTACACATAAATAGAATAAAATGGATACCACAACTTATTCATCCGATCCAATAATAAACTATAACTGACGCGATCGATCAGTCGTTAAAGAAGCCACTCCATAGTTGTCCAACTAGTGACATATTTTTAGAAACCTGGAATTGCTAGCTAAATATTGGCTCTGGACAAGTATACTAAAGGATATCATCCAACGGAAGACGTCGAGTCTGGCGGTGGCTCGCTGGTTGAAGCCGATGGCGACTTCGCCGTTGTCAGAGTTAAGTGGCGTCGCACTCAACGAATCCGCACAAAGACCGCTCTCTCCGCTTTGTGCCGCCTCTTTGTTTGACTTGACGAAGGCACAGTAAAAAATCATCACACGGCCGACGACGCCGACGAGGCCCACGATGTTGGTAAATTCACAGCTTTTGTTAGGTTAATATTACTATGTACTATCAAAACGATAACATTTTATTTCAATGATTAAAGGGGTTTCCACGAAAAGGGTCTGGTTGATATATTGGCATAATCCTTTTAGGTCAACGTTGACCTCAAATGTACTTTTACAAAAATATAGGTAGGTACACATTGAAATATTCTGATACCTCATAACACTAAAAGGCCATGCTCTCAGATATATTATGACGCGTCAACTTGCGGAAATGTTCCATTGTGGTCCTGTCCCTCCATCTCGTCTGCATATGGGGTCCGCAGCTATTATCGTTAGGAGATGTGTTTATAAAGTGACTATTATAAAGGGTCACTCAAATTACCCTATTTCACAAACAGGGAACTAGTAGGTCAATTTGATATAATATGTGTAAACTTTTCGTCCTCCTCCTATTTCTGGATGGCCTAGTTGGGCGCGGTAAGCCGTAACCGACATTAAAGTAAATGTAAAAAAATAGAACAGGTGCATTGCTACCATTACAGCTCATTACCCTTTTCAAATGAGCAGCTGTTTGTTCTCGTTAATTGCCCTTTATTTATAAATTGAGATTGTACCCAGTTGTAAACAGCGCACTTTATTCTATTACTAGCTGCGCCCCGCGGAGTTACCCGCTATTAAAAAGTATGTCCTTTTTACCGGGATAAAAAATAGCCTATGTGCTATTCCAGACTAATCTATCTCTGTGCCAAATTTCATCCAGATCCGTTCAGTCGTTCTGGCGTGATTGAGTAACAAACATCCATCCATCCAAACTTTCACATTTATAATATTAGTGGGATTACTCTCGTGTACTGACATAACGTTTCTGTATAGCACGGAGGAAAGGTAAAGGAACTGCTTTCCTTTATGCATTACCTATGTAGGTACCTACTTGAAATGGTTGTACACCATTTATGAACTGTCGAATCGAGTGTTGCACCGGGCGTTTATCTTATCATTGTCATGTTATCATTGTGGCTCCCAAGATTTCCGTCTCAATAAATCGCTTCAACTTATGATCAAGGATTTTGTAAAGTAACTCAAAGATTGTTATGGACATTTCATCCTCATTCAATGTTCAAACATACACCAACGTTGAGCAAGTGTAAAAAGATCGACGGTTCTTTTTAATCACTCTCGTGTACTGACATAACGTTTCTGTATAGCACGGAGGAAAGGTAAAGGAACTGCTTTCCTTTATGCATTACCTATGTAGGTACCTACTTGAAATGGTTGTACACCATTTATGAACTGTCGAATCGAGTGTTGCACCGGGCGTTTATCTTATCATTGTCATGTTATCATTGTAGCTCCCAAGATTTCCGTCTCAATAAATCGCTTCAACTTATGATCAAGGATTTTGTAAAGTAACTCAAAGATTGTTATCGACATTTCATCCTCATTCAATGTTCAAACATACACCAACGTTGAGCAAGTGTAAAAAGATCGACGGTTCTTTTTAATCGGTTCATAATCCGGTCCGAAATGTTATCGATACCGGTTACTATATAAACCTGGTCACAATCTTGGATTAACCTGTTATAGAATTTGAAATAACCGGTTATGTTGTGTGGCCCCGCCTCGACACCTCGATGTGAATATAGTCACAAATAATAATATTTCCAGACGAACACCAACTATAGGGTCCCACACCAAGAACGCTTGTATTATGGGTACTGTAAAATGGACTGAGGGCGAACTCATTAAATAATACTTATATGGATATTAAACTTGACTCGGGTTCAAATATTCATGCTCATCTCACAAAGACTCTCCCTACCAGGAATCGAAGCCGGGACCCTCAGCGCAGAAAGCATGATCACTACCTACTGCGCTAATCATGTCGTTAAATGTTATGATATTTTAACCGGTTAATATCGTTCAAATTAACCAAACAGTAACCAAAATAATATCAGTGAGGGCTTAATGACCAAAACCGGTTAGCAATGTTATCCGGTTAAAGATCCCAGAGATCTCTGGACGCAATTTATCTTATATTATTAAATTATATCAATGTTTTGAAAGCCACCTTCTTTCTCACCAGCGGGGAACAATCCGAGCATCCATTTGTTCGTTAAACTTTGCGTTAGTAGGTATCCAACTTTACCGACAAAGTAAGTATATAAATGGCAAGTGGCGAATTCGCTAACATTTGACGATGTACGCCTTTGTCGAGTATATTATATGCAGATTGTCCATTTTACAGCATCTGTGGACTTACTAATTAGACCTTGTTTGACGTAAAACAAAACATTGCTGATTTTATTTACATAGTAGTGTGTCGGAATTAAATCCTAGCTTTTTTGTAGGGAGTTGTATTCAAGACAGCTTGAGACATTGTAAAATGTAAAATGTTTGGTACTTCCTTATATTATATCGAGTAGTCCAGTGTCACCATTGTAGGAGTCAACGACCTAATGACTGTACGGTTGACCGGTCTCGTCGCGATCTGATTGTCGCGCCAATAAACGATTTGCATGTGTTGGTGGCGCGCGTGCTGCGTTCGCGCACCCAGGCGTCCTCTAATTGGTGTTATCAGTTAGGCCTACCATTGATGTGGTTGTTAGTAGTGACATTATTTCGTTGCTAAAATAGAGAGGTTATACAGAGTGCTCTTCATTTACCGACAAAACTATAATAAAAAACCAAAAAAACGGGTATAGCTGTAGTAACTCTAGATGCTAATTCAAGTCCCCTGCAGTCCCTTAAAATCAAAGCGTACCACCACGTATCAATTTAACCCCGAATTTATAAACGTTCTTTAACTTTATCAAACGTCATATAGTTACTGCCTGCGCAAAGCAAAACTCTGGTGCGTGGTATTATATGACGTTTGATAAAATTATAAAACTTCTATATATTAGGGGGTAGTTTATAAATAATGGACCGTACTAAATGGTGTTCACTATGCTCTTTCGCATATTACACTACTATGAGGCAAAATAATATGGATAGGTAGTGCCTCAGTGGCGAGTGTTAAACGTACATTCAGTTTTAGTATCGGTGTTGATTTACTATTATCGAAAGATTATTTTGGTGCGCACTAAAAGCTTCTGTGCGTAATCAATATATGTGTGAGACCGCGAAAACTTGGCGAGTGCACTTCCTCATTTTTATTACCAGGTTTTATTTTACATTTCACTTACGGTGTGTTAGTATGTTAGATACAAGGAAAACCTTGTCACTCAGTCAATTTGGATTCACTATTCAATGAAACAGATTTTTTAAACTCACGCAGAGTTCCGATGACATTACAATAGTATCGTACCATTCAGCTGATGGAGATGGTCAGATCATGGAGC
The DNA here is from genome assembly GCA_905404115.1 of Pheosia gnoma. Taxonomy (NCBI): domain Eukaryota; kingdom Metazoa; phylum Arthropoda; class Insecta; order Lepidoptera; family Notodontidae; genus Pheosia; species Pheosia gnoma. The sequence continues at coordinate 2,958,051 of FR989894.1, read as the reverse complement.
CGGAAGGTAGTTGTAGTAAGTAGACACAAGCTCAACATTTACTTTATTGGTACCCAAATGCTTGTTTGTTTTTTATTCCAAATAATATTATTTGCAACTTTGGCAACTTTGGCAACCGTACTCGATTTCTCGCTTAAATCAATTCACTCTAAGGCGTTTTAGCGACTGTCATTATACAACTCATGAAGATATTATCCCGCTAAGAGTAATGACACATATGAAACTTTTTGAATGGTGCTACAAACCTGAAATCATTTGTGTTTATAGAAGGCACACATTATGTAAATAGGTCTCGAACGATTTCGATATTCCGTTATGTTGCCCACATACACATGAATCAGACACGCATTTAATTTAAAACATCAACCTGCCGCCGTCATGATTACCAACAGATTCGTGGTCAGGTTTCCGATTACGTGCGCAAACGCTTTTTAATTGAATCCCTGTGGCGTCCGCTTTTTGTGGCGGGCGTGCTAATTGTTGGGCATTTGGGGTTTTTGGGCTAATTTAACACTGGGCTTCGGGTGTGAGTAAATTCTTTGCGAAGCAGGACACGATTGTCATAATAAAAGCTATTATCGAGCGGTATCCACGCGTGTGTGATTATGCGCACTGTTGTAAGTTTGTGTACACACGGATGCATTATGCGCGGCATGAAGCAGACTGTATTCTTTACTGCTAAAAATCGATGACGATGACGATGACGTATTTGGGTGATTTGTTGCAAATGGAACTCGATTAGCGTATCATGATTTATTGTCTCAACTTTATTGGCACTACACGGAACTGCACGGAATATTTTCGCATATCGCATGCTTCATCTTTACTATTGTCGAAAGGCTATTTGGTTAAATATATCGAGTTGTTTCGGAGTATCTAATCTGCTTCAATACGCCATCATCGTTGCCAGCTCATAGTATATTTGAAAATAAATTATGCTGTCATTTTATTTATATTCAAAACATACTAACAAATCAATGAATTCAAGGATAACAACTGCCGTTCGAATCGACGCATGACAGTAATCGATCCTCGTTCGTTAAACACCAGGGTATATGTTACACCCGCATCCATTGACATTGATGTGCTCTGAGTGTTTGGTGTTGTTGCGTCACATAATCGAATAACCCAATTTCGACGCAGGCGCGCGTATGAGTCAGCACAACGCTAGTAGGTTCCGCGGGTAAACAGTTGTACTAGAAAAACACGATACAGTATATACGTTGAAATTAATAAGAGTATGTCTCTACCTTTAGATGTAGAGATTCAAACTCCGAGATTAGTTTTTGTATAGAAGCCATAGAGGGTGACTGCAATAATGAACGGTCATTGAGTATTCACAGTAGTAGGTATATAGTAGTAATGGTTTAGTACGACTAACTTAGATAACATTTATTAATATATACACATGTCATCGTGCAAAAGGTGTGGTGGGTGTGTCGCGAAGATTAAGTAGCTTTGTTTCTTGCGACATCAAGGTTAAGTTCACGTAAACATTAGTCATAGTCACATCACGACGCATGCCGCGAATAGAAACACTGTTTCTATGGCAAGAGGTTCTTTTTTGCCTAAACTATTTAACAGGTCTTCATCTTTGAGAATGCACATGTTGCACAATCAACGGCTTTGTAACACAAGTGTATCAAAAGATAAACTAAGCTCGGTAGGTATGGTGCCTCTCCTGAGACTCACCGTTCTTCTTAGAGCCTTTGTGTGGGTTAAAACAATGCCACCTTTCTATTCCTCAACTAAGCACTTTGCATACCTGATGAAATTATGGCTAATCGATGCGGGTGACGCATACTTCGTAATCAGCGTCTATAATAACTGTAGAGTATCAATATTAGCGCTGTTTCGCGCCCATATTGACTGGCCTTATCGCTATCTATTTCGCTCTCAAGTAGCCGGTTAAGTGCATTATTGATTGGCAGTTTGCACAATTGTCTTGCAAATAACGTTATAAGCGTATGAGTAATTCCGTTCATAAAAAAATACGACACTGCGAATAGAGTAATATATATTATGTGAAAATCAAATTATTACATAGCTCATGTTTTTTTTTTGCTAATTATAGTACTGTAATATAAATTATATTAATGCTTTATGATAAGATTAAGCGTGCCATGACGCGGTAATGCTGTTAAATGTCCAGTAGTGAAAAGTCCAAATGTGAAAATAACAATGACTTGCAGAAAAAAACGGTCGAGTCTTTGGGTACTCTTTATCATTATATAAAAAATGGAATCTGGTATAGATGGACAGGTACAAATTAGGTTCTCGCCTGGCATGATCATTTTATAATTGTATTTCCTATCTGCTCGAAATAGAACAGAAATATGTCCAATGTAAATTGATAAGTATCCGGAATGGTTGCCAAGCCGTGCGACATTAAATCATCGCCACGATTAACAGTGTCAACAGCAGCGGGTACATTGATAAATATAGCGCATAACCTTTCACGTAAAGCCTCGTAGTCATCGTTCACGTATAAAATTAGGGGGACGTATTTATTTATGACGGACACACGATCGCCAGAATCGCTCCTGGCACGGGTGCTCGCGACTCGCGACCATTATCTATATGTTCAAGCCATTTAGAAAAAAAAACCTACATTTCACCGTGCCTCGGATTTTGTAATTACCGCTGTGAAATGTTAATCGTAGGCAATACGATTAGGTTATCTCGTTTCAGAACACGTTTATGTTTTATTTGGCACCATAATAGTTATAACTCGTTGAACTTACGCTAATAGAGGGAACTATATTATCTTGTTACATATACGTTTTACTTGAAATACAAGGTGTTATAATAGTGTAAACTATTTAAAGGCGTCCATTGACGACAGGTTGTAAAGATCATATTTTAGAAATTAAAAAAAAAACACCATTCGCTATTTGCACATTTCATAAGTACATGAATATGATCGATAACACTTACTCCTTAACCTCTTTATATGTTTTACACTATTACTGTTAGAACCATATTTTGTTAGAATTAATTATACGTGGGTCCTGATTTTTTGCGTCATTAACTGCTCTCATTAATGCTTTAATAAACAATTTTAATATGCGGCTCTTAAATGCCTGGACCTATTTACCAACCTTTATAGTAGATATTAACGCGGCTGTATGTTTTCTCGTTTACATTTCGACCATTGCGGTTTTATTGTTTGAATGAAACGAGAGTCTTGAAATGTAAATAATTGTACAGAGTGCTCCTTAGCAGATGGTTTCCGTAGCGAGCTATTAAATTACCTAGTACCCACATAATATAATGAGAATGAAAAAGTAAATGGCTCGTCCTGGTTTATAGAGCAAATTAAGGTCTGTCGTCAAAAAGGTCGCCGGGTGAAATCAACGAAGCTATAGAGATTTATGACTAGAACTTGTTACGACGATGTATTATGTATCTTAAGTGACCTTACGTCTGTCGTATTAAAGTCTTAAATAATGGTTCAAAGTGATACATCAAATAAGCGATACTTGCCGTATTTCCTTAGATACGATACACTACGGACTACGAAATCTTCTATCTTTTCACGCAGTTCCCAGATCTCCTACTTTTCGATAGATTGGATGGATAACAATAAGTATACTAACAACGAGTGAGTTTGTTGTTATTAAAAAGCATCTTTGGGTTATATACGAGCATTGTTTATTTTCATTTTCCATCGGCAAATAATGAGCATTCTACGACGTGACTTTAAAATTGCGGCGTTTATTATAGATAGACGCATTCGCCACGGGCTGTGACTCTACATCGATTAATCATAGTCACACGACCGCCACTACGACACTCGATCCCGATAATAACCTACATCATAAACATCTTCATTGCCGAGCCAACCCCCCATAGATTTCTCTTCGACATTGATGAAGTACTTGAAAACCCATCCGTACCTTATGCGTTTACCGAAGGGTTAATATAGGTAAAGGGTTAACATATAAATCTGTGCCTACAGTGCTATGCTTCTGTAATCTCTAACTGAAGGTAATACTTCTATTTCAATTTCGTTATTTCACAATTTCATGTTTGATTGAACACTGTATATTTTCAGTAAAAACATGAACTTGTTTCTAACGATATAAGAATCTAAGATATGGGAAAAATATTTGTACAATATCTATGCGAAAGATATATTTCATCTGAAGTAGTTTGTGGTAGCGAACGATTTTGCACTCTATGTTAGATCTCGATATGATCGTTTGGTCGTTATGTTTCGCGAGCGGGTTTTGTTCGGTACCGTGTCTGGCCGGCGCGGCGGCAATCTAGGCAAATCCTATCCATTGTGCGCAGTGACAATAGTTCCGGTGCTAATTCAAGGACGGGCCGCCATTGTCCCGCGGACGACACGATGCGCCCCACTCCTGTCCCTATCTACCATGACCATTGTATATCTACAAACATTAATCGATCTGCATTGTTATGAGGTAATAAATGTTTTGATGCCAACTGATTTAAATAGAAGTTGCCTGTGACTTTTTAATTGTTTTCCTTAACATTCTATATATTTACTAGGTACACCTATTTAAAGATATTCAAATGAGAACCGTACAGTTTGAGCATATATCGTGAGTTTCCCTTAATGTCGGCTCGACACGCAAAAAGTTGCGACGAATTTCACCAAGTCATTATAAGCTTGACTTGATTTATGGACGTTAAAATAATTTCCGTGTTGAGGTAGGGCTCGTCTCGGGCCGGCATTATATTATAATGGCTCGGCATTTGTACCAGTTTGGGCACAATCCGCACAATCGGCGGGTCACGCACGCACGTCAACATAAGCCGTAATACCACATTTACGTGATAGACTTGTGAAGGCATAACATGGGTGATTGCGCTATCAATAATACATTTGTTACGTCATATGTTGATCACAAAGAGAATTATAAATATCATTGCTGTGATAATAGTTGGTGTTACTAACTTTTTATAAAAAGGCAAATCATTATAATCGCATTATTTGCGAATTTAACGACTGTTAACGATACAATGTTTCTGAACGTTTAGGCGGAAATGGTAATTATTTCTACCTAATCTGCAAATGACATAGAACTGGTACCACGAGTGCATGCATAAACTCAAGGAGTAAGTATAGGATTTAATATACACATAAATAGTACCAGTTAGCTAAAAACTGGAACAAAACCAATTTGGCAGTTTTGGAGCCGAAATGGACGGCAAACATGTGCTTGGATCATTTCCTATCATACAGTCATTGATAGTCAATTAATAGGACTTAATAGTATTATTATGTCTTTGAAATTTGGAGTCCTGGAATACATAATATAATGCCTCATTATCGTCTCAGAATGGTACGGAGTTCGGGAATGAGTATTATTGTACTGATAATAAATTCTCGCGTCTCGTCTAGAGGGTCTTATCTTGGGTAATGATTCGTCTGCTGCCGGTACTCACACGTTGTTGCTTTGATGAGCTGGATTACGTTTGAGGTTGCAGCACTGTGATGTTGTGTTAAGGTCGGATTCTGAGATTCGAGGTATCAGTTACATGGTTACCTATTTTCGGGGCACGAAAGTTGACATAAGCACGTTGTTGTTTTCTTGGGCTTTAGAGCCACTAATATTTGATTTCATAAATAATTCATTTATAGGGTGCTATATAGGGTTTATAGGGTGCTATATTTGTTTGTCCACTGTCCTGCGTATTTTTATTTGTATTGTACTAAAAACGCACGAACTGTCTCGCTTTAGATATCTATGATGAGTCATGCCACCACTTTCTGTTAAGTAATTTAACTGGCCATTACGGCAAATAGTGATGTCAGCACGTATCTCGTGTGTGCGACTTTTTATGTGTACATTAGTTTATCGTTCTCTATCTTTTACTCCGCTACGCTCGGGTAATGGTAAAACTTTCTGTAAACGTTTGGCGTCGGCATCGCGACTCGATGCCAAGATTTCGTTTCATTTGTACAATATGATTGAATTTTAGGTAAAAATATATATGTGTGTTATTTTAATTCATAGAAGTTGGTAGGTACTCAAGTAAGAAATTGCTCAAAAAAATAAATTATGTAATATTCATAAAAATATTATTTTTGTTTCAGGTAAATGATAATCATTATTGGAGTAATTGATCGCACATAGTTCATGAGGTTTGTAAAAAATATATTTTGCGTTATCACTTGAATCAATTGTAGGTATTTACTTTGTTTGGAATGTTTGATTTGGCACACGGCGTGATAAGCACGTGATGCTCCACAACTTAGATTTACTCAAACAATATTGTTTTATTACTAATTTCGTGATATTTATACATTTTTATCCAGTTATTCTGGAATATTTTTTTCTGAAATACGACGTAATTATAATTTAGTTTTTAATGGCGGATGCTATTAAAAAGCCACTATGGCGTCTTAATGAGCTATCAAATATCCTATTACGGTTTTTATTGGCTAAAATAATTAGTAAATGGGACATCTTCGTAAAGTATTACTTACATAATATATTATTTACTTGTATTCGGTGGTCGCTGGGCGCAATATGCAGTGTGCCATTACAAAAAGAGATATACCTTATTATTAATACTATCTGGATCACTTTGCCAAATAAATATCAAAAAGGTTTACACGCTCGCAAGTATTAAGTAAGCATAATTATTCTCTTTTAAACCAAACTATAAAACCAGAAACTGAGTTAATTTCGTATCTTTTACTGTCCAACAAAAACAATTATACCTGTATTCCATTATCTTCTAACCTCATTAATTCCCGTTTAAATATAAACGTCGAGCAAATGAGAGCACCGCCGGAAATTTACTGAGCTTAAAATTTTAACAGTGAGGTTTTTACAGATGGCCGCTGGGGCCGTCCTCGAGTGTCCCGTGTTTATTTCTTCCCGGCGAGTTTATGCGCGCCGTTGCTTCGCCTCAAGTGCACCGGCCACACTTAAATCGTTTACGTCTACTCACTTCGTTTTCCGCTAGAGGGTGCCTCGCCCGCAGGGAGATGTCTTGCTTTGTAACATTTTTCCTATTTCCGACCCATCGGACCGTGTTAACAAGGTACATTTTGCTGATTAACGGTATCGATTTGATGTTTATCTGAGAACATGCAATGTTGTTAGGGTTTTCTTTCATAAGGACAAAGAATGATTAGTATTTTTGTTCGTGTTGATCTTCATTTAGAGTAAATTGGCATCTGAAAAGATGACATAAGAGATGCGATTGTAAATAAAAACTTTTAATTGTATAGAATAAGGTTTTGTATTCATGCAAATCTATCATTGTCAGCATAAACATACTTTTTTTTTACTTTCTGCATGAAGCGCGGAAAAACGTTTCTAAAATTGGTTATTTCGTAGTCCCAAAATTATCCTACAACCTATTCTGCGATCTGAATATACTTGGATACTTTGACGAATATGTTAATACTTATGATTATACCCCATTAGGTTTATCATGTTATGTGAAGCATCACAAGACCATGCCCATACAGCCGACCAAACATCGGCAAAGTGTTGGCATTGAAATCGGAATGATAAAAAAAATTCTTAAAAAGAAATCGACAGCTATGAAAACGTGTCTGTTTTTTTTTTTAAACAATTGGCTAGTATACAAAATTCTATAGGCCGCAATGCCGTAGTGTGTACAAAGCCTAACCATTATCCTATAGATTGCTTTTGAATACGGACCGGACCGTGTCGTCCGTGGACTGCTTGGAGCGATTCTACGTCCACGTATTACGTAGATCGTGACACGATCTGGCGATCTGCACTCAAGGATTTTTATACACTTAGAAAAAAAACTGCCAACTAGTTAAGACACCTTGTTACAAAACCGTATCGGTATTGTTTGCTCCCTCTTTAAGTTGAACATAATATAATTTTATATATTTAAAGTGCACCCAGACGTGGTGTGACAGGACAGACGTGGTCGATACGCGGAGTCTAGACAATTATTGGCTTTCAGACAGGGACAAAGAGCAATAATAATATTAGCTTGAATTTGTTGAATAAAGTTTTTGGTGTAATGGGCAATACTAAGTGATCCAGGCTGTTTAGTATTCTGTATTTTTAGGTATTTCTATTCTTCAGATATGAATCTAGTAAAAATGGCGTTCTTTAAAATGATCCAGATTAAATTGGATATTCAATTTATTCGGTTTGCACTCATGTTGACCCTGTGATGAAAACTGTTTTAAGAAGAAGCGAAATCAAACATGTACAAAGTATAGGAACGGAACGAACGACATTCTATAATACCGACCTGTCCATCCCTCAGCCCGGTGTTATTATACGCCAAAATAATAGACTGTATCTTTTACATTTTTATGTATCTTCTCTCCCCTGCCCCTCATTTTGTTGTCATATTTTTATAAAAAAAAAATACTGGTAAAACATGCCTGTGGTAATATCGCACCGTTCGTTGGCGCCAGGGTAGAGATTCCCGCGTTATTTCAATTAAATTCCAGTCATTTTCCCTGTGCACATTATTTAATTTTCGTATTCGTTGCGGGTTTTATTTCGTCACCGACCAACAGGTGAGTCTCATAATGTGGTAAAAGATACCGAATATTGTACTGAATTCATCTGTAGCAGGTAAAGAGAACATAACAAAGCCGTAAATTTAATATTGCTTTTCCAGTATGATATCAACTCCTTTTTTCAAGTGGACCATGCGAGATGTCGTTACCAATAATTGAGTCCGCAAATCTTGTTTCACTTGCAGTATAATCCAGTCCCCTCTCGCTCTGCAGACTTGTCACACCAGTGCTGGGTGACCCTGATGCCGTGATGATGAATTGTGTTGTGTACATATTGACATTGGTATTTTGTCTAATTAATTCATTTGCACCTAACTCTTAGCTCGAGATTAGTGGTATTTGTATGAATAAAACATTAGTGTAGCGTTGGTATTGATATTTTATATGACAAAATGAGATATGTTTGGATTTTGCGTTGATTCAGCGTCTGTTTTAAGGCGAGTCCGGTGTTATTTTAAATTATCTTAATTTAAAAAACGAACTTATCAAGAAATTAACCAAAATAGTATGAGGCTAAATGTATTAGATTGACGATGATAATGTTTATTTCGTTCGTGTTAAACAGTTTTTATATCATTCCGATCGATATAAACATCGGGATGTTTACCCGCAAACTTCCTGCGGGCATTATGTTTTCGCTACTTTTAGTACTGATACGCACATTGCGGAAATTTAAACGTTATGGTGTTATTTTAATGTCGCAACCGAAAGCGACCGTAGAACGTGATAAAAAAAAACTAACATACACTATGACAACGATGTTTTTTCCTGTGCGGTAAATAAGGTTTTAATTGCCTTGCTTTGTGTATTATAATTAGGAAGTAATAAATAAACCATAATACACGTATTGTTTGCTCAAAAGGCGGTATCATTGTTCCACGAAAGCGATGTGGCGAAGCTCGATCGTCGCTATATTAAATGCTAGAAACGATCTCGCAGCCCGTTATGTCTCGAACACACGCGATACTCGCACAAACCTGCCATCAGGATTTATATGAACACCAAGCCACTAAAACCATGGAAACTACCCAAATGTTTGTACAAATAATAATACCGAACGTGAGAACTGCCAAGGGTACCTTTGTTCGATTTATAAAACTATTATATTTTCCTGGGTTGGTACTGTACAATGTGAATATCTTATTAACCTTCTGACCTCTTGGGAAAGGGGTCTCTGACGGAGCTAGTTGTTATTTCGTACTTTTGTTGACTTTCTTAAGAATGTATTGTAACAATTGATCAATGGCGATTTATGTTTGTTGTTTCCTAGCTGCCGTGATATTTAAGCCAGTGTTAGCCATTAGTACTGATTTACTGCTATCCTCACAATCAGCAAGTCAATTAAGAAACCATTGAACTATAGTTTGGGCGCCCACCACTTTTGTTAATTGTATGTTTTGAATCTACAATTGTAAATAAATTCGTTATTCTTGAACGTTAAGTAAGAAATACTTTTTTTACATTCAAATGGTATCAGAGAATATCTTAAATAGAAACCGTATTAATCTTAAACATTTAAACAGAGCTGCAAGTAGTTATTTCCCAATATGTTACATTTGCGAAAGTTATATTCCTTAAATGGTGTTACCTACCTACCTACTTAATGGTGTACCTACGCGTATAGTGGACTGGACTTTGGAAACCAAAAAATATAAGTGTTTTTATATAATATGTTATCGACAGCTTTAATTATAAGCTGTTGATTTTTTTTATCATACATTAACATTAAATGATTCAATATTTACTTGTCGTTTTAAGACGCGCTACGATATTTTTATCACTGCAATCGTATGACTAGTTTTACTATCGAGTTTACGAGACAGGTCCGACTCGAGGTGGATCCAAGTGCGATTTATTATCGCATCATACTTATCGATTCAATTAACCAGTCGAACTTGTATCGAGAAGGCGTTGTCTAAGCCTAATCTCAAAGTGGATGCAACTCGAATAATATTTAAATGAAAATACGCCTTATATGTTTCACTATCGGTAGTCGTACGATCTTTTGTGTCAAGGTTGATTGCTTCACTATCGATTGTGGGCTATTATGATTGTAACTTTAGTGTTGATAAATAATTTTGGTCAACATAATATAGTTTCTGTCTGTTAACAAATTTGACTGACTTGTGGAAGAGCAGGCTTTGGCTGAAAATCAGCGCTTGAGGAGAGAGGAAAGCCCGTTCCTCTTCTCGTACGCTGTGCCAAATGCCTTTTGGCCCAGGTCACACAGAGGTTCCATTTTTTACAAATTATATATGTCATCGTGTGTCTGAGTAGAATTAACGTTTTAATTTTATTCATGCAATTTAATCAATACAGCGACATACAAAGACTACATGGAAAATAAGCTCAATTTCCTCGTGGTTAAGTACTAATGACAAGAATATTGCCTATAGATTTTCACCACTGTCCAATATGCAGATTGGGATTGGAGGCTGGGTACGGCGAGACAGTTTAGTGCATAGCCCGCAATTCTAATGTGCTTTCATTGCAATATTCTGTCGAATGTTCCCAGATTAATTATTTTAGGCTGAAATTCTTGTTGTTACATCAAAATCTCATTCGACGCAGATTTTTTGTAGTCTCTTTTACATGAAAAAAACATGGAAACTTCTTCGGAAGTTATTTTATCAGTTCTCCTTCTATAAGACCTTGCAAAACTTTATAAAGTAATTATACCTATGTTGTTAGTAGTACTCTCAAAGAAAAAAATGAATGGGATAGCCTCATAGTATTATAAGTAGCAATAAAAGCTGCAGCAGCAGTTTATAATCATTACAAAACTAGAAAAATAAAATTACACGTCCGATAGTAACATTAGAAAGTAAGTTTCGTCATATAAACAGCTATTCATCGGAATAATGGGTTGTAAAGCTACAGGCGAGCTACACGTTCGTGCGCGTCGCACAAAATGGCTTTGCTACACTATTCAGTTTTAAGTATTATCCTGTTTTAAGCATATTTTAAGTAGTTCAACGGAACTCATTGTATATCGTAAATGTCCTAAATATGGTAACTGCAAGCCGTAAACAAACAAAATAAAATAATAGTCCCAAATTGTGTTTCCTGTATGCTATGATTTGTTGTGTGTGTGTGTGTGTGTACAATGCCAATTACAAACTAACTTGTGCACAAATAATACTATGATCATGTTGTTACACAGATATCAGCCGGTTACCCTTATCAGACAACTAGACAAAATACGGGGCCGCAGTGACGGTTGTGCTTTGCGTTGCGGCCAGCCTAATTGTACGAGGTTCGTCAGCAGTTGAGAGCCGTAATGACCTGGAAATACATTACGCTTGCTGTGGCGTGGGAGTATCACTATTGTGCCCATTGTGATGAGCTCGGCAAACAATGGACCCCTACATATTGGCGTAGGGCCGGAAAAGTTGACTGCGTTGGAAACTTGTGGGCTATCTGAGACTAATTAAATAGAAATGGCAGACCTATTAACCAAAATTAACGATATTATTACTTGTGCGATATACATGATGTAGTGTAGTTAGCCGTATGTCATTACTTTCCAGAACTTGATCCTTATCAGTGACATTTTCGGATGATGCAATAATACAGAATGTTGTTTTGTTTCAAAATCAATCGGTTCAATTCCTGCCTAGGGTTTTTTTTTAAAATCTAATAACGCAGTTTTAGTTCTCAACAAAACTGGTATCGAGAGTCCTTTAAGCATTTTGCGCTATGCCCTATAGTTTCGGATTTGGTCATTCAGGCACACTGGAAAATGACAAAAAAAGCAATTGTATATTGAGTGTCCATTTTCCCTGTTGACCAGTGCTACGATATACCACATACAATATTTAACCGTTACATAGTTGCTTATCTATTGTAATAAATTTGATTGTATCACAAGCATTAATTATGAGCCGTTATACAACCAAAGACAATTATTTCTAAATTATTTAGAGGGCTTAAATCAGCTGTTCGAATTGAATGCGACATACTTCGTGATAGTAAAAGTATGTTGCCCTGACGGCTATATTGTTTGGCCAAGGACTGTGAGTGAGGCTTTGTTCCCTTGAGCGGTACAGGCCCGCTGTGGTTAATTTGCGATTTAGCTATTACTGATACATAATAATTTAAGAAGCTTGCAATTTATCTATTACTGATATATTATAATTTATTAAAGTTACGTATTAGTTATATTTATAAGTACACAGGTACACTTTTTAATTATTATTTACCACGTAGAATAGGCGTATTCTACTTTACCTAACAATATGCCTGCTTTCAAAAATAGTACATTACCATTCATGTTAACTTGATAGATGAACTGTGTCTAGATAACGTCGGAGATAATTGTTAAACTAACTTAGCACTCGGCGAATATGTTCAAAGTTTAATTGCACAGTACGCGAAAGGCCAGATGATAACATTAGACTCGAGTAGCACGAGGCTGTTCAAACATTCAGTTAAACTTAGTCTCTGAACAAGTTTACTGAAAGCTCTTTACAATAAGAATTTACAGAAGTATACGTTACACCAGACGAACCAATAGAATTCATAATAGCCAACGTTTAAGTAATATATATCTCCATATTGCTAACACGGGCAAAAAGTATTTGACCCATAAATCGTAAGCAGATTAAATTTGTTCGGAACGTTCGTGGCTAAATAACGTTTACGACATTGCTTCGTCCTGGTGTCGTGTGTAGTTAGTTGCACGTGCTCGATAGATATCAGCCTCCATTGTGCCCTGTGTGACTCACCTTTCGGTACTTCAAGAAGAGGTACAATCGACTACAAAAGCTCTTCTTAACACTTTGTTTTTCGGAAGTGTACTTTAATTTATTATTTGAATTAAGATGTCCTCTTCCAAAGATGTTTCCCAAATAGCAATGGACCGCGATATTTGTGGTTAGAAAAGTTCCTTTAGGTAGAGACAAAGTTTAACGCCCAGTTTCTTTATCGAAAGACCAGTGGGTCTCGCTCACACCATGGATTCGTAAATAAGAATGGAAGTGACAGTATGCTTTTAACTGTCATTTAAGCTATTTATGTCGATTATGGCACTCTCCGTAGGACTGGGTTTATGCATTTTATCCCAAAACGCTAAAACTTACATATTACATTGTGTGTTAATCTATATTAAAATCTATTTATATTTGTCTTCGAAAGTAGGTAATGAGCTTACCTATGTAATAATTTCCAACCGTGTACGCCAAATATACAATATTTGCATGTCGTCTATATACAAAACTGTGCGTAGGTAGCGTGCTTACCCGCTCGTTCCAGCGCGATTACCACAGGGAATCTCTTCGGGGGTTTATCAAATGTCTTATATCAAATTTGGTCGTAATCCTGTCTCATCTAAAATCCCCAAACATTTATAAGGGAAATGGAACGTTGAACTTTTCGGAATTGGCGATGCGCAAGCGTCTCCTAAGGGATTTTTCCGCAGTGATGACTATAAATTCGTGTTGTTATTACCGGAGCTATAAAGTCAAGTTTATAGGCGGAGGTGAATGTAATGCTTTGCCGATAAAAAATGAATTCATGTAATCATCCAGTTAATGGGTGGTTTTCAGGTTCCGATTGGAATGCTGAAATAATATTGGAATTATGATTCTATAAAACAGAGAGAATCCATATTTGCACAATCAAATATTACACTTCAACGACACCGCTCTGTGAATACTGGTTAATTTATGAGTAGAGATTACAACAATTGATTTTACCACCTCCACGTGTTGTATAATATGACTGAGCTCAGCCGCTAGTGACGAAACCAGTGTCAAATATGACAATAGTCACAATAGCGCAATCGATTAGAAAATAATATCAAACGTTTATCTAATTGCCTGCGACAATTGCGACACAAAACGATACTGAGTGACACACTGATCATAATGTGCGCTCACTCATCTCCCGCTCAGCCGATATTGTGTCACGTGGGTATTATTATTATAATAACACACTTTCACTGTTGCGCCGTGAGATTTACAATGAGCGCGACTCGCGGGACTTGCGAGCGATTACGATTATCAATTGTTATTGCACACCAGCGGACTTGTGTACTAGAATGACGGTATTTTCTATTACTACAGTCCTTCCAGTAGGAGGGTAGAAGATTTATGTTTAGAGATGCAATCGAAAATGAACATGAATGAGGATATAGAATACGGTGTATGAATTTCGATAGAATATTCGAAGTCATTACAATAAATGATGCCAGTAAATTGTAGAAATATTCCATTTCTCAAAAAAGATCTGTTCTTTCGACATATGTAACGGCAAATTGAAAATAATGTTCTCTATCAACACAACCATTTAGCGGCTTAAGCTTAAGAAATGCTGCAATACTGAATTCATAAAAATCAATTAATATTTATCATCTTAAAACACTTCATTGTCATAAACCATTTTTAATACTACCTATCGAGTTTTTGCTGCATCACATTCACGGGGTCAAACAATTAAAATATTTGGCTATAATTGTATTTACTCGTAAAATACGTTGCTTACCTGAAGACATGTTTTAGTCAACATCCTAAAGATAATGTTCTCTTTATAGATGCGAGCCTATTCATCCTTATCTAAAACACAAAGCTCCGCAGTTGCGCTTTTACCACCATTTTTGTGAATCCACAATCTTTATGGTTTATTTTATTTGGGTGGCTTTCTCGTAAAACTGAATATCCTTTGGCAATTGTGC
Organism: Pheosia gnoma; assembly: GCA_905404115.1. Classification (NCBI taxonomy): domain Eukaryota; kingdom Metazoa; phylum Arthropoda; class Insecta; order Lepidoptera; family Notodontidae; genus Pheosia; species Pheosia gnoma. The sequence continues at coordinate 2,942,872 of FR989894.1, read as the reverse complement.
ACGTTTTATATTATACCTAATCCTTAAATGTTTGTTTCATTTAAAAAAAAACATCTTTATACAATTACAAATGTAAGTCGTAAGGCGAAAGCCCATTTATTCACCTTACGATGGGACACTTTGGAGTGTCCTCACGGGAAGATTTTATGAGGTGGTGGCACTGACGTTTTTATGACCGGCAGACGGCTTCGAATAAGGGTTCTTGAAATGTTACAACCATATCATTCTTAACACCCGTCACTTCATATTGTCTGTCGTTTTTTTTTGCTTTACAAATAAAATAGAATTTTGCAAAACGTAAGAAAATGCAACAATTCCTCTCACTTCACAAAATCTATTTCGGGTATCATCAAATCTTTCGACACGTGTCTGATGTACACGGACGTTGTATGAATAATTTATTTTGTTATTATCGCGTCTCTCTGTTTCTTTCTTCTATTTATTTCGTTGAATAGGGAAGAAACTGTATCGTCGACGCTGGGGCGGTGCTCGCAGGGCCACGGCTGCCGCTGGGCAAATGTTTGCTAGTACACTGACGATCACTACAATGGCCCCTATCTCGTCGCGACGTGCAACATGATTTAATACCCGCTACGAGCTTTTTACTAATATCATAACATCAGTGGAAATATTTATCCCCCTTGAGACCCGTGCCGAGTGCTCCTCGTGTCATCTTGAGAAGTTTATTTCGTGGCACACAGTCCGTCGGGATAATTCCACGTGATGAGGGGATTACTTGCCGTCTCGGGCTTTTAGTAGCTTAATGACAAATGGGAAAATGTCTGGGAGGGCTTAACTTTTGCCGTAATACTAGAAAGTTTAGTGTAGGTCCATCGTTAACTTAGCAGTACACAATATTTATGTACGTTGTTTTAAGGATTTATAAATTATTGGCATAACAAGGACTTATTCAATTATATACTTATTCAAAAAAGTCTGATCAGATCAGTTGGGTTTTTTAACTGACTGGATTAAATCAACAATTATAAGTATATCAAAAATAACGTAAACCATTGTAAATATAATTGGATCCAAGTTTTCTTTGAACAGCCACAAAATCCCTAAAGTAATAAAATCCAACTGAACGTTGCCGCCTTGAGCAATACGGGGATTCGTTATCACTTTTCTGATAAAGGGAGGAGTGGGAATGTGATTTCTACTAATACCGACTTTCAGGAGCCGTCCCCGCGGACAAAACGCAAGATCTGTCCCCCGGCGCCGTGTAGGGTTGTCACGAGGATTTTGACAGGCTTGAATGCGCATTGCTATTCGCAGCAACAGACGTTATTTTGCTCTGATAACGTCTTTGGATACATTTGATCTGCTTCCCCACACCGGATGAACATACAAAACACGTCCATTTCTTTAAAAAAGTTGCTCAGCTGAATATAAATTATATTGGATATGCATGGACACCCCTAACCCTACTGTTATCCCCTACTCTTTCTGATCTGCCGTTTACGCTCTTGCGCTCTCGTTCTGAAATGGAATTGCTTCAGCAACGAGTCTCGTGTAAATTGAAGTGTATTGAATTAACTCGATCGCTGAGTGAAAACTCCCGAGTTTGGTCCCGAGAACGGTGAATTTGAAATTTTTAAGTAGAAAATTTGCATACACAAGTTCTAACTTCGCAAAATTACTCGAGACGAGATGGCATCTTGTTTAGAATTTCATAAAAGAATTGTAACATCTAAAGTACCATTAATATCGTAATACCTACCATTAATACGGTCTTAGACTTAGAGGTCGGTTTTTTGACTCTCACACTTTTCCTTTGATAGGGTTTGTTTATTGTAGGAACAAAAGGAAATGAACATGATTAGTGAGCACGCGCCGTTTACTTGCTTGCTAGCCAATCACCGTGGCTGGTATTATCTTAACTAAAACGCCAGACAGCGTAGCGTATTCAGGAGAACTAACTAACGATAGCAGAAGCTTCTGCCTTAACGATAATGTGGTGGACCAGTATTGCAGAAACAAAAGCGCAGCTTAAATTATCTTATCTTCAATCGTCTCCCATACAATGGGAGTCACGTCGCCTGTGGTTTTAAACTAAGCTATTTCCAATCATCTACCGTGCAACAGAAACTATATATTTAAGAGTTTCTTATCCAATATTTTACCGTGTAGTGAGTAGCGCTTTGGACCGGTATCGATTGCGAGTAGGGGACCGCTCCCGCTGGCGTCTACCGCCAAGCACGATCATCTGTCATGCATGATGGACATGCATGACCAAGAAAAATAAGAAAACTTTATCGGTAACTTAAATTGACTGCATAGCTGTTGTTTACAGGCAACTAGCGGCATCCAATTGTCCGGGAATTATTGGGGCGGGCGGAAGTTGGGCGGCGCCCGCCCTCGATGCGTTGCCATAGCGACGCGCAATCCTTGAATTAGTTAAGCGAATGATGAACTCCACCCTTGCTGGATCGCGATTGTTAGCCTGCCTGCATACGTTGCTACGAAAGATTTTTAGAATATAAACCTTAACTAAGGAATACCTACGGCATACGATGTGTATCGTTATTCTATTGGATGAAAATTATACCTATATTTGTTTTTCGTAAAGTCGTCCGAAATACGTAATCGAATAGTACTTAAGTTTACTAGCGATAGCACAGTAACAGTATGCATTGTAAAATCAAACTTATTATTACATCAAAGCTGGTAATAAAAATGTATGATTGGTATTTATGCGACATTAATAAACAAACAAAAAGCTAATAAATCAATCATCCTAAGAACTAGTTAAACATAACCTTGATTAGAGACTAAAATGATATAACGCTATTACTTACAATTAAGCATCACAATCACATCTAGTTTTAATAGATGTGCAAGTTATAAAAGTAATTAAGCGTCTACGCTGTACCCGGCGCTGCAATAAACCTACATCATAATGAATGAAGTTGTAATGAATTAACAAGTTTAAGGCCGGTACTAACTTCCATAATGAAACGACTTGTAGTCTTTATAATCCCCCTTGGTAAACATTCGCCTAGCATAAATTTTCTTCGTACAGACAGGCTTATATAACAATGAAAGTTTTATACTTCTACTGAGTGTATTCTGCCAAGGAAAAAGTATAGCAATAAAAGAAAATCATATAATAATCGTGATTACTAAAATGTCTCTAACACCAAAATACAATTTCCGTAACGAATCATTCAGAATTATTGAAGCGGCTTAATTTAACAAGTCTCGTCTTTATTGTGGTATTCTAGTGGGGTTCATTTGCTTTGGTGATTTAAATAAACGAAAAAGGAATGATGACGACAACTCTTTCACTTATAATGGTTTTATACTCGTGGAAAAAGTGACAGCGACATTTTGTATACCTAGTAAATGATAGTCTAAGAAAATTCTCGAATTCTCTTCTTGATCAAGGAAGTAGTGTATAAGCGTTTGAAACCCGCACTGTGCAACAAGCTTTAGACACCCCTGTTTAAACTTCCCTAGGATTAATAGTATCAATCAATCAATCAATTGATTGATTGATTGATATTATTTTGAGCCGGCCGCTTTTCCCGGGGGTTCACTTGTTAGTGAATAAATAAAAAGAATGAATTTGTGAAGATTAATTTAATTACTTACATACACCTTAGTTGTAAAACAAAATCTGTACATTTAGTATTAAAGAAAATTCGCAAAAGGTATTACCCAGACTTACCAATTTAGTGACACAAAAAGCGCTTACTTTCCGCGCCAATCCCAATTTTATGAGAACCGATCGTTGGATAATACAGCCGATAAATCATAGATTCGTTGAATATCCTTCACATATTGTTGGCACAGTCGGTACGCTTCTATCGTTTTAAATAACACTCCCCGCGACTCCGGATCCACGGCAGGAACACAAATAACTCTGAATGGAATTATTTATCTTTCCATTTCCAAAGTTGCTTTTGTGAATCTAACATATCGAACGGGTTCTGAATCATCGCGTGCTATCTTCCGAAAATTTAGTTAGGTACGCCGATGGAAAAGTTTTCAGACCCCAAAACTTTTGTGAAAACGGCTTTTCACTGTAATTCCGTACTTTCGTATGTCGAAAACCATTGTAAGGATTCTCCATTTTATTTGCTGTCACAGGGAAATACTGGTCAGAAATTTCAGCTCTGTCCAATATTTTTATTTTACCCCTCTCGTTTGATGTTTTGTGAAATGATGTCTTTTACGGGGGATGAGTTAGTTATTTTCATGCTACACGATCTTCTGGGATGATAACGCTATTTTAAAAGATGTTTTTTTCTGATATACTTACCTATCAAATAATTCAAACAAAAGGCTTAAATTTAATAGATTATTACTCAAGGAATTTCTTTTCCCTCATGTTTTCCTTGTATCATACAAAGAGCAAGCCGAAATAAATAATGCCAGTGTTTGATTCGATTTGCTGAAGCTTTACTTCATTACTTGCCTACTTATTATATTTATTTCGCGGGCTTGCGTCAACACAATCTGTAAAATGTATGTATTTTGTAGACTTTTTTCGTATTCCCGTACTAGGTCATTGCAGCGTCAACCCAATATAAATGTAAATCACATTTCCCTTGCGGAAAATCGTAGTTCTAATCGATAGTATCCTTTGGCATATTGGAACGAATAATGTAGAACTTAGGTGCGGAATAGAAATTTTGTGCTGTTTGAATACATGCTGATCAATCTCAAGAGGTACTTAAAGGGTCCAGTCTAGAGCTCTTAATTCTGAAAACAAAACAAGAACAAATGATAAAAAGGCAATAAAGTTGTACGTAATGCTTTTATGAACAACTTAGTCAACCGTATAAGGAAGCAGATAGCGGGTCTTGACAATAAAATAGAATAGTTGCCACATTTGATCTGCATACCTATCGTACATGTGTGGGGTGTGACGAGTGGCTTTCGACCCTGACACGTGTACGTGGGCACTTCAGCTGATGGAGCGTGAAAGGGTCGCGCCGGATCCCCGCTCCGCTGCGCCCATTGTCGGCTTCCGCGTTGCATTACCGTGTGCGATACTTGTTTATGTACTCACGTATGACGGTGCATTGCGTTCTGCTAACAGTAACTATTACAACGGTGAAGGCAAACGTCATTGCAATCTATTCAGGAACTAATCTATAATATTTATGGTCACTACAACCTACTATGGTTAAAGAAATCACGCCTAAAATTGTTATTCTTTCAGAACAATATAGATTTTAATTTGCCGAAAATGTGGATGGAAACGGATTGCGAGGGATTTACTAATATATAATAAAACCTCTGATACATTCGTAGATCAAACTTTCTTATCTAGGAAACTTGGTAACATCAATTTATATAGTGGGGTTGGTTATTGCACGGTCGTTTCCTGAATTCAGGCACAATTTTCTACTTGAAGGGTATAGTTTGCATTATGAGTATTGTTAAAGATAAACGAGCGGATTTTATATGGATCTCTTAGCTTTATTCCGGGAAATGGATGGGCCCGCAGGTTAGCCAATATATCGTATTTTAAAATTCTAGCATCGTAGGCCATAGCCAGGAATTCACTTCGGGGGAGGGGGTTGAGCGCCGGACCAGCGACATTAGTGAGGACCCATGTATAAACCGTTGGGCTCTCTAAGGCATTTAAGAGGGGTTTGAACCCACTCCCCCTGCCTACGGCGTCGGTGGTAGTAGTTAAGTTATAATAACATACACGTCTTGGATATTTGTTTGTCTCAAAAAGTGATGGACTAACGCGTTATACGAAATCGCGGGCACTGCTAATTAAAGAAACAACCTGCACGGGTCGTAACTATTAAACATGTCGAACCGTATTATTGTCAGAGCATCCATTGTTACTTCTTGAGAAATTATCTCTCTCCGCCCAACGTCATCAATATCTTGCTCGAGTCAAAACAAAGGAAAACAATAATGTTTACATGTGTACAGGCTTGGTGCTTTCGCATTTCGCATAATCAATAAATGTCAGAAGTTCTGATACTTACATCAATTTTACGGCGTCGTGTGCAAAAGTTACTCTCATTGCTTTAAACTTTGATAATAAATTATGTTTTGTGTCCTTATAAACTGTAAGTCGTTTGTGCCCGAAAATTCAGTTTTTTTTTGTTTTCACGTATAGGTATAATGGCATATAATGGCCTCGTGCCTATCGAATTTATATGTTGTACCTATACTTATTGATTATTTGCTCGATTTTCCACACCGATTCACGTTACGTAAACGATTGTAATTGGACAGAAATATATACATAAATAATCTTCTGTTACATATAACATTTTATATCAGAGTTAAGGTATAGACACTATTCCTTTCTTGTAAAATTGCAGCTTGGAAACATCTTAAATATTATTGATTAATATTTTTTTAATCAAGCATTTACAAACATCACCATACTAGGTTTTTTTATAATGTTAATTAGTAAGAATAGCATTTTGTCCATAGTCACGGCGCAAATCACACGGATAAATAGCTTAGTTATGGATCTTAATATATAGTCTCAATTTGGTCTACTTGCCTGAAAGTTACGGTTATTTAATTATTTCTTATGTAATATTTATGCACGAAGCGATCGCAATATAAATGTCACTGTAAATTACTATCGTGAAATTCTGACATACTGAAATGATGTTTATGATAAAAATAATTGCATTAGAATAATAATATTGCATTAAAATTCATAACACATTCACAATATGTATTATTTAATCGTAAAGTTGTCAGTTTCATGAAAGTCAAGTTGTTGAAAGACATTTTAGATTAACGGTTACAAAGGTGAATGTTAAAAATCTGTTATATTAGGATTGCTAATTTCCGAGACTAATTAAAGTTATCTCAATGTTCCAGGGAACAAAACTATGGATTATAATGGAATACCTCGGCGGCGGGTCCGCGCTGGACCTGATGAAGGCGGGCAGCTTCGAGGAGATGCACATAGCGGTGATACTGCGCGAGGTACTGCGCGGTCTCGACTACCTGCACTCGGAGAGGAAGCTGCACAGGGACATCAAGGCAGCGAACGTGCTGCTTAGCGAAATGGGGGACGTTAAATTGGCTGATTTCGGTGAGTACCTGCGTGAAAAGAATAGTTCGATTTCAGCTGGCATTGTAACCAAATAAACTATCTATTGGATACTTAACTTTTGGCTAAAAGAAGTAAGTTGTGTGCCTAAGGCTGAAAAAGACGAGCAGCAGATAGTCTAAGTTAGATAGGATACTAAGAGCATTGGTACACAATCAACGACTGTGGTTCCATCATAAGAAAACACTGGCAGGAGGGTAATTTTTTTCTGGTGAATCATTAATATAGGTGAGGTAGGTAATTAATTACGTAACTGAGGCAAATTAGTCATTTGCAAATATAGGTTGGATATTCATTTATATTGGTAATAATTCACAATCATTTTGAGGTACGGATGTTAACGATTCAGTCAGTTAATTTCTTTTCATCAGAGTTATATCAATCGTCAATAAGGATCGGATTTTTACATACAATAGGACTTATTTATCAATGTATGCATCGGCCCCGTAGTTATACTAAACTCTGCGTACAATGATCAGTCGTGACGTTATAAATAGATAACTATAATTGAAAGTTTTTGATACAGACAGCTTGCGTGTTCGATATAATGAAATCACTCATGCTTCTCCAGATAAATCAAGATAAATGTTTTTCTTTTAACTATTTTCTCGGAGCTCAGTTTTATTGGGTGGGCTTCGTGATTCGACCGATGTTTCACAGATATATAAGTTTGAAACATAATTGTCACGGATTGACGGCCGCTCCTGTATCAGAGCAAACGAGGCATGCAGCCAACATGAAAACTGGTCATAGTGAACGAATTATTTAAAAACTAAGCAAGCTTATGCAACGGAATTAAGGTCGAATATAGAATAGGGTTTCGGCGTTGATTGTCAGACATGTTGCAATGTGGTTGCAATATCATGATGGATCATGTTTATGATCATGATATTTTGGTAAAATCATTTTGGTCGCTACCAAATGGGTATCTAGGTGGGTATGCGCATGCTAACCTCACTCAGATCTTAAGATGCAAAATAGCTAAAATAATTATAACGATCAATGGACAACTTTAATTTCTTGCGATATATCGATAGGTACGAGCTTGTACAATTTGAATACCAACGCAGTGTGACTCAGTTTTTGTACAATTTAATTAATTTTTAAGCTCTGGCTGGTCATTAAAGTCTGCGGTAAAGGTTATTCTGTCACATAAAACAGATCAAGCATAACTGATATGATATGATTATCAAATAGTATAACCAATTTTTTATATAAAACCTACAACAAGCTAGCTTGCATTATAACTTAAGCTCGTTTTATGGGCTACAGGAGTTTGGCTGGAGGCCAATGTTTGAACTGGTTGCGAGGCGGCTCCGTGTGCCGCCAAAGCAAACAGGGAACGCCTTTTACATCCACAAGTGCACTGAAGATTTTCAGCCTCTTCAAATGCGCGATGTTTACTCAATTGTGACTCGGTTCAAATATAAAATCCCATATGTATCTGTTGAAATTGGCAGCCGAAATGAAGAGACCTGTATTTTACGTTCGATTTAAATCGATTCCTTTATTCGGCTTAGGTACATTTAATAATAAGTACATACGTGCATATGCTATAGCTTTTTCCTTTGTGGTAGCTACAAATCAATAAGGAATGTATGGTGATTCACGAAAAAGTCCGACCGCTCATACCCAACGTGACTCTTGAGAACCCTCGATATTATTTGCAAGTTATTTTTTTATTTATATTGGGTGTCATGGCGGTTTTCCTTCTGTAACCGTAACGTATTTATGCTTAGAAATGTCAAAAAAAACTTATGAATTTGACATTCTGTTATGTTATTTATGCTATTTAGAATTTGAAATATATTATGGTCCTACAGAAATATAGCACTTTCTCAAACAGGCGGCCCTAAGATTGACAGTCCTCAAATAATTTGAAAATATAAATTTGTTCATATAGGGTTGCCCCTATTACTCATACGTTGAGTCCTAATACCACCGTCGAATGAGGGTATACAAGTATGCCTTCTCCTTAGAGGAAATACGGGATGGGCACTAACTCGTTCCACCCATTACAAATTACAGGTGTCGCGGGCCAACTAACAAATACGACAAGCAAACGCAACACTTTCGTCGGGACCCCGTTCTGGATGGCACCCGAGGTCATAAAGCAGTCGTGCTATGACAGTAAGGCCGACATCTGGTCACTCGGCATCACAGCCATAGAGCTGGCTAAAGGAGAGCCTCCCAATTCCGAACTGCACCCGATGCGGGTGCTGTTCCTTATACCCAAGAATAATCCTCCGCAGCTGACCGGGAGCTACTCGAAGCCGTTCAAAGAGTTCGTAGAGGCGTGCCTAAACAAGGACCCGGAAAATGTGAGTTTGAATTTTAGATCCTTATACAATAGCATTACATTGCTAACTGTATTAATAGATCGGCGCGTGACTCGCACCTACCTTGGATGGGTGACCAAATTACAACGTCTGATTTCCTCTATGCTTCATAGGTCCTGGTTATCATTCTAACGGTTATCGTCTTACGGACATTCAGAAACCTTAAACGTTCTGACAAATGGTCTCGCCGTTAGGCTACCGTTAGTCCCACTATTTCGGTCTCGAAGGCTAAATTGCAAGTGTAAATATCTCTAATCAGACAAATCAGGCTAGACAAGAAGCCGACTCTAATATAAAAATAGAAAAAGTAATGGAAAAGTGTCTCGCCGAAATTGCCCGTTCAGGGTGGCCAACTCCAGAAGTGGACCGTTTTTCGACTGAGGGAAGAGTAAAAAAAAATTCTAACCTAGTCTAAACAACCAGTGTGCATTTTCAGAATAATATTGTATTTTATTGTATGTTTCAGAGGCCGACAGCAAAGGAGTTGCTAAAGTTCCAGTTTATCAGGAAGGCCAAGAAGAATTCGTATCTAATGGATCTTATAGATAGGTACAAGAAATGGAAGGCGCAGCGCAGCGAGGAGAGCGAAACCGAGTCAGAGAACTCCGATTCGTGAGTCATTCTTGTTTTTTTTTTGCAAATATTGATGACCATTAGGATGCGTTTCCAGTGTCCATTGAACCGGATGTGGGTAGAGCGGAACGAGATCGACGAATGAGGTCTATTCATCTTCGCTTCAATGGAAACGCACACACAACATTACTCTAAAAAAAAATCTTATCTTATCTTTTAATAATGCATAGATAGTGGGGACCAATTTAATTTTTATCAGTGTCGCATGAGGAGATCGTGTGATTGTGATTAATGTATTTCGGCCATTATTTTTAATGCATTCTATTAGTTTTACTATTACTAACAGTTAAACAATGACCATAACCAAAGTACTTTTATTTAATGTTTCGAATTGAGTAGAACTATGATATTACAGAAATATAGGCATGTGACTTTCGGGCCACAAGTGAGCACGTGAAAAAGAGCGCAATGACACTATTGCCTATAGGAAAATAGGAGGTAAAATAGTATAAATTGTACTATATTCAGGAATAGTCATGTTATGTTTGTACATACAATAAAGGTGTAATGTCCCCGCAGCGAGGAGTGCCGCAGCGGCGACGGCGAGGCGGACGAGCCGTGGATCATGACGGTGCGCGGCGGCGCGCCGCATCGCCACCACGCGCACGCGCACGCGCACGCGCAGCCGGACGACAAGCCGAGGCGCAACCACCTCGACGACACCGGTACACGACGCTGCATCGCATCGTTTATTACATTACAATCACGCCCACTTAACTTGAAAGCTTGCGCGAAATCGAAATTTTACGTTGATAATTTATTCTTTCATTTATTGGTTATTGATAGTTTAATCCTGCTCTCTGTGCCGAGCTTTCCAAGTTCGGGTCTCGGTAGGGGCAAACATTGTGGAATGAGCACGAACGTTTTTACCCCTACTGGTGATATTAATTACTATTTTTGCTGAAGTGTGTGTGTAAAACAATAATAAACCATACTAAATGTAGACGTATTGTTCCAGTGATAGGCACGACGCCAGCGGGTGTCGGCGGGGGCGGCGCGGGCAAGCAGAACGGGGCGGCCGCCGCGCCCGGCGTCGAGCCGCCGCCGCCGCCGCTCAACAACAACACGCCCGACAAACAACCGGTACACCTGCACTTGATATACTACTTGCCTTATAGCCCATGCGATATCCCATGGGCAACATCTCAGTAACCATTCGACTATGCTCTAATGGTATAGTTTAAGGGTATCCTGCTCGCCCCGCTGTGTCATTTGGGAAAATGGAGAAAAACCTATTCGATTAATTATTTTTATGAGCCCTTTCATAAAGCTTCGCGTTAATCACAGAATACAATTTTCCAAACAAACACGAGGTCCATTTGTTCGAATTTCCAAAAAATCCATCCTAAGTGCTCACCTATGTTACATGAGGAACTTCTGGGAGTGCAACTTTTGTGAAATATATCTATTCAGGGCTGTGTAGTTGTTTTGCAGGAATATAGCAGTATAAACGCTGCTGTCAATTGAATATTATGCTGTTTATTTGAAGGCGCGGCAGTCGTCGAACGCGCCAGCGACCGCGGAACAGAGAAACAGCAAGGAGCGGGAAAGAGAACGAGAGCGGGAACGAGAACGAGATCGAGAGCGGGAGAGAGAACGAGAGCGGGAGAGAGAACGAGAGCGGGAGAGAGAGCGCGAGCGGGAGCGCGAGCGGGAGAGAGAGAGAGAGCGGGAGCGGAGCGAGCGCGACGAGCGGAAGGACCGCACCGAACACCTGCCCGCACACCGGGAAACAGTAGTTTATAATAAAAACGTTAGTAGGCAACACTGAAGCTGACTCGATGTTTACGTGACGTCACATTTATTAATTTCTGATTTCAATAAAAGTGCTTTTCTATATAATTTAATATTATTCCAGCCGTCACCACTGGACCACAGAGGAACGAATAGCGAAGAGAACAAAGTGCGACGGCACCCGTATCTGCAACAACTTATTTATCCACTACTCAATGAGGTAATGCAATTTATCATTATTGAATTTTTTGCAGGTAAAGTATCTTATAACGTCGAGTGTAGGACACTTAATTTAATTCAAGTGATATATTTCCTTTTTTTTTAAACATATTTAACCGTCACAAAAAGTTGTGTGACGTACACCACAATAATAAGAATTGGCCTTTTTTTTGCAATTATACGAACGCGGCACGTGCAACGTTAGGGTTGACTCTGATCTCTCTATCTTCTCACATAGTTAAAAAAAAACTAATAAACAACTATGAATATCCAAATAAATAAATTAAATATATACTTAAAAATCATAATAGGTAGGTAGGTATTTTCTTGACCTTAGGTGAAAAAAGATAAGTAAATTTTTATTGATGTTTTTATTTTGCTAACGAGGCAATCACGCGACACTGAGCGGAAGACGGAGGCCTAGTTAAAATGTATTGCTTTTACAATTGTTTTACTTCAATACATGTTGTGTCCGATTAAATTTCGATTCGCCATTATTAAGAAGTCACCTAATCGAACGATACGGACAGAACTACGTGGTGTGTTCGCAAGCGCGTTACGGTCCCGACTGCTTAGTACCGAGTCGCGCGGCGCAGCAGGCAGCGTAGGTATTTATCGCGGTAGTAGCGCGTTGTAGGTATTTATGGCGGTAGTAGCGCGCTGTAGGTATATATCGCGGTAGTAGCGCGTTGTAGGTATTTATCGCGGTAGTAGCGCGCTGTAGGTATATATCACGGTTGTAGCGCGCTGTAGGTATATATCGCGGTTGTAGCGCGCTGTAGGTATTTATCGCGGTAGTGGCGCGCTGTAGATATTTATCGCGGTACTAGCGCGCTGTTGGTATATATCGCGGTAGCAGCGCACTGTATGCAATTATCGTCTAACGATCGACGAGTGACGGATGCCTGATAACAGTCCGTCGTGCTCATTCTCTTGTGATTAAAAAAGACAATGTAATGTAATGTCGGATAGCAAGTGTGATATGTGATATCAATGTGTGTGTGTGTTGTGTGTCAGCTGGCGCGGTCGCACGGTGCGAGCGGCGCGGGCGGTGCGGGCGGCGCGGCCGCGCTGGAGGAGCTGCGGCGCGCCTTCGAGCACGCCGAGCGCGCCGCGCCGCACGTCACGCGCGCCTTCGTGCAGCAGGTACAGTCACATACAGTACAGTGTCGCGTCGCGCCGCACGTCACGCGCGCCTTCGTGCAGCAGGTACAGTCACATACAGTACAGTGTCGCGTCGCGCCGCGCTGGAGGACGTACTGGACTGCCGATAAACATCGTCCTTTGGTGTCATTTGATTATATAGTTGTTAGCCATTTTGGCACCGATAGTAGGTAGTGAGTGTCCATGTATGTAAAAATACGCATGTTCCCTATTCGCCTCGCCGTGTACTAGGTGGCGGGCGGTCTGTGTTTATTCAGTGCATTCGTTATATTTACTGAAGCTGTCGATGTGTCGCAGGTGGTGCAGAGGGTGGCCGCGCAGCCGCAGACGTCGCCCAATGCGCCCGCGCAGCACTGGATGAGGTAGGTACGGACTATCGATTTCCTATTTATTTTATTTATTGGTAAATAAGGCAGGCTACAATTAGAGGAAACCCACATAATTTTAAGATGAGAACTAGGACTAGATAATAACCCTTAATATAATGTACACATAAGAACAAAAAATGTAAACAATGATTATATAAAAGAAAACTAACAACACTTAAAGCACAAATTAACAATTAGTTCCTACCCACTTACTAGTCTTATCACTCATGGGGCTTGTAAACGAGCTAGTTTTGAAGCAATTTCTTGCTGTAATTGTATAGTTGTCGAGTTGCCGTCTTTATCGCGCAACACTTGCTGCAATCTCATAGTGGCGATATTGCACCTATAGTTTAATGTAACCACACTACGTTCAATGTCTAGCTGGCTTGATTGTAAGTGATTTAACCCGCTTTGTCAATCATTGCAATTACTCGGCGATACAGTTGCCAGAATATACGTTGCAATGTGTTGCACTATAACATTGCAGCAAGAGAGTACTGTTGCTGGCAATATCGCTGTGCAATAGTGCTCAGTTATGGTATGCTAAGTTGCAAATAATAACAATTTTGTACAATATTTTATGAATTAACGAGTAGGTCATTCTAATCACGTTTGTGTTTAAAATAAATTTGTTAATGGTGTCTTATTTTATTTATACTTAATATAATCTTCAACATACAATTAATGCTTATTGACTGAGGGTCCACTCCAGGCTCCAGGCGCCATCTATGGATTCTACAGATTCTTTATAGTTTTGACCGTGGTTAAATTTACTTCTCAACTGGATGGGATTTTTTTTACTGTAAATGTCATCACTTAAAACTTAAACGATTGATCTCTTAAAATATTTAAACCAATGTGTGTTGTAATATATATTTTCCTTCCCAGGGACGTATAGTAGTCGGCGCGCGCGTCTGGCATTTGGCCGAGTTGCGTCGCTGTGTTGTCGCTCCCGCCGCGGCTACACTGGACCTGCACACTGCACTTCACTTCACTGCACTCCACTCCGCACACTCTGTGTACACGCCGAGTGCCTTCCCCCTCCTCGCCCTCCAAAACCACCACTATACTTATCACAATAGCTACTTGTTAGCGGACTGAAAAGAATAAGACGGTAACAGTTCAGATTAAATATTATTGTATCACAGTTTGGTTTGGTACTTTCAAGGGCCTCACCCATGGCACCACGGCCATGGAGCCCAAGTTCATCTGCTAGGGCTTCTGCAAATAATAGAACATAGATTGCCCTCATTAAGGGGTCTATTGTGAACTCTTTTATCCAGGCAATTTACTTCACAACCTTGAACTGGTGTGCTATGTCATATTTGTTGATGTAAGTTATGTTTTGGCGCAGTGTGCAAGTTCTTAAATTTGTATTCAGCAGAATGAGTCTTTAACTGAATGTGCTTTTCTCTTCTACAACTATGTTTCAGAACAGAAAAAAATGTTTATTATTTAGGATATGTATTTCGACCGTGTGGTAAGACCATCGACGCAAACATGTTATTCATGAGATAAGTTAACATTTATTTGATATGGTACATATTGTACATACTTGTTATTGTTGGTCATCAATTTAGGTTAACTCTGTATATTGTGAACCTCCTTCCCACGAGTTCACAATTTAAGGAAACCAGTTCATATTTCTGCCTGGGAACAGGAGTTCATAATACGCCCCCGGGTGCAGGAACTATTGCATAACACAGATAATTGGATCTATGGATTCAGATTATTGATGAACTGGAAATTTAATTGTAGACACCTACCAAGATCAATGTAAATGAAAATTCCATGTCATAGCACATCATTTGTAATATTTTTTTTGTTATAATTTATTTTAATTTATCTATATTCCTAGACCCTAAAGTGTCTGTTGCTATTCGTGCAATTTATAACACAGTTTTTATGTTCATAAGAACCTCGATACGTTCGATTTATCTGACATTTCGTCTTGTCCCAGCCGCCTAGTACTAGTTCGGATGTTAATGTTATCGTAACGATGGTCGACGTGTAGCCGCAACCGAGTCACAAAGTTGCAATGCCATAGTGTAATGAATAAAAAAATATTATAACGTAATGAATACTTAAGATGGTTATGTCTTATAATATTTTATAGTTATGTGCATTATTATTTGTGTAAATATCATTTTAGTTCGCATCATAACGCCGCGCGATAATGTGTTAACTTCGGCAATGAGATCAAACAAAGTATTCGATTAGATAATGTGTCCTTTTATACTGGTCCCTGACACTGCTTACACAATTAACTTGCAATGGAATGATAATTGCATTGGGGGTTTTCACTCTACAGAAAAATCTCTAAAATAACAATTTTCATGTTGTTGTCATTTCATTGCGATTCAATTGTGTTGCCAGACTTGGGTCCTCTACAGCCTGACTGTTATCAAGTGACGCTTCTTGAGTACTCAAAAGTACTAGAGTTTTACTACTCCAGCTGTATCGCATCTACTACTTTGTTTAATCGTATACTGTTGTTATAATAAAGCGGCTCGTGCCTACATACGATTGCAATATTGTTTGTCCGGTGTTCTGTAGATTCTTATTTATATAACGTGTTAACACCACGTCTGCGTCAGTGCACTGTGAGTTGTGCTAGTATAATTTGCCCGCGGCTCTTTGTTGTTGGATGCTTGAGTTTGTTTTACAACGGTATTGGATATTTTTAACCTTAAATATTCGTGGAGAGTTCACTCGCTACACTTCGCCAATGTTTTGCCATAATTTTTTTTGTTTTCTACAATATATTTTTGGTTTTTTTAATTAACACGGATGATTTTTGTATAGAAAAGTCTGATTTTTATTGAGATCAGTAGCCCTAAGACGATTTTTTGCGTAGCGTTACTTTAACGTAAGCGTTTACCATTCCGCGCACATCGCATATTTCATAAAAGGAATGCGACAGTGACAAAAAGTGACTTTCAAGATGCTGAAACGACTACGTTAGATTTTCGTACTAAGGCTACTGTCGTCTAAATTCTAATATATTATGCTTTAGAAATTGATGTTTGAAGCTTAGAGAGTGTTAAGTGTCATTCCAAACAAAAGACAATAATGTCAGCATTTATAGTTTATTTTGTTTGAACTAATTTCAGTTCCGATTTATATTGTGGTGTCGCTACATCTGTGAACTTTGTCCCTTCTATGAGAATCGTTAGAAATGACCGTAGTTTAGTTATTTGATGTTTAGTTTAGTTGTGTATTCGGCTACCAACCGATATGAAATATATTGACTAATATCAAGTTGTAAAAAATAACTGTCCAATCACTTTGTTCCATAGCTGTGTTGTTCATAAGATGATTGTAACGATATGGTGATACGAGGACGGATTTAAAGTATTTCGTTATTTTAACTAAACGATGCTGATACTAGAGACCATGCGGTGTCGTTTTGTAAATGTAAAAACATGCTTCATATACGACAATATTTAGCAATTGGGAGTATATAGAGTAGGTATATTATAAAAAAAAAAACTACAAACATTATTATTGCTGTGTAAAAATGTAAACCTATTATAAATGTAAATTATGTAGTATAATATAAAGCTGTTTTATGAAGTGTTCTTATAAGCATATGGAGAGTAGTATGTCTTTCCAATTTAGCTATTTGTGCTCGGTCGGGAGTGAGGCCCGCGATGTTCGTAACGTCTGGTGTGTAGGCACCACGTAACTATTCCTATGGTAGGAAGTAATATGCCACTTACGTAGCATCTAGGAGGTCCTCGTGGGCCTCGCTCTCGAACTGTGCAGTTTTTGCCTTGAATTTTTGTTTTGCCATGTGATAATAACCATGGAGAATGTTAATTTGATTTCGATGGAGGATCAAAAATTATTTTTCCACTCGATCGTATAATGAATAAAGCGTGTAGGTGTTAGAGGTGGGCGATAATTGTTGATTATTGATTAAAATTAGGCGTTTGTGGCATTGGATAGTAGTTGGGACGCGGTGACATCGCGGCGACCCGCCCCGCCCGCCCCGCGCGGCCGCGGCGGCGCTCAGTACTGCAGTGTAGTTATTGTTATCTTCGGATGTTGCGGAAAGATTCGGGATCGCGTCGTTTGGTTCATGGGTATTTGTGATCATATTTGCATAGTTATTATAAAATTAAAATCTATATTATTATTATATTATAAAAAATACTGTATTGAAACCGGTAGTAATCATTTGTGTAGTTGTGATTCACTGCGCGCGTCACTGTCACGAGGGTGAGGAATGTTCGCGGACGAGCCGGATCGGGCCCGCTATGCTGAGATATATATACTGGTTCGGTCATATCGGAGGCTAATTAAGGAGTAAGCCACGCGAGCCGACAAGGAGATGTTGCATGTTTTGCACGTCCGCGCGACTCGTTCCCCGAACGGTGACGCGCGCGGCGCAGCGGTACATGGAATGAGTCCTCCGCTCTCCACTCGTGCACCAAGCTATCAGCTAACGACGCGTACCATTAGTGTAATGGTCAATTAATGTTACAGCGTCATCCATTCTAACACGTTTATGTAGGAAACAAATTTGACTCTGAAATAAAAGAAGTTATTTAATTTTGGAAGTGTTTGTTTCATTTTAAATTTGGCCGTATATTTATTGAAATGGTTGTGTATGTAGGTATGTTTACATCTCAAACTATTCATACAGGGAAACTAAATAAAACGCAGAGGTGTGGTTTTGATATTTTACTGACTAGCTTAACAAATGTACAAAAATACAAAATGCGCTCTTAATTATTAATACATATTATTATCAGTTATTTATCTAGAGACAATTAGCGAGATTCGGCGCAGATTATAATTAACGAATAATAACTATTATAAACAAAGAAATGTGATGTTAATAATTTACGACTACAAGCTATAATATCAATACGTATTGTTAATTACAGTAAGTCGTTATTTACATATTTTTATTATCTATTCGTTACATCACTTACAGACGGTGAACCCATTATTTACATAATATTGCTAACGGAAGTACATAGCACTTGATATCAGTATGTAGATATACCATATACGAAGAGTTTCAATGTTTACGGAATTAGTACGTTGGTCCGCGGTCAGTTTCAATAATATAACTCCCCTATACACTAGCTTCGCAGAGACAAAGACAATAAACCGCTTAGTGATGGTATAATGTTACTTAACTATGGGTAACTTATATTTTTTGCAGTAAAATGATAATCACAATTAATAATCATGGATCGTTATGTTATTGAAACCGACAGTATGGTTAAATTGCAATGGCATAACAAGTCATTTTGCAGAAGAAGAGCAATTTATAATGCAATAGTAAATGGAAGTTAACTTGAAAAAACTAAAAATGAGATTCTTTACAGAGATTACTTTTAAATTATACTAGCTGTCCCGGCGAACTTCGTACCGCCTTGGAATCAAATTTTTATTATTATATTTTTTTGTGAATTTTCACATATTTTTAAAGCTATTCTGCTATTCGGGCGGAGACAAATAAAAAAAATCAAAGATCATAAAAATTATTGAGATATTAAGTTAGAAATGGTTGTAACCAACACGGCTGTTTTACATATATAGATAATGTTTATGCGCGCAATATACAAAACCCAATTACAACTAAATACTGATTTCAGAAATAATAGCTTTGGTCAAATTATGCCAAAAAGTAGGTTCCTTTATTACTAATAACAGTATGGTACTACTAACAAAAATCTTTTTAGGAACTTATATAAGTAGCTCCTAGGTACTGTACAATTTACTTCGTTGTATTATTTACAGGAAATAAATGCAATACTCATGTTTTTTCTGAACATAAGCCAATGGTGTCAATAATAGTAATGACGAACTACAATATTAATGTCAGCGGTAGGCGACCTTTATCTCGGTTCGGGATAAAACTCGTTAGTCACCAAAAGTGCCGGTTCATTCGTCGGAATGAAACTGCCCACGGCACCGCTACGAGTAGTGTGTACACCCACACACAAAAATCACACTACAAACTACACTACTTTTAGAGCTACTTTCTACCGAGCAAAACAATCAAGACGACCACGACTAATGCCTTGCACAAAGCGAGCTGTCCAACTTATTAGTGTGATTTACTCGCTTGCTCACCTCGTATATCAATCGGAAGAACAAAAGAATGCACGTTAGGCAACTAAAAAAAATAACTACAAACTCAAGTCAGACGAAGAAATAATATACGGAATGTCGCGAACAACATATAAGGCCAAAAAGCAAGCCGATTTGTGCAGTGCGTGTGCATGTGAGGACGCAGTAGGTAATGACCCTGGACCCTGGATGGTAATGACAATCTTTGTGCGATGAGCACGAATATTTGTACTCGACTCAAGAATGATTTATATCTATATGAGTATTATATACTGAGGTCGCCCTCAGTCATTGTACGGTACCCATAATACAAGCGTTGCTTAGTGCGGGACCGTATAGTTGGTGTGTTCGTCTGGCGATATCATTATTAATTAGTGTGTCCGACACTAATCGACTTCGTTTGCTACCTATGCTTCAATATATTGTTCACGACACTCGGTCTATATAATTTCATCGACATGAATACCTATTATACAGTACAACAGAAAATTACATATACTTACATGAACGTTCCGTGTAGATATTATCGATTGAGTCACCTTTAGTTAAGTAATCGAATCAAACTTGTGTGAGTCGTTTATTGTGCGTCAACAGACCGTTCAATAGGCCCTGTGTTTACTGTTAGATTACAAATCAAACAGTGCTCGTGGGGTGACTCACTCGACTCCTCACTCGAGCATCTCTCAGCTAATCATTTTAAATATCACAGAGGTATTATTACATAACCCATTACTGGTCGGTTTACAAGCTGCTGGGCGGGGCAAACATGTTCACGCCACCAACGTCACTGCATGATTATTATGACGTCAATATCCTGTTGTTTATTACGTTTATTTATTAAATTAATATTAATTGTGACGTTAATAGCTGCGCGCGAACTCCTGACTGCAACGAGAATAAAATATCCAGTGTGGTATGTCTGACGCAGCAGATTAAGAATGGGAAGATTATTTTAATCTCGCCACCGCCAGGATGCGCATGCGCTCCTGCTCGGCTAAGTGTTGTATGAACCGACCACGATAACTATGTATGTACAGAATGAAATCAAAATCATTGGCAATATTTTAATTTTACTTACATACAAATCCATTGATTTAAAGCAATTTCAAATAAACCTGTAAATAATGCTAAGGTGAGCAAATAAGTAAAAATATCCATTAATAGGTATTTAAAAATAATATTCTACTATGATTAAAAAATCATTATTTTCAATCGATCAATTGTTTATTAATGGTCCTAAATTAATCTGAATCATGTTAACAATTATAGTTTAAAATGTAGCCAATGATTTCGACTTCAACCTGTATAGTATACAATTATATTCTAGTTATATTTGCGACGCGAGCACAGGACGAATGCAATTTCTTCATCGCGATGGCGTTAATCACAGGCAGTGTTGGAATGGAATATGCAGGTCGGTGAAAAATAGTTGTATTACTATTGTAATACAATCATTTTCGTGTCCGGCCCAGGTCCGCTTGACCCTGATCTTCAGTCCTCGATGATTCAGCAAGCAGGTATCACCTGGAGAAAAAAAATGTAGGTATAAGAAAGGACCGCATACTTCGAGTGAGTCACATGTGCACGCATAGTGACTCAATCTTGTGAGCTACCACCAAATAGAGGACTAATATTCAGTAGGTATACGATTTAAAATGCCGTGAAGACGAGCATGTGACGTAAAGTTCATAAATAGGGGTGTTCCGAAAGCAGAAATCTATTAACACATCGTCTTACTCGTCATATAACTATACCTACTACTTAGTAAATATTATAATATTACGTGAGTGATAATTTTAAAATTCATAGTAAACAGGTGTAAACTTCTAGGAAATTGCGTCATAAGACGATAAAGAGGGCTTTCCGCTACTACATGAATGACAACACGATGTCAAAATAGTGTCTGTCAGGTCATCCCGTTCACTTTTGAATGCAATTTTCTCTGTAATTAAAGAGGTAGATGAATTCGCCATTTTCATGTTGTCATATTTTTTTTGTTTATAGTGTGTTTTTGTTGAATTTGATATCGCTAATAAATACTTGAAACTGGCAAACTACCGTCTAATTGGTGGATGAGGCCATACTTCATCTAAGTCCATTGTACTTCATCTCATTTCATTTTGTAAAGAAAGAAGAAGAAAATGTAGATTAATTGAAAATTGGCCTCTAGGCCATGGTGGCTGGACGGTCTTGACAGACACTTAATGGCAATTTAATATGTGGATCTTTTTCTTATGGTGTTATTCCCCATGACCAATACACTGAGGTATTTATGAGCTATGTATAGGTATGCAATGTGTCACACAGTATACGGAGATAAGTACGTACTAAACACATATCTAGGTAGAGGACCAATGGATGCGTTGTTCAAGCGAGAACCAATAGGTAGCTACCTATAAATTGGTAGATAATGATAATGATTTCAACAGTCAGCAATGCTAGGTATCAGAAACGTTAATATATAAAACAGTTTGTGCCACGAACACACAAAATCATCACCAAATTATGTTACTTATCTAAACATGATTTCCATAGTAAGTGTCTGTTTATCAAAACCAGAAACGCAATAACAATAAAACTGACTAGGATCATTGAAACTAATAAAAAAATTGATATATAAATATGGAGCGGAGTCCAGCTTATTACTTTGTCTGTGCAGTACAAACATGCCCCTTATTAGAGAAGGCATCCTGCGCTCGGGTCTTGACCTTTTATCGTTGGTTGCTTGTATCAAGTGGCCAGTGTACGCATAAAATGACCGGCATTCATATAGAAGGTGGAGGTTCCGTTAGCGCGATTGTGCCATCGTTGATCGCAATACTGGTATTACTGTTGGTGCATAGTCATTCAAAAGTGTTTTACGAGATTTTTTTTATAAAACTCTTGCGGTTTACACCGGTCTCTAGACAAAATTATGTCCTACTAGCTGCGCCCGGTGGTGTTACCCGCGATAAAAAGTATGAAAAATTAAAACATCTATCCTACGGGAACCATACATTTTACCGGGATAAAAAGTAGCCTATGTGCTATTCCAGACTATAATCTATCTCTGTGCCAAATTTCATCCAGATCCGTTCAGCCGTTCGGGCGTGAAAGAGTAACAAACATCCATCCATCTATCCATCCATCCAAACTTTCACATTTATAATATTAGTATAGAAGTATAGATTTATTAGACCTAGAGAGTTAGAGCTTATTAGAATATATATATATGTCTGAATTAAACGAAATAGTTGTCTATTGAAACTTTACGATCCTTCTCTCTAAGCTATAGCTGTAAACTTACATACAACGTTACAGAGTCAAAATTTGACTTAACTCTAATCTAGCTTTGACGTCGATAATATTTCGAGAACGCTCCACTTGGTAACCATTTGAGGCAAAATATGAGTCATGTATTCTATAATTATTTATTTAATGAGCAGACTGCATTGCAAAGCCGTTTTTAGAACGAGCCCTTAAGCTATCCTAAAACGGGGATCGTGTTGATTTCGTCAGATGTTTCTATATCGGTATGATGATCTCCGCAGCGCCGTAGTATCCAACTTAAGCACCTAACTCGTAGCATTCGTGTTTTCATTCATGTGTGAATAATAATCGGAGGGACATTTCGTTTTGCGAAGCGTGATTTAGATTGTTTGGTTGCGACTTGGATAAAAACCTCACTTTTCTCTGAGTTGAGATATTATACAGACCACCTATCTATTTTGATGTTGGCAATCATAGGGTAAAGGGTAAAATATAAACCCATCTGACTCACTAAACTTGGGGCGTTTGGATTAACCGTAAGGGAATATAAAACAAAGGGGATTTAAAAAAACACTGTTACGTAGCTATTAACAATGTGATAGCATTTTTTTTACGTCCTACCTACCTACATTAGAATCAGAATCAAAATATTTTTTATTCATGTAAACCCTTACAATACTTATGAATCGTCAAAAATTTCACAAATTACTCAGCTATACAACTTTGCCCAGTTCGGAATGCCGTTCGTATGGAGAAGAACGGGAAACTTTATTTATCTATCCTAGACTGTTAGGAACTCATAGTATGTTAGCACTTCAAATAAGGCTCCTTATCTAACTGTCTATGTTGAAACAGTTCACATTTGTTTAATATTTGCTCGCGACTTTTTCTCGGCAACATGGCATTGAACTTTATTACCGATCAATTGCCGCTAACGAGGGCTGCTGAGCGAATTAACTTAATTCGTAATAAGCCATTGTTGGATCGATTTAGATCCTTGATCATTTTGACCCGGTTTATAATTATGCGAATGAGCAGGAATTATCAGTGAATTTCAAAACCAAAATATTAGTTTATGTGTTATACCATATCCATGTATAATAGTAAAATTTAAAACCACACTTGCAAGTATGCAATATAATGAACGCTCAGCTCAATTATACAATAAGATAAATAAAAAGATCGATATTTAGGTATAGGTACTTAAATACTAATAAAAAGGTAGAAAAAAAAGCTCAATCCTACTCTCTTATTCTTTCCTATAATCCCCTCCCCTACACCCCACACCCACCACAATACATCCCCCCCTACAAATAAACCACATATAACTATGTATACATATATGGTTATGGAAGAGCGGAGCCTCCTACTACAGGTATTATTATGCTTAAAAGGAGGCTTCAGTGGCTAATTACTATTACTCTTACAGCATTGAATAAAGATATTTTGAATTTGAATGTTTAATTTGAAAATCTTTACGTCTATCATACGAGATAATAATATAAATTATCCGTAACTTTCGCTCACATGACACATAGCTTAAAAAAACGATGTAAAACATGCCTATACATTTAACTAATGTATTTATTCGTGTATTATAAATATGTATAAAATACGTGGCGACATTTTAACATCAATTATCGAAGATCGCGTAACGAATGATGATCACGATGTGTTGATGACTAATGGTATTGACTTTCAAGTCACGTATCGCGAATAGTTCGTAACTATGCTATGCTTACATATCTAGACGGTACGTATAGCGTCTAAACGAATAAACCCGAATATAAAATAAAGTCCGTACATCCCTCTGTATCTCCTTATATGTATTTCTTTCACCTAAATAATTACAGAAACCTGATACCTAATAGATATTCCACGTGACTAATCTTTGATAGGTCCCGTTTATTGAGGGCGCAGGCTGAGGCAAATATAATCTCACGAATTGTTGAGCCGCTATGGAAGAACAGCCTGGTCTGACATCGTTAATAGGCCATGCAGCAGTAGGCCGGTAGAGTGCCACTGGATATAATGGTCAGTAAGGTCTGACGGCATAGTCACTCCGTGTGGAAGCCATCCCGATAATACTATCGAAAAGGCAAGAAGATTCCCAATATAAGTAGAGATTACGGCTGTTCCTTCATCTAGTTTGTATTTACAATATCGTTCGGTTCGGTCAGCGGTATGATATACAATCCCACTAATATTATAAATGTGAAAGTTTGGATGGATGAATGGATGTTTGTTACTCAATCACGCCAAAACGGCTGAACGGATCTGGATGAAATTTGGCACAGAGGTAGATTATAGTCTGGAATAGCACATAGGCTACTTTTTATCCCGGTAAAATTTACACTTTTAATCGCGGGTAACACCGCGTGGCGCAGCTAGTATTATATATGTACAATGAAGTGCATATTACCGAGAGCGTACAAACGCCATGAGGGATGAGTCAGTGATGCTCAACTTGGTAGCCGCGCGGAATAAAGTAAGTAAATAGGTATGTTTGTGGACGGTTTTAATTTGTACGATTGAGTCGTCGTCTGCTTCATGTGCAAACAAGGCGTGAAAATTAATTCGAGGTGCATGAATTTATTGACTAAAGTACTGACTCTGAACTAACTTGTTTTGTTTTGATTTCCAGGACTTGGCTTTCACGAGACAGGCCCGTGCTAGTGTGGTAGCCACGTCACTTTAGTGTACCATATAGTTGCTTTTAAGCAATAAGATCTTAACCACTGTAACTTTGTTTTTATTAAATTGTTGCGTTAATTTAGTGGATGTTTGTTTCTTTGCTGTGGTTCTAACACCCCAAGCACAATATACATAAGTATCGCAAATGGTAAAATTAGATAAGTGTCTATTTATGAGGTTATCGAAGTATGTTTAGGTACAAAAGGCACTTGAAATCCAATCCCTACCTACCTAACTGATATTGTTAGGGAATCAAAAATGATTAGAATATTGTAGGTAGGTATAATGTTTAATAGCCTGTAATTTAATTGCCTATGGTACCTTCATTTATCTACTCTGTTACTTACACCATGCTTAAATTATATATTTCCAAACCAGTAATAGTCTCTTTAGAAATTATTTTACGTCCGCAATGGGAGTGCTGGGTATGTGGGTGGCAATCGTGGTATAGTTGCGCAAGCGCAAGCGGTTATTGCTATATTATCATGAAATGAACCGACAGTTTCTAAGAACATCGGCTCGGATTTCGCGCTTAATTAAATTTCCTGATACAACTGGCTTAATGTTAAAAAGGCATTAGCTGTGGCATTACCGGGAATATTACTCAAATGTCCTACTTAAGTAAATACTTATTATATTAATTAAAATATCTAAGTACTACAGCCAGGGTTTATTGAACCGTGTAAATTACGCGTGAGTAGCTATTTACCGTGTAATAGGTTATTAACTAACTAGACCAGTAACTAAATTAACTTTTTCGTAGTTCAATATTGTTTTTATTGTCACACATTTTATTTTATATGGTATTCGAAAAACAAGGAGATACCTACTTAATAAAATAATAGGTATCATAATATAACGGCGTTTAAAATAAAGTCGACCTTGTGATAAAATAACTCGACTTATTGCACCTGGAGATTATCGCAAGGTGCACACCGAAAATAACTTATTATGATTGCAAATAATTTTGCTAAAGTTGTTTATTTTGCTAAACTCTACCGTCATAAGAATAATATTCAAATTTAAATACTCGTATAAATCGATACGGTAACGCTTATATATTTCATTAAGTTCTATAAAGAGGTTTTATTAGTCACGCATAGTCAGTGGCCCTTTCCTTCCACAACCAAAGATTAATGTTATGTAAAATGTATTCTATAAGCGGATTGATAAAACTATAAATAACAAGCTCTTATTAAGAAATGGAATTTAATTAATTGATTTAGTAATGGCATTCCTTTCTAGCAGATGGTATACTTTTACAATTGCGTGTAGTATTACATGTTATAATTGTATAAATATTTCGGAATTAAGAGTATTTTCTATACTAATATTATAAATGTGAAAGTTTGGATGGATGGATGGATGGATAGATGGATGGATGTTTGTTACTCTTTCACGCCCGAACGGCTGAACGGATCTGGATGAAATTTGGCACAGAGATAGATTATAGTCTGGAATAGCACATAGGCTACTTTTTATCCCGGTAAAATGTTTCGTTCCCGTGGGATAGATGTTTTAATTTTTCATACTTTTTATCGCGGGTAACACCGCCGGGCGCAGCTAGTATGTCATATATCTTAGTTTCCTTTTCCGAACTCATTCATATGTTAACATGGACATACATAAGTGTTTCATATGTAGAGTGAGATTATAAATATATTTCTAACATGTTTATGGTTGACGATTTTTTTCCTCAATGACTAATGATAGTAAAAGGGGAAATAAACACTATTGTTTCAAAGCGAAGGTCGCATATGACTCAAGAGGCACGACTCACACGCAGTTACGTACTTTACATACATAATATACCTAGGCACACGCCTCTATACTATATTTAATTTTAATAATATATCTCTCGTAGGTACCATTATTTATTTTAATTATTAATATATTTCATCGCCCAAATTAGATTGACATTGATCATATTTTTAACCGACTTCAAAAAGGAGGAGGTTCTCAATTCGGTTGTATTTTTTTAACAGTTTTATAAAAACGAAGCTGTTCAACCGTCGCATTGTTTGGATCATGTTAACCGTTAACCATAACTTCTGGGGGACAAAAGAAAATAATCAACTAATAACATAATTGAAATAAAACTATTTTTTAAGGATTTTACTATTTTTTTTTTCCACGAAGTCTGCAATCTGTGAACATGTACAAGATCGCACCCGCCATTATATCAGATTTGATAAACCACAGATCCTCGCAAAAGAACACCGATTCCGACCAAGGATGATACGCGAGGCCATTGAAATTAAGAAACATCCTAATTTCAATAGGGAAGATGGCTGGGTGCTACCACCGACTTGGGATCCAGTGATTAATATTATTAAATCGAAAACCAAGCGTACCATTGCAAGACCTCAAGATACTGTGAGCACTTTCTGCGTAGATCGAACCACAATCAACAATTAAATATGAGGGTAGCCCGTTTCTAACTATGACACCAGGACGTCCACCACCTCAGTCCTCCCGTGACCATGGTTGTTGTAAAGCAGCCGAAACGTCGGGAACGTAAAAACGAAAAATAAACGCGATAAAATCCTTAAAAAATAGTTTTATTTCAATGTGTAGTATTCGCGTAAATATAAGAAATCAATATAATAACATAATTATTTACATGATTCACACTCCGAACTACACCTCAATGATTTTAACGCGGTTACATTGCTATGTATATACTTCGATGACATATGCTCGTGGCGTCATTGTGTAAATGGGGGCAGAGGAGTTGTTTATTGCTTTGAAGTTCAATTTATCCTGGTTCAACAGCGTCATAACACGGCAAAAACAATGTATAATTTTATTACCTATTACTTTTTCCTTTTTAATACACGTGTATACAGTTTACTTATACTAATGACGGCCATATTTGATTTTTTTATATTCGCTTAGTGTCGCGGAGAGTTGCATTTTATTTGAAGTCCCGTCACTCGTGATAGATAGTTTTTCGATTAACATCTTAGAGGAGTTCGGTGTTGCTGGCTTCTTTAATTATCGATCGAACTTGTTTGGTTTATAATTGGAAAAGTTGCCAAGCCGAAGGTCAGTGGTGGGTTCCTCTTTCCCCATTAGTTTAACAATGGATTTCCGCCAAGTATCGCCTAGTTCTATCAATTAGGCCATATTTGAGTTTAGACAAAATATTAAATCTTCTCTTTCGTTTTATTCAGCTCATAATTGATAACTATTAGTTTTGTCTAATATTGTTGAAGTTTAAATAAAGTAATTCTAACTAATTCTAATTTTCATTTAAGTAACACTGTAGGTAGGTACTTACATAAATGGCTATTAAGAACTGGCGCGCGCGACACAATGATGTCAAGGTGTAGATATCTACCGAAAACATGATAGCGCTAATCAAAACGTGGTCGCTATATTAAGCCAGATTTATTTGTAGGTAGCTCGAGAGAACTGATGGTCCTTGGGGCAGAAAGGCACAAAGGTTGCCGGAAGACGTGGTGTACGACGGCCCCCACAAGATGGACCGCTGATATCATACGCGTCGCAGGAAGCCGGTGGATGCGAGGATGCGAGGGGCGGAGGACCGTGATGTGTGGAAATGAAATCATCTGGATGTCTTTCGGTTGGTGGATTCCACATGATTCCAACTGTAGCGACTACTTCAACCGCACCGCAAGCTACAAAAGATGGCGCTACAGACGCATTCAGAACAATAGACAATCGACGTCACAATCCTGAATCGCGCTATAAGAGTTTTCGGAGCAAGTAACATATATACAAGATCCCTACAATAACCGTCGGGGCATAGCGGCCGCCTGGCTGGAAGATCTTCCCTTTTCCGCTAAACAACTATTTAACTATAGGGAAAAGATTATTAGAATGTTACCTATTTACCTTATTGCAGCGCATCATATAAACGAGAATCAATGTAATTATGAATGACAATTATCTAATTAACTGAATTACTTACGTGTGTTACTATATTATTAAAATGTCATTGATATAAAGTTGGCCGTTTTATTATCACTGCACTAGCAGTCCCCACGGCTTCGTTCGCGAGTATTTTATTTTCCTAAACCGTGATAAAATTTGCCGGGATAAACCAACAAATGTTTTTTGACTAATCTGCTGATCCGATCCGAAAAATAAATCAGCGTACTGAATTTCATTAAAATCTAGCCAGTGGTTTTTCCGATACTAACTCGTTTTTGGCATTCTATAGTGGGATACTTTTCAATTACAGGGACAAAGAGTAAATAAATGTTATATCATGACAGTGTTATGTTTTATCAAAATATGCGCACACAGACAGACAAATATTCCCAATATTTGGCTTCATGGCCTTAGTATTAAATAAAACTCATGCATTTGGTTTAAAAAAAAAATACAACGTACATACACGGCCGAGTTACAGTACTTATTATATTTTATTTTAGTATTTTATTTTATTTTATTTGGATTATATGTAGAGGATATGCATATAGCTGGCTATACACTTTTAACAAGGAAGTGTCTATCAGTGGCATAGTACTGGGCAGTAAATTAGTTGTGTTCGTGGTCAGCACTACACCGGAGCCCACGACATACCTAAGGCCTCAGCCTCGAATTTAGCGGTCAGCGGGGCGGCGGTGGCGGCGGCGGCGGCGCGGGAGCGGCGCTCGTTGGCCTGCCCGCGCCGCTGCCGCACCGCTGTTTTCGAGAACCGGTCCAGTTGATTTTACGCATAAGATCCTGCCGCTCCCGCGCCGCCGCCGCCCCGCCGCCCCGCTGCCCGCTAAATTCGAGGCTGAGGCCTAATAGTTCATTGAATGTGACCTCCACTCCTCATTTACAGAGCGGTGGCCGGATAGATCCACAACTTATATATTTGAGGGACAAACAGTGAATTGTGGGATATTCATAATCTAGACAACGTTTATAACAAAATTCGGAAGAGATCCATATGTATACTGTCCCGGTTTAAATATAAATAAAATTTGTATTTGAATTACCGACAAAATTTGGTGCAAGCCTGCGTATTGCCATTTCGTGTCAAATGTACGAAGTTAATTATTATCGGCATTGAATAAAGAGAATGTGCGGCAATTGTATTTAATCAAAACATGATTGATATCAAACTAACTTTGCGGATTTTATCGCGTTTATTTTATGTTTTTACGTTCCCGACGTTTCTGCTTTACAGCAACCACGGTCACGGGAGGATGGCCTGGATTAACGCAGTTGGTAGTGACCTTGCTTTCTAAGCCGAGGGTCTCGGGTCCGAATCCTGGTAGAGACAATCTTTGTGTGATGAGCACGAATGTATGTACCCAATTCATGGATGTTTAATATAATATATACAAGTATTATATACTGAGTTCGCTCCCAGTCCATTGTATAGTACCCATTAGACAAGTGTTGCTTAGTATGGGACCGTATAGTTGTTGTGGTCGTCTGGCAATATTTATTTATTTATAGATATTCACAAATGAGTAGTAATTAAAAGATGTCGAAGCAGTTTTTTTATAAACCAAATCATAATAAATTACATAATTATTGTACCCAATACGTACTTAATGTACATTTGTCCAGGTAGTATTTGGCTATGGTTTTATTCACCATGACGATAATGATAGCTCTAGATAGATAATTATTTAGCTATGACGTTACAGAATTATCTAAATCAATTCGTTACTTACTTTTATTGGATATTAAGTTGTCAATTAAAGTGCTTAATGGATTGAACCTGTAAAGTCACTTAAAAGAGTAACGTACTTAGATATCTTTTATCATAAGTTATCATCTTTTAAGTCGGCAGCAAAAAGTAGAGTGAATAACATTTAATAGGTACTCGCTGTTATAGCACTCAGGTAAGTAGTTACTTTTGATGTGGAAATAAAAAAAAAGTACTAACATTTTGCCTCGTTTGAGAAATTCTTACTATGTTGGTTATGGATTTTAGTTCCTTTACAGCGGTTGTCTATGACTCACATTATTTGAAGTGTCTTGTTAGCAGTTTTTTTTCGCGAATAATCTATTTTGCATTCAATCTCAATCAAGTTGATCGGAATACACATCTTAGAGCGTAAAGACATAATAATAAAAATCGTTTTGATAGTTCTTGCATGACATAACATCAACATTAATCTTATCAACCGATTTCAAAAAGGAGGAGGTTCTAAAATTGATTCTATTTTTTCTTTTTTTATTATTTTCTTTGATAGCTTGGCAAATGAATAAATAAGTTATATAAGATCACGTTGATGTATACAATAATTCTGTAAATTATGTTTGTATTTTTTAAACAAGACAATCCAGTGGCGTATATAATATAATTGCACAAGCAAACACTTAAAAAATATCCATTAAAAGTAATAGGATACGCCCTCACATAATATATTGAAATAAGATTCTACTATTATTGAAAATAGCCAATTTATTTCAAACATACCTAGGTTTTATTTAACATTTCTTTATTTGTAGTTCTAAAATAATCTCAATCAAGTATAGAGTTATTGTTTAAAATATCGCCAATAATTTCGCTTACACCCTGTATAATGGTTGCATTGTTATCTGTCTGTGCCGGGGTGCCAACGCGACGCGTCGCGACGTACCGAGGGTCAAGTTTTAAACTGTCTGCGTTCACTGAACTCTGCGGAAGGTCGCATTACACTAAGCCGACTTATGCCTTTCACATTGATAAAGCGAACGCGAGATGTTTTTGAGATACCTACGTCTGATTCGCAACTCTTTGTGCGCTGAACTCGGCCGAAGAAATAATACACATGGATGGTGGAAGGGGAACCCACCACTGACCCTCGGCTTGTAACTTTTCCAATTATAAACCACACAAGTTGATCGATAATTAAAGAAGCTAGCAACACCGAACTCCTCTAAGATGTTAGTCGAGAAACTATCTATCACGAGTGTCGGGACCCCAAAAAATATGCAATTCTCCGCGAAACAAGAAACTTTTTCTTCGTGATAGATAGTTGGTCGACTAACATCTTAGAGTAGTTCGGTGTTGCTGGTTTCTTTAATTATCGATCAACTTGTTGGGTTTATAATTGGAAAAGTTGACAAGCCGAGGCTCAGTGGTGGGTTCCTCTCCCGCCATTTGTTTAACAATGGATTTCAGCCAAGTATCGCCTAGTTCTATAATTATAACACAAAAAAACACAGTGCCGCCGTCAGTATAATTTCTGCGTCATAGGTGTTGAGCATTTATGTGGACTTAACGCCGAAGTTTCTAAAGGTTCTTGTGTTTAATGTTCCGTTTAACTGTCACGATCGGTGTTTTCGAGTGTGAATAGAATGACTCATAAGGAAAACGCAATGGCATATTTGAAGTTCGTAAACTTTATCGATCCAGCGGAGATTTTGTGATGAGTCAGTAGTCGAACCAATCAGAGACTGGTATTTTGTATTAATTTCTTTGATAAAGATTATTAGATGATGAAGACGTTGGAGGATGAATAGAAAACTTAATAGCCATAGTGGGTAAATTTAACGAAAGATATATTTTTAATTTTTGCATACTCTTTGTCATGGTATCGATTAGTATTATTCAATTAAATAGTTTCGCTAGCTCACGAATAGATGGCGTTGACAGCAAGGGGCTGTTAGAGCAATTTAAGCTATGATCGATAACGACATGTCTGGGAACATAATATGAAATTATCTCTGGACTCTCCATTAAAAATGCGCGCATAGTATAATTAATCAACTAGAGTATGTAATTAATCCGGCAGGATGTTCGGAGATCACTATAATGGGAATGTTTTACAGAAAACAACCTTCCATATTTGTGATAATTATACGTATATACCAATGCATTTTATAACAGACAGTAGACCACCATTTCATTCAACCGTTTAGTTCCACCATTTCGGTCCATTTAATTTTATTTGTAGGTAGATTTGTATGGTTTATTATTAACTAAACACATTTATTATGATGATTATTAGGAAAACATTACTTTTTTGTGATTTAGACATATTCTTCGAATGCAAATTGTAATTTTAATTCGCTTAGTAAGGTATTGTGTGAGTACGTACCATGTAAGTATACCTACGTGTCGTATATAAGGCAGTGACATTACAAGCTTATCAGCCACGTCCGAAGCGAGGCCACAGCGTGCACTCAATAGATTTATAATGCATAATAAATTAGAACGATAACATTATTTCGAATAACGTGAAGATGCAATATTATTAGATATTTCATTGCTTATTCTCGGTACCAACTGCGAATTTATTTCATTATAAACAAACGTACATAGGCATTTTACATATAGCATCAAACTTATTCAAACTAGCTGTTGCTCGCGACTTCGTCCGCAGAAAAACATTCTCCATACAAACTTTAAGGCCCAGGGGTCGAATTGCCAAAAATCCTTTCTTAGCCCTAGCCTTTACCTAGGGGCCCAGGGGAACCCTCGTGCCAAAATCCAAGTCACTAGGTCTCATGGTTTTGGAGATTTCATATTGAGTGAGTCACCCAGTCAGTTGATTTCGCTATTATAGGTAGGTACATAAAGACTATTTTAATGGACCTCAGTTTTTTAACTCAGTATTTGAAAAATGATAATGCCAATATCTGGTCGGGAATTGATTGATTGGGATTGATTGAGATCAATTCAATAAAAATCGGTCAATGCAGATAACATAGGCACTATAAGTAAAACGCATTTTTTTTATTGCCATCAGCTTGACTGACTAAGGTCTATCACACAAATATGTATTTAAAATGCCAGAACCAAATGTTGTTCCGCACGTCGACCCCCAATGGTCATTTCGTAAGAATGTTAGTAAAATAAAATCATAGCTACGGTATTTAGAAAAGAAATAAAACACCAACCAAACAACACAAACGCGATAAAATCCGAAAAATTAGTTTTATTTCAACATTAAAAAATATATTACCGAATTCCATCAACATAATTCTTTAGATGTAATACCTATTGAGTACTTACAAAGTGCATTGCGAAGTGAACGGTTATGCGTGCTTATTGCAAACGGTATAAAACCTCAAGGTTATTATACAGATTTAACAAAGAGAGCTAGTTTTATAAGAAGAAACATCGGATAGTAACTCAACGTTGATTTAAGATAATTAAAGTCGCGGAGAACTACTTAGATTATTTCAAAGACAAATGGTCTTGATCAATAGCGTCGGTCGATATAATGTAATTCCACGATCATTAATAAAAAAAAAGTACCTAACTCATTTTCTATATTATCAATAGACCAAGAGTCATTAAGTCATAGGCATCAAGTCAGTCTACTTACTTTCTCTTCTTACTTAACTGGACTTTATTTACTTTTGAGTTTGGTTCAAGTTTTTTTTTTATATAATAATCACTTTATTTCTATTTCACAGCCTTGCCATGTGTCTGGCAGTTTGTTTTTATGCGCGAAATAAGATGCTTTTATGGCAACCCATTTACAGTTTTAGAATGTTGGCCGCTATTCAAAATTTAAAAATAGTTTAAGTACCAACCTATATCCTAATTAGTATGACAGTAAGCTGTTTATCTGTGGTGTGTGCGTATACCTACATCCATGTCTCGAGGAGTGACAGGTGCCAATTCGAGGTGAGAGGATTATTATTAGTTATTTTAAGACCGAAATAGAGAGTTTGGACGCCATTTTTAACCGACCTCGAAAAGGAGGAGGTTCTTAATTCGGTTGTATTATTTTTTCATATTTTCTTGTCACATCCATTATTTTATCTATACATCTATACTCTATACATATAAATAAAATTGGAGAGTCTGTTTGTAATATTAAAATAACCGCTTTTTACTAAGCAAAAAAATCCGAAACAACATTTTTTAATTTTTTTTCTGTCTGTCTGTCTGTCGGTCTGTCTGTCTGTCTGTCTGTTTGTTCCGGTAAATCTCTGAAATGGCTGGACCGATTTTGACGGGACTTTCACTGGCAGATAGCTGATGTAACAAGGAGTAACTTAGGCTACTTTTATTTTAGAAAAAAAAATAGGATCTCACGAAAAAAAATTAAAACCAATGTTGCAGCGCAGCGCCTAATTAAGTTTGATAGCAACAACCTGCAATGCGTCCTACGGGCTCAGAATGGGCGAGCAGGCTGTTGTCAACGGTTGTCTTTGTTAAATACCACGCGGACGAAGTCGCGGGCAACAGCTAGTAAATAATATAATGTGTGTTCATTTAACGTGTTATTGCTATTAATTACTTGACATTAGCAATATACCCGCTAAGTTGTGGGTGAGGCCATTTTCACATCCATTTTATTAACCGACTTCAAAAAGGAGGAGGTTATCAATTCGGTTGTATTTTTTTTTTCATCGCATATCATTTCTTAAAGAAAGAAGACGACCGAAATACATTAATATGTAAAGTAGGTAATCACTTCTAAAGACATATTTCAGTGCTTTGTCCTTAATACTCAAATATAAGGTATTTATATTTTCAATATCCGGCCGAAATCAAATTAATACAATTTTATTATTGTGATTGTTCGCCAATGACTGACCCGAGAAGTGATCAAACGAAACTATAAAATCATTCATCAATTTATTGCATTATTCATACCGGGAAAACCTCATGCGCCAGAGTGAGAGGAAGTTTCCCGTGTTGTGAAAAACAATTAACGGTCAAATATATATATATACCCATAAATAACAACGATTATATGATTTTCGTATTTTCCTGTTCACACTAATACTCTCTCAGTAAAATGAAATTTTGGCGACTGTTTAAAGACAAGGGATTTTTACGATGTTACATTGTTTTACCAAATTAAGAAGATGGTTGAACAATTCATAAACTAACAAAATAAATTAACCAAGTAAACGTGTGTGTGTAAGCTTCGAAAGGGTCTTTCGGGCGCCCCTTTCGAACCTTCCATGACCAGACGAATGGTCTCTTCCAGAGATCCTAAACAGTTGGAAGATATATTAATAGGGATGAAGGGAAAGCTAAAGGTAGGTAGGTAATGATCTTTGTCTACCCCTAAGTGTATCCCTTAGGGGTACGGCACACAGGAGAATAAACGTCCCATTGCATTTATATAAAACTATTATTAAACAACAAAGTACTCACCATCACTGAGGTTTGCCAAACATGGGGTTTTTAAATGACGTCGTGGGCGAAACGTATAGCGGGTTTTGGTACTGACAGTCCTCAGCGTCGATGTTCTGGTACTGGGAGTCGTTGAGAGGCACCGGGGGTACCGCGTTCATGTGCTTCCATATCATCACGCCTGCTATCGCGGCGATGACTGCAAAGGCACCTAACGCCCCCAGGATTATTGGGACTGCTGAAGACTTCCCTGAAAGAAAACATCGTAATTACAATAACATATTGGAAAGGCAGATGAGAAGTTGGCCTATCCGGACTGGGCCAGCTTAGTAGAGACTATAGTCTGGGACCCCTCGCATTATGGTACCCAATGGAACAGGGGCGAGCCAACTACCATAACACCATAACACTGACGAAAGCGCATGGGTGGTTAAATGTAAACAAACACAAATCGCATCAATCTTATCTCAAGTTGTGTCGGCTTTTCTTACGGTAAAACATAATAAGGCAGCGACTGTGGGCGGGAACTAGAGAACTAGTCACGATCATAGTAAAGTTACTTGCTATTTGAATTTCAATTTATATTAACGTATTAAGGCCATTTCCTGATTTAACGAAAAAAGAAAAAATATTTCTTGGAAAATTTAAAAAGTTACAAGTTTTTAACTGGTACCATATCTAAGAACTTGTTACTTGTTGAATGGTCCCTTGACGCGTTGTCTGTTATCACTGAATTCCTGACAACCGTTATCGAAGCACAAATACCAGAGGTGTCTGTATAATTTCTAGGTTAGCAGGGAACAAAAGAATTTAATAAGTGTTAAACAGTAGGATCGAACGATGTCGTTAACTATGTAGATATATACCAATGTCGAATAAAAACTGAAAATGTGTGGAGAGATGGACAGATAAACAGAATATTATCCCATTTAATGAGAGGACTTGGACTGTAGGCTGCCCCTTGGACGGTAGGCTGCCCCTTTGACAGCAGGCTGCCCCATAAAAACAAAGACTGCAGGCCAATTGTTAATCAGTGGAGCCCTTAAATTAGTATCGTGGACGTTAAGATTTAAACAAATAAATGATAGAAGTGAACACACAAACAAAGATAAAGACAAATTCATAACAGATAATGTGGTTTTAGGACCTTATGATAAACATAATTATTTTCTTGGAATCGAACTGACACGTGGCAGCTGGTGGCAACTGTATTATTTGTTCTGCCATGTCAAAGACTGGAATTATTAAACACATCTGTGTAAATTCACTTTTCCGTTTGATGTGCAATAATGGACTCTATTGAGGTGGGGCTGCGGTATGTTTACATTTGAAGCAAAATGTTGAATGGATGTGACATTGATAAAAAACTTTTTCATTCATGATCATGTTACTGTGTGCCTATTGACACAGTGTGATGCGAATAAGTGCAGAATTAAAGACACGTTTTCAAATTTCAATTTTACACTTGGCATTTTTTTTTAATATGAGACAAATCGATTCAGTTTAAAATGATGTTGAATTTAAACGTTATTAAGGTACGAACTGAAATGTGTTGTTAAAGTTTAATATAGGAGAAGGATAAAACCCAATAGGTACTCTGACTAATGCGGTATGTTCAAAAATTCGAAAGTTGCTCGATACTCAATAGCAAGTATTATTTATCTTTAATTTGCAAGGGGTTAAAGTGAAACAGAAAAGAGTAGTCAGTAGTTAAACGAGGAACTATAACTAATGACACAGAGCAGCACAAGAAACAACATCAACTAAAACATAAGGCTCCAAAGGGCTATCACCCAGAGCCGTAAACGTAAATTAAAAAAGATAACTTAAAAAAAATCAAGGAATATCCCGAAGGATGGCCATAATTCTGTACTTATCACAAAATCCACTAAGGGGATTTGAATTAAACTTGTTAGATAACCATATTTCAAAATCAATATCTCGGATAATATTAATCACAGAGAATGGATTGGATTCCCTGGGATAGGTATAAAAAAAATAAAGGTCACGAAGGCGCTGCTAGTAACTAAATAATACTAAAAATAGTATCAAAACTTCCTTACCGAGAACACCGACTGCTCCAGCCTCCATATCGTTGCACGACTTCACAACCATCACAGATATCTCATCATCTTCATTCCTCATAGCCATATACTCGATAGGACAATCTAACATAGTCAAATTGCACTTCATCCACACTTTTCTATTTAGCCCGTCTCTTTCGTTCTCGGATGTTTGGTTGTATGGTATTATCTTCATGTCGTGGATGCATCCTGCGCAGTAGCCCTGAGTGTTGTTGTGCAGACAGAAGTCGCAGTCGCTGGTGACTGTGCAGAGGTCGGCGCAGTAGTCGTCCTGGTCGAAGTACTGGGACCCTTCGCGGTCGGTGTAGCAGATGCAGGTGTCGCAAGGGCCGCAGAGGCCGTTGCCAAAGCAGTTGACCTGAGTACCAGATTGGGATTGGTTAAGAACGACCGCATTCTTTTTCTGGATTAATAGAACCCAATGGTTCTATTAATCTAAGTCTTTGCCATCATTCTGAGTAATGGTCATTTTAGGGAAGCGAATTGTGTGAAGTGATACTATGGGAAAAAATATGAAAAGTAATAGGATTCATTTTGAGTTATATCTCTGCGTTTATATCAATATTTCTATTATCAGACCGTCTTGACATCTACGAGCGTAAAGCAAGGTAACCATTAGGTCCTGGGTTCGATAACCTGGCAGTGCGGTGTTATAGGATTTGAAATTCTAAGTTACAGCCCATTTTCCGAATAGGTAGTAATAGCATAAGGTAGTTTCACATTATGTCAATCGATCATGTACACAGGTACACCTCTACCTATCCGTTCGAGGAATACTGCCGTGAGGGTATTAATTTACTTACATCCATTCTGCTCGAGTCCATACACTGAACATCTCCACGTTTCTCAGGACA
Organism: Pheosia gnoma; assembly: GCA_905404115.1. Taxonomy (NCBI): domain Eukaryota; kingdom Metazoa; phylum Arthropoda; class Insecta; order Lepidoptera; family Notodontidae; genus Pheosia; species Pheosia gnoma. The sequence continues at coordinate 2,903,382 of FR989894.1, read as the reverse complement.
ATTTGGTGTTGAACAATTCTCTCCTTTCCTGCATAGAGCATAAAATCATTGTTAGATATTACATTATTATGTTAATTTCATGGAAGTATTCATGGTCTTATAATCATAACTCTTATCGACGAATAGGATCACATAATTCTTACGCGACAGAAAAATAAAGCGTTGCTATTGGTCGATTTTTAAGCCGATCGGTCACTGCGTGCCTGAACTTTTTCGCCATCAGCAAATAGGTTCCTAATTATTTTATCTATTGAACTAACTTGTGCAACGGAGCAAAACTTATTCGTGAATCAGATTAAAAATGAATTACAAATTTAAATTGCTCACTTTTTTAGAGGTTGCAAGAAAATAATTAACCACAGTAAGCATTTGTGTGTCTCTATGTAAGGAATTCTTTAACGGCAAAACCGGGTTACATCACTGATACAATCTATTAGGCCAAACTAACGGACGTCCTAAGGCTTTGGATGTCTAAAATCAATCATTTCCATCAGATATATCAATGTATGTAGAACTTTAAACGATTTGCATTGACATGAATTCTAATCGACCCTGAATAGTGTTGTTCCCATATGTAAACATACTCGATTCTCCCGACTATTATTTATTATAGAAATTGAAAATGTTTCAGAAGTAGGTTTGTTCTTTTATCATCGCTGTGATTCCTTTATATCAGGATCTATAGTCAGGTGGTCTCCATTAAAGAAGAAGATTTAACTCTTGTCGAATCTTGGGAACATCATTGCCCTGGTAATGGCAACGGCTCTCGCTTGCCTTTCCCTGGCAATAATTTTAATTGGAAGTAAAATAGAAGACCCTTTAGTGGTCTGTTTTCAAATTCTAGTTCCAAAATTATCTAACCGTGTCACGCGACCGTTCTCTCACAAAATAGGCGACATCCTCAATTAAAATGCATCAAATCATATTTTTAATAACCATGCCATCAAGATACATTTATAAACAGGCGTGTACATAATTACACGAACAAAGATGTTTTTGTTGCGACCAACTTAAATATTTATATTAGATACGGTTGAAATTCAACCTTATTGCTTGCATTTGCAACAGTCCTGGCTGTTTAATTAAGTCATGTGTTTTGCTTCGTTGTGCCGTCAATTATAATTTACATGTACCAAGAATTTGATATTATGCGAGTTCGTTTGTTTTAGTATGAAAGTAGAGGTTTTGTGGTGTGTTCGCAAACGCTTGTACGTACTACACTCATGTCGAGAATTCTCGGCCAAAATATCGATGAGAGTTCTCTACTTAGACAGTCGCAAGAGCAATAATGCGTGGCCCTAGAAGACGACATAATACAGAATGACCGTCGCAAACATGATATTGCGGCCCAACACACCAAGACGATTTGTGTTGTACCTAGACGAGAATTTGAGTGGGCGTAAGGTCGTAATTCGTGTATACAATACAAATTGCCTTGGTTTTCATTTCTTCGTCTAAGTGCGTGACACGCTTGTTCGCAGTCTTCCTCGTTGATAAGTTCTTGAAGACGCTTAGTGCGGGCTATGGATGTGAACCGAACTAGTACTTACCATTCAGAATGGCATTCGCAACGACCGCACGCGTAATCACCATGGTAGTTGCATGTTGGCGAACTCTGCACCTTGTTTTTAAGACTGCACTCACACGCGCACTGCACGTGATACTTCACAACTACCGGTTCGGAGTAATTTCCAATGTGGATCTTTACGTAAACAGACTCGGAAACTTTGCCCCAATCATAACAGAAGTCCTCTGTGGCCAAAGCTTCAATTTGAGTGACACACTGCGTTCCCTCGCATAACGTTTTCTTTGCTTCGATCAAAATATTTCTTGTTTGTGTTGTATTTTCAATCTCAATTTTTGGCTGCAACAAAAATATTAATATTATTAGCGTGATTCGGCTTGAGCTGTACAGTAACTACGTCTATGGTCCCTAGATAAGATATTTAAATCACTTTCCATCTATCGTCGGTGTTGGAGCGAAGTTATTTGACGCGTACCAATACGTTATTTATTCTGCATATCGCACCAAAAGACACGTAGAGCCAATGACCTAAATCCCCAAACCGTTGAGTGATGATCCTTGCTCAGCAGTGGGCTTATGAATACGGCGCTGAATATTATTTGTAATAAACGCATTGTCTGACTACAATCTGCATCACTTCGCCTAACTTCGTCAACTTGTATTTTCATTGTTACACATTCATACTCTTTCGATGTGTCTCTACGACCTCTAGAGTTGGTCATTACGGTATCATTACAAAGACACGCTAAGATCGCGTTGTAATTACTATAATTGTTATAATTATGTATGTTATAGCACCAATTAAAAGGTTGACGGATTATGACAAATATTTAACCTTCCGTTTTCCTTTTGCGTGTCAACCTAGGAGGCCTATAGTATATATTGTTTGTTTAATGCTAATTAGTATCGCTTTACAATTATCAATTTATATATAAGGACACTAGTCATAATATAGTATTTAATCAAAAATAAATAGAGCAGACAGAAAAAATAGCGAAGCATATTTTAATGACGGGTCATGCCGTTCGTTCTTTAAAATCCGTTCCGCAATTTTTATAATTGAAAACGACTTCATAAGTCATATGAAACTTAAAGTCCAGAAATCAGTTTCTTTCATTTGAAGTTGGCGGATATTAGTGCACGTAGAGAACTTTTTTTTACAAATTTTGTTTTCTAATAGAACGGTGGTATAAGAAACAGACGTGAGCTAATTGTATAGTTTATAGTCTATCGTATTTAGACATTTTGTACGGAGAATTGCACAGTGCCTCTAGCGGACGGTATTAACTTTTAATTCTCCAAACAAAATGTCTAAATATGATAGTATATGTATAAAGTATACGGTTAGCTTACGAATAATCTCGCACTTGACGTACAGATATTCTGCTCCGTGACAGCCAGGTCACGTGATTAGCCCAAGACTACGTCATCAGCCATCTTCGACCAATATGCGGTGCTTATTCCATTGAAGACCTGGCGTAGCATATTTTTGAATCAAGCATGGAAGCAAGTCCGTAATCGATCTCGGCTCTTCTCGTACATTTTCGGCGAAAATGTCAGTTTAAGAGTCAAGCTAGTGAGGTTATTAGGATTATGGTGGCATACCGTCCATGGGGCATGTGCAGTGTAATGGATTTTCAGTTTTTTCGGTACTTTGATGGCCAGGGAGCGCTCCGCGTACATCGGTTTGATGTCCGCTCCGTCGTCGTTCACGTCGGAGTACGAGATAAGTTCCTCTTTTTCAAAAGTGCACCAGTCATCCTCCGCTATGGACCTACATTGATTGATCTGCGAAAAGAAAAAAACAAATGTTAATATGTGTTAAGGGGGAAGCTCAGGGTCAGGGCGCGAAATTCAAAATGTCAATGGTTTTTATTTTTTTACGAAAAATTTGGACATCTTTACGATATAATTTAGTGTTTTGCGATATTAGCATTCTGCATTGGATGTCTCGATGTATTAAGTTTGCTTAAAAAATAACCTAATCCGATACAATACCATAAGGTTTGTAAAAACCGCTACTTTTGCTAACTTAATGGTGTTGTATCGCTTTAGGTATTTTTTTAAGCAAACTTAATACATCGAGACATCCAATGCAGAATGTTAATATCGCAAAACACTAAATTACATCGTAAAGATGTCCAAATTTTTCGTAAAAAAATATAAACCATTGACATTTTGAATTTCGCGCCCTGACCCTGAGCTTCCACCTTAATATAAGTGCGCTGCGCAGTACTGCGCACTTGCAACTGGCGTGAATTTGGGTGATTATTAGAAATTTCTGCTGGTTCTACTCTGAGTCCCATCGGCATGGATTGTTTACTGGAATAGGTGCTCTTATAAATTACATATTTAAAAACGAATTCCTTCTTAAATTACAACAAAATTTACATAGGGTATATATTGTTTATATATCTCTACCCATTTGTAAATATTGTTGGTTTTCACTTATAACCCGAGATTAGGATTACCTACAACCAGAGAACATTGCAAAATCAGTCATTATTCAACAAATAAGTATCAGCTCAAAACAATAAATCATGCATTCTACATTATTATCGCAACCGGGAATAATCTCGCGTGGCCATATTTTACAATGGAATGTCCAAGATCGTACCATATACGACCAACGGCCGGTTCCTAGACGTGCAATTACACAAATTGCAATGTTAAATGATGCTGCGGAGATTGGAACCGGTTAGTGGCGCTAACAGGGCGAGTGAACGTTAACTAGAAGTGACAAGGGCGTGAAATTCGTTCGTAAGTAGAGCGCACTCCGTTGAACCGAGACTTGGGCCCTTGACACGCATTTTTAAGTAATGATACTGAACTATACGTAGAACTTAAGTCCTTATGGCTGCATACTTAAAATCCACTTTAAGTTCTTCTTCATTATTTGCGACTTCTATTATATAAGGTGTAACAATAATAGTGTATTATATTTTAAGAGGTACATTTAAAAGGTTTATGAAGATCATACCTATTACTTAAAAATACATTACTCAGTATACTAAGTACTGCACTACATATTACTAAGTGAATGCTGAAACTGATTCGCTATCTTTAAGATAATATGAAACCAAAGTTACTGGTTAATTTTTACTACCTGCATAAATGTACGGAATTATTGTGGATGGCCTATTCGTTAATTTAGAAAAAAAAACGGTGGCAAAGCATAGATGTCATGGTTTTTTTTAAGTTTTCTATTATGTCTGTGTTGGCTATAAAATTGTTTAAATTTCACTTTAAATTTTTATCATTGCTTCATTTCCTCGCATTCGCAATGAAAAGCAAAGTAAATAACCCGTTAATACAATATGCCATTTTATCCTATACCATCTCGAATAAAATGGCTCACTTTATGCACTTGCTGTACAATCTTCTATTCCAGTCAGGTAATATGTAGACGTATGGTCAGTCGAGTACCACTGAGAACGAATCGGCAGCTGCCATTGAATGAGGTATTTACACGTATTGGCAGCTGCTAAATGTAGTCACTATACAAATTTACAAAATGTAAACATTAATTTAATGTCAACAATTACTTTATTACAATAAAATTTGAAGTATGAGTTAGTACTACTTTATTATTTTTTAAACGTAGGTATTTATTTCACTTTGAGTACCTACTTATTAGATGTTGGCTTAATGTGTCTTTATTTGCGTTCGTATTATTTTATTTCCGTGGTTCTATGTATAAACTGCTACATCAATAAACAATATCCAAGTTACACTTCTACTGGCGCCATCGATCGATTCATAGAATGACCAAAAATGGCAACAACACACGGACATGGTGAGGTAATCAAACACCAATTAATAACGTGTCAACAAGAAACGACTTGCCAATATGAATTTCATCCTTACATAAATAAACATCGGTCATATTATTCTATGGTTGATTTATTATCTGTTAACATATTATTGTGTAACAGCTAACATCGACCTGAGAAACCCTGCTAATTTGAATTTTAACTTTATGTTTACACCTTAAGAGTGTCTTAGAGCATGGTTTAAGAATGTTGGTTAGCACATTATTGTATTCGTACTGTGATTAATAGGCGCTACCTGTCCCCTCGTTAAGCGAATTGTAGAATACTGATGGGGTACATTAAAGGACGCATGAATAGGATAGTTGAAAGGAGCTAAGTGGGTTCCTTTGTGTGACGATTACGGAAAAGTAATTAGATATCAAGTTGTGAATGTTTCCTATTTGTGTAACTAAAAGGAATATTTGATCCGATACACAATATAAATTGCAGCGAAGTTGGTAGAAAGCTTGCCTTAGAACGAAGGTGTGCGGGCTCAAAGGCGTGGCTATATACTAATTTATAATATCCCATTCAAATCATGCTCCATGTTTATTCATTCCAGATAATTATAATGTTGGAGACGGGTCTTGGGACTCCACTCCTACGCAAGCAAGCGTACCGAGAGGAATGCAGTGATCTTGTCAGGGTATAAGCATATCATTATATTAATGGCTTGTGCGCAGGGAATTTTAAATCGTCTCACAAATGAAGCTATTTTTATATAGTACAGGCTGCGCCCCGCGCAACCCGCGATTAAAACGTATGTCCCTATCTCATTTTCTGACCCCTAAACTACCACTACCTATGCAAAAAATCATGTCGTTCCTTTGCTCTATGAAAAATTAAAACAAATCTATCCCATGGGAAGCATACATTTTACCGGGATAAAATGTAGCCTATGTGCTATTCCAGACTATAATCTATCTCTGTGCCAAATTTTATCCAGATCCGTTCAGCTGTTCTGGCGTGATTCAGTAACAAACATCCATCCATCCATCCATCTAAACTTTCACATTTATAATATTAGTGGGAAGTGTGATTAGTGGGATTGCCACCCAATCTGGGACACCAACGAAACTGGTCATTATAAACGCATTCTGACTCTCCCCATTATTGTAATGCACATAAACCATAATATAGGTACATATCTGTAGTGTATTTATAACGATTGGTTGAACGGTCGCTTGTATACAAGGTCTGCTGGAGGAACACCCGCTGGGAGCTTCGGATCTCATGTGCGAACCTTAGTTTTATTATTGATTATGACTACCTGTTTGGCGAAGGCAAACATTATGAGGAAACCTGTACGCTTTTCGGTGTGAAGTTCGCCAACCCGCAACACACGAGCGTTGTGACGTATGGCCAGTAACCCTCTAACATTGAGAGGGATCCGAGTGTGCCCAGAATAAGATCAATAAACTTTCCTCCAATTAGTTACACTGGTACCGAATAGCATCAGCGAAATCTGGATGGCACCCTACGCCCTTTCGGGTGTGACGGGCGTACGGTGTATGGGGTTTTATACTATATCTAACATAATATGACACAAATAAAAATACTGCTGTCTTGCTCATTTTAATATAATATAACGACCATGAACAAGACCGAAATACAGTTAGATTCGTTAAGTGTACCTACTTTGTTTACCAACAAAATCAGCGTCATTGTAAACTTTCTTATGAACATTGTAAAGCGATCTAGTCATTTAAAGATGACTTAACAAATACATGTTAGTTAAAGTATTATCCTCAATCTATGAAAGGAAATGAGGTCATACAGTAATCAAATTACAAGTAGCTGCATTGGCAGACGTAGGATGTTCGCGGTTTGAATAGAGGAAGAAGGCACAATCAAACGAAACGTGACGTAACCAATAATGTTAATAGATATAAATGAAATTGCTTTTAATTACGCCATCAACTTAGTGAGTGGTTGGATTTTCCTATATAATATCCTTTCATATATAATAATCGTATAAAGATAATATTGCGGGGCTAGTGGAAAATTGATCATTCTTATAACTAAGATATAAGCAGATATATTATATTGAGGCTGTAATAGAGCCACATGGTCGAAGAAGATATTTCGATAAATAGATCTAATTAAAGCAGACGTTTAGACATGGTTGACAAAGTTCAGATATCATAAAGGCTGTTTTCCAATATTCTATTATCTCGGCATCAAGCAACATTGTTTAGCCGTAGTATTATGAAACACTAGAGCGAAATCGAAAATTTATTTTGAAATATATTTTCATACCTACCTTATTTATATAATGACCTTTACAAGAGAATACCCAATTCTAAAAAGGAGCTGCTCTACATCTTGATCACGCTCACGTTTGATATCATAAGGGCATTAAACCCTTTGCGACTTGCGCGGCGTATGTACAGGGCATGTGGGTGTCGCGGTGATGGCAACCATGTTGCAATCTCTGAGATACTATTAACTGTTGTAACTAGAAAACTATTTGTAAAGGAGTTATGCGAATGTATTTTGATAAAACATTAATATGCTAGGCGATTATATAATTTCCTTCTCCTGTAGCTCTTGATTGGATAATAGAGTTACGTTTGCAAATTTAAGAAACCGAGGTTAAATTAATAGGTAGTAATAATCATAATAATAATTTTCAATCAATTTTAAATCACTATACTTAATTATTATTTTTTATTTAAGATCATAACGAACAGTAAAAGTACCACAATAATTCAGCGGAAATATTTTAAGTGTTGAGGTTTAAAAACAAATTGCGATAAGTACCTATAGTAGGTAACCATTATCGACCAGTTATATATTCTTTGACTATTATATAAAACCAGTATCGCAGTTTCATCCATGATCTCGTTGATGAAGGTACTTTCTGGTGTTCCGAACGAGTGGTAGAGTCATAAGTTAATTCTATTTTATGGTACAAAAATATCGAATTCTATATGCTTACCTTACTTATCTTCTCTACTTCAGCAAAAGGCTCTAATACGACTATAATTATACTTGACTAACGCCAGCTGAGTACGACTCTATTTATTCTGTGTGGGTGGTACACCATGTGACTGGCTGCCTATAGAGAAGTTGTCCCCCCGTTGAGACATGCCCCAGTGAGACATAACCAGTTCTAGAGTATGTATAATATAAAAAAAAAAAAACATGTTAGAATGTGAAACTGGATAATTATATCTATTGCTCTATCAGTATATACATTTTTTATTCGAAACAAATAGGCTATACTCCTTGGGTTTCTAGTGTACCCTGTTTACGGAGCGACTACTGGGTCTTTAAAGTCAAAATATTCAGGCCATGATTTTTCTTAGAAATTAAAAATTAACTTAACATAGGTAGAGTTATAGGTTAATTCAAGAATAATTCACTATAGATATTTAAAAGCTTAATTTAGTTAAACATTAAGTAGCCTGTCAATATGAAGGATCTTTACCTACTTGTATAGACTAATAACTATGTTATTACTACCTATATTCATTATCCTTATATTCATATTATTTTAAGAAGAAGATCCCCTACCATAAGCGCAGTATATTCAATACCTAACATATTGTTTTTCCGAAATAATGAGATCACCCGCATAATCCGTTCGCGGTAATTCCGCCTGCTTGACTCACTATGGTTTCTATAAAAAAATAATGTATTCTTCGAAGGTATTATCTAATGTCCTGGGTACTTATTAAATTCTATAATATTTTATTTATTCTTAATACATATAAGTCTGTAACATACTCGTTTGTGTACATTGAATAATTTTGTCACAAAAAAGTTGCAGTTGGCGAACGTGTTTGTTTTCTGACTGCCTGTCTTTACGCGCATCACGGGAAATCTTCAATTCGGGTTTTGATGAAGCTTAGCATGATAACAGTATATCCTCAACAAGATCAATCTAGGATTATTTTTAGCCCGCAAAATGTACATAAACCTAAACTCTAGGCGCACGAAGCCGCGGACACAGCTAGTGTATGATATTGATGATGTTGTGAGCACTTCATTACTTTAGGTATATTATCTATTAAAATTGATAAAAAAAACTGCATATAGGTATGGTATCTTACTGCCACTATTGCCAGACAGTAGTTAGATTCGAGGTCGACGCCCTGTCTACGCAAAAGACAAATACTATGAACCCGCAGACACGTAAACAAAACTGTTGGAAAAATCAATGATGAGTTGGCGTTAATCCAAATAACGTTACACTTTGTTTGCTGTTTAAAGTTAAGTAAACTTCAAATAATGAGGATGAGGATACACAAAAATAAAGCTTAAACTACACTTAAATTGTCATCAATTGGCTATTTGAGTAAAGTTGGTAAATATCTGTCTGCGATGATCTATAATGTTATTATGCGTCGCTGAAAGTGATGATCAGCCGCTTATCGATACAGAGAATATGAATAACTAACAACAGTTAACTAAATAATAGTTAATATTAAAAAAAAAAAAGTAGTGGTCAAAGGTCATCCACACAACAGTTTATCAGTTAAATGGCATTGTAATTTAGTTGGTCACACGCTTCAAGCATTATTTCCTATGAATGGTTCATTATCATTCGTTTGACTTATGATGTGTCATTAAAAATAATAATTAGTGTCGACAACACGTTTCGTTGAGAAGAGAAATAAAGAACATTATGCACCTTTGGCGCTGTCGGTTAAATCATCTATATCCTATCATCTATATTGCTTAGTGTGGGACAATACAGTTTGTGTTTACGTCTGGCGAAATTTATTTATTTATAAATGTATAATTTAGTAATTAGAAGGACATCTAATACTCGCTGCCACTGAATACTTCATTAGGTACCTCCCACCGCTCAGCGTATGTGGATACACCACAGCTTCACAACATGCAATTATAGATACACTGTACTTGATTGCGATACTATATTGACTGGTCAATAACGTGCCCTTTGTATCACGTTTTTTTAAAGGTAAGCCTTGCGCAAACTGCGTTAAAAAAAACTGAGATGTTTTACGCGTTCGGCGTTAATACATGTTAATAGATAAGTAGAGCGGCTGGTTAATTGCGTTGATTGGTACGCAATGAGATCTCTCATTTCTCATGTGCTGCCTTCTGCGTTTTAGTACTCGAAGGTAGCTAATTAACATTTAAATCGAGACGTCGATTGATTGGGTCAGATGCCTCGACTCTTATATGGTGGCGCAATGTTTATTTTATCAGTTAAATTTTACGTGTTTCACTCTTCAGCAGATGGTGACTTTTGATGTTTTGATGCAATTTGTTGTTTTTTTTTCAATAAAAAATTTCGCAATTATAAAGATAGAGCATTTCATGTCACGGTCGTAAATTGAACTGAACAATAGTTATAATCGGATAAAAAGTTAACAATTGCAACTGTGCAATCGATTACCGGGTAGAGTTAGCGATACTAACAGCTTTTTTGTGTAAACATAACTTTTTATTGAGCATTGTAAATTTACTTTTGTTCGCTTTGAACTGTACCTTTGTTCTGTGAAAACTACCGCGCATAAAATGAAATAAGGGCGCCGTTACATATCAATAACAAGGGGATTATACCGTGGAAGATATTACACGTGGAGCCCGAAGCCAACCAAACAGAGGTGTCAGATTACAACAGCTTTGTTTAACGGATCACTGGACTGATTTGGCTTCTAAATATGCGGTGTTAATTGTACTGATTGGTACAGGTATAACCAAACGTGTTCACAATATGAGGCTATAAACGAATCTGAGCAAAAGTCACACAAATGAAATTTCATCAGTTTATTTTGTTTTTTTTTCAACGTTTTAGTAGTAAGACCTTTTGTCCTTACCCTAATCAACGCTAGTGAAGTTTTATTATCCGTTTTTTTGCTTCAGTTTAATTTAGCTGTAAGTAGCTTTGATTTGTCACGCTTTGCTCTCTACCTATAGGTACCTACTTACTATAGATTTAAATTAAGATTATTTTTATTTACTATATGAGCCAATGTGATTGAGACTTGACCTTTTTTTCACGACAAGTGTGTCATACTTCTGGGCCTTATTCAGATATGAATACATACCCAAATGTCAGGTGTCGTGGTGCAGGCCCATTCAGAATATCAACATTGCCCAACCATCCGTAACCTCATCAATCATACGCTCAGAGGTTATGATTATCCTCAATTTACGGGTATAAAGTAACAAAAGGGTAAATCCGATCGAATGACATGTCGAAATACCTTGAAGTTCACGCTAATAATTGTAAAATATTTTTTTTTAAGTAACACCATGATTGCGTATGCGCAGAAGTTATTACTTTAGTAGTGATTGATTACTCGGTTTCGTCGAGTGTACGCGCGTTTTAACGATTCCCCTGATTATATTGACGTGCATGAAAATTGTGTAAAATAATTAATAAGGGCATCTTCATGCGGGCCAGTGATGGCGGCCACACTTGTTAATGTAAATTGTATGATTATTGATGAAAAGCTTGATATAATACTATTTCGCCACAATAGTCTCCTTCGTTATTCGGAATAAGGTACCTACTCTACTGTTGTCTTCTGCACTATGGTTTAATTATGAACTAAACACTAGATAAAACGTTTGGTTACTTCGTCTACGTTTGCTTTGAAAGCTCTAGCTGCAGGATTGGAGTTGTAGGGATACAATAACTAGTTGTTTATCTTCTTTCTCTTTCTGTCCGTCTGTATGATTGTAGTTATTTCGAGATCCACTAAGCAGACATTTGGATGTGTTTATTACTGTAATGATCTGCATTTCTTGTTCAACGTTTACGAATTTAACAAAAAGGATATGGAATCACGGGTACCGTTAGTTACCTAATGACCTATGACTAATTATTTATAAAACCAAGTGACCAGTGTACAAACAGCCTTAATGTTTAAAACGCAGTCGATATAGGTCAGTGGAATGTAACATATATACACCATTTCTTAGAATGGTGCAATTGCACGGATGTTTGTTGGTGTGTGCACTTCATTGCGCCCGATGTGTAATAACTGGAAGTTTATTTGAGATTAATTACATTGTACTACATTTGTTAATACTGTGATTGTTTACATAATATAACTTTGTGATAATTCTGTACGAATTATTATACAAAATCTCGTCTGGAGCGGTCAGAGGATGTTAGGCTTCAGATGGGAATGCCACCTAATTTATAGCTTTTAAATGGACGTTGACACTAGCTTTTTTAAGAATAAATATTTCAGTTAAATACTGAGTAATTTCGTAACTATGAATAGCCAATCACGCTAACTCGCAAGGTAGCGCGCTGTTGGTCTGGATCCGTGTACAGGAGAAATATGCTTCGACATGTGAATGAGGGCAACATATAGAGAAGGAGGACCAACGGTGGAAGACTACATAAGTGCGTACAGTATCCGGACTAAACAATTATGGGTCTTGTGATTACTTCTTTAAGTGGTTCGGTCCAACACTAAGCAGCACTTGTATTATGGGTGCCGTACAATGGACTGAGGGCGAACTCAGTATATAATACTTCTATAGATATTAAACATCAAACTTGGGTACAAACATTAGTACTAATCACACAATGATTGTCCCTACTAGGATTCGAAGCCGGGACCCTCGGCACAGAAATCAGAAACACTACCAACTGCGTATATATTTGCGTCATATATACTTCAAAAGTAACTTCTATCCAAAAATATCACGCAAGAACGCCTGAATATATTTGGATGAAATTTGATAGCAAAAGATAAGGCTTCTTTTAAGAAGTGGCTTCTTTTAAGAAGCGACTGCAGCCGCGTTTAAAGGCTAGTTTATTAAAGACTTGGAAAACCGGAATTACCTTTTACTTGGACTTACCGCCTACGTGATCGGAAGCAGGCACGCTGTGTATTCATTCATTATTCGCAGACAACAAGTTTTTTAGTGCAAATAATATAATACCTAAGTATCAAAATACGTTAAGATTTTTTTTTGTATATTGACTCTATGCAATATGGATGAGTGATTCTCGAAGAAAGAGCTAAGTGAAAGTGAAATCTACGAAAACGTGAATGACCTCTACCTGCCTCTATAGACGAAACCAATCTCTACTTAAAACAAATTTTAACACTGAGTGGCAGGCAACGCACATATCAACCCGGTGGACCTAGAGATTTGAAATATCCTATTCCTTGAGTACCCTAGAAGTGCACTAAATTCAACTCTAGGGAGGTCAAAGTTCGAATGTATAAACGTTTTTTTAAATGTTCAGATCGTGCACATGGCTAGGTACATACTATTATGAATGGAAATATGAAAATGTTACATAAACACATTAATATTTTTAAAATATCTACTTAAAAACTTTATAAATTATCTATACCTACTTGCATGTTAAAACAATTAATAATTAAAATATAATGTACCTAGACTCTTCTTAATAGGTTGAAAAATAGAGTACCTTCAAGTATTATTTCCTTCAATACCTATAACTTCGAATATTACCAGTCCGCGTGTATACTTAGATTATATTATTGGTAGGTATAACTCTGACAACTTATTTCTTATTTAATATTTTATTCGTGAACCTACATTTTATAAATAATTGAGTTTGTTAAGATCTACTTATATCTTAACAACCACTTTGGCTATGGCTCTTGAGATTAATATTTAGGTAAGTGGTGAGTCGATAACTTTTGTGTCGCTCGTCACAAAACACTCGCAAAATGAATTATCGACAACAAAAATATGTACTTATGTACCCACTTACTAGGTACCTCCTTTCAAGAGCTTGTCAAAGAAAAAAGTAAGTACCTACTTTCAAGAACTAAGAAATAATGTTTAAGAAAACTATAAGGTAGCTAGTAGAGTTATACGAAATGAGTTTTCAGTCAAATGCGAGTCGTGATAGCAGAATGGATTCCGTACATTATACTAATATTATATTAATGTTATTTTTTCGCATTTTATCACCCTTAGGGTAACCTACACAATCAGTTGAAGTGGCGGCGATGGATGGACGAATTTCCTGCTTACACCCATTTTCCAATATCCGCTCCTCGGCCAAACAAACTGTTTTTAATATAAAAACTAACAGGCAATAGCATTAAAGTTACTTCTATATACATATAACTCACGCTCGCTCATTTTGTTTTTTTGTTTGTAGAGCCGGCGGGGTATTAGTGCTTATTCTGCGCTTATTTTATATCTTTGTACAATAAGCATCACTGCTAATATAACTAATAAAAATAGTGTACATTTGGCCGTGGTGGACTATGGCCTAATCCCCCTCACATTAATGGGACCCCCCCCCCTCATCCCGCATTGAATTCCTGGCTCTAGGAGGATTTTGGCGATGAAAGGATGAATTGACTCTACATTGAAGGCAAACTGCATATCTGACTCGTTTGTCTACGGGTCTGGCGGTATTTTTTATATCTATGAGAAGCCTGGGGGGGGGGGGGGGGGGTAGCGCGGTCGGTCTGGAGACGTTCATTAATCGTAAATAAATGGCCTTTGTCTTACGGGTCAGTTCGTCCGCTCGTTGAGTCAATTGTTTCCTTCCGTTTGCGCCCGCGCCGCGCGCCTACATCATTTTTCCTTTGATCAATTTATTGTTCTTTGATCTTGTCATAAGGGTCACTTAATAGCTCCGTTCACACCGTCAATTCGATTGAGCATACTGGAATCACAAGACCATAATCAAAATGTGGTTTGTGATCCCCATAAAAATTTATAAAACAAAGACGTGTTAGTCTCACTATTTGTAACTCAAGAATGGGTGGGCTGACTTTTATGATCTTTGATTTGTTTGAATTAGTCCCCGCCCCGAATAGCCGAATAACCATTAAAACATAGGAAACATTAAATGGGAAAAAATAATAAGGAGAATTATTTTTTTCATACATTTGATTCTGAGGCCGCGCGAAATTTGCTGGAACAGCTAGTATTGATATAACCTTAACATTTACCCCGGGAATAGAGATATAGTAAGGTTTCGTATTTTTGCAACGACGCCGATGGTATTACAAATAAGTATTATTATAAAAATGCTATAATACCATTGTAAATCATTTCAAACTTCAAAAAGTTTGGAAATTAGTTTAGTCACGTTTGTTTATGTATGTAGGTACTCTAGCAGCAATTAGGGCTAATAGGCAAATCACTTCACTAACTAATGTAGGTAGGTAGGTAACACTTTCGTGGTAGCTGTCATTAAAACCTTTACCTACGCAAAATAGGCCAGTAGTTAAAAAAATGAAACGTTAATAAGCATATAATTAACTATATAATTCAAACCAAGTATTTTATATATATAACCTACCAAATAATTTTAAATTAACATTGACAGTAAATTACATCATTTTAGTATGATTGGACTCATTGTACTTAGTGGAGAGCTTTTATCAGATTTCAATGGTATTTTTTACCCAATATTATATCTATCGTAATTCGTAAAATAAATATACAAAGGTTGGTGCTAATTACTAGAAAAATATTATACCAACGTGAGGTAGATAGATTTAAGTAGATATCGCGCAAAACTGTCAACATTACAAGTTGGTATTAAATTTGAAAATCGAATCACAGCTTAATATTTTTTTATTTCCCACAACATCTACAAGGCAAATACTCAACTTAATTAAAATGCCGGTCCGCACACCTTACTTACCGATTGTTTAGTAACATATTTTTTTTAAATTCCCACCGAGTAATTAATGTATTTTATAAACAAATAAGATGCATTTTTTTATTTACGCTACGCGAAACCAGTTAACAGCTTGTACGCACTTTAATAATGTTTAAAAAATAAAACTTACCCCTGGTGTGTTACACCAATGGTAACCGCATCTCATGCATTGGTCGCAATTCATTGTGCTGAGATCGTTCGAACAGATGTTTCCAAAAACTTCATTTATCGTAATGAGCACTATCACCAAAAACCACACACTAGCCATAGTTCTCATTTTAAAATGTAGGTGAAAATTAAAAATAAAAACACTTGGCACACAGCCGATCACAGAACAGGTTCATGCACAGAACTATGTGAAAGTCAAAGATATTATATTTTTTAAATTATTATTTAAATAGTTTCGTATTGGCGCGAGTGGTGTGTTCGATATTCGAATGGCGCGCGCTCTCGAACACGTTTGGACAGAGACTGCAGACGACCTACCTACTATTGTCGTGTCAGTGTGTTCACCCGTAAGATGAATCATCGCTGCGAGTCGCGACATCGGCCAAGGGAAATTCGAGGAAATTAATTCTCCTACCATTAACTAAATACACTAAATCACCATAATAAAAAATAAAAAAAAATAACCTGTCCTACAGGAATATAAAAATCTATGTATCAAACCGGTAAGTAAGACTTAACTATTTCAGTAACTAGCGTTAGACTTTTTGTGTAAGTAGGTATTCTAAGTACCTATCTAATTTTTCCGAGGTTAGAAATTTCGATTAGCCCTATAATTATGCAATAGATTCATCCACACACACACACACACATTGGCATATATGTATAAGCATTATCGAAAATTCCTTGGTAATTCCGTTTTAAATGAATTTAATCGGATCGCAAACAACAACTAAATATGAGCGAGCCCCAGTTCTAACTATGCCACTAGGACGTCTAACACCTCAGTCCTCCT
Organism: Pheosia gnoma; assembly: GCA_905404115.1. NCBI lineage: Eukaryota > Metazoa > Arthropoda > Insecta > Lepidoptera > Notodontidae > Pheosia > Pheosia gnoma. The sequence continues at coordinate 2,886,469 of FR989894.1, read as the reverse complement.
GTGACCATGGTTGCTGTAAAGCAGCCGAAACGTCGAGAACGTAACAAAACATAAAATGAACGCGATCAAATCCGTATGATTAGTTTTATTTCAATGTGTAGTATTCGTTTAAATATAAGAAATCAATAGATAATCCTTCCTTTTGCCTCTGCCGTAGTCGGGTAAAAAATCAGGTACAAGGCGATCTTATATTGAAAAACATTTGACTAAGTAAGTACTTACTTCTTTTCAGCGCACATCAGTTGGCATTAACATAATTAAAAAATAAATCCTTTTGAATAATAATAATAATATTGCCAGAATATTTGTTATGAGTATTTACATACTTGATACTTCAAATTAATACTTTAGCAATCCTTACTTCTTCAAACTTAACAAAAAGCGCGCCTAATTGATCAACTTTTGTAGCCACCCGAAACCCTTTGCGAATGGTTGTAAAAAATATATATATTTTTTTAATTTAAGACGCGTAATGAAAAAAGTTACCTATTATTATTAGGCTTTGTACTACTTTGTATGCTTCTTTTTATCCTGTCAGTCCATGCGGGTAAGGTTATTTAAAACAAAAGGAGAGTCAAAGTTTCTACAACAGTGGATGTGAGAGGACACACCCCTCTATGATTCAGAGACACTTGTAAAGCGGCAGCGAACGAACTGGCGCGTCGAGATGACGGCCGGGATACACAACATGCGTCTGTAGAGACGATGTGCGCAGGCAATCCGTTACAGACCGTGGCGGTTCTGTAAGGCGTCGTGAGACGAGTACATCCACAATAGCTCCCCCATGCTTATTGCTTCAGGGGGGTGGATTTAGAGTAGCTCCACCCCAGGCACTACTCTACTGCGTAGAATACGGACTCCCCATATTTTCCGTTATTTTGACAGTATATAAGCAAAGTGTCATAAAAACTTTGATACCGTGATTTAGGATTGTTCGACTATGTGAACACAAAGGTAACATTTTAGCACATAAATACTCGAAAAAAACATATGTAGTTAATTTTTTATATGAATATGGTAATATTTTTCATATTTGAAACTTATTTTGAGTCAACAGTGAAATAGCAATATGCAGGCGCGCAAGTGTTGAAAAGGATAGTGATAGACGAGACAAGTTCGCAGGCTACAGTAACGCCATCCCGTATCGATTAGGATTACTAGTCAACATATTATTCCCGATTTCACTTTTAAACTTTTGTTAGTAAGTCTGGAATTGAATTGCATTCTTTGGAATTTAGGAATACTTATTTTTAACTTACATAAAATGTCGCCTTTATACTGGTAGCTCTACATGAATTACATACAATTCTAAATTCTATCTTCGCATAGTGATTACAAATGTGGTAAAGAAGCGAAGGTTTAGTATATCCTTTCTCAATCACAAGACAAGTAAGAGAGTGCGCGTAAAATTCGAATCTTTTAACAAAACGATATTTTGCCGTAGGCAACTCTAACCTAAAGACCCTCTTCCTTATAATGGGACGTTGGGGAAGGGTGAGCGGCAATGGGTGCAATTGCCCCCCCCCTGCCACATTTTGTTCACCCAAACATAATTGTCCTAATACTGGGTTCGCTCTCAGTCCATTGTACGGTTCCCATACAGTAATACAAAGTGTGGGACCGTATAGTTGGTGTGTTCATATGACGGTTATAAACAGAAACCTAATTATCGTATGATTTTCCGCTATCCTTAGGTAGTTTTGAACTAAACCAATAATTAATATAACTTTTAGCAATATGAGAGTCTCTACTGCGCACATTTTTAATGTTTGTTTTGATTCTTGTGATAGATCTAAATGGATGCTTTATTCAAACAAAAATAAGCCAAGGATCTACGCCTTATTGCTGGTGAAATACGACAGGCGCTACTTTTAATGACATATTAATAAAACAATGTTCATATTTACCATACAATGTATAGAATAGGTACACACGTACGTAACTTTTTTAAGGCCTGGATAAACAAAAGAGCGTTACAAGTTTTCCGTTCCTCGTTCTTTGAAATAAATCGCACGCTGACAGCCTGCTGTTTGCGCGGGCGCAATGATATGCATACATTATAAAGAATCGCGTTCTTTATTACGGATAAATTTAATTATCAACAGAACGCAGGCCACTAAACGCTTTTCAGTCTGCGCGGGGTCTTACAGGGTTTTCAGAATCGCTTAATCCCGATTCTAAATGCTGTAGATGAGTAAGGCTGTATGTATGGGCACATATTATCTAATAGTTCTTACGAACAGATATTTGACTCCGCAAAGACAATTAAATGAAACGCGACTCTTGCTACAAAGCAATAAAATGCACTTCAGCTCACACACATCTTCATTTAATGCGTTTTAAAAAATATTTTTACCTATCTATGTGCTTTTCTTTTTATCGCATAACTCTATCTCTTGCAAGCGCGCTACGGCCCCGACCGCCGGGGTACAGCGCGCTGTTGGTATTTATGGCGGTAGGATTGACGAGTAACGGGTGGCTGGACGTCAACTGCAATATACTTCATTGTCTACGTATTTAGACATTTTGTATGGAAAATTGAACAGCGCCTCTAGCGGACGGCATCCAAAACTTTGAATTCTCAATACAAAATGTCTGAATACGTACGGTCGAATTTATAGACATTGGTTATTACAATTTACTAAAGCTGTAAAGTTAATACGTGTTATAGGCTTTATATTATGTTATAAGAAATTATTATTTATAGATCCTCTGATATTCAGTTATAGATAAAACACATTTGTAGTCTATAAAGTTCACGGCTAGCTAACGAATTATCTCGCACATGACGGACTGGTATAGTCTCCTAACGTACTCGTACGTCAACCGACGGTTTCCTAAACATCGGATTGTTGACGTTAGTTTCTGGCGGGGCGTAGAGCGGGTTGCAGTGATCGGATAGGTCATCTCGGTGTTTCTCCATGAAGTTCGTGTATTCGCGGCGGTCGCGGGCCTCCGTCAGCAGCTTCCACGCGACTAGTGTGCACAGCCCTACCAGCAGTAGTGTTCCCAGGCATATTCCGCCGTATACTGAAAAAGAAACTAACTTAGTAATTTTGAATAGCGAATATTATTCGGTTCAGCACGTTTATCGGACCGAATATTCGCGTTCAATGAGCGCGCTCGTCATGTTGTGATTAAACGCTCTGTGTGCCAAAAAGTACTACACACTTAAAAGGATTGTAATGTCTTTAAAATATATTCTTAATGCATATGACCACAGACTATGTTCTTGATTCAGACAGGCGTGCCTTGTCTTTCTGAAATAATAGCTACTATAATGAATACTCACTTAAGTAGTTTTCGTTGCAATTCAACTTGTTTTGCACCACCATTGCAATACTGTAATCATCGTCATTGTATCTGTATACGAACTGATTATAACATCCGACTTTAACTCTGGCTTCGTTGCAATGTCTCCACTCAGTACTGTTCAGGTAATCTTCAGATAGAGTTTCAATGAGTACCGTGTGGATGTTGCCGGGGCAAGAGTCTCGGGAGCATTCTCTATCTTCGAACTTACATGATATGCAGTTTTTTAAGAGTGAGCATTGGAGAGTGTGGCAATTGTTGCACGGTCGCATCTTACATTGCGCGTCGTGTTCGGTCCTCACATCCCACTGCGCGATGGAGTCGCACTGGCACGCGCCGCATACGCATCTACCACGATTGTTGCAGATCTAAAACGATATACACGCCGCGCGCCGTCCCCCTGATTACGTAACTTGCAATAGCCTAGAGATAGCAGTAATCGCGCAATATTTGCTTTTGAATTGCTAATTCGTATTACGTAGCGCTGCGATGTCATACAAATCTGGGATTTGAAAGCAGTTATTGTGAGATTATTGCTGTCGCTTTTCTTTCGCTAAGCTTGAAAAGATACGTAATCTGGGGGCGGATCTTATAAGTGAGCTTGGATGGTCAAATCCTTAACTATAAGGAATAGCGCAAAATCTTTAACGGAGTCTTGAGGCCGATTTTGATGAAAACTAAAACTGCACCATTCGATTTTTGAAAAATAATTTCCCACCCCGGGAAATGAACCAGTTGATTTAGATAAAAAAACAACACTGTATTATTGCACCATCCGATAATGTCGCTAATAAGGACCAAATTCTGGGAAGGGATGACATACGCTAAACTAAAGGAAATGCTATGGGTATGTGGGAATAATGTGGGAACTTCTAGGCAGGCTTGAATAGCTTGTTAAAACAGTACTAACCCTAAGTATACAATTACAAGTTATTGGGTACATAGTTGCCACATTTACAAATTATTTTTGTAAATGAAGACTGAATGAAGAAAAGAAAGGTTTACATATCGATCTCTATTTTAGTGATAAATTAGGTCTAATTGTTGATTCTAAATTAGTGCTAGTCCTTGACCTAATGCAATGTAATTACTTACAAATAATATTCGTAAATAGCGTTGCAACTAAAATTTAAAGCCTTTTTGACTTACGTTGGTTCCGTTGCGAGCTGTAACTTTGCAAGCAGCGAGTGAAGTGGGGCACTGGCACGCGTCGCCAGTCCATTCCCGCTGACAGATGCACTTGCCACATTCACAACTACCGTGATCATTGCAACGATTCATACAACTGTCTTTGCTGCATTCACAAAATTTGCCTTCGTACCTGTAAAATTAAGTTGCATTTGCTATAGTATATTGCTTCATATTTTAAATTACTTAGTATTTATGAGTAATATTTCCCACCAAAAACTAAAGAAAAATAGTCTCTCCATCTGTATAGATAAGAGTCGTTTTATCTTTTCCTTTTGGGAATATTAAACATTGACTACATGCTTTACGGGGCGAGAGATCTATTGGGATTTGTTCAAGTAATTATTAAATTTCAATAGGAACATACTAGACGATCAAATGACACGAAAACATTTAATCGACACAGGGTACCTAGCAGGAAACAATAGATAGGTAGGTAGTTGACAACTTGTGAGGAAAAATAACAGATATACGTGGCAAGATTAAATATTAATCATTTATGTTCACCTCATTGTGACCTTTGCTGAAATGCGTTTGGCTCAGCATACGACGGTGGGACACGGAATCTCCTCCAGCGCTGATTTTCAGCCAAAACCTACTCTACTGTCACCAGTTAACTAAACACGTAATATCTGGTCACCCCATTGCACATAGCTGGTAAGTAATATTATATATAGGTACATCGGAAATTTCCACGATGCGTTCTGCGACGTCGTAGATTTTGTGTGTGTGTGTCACGATGGGTCGTCGCACCACAGTGTTGTGACACCGCCCTAATAGCTCTTATAAGGGTTTCTCGTAAGGACTGCGGCACACTAATAATTTATGAAGCCGTGCTTACCCGTTTGCGCATCTGCAAGTACCACAGTCACAAATGCCGTGTTCGCTGCAGAGCAATCCAGATTTCTTGTCGATGCACGTAGAATTATCATTGTTAGGGTGGTCTCCATTCTGCTTGCATCCGCAATGTTCACCGTACCTGATGGCCAATGATAGTTGAACCGCTGCAGCCTGCCCTGATACTCGTATACTTTATTTCATGTGTACCATGAGGCAAATACCGTAGCAAAAATGCGGTACCCGGACGTATATTGTACCTATTACACAACGGCTTTTCTGGGCCTCAGACAAATTATCCTGGACTTGCTATACCAAGGCCAAAACCAAAACCAAATAGACGTTGGCCAAATAGTCCCAGAAACTAGCTCTTAACAACTCCATCATTAAATACTCAATGATCTTGGTCGATAGTCTCCTTCGAAAGCAGATGTGTAATATTTACGGCCAGGTACTTATTAAAGAATTATACGGTCCATCCATGTTGAATGACTGCTTGAAATCAAATTTAACATAATATGATCCTTACATTCATAGCAGCGCCCCTAGCGGAATAGTTTCGCTTTACTGATAAATTAATGGAAGGAAACATTCGACCACTTGATCGCTATTTGAATACATATAAAACTCATACTGAGGTCCTTATAATATTATAGAGACTGGCAGATTATTGATTGATTCACTTATGATATTAGTGTACGTAGTTATGATATTAGATATAGTTCAATTTAATTGGTTTATCCAAATTAAAAGTATTATATTATTGACAGAATGTTGGTCAGTTTAAATAATAAACCTGACCTGTTTTCACCGCATTTGCAAAGTCCGCATTGCTGAACCTCTCCATTGCAAAATGTAGAATTCTCTTGAGTGTTACTTTCACATTCACAACTTTTGATAGCTTCTACATCCAAAGTTATCTTCTCACCAAAACCCTCGACCATTATGTCGATCTCATTATTTGGCGGATTCTCGTATCGCAACAGTTTGATAGTTGCATCGAAATGCTGCTCCTTTCCTATTTGAACGTTGCAATCACTGACACTTTCGTCTATCGCACAGTTAGGTTTGAACGATATTTCGTAATTCTTTCGGCTTCCAGACTTGTAAGCAATTTTGAATTTTATCTTTTTGACAATATTCTGAAAATAGTAATAGCTATGTATAAGTAAAATAAAATATTAAAACTTTTTTTAAGGATAGGTAGTATAGTACCAATATGAATTGACGAAAATATTCCATAAATTTGGGGGTTGGGTCTTGGCACTTGCGGCATAATATAAATGCTGCCAGACGGGTGTGTTGTGTGTCTTGAAAATCATCTTGGATCATGATCCATGGTATGCCTTACATATAATAAAACATCCTAGCACTTAATTACTTACCTTATAAACATCTTCCAAAATACCAACAATTGTATTATCATGTTTTGTTTCAGCTTTAGCCGTGTCTTTTTCCTGATATTTTGCTACCTTCGAGCCGCTCACCACTGCGCTTAAGGCGTCGTATACATCATACGTAGCTTCATCAACAAGGAAAATTATGATGATATCTCGTTCAGAAGCCAGTTTATTAATCATGCCTATGGACGGGTAGTCCATTGTGAGTTCATTTGTGTATGTATCGTTTATGGTGTAGCATTTGCCATCGTATGGTTGATGTAATCCTGCTAATTTGCCATCTCCAGCAACGTGATAAGCTGCATTGGTCAGGAATACTATTATCTTCCTCGACTCCTTTCTCCACCCTACTACATTCCTGCAAGTCATTGCTTGCGCGAGAGCATCCAGACCACCTTCCGGGGGATCTCGATTTACACCGATAGGATTTGTCGACACCTTTTGTTCAAATTTCTTGAAGTCCTCAGTCAATCTCAGGCGGTGCTTAAAAGAATATGTTTCTTCACTGTTAAATGTGCTGGATAACAATTAAAGGTATTAGGTAAAGGTTCAAACTTATAATACAATTTGGGGGAAGGACCAACCACAAGCTCTTGGCATGCCAACCTCTCAAATTATAGACTATATTTACTATAACAGAAGAGGCTGACGAAACCGATCAGTCTATAAAGATGTTTATTTTTACCTGGAACAGTATGGGGAAGTCCCATAATTAAAATAATAATTAATAATAATAAATAATTAATGCGACCTGATTCAGTTGTATTGGAAGAAAAATCGGAATAGCAGAAGTCGGTGTAATTTTGTAGAGTATCCATTCATACGAATACTCTTTGTCCCGGGATATGCATGTGTTCCTGTATTCTGTGCGGGATAGCAAAAAAACTGAAGATAACCAATTCAAACATGGGGGTGAAATCACATATCGTAGAGCTAATAAATTGAAAAGGAAACCTCGCTTTGGGGGATACTTGGTCTAAAATGGGATCTCTTACATGTTCAAGAAAACCTGAAAGGAAATAGCAACGAGAGGCCTGAAAATACAAATCTACTAACCGTGTGAATGGATAAAGTCTTTTATCCACAAATGAGCCCAATCCTAAATACACATCATTTGTCAGGTTGTTCAGAGCTTGATATATATTTATACTCTGCGCTGCTGTCTCACTTTTAATAGATGCCATAGTGTGTGACGCATCTAGTAGGAAGTACAAATCGACTGGGAAAGCATTGACACCTTGAAAGGAGAAACTGAAATTCAAGGGCTGTCCTGGTCGCAATTTCAGTTTATATCTTTGTGGCTTAATCTGTACGACGTAACCGCGAGTGGAATTAAAAGGATTATCAATGGATGGTGTTGCTGTATTGTTGGGATTCTGTAGTAGCTCCGGACACCAAATATTATCGTCATCACTTTGAGGTCTACAGCGTGTCTCCTTAAAGTCATTCTGAAAATTTAAAAGTTACTTTTGAATATGCTGCCGTGCTTCCTGAAAAGGTGATTTTATAACATACTTTCAATTAGTCGTCATTATGCTTGGCTTCGTTTGGTTGCTTGTCTAATACGGTAGGCGTAAAGACGATGAGGTACGTCGTCGCGTAGACAGCCTCTCGATGTTTTTGGTTCTAAAGTCTACGCCCGGATCGTGCAAAAGTAGTAGTAGTAACATCCCACACATAGATAATGTCTTTGTCCGGTATAATATTGGCAGCTTATGCCGCTGACGTAATTTGGAATTATAAATAATGTACCTCTGTATTACCCCTTAGGGAGTACAAGCGTGATGGTAAGCGTTTTTAACATATTAGTAATCGAACTTCATACCATTGCACACCACACACAGACGTCGGCGTCTTTGATGCATTCCTCACAGCTGGATCTCGTAGCACACGATTGTAAATTGATAATAACATTAAACTGCAAAGTTAAAATAATCATAAAAATATGTTCCGCAAACATGATTAGTTAACTGTTGGTTAAACGTTAACATGCCCGGTGATGAAAACTAAATCCGTGTTATTACGACAATAAGAGGTAAATGAGTTGCAGGAAAATAACGATTAAGTATTATAAAGCAGCGAATACATGAAACGAGCCCACAATAACTCTATTAATACAATAAATTTTATATTGAGTATAAAATAAATTCACGAAATTTTGAATGACGAACACTTCCATCCGAGTTCAGAAATTCAGTGGTTTGAGAGCATAAAACAGCATCAAACACTACATTTTTGGGAGGGTAGGTCCTCATTTTTGAAACAGAAACCGAATCGACAATTTTATTTTTATTTTTGTCTATCCGTTCGCGCATCACGGGAAACCCACTCGACGGATTTGAGGAAACTTAGCATAATGATAGCTTATAACATGGTTCAACATTATGGAATGCTTTTTTACAGTGGAAATAAATAGTTTCACCGCGGGAGAGCAAAAAAAAAACATGTCACGAAATTCATTGACTAAGTTTATTTCACTGAAACTTGACTTGATTCTTTTGCCGGACACCATTGACAGGAGAATCTTAGCTGGCTTGCCTTCTTCTAGAGAATTTCCCCTTTTTTTATTCGCGATGCATCTTATATGTGTTCTATTAAAAATTATAACTGACGGGCTTATATCCCTAAATCAAATATACTCTGAACAAAATCATTTAATTGTCAATAACTGATTTGCCCATTTTTTTTTCTATTCTGTCAGCTGAAAGACGTCCAGTGCTGGACATAGGACTCCCGCAATGGTTTCCACACATCACGGTCCTCCGCCACTCGCATCCACCGGATTTGCCCATTCATTCTGATCAATTAGTATATACTTTCTAAACTGGTGAGTCTGTAATCTCTTATACAGGCCGCGCACCCAATGTGTTCGATAGCACTATTTATGTCTGTGTTATTAGCTACTCACCTCAAATATCGCAAGTACCTACAAAGCCCTTGATTTGAGTCAAGTATCAGGAATATTGCCAGAAAACCAACCCAAGGTAGGTACATGACGGTGGTCCTATGTGGATGTCATCCACGTTGAATAGGCGTACCATGTAAATATACTGCATGGATTTTCCCTTATTGTGGTTTAAGCGCGAAGGAGGATAACTATGTGATTTTATATTATATATCAAGGTACCTACTCTTCGTTTAATTATGTCGTGTCACAGTGAATAGTACACGGTTATATATTTGAGTTACTATGATGAAGTTTATAGGATTGTTTTGGCTTAACATTTTATGTTTCAATCAAGTTTTTACAGCAGATATAGAGACATGCAAATATGGAAAGTGCGGGGATTGTATTAGCTCTACTGAAGATTGTGTGTGGTGTTCTGATGTGAGTTATAATTATATTACCTATCAGAGTTCTTTGAGTGTCCTTGTGATGTCTACAATCATAGGAGAGGATAAGTTAGAGAAATTGTTGCTTATAGTAATATAAATGGATGGAGTGATCGTGCTCACTTTAATGTCCTCGCTTGTGGTAGCTTATGGGGCCGGTCACTGTCTGCCCTCCAATATGACTGAGAAGAGCGATTACTGCTCTCCAAATCGTGCTCGTTCGGATGGTGCTTGTGGGTACTGGTGCGCCCATTTTCCATTAGACTTCAATGTTTGCTTCGTTTCGGCTTGAAAGGCCTCACACCAAATCAATTATTTTCCAATCTACCATGTTCTCCATATCATTGTAAATGGGAGTATGCACGCACCTCGCTAACTGTTGTTGACTATTTGGCTTCCTAGTTAAATTAATCTAAGCGAGATTTTTTTTACAATAATGAGTTAAGTAGGTACTGCTTGAGTATTTATTACTTAGTATCGTGGCAAGGGTGCTGCCTGCTCACATGGCGTTGATTTTGAATGTACCTACAGCAACCTATTTAAAAAAGTAACCACTGAGTTTCTTGCCAGTTCTGCTCAGTGGAACCGACATTTAAAAACCGGTAACTTCTGACTATTTGTGAGTGCTTTTTTGGCCTACATGAATAAAAAAGAATATTAATTTAATTGTGATTTGAGAAACTTTTAAAATTATTACTCCTATTACTTACTCTTTGATTTCTAAACAATTAATGTAAGAACATTGAAATATTGAAACAGTCTGTAAAATAAAAGTTGTACGACGATTCCTTATCATTAAAAACGGCGTATCTAACTTTTAGGAACGGGTTCCAACATAATATAATGGTTTATAATGCTATTTAATATTTCAAAATGCGTAATGAAGAGCCGGCCAGTAGGGATTATTGGATAATGGATCATGTTAATGAACAATAAGGGTCAAAGTCATTATGAAATCATAGAAACGAAAAGGCCACAAAGAAAAGTCTTACACGTTTTAGTACCAGAGTCCCTAAACTATTAATTACGACTCTGTCTCTAATCGAACGTGCTAGTTATGCCCTAATAAGTGTAAGTGGCCTTTCTCATCGTTTTTATAAAGATAAACAAATAAGTTAATCTACTTTTAGGAAGATATAACAACAGAGAGGTGTCGACCAGCCAGCTACATCAATGACACAACAAAACATTGGTGCAAGGGAGGCCTAATTGAATATTCCAAGGATGAAACGATCATTGTGAAAAATGATAATTTTACTGCCGGTGAAAATGGAACTGCAATACAATTTAAGCCACAGCATATATCGTTCACGGGCCGCCCAGGGCAATCAATGCCAATTCAGATGTCTTACAAGCCCGCTAAAGATTATCCTTTAGACGTTTATTATCTAATGGACAACTCTTATACTATGATAAGCCAATTGCAGGCTTTAAAAGAACAGGCTGCTCAGATATTCAATGTACTAACTAATCTAACAAACAACGTAAGATTGGGTGTTGGGAGCTTTATAGAAAAACCTGCGTTTCCTTACTATGACAAAAACTCGTAAGTGCGAAAACATACCTTAAAGTTTTTTGTTGTTACCCTCATTCTATATAGTTTTGAATGTATGTTATTGTTGCAATTTGTATGTTTGACTATGTCACGCAAGAACGGCTGAACGAATTTAAATGAAATGTTGTTACCTGAATGTAGGTGCTCACATCCCAAATTGGGTAGAATTCATTATTTTTATCAATATCTTAATCAGCTTTGAAGCACGCACTATATGAATGCCTGTGTTAGGATAAGGACAAATCGAACGTATTTCAAGCTCACTTTCTGATATATCCATTTGCTTTCGGGTAATTATCGGCTAGATTCGGGTATTTTCGGTATGCAGGTAGTTTCGGGTATTTTAATTACATTTGGCTCGGCATATATTTTCTTTTGCTCCCCGATCCCCAATAACAGCGAGCTGATACCATAGTTAAATCCCGGTGACCTAAATTCATGCATTTTTTTTAAATATGTGTAATATCCTCCTAATCCTGGAAGCCATAATAATTACGGTTTCCACGTTTGGTTAGTGGCTATAATTAGCACAACATACTTTTCCTGTTGTTACTGTATTTGTTTGATTATTTATGTTTGGTATTATTGTGCTCTGTAGGTATTTTTTTTTAATGCTATAATAACGTGGGTTTTAACTACATATGTGATACTTAAGAACATTGCAATGGAAATCTTTGAGCATTAGCTACAACAGATTCAACTGAGTGATCGTATCAAAATAAGACATTGTTACCAGTTTATAAAGTCACGTAACCCTGATATGCTACCCCATTGCACCCTGCTATAAGTATATACCTGACCAATTTTAATTACCTGACAGCGATCTGAACAACATTATTAGTACTCCCACTTGCCCAAGTTTCACAATTTTGCTCAGTAACTAATCTTGAATCACAGTTTCAAATATATTAGATAGTTTTTTTTTCTTTTTCGTACGTCATTATTTCCCAAGACCTTTTTTTTTTTCCTAATGGCCTTTTTCCATTGAGTCTTCCCAAGACTTGATCCTTATTAGTGACATTATTGGATGGTGCAATAATACCGTATGTAATTTTGTTCAAAATCAACGAATTCAAATTCCGGCTAGTGAAATAATTTTCTAATATCTAATGATGCAGTTTTAGTTTACAACCAAAACGGTCTTGAGAGGAATCTCAAGCACTTTTCGCTATTCCCAACAATTACGGATTTGGCCATCCACGCCCACATGAATAATTTACCAGTACCTTATAGGTGGTGTACATACTATAGTATGTAATTTTCTAGATCTGTTAATTACGAAAAACATTTTTGAACTAGATCACGCAGAGTTTCAATCAATTGGGGTAAAATGTGTTACTTACTAGATATAATTACTCTAAGCTGTTATGACACAATGGCTGTCCTTAATGCGTAAAGACAACGCGAGCAGAGCCGCGGGTAAAGCTAGTTTTAAAAATTGTATATGTATGCGGTTATAATGATCAAAAAACACGAAAGTGCCTCTGTCGAATAAATAACACGAAAGTGCCTCAGTCGAATAAATAACACGAAAGTGCCTCTGTCGAATAAATAACACGAAAGTGCCTCTGTCGAATAAATTAATAAATACATCATATTATTAATGATTACAGCGGGGGAAAAGCTTATGTTTTCAAAAATTTGGTCAACTTAACAGATGATACGACCGCATTCAATACCGCAATCAATCACACTGATTTTGGGTCTAATTACGACGATCCAGAAGCAGGACTCGATGCTTTGATGCAAGTGATGACTTGTAAAGACGAATTAGGATGGAGACCAAAATCTAGAAAGTTCATAGTGCTATGTACTGACAGTACATACCACAGCGCTGGCGATGGCAAAATGATAGGTATAATAAAACCGAACGATATGCAATGCCATTTTGGAGATAACAGATATACCATGGAATTGGAATATGACTATCCGTCTGTGAGTCAAATCAACAAAATAGTAACAGAAGGAGGTTTCCAAATTATATTTGCTGTAGATAAATACGCGGCTGAGTATAATGCTTTAGCTAATCAAATAGTGGGATCGAAATACGTCCAACTTCAACAAGAGAATATCACTGCTGTGGATATCATCAAAAACTCATATTTGGTGGGTATAGTGTACTGAGTGAATGGTTCACTTGAATTCATTTATTTATAGCGATGATTTTTGTTGTTGTGATTTGTTCAATAATTATGTTTTAGGAAGCAGTCAGTTATTTGAAATTGGATCACAAGTTGCCCGACGGTGTTCAGCTGACATTAGACCCCGACTGTCGCAAGGAATCCAAAACTAACGAAGGCTGTAGAATCACTCATACTGAACCAATTGTTAATATTAATGGGATTCTTACAATAACATCTTGCCCCGATGTTAATGAACAAAAAGGTGTCATTGGTCCAATCGGCCTCGATGACAAGCTCATTATTCAAATAAATTACAATTGCAAATGTAAATGTGAAAAAGAATTTGGAGCTTTAAGTTCAAAATGTTATAACGCTGGTTTTCGCCAATGCGGATTATGCAATTGCAAAGCACCCAGGTAACCCTAATATTATGCTATTATTTACAATCACAGAAATGAATTAGCTCATATTATGAGACAATAGAGTTTGGTATTGCCATCAGTTTAATGATAATTTATCGAACAGCGTTTGCCAAATCAAACTGATTGATTTGATAAACGCTGTAACGGTAACGAAACCTCTCCACGTACTAGGGATACCTTATTGTAATTTTAATATGTATTGATCCCACTATACCACTAATATTACAAATGTGAAAGTTTGGATGGACGGATGGAAGTTTGTTACTCAATCACGCCACAAAGGCTGAACGGATCTGGATGAAATTTGGCAAAGAGACAGATTATAGTCTGGAATAGCACATAGGCTTTTTATCCCGTAAAAATGTATGGTTCCCGTGGGATAGATTTGTTTTAATTTTTCATAGAGGACCAATAAATTCATTTTCTCATATATTTGATTCTGAGGCGGTACGAAGTTCGCCGGGACAGCTAGTACGATATATAATATGAAACGCAGCCAGCTGAGTGTTTATTCATTTTACTATTTCTTTCATTTTAAGCTACGGTATCAACTGTCGGTGTAACGGCACCTCAAGCGACGTGATCGATTATGAAAAGTGTAAAGGTGAAGGTCATTCAAAACCGTGCAGTGGACGAGGCGAGTGCAAGTAAGTTGTTATACAGAAAGGGTTAACCTATGAACATGCGCTTCTTCAGCGCTTCTGAGAGCAATAATTGCGTGAAGTCAGAATTTCAGATTAATTCTAGTTCTTATTTGGTGCGAGTGCTTGTATTGAATAACGAGCGAAGGATTCTAAGATTGAACCATGAGCGCTTAAAAATAAAATCCTGAGCGTAGCGAGGAATTCTAAGGCATGCGACTCCCCCCCTCTCGAAAGATGTGTGAAGTCCGCCAACCCGCAGTGCGGGTTGGCGGGTTGGCCAGCGTGGTGAACTATGGGCTAATCCCCCTCGCATTGAGGGGAGGAACGTGACCAGCAGTGTGACATTAAAAAGAGCTGGGTACTATTATTATATTAAATGATAGCATGCTATGTAAAAAGAGATATAATGTCTTCCCACAGGTGTGGTAAATGCGAGAAATGCGACGATGGTTTCTCTGGCAGTTTCTGCGAGTTTAACGATAAGGCGTGCCCTTATTGGAACCAGAAACTGTGCTCCGAAAATGGAAATTGTAAGCTTGGACGGTGCCACTGTTCCGATGGCTGGACGGGGGATGACTGTAGCTGTCCTGTAGATATAAATGATTGCATTGCACCTCAATCCAAAAAAGTAAGTCATTGTATAACCACAGCCAAACTGGCAACACCCAATGTGTGTTGCCAGTGATGACATATGGTACTTAGACGTGGCCGGTTACTAAAAGCCTCATAAGAAAGCTCAAGGTCGCTCAACGCGCAATGGAGAGAGTTATGCTCGGGGTTTTGCTATGCGATAGAATCAGAATTGAGGAGATCCGTAGACGAACTAAAGTAACCGACATAGCTCAAAGAATTTCAAAGTTGAAGTGGCACATAGCTCGCAGAACCGATGGTCGTTGGGGCAGAAAGGTTCTAGAATGGCGACCACGAACCGGAAGACGTAGTGTAGGACGGCCTCCCAAAAGGTGCACCGATGATATCACACCCGTAGCAAGAAGCCGGTGGATGCGAGTAGAGTAGGACCGTGATCTGTGGAAATCTTTGGGGAGGCCTATGTCCAGCAGTGGACGTCTTTCGACTGATAGATAGATAGATAGAAACTGGCAACAACAAAGCCAACAATTTAGTGAAGTGCGTATGCATACTCCGGCGTTAAGCAAAGGAATCTCTGTAAGCAGGTATAAAGTTGACAATATTATTACAGGTTTGCTCCGGTAATGGTGTTTGCAAATGTGGTGCGTGCGAGTGTAATAAAGTAGAAGGCCGGAACGAATCATATTCTGGCGTGTTTTGCGATACCTGTGAGGAATGCGCCGAGGAGCGATGCCGAGAGCTGGAGGACTATGCCTCCTGTAACTATTTGAACAACAAGGAGTTCTGCGATCAGCAACATAACGCTACCGACGTACAAGAAGTGAACATTGTCAACAAAACTGAAATAAACGGTCCAGCATGGTACTCAGCTAAGTGGTGCAAGAAACAACTGGACAATGGCAGTTATATTGTATTCAAATATAAGTACAACATGACTGCATTGATACTGGTCATTCAGAACGAACACGAGTTGCCGCCTAAAGCAAATATATGGAGTACGTTATAAATAATATTATTTTTATCAAATTCAAAAACGTATCAGCAACCCTCTCTCATCTTTAGCCATGGACCATCCAATCCGACTTAAGACTAGACTTGATTTACAGTACAAAATGATATTTTTTGTGCTGATTTGAAGGGCCTCCTCAAGAGCCACGTTGTTTGGAACGCAACTGGGTATTTATCTGTGTATTTTGGTCATTTTGGTGAAAAAAAAATACTAATACACTCCGAATACACAACCTGAACAATTTTTCAAGACTTACGCGACACTGGCAAAAATGGCTATTTTTGTAGCCGATTGCTAACCTAAAAAAAGAAGGTTCCAATAACGATTCCGTCAGTTCCACATTCTGGCTGGTTCACATTCTGGCTTTTTAATTGTTTCCATGATCTCTACAATACCTTGTGTCGTCGATGGTGACACTTTAGCGGAAAGAAGGTTGCGTGTTCACATCACGTCGGGGTCACCAATTTAGCGGAAAAGGGAAGATCTTCCAGCCAGGCGGGTGGTATGCCTGGCGGGGCGGCCGCTATGCCCCGACGGTTATTGTCGGGATCTTGTATATATGTTACTTGCTCCGAAAACTCTTATAGCGCGATTCAGGATTGTGACGTCAATTGTCATTGTTCTGAATGCGTCTGCAGTGCCATCTGCGTAGCTTGTAGTGCAGTTGAAGTGGTCGCTACAACACCACTCTAGTGATATATAATGTGTGGATGTGGTACAGTTGGAGCTTAGTTTTTTATAGATGTTACTAGTAATGTGCGGTAAACATATTACTAGCAATATTTTTAGCCCGTCCAAGGAAGCTCAAGTTTGTAACAAGAGTGAACGTGAATAGTTTAAATACGAGGTTAATGATAGCCATTTTGTTTCAGTTGCAGTCGGCAGCGCCATTGCAGCGGTGCTGTTAATAGGGTTACTGACAGTGGTCATTTGGAAGATTTTAATTGACATGCACGATGCGAAAGAGTATGAGAAGTTCGCTAAAGAATCAGCTGCTGCAGGGTTTGACGTGTCAAATCCCTTGTATGAATCACCTGCCACAAAATTTTCGAATCCAGCTTATACCGGCGATAATTAAGCGCGCACGAGGAAAACATTAATGTGTACAAAGCTATAAATAGAATAAAGAGGTGTATAAATGTATGAAATAAAACATCAGAATGCGTAATTTCTGTTTTTATTACTTAAAATTTGTAATTTGTCCTCGTAAATAAATATGTGTATATAAATTAAATAAAAGTATATAAAATTATTTTTAAAAAATACCAGCACGAATTTTGTAACAAAACGTCAACAGTAGCACACCGACACCGTGCATGAAATATCTTCAATTTACACAAAACGTTCAATAGAACAATGTGGATAGAAAACGGTCTTACTTAATTTATCTAGTTGCATTGTACTCCAATATCGCGAACGATCCTTCCAAAGGATATAAAGTATCTCCGGTATGTCGTCAAATCAGAGGGCTGCAGCAGAACTCGATATTCCTTATGAAGGAGGAGAGCGTGAATATGGAATATCTTATTCTGATCGCGAATAGTTTGTTACTTCTTGTGCGGGCGGGGTGGCTGGCGCTCGTGCGACCGGCGCAGCCGCGTTGGGGGCTCGTCGTTGTAAAGTTTCTTCTCGCGCCGGTCCTCAGCGTCGAGTTTAGCCAGCACCGCCTACAACACGTTCACGGTGAACAAATAATGCAGTTGATTACCTTCATAGACCCATACCTATCTGTCGTAAAGTTAGTAAAGATTTCATTTATTCGTGTTTTTTTTACAATATGTGGGTCTATATTTTATCGGTTAGTGATAGTTTGCGATATTGTAGTGAATTTTTTAGCGTTGTTGTGATTATACTTGGGCAAGCAACTGCGTGCCAATAATTACACCGTTCTGAAGTATTTTTATTTCGACGTTCGCACCTGATCGCTGAAAGCGCCGAGCGTCACATTTAATCGTGATCAAACTTAAACATTTTTTTTTCATAGAAAATGTGTAATATACTTATACTAAACGTGCTCGAGTCAAGTAATTAAAAGGATAACTTTTGGAATACCCTGAAGATGTCCAGTATATTTTCAGTAAAGTATCCACAGCTTTAGTGATAGGGTAGACGAATCACTTCATCGTATCTACATCACCACCATCATCGCAGTTATTTTAACAACGATGGAGACTGATGAACTAATACTCGACACTGGCCAAAAATGTCACCATTTTGTAGCCGATTGCCCACCAAAAAGAAACTATTGTACATACCCTGCTTGTTTCGGGGCGCGGTCGCCGCCGCGAAACGCCATTCGACAAAGCAGCCACGATGTCACCCGCAGACCGCCTCTTGCCGACGCTGTGCTTGCAATTTGTTGTATTACACACGCAATGGCCCGATATGCTGGTTGAAAAAAATGGCATACATTTAAAAAAAAACTTACAATGTATAGGAAAATGCGCAAGCGGTAAACCTTCATTTAATTCATGTAGATATAATAGGAGATAGTAGTCCGTGATACGATAAATTGAGCGAGTCTTGTAGTGTCTGTAAAAGATAACTTCGATAATTACATGAACACTTCTGAATAATACGTGACGTAATAGCGAAGTCATGCCCCCAAAATTCATAGAAAATTTTCGTCCATTTACAATGAACTTACAAAGCACGTTTCGCGGAAAAAATGTTATGGAATTTTAAATTCAATCTTCTGAGGGATGCATTTTATTTTGACGCTTGACGCTTGACGCTAGTTGCTGAGTGCGGACGATGGTTTTTTTGTCACCACGTCTTAAGTTACTAACATGAAACCTTGCCCGGCAGCTATTGTAGGCAGAGGAGAATGAATCAACTGTTCCTCTGACTCTGGGTTGCAAACTTGAGAATCAGTGGCTATGTTGCTGCAACACACAGCCTCCCGCACCTCCGCAAGGCGCCGCCTCTCTTCTGCCACTTTGCGGTCTAGCTCTGCTACTGTTTGCATAAATGAGAATAATATGTTACACTTAAAAGATCTACAAACCACAAATCACAACATTATTTGGTTTGCGTTGAAGCCGTTCAACTTATCAGATGAGGTCGCGTTCCTGTCTGGTTGTAGTTATGGTAGAAAAAATAGTTTTTTTATTGTACAAATTTAATGGTTTGACTTTGTAAAGGCTGAATGGCAGACTTGCTGAGTCAATTGACCCGTTCGTTTGACTCATCCTGGAGGCCAGATACCGTAAATATAAAAGAAATCAAATATTACTTGAAGCAGTTTTTACTTCTTATTACTACATTAGAAAAGTCTTGCCTAAGCCGGGAGTCAAACAGACACGGACGCAAACAAATAACACCCTGTATTTTATGGTGCCAATCCATAGGGTCAATGATCTGGATCACATCTCTCCAATTGTCTTATAAATGTGACATAATGTGACGATTCATTCATCGTAACATTAGTTTGTAATTACAAAATAAATATTTTCTACACAAATAATAATAAGTTCTACCTATTTAGATAAGTCAACTACAAATGAATATCATTTGGAGGACTATAGATCACTCTATAGTGGCCTTAACTCCGGAAAATTCAATTGTAACGTTAACATTCAGTGCTGGCTGAGAGTCGATAAACCATAGACTTACTGTGTTGTTGCGCGTGACGTTGCTTACTCATCAGTTCATTTTCTAATGAGTCGATCCTTTTTTGAAGCGCTTCTTCCTTCGTGAGCTTCGTCTTCCAAATACGACACACTTTCAGATGGAGAAAAGACAACTCTTGAGCGTCCAAAGTCTACGAAAAATCGATTATAACTACAGCGTCCGTGTCATCAGATGCGAATGTGATAATAAATCGAGTTAATATGTCTTGTAATTGCCCTAGATATTAGATTTTTATTTAGGTTTGTATCAATATGGACTGGTTCCATTCTGAATCACGTTCCGATTCGTTGACTGATAATAGTTTCATTTTAACCTTTAATTTTTCAGTTCGGTAGTTAAGTCATACAGTAATTTTTTTAGTAGTTTATTCAGATTTTTTTATTAGTCTCTTGCCCAATATAGTTTGGGAATCCCTGGTCCAGTGTAATATAGTTCTGACTTAAACAGGTTAGTTCGTTTTTGTTAACGTAGCTCCAGAAGGAATAATATATGTGACGTATCGTTGGACCCCCTGAGCAGGGGCTCCAAGTGGAATAGTATATAGCCGTGGACCCAAGGGGTTCAAACAGGGTCCAGGTGGAATAGCCGGTGTATTTGACGCTGTGAAACTTGTTTAATACCAACCAAATGTAACATATGTGGTATATTTTTTTTAGTTATATGAGAAGTTAATACATACCTCAATATTGCCACTGATAATTTTATTGGCTATATACTTCATGTACGTGTATTCAGCCATTTTCCTCTGTTCCACGTCCACTTGTTCGAAGATATTACGTATGGTGTCTGAGAGGTTCACGTCTAGCGAGCATGTGCAGGGGCCGAGGGAGCGAACCTTAGGTTTGACATTGAACGCTTCAATGGTAGTTTTTGTTAGCAGTTTCGTGTCGCCACGGCACTTTTTCCTTTTCTTTGTTTCGGACGTAGCTATTTTTACCGGTTCCTGTAATTAGCATTTTTAATGTTTCATTACTCAGGTGATCATTTTTTCATTTCGTATTTCTACTAAATAATTGGTGGAAAACATCTAAAGAATATATTAGATCATTTAAATGAAAATGTCCCTTGGAACAATAGTTAGAACAAGATTAAATTATTAGTAACAGATATTATTTTTTTGTACCTCATCAAGATCAGTGGAGCTGCTGCCTCGAGGTTTTGTTTTCAGCACTCGATTTTCTTTTTCTAACTTATCCGCTTTCCGCATAGCATCGATGCTCATAGATCTGAGATTTTCGACCTCATTTTCATGTATTTTAATTATGTCTTGCAATGTCTCCTCATGGAGACCCTGAATACTTTGCACCCCGTGATTATGTTCATTTATAATACTCTTTATGTTACTATCGTATTGTATTTTAATTGCGTCAATCTTTTTCTTATAATCTTTCTCAATATTCTCCAATGTTTTTGTTAAATAATTTATTTTGTTTTCATACTCCTCATTGGTGTCCAGTTTAACCATTACGTTTCGATCAATAAACAATTTCGCTTGACTTTTGTCACTGTCCTTACTGACAGTCGAAATGGTTTTATAGCCAGTTGACGACATTTTTTGTGTGCTCAATCTAGAGGCACTCGTGTCACTTTTATCTCTAATTCCCACCCCATTAAATGTCTCATCACTTCTGGTTTTACGTAACTCTTTATTTGGATAATATTTAAGGCTATCAGGATCAACTTCACCCTGAACGGTATCCATTATATATTTCAATCCGAAATCAGGATTCTGTTTTTTATCGTTAGATTTTTTGAGCTTCATATCGGTTTTTATTAATAAAACGTCAGCTCCGACTCTAAATAATTGGTGATGAGACTTATTGTAATCAGCTTGTCCATCAGTACTTAACGAGTGTTTTGTTTTCTGCTTTGTATTTTTCGATGAGCTATTGATATTATATATTGCAGAATCGACATTTATTCCTTTTTTTACATCGTCATTACTCGTCATTTCCTCTCCAGAAACAATATCAGGAGATGGTAAGTCAATGTATGGATTGTCTTCATTTGATAACGTGGGTAGGGATGGAGAAATATCGCGGTTGAGTTTCGAACTATCCATATCATCGCTAGTTTTAATCTCTGATGTAGAAAGTCGTTTAGGTGTAGAGTAAATGGCCAAAGTATAAGAATCCAGTGATTTTTTATCACCATCAGATGTAGTCATTAAAGAAGATGTTTCGTTTTCAACTCGTGGTAAGTTAATTTTTAATTTGGGCTTAACGCTGTCATCTTCTTCATCTTCGAAATAATCAGATGGGTCTTTGTGTTTATATTTTTTTATATGATCTTTAATTTCTTGATTGGAAGAGTTCGTATTGTCTGTAGGCTGCACTGTTATTGTTTCAACTATTATGTCCGATCGTCTATTGGCTGGCCATGGTCCTTTATTTTCATATTTTTTATCAATGTTAACGCTTTCGCTATCCTTATATATAACAAATAAGTCCTTATCTGTAGATTTATCTGATGACTCACCGAACAGAGTACTAGTGGTATATTTATTTTTGGCCTTACTATCCTTAGTCTCTTTTCCTAAAAACTGATGGTCTGGGGATGTTGGTCTTGACATAGTTTCGGTGTCGTCATTATCTTTAGAAGAATTGGTATGCATGGAATGTTTGTTATATATATCTATCAAATTTGGTTTATGCGATTTATAATTTGCATATTTTTGTTTACTTTTCGAAGTCTCTGGTGACTGACTTAAGTTTGCACTAATACCACTTAGATCACGAGACTCTCTATTCGATTCATTGTCGCTAGGGCAGGAAATAGAATACTGTTCTATCTTTCCAGGGCCTAATCGCTGGATTACATAATTTAAATAACTATTTCTAACATAATCAAACGTAGGTTCAACGTTTGCTGTAAGTATTTGCACTTCATTTAATGTGTGTGGTTTCTGTTTTATTTTTAAATCAGGACTTCTTCTGTCTAAAGTGGGTTTATTTACTTGCAGCATATCTATATTTTCCGACATTTCTGGGTCTTTTATTTCATTTTCGAATTCTATGAGTCCAGGCTTTATATGATCTGTTTTTTCGTTATGCGATTGGTCTTTATCTGTCTGTATGCTCATATTACGAAACATATGTATAATGGGTGCTTGAGTAGTTACATTACGGAACGGTTTCTTCTTTAATTGTTCTAGATCTTTTTGCAGTTGTTCAATTTCTTTTGATTTTTCTTCCAATTCAGCACTTATTTTTTTTACGGTATCCGTATATGTTTTTTTCTCCTGTGTTGCATTTTGATCTTGTTCTTGCAATTCACCAATTTTTTTAATGGAATTTTGATATAAGTCTTGAAGAGACTGCATTTCTTCCTTTAGTTTAGCTATATAATCTTGAGTTGATTTATTTATTTTATCTATGATAAGTTTCTGATTCAATATCTCTGCTTCCAAATCTTTAATTATAGCTTTATCGTTAGTTGATTGTTGTTCTAATTTTTCTTTCAAATCCAACAACTGTTTCTCCATATATTGTCTATCTCTTACAGCTTCTTCTTTTTCATTTATGATTTTTTGTTTTTCTTTTTCAACCAATCTTTTTGCCTCGTCTGCCTTACTAAGAAGTAGCTGGGACGAAGTCTGAACTTTAAGTAATGTTTTTTCTAAGGAAGCACTTTTTGAGTACCTAGCATCGAAGCACTTTCTTACTCTATCTATTGAAGTTAAAATATCTTCAACGTCGCACTTGTCTGGTGACAAAGCGCTATCTCCCACACTTTTTATTTCTAGTTGTTTAATATCAGTGACTATAATTTCTCTTTCATTTTGCAAATGAATAATTTGAGACGTATATTTGTGTTTGTCCCGTGATGACTCCTCTGATTTTATTCGAGTTGTTGATAGTTGCTCTTCCAGTTTAATGTTGTTATGTTGCAGTTTTGCAAGTTCCATTTTCATATTATGTGTTGCTCTTGAATCTATAAATTACAAAAACTATGATCTAATAATTTTACTTCATAATTATTGTTATACTTAATGCCTATAATAAAATATAGAAATGCTGATTTACGAGTGCGCTTGAGCGTATCAAGTTTTAATTTACATTGTAGTTTTAGGTCTTAATTAGTAATAATAGTGTTTAATTAAATTATTATGACGTGTATTTTAGAAATTCTTGATAAAAGTATATTGAAGAAGACAAAATGTAGTTGTTGATATAAAATAAGGTCATTTAGGAGATTCATCTAATTCAATATGTTGTAACTGCCAATAATATTATTAAGGCAATTACCTTTTCCCGGGACACATAGAGGGTCAAATCTTGCCAACTTCGTTGTGACTGTAAATCCGGGCTGACAGGAATAACAGTGGTGGGACAAGTCCTTATTGATAATATTGTTTTATTACTATACGTACACAAAGTCGCGGGAAAAAGCTAGTTAGTCATATAAGTACAACTATATTTTGATTTTTAATTGTTTTAATTAAAAATGCTTATGTATCTATATAATACTTCTATAACCACAACACTGAACAAGAGATTAGAAAGCAAAGAAGATTACTTACGATGAGCTTCCATAGACATTAGCGAATTGTCAATCTTCTTGTAACTATAATCTTTTATTTGCTCTCCCACGTCTACCACTGCAGCCAAATTGCTATGTAAGGTTCTCACTTCATCTTCCAATTCATTGATATGGTTCTCTAGTATAGCTATTCTATCATCCCTGGCTAAAACATCTTCACTGAGATCAGAAATTATGTTTTCCTGAAATATTTATGCACTGACTGACAATCACATACGAATTTTATATTATAACGTGTTTTTCTCAGTGTTTAGGTGCGATGAAATTATTTTGCTTTGCGCATACATAGTGTGCGAAATAATACTAGGCTGTACTAATTAAATACTAATATTGTTTATAATGGCGAATATAAAATTACCGATTCATCCAATTTATCTAATAAATTCCGGATTTTTTGATGATTCAAAAGTTTCTCGTTTTTCATTTCTTCTATTTCTTTAATTATATCTCTGTAAGGATCTTCTGGTGTACTTGATTTCTTGATAAGCTAAAATCAAATTAATTATAATAAAATTAACCAGTATTTATGCCTTTACACATAAATAAAATATTTGGGTTAAAATATACACATAAATATACCTCAGTTCGTATATTTATTAAAGCATTCTCTAAAACTTCACTATGCGTCAGTAGATCTTGACTTTGACTTTGCAAGTCTTGGTTCACTTGTTCAATTTTTTTTAGATCTGAGCCTTGATTATCTAACACATTCTGTATTTTTTCTTTTTCTGTTTTTATTTGATCATGTGCAATTTTTAATTTGTCAAATTCTCCTTGCATAGCTTCATAATGCTTTATTTTATCTATTAAACCGGCACTTTCAGTTTTAATTATATTTAAAGTAGCTAGCGTATTTAGTTGTTCGTTTTGCAATGATTCTATATTATTCTTTGCTGTTAATTGATGCATTTCTAAAGATTTGATTTCTTTTGATAATTCTCTATTCTCTTCTATCTTGTTATCTAATGTGTTATATAAATTATTTATTTCTTCAGTTTTATTGTGCACCTCATCCTGAAGCGTCCTTTTTTCTACAAGTAACTCATCATAGGCTTTCTTTAAGTCTTTGAACTGTTGCTCAATATCAGTAGCTTGTGTGAGCTTTTGTAAAAACTGATCGTTTTGAGTTTTAAGATTATTCAGTGATTTCATTAAGTTCTCTAAATCTCTCTTTTTATCCATCAGATCTTTTTGCAAAGCATATTTTTCATTGTTTAAATGTGTGTAATCTTCACTAAGTTTCATCATATTATCAACTGTAAAGTTTTCTGATTGTTGTAGTTTCCCAATTAATTCGGCACTTTCCCTTTTAGTCAACTGTATACTATGTATAGCGTTGCCAAGTTCACAACTTTTTTCGAGTAATTCGTTTTCAAGTTGTTGTTTCTCTTCAATAAGTCGTTCGTGTGAAACTTGCAAATTTTGCAATTCCTGTGTCAGATTTTCAAAATCACTCAATCTCTCTTTAAGAATCCCACTTTCCTTTTTATTTAATTCCAAAGATATTTTAAATTGGTCTTTTTCATCTTGCAAGCTACTGATATTATCTACAGCATACGTATTGATTTCTCGTAACCTTTGAATTTCTTGTAATAAAATAGAATTATTGTTCTCACGGCTTACTACAACATCTTTCAATGTTTTGTTTTCATCAATAGTATTTTTTAATAAATCTTTTAGTTCATTATTATTCGCAACTTGTGATTCTAAAGATTTTGAGACATCTTGATTTTTATGTACAATATCATCATAGTCTTTAACCTTTTCTAACAATTCATGGCTCTCTTGCCTTGCTAATTGTAATGACTTAAGTGCTTGTTTCTTTTCATTTTCCAGGGATGTAATACCACTATCATAAGATTCCTGCAAATCGTGAAGTCGTGAAAATAATTCTTTGTTTTCGTCTGCTTGTCTTTCGATTTCATCCTTTAACTTGCTTACTTCTTGGGATTGGTTATTAATGACATTCATTAAATTTTCAACTGCTGTGGACTTTTCTTCTACATCTTGAGATAAAAGCCTATTTTCATCTATTAGTCTATGCACCTCATCTCGGAAACTTTCGGTATATTTTTCTAGATAATCATTCCTATGCAAAGTTTTTTCATAAGTACCTAAAATTAAACAAAATAGTTGGTTATTTGAACACCCCTGCATTAAGTACATACATATTTTAGTTATTAATAAACATTATTACTCTTCCAGTCCTCCATTTCCATTCTGAGTTGGTTAATAAGCTTAAGTTTATCTTGGAAATCATTATGTAGTTGTTGTTTTTCCTCTTCATTACAAAACATTGCGTCTTTTAGATTTTTTATTTGCTCTTTTAACGATTCGACTTCGTCAATCAAAGCTAAAGAATGAGTTTCAATATCGTGCGTTTGGCCCTTAAATTAAAAAAAATGTGTGAGTAAAAATCAAGCAAGGTTTATATAAATTAAATGCTGGATTTCAAGTATATTTCGTTATTGGTAAAGATGAAAAGTGTTAATATAACACCGGTTAATAATATTTAATAAAGCTCCTAACCTTTTCACGATCTTGCTCAAGTAGCTTATCAATTTGCAAAGACAGACTTTTGATCTGTTGCCCTTGGCACATGACTCTACAATCAGCTGCTTTAAGTTTGCAAAGCAACGCATTCTTTTCTTTTTCAAATGCAATAGACAAGTCATTTAACTTTTTCTCCAATGAAATATTTTCATTGCGGAGTTCATCGACTGCCTTACATTTTATCTGATTTATTTCTGTTTCAGCTTTTAATTGTGTCTCTAGATTTAAAGTTTCATCAGTTAGTATCAGATATTGCTCTTTTAATGCGTCCAGGTCTGCAGATCGCTTTCGATAATGCTCTTTTTCATTCCACAATGAATTGTATTCTCTCATATGATTCTTTAATCCTTCTAAATCTTTCTCCATTTCTTCGTAATTACGACATCGGATTTCTAAACAATCTTTTTCGTGTTTCAAAGTTTCGTAGCAATTCACCAAATCGTCGTAATTTTCCTGTAGATTTTTTAAACGCTTTAAATTCTCCGTATCTATACTGTAACTTTCTAATACTAAACCATAATCCACTAAATCATCATCATCGGGCTTGGTTATAGAGCTGTCTTTACTAAGAATTTCCTTCATTTCATCGTTCTCTATAATATCAGCCACTAGTTGTGCTCTTTTGTTATCTAGACTTGGTTGCGGATGCTTAGACTCTGCTGATGTTAATGCAAATGTCGTTTCGACCCTTGATGTTACTTCAGCCCGATAGCACGCACAACTTTGTGGCGCTGGCTTGCTCGTGTATTCTTGAGAACAGGGAGCAATTAATGCTACACAAAACTTTTCTAGCACTTTCATTTTGAATAGTATCTTGCCTTTGATATCGATGGAGCGAGTGTCTTTGCCAGCAGTCTAAAAATGAATATGTTTTTAATAAGATAATAGTAAGTGCTATAGATACAGTATGCAATAACGTATCGTCTCACGCACCAGCAAATTCAAATAATGTTTATACTTTTCATTTTGGCACAAGATACCAAATATTTTCTCCAGCGCTGTATAAATGTGGGCATAGACGCAGTAAGGCTCGCAGACATCATTTTCCATAACCTTTTAAGAACAAAAAAAAATAAAAGTGACTTTGACAGGTGATGGCCAAGAAATAAATGATCACGACTGAAAGCAATGCTACATACTGCTATGGTATTTTTCATGGCACCTAATTTAGCGTCTTTGGCAATAATAACATCTTGCATCTCTTCGATTCTTGGATCTTCAACAGCTACAAATAGGTGAAGATAGATATGTAATAAGCCAAGGTTATTATAAATATCAATCGTTATTGATTGTTTATCTTACATGTACTCGCATCGCAAATGCACATATCTTTCTGTACGGCTATCGAGTCCATCTTCGGGTATACAGGCTCAAATTCAAAAGATATCTGTGGTTTAAACAAAATTTTGTTACTATCTACCACAAGTAACTACTGCATGATAAACTTAATTTATTGACTTAGAAGACCAAAATCAATCAGTTAACTATGATTTTTTATAATAATGCAAGTAGTTGAACTTTAGGGCTCTAGGTTATCATTTATACATTGTGATTTTTATTAGTGTAGGTATGAAATTCTTATAAATACTGGTGTTTCAGAAAGAATATACTAATACTTAAACATGTGCTTCATTAGCACATTTGTAATCATCATGTATAGTCAGAATTTCGATATGTCGATAAAAATATTTTTGTTCCATGAAAATGACTATACTTTTCCAATTATAAACCAAACAACTTGATCGATAATTAAAGTAGCCACCAACACCGAACTCCTCTAAGATGTTAGTCGAGAAACTATCTGTCACGAGTGACGGGACCCCAAATAAAATGCAATTCTCCGCGAACCGAAGCGAATCCAAAAAAGTATTCGACACGTGTTTCACCTCTAAACGAGGCATCCTACGAATACGAATCCGACGAAATCCTACGAATGAGACTGGGCTACGAATGAGAGAATATTTTTTTTAATTGACCAAACGTGCTAATACGCTATAGAAGCACATGTTCTAAGCGTAGTCAACCCTTTCCGAATCATTCTGTTGTAACGTTTACCTCATTCATTTTTGGAGTTGATGACGGCGTCTGTAAAACCAAATGCGTATTAAACAGTTGTTAATGGTATGTGCCTTGACAGCCACACACTGATTTAATTATTATGTAGGTCTAAGGGATTTGTATGAAAGTCTAATGATACGAATCGTTTTGCGTAGGGCACGATAGCTTTAATTATGAAACAGCGTGCTTGCTCGATGGCGATACGTTTACTATAAGTTCCTGCAGTAATTAGATAATAATAAATAAAAATATCGCCAGACAAACACACCCAAATATACGGTCCCACACTAAGCGACGCTAGTATTATTGGTACCGTACAATGAGCTGTATATATATTACTTTTATAGATATTAAACGTCCATGACATAGGTACAAACGTTCGTGCTCATCACACAAAGTTTGTCCCTACCAGGATTCGAACCAACTGCGCTACTCAGGCCGTCAAACGATGACGAGATGACGGCAGGTTCGATTTTTGGCTCAATTATCTATAAGTCTAATTATTATATTATGTTATGTTACATTATGTTTATGTTAAGGCTTATGTTTTCAAAGCAAGTGCGCGTTGAACCAAGCTGTCAATGGAATGATCACACTAGGTCATTGAAAATAAATTGTTATAAATTAAAACATGATTTACCTCGTTGGATTTGAGTCTGCTAGCCTGTAAAAAGGATAAAATGTAGTTATAAGTAAACTATATATATAGATATCTCGGTTTATAATAAATATGGAATAAGTGTTTCAATTTTATTCCGAGAAAATAATTTTTCGATAATGTGAACTAATAACCTAGCGAAGGGCCAAGAATTTTAGACTAATTAAGTAATTTATGCTTCTACATTGCATTTTAAATTCTAATTATTCTACGACCAAATTTAAAAAATATATAATTATATTGATTTCTTATATTTACGCGAATACTACACATTGAAATAAAACTAATCTTAAGGATTTTATCGCGGTTTATTTTTTATTTTACGTTCCCGACGTTTCGGCTGCTTTGCAGCAACCATGGTCACGGGAGGACTGAGGTGTTTGACGTCCTAGTGTCATAGTTTGACGGGGGTACCCTCATATTTGGTTGTTACTTGCGGTCCGATCTACGCAGAAAGTGAGCTCTTTCTAGTTTTATTTCAAAATATATAATTATTTAATAATTGTGGTATTTTTTGTAATCAGGTTCCAAACAACCCGACATTATTTTTTTCGATCTCATTGCTATCTTATCGTAAATATAAATTATGATAAATACCTCATCGCCTCTTGATTTTCCGGTCTGAAAAAAAATGCATCGTAATTCGAATAATGTTCTTGAATAGTAAGTAATATTAATTTATAAAATAATGAAGCCGAAGAAATATTTGCATTTTCAATAAATAATTACCTCAAAGGCCTCTGAATCGATGCCCTGAAATGAAATATTGATTATTAATTTACCACACGAGTTGGTAGACTATTACTCCAAACCGTTTGAAATTACTTACTTCTGTATACCCGGATATATCCAAATCGAGGCACTGAAATGAAAGCGAAGGGATGTATCGTAAATACCTACCTTTTATGTCATATGTGGTTCTACTGCAATAATGTGGATAATTCACATATTGAGGTAGAACCCTAAACTACCCTTTTTAATTTTAATTTATTATTACTTAAGTATTTAACAGAATTAGTGATTCATCGGTTATAATATTTTACATTATTTTTGTTATACCTTATATAATTTAAGGGTCTCACCAATTCATCGAGCTCTTTATTAGCTGCCCTTATAGCCGCATGCTGCAATAGAATGTTAGGTTCGTGATAATTCTAATATTGAGAAGATTAAGCGCAAGTCATTTTAATAAGCCATAAAAATCAATCATCATCAACCGGAAGGTATCTTCCGGTTTACAAACTGTAATAGTAATTATACATTGAATGTCAAATGCTAGGCGAGCGCCTCCCCATAACGCAAGGGAGATATTATAGTCTACAAACTGTTATTACTGACTTGAAACTTACTTTTATAGTACCCAGAGATAAGTTCAAATTGAAACTATACTTACCGCTTTCCCAATCTCGCATTTCTGATCGCAATCGAGATCAAGTTGGTCGTACGCCGCCAGCATTTGTTCGAACTCCTCAATCTTGCGTCTGAGACGAGCGATCTCGGCGTTCTTCGCCACCATGATCGTGTCGACGATCACATCAGTCGGCACGTACTTTGGCCGACACATTTCGTTGTTCCTCTTTATTATCTCCACCAGGTGTTCCGTCTTGTCCGAGCAGAAGTGGGACCACGCCCGCGCGTCCGTGCATGACGCGTAGGCTTTCAGCTTCCCCTCGTTCCTCGCCGGCAAATCGAATAGCTCGTATTCGTTGAACACACGCTCCCGTTTCGTTATGAAAGACATCGCAATGCCAACTGTACAGTCTACTTAGGATATTATGTTGGATTTTTCTAAACATATACATGTATATAAATAGTTGCTACTTTTCACCGCCATCCATTTTACGCATAACGATACGACTTGAATTACTTATTTTGCAACTAAAATCACGGCAAAATGTGTGTGGGTATAACGAAATATCAAATATTTTGGATTGTCATAAGTAATCGAGGTGGAATGGTGTTTGAATAGTGACGTTTGATTCCAACTTTTAAACTGTTTCCGTAGTGATGAAAGTTGACAGTGCTATTAACATTGCATCCTTTATGGAGTTTGAATCTGTGATATCAACAAGCCATGCAAGGATTATACATCCGTAATTTCATAATCTTAAAAACGGCTGCTCATCTCAAACCTCCGCTCGTCAGTATCATTTTTTCAGATCGATCTGAATAAAAACATAATCGGAAAAATTCAGAACGTGTGTGATGTACCACTTGAGTTCATAATATAAGGGTGGATGTATAAAGGTTTGTTTCGTCAAAGGGTACATGCGTAAATGTACATGTAATACGTAATTATTTTTTTACTCTGTGGTATTCTTTTTGATTAGGTCGTAGTCCTTAATGCATTAGGATCTCAAAATTTCCGTAATCTCACAACATTAATGCACAAAACATCAAAAAATACTTTGAAAAGAGCCTCAATTCGATGAATTATATAGCCCCGACAAATTTACGACTTCCAGCACGTAACGAGGGTAAGCTCAAGGCGTACGAATCCTGCAGTGACGTGAGGGCATGGAGTCATGACATCCAGGCGCGGGACCGCTACCTCAGGGAATGGATAAGGGGAGATATGAGCGTATGTTTCATACCAGTTTCTACGCTAGCAAAATTTTTGAGGATTATGACCTACAAAAGCCGAGGGAAGGTCAGTCCGAACCATTAGATGATTATCTAAGCGATTCGATTTGTGATGACGTTCGTTGTTCCGTTATGATTTCCAGGCAACACCGAGGTGTCATCCCGACTGCAAATCAAAGGTTATTCTTGAAAGCATTTGCGCCTCGTGTGACGAAATGAAGGAGTGTTTGAAAAATAACAGTGACTTCGAAAAGTACTTCAATGAAGTGAGTACTTATTTTGTAAGCTTTCGTTTGGCTACCTCATTGCATCAGTAGATATTTTGTAAATTTTGAAACACTTGATAATAAGCCATGTAGCTGAAACTGTGAGCCGTATAGTATCATTGAGCTGATCTGATAACGGAGCCGGAAGGTAGTCACAGAAACTCGACGCTCAAGTATTAATCCTAATACGAATTTGGGTTCATTTGATTAGGCTTAATGAGTCATTAGTCTTAGATAGTATTACTAATTATTTGAACTTACAAGCATGATATATGCTGAGATAATAATATTGTGTTTACTTATCAGTTCCTTTGCCAATAATTATCAACAGTGTTTAATTTTAAGGAAGAGTTTGAAACTTCTAATTGGCCATGTGAAAGATGCGTGGAAGCATTGAAGAGTATAAAAATGTTTTGGAAAATAATTGTAGAGAAATTGTTCAATGTGAATTTGTTAAAACATGAAGATATTGCCGAGGAGTGTCCTCGTTGTGACAGTGTGAAGTCAGTGGCTAAACAATGGCAGCAGGATATTGTGCAACAGGCCATTTTTGTGAAAAGTTTAAAGCCTTTCTGGAATAAAGCACCTTTTCTGAAAAACACCTGCCTAGTGGAAGATATTACAGATGAAAAAGATAAGGAAATCGTTGAGGCGCAGGACTACAGTCTAACTAACCCCAGTATTATGCCCAAAACTGCAAGTTATACAATAAAGACAGCGAAGGCGACGGATACAAATCCTCTATCTAGTTCTGTTATCAAGAAACACCCGCGAATACATTGTGGAAGACGATCTAGGAAAATGGTGGACAAATATTGTGAAGCTTGTAATAAAGAAAATGAAGAAAAAGAACTTGATGCTCATAAAACTAATTTGATGGATCTACAGAAAAGATTCTGCGCGCAACAAGATGAGATAGATAAATTAAGAACAGAGAATAATTCATTGAGGATAGAACTCCAAAATATTTACAAGCAATTCTCGTGCAAGTGCTCTTTGTACAATTCTACAACATTGCGTAATAATAAAAATGCAGGTACCCCCATCCCAAAACCTTTTGAGACGTGTACAGAGGAACCTATAGATTCGAAGGAAACCGACTCGGAAATGATCATCACCATGAAGAATTGCAAAAATGAGGTAATATTTTTATAACATTACTAACAAACCCGGCAAACGTTGTTTTTCCATATATATTATTTCTTTAGTTAAATTTTTGCGATTATAAATTGAGATATAAAATATCCTATCTTTCAAGTTGGATAAAACTGCACACAGTGTGCAAAATTTTATTTAAATCGGTTTAGTACTTTAGCGGCCTTATTAATAAAAATAGACTAAAGCAAGATTAGCTTCATTCTAAGTATTAAGGAAATATTAGTAAAATTCAGTATTAATAAACATGCAGTAAGAAGATAGTAAGCTAATCCAAATCTTCTCTCGCAGTAAATTTTAATCGTCGCGGCACGTCGTTTTACGTCCGAATACGCATGTAATAAGATGACATATGTCTAATAACCTAACCTATATTCGCTATATATATTCCTTCGAATTTCATTTTCTAAAGAAAGCAGATATTAATTAGTTCTTTGTGCAAATAAAATAGATGGAGATTATTTTATTGATGACTTGAGCGTGATGGATGAAATTAATGAGATCAAAAACCGGATTAATGAGACATGTGAAATTTTATAAAGTTCGTAATAATCCTGTGGAAGAGTTTCAAGAAGCTGAATTGAAATATGTGTTTAGATTTTCTCGATCTACTGCTGTTTTTATCATTGACATGGTAATAAATGATTAAACAGGTGATGCAAGAGGTGGATTTATACCACCTCATCTGAATGTTTTAGCTGCAATAAGAACATGGAGCCGTGAAGAGATTCAAGTGATCCTCTTGTAATTTGGCCAGTTATGAAATAAAACGTATTGAATAAGAATAACTATTATTTATTAAACACAAAGCTGGTATTTCTATAAAGTGAAAAGTAAAATAGTCTTGTCATTCTGATTTCTGCTCATATATAGAATCCAATTTCTGAATCATTTCACATGTGTTTTTACAATTTTTTACAAGCGCTATTTGCTTAAAATCCATGGATGACGTAATAAAATTATGTACATCGCCAATCCATCTTTTTCATCCGTTTCTGGCTTATTTTATATCAATGCCTTTCGCCTTTAATGCGCTCTTTATTTGGAATTTCTACTATAGTTATTTACATTAAATCTTTCCATACTCATCGTTGCCGTTTCCATTTTCCACCATCGGCATATACTTTCAAGATATCTTTTGGCTGGTGGACATGACTTGGTAATAAATATAAACTATACGCATAAGAGACGGTGTTTATTACTCATAAAACTAAGAAAACACAAAACAAACATTCAAAATTACTATTTAAAAGATATCAGATGATCGCGATTTTTTTAATTCTCAAATTCTCTTTCTAGTTTGGCACACTAGTTTTTCTTTGTGTATATCCATTAGAATTGCAGGTTCTTGTTCCGGCATTTCCACACATCTCACGTGTTCTACGTCTTTTAAGTTTTTCTATGGCGTATTATGCTGCTTACATAGTATTGCAAATCCGATCTGTAAATAACAACCAGTTTAAAATATAATATTGATTAATTGATAAACGAAGCAAGTTTAGGACAACTAGCAGTAGGTTGTATTATATTGAGATATCTGAGTTTATTTCCAATAACAGGCGTATATTTTTAACCACGGTAAAATATTTGCTGAAACAGTAAAAGGCATTTTCAGTAACAACCAGGGTACCAATAATTAAACACACCTAGATATGATTTACCCTCTCTCCTTCATCCCAGCTAAGGGAGCGACGGCGTTTTGTGTTCATTTTCAAGTCAAAAACCTGAAACATCTTATTTTTCCACCGAAAATACGAAAAACACAAACAACGACTCTCGCGATTTGAAACTCAAAATATTGTCTGTCACTGTGATTAATGTCATCACCAAGCATTGAGTTCATTTCAAAGAGTATATAATCACTATAGTTCATTTGGTTCATTCACTAACATACTTTTTTACTTTTAAAATGTATGGGTTGCCATAGCGAAGGCGTTTATTCCGGTGTAAGGAATGTATTGTTTTTCCGAGGTTACTCCATGTTTATTAATAGCATTTTAACTACGATGTCAAACCTCCGTAACTCAGAGATTTACAAATCCAAGTGTAGGTTCTGATAATGTTTGGAATAAGCGATTTTTATTAATAAGGCCGTAGGAGTCCATAGCGGACAAACACCGTGACATGTAATTTATATATATTAAGATAAGATAGACTCGCGTCTACGCTCAGGTTAACCTACCTTTAGTCCTTGGGAAGGTTTGTCCGAAGCCGGGCTAGATTGCTAGTGTAATATGCGTATCTACATAATATTTTTCAGAGTTATAGGCACATATCATTGCTACAAGTTCTTCATAAAAGTAATGGACCTATTCACAATGATCCAAGCGCAACGGGTACATGCTGCAAAAAGGAAGATCCGATCAATATATTGACAAGAGGTAAGTAAATAATGCTTAAGTATGTCGTCATGGCATAATTTACAATTATATTATGTCAATTTAATCATTTGTATTTTGTTGTCCTTATTAAATACATGAGGGAAACAGAACACCGATTTAGGTATACAAAGATTTACCTAACTGTACCTACGTTAGTATTTTGTGTAAAAAATATTCGTAGTGGACATTATTTTCGATACAGGGGCTGTATCTATCGTATTTGAAGCTTTTTTCTGTTCTCGCATTATGACAAAACTACGAGTACATGACAGATGAATAAAACTTGCATCGTGACAGCTTAAAGGCCGAGTTCAACATATTAGAATACTTTTCATCCTGAGCAATGGATGAGTTTCTATTAATCCATTATGCGTGATAGCTCACGAGTTCAATATCCTATCTCTTCCTCTTACCTTCTATATACCTAGGATATTTGTTTTATTAGTGCACAACACCTTTGGAAATATTGTGAGGCGTGAATTGAGCATAGCCAACGAGAGGGGTCATCGTCCGAATAAAATAGACATCGATGCAACATTCCATAGGATCAATGCCAGCAGATCGGCGCCCTCCTGTACAACAACGGCCACATCGAGTTCCGACATATTCGTAAGTAGTTGCTTTTGCTCTTTAAATGGGAAACCCTTTTTTCTGTATTGAATTTATTGCGCACCTACTAATCACAAAATACACATACAAGTCAGCGCACAATCTAGATTTTACTAGTGTGATGATCCCAGTCATATAAATAATGAGTAGCACGTAGGTAAGTAATTAAAATAATATTATATGACTATAATTTTCCTGTTTTTCAGGTCTCATTGAGTGGTGACCAAAAGGTAGAAACAATAAATGCTTAAAAAATGTATTTGTTCTATTGTTTATATATTTTTATTATATTACATTGATTGATAATGCAGTTGCTTTATTTAGTTTGTATCATTTAATGAATTGCGCCATAATATTTAAAACTCTATCGTAGATCAACTCTTTCGCGTTAATCGCAAAGACGAAGTCTAAA
This sequence comes from Pheosia gnoma, assembly GCA_905404115.1. Classification (NCBI taxonomy): domain Eukaryota; kingdom Metazoa; phylum Arthropoda; class Insecta; order Lepidoptera; family Notodontidae; genus Pheosia; species Pheosia gnoma. The sequence goes on along the minus strand of FR989894.1, from coordinate 2,849,205 downwards.
TGGTTGAATTTTGCCATAGGAACTCTGTATTTACCGACAATGCTGGGTATTGATTTAGCCAGTTTGTCTACATCCATCGGTGTCGCCAGCCAGTCGTTGTCGCCGTAATGCAGGAAGATAGGGGTCCTTATAGCGGCTAGATTGTATGGAGGAGGCGTAAATGTTCCGTAGCGTAGTTTATTCTTAAACCAACCGTAGTCAAATTGTAGGAACTTGCCGGATTTGTACACCTGGCCGAAATGAATGATCTGTCTTGTTGATGCCCCGGCCGGTGTATGGCCTAGAACCACTGGTAACATAGTCTGAAAAGAAAAAATCTTAGTATACATGATGAGCCAAAGTCCACGTACCAGAAGATGAAAACATACTGGGCACACAAAAATTCTTCTTCGTTCAACTGTAGGACTATTTTCTGGCCTTTTTATTTGTCACCCGTTTGCAATGGAGGGAGGTGAGCCTTTTCTTCGTACTCCTAATGTTTCTTTTGATTACATTTCTGACGCGTTAAAAGGCACAACACAGCAGGCTTTTGCCCGGGTCTCCGAGGGTGAGCACCAGCTATCCTGACCTAGAATAACTACGGTGAGAGTACGTATCCGACCTAACCATATTAAATACCAGGGGATAGGTTGAGTAAATCTAAGTGTTGAGGGCTTATTGAGGCAGAGTTTCGCATTTTAATCATAATTTGTCTACCTCTGTCACCTCAATAAAGATTAAAGACCATACCACAGTATGTTGTTCAATCGCTAAAGATGTATGTTTATACTAGGTATACTAACCGCATTAAGCTGATCTTCATTGTACCCGCAAATAAGAAACAAAAGATTAGTACAGAGAGCTTGTGTGATAGCTTCTTCTGTACATAATTTTTGTCCTGCGAGGTCGTTTATTGGACCGTTTGAGAAAATTTCACTCTTTCCTAATATTTTGAATACAGTCTGGAAAGAAACGAGAAAACTTCTTAACTACTTACTTATTAATTTGTTTAATGGGAAATTGTTGCAGACTATTTATCTACCTCCAATGTATTCGTGAACGGTGCAATAGCTCTGATCAATGGACTCTTAAGATTCCCTAAATAAGCAACTGGCGCCAATGCGTGCATAGCAAGAATCTTCTCATTATACTCCGGCCTGGTAGATGTCATCACCCAAAACACAGTGGTCCCTTGCGAGAAACCAACGTATTGGAGTTTTGGGACCCCTGTTTCTTTGATGACGTAGTCGATCATTGCGGGAATGTCGTAGTAGCCGATTTCGTGCCAGCTGAATTTCCAGAAGGCTGATGAAGTGGGTTTCATTAAGACATGATTCCGAGAGTACGTGTTCCCGCGAGCGTTACCTATCCATACGTCGTAGCCGGCGTCCGCTAAGATGTAAGCTGAAAAATAAACACTAGACCTCAGCTTAGTGTGTATACTTAACTGAATTTTCATAGCTATAATATAGGTAACATCTTTTAAAGGGGAGATCATCTTCAGTCGCAGAATAAGATCGTCACGATCGGACAACGACATTGTCTGTTAGAGAAGTGTAGTCTGTAGAGAAAGATGAGGAGTAGAGTAGAGTAGAGATCGCAGCCTTACTGGTTTTGGAGAGCAGTTCAGATCAGTTGGCAGCCGCTTCATGTTATATCGATATTCAGTAAGATTAGAATCCTACCTTAATGCAAGTAAAGGTAATCGCCAGGAGGTTAGAGAGGAACCTTACCACCATTACTTTATTATTTAGTGGCGGCTCTTGTGGCTCCACTCGTGTCGAAGTTCATGGATAGAAAGTAGTTAATACGTTATTCGGTCATTCCGGAAACTACAGTAACCAATTTTGTTTAAATCCGTTAACCCACTTTTGTGTGATCCTTAGTCAAACTCACAAACGAACGTTTAAATTTATTAGTAAGATTTTCATGTTAAAACAAACAGTTACCAAATCCTTGTCCAGGAGTCATAAGCACCCACTCGGCAGATGACGACAGTAGACCGTGCTGTAGGAATACCACTGGCCTCGGGCCAACAGATGAATTGCCCCTACCATGAGGTATTCGATGCAATTCCAATACGTATTTATCTTCGGTATAAACCCGATGTATTTCGCACGGATACCCATACTTTCGTATCAAGGAGAACTGTTGAAGATTATTATTATTTAGGATGGAGCGAGGTCCGTTTATGGTGTCCCATTATACAACAAGAGAGAATAGAACTTGGAAGATCTTGAGAACATCTTAGTCTCTGTGTAGTTTGGCTCACTAAGGCTCGCTGGGACTTGGCGCCTGGGGCAGCCGCTCCGTTCGCCCTATGGTAGGGCCGGTACTGCCTGTAGGTATCTGACTCAAAGAGAGTTGGTAGTACTTGTTTCCTTGTGGAATGGAGGTGCCCATATACTCTTTACACCAAACCAGTTGCTCGCAATTTTATTAATGGTACAGTGAATTTAAAGGTAGGTATTAGGTGCCCCATGGGGTAAGAAGATATTCAAGTGGTAACCTCAGGGCGCAGAAGCATGGTCAGGTCTAGCGAAATATGGACCACCATCTCGCTTGACCTGCCCATGCTTCCGAGTTGGGTAAACTGTGGCAGAAAAGACGTGAATGCGGAAAGAAGAAGACCTTAACAGCATTAGGTTCAAAAAGGAAAGAAGAGCCAAGTTTAGTTTTGATAAAAACTGCCTGTCATAAGCGAAATTATTCAGAATTATGAACAAACACATAAATAGCGGGTACTCACTGTATCCAGCCGTGCATCTTCCAAAATACTTGGATCCGTTTTCAAAACTGACAATACATCTGTCGTAAACACTTTATATGAAAAATTCAAGACTATCAATATGATTAAAGAATTAAACGATGTCATTTTTAGGATTAATTCACGGCCGAGTAGGTATCTATCAGGCGACTTTTTTTATTTATGATCGGCTGTGGACTAATAACAATACAATAGTTTCATAAGAGCTTGATTATTTCGATTAGTTAACTAAGTACCTGTGATAAGGCCCATTAAGGGCGTTGAACGGATCTTGTTTGGTGACCCACTTCTGAATTCTTAAAGGTTTTATGTGTATTATTTAGAAGAGATTATTTTTGATAGGCACACTAATATTTGAATTGCATCGATAGCAAGTGGATATTATTGCAAGACCATGTCTTGAAGTACCTGGGTGTCTATCTTATCATCGTAAGGCAAATACGGACTGAGTCGTCTCAAACGCACTTATATGAGACCTTTTGCGTCTTTAGATATTGAACTATGGGATCTGAATGAAATGCGATATATAAGAGCATGGTGTTTAAATTTTACATATTTCAAGTGTACATGCGAATCCTGGTAAGTAGGATAGGCTATTTGGCAAGTACTTCCATTAATAATTAAAAATGTAATACCTATTATTTAGTTTCTTTCCGGACTATACATACATTATATACCTAGACACCTCAACGAAACTATATTCTTATTCTCACTAACGTTATTTTCTTTATGATTGTTATCACATTCTATAGCATTCCAGCTTTGTTCCAGCCACTTTCTCACGAATGTTTGGCTGTAAAAAAATCGAGAATATTTTAATATTGCGTTTTTTTTTATTAGTGAGCGCTGCGGTCATACATTATAATTTTATTTATCTGTGTGGTCTGTGTAGGTCTGTGGTTGTTTTCTATTTTTTGCTGTATCTATGGTTGTTTTCTTTCGAGGAATTTTGCGTCGTTTCGTTGGTGTTTCGTTGACTTAATTTATTTTATTATTAAATTTACTTCGTTACGGACTCCTAAGCTTTTTAACTGCATGATTACATAACTGTCTGACATGGCAAACCAAGAGATAAGTTTAAAATGGAACGGATACCAGAGCAACATACTGTTCAATGTAAAAGAATTGTTCAAAGACGAAGGCTTGTCTGATGTGACTTTGGTTTCAGAAGGGCATTGTTTTAAAGCGCACAAAGTGATTTTATCAGCTAATAGTTCTGTTTTTAAGACTATATTTCAGGTAAATTTATATCAAGTGCTATGCTTTGACTTACATCGTTTACCATGTTTAAAGTTATGTCTAACGCCTACACGTTTTTTTGTTAGCAAAACCCCCACAAGGATCCAATTATAGTGCTTCATGACATCAGTACTGCATCTCTGAAGACTCTGTTGACGTTCATGTATAATGGTGAGGTAAATGTGACTGAAGAATTCCTGCCAGTTCTACTGAAAACAGCGGAGACACTAAGGATTTGTGGTTTGTCTACTGGGAGCGAGGCTACGAAAGATGACGAGGTAATAACATTTTTAAACTCCTAAAAGCCATATAATTAAATTTGTATCCGTTGCATGTTCAATCTAAAATATTGATTTGTAGCTTGTTAGTATATATTAATTTCTCTATATGACTAACCAGAATACAGACTTATGAGATTATGCAATTAAAAGCTACTGCAATATGTGATGTGTGGCTTAAAGAATAAGGACAAGATTAATTGTGTCTAAAATTAAAAAGTTATTTGTATCTTAGAAATCATCTGGGAGTATGGCACCAACTAAACGTAAGAAGAGTGAACATGAAGATAGTAACGCAAGTAAATGTAAGAAGTGTGTATCAGCTCAGGCTAAATTGGACACATCACATAACGTGAGTACCAACAGTGTTTTTAGACAACAACTGGGCTATTAGTATGAGCTCTGAACATTTAGATACTTATTGAGTGATTGAATGTTTCCACACATTTACCAGTAAATCAGCTTGTTCTGTAATGGGTGCTGCCGTGAAATGTACTTATGTAAATCTATACTAATATTATAAATGTGAAAGTTTGGATGGATGGATGGATAGATGGATGGATGTTTGTTACTCTTTCACGCCCGAACGGCTGAACAGATACGGATGAAATTTGGCACAGAGATAGATTATAGTCTGGAATAGCACAAAGGCTATCCTGGTAAAATGTATGGTTCCCGTGGGATATATGATTTAATTTTTCATACTTTTTATCGGGGGTAACACTGCCGGGCGCAGCTAGTATTTAATAATTCCATCAGTATTTGACAAAATTACTCAAAATGAGAGAGTTAGTTTATAAAGAAAACCCTTAAAATGGTGGTTCAAGTGTGGTGGTGCAAGCCTTTTGGGGGATCCAATAAGTCTTTATTGTGTGCAATAAACCTGCAGAATCTCATAATAATGACTGTATGTCAATATTATTTTCAGAATGTCATACCTAAACTGGAGCCTATAGAGTCACCGCTGGCAGATATTTCCCAGGATCTCACCAATGACACAGACATAGCTATACTTGAAGACACTCAAGAAAAGAAGATAAATGTAAAGTATCAAATTGCTTCTAGAAATCATAAAATCTATGTTAATGTGTTGCACCACACTCTGTTTTGATCTGCAGCTCCACCACAATGGTTATAGAGTAAAAATTCCAGTTTTTTAGGCAATCCATGTAGTTACTATCAAGTAGTGTAGACCCTATCCAAAAGGTTTCAGAAGTTTTAGCTTTCATGTAATACACAAAATAACAATAAGATTGCCTGACAAACTCACCAACTATATGGTCCCAAACTAAACAACACTTGTATTATGGGGGCGAACCCAGTATGTAATACATATATATATATTAAAAATCTATGGCTCGTGTACAAACATTCATGCTTATCGCACAATGTGTGTCCCTACCAGTACTCAAACCCAGGACCCTCAGCATGGGAAGTAAGGTCACCAACTGCCAACCACTAATCAGGTTGTCAAAATATTTTGGAGAAGAAAGACAATAATTTATAGCCACTGTAAATGTTATTTACTTACCTATTGCTATTTGTATCTCCTAATCGTATAGAAATATACTGAGTTGATTTTTACAGCCATTTTTAATTCTGTACTTCGTAAAATGGAAAGAATTTTTTTGTTTTACAGAAATCAGCCGGGTCTGGACAATCGAAAAAGCGAAAGAAAGTCGAGGTTGAAAACAATAACAAATGTAAGAGATGTGTAATCGATGCTGATCTGCCACATAAAATCTCTGATAATGGGAAGCACTCTGTGAGTAATGATTTTAAAAAAATATGAGTCCCTCGAATAAAAAGCTACTCATATGCATTTTATTTTTTAGGGCTGCGTCAAAATATCATACAAAAAAGCAAGTTAGAATTTAAATATTTGATTAGCATTGGCTATGTTTATAGAGTTATAGTCATACTTTTTTATTAGATACAGTAAATATTAAAATGTTAAAGAGGTTCAAATTCTTAAAAAAATCTTCAATTTGTTTAATCTAAATAAATGTTGGCTGTAGTCATTATTAAAAGAAAGGTTATGTAAGGCTCAATCTTATTCTGATGCATATAAGAGCTTTCGGCCGGCAGTCGGTACTAGCAATAATTAGAGTGACTTCACAATTACATATTATATATATTTTTTAAATCTATTAAACATAGAACCAATATGATATCTTTACATTTTGCCTGTATAGAGCTAATGTTTTGTATTTTTTTTAGAATCTTATTTTAAAAATCGAACCAATAGAATCCCTACTGACTGACTACTCGGGTGACAATACAAACGATACAGACATAGCTATACTCGAAGATACCACAGATAAGAAAAATACACTGAGCCCGGAGAGTTGCTCAAGGAAGTGCTCGTCAAATGACCGCATTGACAAGAGTGAAGTGAGCAGCACTCAACCATGTCTGAATGAGAAGTTAAATTTAATCAATAGTGCCGATGAAATTGTTGAGATTGACAAGGAAGTTGAAACAGTATTGCAGAGTGGAACAAGGATAGAATCTTTGAGTATCAAGACAGAGAATCTTAATATTATATCCAGTGAAGCTCAGCTTTGTAAAGGTATGTTATTGTATTATATTTGTTTGTCTTAATATAGATACACGCATACAGATAGACTTTATGTCAAAGAGATTGTAGCGACCACTTCAACCGCACCACAAGCTACAAAGATGGCGTTGCAGACGCATTCAGAACAAAGACAATTGACGTCACAATCCTGAATCGCGCTATAAGAGTTTTCGGAGCAAGTAACATATATACAAGATCCCGACAATAACTGTCGGGGCATAGTGGCCGCCCCGCCTGGCATACCAACCGCCTGGCTGGAAGATCTTCCCTTTACCGCTAAATTGGTGACCCCTGACAATGAACAACATCCTTCTGTGAAGACTCAAGCACCAAAGTCATCACCACTCCATACCAAGACATCAACATCGACATCCAACAGCAAGCAGTCAGTCCCACAGCAAGCCAGTCGTCACTCAGGACCATCACAGCCGACTCACCGCGCTCCTGGTTCTGCGACGCGCACAGCTCGGTCTCGACTCACTGCAGACCTTCGAGCTAGCTTCCCTGGCCCTTGCACACAAGACGCTGCCCTTCAAAGATATCGACCTCCGGTCTTGGGGGGGAGTACTGTAGCGACCACTTCAACTGCACCACAAGCTACAAAGATGGCGTTGCAGACGCATTCAGAACAAAGACAATTGACGTCACAATCCTGAATCGCGCTATAAGAGTTTTCGGAGCAAGTAACATATATACAAGATCCCGACAATAACCGTCGGGGCGTAGCGGCCGCCCCGCCAGGCATACCACCCGCCTGGCTGGAAGATCTTCCCTTTTCCGCTAAAAGATAAAGTCTATGTTCCCAACAAAATGATAATTGTGATTATTTTGTGAGCAATGATTTTTTAAATCGATATTTCTAAATTCTGACTTCACATAATAATTACAAATGCGCTAAAGATGCGCAGGATCAAAGGAAAAGTTAGAAAAGCTCAATCGACACATTATTGCACAGTCAGGTGGCCTTGACCTTTAGGCTTGAAATGTTAAACTGTTCAAGCCTGGATATTAAACAGTATTTTATGAGACAATTTGTCTTTACAGATCCTTCGTTTCCTTGCCCGTTTTGCCCGCGCGTCTACAACAGTTGGGGATACAGACGCCGACATGTCAAGTCGAGACATGTCACTAACAGGTTGGTTCTGATAATCATCTATATTAAGCTTTTTTTTAATGTAGGCCACCATGCAGACGTTGCAAAAGAGAACTAGGTTCTCATACATATGGTTGACTAGCTGCGCCCAGCGGTGTTACCCGCGCAAAAAATCATGTCAAAAATCTATCCCACGGGAACCATACATTTTACCGGGATATAAAGTAGCCTATGTGCTATTCCAGACTATAATCTATCTCTGTGCCAAATTTCATCCAGATCCGTTCAGCCGTTCTGGCGTGAAAGAGTAACAAACATCCATCCATCCATCCAAACTTTCACATTTATAATATTAGTATAGATTTCCCAACAATGCTTTCCTGCACCGTTTAGCAAATGATCATCATGTATACTACAATTAAAAAAAACAGGGCAATAGTTTATTTAGACAGTGCTGAATCCAAAACAATTGTTTTTGGAATCTTTGTCAGCGAGTCTCTATGACTATCTCGTATAATCTACTGGACTATTATCGAGATTTGACTAGATTTTAACCGAGATTTGACTATTGGACAGCTTATAGTTAGACACTAAAGTTGTGTGCCGAATTTAATGATCTTTGACTTTTTGAATTTGTTACCGCCCCGATTAGAAGAATAACCTGTAAAACATCCGAAAAATTCAATACATTCATTTTCTCATATATTTGATTCTGAGGCGATACAAGGTTCGCCAGAACAGCTAGTATAATATCAAATCAGTGTACGTTCGAACAAGTTTGCGATGTGGGTACACGTTCTCGCCGTTGCTCAAAAGCCGCACAGATATAATCCTCTATGTTCCAAGTACAACATTTTTTTTTACACAAAATCTATGATTGACAGACAACAGTAGACAAAAATATTTTTTTTTTAACCTCCAGGCTCTCTTGTAAATGGTGCGTGTCGGTGCTGCCGTCCACCGGCGCGTGGTACACGCACGCCACGCGCGCGCACGGCGTCCCGCACGAGGAGGCGCGCAACTCGCTCGTCGTGATGGTCGAAGCGCACGCCGTGCTCACACTCAACGAGCCGAACGTCACGCAGTTGCTCGCCTGAGAACTGTTGCTGTAAGTCAATAACATGACGTGTGAAAATGGAATCTATGATTTAATTTACTACTTTAAAAACAAGCGTTGATGTCTCTACGCTCACGGCGCCAATATAATTTTGACTTAGTACAGATTTTCTTATAACTCGTTAAAGCCATAAAATCGAGCTTAGCAAAGAGCCTAAATACTTGTATTACAGTGTCAAAAAATAACTAAATAAGTACATAATATATCTTAAACAGTGAGATAACTTCTGGTCTTGTGTATTTAAATGTATTTCTGAAAAAAAATATACTATTTGGTTGCGTGTCCATCAAAACTGTAGGATCTCTTCACTTAAGTTTTATCCTATTTGTCAATATATTATGTATAGTTGTCCGCATGGTGGACACATAAGCTGTGGTTACGTCTTGGACACGAGCTTTTGCGACAGTGTCTGGCGGAGCGACTTGCGACGGCTACCACGCTACGCGTAGTAGTGCTAGGACGCATAATATGCGACAAATAAGCTCTGTATTGGTTGGGAGTGCGACCAAACAATATCGTTTGTGATAGCAACGGTTAAAACCAAGAGAAAATCGTTAGGCTGCACACAGGGCCCCAAGCTAACACAATCGATTCGTAATCGAACAGCAACCCCATAGTAACTGTCACTTTTGACAGATATCCCATACAATATCTGTCAAAACTGACAGTTACTATGCGGTTGTTGTTCGATTATGAATCGATTGTGTTAGCAGACTTGGGCCCTGATATTTTCCAATGGTCTCTCGAAAGCCTGTTGAGACATAATATCAATCGTCAAAAACTAAAAAAGTTTGTAGGGGATTTGAGGGTATCATTCCGCACATTGCGACAGGAGCCAGGCGACGATAGCAGGTACAGGCAGACACAGTGGAGGGTCTCATGTTGCTACCTACTACGCCCAAGCTAAACACAATTTTTTTTCAAAGTATTTTTGCTATTTGCACAGCCGACTTTCGCCTGACTTTAAAGCAACAACTCGTGGCCAAGGTGTTTGTGTTTAATTTAAGATTAATGTGTGGCCAGCTTTGGCATTATATATGTCGTTTATAAGGTCAGTAATATACACACTTGTTTTATTTTTGCACTTTATTTAGTAATAGACGTATATATGTGAAACAAAATCTTTAAATAGGGTCTTATTTTATAATTTATACTAAATAACTTGAAAGGGAAAATTGTATACTTACAAAAGTTGCCAGACGTAAAAATATGGCGCAATGTTGTATCATATGATATTGGAATATGGCTATTGTCGTATGTTGAACAGAGATGCAACATAAATTAATTTAAAACAAAAGTGAGTAACATACAAAAATGACAGGTTCTTTATATTAACCGTACTAAAATATATTTTATATACTTAAATATTTATTTTGTAAATAATAATTGAAGTTAAGTATGTGATGATCTCAAATCAATAAAGTCATGGTCATTAGATGCGTAAGCTGTATTATATATATTTTTTCATAAATGATACGATAAACTAATAATTAAACGTGCATTGATTACTATGGATTTCATAAGATACTACAGCTAATACATGATTTCCTTGCCCGGAATACTGTTAAATTCAAAATAAAATACATAATACGTTACAACAACTTATCTTAAGAAATTTATCCAATTAAATATATCAATTCGGTAAAATAATAAAAGCCTAGACAAACGCGAAGATGCTAGGTCAAAAGAGAAGTGTATATCCTGTGCAGACAGAAGTGCGTGCAAAGCTATGCGATCCGTTCTGCGTTCTTTAAAATGTATGGGTTACCGGCTGCCTGTTGTTTGCCCTGGCGCTAATGTTTCACACAAAATTATATACAGCCTGACCCAAAAAGAGTATACTGCCATTTGAACATCCTCTTTTTGCGCATTCGTAAACATTAATTTCGATATGTCAATATAGAAAACAATATATGCTCCCAAGAAAATCACAATTGTGATGTTTTTGTTATTTTTTAATATATATTGATAGACTTATCGAAATTTTGACTTTACATAATGAATACAGATATGCTAAAGAAGCAAAGTTCAAATAGTATTACACCCTTTTTAGGTCACGCTGTACAAAGAACGCAGTAGGCTCTTCTCTGTGTTTGGCATATTATAATGTTCGTTAAATCCTCTTTAGTTCTTGTTTTTTACGCTTTATCAACATATCTATGCTATAAAAGAAAAGTAGGCCAGTAAAAATGATTTGCCTTGTAACCAGTTAGAACCACAGAGGGTTCGAAAGGATATGTCTAGAAACATTAATACTACATTTAACCAACAAACCAATCCAATAAACTGACTGAACTTATAGAGCTTAAGATAATATAAATAATAATTAGAGTACACCATATTTTTGTAACGCTTTTAATATTTTTTGTAAACTAGTTGTAAGTCAATTAAAATTCGGCAATAACTTTGGAATGTGATTTCTAGAGGTATAATATGTATCGTATTTTTAAATTGATGATATTTGGTCAGTATTTATATCGAGCCCTAGAATGATCTTTAAGGAAATGAGATTATGATGGAAAATAATTCCAAACCTATATTTTTTCATGTAGGTAAGTAATTAATGTAAGATAGTTGCCATGTGGTCATACATAAACAATAACATTGACGTCACATTGAACAACCATATAATCGAGATTGAATTTAGCAGCGCGGCCACAAGAGGGCACTAATGTCAGGTTTTTAAATCATGTGAACCTCCTTGAACGGTGATGGCGCTCGTAGGGTCATTGGGATTGGCCGAAATCTCACAATATTCTTACGGCATACGTCAAAAACACAGACTTGTTAAAACATTCAGACCACAAACGGCATGCCCTACAAATGAAGCCTAAAAACTAGTCTAGCATGTAAAAACCCGTACTCACAAACACATTAAAAAAAAAATTCTGGAACTTCTTCGTATATTTACTCGGCAAAAAGTTTTGTGAGTGGTCACATTTACCACTACAAATGCATTGAAAAAGTGGCTTCACTCTGCTGGTGACAATGTTACGTCTGAACTTCTAAACAAGTCTGTGGTCAAAATAAGGAATATAAATATTTATAGTTATTTTTTTTATAACATTGATAGGCACTGTGTTTTTTTTTAATATCTTATTCTAAAAATATTCGCTATTCAAGTTTGGTGATAGAAATTATTGCGAGAGAGTGGGGTCGCTTTCTATGTCTATGTAATATTTTAGTTTTTTTTCGAATCGCAACCTTTAAAAAGTCTGTATTTTTCGTAATTTTTAGTTAGCAGTAAACGTAACACATAAATGATATGATTATGTAAAAATAATAGGCCCGTTCGCTATTGTTTCTACGGCCGTCACCGCTTGAATCACCATCCCATTTTTTGTTTTTCCAATGTGACGTCAAATACGAACCTATAAATATTTCAAAGATGAAATAATAACCCTATTTTATGTTTGATATTTTTTAAACTCCATATAGTTGCCTAATAAACATATCAAAATGTACAAATTTAAACGAGCTTTTTATAAAGGGAATCTTTGAAACATATTAATATGACATAACATATTTAACTTCTTATCGATATAGGTACCTATTGGTATGGTCAGGTGATACATTCATAGGCGTTGAAAATAACAAATCGATAAAATGATCTTCCATAGAACATTAACAACTTTCATGATGAATCAACAACTAACTCTTATGTGTAACACCCTCTATATCTTAACTTACATGGACCACGCAAACTGTATATTCATGACCACACTAGGTAATAAGTAATAATAATAAGTTACCAAAGCAATATCGTTTAAGATACTATAAGATTTAATATAAAATTGGATAAGTATATTTTTTCTACCAAGTGATACAACCCTAAAATATTTTTTTGCCATAATTCGCTTTAAGATTCACTTTTGTATTTAATATACGTAACTCTATTGAGATATACATTATATATTACTTATATCGATCATAACAATAAATCTTATGACATAAAATAACACAAAATGTATGGCTTTAAAACTTAATTGACAAAATTTTAATCACATTTGTAACGCCATAATAATTAAAAGAGAAAAATGTATGCGGACTTCCAAATGGAGATTAAATATATTTTTTACAAAACCTTCGTGTTTTTTATAAGTCTGTGACAATACCCTCGACCATTATTCCCGGTGCCAATAATACTTTTTCGTTTTCCAGTTTGTTGTCAATAGGGCAAATCAATTCAGATTGAGAATTTCTCTTTTTCAGTTCGGTGATGATGATATCTTTGGAGTTTTGTCTGGTAAACTCTTTGCCCTTTGATTTCGGCGATGGCGGAGTTTCTTTAGAGGATGGCGGTGTTGGAGTTGCTCTAGCTGGTGGCGGTGTTGGAGCTACTCTAGTTGGTGGCGGTGTTGGAGCTACTCTAGTTGGTGGCGGTGTTGGGGCTACTCTACCTGGAGGCAGAGTTGATGCAACTCTGGATGGTGGTGTCTCTGGTGTTGCTTTACTTATAAGAGGAGTGGGTGGTGCAAATTTACTCGGTGGAGGAGTAGGCGATGCATCTTTACTTATCGGAGGATCCGCTGGAGCAATTTTGGGTACCGCCGGCGGTTTCGCTTTATTTGGCGATATATTATGCTTAGGCACCACCTGCATCTCTTCCAAATCACCTTGTAACTCGCAAGACCTCTTCATCGACGCTCTATTTCTTGGCGTTCTTTTCAACATCGCTTGGAAGTTAAAAGGAGCATCGTCTTCGTTCATTTCGGTCGTCGATTTCGCCATAGCCTGTAGCTCTCTTATCGGGTCCTGCATTTCTGTGTCTATGTTGTACAGACTTCTTGTATAGTTTGATTTACGAAGTTTTGGTGCGACGTCTTCTAAGATGTCGTTATCATCTCTTATCTCAGTCCAGGGCTCGGGCGGTTGGTAGTAAGTTTGTGGACCGTCACGGCTTGGCTTTTTCTTGTACACAGCTGGCCTACTTGAAGATCCTTCCTTGCAAGCTGTATTAACAGCTGATGGTTCCTTTGATGCTGCTGGTTCCTCGGTAGGTAACATAGGTACTGGTTGCGTTGGATCTCTGCAGAACGGCACTGTGATGAGCGTCTGTGTGCTTGCCGTTTCTTTGGTGATGTCGGCTTGTGTTGGGACAAATCTTCGTTTCAATGGTTCATCCCACTGCTCGTGGTCAGAATCGTATTGACTTGCAAATGTGTCGCTATAAGAAGTCATGGAAATTAGTTATTTTAAATGTAAATGACTATAGTCCTAAAATTTGATGCAATACTAATTGTGGTAGTAAAATATTGGACTTATTGAAAAACACTATCAATTAAAACTGAATAAAGAAGTTTACTTACGTGCTCTTAGCAGAAGGATCGCACATGTACGAGGTATCGTAGTACTGTAGTTGGTCGATCCTGAACGGCAGTTTCCAGACTGTTGGTGGTCCGGACCCAAGGAAGTCTACCTCTTTGGCGTGGGGATCCACTCGATCCAGTAAGACTGAAGTACTCGTGTTAAGCAGCACTTCTATCGCCGCTTGATTATAAATATGAACCTGGTAATGAACAATGAGGATATGGAGATACGGGAAAGTTCATAAGTCTTTCCTGTCGTTCTTTGTATGGTAAATAAATACGTAGGTATCACTTAGTGTCTTACGACAAAACTAGACCTATTACACTGGATGAATAATGTACCTGTTGTGAAAAATGCACCAAATCTTGATAGCGGACAGCTCGGTACTGCAAAAGCACTTGGAATATCGACCGGCTTTTCCACCTCATTGCGAACCTCTTCAGAAACGAGGCTGTTTCTTCATCAATCTGACCTGTCGACTTTATCAAAGGCCCGTAGGCTTTGCGGACTATGTAACCACGGTAAGCTGTGAAGTAAAAAAATATGGTTAGTATAATAGTTGTTCATTTAAATAAGTATTTGGATGTACCCATACCTTTTTGGATTAACAAAGCAGCTTCATCCTCTGTTACATTCAGGGACTGTGATTTCTTCAATTCCTTTACTGAAAATAAGATCTAAGGGTAAGTATTTACAGTATATTATTATGTACTCCAAAATGTACATACTCATTTTTATATGCTCAAATTCTCTTTTATATCTTCCAGAATTCGGTAGTACATCTCTAAAAACATTAACAGGTAAAAACACTCCTGGTTTATGTAAGTACTTACTGTGCAGTTTCTTGGCTTTATCTTTACTCGCTTTTCTCCTCGCTAAAAAGGCTCTCATCATGCATTGTACTTTTATTATCTTCTTGACTTGAGTTTCATATAATCTGCAGAAAAAAAATAAGGTTAATCTTTATTTAATCATTGCAGGCACAGCAACCGTATCTTAACACACCTCTTAATTTGTCATTTCTTTTTGATATTTCATCTATCTTCCTATTCAAATATTACTTACCTAGATAGAAATTCTTCATTGTAATATTTTAGAAACACTTTAGTTTTTCCAAGCACCCAACCTTCCATCTTTAGGCGGATCATTAACAGTCTGCAGTTATCCTTTGTCACTTCTACGTTCTCATCGAAATCGAAGGCAAGAAAACGATACCTGTAGGAAATTTGATTTATAAATAATGGTGGTTTTATACCGTTAAAGGTACACTCTACATACCATGTTTGAAATTGCTTCATTTAATTTAATAGCGATCTGTATTCTATTTACCTACGAATGAACTCGGCAAATGGAATCCGACAGGAATACCCCTTCTGCCTCGCTTTAGCTGTGTCCAATATCGCCAAGGCTCTAAGTTGTTGTTTCACGACCTCAGTTTGAAAACCCTTAGGGTTGTCATTTAGGTCCGGCCTAACACATCTGACGTATTGAGTGCCTCCACTCCCTGGACCTACAGAGAGCTGCTTCAGAATCTCCAAACTGGTAGCTCTGTAGGTTGCAGCGGCTGTTCTCATTCGATGCACTTGAGAGAATTGACCTTTAGATACTGTGTTATATTTCTGAAATACATATCAGGAATGCAAAAATAAATAAGTTTAAGTTCTAGATATTGCTTCATTCACATTAATTAGCAATATTTGGAAGCTAAATGCTTTTAATGCTACTGTAAATAAATCTAAATTTCTGTGAGTTTGGGGGAATGTCTATAGATGTCATAGTAAGCTACTTTTTGGTTATAAAGGATATCTATCAAGTATTCGCTTATTAAGTTCTGGGTTACAGATTTCATTAGTTTGCGTCTACATCTAGCATGTAGGGCTGTTGCATTATTTTTTGTTGTTTTAGTTATAGGTTTCAGAATTTCTTAAAATTGTTACAGCTTACTCTAGCTCTGAAATTCTCCAGCTCCTTTTCAGATTTCGACCTGGCTACAATGACCTTCGGTTGACTCGGTGACACCGTTAAGTTCCCAGTTTTGGTCAGCTTATTCCTAAATAGTTGTTGCACTGTGATATTAATTGAGGCTCTCATTGTTTCTATCATTTCAGGAGGCAGGAAATCTTTGTTTTTGTCCGCCATCTCTCTGCAGTCATAGTTTACTTTGCCTGTGTAATGGGCTACACTGAATTCGTGGCTGCCGGATAGTTTGATGTATGGTCCTTTGCATGTTGTTCTGATAGTACCTGAAACATACCTGAGTGATGACTGACTTAGTATTAATAAAATTGGTTATCGAAAATATTTTTTCAAAAATATAGTAAGTAGGTATAGTATTGCTAGTTACAAGACATCAAGGAATCAATAATTAATGAAAACACTAACTCATAATAAATTCCTGTCCACTCCCCGTACGGCTAGCTTCATCCAAAATATAGAAAAGTCCAAGGGGTCTTCCCATTAGTTGGTCTACTGAATTTTTATTATCATAGAAATACAAAGACACGACCGGAATATTCTCTTCCGCAGTTTCTTGCATCTCCCAAGCAAACATTCTTTGATTGTAAAGAAATTGTATTTGTTCATTAGTCGTATTAACAATCAGTTGTTCTAAACGATTTCTGTGATAACATTCGAAGCCGAACATGTCTAGTAAACTAACTGAGTACTTGTCTCCACTGAAAATTATAAAAGTAGTTATTTAGATAAATAATATATTGTTAATTCATAATTTCATTCCGGTTTAAAAATACTTACAACACTGATCTCATGAATGATAACTTGGAATTAATAAGATTGATCATCCAATCTATAAGCCTTTTGTACAATGCACTTGCTAAAGTATCTCTTGCATCTCTCGCTTCGTCTGTAGAATGTTTTCTCTTCACAGCAGTTCCACTTTCTATTAAACAATAGTTGAGTAATGCCCAAAGAAACTTCACTTCCTCCAGTGATAGTAACTTTGCAACTTTCTTAGCTTCATCAGGGTTTTCGATTTCTGCCGAGCCATTTTTCCCGTCTTTGAATCTGACATTGCCGAGCACTAGTATAGAAGCTAGTACTGTTTCAAAAAATGTTACATCTTCTTCTTCCCAATCTAAAATCTTCAGGTTGTTAATAAATTCATTGTAGAACTTTGCGTTGTTTTCAAAATTTTCTCTTACTCCCTTCGCTGTTTTGGTTGGTTCATCCATGGTTCTCAAATAACGATGTTTTCTATTTTTCTCCAAGCAAAGTTCTTCTGTTCTGTTAGCTGCTTCCATAGCATCGTAAAAGTAATATAGCAAATTAAAATTAGCATGTGACCTGTAAAAAGAAAACATTCCAAATCACGGTAATACTGCAGATAATGCTTTATTCTTTGTCTTCTTACTTACATGTCCGTAGATGATACGCGCCATTTTTCTAACTGGTAGAGCCAAAATATCGCTCCACTTAATTTACCGGAACTACCATAGGTGACTTGTATTTGCAAGATTCCTCTTGTTGAATGAGCATGTATTGGTGTTGCAGCAGTTATCGCTGCTTGTATAATATCTGTTGCCTTCTGAACTCTTTGAGCTGTGTTATTTTTCATTGCGCCTAAATGAGTTAAATGTGACAGAGCATGTAGCACGTTGGTAGTTTTCCCAGATTTACTTTCTCCAGAAAACACGATATGTTGTGGTTCATTATGATGAAGAGCATTTTGGTATGCGCTGTCTGCTACCGCAAAAATATGGGGCTCATTGTCAGATCTTGATTTATGCTCATATTTTTTGTGGTACTGTAAAGAAGATATAACAAAAATATTTTAGGTTTTATAATTTTCTAGAGTTTAATGTTTGTGCATATTACAAACCTCTTCATTATAAATATCATCATCGGTATTGGGATTAAGAATCAGAAGAACATCTCCAACAAATGACGTAAAAGTTCCTGTAGCTAGTTTAGTTTGCAATTCATTTAGTATATTCTCCTCGGTCAGATTTTCTAACGCAGCTAAATCTTCGGCGTGCATGGTCTCCGCTTCATTAATTCCTTGTGTCGTTAATAAACCATTTTTAATAATCCTTTCTGGCGTTTTATTTGTTTCAGGTTCTTTTAATGCTACTGCTAGCATTTTTAATTCTGTTGATAGCTGTAAACAGTTTACATACGGTTTTTTATTGAATTTTATAACGAATTAGTATTAGTTTAACATCATGCTAGCTTTAACTTGTAAGCCTAGATTACATAATTGTACTTACGTGGTAATCATTTTCAGGAACAGACTGTATAAATGGATGTTCTCCTAATTCCATCATGTAGGGTCGGTGATCAGGATTTTTCTCAAGACATCTATAATGAATATCTCATAGATTAAAATCAACTATTTAATTTATCGAAATAGCTAGTTTACTTTATAATTATAGTAAAGTAAATACTCACTCAATAATAAAGTCATTAATATCATTAGACCACATAACAGGTTTCGCGAACCCGGGTGGCGGATTCCTTACAATCTGAAAAAGCGCTCTGGTCGGGTGCATGTCTTGGAAGGGCGCTCTACCATCACCCATTTCGATAGTCGTGATACCCAACGCCCAAACATCGGCTCTATTCCCGTACCCGTCGTCACCACACGTCACAACTTCGGGGGCCATCCAGCTCGGCGAACCAATATTCGTCTTACTCGTATCAAGCGTATCACTCAATTTGCACGACAATCCAAAATCCGACAGCTTCACCTCCCCGTCTTTCGTGATCAGAATGTTGCTGCATCGTATATTGCGGTGTATCACTTTGTTATCGTGCAAGTAAACGAGCGCCTAGAATACAAATGAGAGGAGGATTGATTGTAGCAATCGGTGTAGTCCACACGGTAGTGTGACAGGTTGATGGAGTGACCGCCCCTAATGTGGCATGCGAATTGTTAGGTCGGGCGATACTTACGTCAGTGCCAGTCAGTCCCCCACGCCCGCGAGATTCATTGAGCCCTATTTGCATACGTATCGGGGCTTCAGTGCTGTCGCAGGCGGGCCGTCTGCGCTTTCTGCTGTCTGATATATCAGCTTGTTTAATGCGTTCATTACGATCGTTTAGTTGTTAGTGCTGTGATACTGATTTTATCGATACTTCGTAATTGGATTGATAGGGAATGAAAGAGAAACTTTTATGTTGTTTATAAACGAGTACAGCTATTTTAATGTGTATCTGATAAGAGACAATTACAACCTAAGCATGGCCTTTTAAATAGTTGGTTTCTGAACAAATTTCACTCTACTATAACAGGGAAACAGTGGTCAAGGTACAGTCCATTGTCTCTATTTTACTGTAATTATAGTATCAAATAGCTGATATAACTATACAATATCGTTTACTGATTACGTTAAATGATTTACCAATAAATAAACGATAACCCTCATTATTTTAGAAGCTAGGTACCCACATGTTATCGATAAGCATTCTCATTAAAACATATCGACCAGGATCGCATCACAAGTAAGGCTCCGATCGTACCTTACGAGATGCAACATCGATAGATATGCGTGGAAGATCTGCCGACCGAAGAGGACGAAGCACCGGTATTGTGAAGCAAGTGGCTTGCATAAAGATAATACGCATTTAACCCAGCCCGGAGACATTTAAGCTCAAAACACGAAGCCCTTGCCTTTATTCTAAACTTTATGCAGTAGCATTATGGATGAGTTTCGGCTAGCAAATATATGTTAGAGTGATCATTGACTACTGCATCAGAGGTCCGTATATCTTGTGTGCGCGAGCATTATTTACGATAATTGAGCGATGCGCCGCGATGGGGGGCCATCATGGTGTTGTCGGACGCGCGCCGACATTCGCATCGACAAGTTCGACTTCCCTCGCGAATCACTTCAAATAAAGCGGCGTGCATTTTAAGTAATGGCTCTAGATTGTATTTCAACGTACGTGGACATTCGCCTGGCAATATATTATTCGACGTCACGAGCGACAGAAATAGCCAGGACACGGATCCCAGAACAATTGAGTTTGCATTCAAAGTACCCACCAATTGATTCACCCTTTGAAAGGTAGACTGGCAGGCCCTTTGTTTTATAAACAGCCATCTCGGCTCCGATGTGACGAGCGACATGTTTATAGTCAGACGAATATGGTCTTACCTTGATCGTATATTTGAGGATGTAAGCGATGTGTTCCTCAGACATTTTTCTGTCCGCCGCTTTCAGTTTTCTGACAATATCGATGACAGATCCACATTCGCACAACTGGAAGATAGGTTGATGATTCATTGTTTCGTTTGAATCATGACATGTTCGAGCTTTTTGGGAATAAATATTTGTTGCAAAAAATAATAAGGCTCATTGAATGGTGCTGCTACCTATACATGAGTCATGAATTCGCCGACAAATCCAACTTACCTCGAGAACAAACCAGATCTTTTTGTCGCCTTCAGTCTTCTCGCAAAAAACTCCGTAGAAATCGATCAAATTGGGATGTGAGGTGAAGTCTCTGAGGATCTTGTATTCCTCCTGTATATGCGTTTCATTTTCGTATGTGTACGTTTGGATCTTGACGGCGACATTTTTGCCTGTCGCCTGGGTATCCAAGGCTCTGTGTACTTCCCCAAATATGCCCGAGCCAAGTTTGCCAATAACCTTGTATCGCTCCAAGGGGTTCGGCAACGATGACACGTTCAGACCGTTCATTTTGATTCGGGGCACATGGACTTATTTGGTGCCACAATTCAGCTGAAGGTATATAACTTGTTATTGCAATTTATTGAGATTAATCCGAATTTCGAAGCTTAAAGTACATCAGTAGTTCATGCTGTATTATATGAAACATTCATAGTTGAACTAATTATATAGCCACACGTTAGTCAGTCGCAGTTGAATTTAATTGTATAACCTTATAAACCTAAATGGAAGCCTATTACAAGAATGGCTGGCATTTTCTTTTTCTTAGTTTTACTTCGGCTTTTATGTAAAAAAACGTTCCAAATTTAAATCAACTTAACTTACCCTATTCCCGTGGGTTTGTTCGAGACGAGTGGACGTCTCTAGCGGCACGCGAGCGAGTGGCGGCTCGGCTGTCGAGCCCCCACAAGTGCTGGGGCTTCCACCTATTAGGAACGATGCTAATCTCTCGTAATAGTATTAGGTCATAATGCCCGTCGACCTTCCTATATGAGACTTTAATTGGTACCACATTTAATTAAAAAAATAAAATACACAGATAAGTCACACAGACAGATAAGTCATTTTTATATTAGGTATCTATATAAAGTAGGTGTTTAGAAAAGTATCTGCAACTTTCTGTAGAATAGTAAAGTTAAGTATTTAGTTTGTTATGATTTAATATCGAACCTAAAGTTTATCCTTTTATACAAATCGTTACAAAAATCACAAGACTACCTACTAATTCATTGATAACTTTTTTCTACACAAAAGTAATCATTCACGGCACCATGTTTTCGATCAAGCATACTTAAAGCCCAAAGCGGAACATCAATGATCACCAAACACAATGAAATCTACCTTGTCGAAATTCGGATACCGTAAACCTGTCAGGAGTATTCAAAGCAACCCTGATTCATGCTGCCAATATACAGTTAGAATAAGATGTATCTCTTCGAATATTCTATAGGTATAATAGGATTGAACCTTGCTGTTGTCAAATATTGCAAAAAATCGTTAGGGAAGATAGCTACACAAGCCAAATTCATAATTTTGCGTCTGTTAGCGTATCACGGGAAAATTACTGGACAGATTTTGATTGCACTCGACATTGGCAATCGCGGAGTCGCGGGCACTGCTAGTGTCTAATGGCGACTTTAAAAAAATCTAAGCATCTTATAAGTACCACTATTTCTGCATATTTCATTGAAACTAAAATAAAGATCATTAAGATGGCATTACAACGTCTGAGTTATAGCCATAATATAGTTATCAGTTTACATTATATTATTAGGTTATTCCTATAGAAACCCGTAATAAGTAATTATGTTAAATTAACCTAATTTGGATCAGCTTTAAAAAATTTGGAATTTACCCATTATAAGGAAATAGTTCGGTCAATATGTACCTGCTTACAATTCTTATGAAATTCATCCTCAAATCACAGACTTAATAGAATACTCAGATAACACACGGCGTACGCTTAAAGTAAAGCATAAAACACTGGTTGAAATGCTAGACCAAAATCTTTTTAGGCTGCACTTTTAGCGTCTGATTATTCTAACAACAATAATACCTGTCAATCACAGACGCACTTCAAAAGAGTTTGAATCCTTGAAATTGGAGATGTCACTTTTTTCTTAAAGTACCTCTACTCGTCGGTGCGTGTTTAGATATGATACCTATCAACAAAGCAACGCTCAAGCCCCCTTGAGCCGAGAGGTCAAATTAGCTGGAAGTAAACGGATAATTGACGGCGCACTCAAATAATGTCGCTCCCGTTCAAGTAAGTACCTTCATTGAAGATATTTGATTTGTTTATGGGAGTGTTTGTTGTTCAAGGAATTTGGGATGATAAGTTTAGATGTTTATAATAATTAAGAAGTTATTGATGTTGATTCGTGTTCGTTTAAATATAAATGATCGTTTTCATTTAATAATAAACAAACTTTTACAGCAATATTTGTTTATTAGGTTAAGGTAAATCCTAGATTCATATCCTTGTACGTATACATACTTGAAGTGCTTATGTACAACGTAGTGATAGGTGAATAGAAAAGATAAATTACCGTTTTAATTACTATTTTATTTTCTCAAATAAAAATCAGCCGTACAAACGCTTAAAATCTACAATAAATAGTTAAATAATGTAAAGGGTGTGTACAAATAGAATGTTCACTAAATTATTTACATAGTGGAATGTTTAATATATCTACCTACAAAAAAAAGTAACTACATGATAATACTGATTTTTATGAACAACTTATAGATGAGCCGTGTTATCTAAACACAAATAAATTAAGTAAGTAAGTAACTATTACAACGTGTTGCGTACTATAATAATAATTTCCTTGTCCTTTACAATATTTCTCACATAAGTACGTAAGTATACAATAACAATATATCCCAATACATAAGTACCTCACTAAGTAATGTTTATAGGAATGTTTTGATTTTAGGTACCTACTTAATTGATAATAATTTGTTTTAAGTAGGTATTTATATCTAATTCAGTCATAATATGAGCTGACATATGCGTTATGATTTATATGATCGCCTGTAACACATTGTATATGCGGTTTTGTAAGAAGAAAGTACAAATCTTTCATAAACCACATCCTACGCTTCTCCTCAACTCAAACCACACTGTTACATATTTTATAATAGCTTTTATTGTGGACACATTTGCTTCTTAAGTCCCTTAAATACGAATTGACCAATGGAGGTCCTGATTTTAGTCGCTTTAATAGTTCATGGCAAGCTCCCGCAGGCCAGTCCAGGCTGCAGTAAGGTCTTATTATACGCTGGTACATCTAGCGACCCCTCTCACGTCATCTTACTTACAGATAGCTACCCATTTATCATCCCTGCACCTCTGACAGTCCACGCGACAGCACCAATGGAAGGTGCAGTTGCAGGGTTTGATCGTGGACTTCCTGATGAGGGCGTGGCCTCGTCCGCAGCAGAGCAGGTCGCAGGAGCCGGTGCGCGAGGTGCGTCCGATGCGGCACACCCGACCCGACGTGCCGGCGGAGTCCGTGCGAATGTCGACCTCGCAGAAGCTGGGGGATCTATAGATCACAATCAAAATATAGTTTTTTGTTCATGTACGTTGGCCAATGGAGTACCTACTTATGTTGGTTAGGTTACATACCATGTAAAAAAGAGGTGTAATGTCATAATTCCTAGATCGAGATATCGATTAAAGAATTCTCAGACCCGGCAACATTATGATATTAAATGTAATGTTATATATGAGATCGTATGTATCGTCGAAAATGCTTTTAATGTAGAGACGTACCTATCTGCTATCTGCTTTCTGTACACCTCTGTAGCGAAGCCGTGGGCAGGGGGGGTGTCCACCCCCCCCCCCCCGAATTGCCTTTAGAGAACTCACCGTTTATACATAGGTACTCACTAATGTCTGGTAATGAGCTCACCCCCCTGAAGTGAATTCCAGGCTAGGCCCTTGTCTGTACTGTCTAGTATTAGACAGTACAGACAAGACCGAATCCCGGTAGGGCGCATACTATAGGTATAAGTAATTATATACTACGATCGCCTTCCGTGGTGGGAGTGGGTACCCGTATTGAAAGCGTTTTTTAGTTTGGAACAGTTCTGTGTTCGTCTGGCGCTATTTATTTATATTTACTATTATTAAGGTACCTACTGAAAGATGATAAAAATGGGGGACACTCACTTTTCGAGGAATAATAGACTGTTCTTTGGAGCGGGTCGTGCTTTCTCCCTCCTTCTACCTCTGGGTCTTCCTTTTAGAATTGAGGGACTATTGTTCAGCTCTTCTTGAGCTACTATTAAAGCCTGTAAATGTAAACAAAAAAAATATCCTATAAAAATAAGTTACAGGGTCTTTCACCCCAGTTTCTACAGTTTCAAATACAGATCGAGATATCGAATCATTCTATACATTTCACAGAAGTTCCCATCGCGTATGGAAACACTCCGTCTCTCGATTGATGTTTAAATACTTTCGTAACTCATACTTAAGGCCCAGGTAATGTGGTGTTAACAGAAAAGTAATAGATACACATAGCAAATCATCTATAGCAATAGTAACTTTGGGAACGTAAAACAATCGCGCAACAATCACAACGCGATAAAATCCGAAAAAATATTTTATTTCAAGCGATAGCTTTTGTTTAGCGAAACTGGTCCAACAAAATATATACCTATTTTTCATAGAACGGCTTATACAAGTTTACAAATAACGATATATTTTTTTAAGTTCATTGGATATAAATCAATTAACATACAGGTAACCTAACTGTCTCTATAGTGCAATAATGTATGACCCTTCAAAGAGAGAGTTATGTTATATCCAACAGTGGAAAGAGCTATATACAATTCTTACCTTTCGATATTGTCGCTTGATGGTGGACGCGACCACCCTAAAGTCTGGCGTCGCCCTCCAGCAGGTTCTCAGTTGACAGCTGCCAGATAAGCCGTGGCACTTGCACCGCACCTCCATTTGCGATGAAAGGATCTAAAAATACCATTAATTATAAGTACCTACTCGCCAATAAGAAGCACGATGTCGGTTTGGGTTTAAACATTCCCTAACAACTACGTAGGGTAAAAACCAAATCATTGACAATATTTTGACACGATTAGCATAGTTGGTAGTGAGTCTGCTTTCTGTACATAGGGTCCCGGGTTCGAATACCGGTAGGTGTGTGATGTGTTTGTGTGATGAGCACGAATATGAATACCTGAGTTATGGATGTTAATATATATATGTAAATTTATATTGCCCCCAGTCCATCTAAGATACCCATAATGCAAGCGTAGCTTACTTTGGGACTGCACAGGTGTAGGTTCGTTTGGCGATATTATTTTGGCTTTATTATTTATACCCGGATCTTTGGAAGGCTTGCGCGGGGACATGGGTCCAACACGTAGAGGTCCTTTTTGAGAATTTAAATGTTATTTTTGCCACCTGTTGGGGTCAACTGCTGAAAATGATAATATAAACAGCGAATTGACCCCATTGCAGCAGGTAGGAATATGAAAAGGTAATTGGGACTATACATTAAGGTTAGCATGGACATGGGATGGGACTATTGGAAGGGTTGCGGACACTTGTCATAATCAGCTTTTATCTAATTACTATTGGCAGGTGGTGACCCGCCGCTCTTTAGGTGGGTTCCCAAGAAAGGGTGTCATGTAAGACGATAAGGGGCAACACTGGCGTGAGCGGCTCAGGGGTGTAAGAGGTGTGCTTTATTTTTAAATTATTCTTATTTCACTCAACAACCCTACCAAAATCGTTCACAGAACCGCACGTTCCATAAAAATCACGAACTCAAAGCCACTCCTGCGAACACGTACGAAATTCACTCTGAATCGCCCCTATATACGTGACCGCAGCGCCCGCCACCCACCGCACCTAGCCTCACCATTTACATAATTAAACGCCTCGAAGCAATCCCACTGACATCTTAATTTCGCCAGCGCCTCTGGCCGAACGATTTTCCAAATTGAGTCGGGCCAAAAATTCAAATAAATCGGCCGAAAACACGCCCACCCGGGCCCCGAACGCCTTAATAACGTGGCATTAAGAACGTTCGCGATAGAATTCGCCACCCAAGACGTTTGTAATATGTCGTAATGAAGGTGGAATATTAAAAATGGCTCCGACCTGCTTATTATGTTTGCACCTCGGCTCGATCTTAGTGAAATACTGCCGGCTAATATGGACCCTCGGGCGGGCCGGCCGCACTACCTACCAATAGTCTTTAATTGACGCTATGCGGTGCATTTGCTCGATGTAATCACGATTTATAGTTATTGAATGTTGGTAGTCCTACTTACTAAGCAGTTGGATTTACATAAGTTATAGGTATCAGCGTCTGAAGATGAATGCGTAATAGTGAGATGTTCTTGATTTTCTGATTGCTAGAAACTCGGCTAGATTTCATGCTATTAAAACAAGTCACAACGATATTTAATGAATTGTTTTTTAGTAGCTACTGGCCAAATAAAATAGGTGTTATAAAGCCAGTGGTTTTTAGAGCGATGTTTACAGCAGCCCGGCTTGAATGAGCTGTCATCAATCTTAATTACCTTCGAGTGCGGTCACGTTGATTTATTTGCGTCTTGACCCGCGGGTGAAGTCGCACTTGATGGTAGACTAAACATGTCATTAACGCATACTTTAAAATACCACTTACTAGCTGTCCCGGGGAACTTAGTACCGCCTCAGAATCCGATGTATGAGAAAATGGATTATCTTTATTATGGTTTTCTCTCGTGCTTGAATAGTTATTGGGGCGGCGACAAATTAAAAAAAAAACAAATATCTTAAAAATCGGCCCACTCGTTCCTGAGTTATAAATGATGTAACTAACACGACTTTGTGTTTAGATTATTGACTGAAGGATGTCTCGTATTATTGTGCAATGAAATGTAATTAATTATCCACTCACAAACATGGATCTACCCAAAGTTTTGAGGTTTTAAGTATAATTGGGTTTTTACACATATACTGACTATTTTGTAAGGATAAAGTTTTGATATGAAACCACAAGACCAATGTGTCGTATAAAAAAAACTTTTTTTTAACATTTAAGTATTATTAATAAAATATCATTTCACTACAAAATAGTTTGATTTGGTAAAAGTTGTGAAACCACAACATAATCTAGCCGTCGATTAACGCGCTCCGCTAATAGGTTTAAGATGGCCGTGGTTTAATCCACGAAAAATTAACCATTAGTTAAACCGCACACGGCAGCGCGGCGCGGAGGCGCAAGCGCACGCTGTTGGAAAACACGCAGGGTTGGCATCGATTGTTTTTCACAAAAACAAATGTGACTTATGTGTAGGCTTTGAGGTGGAAATGAAGATAAAAATAATACTTAGCACCGACACAAGAAGGGCGAATGTATTTTCTTCGTCTACCTACTTTTAAATTTATTCATAATAATATTGATTGAAGTTAAGAAAAGAAACAGTATGCAATTGTAGTAATAAAATAACAGTGTTACCAGTGTAGTTTTTAAAAATTAAACATCCATGATTTAGGTACAAACATTCGTGCTCATCACACAAAGTTTTTCCCTAACAGGATTTGAACCCGGGACCCTCGGCACCGAAAGCAGGGTCATTTCCAACTGCACTAATAAGGCCGTCAATACAGGTATTTTCTTGATAGGCATGCAAGTTACCAAACAAGAGCACGCAATAAAGATTGTACACCACTACAGCTTATAAGCGCTGATATGACTATTTTTGCTTAGTATAGCTTTTCAGTACCATCTACCAAATAATATAACTTGTACCATGTAGGTACCTTAAGAATGATATATCCACCAATGCCTTATCTTACTGACGCAATCTTAAAATAGCAACAAAACTATAATCGATATCGAAGAGTCATCGAGACGAATATATATGAACTCTTGTATCGATTTTTTTGTAACATAATTATCACCTCGGCTCTCTAATGTGGTACCTAATTTCTTGTGTGGGTCGGACGCGAGATCTTTTATAGACCCCGCTGAGGGGCTTCGGCGGGACTCCTGTTACACCGAAATATAAGATTTGAATTACAACAAAATTGTGAGCGAATATTCGATGTACCTATGTCACAACCGTTTACCTATTCATTTGTTTTATTGTTACCAAGATGTGTTTCTAGCTAGAGGTATACAGCATAATGTATTATTGTTATTATCCTTTATTTCAGTTTAATACATGTTTGCTACAAAAAATCTAAATTAAATGCTATATTGTTTTTTTATACGACTTGAGTACTAATAAGTAATTAAATCATTGATATTCTCCGTCAATGACAATTTTCAGAGCAAAAAGAAACAAGAAGTTGAATTGATTATTGCGTAGATACAGACCTACCACTTAGTTCTTGGCTAATTTATAACTTTGTTTGAGCACGCTAACCTCTCTACTTATTTGAAAGTATGGGCTATCTGACAGTATTAAACTTTTTGGCCCAATAAACAATTGCGTTGTAATTTTTTGATTTTTTAACAGAGTCTTTAGATTTCGGCCGTCCGTTACACCACCGTGTGATGCCCGCCGCCTTTATTTTGACATTAATAAAAATATCATCGCGGGGGTTATTACAAGCGAGCGTGTCTAACAGAGATCTCACTGGTTGGCTGTTAATTATGTAGCCACAGAACAAAATGCCGGTATCCCGTCGAACAATGGTCAAGTGTGGGGTCCGGGACCACCGTGCGAGCTCTCACGTTAATGGGTCAATTTACCTTCACGGCTTGATAGGCCACGGCAATGTGTAATATTAAATATTATATAAATATGAATAAAAAATGACGAATAGTTGTATTGTTGGTTTGGTGTCGCGGTGAAAGTGATTTGTTGTGTTTGTGTCGCTGTTAATTGATGGTACCTGTAGATTAGAATTCAAGGTGTAAGGGGCATGGTATCAAAAGTCATGGGTTACAAATGTTGTAATTTTTGAGCGCGCAATGTATAGTAAACAACGTGATCACAACACAACGCTTCGCGCGATAACCAACGCGTGCGAGTGACAAGCGCGCTTTAGCGTATCGAGTTTTAATTTACATTGCAGTTGTAAGACTTAATAAGTAATTATATTTTTTATTTAAAATCGCGTTGAGATACTCTTCTATTATGATTTCAAGATAAAATCAATTAAAAATACTGAAAAAAATGCGTACAATTCATGAAAAGTTGGACGGAAGGTCCCATCTCTGGGGGTCCAGAGTGATCATGAGTTAAATCTGTGGTATCAATTTTCGTTACGAATCCACTTACACCTGTATATATATTTTAGATATTAAAGAAGAACACTACTTAATGACCTCATTCTGATAACATCTTTATACTTGTATTTTTTTGTTTAAAAATATATACCACAGATCAGACATATAGCTTAAAAATTTAATAATTATTAGCTGTGCTCGCGACTTCGCATGCATAGACATTAGTTATTTTTTTGCTAATCCGCGGGAATATTTGTTTATTTATACAGCGAGGAAAATGCAAGAAAAACAATTCAAATAGGTGTCATAATTAAGCAGCGTTTCATTATTTAATACTAGCTGCGCCCGGCGGTGTTACCTGCGATAAAAAGTATGAAAAATTAAAACATCTATCCCACGGGAACATTACATTTTAGCGGGATAAAAAGATCCGTTCAGCCGTTCGGGCGTGAAAGAGTAACAAACATCCATCCATCTATCCATCTATCCATCCATCCATCCATCCAAACTTTCACATTTATAATATTAGTATAGATTACCCTGATATGATATGTACTGCGCATTAGGCCACTGTATCGAGAATTCGAAGTTTTTTTAATATTCAATGCATTACATGACAAGTTACAGTGTTATTATTAGTAGGCAGTATAGATTTTAATGGCAACCTCCCATTTAACCGCAACATTGTTACTAATTATGCGTTTCAAGACTATCTAAACGCCGCTGTGTTTAATAAATGTCAGCGGCAATTCTGTAGTTAATTATGTCGTATTATAACAGTAGTTCATATAGTGGTGACAAGAGCGCACTAGTGTTGTCCTTCTTGACAAATAATAGTCAATTGAAATAAAATTTACGCGAATAAGCTTATATTTACGCGAATACTACACATTGAAATAAACCTATTTTTTCGGATTTTTTCGTGTATAGTAATTGGGTTAGAATTTACTAATGTCCTGTGATTGTTTAAAATGTTGGGTTAGAATAAACTAAAATCTCCGTTGAATCCAGTCATAAATAATGTTTACATCTAATTAAGTATTTTCTCATTTGGCCGAGACAGGCATAAATTGTGAACAGTGTAGATACAACCTTATTATCTCGCTATAAATGTCACCGGCGAGCCGTGTGGGTCCGAAATAAATAAAACACGACCGTTCTATAATTAACAACTATAAACGAATAACAAATTAAATAATTTGTATCTAACCGTCTCGTGTTTGTATAAAAAAAACAAATGCACAAACGTAAATTGTATTATATCGTAAATCCCCTTAATAAGTAACCATGGGACATGGTATGCCGTTTCACTGTCAGATTTGGTTATGGACACTAATATAATATTATTTATACCAACATAACCGTGCTCACACATATATAAAACACAACACTTTATTGCTATTTTATTAGAGTATAAATTAGCTTGATTTAACAGTGATTCAGTTGCGAATATAAATTGGTCGTGTAGTATTTAACTTTAGCTTGACATGTTTATTATTAGAAGGAAGAGGCCTATTAAATTATACGAAATAATCCCGTTCAGTAGGTCTCGGTATTTTGGGCCATCTGTCGGTCGGTAGTGTCGGTTGTTGGACGGTTACAAATCAGGGCTTAAGACATGTTTAGGTGTCATTGGAAGCAAATCTAAAAGGATAGCGGGATTAGTAGATCCGGGCGGTTTGTGGAACGCGAGGAATGTTTTGATGTATGATTGGATTAGATATCTATGAATATAAATATAATTTACTTTGTATGAATGCATACTATTGATGCAAAAAATGGTATAGATTAAAAGCTTTATGTTTATTATGTGATCTTTCATTTTTCAGGCTGGTATTTTTTTCCAAGAGGCTTTTCAGGTGGATTTGCTCTGAATAAATGATAGATGTCGCTAGCTGACCACTAAGAGAGAATGACGGTGGGCCCTTATTAAAGACACTATACATAATCACGCAAAACAATAAACATGAAAACGTGTTTGTGATTTTTATTATGCAATTAAAATGTAATAAATACCCCCTACTTCGTTTAACCATTAAATGCCATATTATGAGAATAAGCGATCGAACATAATAACCATATAAGATACAGTTTATAGCACATAACGGGGGTGTGATCACACAAACGCCCGGCGAATGCCATATAATGCCATATTTATAGGCATTCGTTGCCATAAACGTTGGGCCACCCACATCGGTGATTATTGAACCACGCCCCCTCGCGCCGCTCTTCAATTTCGAACGAATGAGCTGGCCATTCTGACGCCTCGACTACTCATTTGAACACCTACGTCATTTTTGGTAACCCCATTTCTATTTTTGAAAGCGGCGACAAGAACCAACAGAGAATATCGATATCGAGTTAATCGAGTAAATTTATAATCGATTCAAAAGTCACTCTTGATTACGTTTTCATCTTTAGATTCTTGCGTCATAATTCGTATAATCGTACATTCTGGTATTGTGACGTTGTTTTCTTCTTTAACTCTATGTAGGTAACTTATTTGAACAATAATAGTGTCAATATTTTAACAGGGGCAACAGTGGTTTATAAATATAACATCCCAAAGAAATAAATCAAATTATTAGACATTTAAAAAATGACATTCTGTAGTGGTTCGCCTTGTTTAAAAAATATCAAGCATCATTAACACAATCATTTTGTTAAATATTTTACACTATTATTGTTACATCTTACATATTAAGGTATAATTTGAAAGTCCAAAATAGGTTCCCGACAAAAAGTTATCGACAATTTTAGTACTATTACGGCCATCACTACTTACTATAATTTGTTAGGATTGAATCATTTTGTGGGTCCTTTATAGTGCAAGGTCGCTACGTCACATTACACGTAAAAAATTTTTTACGTCTCAGCAAAGTTGTAACTTGCTTTCCTAGTTTCTAGTGTCGTTTACGGTTGAGTTAATAGTGCTGTCTTTTTTCATTATTAGTGTATATATCGGGCATGTAATAGTGAAAAAATCTATTAATTTAAATTAATAGATTTTTTCATATGATGTTTGTTAGTTAGCGAGCATTCTGGTATTGTTGGTGATATTTCAAGTAGGTTATACCTACCTACTCTTAATATTGTCTACCTATTCTAAATACATCCAAAGACAATGCATTGTTAAATAATTATATTTTGTTAAAGCAAAATTTCCATTACAACTCGACCGAATCAAAGTGTAATCGTTAGAGCCATAAGTACCTCTACGCACTCACAAAATAATTTCCCAATTAACTTTGAAGTCATATTCAAGAGTAAGTCGCAGAGTTTGAAAAGACACCGCTGCTGGCTCGCAATGACACTTCAATTTACCTCGTTAGAGGCGCTATACCAACGGAACTTTCATCGTACGAGGGTGAATTTCAAATTGGGCTTGATGACGCGCAAACACGGGATGACAAAGGTGATTACAACCCCATACGGTGATTGCAGTAGCAGGTGGTGTAAAAATTTGAACTATGGCAATGCAGTGATAGCCAAGTTGGTACAACGCTTGCCTTGGTAACGACGACCGCAGGATCAAACCGCGGCTCGCACCTCTGGAATTTCTGGATTTCATGTGCGTATCTCATTTTCAACCACGATTATCACTTGCTAAACGGTGAAGGAAAACATCGTGAGGAAACCTGCATGTTTGAGAGAATCCCTCGAAAGATGTGTGATGTCCGCCAACCCGCACTGGGCCAGCGTGGTGGACTATGGCCGAATTAACCCCCCTCGCATTGAGGGTAGGCCCGTATTATTTACACATTTATTATATACATAACCGTGATCGGCATTATCTACCTACCTACATCTTGAAATATTTTACACTCTTTTTGTTACACCATGTATTGTTACAAAATTATTTATACTCACCGATCTGCCCGCGTTATTATTGTGAATATTAATCTTCGACTGCAAATCGTCCACCTGCTCTCTCACGTCCAAGAACTTCTTGGAGAACTCGACTCCATAAGCCAGGTTATGGGAGCAACCACTCCACTCCCACTTGTTAGCCTTCGCCCTCCCCCTGGGGTCGTGCGAGGCTCGGTAGCCCAGGGGGTCGCAGCCGCAGGAGAGAAGGCGGCCCTGTGCGCACGCGCGCGCGACAGTGTGCGCCACCCCAGCTGCTGTTAGTGCATATAGAAACGATGTTTCGCGGTAACCTGGACAGAAAAAGTAATATTTATTAGTAAAACTAAAATATTCGTATCAGAAACACAGCTATACAATTTACTAAAATTAAAATTGGGCTGATTTCAAATGAAATGCACTCAACAAATCCCCACCACCATCGGCCGGGAGGTTTCCCAAAACGCTGGCAGTATTGCCACGTTGAATGGTAATGTTGTTATGTTTGCCAGGATATGTGCCAGCGTTCTGGTCACCAAAAGTCTCTACCAGACGTTTTGAGTGCAAGTATTAGTATTGAAAAAAAAAAAATTGTTTTATAAGGCATTATATAACATGGCTACAATAATACTAAAATGGTTGCTTAGAGACATTCTAAATGTTGGACGTATTTGATGAAATTTGTTTCGTAACAAAAGTATTATAGTAGAATTAAAATGTTAAAAAAAAACAGAATCGCAAATGTTTTAACTAACATGTTCTTTCATAGAAATTAGACTGGTTCGCTAAACCTTTACTCTTCCCGACCTACATTCCAAAAGCTCATAGACAAAAGGTTCAAAAGGTATCCAGACCACCTCAGTGGTCTATATGTCCAAACGCTATTGCATATTATCAAGTAAATGAAATTCAATACCGATTAACTTTCACAATATTTCCTTGGGTATTACATTTTATAAAGCTATCCACTTGAAAGCCCATACGAGCTTGGACACGACTGCCCTTGTATATCTTAATGGGATGAAGCAAGCCAATCCTATTAAGCAAATCCATGTCCACAAGGTTTACAAGATACGAAACATGTAGAGTAATGCATAAAGCATTTGAATATTGAAGTCTTCTATTAGTTTATACTTGGACATAAAAGTAGACTTACTATCTCTGGATGATTGTAAATTGTAGAGTTAAATTTAATCTAGATAGGACATGTTTACAAGAAATTATAAGCGCGGTCGACATTAGTTCGGGGTACGCTTGTAGTTACTTAAGCTTAGAAACTATTTCCCCTATTGCTTGCTACCATTTAGCTATAAGTTGCGAGTTCTACTTTGATAAAATAATGGACTACTGTGCAACTGATAAACTGTTATATTTGTTAAAGGAGAGATACATTATAATGTCTGCAACTATAACTTGCTTTATTACGTGTAGTGTTATTCTCGATGTTGCTGCTACATAACAAAAGCAGTTACAAATACTGGTACAAGTACTGGCCCAATATTATAAACTGTTGACTAGTCATATAAATACCACTGTGGAGACATACCTATTATAAAACACCAACCGGGGGCAACAACTTAACGGGCCAGTAATTCCGAAACCCAAAACCTCAACGTGCCAATTTATTCGTAACTTTGGAGAAAATTCAAACGTATCAGGGGGCAGATACAAGGGGTGGGGGGGCAGTTGGTGCAATCCCCCTCCCCCCTACCCGCAACTAACGACTAAAGTACTAATACTACAAATCACACAAAAGCCCCCAAATAAAATAGCTCCTCCCCTTAACGCAATGCTGAAACTGCCCTGACCGTATCCAGGCTTATCTAATCTTATATATCCATGTTCGCAGTTATATCTGGTTCTTTATTTCCCTTATTCGGTGTGTGGTCGGGCCTTCTCACGCGGAAAGCTCGCATTCCTTCGCTGTGTGTACCCGGCTATTGCGAAGTTCATCTTTCATACATTCACTCGCTAACATACGATGTAGTTTGTGTTTCTTGGATGAGAAATTGTTCTTGAGTGGTTTCCTTTAGTACCTACACATTAAAATCAAACTTATTTAATAGATCTTACATTTTTTACGGTGCTTACATTTTCACCGCTTTGAGGGACCTGTATATGACCTGTTATAAGACTTTGTTAATCATACTTAGATCATATGCCTTCATATTTTTGTTTTAGGTATTACCTATCAGTCATGGACTGATCCACGCAAAAATAGCTCATTGTCTGAAGATTGTGATTTCTCATACTGACATGTTCTGTTACTGGAACATACAAAATCCCTTTCTCATCATAATCGTAGAAGAGCTCCATTCCATTACGGCTTCAGTAGATAACTCTAAAGTTGCAATAAATTAAGAGAAATAAGTGTACACGATGCATTCCGATCATATCGCGATGCGCTACTTATCATACATAAGCTTGTGGTAGCTTCGACTACAGATTCGATTTATTTAACTGACCAAGTTTTAAGACTATGTGGGATATTTCAATTTTTGTGTAAAGTCTTTCATCATTCGTTTTTTGCGTAATTTGCTACAGTTCTAAAGCTTTTTTTAAGTAATGCGTATAACCATTGTGTGCTATTTCGCACAAAGTAGATAGTGTTATTCATCTATTGTATGGTTTTCTCATGCAGCTTCCACATGCTGGTCCAGCCTAGGTCCACGAAAACGGACGTGTGTTCTACGTTTAGGCTCGCCTACTTGCTACATAGCTACTAATAAAAGTAATGCATTTGGGCTGCATTTGTGAGTGGTATGAAAAAAGAACTCAAGCTTACTAAAATCATCCAACACGACAGTTACTTGTTGCTTGTCTCCATTATCATTATCATGTCTGAACTTTTTGCTACTCTGATTAAATATGATTTTCAGTTTTACCGGCCACAGGCCAAAACTTAAATTTTCATTTAACTTTCTTTAGGACTGTCCCCCTAAAACCACTTCGCTTTGTCCCACAAAGCTCACAGGAACGCGGAACGCTACAACTACCATTTATCTGTTTTGTTGCTATAAATTAAATACTGAGTCCATTCGCGTGATCGCCAGATAAGCTATTGGCCTCGCACAATGTAATCTTTTTACCATAAATAGTGTGATGGCCGATTTGCATTTCAGTTAGGTCAGCGAGTTATGTCTGAGCTTTAATTGTGTTCACTTGTTCACGTTATTAACGCGCTATCCGAGCTATTTCATTGTTCTGAACCTGAATGGGCTTTTAGATTTTAAGTGCCATCTCTTAACGGGCAATTATATACCAATCACCTGCTTTGCGGTTCGCGTGTCCTGCTTTTTATGTTACGAATATAATGTTTATGGCTTTACTTTTTATGTTTATAATTTCGCATTAATATGATGTGACATGAGCTGGTTGTGTTTTCATATTGGCTATATAAATTTAATTATGTTTAGGTTAAGTTTTCATAAATGTCGGGCTCGCTTTGGAAGCTCAATGGCTCATTCAATTTTAAATATAACTAGGTGATTTACTGTCGTATTACTTTCATATATTTTGTTATAAATTATAAAGTAATTTTTTTCATCTACTTTTCCTTCACAGAAATCGGCCTCCGTCTTCATGGCGTCGTGTTCAAACGTTACCCACGGTTATTGATCGTCGAATTTGAAATGTATTAATCAGGCTTCTGTCACTCTATTTCGTGCGTATCCCGTGAGATGTGAAATCATGCCCGACAGATACATACATTAACTATTAATGTAACTGTATCACTATAATTACTAATTATCCTTTATAATAATCGTTATTTTTCGGTCGCTCCCACGAACGCAACCGAACACTTGGTATCACGATAAGTTGATATAAAAGAATCGAATAAATTCATTCGATTGTATCAAGTGATTAATTTGAGGATCGGTGTGTTATCTCTACGGATTACTGGCTCCCTCTGTAGAGTGAGCCTAATTGACAACCGGAGATATGGTTTATTAAAATAATGGCGTTTTTAGTTTTGACAGGACTGAGACTGAGAAGTTGTTAGGAGAGTTTTGTGAGTTCGTTTGAATTTTAAGATTTTCTTTGTTATTTTCCATAAGCACCTTCACAGGTAAGTACCTACTATTAGGAAGATTTGAAACTCTTCTAATATTCTTGGGTAGTGTAATACTTTGAAGGAGACATTAAGTTAGCGAGTCCGGTTATCATTTGACGTTTATTGAGGCGTATTCTACATAAATGAATAATGCTTTATTTTTATAAGTACGTTTATTATGCGATTATTAAAATAAACAAATTATTGTGCTGCGCATGACGAGCGTGTGAGAAGAGAGCGAGGGCCAGAGTTGCTAACTCTAAACAAGAAATTTCCTATGATCTTGCTAACTAAAAAAAATAAAAATATTCTTCATGTACGTTACATACACCTTTTAGTAAGATTGGGGACAAACAATGGGGGAGGGACCCACTACTCACCCTTAGCTTGCCAAACAAACTAAACTTAATACTTAGTTGATTAATACTAGAAGATGCCAACTAAACTGAACTCACTATGGCCTAGGTCGAGAGTCTGTCTGGGACAGATGATTCATGTTATAATAAGCATTTAACTAATTAATTTCATTTCATTATATTTTTATTCCATTTTAGGGTCCATTTTGGGGTCGAGTCACCTTCGTCCGTGGGAGAATTAAGTACCCTCGAGATACCCTACACGTGACCCTGGGTGGTGCCAACCAGGTGACAACTTTACTGGTGGTAGGCTTCGGCCGTGGCTAGTCACCACCCACTGAACAAAGCCATGTCGCCAAGCGGCCTAGCCGTGTTCCGGCATGATGTTCGGTGCTGCCATTCATGGATGGCGGGTCAGATCAGTTGCGCTGCATGTGCCTAGTGAATGTAGCGTCTCTATCTACTGCCGCCTTCCTACCTAGGCAAGTATGCTCCATCGTAGATCTCATCGTCACTTACCATCGGGTGAGATCGAGATCAAATACTTGCCCATAATGTAATAAAAAAAAAAAAAAAATTTGACTATCGTTAAATCGGGAAATCATGAGTCTATAAAAAACCCTCAATTGTAATCACAGAACACTCAAGGGTACCAACTATTAAGTTACAGATAGCATAGAGCATATAGTAATACCTATTAATTGTAATCAGGCGAAACAAGAGTTGCAGGAAACAATAAAATACAAAAGAAAACGGGAACAACTTTAGTAAGAATGAAGAAAAACTCTACATTCTAAATTTTCTTCCGGCTAATCAGTATCCTCTAATCTACCCATGTGCATAATCTAAGTTAGTATATAAGTAGAGACGAGCAATAGTCTCTTAAAGAAAAACAATATTTTTAGTGCAAGTACTCACAACAGTAGAGCAGTTCTGAACGCAACAAAAAATACCTAGTAGGTACCAATAAACTCTTAAACCATATATGGACTAACTATATATTATTTCAACGCTCTATAAAATATCTCGGAATGGAAAAAACTAATGCGATATATTATAAGTCGACGGCCATTGGAGCTCTAGTTTAGGTCATCAGATAATCGCAAAAACTACGAGACACGATTTAGGATGATTCATGTTTAATAAAATGATAATCATTATAAATCAACCATTATCTCGGCTAAGTGATCGTCCGATTAATTAATACAGTTTTTTGACTTTGCCTTTTTATATTACACGATATTTTGTGGTAGTTATAATATTTGGTGATATAAAAAGTCCAACCCAAAATGTATAGAAACTTCCCATTTGTAATAAAAGCTTTTATAAATTCGGGGCCTGTGAGTTTGCAGTTTGTGTATTTGTTTTAATGTTGGTCAATATCCCTCACTATACTAAACCTATTCATTTAAAGGTAAGCTGCTAAGAGCTCATGCCAGCTTCCATACCTCCCAACTATTTACCTGAACGTAGCGAATGCGTGTTGTACTTTTGTTAGGCGTTGCAAAAATGTCCTTGCTTCTTACGATGACAAAATATGACCATAAGCAGGTACTCAAGACACTTACTTGTTAGCTACTAGTGGAAACAGGTGTTATCGGCACGACTCGGATACGACGAAATGAAATCGTATCCACTAAAATGCTCCCGTTACTATGGTTATCACATCGAATCGTAAGCGAAGTCCTGACGAATGTTACGGTGTCCGAACCTAATACGGCGATGTTATTGTTTATTTATAAACTTTGCCCGTTCTGAACGTGCTTTTTCCGAATGGCCAGTGACAAATTTATATTTGTCGATCGCTCGGGACGCGATAGAATCGATACGTCGCGATTTATTCCACGCTCGAGTGATCGATTTCGATGGTTCCGAGTTATGGGTTACCGGACCGTGGTTTTACTGTTATCGACGATTGTACCGGCAAAGTTTGTTTGGTTATGAAATGACGGTGTAAATCCTGTTTACGGCTACCGAGTAAGCAAGGAATTTAAAAGATAACGTATTCGAATGTACAGTGAAAATGGAAATATACGGTGAATATTTTCTAGCTATTTTATAGTTGTGAGTGAACTGAGATTTGTTTCTGAAGTCTGATTTCATAGAAAATCTATAATATGAATAAATCAAAGTCGTGTTAGCTACACCATTTTTAACTCGAGAACGGGTGGGGAATGTTTATTACCTTTGATATTTTGAATTTGTCTCCTCCCGAAATAGTAGAATAGCTATTGAAATATGGGATAAATTCACTGAAAAAACAATGATCATGATTATTCATGTTATCCTACATTTGATTCTGAGACGGTAGGAAGTTCGCCGGGACAGCTAGTTTAACTAAAAAATAGTCAAAGTACTATATTATCTATTATCATCCAATACTATCGTAGAGTAAAATTGGTACTCAAGTGGTATCCGGTTTTTTTCTTTAAGACAGTTAACTCCAAACGAATAGAAAGCTTTAATGCCTTCTTAAGTAATGGGATTTCTATTGTACATACAAATAGTTCTCACACTCGGCGAAATAATTAAGCGAGACTTGAAAATTAGTTTTATTCAATTCTAAGTAGACACAAACAATTATTTGAGTTGGTTTGATTAAAAATCAAACAGGAACATCTATATACGGGCTTAACTGCGGCGCATTATACCACGGTTGTATTATAATTACCACCATCCCACGTTTTAGTGTCAATTTGCGCCAATTAGTCGGCCATAAGGTCGTATATCGTCCGACCCGATGCCCGTGCCGAATTCCTTAATCGACTCTAATGAATTCCGATTATTCGTTTTCGACTTCTTCCAACGAAATGCTCTGAATTACGAACGGGTGACAGATTTTTAAATTCTTCGCTTACACTTGTACGAACGCTTTTTGCACGTGTTTGTTTCAATAATGCATGGCATGTAATTATTTTCGTTACGAGTTGTCGACCGACATTTAAAAAAAAAAAAGTTGCGCGTTCTACGTGCAGAACGCGACGAGTTCTGTCCACATATAATTTGTTGCTGTATTAATTAGTATGTGATCGTTATTTGCAATTTAAATACGAATATCTGTCCAATAGCGTCCACGATCGCCATATTATGGTGCATATACAATGTTGAAATCGATGCGGTTTTATTCGCATTTGCGATTTAATGTCGGCCGGTTGGTGTACAGCAAAAACAAGTAACGCTTCTGGACCTAATTACTTATACCTGTCCGTCAGTAGGACAGTTGGACAGCGCACGTCGTCTCGCGATCGCAGCGCCACCTCGATTCCTCGAACCGCGGATTAAATTGGTAAATCTACATTCGTCCCATATACGGCAACGCGGCGCCCGCGCCGACTCGCAAAAACTAGGGCCTAAGTAAAATACAAATTTCAATTATCATTGAATGTTTTATTTTATCAGCGATTCGATTTTAAAATGCGGACGTTAAGTTTCATGGGATGCGCATAATGATAGCTTTTTCCGCGCAGCACCGGCGGTGGTCGGGTTTTTCCGCGTTGCGTAACATTGGTTTTGATGCGCGTGCGTCGCTGCACGGCCTGCGCACATCAGTGATTTACGATTGTCCAAATCGATTCTTGAAACAGTTTTTAGTGACGCTTCTCGCTTTCAACTGGATAGCGTATAAATCTGGCGACCAATTGAATGAACTCCCATTGAGTTTAAGTTTTTCCCTTGTCAGTTATTGTAAATTCATAAGTATAAGTATCGAAAATGCTTTTGCGCAATTTTCTTAAAATGGACGTATTTTATTAAGAACATTATGCGTAGGCACATCTCATTGAATAAAGAAAAAAAAATACATTAAGGTATAGTTTAAAAAAAAAGTATCAAAATCCATTCAGAGGGGTGTAAGTTTTGTCTTGTGTGATACAGATAAGCCGTCCACGTCATGACTCACGACTTCATAAAGACTGGATTAAGACCAGTTAGCTGAGTGAATCTTCATTAAATAACAAAATGGATTGAAATAGAAGTAAAAGTCTATGGTGTTCCAGGTAAAACTGAATTGGCAGAAAATGTTATCAGTAATGTGGTAGCTAAGCTTTAAGTTTTCCTCACGATATTATGTTCCAATGTATTAACATTAAAAAGGGTTGCTTCTTTATGGCCCCCTCTGAATAAGGTTTCAAAATCATAACAATAAAACTTACTTAATCAAAATGTTTTCGACACCTGCCATAAAATATTCTATAGAAGAAAATGAACCTTCATTAATTTTGGCATCGATTTAAAACAAGTCAATATAAAATAAATACATAATGCCTTTTGGTTGAATCATCGTCCGTTGATATTATTTCCATATTTTTTGCAACATCACTAATACACTTCTCGAGTTAATTAACCCTTAAAAGCGGCCTCATAATCCGACAGGGAACAAAAAGGCAAACAAAAAAGGCACTCGACGTCACGTCCAAAACTGGGAACTTTGGACAAATTCATGCTTTTTTATGGGATCTTTTGTGTGTTTTTTCTCACAGGTTGCTTGGCATCTGAAGGAGCACGATTCAGTAACGCACCGAGGAAGATGTTATCGCGACCATTAGGGGGTTGAGGTACATAGCATTGAGACATTTCGACACGTTCGAGTTTTTGTTCAAATGCTTTTAGGAGTTGTTATTTTAGGTCAACGATGGCGCTCCACCCGCTGCACTGAAGCTGCGTCCGTCTCATCCGTCACCGCAAATTACGACAATGACATTTTGACGTCTCACTCAAAGTATAATACTTCTGCTACAATTATTAACTCGACGTGGGATGTCGTAAAAAAATCATACGATCCCCGTTCATAATAAAGCCGTCTCTCATCGCGGAGCCGGCTAAATTCACACGACACATCGACTGATAAGACGTACGGCGCATCGCGTTTTTGCAGCATCATAACCACATTGTCGTCGGCTCCGTCACCTGCGGACACGTTGTTGATATAAAACGCCAATAAATGTCAGTTTTTTATGACACATTCGCATCGTGGATTCACGTCACGTGCGCCCGCGCCGTCAGATTTGTATCGACGCATGTTCGCCACCCTGGCTGCCCCGGCGCGGCGCGGCGCGTCATTCTCTCACGCCGCGCCGCCGACGCGCGACGCGTCCGCCTCGCCTTGCGCGCTAATCTCCGCCATCGGCGACTATTAACGCCCCGCTCGGGACGTTTTCCAACAATGCTCTCATTAGCCTCACAAAGGTCATTAAATCTTCGACAGTATATTGTAACACCGTCACGTACAACAAGAGCGCTAACAACGTGTGGAGGATCGCGGGGAAGCGGAACGAATCCCGTGATCTATCCAGAATGCCATCCGTCCACGACGCTCTTTCATCGATGTGTCTACACGTACGGCAAAAAAGCCAACGGTCCGGAATTATTATCTTTCTTCTTCGATCATCGATCGCTATTATCCTATTTAAAAGCCTCTCGATTTGTTCTTATGTTTTTTTCGACGTTTCATTCTCCCGTCGGCGTTTCAATTCGGGATCTCAACAATGGCCACGTTAAGAAAGATGTTTAAGTGTTTAGTTACGCTGCTTTTTTCACAATTTTTCAATTTAAACCCAGTCGTGTCGCTGAAGGGCCGGAAGGTGTCGTTACGGGGCATTACCAATACTAATAATGTCCGAGGCACAATAGATTATATTATAACATTCTAACGCTCCCTCGAGAGTTAACGCACAGAGCGATTAAGTAAGTTTTATATCTCTATTTCACAAACGAGCATAAGGCAATTTGATTTTATGAAGTTTAATGAAGAATTTCAAACCGTTATTAAAATACGCGCGGCAATAAAAGGCATGTAGGGAACTGAGCGAGTTGGCTGGAGCTTCAGTCCAGGCAATTCCAGTTAAGATATTAATTGGTAGTGCGGATGGCGGGCGGAGGGCGCGGGCCGAGGGGCTGGCGCGGCGGACCCACACGAAGCGTGAAATCGCGGGGCGCGGGTGCGGGCCCACCTGGCCACCACCAGCTTATTATTTGTTGTCTCCCATCTTCCATGCTCGTAAATTTCCACGTCAACGTGTGCGTTGATTGTGGAAAAAACGAGGTCGACAAAGTCTTTTCACACCCGCAGATAGACATAAAGACGGACGGCTCTGTAAATACGTAC
The DNA here is from genome assembly GCA_905404115.1 of Pheosia gnoma. Lineage (NCBI taxonomy): Eukaryota > Metazoa > Arthropoda > Insecta > Lepidoptera > Notodontidae > Pheosia > Pheosia gnoma. The sequence goes on along the minus strand of FR989894.1, from coordinate 2,805,121 downwards.
GTACCTATATCGTGAACATAAAGCGTCCAGATAGTCCGTCTGTTCACCGGTGGGCCTTAATGTGCGTGAATAATTTTTCTTCGTAATAAATTCGGATTGTTATGTGTGGTCGCGATTGGCTTGAGGTTTTAGTTGCGTTTATTTTAATATGTGAAAAAAGGAATGGTATTACAAATTACTTCGGGACTGGTTTTAGCATTTATCGATACTGATTACTGCCACCGACGGTTCTTGAGAATAATCTCGTAATGTTATAGGTCTCTCGTTGCTTACAAAGCTTAATAAATAAATATGTTTATTAACTTTTTGAAGCTTTTATTTTGAGTATATGATTTTTATGTAAAGTTGCGAGGTTAAGTTCGGTGCTTTGACAACTTAATCGAGGTAATGTCGATCTGATCGCTGAATGCTTAGGAATAATTTATCATAATAAAATTTGATACTTAACGCCTACACATTTCTTTTAACGATGATTGAGTTGAGATGAGTGAAATATTAATAAGCTATTGATTAGTAGTATTTTGTATAAATCTAACAGTAAAACTAGTAACGGCGCGAGTAATAAAACAGTAGGTGTCTGTTGCGCACACCAAAAACTACTAGAACGATTTCTAAAAACGTTTGCTCAATATTCTCTTTGTTTTCGTATAGGTGTTTGATTTGTATCATGAGTTTCATATTCAATTCCCTCGGCACTATCCCCCTTGCATTGAGGGGAGGTCCTTGCAAAGTCCAACAATGAGTCATTAACAGGAGAGTGCCACCAGGAATCCAAACAAAGAGGAACTATATGATTTTATAACTAGCATTTTAATGCCCCAAACTGCTTGGCACCGACCTCCCCCGATGTGTTTAATGGGGTATGGGGGATATAGGCGTGGTCCACCACTCAGGCGCAGTGCATAGCAGAAGAAGATACCATCTATCCATCCATAAGCCAAAAGACGTACACTGCTAGACATAGCCTCCTTCAATGATTTCCACACATCACGGTCCGCATCTCCCATCCACCAGCTCCCTGCGACGGGTGCGATACCATCAGGTCACCTTGTGGGGAGCGGTCCTATACGTTTACTACGTTTACCCACTCAATCGAAGAAGATACAAATAATGAATTGTATAGGTATAATACTAACCTCTCTTCATAATAGCACTGCCATGAGGGTTGCTACTTTTCACCAGCAAACTGGAGCAATTCCATCTGTGCCACCTGTACTGGTGCTGGCATTCTTTGACCGCTAACTGGAGACCCTCGAATGCTATGGCGACTGTTTCTGGAGACTCGTGGCATACGGCTCTCTGCTCTCTGGTTAAGCCTCCAACGAGTCGACAGGTGAGAGCCGAGTTGAGTTTAATATGGTTGGGGAGCATGTTGTTTCTTGAACTGGAATAGAGATAAATAATTTGGATCACACATGTGCATGCATTGATAACCAGGTTTGTAGAACGCTGACCATGGAAACTAGGGTTCCGAGCTCAAACCCTGGGTCACCTATAGGATTTCTAAATTTCTTGTGCTCATTTTCAATCATGAATATCAATTGCTAAACAGTAATGGAAAACATCGTGAAGAAACCTGCATGTCTGAGAGAACCTGAAACCTGTACCTCTTTTGGAAAGAGCGTGAGAAGTCTCCCAACTCGCACTGGGTCAGCGTGGTGGACTATAGCCTGATACCTTCACCGGGGATGGTACTTATTGACAGCATCAAGTATCGATAAAGTGATCGGAACACGTTTATTTATACTAAGGATCCATAAAGAAAGTATTTATTATTGCAACACTAATATAAATTTATTAACAGTAGTGGCACTCCAAAGACCATTAATATAACTAACTTATTACACGTAAACAAAACATAATCTTAGTCATTAATACTTAACATTATAACATAAATATTATCCACTAATTGACCATTCTCATTTTGAAATGTGGAAATAATTTATTTATTTGTAGATATTATCGCACAAGTTTAGAATAGTTAGTGAACCAAATAATTTGTTCGTAACTTCGGTAGCTGAGCGAACGAGCACCCGAGGTATTTGGTCGTGGTTATATCATAACAAGTTCCAAACGATTTTAATTAATAAGTTTCGTTGGAGAAGTTACGGAGCAGACGGTAGATGTTTGTGAAATACTTAGCGGTGGGATACGATACTGATTAACGGAATTTTTGAATGGGCTGAGTGAAATTTCATGTTTGAATAATGTTGACGAGGTAGTTATGGCAAAAATGAATGAATAGTTATTACAGGTATTACTGGCTTGAGATCGTATAGACCGAACAGTTAATCCGTTGACGTTTCAACTTTGAACCGGTGAGTTATGTCGGATTGAATATAAATAAAGTATTTAGGTATAGTATAGTATATGGTACCAATGTATGCTGAGCTATGATATTTAATACCTACGGGGTGAATTTATATAGCTTCTGATGATTATTTTTATTAAAATTTTGTAAAAATTATGGATATTTTTAACATTCATGCTCGTCACACAAAGTTCGACCCTACCAGAATTCGATCTCGGGACCCTCGGCACAGAGAGCACTACCAACTGCGCTAGTCAAGTTGTCAGCTCTTTAAAATATTTATGTTTCAAATTGAAGTTATCCTTTTACTGTGAATCATAAGCTTTGTACTCTTTGTACTCCTAGGCTAATCGGTCATCTAACTAACATAATGTAGAACTGGGTGGGCAGTTCTACATTATGTCACATACATATCACACATATTCCATCAGATTTTAAAACGAAATTCATCATAACACCACAAAACCTACATCCGTGACAGGAAGTGTGACAGATTACATAAAGCTGTGTCGTCACGTGCGCTACGTGCTGGAGCACATCAGATCGACGAGGCCGCGGGCATGATGGCAGCGATACAGTGTGTTCTGGCCTTTATTTATGTGCTCGAGATACATCATGCTGTCTGTCTTGTATAATAGTTAAATGATTGTTGTTGAACTAGATTATTTTTATAGCAAGTAGATGCTAGGGTTAAGATGTTCCGTGCTTCAGAGGGCACGTGTTGCTAGCGATTCCGCTCACTGTAACATTGTTGACAGTCCTGAAGCCTGAAAAAATTTTACTACTGAACTCTGAACTGCCTATCAATTTTATAGCTTAATTTACTAATGCCTACTATGCCCTAATCCCTCTCGCATTGAGAGAAGGCCCAACAGTGGGACATTTAAAAGAAGGCATATAATATAATTTTATTATTATAACTCAAGAGTACATACTCATCCTAATAAAAAAGCTATCTTGTTTCCAAACGTTGTCGGTCAAAATTACTGCGATAAACTGAGACCAAGTTCTTTGGTGGTAGTGTTTATTTTTTACCGACTTCAAAAAGGAGGGGTTTTCAATTCGGTTGTATTTTTTTTATTACCTATTTGATTTTAGTACACATTGTTGTGCCCCAAAATAGGTTACATTGGGGCGCGGCACAGTACAAGTCTATTTAACTGCGTACAAACAAACATTCCTTATCACGACGCTTTGCTTCATTTAAAACTGTCAAGCATGAATAGACTATCATATTTTCTTGGTTCTGTACCTCAAGCAACATCATTTTTAACCGACCTCAAAAAAGGATTCTCAATTCGATCGTATTTTTTTATGTATGTTATAACGTACCGTTTCGGTAATGTAACGACTTCCATCCTTCTCACACCACAGCGGTCATTAATCTACAGATGACGTTTATTTATGTTTATTTTAGTTTTCATCATCATTAATTTTATGCTCTGTATCTACGAATTAACTTTAGGTCTACTCTCTTACTAAGAGAAAGTTCGAAACTTCTCGCAAACATTAATTTTCTTGGTTTATTGCCATTGAATCTAAAAATGTGTGCACCAACTATTTGCATTGAGTAAATTTTTTTCACGTCCTTATATTTACTTAAAGAGCTATCATTAAGGTGGAAGCTCAGGGTCAGGGCGCGAAATTCAAAATTTCAATGGTTTTTATTTTTTTACGAAACATTTGGACATTTTTACGATGTAATTTAGTGTTTTGCGATATTAACATTCTGCATTGGATGTCTCGAAGTATTAAGTTTGCTTAAAAAAATACCTAAAGCGATACAACACCATAAAGTTAGTAAAAGTAGCGGTTTTTACAAACCTTATGGTATTGTATCGGATTCGGTACTTTTTTAAGCAAACTTAATACATCGAGACATCCAATGCAGAATGCTAATATCGCAAAACACTAAATTACATCGTAAAGATGTCCAAACTTTTCTTAAAAAAATAAAAACCATTGACAATTTGAATTTCGCGCCCTGACCCTGAGCTTCCCCCTTAATTAAAATGTAGATTCCTTACATATTATTCATTTGACTCCTATAGTATATTTTGCTCTGTATCTCGACCAGAAATGGTCATAGCGTGGTGTGGCGTACAAGAACGCGCTAGGCGACTCTAAGCTGAGGCTGTCCAATTATGAAAACACCGATGAAATTGCTCCAGGAGCAAACACACTAAACTTCTGTAAACAACTCTATCAGGTCAAAATAGGTGAGTATTCTTTTATTATTAAAAAAATAACTAGGCTATAATATAAACCGATTTTAAATAGGGAACAAGGAACGCTAAACCAAATATAACCCAGGTAAACAATGTTTTCCTTCTTTACATAACTGTTCCCGATATCTTGTCTCTTCCCACGGGCCACGGGCCGTAGCATTGCTGGGTGGGTCTGTGGAGGCCCACAGATGAGGTAATGTAACCCCGTATAGCATTAATTACACTTTTTTATTGCTTCAAGAGGGCGTGCACTATATGAAAGCGCTTCTACGAAATTAGTTAATGTTGGATAGTGGACTTGAGAATTAGAACATTTAATGACAACCCTGTATGTATGTAGGTATCAAGACGTGACTAAAATTTTTTTTGAAGTATACTATTTTTTCCGTGTTAGGCCTAAGGACTATTTTCGTAAATCACGGGTATACCTAAATTCCGAATTTATTCGGCACCCGAGTCAAATGTGTTCAATAACCCTGTTGGAAGATTCGATGAGCGCTTGTAATCGGATCGAGATACAAATATTTTGCTCAAATATTTCAATGAATTGACACAATAACAGTGAAAATGAATCTTAAACCTCACATTGTATCCAAATTTTACATACCAACCTCTTTAATTATTGAAACGGCATCCGCTCTAAAACGAGCTTAGTTAATTTTGCCATTTAAATCCCTATAAATTCACTTTCGATGGCTCGCATCAAAAAAATATAATTGCTTTTAAACTGTTATTTACGAATCGATTAGAACTCGAATGTTTGTTAATATCGATATACGATCGTCGCGAAAATCGGCAACACATCGACCCGACATTAGCCGAGCGCGCCTAACAGCCACCGCGGAGTCGTTAAACTCGACTGGACCAATTAAAACTCGACGCGAATCTTTAAAAATTCCACATGACGAGATAAAAACAATAATAACGCACTTCAATACGGTTGACGGTAAAAAATAATAAATCCGTGGTAGCCGTCGTCTCTGGCCTGATGAAATGCTACGATACCCATTCAAAATGGTTATTTCAATACTAATTACATTCGCCGGCATTGCTCCTCTTTGCGTGCCGACAATTCTGCAAATACTTTTATCCGCACTAATATTTAGTTCACAAACGACTTTTATCATCAATCTCCAATTCGGAAACGCACCTAACATCGCTGTATTAAAGATCACATTAACCTGACTCAGATTTGCAGTTGCGCTGTTTCTCTCGTGAAAGGCGAGGGTCTGATTGAAATTCCGTGTACTAAGATTGTATATAGGTAAATATTTAATACGTAGCTACTGGATTTATAATGTACTATGCGATACACCTGACTTGTGGGACGGTTAAAAATGTTGAAACAGAAGCAATTAGCTCGATAAGTGTTAATATGTGCATAAATCGGATAAGTAGTGGCTTATCTCCTACTTTTTTTTAGGTTCATTCTCCACCGAAACAGCGAGAGAAGCGATAAAACATTTTTGGTACATATACTCGTGTTAGTAACACCATTTATAACTCGGGAAAGGGTGGACGGATTTTTATGAACTAAGATTTTTTGAATCCATCTCCGCCAAATAACATAATAACTATTAAAATGAAAGAAATTGACAAAATAATAATGATAAAGATAATTGATTTTCTCAATCATTTGCATCTGAGACGGTACGAAATTCGCCACGACTGCTAGTTTTTAATAAAATATATCCGTCATTGGACACTCAACCTTATATGCTTTAACCTTCCATAGAGATATATCGACAGTTCAGTAACTATTTATTGTTTTTTGAAATCCATTCGTTCCGCGCGGCCATGATAAAATGTATTTTATGTTCGGTAATTACACCTCAACTACGGTAGACTCTGCTTCACATTGAGCTATATATCTATACGAGTGTCAGTCGAACTATCAGATTCATAAATACTTTTAAATTATTACTCTGTTCATTGATTTTACACAATTTTATAAAATTAAGTTCGCGTGTGAGTTCTCTATTTTAATCTGTGGTAGTGCTGAATGAATACCCGTGAGATTAAGTCTTATGATGCTTTACAGAGAGCTAATGTGCCGTATCTATATATTTAAAACGAAGTAGTTTTAGTTCTACCATTTATAACTCAATTATGGCAGGACCGATTTTTATGATCTTTGTTTTTTTTAATTTGTCTTTGCCCCGAATAGCAGAATAGCTATAAAACATGGGAACGCAAAAACATAAAATAAACGTGATAAAATCATTGAAATTAGTATTAGTTCAACGTGGGATTGAATTTAGATTTCTCATACGTTTGATTCTGAGGCGGTACGATGCTCGCCGGGACAGCTAGTTATATATAAAATAATATAATAGGCACTACCAATACAAATAACTGCTGGTTTCATTTCAATAACTCAAAGGTTGCGATAAATAATTCATAGGTAATACGAACATATTAATTCACAGAGATTATAATGATACCCAATACAAATGGCTCGGACGGAACAAACGGACGCATTCTGCATGGAATTACTTAGTTTAATATCGAGATACAAGATGGCGGCACCTACCTCTTTGCCTTAACTTAGTAAACCCGTGAATAAAAACTACACTTACCAAAAATATTAACCTAATTTTGGTGATAAATTGTACATGTTTTTTATGAATATGTAAAATGTATTTTTTTTGTGAAAGGTAATTTTTCACATATAAAACAAAAATTAATTTACTTCATTTTTTTTTGTCTATGCGTAATAAAAAGTAAAATACAGTCCACTGCCGCTGCCCAAATATTTTCTCACCTATGTGATTATTTAATAAAAATGTACTTTCATATCCGTTGATATAAACTAAAATGTCGAAGACTTTTTGGCGGGAAATTGAACAGCGAAGTTGGCGATTTTGTTTAATTTTTTGAGAAATTGGGTTTCTTCGATAAATAATGTGTAATACCATTGGGATATTAACATTGCGTGATCATCAATGTGCACAAATAAAGGAAATTAAAAATGATACTTTTACTTGACTTTTCAAGTTCACCCAATATGACCGTCAGATTTTTAGTAAAGTATCCACAGCTTTACTGATAGGGGTAGGGAATTCATTTCATCATCATTATTATCATTATCATCATTGACATCATCATTATCATAAACTCTACTTACTGATCATTTTATAACAATTAATAAGAAATACTCGACACTGGCAAAAATGCCTCTATTTCGTAGCCGATTACCAACCTAATAAAATCAGATAAACTAAAATGTCATAAAGTGCTTAAGCAAATATTCTCTTAGTAATCTTATTATTTATACACAAACATATTTCTATATTTACGATATTTAAACTGATAAAAGAGTACTAATTGCATGCTAGTCGGATTTTGGCACCTTTTATAGCTATCAATAAAACACAATTTTGACGAAGATTCGACTGAATTAGCATCTTTGAGTGTGTGAAACCATTTTCTATGAACTAGGTACCTACAATGGGTTGAGAAATATAAATTAAAACGAAATGCATCTTTTAAGTACACAAAGCATTGGTTATTATAATCTTTGAATTTAAATTTAAATTTGAATTTAATTCAATATAATATCATAAATAATATGTTGTAAATACTTCTAGTTTTATTTTTAAATAGTCTCCCTGTTATTGGCCACTTAGGTATTTTGTTAATGTATTAGTATGATGGCTTCCATTTATGAATTATTAAAGTCAATCATTCTGCCAACGATAAAGTTCGGGATGACAAATAAAAAAGACCCAGTTTGCTTACACAAAATAAATGATTTGAAAGTCAGTGCCTATTCAAGACCAAGCCAAATCTCAGTCGTGTTTATAAGTTGCTAAGGTGGCTAGACGGATTAGCACCGAAATCTAATAATAAATATAGTGTAGAAAACAAAAAATATTTTCACTACCTAATCCATTCGTATTTTGCTAATTCCATGTAACAGAATATCAATCAATCGCGACTCAAGCAGTCCTGTGCAGTGGCATATCGAGCCGCATTCCCTGTTACCCGCCATTGGGTGGCCCGACAAAATGATTGTCACCTTTTAAATTTGCATATATTACCATTCATTACTGCCACAGTATCGCTCGTTGCGTATTATTCATTAGTCGGGCGTGTTCTACTTAGCAACGTTTTGCATGATTAGGTATCGTGATGTTTTAGTTTTGTGTTCGTTGGGGCCCCGTTTTATTAGATAGTGTGTGTGTGATACGTAGGTATATGTGGGCGTGGGCTGTGTATGTGTGTAGTATGTTGATGGATGATGATTCTCTAGAATGTATAAATAGGTAATGCAATATGATGATGATCGCATTTTTTTTTTGAGCAACGACAGATTGTTAAATTAATTGGTGGGTGTAAAAATTTATTCATTAAGAAAAATAACAATGAGAGGATCTAAGCTTACCTTGCTATGTTAATTAAAAATGGCAGTAAGAAAAGTATTGCAGCGTGGAATGTCCTGTACATTCTGTGATCCCAGATAAAAACACGCAGCTTTGTCATGTTGGCAACACCAAGTCCATTTTTCGCGGGTTCATCTTAACTTGTCACTTTTGCCGCGAAAATTGACACGATGCACTTTCGTTCTGTCACTTTTAACAATCAAAATACTATAAAAACAACGTAAGTAAATAAAGTTTGTATTCGCAAAAGAAACACGCAATTATCTTCCCGGTAATTGGTTGAACGTTAATTTGGCATTACTTTTTTATGAGGCATGATTTTCGCGGAGTCTTTTCAAATTTGGAATGTGTCGTTCGCGATTGTTTTTTTATTCGCATTATTTGTTTGTTTATGTTGTCAGTCGGTGTTGGGCGACCGTCGGCGCGTTACCGTCGGTTTGTATAGCGAGCGTGTTTGGCCGCGCATGTCGGCATCGCCGCGTGGGTTGCGAGGCGTTCTCCTCGCGCCGCCCAGACGCCGAGAAAAAAAGTTAGAGGGGCGTCTTCCGGACGGCCCCACCTACTCGGCTCATTATCCTTGTTTACGCGTTTATATCCGATTTTTCGGCACGGAACAGATAATTTTTTTATATGTTATAGAGGGCCGTGTGTCCGCTGTGAGGGCGCGTTTAACAGTGGGCTGCGGATCGCGAGCCCTGGGTATAAAATGCCGCCCCACGCGATGCGCCCGACTGTGGGAAACAATGTCCCTATCGCGGTGACAGGGTTAAAGGACATTGATTTTTTTCGCGGAATGGCCAATTGTTTTTTTATTATACGTCCGCAACTTCTGACAGTAGGTATTTTTATTTATCTTAAAAAAGATATAAATCTATACTAATTTTCTATACTAATATTATAAATGTGAAAGTTTGGATGGATGTTTGTTACTCTTTCACGCCAGAACGGCTGAACGGATCTGGATGAAATTTGGCACAGAGATAGATTATAGTCTGGAATAGCATGCATAGGCTACTTTTTATCCCGGTAAAATGGGTTCCCGTGGGATAGACATACTTTTTAATAGCGGGTAACACCGCGGGGCGCAGCTAGTTATTTATATGTAGGTAACGTCACGTATGCAATACCAACACCAATACTGCAAGACCAAGCCCGATTCTAAGTACCTACTTACGTATACAAGTTATTTTCACAAAGGTATATTATTTTAATAGTTGGTCACAAGGTAGGCCAAATTTTGAAATTGATTTTAGCATGAAATCATGATAGAAGTCTATCTCAACGTGATTGTAAATAAAAATACTATATAATTACTAATTTAGGCCTAATACTGCAATGTAAATTAAAACTCGATACGCTCGTCACGCGCACGCGGCGGGAATCGCGCGAAGCATTGTGTTGTGATCGCGTGTTTTACGATACATTGCGTGTTAAAAATTTACAACATTTGTAACCATTGACTTTTGACATATTTTTTTTCTATTATTTTATAATAGGTATTAAAGGTAACCTTTACCCGTAGTTTTCTATGCCATACCAATTCCGCCCTGTATAATTGACAAAATGCAAAAAATAATATCAATCAACACAATTCGTCAACATGCCGAACAAACATACTTACCATGACAAATTGTTTAATAATAAAGAGTGCAGGCCATCGATACCATCACAACAATGCTGGAGGGTCGCGACCCCTTAGTTAAGGGCGGTTGTATTGACAAAATCAATTTCACTTATAAATACATCTTTCATTTTCAAATTTAAACCTTATCTCTAATAAATACGACTTAAAACGCTATGCAAGGGAAGTAAAGAATATTTTTTGTTTATTACGAACAATGTTTTTTTAAACCCACAGTCTAACAATACCCTCATCTTTTTGATAGTCATACTGGCATTTTTGAGTTTAATAAATTGGGTATTTTACTTGCGTATGAGCATCAGAGGGTTATTGAGTTCTCTATCATCGTTGACATTAATGAACATTTTGTGGGGTTCAGTTTGTATTAAACGCTTATTATTGAGTAAGTCTCCTTTATTTATTGGAATTTTGATCCTACAGATGTTGACCTGATGCAATTTTCAGCAACTTTGATTCTTCCCTGCTGCTGATGCAAAGCAGTTAAAATATCAGGAACGTAAAAAATATAAAATAAACGCGATAAAATCGGTAAGATTTGTTTTATTGATTTCTTATATTTACGCGAATACTACACATTGAAATATTTCAAGATTTGATTTATTTCAATGTCTTTATTTTTAATGAGTCGATTTGTTTTTAAATGGTGGCATCATTGATCTACTCGTACAATGGGTGACAGGTATAGTTTAAAATCTTGCCAATGATTTCGATTTCATACTGATCAGACAGTGATTGAAACCATAAACAAGGCCGCAGGCAAGAATTTACTGCGGGGAGTGCCCCCCCCCCCCCCCGGTCGAGTTCTGGACCACAATCCAAAAAGAGACGAAACTATTTTAGTACGTACCTATGTTAGTTTAATGAGTGGTTTGAACCCCCAAACCCCCCTGCCTAAGGCCTTGACCGTCAACACTAATCTTCGACAAATATAGGCTAACAATTTATAGAACCGTCCATGGAAAAAAAACTATTTTGTGATAGGTCAATATAATGTGTCATCGATAGAGTCTATACCCCAAATTTGTAGAGACTACGTTCATTACAACGGCGTAACAATCGAGTACGTATACATTCTTAGACCTTACCTGTTCTATATGTTTTTCTATTTTGTATTTCTCGTTACAAATATGAATGAAGCCTATAACAGTTTTATGAATTAAAAACAGGTTTAGGTCAGGTTTAACCAGACGTAATGCGAAAAAACTTATCTGATTGTCAAATGTTTACTTGTGTCTCACGCCTTGACTGCATTTAAAATGTCAGGAGATTACTCCCACACCTCCAGACGTGACTCGAGATATCAGACTGATGGTTTAGTACAGATGTAGTTACAGGTACTTACCGATAACTCTCAAGTACCTTTTTATCTAGAGCAACTTGGCCAAGAAGTGTTTCTGGTAAAACTGTCTTAAAACCAGTTTTAAGTCTGTCTCTGGCTCGTCGGCTGCGGAACGGATGTTTAGATTTTAACGAGCTGAAGTATTAAAGGGTTGAAACATGGTTGTATTTCTTCTATTTGATTGTCGACCTGGTCGAAATACTAAGAACGGTAAACACAGGTCGCATTAAATAAAATGAATAAATATAGCGGCTCTGCGCATGTACAGAGCCACCATCTTCAATATAGGTATGTGAAATAATTTAAGGATTTTTTAAAAATGTATTTGTAATATTTATGCGAATACTACACATTGAAATGAAACTAATTTTAACGGATTTTATTGCTTTCCGGAATCGTCGGGAACGTGATAACATAAAATAAACGCGATAAAATCCGTTAAAATTAGTTTTATTTCAATATTTTTTTTTATATTAGACAACGATCATTAGAATACTGGAACTGTGTCCTACCTGTCCATATAATATATAATATACAGGAGATTCAGAAAGGGTATTCAAATCCTTGAACATGCACTTCTTGAGCGTTATTTTTTTATATGAAGTCGGTTAAAATTAGATTTTGTTTCCAACAAATTAGCTAATAGTCGTCATTTATTGTGATTTCTTTTTTTCATGTTGTCCTTTCGAACTTCTGCCTTAACAAATGCGCTTAATCGTCCTGAAAACAAACTCTTATACTTACAGACAGGACAGAGCCAACTATGCCTGAAAATGCTAACGATTCGTACCCACTCCTAAAATAATGTATCCCACGATTAATTATTTTGAATTAATCTTATTATACGTATATATTATACCTACGTATACATGTTTATTAAATGTATACACATCTAAGTCAGTTATGCGTAGTCAGGACGCTGTATGTAAATATTCTGGCGTCTTTGATCTCGCCCCGCGTCGCCACTCCGCCGCACACCGTTGCTATCACTGAAATAAATGTTACAGTAGAACAAGGATCATGTTCCGCTCGCGGTGTGCGAAACGCGCGGCACCCTTCCATAAGAAAGAACGAGATAAGATATTTTGTTTGCGCTGGTTGGGCGAGTCTATTATTGGACTTGCCAATGTGCAGAAATAAACCCGCTTTGATTGTGTTATTATAATCAGTTGTTATTAATATGTATTGTTTGTTAATTTATTATTCAATTACTATATTAATTTACGATTGTGTGATTTAAATATATTGCGTAAGTCAAGCTCGCGTTCCGCACATCGCAAAATGTTAAGTGATTCCAAACATAGTGTGGTTCTGGAACCTCAGTTCAGTTGAACACAGTGATGTTTTCGAGCGCTCAATCTAGTAGGTACGTGTAGTAGGTACTTTGATGTCGTTGATGGCGATATTATTCCGAGTGGTTACTTTCATTGTAGAGGATGCTACGATGATAAATACGGGCAGGTTTGTTATAAAAATGTGTGTTAGTTTATAAATCGCGTGTTTTTTAAAACAACTTTGACCTTGAAAGAGTCTTTTGATGTCTTTTGAAGATCAAACGTTAAAATGAGTGGATTTTATGATTTTTTCCCATTGATAAGTACCGCAGATGGCTAATCCTAAAATAATTTAGTTTAGCGGTGTGAAATAAACATAACAAAGTACTGATGATAGACCTAGATCGAATGTATTTGTTAGTTTTAATTGAACTGAGAATAACAATTTAGTCTAACAGTCGCGCAAATTGAAATAAGTCAGGCTTTATTAACAGAACTAAACTGTTACATTAACATCATTTACATAACAGTTTTCTTAAGAAAAAATGGACAAAATCTTGTTATAAATATGGGGTTATAAAAAAACGATCCGGAATCTTACATTGTTGGTACAAGTGTATGATCAAAATAAATGCTAAAATCATGCTACTCTTTAACGTTCCTTAAGCGCTACTTACAATGTAAAATACAGTATACCACGTTTGTTCTCTACACAGTATTTCCAACTGCCATAGCACCTAATTTTGGCATTAAACCATCGAGCGGTAACTGGCACGTCTACCCTCTTGCGTAGAACAAAGCTGTTATTTCCACACGCTTTGTGTATAATGACGTATGAGGTGGCACGCCTCATTGCGGGCACAGCGAAAACCATTAGAAGGTAAATACTTGTGTTTAAATAAATATCCACAGTTTAGTCGGTGGACAGGTGTCCGCATTTATTATGGTGTTGCCAGGTATAAATATACTACTAAATAAGTAATTTAATCAAATACAGTTTTTGCTGAGATATACACGCAGGAACTGAGATACTCAAAACTGACACCTAATAACTCTTAAACACATGACTGGTTCTAAAATTTACCAGTGAGCTTAGCAGGATCTCCTAACGTTTCGTCATCGACAATTCAATGTGTGGTGTGAACGAGATGGAATACGGTACGTTAAAGGAACGATGCATAAAACATTATCTTTAAAGTTTGATAGTCAAACAAAAATTTTAAAATAAGTTTACATTGTTCATAAAAAATACACAATCTACTACTATCTATTCAAATTCTTCCAAAGTCTGGCAACCCACGGAATAAATCCTTACTTGCAGTCGATTAAGCGTTACAGCACATCGCTCGCGGCTACTGCCACGCATCATTTTCCGTCATTATCAATTATTACGCCGCGAACGGATCGCGACACCGCAATATTGGCTGGGAAACGTTCGTGCCTTGTAGCGGGGTTGCCAGCCGCATTATGGAATTACCAACAGCGCGAATGAAATACCACGTTTTGCTTTTGTTTTGCGGTTGCGTGGATGTAATGGAATATGTAGGTGTGGCTACAGTAATAATATATTTCTAAGGGTTTACATAATTCCCCATTATTCTGATAAAATCTGAACCTAATACATTTTAGGTTTTGAGAGCACTCATTCAATTAATTTAGGTAATGCTCTCAAAACTCGTACTAAGGTTCGAAGTACGTTAACACATTACATGTAATACTACAGATTAACTTATAGTTGTCACGACTTACGTACGACTCACAATGACACACAATAGTTCCTCGTATTGAAAAGTCTGCATATGCGACCTAACAATTTACAGTAAGCTATAAAATGAACGATAAAGAACCAATCTCATGCGTTCAATGGAATATTTAAATAAGCTCTTACTAATTCTTACACCAACCGATTGAATGGTGTACGGTGCGCACAGACACAATTAGAAAACTTTAGGGTGGTATATATAAGGGCTATAAATCAGCTGAGGGTCGAACGCAATGTTTTAGGCTGTTCGCAAACAATACAACTTATTAATTTTGCGTCAAATTTAATTGGTGTAATAATTGTATTGATTAATGTTTTTATGTGACTCAGCCAGTTAGGTATTATAATAGCCTGAGATTATTACAGAATATTTACTACCTTAACCAGATAATCAAAGATTTAACTATTACAAATTTAACATTATGTTAACTTTCATAATAAAAGTTAGTAGAACGCCTGACTCGTTAACGAGTATCGCAGTCTCAAACCCCGGCTCTCACCTCTGGGATTATTGGATTTGATGTGAGAATGTCATTTTCAACTATAATTATCACTTGCTAAACGGTAAAGGAAATAAAATGACGAAAATGTCTGAGAGAACCCCTCGAAATTCGTATGAAGTCCGCCAAGCCGCACTTGGCCAGCGTAGTGTACTAGGACCTAAACGCGTCCTATTTATGGGAAGCCCGTGCCCAACAGTGGGACATGAAAAGGGCTGGTATTTTTTATTATTATTATTAACATGATATACGTATTATGTAACAGCTTTAGCCAGCTTTGCCTACCTTATAGTTTCTATAAATGTTAGTAAATTTCAGATATGTGGGTACCCGCTTAAGTCATACCAGCTGAGTACAGCCTATTACTTAATCTGTGGTGCATCCTACAAATCTATACCTACGATCAATACATTTTATTATAGGACTTGTATAGCTCTCTGAATACATGTATAGAAAATGCAACGTTATCGCAAGTATGCAGATTGCCTATACAAAATCCGGAGATAGTCGATGCCTGCCTGCGCTCTGTGGACTGTTAAGCCGGACGGTGCGCGTACGCACGCTCGCGGCGGGATCTCGTTAGCATGCGTATGCGACATTTCACATGCGCTAATTGCGAGCATTTAGCCATCTTGATAAACTGCCCTCGCAGCCCTACGCCCAACGTGATCGGGTAGATTATATCGTTAATAATATTAACAGAAGCGACAGTAGTTCGGGTTTTTTACCTAAATGCCTCTGTGAGGGGTACTGAGAACAAAATTAAAATGATATTCATGTTTACTTGATGACGTAGTGCTCATGTATTCTAGCATATTATGGATCCATTCCATGATATCCTAGTATATTACAAGTAACATTCGTCTAACTACCGTTTTAACCACCGTTAAAACTATGGTCAGACGAATGTTACTTGTGGTGGATGACATGACTTGCCGATGCATAAAAAAACACACAGCCTAGACTTCTTGTGAGTGATAAAATCACAGGAGAGGGTATCATTACTGGCACACTTTTGCCACAATAAGACAAATATCCAAAGTGTACTACATTGATGCAAATTATTCTTAGACATACCTAATAGAAACCTACTGTCGCTTCTACATGTGTGTTCTTTGCCAGACAGTATATCAGTATCTCTTCCATCGATTTCCTTCCATTAGCATTCTAAACACTCTCTCTCGCAAAGTTGAACGATAATTGAAACACGGCTATAAACTCTACCATGCTATTGACCAACTATGTAAATTATGTACATTTAATGTTCTATGATCAGCTTATTATTTCTTCATTTATACGCGTAGGTGCTTATTTCAATTATGCAGCATATATTTAGTTACTTACTCTGCTTGGGTTCAATGTAAAGTCACACATTAAATGATTGGTAGAGTTTGTGTAATTTCTGTGATAGAAAGTTATGGAGTCAAAATGTTGTTTTACATTGTAATGGTCGTCACCATTACAATGTAAAACAACACAAAACACATAATTAATATCGAAATTTACGCGTCAAAATGGCGTTTGGAATGTTTTCAATAGAAATTTAATACAACTATTATTTTCAGTGTTCTATAAACTACTAAAAAATCTATCGAAATAATGTCTAAAATGGTTTTTAGGAATGATATCATTAATCTTAGTTAAGTATCAATATTTATGTCTCTGAAGTTTTCCAAATAAGTAGCGTATCTCACTAAAAAGGCTTTATGAGGAATTTTGACCGACGGCTGTACATTCAGTATTACGTACCAACCATGTAACAACCTAAACATATAAATAAGCACAATAATAGACTAATTTTACCAGTTTTAACGAAAAAAACTAGACTTTGGCATTAGCATTACCTCTACCGTTCCCACACTAGAAATAAAAACCATATCCAGTGCTTCATTAGCAAGATTAAATTTGTGATTTACACAAGGTTTGAAGTAAAAAATAATCGAACGCGAGACGAATACTTCCAGTCAATTAGACAGTTATTCGTCAGAGCCCGCTGCGGATGCCAGCCCTCTGATTTATGAGCTCTGCCCACATACCACGAGCGCCGCCGTGATTATATGGAATAGTGTTTTTCTCGACTGTGCGAGATGAAATTGCATAAAGGAGCTAATGTACTGTACCGGTCAATGATTTACCGCAATGATTAAATCGATTTTACTACATCTAGATAAAGGTACCTACGTGGTTTTCAATAATTTTTTGCTTCTGTGCGACACTATTCGAAAGCTAAACGTATTATTTATAGTCTACGTATATGTACATACACGTACATTTTGTATGGAGAATTGAACGTTTTAAATACCATCCGCTAGAGGCGCTGATCAATTCTCCATACAATGTGTCTAAATACGTAGAGTATTAAGAATACGGTTAGCTTTCGGATATGCAGCACACGGTATAGTCCGTTTTGACCCGAGAAGTTACATCACGAGAAATTGACACACAATGTAGCTGGGACCTGGGGCAAATAACAAATGATAGTGCTCGGGCGGGGCAGTGCAAGTGTTTTGTTCGAGCGAGGAAGGTAGGCACATATTGAGCGAGCAAATTAGAATTGACATCGCTCTGGCGAGGCAACGACAGAACTTTATTCAAGCAAGGCATAGACTAAGAGAGCTGATGACAAATTATATCGCTCGAGCGAGGCAGTGTGAGCGTATTTCTCGAATATAGTCCACGAATATTGAAGTAAATCAATATATATAATCTACAGTCAATAGGTACCTACGTCATATAGTCCTAGATCAATGGTCGCACACAGACGGGACACAGTGTAATTTGTCAGTCGCGTATCGATAGTATCGATTTATTAATGCTACGATCGATATATTTATCATGTTAATCGATCTAATTTCATCAGTTCGCCCGGTGAGCGATGGAGGTCGTTGTGGGAACGCCAAGTAGTGCCGGGTGCGGAGTCATTCCATAGAGTAGGATGTGGACACGATTATCAGATGCGACAAGGCATTGATTTTAAATAAATATCGCCAGACGAACACACCAACTATACGGTCCCACACTAAGCAACGCTTGTATTATTAGTACCGTACAATGGATTGAGGGCGAACTCAGTATATAATACATATATAGATATTAAATATCCATGACTCGGGTTCAAACATTCATGCTCATCACACAAAGCTTGTCCCTACCAGGACTCGAACCCGGGACCCTCAGCGCAGAAAGCAGAGTCGCTACCAACTGCGCTAATCAGGTCTTCGAATGTATTTACTGTTATTTAAGGAAGACGACTGACGTTGACTTCTATAAATTAGTGTGATAGATCCATCCGCGGCACTTTGATGAAACATAAACTAAAACGCTACGGGATAAATAATACAGCTTCCTAATAGTAAAAGGATTTTCAGATTCGGATCAGTAAATCCGAAGGTTTTCCTCAAAGTACCTATAGACTATCCACCGAAAATAACCTAATAATCAGTCAAATATCTAATGGTGCGAAAAGTTAAGCTACTAAGCCCATGTTTACCTTACATTTAAGGTTAAGTGCCTCTGCTATTAAAATACTTAATCATTATCAATATTTTATTATCGCGACCACCAACGAGATATCCGTCCAGACATGAGAATATTTGGATTGTGGTTTAATTACCACCCATTGTGGCGAGTTGTTCGGGGCTATTGTGGCCGAGCTCATCATGCCCAGCGAATAATAGAGATTGTTTGAACATCCTAACACTAATGACGAAGTCAGTAACATCGGGTGAATGACATAATAATAGCATTGATATAGCTAATAGCATTATGTACTACGTACTAGTTTGACACTCGAAGTAAATTAATAAACTGTGGTTCCGGAACCACAACTTGTTTAGAATTACATTTGCGAAATCCCCGCTTCTGCAAGCGAAACGTTGATCTGATTTGCTATTCTAGAGAAACATTAATTCGATGCATGATTGCATGTAGTGATGAGGAGCGATTCAGAACTTAGGTGTCTAGTCTGTGTATATGTTCAGGTAGCTAATATAACCTACATACTGGGTGGTAATTGTGTAAATAGGATTATGATCTCTATTTATATATCCATAGATTTGAGTTTTATTTGGTATGATATGACTTTACAATTGATATGATTTTAATGATGGCATTATTTTATTGTCATATTTAATAACAGAATTTATAACAGCCAAGAAAGTTCCATTCGAAATTCAAATAAGTAGGTATGAAATATTAAAACAATAAGTGGTTGTAAACATTTTTATAGCTTAATAAAAGAGATTTCATAATAAAAGTTTTACCAAACAAAATGAAAATTATTTTATAAAATACCAACTAAAAGAATGCCATAAATTAAATTAATAAACAGTGAGTTGGACAAATAAAAATGTTATAAATTTCATTCGCTAAAAAGATTTCGAATCGCATTGTTTCGGCGCGGGTTCCGTTGAGAGTACAGGAATTGTTTCGCGGAGAGAAATTTGAAATTTTGAACTTGGGAATTTGAAATTGAAAAAGCAGGAAAGTCATGGTGCTGGTAGGGGCTGCGCGGGGGCGGTGGGCGTGGCGGGGCGGGGCCAGGCCCTAGTACGTCGTGACGTGTCGGACGCATAGGAGTTTTATCGCTGCTCGCATTGACAATACCTATCATACTTTATTTTTATGATAGGATACCCTGTAGCTATAAGAAGCAACAGACCAGACATTCTATAGTTCCTTAGCTGTTATAAATAGACAATGTACCTAGTAGCAAGTGTGTATGTGTTTTTTTACGTACAAACTACACAACTACGAAAAAATATAATCTAAGTAAACAAAGACTGTTATAAATGTTGTTGTTATTCCTTTTATTTCGATTATAAAATTATAAAACGTACTCAAGTATATATAGGTACCAATCTTTTAATTTTCGGTCATTAAAATTGAAGATAAAATAAAACCATTAGCAATGAAAGCGCAAATAATTACCCACGATACGGGGCGTCAAAATTACTTTGTCTCATACGTCAATGCTAGACACGAACAAAATAACTCAAGGAACGCTCCCAGATAACCATCGCGTTGCTCGTGCACAAACATGCCTTTAACTTTTACTTTGAACGTTACTGCCTAGATATTAGAAGCTACTATTACAATAAAGAAATGATTCGATATATTTGTTTGTCGTATATTAATGTGTCAATCGCTCCTCCTTCTCGAGTGATTATTAATAATCGTGTCAATCGTCTCGGCCGTGAGAAATATTTTAAGAGTACGGTAAGTTATAATTTTTACCGAAAATCATTACCATTATTCGGTAATAATCGGTGTCGGTTTGTGCTTACGTAATTAATTGTATGTATTTTTTTATATTATTGTGGGAGTTAGCTGAGTCATGACAATATGTTTTAATGGAGTTGTATTGTTGCGTTTTTTGTTTTATGTTTGTGCTGGATATTAGAGTTGTCGTTTTTATTAATGCTCTCTTGATTTCAAGTCGTGATTATGTATTGTTTAATTATGACATAATGTATATTAATTTCAACAATGCAATATGGTTATTATTATTTTTTCTAAATATTTAGACTGTAAACAGGTTAATAATTAAATACCTATTTGATAACTTTTTATAGAGAATGAAATAAGTTTATAACAAAATGACAGATACTCATAATCTACTCATAATAATTATAAAATAGTTTAGATAATGAATAAGTAACATGCACATAATTACATGGATGGTGATGACTAAATATTGCAATTTCACACTGCAGGAGAAGCATGTTCGAACGAACCACACCACACCACACCACACACCACCACACCAAACATAAATAGTATGTGACTCTCAATTATTTGTGTTGAGGAAATACAGGATTTTACATTATATTCTTAATGTATACTTACTCTCACCTAGGCTTTGGAATTAAACTAACTAAATAATACTTGGATTATGTATTTCTTAGATATAAAATATTATTTATAACCTAAATAAACGAAAGGCTGATCGAACATTATTATAAAGAGAAAAATATTTACTTAAGACCTTCCATAAACATCAAAATTACTCAATTATTTTTTGGCAAAAAAAAATATCCAAGCGTTATTTCAGCCGCAGCTAAGTATAGGTTGGCTAATATCGTTCCATTAGGGTGGGAACTGTCTCGATCCTCCACTAACCGATCGCATTCCGATGAAATTGGTAATCAGATAAGGATCTGGGTATTATTACTGGACGTGATGACAATGAGGGTATTCTTTTGTAGCGGTTGGATGAGGCACTTTGAGAACCACTTCACGATCAGTTCACGATTGATTTAGGTACTCGTAAGTACTTATGGCTACTGTGATATTGCGTAGTAATTAACAATAACATTTATGTGTGTTCGATTTTCTTTTTCTGTTTGAGTACCTACCCCAAAAACTCAAAGTGAAATTGAACTGTAAGTACGTCAAGTGCGAGATTACTCGAAGCTAACCATATACTTTGTAGTCTGCCATATGTAGACATATTGTATGGAGAATCGAAAGATTTAAATACCGTCCGATAGAGGCGCTTTTTAATTCTCCATACAAAATGTCTAAATACGGTAGACTATGTAGTATACAGTTAGCTCGCACTTGACGTGCGAGAGTGACTAAATATGAAATGTACAAGAAAAACGTTACAAAAAATCCGTTAGTGTCCCAAACAACAACGCAAGCACTAAGTGAGCGTAAAATTGGCGTCCATCTGATATAACAAACGCAAATTCAGACTTGAAAAAAATATTATAAAAATTCTGTGCAGGTCACGTATCCAAAATGAACTTGCTTCTCGCAGTGGAAATAAAGTCGAAGCGGGAATATAATGCGGCACGCTCAATTATAGGGCCCCGCCGGAGTAATTTGCACCCAAAATTAATTTATTTAACATTATTCTGTGTCGGATGCGTTTTGATGCGCTCTCGTGCAAATTTAATATCAGGTGGTGTGATGCTTAGGTGCGGGAGGATAGACTCTTCTTCGTCTTAATTTGATTAACGTATCCATTAATACCTTTAGATAATTCCGATTTCTCAATCTGGAATGTTCTTAGTCCAAGTCCTACGATTGGCTTTGGAAAAATAATGTAATATGCTACATTATTTTTCCAAAGCCAATCGTAGGACTCGATTTCAGTTATGACGTACCATCATTATTCATAGCTTAATTTAGTTTATATTACTTATTACTGCATTCAACAATTTTCACTACTTATGATAAACTGATTGCTCACTGATTATTACTTTTAGAGGTATGCTATTTCAGTGTGGCATATACTGAGTTGGTACTTGGCTACTCAGCCATCAGACCAGTCTTCGAAGCATTTACAAATATACAGATACTGTCCTATCATACAAAGAGGCATGTTTAAAATAAACATAATGTTATGTCCTAGTAACGATGAGATCTAGCTACATTTATTAATTTTATCACTTGACACCTCATTCACGTGCCACTTATCCGCCACTAAACCTACACAATTTACTTTCAAAATCACATTAATGTCAGCCTGAGTTCGGAACTTCTGCTTTGTGTAAAGTGCATTGATAATAATCTGAGCCGTTCTCAGACGCTGAGCGAGAAACGTATAGTCCCAGCTACTGGCGTGAGTGAGATAGCTTACGCTGAATAGAAACATCAAAATTTTACAGCGTTTTTATTGCGCTCGCGCTGATGCGAGTGTTTACACGTCGGCGTCCGGTCCGCTTTCGGCTAGTAGGTGGCATGCTCCCAATATTGAGGTAAAACCACTTTTTGAGCATCTAATAAAAAAAATCGAATATTAAACAGTACGATATAAGCGTTAATTAGCGTGTGAAACACTAATGTGACATTAAAAAAAACTTAAATCGTGTCGGCGAATGCTTTACTTGGGTTTAATTTTGGGAAAATATGATAACAGCTCCACATTTAGTAAACCAAATAACAGTGTTTCCTCTGCATACCTTATCTACCAGATAGGTACCTATTACAAGAAACAGTTAAATTATGTTTTCATAATGAGCTACTGCTGGTACAAAATATCCAAATGGTTATGAGTTTATAACTGGGAAACTGTCTTTATTCCTATAAACCTACGTCTTTTTTAATTAACGGTAGGTAGGTATTTAGTACACCAATGTCTTCCAAAATTGTAATCAAGAGCAGCTTGCTAACTAAAAAATATAACAATTATAATAAATATTTTTATAAAAAGGTTGTTAACAAATGTAATCATCCATCCATATTCCTTTACGAATCGCGTCATACTAACATAATTTTCGCTGTTACCCTACAAGCACTGCTGGTGTAGTGGTATCATGCAAGATTCCCATTCTTGCGACCCGGGTTCGATTCCCGGGCAGTGCATCTCTTTTTGAAATCATCAACATCTACATCCTATATTAGAATACCTTTTTCTTGTATTTCCACAAGATTAATCCAAAGATGCACTCCGCAAGATTATTTTAGAGAGACAGCGTCCCGGTATACGGGTTTGAAATTCCGATCGTTCCGAGACTGCGCGAATGCGGTAGGCTAACATGGGAAACGGCTCAGCGCGCTAAAATTCCCACATGAGATATTCCTGTAAGTCCCATGAGAATGGGACAAATTATTTGAATTCGTGAATACAACTCATTGAGGTATTCTAAGATGAATCACTGGCGGTCATGACTCAAAGTGATTGATGCCATCTTGATAATTATGTGCTCCAATTTTACTCGGAATTTAAAACGGGAAAGACGCATACAAGATCATTGTTGCAATAATAGGCCATTATTACGAAATAATTGACGCATTTTCAAACAAAAACATATTTGCTAGATTCTTTGATCACACGCCCTTTAATATCTTAAAACGTGTTGGCAACCCTAAGGCCACGTGTAGGTTAAAATTTTAATTTTAATCTTCATTTATTTATGTTGATTATTGATATTACTTTATGAAATGTACAGTACATTTCATAAATTTATTTGTGTAGTAAAAAAGTGTTTTTTTTTTAGAATCAAGCACTGAATCACTAGAAGTTAACCGTAATTCACACGGCTTAAACATTAAGGCATTAAAACCAGAACGAATTAATCGGAAAATGCCTACACATTCTTACTACGAATAGGTATCAAAAATTATATTAAAAAGATCCGGGCTTCTTTGAAAATGTACGTCATTATACATTATTAAACTAAGGTGTGTTCAGATATAGCTGTTATCCGGATTGGGTACAAGAGGCGCGCCGTGAGGCGTGCACGGCCTGATGGAATAACAGCTTGCTGCCCGTAATACAGTAGAAGTATAACCAAAGTAACTACAGCACACAAATGTACTAGGTTCCGTGCCGTCTGCAGCATTTGCTCTATACAATTGCATTTGGAGACATATCTCTTTCTTTGTTTGGCAAGAATAAGCAACGTAGACGCAAATAGGAAATAAAGAACCTACCTTCTACGGTCTTACCACATTTATGTTTGAAAAAACAAAACGTGAGAAATATTTTCATCCATGGATAACAAAAACCGAGTTCCATTCTTAACAGATTTCGATTTTTTTCTTTATATAATATACCTTGGACACTGTTACTAGGATTGCTTCGGATAGATTATACGATACCTACCTGTAATACAAACATTGCTTATCATCCTGTTGGCGTATTCGTCTAGCGATATATATATTGTTTTTCGTATTCTTAGGCCATTGCCAGCAGGAGCGGATACCGCTCTGGTTTGAACAAGCTCCTGCACAGATAAAACATGATTCAGAGACTAATTGTTAGCTTTTTACTGGTTCAATCATTTAATGAATAGTCAGTGAGGTGAAAAAACCCAGCAACAGGTAATGATGACGAATTGCTAATGATCTTCCTGGCTTTTTGGAGTTTGAAACTTCTATAAATTTAGGGGCGTGCTTGTTCAAGTTTTAACGGTAACAGTTTGCAACTTAAGTAATAACTTTCGAAGGGGTTACCTAATTTCGTACGGAAAAAAAACATTTGTCATTAAATTAACGGTTCGGTCACCCTATTTTAGTATGCAAGTAATAAGCCAACATGACTCGCCTCATGTTAACAAGTAATTAGGTTTGCAACCTAACAAGTATGTAAGTTGCCGCAGTGCTTTGAAAATTGATTTCTAGTTAATACGCAAACTTGATTCTAAAACGTCACGATCAGTAGGAAATCAATGTAAAAAACTTGTCACACTCTACATAATCTTGAATCAAAGTCCAACACAGCAATCATAAACGCCATTGTTGTAAATACAACTAATTAAGTAACCCATTGCGCCGCGAAGTGCCGCTAATAAAATATTATTTTATTAAGAAATTAATGTGAACGTTTGTTACTGGCTGCTAAACGCGGCTCTGTTGTGGCGAGGGAAAGGTTCGTGTGGACATGGCATAAAGATTCATAATTTATTAATTAGCTACTAATGCTATGCATGCCATGCATTTAAAATAAGAATGGTACAGTCAGGAAGCCTTTTGTCTCGCATCCCTTACTAATTTCATACATAATGTACGAGATGCAGAATGTCATTTTGACAGTCTATTTCTAGAGATTAACAAGTCCCCTCATAATAATATTGTATAATGTGTATTTATTGTATGTGTCATTACTATTTTTTACTTGACATTGGCCAAATACCCGCTATGTTGTGGGTGAGGCCATATTCACATCCATTTTATTTCATCGCATTTCATTTCGTAAAGAAAGAAGAAGTCCCCTTATATCGTCCGATTACAAAGCATTTTTAAGACACTTATGCAACATCGTTATCATACATGCTATTTTGACCGTGACTAGATACGTTTTAAGTGAAATTGTCATACACCGTTTTAGGAATTGTTCAAGGAAATACTCGGCTGAATTTGGGGCACCCGCCGCCTTCGTTCGCAACAGACATTTTAATTGGCGAGATAATTATGAAATGCGACATTACCAAACTTATTTTTTTAATGTTTTTAAGACCTTTACATTTTAAGGTATAGTTGGTATTAATTACATGTTAAATTTGTTTTAATGTCTTTAAATTTCGACGGTAAAAGTTTAGGAGAGCTTTATTAACAAATCCATGTGATTCTTTCCCGCGTTTCCCGCCATCACCGAACAATAACTCGTAAATATTTATCACGCGTTGTAAATGAGCATTTTTCAAGGGGCACTAATTATTTCCACAATCCGCCTCGTATCGTACGGAACCCGACGAACAATTGATTTGACGCCGGTTTACACTTTGAAAACTTTACAATCGATACGTTTATGGTCATTAGTTTGAAAAAAAAAGATGCTACATTTATGTTATATATTTTTTTAAATGAATACTGGACTGGCTGCATTGCTCAGCTTACACGAGG
Source organism: Pheosia gnoma (assembly GCA_905404115.1). Taxonomy (NCBI): domain Eukaryota; kingdom Metazoa; phylum Arthropoda; class Insecta; order Lepidoptera; family Notodontidae; genus Pheosia; species Pheosia gnoma. The sequence continues at coordinate 2,778,385 of FR989894.1, read as the reverse complement.
GTATTATGCAATCAACATGAAGTGTCCTCGTCTTAACAGAAAAAAACAAGTCTACGATGGCAACTAGTTACTTGGCCACTTGTTGCTTGCATACTGCCTCGTGTATATCGTGCATTAGTAAAGAAACACAAGAAATCTACTTATTATTTTGTATAATGGCAGTGAGTATACCTAATATCATACGTAGTCTCAGTCAATTGTTTTATTTCGTAAGTATTTTCTTCTGTTTCTTGCTCGTATAAGCTATAGTACTCTTGATGAGTATCATGGGGATATTATATTATCATAATATATATAGGATCATATTATAATCATAGACAAAATGTATGAAATTATCGGAAACATTTATTTCAATTAGAATTATGTCTATTCTATATCTGTGCTATTATCCTATATACATTCTATGCTTCATAGCTATTTAAAGTCATATATTTCCATCTATCTAATTATTAAATTCTAACTTAGCATAGCCAGCTAATATTAAAGTTTCCATTAGATCCATTTCCATCTAAATAAAATCATTAAAGATCGAAACACACTTTTCTATTGTTGATTAGATCGAATCATAAACATTTTTTTTTTTTGCAAGCATAGCTTTAAACATTATGCCAGGATCACGATTACTTTTTTTATAATATATTTTAAAACCTCACATTTTACCGTCGATCCTTAAAACTATCGATACCCGCCATCATTTCCACGTGCGTCATTATAAGTCACAATTCATTAAAATTATCGTCAGAGCCACGACATCAATAGGGATGTCGAGTGACTGCTTGCAAGACGTATCGACAACTTAATCTCAGATCTTTATCGTGATTCCTGCACAGTCACTTGGCTGGGGTGGCTCCGCGTCGCTTTGTATTACAGCTAGTACCATATTAAGCGTCTAATGTATGGAATTTAATTTCTAAAAGTCCCTCAGTAGTGTAACGACGTTATGTAGAATGTATTTAATGGCGTTTAGGACGTTTCGTTAAGATCGTATCTCATGACATTGGTCGTAAGTTGAAAGCTAATCAAAATGTTTTAATCGATGACGCGATAACGGTAGTGATGGAACGGTTTTGTGTTTTATTTGTTTGGGTATCGATGCTTGAAATATTGTATTGTATTAAATGGTTTTTTAATCAATAGTATGTGATATACAACTAGCAGTAATTGACTTATTCTACAATCATATAGGTACTTGTGTAGCATTAAAATAACGTTTATTGATTTATTTTATTGACGATTATGACACGTGATATATAACATAAATAAAATATAATTTAAATAGCACGTAAAATGAAAAAAACACGTTAAAATATCCCCAATCTGTTTGACGTTTAAAAATTGTTTTCATCCACACATAATATTGAACATCTTCAACCTTCAGTTATTACCGTTTCTTATTTATTATTATTATAAAAAATACACCATTAAAGCTTAATATCCTGATCAGATAATATTTGTGAGACTATCGATATCGATAACATCACCAACAATCAACTGTGCCACAACATTAAAGGTGAATGAATTCTTTGCATTACTTAATTGATTTGTTAGATATTTCTCGTTGAGTGAGCCGTGTTTAATTGAGATTCTAAAACATTATATCGTTCTTTTGGCCGTGGTGGGACCACCTAAAATGATTTCAATTTGTTAAAAAAACATGACCTGACCCGTCGGACGAATTAATCTTGAATATTGGCTGTGAAAATAAGTAGTAACTTGTGTCCAGGAACTTAATGAGTTCTAAATGGTATTGCTTGCAGCACTTAAAAAGCGAGTTCGTATTTAAATAATAACTCAATTTGCGGTGTTATTTTTTTTTATTATTATGACGTAAGCTTAGCTAGGCTATGACATCATATTTGACTTTTTGGCGGGAAGTTGAACAAAAGTGTGTTTCTTTGATAAATAATGTGTAATATTAGTGGGATATTAACCATTGTGTGTTTATTAACGTGCATGAGTGAAGGAAATTAAAATGAAACAAGAGAGCTTGACTTTTCGAGTTTTCCCAAGATGTCTGATAAATTTTCAATAAAATTATTCACAGCTTTACTGATAGGGGTAAGCGAATTATTTGACCATTGTCATCGTCATTAACATCATTATCAGGGGTTCTTATTTTATTAGCAGCATTTTACTTAATTCCAAATTTATAGAATGTCTGCGTTGGAATTTTGTTGATTACAAAGCATTTTTGAGAAGAAATGTGCAATTTTAATTGTTTTAAATTTTGAACTGTGACTAGACCCAGGGTTAGTGACTGACTTTTCTGGCAAGAAAAATACAGGTCCAGTTTAAATATTTAACAGCAAAGTACTCACATGTACTCAATTTTGAGAGGTTTAAAGCAACCATGGAGCTTCTTGCCCGTTCTTCTCCATAGGAATGGTATTCCGTACGGGTGGTAAAGTTGTAGCTTAGCATTTTGTAACTATTTTGACGATTCATAAGTACTGTACTTAATGGTTTATATGAATAAAAATATACGGATTCTGATTCTGATTCATACGAAAAATGTATGAGTACGTATTTGGGCGTTCAGCTCATACGTACCAGAGCAAAGTCCACAATTATTTTAGCGGATTCGTGCAGCTTTAATGTTCAATGTATGGAAACACACATACACTTAATCGGTATTTGAATACGATTAAAACATATACTACGGGTCCAGTGGTTTTACGAACTCATAAAAATATTAATGGAATCTAAAAACCATGTTAAACTATAACATCTGCAATCAATTTAAGTATACGTTTCCATACATACTTAGTCATACATAGAAACCATTTTTTTTTCTCTTACCTGCTTGTTTTATTACATTAATTAATATGCCAATTAAACGTGGGTCTTCATAGTTATTTTCATGGTGGTTGTGGGTTCGATTACTGCCTGGGCAAAGGACAATGATCATAGTTACTTGGTACCAGTTTGACTCACGTATCAGGATCAAAATAATATAAGTAGTGTTGGCTTTCTACACCCATTTGCAAAAGAAATGTTGTTTGTAAATAGAAAGTCATCAATTTAATATTAATATTAGATCAATATTAGTGTGCCCTGGTTCCTTGTCACGTTAGAAGCCATAGAATATTCATAGAATATTAAGGTGATTTTTATTAACCGACTTCAAAAAAAGGAGGATGTTCTCAATTCGATTGTATTTTTTTATGTTCGTTACTTCAAAACTCCGTTATTTATAAGCTAATTTATATTTTATTTAGTTAGACAAGGTAGATTTCAAGATAAGATTATTTTTTACTTTTTAGTTCTTTGAAGATGTTTTGCTTGCTTAAAAGTCTTTTTTGTTTTAATGTTATTAACTGTAATTTGCGGTTAAATGGCAGTACATACAGATCGGGATTGCTTCCGAAGAAGTAGTATATTATGTTTTTTTAAATAACTTCTCGATTTTGTTTAAAAAAATCTCCGGGAGTGTACGGTATAGGCTCAGTCTATAAAAAGCACTCCATTTCCGAGTCTGAAGAGTTGTTTGGTATGGGCCCATACCGTTAATTTGTTCATATGTTAGTTTATAATAAAACGTTATTCGTTTACTGACACCGCTCAATCGCCGTCAATATTTCGGTCGATGAAGATTCGGGAAACTTAAAAAAAAAGCTACGCCAATTTCCGATCGTAGCTGGTGGATGTTCGTCTTTATGATAATTATTTCTTCCAACTAATTTCACGTCTAGTTTGTTTCTCCAATAAAAAAATACTCTTCGGACATCGGAATCGTTTTAACTCGAGTGCTCTCGTCGGGTTTCTACGCTAGTGTTGTTTCTAGGGTCAAGTAGCTTACTCAGTAAACTGAGCTTTTGTATGCACTTGAGCGAGTCAGTTTGCCGTCGGCAGTGAAGTGAGAGCGTTGTCTGTCAAAAGATTACTTAACTTTAATTTGAAAAAAGAAGATTATGGTCTTCTTCAAGCGATTTGGACAAACAGACCGTTTGACCGCTGCCTTAGGTTTTTAACGGTAATCTGTAATAGATATACCTAATGAAAATGTTAAAGTATAGTTTAGCGTAGTTACATATAATATCAGCAATCTCAAATCCAAAAAAAAAATGCGCCGTATATACAATAAAAAATATATAAGGTGTAACAACAATATTTTAAAATTTAACAGGGCTAACAGTAGGTTATAAGGATAACATTCCCAAAGCAATAAATCAAATTATTTTAAATCTAAAAAAATGGTACCCTGTACTGAGCGCTCAGTTTCACTTTGTTTAAAAAAATCAAACATAATTTACACAATTATTTTATAAAGCAACGTGATCTGAATAACTTACTGATTCATTTGTTAAATAGTTTTACACTAATTTTGTTAAACCTTATATATTTTTTTAACAAATTTCTATCTGCTCCCATGCGAAATTGTTTGCGCTAAAAAGTATCGTGAATTAGCAAAACGCCTCTAACAACTGTAATTACTGTGTCTATTAGCGCTGCAGCCTATAGTGGCAGCGATTCTCAAAATTATGTTTCGAGAGAAAGTGTAAAAATAAGTAGAATGTAAAGAAAACTGACGCGTACATTTTACATTTTCCAAATGATATCTTTTAACAAACTCTATCAGGGGAACCTCCATTCAAAAGTAATAATTAGAAAAATATATAATGGTCTTTAAGTTGTCATGATTTGACATTAAGATGTCATTAAGATGATGATTTACATTGATACCTGCACTTATAAATATATGTTAGTCGATCGCTCGCCTTGGTCACGAGGATCACAGGTTCAAACCCTGACTCCCACCTCTAGGAATTCTGGATTACATGTACGAATCACTTGTTCAATAATGATTAACACTTGCTAAATGAAAGAAAAACTCTAAAGACGTGTGAAGTTCGCCACCCTGCACTGGGCCAGCGTGCTGCACTATGGCCTAATCCTCGCATCGCATTGATGGGAGGCCGTTACCCAACAGTGGGACATTAAAAGGGCTGGTATTATTATTAGTATATACTTATACCTATCTGAATGAACTTGATATCAATTAACAGACACCCAGTCTGTTCACTTAAATTTATAAAAAATAATGCATATTAAAACACATTTTAACTCTAAAATTTTGACTAAACAAACGTTAATCATTTTATTATGTATCCATTAGATGTAGTATGACAGACACCCATACATTGATACACACCCTAGCGTGAAATCCATTTACGATTTAAATAATATTTAAATGTTAATATTGACATTAATATTTTCGAACTAAGCACACAGAGACAGCAAATATTGATTTGTCATAAACGTGTCAATTGAATCAAGTTTGAGATACACTTATATAGAGCTTACGCCTACCGTTGGCCGCCAGTATGGCCGTGATAATTGGTAAGCTATTAACATAATTGACGTATTTATAGTCGTGGGTAAGTATTCAGTTGTTACATATATGACAGACTATAGGGCCTGTTTCACTATGTGCTAAAAACCCTATCCGCAACATATTTTACGGATAGCCCATGGGCTATCTGTAAAATATGTTATTATGGATATGGTTTATCATATCACACTGTATAATAGCCTTCTTACCATCAAATATTAATCAAATTCCCAGCAGATTGCCAACCTAAAAGAATGAAGAAATACTTTAAATTAGTAAAAACATATTTGCTGTTTTTCATAACTTGATTTTAGCGGCATGCTGCGCACACACACACATAGACATAATAGAGGAGAGTCACCATAGATATGATAGCAAAATACAGAGACCGATTATAAATGTCAATTTACTATACGTTAAGAATGACATGTACTTACGTCATGTACAGCCACTGCAACTGTGTCGGTCGACTCATCTTCGTAGCCTTGTTAATGACAATAGTTCCACTCAGATGTATGTACCTACTTTCACAAAAGGTTGCTACCCAAACTCGCAAGTTAACTAACACCGAGCATTGGAAAAATAGAAGCTTTTTAATACAATTAGCTAACTAAACAAAGTCTATAACACCCATAATGTTTACTTTCATTATTCGCTTCAAACGATTCCCGTATGTTGCCATATTCATGGAAATACTTCAAAGTGTTGCCACAGGTTAAAGATGTTTGACGCAATTACTAAAGTATATTTTCGTTTGGTGTTAAAATATTAGATTGATGTATCACAATGGTGGCGTTGATACATGCCTATTTGTTTAATTTTCTTGTATCTACAGCCGGTTCGGTGAAATTAAAGATTATGATGTTTTTAAAACTATAGTGTGTTCATCGTACAATATTAATTGAAGATTCAACTGTAGCCTATAAAGTATGCGAGTGATTAGTATTTTCTAATTAAAATTTAAGACACAATGGGTGTATTTAGTAGTGTAGATGTCCTACCCTACTAAATACAGTTGCCCTGTTCCTGTGAACTTCGTACCGCCTCAGAATCAAATGTATGAGAAAATGAATTACATTTATTATTGTCTTCTTGTGAATTTTACCATGTTTTAATACTTATTCTGCTATTCGGAGCGGAGACAAATTCAAAAAGTCAAAGATTGGCCCACCCGTTCTTGAGTTATAAATGGTGTAACTAACACGAGTTTGTTTTATAGATATATATAGATAATGTATTAAGAAGTTCATTTCTGGAGAGCTTTGGTAGTACTACTTACTATTAACACACAAATTAAACTTGACATAATTAACTGAACCACTATCCATCTCATAGCTGTCATTGTGATCAAGCAAGATTGCAATATTTTTAGTTAAATTTACAATTTACTTTATTCGTTTTTTTTTCAGGGAACATAAATAGTGTAATTATCAAATTATACAATAACACAACTTACACCATTCTAAAATCAAACAACCAAAATAAATACTCAATCTAATTTAAAGATAATTTTGCTGTGAATTGTACAATCGCGTCGAAAGCGCTTTAAAAATATATAGCCACCCCATAAAACGTACGGTGCGAAATGTGAGTACCGTAATAAATACAAATTGTTTATAATTAGGTGCGCTTCTTACTTTAATGATGTAATAAAAGGCGCAAATTGTGCTACGATTGTTTTTCTAGAGTAAACTCTCGATGATCTACAACGACCGACGTAAATCTCGCGTAATTGCAGTGAGAATACTTATAAAAAGTACAATATTAAAACTAAACATGCGCTATGCTAATATAATGCTTCTACACTTTAATAATTATCATATAAAACCTTTATGGTACAACTGTTCATATTAAAATAAATTTAAAAAAAGAACAGCAGTAACTCATTTGATGTGGGTCACGTATTTTTTTTTTATTAATGTCAAATCACGAAGATGTACAGAACGCCAGGTGTAGGTACACGAAGTTGTTTGTTTAACACAATTAGAGTTTCGCACGTGTATTCTAATAATAGTGTGTGTTCCGAACGCCTCTCACTGTCCGTCACTCGAAATCAGGCAATGTCTGGTTCGTATTAGTGCTGCCCCATTGAAAGGCAAGCAGCCGTGCATCGCCGTGAAAAAAAATTGCAATTCTCTATTCACGCTTATTCTCCTCAAATGCTACTATACGTTCTATTTTATGACTATCAAACCGCCGTAACATTCTACATTTAAATAATCAGTAACTGTCTCGCTAAAACCGCACACTTATATATTTTAATCGGGTGAAAGCTATAATTTATAGAATCGCCCACACGCATGGTTAATATAATAAATTCACGTATCGTTCACCTTCATATCACTAATCACCCAAGCCTAATCTGCTAAAATCTTAGCCAAAATAGCGCGAAAATCGTTTTGCGGTGCGCGTGCGGCGGGGTGGGCTCACAGGTGAGCGTCAGTCCGCGCCGCGATCTCCCGCCGACAGGGATCCACGCACGCGACACGCTGCTAAATTTCGGAACTGTTTAGAAAATTCGAGCGCTTTTAGTTCTTTATTTAAAATAATACTGAACGGTCATAAACAAATTAAATTAGGTAAATGAAATGGGGCTGCCAGCATCAAAGTAGGAGATTTACGGGTGATTTTTCCTGTCAGAACATGGTTAGGAACAAGGTGTTTGGGCAGTGATGTCCGTCGAGAGATGCGGCCTGTTGTCATCGCCGCCTGCTTGCTGCTGCTCGCGCCCATCACCGACTCTTGGTGGTAAGTACGTGGAAAAGATCAGAAAAATCTAATTAACAATATGTACAATATTACGAAGAGTTGCGGAGCGTGGGCAACTTCTAATTAGAATTGTTAACCTAAACAGCTGATTTTGTTTGCTCAGCTCAAGCTTATTTATATTCGAAGTATATTTCCGACACAGTGTTTATGCTAAGAATTGAAGTTTGTAAAAGTGTTGATAATTTTTGAGGAATACTGCAACCTAATAAATTATACACCTTTCTTCATAGTCCCTAACATTCCTGGCGCGAGTGTTTACACTTATTTAATTTAATGTAAACACTTTGTTCCGCTACTGACAAGATGTTAGTCAACAAATTTGATATCCCATATACATTTTGTCATGTATTAATAGATCTGACACCATGCTACACCGTACTAATTATGTAAAATATGTGACTAAATATTGCCTAATTAAGACGGATATAAATTACGTCGCGATGCATACATTAAATTGAATTTTTATGGTATACATATTGTAGATTAAGTATTTGTAGCTGTTTTATTACAATTATAACTAGATAATTGCCTACAAATTATGTTAAATAGGAAAAATACCATGTCTCACTTATAATAAGTGCGCTTTGAGGAAATAAATGATAAATAAACTTTAATGACTTCATTTGTGTTTTCTTCTTAGTTTAGTAATATATTGCTGTGTTTAGTTATGAAGAAGTTTATGTATTAAATAAATACCTTATTTTACGACAACCTGATGTGGCATTACGTACGAATATATTTCTATATGAGTATCGAGATCCACGACATTTACATAGAATGTTATCCATTCATGGCCCCTGCCTGCACCTAAGTACTTCTATTAAGTTGCACCTAGAACGCTAATAATGTTAATTATGATTTAAATTTTCACTTTTGTCAGTATTTGTACTTGTTGGTGTTGAGTTACCTACTAATAAATATATTTATAAAGGCTACTTATTTATATAGAAGGGTGCCCCTATATCAGGAGGTCCTGGGTTCAAGTCCAATGGTGTGGAGACTTATTGAGATTATTGAGGTTGGAATAAGAGCTGATCTTTGGCTACAGGTGAAATGTTATTGCATTTTTTGTGCCACCTCACCTACTTTATGTTAGTTCAATAATATTGGTTGGTGATATGATCAATTAAAATCCCTGTAGCACTTTAGACAGCTATAAAATATTATATAAAGCCTTAATAAGTACCTAAGTACTTTACACAAGTTAGGTAAAAACGCAGTCTGTATGAATTCAAAAAGATCTATCGCCAGAAGAGGTTCAATTGTGTGATAAAGAAGCTAGCTGTAGGTACGGTACCAATAGTCTACGATTTTTTAAATTGAGTATTAACAAAATAAAAAATAATATAAACATTAAGTAAAACTGCGTAACTGAATATTAATTTGAATATAAACATTTAGTCATTCAAAAGTTTTTTTTAATCTGTCATCTGAATCATTTGATCTATTTATATGTAGGTATGACGAATTCACCAAAAAAAAGGTCGCCCATAAATGATACTGGAAATAATTACACACTCAGATTTATATCTAGGAAGCGCAATAAAACAGATTTTCAACGGTCCGATGTGTCCCGTCTTTATTATTGTGCGTGTCAAATAACTAACGTAGGATATTTGTATGATTTATTTTTATGTTCAATTATTATTATGTGACAAGATTTACAATACTATTGTAATGTGAATATTTGATTATCTGTCCATCTCGTTGCTCGTAAAGTATATCTACTGTATATTTTTAATGTTGGCAAAGAAGTTTTGTGTGTAATTTATTTTTTACAATTCGTGTGCTCAAATAAACTGTAAACCGGCCGAAACGTCGGGAACGGAAAAAATATAATACAAACGCGATAAAATCCTTAAAATTAGTTTTATTAATTAACATTTTTCTATAGAGAATGACATAAGAATCAATTCAGCCGGTCGTGATAATTGTTATGCAAGTAGCTTGCAGCATGATTTAATTAGACCCTAGCTTACAAGAGTAACATTCTTGAAAGTGGGTGGTGAATAACTATACTCAACAATATTTTTTAACTCTATATCTTGCACCAATGCTTCAAAACGTCCTTATAAATTACAATAAAATTTCGAAGTTAAAAATGATATTTCGTTACTCGTTCGTCGATATACAATTAATAGATTTTATGGACATTAAGGTGGGAAATTGAGCAGTGAAGTTGTTCGGTGTTGCCATTCATGGATGGCGGGTCAGATCAGTTGCGCTGCATGTGCCTAGTGAATGTAGCGTCTCTATCTACTGCCGCCTTCCTACCTAGGCAAGTATGCTCCATCGTAGATCTCATCGTCACTTACCATCAGGTGAGATCGAGATCAAATACTTGCCTATAATGTAATAAAAAAAAAAAAAAAAAAAAAAAAACAATTTTGTATTATTCTCCAAAAATATGTAATAACACGACTGAAGCGTATAAAAATCTGTGGTCTCTGCCTATTACGTATTATCAGGGGTACTTATAATTTTATGACAATTATCAAGACACACTCGATACTGGCAAAATGGCTCCATTTTGTAGCCAATTGCCAACCCAAAATAAAAGAAGAAGAAGAACAGTTAATAATAAATTAGCAATGCATAACATAAATCAGTCTGTAAGAAATTGAATAAAGTCGTACCGGACGGTGCACCACCGCGGTGGGGACTTTAATTTGCAATTAATCAAGCCGGACCTAAATTAGGAGCTTCGTGCGCCATCAAAAATCGATGCGTATACGCATCGGACGCGTTCATAATCGGGAATTTTTAAAATATTATTTTGAATGTGCTTATTACACGGTTGGTTAATATTTTATGGTTATTAAAGTGAATATGCTGGCTGGTGCCTTAACGCACTAATGGATACTCAAACGCGACTCACATTTGAGGACAGCTTAATTTTATGTATCATAGATGAAGAAATAAAGCGTTTCAAACAGTTAAGGTTTTATGACAACATCACCAACTTAAGCATTGATTGTATTATGTTTACCGTAATATGGGTTGGGGGCGATCCCAGTATATAATACTTAAATAGATATAAACATTCATGACTCGGGTACAAACATTCGTGATCATCACACAAAGTCTGCTCCTACCAGGATTCGAACCCGGGACCCTCGGTAAAAAAAGCATGAGGATCTCTACCAATGCCAATCAGGTCGCTAATCAGAATAAGTATTGTAGCAGCATTTAAGTATTGATTGTTTTCTGTGAACTATGTACACAAACTTACTTTCCAATTTATGTCGTTGTTGTAATATGTTAATTAAGGCTTCCATACAAAATTAAGTGGTCAAATGAACTTGCGAGTTTATAGTAAAAAGTCAGGCTCTTAATGTTTACATTAACTTTTAAGCTCCCACGCCTACAAGAACAAAGAAAACATTAAAAACAAAAGTTAGAATCGTAAAATTATTAAGTTATTTTAAAGTGAACACTAATTTGGCAGTGGCAAGCTGGTTTATGTATGTATAAAAGTTCGTACTGTTTTTTTTTTTTAATTTTTTTCCATCGAACGATTTGCTCGCGCTAAGTTCGCATTCGCAGTTTAAACCTACACGGCGCAGTTTCTATACAGGGTGTAAGTGACTTCGTAACGAAAAATGAAACCATAATTCTGGACCCCACAGTATTGAAATTTTCCGTCGACCTCTTCATGAATATACGCATTTTTTCAGTATTTTTTTATATGATTTTAGCTATAAATTATTTTAGAAATCTATCTCAACGTGAATTTATTTTTATTTTTATTTATTTATTGAACAAATTTAAATAAAAAGAAAACAAATTTACTAATTTAGAGCTAAAACTGCGATGTAAATTAACACTTGAAACGCTCGGGCGCGATCGTCACTCGCACGAGTCGGGAACTACACGGAGCGATGTGCTGTGATCGCGTGGTTTACGATACATTACGCGCTCAAAAGTTACAACTATTGTGATCCCTGATTTTTGACATAAATTATTTCTATAATTTTATCAAAAGCTTTACCCGATGTTTTCACTCTGTATAGTTTCATGGTTGACACCAATGTTCCGCTCGCTCGCTTGCGTCACTTTACGCAACTCTAAGTTAGATTTCATAATGATGACAGCACCAGCTAAGCAAAGCTCAAAGCTCAGACGTGTGAAAGAGAAATTCCAATAACCTTGCGATCATTAATCCTATGTCATAATAATAATATCGCCAGACGATCACGCCAACTTTACAGTCCCACACTAAGCAACGCTTGTATTATGAGTACCGTACAATGGACTACGGACAAACCCGGTATATAATACTTAGATAGATATTATTCATCCCTGATTTGGGTACAACATTTCGTGCTCATCACACAATGTTTGTACCTACCGGGATTCGAGCCCGGGACGCTCGGCACAGAAAACAGGGTCACTACCAACTGCGCCTATCAGCATTGTACAATTTGATGTCTTAGATAAAGTTCTGTGGCTTTAATACTCTACAAGACAAATGAAGGCATACGTTATCTTACTACATTTTACGGAATAAGTCAGTGGGGTCGTATGGAACCTGCTGGACCCTAACACACCATCAATTGTACCAATGACTCAATTTTGCAATTTGAAAGTAGCCGTGGCGGATTGATGGATGATCATAATGTTGCATCGGAGAGAAAAAATATTAAATACATAAATGATTTTTGCCCGTTAAGATCATCGATAATTCTTAAATAATTGGTAGGTTGCGTTAATTCAGGTTTCAAAGTTTTTTTAGTTGGGTTGTAGTGATTCGATTAAGCGCTTGAGACACGTCTAGAGACAAATGAGATGGTAGCTAGTTATTGGATTGAATTACGTTTTTGTGTGACTTTTTGTTCTTATGTTACCTAACACTCTATAAGAGATGTTTGTAGCGGTTATATAATATCTTAAGTTGATTTCGAAAAGTCGATTGGCAAAGCTTCCAAGCTCGGATCCCGGTAGGAGTAAGCTTTGATGATGAGCGCGAATGTATGTACCTGAGACACGGACGCTTTTTTCAACAACTAACTAGCTGTCGCGCTCAACTTCGTAAGGCCTTATAATGCCTTATAATGGCACTTATAATGGCTTATAATGGCCTTATAATGCAATAGCACCCTCCCCCGCGCCCCCGCGTCCCCTCGCTAACTCACCATTGACTCTACTTTATTTCGGCCAATTTCAATTATTTTTTCTGATGATATGTAATATCACACGAAAATCTCCCCCCCCCCCCCTGCCCCTGTCGTACATAGATATATAAACATGACGCGTCAAGAGGTTTGGAATCATTACGTAATCGCGTTATAATTAACTTAATCGCGTATTAAATGGGCCACTCTACTTAACTTAATAAGTCGATATCCGAATTGTATGTAGGTGTGCATTTATCCGTTCGCCCACTGGGTCTGGTATAAAATGGATATGTTTTAATTCATTAATTGCATTTTATAAACGTGTTAATGTCGATGCATATATATTTCTGTGATAACGTTTATTTTGATGGAATATTTTAATGCATTTAAATATTATTTTGGTTACTTATTGTAGGTAAGACTATGAATTCAACGGGTTATGTGATGTAATGCTATTAATTTTGTTTGTTATATACGTAATATGCTTTATCTATAAGTGTTTGGTTTAAATATTTTTTGATGTGTCCTTATTTTAGTTTTACACATAAGTATCTACAGTTATTATGTTACATAATTATACTGTAGAACTCAAATGGACTAAAAATGTTGTGGATACGCAAATAAACATATTTTCATATTTTTTTTATTAGTACCAATTTTGTTTTTCTTTGGATGTGTAACAAAAATACTACTCTACGGTTTTTTTATATTTTTTATGAAACTATCTTATAACCCAGGTTGACATTAAGGATACTTTCTATTCTTGGAAATTAAGGTCTGCAATGAAGTGATATCGATAAGAAGTCAGTAGACAGGTGGTAATTAACGTCTTGAGAACGTGGTCGGAGATTTATTTATTTATTTCGTTAAATATATGGTAAAGGTACAAGTGGATAATAATAGCTCTACAAAACCGTGTGATCAGTTTGACTGTGGAATTAATTATATAATGTGTAAACTTTAATAGTGTAAAATATGTTAACAGATCGATCAGTAGGTTAGAAAGATAACATTTCCAAAAAAAAAACATTATAAAAAATAAAAAATCACAACACATAATAAGAGTACGTTGCAACGCTATTGATTCGACTTCATATTAAAAATCAAAACATCATTTACACAATTATTTTTATACATAAACGCGTATAATCTGTTTGTCATATTTGTTAACCTGTGAAAATATTTTACACTATTTTTGCTACACGTAATATATAATCCCGTTCGAAAATATAAAATTAAACAATTCCATTAACACAATTATAAACCGCCAACGCATTTTAATAGATTTTTTCTGTCATTTTGTGTTTTTTTTAAATTAAATTTTATCTTTTTCATTTACTAAGTGGTTTGCACTACCAACAATAACATTAATTGTTCTGTTTTTGTTCTTATTTATTAGGCACGTAACATTAAGGCCACCTACCTAGTAATGGTAGGTACTTAACAGCCGCTTTACACTTAAGTATCTGTCAGTAGGTGTAATCCTAGTTATTTTAACTGACATTTTGGGCAAGATTATCGATAACACCATTATGTACACCTATCGTTGCCATGTATGACTTTAATGTCAATAGGTTAAGCCGTGCTTGCCGACAACTCATTGTGTCATATCAGAGCTAAAGAGATGAAGAGAGTGGCAACGAAATCCAAGGAAATATGTGTTGAGTACTCATACTAAGCCCACACTAAAGTGAAACGGTGAAGGAAAACATCGCGAGGAAATCTGCATGTCTGAGAAAACCCCTCGAATGATGTGTGAAGTTTGAAGTGCCCCAACCCGCACTGGGCCGGCGTTGTGGACTATGGCCTAATCCTCCTCGCGTTGATCGGAGGCTCCTGTCTAACATTGAGGCATTAAAATCTCTGATATTTATGATCGTAAAGTACCTAAGTCACGCTTGTATTATGGGCACCTTACAATGGCAAGGGGACGATCTCAGATAATTACTTATATCCCACTGCACATGTCAGGATTAAAAAAATAAAATCCTCGGCATAGAGAACAGGGTGCTGTGCAAATCAGCCCCCAGATTACGTATCTTGCCTAGCTTAGCGATAGCAAAGCGACAGCTATAGTCTCGCAATACTTGCTTTCAAATCGCAGATTTGTATGACTTCGCAGCACTACGTAATACGAATTATCAATTCAAAAGCAAATATTGCGCGATTATAGCTATCGCTAGGCAAGTTACGTAATCAGGGGGCCGGTCATCATTAGCTATACTTAGTCATCTACTAAATGACTTACTTAGACTGTGAAATAATCCTGAAGGGGAGTCGCCTACAACGCATTGAAGCACAAAAACGCAAGCTGATTTATGCAATACACGCGAATTCGCGTGTGCTACGTAAATACTTTCGCGACACTCCGTCTATTATTTCCTCATCTCAGCTTAATCAGTACTAAACTAATTGTGTTGTTTTGTGCAAACTGTATGTATTTGTAGAAAAAATAGTATGTATGTATAATATACATATTATATACTTTGCCGAAGTACATGCAGCGTTCTCGAAATAGATTAAATTTATACTCAAATAAAATTGTACATTATTATACTTAATGTATGTTTTTTTAATTATTCGAAATCATAAAATATTTTATTACAATAAAACGTTTAATATACTTATATAAATAATTGATCGGTTCTGGACTTCTGGTTCCATTTGACATGTCTTTAAGATTTACGACGCAATTAATTTATTTACATCGTTTTAAAATAGATATTACTATCAATTAAGTGGATATTGTTATAGTGCAAAATACTTAAGTTGCTATTAATAAATCAATATCAACTTTTAGAGCGAACTAAGACGTCCATGTCATTCTGGTAAGAAATGACATTTCAGGAGCAAAATAGTGAGCTCTCAGAGTCGAGAGCGATTTACTAATCAGATTTTAGTTGTAAAATAATCAATACCTATACATAGTAGTTTATGTAGGTAAGTATATAAAATGTAGTCGACTTTAAAAAGAAAATTGTACGCTTGCAGACAATACCAAATCAACAATAGACAAATCCTGCAAAAAGTATTTACATGCCGGGGATATTTGATGAATTGCAGCTCTCACAAAAGTCATTGACACTAGATTAATAGTTTCGATGGTAATAAAAATATTTTTTTACTTTATTCTATTTAGCGGCTTAAACTATTCGTAAGATTTCCTAGCGCCAGTATCATTAGTCAGTAGATTTTTTATTTGCACGGGAATCATCTTCGCAAGTCTACCACACTACTGTTATTTGATATATTATTAAATAATTTCATTTTACTTTCTTTCTTATTGTAGGTCTTACCATATTTTATTTATATTACATTCGGCGTTTTTCTTACATATTTTGCTGTTCAATGGGGATTTGTCCCTGCGTCGCTGAAGGTCCCTGCTGAAAATCGGCACTTTGTATTAATCTACAGCATAATTTACTGAGCCTTTGAAGGACCTTTTTCGGCAGCATTTTACATGACAGCGGTCATCACACCATGCGACCAGTTACTACCTATATGTTATTATGTACAGTTCTTCGAAAGTATGTACAGTTTCCATACAAAGTAGGGTGACACGATAGTCAACTCCCTAATAAGATAATAAATGCAGCAATATCCGCTGTGATATCGAACGGGCGGTCACAACATTCAGATACCGGTTGCATGACGCCCATAAAACTTGATGGATGACCGGTGGCATGAACATTTCACTGCAGGTACATTTAATTGGGGATTTGTGTTATTTCTCGTAGCAACAGTGATAGCTAAAACTAGATTATTAACAATAAAAGAAGAAGTCTTTGCGATAATAGTATTGGTAATGGTGGTAAATGGAAAATGTACTTTCTGACCAACCCTTGTTTTATTATCGATATATTGATCGTTTTTACTATCTAGAGTAGTACCTACCCTTGATTGTAGAGACGCTTGTCTACTCAAAATTGATGCATAATTCAATGTGAATGGCATCGTTATTTTCATTACATTACGAGTAAACTGTGTTACTTTGTGACCTTAGGGTAATCATTAAAAGTTTTCGCGAATCTAAAAAAATATTCATGTAGCTCATGAATGAGCTGAATGAGGCTCATTCGTAGCACAGCAGTCCTGAGTATGCCCCGTTTAGAGGCGAAACACGTGTCAAATACTTTTCTAAATTCGCTTCGTTTCGTGGAGAATTGCATTTTATTTGAGGTTCCTCGTGATAGATAGTTTCCCAACTAACATCTTAGAGGAGTTCGGTGTTGCTGGCTTCTTTAATTATCGATCAAACTTGTTTGGTTTATAATTGAAAAAGTTGACAAGCCGAGGGTCAGTGGTGGGTTTCTCTTCCCCCATTTGTATAGTATGTAGTTGTAAGAGGTGGGCGCTGACACTACGACACAGTTTGATAACTTTGCAGATGTCTTTTTTTTCGTTAAAGTCCTGTATGTCTTGTTGCTAATAAATCTATTATTTATTATTATTAAAATGGTCAACGGTCACCTCGAGTATGCGCCCGCGCCACTGAACACCGTCGTCCATCGAAATCCCTTAACACCGACATTATTAGATTATATTTCAAGAGAATTTCGCTGACGTAGTAGCGCCAATGTTCCGGCTAACAATTTATGATAGAAAACAGATTTGTTCATCATGCTCGCCACTCGGTTGGTATTAATTGGCGTATTGTTTATTATTTAGCTTTCAATCATTTCCTGTCAGTGTAGACCTACGGCTAAGGAGGATTGTCGGTTGTCTATTATCGTTAGGTTCCGATTGGATTCAATTCGATTTATTTTTTGTCTATTATTGTCTATATATATATGTAACGACGAACTGGGTTCTTGATTTTCAACATTGATTTTCTATGGCTCAATACACCCTTTTTAATTTCGTAATTATACATTGACATTTTATGGTTGTGCGTTGTGTAATGTGGTCTTCGCCAAATTTTGAGTTTCTGTAGGTACTCTTAATCTTTTCGATCAATTTTCCATCCATTACTTACGTTTAATAAAATAATATTGATCGTGATTGGTAAAGATAAGACCAGTCGTCAGATTTTTCAGGACCCTTCTTGCTTGTAACGACTGTTACATATATTTGAAATAGTAAACTCACAGCCCTTCACCCTATAGTCGGGTAAAGAGTCGATGGCCAGCATACCGATGAGTGGAACTAGTTCATTTAGCATGTGTGGTGCGATGCCCTGTCGCCGCTCGCGCTGCGACCGCCCGTACGTGTTTGCGGTGCGCTTAGCGACGCAACGCTAACAATCCGTCGTTGGTGCGTTGCGCTCATAGAGCAGAGACTTTGTTGTAGAGGTGTAGTTAGGTAAGAAAGATTGGTTTTGTATCAATAAGCAGTTTTACGGTTCACTAGAAATAAGGATACGGGCTAAATGCTGCTATATGTGTAAGAATGCTTATGAAACATTCAATATTTATCAATTGATAGCAAACGTTGAGGAATGGAACGCACGTAATGATACAATTATTTATAATACAATTATTATTTTATAACGTATCATGAAACGCTGAGTCAAATATCAGACGAAAAAAGCAGAATAAACGATGGGCACGTAACACGCAGCTTACTTTTACATAATCACAATATACAAAAAAATCTTAGGTTTTAAATAAACAACGCAAAAGCAACTACTGACGTGTTACTAATACTACTAGTACTTGGAGGATTTCAACCAACAAACATTCAAATAACGAACGAAAGAAACATAATTCCGACTAGACTTCTTCATCGAATCTGTGGTATTTTATAATCTTTGGCGGTGCAACATTCAGAGTATAGTATGTGTCATTGTGCGTAGCACTTCAATTAACGCATCCTGCGCCCATTATAGGTGCGGACACAAAATGTGGCGCTTAAGTCCACATGGATGACAAATTGACACAAAATGCTACAAAACGGTATCCTTGAACGCTATGCTTCTGACTGAAAATGTTGTTTGCAAAATCTGAACGTAAAATAATATAAAAGTTTTGCTATATATAATCTCAAGTGGGGGGAGGGGAGTAGGCTAGCCAAAAAGCCTTGCTAGTGCATTCATTTGAAATATCTACACCTTATAGTTAGCTAAGTTTTGGTGTTGGTATTTTCTATGACGATTAGGAGTATAATTAATAAATCAACTAACCACATATACTTGGTATGATAATGTTGTGGAAAATTAAAAATAGAGTGCTATGCAAAAATATAAAGTTCGTAATCAAAATATTAGCCTCTACTGGTCACAAAACGTGGTCACCGCACCCAAACCAATGCTTTATATGTGGGTCTATTAAACTAAGTTCAAATTATAATATATCGAAAGCATGCGCACCATTTACATGCGACAACACTTTCGAAAGCGTAAAACGGGCCAACAATGCGCCCGCGACGCTCTCAGACCCAATTTTAACGACACAACAAACATGGCTTCATGCCACAGCCGCCATGAGCGACCATGATGTCCACGCTAACACCTTGCGACAACATCGCTCATAACCATATAAACTTTTAAAAGTGTTTGCTCACATACAGTGTGACAGAGCGATCTAGTCTGACGATTACGGCGTGTTGACAATTGTTTTCACACCCTACACAAACCTTGTGCCGTCGGCTTAAAGTGCAAATTCCCTTTTTGGGTTATTTTAAAAGGTATTTGTGTATAGGAATGGTAATAATGTTTACAGTTAAGTCGTCGTGTAGCCGCTAATCGGGGCGATGTGTCGCGTTAGCGCCTCGCCCGGTGTCCGCAAACACTGTCATTCACTGTCACCCTAGTTGAATAGGATCGACCCCTCCGGTTGGAAATATTTAAAAGGCTTTCAGAGTTGCCAATTATGACTGTCCTGTGATTTATGACCATAATGTCGTTGTCAATTTCCAGGAACCAAGTCGTGTGCGTACTTGGATCGGTGCCGAATTATAACATCTGGCATCCTCCATGCAAATGTTGCAAGCGCAAAATAATAAAAAAAACTTAATTAGATGACATTTTTAATGCATAATAAAATTATGTGATTATTGTGGTAACATTAATTGAACTGAAATAATTTTCGGAATAACTCTAATAACAACTAAAGTACCCACTCTTAAAGTTTCTGATCAGAAGAAAACTTAAAATATTCGTCGTGCATAGTGACGTCATAATAATAAGTAAGCACGGGTGCGACAGAGTCCATGATTTTTTCGACATAAATTATCAATATTATTTAATTATAGGCAAATCCAAGCTTTACACAAAGTTTTCGTTACCAAGCCACTTACACTCTGTATACGATGTTAACTAGTTAGCGACAAAAATATATTGAGCCTGGTAATAAATGAGCGAATTGTGTGCTTGCCAAGTCATTGTTGACATAGGTCATGGTTAACAGAGACTCTCTCATTATTTACGTCTCTGGGTTTCGGCAGAGGTTGACGGATGGAGGCATGGGAGATGCCAGAATTAATAGAATCATTAGAGGAGCAGGATAGAGATCTCTTAAAACAATAATTGTTTAAATTTGAAACAAATGGGGGAAGAATTCGTAGGGCCTCGTGGCTCAACAAAAATTGGTTCAGCCCGTGAACAATGTTAATTTTGTATTCCCGATGACTGAGTGCCATTGTGCGGTCAATTAATTCTAGTGAGGCCCTTACAGTTGATGTGTCTGTCTGACGTCTCAAAATCGGTTCAATTGTTCTGGAGCTCCGAGTTACAGATATACGGACAAACAAAGTACATGTAACATCTTTACTAAAAGCTTTAGTTTTTACAGACAGAATTCAAAACCGTAGGCATGATAGCCAGTTGGCTATAACTGATATAAGTCTGTGGTAAATTCCGGAGTTTCTAGAATACATTTCTAAACGTTGTAGTAAACCATTACATAATCTATAATTAATCTGAATATTAGATCTGGTAAGTCAGTTCTCAAATAGCCACCTAGATCACAGTCCCATATTGTTTATTCAATTCGCGCAACCAAAACTAGGTGATACGAATAAAGTTCACATATCTGTCACCGAGGCCACTTCCTCGCTTCGCTTAGCCGACTCTTACACCAGATGGTGCTTTGAAGAATAATTAATTGACAAACAACTTATCACAGTTAATTTATTCGTCTGGATATATAGAGGTGTGTCGCCAACTTGGCAACGTTCCACCTGGCGTTATCCCATGCGAAATACAACCCAGGATTCAGAAGCAAAGAGTCGAATTTAAATATTTTCAATATCAGTACTATCTTCTATGTTTGTAACACATAATCTTGTCGCTAGAAACGCCTAAATTGTATCTAAAATAAATTGAAAACGGTGCGTATGACGTATTATGTAACAGTAATTGACCGGCCATGTTTGACCAATATATTTGTATTGTATGTCAATATTAGGGTAACTGAATCTTGGAGAATTGACGTAGCGATGTACTTAAATGTATTACAAGGAGTAAATAAGGTGTAACAATAATAGTGTAAAATATTTTAATAGGACTAATAGTCGTATAAAGATAATAATCCAAAATAAATAAATCAAATAATTAGACCTTTAAAAAAAGACATCCTGTACTGAGCGCACGGCTTAAGGCTACTCGGTCGACTTGTTTAAAAAAACATACATAATTTACGCAATTATATTATACTAGCTGTCCCGGCGAACTTCGTACCGCCTCAGAATTAAATGTATGAGAAAATGAATTTATTGGTATTCTATGAAAAATTTAAAAAAAATCTATCCCACGGGAACCATACATTTTACCGGGATAAAAAGTAGTCTATGTGCTATTCCAGACTGATATCTATCTCTGTGCCAAATTTCATCCAGATCCGTTCAGCCGTTCTGGCGTGAAAGAGTAACAAACATCCATCCAAACTTTCACATTTATAATATTAGTATAGATATCAACGTGATCCATATAACTTACTAATTCGTCGGTTTAATTATTTTACACTATTTTTGGTACTATTTTCGGTAAGCCGATTTTTGTGATCGTTGGCATTCTAATTTCGTGTCCGGCCCAAATAGCAGAATATCTATTAAAACATGGGAAAAATTACTAAAAAAATATTAATCAAAATTTTCTCATACATTTGATTCTGAGGCGGCACTAAGTTCGGCGGGACGACAGCTAGTAAAATTTAATAGTGTAGGTAGGTTATATGTGCCTAATTAAAAAGTCAAAAGTGTCACTGTATATTTGACGCTAATAGGACCATTATTCAAAGTATCTGCCAAAAATGAATGAACAAGAATTGCAGACAGATTGATGTAAATATGTAAAACCATTTTTAAATAACAAATGCAATTCATTAAAATTTCGCAGCGAGCTGCTAATATCCTCAGGCTGTAAATCATGGTTTATTGTTTGAACAGTTGACTTTTATGCATTTCGAAAATGAAAAGACTAACACAAATGTGCGACAAAGGTACATGAGACACCACAAAACACATACTTAATGAAAACACTATTTTTAAAAATCTTCTTTCGATAAAATTATTTTATTACGGCTTGATTTTATGGGTCGCGGTTATAGAAAATTGAAAATGTAAATTGTTTTAAACGTGTCTATAATCAACATGCCGAAATGTTGATAACGAATCTTGACACGCTATTATTTAATAGCATAAGCTGTTGATATGTATTTTTTTTTTTTTTTTTTTTTTATTACATTATAGGCAAGTATTTGATCTCGATCTCACCTGATGGCAAGTGACGATGAGATCTACGATGGAGCATACTTGCCTAGGTAGGAAGGCGGCAGTAGATAGAGACGCTACATTCACTAGGCACATGCAGCGCAACTGATCTGACCCGCCATCCATGAATGGCAGCACCGAACATCATGCCGGAACACGGCTAGGCCGCTTGGCGACATGGCTTTGTTCAGTGGGTGGTGACTAGCCACGGCCGAAGCCTACCACCAGTAAATGTATAACACGTAACATAGTCAAGTCATATCCATACTCAATTAGTGGTCGTTTAGTGGAAACGCATGAAGACGGTAATGTTGACTAAATATGCCTTGAAACTCACCCGCTGATAAGAATGCTAGAAAAGCATTATTTTCATTCGGCTAATATTTAAGAATTGTTGAACCACTTTGGATGTCAAACACGTTATCGACATTCCGTAACAAATAGAAGTGTGAGGAAAATTGTAGTCTATACGTATATATACGAGTATATAGACTACAATGTGCTAAAGTTATATGTATGTTTTATATATACATATAAAACAAAGTCGTGTTAGTTACACCATTTGTAACTCAAGAACGGGTGAGCCGATTTTTGTGATACATGTTTTTTTAATTTGTCTCCGCCCCGAATAGCAGAATAGCTATGGGAATAATATGGGAAAAAATCATTCATTTTCTCATACATTTGATTCTGAGGCGGTACTACGTTCGCCGTGACGGCTAATTATTTATAAATGATACGTACTTAACTTGGTATAGGATTTATTTGGTTAACTACATACAAATCGAACACTGATTCATTCAAACGTTTTTTCCTCTAAATAGTTCGTTCGGCCAGCTGGTGAAATGTGGATAGATATAACATATCTTTCAAATATGGGACCCTTCACTCTCCCTTATTATACCTAAATTTGTCAATGATTAACTCGGAATAATACTCTTTACGGAAAGCGGGATCACTACGAACATGCTACAAACTATGCCAATCATGTCAAGTTTAATCTTATGCTATTACCTTTTATTAATACCTTTTGATGACCTGATTAGCGCAGTTGGTAGTGACCCTACTTCCTGTGCCAAGGGTAACGGGGTTGAATCTTGGTAGGGACAATTTTTGTATGATGTGATGTAAGGTACTATATAACTATGACTCGGGTAGGTATATATATATATATATATATATATATATATATATAAGTATATACAAGTTTTAGAAGCAATGATAGCCAAGTTAGTAGAATACTCGCCTCGGTAACAACAGTCACAGGTTCAATCTCATTTTCAACCATGATTATGACTCGCTCGTGCCTCGGAGAGCACGTAAAGCCGCGATCCTGCACCTGATCTCTCTCCGGTCGTGTCGGATGGCCGTCCCATCGGGCTATGAGAGTGAGGGAAGTGAGAGTGCATCTGTGCTTGCGCACAAACTTGTGCACTATAATATAGTCTGCGCAGATGGCTAGTCTACGTTGAAATTAGCCGCCATGACTGAAATTAGGTCAGGAGGACATTTATAATTATATAATTATTATAATGTACCTGCTGGGTTCGTGTCCAGACCATTGTACGATACCTATTACACAAGCGTTGCTTGGTGTGGGACCGTATTCTGTTTCCATGAAATATTAATTCTTAATTGCATCATAAGCGTACGACTCCTCATCCAATTTTGGAATAACACACACGTCACAAACGGCTTCCCAGTCAACGCAGTATGAAGTATTACGAAACGCCGGTGTTCAACCAACGTAAACATTTTAACCAATCCGCGGGGGTTAATAAAATCATTCTGTAAACTGTAAACTAGTAATTCACGGCATGTTGGTCGTAATTTACCAAACTCTTGACTTTTAGTATTGTACTCAGGTTTTTTACTGTTGTAGTAAAACAAGGTCGCTCACAACTACGTGTGTGCATAATTAAAAATTGAAAGTAATTTTGTAAACCTGGAATGTTCTGTGAGTTACGCTGTGGCTATAGTGTAGCGGAGCTTCTACCTGCTACAAAATAAAAGTATACAATATATATATTTTTACCATAAGCATACATACTCCAAATTTGTCACTATTGATTTAGAGTTTTATGATTGTATGTAATTTTGTTATCTATTATCTGTACTATATAAACGAAAATAAGTAAATAACAATAATATTTGACGTACCACTGCTGTGTACCGGCTTCCTATAATATGTTAGTATGAAATACTTGTTGCCAGTATTTGTTGTATACTTATAGATAATATGCGAAAATGTGTATATGTCACTATCGCAATATACGCGCCCACAGATATATTAGAGGAGATATGTTATGAAAGCGGTGGGCTTGCGCTCACCTTTAGCCAAAATTACGCTAACATAGAGTTTTCGCCGTCAGTCGACTGCAACTGCACGTCGGTATCGGAGCTCTAACTTTTTTTTTAAATGCCGTGTTATTCCGTGCTTGTGTGCTAAAATACTAGCAGCAAAGTGAACTACGCGAAAGATGGAATCTCATTTCACCAGCCAGTATTAAGTATTTTATTTATTCGTCTTTAAAATCATTAAAAACAACAAATCAAAAAATATTTAATGCCTTTATTATGTTATTTTAGTTTTCATGTAGCACAACGACTTTTTTATTTTTGTACAATATACATGGCTCTTTAAGTACCACCTATGTTCGCTACTGAGTGCATGTACGAGGCAATGGATAGATCGTCTAACGATACTTTGAATAAACTGGTGCGTCGCGTGGTACGGCCGCTGTCTGCGGCGACGACGCAGCACGCACCGAATTATTGGCACGCGTGTGTGAGTGAGACTTCGTATTGGTTGGTTTTATGTAATTGCGTGTGTTTTGTGGCGAGTGGTGGGGAACAAACGGAGACAGCGAGTTCCCATACATTTTGAACCGCACGGCATATCTCTCGTGATCTGTGTACGCGCCTTTAGTGCACTGAACAACGCTGCAAGCTAATTTTAATGAATGCTACGCTATAATGTGTCCGCTCCCTTACTCGTACAGGCACCTGTGCATGTTTCATATGTTTTTGTTTACGAAACGTCAAGATATCGTAACGATCGCTCCACACTTGCGGTGCATTTATTGTTCTTAGTATTTCATTTGTATATTCCATTACACGTTGAGAATTGATCGCGTGTGCCTTCGAAATACATGTGGGTTATAGTTTAATAGGCGCGTAAATCTTGTTAATGTAGATTTAAGAGTGCTGCATGTTTACTCATAATGAATTTTGAAAATATAGTATATATCATGAATGATGACACAATAGTATGCTACGCCATCGTACCGAACATATGTACGAGTAAACTAACTTAAACTCATGTAAAGTTAATGTCACAACGGTAAAAAAAAATGCACGTCCAATGATATAACTGCTCGTTCTGAGAGTAACTGAAGATATTTAATACAGCCGACAAAGTGAAAGCCAAATAATAATGAAAAAAAAAATAAGCAGAGGCTGTGAGAAAACCAGTTTTTTTTCGATTTTCTACTGGCGGGAATCGATACTAGGAATATAGGCACGTCTAAATTTATTCGAAGCTTAGCACTGGGAGCTCTGACAATGAACTCTTGCCGAGTAAACAGTGGATCACTCGCCGCGACCTGGCGCTTGCCTGTCAGCGCGCACAGCGGCGGCTCGTAAATTGAAACCACAGATTATTAAAACTACTGGCACAGAATAGATACCGAAAGTGATTACCTACCACATTCGGGATAGGTAGGCGCCAGAATAGAGATTATGCGTCAGCCAAATACGACTGGCGTAAGTCACGAGGTGAAAGATTTCTGGTCGAAAAAAATTGAACAATACTTCTGATTATTTATAAGTAGGATACGTTAATCTTAAAGTTATTGTTATGTTGGATAGTATACAATCAATCTTGACTATAATCTAGAGGCAACTAATTACTAGCCATAGAGAATTAAAATGTTTTTTTTGGTGTTTTAAAATAAATATAAGTATTACAATAAGGCATATAGATAAATTTAGGTACAAACCAACTGGTGTTGAGTGAGTCGGATTTTATGACTCTCACTGTGATTATGAAACTTTTTAATTTGGGAAGCTGTGTTGATTGGAGTGCGCAATCGGAATTTTAACTTTACCCAGTAACAAGACTAGACGTACTCTTTTCCGATTTTTTGTTTAAAACGGCTGATCGAGCAAATATAAATTAGTGTAAGTAATTAGCAATTCAGGGCCCATGGTAACGTGTATTTTAATACTTTATGTAAATGTGAAATATCAAAAAAAAATTACATCGTCAGACGAACGCATCAACTGTACAGTCCCAAACTAAGCAACGCATGTATTATGTGTACCGTACAATGGACTGAGGGCGATCGCAGTAGGTATACAATTACTTAACTATAGGACGTATACAAAAAAATCGTGTTAGTACACAATTTATAACTTAAGAACGGGTGTAGTGATTATTATGATCTTAGATTTTATGATTTTTTCTCCGTCACGAATAGCAGAATTATTTATATAAAACTATATTGTCTCCAGGGCGTCTGGCAGCGCAGTAATCCTGGATCCCCGAATGATCTGCAAGAAAAACCGGCGCACGCGCGGCCGGTTGGCCCAGATTTGCCGGAACGAGACCGGCTTGCTCAAGGAGATCACCAGGGGCGTCACCCTCGGCGCCACGGAGTGCGCACACCAGTTCAGGAATAGAAGGTGGAATTGCACCACGCAGCGGAGAAGCATGAAGAAGATACTCATGAGAGGTGAGTTCAATAAGAATAAGTATCCATTAACTATTTAACTAGGGTCTTAAATAGTTAATGGATACTTGGTGGAGATCCATTGTTTTAGAAATAGGGGGAACGGACCCACCACTAACCCTCAGCGTGTCAACTTTCCCAATCATAAACCAAATTGATCGATAATTGAAGTAGCCAACAAAACTCAACTCCTCTAAGATGTCAATCGAAAGTCCGATTGTCATGAGTGTGGGGACCACAGACTTATAAGAATAATCAAACAACACACGGCGTACGCTAAAAGTGAAGCCCAGATATTCTAATAAGTCTGACAAACTCCTTCATATATAATTCTGCTCGAAACACAGCGAATCTAAAAAAATAATTTGACATTTGTTTCGCCTCTAAACTAGGCATCCTCATGACGGCCGGGCTACGAATGAGCCAAAGTTGCCAAGGAGGGTCCTTGGCACTGAAAGGAGAGTCACTACTTACTGTGCCAATTGCGCCAATTGGCATATCTACAACAAACCACATTTATCGCTTGGCTACCAATTCACGCCGCTCTCTTTGAAGCGGTACACAAAGCTCTGGCCTCCTCGACTGCCATAAAACCGCAATGTCGTTATAATTTTATTTCGGCGACCTGATTAGCGCAGTTGGTAGTGCTCCTGCTTTCTGTGCCGAGGATCCCGGGTTCGAATCCTGGTAGGGACAATCTTTGTGTGAAGAGGACTAATATTTGTAACCCAGTCATGGATGTTTAATATCTATATAAGTATTTTATACTGAGTTTGTGGTAAGTCTATTGTACGTTACCCATAATACAAGCGTTGCTTAGTGTGGGACCGTAAAATTGGTGTGTTCGTCTGGCGATATTATATTTATAATTATTATATGCAAGTAACGTGTACTTTCATATTGTAAACAAAGGTGAAGGGTTAACTCGTATGAAATGTCACGCTCGTTCCTTCGCTTGTTTGTTGTGTTGTGGTTATATTTACGCGTTATGTTATTGAATTTATAATGTCACTTCGTAGCTATCTGTGAACGGCGGCAGTTGCTCCGTTTATATAATTATAGGTGATAATTGGGAACATTAAATGTATCTGAAAATTACCAGTGGGATCCAATCCGATATGTTATAATAATAATACCAGCCCTTTTTAATGTCCCGCTGTTGGGCACGGGCCTCCCATCAATGCGAGTGGGATCAGGCCATAGTCAACCTCGCTAGCCCAGCGCGGGTTGGCGGACTTCCCACGACTATCGAGGAGTTCTCTCAGACATGCAGGTTTCATCGCGATGTTTTCCTTCACCGTTTAGCAAGTGATAATCATGTTTGAAATGGATATTCGCACATTAAATCCAGAAATCCCAGAGGTTTGAACCTGCGGTCCTCGTTACTGAGGCAAGCGTTCTACCAACTTGGCTATAACTGCTTTTTGTATCCGATATGTTAATTTAAGTAACTTGCAAAACATAATGTGCTACAATTGAGGCAATTAAAAAAGAAGATAAATAATATTAAAAGGTAAAATCCGTCAATGGATAGATATATTATCGAAATGTCGGCGATGAGTTCATCAACATTTAAGTTATTGTTAAATGTGGGATGCGGCGAGCGCTACCTGCTACCTTTATTAGCCGATGGACAAAGGAATGCAAAACGTGTTAAATCGTACAGATGGATATCGGTGCCTAATTCGATTAGGCCAAAAGAGTTGATTTTATGCGAACGCTCGTTTATCTAAATGCGCACCCTTTTAGTGATGAGGCTTTGTGCATTGATTTATCGATACTTACTTTATTCATAGTCCAGATTATACACTGTCCCCTAAATTGATAAGACGTTGATCGGTTTGACGATGACATCACAGAAGCATTTATTTCCTTCATTTTTCTGTTCCTAAGAAATGTGTCAGTTTTATTTCTACTGTCACTATGCAGACATACATATTCAACGATTCCTTGCCTTTATAGAGTAATTGAGAAGGGTGACGTAGTCTTAGGAGAAAGTAAAATAATATAAATTAATTTTCATTTATATTATTTTATGGCAATTTTTTTTTTGTTTAATTGATTTTGCCAGGGCCCCAAGTCTGCTAACACAATCGATTCATAATCGAACAGCAACCGCATAGTAACTGTCACTTTTGACAGATATCCCATACAATATCTGCCAACAGTGACAGTTACTATGCGGTTATGTTCGATTATGAATCGATTGTGTTACCAGACTTGGAGCCCAGGTTGGCAAATCTACTGATTTCATTAATTTGTACACAACGTGGGTGGGCAGTGTAATTAGTGCTATAGCTATCAATGTATATGATGTTATGACATAAATAGGTATCTCGTAGATATCTAACAAATTGGTTCAAGATTTAAATAAATTACTGTGCTATTCCATAAAATCTGACATAATGACAACGCAGATACAATATTTCAAACTTAACATCAGATTGAAACTCTCTATCTAAATTATGTGATTGTCATAATCGTAAATAAAGTGAAATCCAATCGAACATTCCTAATTTGTCCTAAAGCTACTCATAACTTACTAATGAATTCTAGTTAGCAAGCAATTATGTAAAATCGACAACTCTAAAGGTTATCGGGAAACATTAATCCCACACCTACACGCATCGACACGTCGCCAACACTACGGCACTGGTCGTTCGTCGTCGTACAACATTCGTATGGGATTCATTAGTCCAAATTAAGTGGTATTTGTCAAAATTTCGGGCACACACACAAAAATATTTATAAAATAATACCACCCTGGGGCTTTTATAAGATTCACCAATAACTTATCCGCGATTGTGCCCACACCTTTTTTTGTGAGATCGACCAAAATAATAATACACCCAAATTGTTTATTGCGCTGCCTATAAAATACTCGTTGATATTAAAAGTCAACGCTTGTTTTTACGACTTTGTTGAATATCGACAGCCATTTAGCTAATGTAAAATAAAATGCATTAATTCGAAACTTTACTGCTGCGCATGATAGCTTAATTTGATACTTTTATTTTTCACAAATGTGAACATTTTTTGAGCGAAACGAGATCTTCGTTATCTTATTTAATGAGTTCCCGAGCTTCTAAATCCAGGATTAAAATCCATTTTGGAGATAAGGCGCAAACGTCCTCAATACTAAATTAATTATTAAAAAAGTAAAAAAAAAGATGGCAGTCGCGTGGGCGGTGGATCGTGAGGGTGTGCGGGGTACAGGGCGGGGTGGGTACGGTCAACAAATTAGGTTAAAAGCCTATAAATTGATGCGAACAGCGATGGGTGGCGCGGGCGCAACGGCCTACAGAACTGAATTAGTCCCGGATTCTTTATCACTTGGTGACAAGAAAAAATAACACCTACAGGCTGTTGTGTCAATGATATTTCACTGTTGAGTGTGTTTTAATTAGCGATACTCAAGTTAATAGTAACATTTATACTAGGTACTTATCTTATTATAATGTCTAGTTTAGTACACAAGGTTAGTTAACATGCTATTAAGTAACTTAATTAAGTATTGTTAAGTGCTCTTAAGAGGTAAATCGAGATAGTCGATGCCACCTATTCACCCCTAAAGCATAGGCTGGAATGCACGAACTGTTCATTTCAGTCAGTCACTCAAAGCTACAAGATTGTAGCTTTGAGTCTACGTTACGTTACGCTACGTGAGTTTGAGTCGTTTGAGTGGGTAGAAATTTCTCGTTTAATATATAGTTTTGTAATTATTTTTCCTTTTAAAAACGTGACACCCCCTATAATAACCCACAGTACTGATGGGAAAAAATAATCATCGTTAATTGGCCCCCTTCATTAGTAACTCCGAGGCCTCCGCATTCTTCGTAAGCTTTTTTATTTTCTTGTCAAATATTTATCAATGAAAAAGGATTTCATTCTTATTTAAATTTCTTTATCAGCTGTCTTCTGACCGGTGTTTAAATAATGTCTCACTTACCACCGTAATGTGTGAACCGTTATTATAATTTATAACGTTACTATGTGAAGATATTTGGTAAATATTGTCTATTGGTATTTGTAGACTTGCAATTTACAATTATGTTGGAGGCCTATTGAGAAACAGCTATGGATCTTCAAATGTTGGACCTACCTAGTTTGTATAACAAATCAAAAAAGGTGTCATAAAACACAGTTTATAGAATGAAATACCTTTCCTGAGATAACAGTTTTATTCTCGAACCACAACACGAGACTCGATCAAAACAACGAAGCGCTATAAAAGCGCGGCACAACGATATCCAATCGTAAATACCGCGACACCTTATCTGGCTAGAGACGACGCCAAAACTCGATTCCCACTCAAACAAAACAGCCTAATTAAGCAATAAACAGACCCACAAACACGGACTTCCAAAATATCGAAAACCCGGGCTAATCTCTCGCACCCATTAACTGCGGACAGGTCGCCGTGCGCAGCCCCTGGGATCGTAAAGATTACCACTTGATAACCTGACTACTGAACCCATCGGACCTCACACATACCCGAGGAACCCAACATAAATACTCGAGAATGGCTTCATATGAGAACAAAAAAAAGTCAGCGATAAATTTGGCGCCCTCAACACGTAATGTTCTTAATTATAGTGTAATATCCGGGGCGCTTTACGTATCTAATCTGTGCTGCGCTTGCGGCGACGACGGCGGTGACGGGATGATGGTTTATCGATATCGATTACGGATTAAGCACATTACTAATGCAATCACGACATTTTAAGATGATTCAACTTTAGTAAATTTAATGATAAATGTAGAGTTTTGAATGTTAGTTGCTAGATAACTGACAACCATTCGAACCAAAAGTTTATGTTATTTATACGAGTATATTGACGAAATTGCTGTGGGCACAACTATTGATAGCTATTCTTCAGCGAAAACCCTGATTTAATTATAATAGGGACCACCAAAGCGCATTTTAAATCAAGTAACTATACATTAAGAATCTACAACTCTCATCAAAATCTTCCAAACGTGCTGACAAACGATTGTTATCTCCAAATAAAGGGCTACATATTTATGAGCGCCCGATATAGAGGATTTCAGAGGAATAAACAATAGCCCTACTGTTATTTGAAAGTCAAACATGGCCCTCGCGAGGGGTAATCGACATCTCAAGCACGAAATTGTCGGTAAACTCGGTCCTATCACCAGAATCGACCAAGGCTCTCACAGAACGTACGTGTCTTTTGACATTTGCACCTCCCTTTCCCACCTTGCCGGTGAAGCTATAAGGCCATCTCCCTCAAAACTTAATGCCAAGCTATGCTGCTTTATTTTTTCCCGTCGCCAGGACGACCTGTCCGTCACAGTGACAGGCCGTACTTGTCACCATTGCCTTCGTCGAATTAACTGCACAACACCGCCGCTGAGAATCGCTGCAATAACTTTTTTTCCGAAATAACTTTTGAAGAATTATAATACCGTTTCTGAGATAACTCTACGCTAAAGTGTTCCCTCACTTAGTTTTAATGAGGGGAAAATGAGGGAAGTCGTTTATTGGCCCGGTATTCAGGTCTGCTGTCAGGGCGAAAAATGCGTTTACGAGCCGCTATGACGGCCAGCGAGTTGAACGATTGCGATATTTCGCGACGCTTATTACCGGCCGATAAGAACCGAACGTGCCCGAACGTGCCCTCGCATATCACACACAATAGTAATTCATCCTTGAAGTAACGCAGCACGAGCTAGAGCGCATCCATAAATGCGTTAATTAAGCGTTAACAGGTAGAACAAAAGTTAAGAGCACGAAGTACTCAGCTCTAACTGAGATATTCGTAGCGACCTGCGCGACCATTAACATAGCTAATTATTCCCATTAAACAGGCACAATCCATTCAAATTAGCCATCTGACGTCTTTTGAATGAAGTATTCGCGTTTTGTGCGCGGCTGAATGACGCTCGGTCCCTTCCGGTGGGTGGTTGTTGTCACAACACGCAATGCGCGTCGCGGACGCACCGCACCGCATAATGAGACGCTTACTCGCATTAGCCAAAGAAATTGACAAGTGAACAATAGCGGGTCGAGAAATAAAACGAACGCAAAAATGGCAGAAAGGGCCGGACAGTGTCGTATCGTATTACTCGACGTAAAATATCTGGGGGAAAGGAATGAGAAACGATCGCTCCATTTATATGCGGGGTACGAGACGGGTGAGTTCGCGTGCGTTCGGTAGCGTGAGAATGCGCTTTATTCGGCGGCGACAGCGCGTCCCGTAGCCGGGGCTGGGGGCCGTCGATAAATCAGGTGCGCGGGCGCATCGGACGCGCGAGCCTCGTATATCGGCCACGGGGCCCACAATGGCCCGCTGGTGACACGCTGACACTGACGCAATTGCTCGCATGCGCCGTCCGCCGTCACCGCAATGGTCGCGGCCGTCACCAGGGCTGCGCCCGCGCCGCCCGCACCCCGCCTCCACCCCGCCAACCCGTATTTATTGCGCTAAATATTTGAATTAATCAGATGAGATAAAACGGTTGAGTTCGTTTAAACATTCCGATGCGGTCGCAGTGACAACTGGATGTATTGTTTTCGCGAGTTGATCCGCGTTTAAAGAAGCCATTGGGGTCTTTTTATCGGAGGTTATTTACTTTGCATACTTAATGCGACAAGGTCGTAATGAACTTGAATCTTGATGGAATGCAAAACTTCCTATATAACTATCAAAGTCAATGGCTTAAGAAGCACCAACTCTAATTTCCATGATGAAATTCAGGTAATTTTATTTTCCTTGAATGAGACATAACGTGAACAATAATATAAAAAGCTAACCATAACTTATTTTTTTCGGTAATACTAATTATTATATTAGTTTACGTAGGTATCCTCAGTTTAGTATAGTTGCAGCAAATTGTCTATAATCTACAGTCTACAGTTGGATTTAAAATAACCGCCATCACGCCTATAATTCTCATTGGAGAAGGCAGAGGTGCAGCGCATAACCACATTTCACCGATAGTATTTAGTCCCAATGTAATAGAGAGCGAACCTTTACAATACCAGACTCACTTCTCCTCATTACGAGGGACTTTCAGACCGTGTCGGCTTTCCGAAGACGTGCAGGTTTCCTAACAATATGCCTTCACCGTTCATCAAGCGATAATCCCACTAATATTATAAATGTGAAAGTTTGGATGGATGGATGGATGGATGTTTGCTACTCAATCACACCAGAACGGCTAAACGGATCTGGATGAAATTTGGCACAGAGATAGATTATAGTCTGGAAAAGCACATAGGCTACTTTTTATCCCGGTAAAATGTATGGTTCCCGTGGGATAGATTTGTTTGAATTTTTCATAGAGCAAAGGATCGACATGATTTTTTGCATAGGTAGTGGTAGTTTAGGGGAAAGGACATAGAGGAAAAGGACATACTTTTTAATCGCGGGTTACACCGCGAGGCGCAGTCTTTAATAAAAAATAAAATTTGGGTTCCGTACCAAAATGGTAAAAACGGAGCCTGATGGTGCGACTATGTCTGACTGTCAATGTACGATCATATCTGTCTAACTATGTGTGTCCGAGTTGTTTATTGTTTTTCCACATAATCGTTGAAATGGCCAACCGCTGGTTGGCGATAATCCCGCTATTTTGTATTGCACTAAATAGCGATAAAGGTGTTTATGATCGCTTTACGATCGGATCGCGTTCGCCGCACGTAGGTAGCGGGTATGACATACATGTTTACGACACCATGCCCCGTCCGACACACGATACTCGGACACTGGGGCATGTTTCACTCGCGGCACGGGGATGAAGATGTTGCCTACGTGCTGGAATTTTGCGAAGTTACCTGTTTCGTAAATCGTTTTGAATTATTGGATGTGATGACCAGTGCTGGGTCGAGGCAAGTTTTAGGCTGGAGCGGGGTCCTATTATGGAACCTCCATTGTTTGCCCCTAATATGCATGCAAGTATATAACTTGGGAGATCTTGATAGTATTATAGAACCCCTCTTGCCTGCCTCTAATTTACATGCAGGTATGTAACTTGCTAGGTCTTGATTGTATTATGGAACCCCCCTTGCTTGCCCCTAATATGCATGCATGTATGTAACTTGGGAGATCTTGATAGTATTATGGAAGTCCCCTTGTTTTCCCCTAATTTACATGCAGGTATGTAACTTGCTAGGTCTTGATAGTATTATGGAACTCTTCTTGCGTGCCCCTAATTTACATGCAGGTATGTAACTTGGCAAGTCTTGATAGTATTATGGAACTCCCTTTGCTTACCCTGAATATGCATGCAAGCATGTAACTTGGGAGATCTCGATAGTATCATAGAATCATTTGATGTGTGTTTGGGGTCGAGTCACCTTCGTCCGTAGGAGAATTAAGTACCCTCGAGATACCCTACACGTGACCCTGGGTGGTGCCAACCAGGTGACAACTCTACTGGTGGTAGGCTTCGGCCGTGGCTAGTCACCACCCATTGAACAAAGCCATGTCGCCAAGCGGCCTAGCCGTGTTCCGGCATGATGTTCGGTGTTGCCATTCATGGATGGCGGGTCAGATCAGTTACCCGATCTACTGCCGCCATCCTACCTAGGCAAGTATGCTCCATCGTAGATCTCGTCGTCACTTACCATCAGGTGAGATCGAGATCAAATACTTGCCTATAATGTAAAAAAAAAAAAAAAAAAAAATTTTGAAAAACAAACAAAATTGAAACACTGAGGCGCCCCTGGCATTCGATAGCCTGGAGCCTGGCGGAGGTGATGGCGGCTATGAAGTTTGACGGTTCTCCCTCGAGGTTTCAAGGAAATATACACATATTAATCTAGTGCAGGTTCCAAACTAACAAACAGAATGCCAGCATAATCCTTTCATTGCGTTTGTTTGCAATAATCATTCCTCTAAAGCATTTTGCAATAATTTTATTGATTCGAGAGACCTAATTTTAGAAGTTAAAAAAATCTGTTCTTGACTGTTTTCTGCCATAATCTTCATCAATTATTTTCTAAAATGTATTTTTATTATTGATTAAAATTGTTATTTGATATTAATTACTCACATGACATTGCCAAAGTACCTACCGTTGGATGTGTGACGTCATTTAAAAGAAATAAAGATGACGTTCTTTTTTTCAATAATAAAAAAAGTTTTTGAGTAAAAAAACATTCTGTGTAATCTAATGATCAAACCAAACTATTCATAACATAGGTTAATTACGCAATAACCGCATATATAGGTATTCTACCCTAGCCCTATCTGATTAATCTCATTTACCCTATCCCTTTGGTGTGTATACAATGGTATTAAACTGCCAACATGTAGCTATCCGATCCAGAACGCATTTATAATACCAATTTAATTAAACATAAATTACAACGCGAACACAGCGTCAACACGTTTATTGAACCACCAATGTTCAAGCCGCAAGTGTCCCGAGCCCGATCGCGCGAACATCCATCGGTGATCTAAAATTCCTGAACAGGAGTGGTGGAACGGTTAATTTAAAGTCGCCTCAGACCGCGTATGCGACGGCGATCCGTATCGGA
Source organism: Pheosia gnoma (assembly GCA_905404115.1). Lineage (NCBI taxonomy): Eukaryota > Metazoa > Arthropoda > Insecta > Lepidoptera > Notodontidae > Pheosia > Pheosia gnoma. Next base: position 2,741,278 of record FR989894.1, on the reverse strand, counting down.
GAGCGAGTTTCGTATCGGTCTAGCTAGCGGGAACGTCCGGCCGATTTCTGCGCCGATACAAGTGTGGAGAGACGAACGGATACTGATTGTGCTCAGTACGCTTGATGTAGAATTTGATAAGCCGATGTTGGGGCCATTAAAATAGTGTTTAACGTGGATGATACACTCATATCTTTAATGGGGCAGGAGTAATTTGAAATACCACAAAATATTAGATACGAATCAGCAAGTGAATGATATGCATAGTTAAAATATTTGGATCCTAACGTGGGTAAATGTTATCAATGGCTTAGGTAAAATTTATTTACATTAGCCTAAGTGTAACCCTTGCCCCCAAATCAGATTTCATAAATATAAATGACGGTCAAAGTCAAAGTCAAATCATTTATTTCGTATAGGCCTACGGGGGCACTTACAAATTGTCATTACATTTTTTTTTTCTTAAGTCTACAACCGGATCGGAACGCGACCTCAACTGAGAAGATCCGGCAAGAAACTCAGCGGGCTTGTCTTTTTTTTTAAATTCATTATTTTTACAATATAAACTACACAACAACAACAACTCGTTACAAATTTTCAGTGATCTTTTAAGAATCAAGTTATTGCCAAGTGAAAATGAACCTTAAATAAATTCAGGCAGTTAATGCCCCTTACAGTATCACATTTAATTTCCAGTTTTTTCTTCAATTTATGGATACGAGTTAATCGCATATTTGTATTCGCTAACGCTTGTAGCTTAGACCGTGTCGTTATAAATAAAATTAAAATTGCAAAATTCTGAGCAATTTCACATATGGGCTGCGTTCGAGATGATCTCGCGACGTCGCTCGCACGTTATCGCCTCAATTTGACGTTAGCCCGCTGCACTCGCACTGTCTATATCAACATAATTTATGTCGTTATTACGCGTGATTAATGTGCTATTTACGCCTTGTCACGCACGCGGCTAGAGCTTAATGTACAACTATAATACTCGAAAGAAGTGATAGCCAAGTTGGTAGAACGCTTGACTCGGTAACAAGGATCGCAGGTTCAAACCCCGGCTCGCAACTCTGGGATTTCTGGATTTCTTGCACAAATCTCATTTTCAACCATGATTATCAGTTGCTAAACGGTGAAGGAAAACATCGCGAGGAAACCTGCATGTCTGAGAGAACCCCGCGAAAGACGTGTGAAGTCTGCCAACCTGCACTGGGCAGCGTGGTGGATAGCCTAATCCCCCTCACATTGAGGGGTGGCCCGTGCCCAACAGTGGGACATTAAAAGGGCTGGTATTATTAATACTCAAAACAAAATTGTGAATGATAAAGAAATTAATCGATATTTTACTGCTTGAATATAAGCTTCAAATGGTTTATAGACTAGACATTTATAAGCTTACAACATAATCACACAATTTAATTATTACTTACAAGTTTACGATTTTTTATTCGATGTTATATGTATACGATGTTCGAGGTTAAACATTAATGCAAGTTTCAGCAGTGTTTGTATCACATTTTTGGAATTTTCGTTGCTAAATTCACGTCCTCTTCATCCTGGAGCGCCGTATACATCACCAACGCAAGTGTAATATAATGAAATATAATAGCTAAATCCATTACTGGGGAATAAATTCATTGCAGTTTAGCCATAACATTATGTAAATTCACTCGGTGAAGATATCAAGTGTCATATCGACTCGACAGCTATGACAGGCATCCGTGATCTATGTCCACTAACCAGCAAAAAGGTCGTAAGTACGAAACGAGTTTTGAGCTGTATTAATAACATTTCCAACTAGAACAGGTTGCACCGTTGTACTTGGACCTGGGTTAATACAAAGTCTGGTTCCAATTAACGACATCAGGTACCTTTGTAGCATTATGATGCGACCATCGCACGTGCGACTCAATGGCGCGACATGAATGGCGTAACGACTTCCAAGTATTTTGAAGCTGCAAAAACGCCACGATATTGAAGCCACACAACCCTCAAGTGTGAATCAATTTGATTCCATCTGTTTTATTGATCGATCGACAATTTCAATGAATTATTCAATGGACACGAATGCCGGCATTCCGCGAGCGCTCGTGGCAACACACGTAAAAAGCAAAGTCGCGAGGCACCCGAATGTAATAGGCAGCGGACGCCGTCCGTCGTGGGAGTGGTTCCGGCGAGGCATGTGTCATGGCCGAGGAGGCTCAAAAAAAGGGGACGTCTGGTGATGAGAATGTCATGTCGGTGGTTCCCAACGACATATTTGCGAGTTGGGGCCGCGTTTTGCGATAATTACAGCGCATAACGCGGCCGGTGCGCGTGGAATGCGAGGCTCTGAGCTCACCGCCACGGATTTATAATGACGAGCGGTGTCGCGACGCGCAGCCCTATCGACAGTGGAGGAGAAAAACGGCGGTGTCCACGGCATGCGCGGGGCGGACCAGTTCCCAGACGGCCAGCCTCCCCCTCGGCTGCGTCGCCACTTTTTTAACCCCGCAGCTAAACGCTAAAACATCTCGAAATTGACATTCCTCTCATAATTCCAGGGGACGAATCCTTGATGACGTCGCGTTTGAAATTTATATCGAAAATGCCTGTGAAAAGGTTGCGCAGCTGATAGTTCTTTATTTATAAGTAAAGGTCCTTCGTTTTCTTTATTTACTTTAATAACTACCTACTTACAAAGATTAAAGCTCTAGTAAACTGATATGTTTAAAGAAATTAGGTCTTTATATACCTTGTATGTAGGTTCGATATTTACTGAAAGTGGGGTTGAGATAGGAATGATTCTCCGTGTCAGGATAGTAAGCGGGTTACGGTCGGTATAAATAAATATATTTTATACAGAATAACTCAGAAAGGGTATACTAAGTCTTAAACCTGCGCTTCTTACCGTATTTGTAATCATTATGTAGAGCCTAAATTTTAATTCATCCATTTAAAAAAATAATTTGTTTCCCTGTGATTTCTTGTGAGCAAGTGTTCATTTTTTAATTGACGTATTGAAATTCTGATATCACATAATGACTACAAATATGCTCAAGAAGCGCGGGTTCAAAAGGTTAGTACTTATACCCTTTTTGAAACACCATCTATACGGTACCGCAGACTAAATTTTTTATCGAATTAAAAAATATTTTTCTCTAATTGCGATATAAATTCAAGTGCCTACCTATTGCCGGAGTCAGATGGGTGTGCACTTTTTTGCTGCACGTCAATTATAGAAATTGTTGGCGCAATAAATTTCGCTGTATCTGCTCGGACGGGCAGGACGGGAATGCGACGACGCGGCGACGATACGGCCCGTCCCGTGGCCCGGCCAATTAGCATGGGATCGATAGGCGCGGACGATGCCGATCTACCGTCGGCTGGCCCGCACTGCGCAGCCGCGGCTATCTAATCTGGAGTTAATGAATGCTGCACCACTATCGCCGAACCAACAAGTGTCAATGCGACGAGTGTAGCAAACGCGTTTTTGGAGGCTTGTTCCATGTGCATATAATTATTTATTTAAGTAATTGAAGCACGAATAATTTAACATGATTTTATTTCTGTGTAATTTCTTATAAAACACATTTGGTTAGCCTTCGCCTCGCGAGGCTGCCTCGATCAGTCGGACTGACAGCGAGGCAAATGACAAATGACAGCACTCGGGCAAAGCAGTGCGGGCGTTTTACTTCAGCGAAGCGAGCTCGGTCTGTCAATAGCGATTGAAGGACAGCTAAGAGTCTGCTATGCTGCTTATTTCGGTCATTTTTATCCATCATTATGAGCTAATAGGAGCTATTAGTTAATCTGTGTTAATAGTTCGATATTTTGAAACTGATGAATCTGAAAACTGATAAGTGTGAAAATGCGATTAATACGAAAACTTAAGATAAAAATCACCAAGTTTCTTACACTTTTTTTTTATAATCTATAAAACCTTACCTATTGTATTGATATTTTGATTCACCTATCAATAACAATAATTGATTCAGCGCATCAATCGAGGCGCGCGAGCAATATCTTTGTCGCTTTTTATTACACGCGAAAGTAATTCAAGCTATCCTTTTTTAATGCACTGCGATGCGTACGTGGGGTCTTAAAAGAGATTACCCATGTTCACAGTGACACACATCAAGCATTCTCAACATCCAATCAATCAAATCTAAATTAACTCATTACTAGCAAAGCATAATAATAATAGTCCCATAGAAATAATCCTGATGGGTTCCATAAATGACTGCGTTCTATGGTCAATATAATTCGCAATTATTGTTGTCTATGTACCGTGAAGCGTGAGGCGTGCCTCAATTATTTAAGTTGTGGCTACTGATGACAATTAAGTATAATTTAGATGTGACGAAATATTATGAGGTACCTATAGATAAGTTTATTCTCTTACCAGTTGAACGATTTTCTTACACCTGACTTAGACGAGGACAGAGCATTAAGTAGACAACTTCATCCATTTACTAGGATTTCTCGGATGAATTTTAATTGTAGTCCCAAATTATGAGACAATACTCGTAGATTGAATAAGATCAAATTTGGCATCAATGTCGATATTGAATCGTTTAAAACGATTTTTTTTCAAATGATATAAAATTCACAGTCACCACCTCTTAAAGTTTTTTATGTGTATAAGTCTCATGACCAGTGAACTAATAGTTATTGTGCGGTAAAATAATGCTATAATTTTGATGCAAACACAATGTAAAAGGTTTTAGTTGAGTTGAGAAATATCAAACAAATTATCACAACAAATGAAGTCTATGACCCACGGTCAACAAAAACCACGGTGCACACTCAGTTGATGTCCAAGGAATATTCAATGGGTGTATCTGGTGCCGCAATTTCCACATTATTCATTCCGCCTGAATATTCATCCACCATCGACCTGCCATTAATTGTTATAGCCAGCATGTTAGTGTGGGACACATTGAGTTTCATGTTAGCGAACTAATGCCGCCGATAGCTTTGACTATTCTCATGGGACATTTCGAAACAATCCGAAAAGATCTAACATATTTAAAAATGTACCTACCTATGTATAAAACGATAAGACATTTCGGGAGGGCGTTTGAACCCCCAAAACTCCCATTCTGCGTACGGTCTTGAGCCCTGCACTAACACTTCAGTGGCTTAACCGGGATCTTTTTACGTAGCGTTACAGAAACGTAAACGTCTTCCGTCTCGTTTGCACCACATACTTCTTCATGAACAATGACAGCGACAGCATGCTCTGTCGATGACGTTACTTTTACATTAGGAGTTTCTGCTTACTCTACAGTAGCTTTGTCAGGCTACGTAGTCTCGTTCTCAATTCTATAAAATGCTTTATGATCAATTTGTAAGTCTATTTCAAACTTCAATATCAAAATATAGAATGTAGTATGTATTTACCTCTTTACATTTTAGTTTGTACTTTCGCCAAATTCGTTACTCCTTACTTTTTAACCACGCTAATGTAGCCCGCAAATCATAAAGCTCCCCAATAAACACAACAATGTATCACATTCTAAATGTTTTATGGATTGGACCTTCGATTCGTGAAGCTCATCGGCGTTTATTACGATGGATTGGTGTGAATATTGATTTTGGGGTCAACCGCATCACTTTGTATGATTCTGCACTTTTATGTATTGCTTTTGCATTTTATGTCTACGCCTAGTGCGGCCGCATCGAATGCGAAAACGACTAGTATTGTTTTCGTGATTATGCAAGCCATATTAAATGGACATAACTTACTTGGTGTGTTCGTCTGGCGATATTTATTATTATTTATTAAACATTTGTGTGGTTATAATTTTCTTGAAGGTAACATGAATAATAATTTTATAAGGCTAATGATAGGTGGAGAAAGTAAATAAGGTTCAAAACTTACCATCACCAATTAATTTATTATCTCTCCGCACACAATACACTATTTAATTGTTTAGAAGCTTAACTCGAAGTTCATATAGTTCAACAGCACAGTCATAGAAAGTAAACAAGCGGGCAAACACAGGGGAAAGAAGAACGATGAAAATTATGTTTACAAAAAGCAATTAGAGCATAAGGCACACAAACACCAACGGCGAAAATATACGGCGGGTGCAGCTAACAAGCACCCGGCGCGATAATAGTTTGTGAGGTTTAGGTTAAATTATGTATATAGTTAGTATTAGTAAATAAGTATATATAATGTATCATTAATTGTTGTATAATAGTTTGATTTGTGTGCGTGAGTGTACTTGATAATATTTTAGGTACCTAGTAGCTACTTATGTAGACAGAGTATACTACAATTTTATAATCAGTCAGTCATATCGTTCGATCATATTAGTTCTTCAAAAAACATGGGTATATATATTTTTCTTATCTATCTATCAGCCGATATACACGTCCACTGCTGGACATAGGCCTCCCCCAACGACTTTCACACATCACGGTCCTCCGCCACTCGCATCGATTTTTCTTATGAATGCAATAAACATTGAACAACATACGAAAACTACGGTCCCAAACTAAATAACGTTTGTGTACTTACCGTACAATGGACTAGCGGCAATGATTGAGACTGCAACATTACTAACATTCTCAAAACTTAAAATGTTGATAGCTGGATCATTACTGCTAAGTGGAAATTAGATTTATATTAGCAGACTTATAGAAGAGTCTGCGATTTAGCCGTGAGCTACATTTAAAGCTATAACATAAAGATAATAACTCTTAAGTTCTTTGCCAACAGACACCAGGGAAACAGGGTTTGTGAACGCGATCACGGCGGCCGGCGTTACCTACTCCATTACCCGGGCGTGCACAGCGGGATCCCTGCTCGAATGCTCATGTGAAAAGGTACCTTACTGCATGTGTTTTAAGAAACAAAAAAACAGTTTTTTGATAGAACTACTTCGTACAACACATGCATCATACATAAGTACTTAAAAGTAGGCAGAACTTAAGAAAAATAAAGTTTTTTTTTTTAAGGTGCTATGCAACGTTTGCTGCTTGGAATCAATATGCGAAGTCACAATTTCGATATGTATTTTTTTTAATGTTGTTCATAAAAAATAACGTTTGACATTTTGATTTTTAATTGACATATTAGCATTGTGACTTCTCCATACTAATTACAAATGCTGTAATGATTCAACTGGTAGTATACCCTTGCTGCATCACGCTGTACATAGCTTGCTGTACGTCCGTAACTGCAACCAACAAGCTCTGCTCTCAGAACAAAAGATGAGGCACTGTACCAATGTAAGGGGAGAACAATTTAGCTATCGCTAAAACTCGTTGGTTTATCGCAATTTGTTTATAAATCCATTTGTCTAGTGTAGTGTAAAGAACCCTTCTAAGTACTTACACCTACATCTTTATAAAGGCCATAACTAGCATTATCTACATTTCGACTGCAAAGATAAGGATCAAACTCAACATATTGTCACCCTTTCCTTTGTTCAGGGTCATTGATAGTTACTATAAAGTGTTTCCCTCTTAGGGAGCACCAAAACCGCGCCGCGGACGCGACTCAGTCCCACTGCCTCCTTCCAAAGTCTCAACCGAGAGGTGGCAGTGGGGGGGCTGCAGCGACAACGTACGCTTCGGCTTGAAGAAGTCCAGGGAGTTCATGGACAGCCGCTACAGGAAACGGAGTGACATAAAGACCTTGATCAAACTGCATAACAATAACGCTGGGAGGTTGGTTAGTAAGAATTTTGTTTAAACGATCTAATTGCTTTGTTAGACTCATCAAAGGCACATGGAAGAATAGGTACTTTAGTTAATATTTTCGGATCTTTGAAAATATTTAGTTTTGGTACTGAATTGACATTAGCTTAATATAGGCTTAGGTTAGCAATTGAATTTTCGCTTCTAACTTATTCGACCATTCAGCTTATTAAGCGTGCCTAGATTGTGAAAATTATGTGCGAATTAAATGACTTTTATGAAGTCATCAGTAGTAATTTCCGGGAAATATTCAAGGAATGAGCTAGTGCAGTGCTCAAACATTATACTTATAAAACTGTTTGTAAACAGACTCACCAACCAGATGGTTTCTCTCATTGTCCTGGATGTCTTCTATAATTATAATACACTTACGGCCAAATCTTATGGTTTATATCAATTCACTAACGTTTTGAACAAAATTGAGTAAATGATGATCGATTTACATTTGGACTTTACTACAAAAATAATTTGTTGCATTCTTTAGCAACGGCGCTAATTTTATTTTTGTCAAAATTGATAGTTCATGTGTTTTTGCTAAAAACTGCTATGGTACTATACCACACACACATACACAACACATGAACACATGAACTATCAATTTTGACGAAAATAAAATTTATTAATAGCTATATCTTCTCTCTGCCATGACAATTTTAATCTGGTACTTACTAGCACATTTCGTGAATGAAAGAGCACACATCTTTCTTGGCGCTGCTTGTCAATACTTATATAATTTCAAGTTAGCTCTGATTTTTAACTTCTAGTAAAACAAATAAATGTTCCTAGGCGATCAAGAACAATATGAGAATAGAATGTAAATGCCACGGTTTGTCGGGCTCCTGCACGCTGAGAACCTGCTGGTGGAGAATGCCCACCTTCAGAGAGGTCGGCGACAGACTGCGAGACAGATTCGAAGGTGCTGCTAAGGTAATAAATACAAGATTCATTCGTTCATATTATTGCGAGGTATTCTATACTCTTCTTCTTAACAGAAGTTAGGTAAATGTTCTGCTAAACTTATGTTAAGAAGCATGAAAACCTCACTATAAAGCAGCCTAAGCAGCTATTCGTGAATTCTGGTGCAGTGCAATTATGCAGTGAACCATTATAAATGGCACGAATTTAAAAAAACAAAGCCATGTGCCCTGCTGTATTGATTAATCAGTAAGTCTTAAAAAAAAGCTATTCTTTATTCCACTCAGGTGATCGCCAGCAACGACGGTGACAGTTTCATGCCAGAGAGCCCTAACATTAAGCGGCCTGGCAAGAAAGACATCATCTACTCCGAGGAATCGCCAGATTTCTGCCCGGCTGACCTGAAGACTGGCTCCCTTGGCACCCAAGGGCGCCAGTGCAACGTCAGTTCGGCGGGGACCGACAGTTGTGATCAGTTGTGCTGCAGAAGGGGATACAAAGAGACCTCCGTCAAAGACACTGAGAATTGCAATTGTCATTTTAAATGGTGCTGCGAAGTTATATGTGAAACGTGTTACGTCAAACGAAACATACAAACTTGCTTATAATGCGATAGACGACAAAATAAATGTTTAATATTAAAGTTCTTGTTAATATTATTTATCTCTTTATTTTTTAGATTTCTTTTTTTTATCAGACTTTATAAACTTCGCCTACGTTTTTGGCAACGTTTTTTGCATACATATCGTCTCCAGTACTGTAATCGGATAAGTATGAAATCGGGTCTCGTTTAAAGGCCTGTTTGACTTTTTTTTTCAGTAACTGTACATTGGAAGGTATAGTTTCAGATTCTTCAGAATTTCCATGGGGAACTTGATGATAAGACTTATCATTATCATCATTACTTTTACCATCATAATTTTCTTCTTTTGAAGTAATTTTGGTTGGATCTGTACTATTGTCTATTACCTTTTCTTCTTCCACAACTTCCTCCGGTAGGCCGAGGTATTTATTAGGTTTTTTACGGGGTTTAATCTCGTCTTGAATGCGACTCAACGTATTAAACTTGGTGCCTCGAACGAAAAGTTTGTTGCATTCAGGTAATTGGTCTTCGTTTTTATTTGATATGTAATTGTACAAAATTCTTAGTTTCAACATGTCACTGGCGCTAAAGCCGTGGGCCTCTCCTATTGCAGTTCCGAGGTATCTGTCCTGCAAAAATTGACCATTTTATTATTTCTAACACACAAGAGTCACTAGTGTAAAATTATTGTTATCATAATGAAATTGTACCTTTGTGTTAATGGTGGCGCGACCGTTGGCCGAGTACTTGTGATAGTGGTAATGGCCCGCACTGGAGAAGTCGTACTTGATGTCATGAAAAAGCCATTCGTCGTTGTTTAATTTTTCAAACAAGTACTTTTTTTCTGAAATAGATGTTATCATTACCCCTCATTCTTATTGAAACTTGCATTTGAAGTAAAGGCCTTCGCTATTGTTTTATTTGCAAGCAGTCCACTTTATCCTTTATTGTGTGTGACATCAAGGTCAGTTGCAACATGTTCCGGCATGATGTTCGGTGTTGCCATTCATGGATGGCGGGTCAGATCAGTTGCGCTGCATGTGCCTAGTGAATGTAGCGTCTCGATCTACTGCCGCCTTCCTACCTAGGCAAGTATGCTCCATCGTAGATCTCATCGTCACTTACCATCAGGTGAGATCGAGATCAAATACTTGCCTATAATGTATAAAAAAAAAAAAACATTACAAAGTGTATGTAAGCATCTTCGCAGTTATTTAATACAACATAGCTAGGTACCTCTTTAACTGGTTCATCATCATTAGAAACTGAGCTTTTACCTCCTCACGTTTACCTATTTTAACCACTATTATTTGGTCTCCTCATTTGATCGTTTCCTCTCACCTGGTAATATATTTTCATCTACAACTTTAATGTAGTTATCTCGGTCTGGTGCGTTGTGCTGTGGAGGCACGCCCGCGATAGCTAATACGGCCTCCGCCAATTCTCCTCCAGTGCTCATGCAATCGTATCCTAGGACAACTTGCTACACAAAAGAAAACATTTCTGTTGAAGAGTGGTATGAAAGTACTACATATTTTTAAGTATTGGAGTCAATTTTTAAGACAGATTGGTAAATAATTTGTACCGTACACTATAGACTAAGAGCAATGAGATGGATTCTACACTGGAGACATAGTATATAGGCTGACGTCATATGGAACATGGTAGCACCTGAACACCCGCATTAGTAAAATTCTTGATGGAGTGATCGGCGCAACCAAGCAAGCCTCGGCGGTTGATGAAGAACACCCATCTTGTGGTGTCATCCTTCGGTGGGCTTGGGAGTTCCATGAAATTGAGACTGGTGAAACCGTTCACGACGTTGAGAAACCCACGGATCCTGTCGCGGAGAACTTTGTCTGGAATCCAAGAGATGTCGAGTGGTTTGTATTAACTATAAGCAAGTACTATTTTTTTAAAGGACCAGTACAAATATATAACCTGCAAGCAAGGACTCTATGCCAGGTCTAATTGAATGACCGCAAACCCTGAAGTAAGTTAGTTTACAATTAAAAGAAAAATATTTCATGATTTAAAGAGGTTTTACATAATTAAAATTGCAAATTTTCCGCGTCAATATTCTTTGGCACATATATTATAAACTACCGGGCCTATTGTATTTGAATAAACAAGTCACGTACATAATTATTACGTTGGATTGTTTAATTCATTAGGACTATACCACTGAATCGGCTTTAAATACAATTAGATAGAGGTGAAAGTCGTAGTTCTTTATTCCCAGAGGTCAACAAAGCAAATCTACAAAACATTTTCATTACGCTATGACATCACGCGATGGATAGGAAAATTGGCAGCAAAACATTACTGATATTCCACCAGCATATATTTAATCCTGTTCCCATCTAATGACTTCCCAATGCAGAAACGGACGTCTATGACGTCTGATAACTTACCGCTACACTGTAAGAACGGATGTCTAATGACTTACTTACATACTTAGGAACGGTCATTTATGACTGACTTACCACTGAAGGATTGGTCTCGATGGGAACGGATGTCTATGACGTCTAATAACTTACCATTGAAGGAACGGACGTCTATGGGGAAAGGAACAACTCCCTTCGACCCGATCCTCGGCCACAATTTGATTCTGCATTTCTTCATCAGTACAATCAATTCAGTTCAATTCTTAAATCCTAAATCCCAATATTCTAGATGCCAACACCTACTAAGGCCTAGTCAGAAATGGTGTTGCTATCTGTTCTTACCCTATTTTATTTGACATACAGCTTGAAAGTTAATTAAAGAAGAAGAAGTTAATTAAACCGGCCAATGACTTACGCACTGTTATAACGGAAGTCTATTACGTTTAATTAATTAGCCATGTAGATTGTAGGAGCGTAAATTTGTTACGTCTAAAAACTTACCACCGTAGTAATGGAAATCTGTTTACATCTAGTGCCTTACTACTGTAGAAACGGACGATAATAACTTACCAGTACTGCACGAATGGAGGTCTATTACGTCAAATGACTTGGCACAATAGTAGTGGACGTCTAGTGACTTACTACTAAAGGAACGGACGTCTAGTGACTTACTACTAAAGGAACGGACGTCTAGTAACTTACCACTAAAGGAACGGAGTCTAATAACTTACCACTAAAGGAACGGGCGTCTATATAGTAAGGCACGACGCCTTTTGGCCACAATTTAAGCTGCTTCATTTCTTGCTCAGTAAAATCATAACCTAACACGTAATTTTCTCTTTGCCACAAGTCCTCCCTGTCTTTCATTACGTTAATATACCATTGAGATGCTAGTTCTGGCTGGGTATTCTGATTAAGCCCCTCTTTGAGGTTCACGGGTTGTCTTAAGTGGGGCAATCTCACCAAAGGAGCGCTAGGAACACCTATAAAAGATTACCGACATGGACATGGACATGGACATGGAGATGATGTTTAATTTTTTTTTTTCAATTTGCAATTTTTTTTTTCAATTAGCAAAATTTCCTACTATTCTTTTTTTAATAATGAAAGATATACTAACTATTTGAGCACGTTAGGCTGAAAATTGAAAATAGTGTTGTACACAATAATTTTAGTAACACTTGCTTTACCATTTTGCAGTTTCAGAAATGTGCAATAAAGACTCAATTTTATTGCAGATTTTGTTACGGTCGCAATATATAAATGTCGATAACGAATAACAATGTATTTCAGCAATGTAATGTACTTCAGCAATGATATACATAACATGGATGAGGTATATTATCACTGCATTTAATTTTATCTGTCAACATCAAAATATGAGTTTTAGAGTTCGTTTGATTCTATGAGGAACCTTTTTAAGGTCATTTAGTCCGCCCAGTCGGTCCAGTCCAGTCCACTCAGTCTATGCTATCCAGTCATCTACTACTGGACAGATTTTGATGAAACTTCGCATGATTATAGCTAGCACACCTGATCAATGTATATATACGTCATTTTTAGAACTCTTCCATTTATACGAAATGACGTATACGATTTTTATTATTTTTTACTGCCCGTAAAACGACACAGAAAACACTTGAGCTAAGCACAAAAAAATTCTTGAGTTACTAGAAGATTAGGTAATTTGGCTATGAGGGTCTGAGGGGTCTCTTGCCCAAAATAGTTTGGGAAGCTCTGGTCTATGCTTCTATGAAGGTTCTATGCTCCTCATATTGAGGAGGAACGTGTCCAGCATAATGGCAATAGGCTAGCCCCCTTTTACATTGGTACCAAATACCATCGGTGAACCTGCAGTGCGCCTCTGCTTTCGTGTATATTCCGAGCATCTAGCATTATATTGCTGTGATGTGTTCTGGGACGATACGCATAAAGGATTGTGTCCAGAAATAAAACACGCCCAGTAAGAATACTTTAGCATGAAGCATTATTCACGGTGTTCCAGATCCAGCCACGCCATTCGTATACCTTATGACAGATTTCTCAGTTAATAAACATAAATTTTCCAACGGCCGCCGATACTCGTGGGAATTCTGCTCGGGGCGAGACAGACCACCAACACCGAAGCGACTTTTCACTTTCGTTCAATCACTCAATCGAAAACGTACCTTAACACATCGGCGCAGGCTTGGTTTTCGGTGTGAACTATGGCCGTTTGCTAGAAAATAAAGCTGTTTCAGAAAATAGTACGCTATCAAAATTACAACGGTTCCGCTTGCAAATAAAGAAAATGATGACCGTTTAATGGTTTAGGGTTAGCGCACGCTATAAAGCTGACAAAAATGTTTAAATATATGTTTTTTTTAATTAAGCAAGTCAATTCGGATATTCGCAACGTGGACATCTACTATCTCTTTAAAACCCTTTTTATATCTCGGAATAATGAGTATGTTCTATGATGATCCAAGATGCAGATGCAAAATTTCAATAAAATCTTTTCTCTCAGGTTTTTTTTCGCGTTTTTATCATCTATATTTACTACTACATTTCCATTACGAGAATTAAAAGTAATATAATGTTGGCTCCCGCTTTTATATCAGTGAACGCTTATAACACTAAGCCGATATTAGATAGGTACATCCGATTTACTCTGTAGGTCCGATTATAAAAACCAACCAATTCGCCCTTCGAATTGGGAGCAAATTCGGATAGCGAGCAGTTACTTAGACTCTTTGTACAGTACATAATAAAGTTGGTCCAAACTCATTAAGTACGTATTTACAATGATACGGTCATATTATGTTTATAAATTCATGAAAATTTATGAATTCCGTAGCACAGCCCCACTGACAACCCTAAGTGACAGTTGTATAAATAAATGCAATGCGCACGCATAAATTTCAAAATGAGAACATTGTCGTACTTCGAGGAGACAGCTTTGGGGATGTATTTTGCTGCACTAACTTATAACCACGGCTTACCCTGCATTAGTATAAACTTTTCTAGAATAAAAGTAAGTTTCACGGTTGAAGCTTTTAAAATGTATTAGATCCGGGACTGCTATGCCATATTTTTAATATTAAAGTACAAATAGATGTACATAAGTGTCATATGGATTAATGATTTGCCGTGTGAAGTTCACGAACCGACCATAGACCAGCATAGTCAACTAAGGCGCGAACCCACATCGCACTTAGCAAAGCATGCCCGGTAATATGGCTTTCAATTATATTGGGACCAAATAAAAGCAGCAAAATATGGGTGTACTGAAGTGCACCTCTGCCTACCCTTTCGGGAATTACAGGCGTGTATTTTTTGATTTTTTTTATTTACAAGGGTTACCATCTATAATATTTATAAGACCTACCTTTGTAACGTTCAGCTTAAGTCGTGTGCAACTTGATCAAATTTACAGACACTGAATCTAAATGAATGCACCTGCACACTGGAGATTGCGGTGAGTGCGAGAGGGACGGCGGATCGGCTGCAAGCTCACCATGAATGTTCGTAATAAATGTCTAATGGAGATGTTTTGATATAGTGTTTTGAAATTGTTGTGTAATGGAAGCGTTTTGCGTGTAATGGCACCCGTACAGACTACATCAAAAGGATCTTATATCACGTTACTTTGAGAACCTTATTTAATAACAGATAGATTACATTTTACAGTAATCACGAGTTTTGAAATTAAGTTGGTTTGTTGGTTAAGCACTTTTGAAGTTGATTGTACTACAGTACGGAAGAGTGTCTGAGCTAAAAAGAACCTTTGTAGTCTAACAGTAAGGTTTTGAATAATTACTTTATTGTTCATAAATTTTAACAAATATAGTGCAGCAAAGAATTCATTCTCTATTCTTTACTCGTAAATATTGTTTGTGTGTGAGTGAGGAAGATGTGTATGTATGCAAAATGTGAGAATAAAACAACACAAACTATGATTTTTTGATCAATTTTGTATTTTTAGTAACAACTATGTAATCAATATTTTAATTATTATAAATAGATACTGCTAATGTACAACCAATACTATGATAAATTGTGTCAACGCCCAAAAAGCGGTCACTGGACGAAATATATTTCGAAAAGGTACAGTACATTTTATTATACAAATATTATGAATTGAGATTCAGATAAGTTCAGCTGATTTCATTTGTATTTTTATCTAATATTAACAATTTAAAATGCTACATTCACATAAATAACTTAAGTTATAATGAATAAAGACAATATTTACATGCGTAAAATTAATTTTGCATTTACAATTATTATTCGAGTGAGGCAGAATTATTTATTTGATTTGTTTAAAAATTGGCAAAAGTGTCAGGCGTAAAAATGATTAAAACAATGGCACTAATTCAATTTAAAAATTCATAACACTGGTTTCATTTCAATCACGTTAAAATACTTTTTATCACATAAGCCAACGTGCTTAAGAATCAAAACGATGGCCTTAAAAATCCAGTCATGGATATTATAACTACGAAAATTATAAAAATATACTTCAGTCTTTTAAATCCGACGCGGTATCAGTGGTACAGATTCTGTCGTTGAATTTTTAAACGTTTTTAAAAAGATTTAATGTACAGAGATCTATATAAAGCGTTAGTTTTAAAACAATACATTGAATAGGCAGCATTCGAATACCTGCTTGTGATAATACCGACAGTTAAAACATCGGATTTTCTCCACTAAAACTAAGACGTTATTTCACTTTAAAGCTTTCAATAATTTTAAAGTGAAATACAATAAATTAAAACAAGTTTTTAATAAATATTTTTATATAAAACCACACTTGACGAGTTAGTATGTTCAGTGGATATATTTTACACGATTAAGCTCAGTAGGATTAGATTACTTAAACTTACTTACTGGCTATAACTATTTTTATATCACATTATGAAATATCATTCAAGTTGATACTGTATACTTTAATGTTAAATAAAGCTTCCCCATTGACTGGTAAACTGTCGAATTTGGAATGTCAATAATTTTTGTCGCCTGTACGTTAAGTGCGAGATAAGTCGTAAGCTAACCGTATACTTTATAGTCTCGCACTGCCGTACTGAAAGTTAAGTACATTTTTTTTTAAATCAAATGTCATCGTTAATTTCAAAGCAAAACCGAACGTTAGGTGTAGTTAGTGAAGTATTCGTCGAAAGGAATATTGAGACCAAACTCGCCAAGTCAACAGTTCGCATACAACCTGTCTAAACACAATAACATATGTATATAAAAGCGTTGTAATACAACGTTACTATTGTAGTAACACATGCATTTTCCTACACTAGGGGCAGCTCGGACTACCGAGGGACGAGCTCGCGCAACTCCCTACCAGACACGCTCGCGTGCAACCCTATCTCGATGTATCGGACCCAACACGCAAACAATATTATACGTATAATACTGATTATTTAATTCATTTAATATTTAATTAAAATTCTCGAGAGCGTTTATCTCGCAATGTGGGACACTTTTACGACGGCGCTACTTATTCACTGATAAGGGCCCGACGTTACCTCCGCGACTGAACACCCAAGAAGACGCTTTATGCAAATGCCATTAAGCCACAAATTCCATTAGCCGGCTTAATTATAATATGAAATTATAATTACAAGATAATTTCGCTGTTGAATCTCAAAACAGTTATGCGAGCATGCACCCAACGCGGACGTCCATAAAATAGAAAGTATTTATAAAACTCAAATGATTATTGCCGCAGTTATTAAAATTGCAAATAACTTCTTTGAAAAACTCGAGTATAAACTTTGGAATGATATTAAAAAATATCATGTAAAGTATTAAACATCTTGGCATAGGTCTCCTCGGAACGGTCAGTCGAGTACCTACGTACGACACACCTACGAATAAATTAACTACACACCAGACTCCGTGTGGAAACTAACAAGTCCAACTCCAAATAAATATAAAATTACACTATGATACCTAGAATATAAATCGTCGATAAACTGGCCTCATTAATTTCCAAACGACAGTGTCTCAAAAATAAAGTTACTGCATCACATGTTCGCACTTAATAGTCAAATAAATTAACCGAACGGGTAGCTCACTTTTATTTTACGCCGGATCAATTATCTCGTATATAAGAAGAGATAAACATTGATAAAGAAACTATTTACATAAGTCAACATGATATACGATTTCGACAACATCGATAGATGAAAAAGTGAAGCGATTATATACAAGGTCCGTTATCTGCCACCGAGTACAAAAACAGGTCCACTCTCGAGTCTGAGTCACAATCACAGCTGTCCGACACTGAAGTTTCTCTCATTGATCACAACGTCACTGGCGTCCGGTCGTCTATAAGCACGTGTGGACGACCTTCTCTGTACGACAGAGTTTGCACTTGACTTCACAGCACCAGTGGAAGGTGCAGTTGCACCGCTCCACTACGAACATGGTCTCGGTCCTGTACCCGCGGCCGCAGCACATCAGGTCGCAGCCGTCGACGCCAATGCTCGTGTCGTTGCAGGCGCGCCCATGCGTTCCGGGGATACCTAGCCTAGGATTCTTCTCGCAGAATCCCGGCGAGGACTCGAGGTACACGAGGTCCTTCGCTCCCGGCGATTTGTGGTCCGGGTTGTGTGGCCGCAGTTGGAATCTGTATCGGTCTCTTCGCGGCACTCTGTGCGGCGCCGCGTCGTTCCGCTGCACGGGCGCGTCTAGGTCGGTGTTGGGCATCATGACCCGCGACGCACCATCGAAGCGATCCTTCAGCGCGTCGCCCACAGAGCGAAAGCTAGGCAGCCTCATCCAGCACGTCTTCACGGTGCAAGAGCCAGACATGCCGTGACACTTGCACTCCTGCCGCATCTCCGTCTGCACGTGCTGCGAAACAAACAATTACATGAGCATCCCGCACTCTAATTTATTCTATCGTAGGGAGGTCTATAACGATGTCCAAATATCTTTAAATTCCACCGATAAGCGTCGATACGTGGTGATCGATGATCTTTTAAGCGCACTCCATCGATCGCATCTCACGATCGAGCAAATTGTTACAAATCGTGAGGAGGTGGGCCGGTCGTCACCGCGCGGCGACCGATCATAAATCATACTCTAGGGACATTCATCATTCTTAGAAGATAGATAAATGACGCGAGGATCGGAGACAGTAAATATTTCCCTATCTCGGTGCGCAGGCGCTTCGTAGAACGTCGTCGACGGTATTTATTCATTGACATGTAGATGGCGGGGTGCGTTATACCGTCTAGTGTCCAAATATGTGTTAAACAATCGATGGAATGCTGTGAATATTCATCAGGTGGACACCCAGTGCGTCTGTCGTGACAGGAATTAAGCGGTCGGCTTAATGACACGTCTGGGTGGCTCGAGGCGCCCGACGTCCCATTTTGATGAATTTTGGAAAGGAGCGGGCAGTGGGTATGCAAATGTGGGTGTGCAGTGGGAGGGTGATGCGCGAGCGCAGCGAATGAGTGCCTGTTGCGCAGTCGTCGCGCGATGGGCCGCGCCGGCCGACGCATAATTAATATTACACTCGAGCGACATGTCAAGTGGACGATCGATCGTCACCCGTAATGGTAATGTAAACACGGAGCGATGACAATGGCCGTCATTGGCCCGATAACTGATTGTTTTATGCATGTTTATAAGGTGCTACCGTGCGAGCGGTGATTGGATAAGAGGCGTGTTGATATATCTGAGGACGTGGGATCACTTACCGCTCTGCCAGCCTCATTGTTGTGAAGGTTCATTTTTTCCCTTAATGTTTTGCCTCTCTCGCCGGTGTCGACGAATTCCCTACTGAATCTGAACCCGAAGCCGATGTTGTCGGAGCATCCGCCCCATTTCCAGACGCGGACGTTGGCGGCGGCGGCGGCGCGCGTCCTGTGCGGCACCCGATCGATGTGCGAGTAGTCGCAGGTACAGGATTCTATAGAGCCCTCGGCGCATGCTCTGGATACCGCATGGGTCACTCCTGCGCTGGTTATTGCGTATATGAAAGCTGTTTCGCGGCAACCTGTTGACAATAGAGATGACATATGAAATAAGTTAGGAACTATTGATACGAAAGCGGAAGGGTACGAAGATAAAATAAAAAAATCATTAAATATAAAAATTCCCCCCCCCCCCCCCTTTCTTGAGTTATAAACGGTTTAACTAACACGACTTAGTTTTAGATTTGGCAGATACAGATATTTTACTGTGGCATGTTTGGTATTCTTATAATTAATTCATCCCAACAGCAGAGGGGTCCATATTTTAATCAAATTTTATTATTGCTCAGGGTATGGGGATAAAAATCTCATCGTCTTTATATATTTTAGGTATTATAATTTAAGCACGCAAAACATTTGGGTTCATCAGTGAGCTCCAAGCCGAGGGATCCTAATGCTTTAGCCTTTTTGTAATCGTATTATTTTATTGACACATTTAATTTGTTGACAATATAAAAATCCCTTTCGAGAGCAATGGGCACATTCATTTGTTAATTTTCTTCGTAAAATTCTATCTCAAGTTATTAACAATACCTGCATTTGGTTTCTACATAATAAATATTTATATATATGTTTAAGTTTTATGCCTAAAACACGAAATCCCGTAGTACGCGTTATCAAAGTAAACTGAATAATTCTTGGTAATTACCGTGTTTGGAGTTATCGACTGCAGTAATAAATAATCGTTCAAAAGCAACAAGATCATTAAGTTTATATTCACACAATAAAGACTTGAGCAATTATTGCAACGCGATCATTCATCTCGTACGGACGAATACATAAATCGAAACTCGCATCCCGTATCGAATACTATAAATAATTAATGGCCCGGTATTAGAATCAAATACTCATAAAATACAATTAAAAGAGAGAGAGGGTATATCTCAGGGATTGAAAATAAAAGAAGCTCATCTTACCTACCCGAGAGATTATAAATTTGATCATTACAAGTGGTACGGCGCGCATCGAATTCTCTCTCTTAATATCGATTTAATAGCCCGTGTACTTTTATTTAACGATTAATACTTTACCGAGTCTTTGTCTACTTGGGCCGAGCTCGACAATGAGACGTTAATAGCGCCGGATAAATCCCACCGGGGCCCGCCCTATTACATACAACATAGTTAAAATTACATTCATTAAAAATATGTTCATAAACATTCTTGAATGTCGCGGACAGTATCTCGTTATTAATTCGCGTAGACATTGTAATTTTACGGCCTATAATGCTCATTAATAACTGGCCTATTGTTGCTACGGGCGAACGGCCTGAGCTGGCGGTCAAGGTTATGATGGGATTCCTTAAATGCTGTTAAGTTCCGAAAGAGAATAAAACTGACAATTAACGTGTTTCTAACACAAGTGTAATCGCGTGTCACCTCGCAGGCTAATGCTATTCTTTTAGTAATATACTGCCGGCCGCCCGCGCCTCTGGTGGCCTTTTGATGCGCTTGCGCGGACTCGCTCGAAAAAAATGGACCCCTGTATGGATGTAAGAATAATATGGACCGCGTATTTGTTGTTATTTATAATAATAATATGTGGAACGGGCCCGAGCCCGCACCAGCTTTATTAAAGACTCAATAAGCAAATGAAATCATTTTTTTATTGAGATGTCATCGAGCACCGATATAAATTACAGTGCGCGCACACTGCCGCGGCCCGATCTCGGATTCGCTTTTTGTGATTCCCTTTTGGATGTTATACAAAAGTATTTTATTCAGCAATTACTTGAGACGTTCGGTCGGGAATTTTAATGTCAATTTCGCCATCATTCAATGCTCGGACGAAATTAATTCAGGGCTGTACGGCCTGAGTCGCGCATTTATCTTCTGTAATGACTTGGAAACGTTGGACAGCATTAACTTTAACTAATAGATGGGGACCAATTATATATAGCACACGTAAATAACGCTCGTAAAATAATAGCTTTTGGCTATGTGAGCGCAGCGTCGACGGTCCAGTCGTAATGTGCGAATGTGTTGTCGTGCATGGATGTGGAGGGACGGAGTGCTTGTTGGGTGTTTACTGTGGGGTCATAAATCGGACGCTTCACGGATATCTGTTTTAGTGCGTTATGAGTCAGCCAAGTCGGAGGTCGTGCAGCGGGGTGCCTCGGCCAGGTGTCCCACGGCCAAGGTTGCCAGGTGTTCGGTATTCACCTGGACATTCCGATATTTGGACGAACGCGTCTAAATAATAATAATCGTGGGCCGACGACTCGTGCGGTCTTTATTAGGTGGCCACGAAACGACTTTCCCTTTCGCCGAATTAAAGTTTTATTGTTCAGCTTTATATGATTTTTATATTAATTTGACAAAGGATTAAAATGTCGTAAAGTAAGCCATTTTATTTCTGACATTAATGATAAACTCGAGTGTCTTCATTCATCTATCTGTTTGTGAGTTTAAACATGAATGGCTTGACCGATGATGATGATAAGAACGTGAACAACTTAAATCCTAAGACATTTTCGATATTAAATTAATAAAATTAAAATTATCCATCTTCCTTCAATGTCCTGTAATTATGTCTTGAATAGTTGGCGACCCGTGCACCACGTGCTGAGCTGGTACACGTCTGGATACGTCTTTAGCCCATGTAGACGAATGTCGTCACATCTGTCCACGAACATACGTGAATGAGAGCCCGCTGTGATTTTAACATCGCTACTTTTACTCCAATGTAACGGTAAATAGCCAATTAGAGGTTTAACACAACGAGAAATAATGTTTTAATTGGTCTAAGAACTCTCAAGACTCGTCTATCGATGATTCATATTCCTGTTTGACATCCAGTAGTGATTGTTTGTACAGAATAGTATTTTTTTTATTTAAACAAATTGTTTTAATATATCACTGTGGTCGATAGTACGACCAACAAAGCCGATTGTGGCGTTTTGCAAATAAATTGCGACGTAGAAAAATTATGACAGATGTAAAATGCCTTCCATCCGCGGGGACGCATTTGTTACGGTATTAAATAAAATGTTTGCCTTCACGAGCCTAATCAAGCCGCCCAACAATGCTAATCCCTAATATCAATGACTCTCCGTTAGCCTTACAGCCCGTAATAAAATACTCATAATAGAGCCTCGCTATGATATTGTTGAAGCAATTTTGCCCTATCAAATCCCAGTCAAATAAGAACAAACATGAGTAATATGGTTCTATAAAAGTAAATTATTATTATAACTGATAATAAAGTGCTGTCCGTGGATTATCTGGTCAGATAATAAATGGTACCGTGGTCGGTTTACAGCGAGCACCGAGCGATAATGCCTCACCGACAGACGACCAGTTAAGGAAAGGCGTTGAGAATTTATAAAAGTCAAAAAGTCGTAAATCTGAGCGCGCGTCCTTTGGACCGATGTTAAAATAAAACTTAATCATTGTTGACATTTGACGAACACCTGGCCCCTCGGGGACCATTAAATAATTCGAAATTTATGTACTAATTAAATATATTCCTGTCTGCATTGAGTCATCACCGTGGAGTGTTTCGACAATATTAATATGAGATATTGACTTATGGATGTTTTGCGCGTCTCGTGCTTTATTTATTACGACTTGCGTTATTCAAATTTGATGAGACGTAATTACTCAAAACAACAATAAATCACCGGTTTTATAATGCGGCGTCCGGCCGGTTCGTGCGCGCTCCGGCTCCCAGCGATGAAGTCATTGACGTCGCGTTATCTGTTTCTAAACACGTATTTTATGAGTATGTACATTACATATAATTATTGTATTACTAGCTGCTACCCGCGACTTCGTCCGCGTGGTATTTAACAAAGCCACAACCGTTAGCAATAGCCCGCTCGCGCGTTCTGATTACTAAAATGACTATTAAAAATAGGGGTTGGTGATAGAAGGGTGACAATTTAGGGTTGTATGTATTTTTTAACACACTTTAAAAAAAAATAATGAAAATGTCCAAAAAATAAAAAATCAAATGTTAAGGGTGGACAACCCTTATCACTTAGGGGTATGAAAAATAGATAGTAGCCGATTCTCAGACCTACTGAATATGCATATAAAATGTCATAAAAATCGGTCAACCCGTTTCGGAGAAGTATGGTAGCTAACATTTTGACACGAGAATTTTATATATAAGATATTTACTAAAAGATGAATGTTAGAGATGATAAATAATGAGAATTCTAACGTTAATGAAATAAGAATAAAGGGATGCGCATAGAAACACAGAAATAAAAGGACATTTCGCCGTAAAGGCATTGAGGCAATAAAAAGCAATAATTCATTTTCGTTATGCCATGTATGGGTGATAATTTCACATTGAGCCCGCTGCCGAGGCTGCAGCTCCGGGGCGACAATTCAAAATTACGTCGGTCGTATATCACTCAGTGTGAGTGGCACAATGTGCTCGCAGCTACCAATAGCTACCAGCCACCGCAGCGCGCCCATTCACCACGCACACAAAGACATTTGTTTTCAAAACTCCAGAAAAAAACACCGAAAATAATTTCGTTTTAAGTGAGCTGTCGATAAACAATAAAAGGGCGATCGAGAGCTTCCAAGCTCGGAGTGGATAAATACGAGCGCGCCTCCGTAGGGGACGCCTAATCGCTCCTCTTCAGTTTCACAAAACGCGCGTTATCTCCAAAACAATTCAAACGCCACAAAACCTAAAACGCTTATCTAATTGAGCATTAAATATTTCGTCGAGGGCATTTTATACCGGCTTTATTTTCGGTGTCGATCGTTTTATACGTTTTATCCACCCACGACGACGACGTCGGAATCTCGGCGCATACGATACACACCAAAACAGGAAATATTTGAAAAAGGTCGGGTTTTATTGGCCGAGTTACCTGCGATTAGGAGCCGCGTTAGGTGTAAACGCGGCTTCCGTGGGGCTCGAGAGCCGAGCGCTGGAATCGCTAAACTACACAGCGGGCGGCTCTCCGCGGGAACGCGGACCATATATTTTTCTATTCTCCGCTCGACAATGACGCTACGAATAAAGGTGTCACTATTGTGCCGTTGTCATCATTTGTGTTAATACGATCCTTGAGGTTTACACCACAAAGAGATGAAGTTGTCGCGTCCGACGCGTCAATGGTGTGACAACGTGTAAATTAGTAATTATTCGTGCCGACTCCGGGGGGCCTTTGTGACTTGGAATCGTAGTTATGGTGCGAGCCGGAACTATTCAGGGATTCTGATGAGTCTGTTTCGGGATCATATTTGCGATGTTGTTTATTTTTTTTTTTAGTCGTGTAGCGTTGTGACGGACACCCGCGGGAGCCGCTCGTTCTTTTTTATGCGTTTCTCAAATGAACGTAATTGCAACGAATTAAAAAAGTTTATCGCGTATATATGCGCTGAAGCCGGCGATATGTGAGGCCGGCGCGTAATTCCCCCGCCCCGCCTGCTCTTAATAAAGCAATATGCTCTAAATGCACACGCATATAACATAAATTATATAATGCTCTTTGCTCTTTTTATCATGTGCAATTATTACGATGGTGGTCCGGGCCTCTTCGTGCTGTATGTGGCTTATAATTCAGAAGATGTTACTTCGCTTTTATAGCTAGGATGCTTGAATAAAATATGCGTCTTCTATGTATCTAGGTCTGGAGCCCGTTTTGAAAAATTGACTATCTAAATCAATTTTATTGCCTTAATTGGTTATGTTTAAACAATTTACGATGTTCTGATTACATAAATAATTTCGTATATATATTCTCTATCTACCTGTCTATTGATGTATTGGCTGCGCCTGCGGCTACTCTCGACCCGACCTCTCTTTTTTTCTTTACGATCACATTAATGTTGTGTAAATATTATAAATCCAATTGCGATTTGTTACCCGTTTGGTTTTTCATGAATATTTTATGAGCTTAATGGTTTACGACATCTCGTTTTATAATGAGAAAATACCATAATACGAATCAACAATAGCTTTATAGTGGATTGCCCGAAGCGTTGCCGGTTATGGGTAACCCAAGGGTAAGTTTGATGAATTGAGTGACATGTGATTGGTTACAGATTGTTTAAAATGAATATATCAATATTAACGCAATATAAAGTTTTCGGTCAGTGTGTTACATAAGTTAAGACGTAAAGTAATTACATTTACTACTAAACTGTAATCAACGCGGTTTCAAATATTGATTGTGTAAACTAAACTATTAAATAAATAATTATGTTTACATAAATGTGTAAATTATGTTTATATAAAATTAAAGACCAAATTGCGATATAGATGAATAATAGTGAAGATTTACATCGACATTATATTAAGTGTATTCACATTATTATCATAATATTAGCCCTATAACCCACCATCACCGCCCCGGCCCTGTGAGGGTTGGCTGACTTAGCATGTCTCTCCAGGCGACGAATTCAAAAAATTCAAAAGTTATAAAAATTGGCCCACTCGTTTCTGAGTTAGAAACGGTATAACTAACATGACTTTGTTTTATATATATATGTTAATAATTAATTCATTATACGGTTAGTAAATCAAGTGATTAATTTGCATAATGAATAATACTTAATAAACTGGAATGTTGGATGACTTTCGTTTTCTTAAATAACCTACAAAAGGTATGCAAGTTATAATAAGTACTTAGTAGGAACTTTGATAAGAACGGATTAAGCTACTAACTTATTCCACCATTATATACCTATGATCATATATTAAGGATTGCTTTCTGTGTACTCCGAAGATATCTACTTAAGCTAAAATATTCGGAGATTATTCGGCATAATTTTATACATTCGGTTTTCGGCCAAATATTCGATTAATGTGCCGACTATTAACAGATCATTAGTCCTAAAAATATCTACAAGATTGCTAAAAAAAAATTATTAAAAAAATATTATATTTTTTATTTAAATCAAATTTATAGGTATTTTTATGACAAAAGATCTGTTAATTATCGGCACATTAATCGAATATTTGGCCGAATATCGGACATATGAAATTGGGCCGAATAGTTACCGAATATTTGTCCGAATATCGAACATATGAAATTAGGCCGAATAGTTATGGAATATACGGCGCATCCCAACTACTTATGTTTCTCACTAGCATTTACTTTATAGTTAAGGATGTTTCAACCTTCGTAGAGGGTACAACGAAGGACCCTATCATCAAAATTGTTTGTACCAACTTGGACACGGCACTAATAGGGACATCTCGAAACACGCTTGCACAATTCATTAACGCTGACCAACCTCGGGTCAATAACCGGAGCAAGTCGGTAACCGACATATATCTAACCGATATCGTGCCGAACTCAAAATGAGATCGAATTAGCTCCGAGATACTGAAGCGAGTGCTCTTAGTTTTTGGTGATAACCCACCTAATGTAGGCGGTGAACTTCGATCCAATGAAAGCGATTTGTTATTAATGAAATTATTATTAGAATTGAAATCAATTGTACCTCACATACCTCATTTATTTTTGTTTGATGTTATTTGAGTTTATTTTGTTGCGAAAGTTCTTTTAAAAAATGAATTTACACGACCGAATTGAATCACAAAGCAGGCTTTTTTGCTAATATAGCGAATAATTCTTGTTGTTCGGAACAGATGTTCGCAGGCTCATAATAAGGCGTATCGCGCACAAAGCATCGAAATCGGACACCGGAGATAGGGCAGCCCTGATTCGAGGTACAAAATAACGTTTTACCGCTCCCAAAGTTGATTGTCAAGCTATTCTCGATACTACGCTATTGATATTAGGTCATAATTTTTTTTATGCACCGCAAATGTATTTATGTTGATGCTTTTCAAAACATTTTAATTTCGAAGTGCACCTTTTTAAATGTTAGTTATTATTTTAAATTGTCTTCACAGCCAAATCAATTACATAAAAAACATTACTCTCCTTCTGAAGCAGTCGGGTAAAAAGTAAGTAAGTATCTGAAAGGGATTATTACGATACTTACCAATATCCCAAAGCTATTGAATTCAGTTGTGCAACCAGTATTGTGGGGCTAATGAATATATATTTGCTGATTTATAACTATTGATAATAATCTACACTCATTTAAATAGGCTAAATGGCCCATTTAAATAAATTTATAGGGTACCTACTTATAAAAAAAACATGTTTTTTTTCTTCGCGAATATATATCTGACGCAGAATTAAAATAGGATTATGATCTGACTTAACAAAATGAAAATGTTTAAAAATTCTTTAAAAGTATCAAGAGAACACATTCGAAACGGAATTCATAAAAAAAGGAGCAAGAGGAGTTATCGACAAACGGGAACTCAAACGTCACTCGGTCGCATGTAATTGATCCAGGATGTTTTATCTTGATGAGCCCTTTATATGTGCCCCCGACGCGCTACCCTCCCGTTGAATACAGATAAAATCTTTTAAAAGGGTTGCCAACTAAAGATATCACTTAATTTGTAGCCTCTCTTTGTAACTGGAATTGGGATTTATACAAAACACGTCTTTTTGTCCGCCGTTGCTTTTTGCAGGGATAAATGTAATACTGCGCACGGGGACTCGGGAGATTTTCGAACGTGTTTTTTATTAAGATTAGCTTCTTAAACGTCTCAATGCTCTGTAATCTGTTGCCTTAGTATTTTAGAAGGGTATTTAGAGCTTATCTTCTTAAGATATTTTTTTAATGTTTTGTTCGTTTTGTTTCGCGATATCAAAATTGAGACAAATGAATGACGCGTGTACCCAAAAACGTTTGCGCGTTTGTTGTTCAGTTTTTTACGAGCTGGCGACAATAAAAACGTGATTTGAGTATTAACTTGTCAACCTTTGTCAGTCGTTTGGGTTTAATTAATCTAATAACAGCTTACCTCTGTCCACGATTTTGCCAAACAAGTTTTTCCCTCTGAGGAAATTTCTCGTGGAGCAGTTCCATCTTCTGTGTTTGAACTGGTGCTGGCACTCGGCGACGGCCATGCTGGCGCCTTTCGCAACCGCCGATAGCACCCCGGGGTTCTCCCGGGCGAGCCTCCGCTGCTTCCGCCTCAGCGTGGCGTGCACCGCCGGGTCCATGTACAGGACTCCAGGTGATATTGGCGAAAGATTATTCGGTTCTCCCGCTTTGGCTATACCCCTGCAACAGAACAGGATCAGTTACCAACACATTTCGGACTTGCTAATCGAATACAAACCAAAAAAAAAACAAATCTCATTGTCCAAAAGCGATAAGATGACTTTTGTCACAGTAGATACAAGACAATGGATGGCGTTCGTGAACGTTTAAAAAAGAGAATAAACAAAACACAAACGCCACTTAAGGCAATGGGTGCAACTCGAAATGAAAGGCTCATTTGAAAAGGTAAAGACAACAAACAATTGACGACCGAACTGTCAATCCGCAGACGTTTAGATAAATATTTGCGTCGCGCATTAATCCTTGAGGGCCGAGCGGGTAAACACGGCCTGAGAGCGATCGAGATCACGGCCTGTTGACTCGGCCTCGCTTCACGAACATATTCGGCCTACAATAAAAAAAGGCCTCGGTGCACTCGCGCGGTGCCTCGCGTTTGGACGCTGGCAATCGTATTACTTTTCTATTTGCCTTTCTTTGTAGTCGAGTGTTACGTAAATATGAACGCGTTCGTCGAAAATTCTCATTTCCTTCGAGAATTCACGGAGACGAAGCGAGGGTTTAAAAAAAATTTTGTTCTCATTTTAAAAATAATAGACAAAAGCTAAGATCAAATGGACACAGACACAGTTTATTTAAAGTGCGTATCGATCGAGTACCAACATGACGTCATTGTTCTCGAGTACGCGTGGGAGACTGTTTATTAATACTTTTCGTCACTAAATGTCACTTATTTATAAATACATTAGCACTTATGATCTCTATATATGGTTGTATTTAGGCGGCAGCACGTCTATTGACGATTTAATTTAATTATGGACCATAACATTATCACTAGATTAATCGTTTTTTTGTGGCCATATTTGGTTGGAATAACTTTGCGTCAATTTAAACAGCCAATAGCAAATATCCCAGATAAACTTTATTAACGTGTTAATTTGTCAAACTGACATTATTGTATAATTTGAGCAGTAGGTTCATTTTACGCAAAAAATACGAGTGGCCTTTGCATAGGCACCTGATTTTGCTTATTTATCAGAATTAATTATGAATTAATAACTAATAAATAAGTACACGCGTGTAGACGAGCGGGATTTATTTTAGATTTTGCAAAAATGATTTATACGTTCGAAATCCGGATTATTAGGCCGTTTTAAACCGTCGTGGGTGCAATAAATTTTAAAAACCCTGACATATTGACACCCACAAGCACCTTTAAACAAAAACGAAGGATAACCATTATTTGCTTGTCCATAATATAACGTCCTTTGCACTTGTCACGTTGGTAGAAAATCAAACAGTGGTCCAACAAGAGGTCCTCGGGGAAAAAATCTGAATGGCTTTCACGAGCACACGTCATGTTAGCACAACGATAAAGTCTGTGTGAATGTGTCAAAATAACAAATATTGTCTTTGGAGGCTTGTCTCTCCTTATTCGGGCAATTAAACGTCGGTCCTGGACTTTTAACCCACACACAAATGTTCCTCTAGGTTTAACTTTAAGCCCCGCAACGCAAACGAGTTATAGGTTCAACGCTTTTAACTCTGTGTCGTATAATTTCTCTAAAACAGATAAACCGATTTAATGTTTTGTTTGTGTTTAATAGCTGGCATAACGTGATGGTTATATGGTACTTATAGGTGTCGAAATAGCTGAATTTACTTTTAATATGAGAACGAGAATCACATTGAGAAGTATTTTATATTTTGTTAAACATTTACTCTGTGGATAACGGTGCTGGTTACATAATAATTTAGCTGTCTATACGAAACAATGTAATCCTTAGCCTAATTATGTAATTGTTTGTTATTCCAAATAAAATAAAATAAAATAAAATAATAAAAAACATTGTTGTTTTTTTGCTGAATATATTATTTCGTTGTTGTTTGCTTTTCACCACCGATTACGATTGGCATGGCATAACAGAGTCGTACATACATTTTTCAAATTGCTTTTAATCCAGCT
The DNA here is from genome assembly GCA_905404115.1 of Pheosia gnoma. Taxonomy (NCBI): domain Eukaryota; kingdom Metazoa; phylum Arthropoda; class Insecta; order Lepidoptera; family Notodontidae; genus Pheosia; species Pheosia gnoma. The sequence goes on along the minus strand of FR989894.1, from coordinate 2,710,706 downwards.
GTATGCATGTTTGAATAGACATTTAATAAGATATAAACTGTCGAAAATACAATTATCTGTGTATGTTTAGTGTGCACAACCTTATTTCCTCAACTCCTTCGCGATTTGAATTTAGCAACACATGTCCTTAAATGGAAGACTTCATTCGCGACACGCATCTTGAATACAAATCGGGCCTTTATTATTTAATTTGTTGGCATCTCGCGAGGCGTCAAAATATCAAAGTCTATAAACCAGCTCGCTGTGAGCTCTCGATCTCTGAATCTTAATGGAAGTGGTTAAATTAAAAACGGGTATAGTGTTTTCGGTTAAAATGGTCGGTTGTTATCAGAGGTATCGTGACGCCGGCACGCGATTCCGAGCGTAATGTAATATGGACTACGAGTGATGAATACGAATGAAGTGAGGTGTGGCGATTTCTTTTTTGCTCGAGGCAATGTATGAGAACGGATTTTACGTACTCCAGTTGGACATATCAGCGCCTCGGGCTTCGGACGTTCCTATTCTATTTTCAAATGATATAATTAAAAAGTTTGCAAATTATAAATGCTTATTTTTTAATTGAATCTCATTTATATCAACCTGGGCCATTGGAGATTTATGTGCCAGCTTATAAATTTAAATTGGGTGACATTTCTATAATGTTGACTGTTTTATGGGTATTTTTATTTTTTATGATTCAATTATGTGAGGTATATTTTATTCATTTACAAGATTTTGATAAAGATTTGTAAGTTAGCGGTCGAAGCATTGAATATTGATAATTGAGTTTCAATATTCCGATATGTATTATGTATAATGCACTCTCAAAAATAATTTTAAAAAGCTATAGATCCGTCGTTTTTAAATGCATGGGTAAGTGATTTTTGCATGCTACAAGTGGTTTATGTTGAATTTGGTTTTATTTTTAAATCTGTCAACATTAATAGTTCAAGTATGCGCGGATTGGAAGCTCTCCTTCGGTTTCCGGCATCAGCAGCTGCTTGAAACTAAGTGGCTGCGAGGTTTATACATCATATAGCCACGATAAGATTTATACTTAAAACTCGTTCGAGTTATTTAAAGAGGTATTTTAAGAGCACAGTTAATTGCGGACTAATTATATGTATTACTTGTTGAACGTATTAAAGCTGTACGTTGATTAATGATAATAATGTAAAATAAACGGCAATCGCGGTTTGTTTTCACGGTTATTATTTTTTTTTTTACTTTGAATTCTATAGCACTTGCATTATGGTTTATTTTTTATTTTATTAGGTATAAAATGAACTGAAATTGAAAAAGAAACTTATTTATATTTAGGACACTAGTAATTAGAGTAGTAAGTAGTCCTTAATAGTATTATGTATTATGCTTAATAGTTTGCAAATAACTTCTGGAGTTGTATACTACACAGACCTTGTGGAAACCAGGGATAACTTCCGTGCGTTCAAGCGTTTTTGCCATACCTACTACTGGAATCAAGTTTAATCAGCTCACAAGTTTAGGACCAATTAGTATTTAAACTCTCCGTGGTGCCTTACACCTGGAATTAGTCCAGCTGTAAGAGTCTTACTTCTGTGGACATTTGTCTACCAGATCTTTTTGTCTCCCGCTTTGCAATGGAGGGAAGTGGATAATTTTCTTCCAACTCCTCCTATTTATCTTTCGATTAATTTCGTGCGAGTTCCAAGACAATTAACTTTATCCCGGGACTCGCCGAGGGTCAAACCTCGGTGTCTTCATTGGACACCACTGTAGATCCTGGCTTACAGGAGTAGCAGTGGTGGGAGTGTGTGGCGGGCCTAGTCCCAATTTAAAAAAAAGTAGTCCTTTTTTAATAAATTAATTGTAATATTTTTGTGTTATTTTATTTTTTATTAATACTGATTATATCTTAAGCTTTATTTTTAGACAATTTTGAATGTACCTAATATTTGGATATAGTTGCTTACTTAATTACAAATCATAAATAGTCAATGGAATATTTTTATTTATCGTCTAATAACAAAAAAAAACCGTTATCGGTAACCTGTAGAAAGTTTGTAAAAATATGTGGACGCATGCACGGCTCCGACCGACGGAGCGCGATCGTATCGCACACTTTTCATTGCGCTTTTATACGTGCTTAAGTGCTAAAATAGAAAGTTTTTTCCTTAACCGTTGGCGATTTAAATGCAAAATTTATATTGAAAAAAAAAAACCGTTTTCAGTTTATACAATAGTTAAATGTTTTCTTTTGTTAGTATGTATAATAACCTAGTTAAGCCCATGCAACATATTCTAATACTATTTTAATGTATTATTTTTATTAGTTGCAATACAACATTAAAATTACACAAATAACGCGGCCGACGGCGAATGAAAACAATTGAGTATCTAATTAAATTATTGTCTAAGCCAATCATTAAGCGAGTTTATACTCAACTAGTAGGTACTTAAATATTAAAGTATTATTAATATTTATCGTGTAAAATTAATATTTAAAAAATATATTAGTGCAAATCATTATTATATTAACTAATTTAGAATCAGCAATGCCCCATTTATTGTAACGGTTAAAACCACTTTCACATTTTATCTTATATTAATTAATTATACAAGCAAGTGTATTTGTACAATGCAATAGCACGCGCCACTGTTTGTTCACACCGATAAGAACTTGATAACGCTTCAAATATAGCTTATGAATATTATAGACCCGTTAATAAGCTAAATAATCTGTTTATATATTTTGCATTTTATTATAATGTTCAACTGTTTTTTGGTTTTTTTTTTGGCAGCCTTCACCTACAATAATTATATTGTATTATAAACTTTTAATATAACATAATATTTATATCAAGTATTAATCACGTCGTTGTCATATAAAGCTTTATGTAATGCCAATTATTTAAATATATACGCGCAATAGATTAAACTGAATCGCTGTAAACCAGCATAATATAAACAGTCTGGGATATGTCTAGTCTGTCTGCATACATTAAAGCGGTAGCCTCCAATGATTTATTAGATAACTTTGAGTGTAATAATTGCTTGAGATAAACTTTATGCGTATAAATTACCACACTAGGCTATGTAGGTATGACGGCTATGAAACACGAATAATATTTCTTATAAGTCCTTACTATCTATATCTATAAAGATAATTCTTCAGCGTTTCTGGATATTGGGTGCCATCTATCTATCAGTGCTTATAAATGACATTATAGTAGGTATAAACTCATCATAATCTATACAAATAAATAAAATTGGAGTGTCTGTTTGTAATATTAAAATAACCGCTTTTTACTAAGTGCATTTGAATGTATACACGGTACATATACCAAAACAACATTTTTTACAATTATTGTCTGGCTGTCTGTTTATTCCGGCTAATCTCTGAAATGGCTGGACCGATTTTGACGAGACTTTCACTGGCAGATAGCTGATGTAACAAGGAGTAACTTAGGCTACTTTTATTTTAGACTAGCTGTTACACGCGACTTCGTCCGATATTTGTTCAATACCACGCGGACGAAGTCGCTGGTAACAGCTAGTGTTACTTATAAGTAAACACAGTACCTCAAGCACACTCCTTTTTACGTACCGTTTCGGTATGTAAGCGTCTTCCATCCCTTTCGCACCATCAAAGATTTTATAAATAATAAGTATGACAGTGACAGCATGTTTTCCCGATGACGCTACGATTACATTAGGTGTTCCAGCTTACCGTACAAAACGGCTAAACGGAAACGACGTGTAACATATTTATTAGTGTCGTAAATACACTGACGTTACGCTTGGCCGACTATTTGCGCGTTTTCAATTTCAACATAATCAATGCTGAGCTTGATACATTGCTAATTGGCTCGATATTTATGAGTGAATTTATTGTAATAAACATATAAATTAGTATGCTTTTCAGTTGCGGCTTTCGTAGATTAAGCACTTATAATAGATGCATTAAATACTTAGTTTGTGTTATGATTTATTTACATAATTTTATTTGTTGATCATGAATACTTTTACAATATTAATAATGTTATAAGAGAACAACCTCTTTTAAGCAATATATTTGTTTAAAGTTATTTTGTTTATTCATTACATCACTTTACTTACAATTAATTTTTATTTGTATTACAATGTTATATTGAATGACATCATAGTAACGATAAAATCATCAAATTATGATAAATAAAATCGATTCATTTTTTATTTATATTTTCGCCATCGATGTCACAATATCGTCATTGAGAATTTTGGAATATTTTATTGAAATATTAATTTATGTGATAATATCTAAGTTAATTGCGATCGATATTTTGAGATCAATATTTAAATATTATTGTGAAATATTTGAAATTTAATAATTATATTTTATTGGTTATGATTATTTGTGGAGTAGTTCTAATAGATGTTATGTTCTGTAGTTGGGATTAGGCAGGTCGCATACCGGGAGCTGGGCGATAGCGTGTGCAAATACACGCTGATGCCTCTGTCAGTCACCACGGAGACGCGTCGGGAGATGACGAGATGCGACAAGAACTTTGCGTGCCGTCATGATAAAACTAACGTTCTTACGTGGCAAAATAGGTTCTTATTTTAAACTATGATTTAAATTATTTATTCAATCAATTTATTTACGAATATACAGTATGATTCAAAAATGGTAAAGGTACCGTACCTTCACTTCTGCTATTTTAACCTGTGCTTCTTAGCGCATTTGTAATCATTATGTGAAGTCATAATTTAATACTTAATAAATATATGTAAACGAGTAATATATTAGAAGTGCAGGTTCAAATGGCAGAAGGTGTACCCTTTCTGATTCACGCTGTATCACTATTTATCTAGCCAAATACACATAATTATGTATAAATTTTATTGGCATAAATTATTACCCGCTCTTATCTTGTATAATAAAACAAATCTTTTATAAGCGCTCAAATTTAAAAGCTTATACTCAGAATATCATTGCTTTACCATACAAGCTATTATAAAAATTAAACTATCAATCTACGAAGTTGAATACCCGCGACCAATTTATAAGAATACTCGTTAAAACCAGAATAATCGATTCTGAATACCATAGTACAGAATCGAATTTTACTGCGCGATTATCGATTTCACACTACTACGCAACTTTTACGCCTTATTTAATGGGTCCGCTAATTATTTCGAGCTATGTTGTGGTTATGTTGGAAAGCTTTTCAACATAGTGTGCACTATGTTGTGTTATTATAAGTCCACACAACGTCGTGTAAGACAACGTAATTCGTATGCAAATGAAGGAGTTCAATTAATTCGAAATTTACGGGATAATTTGTTTGCAGTATTATTTTTAAACTACTGTATGTTGACATTGCCACATATTAAGGATTAATATTTAATTCATTCAATTGATTATGCTAGGAATGTGAAGATAAGTAGGTACCTACTTAATAAATTTATCATCGATATATAGATAAATATATGTATGTATAAATATATGTACCAGCACTTTTTAATGTCCCACTGCTGGGCACAGGCCTCCCCTGAATGCGAGGGGGATTAGGCCATAGTCCACGATGGCCCAGTTCGGGTTGGCAGACTTGACGAATATATGAATGTTACCTGCATTATTATACATTTAGACGTTATTTTATGGTTGGTCAACGGTTTGATTCAACATTTTAATTATTATCTTCAGTTCATGACACAATTTACAGCGTTTAGTATGGCGCTTGATGTTCTGACAATTTACATCACGATATTTACATTCTACCCAACACATTATGACATTTGTGACACACATGAAAATGGCAGATCCAAGTAGGTAGACCGACACACATAATGAGAGTTGTCACAACAAACAATAGTAACATAAATGAAGTATCATAGATGATTCTAGAGACTCGGGACTCACCACCACATACTGCCGCGGCCTCTCCGAGGCTTGTTGCCAGCGGCTTCGCACCTCAAACACAGAACAGTGATCACAAATAACCACAAGCACTTCATTTTGAATGGGCGGAACCGGCGGAACATGAGCGCGGCCGGTCGCGTCAAGTATACGTCTGGCGAGCGGCCGGCCGGCCGATCGAGGCGGGGTCGCCTCACTGAATTGGTGGGAGGCAGTTACCTGGCATACCGCCCGATTGGTCTCACTTCTGTAAATTTTTTTTTCGCGTCCCCGTGTAATCTTAGTCTTGTTTAGGTCATTAGGTTAGCCCGGTGTTGGATAATTTTTGTGTAATTGGATTTATTGCGCTTAGAATTTTTGGGGTGTCTGCCTTAATTATGGTCACAAGGACTTTATTTTTTTAAGTTATTTTTTTTAAATAACATGACACCATTATTATTAGTTAATTGTATTCATAATGATTTAAGTTAACAGTACCTACAGTATTTTATTAAAGTTATAGTTTTCAGTATTATGTAACCTAACTTTTATCTATGTTTATTAGTAGATATCGTCATAACATTGTTTACTGTAAGTGTCTACCTACTGATGGTGCTTGAGTGTAATTCTTCGTATGAACCGCTTCCTAGAACTATTGCTCAAAGACATCTCCCAACTACGGGTACGTTTAGGTTCTTGAAAGCAGTTCGCATAACATATATCATGTCTGTCAATCTATTATAATTAGACACGTACCTTGTTCTCTATAAACAGTGTTATCGGTACTGATACTAATTGTGACGCGTTGGATTAGAATATCTAAGTATGCTTTAAAACTACTGACGTCGACTGCATTAGGGGACTCCCGAATATACAACACATGTTTCATTGTAGTTATATTATTTTTCAATTTATTATTATACTAACATCTACATTTATGTGTGTTTAGTTTTGTTTATGTACACGTGTCTTTATTTAACATAATTTGTTGAATGTTAAAGCGTTTATGAATGAGTAAAAAAGAAATGAATGCAAGTAAAAATCAAAGTTATTTCATTTTCAAAAGCGAAAGAATACATCCAAAATTTATTTCCCACAGTTGTTAATATAAAGAATTTCATATCAGTACCGATGCGCGTGAGTCAGCATTTCGCGGTCCGGCCGCGCGCCGCGGTGGGAGGGGCGGCGGTGGCCAATCAGCGCGCGGCGAGGCTGCGCGGGCGCATTGAGACCGCGGCCACGTGCTGCCTCAGCCGTGCACCCACGCGTCGCTTCACATGCGCTATGCGGAATTTTTCAGAGCTTAATCTTGGGTAAATGTTGTACTTACTAAACTCAAAATGGTTGACATTATTTAACGGCTTTGACTGCTCCGTGAAGAAATTGGTTATCACAGATACCATAGACAATTTTTTTACACATTTTGCACCATAAAAATATAATGTACTAGTACTTAAATATTTTTTATTTATATTTACATTTTAATATAATATTTTGAAATAAAGTTGTGTCAATAAAGTTTATATTAGTCTATCTTTATTTCATTCCAAATACGTAAAATAATAATCCGATAAGTATCAAAATAAGATTTTCTTTTGTCACACATTTATAAAAAATTGCCGAGGTGTTGATGAAAATAAATGCCAATTTATATTCAAACTTTATGTACTTATAAACTACAATACACTAAACTTATAATATGTTTAAAACAAGTAACAGAACAATTACTTTGCTACGAAGCTCATAGTTCGTAGCTGCGTGAGTCCTTATAAAAGACATCAACGCGGGCGGTCTTCGTTCTATAAACAGTTTGCACTCATATTTTATAACAGAGTAACCTATATTTTATAGGAGTACATAAGGTGGAGTATATAATTTTTTGTCTAATATTGATCTAACATTCTAATATTGAATTTAATATATTAAAAAAAGGTACGATAAACATGAAAAATAGCACAAGAGGTTGTTATCTGATTTGTGATAATAAAGTTATAATGTCTGTAAGTTGTATTAAAAAACCAAATTATTTGAAAATATAAAAAACACTACGTACTAAGTGCGCTCTCAAACGGTACTGGCCCGCTTCCTTACAGTAAAATCAAACTCTTTTTTTGCGTATGTTAGATACATAAACATGATCGTTATGACCTACTTGTTAACCCCTTAAATTATTTTACACATTTTTTGTGACACCTTGTATATATATATATATTCGATCGTGATAAACAATCTTTATTTTAATTTGGCAAAAATTAAGAACTTCAAGCAAAATCAACTTAAACTTCATATGTATATTAAAATCTAACTACAACAAGTTATTACCGCTAACACAAAACAAATCCGGAAAGATCTAATTTAAAAAAATCTAAATCTCTCTGGCGCAATAACTTTGAGCTCGTAAATCATGCAGTAGATTTTAAGTGTTGCCAAAAAAAAATTGTCAAGAACACAGCACGTGTCATGTTCAACATGTGTTGAAATGGCAATATGACAGAGTGACGGCTAATTGAATATTTATGTAATGAGGGTTGAAATGGGCGCGGGTGTGAGCAGATGGTTCAGTATTGGGCGCTTTGAAATGATTTTAGCTGTTGGTTTTGGAGATATTGAAATATTACATGTAGAACATTACCGGGTGTAGATATTTATCCAGATAATATATACAGGGATATAATATATACAAAGAGCTTATATATAATGTGTGACAAAAATATTTTAACACGTGAATGAGTCCGTTATATTCACTATCGACGACGGATTTTTTTGAATTTCTAATAATTTGATTTGTTTCTTTGGGAAGCTTTTCTTTTAATCTACAGGCGGACCTGTTAAAATATTTTACACTATTTTGGTTGCATCTTATGTAATAGGGAGCGAAAAATGAATTAAGGCTGGGAGTTAGTACATATTTTAACGTTATTACTGAGACAGAATTTCATAAGTCTTGCTAGCTTTTACGCGGCTCTACCCGTGCAATCATTGAACCTGTTCTGCTCCTCGACCCTAATAGGTACATTAGGTATCCAATAGTGAAAATAAAATTGAAATCGGCCCAGTTGTTTTCAGTGAAACTTAAACAAACAGACTTAGATTCTGAAAATGGCATATTACAATATTTGTTTAGTACTCTTCATGTCCAGATACAGCGTGGTTATAGTTTTACAATAGTAAAGTCGCACAAATAGATTATTAACTTCGACCAAAATAAAATTAGATACTCCAAGTGTGAAGTGATACCGCAATAGTGATAAGTGATACTGCAAAGGATATTTTTTTAACGCAAACGAAGTCGCGGGGCAAAAGCTAGTACACGTCTAAAATTCTTAACACTGACTAACACAAAATGCACAGCCATAACCAGTGGACTAGGGATTTGAAATTTGGAGAAAATATTCCTCGACTACCCTAGAGGAGAAACATGGAGTGATTTTTGGAAATTCGACTCCTAATTTTGTAAAATGTGGGGTTCGAAGTTTGTATTTACAAATATTTTGTTTTAAACGGTTAGTTTCTCTGAAAGATGATGGTTTCTTCATAATGTATTTCTTTGCCGTTAACAAATAAAACATCTAATAAGTTAAATATACACAATTAAAATTGTCGCATTGTTACCACTCAATGGCATACCTTCACGGTAACACAATCACACCATAATTTTTGGTAGTCACACTAAACTCTGTTAATTTGCCAATTGAAATATGCATACACTTTACCCCCATTCGATTAGAGTCGAAAATACGACGGCGAACACTTAATTTTCATTTGAAGCGTGAAGTATTCCATTCAGGGAAACAGAAGTGCGTTGGACAATGGCGACCGTGAAATTAAGACTATTGGAAAAGAATAAAGAGTAATTATCAGCAGTTCAGCATTGTGTTATATTAATGATGCCTCATCATTGCAAATTACACTCAAAGTCAGATGACTTGAAGCTTAATTTTCGACGTGTAATAAATGTTGGGTCGCAGGCTTCATGGGTGATTGGATTAATAAATTATCAACAGCAGTGCTGAGCATTAGTTCACAGTTCGTAGATAGTCGCATGCGCATTATAGTGTGCATTTTCGATTAATTAGTGTATTTTTTTTAATTCGGTCAGTTGACCAGATTTGTTGATATATTTAGATAATAAGCGTGGCAATCGATCGGTTTACGGTTATTTTACAAACACCGTTAAATTTATATGTAAATTGAGAGAAAATTGTTACTTTTACATATTTATTTGGTGTTTTATGCAATTTACAATTGTAATTGTATATGAGGTGTAACAAAAGAACTGTAACCGTATTGTTAAATGTTATCATTTATTTTTAACATAAACATAGTTGGTATATCCATACCGATCATATTTATGTATAAAATAATTATGTAAATGGTATTGTTTAAGAGAAAACTAAACATTTTGTGATACTGTAATCATTGTAAATTACCGGTAGATCCCATTTTACACCTTGAATTAGAATCGTGCTGATTGCTTGTAAAGAAACTTAACTTCGATTAATTGACTTTTAAATTCAAGAATTCATTAAGTTTTTTTTTATAAATAGGTACTCAAAATCGACATAGAGGCCACTAACTAAAGCGAAATACATTATTTTCTTGGAATTTAAAAAAAAATAGCACCTATCAGCTAGTATTTGCTTCGACAAACAACAGCTTACTGCTAAAAATAAACACAAATGAAAAAAATGCATCTTAAGATCCACTGCGCGCTTTCCCAGCCCCGCTTATCTCTTACGAAACACAAATATTCCTAAGACAATGCGCAACTTTACAAATAAGTTCTCTAAACGGACGTCCACTATCGACTCACATACCTCACGGACTACAGTCTAAAAACTATGCTATCGACCTAAATATAGAGTTCATTCTCATTGTTAGGATCCAGAAAAGAGGGCGACGGATAACATTTTACTGGGTACTCGCTCATTGTATCTTTATTGCTGAGAGAGAACGTAAATATTAAGTTTTATTATATTTACCGGATAGGTGCGGTCCATTGAAAAGACTCAGTGTGGTCGCCTCCCATAGTGTGATAGAAAAAAAAACCTATCCGCCCCTTTACAATAACTTTATGGTTTTGACAACTGTATTAAGTAGCCGGGCATTTTCCTACGGGCCGCGGGGAATTGTTAAGGCCACGTCAAATTCAACACTCGACGCGACGCTGATGATTTGTATATGACTGAGCATAATTCTTTATGTTATCTTAATAGTGCTGGCCGGTGATGAGAAATATACTATGTCATCTTCTTTTAATCCGTTCGTTATTTCACGGTTCGCTGTGCGGGTCCTAATTTGAATTTGAAACAACTTTATTTGAGGGCATTCGAATATGGAATAGTGAAAAACAAAATCATTTGTTTAATTGTGTGATCATTAAATGCATTGACGTAGTTTCTTAATTAAAGCTTCTATTTATTAGTTGAATCCGAATGGGTTTAAAAATCAAATATGTAGAGCGCTATTGAGCAGAATTATCATGTTAATTAGTTGCATCTAAAAATAGAATACCTACCTCGGACTATCCTCGTCAGGGAGGTCTACTAATATTCATGTGAAGAAATCTCGAATTCATTTCGCATTAGCTGACGAATGAACTTGCTAATGGCACAGCGAACATTGTTTTCGGGACCGCAAAAACTTGCGAGTCAAAAAAATGAGACATCGAAATTCTTGGCCGCATTTAGTCGGCGATAAAATCACCGCCCCCGAATGATATATTGAGCTCTTGTATAGACTAATAGCGTTTTAATATCACGGCTTAGTCATACGGCACGAGAAAAAAGTGTGAGTGAGCTTCACAACAAAAAAAATTGGTATACCGAAATGATATTCAATGATGTATCGTAGGTATATGTATAAACTTATCCGGCATGTTTGTCTGTGATTCCGAATATGTAATAGAAACATTGAACTAAAAAGCAATTGATCGGATCTATAACGTTCAATCTGTATTTTGTTAAATGTGAAATAACTATTGAAATAAAACTTATTTTAAATATTTTCTCGCGTTTATTTTATATTTTTACGTTCCCGACGTTTCGTAAAAACATAAAGTGAACGCGATAGAATCTGTAAAATAAGTTTGATTTCAATGTGTAGTATTCGCGTAAATATAAGAAATCAATAAGTTTAATAAGTAATGTAATTAATTATAATATCATTAATGTCTAAATTATTTTCGTTCCTCTACGTTCTTCTATTTAAAAAAAAAACAAACAAAAAAATAGAGTTGAGACCCAAATCTAGTTCCTATTAATAAAATAAATACACAAAACAAAAGCTGAAGTCTAACACAATCATTCATTAATCTCGAGAAACTATTTTCCTAAATTTCAGCTAACCGCAAGTGGAGCCGCAGTCACAAGCTAGTATACTTATAAAAACTCAGTTAATATTGACGGGTAATTAAATTACAGCGTCATTTTAATTGATAGCTATTACTGCTCCGACACGATTTAGACAAGAACTAAAGCGTCAATATCAGTCATTCCTCTAGATGACTTGCTATTATTACAATCAAGCAGTAATTTGAATTGGAGCTGATGATACAATAAAAGTAATATATATATATATATATTTTTTTTTTCAAAATAAAAAAATATCTACCTACTAGAAATAATTCAGTAAATTTATGTCTGTAATTAGTTGAGTTATTATTCCTTAACGCGTCGTACTACTGGGCCTATTTACATGGCCGCAACCAGACCAACGGCTAAGCCTCGCAAGGCGGTCTCGCCATGTCAGCGAGGCAAATGGAAAGAACGCATACTGCCTTGCCTGATTTTTCACTTTATTTAGTGCGTGCCCATACTATTTTACTTACAAAATGAGGTAAGTACATCATGTCAACATGCTAAAGCTATCAGTGAATAAGCAACAGAACAAAATCAATAGATGCGCGAACGGAGCCACAGGTAAAGTCTAGTTAATGTTCTAAATCCAACCATACCACAGACTAATAAAGATTGATCCATTTGACATTATACCCAGCGATTAGACTATTAAATCCTCTTAGATCGAAACAAGTCTAATAAAATTATTATCTTTGGCATTTAGGTGTTATTAAACATGGCAATAAGTAGTCCAAGTCTTAACCGGCGTTGAATAAACGGAGTCTAGAATAAAAATGTAGAGCAAAGAACCTTGACGTCCACTTGCCTATTTGCGTATAATTTACCCAAATTATTCATAGCTTGCCAGTTATCTGCGTTCAGTTTAAACGCGTCGCCTTTTAAACTGAACGTAAGCGGCAAGGTTTTCTGTGCTAGCAACATTTAGTTTACCTATATCTTTTTCTTATAGTAAATACACATGTTGTTGAAGGAAGTCAGCCACCGCGACCGCTCGATCCAATCAACGGAGTGGCCAAAGCTACTAGACCATGCGGTCTTCATTTCAATGGGTGGTCTGTAACTAATCATGAAAAAGGTTAAAACTCAATTACTCCAAGTGTAAACGCTTCACAATTCAATTAAAAAAAAACAATAAAAAGGTGTCAGTAATTTTGTTTGAGGCGAACTGCAAAGGTCTTATTTTCTTACGTCAAATTATGACATATGCATGCATGCGAGCGCACGCGGCTTCTTTTAGTATGACTTCCTGTTGCCACACAACGCATGAAATTTTTGCAAAATTAAAGGTGTTCAGATACTTTTTTTTTCCTGTTTGACGTTATGACAGATACATGGGACTATCCATAGCGAGTGTGGGATCTCAAATGTAGGTACCAACATTTAATTTTACAAAATAGACTACAATTTGCAAATTACTTAATAAAGACCGCCAACTGTCTGATCTCAAGCTATGGAACGCTTGTATGGGAACCGTACAGTGGACGATTTCAGTAATCTTCAAGGCTTATTACTAAAAGGTCTATGCCGTATTTGCCCAGACGGGTAATGAGCTCGCAAACTATTGTTGCTTAACAACTACCTCTAACCACTAGACTGGGTGTTAAACGAACATTAAGGCATCGTCCTAAATGGCATACGAGCGATCGACTATACAATGCAATCTCATTGCGCGGACAAAATTATTCCTTTACTTGCGAGCTTCAGTTAGGACATTCTTAAGGGGGAAGCTCAGGGTCAGGGCGCGAAATTCAAAATGTCAATGGTTTCTATTTTTTTACGAAAAATTTGGACATCTTTACGATGTAATTTAGTATTTTGCGATATTAACATTCTGCATTGGATGTCTCGATGTATTAAGTTTGCTTAAAAAAATACCTAAAGCGATACAACACACATTTCGCGCCCTGACCCTGAGCTTCCACCTTAAGAGACTAATATAATCTCGTCGTGCGACCAAATCGCATCGTTTACTCATACGATCGTTAGTCAATTAGGACGACGCCTTAGCGTAATGTGTAGCTGATGGTTACATGCGTTCAAGTTGTAAGCTACATAATGCTAGCTAGCTATCTTTGTAGTAGAAGATTAAATAAAATAAGAGAAGATTAATTTATTGTTACGTTACTGAATATTCTTGTGTGTAACCTTTTCCATAATCGACGCCATGGAACGTGCAAAACTGAACTTTATTTCCATATCAAGTATCTACATAAGTTTGGCCTTAAGGCATTAGTTTCCCTTTCATTGGTAGAACCATCACGCGATGCAAAAACTAAACTAGTTCTTACATAATTGGTTCGGCGTCATCTGGCGCTCAGAAGGTCATGACCTTGGTCAAGTTCGAACTAGAAACGTAACATTTTAATGATATATCATAGCATTGACTATAGTCTAGCTAGAAATGATGTTGCGGCTTTATTCGTTACTCAGTTGGTATATTTGTTGTACACTTTGTGTGACAAATTGAACAGCGCCTCTAGTGGACGGTGTCTAAAACGTTTATATTTCTATACTAACTGGACGAATACGTAGACTTTAAAGTATGCAGTTAACTTTCGAATAAACTCGCACTAGACCTACTATAGGCCTTTCTTAATTATCGGGAAGGTAGTCATAATGCAGACTCACGCCAGAATTGCCAGTTACCAAATAATCAATAAAAACTAATTTAAAAAAATATAGTTCCTAATGCGTGATAAAAAAAAGATGTCTCATAAAGTTTTGTTTAATGACACATGTTTTTATATCACCTAATGCAGCATATAGTTATCTCGGAAATGAATTTTACATTTTGGACCATTTCAATCCAGCTTTGGGTAGGTACGAAAAATTTATTATGTTTGTGTGTTTAATGACTGGTTGACACATAATTTATCTTAACCGCTCACAATATTTTGCTTATTTTATGTATTATTAAATAAAAATGCTTAAGGTCATATATTATTAATACTTATTTAACTTTATAGTTAATTAATTTTACTGCGATAATAAAATCGAAGATAAGTAAATAATAAAAATAGTGGATTTTCTGGTGTGTATCTTCTGTTGAAAAACCACTCAGATTAAAACGAAATGTATCGATGTATGCCAACAAAGTAATTTATGAATAGTCAAAATACTACCGTATAACAACATTATTAGGTATATGATTGCATAAAAATATTATAATAAACTAGCTGTTGCCCGCGACTTCGTCCGCGTGGTATTTAACAAAGACAACCGTTGACAACAGCCTGCTCGCCCATTCTGAGCCCGCGGGACGCATTGCAGGTTGTTGCTATCAAACTTAATCAGGCGCTGCGCTGAAACATTGGTTTTAATTTTTTTTCGTGAGATCCTATTTTTTTTCTAAAATAAAAGTAGCTTAAGTTACTTACTCCTTGTTATATCAGCTATCTGCCAGTGAAATTCCCGTCAAAATCGGTCCAGCCATTTCAGAGATTAGCCGGAACAAACAGACAGACAGACAGACGGACAGACGGACAGACAGACAGACAAAAATTGTAAAAAATGTTGTTACGGTATAGGTAACGTGTATACATCCAAATGCACTTAGTAAAAAGCGGTTATTTTAATATTACAAACAGACACTCCAATTTTATTTATATGTATAGATAAGTAATAGAAAATATCAAAGGTCAGTAGGGTACATGAAGAGAGACACGCTATCATTCATAATTTTAACTGAATTTGTATTCCTAAGAAAATACAACTGTAGGGAAATCTTGAATTCCCACCGGTGGTGAAGTTAACCATTTATCCATGGTACATATTTCACACCACTGCCTGCCCCCAGTTTGTCTACGGTCGTAAATATAAACATTTCCTCGCGCAGACCGGAGGCGTCGCGTCGTACCGTAGCGTCGGGCTATTTGAAACAGTGATGGCGAGTGAACTCCAATAATGAGTTATATCGATTTAAAAAATCATATTTCGGGACTGTTAACGATTTTCAATCATTCGGAGTTGGTAACCAATAACTTTTTAAATCAAAATGAATTTATTTTTGACATACTTTTTTCATAGCGATATTGTTCAGCATATTGTATTATAGGCACGAGATTTTATTTAACATAGAGAATATCTGCTTTCACATTTTATGAATATTTCATATGGATCATTCTCGAATATCTCAGTATCGAATATGGTATAATAATAAATAATGATAAGCCATTTAATTCAGACAAAATATAGTTTAAATTCGTCCAAAGACAATTAAGCCCTCCATAAGCCTTTTTCACTCTTATATATAAAGAGTCTCATCCACGTTTATCCAGATATTCTTGATATGTCGTATTCTCATGTTTTTTTATCATGGAATACGGTACGGCAAAGGTGTCAATTTTAGCAGGACAAATTATGGAATCTCTAGGTTCTCGTATTAATGACATTTCGACGGGAGTTTGAACGGGTAACAACACTAGTGAGAAGGTACAGGGTGGTTACAATAAAGCAATTGGTCCGTCAAGCGCAGCAAGCCCGCGGCCAGACCACACGGGCACAACGGTTCCAACACGTTCTTTTGCGAACCTCCATTACATTGTAGATGTAAGAATGTGCTAGAGAGGTGATATATTGTTAACAGTTTTGTTGATGCGCATAAAGGTATCCTGTGTTTTGGATGAAACACTATGTTATCGTTCTAATTGGCGCTCGATTTTACGAGTAAATGGTGAAATATTGTCGCACGACGAGATTTAATACACATATTTCTTCTCGTTGAAGTTCGCGAGCACAGGAATCATTATCATCGCGCAACGAAATCGTATCGTTTATATTATATTATCGTTTTATTCTATCGCTCTTTCAAGACGTCGCGATGACATTTAAGTGCTTTTTTAACCATGTTTTGTGCCTTAAATAAATAAATTCACACTACGACGGTTCTCTTGTTTTAATAGAAATTATTTTATATAAGTTATTTAATAGAAACGGTTATTTGATAAAAAAAATTGTTAAATAAGAGAGAAAAATATCTAGGCATGTAGCTACACGAGGTACGATGAAAACAAGCTTAAAGACTTAGTTTTTTTTATTCGGATGTCTAAACCATATTTCATGATTGGTCGTGCCCAAATACCAGAGACGATTAAATCGGAGGTACCATTTATATTTTCCAACAAAACTCAACTATGCTAATATTTTTTTTACTCGTAACCATTCATGTAGCTCATAACCAACTAATTCGTTGTCATCACCGTTGTAATCGATTTGTCAACTCTCGGAATGTCTACGAAATATCAGTTATTTTATTTCTTTACTCACTGTTTATTCTAAAAGATTTATAGATCTATCAAACGGTCAGCACGATGTACAAGTGGTGGTAAGAAAACAGAAACACATTTTAATATAATTAAGATGCGCCGGAGTTCGCGCCCGCGCGCTCCCCGCACCCACACTTCATTTATTATTCAAAGCTATAATATACTCGCTGACGGGGTTAAAATGTTGCCAGATTAGTTATATGTTCATTCAATAACAATAAACGTCGTAAATCTTGCAAATAACTGGCAATAAAATAGAGGATTTGAATATAACAATGTCACTGTTTGGTGATTTTTTTTAATGAATAGCGCCTCATTTTATTTACTAAAATAGACTTAATGGAGTCTGTACTTAATATAAAAATATAAGGTGAGAGGTGAGTAGACGTGGCAATATTTTTTTTCAGGGTGGAGTTAATAAAAATGCTGTATCTTGGGTATAGCTGTGAATAACTGAGAGGATTATGAACTACTTGGTGGGAGAAAATGAGAAAAAAAATACCGATATCTATTTTTGATTTAAATAAACACTTGTGCGTCTATACCAACGTGTTTAGTTTCAGACTTTGTTTGGAACGACCCGATTAGCTCAGTTGGTAGTGATCCTGCCATCTATATTGAGGGTAACGGTTCCATTGTACGGTACCGATAATACAAGCGTTGCTTAGTTTAGGACCGCACGGTGTGTTCGTCGGGCAATTTAATTAGTACTTTAAAAACGTATCTTATCTACCTACTTAGATACAATATTCTTTATCACAGAACAATGCTAGCTAGACCCTCCTACATGGAAGACTAATGGTCACATCATTTCGCAATGCCAATTATTAGGTAGGTTAATATTAGCGACCCTATTCATTCAACATTGAGGGATACCACCCAGCGGCAGAAACCGTCATTTGCGGTATTTCCGATTACCGAAAATCATTAAACACGCGATCGTAAACATCAATACAGATATTAGCATAAATTACGATTTTATCGGCAACCGAAACCGAAATTAGGTTGGCATTAATTTGTGGTCACTGCTCACGCAGAATTAAAAAAAAAATAACATATTTAATCAAGACCTCTATGGTTTGGAATACATGGCTGGTTTCAATTCAATTTAAATGGGTATTTTTTTATCGTTTAGTTTGTTGAAACGAATATTGAAAACGACTTTACAACGCGACTCCTACATTTATTAACGTACATAAAAGCTCTCTTTATAAACTTAGATGTTATTTTAATGACCACGTATTATTAATCATTCTATTGTGTCGCAAAAAATAATAATTTAAGTACCTATTTAGGAGATTTTTTTTTGCAGTACAAGCAGACCCTTGAATAAAAATTGGCCATCTATAGAACACCATAACATATACAATCCCACGCCGCTGGTAGGTACCTCAAAAAATATTTTTCCAACACAAAATAGATATCAAAGTATCAATCGGCCCGACACATCCCGTGAACTAATAGCTAATCTATTATAACACGTTTAAGCAATACCCGTCGCTGCGTTTGTTGACCGTGTGAATCTGAGTTCCCTAGAAAAAAGACAAAAAGGACAAAATGGCCGCCACGGTGGAGAAATGTATCCGAAATGTATAGTGTGTGGGAGCGGGCGCCACTCTTTGTCGTAATAATGAGAGGGTATTTCGTGTAATGGTGTACTGTCGCGTGCAGAAGCGTTCAGCGGTAATGAATACCTATTAGTATTTAATCAACTGTTAATAAGGCATAAATAATATTTGAAAACAGCAAGAACAAGAGTTTTTATAAATGACAATTTTTTCTGGCGAACTTCGTACCACTTGTGTAAATGAATTATCTTTATTAGTTTTCTTGTAATTTTTTCCCATCTTTTAATAGTTAATCTGCTATTCGGGGTGGAGACAAATTCAAAAATTTCAATAATCGCTCCCCTAGTTCTTGAGTAATATATATATTGGTGGCACTTTTGAGCTAAACTGTACCATCGAAATTGACACGTTCGAGTTGAGTTGAGTAGTTATTTTTCATTATAATTACCTCATATCTGGTCTTGTCCAAACATTTCTGGATTACGTAACATCGCGCGCAGAGGTTTTATTACATTTTTATTGACCGCAATGACGATATGATTTTAATTTTTGTATTTTTTTTCCTGTTTTTATTTCATTCACTACGTGTGAACTATTTAGACATGATTGAGGTTTTTAGCTTTTTTAAAACTATCGTATTATAAGGGAGATTTGGGTAGTTACTAAAGATTATAAGGACATGTCTTTACAGTGTGTTGGCAGCATACTATATGATGACGTATTAACCTACAGAACAATTTATGATCAGTAAGGTCTCCGGTATTTGGTCTCTTAATTTTTACTATTTGTATTCACACAGCTAGGTACTTGACGCTTTTAGCGCCCACTCCCGTTATTAAAGGGCCCATATACTTACCAATCTTACCACCTGACGACTCTACATTTTTTTTATCGAAGGAAACAAGCCATAAAACGGTAACTAAGCTCCGACAAAGCTATCTGTCCAAACGAACCCACCTCTCAGTTCCCAATTTACTTTTATTACACAAACTCGCCTACCGGAGGCGTCGTGTTATCAGCCCATAAAATTACCAACCAAAATATTTTGTAGATATCCGTGAAACATGAACTTTATAATTATAACAGGACTGCATACTTCGCGTAAATTTTCGGTTAATCAATAAGTATGCATTTTACGGTATTACAGTGACACAGTATGTTTGTATGACAGTATGTATATATTTATCAGGTTAAAATAGGTATGTAATATTAAAACAGAAAATAAATTATCGTCTGTATAGTCTCGACCACTTTCTGACCCTGCGTTATATGCCAGGGGTCCCAGGTTCGAATTATATGGGCAAACTTGAGCACAAAAGTTTGTAAGTACCCTAATCATTTAATATCTACATAGAAATTGTTAAATTATAAGAATAAAAGTTGTGACCGTGTGTTTTTAATTTGAATATTTCTAGTTTTTATTTTGACTTGAGAAGTGCAAATTTGCGCAGGCCTAGGCGACTGCAGCTCATAATTTTACGATTCGTTTTTGGGATTAAAATCTCTCTCGTAAGGTTCAATTTTGTAAAATATTTTCTCAGAGTGTTCCATCCAGTTAATTATCGAGTCTATGTCATCACGTTGTAAAACAGTCCACTGGTTTTATTGATGCCCAACTTATTTGTTTAATATGTTCTCAACCAATAAAGAGCTATATTATACAACACTTTTACGATCCTTAAAAGATATATAGAATATGTTTTTAATGGAACCAAATGATATTTTAATCTGTAAAATCCGTTATTCGGATTAAATTATTGTTTATTTCAAATTAAATATCATTTTTATTGCGTTTGAAATGTCTCTATCAATTTTGGATGTTTTTTATAGAGCGGGTAACACAATCAGGATGGTCTCTATCACGTAATAAGTTACACATAACTATAAAAAAACGATTTGCTTACGCTTAAGTACCGCTAAAGTAATAAAGCCTCAGATAATTATAATGCCTTAGATTAGGGATGAGATATACCTACTTGCAAATTTCAATACCAGGGCTTTCAAGTGCGAGTATGTATAAACACCAGTTACACCACCAACTAAACCAGTTATTACAATTGTATCGTGCTAATCACACAAAGTTTATCCCTACTCGAATTCGAACACGGGACCCGCAGCACAGAAAGCAAGGCCACTGAGCTAATCAGGTCGTCAAGTACTTTCGAACCTGCGAGTATTTCCCGCAGACACCCTACCTCGAAGTAAAACTCTAGTTTTAAAACTCGGTAGTGTAAATACGTCTCATCCGTAACTCAGATAGGAGACCCCATCTGAGGCATTAATTCCTATCTATACGGCTGCGTTTTACCAACTAGTTTGCGACCTCCTTGCCTGTTCTTTAATCGCTACATTGAAATCAAATTATTTTTGTTGTTTTCAGTAAATCCAGTGGGTTGAATACGTATCTTGCAATACCAATAGCAAAGCGACAGTAAAACGCATTTTGACGCAATTATTACGTGATAATTGCTATCGCTAGGGCCCGACTCAGGGTATGGCTAAATACGGTTCAATAACAAAATGTAATTTCTATGTTTTCACGAAAATTAGATAATCGATAGCTCAATAAATTAATGGCCGTTTTGAAATAAAACTAGTTTTAAAGATTTTATCGCGTTTATATTTTGATTTTACGTTCCGTGGCCGTTGTGGCAAAAAGGTTCTTTGAAAGACATAGTTTAGGACCAGTCTCCATAAGATAGACTTATGATATTGCACACGTTGCAGGATGCAGGAAGCTGGCAGGCGCAAGCCGTCGGTATTATCGAAATCCAATCAGACGTCCACAGTTGGATTTCGACTTTAGACAAATGGATCAGCGGAAATACCTACAAAACTGACCGCCGGTCGGTCTGTAGTCTCCTTATACCTAACGATTTGTTATCAACACGAAAAGGAAGTAGATATCGCTAGTACGTAAACAGGTACATATTTAGAAAATTTTATCTGAACCAGTCATACTAGTTCACGATTGTCGGCTTTTTCATTTATATGTAATTTTAATTGCGCCGACAATAAAACATTTATGTAAAGATAATAACTAAATTTATTGAGGGTCTGTGCAGGGGACTAATTTGTAATTGCTAAATATTATTTGCGTCTATTAAATGGTTATTTGTTATAGCTTGATTAATAGAACTGCTTAGTATAATAGTAACTTAATAAGTTACGCCTTATACTTGGTTTTAAAGATTGCACGTGCTTGTTTAGAGGAGATAAAGATGTAACTTTGCAAAAACCTTATATACTCGTATATATATAGATATGGAAGTGACCACAGAAAAGTATCTTTTTTAATAAAAAGAATATACACCCACTTCCAATAATATTATTAGCTACAAGAATATTACAGAACATTCTACAAAAATACCTAGATAGGTACCTACTAACCTAAAACATTTGCGATTTACACAATAACTTAATATTTCATGGAAGCTTATCAGATAACAGATGATAAACAAAGAGCACCGACCCAGCGGTACCTTTGTAGTGCTACGGACAATGGGACATTAACTAAATCCTTTTAGAATAGCCAAAACAATAAGCGCAATGAACACTTTCGGTTTTAAATAGACAATGAAGATTGGTTGGTAGAAGTGATGAGGTGTAATTTCAATTTGCGGCTTTGGAATATTTTTTACCAATTGTCCCAAAGTCGGACTTAGATATGACCGAAGGGCTAATTTTGTAAACTGTTCATTCTTTTCCTTTTTCTGAAATACTGTCATCTAAGTATTTATTTTAAAAAATATTCTGCCTAAACGATTTCGTGAACATTTGGCAATTAAAGCTATAAGTTCTTTTGATATGAAATTCGCGATTTAAATTGTGATAATGTTTTAAATGTATTTAATATATTAAATAAATTATATACTCATATAGATATTAAACATCAATGACTCGAGTACACACATTTGTGCTCATCACGCAAAGTTTGTCCCTAACAGTATTCGAACCCAGGACCCTCGGCACAGAAACCAGGGTTACTACCAACTGCGCTTATCACTTCGTCGATAAATTAGTGATCTAAGCCGCGACAGCGTTCACTGTTACATTTTATTGCCCCAATACGAACAGCGGGAGTTGTAAAACTGTATCACGGTGTGTATGCGCCTGCGCATTGTCCCTTTGACCACCTTTCAAGTTACCACTTGCTCGGCTTGGCACAACGGAAAAATCCTTTTGTTTTTTTATTATTGTTGAAACATATGCTTTACTACGAAGAAGGATTATCTCTGGTAATTTAGCAAAACATTGCTTATATTCAAAAAAGATTGTACGTTTTTATTGTGACAGTTTCGCGGTAGTTACTTTTACTACTCCTAATATCGTCAGTGGGTGTTACCATTGTTTTATGGAATTTATTTTATATTGTGTTATGTAGTATATTGTCTGTTCTTTGACGTGCGTCAGGTAAAAGAGTTTCTTTGTAAATAAGGTACTATATGTAGTAAAACCTAATCCTTCAATATAGAATAATGGCTTTAAAAATAGTAAGTAGAGAAAGAATATTTCATTTTATGTCATGAAATCCATCACCTATGTACATCGTACTAATGCTAGCGTAATAGGTATCATTTAATATTGTGTAAGGCAGAGCAAGAGCAGTGATAGCTAAGTTGGTAGAACGCTTGCCTCGGTAACGAGGATCGCAGGTTCAAACCCCCGCTCGCACCTCTGGGATTTCTGGATTTCATGTGCGAATCTCATTTTCAACCACGATTATCACTAGCTAAACGGTGAAAGAAACCTGCATGTCTGAGAGAACCACTCGAAAAATGTTTGAAGTCCGCCAGCCCGTACTGGGCCAGCATGGTGGACTATGGCTTAAGCCCCTCGCATTGAAGGCCCGTGCCAGGCAGTGGGGCATTAAAAAGGGCTGGTATTAAAACAACAGCAACATTGACTAATACTAGTGAAATTTACTAACCTAAACCTGAGTCTCGGTTCAAAGGTTATACACATTCCAAGCCACGAATTCAAAACTAATTAATCCCCATAAATAGTCATTCCCAAACAGCATTCTGTATAAGAAAAAAAATGTTAACAAATCATTACGCCTCCCACACACCAGGTAGGTACAGAAATACCAATATTAATAGAGATACGACTACGCGACGACGTAGAATAAAAAATACAAATAATAACCTCGAACAATTAATCTTACGAACTCACAAAGAGCGTGGTAATCGCTTACTCATTTTGGCAAAAATAGAAAAAAAAATACGTATTATGAAATGTCTATGGAGCAATTTTAACAAATTAGGCGACAAACTCGCCACGTTTTGAACGAAAATTATTGTGTTTAAGATTGTTTTGTGGCTTGAAATAATTGATGCTAGGGGCGTGGCTGAGAGATGTGAATCATCGTATCGATATCGGTACGTCAAGTGCGAGATTATTCGTAAACTAGCCGTATACTTTATAGTCTACCGTATTTACACATTTTGTATGGAGAATTGAAAGTTTTAAATACCGTCCGCTAGAGGCGCTTTTCAATTCTCCATACAAAATATCTGAATACGGTAGACTATAAAGTGTACAGTTAGCTCGCACTTGACGTGCTGTAGATATAATAAGACTGTGACTTAGTCGTGTCCGTCAATTTGATGTTTTGAAAAATAAATCGTACTTATTATCCGCAATTTTTGGATTTTTTGTCCTACTCTTCGCGCATCACGGGACATCTACTAGAAAGCTTTTGATGAAACTTGTCGCGGTGATAGCTGGTAAAAACATTAACAGCTTGGATATTTTTCTCAAAAAACAATCTCAAAACTGACCAATGCGGCATAAAAAACCTATGTTCCAATATGTTTACGCAGCTTTATAAAAAAACTCTTATTGAAGATTATTACAATATTGAGACACTTCTAATATTAATACACATTGCTTGATTTAAAAAAAATCAGCAGATATAAAAATGAATAAAATATATTTCATTTGAAATATTTCGGAGCACAATCAAAGAGTAATACGTGTGCGTCCACGTTTCCATGTTTTTTTCCTCTTTTTAGTATTGCTTGTAAAAAATATGATCGATACTCATTTATCGATAAACGTCTCAGCACTACGGCCAGCAATTTCTAAAATGAAAATCGGACGAGCGTCACAAATGGACCAGCGAAAGGTGAGCCGAGGAGCCCCGGGAAACTATTTCAAATTACACCCATCCCTTTTACTCTCGTATCCGTCGGACAGAGATGAAAGACGTGAAATAAATTTATTAAAACATCACTTTGTAGTGGTTGGTTCATTATCGACGTGTGAGTCCAGAATCAAGTTCCCGTAGTATGAATGGACAATCAAACTGAATTATACAATATAAACACGGTTTTATCGTTTGATGTAATAATACTAAATTCAGTTGGAGTGTCGGCGTGTTAGGGATTAGTTGTTGGGTATGCAAGAAAAGTGCTTTTTTATTGAGATGTGTAATAATTTTAGGATAAGTAATTTTTTATGATAAAAGTCCAACACTAGACGTTGGTCTTCTAAATCAAAGTGATAATGGAATGTTGAATCGATTGGAATAGTGAGTTGGGTCGACGAACGGTGTTGTATTTGCAATAATCAATTCAAGGGTAAAATTAGTTTTGTTGACTTCTCGACTATAGTGCCAAGTGTAATAAAATTGCACTAGATTATGTTGTACTCGAGCTACACTAGGATTATGCTATTTGTGCCATACAAATTGACGACAGTAGAATGCAACTAATACCATACGAATAAAAAATACATTTGTGATAATAAATGTATTACATAAAAAAATAACTAACATGCAGCGCTAATCCATTTGTAATATACATTATTAGTAATAAATATTTTCTTAAATCGTATATCTTTACTAATACCAGCATAATATCCCAATCACAGATTTTATTTTTTGCTTTCCCACTTTAAGCGACTTTAACATAAACATTTATATTCATCACCGATCGATCCCACATGATTACATCGATAAAATACTCGTAAAAAATATAAGACACTCATATCCATCTAACACAGTAATCAAATCAAGAACATCGACATTATCCCTAAGAATATTTCATAAAACATCACTAAAAACAAGATGGTGGGCTGTTTTGGTACGTCATAATAGCAATATCCTGTCCATTGATTGTCAAAAATTTGGAATTTCGGCAATTACGTCTCACCTCCCACGTGAATTCGAAAAAAAAAGACATCGCACCCGGCGCATCCAAATTTTCTTAAAAGATCCGACATCTTTTTAGTGTGGGGTGCAAGTGATGAGTTATAGAGTGATGCCCATGATGCTACGATAAAAGGTATATCCCGATATCCTATTTTTTTGAAATTAAATGAAGTTTTTTTTTGTCAACTTTAGGACATTACACAATAAACATTCCACGTGACTCGGGCTCCAAGAATAGCGTAAGCAGTGGCCTAGTCAAATCTCTCAGGTAAAGAACAGTAGGTAGATATCTGATTTACATATTATAATACATCAAGATTTATCAGTTGCATTCATAGACCTAGGTATATTACTTAGAACAATGGTAGCGACGAAAGAAAATCGTTTTAGTAACACTTGTAAATGCTAGTATTCCTTGTGTCTAAAGTGTCTAAAGTGTCACAAGTCAGCTAGTACACATTTCATTATGAGTCAACTAGCTGCGCCCCGCGGTGCTACCCGTGATTAAAAAGTATGTCCTTTTCCTTTATGTCCTTTTCTGTAAATCATGTCGATCCTTTGCTCTATGAAAAATTAAAACAAATCTATCCCACATGAACCATACATTTTACCGGGATAAAAGACTATAATCTATAATCTATCTCTGTGCCCAATTTCATCCAGATCCGTCCAGCCGTTCTGGCGTGATTGAGTAACAAACATCCATCCATCGATCCATCGGAAATTTCACATTTATAATATTAAGTGGGTTTGTGTTAACAGGCTTAGGGCTTGTCCTAATTGGTTAACGATGGTACGAGTAAGCGATGCGATTTCGTCGCGTGACGAAATCGATTCCTGTGCTCGCGCGATATCGCGATATCTTGCGCGCTTCAATTAGGGCATTTTAAATAGATTTACATATTTAATCTCATCGTGCGACGAAATCACATCGTTTACTTGTACGATCGTTAGCCAATTGCGACGACGCCTTAGACTCTGGTCTCTCATCACTCAAACCGTACCAGTTTCAAATATTTTTTTCTTATTTTTTCCCTTTTGTTACCTTTGTGCATCTAGCGCCGGCACGAAAGGATCCCTGTAAAGTGTTCCATCGCGCACACGGCGAAGGGCGTCCGTAACATATTTATTTTTGTGTTGTGCATTCTTGTCTTGACACGTAAATAATGATTTATATACTTTTTTTTGTATCAGTTTTGCTGCAATTTCGCGCTTTCATGGTGGTTATTTTGTAGATAGAAAGGTAAAGGGGCGGGTTAAGTATGAATGTATCTCGTGTTTGAAAGACCTTTTGCAGTTCATCTTAACTAGCAGTGTGGTCCAGTATTCATCCTCTTTGCCCAAGTACTAGCAGTCCGACTAACTGTGAAGTATGTACTAAATTTTCTTACACGAGTATTATTTGGCTGCCATGAGCACTTAGGTCGCACGGGCTCACGGCTAGGAAAATGAAAGCAATCACACAAAGCAATCTGTCTGAGAGAATCCTACTTTCTCGAAGCGAAGTCCACCAACCCGCATTGGGCCAGCGAGGTGGACTATGGCCGGAATCCCCTCATATTGAAGGTAGGCCCGTGACTCACAGTGAGTCATTAAAGGGCTGATTATTATTATTGGATCTCTAAACCATTTCAAGCGGTTAAAACAGTATTGTATAATGAAATAGAGATTAATTTTCCTTTTCTTCATTCTGCCGACGGCGACGTAGCTCAAGGTCGTTCAATGTATGAAGCGTTTTATTGATACTATTTTGGTTAATGGGTAAAACCGTTTACCAGTCAATGAAAATTTACAACAACGATGCTTGTTTCAATGGCTGTTGTGGCCCCATAAAGTTTGGCGCCGACATTAATTGCGTAATTTGGGAATGAATACGAGTTTAAGCGTTGAGGTTTTGCGCTTTTGATTTACCGTTCCGCTCCTTCTTTCATTTATTTCGACCGGTTTGTAGGACTATAGATAAATATTTACGCTTTAATAATACTCAGGTACGTATTAATTTATTGATTTCTTATATTTACACGAATACTACACATTGAAATGAAACTATTTTTTCGGTGCCATGGTTGTTGTAAAGCAGCCGAAACGTCGGGAACGTAAAACATAAAATAAACGTGATAAAATCCGAAAAAATAGTTTTATTTCAACGTATTAATTTGTTAATATTTGTGCAACATTTTTATGTCAACTTTATCAGTTTAATTATCAACCAATGACTGAAATAACTCCAGACAATTGCTGTGTAGATCTAACACGAATGAATAAAAGTGAGCAAATCTATGTGAGGATTTAAATATAATTGATAAATGAAAGTACCTTATTGATAAATTAATGTAAGAAACATACCATTTATCGAATGTAATTAGACCAAGCAAGGCCTCCGAAAGCTTTATCACCGTTATCGGGACGTCAAAACGTATTCGCATATGAAATTTAAATAAGCCGCGATGGCTCAGACGACGCGAAGAGAGAGCGGTGAAAAATTCTGTACACACCCGTGATCGTTGATAAACTGTTAATTGAGAAGTGAAATGATTCGGTTTCCAAACTATATTTTGATTTTAAATTGAGATTGTAGCTTCAGTAGTATTCGAATTTATGTATAGATACGGATTTTTAACACCTTGTGGACGTTATCTGTTTTAAACGGGTAAAATGTCAAGACTCAAAAAAATATTGATCTTTTTAGTCAGAGACTTGATAAACCTTCTTAATAGGTCTCGTTATAGAGTAACTTTTAAAGTGTTGACGTAAATCTAAAATAAAGGCTGGGTTACTGGGGTAATTGTTACATTCATATTACATATTTATCAACATCTAAGCTCTAAAATGAACAAAGCCAAAGTAAACTACATAGGCATTTACAAATTATAATTTTACATTTTTTTTTTACCAATAGTATGATGTCAAACACAAGTATATCTCTCACAGTCTTGTGTAATCATCAGATGATAAATATTTTCAGTATGCTCAATTGAAATAAGCGCTCCACTTACCGGATAATTGTCAATGTAACCGTAATTTTTTTTTATGTTTTTTAATCATCTCTACACTTGTCGTTGGCAGAATCATCGGTAAACGATGGAGCCATAGTTTATAAATGGAATTGGAATAGATGATAAATAATCTAGAGATATTCAAGTGGACGGTCCTTATATAAATTTCTTAGCTCTCTGTCCGTGCACGTAATCGTTTCTGTCATTGAATCAGGTTGAGGTTTATACAGCAATGTAAATATATCATATATATTGAGTGAGTGGCAAAACAAACATTCTACCACCCAATGACGCGGATTAATGACACAATTTTAATTGGCTCTGGCGAATGAACGCTGAACTTAAACGATTGTATCTTAATCTTTTATATCTCGAAAGGGTTTATCTTTATCAATATTTCACGTCATCCCTTACATAATAATTGGCTGATGACAGAGTCTCCCCCCAAAGCGATAGGGATTGAGGGAGATAGCCCCTACGATAGCCTAGTGCGGATTTGCCAACAGAAAAAAACATACAATATAATATCAGAAAAAGTCTGCAAAATACAGGAATAGGTGCAGTTGCAAACTTTAATGTGGGACCCATGTAAGGTCAGATATACGACCTCATCGCATTATAAGTGTCGTAGACCATATTTAGTAAATGAGTCCTGTAATAATGTTCGCGACCGTACCCTTGCTAGTACGGTCGCGAAGTAAGTAAATGACATGTAGATATATATGAAACAAAGTCATGTTAGTTACACCATTTATAACTCAAAAACGGGTGGAATGATTTTTATGATTTTTGAATTTGTCGCCGTCCCGAATAGAACAGAGTACCTAACTATTTCAACATGGGAAAATAACTAACACAATTTGATTCGGAGGCGGTATAAAGTTCGCCGGGACAGCTAGTTAATTAACAATAAATGTAACACAAAGAATCCAAGCGCAATCCAAGCGAATCAATTTAAAACGATATCCATATTATAAGATCGACTCTTTTAAAATCGACACGTAAAATAATTTTGCGTGCGAGCCAACTGAACGACACCATGTAAATGTGTAAATGAAACACATACATCGTGTATGGGAGAGGTGCTAATTAACACGTGGCTAGACGGTTGCAATGTGTAATTATAATGAATGGGGATTGTACACGATAACGTTCTCGTTAATTTCGTCTCATTACCTAGAGGATGTTGTGGTGTGGATTAATATCTCCTGGGATGCCGATACCTTTAAAGTATTCAGTACATGGTAATTAGTGGTGTGAGTGTTGCAGGGAAGTGATTATTATCATTTCACTGCACAGAGCAAATAATTAGGTATTCGAATTTACTTCGATTCGAACAATGGTTAAAAATAACGGTACGTATTTTTTGTATGGTACATTATCAATGGTATTTTGACGACCTGAGTACCTCAGTTGGTAAGACCCTGCTTTCTGCGCTGAGGGTCCCGGATTTAAATCCTGGTAGGGACCAAACTTTGTGTGATAAGCACGATTGTTTGTAACCAAGTCATGGATGTTTATATCTATAGCAATGTTATATACTGCGTTCGCCCCCCGTCCATGGTACGGTACCCATAATACAAGCGTTGCTTAGTGTGGAACCGTATAGTTTGACATACGGTACCCATATGTTCGTCTGGCGACAATTTTTTTTATTAAAATAATAATAATACAGAACAATTGGATAGATAGTTTGTTTTCTTACCTTTTTCTTCACTATCTAGTAGGTATTAAAAATTGTACACTAATATATATAATATATATAATTCTGGGGCGTCGGAGTGCCCCCGCCATGTCGGGCTTACGGGTACCATCGTATTCTCGAAGGAACTTACGACACTTTTAAGCCCTATTTGTTTACTTATTGATAACTTATTGTTATATCAAAGGTGGCAATGGCGACCACGAATCGGAAGACGTAGTGTATGACGGCCCCCCACAAGGTGGACCGATGATATCACACGCGTCGCAGGAAGCCGGTGGATGCGAGTGGCGGAGGACCGTGATGTATGGAAATCATTGGGGGAGGCCTATGTCCAGCTGTGGACGTCTATCGGCTAATAGATTAGATTAGATTAAATATCAATACATAATAATACCTCATCAGTATTTAATTTAATAGGTAGATACCATTTTTTTAATCAAGCGATACCCCGCCCTAATGTTACCCAAAAAGGTAACAACAAGCTTTTAATTTCGCTTAGCGAGATAAAAAGCGGTATACCAACCCTCTCACAGTTTGATTGACAAGCAGTGTTGCAGTATCACTGTTCTTAACCCGTCTCGTGCTGTCAATCAGATCTCGTTGTCGCCGTGGAAAAATATACGGCGCGGTTTAGGTGACGGTGCGGTCTGGTATAAGTTATAAGTTGGTGGCGATTAAAGGATTTGTTTATGAATATTAGTGCCCACGACGTCGTGTGATCCATCTTACGATTAATATCTTAATATTAATCTTGTTATAAGCTATCGTTATGCTACATTTCATTAAAATCCGTCTTGTGGCTCAGTTTTCAGAATATCCTGCGCGAACCCTTCGATTTTTCAGATTGAAAAGTATCTCATATCATGATCCGGATTATAAGTTACGAATATGGTAAGCTTTGTAAAAATCCGTTCAATGGATTAGTCGTGATGCGTGAGCAGACACATAGATAAAAAAAAAACTTGAGAGGTGGCAAGGGACACCCGGATGGAACGAAGTTCCTTTATTATTTTTTATTATTTATTATGTACAAAAAACCTGTATACACTCAACAAAGATAATCGTCGCGACACTACACTGTTCAATGCGAAATAGAAATACGAAACGAAAATATCTGGCTTGCTTTCTATAAGAGAGAGAGAGAGAGAGAGACAGACAGAGAAACATGCGCACGCCGCACGGCTTACAAAAAAGTGTCGTTACAACTTTTCGTCTTAATTTTTTCCGTCTTCCTTTCGCAACGCGCGATAAGGAACTTCGTTCCAAAACATATTCTATCACGTTAGCGCTGTTCTCGTTAGGGAATTACAAACGTTTCATAGAAGTGACTTTCTTTACGCTGTTTGTGATGGATGGGTTATGGGCAACGAAAGACCAGGATTGAAGGTGGTAAATGAGATATATTTGGATATAAAAATAAAAGGAGCGTAAAAATACGATGTCAAAACAGTTGACAGTCGCAACTTTCTTCTATTCGAAATTCAACCTTTTTGCTATTGGGATGTGGTTTACATACTCCAACAGTTTGAGCTTTAAATCAGAATTCATATAAATCAGATTCGCATGTTAACCTTGGAAGTCCCTTAGGAGTCAACAAATTCGCAATGTTCCTGCGATAAGTGTTCGGCTAAGATGGCTGTTTAATTCCTTTAAGCCGCTGCTAGTAGCTATCTTTCTCTCATCACTTGGACCGCTTATCCAAACGCAGCCACTCCACGGGGAGCCGGCAAGAAATGTGTCGAAACTCGACTAAGTGTTAAATAATACATTAATGTCGCGATACATAATTGAAAAGATTCCCGAGATAAACTGGAATATAAGAATTTCGTTCGACAACTGCACAATAACAATAAATATAACGGCACAATAATTACTTTTAGCTATTTTATGGCACATTTTATCTATCAAGATGATTCAGATTACGTAATAATTCTAATCTGTCACTTAATAGTTCTATAAGAGTGTTGTATTGAAACTAACACTACCTATGTAGAGAAAATATTGAATTCTTAAATTCTTATTGAATAATATTGAATATCTGTACTTAGGAGACGACTACAGCCCAATATTGCATGATAATAGAGTCAAAACAAAAATTATAGAGATTAATAATTCAAATATTGAATAGACAATATTGTTTATTTTTATTTACAAGATTTCGATTTTCGAAAATATATTGTTTATGTATATATTACCAACACAATGTGCTTTCCATCATGTGATCCTCGAACAAATAACACCGCGATCAATGTAAGCAACACATAGAACTGGCTCGCCAAGGATGAAGAGATTCAAAATTATGAACAAAACGCCCGCCCCAGCACCGGTCCGCCGTCATTCCCGATTATCAATGGGCATCACGCGGTAGGGCTGACACGTGTATAAAAGAGATATTTGCTATCACCCAAGGCAATAATAATAAATATTATGTACTTTACTTGTGTAGATTTGAAATTAAATTTCTATATTTCTGCTTCTAATTTTTGGATTGGCCCATAGGTGATAAAAAGCGGTGTCATATTAAAATGAATACGTAACTGAAATGCACGCCGTCTTTGATTGAGACATGAATTAAGTGCAAAGTTCTTTGGAATTCACTAGTTGTATATTTAGGCAAGCTCACAGTCATTAATGCACAGTCATAATATAAGACTATGAAATCTGTTGGCATAGGATTATAAAAATAAAATGTTGTGCGGCAGCCCTGAATTGACCGAACTTAATTAAATAATCAAAAATCCGTTGCCGTGCCCTTAATCCGTCTGTGCTTAATGAAAAGTCAGGTTTACGATTGTACGCTAATGACTCACGATGAATGAGACGCGGGAATGCCTAGTTTTTGTGCGATTGATTTTGGACACAGAATATTCCTCTCACATCTTATAACTCTCCGAGTGACTGCTTGGCCAGTAGTATAAAGATTACAATGAGATGATGATAAAACTGGTGGAGTAGACCGTTTCTCTAGTGGATAGCATGATTGAGGAGTAGTATAGTAGGGTCCCCTGTAGCCGGGTGGGGAGAAGTGGAATGTAGCTGGCAAAACCTGGAACCAGAGGGCATTATATAAAGCTCAGTGGCGTGCATTGGCGGATAATGATTGTGATGATGACGAAACATCTACTGATGTGCCGTGCTGTTCCTACATTGTACTGCTCAAAAATAGATAATTTTGTTTTAAAAATAGCAACAACGGAGTTTCTTGCCCGTTCTTTTCCATAGAAACGGCATTCCGAACGGGCGATAAAGTTGTCGCTTAGCATTTTGTGACATTATTTATATGAATTAAATTTCAAATTCGGATTTGTGAAAAATATCACTATAATAAATTAACCTCTTCGTATTTTTTTTTAAATTCTAAGTACATCTTATTGGTCTAGCAGCCAACAAGGGTGGTACCCCGACTGTAAGCTTTAAGTTTTGATCCTGACCTGCTAAAAAAACTCTAATAGCCTACACTTTATTATTTCATGAGTACAAAATAGAAACATCCTGCCTACCTTCGACAAGGTATCTATTAAAATGTTACAAATGGACATTAGCACGCAACCCCCTTTGTCCGACTTGAGATCTCACGCATGATAGCCCACGGCTAAAAGTACGTAACTGTAAATTGTGTCGCAAACAAAATACTCGTACATTTATTGATCCTAATACCATTGTGAGGAGATTTGCAACGTCCATTCAACACGCAGGTAAACGATACTTGAGGTAGGTAAGTAGAGACTTTTTAGTTAAGCCCTTATACGTATAATTGGTAGCATTCGTTTTGGTGCAGGATGATACTAATCCTTTGTGATCTGCAACAGTCAAGATGAAGATCTTGACGTTTGTTGAAAAATATACATCTTAATGTGTACCTGCCGGTATATTTTATTTCTTTACTTTTTCCTCTCCAAATATTTTTGGCCTTGTGGCCCAAGTACGATCTGGTAACGTAGCGTTACGGTTACGTAAGCGTCTCTTATCCCGCTCAACCACACACATCATATATTAGAATGACAGTGATAGTATACTTTGTCAATGACCTTTCGATTGCAGCAGAAAGTCTAGTCTAAGAGACTAGACAGACAAATCCAGATCCAAATCCGTGGGCGTTCTTAATTTGAAAATAATATTTTTCTTTTATTTAGGAAAGGCGAAGTAGATATATGTGATCATGAACCTTTTTCGCGAGTAAATAACTACAAGGATCCTTACGAAACCTTCTTGACGAAATATGTTTTTTTTAATCTCATAAATTGTTGCTCATTTTCCGATCCAGCGAATTCAAATAACTATTTGCAGAAAGGCTACCGATAGCTGTGTGTGAGGCAACACCCTCCATTACGTATTTTGCGTTGTTAAACGCTAAAAACTTTGCAGATAATAGAAAAATTTCGATTTTTAATCCTTCCCAAAGGGTTCTTAAGAGGGATGTTATCCTTTGAAGTGTGTTTGGCAGCAAATGCGCTCAATTATGCGTAATTATTCTGCAATGGTTGTGCCATTCATTGAGATTTTAAGCTATTACAGGAGTTTAGCAGTGGGTGGTGCGATGGCTTTATAAAATAAATACTATTTGATAATTGATACTATTTGATACTATTTGATAATATCAAACTTATTTATAAGAAATAGTATCTAAAACGCTGAGATTATTAATTACAGGATTTGGATTCCAATTTTACGACTAACACCTGCGACTGGAATGTAGATAATGAATATAACCATCCCACTTCATAAGTAACACGTCAACATAGTTTGACATTTTAAAAAAATGCTCATATTCCCTGTGAATCGATGCATGTAATGCGATCTGCATATTGCCGCGGTATTTAACATAATTAATTAAGCAAGCCTCCACAACAGACAGTTTGACAAAACAAAAAGCAAAGGTGTACGTCTTCATGGCAGGGTATCGACAACTTCATCGGGTTAAGCAAACATTAATAATTCAAATTGACGCCTGGTTTCCGTTCGGAGATGAATACGGGGTGGTGACACGCACGTATAGTCTTAAACTGAAAGTAATTATACTCCTAGAGTTCTCCTTTACCCTCCACTTCACCAATTTAATTTAATTGTCCTTACGTATATTGATTTCTTATATTTACGCGAATATTACAATCCAAAAATAAGCGCACCATTGCAAGACCTTAAGACATTGTGAGCACTTTCTGAGAGCGGACCGGACACTTCATAGAGCGGACCGCAAGTAACAACTTAATATGTGGGTACCCTAAAGTTCAAATTATGACACTAGGACTTCAAACACCTGAGTCCTCCGGTGCTCATGGTTGCTGTAAAGCAGCCAAAACGTCGAGAACGTAAAAAAAAACAACCGAATTGAGAACCTCCTATTTTTTAAAGTGGGTTTATAAAATAAACATGATAAAATCGGAAAAAAACCCCATTATAATAATATATAATATAAAATCGCCGGACAAACAGACAAACTATACGGTCCCATACTAAGCAAGACTTGTATTATGCGTACCGTACAATGGACTGGGAGCGAACTCAAAATATTATACTTGTATGGTTATTAGATACGCGTACAAAATTCGTGATTATCACACAGAGTTTGTCCCTACCAGTATTCAAACCTAGGACCCGCAGCACAGAAAGCAGGGTCACTACCCACTGAGCCAATCAGATCATCAATGTATACCAAATTTCTATAAATCTTAAATTAGTTTGATAAATACATTAAGTCTGTGTATTACTATTAGCTATAGCGACTTCGTGGTTCGAATATTAAATTGACTCTCTAATAACTGTGCACAAACTATCAACATCACTAACATATCATATCTATAACATATCTATAAAACATGATCATCGTTCAACATTCAATAAACTTTTTAATAGTAACGATATTTCTTCTTTTATTTCATAAACAAAAACGAGTATCGTATTAAATTTAACATCGAAAACGAGGATTACATTAAGCTATAAACATTTTTGTTTAATGGCCTGTAATTGGTTGGAATAACATCATTTTTATTGGCATTGTTTCGGATAGGTTACGGGCACCGCTACTATGGGAACTAGATGCTATTATAGAAGTGAGTTAAATCTACAAAGCAGTAGTAGTCGAGTTAATTCTATTGCTATTAAACCGAGCACACTCCACCTCAATCAATATGAGGAGAATTAATGCCATAGATAGTCCATCACGTTGTCACGGTGCATTTTGGTGAACTTCACACGACTTTCGACAGACGTACAGGGCCCCAAGTCTGCTAACACAATCGATTCAAAATCGAACAGCAACCGCATAGTTACTATCACTTTTGACAGATATCCCATACAATATCTGTCAAAAGTGACAGTTACTATGCGGTTGCTGTTCGATTATGAATCGATTGTGTTGGCAGACTTGTGGCCCAGGTTTTCTCGCGATGGTTGCTTTCACCGTACTGCAAGTGATAAACATTGTATTAATATTTTAATTTGATTGTAGAGATATAAGATGTATAGATCACTATACAAATGATACTGACGATGAGGCTAACCAGATTGCAGCGATTGTAAATGTATCCATTCTGACAATAAATACAAACTTTATTATATAAAACAGTTGGCTAAGAGGTGCTAATGACCAGAATGTAACTAAAAGGAACCCACAAAGTATGTCAGAATTTAGATCGAAAATAAAATGAATCGAATACCTCGTGAGTCATAATCGATTCATACCATTAGGCCATTAGTAAGGGTCGCACATCGCTCCGGGTCAATAAATAAATAAATCTCGATGCTGCCGTTTTTTAGCTTATTTTTCATTACTACCATAATTATGTGAGTTGGCATGGAAAACAAACCGCAATTTTGTGGCCTGCCTTAATGGTTTATGGGTCAATTATAGGCGTTATAATCATAACTTTGGGATCTTTAGCCTAGTAATATGCTGTATCCGTGTTAGTCATTCATTTAGTGATTATTGCGGGGTTTATTTAAGGTTTTTGATCGTTTTTGTAATGGTAACGCTCTTTGGAAGAATTGTAATTAATAAATGACGTAAGTGTCGCGTTAAGCATAAGCACTTTTGGGCATTTCTAAAATTAAAGTCCTCATTTAGTCTGAACTGTGCTTAGTTTATTCAGTTCAGACAGGTTTAGACCTGTTATTAAGTCTGCTCTCATACTATATTAATTTCCTTTAAAACAATAGGGTTGCTGACTTTATATGACAGCTCGGTGTAGTGGTTTGAGCGTAGGCTGGTGGGGTCACTGCACCGGGTAGTTGCGGGTTCAATTCCCGCCTGGGCAAATTTCGGAAATTTCGTAGTTTGCCCTGGTCTGGGTGTTCGTCCCCAGTCCATTGTACGGTACCCATAATACAAGCGTTGCTTAGTTCAGGGCTATTCAGTTGGGGTGTGTGTCTGGTGATATCTATACATATAAATAAAATTGGAGTGTCTGTTTGTAATATTAAAATAACCGCTTTTTACTAAATGCATTTGGATGTATACACGGTACCTATACCAAAACAACCTTTTTTAAAATTTTTGTCTGTCTGTCTGTCTGTCTGTTTGTTCCGGGTAATCTCTGAAATGGCTGGACCGATTTTGACGGGAATTTCACTGGCAGATAGCTGATGTAACAAGGAGTAACTTAGGCTACTTTTATTTTAGAAAAAAAAATAGGATCTCTCGAAAAGAAATTAAAACCAATGTTGCAGCGCTGCGCCTGATTAAGTTTGATAGCAACAATCTGCAATGCGTCCCGCGGGATCAGAACCCGCGAGCAGGTTGTTGCCAACGGATGAGTCTTACATAGTTAAATACCACGCGGACGAAGTCGCGGGCAACAGCTATTTTATTTATATAATACAGACGTCAAAATTGTATGGTCAGAAAAAACTAAAACAGAGCTACCAGACTCGTAATATCATAATCGACATAAGGCAGTGCGTGTTTGATAGAGAAGGAACGCGACCTCATTTAACGATACTTTAATATCAACATCTTTCGAATTTCGAAAACTATATAACAGCAGGGCCAACTAGGTACCTAGTTCTAGGTTGGTACTTAAATATGTTATAGGTCAGTACTGTGATTTTTTTTTAAATAATCTACAGCCCAATTAAATACCGCCTGTATATTAGAAGTGCCGTGACATTTCAAATATTGTGAGAAGGATGGTATAAAGGTAGGAATATATACAGCGCGCTCCCTCAGTTGCGAGCCGAACGCGTCATGTAATGTCAGCCACGGCTCACTGGCTCGCTGCTCCATGGCGACTGGCGCGAGATGCGCTAGGCATAACCAAGCTCTATGATTTTTTTTTACTTAATATGAACAAGAAACTAAACGTTGGTGGACTTTTTGGCGGGAAGTAGAACCGAGAAGTTTGTTAATTTTGTTGTATTTTTAAAAAAATGTGTAATATTAGTGGGATATTAACCGTTGTGTGTTCATAAGCGTGCACGAGTGAAGGAAATTAAAAAATAATAGTATCCTCTCTATCTTGACATTTCAAGATCTCTTAAGATGTCTGGTAAATTTTCAGTATAGTGTCCACAGCTTTACTGATATAGGTGGAGGATTTATCTCATCAGCAGTATTATCATGGGTATAACGTCACTAATATTATATGGAGTGGTTCGGAAAGGGTAAACTATGTTAGAATTTCGATATGTCGATTAAAAAAAACTTATTTGTTCCCAAAATATCAGTTTCGAAATTCTGACTTGACATAAGACTTCATGATTCGAAAATACAAATACGCTAAAGATTTTTTTAAATTTAAAAATCACCTGTATAATGAGGTAATATGGAGGTATAATACTTTCTTCTTATTATTATTATTTAAAGCTGAAGTATCTCTATCTAGCTAGAGCAGCCTCCCACATCGCTTTATACAACGTGAAACCGAGCTTTTCTTTTATCTGGGGCATGTACCTTGCTCTTGGTCTTCCTTGTCCACACTGTATTTCTATCAACATACGTAGGTACTAACTTATAATTAATTAGTTAAATTAAATATGTTAACTGAGATGCTACCATAATAGGTGAAGGTATTGCTCTACCTATCAGAAACAAAACAATTTTGCAAAAAGTTTCAGCTCTCTTGAATCCCAATTTGGACGTATAGCGTCTCACGTTTTCCACGCATATAATATTTCGCGATCGAAATGTATTAAGTGAGACGATGTTATCTCCTGCGCATATTAATTCCGCTGCACTGAAATTATGAACTTCGGATTAAACGTGAGTGAATCTGAGGAATTTGAAATATTTTTGTGCTGCGATTTTTTTTATTCAATATTGCTTTTGTTATCAGGAGTTTCAAGGCAAGTTAGAGAACTAGACTGTACAAGTCATGTAGGTAGGAATTGTATTGAGAATAATGAATAATGGCTGCTTATTTATATTTTCATATCTATCTGATAAAAGGTGGCCAAACATATATAGCAACTATGTTTTATAGTCTTTTAATAATCCTCTGAAAATAAATATTTTCTTTAAAAAGCAACTAGTGGCATCTAGTAGACCACGCATAAACAGTAATGACTGCCATCTGTCAATCTCTGCATGAACTAAAATGGCCTTAGTTTTCGAATGATACATCCCCGGGTGATACTTATTTTAGTTCTATAAGGACGCCATAGATGGTGGTAAAAAAATAAAATTAATAATCGAGAGATATTGTGTTGCTCTTAGTACTTACGTAACATACATATCCACTTTAAGAG
Organism: Pheosia gnoma; assembly: GCA_905404115.1. Classification (NCBI taxonomy): domain Eukaryota; kingdom Metazoa; phylum Arthropoda; class Insecta; order Lepidoptera; family Notodontidae; genus Pheosia; species Pheosia gnoma. The sequence continues at coordinate 2,670,135 of FR989894.1, read as the reverse complement.
GGGTGTGAAAATTTAGCAGTTAAGATATTCTGCGTGCAATCATCATCATCAGCTTATAACTGTTGTTAGCAGCCTATAACTGCTGTTGTTAGGTACTATAATTGAAATAAAATATTTACTTTTCTAGACATAAGTAAGTACATGCATCATTTATTATAACAACAAATCCTTTCTAACGCTTTTCTTTATCTACCTATCTACGCTAAAGTCACCGGCTTATATCACAGCTTATCGGCAACTGGTCGGCACACCCTTTGAACTGACCCAAAGGTTGCGTAGCGTACTTATCACATTCAATCTTATCAGAACAAATACATGAGTATCATACCTTATTACTTAAGTACTTAGAAACCTTCGTATTAGTCATTATTTAATTGGTAATAGAAAAATGTGTAACTAATAAATAATAACAAAAATATAACTACTTATATTCTTATCTTCAACATGAATAGCTTAATTATATTGAAATATTTATTAATTATATTACATCTATTAATACAAGAACCAGTAACCTTCTTCTTTCTTTACGAAATGATATGCGATGAAATAAAATGGATATGAATATGGCCATAACAATTTTAAACTAAAATGAGTTAATATAATATATATTTATATCATGTTCTGTCATGTATACAGGACCCAGCGGAACCAGAGCGTCATGCGCGAGATTATTCGTGATCTAACCTTATACTTTATAGTCTACGCAATTAGACATTTTGAACGGAGAATTGAATGTTTGAAATACTGTCCGCTAGATGTGCTGTTCAATTCTCCATTCAAAATGTCTAATTGCGTATTTTATAATGTATAAGTTTAGCTTACAAGGAATCTCGCACTTGACGTACAGATGATATTGTTTTGGTTTCAATAGTTATATGACATGATGTCATCCACAAATAACAATTCTAATGAAATCATAATGTCAGATAAAATCAATTTTTTTTTATGGAATATTGACGGTTTATTAATAATCATTTACAAGTATATATATCAACATTATCAACACACGTGTCGCATTCCACAAAACAGCAATTAACCATCCTACACCTACACCTAGAAGTCACTGTCGTTTTACCAGTAACATAACCTCTACCGCAGCAAAGAGTTGCGCAATTATGTCTATCTTTACATACTCTACCTTTAGTGGTAGCGCACAAATTAGGAGTCCTTTGCAAATATACCAAATTATTTAAGTCTTTATTTAATTTATCCCGCACTTTTGGTGTTATGGCCCTTTTCGTGGTGTAATTCATAATTTTCTTTTTAACAGCGTGATGGTATTGCTTCTTTAGTAGACCCATCGCCGAATTGAAAGGTCCCAATCGTTTCCAACAAGTTTTGGTGGTGCACGATCCGGAAAATCCGTGACACTTGCAAACTTCTTTCAGTTGCTCTCCTATAGCATCAACGCCTACATTCACGTCTTGTTTTAATATATCTGCAATCTGATCGTTGCCAGCGTGTTTTAAGTCCAAATAGTTTTTGGTTACTCTTTTGCCGTGCCTGAAGTCGTCTCCGCATCCGGCGACTTTCCAACTAGAGTTCCTTCCAAAGTTGCCTATACATGAACAGGACGATAAATCCCCTGATGCGCAGGCTTTCGCGACTGAGTGTGTTAAAGATGCAGCGATTAAAGCGTAAACGAACGCTGTTTCCCTGTATAATTTATTGAATATACTCCTTTTAGGTTTCTTATTGAAAGCAACAGAACAATTCCATCTGTCATATTGAAAAGTTTCTTCGCAAGCCGCTATCGCTTGTGTCTTGGCGACACTCAAAACATTTGAGAAGCCAGCGTCTCTGGTACACATTTTCGTTTGTCGTTTAGAAGATCTGAGCAATTTGCACGCTCCAGGGTACACTGTATGAGATCTCTCGCTGAATAGAGCCTCAACTGTTTTCTGTAAAACGGGTGAAGATCTGTGAATTGCAAATTGTTATTTGGATTAGAACTATTGAAAATAAATTGAAATTCTGATTGATGTCAAAATGGAAAATATATATTTTACAATCCGAACGCAAAATACTGAAACTTTCAAACTAAACCTAATTCAGGACGGACGATTATAATGCTTCGTATTCAACTTACGCCTGAACTCAAACGCTCAATATAACAATCGTGTAATCAAACTTACCCGTCAACAATTTTAGTAGCAAATATAGAAACGGTACACAACAAGAGAACGTTAAATATAAAATAACTAAACATGTTTGAGAAATTATAAACATCACATTATCACATAGCTATGGAGTGACTATTGCCAAAGAACTGCACCAAAATGACTCCACATATGAACAAAGCTGATTGCGATTGTTTATCAGGAAAGGGAAGGTCTTCTCCAAAAAAGGTAATAGCAAACTGAGAAATCAGTGCTCACACAGACAGACCGTCATTTGAGCAAACAATGAAGCGAGTCACATGAATTTGCTGCAACAAACAATGTTAAAATTGATATTTCTAGGATACATTTATCATTAAGAATGATATTAGTAATTAATATATTAAAAAGTAATGTGTAATCAATCTTAATTACACATGTGTAAATAGGCCACATAATGCCGTAAGTTCCATCTCTTGATTAATGTTACTGACTGATGATACTGTGGATTAACTATTATAGACCAAATTTGCGTTTTATTGGTTTTAAACAGCAAATCCTGAAACCTCCTTCGTGCGCAAGATAGTCGGATGGCTATTACCTAATTCGTTACAACTTTGAAACTTAGATCTCAAACACCAACAAACTAATTAGCTGCTACATTAAAGCGCATTGCAGATGTATATTTCATTTCGCGTGAATTGGTAACTTTGTCGACGGCACAACTCCAAAACTGCTTTTACGAACCATTTAATAAATGCCGTACAATATTTTTTACTGAACCAGTCTAGGCCAGACCGCTTTGGAGTGATTTGTTGCCAATACGTCAAACGGCGAACTGAAAATAATGTTTTGTTACGTCCTTTGAAGTACTATTGCTATGTAAGAACGTCCGCCAAACGACTGGCTCAAGATCAAGGGAGACAAATTGTTAAAGGAATAATGAATCAAGTTGATACATGATTATAACTGCTCTATAAGAGGATTTAGGTATAATTTTCAAGAAACAGCTGACCTGTAAAGATAAACGTCATCAGGCAATCTTCCTAACTAAGAGAACTTAATTAGTATTTAAAGGGTCTGCAAAATCTCCCATACTGCCTGAATCCTCCTCGCATATAGAAAAGATGCCCATACCTAGCGCTGAATAGAGCTTTCGAGTTATAGATACCTCCTTATTTTAATGTAGCGAACTCTATAGCTCGTTACAGGAAACATGTTTAGTTCACCGAATCCTACAATATCCTATATCCATACAAGTCTGAACCGCGATCTTAGTTTATCAGCGATGTCATTTATACATATAGAAGAACCGAACAATCTTCGGGTCACTTCGGGGCTGTGCCAGGCACAAAACATCGCATCTCTAGCAGGTGGGTCAAGCTAAGACCTATGTCACGGTTTATGTCGCTCTATCCCTTCCTTAATTCATTCAAAGAAAAGAGACGAAATCGATACATCTCACATTTGTACAGAATGGAAGATCTCCCCCTTTACCGCGAACTGTCACTTTTGACAGATATCTCATACAATATCTGTCAAAAGTGACAGTTACTATGCCGATGCTGTTCGATTATGAATAGATTGAGTTAGCAGACCCGGGTTGAATGGACATACATTGCATAGGAAGAGCAAAACGAGCTATGATCACCGCACGTATGATACAGAGATGCACGAAGAGGTAAAGGTTTTAGAAAATGTCCTGTAGGGCAGCCAGGAATTTATAGTTTAATTGTAACATCATCGAGAAAGCATTGTGTCACTGTCATTCTTGTTTATAAAGTTCACAGTGTGAGCGTGATGAGAGATACTTACGTTATCGTAACTCGTTTATCTTCTTCATGGTATAAGTAAATTCGATCCGTGCATAGGGCTTAGCATGAGTTTCGACAGACACCAATGTTATCAAATCGTCCGTACTTTTCACAGTTTTACACTTTTACTTTTCACACATTAAACATCCATGAAGTGGGTACAAACATTCGCGCTCATCACACAAAGTTTGTCCCTACCAGGATTCAAACCCGGGACGCTCGGCACAGAAAGCAGAGTCTCTACCAACTGCGTAATCAGGCCGTCAATCATATCTGTTGTCTGGTCTGCCGTATGGTATTCCAAAATATGTTTTTACCTCATTAAAATTTTCTCACATCCCTGTAATGGTTAAGCACGGATCGATAGTAAGCGGCGCGCCGTAGCGTCTCTCTTCGATACCATCGCACTGTGTGCAACAACCTTTATGTTGTGCATTTGTTCGGACCTATTAACCGACATTGTTTGTGTTTAAGCACATCACTAGTTTTTGTCAATGAAAAAGAAGAAAAAAAATTATTATCTATGATTGTTGAAGAATACGCAACGACACAGTATATTAATAAAATCCTTAAAATAAATAGCAAATTAATTCCCTCCACCATTATCACTCATACACTGGTAATGTACCGCAATTGAAGAGTTCTAGCTGAATGCATTCACAGTTTGTGCTGTCTTTAATAGCTTACCACTATACAGCTTCATTTTGTCTAAACAAATTGGGGAAGAGGAACCCACCAGTGACCCTCGGCTTGTCAACTTTTCCAATTATAAACCAAACAAGTTGATCGATAAAAAGGCAAAAAAAAGGCAGCAACACCGATCTCCTCTAAGATGTTAGTCGAGAAACTATCTATCAAGAGTGACGGGACCCCAAATAAAAATGCAATTCTCCGCGAAACCTGTGGTGGGAGAGGTATGTACGATGCTACCTAAAAAGGAGTGTGCTTGAGGTATTGACAACACACGGCGTACGCTAAAAGAATAGCTTAAAAAAACTGGTCTAGCATTTTGTTTAAATGGTTTTTTATGCTATTGTGTGGGTGTTATCTGAATAATAAAATTCAAATACTCGTATTTTATTTGTTATAGCCTCTCTCAGATTCATATTTCTATCGTTTCCAGATTTATTTTATGGAATCAGGTATTCGAGTATGGACTTATAAAAATTTGGAAAATTTGTCCATACTCGTTTTCTACCGTTTTATACCCGGTATTGTCAGCTTAACTTTACTATTATTTTATTTCTTATAGCTTCTCTCAGATTCATATTTCTATCGTTTCCTGATTAATTCTACGGTATCAGGTATTCGAGTATGTACTTATACTTTTACCAGGTATTGTCTCAAGTGGCGCGACGAGTCAGTTCGGCGCCGCGCCGCTGGGGCTGGTCGATACGCCCCGCCACCGCCACTCGCCGTTGGCTGCAGGATGTGTCGCTCTCTCAACTGATGTGCACCAACCTTTACAATAGGGCTGTCTTCTATAAACGACTTGAAATACACATTTGGTAATTATTATTTCTGTTTGCTTTGAACGATATTACAATCTTCACTAACATTAAATAAAATAGAATTTGATAGACATAATGACAATTTTTTTTAATTTGTAGTACTTATAAGAACTTTAAAAATCGTAGCTAGTAAGTTATATAATGTTAATAAAAATGTTGTTACTTTTAAATAAAAAAAAAACATTTTTTTATTTGATCATAGGTAAGTACCAAATAAATTTATCGGTAACAAACGACAGTTAATATGAATCAGTAATCGGCAAAAGGATTCATCACAAAACTGCTGTAAACCCTCTCAACAGATCACACTCTACAATAGACACATTTATCCACAGACGGTGTGCCTACAGGTGCCTATAACTGCAGTGGCTATACAGGGTGTAACATTGATATGAGTCAGTATGGGGATCTGCAATACTATAAGCGATAGAAAAATATTTTCCAAAGAAGCATATCGTAATTAAATGAGTTGATTATTATTCAAGAAAATGTTTGTCATTTTAAGCATTTGTTACAGAACGAATAAATTATTATTAAATGCAGCATTTTTTTTTCATTTTGTACACACGGTTTCATAGAAATATTTACATCTTTTCTATTACATATTGTTTCAGAGGTCTCCATACTGACTCATCTCAATGTTACATCCTGTCCTGTATCTTCCCCGTATTCACGAGTTGTGAATCCGATCCGAACGAGTCTCGGACGCGGATCGATACCGCACAGTTCGGTGTCTCACTTCAACCGTTGCACACTGCATGCAACAACCCTTATACATTACATTGGGCAAAGATAGAGTCGATAGAGATCGTATTACGACTAATACCATCTCTATCGACTCTATCCACTCTACCCATTTCACAGCAAACAAATGTGTTTTTTTGTTGAATTGCAGCTAACTTCAGAGATAAACTCTTTTGAGTACAATATTTTTGTTCAATAGATAAAGCTTGATGCAAGCAGATACAAGGGGCAGGATTTACACCTACTGTCGACGCCTGTTCGGTTCATCCCGCACTTTAAACGCTAAGGAAAACACACACAAATAAGTTAACTGTCATAAAACAAAGCGAAACAACAAACATAAGTTACCAAACAAAAGCAAGCGGGTAAACTACAACTATATCCAACATTGAATGAGTCTTAATAGCTTATAGCTTCTCTTTGATGCCCTCATAATAACTTGAGGAGGAAGATGAACCATTTATGACCGAACTGGGTACAGTGCGGCAAACTTTAACATACAAGTTGCGGAGATGTGTGGTGAATGACCTGGCCGTAGAGCACGTATATATAACAGTATGATTCCCGTCTCTATGACTGTCGAAGATTGTAAATGTATTGTATAGGTGGTGTAGGGGTTTTAGGTCGCTGGATTTGAAATGAAAATATAGAGCAAGTCTGGTCTCAACGGTGTCCAAGGTGGAAGGGATTTATTCAGTGTTGCACTACAAAATCTACTACAAAAATAATTATGTGTTGGGTTGCCAACAATGACCGGATTTAACTTACATGTTCTTGTTGTAATATGTTTGATAAGTTAGGTTATGATTTTAATTTATTTTTTAATTTAAAACAGGGCACTTAAAAAATAAACTCAACAGACTTTTCCACTTTACTGCTCTACATTTTTAAATCGCCAAATTATCAGTACCCGTGGCAAAAGCTTCGAATAGAGACACAAAACATGATGAAGACATCTACAAAACGAGGGGTGTGTCCCGCTACAAGGTGTCGTTGACCCCTGGCGTAGTGCCAACTAGGCTACGCAACGTCTACGCTCGTAGCACGCCATCACTGTAATGTAAACAAAATTTAATGAAAAAATAGCGCGGTCTTTTATAAAGCCAATTAATATTTAACGAAACTAATTTAACCGATTTTATGTAGTAGGATAGAAGGTTATTTTATTTTAGAAAATTACTTAAGTATTATGGAAATTAAATTGCAATTGAAATAAAACTAGTTTTTCGGATTCTATCGCGTTTATTTTCGAAACGGCGGGAACGTAAACACATTAAATAAACGAGACAAAATCCGAAAAAAATGTTTATTCCAATGTGTAGTATTCGCGTAAATGAAATAAATCAAAAAATCACTTCGTCTACTTAATTTAGATTGCTTTACACACACACTAACACAGTGATTTACACGAATACTACACGTTGAAATAAAACTAATTTTGCGGATTTTATCGCGTTTATTACGTAAAAACATAAAATAAACGCGAGAAAATCCGCAAAATTAGTTTTATATCAATATTTTAAATTTGTTTAACTATATAACTTTTCTGTTCATAAGTCAATGTTTTGTCTGAGAAAATTTAATAAATGTTGTACTGCTAGGCGTTGCGTGCATAAAAACAAGGCTATCGAGACAATTTTAATAAGAGTTTTCAGCCCCAAAAGTTATGATAAGCAAACCAGAGTTTTAATATAGCACATTACCTACCTGGTTTTAATATAGATACGATGGTGTTTTATATTACTTTTTGGGTGTTCAAAATTGCAGCTGATTAAATAAATTAATAAAAATATATCGCCAGACGAAAACACCAACTATACGTTCCACACTGCAAGCAATGCTTGTATTATGGGTACCGTACAATGGACTGAGGGCGTACTCAGTATATAATACTTATATGGATATTAAATATCCATGACTCGGGTACAAACATTCGTTCAGGTCGTCACTTGGGTATACATTACAAAAAATATGGACCTGGCACCAGGTACCATTATTGGATCACTAAGGTTTATCTCGGACCACCGTCAGCCGTATCCAGACCGCCGCACAGACTCACAAGTTTCGCGATACAGTATCCGTATAAGCACACGAGTAAACAATCCCTACAGGGACCAAGCTAGATACAAACCGAGCGGGCCGTATAATTGTAAATTGGTTTCTGAAGGAACGTTTTACTTGTGTTTTTGTTAGCATTTGTCACGGCCAGTCTGGATACGGCTGTTAAGTCATGACCGAGCCCGGCTAGACAGGCAACGTCCTAAAGCTTAACTGTGTATTGATTTTAATATGTTTTTTTTTATTTTTACAAGGATACAGGTACATAGTATGGTCTATAGATATATATTATTTCATGTTTGTTTTGCGCTTAGAACATCCAGTCCATTTGAAAGGAATATATACAACGGTTTTTCTTTCTTTGATAGAAACAAAAGCACCTCCAAGTCTGTGAGGTTCGATGAACTTTAGAGAAGTGAGTTTTAAATTATATCTACGTTATTTATTCAGAAGGTATATTATTTGCTACAAATTTGTAGATCTTTAATTCATTTTGCAATGAAGTTACAGAGCATATGTCTAAAATAAAAATGATTTGTAACATCATTGTAAAAGGATGTTTTTTTATAAATATGCAGGTAAATCTACTATATACTATAATCTTCCTACCAACTGCATGTTTTATACTCCTATATAATATTATTACATTTGGATACATTATCGGGTTATATCCAAAAGTTAATTATCTGTATTGTATATAATTATGTAGATACGCTAAATAGGATATTAACAGAAAAAAGGTAAATAAAAGTCTCGATCAACATCTATTGAGTGTTACTTTCTTAGATTATATCGATATGAAGAACAATTCGGAAATAGACGGTCTCTTTTATCATCAACATTGAATCGATCGTTGAGACGATGTTCGGCCTGAGTTGAAATTAGTTCACAAGATTAGTAATAAGCATTTTATTAAAACCGTTCTAGAACTAATTTGTAATGTAATATCGCCTTGTTGACCTACTCAGTCTGAAGCTAGTTTATTATTGACCTAGACCAAATCACTTTTTTAATACTTATAGTAAAAACCTTAGAAGAGGAGCTTAAATTTTTTGGAATGAAAAAGGCCTATCTTTTTTTTGTGTTCAGTAATTTTATGAGAAAGTAAATACTTAGGTACTTGTACTTGCGTTGGACGCGACCCTTATAATATTTTCAGTAATTTTTCAACCACTTAATGCATCCTCGGAATTTTATACTCGTATAATAAATAGTTTAGGTAACAAAAAAACATGTAAGTATCTAAAAAAATGCAAAGTTTTTTTTGCCATTAATCATCAACCTCTCAATCATGTTTACTTTTGCTGTTACCAGGCAAGTGTTGACCACGGTACTGTAAATTTGTTACAGGCGACAAATATTGTTTTTCGAACGTTAAAGCACAATGGATAACCTTAAGCTCTTATACATAGGACACAATATCGCTCACGTCCCAACAAGTTTCCCTGTATTTCAACTGGCACAAAAATAACACAGTGTAGATTTGAGTTGTGGAAATTGGGTTGAATTGTAAACACAGTATGTCTCTGTGTACGGTAACGGAGTCGGATGCGGGGGTACGACGCATGCGTGGTGAGGACACCAAACAAGCTGCCTTCAGGAACCAGACTAGCCTTGCTTTCAGCAGCGACGGACGAATCCACGTAAATCAAAATTCTCCTTTTATCCAAACAAATACATTTGTGTAAAACATTTTGTGGTTGAAGCAAAATTTTAAAGTGCTTTCATAAATTTGTGTAGTGATATATTGAGTACATATGCACTTAATAGTTTGTTACGTGTGGTGGCATTTTTAAATCTCAATATTTGGGTGTGTTATGAAGATGCATCTGAATTAATTTGTGAGTATATTTGAAGGTACTTACTATGATTATATTATGCTTTAATATTATATTGATTCAGCCGTTATTATTATTTCACACTTCGAAATTTAAAGCATTTTATTTACAAAAAATAAATAGTAGATACCCACCCGGCACCCACCATGGGTTAAGTTTTTCAACAATAAATATTTCAACAGTAGAAAAATGAAACAACTCATAATGCGAGAAAATATTTTAATTTATTATAGCTATGACCATTATTATTGTAACATTTCATTGACACATTACTTGTCTTGTCTAGAAGTATATGTTATCAATGAATCGTACCTGTTCATCACTCAGGTATGTTATAGTTGAGTCTTTTCCTAGTCATATATGATGCATGCGGTGTCACGTTTTCTGTTAGCTTTCCGACTTCCCTTCTTCGTTCGTATTTGGAAAGCATTAACCCCATAGGTATATTTACAGGCGCCGCGATTATAGGTACCTACCTTTGTCACATCTATTAGCTATAAATATTTCACTACTCTATTAAGTTATTTTATTATATTCGTGTTGACTACGTAATGTGTACCTACCTAATATAATTTATAATTTCTTAGGTTTAAGTTTATAGAACCAACTACTTTTGCCCCGGGAATTCGTAGAGTCCGATAGAAAAACACTGCATCTCGACAGACATCGGGCGAATATATTGTTTAGACTGGTATAGTAATAGCTTATTCACCGGGTCAATGAAAACGATACTTATAAATCCCAGGAAAAGGTAAAATCCCGGGATAGACAACAATAAATCCACGCGAACTGAGTCGCGGGAATAGACAGTTATAACTAGTAATGTTCTAGAATACACAAATGAAAATAAAAAAACGGACTAAACTCTTAAGTCGTACTTTATTTCTCGATCAAAATATTTTAGAAGCCACACGACACTAGCGATGAATGTGTACAAAAATAAATACTTAGAGGGCTTTCCTCGGTAGCGAAGCCAAGAAAATACAAGCGAAGCCTTTTATGATAACAATCTATTATCACCTCTACGGACGTGTTAATAAGTGGGTATATGGAGTGGGTAAGAAAATAGAAAAACAACCGTTGGTGTAAATCTCATTCTGTATCTGATATGTAAGTATAGTATTCATTTTAAGTTTGTGTCATATTTAAAAAAAAAATATTTAAATATTTACAAACTAAAGATATAGAGACAATTACATTATTATACAAAACTAATATAAATTAATATTATTTTAAGACATTATAAAACATGTATATTTAAATTAAAATTATAGGGGTGGCTAAGTTTAGGTTCATGTGAAATATTTTCAATTAAAAACCTGCTCTTTAAGCGCCAATCGACCCTCAAGACTAGGGGGATTGATGCCATACTTATGTTTGGTTTTCAATGGATTTCAATGTTATTATATATTTATTAATCTATTTGAAATCGAATTATTGTTGTATTATTAAGATATTTTATTGCACAAAATCTAGTTATTAGGTGGTGCTTACTAATTGTAGTAAGCTGCGCCTTATAACTAACATTAAATCCTTATCCCGTTCAGTTATTTAAAATACCAATCTATACATCTATACATATAAATAAAATTGGAGTGTCTGTTTGTAATATTAAAATAACCGCTTTTTACTAAGTGCATTTGGATGTATACACGTTACCTATACCGAAACAACATTTTTTTAAATTTTTGTCTGTCTGTCCGTCTGTCTGTCTGTCTGTCTGTCTGTTTGTTCCGGCTAATCTCTGAAATGGCTGGACCGATTTTGACGGGACTTTCACTGGCAGATAGCTGATGTAACAAGGAGTAACTTAGGCTACTTTTATTTTAGAAAAAAAAAATAGAATCTCACGAAAAAAAATTAAAACCAATTTTGCAGCGCAGCGCCTGATTAAGTTTGATAGCAACAACCTGCAATGCGTCCCGCGGGCTCAGAATGGGCGAGCAGGCTGTTGTCAACGGTTGTCTTTGTTAAATACCACGCGGACGAAGTCGCGGGCAACAGCTAGTATAATATATAAAAAAAACCTTAGTCGGTTAAGTTTATGGTAAATTTTAACATCATAGAAACAACAACCATATAAAGCTTCATTTGTTTCAAAAGAATAAATTATTCAATATTATCTGTCTCGAATAAAAAAATGTGTAGCACGCCCCAAATAAATAATACTCTATTTCGTATAACATAAGGCTTTCGCAAATAATGAAGCAAACGTGTCTTGTAACTGAACAGTGTAGGCGTCTGTCAATCTCTCGCCGCATTCTCCATTTCCAATAAGTATTTATCGTGATCTATATAACATACAAGTCTGTAAAGCGAGCGGTATACTATATACTAGTATTTTTATGTAGGTACAGAAATAGAATCTGGAATGAATCGTACTCACTTTTGTTTCACTTGATATAATAAGGTATTAAAGCTTGGAATAAAAAGGCGTAGTATATTGTTATACCATGATTACATCACAGATTAGAAATTGCCTGGTTTTTTTTTTTATTACTTATTTGATCTCGATCTCACCTGATGGTAAGTGACGATGAGATCTACGATGGAGCATACTTGCCTAGGTAGGAAGGCGGCAGTAGATAGAGACGCTACATTCACTAGGCACATGCAGCGCAACTGATCTGACCCGCCATCCATGAATGGCAGCACCGAACATCATGCTGGAACACGGCTAGGCCGCTTGGCGACATGGCTTTGTTCAGTGGGTGGTGACTAGCCACGGCCGAAGCCTACCACCAGTAGAGTTGTCACCTGGTTGGCACCACCCAGGGTCACGTCTAGGGTATCTCGAGGGTACTTAATTATCCTACGGACGAAGGTGACTCGACCCCAAAATAGGAATTCTCATCCTATCCCATAAGCGCCGATATCATTATCTAAATGGGTATATAATTACAACAATGTTTACTTCGGCGTACCCTTGCATTGCAATCGGGACCGTCACCATGACGTGCCCTCCAAAGCACAGAGATCAGATGTCATCCATCCAAGGCTAAAGTGAAGTACGCGACAAGCTATCGTTTTTATCCAACAAGAATACGACCTAAGATATTTTATATTCAAGAATTCTAAAATAAAACTGCTAAGGGACAATTCTAACAAACAAATTCCAAGTCATTATAAATGGAAAATGAAAAAAGATGCTTAAAGCCTTACCTTTGATATAATATGGCTTCATAAAACAATCTCATTTTGAAATATAATCATAGTAATTGCGATAAGCAGGCGCATCATCATACAAAGTTTATTGTTTTAATTTGAAATCCGAAGCCCGCCTCACGGGGATCGTAAATGCGAACGACCGTATAAACCTGATGACATGTTTTCTAATTAAGAGTAGGGTGTTGTGAAAAATCAGAGTAGAGTAGAGCTTGTATACTATTGGGGACCACACTACCTTCACAATTTGAAGCTTTGCTATAAGGATAATTTTCGCATGGCAACACTTAGCTGTAGCGGTACGGTTCAATACTGATCCTAACCTTTACCGTTCCCGCAAATTTTTTTTTAAATGGACCCGGTGTAGAGTCCCTGATAGAGTTCAATACTTGATTGCGTCATTTAGTCTCTATCGTTGGACTCTGGCCAATCCTTTTGGATTGCATTCATGATATCACGCTTACATTTCCGGCTGGACCGGACACGGCAACGACGGCCATTTTCAGGAGCCCCATTCCATTCATTATTCTTGCCATCTTTCTACCTGCATCCAACACGTTTCCCTTCTAATCCTATTTTACTCTAACAGAATTATTGCTCACATCAGCGATTGCCCTTTTGATGAGTCTCTCTGATTATTTTGAGACCTCGAAGGCTTTTGCTATACGCTACATTAATATATGTAATTAGTCGTAACTGAGTTTTGAGATGAAGATAATGTAAACGAAACGGTGGGTTGGTTTGGTTACTCGTCGATTGAAGACAAAGCAAAATGTAGCTTGTTTGTAACACATTACGTACGGCTCTCTAACTTTATCCCTTATTACAAATATCCAGTTCTTATCTGTAATTGGATTCACGTTTGATGAAAACTCAACTATAGACAGGCAATTTTATCAAGATTGACAAGATACCCGAGACAGGGATGTATTTTCCTGATGGCAATTGGGGCTAGGTCCCAGGCGGCGGTTCCAATGTGGGGCGGACTAAGACTAGCAAGGGCGGCCTGTGTCATAATGTAATACTTATCCATGGGCTTGGTCTTTGATAGGAACGGCATTCCGAACGGGTGGTAAAGCAGTAGCATAATATTTTTGTAACTTTTGAAGATTCATAAGTACTGTACATAATGGTCTACATGAATAAAAATATTCTGATTCTGATTCTGAAAAAAAACCTAGCGCACACACCTAGCGCGCATTAATGGTATTTTAAATTGTTTGTACTAGTTGCGTTCGCGCCGCACTTGTCTTGCTAAAATGTCCGCGTTGGGATTTAGTTTTTCGCCATTTAATAAATGAATACTTACTGGTGGTAGGCTTCGGTCGTGGCTAGTCACCACCCACTGAACAAAGCCATGTCGCCAAGCGGCCTAGCCGTGTTCCGGCATGATGTTCGGTGTTGCCATTCATGGATGGCGGGTCAGATCAGTTGCGCTGCATGAGCCTAGTAAATGTAGCGTCTCTATCTACTGCCGCCTTCCTACCTAGGCAAGTATGCTCCATCGTGGATCTTATCGTCACTTGCCATCGGGTGGGATCGGGATCAAATACTTGCCTATAATGTAATAAAAAAAAAAAAACAAAGAATACCTATATAATACTCGATTGAAGGCTGAACAAAATTGTCTCGGCGGAAAGAATTTTGAAATACGCCCCTGTTCCCTACGGAGAACTTGGATTTACAATATCCAATCCGCCGAAAGGTTTTCAATAAAATGAACACGAGTCAATCATCCAGAGATGTATTACGTGATTGTTTTTATGTTTCCAAATATCTGAAGGTATCTATGCAAGAATTTGATGGTTGAACACGTGCTTTGGAAACAAAATTACACCTAAAATATTTATATTGTTACGAAAGTTCTTATAAATACAATAGTGGTGACTTAAATGAGACAACAATTATCGTAGACGTGCAACACAACGATTTGAGCACACACAAATTGCAGCCGTGGTACCCACATCATAAGAAACATCTAGGTATTTCAATGAATAGCGTGCATAACATTACGGTAATCGATCTTTCAACTGATATCGATAATCAACAAAGACCATTTCAAAGACAAATAGACAAAACAAAAGCTGAGTGGGTGAAGTGGTTAAAACAGATGGTCGATGTAGTTGAAAGTTTGGACTTTTCCTAATCGATCCGATTTTAATTTTTCTCAATTCGTAGGGATCATATTTCCACGTTACACGATAGTTACTCAGAACAATGATTCGCGCGTGTGATATTGCGTGCTCATTTGACTACCCCGTCATAAGAAGACGAGTGACGAGGGTAGACATCTATGACTTGTAAAAATAATCCAAAGACGGCACAAATTTGTTCACGTCAGCTCCGAAGCCGAGAATTTCCTTATTTATAAATAGGTTACAATGTCATGATATTCATAGTAAGTAAAACTGTTTTAGGTACTAAATCTTATGTTTGTTTTTGATATATTTATTGAGGATGGTTCAACAGAAGCAAACTGAATACTAAGCTGAACTAATTTCGGAGATAAACAAAAGACTCTCGTAACATTATATTCTCGAACAACTTCTAACGCACCCCGCCCAAATTGGCTCCTCCTACCAATCCTAACAGAAACTTGAAAAGAATATTTGGGTTAGACATGGCCGGTGGCGATCAATTCATTTTCGGTCTTCCTCGAACCCAGTCATCCCGAATATGAAACTAACGGTTCGTTGGGCACTCGAGACCCTGAATGTTCTTGGACATTGGGGCCGGATCGAATGAACAGACAATTTCACGGTTTGGGTACACTTGAGGAAAGCAAAGGAAACTATATAGTTATTAATATCTATAGGTATAAGCTGATATCTTCCACCTGCAGAATTCATAAGGAAACTTAGAATAGTCAGCAAATGGATAGGTCGGTAAGTATTTAACGGGTAATCTTGCGTATTAGTAGGTACTCATATATTTTATGTTTTTACTAGATGTTTACTACTTTTTTGGCATAGCTTTTCAACATTCCTACGGGAACCGTTGCAGCACTGGAATAGATAATATAAGGACAACGTTCTGTCATTCTTTGCCAGTGTTGAAGCCCTTGATTTAGCAGCAGTAATGGCCAAGTTGATATAACACTTGCCTCTGCAACGAGATTCGCAGGCGCAAAACCCCGGCTATACCGTAGGGATTTCTGGATTTCATGTGCGAATCTCATTTTCAACCACTTGCTAGACGGTGATAGAAAACCTGCATGTCTGAGAGAACTCCTCGAAAGACGTGTGATGTCTACCAATCCGCAGGGCTAGCATGGTGGATTATGACGTAGTTCCCCTCACGTTGACATGGACTATGCCAGTGCTCTATAAGAGCATGAAAGCACGAAGGCGCTAACAAAAGGAGAAGGTGACATTTGTCATTTGACAAGTAAGTAAAGTCGAGTAAAAAAGATTTTCTAGTATGAAATAATATTACCGTTGCCTCACTCTGTATTAAATCTATACATATAATAAAAAAAAAATTAATTGGTGCGTGTACATGGAAGATAAATGAGAATAACTATTGTTGTATCAACGCAATAGAACCCAAAAAAATTGTTATAAGAAATTTTGTCTGTTAACTGTTTGTGTTTGTCTGTTCATGCGCGATAATCTAAGTAACGGCTGAACCAATTTGGGTGTGATTTTCACTAATGAATTGTGGTAAGCTTCACTTAAAATTTTGTTTGTTTTATTTCATCAGGTCATAAATTAAAAATTTTAATCAATTTAATGACGCGGCGCGAAAAAGTTAAATCAATTTTATGAAGATAATCGATATTTCAGTTAAATCATTAATCATTATTTAAATTGTTAATTAGATCCTCAAATGTGTTAGCACTGTTACTTAATCTGTGGGGTTAGTAGGTAATCCTCATCTCCGTCATGTTTAATCAAGCAAAAGGTTAATACAATCCTATATCTTACAATGGCGTGTTTGATTAACAGACAACTTAATCGGATATTGGGGAACGGATTGCTGGTTAAATTGCCACATAAGTTTATTTTCTCCAACTTGTAGCTATTTAATGTGAGTTTTATTTTAAATGGTAACACATATTTAGTCGCTAATATCGTGTGCGAGGTTGAGCTCGCTTGTACCCCAATTATGAATTAAATGAAAATACGTTCCAGTCGTTGTTACCACGTGGATTGGCTGGTTCTAATGCTCCTGGGCTGGACTGGGTTTGAAATAACAAAATATTTGGTATTTCGAGAAAAGACATCCTACCCTTTTTAAGTAAAACATAAAAATAATCTTTGGTTTGCTCTGATAAACAAAATTGTTTTTATAATATCTCTGCGTGACCGCGTGAATGAAGCTGTAGCGATTGGGTGTATTGTGGGCATTTTATTTATTACTAGCTGTGCCGGCGAACTTCGTACCGCCTCAGAATGCTATGAAATGTTATGTAAATGCTATTCTATGAAAAAATTAAACAAATCTATCCCACGGGAACCATACATTTTACCGGGATAAAAAGTAGCCTATGTGCTATTCCAGACTATAATCTGTCTCTGTGCCATTTCATCCAGATCCGTTCAGCCGTTCTGGTGTGAAAGAGTAACAAACATCCATCCATCCAACCATCGAAACTTTCACATTTATAATAAGTAAAGATAGCCTATAAGTCTATTAGTAAATGCACAGAATAAGTAAAAGCTAAATAATGTCGATAGATTCGATGTAAGAAAATGGGGCATGAACTCGGAAATACATAGAATGCTCATTTCATATGAGCCGCTTACGTTATGAGAAAATTGTTTCCCTATAAATTTCACTTAGCTTATTAACGCGCACTTAGCTTATTAATCTCGCACTTGACGTACCTACCGAAGTAAAATAACCTAAAAAAACTAATTTAAAGTCAAAGTAAATTTGCGTATTTTTTATATATAGTCTATATTTAGCTTTATATTTAAATTATACGATATTTCTATCAAAGTGGGAATTTCCAAGAAGTGTGAATCTTCGTGGATTATTCAACTTTAAATAAATGTCACGGGTCTCTTTATTCAAAAGCATTATTACTTTGCTAAATCAAGAAGGTAATAGAATAGCTTCGCAACATGAGCCACTTACACTGTTAAGTAATTACCTAGTTTTCTCACTATAAGTAGCGTCGTGTTTATTCCGCCCACACCCTAAATTGTGTGATTTCCCAGACACGTGTGAACATTAAGTTAGAAATCTTGGTTTGAACTTGACCTAATGAATTGCTTCTTTATGTGATTGTGCTTATATTCTTGTCTTAGAGTATGAAGGACGCACACAAGCTCCGGTGTATCTTTCCAAGAAAGTCGTTAAAGGTGGGTTTTGGGAAAAGGGTATAAATGTTTTCCGTCGCGTTTAGTTTTTATTCCACGGCGATATTGTAAGGGAGTTTAACCTCAATGCTCTGTTAAATGGAGCCGAGAAGGTTTATGATGTGCGAGACACAATAAATATAAAACCAAAAGATTGTCTTGGAAGAGCGGAGTCTTCTGTCACAAGTATTTTCAATACTTGAAAGAAGGCCTCAACCTTTGCTATTTGTACTATAGGTATTGCTTATAGTTGATTATATATAGTTTACTTCAACGTTACACTACGTTTATATATATAGAAAAAATATACCACGAAAATATTTCTTAACTTGACGTTTTACAATTCAACAAATTGTGACTGAAATGAAAGCAATTGCACTGAAAAATTGCATTTTCGGTATTCTGCTTTCATTTTGTCATCCGTGACCGTAATTAGAATGAAACAAACATGTACCCATTAAGCTTGTTACATAACGTTGCAACGGACACATCTCGCGGCATTTTAATATTACAAACAGACACTCATGCCAATTTTATTTAGATATGGGGCCATCCATAAATTACGTCACACGAATTTCATGAATTTTTGACCCCTCCCCCGTCCTTGTCACAACTGGTCACATTTGTGAGACCTCCCCCTACCTAGTGTGATGTCACATATTTTGCAATTTTACATTTAGAAATTTATGAAATTAAAACAGCAGTGTTCCGAATTTGTTTTTATTTCCATTTAAATTATTTTTCAATAAAATCAATAGTTCTAATACTTAGATATAAAATATTATATTTTGAAAAAATGTGATGTCACAAAATTTTGGACCCCTCCCCGCCCCTTGTCACACAATGTCACACTTCGTCGACCCCCTCCCTCCCCCTTAACGTGTGACGTAATTTACGATGGCCCCTATGTAAAGAACTTACTACATAAAAAAATGGAGTTAAAGAACATGTAAGCAGGTAATGCTAATTCGTTAGCAATTCAATCACAGCATTTAAGATAACTGAACCAACATTACAACCTTGGGTAATCTTTCAGGCATCTAAATATTTCAATTATAATTCTCTGTAAGCAGGTATCTAATACACATTAAAATTATGCGTTGTATTTACGGAATCCTCTTATTACTACATTGAATACGCTTTGGGACTAAAATGCTTACGAATTTGGGAGTAAATAAGTAAGACTTACATAGATAAAGGATGTAGGTTAACATTCCGGAACTCGGAGGATTTGGGGGCAATATTACGAACTGAATTTATTATCAGGAAATACATTCCTATCATGTTCCATCTTGTTCGATATTCAAAACTTGTCTCTAACTGAGAAACATGATTGTTTTACCGTAGTCACCAGTGCTGATAAGTCTCAGGTCGCAGGACTCCTTTATATCTCCCTATTCTTAACGGTCTTATGCAGGTTTAAGCCATCCAAATCTTTAACCACTAATCAACAACGTACTACCATAAGCAGAAAAAAGGTATTATCTTTAAATTAGCACAAAGGCTTGTTATCTCATTATACTGTTATCATAGGTAGCCATCATAGGCAAAGCTATACGATTTAAAATCTCACACAATTTTAATCGTGCCTCAGTATAAGCGATTGTAAAACCGTACTCCTTAACATAATCCGTAATCCTTAGCATACGAGCAACAAATAAATTATTCATTCAGAGTCAATCAAGATTATTGTTACCGTGGAGGTACATAGTGTCTGAACCTTTTACTATCGGGCGGATAAGTCTAGACTGGCTGTCGTAAAATACCACAAGTAGACGCTTTGGTGTCTGTGCACTTAAGTCTTCGAGTGTTGTGACCGTAAATTCACAACACTTAACTTGGTTATTGTACTTAACAGAGGATAGGTTACACCTTTAGATTGTTGGTAGTGTTACTTATAAATTAATTTAGTTACGGCCTTTTTCACGATCTGCTAATAAACTATATCCCTCAATTCATTTGATATCATTTGTATGTATTCTATCTTTGAAATAAAACTATTTTTTTTATTTCAATTTGTAGTATTCTCGTAAATATAAAAAAAAACAATATAAAGACTGTCTGTCATGTTTTATATTCTTTTTGGAATAAAACTTATTTTACAGATTTTATCGCGTTTATTTTATGTTTTTACGTCCCCGACGTTTCTTCGCGTTTTTTTCCTATTTTTTGGTCAAATCTTTCTGTATAATTAACTTGACAGAGATTCTATACTAATTCTGTCAATCAAATGTGAAGTCAGAATTTCGATGTCGATTTAAAAAAAGAATCCCAAGAAAATGACAATTAGGAATTTTTGTGAGATATTCTTTTTAAATAATTTTATATTATAATTGACAGAAACATTGTCTGACCCCTGTATCGCCGCCCCTGATAACAATTTATTCATGAAGCGGGGTAAGGTACTGAAGCGCAGTACGTGACCCTCAATTTTTCAGTAGCGCATTTATAAATGAACATATAGCATGCCATACCTATATATACAGGTGAATTTTTCAAGTGTGCGTGGATGGCCAAATCCGAAAGTATAGGGAATAGCGAAAAATGAAAATAAAATAACATACTCTATTTGATGAATCATCCGATAATGGCGCTAATAAGGAACACGTTTTGGATATATATGAAGGCATAATTGGCTGTTATAATGAAGATTCACTGAAGGCGTCTCAAACAATGATTAATTACAGGTTAATGGAATGGTAAGTAACTTTGCTAACTGAGATTTGAGATCGAGCGAGTTGAGAGCGACGTGAACTGAGAATTAGTTAAGTTTGGATTTAGTAATTGACATTGGTTGAATTTGCCGCGTTTCAAATTGGGCAGCTTATAATTGTTTATAATAAATAATAAATTGTATTTATTGCCGGGTAGCAAATATCCCTTATGTTAGTAATACAAAAAAAATACAAAAATAAATATTACTTTCGCAAATACCTATTCTATCCGCCGAAAGACTTCCACTGCTGGACATAGGCCTCCCCCAATGATTTCCACACATCACGGTCCTCCGCCAATCGCATCCACCGGCTTCCTAAATAAATAAAAAATTTCCGCAAATACCTAAATAAATCAAATTATTGGACAATAAAATAAAATTGAGCACTTCACGGTTCAACATCCCGCCAAAAAGTCTAGTAGGTAGTCCGGAAACGTGCCTGTCTGCCAATAATTGGTATTCTTGTATACTTGTACGAGGACTCTAAAGACCTATTAGTATATACTTTAGATTATAAAAATCCAATACGACTTTAAACATTTTCACGTGCGGGGTCAATCACCTCGGAATCGGTACGGTTGGGATGTCAAATGGGGTGACGTGGGGTAACGATGTTATTTGCTTGGCACGTACGAGGCTTTAGCAACCCCCACTCACTGTAGGTGTATAAACGTTAAACCTTTCAGACAGGATCACTTGTT
The DNA here is from genome assembly GCA_905404115.1 of Pheosia gnoma. Taxonomy (NCBI): domain Eukaryota; kingdom Metazoa; phylum Arthropoda; class Insecta; order Lepidoptera; family Notodontidae; genus Pheosia; species Pheosia gnoma. The sequence continues at coordinate 2,648,183 of FR989894.1, read as the reverse complement.
TTTTTTTTCTTACCCTTTTTATCTTTTAAAAGTTTGTTGGGAATGTGTGTGTTTGGGGATTGTTCCCAGAACCTTGCGGTTACGACAGTGGCTCCTCTAACCACGTATTTTATGACGTTATGATAATGATGGAGAATATAACTAATTCATTGTGTCTGCATTGGTTTATTATTATTATTTTCTTATAATACTAATTACATTAGCCCTTTTTTAATATTCTAGAAGATCTACAAGATGTTTTTCTTCACTCGTTTTTATATTATTATAACTTTGTAAGTAAGTATATAATTCAAGCATAAGACGCAGGCAAGCAGCGAGCAAAAATGATTTGAGACCCGTGGCATTTTTTTTTAAATTCCTGCGTCTATTAGACAAGCATAGTCTAGTGGACCCAATGAGTATAGTATAGAGGTGCTCTAAGACACTAACAAACAGTGTATGAGTGTTTGGAAGAATCATTCTCAGTACCTACTCAACAAAAAATTTAAAATCAGACAATATTAAGCGGATTAATTAACAAAATGTCTATACAATTTTATTTAAGTAATTAATTAATTCAACAAAATTATTTATATCGATTTGGAAATTAATTAAATCTACTGTGCACTGGGCCAATCCCCGGATGCAAGCTTAATTACATTACTGATAGGCAGCCGAACCGTTTATAAATAGACTGTAGTAGGCAGTAGGCACCTACTTAATCAAATTAATTTGCTTACTCATTCGAATACGATTTTATGGGACCATTATATTGAAAACAATAATTTTGTACTAGCTGGCCCGACATACATTTTCCTCTTCCGGACAACTTATTATTTTTTTCTTAGTCTAAAAACCTTATGCGGACTAATATAAAAAAAGTATTAGTCGAATCGGTCCGGCCTTTCTCAAGTGATGCGCTTACCAACAAACAGTACCTATTTATTTTTTATTTAAAATTTAAAATTGTGAAACGTGAAACTTCGATTAACCTGTCCCTAAAAAGAAGCCTAAAACGTGGCAACAGTATTTTTATTTTTTCTGTATTATTTTTCAATTTCAAAAATAGAATGCAAAACTGAGTGCGAATTTCTGGAGAGTCAACGTCGGGAATATAAATCATAAAATAAACGCTATAAAATAAGTTTTATTTCAATGTGTACTCGTAGTATTCGCATAAATATAAGAAATCAATATGCGCGTTTCTGTTTGTAAATATTCATATTCAACAAGATACCATAGTAGAGCGTGGGAGGTTGGGTGCGTGTTCATTATACTGTCGACCTTCACACGTGATGAATGAACCTCCCCCAGCAGAACAGTTACTATTTCAAAGACTGACTTGGTTGAACGCCCCAATGATCTCTGTTATTAAAAAAAACTTTTTTGTCATCAGGCCGTGGACAATGGAGATCAGAGCTGACGACGAGGAGGCACCCACGGACCCAGCGGCGAGGAAGCACACCCATCATGACTATACAGAACAGGACTTTGAAGGTAAACGTCAGCTTGAACCGCAATTTCAGCCTGAAATTCTTGTACAGGTTGACCCCGAAAGCGTATACTACCATTTGAACCTGCTCTATTTGGCGCATTGGTGATCATTATGGTAAATCAAAATGGCAATCAAACTTGTTGCGGGAACATTTTTTAAATTGATATACTAAAAAGGGCTAACAAAAATAGTGTTTATTATTTTAACGGATGAAACAATAATTTATATGGATCTTACTGGTGTATATAATATTTGTTTAAATGATGTTTGATATTTTTTAAACAAGTTAACCAGTAGCGTTTGGCCGTGTGCTCAGTACAAGGTAGCATTTTTTAAATGTAAAATGATTAGATTTATTTATTTGCGAATTTAATCTTTATAACCTACTGTTGGCCCTTTTAAAATAATTAACATTATTTTTGTTAAACGATACTATACTATGACGTTTGTCTGGATGATGATCATCATCCACCTCAGTCCTCACGTGACCTTGGTTGCTGTAAAGCAGCCAAAATGTCGGGAACCTAAAAAACATAATATAAACGCGATAAAATCTTTAAAACTCGTTTTTTTTTCAATATAATAAAGAATTGAACATGATAAATTAGCGGTATCATTGGTTTTTTCAGCACTGAATTTTTACTTACGTTAATTTTTCAGACTTCTCGCAATGTTCCTTCTGAGTATTTTCTACACTATATAAGTTATACGCTTATTTTATGATAATAAATCTATTTTCAACCATCTTGAAAAAGAAAACCGTTGTAAAATGAAAGCTTTTAAAAGCTGTTAGTCGCCTTGACGTTTAAGGCCAAACCTCAGTGTGCTTTTTATAGCTTCGAGGGAGGTACGCTGAGAGAAACACCGTGAATGCATTGACTCGACCGCTGACCTTCCGGGAAACACTTGTTTCAGTGTGTTCTGAAAAATAAGAATGGTTTCTGTTTTAAAAGTACTATACTTAGGTACTTATAAATAATTATGTAAACGCTCCAATATTATTTATATGCTGTTTATGCTCAGTGCGGGTTGGCGGACTTCGCACGTCTTTCGAGGGGTTCTCTCAGACATGCAGGTTTCCACACGATGTTTTCCTTTTCAGATTAACAAGGTTGGTAATTATATTAGATAATCATGGTTGGTAATTAAATTCGCACATAAAATCCTGAAATCTCAAGCCAGTTTTGAATAGACGGCCCTCGTTATCAAGGCCCGCGTTCTATCAACTTGGCTATCACTGCTTTCATAATTCACATTTTCATAATTTTGCTTAATTAGTTTTAGGTATATTATTGTTAACCATTTTGTTACCCTACAAGTAACCTACTTAGAAACTTATACATTTGCCCAAGTAGTTGGTAGTAACGAAAACACGCTGCACACACACTCAATCAATGTCGAACTTTGGCAGCACAAATTGATAGAAAATAAGGGATTGGCGTAATCAATAAGAAGTACCTTTACTTACCTAAACTTTTTCATATCAGAAAGGTTGATCATTTTGATAATTCTAGTGTTAAGAGATTGATAAAACCCTGCAATTAGTTAGTTTGGCACATTGAAGATAATAAGTATGTAGGTAGTTAGAGATATCTTAATATATATAAATTACGTGTCGCGGTGTTTGTCCGCTATGGACTCCTAAACTACTAAACCGATTTAAATAACATTTTACACACTGTGTGCAGTTTTATCCAACTTGAAAGATTGGATAGTTTATATATCAATATATAATCGCAAATATTTAACTATAAACATATTTCGTAGAAATAATGTATATCGCAAAACAACGTCTGCCGGGTCAGCTAGTACCTATATATATTTATAGCTTTGAAATACTTCAAGTATTTCAAAGCTATAAATATATATAGTTATGGAACAGTGCATTTTCAAAAGTGCATAAGTGAAATCTAGTACCTTCTAAGTGTCGCTCCGAAGCGCAAGGTAAAATCGTTCGTGAAATTGGAAATTTTCAGGCGTTCGCCCGTGCACTTGACCCGATTTCAGATCCGACAAGATTTCCTGAAACCACTTACTCGCCGATCGGCTATTTCTGATCGAGATTGCATCGATTATGCAAAATGTTGCATTTAAAACGCAAATTATGTACTTACAACAAACTGTATTTGCTTACCTACCTATATAAGTGTAATGTACACACCACAGATCATAATAGATATGCCGTGCGGTTCAAAATGTATGGGAACTCGCTGTCTCCGTTTTGTTCCCCACCACTCGCCGCAAAACACATGCAATTCCATAAAACCAACCAATACGAAGTCTCTTCGGTGCGTGCTGCGTCGTTTCCGTATACAGCGGCCGTACCACGCGGCGCATCAGTTTATTCAAAGTATCGTTAGACGATCTGTCCATTGCCTCGTACATTCACTCAGTAGCGAACATAGGTGGTACTTAAATAGCCATGTGTTTTGTACAAAAATAAAAAAGTCGTTGTGCTACATGAAAACTAAAATAACATAATAAAGGCATTAAATATTTTTTGATTTGTCGTTTTTAATGATTTTAAAGACGAATAAATAAAATACTTAATACTGGCTGGTGAAATGAGATTCCATCTTTCGCGTAGTTCACTTTGCTGCTAGTATTTTTGCACACAACCACGGAATAACACGGCATTTAAAAAAAAAGCTAGAGCTCCGATACCGACGTGCAGTTGCAGTCGACTGACGGCGAAAATTCTATGTTAGCCTAATTTTCGCCAAATGTGAGCGCAAGCCCACCGCTTTCATAACATATCTCCTCTCATATATCTGTGGTACACACAGTCGTTACATGACATTTGACGACCTGATTAGCGCAGTTGGTAGTGACCCTGCTCTCTGCGCCGAGGGTCCCGGGTTCGAATCCTGGTAGGGACAATCTTTGTGTGATGAGCACGAATGTTTGTACCCGAGTCATGGATATTAACATCTATATCTATAAGTATTATATCATGAGTTCGCCCTCAGTCCATTGTACGGTACCCATAATACAAGCGTTGCTTAGTGTAAGACCGTATAGTTTGTGTGTTCGTCTGGCGATATTATATTATTACATTATAATTGCCACATATTGTAAGTAATTCAACAACTAAAATAAACTAAAATTCTAACTACAACATTCCTAATTGAGTTGAGTATGACTTACCATAATATTCAAGTGGTGTAGAGAGAGAGAGAGAGTAGTAGAGTATATCTACTACTCTCCTAGAAAGATTAGTCATTTAGGGCACGTAGGTATATACCTACAGTCCATAAATTACTAATCTTTCGTTGCTAACCGTACAACATCCACTAATTTCATTAAAGTTATAATGTCTCCTTGAAGAAGTACGCCTTAATACTTCGAGAATGTCCTTAAACGCGTTTGGCGCCCACGTTTTCAGTTTTCTAGAGGCTCTTAAGGAGTGCTTAATCAGATAAAACGGATCTGAGAGAAATGGGTAGGTACCTATTATAAATATGACAAAGGTATGGTGATCTCTTTTGTCGGGAATAGATAAAGGAAGGGTACGTACTTAGCGCTTTTACCGCCACATGGAAAGTGTATAGATAGGTATTATCCTGTTATAACATGTATTCCTTTTGGGTCAATGACCGAAGACGTCTCCGAAGACATTTTCCAGAGCTAGGACTCTGCCCTGCTTTTGGTTTCCGTGGTAAAATATAATGTGTCGACACTTACTGGTTGTAGTTGAACTAACTCGGTAAAACACAATTAACAAGCAAGCTAAGTGAATTAAACCTGAGTGGTGTATAGAATCCTGAATCACGTCGTCGGTATTGAAACAAAACAGGAGTTGATAGACAATTGACCCGCAATGTAATGACAACAGCATCGTAATACACACTTTAGCAAATTTTACCTATATTACCTAGACAATACATAATTATAATCCCTGCAGATTACACACAATCAACGGTTAATTAACCTATATTTTTGTAATGATCCGAATAAATACAAGACGAGCATTTAATTAATTAATTTCCGTCGCACATCGACGCACCTCGATTCACGCTGACCGAATTCCGATAATAGAATTAATTACCGGTAATTACATATGCGGACGAACCGGGAATGCGGATGTGTAATGATGAACATGTATCGATAGCTAGGTAGGTACAAATATGAGGTCATCCTAGACGGCTTGTCCTGAGGTTGCCCAATCTCTCGCTCTCTCGCTCCAAATCTCTCTCGAATCGCTCGCTCCAAAAGACATGCTTCAAATTATTTTCCATTTAATTTCCCACAAGTGAATATACTTGAGAAAATAGTCTTGTCTGTCTATGCACGCGCCTTTATTTATATACCTATCATTCTATAAGAAGGAGAAAATTCCACTCGCACCAAATTAATGGTTTAATTTATATTTTTTTTGTTGTGTCAAATTTAGTTAGATCCTTCATCTGCAGGTAACTTAACTTACGTCATTCATTTGTCTTTATACTTATGTCCCAAACTGTAACTGAGGTGTAGATATGTATGTGAGTCGCGCTCCAATTAGGAACATTGCTCCACACAGTAGTGAATTAAATCCTAGTCTAGTCTCAAAAGAATAAGGACGATTATAACATATTCCTTTTGTTTGCAGGTCACCGTGCCCACACAGTGTTCGTGGGCGTGCACGTGCCAGCCCGCAGGCATTCCCATAGGAAGCATAAACACCATCATCGCGATGGAGAGAATGAGGCTGAAAGACCTGGTGAGAGCCTTCAAGCGGGTTTCTTTAAGACTGGTTTAATCAAGACGTTTCTAAGGAACAAAGAACCGCATTCCCGAGTAAATTTGTCCTTATTAGAGCACACCAGGAATATCAGCCGTAGGGGTACACACAAGTGGTTCTGGATAAAAGGTTTAACCACAACAGCTTGTGCTAATGGCTCGAAATAATTTTACATAGTTCTATTGATTAGAAATGAAAACGCTAAATTAAATTATCTTTTATAAAAGCATACATATATTATTTTATGTGCACCGAGCCGCAGGGACTAATACACAATAAAAAATAAATGTATTAAGTATATTTGCGATAGCATTCGCAGTGATGGGTGGCCCGTGTCCAACAGTGGGACATTAAAAGGGCTGGTATTATTAGTTGCTACCGGTCTAGTTTTTGTACCCTGAGTTTCTTAAATTAACGATTTTGAAGGAGAACAAAATGTATAACACAATATTTTTATATTTACCGGTTTTCTCAGTTTATCATTTAATAGCAAGCATGAACTAAATAAACTAAATGTATCTAAAGCAACGGCTACGTACCTCTACATAATTCTACGAATGCCCAAAACAGTTTGCTTTGACATGGAATTTCTTTGGAAAATAATTTGATCAAACTTAATCCCACTAATATTATAAATGTGAAAGTTTGGATGGATGGATGTTTGTTACTCAATCACGCCAGAACGGCTGGACGGATCTGGATGAAATTTGGCACAGAGATAGATTATAGTCTGGAATAGCACATATGCTACTTTTATCCCGGTAAAATGTACACGTTTTAATCGCGGGTAACACCACGGGCCGCAGCTAGTTACCTATATTTATAAAACAATCTTACAGTCTAATTTATGTAACCACGTTTCACGTCTCATTATCTCGATAGAATACGCGTATGAAATTACAACTACTTATCTACGGAATATGAGGCTCGCTCAGGCAATTTTCACGACGTTATGCGAAATTACGGAGCAAACAAAATTAACTCCTTTGATAGGAACACAAGAGGGTTCGTTAGTCCCCAGAGCACAATAGTTTAATCCAGATATCTCAATATTCATATAGGTTGTCGGGCTTTTGAGTAAAACGTGACTAAGTCTTGGTACTTACTCCCAGGGAAACTTTTTGGTCGCAAAAATGTATAGCAGCAAGAAGCAAATATAAGTGTAACCTCTTCGATACAGTATTCTTTTAAACAAATTTAATTTTACAATTCAATGTCTGTCGAAGAAATTTATGCAAAACCGTTTTTGGAATGCAAATATTATTTTACATAAGATCCTTGGCTTGAACTCAAACCGTGCCCGAATTCGGATTCAGACGATTATTGCTGTAAACAGTCTTTCATTATCGACGTTCCAAAAATAATAATTCCAAATGTCTAGGACCTGGACTAATGACGCGACCTAGAAGATTAAGCGTCACAGATGACGGCGAAACATGTAAGGGAATATAAGGCATCCAATTTTCTCTTTAAATTTCAATTTGAAGATTTATCATTCTCATCCTGTTGCATGGAGTATCCAATTAATATGGATCACCACCCATTTTTAATAACTAAGCATGTATATTAGCTACAACCCTTAGATTTCTCTTTCATTATTGGGTAGATTTTCTTTTTGTATAACACAGCACTGACAATATTGAATCAATACAATTGTTTTCAGTAACACCGCCGGCTCAAAGAGTGCAATTTATACTTGGAGAAGATCTCGACGATGCAACGCTCGAATCGCATCCACTGTTCTCCGAAATGGAAGAACTGGTTAAAGATGGCGACGAACTTGAATGGAAAGAGACAGCTAGATGGATAAAGTTCGAAGAAGATGTAGAGGAAGGAGGCAATCGTTGGTCCAAGCCACACGTGGCTACGCTATCATTACATTCCCTTTTTGAATTGAGAAGTCTCATACTAAACGGATCCGTTATTCTTGATATGGAAGCGAGCTCTTTGGAGCAAGTCGCTGAAAATGTTTTAGATAGTATGGTAGCTGATGGTTCACTAGGGTACGATAGCAGGGAAAAAGTCAAAGATGCTTTATTGAGGAGACATAGGCACCAACATGAAAGGCGAAATCACAATAATATGTCAAGGCTACCATTGATTAGGTCACTGGCTGATATTGGGCGAAATCATTCTTCTTGCAAAAGTGAGTTTCCTTATCCTTACATCTTAATACCTAATATTTTTTCTATTAAATATATTTGTAGCAACGATTATATGGATCATTTGATCCCATCAGCTTTCCAGGAAGGTGGCTCTCGACGCTCCAGTACGAGGAGTTGTCGGGGGCTCACCTCATCACCTCACACCGCTCTTCTTCAAGCGACAGACGCCAGAGGTTCTTACCTAGCTGTGCCAGGTTAGCCATGCGTGTGAATCGGTAACATTGTAATATAACTGCTCACTGAACTCACAACCTTTTACTGACATTCACAGTAGCACGCACTGAGGCTAATTTTAATATTGTAAATATTGGTGTGGTATTTTAAGATGGTTTATTTTGTATACTCACTAAGGTCTCTTTGAAAATTGGATTTGTATTCCGTTACAGTGGATGAAGGCGGTACGACAAGCGGGTTTTCTTACAAAGGAGAATTCAGTCGTTTCCTAGGGATCCCTAGTGCGGGTAACCGCTTATCCTGGTCAATGTTGTTTCTACTCTTATTTTCTTCTTTCTCTCTTTCACTTCGTCGTCATCCTCAAATGCTCCATCACTCATTTCTGTATTTTATGCTGCGCTATCCATAATTTTGACAAACTACTATTATGTCAGCTTTCGTCCATTCCTCCTTTGATTTATGTAAAAATCGATATTTAAATTGCTTTGAGAAGACATCATAAAGCAAAGTATTAGTATTATATTTTATATTGTGGTGGTTTTTGGAATAACATTTTTTTCTCTCTGAATACTATGTAATTTGTTATTGCTTAATAAAACATAACTTTGCCATAATTTTTATTTAATAAACTACATAAAATCACTTCATTCTGTTTTTCAGGTGGAGGCCACGAAGATGGAATGGTAAAAAGCCCCAGCAGTATGTCAATGCAGCGGAACCATAGCACAGGCGAATTCCCCATGAACGGTGACATTAACCACAAATGCAACACAAATTTCATGCGGAAAATACCACCAGGGGCAGAAGCGTCCAATATTTTAGTCGGTGAAGTAGATTTTCTCGAAAAAACTTTATCGGCATTCGTAAGACTCAAAACGGGAACTATAATGGGAGACTTGACAGAAGTGCCAGTCCCGACAAGATTTATGTTCGTGCTACTAGGCCCTCCTAATAGTAATTCTAGTTTCCATGAGATCGGAAGAGCAATGGCTACTTTAATGTCCGATGAAATATTCCATGAAGTTGCGTATCGAGCGAGGAAACGAGATCACCTTTTAGCTGGTATTGATGAGTTTCTTGATGCTGTAACAGTCCTACCACCTGGAGAGTGGGACCCAGCCATTCGTATTGAACCTCCGGCAGCTATACCATCCCAGTACCCTAGAAAACATCCCAATGATAACAATCCAAAAGAGGAACTCGATGAGGAAGAAGAAGAACAAAGACAAAGAGAAGAATCAGGGTTAGCAAGGACTGGAAAATTATTCGGAGGTTTAGTAAATGATCTTAAAAGAAAAATGCCTTGGTATTGGTCTGATTTTAAAGATGCTCTTGCACTTCAGTGCGTCGCTTCATGGATTTTTTTATATTTCGCTTGTTTATCGCCTATTATAACGTTTGGAGGTTTGTTAGGGGAGGCCACGGGAAAAAATATGGCTGCTATGGAATCACTAGTATCTGGATTCGTTTGTGGTATGGGTTATGGTTTTTTTTCAGGCCAACCGTTAACGATTTTAGGATCTACGGGTCCAGTATTAGTGTTTGAAACAATAGTATTTGAATTTTGTCGACAGATTGGTTGGAATTATATGTCATTTAGATTTTGTATCGGCACTTGGATAACGATAATATTGGTCATACTTGTTGCAATTGATGCGAGTGCATTAGTTTGCTACATCACAAGATTTACAGAGGAGAACTTCGCTACTCTAATTGCATTTATTTTTATATACAAGGTAAGTAAATATATCGAAAACATTACACGTTAATACTCCTCTGTAATTTCTTCTCATCAATGAATTTTGAAATATTCTAGGCGGTGGAAAATGTAATTTCAATCGGCAAGAAATACCCACTCAAGACACGCCCCGATGAAGTTCTCAATTATGAATGCTACTGTTTACCGAGCAATTATACTAACGTACCAGACCAGTTTAATTGGACCTCTGTAGACAAGGAGTCGTGTCTGGTAATGAACTCATTTAGCTAACACTTAAAATGTCGTCTTTAAAACTCTCTTCATTGCTATAAGTATTAACAAATAATTTTCATTTTAGCTGTTCAACGGAACTTTAGCTGGAGGTGGATGTGATACAAAAGTGTACGTTCCAGACGTCTTTCTAATGTCCATCATATTATTTTTGGGAACTTTCACCATCTCAATTATATTGAAGGATTTCAAAAATTCCTTATTCTTTCCATCTAAGGTACAAACTTGAAATAATATTATTATTCGTACATTTGATATGGCAGGAAAACTAACTTTTTTACTTATATTTTTAGGTCAGACAATTTATAAGCGATTTTTCAGTTATCATTGCAATATTATCAATGTCATTTTTGGATTACAAAGTCGGAGTGAAAACGCCGAAATTGGAAGTACCATCAGAGTTTAAGCCTACACTACCAGCCAGAAATTGGGTAATCACACCGTTTAATGGAAACCCAATCTGGTCAGCTCTAGTCGCTATTTTACCAGCATTGTTAGGAACCATCTTGATATTTATGGACCAGCAGATCACAGCTGTTATAGTAAACCGCAAAGAGAATAAACTCAAGAAAGGATGCGGATACCATCTGGATCTATTTGTGCTAGCTATATTGATACAAATCTGCTCTGTTATGGGACTCCCATGGTTCGTAGCAGCCACAGTTCTAAGTATAAATCATGTGAACTCCCTGAAAGTGGAATCAGAATGCGCTGCTCCAGGAGAAAAGCCACAATTCTTAGGAGTCAGGGAACAGAGAGCCACACACATATTAATCTTCTTGACTATAGGATGTTCAGTGGTGTTGACTCCAGTACTGAGTCACATACCGATGCCAGTGTTATTTGGCGTGTTTCTTTACATGGGAGTGGCTTCGCTAAAAGGCCTGCAGTTCTTCGACAGGATCTTGATCATGTTTATGCCCCAGAAGTACCAACCTGATCATATGTTCTTGAGACAGGTAAGGATTTCAAACAGTCATCTTCCTCACAAATTTCATTTAAATTATAAGTAAGTATATCTGCTATTTCTTTTAATTTAGGTGCCAATACGTCGTGTTCATATCTTCACGGCAATCCAATTAACATGTCTAGTATGTCTCTGGGTGATAAAATCATTTTCAATGACATCGATCCTTTTCCCTTTGATGCTGGTTGTAATGATTGGTATCAGGAAAGCCCTAGACTTTTTCTTCACAAGGAGAGAAATGAAAATACTCGATGACGTCATGCCAGAAATAACGAAGAGGAATCAAGACGAGCTTCAGGAACTCGGAGACGCTGAGGTGGGATGGCATGCAAAAATATTAAGACTTTGCCGTCTGAACTAAGGTCTCACTTCTATTTCCCTATCCTTGGTCACCCTATCATTAGTAAATGTTTTTATGTTACTCTCATTATAACATGTATTAATAAACTCAGTGTTCTGTTCACACTCGTATTTTATTTTCAATGATTACTTTCCTTATCCATAAACTTTTTGATTTAAAACTTGAAACCCGTATCATGGTAAGTAATTAGCACTAGTTTTCTTAGAAATCAATTTTTAGATTATATTGTTTTTGAGAAGTCTCTTAGGTATTCCACTTGTAGGAACCAAACAAAAGCAACCCGCCACCTTATGGAGAAAATCTTCAAATACCATTAATTAATGGGAACATAATGAATATACCGTTGACGTCAATTAATATATCAGAGGAGATGAATAAGACCGGGATTTGGAAGCAAGTTAACAATACTAACAAGGCGAGGAATAGTGATGTTAAAGATTTGAAACCGAAGACAGTTAAAAAAAAGTAAGGACTATGTCATCCACTTAGATAACACTAGCGTAATTTATGTCAGTCAACTCAAAGGGTTACTCCTAATTTGTGCTATGTTCGATTTTTATATACAATATTGCGGTTAACCCTCTGACGTCACACTTTGACCCAAAGTTGTCCAAGAGTTGAATGAAAATTAAATGACGTATAACATTGAAAATAAACTAGTCAAGGTAGCCACTTACCTAAAGCTCGAGTAGGTTCCGCTTCCTTTTTGAATATGCTTACTAAGAGCCTTTAGGCAGCAAATTTTACCATTGTGCATTGACATTATAAAATTATTTTTGTCCACGAAACAATTTCATTTTCAGCAATAAACACAAAAAGCTTATGTCTAAAAACGCTCAATCGGAAATTGAAAGGAGGCTGTCAACTATGGATGAAGTCGAGGAAGATGATCATTCCATAAAGGTGTGCGTCAACGACACCAAGTTTTAAATGGCGCATGATTGGTTACATCACCAATGATATCGAGAACACTGCATGAATCTGGGCCGTAGCCAGGAATTCACTTCAGGGGGGTCCAGTTCTGGACTAGAGACAATAAGCAACAACAAAAACAATCCGAAAAGAGTTGAAAATATTATAGAAAGTACCTATGTATAAAACGTTGGATCAGCTGAGGCATATCGGGGGGGATTTGAAACCCCAAAACCCCGCTGCCTACGGTCTTGCATGAATCCACAACCGAGTAACCTCGTGCATGAAGTTAAGCAAGTTTCTGTTATTAGCACATTCATTATGTTTTTTATATCTAGATGATTTACTTAGGACCTACTTACGTACATATTATTATACAGAGTGATTCAGTAGTGGTATACTAACTTTAGAACCTGCGGTTCTTTAGAGCATTGGAATCATTATGTGAAGTCAGAAATTCGACATGATTTGTTTTTTAAACTGCTCCCCAACAGACACAGTTGTCATTCAATAGGTTTTTTTTTAAATCCTGTTATTGAAATTCGGTCTTCACATAATGATTACAAATCCAATAAAGACGCACAGGTTCAAAGTGTACCATTTGTGAATCATTATGTAAGTATAAATAGACTAGTATTTACCACCATTTGATTCATTCCATAGATAGTTCTGAAACACATTTGAACTCTGTGTTTATTCTGTTATGTACAAATTATATTTGGTAATATTTTCATTTCTGTCAAATAAAATCATGTTTGGTATCTAGTATTAGTAAAATAAGGGCCTTTGTATAAATACTCTGCTAAGGGAAACATTACATTGGATATCATATAAGTATCTGTGACATAGATTATAGGAATCCTATTAAATTAAGACACATCAATGATTCTAACAATGATCATGGGTTTATGTTAATAGACATAAAATGACAATGTAATGTTCCCGGAAAAAACATAGATTTAATGTAAGTAAATAATACACCATGTAGGCAGCATCCATTGTAAATAGAATCCGTACTGTACAAACTTTCCTTATTTTGGGATCGAGGGTCTTTGTCTGGCGATATTTATAAATTGTTTATTACTAAGTACATTAGTGAATGTTTAAAACAATGTTTATATTCAATTTAACATTAGTAATAAGCACCTGTATACATTATTTTATAAAATGTAACCCCCAAATTTATAGATGTTTTATAACTTAATCAAACGACATATAGGTCGTACTGCGCACAAGAGCTTTGCTTTGCGCAGTACTATATATATGACGTTTGATAAAGTTGTAACACGTCTATAAATTCGGGGGTAAATATTTTATAAGTGGTTTTAGATCTGCACTATGCATGTTTTTAATGTTTAAAATCATTATCTAGTTCCGAAGCATGCCATTATATTGTTGTGGAACTGATCTCAATGTGTTAAGGAATGTTTAAGTACCTATATCTATGTATATAAATAAATGTGTCATCAACCATTTTCAGAGCGACCTCTTAAGGCGCAAGGATTCGTGGAGTGGTGGAGTAAAGAAATCCGATTCTAGGAAGAGTACGTCGGCGGAGACCTCGGTCTAAAACTGACTTTAAGTAGGTATAAAGTATAACAACAATAGTGTAAGTTAACGACTACCTAACCAATCCTGAATCGCGCAATGAGAGTTTTCGGATATACAAAATCCCGATAACCGTCAGGGCATAGCGGCCGCCCCGCCATGCGCCAGGCATACCACCCGCCTGGCTGGAAGATCTACCCATTTCCGCTAAAACACTATTTTTGTTACACTATACTTAGGTAGGTATAGGTCGGGATTAGTAGATAATTCCGTTACTTCAGTTAAAATTGGCACAAAGTGTTAGTGTTTTTTTTTTATGAAATAACGCTTAAGTAGGCTGGTTAACGTAGATATTACGAACACATTTCTTATGGGTTTTTATTACCATTCAGTAGGTATATAGGTATACCTACATAGCATAACTGTGAATGTTAGAAACATGCTATATATCTGTATTAAATCGTAGTGTAAGAAAATGTTTTTAGAAATATACTTAAGTACTTATAATAAATTTCTTATTATTTGTAATGAATGTAATAATGTCGTTTTTATTGTACTAAGATAGATGCATATTCAAAGATGTAAATAGCGATGTATCAACCATTTCAATTATTACCTATAAGCAAGTACTTTAATGTTATAACTTTATCTAGATGAGAGAACATGGTGCCATGGACGGTACCGATAGAACCTTTTTTGGTTTGGTCCATACTAATAAACATCCATACAAAGAACCCCAAATGACTCTGGGTTCTTAGTATGATACCAATAGTTGAATTGTTACCCAACATTTACCAGTAAAGCAGCACGTCAGTGGCGGTGCCGAGAAATGTATGAAAAGATTCGATAGCTCGATCGGTATTTGATGTTGTCAAAACTCGTGCTAAGCCCCCTTATTGAATCACACTGTTAGTCGATTCGTGGTCGGATTGCAAGTGGCAATAGTTACCATTTAATATCGTTATTAACTTATTAGGCGTATGATTTACAAACATACCTTAACCCAATCTAACTAAATTTAAATCAAAGTGCCAATAGAGTAACGCCATTAGATAGTTATAAAATGAATTTCCTTGTTACATTTAGTTTTAGTATAGCCATATTTAGTTTTAGACATTGCCAAAGATATATGGTACCTGACGATCTGATAAGCGCAGTTTGTAGGACCCTGCTTTCTGTGGCGAGGGCGTCGGGTTCAAATCCTGGTAGGAAAATCCACTGTGTGCTGATAACTAATGTTTTTACCCGAGTTATGGATGTTTAATATCTAAATTAGTATTATATACGCCTTCAGTCCGCAGTCCATTGTACGGTATCCATAATACAAGCGTTGCTTAGTGTGCCTCCGTTTAATTGGTGTGGTCGTCTGGCGATTATTATTATTATACTTACCTACATCGTTAATTAGCCCCATAAGTCGTGTGCGTGCGTGAACAACAGAGCGCGACCCTACCTGCTGTCTCCCTAAGAATGTTTTAACCAAAGATAGGTGGCTAACTTTGATATTGAATACCTTTGTACCTAATATATTTTTACAGTATGTACTTGTGTTACTAAACAATTAGTACCTAGGTACATCCTATTCTCTACTGAGCAGTACTAGACATTTAGATCTATCTATTAAATAAAAATGGTAACACTGAAAGGCACAGCCTAAACCAGTGCGTGGACTAGATATGAGATTTCAAGGATATATTCCCCTGCACCCTGGAACTGCACTGAGGAGATTTTTGGAAATTCAACCTAGTCTAGTTTTAAATAAGAATCAAATGAGTGTATAAGCTGTAAAATAACATTCTATGTATATATTGATTTCTTATATTTACGCAAATACTACACATTGAAATAAAACTAATTTTTAGGATTTTACCTTTACCTCAAGCACACTTTACACTGTGAGCAGTTTCTGCGTAGATCGGACCACAAGCAACAATTAAATATGAGGATACCCCGTCTCAAACTATGACACCAGGACGTCAACTACCTCAGTCCTCCCGTGACCATGGTTGCTGTACAGCAGCCGAAACGTCGGGAACGCAAAATCAAAATATAAACGCGATAAAATCCAAAAAAATAGTTTTATTTCATTTCTATGTATAATTAAAAATCCAACCCATACAAGACAATAGATTGCTTCAGTAAAATGTGAATGTACAACGCCTCTGCCTACCCTTTTGGGGAATATTTACATGCGTGATGATATTTATTTTTAATTTTTGACTTTTAATTTATGTATGTATACGATGGTATTCTTAAGTATAACTTTAGTGGCCCTTAAAAGCGTAAAATTAAAAATCCTGACGGCTTAGTGGTTAGAATGTTCGTTCTCTGTAATTTATAAGCAATTTGTATTTGTATTTTGCCGAGTATTATAATGGTGCAAAAACAATTATTAATTTGTATCATGAGATGTTTTTGTTAAGCGGATTTGTAGTTATTGGAATATATTTTGTGGAGTTTAATAAATAAATGGGTTTTTATAAATGTATATTATGTGTTTTATTACGTTGTATACTACCTCGGCTCGAGCCGCGCCGACTCTCTATCCTGCTCGCGTACGTGGTGCTTGCGGTAAGTATCTCTCACTCCTCTGAGAGAGACTGAACGGGGGCTGGATAATTTCTTTTATTTCAGTGAAAATGAAGGTAACTTAAAAACGCTAAAAAACATAGTATCTGTTTTATATTTAGTTCAGTTGTATTTTAAAGCTAGTGGCTTTTTGTACGGTATATTTTTTAGAGGTTTCTCTAACACATGTTGGTTGTTTCCTTCACCGTTAAGCAAGTGATAACCAAGGTTGAAAATGAGAAATCCCAGTGGTGCGAGCCGGAATTGGAGCCTCCGATCATGCTAAGCAATTAGATATATTATATACTCTTGAATCAAACAACAAATTACGAGATTAAAATATAATTAATACTAAAATTGCGTCCTTAAAATAACAATCACAATACAATAAATAAATCTAAACATTATCTAGGTGGTTAATTTTTCTTTTTCTTCTGGTCTGGTAGCAGGCCCATCTCCTCTTGGTATTTCCTGATCAACTGTTCTTGTACGTCTGGTAAGCAGGGCGAGTACCGGCTGTATTCCATACTGAACTCACCTTTGCCTTGAGTCATTGATCTGAAAGAGATGTCCTTATTAAACACTTGAAATGCCCATTAACTTTATCCCGGGACTCGCCGAGGGTCAAACCTCGGTGTCTTCATTGGACACCGATGTAGATCCTGGCTTACAGGAGTAGCAGTGGTTTACGTTCCCGACGTTTCGGCTGCTTTACATCAACCATGGTTCAGAACCAAACAAAACATAAAATGAACGCCATAAAATCAGTTAAATTAGTTTTATTTCCATCCATAAGTAAATTTAAAGATGAGTATAAACCAAGGGCTCCCAAACTTATTTTGTCTACTGCCCACTTTGAGAATGAATTATTTTTTAGCGCCCCCATTTTTTCACTTGCTTAAAAACCATTATAACTTCAAATTAAATTAATTATTGTAAGCCTCTACACAACGCCCCAATTTTTTTTTCTGGGTCTCTTACCGCCCCCTTTAGGCCTGCAGCGCCCACAAGGGGGCGTTATCGCCCACTTTGGGAAAGGCTGGTATAAACCAACATGCTACTGTCTCGCTCACACGGGGAACAACATCATATTCAACTCACCTAAGCTCCCCGGCATATCCGAACATGTTGTTTAGCGGTACTTCAGCGTACACGGTGGTCCAGCCCTCCGCGCCCTCGGTGCCCGTGATGATCCCCCCGCGCTTGTTCAGCTGCCCTATCACCATGCCGTGGAACTCCTCCGGCAGGACCACTTCCACGAACATGATCGGCTCGAGGATCTGCCACGCGCCGTCCGCGAACACTGCGGAGAATGGTTATCTAACTAAATCTATCTAATCTAAGTATCTTATATATCTAATCTAAGTATCTTATATATCTAATCTAAGTATCTTAATATATATAAATTACGTGTCACGGTGTTTGTCCGCTATGGACTCCTAAACTACTAAATCGATTTAAATAAAATTTTGCACACTTTGTGCAGTTTTATTCGACTTGAAAGATAGGATAGTTTATATCCCAATTTATAATCGCAAATATTTCCTAGAAATAATGTGGGTATATGGCAAAACAACGGTTGCCGGGTCAGCTAGTGTATGTATGTATATATATATATATATATATATATATATATATATACATATATATATATATATATATATATATATATATACATATATATATATATATATATATATATAACAATGCCGTGTTGGTGACACCATTTATAATTAAAGAATGGTTGAGCTGCTTTAATCATTGATTTCTTGAATTTGTCTCCGCCCCGAATAGCAGAATAACTATTAAAACATGAGAAAAAATTACTTAAAATAATGATAAGAAAGATAATTCATTTTCTCAAACATTTGATTCTGAGGCCGTACGCAGTTCGCTGGTTATGCTAAGTGAATTTTGGTGAAACTTCGCGTGATAATAGCGCATAACGGTAAAGCCATCTCCCGAGCGTAGTGCGCGTTTCAATAATTTAATCAGTTCTAAAGCAGCAGTAAAAGGGCTACTTATAACACCAATCTTACCTTCTTTAACAGCCCCTTTCGCCGCCAAAAAGAAAGCCAGCTCACTGGAGTCCACGATATGATGGGCACCGTCTTGTAGCCGGAATTTCACTCCGGATATCTTGTGTCCGGACAGGTATCCCTTCAGACACGTGTCCAGGAAGCCTCTCTCTACGCCGGGCACGAATTGCTTGGGTATGTTCGTGCCTACCGTCTCGTCAACGAATTCCAGGACTGCGGATGTAAGGTAAATTGTTAATTGAATAAATTGGTTCGTAACGCAAAGCGTGAGACGTATGATTAAATAAGCCAACAACACTGAACTCCTCTAAGATGTTAGTCGAGAAACTATCTATCACGAGTGACGGGACCCCAAATAAAATGCAATTCTCCGCGAAACTAAAAAAGTATTCGAAACGTGTTTCGCCTCTAAACGAGGCATCCTCAGGACGGCTGGGCTACGAGTGAGCCCATTACATACATGTTTAACCATGGATTTCCACCAAGTACCACCTAGTTCTATCAATTATAATTACAAGAATAACACATCAGATGTGTGTACGAACACTACGAACCAGTGTTTTGATGTGGCGGCAATGGCTCCATGATGCCAGAAACTCTGGCGTACTGCCCAGCTCCCCCAGACTGCTTCTTGTGTAGGTAATCGAATGAGCACGGCGACATCATGGTTTCCCTGCAATACATTAATACAGGGCTCTAAGTCTGCTAAGACAATCGATTCATAATCGAACAGCAACCGCATAGTAACTATCACTTTTGACAGATATCCCATACAATATCTGTCAAAAGTGACAGTTTCTATGCGGTTGCTGTTCGATTATGAATCGATTGTGTTAGCAGACTTGGGGCTTAGCAGTGATGACCAAGCTGGTAGAACGCTCGCCTTGGTAACAAGGGTCGCAGGAACAAACTCCGGCTCGCACCACTGTGATTTATGGATTTCATGTTCGAATATCATTTATAACCATGATGATAATTTGCTCGCATTTGAATCATTTGATCAGATCCTGCGCCTGATCGCTACATACAAATTACGTAAGTATTAACATAATAATTCAACTAAGATTAGAAGTAAAATCAAAACAAAATTTGCAGGTAGTTGAGTGTCTTAGACGAATTGGTAAATGAATTTAATGTGTGCGTAATTCACGTGTACATTAAAATGTTGCCAGCAACATTTTGTTCTTCAATATGTTGTTGGCAACACCGTCTGTTTTATTACATTCGTCTGAAGTTGGCACGAGATCACAACATTTTTTTTTTTCTTTAGAACACGTTGTTGTGTAAAGGTTCAAGGTGTTGTAAGGGTTTATGCTGATAGTCTGATACTTACCTAAACGCGACCTTGGGCTTGCCAAGTTCTACCGGACAGTTGTACTCTCTCTCCATTCGTTGCGCGTATATCTCCAAGTGCAGTTCCCCCATGCCCGATACGATGGTCTCCTTGTTGTCAGGGTCATAACGGAACTGGAATGTTGGGTCTTCTTTTGTGAACCTGTATAATAATAATAATAATATCGCCACACGAACACACCGAATGTACAGTCCCAAACTAAGCAACGCCTGTATTATGGGTACCCTACAATGGACTGGGGGCGAACTCAGTATATAATTACGTACAGTGATATGAAAGATAGAAGAAGATATGAAGAAGGTGTCCAGGTTCGACCCTCAGCTGACATCTTTGAGATACTCGGATTTTCATGTCCGAATCTCATTTTCATAATGTTTATCACTTTTGGTACAGTGAAGGCAAATATTGTGAGCAAACTTACAAGTCTGTCCAAAGTCCAAGCCGCAGTGAGCCAGCGTGGTGGACTGTGGCCTAAATTCTCCTCATATTGAAGAAGCACGTGCCCGGTATAATAGCAATAGGCTCGCACCCTATTACATTGCGTTTAAATACCATCGGCGAATTGTGGGTTCACTGCAGTCCATCTCTGGCCGCCCCTTTGGGTACTACAGGCGTGATGTTGTATTATTATACAACAAACTCACCTGGCAACAGCCTTCGAGAAATTATCCCTATCCTTATTATTCTTTGGTTTGATAGCCATTGACACGACCGGGTCAGGCACGTGTATAGACTCCATCGACAGCTCCAGCTTGCCGTCGTTTACAAACGTATCACCGGACGCGCAATCTACGCCGAACAATGCGAAAATGTCGCCAGCGAGGACTTCGTTCACTTCTTCCATGTTGCTGGAGTGCATTCGGACTAAGCGAGAGATTTTGACCTGAAAAATTAAAATGGATTTTATCAATAAGTTCAGAATATTATTATCGTTTGTATATAACATTTGTGTTGAAATCATATTCATAGATTTAGTGTTAGTTTTTATTGCATACTAACATAATTTTAGTGTTCAAATTACTGATAGTAAAACAATTTTCGAAATTAACACTAAAACTGACTAAAATACAGACAACAGAAGTTTCTGATCAGAAAAACTGATCAACTGGCCAACTTACCAAACCGTTAACTGAAGGCGAGCTAAGTCGTGACTAGCGAGTCACTCAACAATAAGCTGACTTGACAATTTGATTAGTGCAAACCAGGCTTAACTCACCTTTTTCCCAGTCCTCGCATTAAAAATATTATCTCCCCTCTTCAACATCCCTTGGTAACATCGCAAATACGTCAACTGGCCGAACTTGTTCACTTCCAACTTGAAAGCGAGGCCCACAAATGGCTTCTTGTCATTCCTCGATGGATCCAACACAACTGTTTCACCCTCCCCATCCTTATTCTCATTCAGTAAAGCCGTGTTTTCCACTTGACCAGGGTGTGGTAGGTATTCCAACACGGAGTCCAAGAGTGGCTGGACACCTTTGTTCTTTAGTGCAGTGCCAACTAGCACAGGTGTGAATGTCCGCTTCAGAGTCGTTCTGCGAACTGCTTGCTTTATATCGGCAACTGTTGGGGTTTTTTCTTCAAGGAACAGTTCACCTGTAACAGTTTCTCTAAGTATTTATGATAGGTTGCTGCAATTAACTTAAGGAACCCGCAATGGACTAGGTTAAAGTTGAGTTAGAAACTGGCTATATAATAGAATCTTTTTAAACTTTTTCTAGTTCCCAGGTTAATGGAAGTGCAGTTAAATGGAAATGTTGGTGGTTGGAATTAAATCCAAAAGTCTATTCGGACTATCCTTAATGTGAAATGTGTAGGTTAGTCTCAGAGTCTCAAAAGTAAAGAAACAATCAATAATTAGGATTCTTACCTAAGGTCTCATCAACATTAGACAGATGCTCAATCAGCTCATGTCTCCTCTCCTGAACTTCGGTCCTTCTATCCTGAGGCACCTCATCATATCTAATTATCTCGCCATAATTACCATCAAAGTATATAGCTCTCTCTTCAATTAGGTCTAATATCCCTTGACACTCTTTTTCTAAACCCATTGGGAACTGAATAAATGCTGCATTATGGTTCATTTTGGAGCGCAATTGTTTTATAACCCTGTATAAAAACATAATAGACTTTATTACAGATAGTTTAGTTACTTTTCAAATTGCAACCTAGTTGATAACCTGCCGCCTAATAGGCTGGCCAGGATCTGGCTGTGTGGTCTACTCTGAGTTTCAGAGGATATTTAGCAAAGCAGGATGTAGACAATACTGTGTATTGCCCATCATAAAAGTATCACCATGCCAAGTTTCATTAATATCCACGTAGGTGCTGTAACCTAGTACAATCAAAATCCGTTCAGTAGTTAACTTGTGAATTGCATATGGACAGACATACAAAAATGTATTAAAATTGTGTTTTTAGCTTCTGTCAAAATAAATGCTTATTTTTAAAGGAATTTTATAAGATAATCTATTTTCGTACCTGACAGGATTTGCTCCCATCCTATCAAGCTTGTTTATAAATGCCAGACACGGAACATTATATCTTTTCATCTGCCTATTCACTGTTAAAGTCTGACTTTGGACACCACCCACTGCACATAGCACCAGCACAGCTCCATCTAACACCCTCAGTGCTCTTTCCACCTCTACTGTAAAGTCTACATGTCCGGGAGTGTCTATGATATTGATGTTGTGTTCTCTCCATATAGTATATGTAGCGGCAGATTGAATAGTGATGCCCCTTTGACGTTCAAGCTCCATGGAGTCCATGACTGCACCTACATTATCTTTGCCCTTAACCTGTTCATGAAATAAAAAGAAACATTTGTATTATGGGTACCGTACCATGGATAGAGCATACTCAGATGAGTGCAAATTTATGACCTGATTAGTTCAGTGGGTAATGGCCCTGCTTTCTGTGCTGCAGGTCCCGGGTTCAAATCCTGGTAGTGACAAACTTAGTGTGATTCACACAAATGTTTGTACTCTAGTCATGGATGATTATCTATAAATAATATATATAATTTTATATTGAGTTTGTCCCTCAGTCCATTATACAGTACCAATAATATGCGTATTGCTTAGTGTGGGACCTGTATTTATTGATTGTGTTATTGCTATTAATTACATGACAATGGCAAAACACCCGCTAAGTTGTGGGTGAGGCCATTTTCATATCCATTTTATTTCATTGCATCTCATTTCGTAAAGAAAGAAGAAGAAAAGAAGTATAGTTTGAATGTTCGCTGGCGATATTTATTAAAATTACACAGATCTTTTCTGAAATCTAAAATGGCTGGTATTATTGTTGTATTATAAACGAAATCATGTTATGGTCTTAGAACATGCTTATGTTGTTAGGTAAGTACTTACTTACCAACTTAATTATAAAATAATCGGGTTGGTGTGTACTGAAATGTAAGTAACTTACCTCATGCATCTGATCTATTCTACCCGTGTAAAATAATATGCGTTCAGTCAGGGTAGTTTTGCCGGAATCTATGTGGGCGGAAATACCGATGTTTCTAATCTTTTCCAACGATTTGTGTTCCGCATATTTGACATAGGATGAGAATTTCTGGAATGTAACATGGAATACACACAAATAAATAAATCACATAGTACATTAAATGCGACAAAATAATTACGTAAATATGGAACCGGAAAAATCTGTTTTTTAAATAAAAATTGCCTGGATACTTACCTCGATCTGTGACACACTGGATTTGTTAACATTTCTTAATGTATTTGTGAATCGTATTATGTTTGATATGGTCATTTTGTACAATTTAATTAAAATCGAGAAATTCAAGAAATTGTAGGTTATATATTCATGTCAATATCAGGTGGAGTGATAGAAAGAGAGGGAAGCGTTGGATGGAAAGTAAAAGAAGATCGAGGAAGGAATAGAGGTGAGGTTTTGATAATCGACTAATTACAGATTATAATAAATAACCATAGAGAAATTGATGCAACGTGAAGTGAGCTACTTTGATTTCTTCATGTTGCCTGCCTTGTAAATTTGACAGGCAAAAGCAAAAAAAAACAGTTTTCTTGCAGTTTCAAAAGAATATGGCCGTGTTAGGGCCGTGTGTAAATGTAAATATGAATGGGCACAATAATATTCATAGTCAGTTAACAAAATCATTAGAAAGAATCTTAGAAGATGCGTATTTAAGTGGTGAACTAAAACTGAGTGGACGTAAATTGCGAGAGTTTCCAAAACCAGTGAAGTACGACCTAAGCGATACGGTTGTTGCTGGTAAGTCGCGAGTTTTATAAATAAATCGTGCTGCATTTCTATGCGTTTTGCGTCTAATATATTATTTTAGGACATGTTTTATGTACTGAAAGTATAGCGGAGTGATTATAATAAGTATCTGTGTTATTTTTATCTGCCGGCATTCGGAGTCTGTAGCATTTATTTGTCATCAAATCGATTGACTGTTATAATATAGGTACACTCGAAATATTAGCGCGCAATGTTCGCTTAGTTCTTAGAATTGGAAAGGAATTCAAGTTTTATCGGATGTTGGTAGTAGGTACTTTTTCAAGTCCCTATAATTCCCATTGGAGTACCTAGTAGGTAAGAAGCTAAGGACCTACCTGTAAACGTGTTAGTAGCGTTTTATTTGATATGCTTCATAAGCACTTGTCTATATATTCTATTGGTTATGAAATTGCTGTCTACATGGCTATTTTAGTAAACATCTAGGTTTTTATAATTTAAGTGAAATCTACCTACTTCATTTATTTCTAAGTTTCTATACTTAGGTAGGTACTTACTTACTTTAATGATCCCTATATTGTGAAGAAAAGTTAGTTAATAATTTGGTCAAGACAAGATAAAGAGTTGTACTTAGCCGTTACATATTGTCTTATTCTCTACCTATGCATGCACCTATTTAAAAAACTAAGAGTGCCTGTGCAACTTAAAACATGAAATAACCACTTAATCTAGTCCATCAATTCTACTAGTAAATTATCAATAAGATATGATAGCCTGATAGGCATACAAAAATTATAATAAATTATAAGAACAATACCTGCTATTTTTTCCTTATAAATATAATTTTCTATCAAGATTTTGAAATATCTCAACAAATAGGTAAACCAATGGATTTCATGTTCTCCCAATCTTCACAATATTTTAGTCCCAAGTCTATATGGATTTACTTCACCGTTTATTATATTGGACTCCATTACCAAATGTCACATCTGACAGATTTCTCATACAAAACCTGTCAAAAGAGACATTTACCATGCCATTGTCATTGATTGACGAGTTGATTGAACTGGATGCCAACGTAAACAAATATCAAACAGGCCTAGAACACTAACAAACTTGGTAATTTTTCAAAATAATAAACCATAAATTCAGGAAATAGGTCCTACTTACAAGATACATATAAAAAAAAAACTCACTACAGAGCTATTACAGGTAACTCTTCTTGGTGTCATTATAAAAAGATCTACTTATTCAAGATTTATCTTCATTAATTTAATAATGCTAACAATTTTCTATCATTTCTAACAACCAACTATGTGGTGTAATTGACCCACAAGTAAACGTTAGGTCAATAAGTTCATGTGTTCCTACTTCAACTGATAATCACATATGAAAAGAGAGCAGCGTAGTTAAATTTGTACTCCAAATACTGAACAAAAATACATATCACTGTTATGTTTGAATGATATAGATAGAAAAATTCTACTGCTGCTAACAAACAATTACTTGATAAGAGACATTAAATATTTTGAAGATGTGTACATTAAGATTAAACAATCCTGAGTATTTAAACATCAAATCTCTATAAATATTGATTGGTGTTCAAAGGTGAGCTACATATTCTGCAGTGAGAGTCTAATACAAGTGTTTATGCAGATAGCTACAGCAGGATATTATAGAGTCCCTACAAGTTCCATGTCTGTTTACTTGGTAATCCTTATAGTTATTACATGATTCTAATCTTAACTAGCTAACCCAACAGACATCCTGTTCAAATGGCATAGCAAAATCACATTCAGTTTTTAGATTTTCTGAACTATTTTAATTTTTTTCTATCCATAGTTCACCATAGTCGTTTTCATTAGAAAATCTGTTAGTATACTTAAGCAATTATTCATTTATGTAACTATGTCTGCCATAACATTGTGATGTCATTATCAAGGTTTCCAAAACAATGGCTAGACCATTTTACAAGTTTTAAGCGACTAATCAAATTACCATGAGGCAAAAGGTTTGCTGGCTCGCGTCTACGGAAAAAATAATTACACTTATCTTAATGTATGGGTAACGTTATCGCAGTCTGTCGCTACCATTCTAAAAGTAAGACGATACTGTACCGACCATCCTTTTCTTTTATTTAACTCATGTAACTTGGTCTTGGTCTTTCCCTTGCCCTCCTGTCATAAAGATGACGTTCTTTATGTAAGCGTCATGTAGTATGAGGTGCTATGAATGTCATTCTTTTCGATTATCACGATATCATTAGGCTGCCACATATTTGTGAGATTTCTTTGTGCTCCTAACGATTTTATTATCATCTTTGGTCATGATGGATTCATACAATTTTTAATATTTTGTAGCATACAATTGTTTTATAGACAATTGTCAACAACACAATTGTTACAATTGTTTTTACTGGTGGTAGGCTTCGGCCGTGGCTAGTCACCACCCACTGAACAAAGCCATGTCGCCAAGCGGCCTAGCCGTGTTCCGGCATGATGTTCGGTGTTGCCATTCATGGATGGCGGGTCAGATCAGTTGCGCTGCATGTGTGATCTACTGCCGCCTTCCTACCTAGGCAAGTATGCTCCATCGTAGATCTCATCGTCACTTACCATCAGGTGAGATTGAGATCAAATACTTGCCTATAATGTAATAAAAAAAAAAAAAAAAAATAGAATTGGCACTATGCATATGCTAGTACAGTTTAAATATGAAAGATATATATTTATCAGAAATGTTTTTATAATTGTTAATATTACAAAAAAAAATGTTAGCTAGCATCGATTGGACACGCGCATGTAATACTCTTGATGGATCCTAGGCCCAGATTTATTTATATAAAGTTGATAAACATGGTGCCATAATTTATTTTCCTACATACCAAAGTACAGCCAGCGCAAACGAACTGACTTAACTAGTGTATAGCTGATGTTATTTAGTTAAAGTCTCTAAAAATAGGTGTACAATGTAATTACAAAGAGCCCTCGCCCAAATTATGTCCCTTGACACCTTCAATGACCTAAACTTTCTAACGACGAAACCACTCCAAGCAAATTGAAATGGGTAATAATTTTCCCTCATTAGCAACTAACATTCCTCATAATTAACACCCGTCTGTGTGGCCTGTTATCCTCCCCGGTTGTACACAAGCGGTGTCTGGAAAGTTGAACTATTAAATATTGCATACAATATGACCAGTTTATGTAGGAATGGCAGAACATAGGCGACAGGTGCCGCTAAACCCGCTCGAGCGGCACCACACCGGATACGGGGGACGATTACACCACCATGTCATACCACTCGACAACACAAAATAATCTTTATACATTCAACGACAAGGATACTTTTGCAGTATCAACAGTGCACAAGGTAGGCAGTAGAAATGCACAAAAAACGTCCCGTGTTTTGAGATTTCCATTGAAACTGTGACACACATAATCCAGTACCTACCATAGCCATGTGGGCGTTGAGTGGGTGTGTTAGTGAAGAAAGTAAACAAATAGGGGCTTCGTTATCACCATTACTGTCATCATAACCCGCAGCAACCGCCATAATGAGCTTATCTGACGTGGCCCTTCATACATTGCTTCATTACCTTCCAAATCGCTCATGTAAAATGAGCTCGGTAAGAATATTCATGCTCATTTAAATACGCACCATACTTTTGGCGAACTTTAAACTTTACAATACATCATTCTTATTCGACTCATTGTCCCGGTCGCAGTGCCAAGAATACTGATTGTAGTTAACCGACTGTGCGCATAGAATACGAAGCGCTACGATTGCCAAGGTTGTAACAGCTTTTTCATTTAGTTGGTTGATGTTGGTATTGTATTAAATTAGTATGCAGGTATACTCTGGCTTCCTCCACGCTGAGCTCGTGTGTCTGTGTCCTTTAATATTTACATGGTGGCGTGGGCGAGGTAAAGTGGCCCACTCGTTAGGGATTCAGTTGAAAATACTTTTTTAGCTGTACATTTTTAGCTCCGCTATTTATGTTTAACGAAAGCGTAGGGTTTATTACGCTACGTTTCAAATTAAATTCTTATAAAGTCGTAAAATGTTAAAATAGAAAATATTTTATGTTGCCAAAAGAAAGGGCGTTAAACTGTTAGACGGACTTCGCATAGAAAAATATAATTTCTCATTGATAATACTCTGAATGTTAGAGACTAGATATACCTCATCACATCGTTATCTATATATGCATATCGTGATGACAACAGATCTGTTGTAAACCCAGAATCAGTATTGTAAAAAGCCCTAACTCACGCCGTATCTGCTTTCGAGAATAAGAGATGCACAAAATAGCTTAAGCTCTGAAAGTGGGTAGTACAATCAACACTTACACGCAAAACAATAAGCAATCATTCAAATTTCTTTCTATAAACACCATTAGTGTCACATTGAAATGCCCGGTAAATTGTGTGGAAACGCGATGTAAGAGCTACCGCAAGAGAAACCACACCGAATAAAACGATCCTAAAGATTTCTAAGTTTGCGTGCTATCTCCGTGGGAAGTACATTGATTTGATTGAAGAAAATTAAATTAGCTCCTCAGTAGATCTGCGCCCGCTCAACGTTATCGAGATCAGAATGTGTGTGAGTTTACGCGTCGATTCGTATAGACACAAGAGGATTCTGTTCGGCCATCTTAGAGTGTTATGTTCGTTTAATTGTATCCTGATTCGATATTGCAATTGCATCTTCAATGAAGCAATCGTGTCGAGGATTATAATCATTATAAACTCTAAAGACGGTTGCTCATATCTAAATGTGTTAATCATTTAGTTAGTGGACGACATACCCAATTCATTTGGCTAATTGAAAACCCAAATATATTTTTATGGACAGTGGATGGCTATTAGAAACATCGATTTGGACTTTATTGGTACACAAATAGGCACAGTCTAAAAACGTTAGGTAATTTGGGCAGCTTAAATGAATTGGTCGTTGGCCTAAATTCTTCGCACGTTAAGTATATCTCGACTGCCTAGACTTCATAATGATAGCTAAATATTGTTTTATGATTTGAGCACAGCTAGTAAGTACACACTAATGCAGGCTACTTCACTACCCTCTCATCTCGCCCTCTGCGTTTTTTCCGCATCGAGCACTGCAGCCTCCGCAACGTCACTGACCCATATCTCAGGCGTTAACTCGATAACTGTTGGATACTCTACATAGAGCATTAAATTAGGCTGACGTTATTTGATAGTGGTACAATGTATATTGAATACTCGTTAGCATTTATTTAATTACTAGATAATTTATATAAATACTTCTACATGGAGTTAGGAAAAAAATATTCAAATTGCTACTAAGTATGGTATAGGTCCCACGCAAATTGAACTAATTTATTGAACTATCTGTAATAAATTTATGTTACGCACGCACTGTGATATAAATCATATGGGTAATTAGCGTCTTAAAAGTAATGAATTAGATAGTATATGAAGTAGAAAAACAGTTATTGGTATAAGGTTTAAGGAAACCATCCACCCGATCATGAGGTTATACATTATTATGTCATAACAATTCAAGCTGGTAGCCCTGTTGAAACCTTTGAGTCTTCTATCCAAGTGCGATCTATCAATAGCTCGATAAGTAGTTTGGTGCCCATAGTGGCTTTCAAAGCCCTTTGCTTATGTAATTGTGGTTTATGTTCACGCCGATCGCTCGTGTAAGAGTTTACGACCGTTAATTGTGCTGACGCACCATCAAATAAACTTTGATTTAGTGCTCGTAGATACGTTGTGCTCGTTTTGTTGAAATCTATTACAGTTATGAAATATGTAGCTGGTTACCATGACACTGAGTTGCTGACCTAAATATCAAAAACTCTTCTCATACTTCAATGTTGTGCTTTTTGGTCATACATTTCCTTTAATTCAATCTTATTTCTGTTTGTTTAATTCAACTTAAACGTGTCAGAGTTAAAATGAAGAAAAAATACGATCGCGTCTCCATGTTTAAAGGTGTCATTAAAAGCGATTCTGGTTTGATCAGTATTCATAAAATTCTCTCTTCTATCTATAAGAGTCTGTTGGACATGAGTTTCCTTCTTTGTTGTAAACCGCGGCATTACATCGTCATGCTATATTATGTTATTTTTATCCTGAAGCACAATAATTGCCAGTTAAAATGGTAAATTTCCTTATTATTCGGATATTTTTTTCTGAAACATTTGCGTTAGTATTCTCATAAATACTTATTGTATTAGAACATGGAAGCTTAGCGTTAGGTAAGTCACTTGCGCAATTGCCATTGTGGTTAAGGCATTAACTGCGCTCACTGAACTTTGTTGCTTTTGTCTATTTAGACTGTAGAGTAGAGAATGCCTGGTAGACTTTGATTGAGTTTTACCATATGGCTAAGTATTCAAGCTATTGTATAAGATTTTGAACCGTGTAAATTGTGTTTCATTTTCTTTTAATGTTTATATACCTTCAACCTAGATACCCCATTTACCTACAGTGAAATTTCATTTGATGTTTTATTTGTATTCTGTGATATAACGGATAAACATGGTTTAAACCCTTTTGTAAGGAAGTATTCAAGTTCACTACGGTATTCATAAGCTATCTTTAGACCATGTAGTTTGTAAGTCATTTCAAAATGCTCGATTTATGTAGGTATATCGATATCATCAACCTTTTTATTTTTTGTATCATTCAACCCTTTGTCGAGTCGCAGTCCTTGGCAATTTCCTGGCGTCGCATCCACGTCACCGGTAAGACGGAACTACGCTTCCTTCACTGTCCGCTCGGCTGCATTTGTCCCTCGGCTCGCATGACCATCAATCGCC
The DNA here is from genome assembly GCA_905404115.1 of Pheosia gnoma. Classification (NCBI taxonomy): domain Eukaryota; kingdom Metazoa; phylum Arthropoda; class Insecta; order Lepidoptera; family Notodontidae; genus Pheosia; species Pheosia gnoma. The sequence goes on along the minus strand of FR989894.1, from coordinate 2,616,867 downwards.
CAGGAAAGGCTATTGTTTCCAGCTATTGCCCCTACCAACGTTGTTGTCTGGCCATTAACCTGCTTATATACACTGCTTTCAAGGTGTATTTCTCATTTGCTCACAGAATTTTCGTAAAGCCTCGCGTATATCTAAAGTCTAGTGACTTTTTAAGTTAATCATCATACTCCTTTGGTTTTAAAATGTGTTAAATCGGTTTGGAAGGTAGGCTAGTTATAACGTATATTTCTCTAGTACTGTCTGCAAAATCGAAAATAAAGAAGAAAAGAAGCGAATCAATGAAGTCATTAACAATCTCTATCTGTAACACCAATACAAATAATAGTTGGAGACATAATTTTCTATACACAGGCCAATCTACTACGGGATTTTTAGTCTGTATCCGTCTAACGTCAACATCACGGGAATAATACCAAACGATTATTCTTAAACTTGGCATGGTGATAGTTTATACGACGAGTCAATGCATACGATATTTTTTATCCCGGGAAAAGTTACGAACAAGGAGATTATTTCAGACCAGCGGTTTTGTTCCATTACCATAACTTTATACGTATAGTATGGAGGTTATTAACGGAGGCCAAATATACAAGTGCATGTATCTCAGTATATAGTATCTTTCCGTAGTTCGTAACTCATGCTAATCTTGGCACGCAATGAAGTCAAATTCGGGTCACATACGCAATGTATTCGGCCGGCTCCATCAGTAATATGTTGTACATCTGTTTGTATTTTTTATAGTTTACATATGTGAAATTAGTCTAATAAAATACCGCCGTCTCAGTTAGCGTAGTTGTTGTGAGTAAATGTCAATGACCCATTTTCTAGTAAACAAATCTACAAATATTTTAGGTAAAAATTTGGTTATCAAGTAAATTTACAACAAAAGTTCTATTTGCAAAGCTACCTAAATCTATGCAGACACAGGAGACTTTGGTCACGATAATGTAAGATTATAATACAATTTCGTCGCGTGCCTCCCTCTTCTATCATCATTATAGTCCCCCGGCGCTGCGCGGGCGCATGTCGCGAGGGGAGCCCCACGCACGTGCTACATTACGCATTCATATCATTTCCGAACAAACACGAAGATACTGCATTCGGGAACAGGTCGTTCTTTTTTTGTCGGAGGATACAGAGCGAAAGCGTCATAAAAAAGACGATGAAAGAAATATGTTATATAGAAAACTAAAACAACCTAGTTCCTTGCCTTCTTATTTTTATTTTTCGGTATCAATGACAACAATAACCTATGCTAGAAATCCATAAATTCTGACTCAAAACGGCAGTAAGAAGCCGGCACTATAGGTTCTTCATCATAACGTTCAAAGTTTGTAGTATCGCCAGGCCCTCTGTACTTTGGAATGAACGGTGGACGGGCTCGACAATTAAGAATAGCCTCCCATTCGATACCCTTGAACCATCTGTGATTCTTGTAGTCCATAACACCATTTTTCATTACACCAAAACGTTTGCTTATGTCTACTTGGAGAATGTTACGAATCAAATCCCTGAGATCGGCATTAAAGCTTGAAGGGCATCTGTACTTCCCACCTACGATCTTCTCGTATGTTTTCATGGGATCGTTGGCATAGAAAGGAGGATAGCCCGCGTTCATTTCGTACAGTAGGACACCAAAAGACCACCAGTCCACTGAGAACCCGTAGCCTCTACTCAAAATCAATTCTGGAGCCAAATATTCGGGAGTTCCGCACAAAGTCCATGTTCTTCCTTGTAGTACTTTGCAAAATCCAAAGTCTGTTATTTTCAAATATCCATTCTTATCTATCATTATATTTTCAGGTTTCAGATCACGGTAAACTAGATTGCAGAAATGTAGATATTCCAAGGCCAGAACAACTTGGCTAGCGTAAAATTTTGCCAGGGGCTCCTCAAACTTGTTCATTCGCCGAAGGTGGGTGAACATTTCACCGCCTGGTACGAAAGGCATTATAAAGTAAATGTAGCTGTTATCCTTGAAGCTGAACTCCATGGAGACTGTGAAGGGGAACCTGATAGCTTCGAGAATGCGCTTTTCGTATAGTGTGTGCTCGACCTGTTTCATTTTCACAACCTTCTCTTTCTCCAACACCTTCATTGCATAGAGTTTATAGGTTTTGGAATGTTTTAACAATACCACTCTACCGAATGCTCCTGTACCCAATGTTTTCATTCGTTGGAGTTCAGAAAATTCTATAGAGAATTTCGGTCTCATGCACCAACGTTCTTCAAATTCATTTTTCAATTTCTGTAGATATTTCGTGTACTGCTGCTGTTGGAACTCTGTGTACCCGTCATGGACGTCCTCAGACGTTTCATGTACTGCTTTATACCCTGAATCCTTTACAGGGCCATAGCTTTTACGCGAATACATTTTTTTTAATATTTACTACACATGTCATCAACGTTTTTGGTCGTAGCCATCACGATTTCATTTCGTAATGAAATATGGCTAGAAAACATTTGCAAATGGTTAACCAGTACTATATTTTACCAACAGAAGGGCATCAGGAATTCGCTTCGTTTATGTTTTTGTTGAAATCGAAAGTACAGGAGCGTGTAAAGGGGCGAGGGGTGAACGAACTGCCGAGGGGGATAGGTGGTGGAATCAGCTGTGTTTAGGGGCGACACGCCATGCCGCCGACAGCCGGTCGCCGTCCCGACCGATGTATTGATCAGCCGGCACGTGGAATTTCATGCAAGTTGTCAGATTCTCTATACAGGGTGTAAGGGCCATGGTAAAGAAAGCATTGGGTAATGTTTACACTTAATGCCTATAATAAAATTATTGTAATAATTTTTTATCAGAAATGGGTTTTTGAGCGTGCAATGTATCGTAAATCACGGGAACACAACGCAAAGCTCTGCGCGATACCTGACGCGTGCGAGTGATGAGTGCGCACGATCGTATCTTGTTTTTATGTACATTGCAGTTTTAGATCTGAATTAGTAACTGTGGTGTTTTTTTAGTTAAAATCGCGTTAAACCTCTTTATACTAAAATACTGAAAACTGAAAATCACTTTTAAATACTGATAAAATAATTATATATTAATGCAAAGATCGACGGAACATTTCAATTCTGGGGATTCCAGAATCATGAGCTGAATCCATGGTATCAGTTTTCGGTACGAAGCCACTTACACCCTGTATACTAGTGTGTAAGCAGCTTATAGCTTACACGTAAAAGGTTTCTCAAAACCATCGGCTTTTGTTCACGTTTTAATTACATTACCGCATATAATAGTAATGCTCGCGTCGTATCAATTATCCATTGATTAAGTAATTTAGTTGTGGTGTGTCAGCTCGGTCACGACCACGCCTTGATACAATATTATCAAATACATCCCTGCTATAAATAAGCTTATCAATCTATAAATAATATGGATTTTATCGTGCGAGTAGGTGTTCGCGTTGGCAGAATAAACTTGCTTACTTACCTTCGGTTTTACTAACTGGATAATTTCCGCTGGTATAATTATTATATTAAACAGGAACCCAGCATAAACATCGTAGAGTATGCCATTATTAACATTTATGCACATAATGATGGATAAATAAATATACATTCATAATACTTAGTTTAATATTTGATAGGCATATGTTTATTTCGTCTAGCTTTTGTTTGCGGCCCTATCGGACGGTGTCCAAAACTTAATTCTCTATACAAAGAAGACATATATGTAGACCTTACCTATACCGTGTGTTTTCAATAAAAAACTGACTCTCGGGGCCCAGATACAGCCTGTTTACCTACATTTCTATTGTAGTATAGACTACACATACTCAGATAAACACGTACATGATCAAAATACTGTTATAGGCTATGTTTATTCTATTACATAGGTACCTATAAAGAATTATTTAGGTTGGACGCCTTATAAGGCGTTCAATCGCAAAAACAAAAATTATCATTGCCTATTGCGTCCGTTATTGTACCGTTATCGAGAGCTCCGTACAACGTTGGTACGGCACACCATTTTTATAAGTATGACGCATGCGCCCACATTTCTTACTATCGCTACCGACGCGTTTGATTATTTTTTTCAGGGTTCCGTATCCAAAGGGAACCCTTTTGCTGTGCCAATAGTTTTGATCAGTACATTCGTCTGTTAGAGGCTTCTAGCACCTAAACGAAATTAGATGGGGGCTTCAAATTAACCCATACTACGTAAATCCCTGACCACAAGGCGGAAAAAATTGTATAATGGGACGCCCATACACGCCAACGACCCCCGTACGTTTCTTGATTCAATTGATAGCTGTGGGTTATCTTTGAAAAGAGCATTTTCAACTGAAAACTAACGTTTGTTTAAAATAGTACCTCTTAAGATTACTGTTTGGGGAGTCGTCTAAGTTTCTATTCTTGGACCTGTCAATCACAAATACGGGTTTTATGCCACAGAGCTATAATGTTGTTCTTATACAATCTGTCCCAGTGAACTTTGAACCTCCGCCGAATCAAATGTGTGAGAAAATTAATTATCTTTATTATTATTATTTTAGTTAATATTGACCAATTTTTTTATAGTTATTCTGCTATTCGGGGCGGAGACAAATTAAAAAAATCCAAGATAATATAATCAGCGCTCCCGTTCTTGAGTTATAAATGGTGAAACTAACACGTCTTTGATTTCTTATATTTACGCGAAAACTACACTTTGAAATAAAACTAAATTTACGAATCTATCGCGTTTATTTTATATTTTTTACGTTCCCTACGCGAAATAAACACGATAAAATTCGTAAGCGACGTTGTTTTATTTCAAATGCTTGAACTGTTATAAGACTACAAGTCAATTGGAATAGTATTGAGACGGTAATTAATTAACCGGTGTAATCACATTCTGCGGCCTGTCTCATTTGCATTGTTCGCATGAGTAGTTGTTATTCAATCCACGCGGTGTCATTGTTGCGAATAGCCCGAACGGGAGTAGACAATCGATCGTGCCAGTCGACCGTGTTGTAATGTAAGCTGATCGAATTGCCTCATCGAACGAGCTCAGCCTTTCGATCCTGATGGACGATAGAGTGACGCTCTAGGCAAGACGTCGTACTCTTGCAATTACGAAGGCTTCTCATATTAATTTAATATTATGCCGCGGTATATGACTTTATAGCTGATGTAATGTTAACCTCAGTAGGTGTTCTAACTAGTGGCGATATAGATGTATCGCTGCCAAGGCCAAGGAGCCTCGCTTTGAAACGCTCTACGTGATCAACATTTTTGTTTTGACTATTGTTTTTTTTTTCGTATTTTAAGGCAGCGAATACAAAACATTCGACTTTTTTAGATCTGCCTCAATCGGGTTATCTATACTAATATTATAAATGTGAAAGTTTGGATGGATGGATAGATGGATGGATGGATGTGTGTTACTCTTTCACGCCCGAACGGCTGAACGGATCTGGATGAAATTTGGCACAGAGATAGATTATAGTCTGGAATAGCACATAGGCTACTTTTTATCCCGGTAAAATGTATGGTTCCCGTGGGATAGATGTTTTAATTTATCGCGGGTAACACCGCCGGGCGCAGCTAGTAAAGATATAAGATTCCTTTCTTGATGAAAAGATTATGACGTCCGTGGTATCTAGTTGTACCTTTCACCGCATTTTTCGTGATATCTGCGCAGTTATCGCAATTCCATAGTTCATAAAATAACCGACAGAAAATAAATGTAAATGACCGCTCAGCCCATTACAATAGATAGCTAAACCTTTCATTGCGACCCATTTGTTAAGATTAATATGGCTATGTCCCCGGTCAAGGTTGCAGAGGCCCGCAGTCCGCAATACATGTAGGCAAGCTCTTGGCAAAGCACCAGAGATTCTCGTCCGATAAATTTGCGATACATAGAATAATGTGACCTTTTAATTGTCATAAGTAGGTTTAAATGGCAGTGGGTAAACATCCAATGGATTTAGGTCGTTAAGAAGCTTGAAAGTTCGTGCCTCACACGCACATTCTTGTGATTGTTGTTGTTAAATTCAAGAATTAATTGAATGTTAAATGAAAACAATTTACGGATACAATTGCTACCACTATAGTTTGTAATGAATTTACAAAACATGCCGTCTTTGCCTACAACGATACAAATACATTTGGAACGGAAAAATGCTTTTTCGGAAAGATGTCCGAAGGAACCACATTTGTATTTATAAACATTCAAAGCTTGAGAAGGTATTCCCAGGATAAGCCGACTCACATAGCGTCAAGAAATGGACTCGTTAGCAATGCCACGCGGTAATGACGGTTATTTTTCGAGGACACTAGCCGACGACGTAAAAACTAGACTATGAAACTCGTTCCAAAGCGTTTAGACGATTAACTTGCGTTAAATATTCATGGCTTGCTAATTTCGCGCATGTTTTGACTTCATACACGGAAACTTGGAAACGTACCTACGTAAACAGTGAAAGTAAATAAAAAACGCGAGTTATTTTCGTGGTCTCCCATCTATTTACGCGTTACGTCACACGTCTGAGTAGTTCATCAGAGCCAAATTTTGAAATACATGGAGTGGCATGTATGCTGTGGTCGTTATTGTTGCCGAAGTACTGATTTGACCTTCATATCTACGATCATTTTCATTTTTGTTAGGATACCTATCTTAGTTCTAAATTTAGTCTTGAGTGAGATAAAACAATGAACAATAAGTAACATCAAGCCTGTAATCTACGGAAGGTAAGGAGTAGAACTAAGATTAAAAAGTCAATAGTTTCTGACACAAAAATCAATTTTTACTTGACATAATGTTCTACCTCGAAGGCAATGGTGCTGATTCTGAAGGCACTCAAGCTAAACTTTACTTAACTATAAGTATGTGTATGACCGTCGTTTTTATAGCCGTAATGTTTGTGCAAGTGAGCAAGACAGAAATATTATTTGGTGTTTCTAATTCAGTTCTGTCGTAGTTTATAGTATTTACTCAGTATATCTTTCAAAGATAAAATTATTTCCAAATATCATCATCTTTTATTTTTGCGAGTCTTTATTGAAACGACTGCTATTATTTACACAACGTCAATCAAAAGTTCACGGTCGTCGAAGAGCACAGTATCTAATGGCCTTTAGCCGCCGGTACCTTCTCCATCATATAGAAATAGCTCACCTTTGCCAGTTCAAAAATCCATTATCCCGAGCGAAACAATGTATGCCGTCCCCAAACCCAAATGTACTGTACGTTTATTAAGAATTTTGTGATTTAGTCTGTTTCGTATTGCATCGTAAACAGGAGTATTTTTCTCGGAAATCTCATCTCCAACATCTTGTCTGTATCCGTCATTAAGGTTAAATTTTAATCTGCGGTGCAAGATGTTTGCGTGTTCCAGTTTAAATTAACGATTCCCCTCGTCCCGACTCGATTACATCATCTAAACTGCAGCTTCACTGTTTTGCTCTTGAATTTATTTTTGCTTTTTCTACTGCGCCGGGGCGTCGACGAGCCTTTGATGTCGCTCGATCGGTTCGTCTACCTACGTGACATTTTACGCTTACTAAACACATAATATAATAATTATATTACCGTGCTTATGTCATTTATACTTCAATGTTCAAACCAACATGTTTTTTCTCGATAGTATCATTGGCTTTACGCACTTGTTTAACTGTTTGTGGCAGTACGTAAGCATTTTTATAATAATACCGTCTGCGTTTACTATGAGAATCACTTATGGCGGGAGCTAACACATTGAGTTTCATTGCATTGAGGTTACTCAGTATCGTGAGTCATAAAGAGAACGTTGTATATATAACTGCCACCGGAAACTCTAGGATATAATCATAATCGCTGGATTCCAGGACTTATGTTCTCCACATATTGATTAAGTTTCACCTTGGCGTCAATTGCTTACAATTCTTGTATGTGTTTATAGACATTGATGAATTGGTACTGCTTACCGAGATGAATGTTTCTGTTTAATCGTTGTTGAAATGAATAATTTATAATACGTTTGCTCTAATAGTCTTAACTGCTATTGTTTAAATGATAACATTGTCTCATTCATAAGATAGTTATGAGAACTTTAATAACACTGACGGTAACATCAAACTCTAGTATTAACTCACGGCTCATAATTATTTATTTGAAGTTTTCAATATCTTAAGAGCATAGATCCCAAGAGCTAGAACTTTCATCAAGTCTCAAGTAGTTAGACTTATCTTCATTGTTCAAAGGCGTCTGCCTCTAGTCATTAATGTTTAGGAGACCTCCCTTTGTCATTGCTCCCAGTGTCTGCCACGAGGTAAAGAAAAGCTTTATTCCACGGCTATACGGAACACGTCTTGTGTTTTTGTTTGTTTTATGTTGATTTGTTCATACACTTACGATCATATTATGTAATCATTCGCTACGCTAAACTATTAGTAATTCATCAATTTAACAGTGGGAATGTAATGAGTAGTTTCCGCATGTTGACAACATTAATTTGGAACTTTTCACGCGTCGGCTATTAAAGCTACTAATTTCTCTTACGTGCCTTAGTAACCAACGTCATACAGTGACATCAGTTGGCACGAATCACCGGAATGGATCTAACATGGATTTTATATATGCATGGTGCATTTCGTCGAGCTTGTAAATGATACGATTGTAGTCCCCGCTCGTTAGTATCATTTCAGAAAGCTTTCTTCCATCTACAATGGCATTATAAAGCACCTATGTCTTTGCTAAGTGCTTTGTAATACAATTTTAAATAGGGGCCAACATTTTTGCTGGTGTGTTGTGTAATAATACATACCATAAGGAAACTAAGTTGCTATACCAACAGCAACGACAGTATCAACATGCGACCGAATTATTTAAGTATAATGTGTACCTACTGGCTTATGGTTACTCGGTCTCCAGTATTACTTGTGCGCATTATCTATAATTTGTTTTACAAAAAATGAGGTCGTCAGTATTTAATCGTGATAAAGTTTTATGATATTGCTGTTTCCTAGACATGAGTGACGCTGTCACCAAATACGGAGTTGTTTAATGATTCACAAAGATTACAGTAACATACTAAGATAGCATTTGTGAACTCAATAATCTATACTAATATTATAAATGTGAAAGTTTGGATGGATGTATGGATGGATGTTTGTTACTCTTTCACGCCAGAACGGCTGAACGGATCTGGATGAAATTTGGCACAGAGATAGATTATAGTCTGGAATAGCACATAGGCTACTTTTTATCCCGGTAAAATGTATGGTTCCCGTGGGATAGATTTGTTTAAATTTTTCATAGAATACCAATAAATTCATTTTCTCATACATTCTGAGGCGGTACGAAGTTCGCCGGGACAGCTAGTTATATCATAATTGAGAGTCCAAAGTATCTATGTTTATTCATATATCTCCAATAGTAAGCTTACTTGATCTATGGCTTGTTTTAAAGGTATTGCATGCGTCATGCTCCAATCATCCAATTAAATTTAATTTGCACCAACACAGTGTTGCAACAGGAAAACGTCACAATTTATTTGCTGAGAAAAAGTAAAACGGTCTGATAGTCTCACGAAGACGTACGAGTATAGCAGGAACCAGTTTTGGTGCATTCTCGGCCCATTGATTGTTGACACAGATTTTTTGAGCCCGCGCATGATTGTACAACGGATAACGTGTTCACTGAGATAATCTATTCCTGATCCATTTCATTCAGAATTCAACCAACGCACACATTGATACTGTCATAAGTACCTACTTCTTTTTTAGAACCTCAGTAATTTAGTTTTAAATACAGCATGGCTTTTGGTAATGAGAAGTACAATCAAGTATGTATGCAAAATTTACGGATTATTAATAATCACCACCCCAACGAATTCTTTAGTTGCTTAACAGACGCTAATTGTTTATTTAGCTATAGTGTCAGCTGTAGTGACAACTGTACAATGTACATGTGTCAGTTACACACATGAAAAACGGATCATTCACTCTTCTATCCTACTATCATTCATGTTAGCTTATGACTTGAGTTCTACTCTCCAGTTTATTTAAACAAGTCATAAAATGAGCATGAGCGCCTATGGGGTTTCCTACAAGCCGGGGCCCCTGTTAATGATCCGATTACATGCCACACACATTAGTAATAAAATTGATGACTGCATCTTCAACTCTATTTTCATCTCCAGTTTCCTTTGTTATAAGACTAGTTAATTTAATTCAAATTGTACAGTTGTCCTTTGATTTGCGATTCCTAAACAAGTGTATCGTCCAAAGAGAAATTATGATGTCGTGTGTAGACGTGTTTGGTGACTTCTTAAATCATTCTCGACAAAAAGATAGATGCATCTTTTATTAATGAATCAATGAATACTTTAATTTTGATCCTTAACACGTTTGGTATTTTTTTAAGTGTTTTGAGATAAGTATAAACGTGGCAATGCACGCTAAACAGGTTTTTCTACATGTTCAAAGATTCTGATGTTGCAGCTCCTTGGCATTGGTGCGCTACCGCATTGTAATCAGTCAACTTGATTCATATAGCTATCTATCTCAGGTATCATCATTTCCTTTATTTCTGTGATCTCAACGCATGCCAAACGGTATGTTAATTACACGTGTCTAGTTCAACGTTTCCGATGGTCTCTCATTATGTCTTATATTAAACATCATATTACACGTTGACTGTTACCTGTCTTTTTCTATTCTGATCGTGACTTCTTATTTAATTTGTTGTATTTGTAAGACTTATCTACACATTGCACCGACTGTTTATCGCACGTACACAGTATTATATAATTATATAACAATAAGTAATTACTTTTTTTTAACTAGGTCATAAGACGTTTATATTAAATACACCTGTACATATTTCCCGTAATTATAAATCGGCATATTATAAACATGACGGGTACAAGTTTATTCTTAGCCCGTGTAGTCCCTATGTAGTTCTTTGGATACACTAACAGCAATATACCTAGCATAAAGCTCATCTATCTGAGACGGGCATCTAAGTCGCGTAAGTAATGTAGGTAGCCTTTGATATCAATATTATGTTCTCAAGTATCGGGCCTTCGGTGATTAGTACACGGTAATCTGTTCTTATCCAGAACTAGTCTTGCCTGCGGTTGCTAGCGTTGCTACCATCGACCGCAGACGCAACTGAGCTGTGTCATCGAACCTAAAAACTTGTTACCTACATAGATCTATATTTTAAATCTCATAATATTATGCTATTAATTACAAATTCTTAATTAAACGATTTATGATATGAACGTTCATTCATATAATTTCAGAGATATACCTCCTTTAAAATAATTTCTGAGACCAATTTGTTTGTATTTCGGAATTTCATTCAATTACTAAATTATTTATTTCATACACAAGGTCAAACATATCTTATTTGTGGTATTTTTATGTCCTTGGCGTATAATATCCCACGAGCAATTAAGTATTATTTATTATACTTAACGTTTCCCCTAAATCATTATTACGTACGACTTAGGCGCGGCGCCCACTGACGGGATGGCATGGAAAGGAACCTCGGGCATCTATGCTGTTATTCTCATTCCGAGTGCTGTGACATGGCATTATACATGCCGCAGCTTTGTTTTTGTAGCTACGAGAAATGTCTCTGAAATTTCAATAGATTATATTCATTATGTTATAGAATATTCTTGCTTTACCGTCCCGCCAATTCTCGCTGGGACTTACTTTCATGGTAGCCTTTACTTTACCCGTAAAACTAAGTCCTGCTCATGAAGGGAAAATAGTAAGCCCCATTTAGTGCTATCCCTTCAATGGATTTTCAATTCAATTTCAGATTTGATGTTTCATTAAAAATATGTAATATTTTGTGTGCCTGGTCATACTAAGATTCTAAGTTCTTACTGGTACAATACTATTAATACAAGATAATGAGGAACTGCAAAATATGTAATATAATATAGTACGGGATGAATAATCTTTACCAGAACCGCATTCTTTCACCGTTCCGAGGCTAGACGTGTTCATGATTTTATGTTAGTGTTGAATGCATATTGTATACTGATATAAGCTTTATAATCTTTGTTTCAGATTTGTCGAAAAATCGATTCAACGAATTACCAGATGAATTGACGTCGTACGTTTATTTAGAAAAGTTATTGTTATCACAAAACATCATCAGAACAGTACCAAATGCCGTCGGAGGTCTGCAATCTCTCACATATTTAGATTTAAGGTGAGTGAAGTGAAAAAATGAAGTATATACATATGGTAAGCACATATCCTACCTAACTTCAGACATGAAGAACAGCTTATTATACACCGTATAAAGAAGTTAAAAAAGGATTACTATTCAAACAAGTCATTTATTTGGAATGATACTTAACATAATGAGAACGAATGAAGTCTTAAGCTAACCTAATAGTTTTTAATACTCTGTCTATATTAGCTTATACTCTCTCACAGTGTTGTAGTTGGCGTTCCTTAACACCTGCATTAGTTCCATCTTGACATTCAATCGGCCCTCTTCTGGTATCGTTTTCAAATGTGGCAACAAGGACAGTAGGAACATCTTGTCAGGATCCTCAATGTCGGATTTGGCCTGAACGTCGACGTTCGCAAATACAAACTCATCTACTTGATTTTGGTCTTGCTTCGCGGCCTTACTCGATTGCGCTGTGTCTACGCCGTCATTTGAATATTCCACGGACTCATCCATAGCTTCCACAAAATGCACATTATCGTCATCAGAGCTTAATTCTTCATTTTTAACTAGTTTCATTTTCTTTTTAGCCCTCCATACTTTTTTTGGTTTGATTGCTTCATCAGATCCGGTTGAGACGTCACCATCATCTTTGCTTGGTGTAAATTCATGGTTTTTTAGAAGAAATTGTAATTGCTTGCTGTACAAGTATGGCCTTTTCGTCTTACTTCGTTTTGTTATAAATTTTTGAAAACAATCTCTAATGCCCTTCCACTTCTTTTGGAGCTGTATTTCTGAAACAAAATTACATTTATTCAGTTAGATATTCGTTCTGATTATAATATGTTTACATACGATGATAGTTAGCCGTTAAATTGAACTGCAGTATATTTACTTATACTGTGGTAAACTGCTAACGCCATCTATTCAAACGGTGAAGAACGTCGCTTCAATAACAACATTGTGTTGAAATAAATCACGTAGGTACATTTTCATCTATTTTTATAATGACATCAAGATACGATCATACTAATAAATAAAGATGAATGTTGAAGCACGACAGCACTTACCAAGTTCTCGCATTTCACTCTTTGACACCTTGACATCGGATTGCATGAGTTCAGTAACGACTTCAGTCCAGAGCTTGTACCTCACGATTTTGTTGCGATATTCTGCGTCCTCGTAGTCCCAGATACCTGGGCGCTTCCTGACTTCCTCTATGAGCCGTTCAGGGTCGTACTCGAACTGCATGGTGATGATGGGTGCTACGCTAATGTGGCTGCATCCGTAGGGCACGCACACGAGCGGGCGGGCGGCGAGCGACTGGCGCGCGGGCCGCGGCGGGGGAACGCTGCGGTTATGCGCCAAGATGGCCGCAACTAGATAGGGTGAATAGGTTGTTAGAAGCGAACAAAGGACTACAATATAATTTTTTTATTTAAATTCAATTTACGCATTTGTTAAGGAAACTGTTCGAGTTAATTAACCTTCAGATTATACCTACAAGTAATTATTATGTTATTGTTACTAAGTAGGTAGGTAAAGTATATTTGAATAACTTTTGCTATGTATGTATGCAGTTATGGAAATACAAACGTAATGAAAATAAGTCAATTCAATGGTCACACTGTATTACTTACACGAATAAATAATATAGACGGAGTGTCGCAAACAATATATTGACACACAAAATAAACCAAGCCGATTTGTGTATTCCACGCGAATTCGCGTGTGCGTAAGGATGTAATTGTGTGTACTAATCTATGTTGTCACCACACTCCGTTTGTATCATTAATTCGTCTTAGCATACATGTAAATCATTTCATAAGTTTCTCAAATGACATAAAAACGGAACACTTAATTTACTTAATATTCTAAATATCAGAATCATAATTGTATGTATTTTTTTTTTCATTTATGCCATGAATATTATTTAAAAATGCTAATCTAAAAATTTACCACACCTTTGGTTTTTTTTTTTTATACATTATAGGCAAGTATTTGATCTCGATGGTTTCACTATGGAGAATTAAACAATCGAGCAGATATATGGGCCGCCTCAGCCTTTTAAATATTAAATGGAAATAACCAAAATACTCGGGAATAACTTTAAAAAACGTACCGTTTGGTTACCCAAGCGGTAACGCCCGTCGCTTATCGAGCGCGCGCGGCCCCCGTCGCGTCTCAGCCGCCTGGCGAGGGGCAAACGTGCGGCTCTACAGCGGCCGACCGCTTCGCAGGCACGCGACGTCTTTGCCTGTTTATTTTGTTGGTTGTTTTTTTTTTGTTGTCTTTTTAAAGACACGCGTTTCTATTACAGATTCCTTGTATGTTTGTCGTAGGATTCCGTTTTGTTGAGGTTGAAATTTTGTTACGATTCTTTTTTCTTTGCATCTTGGCGTGGCCAGTCGTTTAAACTTTTTGGCGTTGCATAGTCAACCTTGTTGCCATGTCCATCCATATCCATCTTTATTGCGGAGATATTATTATTATTTATCTTACCTACTTATAATATAATATCTATAAATGAAATGATCTTTTTTATAGACATGTAAGTATAAAACGTCCTAGAGCCATGTTATATGATAGCGTTTTATAATATCACCCTTGAAGCTATCGGACTTAGATTAGAATTTACTATAGACCGAGTTGAAGTGTTTAACTAGTTAACCAGCATGTTCGTGCAAAAATCATTCTTATAGATGAATTAACGGTCGGGTAAAAACTGACAGGCGCTTCTAAAATAAATCCTATATTGGTACATGCACGCAAAGGCCAAGGTTCATTCAATCCACTTGTACCTACTGTGCGCTTCTCAATAATAGCTCGGCGTCTCTAGATAAGCGACCGATTGGTTCGTCTATACAAACGCTGTAGAGTGCAGACAGTTCTTGTTATGACAGCTGACTTTGTTAGTAAACAAATTATAAGTCTCTGTTAACAGGGGCTATTCTATGCCTCTCGTCTTTGGTGGTAGCACTTATGGCGGAGCGGTCTTGGTTGTCATGTGGAGTACCTGTTAGGGGTAGATGTAGCTCGCATCACGTCGTTCGCTGTTGTTTATTCTAATACCGTCATACAAGGGTTCACGCAAGATTTGATCTAGTGTGTCTTACTAATAAGTAACCTTCCAAGCGATCTTGAGCCTTCCACATAATACTTATTACCTTAATGGACTTAAAAGGTCGCTGTGACTTACGATACGAGAACCTATAACAGTACTTATTTACAGCATTGCAGTGGAGGGGCGTGACACAAATTTTAATGTCCTTAATTATATTTATCCAACTTTCTTAAGCATGTGAAATATCTTACGATATTATTAAACATACTTGAAGATGCCCTTTCCGCACAGATATAACAACAGCGTGGAACAATTTATAAAATGGTCGTAATTAATAGCAACGGTTTGGAAATAAACTCAGTTTTATATTCGGACAGTGTGGCGTGCTTCTATGATAGCTATTTATGACTAATAAATGGTTTCCTCGCATTTTGGACGGGGATTTTCCCTTTGAACTTGGATCTTTTGGACTATTTTGAGCACTGTATAATGCTTATTTGTCACAGACCGATTTCGTCTATATTTATTGTGACATGTTTTCATTTTCCACCACACACGCGTAGTGTTTGTTAGTTTGTAGTGTCTTTAAGGACATTTTTATGTACGTAGCTATCAGAGATCTGCGGACGGATACCGGTTAGTAAATAATAGAAAAATATCGGTATGTCGCTTACTGGTAAATGAAAGGAACAGTGTTTCTAGCAGAAACTTCTAATGTTATCGTATATTCATCAATAAATCAAGCGTTGCCTCAGCCATTCTTGTTTATGTAATCTGTGTATTTATGTAAGTGAGTCGCAAGTTGCAATTCTAAGTTAATCCGTTTCGCACGACACGTCCGTTCAATTTTGTTATTTTTTTCCGCTGGTCACCAATTCTTTGCACAACACGGAAATCTGAAAACATTATTCAGTTCTCTACAACACTATAGAGTCTTTCTTAACGAGTCTTCTTTTCTATTGAGTCAGACTTAATTTGGTTCTGCCAACAACAATATGTTATGCATAATCATATGTGTTCACAACAATAGGCATCATTTCCTTGCAGCGCTACACACGAAAATAAATCTTAATCAGTCGTGATAAGTGTGTTAACTTACAGTTAAGATCAGTAGGCGAGGTGAACGACCTAAGATGTCACGGCCGTAGGTTCTATGTCGCTTGTGACACGTGGATATGGTGATAACTCACTGACAAGAGGTGTTACGGTGTTTAGAAAAAACTCATAACTGATAAGTAAGTTTTCTTTTTATTGTTATCAGGAGTCTTTTTTTTAAGATTATTTACTAGTCATTAGTGATAAACTTATAACTAGTAGTCCCATTAGCCCCACACTGAGATATAGCCTGTGCTAGAGTGAGCTCACGCCAGTAGACTTAATAGCTAAGGTGGAGATCGAACTCAAAACCTCTTGGTTATGAGTGCGGCCCCTCTATCCACTAATCCTGGTAGTGACAAACTGTGTGATGAGCACGAATGTTTGTATCCTAGTCTGGATGTTTAATATCTATATAAGTCTTATATACTGGGTTTGCCCCCAGTGGCACCGTATAGTTGGTGTGTTCGTCTGGCGATATTATTATTATAAAAGTCTCCAGCCTTTAAAAGTCGGTCATTTAAAATGTCTAATTGTGGTAATTACATTACCCCATGTGTTTTGATGTAATTTTCCTTGTTCGGTCATGTACTTATAATAATTGTATATTTACAAGTATTTTTGTTACTGTAAACTAGTCTAGATATTTAGAAAAGGCTTAGATTAGGTTTGTTAAATCGAAAACTAACACCCCAAAACCTTGTAAGTGGGGAGTTTACCTTTATATTCACTTTTAAGTAGGTAATGGTAATTTGGAAAAAGGTGGTGACTGACCATCTGCCTTGTGACGTCATCGCTGAAATATCTCCACACTCCTGACATAAGATTTCGAAATTTAAAAATAACTTCTGTGTGCTTATTTTTTTTGTACACGAATTATATGCATCGGACAGACTGGATTTGTTAAGGTGGCTCTGCGTTTATTTCGCGAAAAGCCACCAACACGTGTGGACGAGAAAGAACAATGAAATCAATTATATCTCTGTTATCCAGATTACTTTCTTCAACTACGTTTATAAAGAGTTCCTACTGAGAAGATATAAGTCGAACAAACGCCTTGTTAGTATTCTCTGAAATAATCAAACAATATATAGAAGCACGGTACTTTTCACAATGTTCAGTATTAGAAGGCATATTTGTATGTTATACATGGATGGATGGGTCATCTACTTGTAACCGCTGAAAAAATACACAAAATAAAACCTTAACTCGATCAATAATATTGAATGCAAGATAGATAATATTTGGTTCTAGCTCCCATAAAGCTATCGTTGTGATGATGCGTTTGAAGACTTTGAAGACATACAGTCTGGTTCCTTACAAAATTACGATCATATCACTTATCACTCTCACATTTATCACGTAGTCACTCTGTTCCCTTATAAATGCATATTAAGGTTTTCCAAATGGATCATTCACACACAATTCACATTTCCAAAATCGGCCAAACACTGTCATGAGACCATCATCAAAGCGGAACTCACGCATTGTGATCATGGTTCGGCGCACGAGCACGCACCATAACGTTCGATCAACTCGCGCATGCGCGTGACAAGCGAACGACGATTTCGAAAATGAAACATGATCGCCAAATGTGCATTACAATAGCGTTATAGCTGTTATTGTGCAACTGATTCAGAGATAGCTACGACGTAACCTGCTTTTTTAGGTTGTTCCGGTCTAGTGGTTAAGCGACGCTTGTTAACTAAACTATCGGTACTGCATCAAACGTAACTATTGTAATGATTATCACACAACGCCTGTAATCTTTAAAAGACGATATATTTTCTGCAAATGTTTTTTTTATTTAATCCTATTTCCATCGTCTCACTCGACTCGACTAATATATATTTAATGCTTCAGAAATGAAAGTAAAAATAGATTTTAAGATTCGTTCAAGACATTAGATCGCGTCTAAGAGATTTGCACCGGTTTTTCATAACAATTGTATTGTGAATTGGTCACAGTTATTGTTTTGGATGTTATGTTCAATTATAGTCCAACACATGTCACTGTTTCGTTCCCCCTCAGTGTTGGTGAATCGATGTAGTGTCGACCTTGAACCGACGGAGTGGAACGTGCTAATAAGTCGCGCTAAATTGTCAGGAGCAACAGGGGGACCGGCCCCCTGATTACGTAACTTGCAATAGCCTAGCGATAGCAGTAATCGCGCAATATTTGCTTTTAAATTGCTAATTCGTATTACGTAGCGCTGCGACGCCATACAAATCTGCGATTTGAAAGCAATTATTGCGAGATTATTGCTGTCGCTTTGCTATCGTTAGGCTAGGCAAGATACGTAATCAGGGGGCCGAACGAAACTAATATTAAAAGTAAAGTAGGAAGCTGATTCGGAAAACTAGATTTGGTGCATACATATCGAAAGGAATCGTTGAGATTTTTTTTTGTATCGATAAAGGCAACTCCGATTTCCATCACACATTATCTCTTCCCATATTACAGACCAGCTATTTAAATGAGATCATAGCTAGTTTGGTCCGTTCTGCATTTATAAGCCAGTTTTATGTCTACTCGACAAAGATTTTCACAATTTGCGTTCCCCTTCCAATTAAATTTGCGGGAGCTAATTGTACAGTCACTCAAGTTTCAGGAACAGGGTCTCCAATTGATTTAGCTTCTTATATCTAGAAACTTTCAATGTCAAAATAATTAACTCGCTGCTGGGTGGACCAGAGCCCCTCGCTCCCTCGTTCTCGCGTTGGGGCCGGACCCTCGAAGTAATAAACGCGGCTCGTGGGCAAATGTTATCACAGGGTACACTAATTTGACGGAGGTGTGTGTGTGTTCTAGAACTTTTGACGACACGGGAACTTAATAAACAGCTGTGAATGTCGTTGGCACTTCACAACAATTCTGATTTATTTTGCATATCATGGTTTTCTGAGTTTGCACTATTGTGGTTATATCTTTCTTCAATGTTTTCGCTCTCGCAAATAATCTCCAAAATTATTACATCATTTTTTTTAGCATAATGAAAAGGTTGTTAACGGTTCGTAACGTTACGGCCTGCTGGTTCAATTTTATAATAAATATAACAACACTGTAACTCGGTCCTGACTGTACATTGAATATTTTTTGGTAAAAGTACTTAATCGTAGGAAGTATTATTTTAGATACTGAAGCTGAAGCCGCCATTTTTGGATATTTTCTTTATCTCTTTCCCTTTTCTTTATCTCTTTGCGCAGCATGAAAAAACTCCTGGACGGATTTTGATGAAACTTGCATTGTGTATAAGTGTTATAATATTGGATTATACTCGTAGGTTGTAAACAAAGGATACAGTTTTTGGCAAACCTATCCACTGCAAACTGCTTGAACTTTCCACAATCGTTTTCGAGTCAGTTAAGTAATAATAAAAACAAATTACATGTACATGTTACTTCATGCATCACACAGATATTATGTATATATTCAGCAATTAGTGCAAGTGTTTACCGCACAGGAAAATGTAACAAGTTCGTAAGTGCGTGTGTAAAACCACAGAAAATATACTGCTTATGTGGTACTAAGTAACTGTAATAATAATTGTTAAGCACATCGCGACACACATACATTATAACCAAAGTACTTACTCATTTGCGCACGCAAAATCATCGAGAAAGCTTGTTTACATTCTATGTGATGACAGTGCCCATCCAAGAGCTTCTATTGAAACTGCCTCGTCGCCATTTATGGTAGGCTCGTGATATCGGTCGACCGTATGGTTATGATTGTACTGAGAAATGCAGGATTGTAGCATATGGAACTTGAAGCAGATACCATTCGATCATTACCTTTGAAGCTCCTTGAAAAAGCCAGTCTTCTATAGATGCCGACAAGAGCGTGCTAATTAATATGCTATCCATTTTAAAGACCTCGGCTAATCTATTTTATTGCCTACGTCATAACATTGTCCACCACTTGATATAGGTCTATTGTCAAAACAATGTTTTTTTTTTCTTTTAATTAACCGCCACAGACGGTAGTAATAATTTCTAAAGCCTGGTTCGTTGACCTCCCATCTATTTATTGATTCCTCTGCAGAATTGAATCCAGTTTGATAGCTATGTGTCTAGACAGGAGCGAGAAAAATCTATAGCTCGCAGGTAGTATTAAGTGTGTTGATATATGCTGCCTTTTGTCTCTTTGTTCGATTTTAATGCATCTTTACAGCGTTGCCATTTAAAAGGCAATTTATTAGTTAAATAAATAGGCACTCTTGAGTTTTTGTAATGCCTGTTTATAGAAATAAACAGGCATTCCAAATTGTATATTATTAACGGTGTTTTGGACGTGACGATATCTGAATGACTAAGTTTTTTTTGTATTCTCTTCAATATTTTTTTTAATATACCTACTTAAAGTGAGATAACAACTGATATAAAGCATTATTTTTCTAATGTTATGTCACAAATTATAAAATTATTATCTAATCTACTATATACACATAATAAAAATGGTTGTGTTTACAAATTAATCTAATCTCTTCGTACAAATCTTATCTGCCCTAATTAAAGCAAGCCATGCAGATAAAAAAAAATGTTTTACTCTATGGTGGTAGAAACACAGGAAGTGAAACGCCCCACCAAACACTGTTACACCAGTGTTTACTAGATTTCTTGGCACGAACTCCACAACTATTAGGTTAAGCGACTAACGTTTTATGTTTTAACCGATCTAATTACACGCAATCCAATGCTAAAGTAGATTTCATTGGGGTAAAAGTAGTCGTTCCACTGATGTATTGAATGGGTGCATTTGTTTAGAATATCGTTCATTGACTCTCGATAAATTATGTCGATATGCACTTCGGAGATGAAAATACGTGAAAGCTTTCGCTGATAAATAGCATTTTGCGCTTTGCGTTATCTAGAGATTGATGCTTACGTTTATTTCTGCAACTGCCGTTACGGAATGCATTTAAATGTCTATAGACGACTTGACACATATACGTTTTCGTAAAATTATATTAGCTCTGTCTAGACCGACCGCACAGGTCGCTGTAAACCCTATTCTAAACTGTCTGATCCTTAAAATAATGTCGATTCTTGTTTGTCCACAGTTCGAACCAGCTCACGGAGCTTCCGCGCGAAGTATGCCAGATGCCACTACAGGTGTTACTAGTCCCCGACAATATGCTATCGACGCTGCCGAAGGAGATCGGCAAGATGACGTCACTCGCCGAGCTGGACGCGTCGAACAATAGGCTGACGCAGGTGCCGATGACCCTCGGAGACTGCGCAGGGCTGAGGGCGTTGGATCTTAGCAATAACCAGCTGGGGTTGTTGCCGTTACGTGAGTATAATGACGTTATTTAAACACATGGAGAAGGATTGAATGATTTCACTCCAGCACGCGTCCCCTGAGAGGGATTCAGAGGTGTACTGTAATACACCCACATATACGATGTTATCTGGTCCCAATGCGAGGGGGATTGGGGCCATAGTCCATCACGCTGGCCCGTGTGGGCTAGCGAACTTTACACGGCTATCGATAGAAATGTAGCTTACTTCACGATGCAGGCCCTCGCAGTATAGCAATTAGTGAAAATCATTATTGAAAATGTTATTCGCAAATGAAATCCGAAAATCCTAGAGGTGAGTCTTGGTTGAACCTGCACACATTGTTTCTAAAGCGAGCGTTCCAACAACTTGGTGTCACTGTAGTTTCTTCCTATGCACATATGACATGTTATATATGTACGTAATGCGTTTATAATCCAAAGATTATTACAAGATCTAGGATATTTATATATTTTGTCCACCGTATAATTCAAATTCCGTATTTCGAAATTTACGAATACTTTCATTTAAGTATATATGCATCTGTTCGACCCACTTTATTATTCCAACGGTAATTAATCACACAAGTATTTGACCATAAATACATTGTGATCACGCTATCGGCATCAATTTTCTCCAAAATACTGAAGATCACGTCATGCTCTCACATGCCAATCAAACTGCACGAATACCCGTAATATTGGCTCAACAACAATACATTCATGACTTTGTACCAGTTGGTATTGCGAACAAGCAAACTGTAAACGAAGAAGGCTATTCCTCGAAACGGGTGTTCCAATTAACACTGGCTCCATAACAAGTCGGCATAACAAGTCGATTTGGCTGCAAATGTGCAACATGCATACGAGCCGAAGCACGTGCATGGGATAGCGACTTCCAGCAACAACCAGCTGGGACCGTTCGCGTCGCATGAGTGGCGTACCTATATTTATTAATATGCAGAAAGCTACACAGACTCGGCCACTAAGTGTTTGAATCCAGTTAAATGTGTATCTTCACTGATACTTTGATCTGCGTAAATATCTGTAGTATTCTCTCTTTACTCGCGATGTTTCTTTACTGTTGAACGCACATTTGTATATTAATGAACCATCGGATATAAACATTTTCTTTTGATGGCATGAGACTCGATTCAGTGGAGCTTTGTTTATGTTATCTGCATCAAGTTAGTTCTGTAGTGTTGGGAGTCATTTAGTTTCCAGTTTAGCAGCTATTTTATTAAACATTTGTGTTTTTACCTCATTGTTTATTGCACTTTTATACAATAACAGTAAAAGAATTTTCGGAACTACATATTCTAAAAATTACAACATACAGATATACAAATGTCCGTTCATCAGTAAAGATAACAGTACAAAGCTGTAGGGCCGTGACGTCACCGATAGAAGTCAGCGCGTGTGCGACAGAGAAAGTGCCCCACTACTTCCCACTTGCTTTTACAAAACTTCAATAGTTCGTATCGTTTACATTATTTTGCTTTTTTAATTTATTTTAAAACGGATGAACCATTACATGGATGGTTTGTAACCATAATTATTCGGTCAACGTATAGGATTTTTATTACGAGGAATATCAGGAATTCTAATTATCCCTAAATACTAAAGCAGCTTTATTTAAAAGCTATGCTAATGAAGTGGCTGGCGCAACCAGTATTACTACATACTCCTAACTAGCTTCATGAGTCAGGTTTAGGCTCCTGCCTGGATAATTGTTATCTAAATCATTGTATATAATTACAGAAATCACATACCTTCGATTGGAGTACTTGGACGTCAGTTGCAACTGTGTATCGTCGCTGCCGTTAGAGCTCCGCAATATGAACACCCTGGTCACCCTCAATCTGGACAACAACCCGCTCGTGTCACCCCCTACCACGGTAATAAGGAGGTTTTTTACTTACTTAACCCTACAAGATATATATAACCTTAGTACATATTTTATTTACTCCGAGGTACTGCCAGATACACATTCGAATCGTCAAATAAATGCAAAGATTCTACCGTCCGTTCAGAATGCCGTTACCATAGAGAAGAAGAGGCAATAAACACCATGATTTCTCTTTTGATAAGGATACTATATATTTTGTACTTAGTAGACAAAGATGTGATATATCGGTATGTGACAACAATGTAGTGATAGTAGTATGTAATTAATTACAAGTTCCCACAACTATAAAAAGGGACGATTGTATAAAGCATCTCAATAATGATAGATAAGAAGAAAGAGGAGAAAAGATATCATTCGTAATGGACTACTCGTACATGTTACTCATGTTCCAGCCTGAATAGTAGGGCCAGCACCTAACGTGAGAAGCTGAACAATTTTAAATAATTATTAACATTTCAAATAAATTTATCTTTCATGGAATAATATTATTTCATTACTCACACAAGGGGGAAAAACAATTTTATCATTCCTAAGTAGGTATATAAATAGGTTATAATAATAAATAATACCAGCCCTATTTTATGTCCCACTGTTGGACCCGGGCCTTCAATCGATACGAGAAGGATAAAGCCTTAGTCCACCACCCTGACTCAGTGGGGCTTGGCGGACTTCACATGTTAATAATAATTTCTAAATAATTTTATCTAGCGACTACATATAAGCATGGTGAATTTAAACCTTGACAAACAACTCTATATGTACCTGTACCTAGTATTTAAGAATCGTGTTTAGTAGGTAGAATTAGCCCCTCAACATTGCAATGCTTGAAGAAGGCCGCTATGTCAAAAGTACTAAAACTAATGTAAGACCAATGAACACATAGTTTGCAATAAATTTTTGAGTTTGAGTTTGAGTCTTATTACTGCTCCATAGTAAATAGGTAGTTGTTAATAAATTAACACAGTTAATTATAGTTTCAACTCTCATTTCAATCAATTATACGTTGTGCTAAATATTTTCAGGTATGCATGCGCGGGCGCGTGCACATATTCAAATATTTAGAAAACATGGCCAACAAGGACTCGTTACCCGCACACAGGAGAGTTGATGAGACGAGGCGGTCAATAAAACATAACTCTTACATCAACAACTCACCGAATCAGTCTGCCGCACATCAGATCACATCTGGGAACGCGACCATTGATTGCCTGAGGCATAAGCCGAGGCATGTCGTTGATAGCGGGTACAGCACTGACGGTGTCGACAAGAGGTGGTCTAATGATGGTGAGTGGTTGATAATAATATCGCCAGACGAACACGCCAACGGTCCCTACCATCGTCAAGCTCAGTTGATCTTTTCATGAATATTATGCATAACTCCTCTACGGCTGGCCTACATATGGTTCATTCGTAGCCGAAGGTCAGTGGTGGATTCCTCTTCCCCCATTGTGGTTATGTTGTTCACCTCTACTTGCAATGTCGTTATTAGGCATATTTCTGTAATTTGCTTTGTAACTTAAGACTGTATCTAAACACTAATATGTTGCCTCCATAGCAGGCGGCGAGGCGGGTGGAGGGAGCGGTTCCGGTCGGTCCACACCCAGCACTCCATCGACCTTGTCTCCGGGAGCAGCGTTGTCCAGAGCGCAGTCACTGTCCAGCGATACTCCACTGGCGCCACTCACTCCACAACTCTCCGGGTGAGTCTAAGCCAAAGCCCTAGTATTGGCGAACTAAAAGAAATTTGGGTTTAGTTTAGTCATTGGGTGGCGATTTCAATGATAGATGACCGGCCCCTTGACTCTTGAAGCTAACGAATAGATCGGCGTTAGAACCACAATATACGTACTTTTTTATTTACCAAGATTTTTAATCTAATTTAAATTTTATCAGAAACATTACAAACGCATCTAATTCTGTTTTTATACATTTATTGTGACTTATTTTATTAAACAGATGTCATCAATCATTTGAACTCATCACTGTATTGTTAAAACATATTAGTCCTTTTTTATATTTTATGAAGCAAATATAAAAAATACTAGCGCTGATCGGTATCATCTTAGTATGGCGTTATTATCGATATAAAAAATACCTTTAGTTGTATTTCTAGATCATACAGCTTCAAGAGTAAAGAGGCTTATAACATATGTATCAACCACCCAACAGAGAGAGATGAAGATATAAATAAAAATAATCTGCTTCTTTGTTTTATACTTATAGCTCTATCTTTTCGGTTGGGTGGTTGATCCGACCGTGTAGAAAGGTTATACAAGGGATGATCTGACATCCGAGAGAATGAGGTAGCTTACGATAAAACAGCTGACATTGTGTTTTATTCCTTCTTATAAATATATCCCTCTCTTTCAGGCGTCAGATCAAACGGCCTGTAGTGGGTGTCAAAGATACAAATTAGCTTTGCGATATAGGTAGTTATATTGACCTTTTAATGCTAATTAAAAATCTTACTTTAATAAAATAAATTGTTGTTTGTTTTAGCGAAAATAATTATTGTATTCAGTTGCATGACTTGCGAGATACATAATATAGAATATGGAATTCTTAGTTATTGATGTTTTTTAATATAATGTTTATGTTATAATTAGCATTGAAAGGGACAATCAACTAAGTTTTTACTAATGGGGTTTTATAATACACAATCTAGATTGAATTATATTTTTTGAGTGTGTTACTATATGGGTTATTTATTTTTAATACTTACAAAATAGTCATAGAAATATGCTTATATTTAATTTGTTTTTATTTTCCTCCATATTGGCCGAATCAGAGGTAAATTGAACTATAGCCCCCTTACTTCATGACCATAATCATTCTTTCCCAGTGACCTGTATCAAATAATCTGGACCGTATTTATATATAAAATTACTTAACTCACATATTATATTGTGCCATGGTAATAAGTGTCACGACTAGTACATTTATTAATAAACAGAGTTCGGCTTATTGGCGGGAAATCCATGAGGGGAGTGTTTTTTTTTTAGATTTTAATAGATTTTAATAATAATACTGGTGATATACTATCCATTAGAAAAAAAGTAAGAAAGTAAAAAAGTCGGCCTATCACTAAATACCGCAAAAACTAAAATCCTAACAAATGGCACAGAACTAGTTATTAAAGTCGATGGGAAAAAAATAGAGCATGTTAACGAATACGTATATTTAGGTCAATCAATTTCATTGAAAGATAACACACGAAAGGAAATAAATAGAAGAATAGCTATTTCATGGAAAAAATACTGGAGTTTGAAAGAGATCATGAAGAACAAAGATATAAACATAAAAACAAAGACAAAACTATACGAGGTAACCATTCTCCCATGTCTGACTTACGGATGCCAAACATGGGCCTTACGGAAGGAAGACGAAGCTAAATTAGCTATCCAGCAAAGGAAAATGGAGAGAAGCATGTTAGGTATTAGACTTTCTGACAGAATCACATCCGAATTAATAAGGAGACAAACTAAAGTAACGGACATAATAGAAAGAATAAGACACTTGAAATGGAATTGGGCTGGACATATTTGTAGAATGAAGAACGATAGTTGGACAAAGAAAGTTACAGAATGGTTACCAAGAGATGGGAAAAGAAGGAAAGGTAGACCAAGAAAACGTTGGAAAGACATATGTATGCAAAGATGTGGACCGGACTGGATGAGACAAGCTAGAGATAGGGAAAAATGGAAAATTATGGGGGAGGCCTACGCCGAAGAGGCGACTTCTACAAATATTAATTAAACTTTCATTCATTTTAATTATATATATTCACGATATGTAAGTTAACTAGAAGGATTAAAGGCTTTTTTATTTATTTTATTTATACTATCCATTGCGTGTTCATAAACGTGCACGAGCGCAGGAAACTAAAATGATAAGTTGAAACTTGACTTTTCAAATTTTCGATATTTGTTTCAGTAAGGAACCTATCGATGTTATCGATTTATCGACTTTATCATCATTAACGTCATCAACCTCGTTATTATAATGAGAGGTACCGAAATAATAAAAAAAACGAGCAAGAAGTTTTACTCCACACTGACAGACGATGGCACAATTTTGTAGTCTATTTCCTAAGGGGAAAAAAAATTGTAATGTACTTAATTTTGTTACACAGTGCCTAAATGTTCATCTTTCCCTGTGTATCGCTACTCTTATTAGTATTCGTACATCGAAAAAATCTAAAATAAAATTATGACGTTTGCCAAAAACCAGTCCAGCTCATTTGATAGAGGTCCGCGTCGTCCCCATTTTTTTTATTATCACCAATCTTTTTATTAACCCCGGTGTTGTCCCTTACAGCGTCCGTATATCACCCGAAGGGAACATGTCCAATGGCGATGATAAGAGTAAATTAGCCAACCAACAAACCTACAGGTACATTGTCATACGTACTCCGGGCATTCACTAAAGGAGATGAAAATAAGATTATTTCCTTACTAATACTTTTCTTACTTTTTGAAATGGACCTAGTAGACACGTATCACGAAAATCTACAAGTTAACGTTTATAAGTTTGTAAGCGGAATCCCGAAGATTAAATACAATCTTTTTATGAAGCGTTTCGGTAACGTAAGCGTCTTCCATCCCTTTCGCACCACAGTTTTTGTAAATAAGTATGACAGTGACCGCATGTTTTCCAGATGGACGTTACGATTACATTAGGAGTTCATGCTTATTCTTTTGCTCCCTAAAATCCATTCGAATAGAAAATCCGATGTTCGATGTTTGTCAACTATAATGATGGTTTGACATTTTTTTAAACAATGGAAGGGTATAAAACATGCCGAAGTGACAATTTAGTTTGCCCTAATAAGGTAAAATGAAATTCAATTCGGCATCTCTATTAACACTTTATAAGAAATTTAAAACAATTAGCACGAATTTCTTACCTGATATTATTGCCACTAAGAAAGTTTGCTGTTACTTTCATACTTATTTATACAATTTGAACGCGAACGGTAACGTTACCTACGTACAATTTTTAAACTTATGCTATTGTATTTATTCACACACAATCAATACAGTTGAGAATATGGTCAGAGACCTTATACTTTCAGCAGAGGAGTACTATTCTTACCGTCTCCTTTAGTGAATGTCCGAAGCGTACATAAGCACAGCATTCATGTACATACATGCACTGGTTGAATGTTACTAACACTATTTGGTATCACATAGATTTCGGTAGTTCTATGCTGCTCTATGTTTATTCTCTATGGCGGGTGTCGCGCATGCTCTGGTGTTTTATGTCATTATTATCTTAGATATTTTTTTTAAATCTACCAGCTAAATAAGGAAATATTTAAAAGCTTCCTCATAACATTGTTTAGGAACCAAATTTTATTAATCCAGAAGGAATGATCTGAAAATTGTATGGGATTTGCTTACAAAATGGCATAAGTGTATCCGAGATAGACAGGAGCGCTTTTGTGCAGCCATATTTCGTGGATTGTATTAATTCCGGTTAAATGGGATCACTGTTGCCATTTACTGGTAATAATCTAGGTTCTTAAGTCACTTAATAATAATGTCCATTTTGACATATGGCAGTACTATCAGAAGTAACAATTCCTATGCCATAAACATTATATTAGTAGATTTAGTGCCCAGGTTGATGATTGCTCCTTAAACTAAAAAAATGTGCACGAATCAGGAATCAAACTCAGGGCCACACGATTGACAGAAACATATTATGCGTCCATCCAAAAAGGGGATTTACTTATGATGATAACATTAATCCGACGCCCAAAATATTATAGAACAGTCTTTTCCCTGTCATAATTTTTACAGTATTCAAGACACAGTACAGTATCCAATTCTGGTTCAAGATAATGAAGATATAAAAAGATACAATTGATGTTCACTATACCTTGAACTGACGTTCGCTCATTAAGCCCCGTGAAGTAAGACAGACGCCAACTTTTTATCTGTTTCTACCAAAAATACCGTTCAAATAGGCCAGCTACCGAACGATCAATCATTCTATTTACTCCTCTGCCAACACTGTCTTATTGTGGTTCAATGAAGGCATAACCCACACATGTAAACTTGAAAGCATCAATACTAACAGTGTACATATATGTTTCTTTACTGTTTTAAAAAGTTTGGGGGTCTTTATTTTTTTAAGAACACGCACTTAGTGTACTGGAGCGTGCGGGTTTATTCAAATTTATTTTACCGATTACTAAGATTAAGTTCTAGATAATAGTATTGAAAATTGATCAAAATTATACAAATTCGAAATACCCAGTTTCACATAATATTAATTCCAAAACCAATGTGTACGATATATTAACAATATAAAATACTTTAACAGTACTTACAGTAATGATATATACACGCAAATTTCACACTTTCTCCAACTACGACTTTTTTTAAGTTAATTGAATCTAACCGCAAAATCTATGTGCTACCCAAGCCTGTTCTTCTTACTTCTATAAGTAATCTCATAACATCATTATATTTTACAGACAATACAAAGAAGCCTTAAGACAACAGCGCCAACAAGACATATACCGGCCCCGTACCGACCAACCGTCCCCCGAACTGGACTCTTCGCCCCAGTCCCAAAGTCCCATCCACCAGAAGCCCTCCCACTCCCCGGTCAACGGATACAGTAACGTATCACCACTATACAAAACAGCATCTTCCAACTCCACTTTATCCTCTACCTCATCTCCTAACACATCCCAAGTGCCAAACTCACCTCTACTCCACTCAACGCCCAGAAGATTCCAAACACAAAACACCAGTCAAAATGGAAACGGGACAGACAAACAAGAAGAGAATAAAAGGCCTGTTCAAAAAGTAGTACCATCGAGAAACGTGAACAAAGTTTACTCGGCTGTTAACGGTAGCATGGAGTATTCCCCACGCGTGAACGGGCAAATGGAAACGTACGCAAAACCGTCGTCTCCCACAAAATCTCCGACTAATAGTATAGGGTACAACAGTATAGGCAAGTCCAATATACCAAGGCAAGTGAATGGGGACAGTGCTAAGCTGTTAACGGCGAGTGTGATGTATTTGAAAGGTGCCGCGCCGAAGCCTGGCAAGATGGCGTGGAATAAGGACGCGCCGCCGGATAAACTGAGCTTTACTATGAAAAGGGAGTTTGATAAACAGAAGGAGGAGTTGGATCTGTTGCAGCAGTTGAGGACGGTGAGCACGACATTCTATAAACATTACTTTAGAACCATAGAGGTATTTTATAAACATTACCTTAGGCCCTGGAGACATTTATAAACATTACGTTATGACCACAGATACACTCTTAACCAACGAAAGGAGGTTCTTAATTCGACATGTATTATTGTATGTGTGGAAACATTACATTAAGACCGCAATACACCAGAGTGCATTCTTAGAATATCTACATTGAAACCATGACAGGTGGTATGCTTATCGCCCTGATTATTGAAATTCCGATTTGACTGACCATACCTTTTTGTTCCATTAATTAACAATGGCATTACAGGGAATTTTTGAGATTTAATACTTCGCTATGCATTTTAAATTGATTAAAGTTTGGGGATACATTTCTTTAGCTGCGTTTAACACATTCGCGGCACGGGCCTGAGCCTGACGCTGCATGGTCGGTCTGGTCGAGATAATTACCATGAGAAAACTTATGTGTCCGACTCGAGTCACATCAATCGCAACGTCAATTATCTGTTAATAGATAATAGAGTGCCGGCTGAAGATGTCGCTGCCGGCGCAGCTGGCGCCGGTGCTGGCGGACGGCGTGGTGCTGTGCCACCTCGCCAACCACGTGCGCCCGCGCTCCGTCGCCTCCGTGCACGTGCCCTCCGCCGCGCAGGTCGGTGCCGCTACCCAACCACGATACCATACCAACCAGTGGCGAAAAGATGAATATTCACACAAGACACAGAATATTTTTTAATAGTGTAAACTGTTACAGTACCTACTTATGTCGCTAAAAGCTAAGCTACGACTTAACCCGTTCGTCACGCTGTTCCTATGGAGAAGAGCGGGCAAACCTCCTCGGTTGGCCATTTAAATAGGGTCTTAAAAAAAATATTTAAAAAAGGGAAGCCGAAAAAAAATCTTTATATGCATGAAAACCATAAAAAAACACTTGTACTCAATATGCTCGATCTCCCATTAAAAATATGTAATTTTACTAAGATTTTAGTATATTTTTGGAATGAAAAAAAAAGTTTTCAAGCAAGTAGCATTCAAATTTTAACTTCGGAAGAGAAGTCGACAGGAATCGTGTTATATGGACTCTTCGGCAATGATAGCGATGATAGGCTAACGAGGAGACAAATCCAACATAATACCATTTTAAAAATTAAATAGCAATTGATAATTCGGCCCCTAAACTCATAGATCGAAGTACCTGACGACCTGATTAGCGCGGTTGGTAGTGACCCTGCTTTCTGCACCAAGGGTTTGAACTTGTTTGTATCTGAGTCATAGTATATCTAAGTATAATTATTGTCTCTGCCCCCAATCCATTGTACGCTACCCATAATAAAAGTCGCCGCAATATGTTCGTTTGGCGGTATAATTATTATCTAAAAAAAACTTTTTTATTGTTTCAGCCCAAACTAACTATGGCGAGGTGCAGAAGAAACGTAGACAATTTCTTAGAGGCGTGCAGGAAAATAGGAGTGGAAGAGGTGCGTATATACTCATTTGCCTACACATTTTTTCATGAACTTTCCATTATTATATTCTTCTATTATACCTATATTAATATAATAAAGAGGTTTGTGAGTATGAATGTCGAGGGTAATCTCCGTATATGATCCGATCCCAAAAAATATTATACTGACAGAAACTGCATGAGCATTTAATAATTAGTATGTATTTCTTCAAAAACAAGTTTTGCTTTATTCGCTTGTTTCACCGATTTGTAAACCTTTTACCGGCAATTAATCGGATTGATCTATAAAAAATAGTACATCGTTCCAACGCTTTATCGTTGGTCTAATTTTGTTCATTTAAGGCTCATGCCAAATAATACGCTTATTTATTCATTTAGAGTCGCGTTATTAGCGATCCATTCAAGGCTCCAAGTCTGCTAATTCAGGCGACTTATAATCGCAATTCAATAGCATTGTAATTGTCGCTATAACTAGATTTCCCATACAAAGTGTCAAATGTGACATTTATTAGGACTATTTCATTCGACTTTAAGTCAACAGTGTTACGGAATAGAACCTTGTCTCATAGAATATTGCGATTTACGTCGCCCGTGGACTCAGTCGGAATATTGCATGAAGACAAACGTCACGACACGCAAAATTACTCTCGCACAATATCAGCGGTCCAATGTTTGTCATGATTTTTTACGTAATAATAATTTTATGGACACCGCAGTGTCTTGTTTCGAGTGTTGCAGGGTCTCGTTAGATATTGTTTCGCGAGCGCATCACAGATATTATAAGAATATGAAACTAAGAGACGGGTGGCGTGTGTTGCAGGAGCTCATCTGTTCGCCCGAAGACATATTGGGGTGCCGCGCGGACGAGGGACTCGCGAACCTCGCACCCACGCTCCAAGCCCTGCTCGCACACGCCACGCCGACACGCTCGCCAAACAATATCCAAACAGACCGCCTCGAACGGACCCACGACCTCGCCTCGAACGAATATTACGCGAGTGACGACCCAGAGTCCACCCTCGAAGTGAACTATTACCAGAAACAGCTCCGAAGATACTCCGACGAGCGCTTCGTTAGCAACTTCAACACGTCATCGGAATACACCATAGACGAAGCGGAGGAGTACCAGGTGAACTACGAAAACTCCGATGACTCCCACGGCCTTCAGTACTCGCCGGTCTACGGTACTGAGTTGCGAAACAGAGGGCCGTATTACCAGAAGAATAGGGTACAATTCGTTACGCCCTTCTGCAAGCAGGATCGTGTGCTAAAAAGTGATAATTTTGAAATATACGACACGGATGAAGTTGATTATCCACATGATATAACACAAGAGATTGATACTGATAGATATGACCGAGGTAGAATGAATCTCGATATACAGAATAATCTGAACGCCGTGCTTCATACAGAGACTGAGGAATCAAAGGAGAAGGATGATACAGTATTCTGGACCTGTGTATGCCTTGGCACTTTTTTCGTGTCGACCATTTTGCTAATTATATACCCTTTGTAATATACGTACTGAAAGTAGATCTGATGAACTTATGGCGACCAAATAAAGACTCTACGTATTTTTAGTTTTTTTTTTTTATGATTGATGTATTGGTAATGTTGCTTCCGGAGATTGATTGTGAATTGAAATTTTGGATAGTCAGTGTTTTTTTTTGTTGTTGTTTGCAGTCACGTGATAACGTGGAATAGTTTTTACTTGTATGTGACTATCTAAAGCATTCTCCTGACATTATTTTGTCATCGAATGAACACTTTTAACACAGTTTAACTGTGATTGTCGTCCTAATTTGAATATCGATGCTAGTTTTGTATGATCTTATCGTGAAGCCTGACTGGATTTGAATGATATGTCGATGGAATTTATGTATTTTTGTATACTTGTTCAAATTAGAAATTAGTATTAATTCCATTTTGTTATAGGTTCATTCCAATTGGAGGCATTTAAAATTTACTTAGTGATTGTAGTTTCTTTTTATACTTATTTTAAATTTCCCAATTGATTAGTTTGGTTGTGTTTTATGTTGATTTGATTGATAAACGGTTTTTTTACGTGTTTAATCGATTTTTTTTAAGGTTTCCCAGACTGAAGTATATATTGACTGGAGAAATTTGATTAAGTACTTAACTTTACGAATAATTAAAAACAAACAACTAATATAAGGGAAAACAACATTTATAATTTAGAAATATAGCAGATTAAATACTAAATTATGGACGTATACAAGTACGTTGAAAGTACGAAAACTGTGCGTGAAAACTTCAGTCTGCGAAATCTCTCATTTCAGAGATCTCGGGGTTATTTTGTTTTGTTAGAGAGTGATTTGCTTTTATATAGTTGTTTAAGATTTTTTTACAAATTTTATGTTTAATGCAATGCGAATAATGCAATGTTTAGGTGTGAGTGTAGAAGCAATATGAATGGACTTTTTGCACCAAATTACAATATTATAACAACCATTTTTAAACAAGTACATAGATCATAAAATTACTAGGTACTGTACTTATAAACATTGTTTGAGAAAAATAAAATGCCCCACTATGGTTTGAAAGATGTAGGATAGATTTCATAAATACAAAGACTTGTTAAGGCAGCTTTCCAGATTTCTGGATATACTACACAATTAAACTTAACAATTGCCAGTGTAAAGTTCGTTTTTATAAGCATGTTATATGAGTAATGACATAAATTGAAGAGAGATCTTGTGGTAATATGATATAGCATAGTACGTTAAAATAGGTATATAAGAAAATCTTGTCTTACAACAAGTTCTTACATAATTTCAAATTAAAAGTACAATAGAAATAAAATCATACAAACATTGGTGCATAAAAGTATTATTGTGAATATGAATGGGAACTTACATTTTATTATTGAAGCTTATATATTAATATCGTAGTGTAGCTGATGATTTTAACTAACGGATTCTTATAAAATAAGAATTGTATGCCTTAATCAAAACTTTCATATCGTTATTGTATTAATAATGCAAAAGTAATGATAAGTAGTCAACTTAGACACAGCATTTAAAGTCGAAAAACCATCAGACTTCTTGTTTTTTAATTATTTTTATTTTAACACACTATATTATAAAGCCCTTGATGAAAGTTTCAAATAATGTATAATGTCATAATACCAGCCCTTTTAATGTCCGACTGTTGGGCACGTTGGGCCTCCTCTCAAAGCGATGCCATACCCGCCACGCTGACCCAGTGCGGGTTGCCGGAGTTCACACGTCAAAAAGATGTGTATTATGATGTCATTGCAAATAGACTAAAACTCTTTCTATATTTGGGGCTTCATCTACATTATAGACTATAAATCTGTGTCTTAGATCGGCGATAGTATTATCTGTAGTGATTATTAGACTGTATTTAGAGGCTTTTTCAAGTAACAATTGGATAAAAGATATGATTTACAAAGTTTTCTAATGATATTGAAACTAAATATTCCTAAACGAAGCCAACCGACAAAATTGCTGCCAATAAGAACATGATATGCATATATTTATCAATTTTCATTGAAGAGAGACGAACCCTGAGTTCAATATATACGTGTATAGTACATTATATATGTATACTTTTATTGTAATCATTCCAAAGATGTTTTAATAAAGACTGTAGCTTCCGTTATATATGTATCTCAAGTATGCGTTCTTCCATTATGTTGTTCTTTATGCGCCTGCGCAGACAAAAATAGTTTTTTTGTTTTGTATGGGATCTGATTGCGCTCGCGCAAATAGTACATTTCAAAGTTCTCAGAACGCTTATACGCTTCCTGTGTGCTTGGGCTCTATAGTCTGTCCTTGAAATTTCAGTTACTGCTATCCGATTACATACCAGTTCTAATGGTGAAACGCGGATTTTTTTGTTATTCGTCCTCAAAAGTGAAAATACACAATCTTTTCTAGGGTTCCGTAGTTGTACTAGCAATTCTTTTAGTATTGTCCGCCAAAGTCAGATTTTACACAAATCCGAAAAATGTTTTAAATTTTCAAAATAAGTCTTGACTGAAATATTAAGTTCTAACCCCTAAACCACAAAAAAAAATTCGAATACCCAAAATGATGCTAGCGAAATCACAATTGAATGAATTGTTATGCCAATGTTATTGAAAATCCTGGGTGTACTTTAAACATAAATCAACCGTAATCTTTGTTTTTAAGTTAATATTCGCTTTATCTATCTACTATAATTTTTGTTTGTTCACATGGATACGGAACCCTATTTTGTGCCACACCTGACACCCACTTCTCAGTTTTCTTTTTCTGATGTCAGCTAATAGCTACATTTAAATTCTTACTATATTTATCCGAACAAAGGTTCTAGTTAAAATTGTCACGATCAAAAACCGCACAACCTCTGTATCTCAATATATAGGTACCATTCTGTTATATGTGTGTACTGTACATAAGTATACGATATTGGAATTATTAACATATTTAAGACGGATAGCAAAACTTTAAACACGCTTATTCTTACGTAATCTACTTCATATTATTTGTATATTATGTGTGCTCCTTGATTTTCTAAAATTCTTAATTTTAGCCTTATTATTGAGCTTTAAAGTTACAAGTACAATGCTAATTCATTAAGAATATAAATAGATGATTAATATATAATAGCTTGCAGCGTACATATATTTATTGGCTTGTGGTGCTTGGGTACTTTTATGTAGTTTAGTGACTGGTTTTAATTAACTCAGCTTAACCTCCCGCCTATTTGATTGCCAGTGGTTGCTATTTGTGTGAATATTGACTTGAGTGATAAAAACAGGCGACGAAGGCCCGTCTTTACGTTGCTATATCGTGCACTTCGACTACTCAATTATTGCATAATTTATTTTTAACTTTAAAACATTATTTTGTATATATTTTAACTCGTATACCATACGGATAGGCATTGATAGGATCTGCGAATTACTTAATATGATAAGATTATCGCATTTCCTACATTGTTATCCTATGACAAGATTATTTCTACGAAATTATACTACCCATAACATGTTTAGTTGTAATAATACATCATCGTAATTTTCCTGTGCCCAATTAAGAAAATTTTCGTTTGAACGATACTGTTACAAGAACGTACGAAACCATTGCCCTAAAACTAAGTATTGCTATGCGAAAATTACCTTAAAGTGGACAGGCATTTATGCCTGCTCAGTCTTGATTATTTCTTGCCACATTTTGTATAGAATACATTAAAGCCAGTCTATCTTATTCTGATAATATTTAAGAAGATGAATCTTCTTGTATTTAAACGTTGATCGGTTTTGATTTCGAATTTAAATTCAGTATTACCCTTAGATGTAATTTGCAATGTTATTAACACTGCGTTCATAGTTTTTCACTCTTTCGAGATT
The DNA here is from genome assembly GCA_905404115.1 of Pheosia gnoma. Lineage (NCBI taxonomy): Eukaryota > Metazoa > Arthropoda > Insecta > Lepidoptera > Notodontidae > Pheosia > Pheosia gnoma. The sequence goes on along the minus strand of FR989894.1, from coordinate 2,579,377 downwards.
TTATTTTGATTTCTATTTTTTTTTTTATGTGTTTTGGCTATTTGTCTTAATTTTTATATTAAATTGTTTGTATTAAACTGTTTCAAATGTACTTTTTTTGTATGTACTTACAATGTTTGAACTACTTACTTTATAATAAAATTTCTTATTGGCAATTAATAGTTTTTGTGTTTCATATATACTCTCACCTCATTTCGTAACTATTTAAACTCCAGCCATCACTCTAATGATTATTTCTAAAATGTTCACAGTGTACAATAATACAGTACACAGTAATACAAGCTATCATTAAAACAAATCGTTAATAGTGGTGGTGGAGCGTGTAAATAGCTCCTCCACAGGTGTACTTGCGTACGGTTAATTTATGTTTATTGCGAAAGGTGCCTGAACAAAATCTGGCGACCTATGCGGTTTGACCCAATACTTTGAAGGCGAAACCCTATCCAGCCGAGCATCAAACAGCATGCGTAATGAAAAAACGTACCCACGATGAGCTGCGAAGAGCTAACTGACAAAGCATTGGTGTTTCTGACTGAGTAGTCACCGTCAGAACATTAGCCTTTTGCTCAGGTAGCTCGCCACAACTGAGCGGAGAGAATGGTTTTACAGGCCATTCCTCATGGGGAGAACGAAGCCATGAAGGGCCGTCCCACCAAAGGTTATGTGAAATGAGTTGAGAAGGGAGTAGACCCCGAGAAACACAGTCGCTCGGGTTTTCAGCGCCCGCTACGTGATAAAAGTGTTGAGCGGCTAGATTTTCGTGGCATTGAGCCACACGATTACTAACGAAAACAGACCAACGATGCGGGGAGGAATGTATCCATGATAGGGCTATCGTGGAATCTGAAAATGCGTATATATCCTCTATCGGGACACGCGAGGAATATGTGTCACGAATAAGCTTTAACAATTTTGACATTAGTACGGCAGCGCATAACTCAAGGCGAGCGAGTGTCTGTACTTTAGTTGGCGAGACTTTAGATCTTGCACAGAGCATTTTTAATTCTACGCCTGAAGGCTGTTCACAGTGAACGTAGACCACACAGCCATAACCATTCATGCTAGCATCGCAGAAGGCGATAAGACGGACAACATTATTACTTCCAACGCCAACATGACGAGGAATACGTAAAGCGTTAAGTAAGGGTAGCTCCTGTGTCAGAGCAGCGAAGCGACGCACCAAGTCCTCAGGCGCAGGATCATCCCAACCACTGCCACCTAACCACAACTCTTTAATGAGCAGCTTAGCATAGAGAATTACGGGAGCGACCAAACCAAGTACATCGAACAATCGAGCAACTATCGAGAGTATATTTCTCTTAGTGCATTTTTCAACTATTTGAGCGGATGTAAAGAAGAAATTGTCTTCAGAAGGCTCCCATGAGAGGCCTAAGACCTTTGAAGGACTACTACCTACATCAAAATCGAGCGATTTACGGTGCGAGTCAGGAAGACTATTTAAAAGAGCTGGTGAATTGCTAGACCATTTCACTAGGTCAAAGTCGCCTGACTTGAACATTTTTATTAAGTCTTGGGATAGCTGCATAGCGCCATCCTCATTAGGAGCAGAATATACCAAATCGTCCATATATAGACTGGTTTCTGCTATTCTAGCGGCCTCAGGATAGTGGGGACTTAAGTCAGAAGCCAGCTGACGCACAGTGCGCATAGCTATGTATGGACTTGACTTAAGACCGAATGGTAAGCGATTAAAAGCGAAGGTGCGAACTGATTCATTATCATTAAAGCGAAACAAAATGCGTAAGTATTTACGTTGGTCAACAGGTACACCTATACGTAAGTACATTTGTTTTATATCGGCGTTCATCGCGACGGGAAACAAGCGAAAATCCAGTAGCAATAAATATAAGTCCGTTTGCAAATTTGGACCTATATGCAATACATCATTCAACGACAAACCCGTATGTGTCTTGGCGCTTGCGTCTAAAACTATACGCGGCATCGGTTTGTCGGATCGAACGACGGCGTGATGCGGTATATAGTACCCAGTCTCCGACGTATCAGTCACGTCGACTGGACTAAGGTAACCATTATCGATGTATTCATGAATCACCTTGTTATAATTTTCTCTCAACATTGGCGATTGGCGAAATTTTCTTTCTAATGCCATAAGTCGGCGGTAAGCGGCGGCGTGCGAGTTGCCTAATTCTACTGGGTCCTTACAGAAGGGTAAGGACACAGAGTAACGACCTACCTCATCGCGGCTCACTGACGAAGTGAAAATATTTTCGCATTCAGTTTCCTCGGGTGATAACAAGCAGATCTTAGGTACCTCTTCTAATTCCCAGAATTTTTGAACTAAGTCGTTAAGTGCTAACGCAGTAAAAGAAGCGGTGGGTAGGTCGTCATTACGCGGATAATCTCCCATTAAAACGTAACCGAATGTTGTCAACAACGCAGGTGGGGCACGAGAACCCGAGTCGACCCTATTCCCCAAATAAATATACGGAAAAAGTTGAGCACCCAACACGACATCTATATTACCAGGAATATTCCAACTTAAATCGGCGAGTGGTAAATCATGAAAATCCATACAACTATCCCACTTAATAAAATGCGAAGGTAGTTGGTCAGTAATGCACTCCACAACTATAGCGTGTATGCTATATTTCTGATCCGGGTATACGCGGGATTCAATATCCAAATAAACATATCCAATTATTGGACGCGAAGTTGAGCCAACACCTTTGACAAACGAATTACTCAATGGTATTATTGGCAAATTTAAAGAGCGACAACAATCTGTTGTAATTAAATTATTTTGCGAGCCATTATCAATAAGACACCTCACTATAGACTTCTGCCCACAACTGCCTCTCGGTCGCGCATATACTTGCGCGGTCGACAACAGGATCGTGGTGTTCGACTTCGCATCCGAAGAAAGTAACACGGCGGAATTATGCGATTGTGGCGGTAACATTACGTTCGGAGTATCAGATGACATGACACGTACGTCAATATCGTCCTTATGGCTAGGAACGTAAGAGCTAGGCGACGAAGCGATCATAGGAGCGGCGTATGACGCGGGAAGCGTCGGCGGCACGAGGGGAATAGAAGGCGCGCGGGGCGATGCGGGCGATATAATATCACAATTAATAATTTCAGCGGTATAAGTATGTGTATTTTTATTTTCAAAATGTAGGAGCGTATGGTGCCGTTTTTTGCATAACTCGCAAACAGACGACGAATTACAATTTAATAAAGTATGCATCACACTTAGACAGTTTACGCAACCACGCTTAGATTTAATAAATTCATATCGCGTCTTAGCATCGCGTGAATTTTTAAACTGCGCGCAGTTGTAAAGTTGAGCGTGATCATTTTTATTGCAAAACGCACAGCGCGATGAAGCGGGCGGCGCAGACGGCGGAGGCGCGCGGGGCAGCGGAGCATTGTCGGTACACTGATTCGAAGTAGGTACCTCGCTCGCCACGAAAGACTTGCTCGTCTGTGCTCGCGTATCGCGCGACGTAGAAGCGGGATGTTTGTTCACATTTCGCGCGTTCGAATACGAATAAGTTGGATTCGAACGTTCTAGGATTTTAGATTGATATTGAACAAAACTTATCAATTGATCCGTCGTAGGTATCTCGACGTCTCGAACAGACAATTCGAAACTCTGTGCGGTTTGACTATCAATTTTTCGAAGTGCACAGTGCACAAGAATGAAATCAGTAAGATCATTTATATCTAATTGTTTTAAAGCGGAAATTGAAGCGGAATATTTTTCGATGAAAGAATCTAAGCTGCTAGGATTATGCGAACAAGCTTTTAAATCTAAAATATTGTTTAGATAGTGCGTACCTAACGCGCGTCTATCTTGGTATTTTTTTACTAAGCTGTCCCATATTATTTTATACGTGTCACCCGTCGGAATAATACCAGCGGTGACCTTTAATGCGTTATGTGTTAAATGACCTACCAAGTACTGCACACGCTGCGAGTCAAACAGCTGATTATTGTTATGAATGTTAGTTTTGAATGACTCGTAAAAGACAGGCCAATTTTCCGTTCTACCATCAAAACTTGGAAGATTGATCGGTGGCAATTTTATCACTGGCGCATTAACTTTAGATTCGCCATCAGATCTCGATGGCAAAACTATAGATGTATCATTTATTCTATTACGAACACGTTTTACTCGGGTATATAAATCCTCAAACGACTCTAAACAAGCGTAGTCGGGAATCGAATCGGGTTTTAAAGTTAATTTTATTTGGTTAATTTCGTCCACAATAGACTCGAACTTATTGCGAATGTCATCAATCGTTTCTGATTCAGTCATAAAATTCTCATTTGACCTTGACTCAAAAGAACTTATGTTTTTTGAAGAATTAAATAAGCGATTCATGCGTTTAAAAAATAATTCTTTTTTCTGTTCCAAAAGAATCAACAAAGTTTCTGAACTTGCTTGCGACATGACTACCTACTAATATTTTTTTATGAGAGTGGGTAAGAAATTAAATATTTTTTAAAATAAGTAGGTAGGTAATTGCAAGGAAAACAAGTACTGCGAAAAGTTAGATAAGTACCTACAATAAGTAAAACAAAATAAATGGTACTTAACCACAGCGAAAAGATAGAAATATGGAAATATAAGAAGGTATCTACAATGTAGGTAATATGAAAATTAGACACAATATTCAGCGAAGCGTTGTATAGGTTTCTATGTACCAAATTATCACCTATCTATCTAATAAGTAGGTAGATAGGGAAACATGAAGTAGGTAGGTAGTACCTAATTATATTTATTAGCGCAATTTACCAATTATATTACGTAAAATGCAGACCTATGAATTTATCAATTTATGAACGTTGGTTTTACCAATATTACGTAAAACTTATCGTCAAAAAAATGAGATTAGAAATAAATATAATTTTACCAAATCCTACGTAAAATATATTCAAGATGGCGAAGCGTTATAAGAATTTTACCAATAAATACGTAAAATAACCTATAAAAATATGAATTTCACTGGACTATCCGTGATCTGAAGGACCAAAATATGGTGGAGCGTGTAAATAGCTCCTCCACAGGTGTACTTGCGTACGGTTAATTTTTGTTTATTGCGGAAGGTGCCTGAACAAAATCTGGCGACCTATGCGGTTTGACCCAATACTTTGAAGGCGAAACCCTATCCAGCCGAGCATCAAACAGCATGCGTAATGAAAAAACGTACCCACGTACCTTTCCGTCACCCAGGAACTTAATAACCGTCGAGAGGCGCGTGGCTGTGGTGCGGGCGATCTTCTGCTGTATTTCCTGCCGGCCGGCGAGGATCGACGAGATAACATAAACACTGCACTCATTCACTGTCTGTGTGTACGTCGCGATAGGTTTGCTACTTCAAAGTCTGTCAGCGTTACAAAAATGGAAAAAATGATAGCGAGCGCGAAAAACAATGGCGATCAAGCGCCGTCTTGCTGCAAACTGGTCTTCAACCGAGCGTCACTTCGCATAGTGCATGCCAACGCCATCTATCCAGCTTTCAGTGACCTAGGGCAACTTATAGGATAAGTGGGCACAGCATGCATGCAATTAGCCAGGATTTCGCCGTCAAAGTATTGGTTGGGTTATATATAATATGGATACGTTACTATCGCTCCACCAAGTGGTTTATAAGAATATCAGTGTTACCCCGGGACTCCGCTGTGACTTCGTGGCTTACAGCGCCCCAAGTCTGCTAACACAATCGATTTATAATCGAACAGCAACCGCATAGTAACTGTCACTTTTGACAGATATTGTATGAGATATCTGTCAAAAGTGACAGTTACTATGCGGTTGCTGTTCGATTATGAATCGATTGTGTTAGCAGACTTGGTGCCCAGGACAGTTGCGTAGTCTCATTGGAAGAACGCTGCTCGTGCGCAAGTCTTCTTAGATTAACTACCATCTTGATTACATTTCAGAAGCTAATGTGCTGCGCAGCCGACGTTCTCGAAGGCAAAGGCACTGTCCAGGTGGCGATCACCGTCACTGAACTCCTGCGGCGGCACACCAGCGCGCGGTCCTCCCCGCACGCAGCGGCCGCGCCTGGAACTAACGCGGTGGCCGCGCCCGCCACCTAGCGCCCGAGGCTTGCGCTCGCGCCGCAATCAGCGCTCTCGCTGTGAACCAAACAGTACGGAGGACCATTTGAATAGACTAATTTTATGGATGTGGAGTTCGTCTGATATTGACTATCCTTGATGGAAAATACTTGGATATATAAGTGTGGATTTTTATAAAAAAATATTCATAAAGTATGTAACTTTGAAGGAGATTCAGGTGATTAGGAATATTGAAGTTTGTTCGAACATTTTCAAATGACAATGGTTGTAATCATACACGAATAGGTCATGGTTGTGTAATGTACTACTCTAAAGCCAACCGTCTAAATTAATATTCGACTATTCCTTAATGGGGGAAAAATATAATTTACCATAATGGTACTGAAACAACCCTTATAGTTGTGCCAGTCTTATTGAGAAGGCAACGACACATAACTCGCCATGTGTAACGGGCAGAAACTCAAACATACCGAGAAATGAATTAGTCGATTAGCGAACAAAAACAATATCTTTACAAAGTTACTTTATCGTTATTTTAAAATTAAATAATAAGTAATTATAATAATTCATTTGATAGTTTAAATATTATTAGATCTCTTTTCATGACGTTTATTCTAACGTTTAAGAATTTCACAATTTGTTATATACGTAAGTAGAATAGCTTTACAATATTCTTATAAGAGGAACATGCAATATGAGAAATTACAGATAAGAACTTTGCCTACTGTGTGATTAAATGGCTCGTGGGCTTATCACGTCACTCACGCGATTGCTTAGTTTGCGATTTAGTCGCAACCGCATTATCATTAGATAATACAAAATAAATCACACCTACCAATTACCATATGATAGCGTTCGCAAGGGGTAACGCTCGCGTTGCCTCGTCCAAGCGCCGTCATCTGTCATTTGTCTCGCTGTACCGGCCTCGCGAGGCTGCAAGGTCCATGCAATAAAGGCTATAGGTAAAGGCCCCTAAAACAGAATTTGTATCTATTGATAGTAACATCACAATAAGGTGCTTTAAAATGGAAATGCACAATCACGAATTTACTAGGGAATTTTCTATGAATCGTTTTACACAAGTTGCGTAGGGCACGTAATTAGAGAAATTGTTAGACGTCGTTTAGTCAAATTTCGTCACTTGATGCAATGTCGAGCAAAAATAACACAAGAACAAAATGTAACAGAATAATAATATAACATCGACCATACATTATAAACGGATTCGTTTTTAGATCCTAAATAAAACCTTTAAATATTGGGTAAAGTCACATGCTAGCGGAATCCTGGGATTATGGTATCCAATCGTGTTTGCTTTGTACTCGAAATCAGTAGCAATTCACTAGCAATCGCATTTAGATAATAGCCCTTTCTAATTTTCGACTCCAGAGTCGTACCAATATTTAAAGCCTAACTTATGTATGGAATGATACCCATAATGTGATTTATTATACTCTTAACTAAACTAAAATAAAGTAAGGTTTAATGTAGTTTTTAAATATTTCTAGTCCATTAGTAATTATTGAACTAACTATCTTACAGTTTTTGCTCGACATTGTATGTGGGTACTTCTATCATCCATTTGCGTCACCTACCTATATTGAGTGTCTTAGCGAATTGGCAATCGTTTTAGTCTGAATTCTATACTAGTTTTGAAATTCACGCCTTATGAATGTTGATAGGTACGTATCAATACAGTCAATTTAAAAATAAAAAAGTATAACCATATCTGAACACACCTTTAGGCTGTGGTTTTGGACCCATGTCACACGATTGGTGACTGCGCGTTCCCTCAACGGCGTACGCGCAGCGTGAGTGATGCATGCTCACACGGTATATGAAATCTATATAAATAAAAATTAAATACTGTTCGTTGGTTAGCGCATCACTTGAGAACGGCTGGACCGATTTGGCATTTTTTTTTGTAATGTTCTTTATAGTCCTAATAAGGTTTTTGGGAAAGACAAAATTAACAAGATTTTTGGAAAATTTTAATGTTCGCGATAAACTGAATGTGCTTTTTTGATCGGATTTTTGTATGAACTCAAGATGAAATTTGTTGAAAATGGACAGAACAATATCTGTAGGGCCAGCTATCTAATGAATGGAAGGTGTTTTATCAGACATAAATTCAAATAGACTTGAACATTAAAGTAGTAAAACTTTAGCAAGTTCTATAAAATCTATACTTAGTCATTGTATAAGTAGCGACAAATCTTTGATATACACCCGTTTTTTGTCCTCAGTTGATGGAAACAAGGAACCAATGTATGCGATCATTGTACCAGAGTTCAGGCTGTGTGTGTGTGTGTCGTTAGTAATTTCCTACTAATAAGTAGTAGTTCTCGATGTAGAAAACAGTAGATATGGTTTTTATATGCCAGCAGGGCGTAGGTACTTATTATTTTTCATTTCTTAACTGATCGATATTTAAAATTATCTTTTACCTCCAAACACATAGATAATACCAATAATAGTTATCTGCATTTCATGAATTGATTAGAAAATTGAATTGAGTAGTGCAATAACCTAAGAGCTTAACTTAAAATAATTGTATTATTACCAAACCAACATAATTTGACAATTATGTCTTATTGTTGTTCAAAAATTATCTGTGCACTTTTGCGGTTAATAAAATAAAATAATACTTGCTTCAAAATTAATCTCTCTGGATTCCACAAAACATGTAAATATTGCGATGTATATCTATTTACATATTTCTTACATTTTACCACCGAATTCTAACGTTTATGGAATTCTTATAATACTCATATTAAATAAGGAGGACTATTATAAGTATTTTAGCATTAAATTTTGTTCTCGTCACGATATAATTATAGTCAATTGTATTAAATGTAAGGTCACATTATGATGTAATTATATTGATTAAAAGTTTAATATTAGTGTTGTACTTGGATATATATTTTTCATATTTATCTGATTCGAAAGTAGTCGCTAAGTTTTATGATTATTGATTATATTTTGGTCTGGTCACTATTGCCATAGCTTTTAAATTGAATTAAATAATACCAACAGTTGTAGATCTTGTGGTCACATTTGAATATGGGATTCCAATTTAATTCTAAAAGTAAAGCTTCGATTTTGGTAGAATTTATCAAGCAAATAAATAATTATTTTGGTAGAATTTAACTAATTGTGGCAACATGGACCAGTCCACCAAAAGTTAAGATGTAAGTTTTGTTTATTTCAATGAGTTTAGCTATCTTTGTTTTGTTCAAGTATAAGTGGATTTTATGTTGTGTCTATACTGCCAACTGATTGTCGTGTGCTTTTTACAAATTATTATTTTTAATGTATTTTTTTTTCTTTTTGCTCTCAGCGATGTGTTACCACTGATTTGAAATTATAATTATTTAAAAATATTATAAACATTAGAGTATGCATTTTTCTAGTTATCGTGAATAACGTTTTTTAAAAGGTTTCATGCACTGGTGATAAACATAATATTATTTAAATTATTGAAAGCAACCCAATGTATTTGTTATATAATATTACAATGATGTACTTACTTAATTATTATCTGTATTGCCATAATGAAAAATAAAAATATTTCTCTATGCATTAATATTATTTATTATGTATTGTCAGTGTATAAAGCCTTAAGCGGATTGTGTATAAATATGGTAATAATAATGAATATTAATGAACTGAGAGTAGAGTCGAGTCTTTGTCCTTTTCAAAGATGATGTGCCAAAGACTATGGGGTGAGGGATATTGTTTTCTATGTAAAATTAACATTTTGCGTAATGCACTGGTCTCCTAGGCTAAGTACTTTTTATGTAGCAATATCGTACCCACAATGTCTATATGTAGATAAAAATAAAGGTATATACATTTTCGATATACGCATTTCATTTAACTGATGGCCGTCGTTATCTTGCATTTTCTTACTTCGTCGTTATCTTGCATTTTCTCACTTCGTCGTTATCTTGCATTTTTTCACTTCGTCGTTATCTTCCATTTTCTCACTTCGTCGTTATCTTGCATTTTCTTACTTCGTCGTTATCTTGCATTTTCTCGCTTCATCGTTATCTTGCATTTTCTTACTTCGTCGTTATCTTGCATTTTCATACTTTGTCGTTATCTTGCATTTTCTTACTTCGTCGTTATCTTGGGTCGCTATCTCGTTTTTAGATTTCGAGTTGCATTTCAATACATGGATGATAAGTAGTTCACTCCTAAAAGGTCTCTTAAAAATATACCTATCCTTAGATTCTTTATAAAAAGTTTATAACAAATATTTTGATTAAGTAATTAAAAAAACCTTTGACATATAATTTTGTACATAGCTTAGTATGAAATTGACGACACTGTCGCTAGATAGATCATTATTATAACCACGCATGCAATACAGGATCTATTGTGATCAATAGATCCTGATTATTCAATTAGTGGCAACCTCACGACGACGGACTTGTAAACGTTTACCAGAAGAGTTATAAGAGGAACTATCAGGCGGCAGCACTACATACTGATATTAGTATATGTAGTTATGTCAGTCGTGCCGCCGCCTGTTAATTCTTAATAGCAATACTCAGTAATACCAATCCAAAACCTGCATAAAAAAGCTATTTATTATAAAGTTGCCTAGTAACCGTGTGTATTACGAGGGCGGGGCTGTCGGTAATCGGTGGCTGCTGACTAGCAAGTTGGGGCCACGCCCTCGCGGGTGCTTCTGCCGGCTCCTGGCGCCATCATTGTGGAGCTTGATACTGTTTCAACAGTATGAATTTCGATTGTTTAGATGAAACAGAGGTTATTATAAAGGTGTCTAAATACCAATGTCGCTGGCCCTTGCGGCGGCGGTTCGGCCGCCGGGATAATCACATCGAATTTATTTTGAGTTATCACCATCGTCTCGGTTCGAAGGCCATTTCAGTACCTACTTACCAGTGACTAGGACTATTTCCGAATGAAGCTTTCTACGCAACAATGAGCATACTTAGGAATGTAAAATGTATATCATTTGTGACGTGTATTATTTTAATACCATATCGCCCGACGAATGATAAATGTAATTATATTCGTCCGCGTAGAAACAATATAATTATACACAGAATAACATTTTCCATACAAACTTTGCTACCCCCACCAAAAACCTTAGCGAGAACCTAGGGGCCCAGAGAACCCGCGTGCCAAATTTCAAGTCCCTAGGTCTCATGTTCTCGGTGATTTCGTGATAAGTGAGTCAGCCACAGCCAGTTAGTAGGTTTCGCTTTTTAAATATAGATAAACAATGAAGTAAAAACCTGTTTCGATCTTATTAATTTGGTTACTCAGCGTTTTATTAGTGAAAAAGGGAACAAGTAAATAGTAGGTAGCCAGATAGGTTATATTCAGTATATAGGTACATGTAACATGGCTACGTAAAAACTAAAAAGTTACCACCCCTTTTCACTTCAATATAACCAACTAATCAACAAACTATCGACTAAACATAATCCGGTATGAAAAACCAACTCGATTAACTTCATTGAATCAACAAAGGAAAGGAAACCGCGCCGTCGAAACCGACGACGCCCATCAATCGGAATTCATTCACTTTTAACAAAAAACTAAAATAAAAGCATAAAATGCACAGACATTGTTAATTTAACGCCGAATACGACTTTCCACTATTTACTTTTTAGTAAAATCATCGTTCTTGTTTACAACTAATTAATTAGGCGGACATAAAAGGGCCGAGGTATGAACGCACGCTCTTCCGACGTATTTTTTTAAATTGTCTTTGTTCTCGCGATGACTTGGTGTTTTTTTTAATAACAGAGTATACACATTTTGGAGGTAAATCGAGCGGAAAATTGCTAACTAGCGCCCTTGTCTGTTGGTTGTGAGGGTGCGTGTGGGTGCGTAGGTAGGTAGGTACACTTATCTATTTTAATCATGGCCGCTTACGTACCATTTATTAGGGTAGAATTGTGGTATCTCAAGTAAATAAAACTCTATTAAGAGCTCGCTTCACAGTGTGGTGATAAGTCCTATCCACAACTTATTTGGCATACATGTACCTACGTGGTAAAGGAATTGATTGGTTTTAAACTTTATTTCCACACATAAACATGTATAATTTTTGAGCCGGCTGTTTTTATGCCATGTTGGTAATTCAATAAATCCGAGTGTACTTACCTACAATAGTGTTGTGGTTCAAATTTGCATCTGAGATGCAAGATGCCGGTTTAACATTGTATTAAAATTCTACTAGAAAGCACCTACCCACGTGGTGATATCAAATCATTTTACAATACCAGTAAATTCAGCAAGCTATGTCTGTGGCGGTGAATAAATTTGGTGCGATGTACTGATTGTTTATTCATTGGATAGATGTGGCAGCTGATATAAAGATACATGGTATTGTATTGTCACTTAGGATAAGCTTGTGGCTAGTGGCTTAATATTTTTTATTATTTAGTTAGATAGGTAGGTATTACCTTGCATCAAGTAAGATTTGCCTAGGGCCTCCGTGTTATATAGAGCAAGTCATTAGGCCATCACAGGACTTTATAGAAGTTTCACTTCAAATGAAATAGTATAAAATGACTTTTCAAGGTCACCCAAGATGTCTGGTATTTTTTTTGTTAGATTAACCACAGGTATACTGATACGGGTAGCGGATTCATTTCAACATCTTCATCGTAATTATCATCAGGAGTACCTACTGATTGTTTTATAACTATTTATCAAGCAATATTCTACACTGGCAAAAATCGGTTTTTATTTGTAGACGTATGCCAACCTAAATAAAAGAAGAAGAATAACAGCTCAACTTTCTACCCATTTTGTACAGCTGATTTGTAAATTAACATGCAAACAATTCGTAGGGATTTTACAAAGCGGCCTTACAGATTGGGTCGCAAGATGGCCGTTCGTTTAGGCTTTAAGATTCGACAGAGAGAAATTTGTTGATTGTGCCGATTGAGCCTACTGGCACAAATGTCCAATAAAATGCTTAGAAAATAAAGTGTTTCTGATTAAAACATTATCTCGTCAATAATAAGTAAGTGTGCATATAATTAAATTGTATTGCTGTCATGTTGTCTCACATGTTAATCGCAAGGCAAGGGCGGCGCGCGCTTGCGTGATGCAAAAAGTAACATGGATGGCGTGATACCACGCTGGGTGCGCGCGCGCATCCCACCTACACCTTGAAACTACTAGCTACCCACAGATGCCATCACGAATTAACTATAAATTCAGGATTACACAGTTGACATAAGAGCTTATTCTGCATGGCACTTTAAATATTTCAATTAAGTAATTACCAAAAAAAAAACATTGACAATGTTCAAAACATACCTAATTAAAATATTTTCCGAGATGCTATCTTTGTTTTATTATGCGTTTCCAAAATAAAAATAAAATACGTACGTGACACTAAAACAGCTAGGTACTGCGGAATAAAATATCCTACAGTGATGTAAACTCAACTAACGTAGGTAACAACTAAAGATGCGCCGAACATTGATTTTTAAACCAAATCGAATAATATAACGCGTCACGACTCTCACCATAAGGCGCCGCGACACTCACTATAATGCGTCGCGACGCTCACCTCAAGACGTCGTGACGATAATTATATGGAGTCCAGCACATCCTAGTTGGTCTACCTACTATTGTAGCTTCGGCTTGCTACAGCCCCCTGGCAGTACCGTTCAAACGAAAAGTCCAAAATAGTACTTGTCTAGATACAGATCTATCTATAACCCAAAAATCATGTGCATTATTGTTAGATTAACAGCAATATATTGTCGATACAATTCTCGAAGATCGCGGCAGTGGGCGCGAGATCACGCTGCGCGACACGGCGCATGCGCTAGCAGGCCAAGTGCGCGCGCGCAACTTGTTCAACTACCCCGACATTTACATACAACAATCTTATTATGGCGTCTCCGCGCCTTCGTAAACTGTATCTAGTCCATTTTATGGAGCTTTACGCAAAATATACGGCGTACAATTTCTACTTGTTGACTGTGGATGTTCTGCTAATTCCAATTTGCAATTTTAAACAGGCACTTATGTTCTTATACTTATGTAGGTACTATAAAATGTATGAATATTAGCTGTCTTAACCGGGATTAAAATTCTGCTAAGTAGGTAGATGGATTATCCTGATTTTTTAAACATACGGGATAATCTTAATCCAGCAAGTTACTTTCTTAAATAATGTTGGGTACTTACTAATTTGGATATAACATTATTTTTAGTAATAATAATAATATTGCCAGACGAACACACAAAACTGTCCCAACTAAGCAACGGTAGTATTTGGGTACCGTACAATGGACTGGGGGTGAACCCAGTACGTAGGTATATAATACTTGAGTACATAGATTTTAAATACACATGACTTGGGTACAAACATTCGTGTCCATCATACAATGATTTCTCGTACCAGAATTCGAACTCTGAACCCTCAGTACAGAAAGCAGGATCACCCTCTACAGACCGAGTGCTAATCAGTCCGTGAAAATAAATACCTACTTTTTGTCAACTACTATCTACTATTACATCAAGGGACTACGCTCTTAATGCAGGCTCCACACTTTCCGATCCTATATCCGATAATTAGGATCGGATAGGAAGGTGTGAAGCCCGTCTTAACATTGACTCTTTTAGTATTCGGTCATTCTGTCCGCGTGTTTGTTTTCACATGTGATGTATAGCCGGCATAAATAACGCGCGCCCGGGGCATAGCCAATTATGCGGCCCAACCCGTGCGGCGCGACTTGCTTGCATTTGTTCGGCTCATACAGAACCGCATTGGTCAATTTGTTTGACGAAACGGAGAGTCAATATAAAGCCATTGTTTTGTTTTTTTTCTTATAATTAATAAGTAATATTATCAGGGAATGAATTTAGTTGCCGATAAGATTTTGATGATAAAACTAGCTAAGCTCAGCGTTCGACGCCAAATGGTCATTTTAAATGTATATAGCTAATAGTGAAAACCCTGTCGAAATCGGGCCAGCAGTAGTCGAGTGATGATGAAAAATGGGTTACCAAAGGTAATCCAAACTCTTTTTGCAACCGATATCGACCACTTTGGGAATCCCTGGTTTACATGAACAAAAATATTCTGATATTGATGTCAGTTCCCGCATCCGCTACCCGCCGTCAATGAGACTCCATGGTCAACTACACGTGCCTATATAATGTTGGGTCAGCTACAGAAAACGATTCATTACATAAATAGCCAGATACATAGAGTGATGTCCGCTAAGCGCCAGTCAATATGTCATCTATGCGTGCTGCTCAGGTGAGGCTTATATAATACTATAAATAGAACACTGAAAAAAAAACTCCCCACTGTAATTCCCGCAGGCGTAGCTAGAATTCTGCTTTTGATAATAAAGAACGCATCCTCAGATAATGACTTTTAGAGCTAGCGATTGTTTATTGGATCAGTTGGTGGCGACCCGGTTTTTGTTACTGATGCAACGGTCCCGGGTTCGAATCCTGATCGGAACAAACTTGGTGTGACGAACCCGAATGTTTGTACCCGAGTCATTAACGTTTAATATCTAAGAATACATGGTTGTTCAGAAAGGGTATACTGAACTTTGAACCTGTGCGTCTTTAGTGCCTTTGTGATCATTATTTGAAGTTAGAATTTCCATGGGTCAAACTTAAAAAAAAAAATTTACGCAAGAAATCACAATTTGTTGTAAACAAATTTAAATTTTAAATACAAATTAATATGTTTTTAATATATTATAGAGAAGCAGTAAACATGGGACATGGTAACGAAAGATTGGGTTAAGGTTACACTTGATTCTTATAAAAAATATATATATTATTTAGGTTTAATCCATGGTACCCGTTTAAGTTACGAGGCCACTTATAGCCTGTAAGTGTATACTTATTCATATTAAAAATAGTATATTTCTATTAAAAACATTCATTTTACGACTTTTAATAAGGTGACTAATACTTACGGTCACGTGATAACAAGTACTCAGTTTTTTCATTCGCTTACGAAATACGAAAATAAATATAACTTCTATAATCGTATACAATTTACAATCATATACTGATAATTAAACGTCGACCGTGACAAAAGATCGCTCCAACAAACGACGCGATTTCGTCTCACGTCGAAATTATCGATATTAACATTGATTCGAGTAATCGCGTGGATAGTTCGCGCGATAATCACGTATATATAGAACACGACTATTAGGACACCCACCTTTTCTTGTTATTAGAACGACGCCATAGTGTCCTAAGTGAAGCTCGCATGTCATCGCGAACATTTTCGTCGCGCGACGATATTTTATTGTATGCACGTGCGATCGTTAGCCATTCAGAACGACACCTTAATTAAGCCTTCAAGCATATGATTTTCACATAAGATAAGTCTCAAGGCTCAAGGAACTATCCCATACAATTTTACTTATATAATATAGTTACGCAATACGCCATTGTTTATGGGTTTAATTTAAATTAATTACAATTTAATTCTCATCACATTCAATAAGAAAATATAAGTATTTATGTTAGTGTTTTTATACTTATTATAAACGATGCGTGGCCTCGTCTTTATATGCGTGAGTTCCTTATTTTTCCGTAGGTATACTATTCTATACACAATTAATTTGAATCAACAAATTTACCCAAATTATTCAAGTAACTATGTATAATAATATATTAAAGGCACATAAAATCCCAAACTTATCAGCGCTTGTATCAATAGATACCGCACAGCTAATGGGGGTTATCCCAGTAACGCCTATCACAGAGCATGTAATCCAGTTTGCCCAGGCGGGAATCGAACCCCGAACCGCACCTGCAAATATCATAATAGTAATCTGTGTTATATTGATTTCTTATATTTACGCGAATACTGCTCATTGAAATAAAACTATTTTTTAAGGATTTAATCGCGTTTATTTTTTGTTTTTACGTTCCCGACTAATCTGTGTTTGTGAAACCCAGAGTCTTGCGCCTAAAGCTCACACTCTCCTGCCATTGCCAATGGTCAATATATTTTCCAGTGTATTCAGTGGGAGCTGGGGTGTAGAGCGGATGACGTTTCCACCAGGGTTCATGTTTGGAGTCAGCACGTCAGCATCTCAAATAGAAGGTGCCTGGAATATTGGAGGTGGGTGATTGAGAAAGTGTATACTAACATTTAGATTTGCGCCTCTTTAGCGCATGTGTAATCATCATGTGAAGGCACGATTTCGATGTAATACAATTTTAATACAATTTGATAGGTACAAATAATTTAAAAAATATTACAATAGGTAGTCATTTTGTTGGCACCATTTTTTTATTGTAATATCAAATTGTGCACATTATTAGAATTCACTCAAACGCACACGACCATCCACGCAGACGCAGATCCACACATATACACTTACCTCCGAATTTATAGACGTTTTATTACTTTATAAAACGTCTATAGATTCTGGGGTGAAGTAATTGCTCTATGCTCTTTTTTGTATTGGATTTCTAGATCCCACGATACATAGATTAGTAAAGGGACTAGAAAACCAACTTAATATATCCTTTTTGTTGTTATCAATAAAGTTTATAATTATAATTATTAAAAAAAAATACAGGCAAAACCGAAAATATTTGGGATACATTGGCTCACACACGGCCGGACGTGGTGGCTGGTGGGGTGACTCCTGACGTGGCCTGCGACTCCTACCATAAGTGGCGGCGGGACATCGAGATGATAGAGGAACTGGGACTAGATATGTACAGGTGTGATACAATTAAAAAGAAAGAGACAGTGAGAGATACAATATAGTAGGAGTTATCACTCACACTTTCAGATTCTCCATATCTTGGACCCGTATCCTGCCGAGCGGGTACCCTAACTACATCAACCAGGCAGGCGTGCAGTACTACAGCGACCTTATCGATGGACTGCTCGAGAAAGGGATTCAACCTCTCGTCACGTTGTACCATTTCGATTTGCCGCAGTCCTTACAGGATCTTGGTAAGACTAGGCTAAAGGTGTTACCACTATTCTTTTGCTTGCCCTAAGAAGTGGCAAATGGTCGGACTTAAGTCTAACATCAGTCTTATTCCAGGCGAATATCCTAAGTTTTCGTGTTCTGGTGACCGAATAAGCGCTTTAGCTATTTGGCAGAGCAGTAAATACAGTTTGGGGATTCAGCAAATTCACTTAATCCCTACTCTCTTTGTAGTAAATAAACCATGTAAGGGTTGTGTTTCTTCACAGACTTCTCTTATAACAGGTGATCTTTCATCAGAGACTTCTCTTATTTCAGGTGGCTGGGCAAACCCTCTTGTGGCCGATTGGTTCGCGGACTACGCTAGAGTGGTATACTCCTTTTTTGCTGACCGCGTCAAGTTCTGGATAACGATCAACGAGTCCCTTGCCGTCTGTGATACTGGGTATATGGAGCTACACGCTCCATTCATTGATGATAGCATGGTAGGCCGGTATCTGTGCAATAAGAACGTGCTATTGGCTCATGCGAACGCTTGGAGGGTTTATGATGAGGAATTCAAGCCCAAGTATCATGGTGAGGTGCTCATACTTATTCTCCTGAGAATCTATCTTCCAGGCTGATTAATCAACACTTAATTAATTACCTTAATAGAAGAGAAAAATAGACTGTATTTGTTCTTCTTCTTCGTCTGGAGTTTCCGGGAATTAAGATTATGAGCAATTTTCTGCAAATATATAGTGCGGAGTGGACTCCATCCTTATCTCTAAATTGAGAGGAGTTTTACTCAATATATAACGGTATTTTTAAGAGAAAGGTGATTTGTAATATCAATGGAAATTAATGAAGATATTCTGTAAAAATATGGGGTATGTCATATCTTAACAAGATATAGGCTACAAAAGTACACCTGCAAAATTTAACTAATAATAATAATAATCTATACATATAAAACAAAGTCGTGTTAGTTAAACCATTTATAACTCAAGAACTGGAGGGCTTACTTTTATGACTTTATTTTTTTTAATTTGACTGTGCTCCGAATAGCAGA
Organism: Pheosia gnoma; assembly: GCA_905404115.1. NCBI lineage: Eukaryota > Metazoa > Arthropoda > Insecta > Lepidoptera > Notodontidae > Pheosia > Pheosia gnoma. Next base: position 2,560,306 of record FR989894.1, on the reverse strand, counting down.
ATAACTATTAAAACATGGGACAAATTCACATGTGATTCTGAGGCGATACGAAGTTCACCGGGACTGCTAGTTATTATTATAATTGTCCGCGAAATATTTATGAGAAGAAATGTATTTTTCCAGGCAAGGTTTCATTATCCTCATTAACCACTTGGTTTGAGCCAAAAACGCCTGATGATATGGAGGTCGCTGAACTTGTCCGGGAGTTCTGGGTATGAGGATTTCATAAACTATTTATCACACAACTTCAGGAATTTACAAGGAGATACCCTTCATTTGGAAGCGTAACAAGTACGTATCACTTTTCAGGAAAGCAGATATTCTCACGCTATCTTCTCCAAAAAAGGCGGGTGGCCACCGAGGATAGAGAAGTTGTTAGCATATAACGCTAAGAGAGAAGGCTACTCACAACCTAGACTGCCGCCCTTCACACCACAAGAGATTGAATTGGTGAAAGGTAAAGGCCTCTACGAACGGCACAACTTGCCAACCAATATGTAGAGACGTTTGTAGGTCTACCAATTGTCATGTAAATATTAAACAACTTGCCTCCTGTGATGCCATTTTGGAGCCGACAAATCGGCCGTACAAGGCCGCCAGGAGTGCAGAATTACACTATTCCTAGTATAGGCTTAAACGACATAGGTACATTACGCTCTCTGTCTCATAGTAGAAATCTATTTGTTGAAAGGTCACGCCGTAATGGTTATGGATTCTAATAGAGTTTGTAGAGTGGTGGAGGTACTTATGTTTAGGTTGTTATCATGGCCACGAACCCCTACATTGTATGTTATTGGACCGACATGCACTTGGCCGATTACTAGTTTATAGAGAACTATAGTTAGCAATGTTTTCCAGGTACGTATGATTTCTACGGCTTGAACTACTACCACACTAGGCTGGTTCGTAAAGCGAAGAGTGGCGAGGAACCCGGTTCCTGGTTGTTTTATGGGTCCAAAGAACTTGGTGCGGTATTCGAGAATCATCCGGATTGGGGTGCCTCTGATTTGGATTGGCTAAGAGTAAGTTTTAGTATGAAATAAAAGTATAAATAGTGTTTTATTTATGAGTATGTGAACCTGTCATATGCCCGTGCACTTAGAAAATGATGTCAAAAAAAGTATTATATTGATGATTTCCTTTGGGAATATGATCGGTTTAACCTACCGATGAACCTCTTAATAGTAGGTAGGTACATTATGATATCAAGTCCTAAGTTGGTCATTACACTCGAGGGTAATGGAGTCGAGAGTATAATGACCGGCCAAAAAACTGTGTCTCAAAAGGAAGACGAGTGGACGAACGAAACGATGTTGCGATAACTGTTAGTTTTCGCAGTAGCTATGGCGGCTAAGATAGCCGGTTACGAACTAAAGACAGATCGATCTCCCCAATACAAATTTCTCCTTCGCAACACGAAGGAGATCAAAACACACATTTTTTGCTGATCAGCTTGTGAATACAGCGCAATTGAGCCATGATTGCTCGAGGGCTATTTGCGCCGTTTTCCCAATCTCACGTTAGTAGTTAACTAATATAACATTGTAGGTGTACCCCGAAGGGTTCCGTCATCTATTACACTGGATAAACGCCTCCTACGGTGGCGTGGACATCATGATAACGGAGAATGGATACCCGAGCTTAGACCCAGGGCTTAACGACTGGAATAGATTGAATTATATTAAAAGCCATCTGGAACAGGTAAGCAGACAAGCGCTCGCGCCGTCACGCCCGAGCGTGTCATCAGCCTGTCTGTACGCCCCCCACCATATTCGTTTAATAACCTAATACGAAAACTAACCATTATACCAGATATAGAGTTATTCTTTTTGTTTTTTGTTAGTTTTTTTTTCTTATTTTTCTGTTTATTGTAGTTTTTATAAAACACGTGCTCTAAGTATAAAACTTCTAGTTCCTATTAAAGTATTTTAATCTTATGTGTGTTACTCACTTGTTCTCTGCGATACAAGCTTGTGCTTAGTTCAGAGGACACAGACAAGTTCCAATATTGTAAATGTTTTTTTTTTTATATCTCTTACATATTTATATTCAGAGCGTGTAGTTGTGTATGCTGTCAAATTTGAGCTCCAATTCAACCAATCTATGCAAGTGTAAATGTCTGCTTTTTTCAGGTCCTGTTATCCATAAGTGACGGTATATCAGTCCTAGGCTACAACGTGTGGTCGCTGATGGATAACTTTGAGTGGATGGGTGGCTATAGGTATGATCGTTAGGTATATTATATCCTAAAATAACGGGCTGCTCATTTATAACATGAGATATTTTTTGCCACTTTTTGCTTCCCTCCCCTACATTTCGCCCCCCCCCCCCCCCCCACAGCCCCTTACTAAAAAAATATAGCTTGGACTTAGCTCCACATGGCGTATGCCATTGCCAAATCTTTATGGGCATTGCCCATAAGCGTTAAACTAAAGAAGTTATTGTGTGTACGATTTTCGTTAGTATGTGTAAGTCTAAACTAGTGTTAGCGGTGTGTTGTAAGTGTTTACTGCCCCCCTTTCGAGAATTAACATAAACAATCTGTTAAGTAACAAGTCCATTTATAATTTTAAGGTACTCAAGGTAAAATTTGGTCCTTACGAGTCATGGGTAACAGATATATCTCAATCTAACCTATATACCCTCAGGGTTCGTTTTGGTTTGTACGCGGTGGATTTTTCGGACCCGCTGCGCACGCGCAAGCCTCGCGAGTCCGCGCGGTACTACGCCGCCGTCACCAGGAGCCGCGCGGTGCACCCCACACATGATGCACTCAATTATCTATAGTTGTTAATAAATTTAATATACGTACGTTAATTATAAATAAATTAAACGATTATTATTTTTTTAAATGCCATCCCTTCATTAAATTCGCTGGCCTTTCGTCAAAATTCATACTTTTATATTTTTAACGTGATGCGCGATAGTCGAAGGTCAGATAAAATCCAATTAATGACGGGTTCGGCCTTTGTAGTGGCTACTTCTTTATTTAATATTCCAAGTACATACATGGCATGTTATAGTCCTATTATATAAGGTTTAACAAAAAATAGTGTAAAATATTTTAACAGATGTATCAGTAAGTTATATGGATCTTGTTGATGTATAAAATAATTGTGTAAATGACGTATGATTTTTTTAAACAATGCGATCTAGTGGCGTTTTAAATGCGCACTGTACAGAATGTCATGTTATTTATTGATGAATATGATTTACTAGCTGCGGCCCGCGGTATTATCCGCGGTTAAAAAGTACGTCCTTTTTACTGGGATAAAGAGTAGCCTATGTGCTATTCCAGACTATAATCTATCTCTGTGACAAATTTCATCCAGATCCGTTCAGCCCTTCTGGCGTGATTGAGTAACAAACATCCATCCATCCAAACTTTCACATTTATAATATTAGTGGGATGAATCTATTTGCTCTCGCTAAACGAACTCTGTTAGCAAACACTTGCTTGAGGTTTTGATCTCAGATTATCACGTTGCGGAATCCCAAAACCACGCCCCACCTTATTAAACCCTTTTAGTATGCGGCTTAGCTTAGCCTAATTGGGTCGAGGCAAGAGGTTAATTTCTCGTGCGGGATAAATTATTGTTGCTTTATGCTAATGTCTGAGGCCAGTTTTCAAAATAATTAAATTCGTTTGTGGCCTGGGGCTTAGATGCTTGGACTGCCCGTTGACGGTTGATGTGATCTGGAAGTGGACTTTTTAATGTTTTTTTTTATTGTAGAATTTAGAATAATGTAGTTCTGTTTGGTTTGGGTGAAAACAATATTGGATCTTGGTGAAAAATTGTTTGGAAGTTAATTTTATAGCAGACAATGTTGGGTGGAATATAGAAAGTATATATACAAACCAAAGTAACTAAATGATTTGTGCCTATCTATCACCATGTTTTCAAATACAACTTATTCATAGATACTTAGCTCTATAAACTTGACGATATTCCAGAATGTAACCCAAACTAATATTCCACGTTTAATGGCGACAAATTAATATGAAAACGTCAAAATATATAAATAATGCATATAATATTATAATGGAAATTACCAAAATAATAGTGGTAACACAAAAGAAAAGGAAACGTTTTTGGTACCCACCAACTTTCCTAATCAATTGTTACTTATCATAAAAATTAATCGCGTTCTTCTCCTAATGCCTACCAATCATCTCGTGTTATTGCTTTTAATTATGATTCGTCTCGAGCCCGAGAGTCTCAAACTTATTCGGAATCAGGTAACTTTAACACACACATTTCAGTCCGGTTTTAACAACGAAAACCTCAGGAATTACACGCGGTCTTTAGGAGCCAAATTACGGTATATGACTATTTCAGAGTCAGTATACTTAAGTAGGATCTTACAGGTATGTTTAACGGTACGCGATGATACTTGTAGCGACCTCTTCAACCTCGTCACAAGCTACACAGATGGCGCTGCAGACGACATTCAAAACAATTGACAATTCCCCATACAATCCTGAAACGCGCTATGAGAGTTTTCGGAGCACGTAACATAATAAACGAGATCCCGACAATAAAAGTCGGGGCATAGCGGCCGCCTTGCCAGCCATACCACCCGCCTAGCTTTAAGATCTTACCTTTTGCGCCAAATTGGTAACCCCTTTCAACGAACAAAATCCTACTGTGAAAAACTCTCATAGCGCGTTTCAGGATTGTATGGGGAATTGTCAATTGTTCTCAATGCGTCTGCGCCGCCATCTGTGTAACTTGTGGCGAGGTTGAAGAGGTCGCTACATACTCATACTAAAATATTTGTTCTAATAGTTTCAATATCGAAAACATACTTAATAACGATTAATTTCGTGTGTTATTAAAATTGGTACCGGCCAGTCAAGCGCCTTCAGGGCGGCGGTATTAGATATTGATTTGTGAGAAATTAAAAAATAAGTATCTATAGTTTTTTTACGAAATTGGAGAGAGAGAAAAAAAAATACATATTCTCGATGATTTTAATGACATTAACGGAATTATTGAGCATCGCGCGCTCGGCCCGAGGCGAGGCGAGATCTCAAAGAAACCAAAAGCGGATACATCTTTTACAATCAGGAGATATACGAGCGGCTGCGAGGCCCGATATCAAATAAAATATGCGCGAGGAAATAACGAGCCTCTCCATTTAAAAATTAACTTAACAAACAAACGTAATATATTGTGGTTAAATTTCAATACAAATATGGCGGCGGGCGGCCGGCTGACAATAAGGGAGAGATCGTCCTCACTGTAAAGGTTCACTAACATACCTAATGAAAGATTATATTTATGGTTTTCAAATGAATAAAATGTTTTCCTCAATTTATAATGGAATTGGCTTTGTAATACTATTGAAAATTTATTAATAATCGTATAAATTAGGGGGATAGCGTTTGTCTTGGTACCTAACCAGTCAACGTTATATTCATATATATTATGTAACTAGCTGTTGCCCGCGACTTCGTCCGCGTGGTATTTAACAAAGACAACCGTTGACAACAGCCTGCTCGCCCATTCTGAGCCCGCGGGACGCATTGCAGGTTGTTGCTATCAAACTTAATCAGGCGCTGCGCTGCAACATTGGTTTTATTTTTTTTGTGAGATCCTATTTTTTTTTTCTAAAATAAAAGTAGCCTAAGTTACTCCTTGTTACATCAGCTATCTGCCAGTGAAAGTCCCGTCAAAATCGGTCCAGCCATTTCAGAGATTAGCCGGAACAAACAGACAGACAGACAGACAGACAGACGGACAGACAGACAGACAGACAAAAATTGTAAGAAATGTTGTTTCGGTATAGGTAACGTGTATACATCCAAATGCACTTAGTAAAAAGCGGTTATTTTAATATTACAAACAGACACTTCAATTGTATTTATATGTATAGATATAATAAAACAGGTACACAATTTTTCACAAGAGTGTGTTGCTTATTTGCAGTTATTTGTTTGCCGTGAATTAATTTTACGCGTACGAATCGTAGTACGTAATTGAATTTTAATTTATCAGTAATAAACGCCTACCTCAATTCTAACTAGGTATAAAAAAAGTAATCAATCTCTAAACTTGTTATATTAAGTAATTATTTTATTTCTCAAAAGTAAATAGCGCGATTAGGAATATGAGTACGCACGATTTCGATATCATCTTTAGTTGTGTATTTTATGTCTTATTAGTTGTGTATTTTATGTCTATATTTATGTAGAGTCGTTTATACAAATTAAAATATATCCATTTCATGTCGTATCTAATCCTAGGATTATGATTTATTTCACATACCTACTTACTTAAAAATAAATATAATTACAAATAGTTAGGTATATCTAGTAGGTGTACCTACGAACCTAGCCATTTAAACATATAAACCCAGTAATAATAGGATAAGAATGTATATATCATATAATAATGAATGTAGGTTTATGTGTAGGTTTATACCTAAATATCATCGACCGTAGATATCAAAAGGATGGATTGTTTGATATTTTACTTGCAATTGACACTTGGGACGGATTCTCGGCGATTATTATTTATTTTATGTATACAATTAAAATAATTTACTTTCACTTGGTCGCGAACAGCAACATCGAATAGATTATTATTGAATATTGAAGAACAATAATTGCTCAGGACATTAATTTCGGTGCAGAGGCTGAATCCGCCATTATCATTTTTTCTGTCTATCTGTCCGCGCATAATTTGACATAGCGATAAAGTTTGAAAGCCCCAGGTCACCATTTGGGATATCTATTCCGGAAAATTTATGGATTTCCACAAAATAATTAAAGTCCAAGCTTACTAAGCGGCCGGCACTTCAGTTTCTAAAAGGCCTCTCATAACCCGGTCGTACGTCAGGATAGCTACTATAATAATTATTTTTTTAACGTTAGGTTCACGACCCAAGTCTTAATATCAAAGACAGTACTCCCAAATGCCCACTTCAGGAGGTGGGCGGAATGGGCGGCGCGCTGGGCGGCCCGCCCCGCTAATTAATGAATTAATCAATTGAAGCTAATTTAATGTTACCGATTAAAGCAGTGTTACATCAAAAAATGTAAGTGTTAATATGTTCTGTGTGCATATGTTTTAAAGGTTATTTTTTACTTCACTATGACAAGTCTTTTTTGACTTAACTTTGGGAAGGCTGTTTGTGATTCGACATATAGCGACCACTTTTCTTGACTCGACTTAGCTAAAGGCTTTTCATGACTCATCTGAGGTTCATTTGAGTCGACTTTACAGATACTTTTTTTTTAATCGACTTGGCAATTTTTTTTTCTACTCGATTTGCTAAACGCTTTTTACTCTACTTGACATAGACGATTATTGACTCGACATGCCGATGGCTTTTTTTAGTCGACCAATAAAATATTTTTAATAGGGTTGAACACGATATTTTTTCACTTTGCAGCAGAGAACATATGGATAAAACTATTTTACAACACAGATGTCCATCGAGGGAACCCGGCGCGTTCGTTAGAAAAAACAAATCATGTTAATAAGGCAATAAAATCGGTCTGTTACCATTGTGAGAGCCCTGATTGGGGTTTACGAGTGCCATAATTGTTACAAATTTGTTTACAGATGTTATAGTTTATTGGTTTATTTTGGATGTAGGATTCTCAGTAATTTGTGTCTCGATCTAGGATTGTAAACAGTCAATTATGAGATGAAATAAGTTTAGTTTTTATTGTTAACAATTTAAATTCGTTTTATTACTAAGAATTCTATTAAAGATAGGTATTATATAAATGAAACCGATATTTTACTTCGTAATCTATTGCAATTTTTATGTATTACTAGCTGTTGCCCGCGACTTCGTCCGCGTGGTATTTAACAAAGAAAACCGTTGACAACAGCCTGCTCGCCCATTCTGAGCCCGCGGGACGCATTGAAGGGTTTTGCTATCAAACTTAATCAGGCGCTGCGCTGCAACATTGGTTTTAATTTTTTTTTCGTGAGATCCTATTTTTTTATTCTAAAATAAAAGTAGCCTAAGTTACTCCTTGTTACATCAGCTATCTGCCAGTGAAAGCCCCGTCAAAATCGGTCCAGCCATTTCAGAGATTAGCCGGAACAAACAGACAGACAGACAGACAGACAGACAGACGGACAGACAGACAGACAGACAGACAAAAATTGTAAAAAATGTTGTTTCGGTATAGGTAACGTGTATACATCCAAATGCACTTAGTAAAAAGCGGTTATTTTAATATTACAAACAGACACTCCAATTTTATTTATATGTATAGATTGTTTATTTTTAAATGCTACATTTGATAATGACGAGACGAATTCTAATGAAAATTGACATGTTTTTAATAATGTAGGTATCAAAGGTTTTGACCTTTCAAATTTTAACGGCTCTACTAATTAATGTAAGTAAATCACTTTGGTATTTCGTATTTCAAATGATATTAATGCCTTCTTCTTTTAATCAAATCTCCCACAACCATACAATAATAATAATATCGCCAGACGAACACACTAACTGTAGGTACTTTGTATTACGGGACAATGGACAGGAGTTGATTCCAGCATATAGTATTTATATAGATACTAGCTGCGCCCGGCGGTGTTACCCGCGATAAAAAGTATGACAAATTACAACATCTATCCCACGGGAACCATACATTTTACCGGGATAAAAAGTAGCCTATGTGTTATTCCAGACTATAATCTATCTCTGTGCCAAATTTCATCCAGATCCGTTCAGCTGTTCAGGCGTGAAAGAGTAACAAACATCCATCCATCCATCCATCCATCCAAACTTTCACATTTATAATATTAGTAGTATAGATTAAACACTTATACTCATCACACGATGTTTGGCCATACCAGGATTCGAACCCGCAGCACACGGTACAGACGGTAGGGTCAGTATCAACTATGCTATTCAGGTCGTCAAGTATTAGTAATAAATAAAGTTCACAATAAATCTAAAATATAAAATTATCTATAATATTGATTTCTTATATTTACGCGAATACTGCACATTGAAATAAAACTATTTTTAAGGATTTTATCGCGTATCGCTGTAAAGCAGCCGAAACGTCGGGAACGGAAAAACGAAAAATAAACGCGATTAAATCCTTAAAAATAGTTTTATTTCAATTATCTATAATGTTAAAGTTAACATATTAATAAGAACTCTTCCAATGTAATTTAACCATTGTTTTTATATTTTATCTGTGATTCTCGCTCTCATTTTTTCCACACCCTGTCACAAGGTTCAAATAAATTAAATATTCTATTAATCATTATTTTCTATGTTCATTATTAACAATAATGGGTCATATTTTCACCTTTTAACTTATACCCAGGGCACTCTCCACACTTCAATGCGCAAGCGCAGGTCACATGGACACAGCGCAAGGAACCGCGATCTACACGCGTTAAAGTTATAAAAAGCAATACAGATATGTATTGTATCTTTGGACATACTAACTTAATTACATATATTCATCAGAATAAGTTAGTGAGTAAAAATACTATCCTACAGATTGGACTAGCTAATTATTACTTATTTATATTATATTAGTGAGGTTCGACCAAATAAATAAATAAATAATAAATATCGCCAGACGAACACACCAAGCAACGCTTGTATTATGGGTACCGAACCGGTACCGATATATATTCAACTCCATGACACGGGTACAAACATTCGTGGTCATCGCACAACGTTTGTCCTTTTCCAACCAGGATTCCAACCCATGATCCTCGGCACAAAAAGCAGGGTCACTACCAACTGCGCTAATCAGGCCGTCAATTAAGCAATGTTTGAAAATTTGTTGATATCTTACCTATATATGAATTCACATATTAATAGTTAAATAAAGGTTTTATCTCTACAATAATTAGCTTTATTTCAATAGTTAAATAAAGCTAATTATTGTAGAGACAAAACCGCGACGAATGGGCGAGTAACGGCGTATAACAATTTTAATAGGCGCCAGGCACTAATAAAACGTTTAGTTGTAGCATACAATAAAACGATCGAACAAGTAAGAGTTAATTAATCATCATTTCGTATGTTAACTGGCCATTTTTATATTCGCCTTTATCTTATGATCTAATTTGTTGTATTAATTAAACCATATAATTCAATGTCTCGCAATATTATTTAAATAAAACTAATCTTACGGATTTTATCTCGTTTATTATACGTTTTTTACGTTCTCGACGTTTCGGCTGCGTTACAGCAACCATGGTCACGGGAGGACTGAGGTGGTTGACGTTCTAGTGTCATAGTTTGAAACGAGGTACCCTCATATTCAATAATTACGAAAAAAAATATACTGTGGTGTCTAGATTATCATCTCAAAGATTTGATACCGTTACTAATCTCATGGTAGGTATATATTGGGTTTGGCTAGAGATTATACAGGCATTAACGTGTTAGCAACTTAAAGCTCGACCTTACGCAAACATAAGATGAAATTTCGCCGTAATAAAAATGATTAGCTGAACGATTCGCAACCGTTAACACTTTAAACGCATACGCACCGCAAGAACAACAATTAAACGATCAGATTTTATCGTCGACCGTCCCTTTTCGGACAGCGATTTAACAACTCCAAATAAACGAATTTACTTTAATTCCCCTTTCACCAACACCGCTCGTGGCCAAAAACACTGGTGCCATTAAAATATCGGGGCTCCGCAAATAGCTCAATCAATAAACGGTGATTTAACGACAAAAAGTCGTTGGAGATGCGCCGGCGCAGGCTGGGAGCAAAGTATGGAGAAAATATGCGCGGTTATAAAGAATACGGCTGTTATGTTGATGGCATAATGTTATACATTATAATTACTATATACACTTATTATATTTGTTAATATAAAAGATAAATAAAATTACCATAGACCAGGTAATTCAAAAATGCAATTTCGCGGACACCGACTTACCATCTGTCTCATATGCAATTTTCCTGGCATCTAAAATTACTAAAAAATACTCCTAAATATGCAATAACAATAATAATAATATCGCCAGACGAACACACCAACTATACGGTCCCACATTTAGCAATGCTTGATTATGGGTACTGTACAATGGACTGGGGGCAAGCCCCGTTATATATTAGACAACCATGACTCGGGTACAAGCATTAGTTCTCATCACGCAGAGGTTGTCCTTCCAGGATTCGAACCATGGGCCCTCGGCGCAGAAAGCAGGCTCAGTACCAACAGGTATCAGGTCGTCAAATAATTTAAGTATTCTTAGCTACTGATGAGATCTTAATAGATAGTTAAATATCACTGCAATGAATCCAGGCAATCTTATAAGCAGTGTCAAAGTACTATAGGTAGCGTCTCAAATAAAAGTAATTAACTAAACAACACTAAAAATAATTAATCACGAATAGCTATCCGCCCAACTCCGCCATTTATTATTTTCATTACCCTTCCTTTTGTCTTGGTGTCGCGGGGTGGCGCTGTTTTCCAACTACAACTGCCTCGTGGCACTGTGTTAAATTTCTCATAGTGTAGACGACACAGTATTCTGTGTTTCGCACACCGAGGGAGAATTTTATTGTTCCCTTTACGACAGTGTTTGTTCCCGCCGACCGAGCCGTGACGTGCAGTTTTTAAATATCCTGATTCCTGCCTCGTAAAATATTACTAGGTAAATTAAGTTGGTGTTTATAGGTTGACGATTGGACGGTTGGATGCTTTGTTAGTTACGGGGCAATTTGGACAGAGGCGCTTTTAATTCACGCACACAAGCGTACAATTTATCGATTTTAAATATCGTTTTATCACGTTATTACTGTAAGATTTTGAATGATATTTCATTTCGCGAACTCTGTAATTCATAGAGAATAGACAGCAATGCTTATACAACTAAAAACATGTATGTGTGAATTGGTATGATGAAATATACATATTACATCCACCTTCCACTTCCGCCCGCTTCCACCTTAATAGAAAACAATTTTTACTTCCTTTACGGTGGTTTGAGAAAACCTGTATAAAGAAAATGATCGATTAATTATCACCTGCTTAATCTCTATTGATAAGTAATGTGTACACATTGGATATGATATATTCTTTATCAGTAAAATGTCCATGTTCGATCGAAAGCTGAGGCACAAACTCTATAGGTCAGTTAACACCTATTCTGTCTGAACCTACAATTAGCTCGCGTAAAAAATAGATAGATAGGTATATGGGGAATTTTTCATAACAAAAAAAGGGAAGGCATCGGCGAGAGTCGAACTCACGATCTCCTGTTTACTAGACAGGCGCTTTAGCCAACTAAGCCACGACGCCGCTGGAAAAGTTCGTTAAATTTTACTCTACCTTCCATGTGTCCCTTCAGTCCTGATTTCATTTCATTCCTTAAGGTTATTTGGGCTACGAGCAAAACTATGCATTAATATTCCAAGCTTTATAAACTATAGAAAGCATATATCGTATTGAATTCATCTTAAAAGCCTCCAGAGAAAACTTTGACATTTATACTGAAGACATTATAGCCAATATCTCTATGGATTCTCTATGTATATAAAACAAAGTTGTGTTTGTTACATGATTTATAACTCAAGAACGTGTGAGCCGATTTTTATGGTATATTATTGTTTGAATTTATCTCCGCTCCGAATATCAGAATAGCTTTTAAAGCATAGGAAAATTTCACAAAAAATATTAATAAAGATAATTCATTTTATCATACATTTGATTCTGAGGCGGTACAAAGTTCGCCGGGACAGCTGGTAAATTAAAAATAATAGCCGGTACTACTCCGAGGATTTTTCATGAGTGAGGCGAATGTTCTATCTATAAACCGAACAAATACTTAGTACTTACCTACGAAGTATTAATTAAATGGAATCACGTGGTACATACTATGTAGCGGTGCATTATTACGGCCAGTGTAATGAATATTACAGCTGTAATAATCAATATTACGGCTATAATTACGGGCCGGGGGATTATTGCTTTATTAAGCTCGCTATTAGCGGGCCGCGCTTAGATGTTTATTATTGTAATTTTATAATAGCACGATCGTGATCGGAGGGTTGTGTTGCGGCCTCTGTCGGGTCTTTCACGACACGGGAAATAGACTGTGAACGGTTTTGATCTTATGACCTTTCGATATTTCAGTAATACCGATTTCAGTGAACGGTATATTGTTGGCGTATTTCAGTCTATTAAATCATAATATGAACAGAGCTAAATAGAGGCTAAGCGTTTATATTACAGTCAAAGTTTTGGGGTCGAGTCACCTTCGTCCGTAGGAGAATTAAGTACCCTCGAGATACCCTACACGTGACCCTGGGTGGTGCCAACCAGGTGACAACTCTACTGGTGGTAGGCTTCGGCCGTGGCTAGTCACCACCCACTGAACAAAGCCATGTCGCCAAGCGGCCTAGCCGTGTTCCGGCATGATGTTCGGTGCTGCCATTCATGGATGGCGGGTCAGATCAGTTGCGCTGCATGTGCCTAGTGAATGTAGCGTCTCTATCTACTGCCGCCTTCCTACCTAGGCAAGTATGCTCCATCGTAGATCTCATCGTCACTTACCATCAGGTGAGATCGAGATCAAATACTTGCCTATAATGTAATAAAAAAAAAAAAATAAAAAAAAAAATCAAATAATTTATTTATTACGTTGGACATTTATAAATTGCTATTTACATTTTTTTTCTTAACTCTACAACCGGATCGGAACGCGACCTCGACTAAGAAGAACCGGCGAGAAACTCAGCGGGCTTGTCTTTTATAATCTTTTTTTTAAACCTTTTTTGAATAACGATTCGATTGCAAAAAAAAATAAGCTCCAGTGTGTTGCCATGCGAGACGCACAAATAGTGTAAGGGCCTGTTTCACAATGTGTTTCACAAATTCACAACTAATTTGGCGGAATTTGTAATAGTGTTAATAATAGAAACTCAAAGCGCTCGTAAACGAACGAGTTATATGGCAGTTTCTAGCTGCAATTGTAAAGTCGTTGAGTCGCCTTCTATGTCGCGCAACTCTCGCTGTAATCAATGCTAAAAGGGCTTGACAATAACATTGCAGCAAAAGAATATCTGGCAATATTGCCGACCTTATATTACTCGGCAAGATTCTAAGCGAGATTTTTTAGATTCCATTAAATTGGGCCATTTGTGTTGTAGTTTTTGCTAAAGGGTAGGTAGGTTCAGTGCTTCGGATACCGAGGTACCGGCTAACTGCAATTTATCTGCAACATTTGTGTCAGGTAGGAGAGGTTAATAAACTAACATATAGACTCTTTACACCACAATTATAGACAAGTGGGAACTTGGCGTTGTATACTCAATGCTTGGTACCCTACAATTAGTTTAAAGGGTATAGTTAAGTAGCGAGTAGTCAAGTAGTTGTTAATAATTTAGTTAGTAACCCGCTTTCACACCTGTTGTGTTTAACTGCAATTTGCATTATTTTCTTATTGGTTAAAATGCGGTTGATGGTCTATTTTTTATTTGTTTATACGTACAATTTCTATTGTAATTTGACATGGAGAACCAATTCAATTTTACATTATTTCAGATTTAGAGTTATAGTCTAATCGTTAGATTGCTCGGCTTGGAATCAAAGGTCGCACTTCAAACCCCACGGCGCGCACCTCTGAGATTTACGGATATCATGTACGAATCTCAACCCTACGGTTGCTCTTTATATAAGGATGTTATACTTATTTGTATGGCACATTGTTATGGGTATGTAAAAATGGCTAGGCAGGCTTGGTAATATTAACTATATTTAGAAGTTAACGTTTTGTTCCAACGAAATTGTCTGATACTAATCAATACGTGAGACACAACTATTTAAAAGACGTGGCTCAGATAATATTGTTCATATAATATTATTTATTACCTACGTTGTAATAATTGGATGTTAACAAGATCACAGTGATGCTTATTAGTAGGCTAGCCTATATTGTTCAAGATATATTTAGACATAGTTACAACCAAGATAAAGGCAATGTTGTAAATTTGTGTATATTTTTATATAATACTTATAGCCATAGACAATCACAAACTATTTCCTATTCAATATATTCTTCTGCATCACCAAAGCATCTAAAATTCGGCTAGTACGCACGTTGGTCTTTCCAATATTTCTCTACGCCTCAGAGACGTGGACCCTGCGAGAAGTGGAGAAAAAGAAGATAGACGCTCTAGAAATGTGGTGCTGGAGAAGGTTACTTGGAATATCCTGGACTGAGTTTCGCACCAATATATCTGTGCTCCAAGAACTCGGCATCAGACAGCGTTTATCCACGCTTGTACAGACTCGCATCCTTAATTTCTTTGGACACGTCTCAAGGCGAGAAAATGACTCCATAGAGCGGTTAGTTATACAAGGCAGAGTGGAAGGCACCAGACCACGTGGAAGGTCGCCCATGCGATGGACCGACCAGATTAAGTCTGCCATTGGTGGCCCCCTGCATAAATACACCAGGATGGCATCCAATAGGGAGAGATGGCGAGACTTCGTGAGGCAAGCAACACCAGTCCCAGAACCAAAACATGACGACCACGACCGCTCTGACAAGAGCGTCACGACTTAGAAGAAGAATATTCTTCTAGCATACAATTTTGTAAACTAGAAGGTACCTATCTAATGCATAATTATATGTAGAATTAATGCAGTGTAGGGAAGGAAACCTACACTCAACGTTGTATAATGACGGCTTGAAAAAGTTGGAAGAGTTGATAGAAACACGTGTCAAATACTTTTTTACCGCCTGGCCACGGGACATTCGCTGTAGCGAAAAATCGCCCGGCGCGATACGGCGAGTGCGAGTGGCGGGGCAGCAATTCGCGCGGCATGTTTTGCAGGCCACGGGGCACGGCGGCAGTCGCGATCGCCGCCGCGATCAGTAAGGACGTCCGAGAGCGAAATGTTGCTATCAAAGTTATCTCGATATTGCTATTAATAGTATTTTTGTTCAAGACATCACATTTGGAAGAGATTGTGGAGTACATGTTTTTTTTTATTACATTTGAATTTGAATTGATTTGAATAGGAATCGAGGTATAGATGAAGAATTCCACAAGAAGTATGAGAAATACAGAATGTACCCAGAAAAAAATTAAGAAATAATTTTAAAGACTACTTTGTAACCTACTAACTAATTATTTGTACCTATAAATAAAAAAAAATCTACCTTCAGAACCTGGGATTTTTTTTTTAATTTCTTCCCGCAATATCTTCTCTACATGCTTATATTTATGATGTGGGTGGCCAGACTTCCAAATAGGCGGCCTGGCTAATATTTCGGCAATAAACAGCTCCGTGTTCATAATTCGCGGCGAAAACGACTAAACAAATTTAATCGCTGCCGAGTCGCCGCGACTACCGCCCGACGCCGTGGCCTGCGCCGTACTGATTCATGTATTTGTTTCACTCGCCGGTCGCGCTGTCCGCCGCCCGCGCGATTCGCCCGGTACAAGCCGCCGGCCGCGCTGGCGATCGCCGTGCCCCGTGGCTTGCTCAGTACATTTCTATACGTTTGTTTCAATCGCAAGACGCGCCGCCGTGTCGCGCCAGGCGATTTTTCGCTATGGCGATTGTCCCGTGGCCAGGCCGTTAGAGTCGCATCGTTTCGCGGAGAATTGGATATTAATTAAGGTCCCATCATTCGTGACAGACAGTTTCTCGACTAACATCTTAGAGGAGTTCGGTGTTATTGGCTTCTTTAATTATCGATCTACTTGTTTGGTTTATAATTGGAAACGTTGCCAAGCCGAGGGTCAGTGGTGGGCACCTCTTCCCTCATTTGTTTAAGGTTGAAATTACAAGATGGGTCAGAGAAGTACCTACACACAACTACAGACTGTCAAACTAGGCACTACCCAGAAGCCATAAAGTTTTTATAAAAATTCTCACGCTGTCTAGTAGGTAAATACCTAGGCGAGCGTCTATTTAACATAATTAGGCGCATTCGTGGCTAGTTTGAGTCGGTGCCGAATAAACAATTTGTATGAACAAGCCGACTTCGCCTAGCCAATTATAAGTAAATTATTGTGGTGTGTAAGTTATAAGCTGTTTATTATGTGATGGACTAGAGGTTTGTAAGCTAGACGTGGGAACCTTTTCTTTGTGCCAAGTAGGACGTATCCATAATATTGAGTGCGATATAGGTTACATTGCCATGTTTTAATATCACGCCTATATGACTAGAAGTGGTGGGAAGGGGTAATTACTACTATGATTTCACTGTCTTCTTTTACGGCCTGATTAACGCAGTTGGTGGTGACACTGTAACCCTTGTAAGTGCCCCTGTAGGCCTATACGAAATAAATGATTTGACTTTGACCTGCTTTCTGGTTTCGAATCCTGGTACAAGGTTTGTGTAATGAGCATGAATATTTGTGTCCGAGTCATGGATGTTTAATATCTATATAAGTATTATATACTGAGTTCGCACTCAGTCCTTTGTACGGTACACTTAATACAAGTTTTATCATTAGGGGATTTGTTTCATCATCATCATCATCATTATCATCAGGGGTACTTGTAATTTTATAACAATTATCAAGAATTACTACTACTAAAAAATAGTACTATTTTGTAGCCGAATGCCAACATAAAAAAGAAGAAAATTAACACTTTAAAAAACAAAAACATGAAAGCTTATAACTAGCGCCAAACTTCACCATTGTAGCCTGAAACATTCTCAAGTAAAACTGAAGCATGCAAACCGGCGATAACCCGCCTGAAATAACTTCATGAAACCGCTAATTCGCTGAACAAATTCAATTTGCAGAGCGCGTGCAAACTGGTTGGAAGTTTAATTAGAAAATATGTAATGAGGTAGCCGGTTGACTTGATAATGTTTCTGTATCATTTTATTTTACGAAGAAGGATTCATTGGAATGTATAATAAGTACTTATACAGGCTGTAAGGGGCTGTATGGTTACAAAAACTTTGGATAAAGGTTATACTTAATGCGTAACAAAAAAAAATATTTATACTCACGTAAATGATTTATTACTTTTTAAGTTACACCATTTATAACTATTTACAAACAGGAAAAAAAACTTAAAAATAGTATGACAACAAACTATGTATCAAAAGAATTGTATTATATTCATGAAAAAACCGAACTAAATTCCAACTCTGAGGTTTCAGAATCATGAGCTGAATCCATGGTATCAGTTTTCGTTACAAAGCCACTTACACCCTGTATATTATTGTCAAAATAACATTACCATTAGCCGAAAATGAAACCACACACTATTTCGTTGGATTATGTCGCTGCTAACCTCGCGTGATAACGCGAACAAAAATAGATTTAATTGTACTAAATTACTCGTATGTTCAGTATATTGTAGTTTGTAGGCACATTAATATTGTCAGTAGTCGGTATTCTTGGACACCTTTAAGATCATTTTTTCATGGCAATGATAAGCTCTAGCGCCACGGCGCGGCGCCCCTATACCTACTTAGAGGTACATACATTCAAATGTAAAGTTAGGGACTTAGCCTAGGTTAAGTAGGAAGGTATCAAAGTCAAAGCCAAAGTCAAATCATTTATTTATATAAGCCTATGGGTACAAATTGTAATTTATATTTTTTTTTTCTTAACTCGACACCCGGCTCGGCACGCGATCTCTAAGAAGATCCTGCGAGAAACTCAGGGGGCATGTATTTTTTACAATTGTTTTTTTTTAACAACCTCGTTTATTACAGAACAAAAAAAATAAGTTCTAGTGTGTCGCCATGCGAGGTGCATATAAAATGTCTGATAATATCTACAATAGCACTAATTATTGTATTTATCGAAATAAAAACTTGCCAATATGGCTCGGGTACATTCGTGCTCATCACACAAAGTCTCCCCTTCCCTACCCGGGGACCTTCGACACAGCTTATAGGATTAATAAGTACGAACTGAGGTAACAGATCGTCAAACTTCAGTCGGTAATATAAACATCCGTTGAAAGCGCCGTTCGGCTTTCCCAAACGAATAACTGTTTAACTTATCGTCGCGTGCGTAAAACTTAAACAGAGTTAACTAATAGCTCACTGACTGAACCGACACGGAATGAAATTAAACTTGAACGCTTTCCTCTTTCCACTGACTGGCGAAACACAAGTAAGGAAAAGCTAGTTAAGTAAGTAGCTATTTAAGTTTTTTTGTTTCACACGAAATTATTGCGTTTGAGGATATTTGGTTCGTTATTTTCGGTTTCAGTGTGTAGGTATACGATTTTTTTGTTGTAATAAGTTGTTATATTACATATTAAAAACCTGTAAGTAATATGTGTAAGTGCCGCAGTGGGCAGGGCACATAGCTCGCAGAACCGATGGTCGTTGGGGCAGAAAGGTTCTAGAATGGCGACCACGAACGGGAAGACGTAGTGAAGGACCGCCCCCCACAAGGTGGACCGATGATATCACACGCGTAGCAGGAAGCCGGTGGATGCGAGTGGCGGAGGACCGTGATGTGTGGAAGTCATTGGGGGATGCCTATGTCCGGCAGTGGACGTCTTTCGGCTGATAGAAAAACGTAATACGTAGACTATAAAGTATACGGTTAGTTAACGAATAATCTCGCACTTGACGTGCTCATACTTCAATAGGCGACATCATAGGTATAAGTAATGTGTTTAACTTCATACGATAAGAGAGAAAGGGAAGGGCTTATTGAAACAACACAATGAGAGTCTTGCGTCTTGGTTGTAAAACCTGGCCACAGTGCTATTAAAAAAAAACTCGTAGTCAACTTAGGAATGGCAGTATGCTTGATAATCCAGCGTACCTTTCTAATTACTTCACGCAGCATAACTGGCGTATCGACAACCCGCCTATGGTAATCAGTATTCTGTTAATCTATAGGTAATTAGATAATATCATACTATCGTTCACGTCTATTCGTGCGCATTGCTATACAATACGATTACGCGTAGCGCGTCGTTATCGAGCAACCTCCGTCGTCGAGTGAGACGTCAAATAACGCAATCCGCGGCTAGGGACGCTTAATGGCGAACCGCACGCGATCAGTAACAATCGCCTTGTTTGTACAATCGCTGTTTTATTTCTTTGGATGATTTACGAATTGAGTGGATGGTTCAATATCTTTGTCCGATTGGCTGGAATTGGGGGATCGTTGCCGTGAGAGCGTTTAGGTGTAATTTTCTTCTGAATTCATTTTTCTATGATCGCGCTTGGAGTTGAGAATGATTTACTTATTAATATCGGCCTTATTATTTCTGTTGTTTGGCTGCATATTATGAAAATATGCTTGCCTTTGAAACCTGACCTTCTTTTACACGGTCACCATAAACAATTATGCACTGGATAAAAAAAAGTTGTTGTTTTTCTTCGCAATTAAATTAGCTGTACGAAATGTAGTAGCTATATATTTTTTTTACTTTATGCACCCTAACAATTGGCCGTGTTTATTTATTTCAAGACAAGACAATAATTAGCCCAGACTGATGGACTCGCCGTTCTTTGTCCAACCGACATTGTCACAACAGTCATCGCGAGCACACACCACCGACAGCTGGCATTTCACGAATGTACCGCTATTATACACGTCTAACAACATTTTTTACCCTTCCATGGAAAGGTCGGCATCGCCACCGTACACGACATGACAAACAAAGATAACTTTACCAATCATTCACAAAAAACAACCTCGAATTCCGTTCTTATTACAACCGCACTAAGAATGTTTATAAATCCGCTGATAGTGAGCAACTTTGCCAAGGTGTCCGTTACATATTCCAATATGATCTCATAATTGCATTAAGTTAATTAACACTTCAGTTTCGTTAGTTAGTATCAACAGTAGATAATTGGTTTGATATAGAAAAAAATATACTTCAATAAGAACTGGTTAAACATTGCAAGGGAATCTTTATAGAGTCGACAATCTATGGAATGACATATATATTAGATAAGTTATTATTAACATAGCATTATTTTTAAATGGTATGTGTTTTTTCAGGGTATAAATTCTATTAAGGTGATTCTACTAATTATACATACAAACAGCCAGTAATGGAATGATAAGGTTTTATAAAAATATATCTTATCTATCACAAGTCATGGGGCATTATCTGTACGTAAAGATATCTATTTAAATTGGCGTTATTTTAAATTTATTGTGTAAATACATTATTTATAGACGCGTCGGTGCTTTTTTTTTATAAGGGGAATATTGTAATGTCTAGCATGCAATGCAAGTCTGGTCAATAATTTTGTTAGGCAAGGGCTTTGAGTACTTATCTAATAGTATTCTTATTTTTCTGAGGGTCGGTTTAAAAAAAATTACCAATCACATTAGAATTTTTTGTAAAAATAATTATGTGCCGTTTTAATCTCAAAAAACTGTGAATAAATACATATATATGGTTTACTTTTAGTTAGTTTTTATTATTAAAACTAGCTGTCCCAGGGAACTTCGTACCACCTCAGAATTAAATGTATCAGAAAATTCATTATCTTTATTATATTTTTTTGTGAAATTCTCCAAAGTGTAAATAGTTAGCCCGCTAGTAGGAGGGGCGAAGAATTAAAAAAAATCAAAGGCCCACCCGTTCTTGAGTTATAAATGGTGTAACTAGCTCGAATTTGTTATAATATAAGATATGACCTGACACACTAACAAAATGATGGACAATGTAACCTTAATCGCATAAATTATTTGACAACCAAAAGCAGCCTATTCTATCGCGTCGACAAACTCGCAGATAATCACATTTTAATGTACATTTGAATACAATAATTTAAATAAAATCCCCCACCAATTGTCACGTCTTCCCAACATCATGTCATAATAATGGCCGTTCAGAAAAAAAATCAATTTGTTATGAACTCGTTTTGGTGTGATGTTGAATATAGGTCTGTTTAGATTGACATTACATTCGGTCGCACCACTGAATTGCTCGCGACCCGAACCTTGCATAACCAAATTGCGCGTTTCCCTACGTGTTATTTTTTTTACAGCCAAACCGCTATTCACCACTAACTAAAAAGGTCGGGAACTCAATGATATTTTGTTGAAAGCCATGACATTTTGCGCCTTCGAACCTTTCATACCACATAATATATTCATTTTACATAATTATTGCATATCATAACAGTTTGTTCGTATTGCTCATTTCGTGATACACGTCAAAGTCATCGACATAGTTGCTTTACTGTCCGAAAAATATCTAGTTTTCTTGCCAAAGCGCTCTAAAAACTTGTGGGAAATTAAATTCGATGTATTGAGCAACAAGGCCACAACTCAAGTGGCTCTCTGAAGCTCTACCTTTATGGACCATTCTCCGCAACCGTGCAGTACCTACAAACAGCTAGATGCTAAATGGTAGCAGCGTGGTTTTTAAATTGATTTTTTGTATCTTTTCAAAGCATTCCAGAGCCAATATTCTCAAAAAAAACAAAGGCATACCCACCCCACTGCTGCCTATATCTAAATAGAGCTTAATTCGGCTGCAAGTGACCGTGGTTCCTGCACCGCGGATTGTTTGTTTAGCTTTTGTGTGCGCCAGCGCAATTCACACTTTTCCCCTCTTTTATCTTCTCCCCTCCACCCTCTGCAGCACCTCGCTTCATTGTGTGCTCAAACTGCGTGACGTGTGAGGGTTGCCAGTTTCATAAAGCAATGGGGATAGAAAAAAACCTTATCATAGGTTAAGCGAATATGGTATCAAGAACCATCTTATATAATTGTTAGTTGTAGTTCTTACATATATGTATATCATGTTTATTTTATCGTCCACCTTAGGTATTTAAATTAATGTGTCTTGAGCTTGACATAAAAAATGGATTAAAGAGTTACCTTCTTATTCAGCACAGCCCTAAAGAGTAGTTTATATTTATTTCACCAGGGTTCCACAATGAAAGTCAAACGTAGTCACTGGCCCATGTTATACGATAACCGATAAAGTTAAACATGCTACTGGTTATATCGGTAACAATTATTATGTAGAATGTTAAGATAAGAATAATGCCACTGTATATTCTATGGTTCAACAGGACGGGCTTTTGTAGGTTCGAGCCCGTGAACCGTTTGCAATACCAACCTTTATGAATTATTAATAATAATAATTATTGTATTGTTATTATTTCAAATAACCATCCCGTTTGTTTCGTCCGTGTGTACAAACTAATTCTTGACTTCAGAATCAGAATCAGAATATTTTTTATTTATGTAAACGTTTAAGTACACTAGGTACTTATGAATCGTCAAAATTTTTTTTACTTTACCACCCGTTCGAAACGCCGTTCCTATGGAGAAGAAAGGGCAAGAAACTCAATGGTAGGTCTTTTTAAAAAGATCTTTTAAATTTTTGAGCAGTACATCATTATACGAGTAGGTATGTGAGAAAAATCTAGGAACGGCGAAGTAGGCTTGAGTAGCTGGTCGATTGTGACTCCTAATAATAATGCAATGTCGTGCTAATATTTCTCCTAATAGGTATGCAATGTATCTGCTGCACATTTCCCAAGACACGAGGACTTCTAATTTTATAAGTAACTATCAAGACTTATTTTTGAAGTCACCCATTCAAAAATAAGTCTAATTGGGTAAAAACGATCAAACCATAAGGCGGAATTACAAAGAATGAAATTGGAATCAATCGACATAATCATTTTGAATTAGGAACCGATACCATAAATTATTTATTCGGAAAAATAAATTCGGAGAAGGGACAAGCCTCAATGTTGCGGATGTCACGTATCTATATAACGACCGTTACAAAGTTAGGGACGTTCTTTTATAGTATGATTACCTTTAGAAGGCACTGTTTAGTGTTATTGGGAGCGCTTAATAAAGAAATTGTATTTAAATTTAGAACATGAAATTTTAATTTTGAATCACATCGAACCCCGTTGAAGCAGTGCAATTGGAATTATACCAGTGTTGGAAATATGGGTTTATAAAATTAAATCATAAACGATTTGTCAAGTCTTATTTTTTTTTGTTTTACTAATGAAGTTCGAAAATCAATGCGACTATGTGCAAAGTTTACGGATTATATCTATTTATTTTAAAAATAATGATAATATATTTATAGCCGCAATTTTTTTTTCACAAAATTACCTAAATGCTTATTTAAAAGTCATGAATAAAAATGAAGATATCTTGACAAAAAACTAATTGACTCTACCAATTGTTTCCTGAAGCAATAAAATTACTGGACATAGTATTAAATAAGTAAGACAAGAGTGGAAATGAAATTGAATTTTCGAAAAGTCATCGTCACTTACCATCAGGTGAGATCGAGATCAAATACTTGCCTATAATGTAATAAAAAAAAAAAAAAAAAAAAAAAAAAGTAATATGAGATCTCCGTCCCGAATTATTTTTTATTGCCTTATGCGGCCATTTTGTGTCATTTACTTAACCTGTTATCGAAGTTAGGCCGCTGGGACCTATATTACCAAAAAACACTCATATACAAACGAAAACTAACGGAGCCAAACAAAAATATCCGTAGTGCTGCGACACAAAGATTATAATCGATTGAAAAACCGATTTACGATTCGAAAAACACGTTCTTGTGTTCGATTCACATAATGCTATTGTAATAACTAATAATCATGCAGGACTATTCCATATTCGTTTATCTCATTTCTGTAATGCGTGTTTGACTCGAAATAATTGGAGGTTAAGTTCCATGTTAAATTGCTTTTGGTAGTCGCTTTCACTTTGTACGTCGGCTATTGTAATAAATGTCCCATTTAGATAGGTACTATTTTAATGTATTGCAGAAAGTAAAAAAAATAATAATAGCAAACTTACAATAACCGTCTAAATTTATACTTGTGTAAATACTAATTAGCGTTATATACCTAATAAAAAGGAGTACGTGAGTACTTTTGCAGCATTGCTTTAAGGTGCAAAATACCTATCAGTTCAGTGTCTGTAGTCATATAAATTGCATACCAAATTCATATAACGTCGCGTTGAAATTGAAAACGAAAATTGCGAACATACGTAATAAGAGATGGAAACGCCGGCTACGTGACGCTATTTAGCGCCAAGCGGCGCAAGCGCGAATTGGATATCAAAACAAGCATTGATCCACAATCAAAACGAATCGAAACATTAACGTCGTGATCGATAACATGCCATCCGATTATCGAAATCACGATTATTTGTATACAACGTTGTTTCGATTCGAGAACTCCCTAATCACATCCCTATAAAGCTTACTTTAATGCTGCAATAGAATTCGTGGTTGGATTTTGAATTTTATTCCACGATTATAAAGATCAAGCCACATGCTTATTTCGAATTTTGAATCGAATCATATTTGCGAATCGATCTACAATCGATTGCGGCAAACCGTTCGGATACGTTACGAGTGCAACTATTTCTTTGGATTATATTAAATTATAGCTAGCCGTGAAAATTGTCTCGTAATGTGTTGGCGGGATTACCAGTCCGTGGGACCGCGCGAACGTATCATTTGCTGCGATCTGCTTCGTTCCTAAGTGCGGGTAATGGGGCGTCATCTTTGAATTAGCCGTTACATTTTATTGATTCTTATTTTAAAATGCATTTGCGTCTTGTTTACGAATATTATTGTCAATAAAAATGAGATGGCGTGGAATATGTTATTATTATACCCAAGTAGAATAATCAATTTTAAATATTAGTAAGGGATTATTAAAGTTTAGTTGGTGAAAATTCGGACTGACATAAGATACGAAAGATAAATGTGAGTAAAAATAAAAGAAATAACCTGTACCTGGTGTAGAAAAAAGTAACAAACATGAAATAAGAACTATTGAAAAAAAAATTGCTCATAAATAATGTGATAAATTTAACCTCCTAATGCTTCCCATGTGGACACTTATTCCTTTTACGTCATGTTTTGCAAATAAATTACTAAACAACTGGTCCCTTACAACAATTCCTGTGTTAATTGAAATATCTAATTGAATATTAATGAACGTAACTACATCGCGTTACGCATTCCTGTAGGGTAGTCGCTGTTTTAAGTTTACAACATCAATCGGTTGCCAATTACAAAATTATTGGCTAAAGCAACTGTGAATCATATAATATACCATTTGGATAGGTAAAAAAAACACCAGTGTGATTTTAATTAACAAATGAATGAGGTATGTACTTTTTATGTCTTCATTGAGAAAAATACCTTGTATGATTTCGAATAATTTATAAGGTATTCTGCAACTTTTATCCGTATTCCTGTTAAAAAAGGACCAAGAGTTGTTACGGACACTTTGTGCGTAAATAATAACAATTTAACATGAATTGGCTTCACCAATAAATATCAGAATGAAATCCAATCATTACGTTCACGTTAACTAGTAGTTGTAAAACGTAAATCGAACCCGACGGAACGATATGTCAACATGTTCATGCTAGATTTTTCTCAGTGTTTGTTATAACCTAACATTAACTCTTGCAATTTCTAAAATTCCAATTCCAATGCTAGTTTGGCGGAAAAGGGAAGATCTTCCAGCCAGGCGGGTGGTATGTCTGGCGGTGCGGCCACTATGCCCCGACGGATATTGTCCGGATCTTGATGTTACGTGGTCCGAAAACTCTCATAGCGCGTTTCAGGATTGTGTGGAGCCTCGTCATTTGTTCTGTATGTCGTCTGTAGCACCATCTGTGTAGCTTGTGGCGAGGTTGAAGAGGTCGCTACACTAGTATACCCTCTCTGAATCCCGCTATATAGGAGAACGACACTTGACAGCCATATGTTTTTATAATTTCGTGATATTTTCAGTACTCCACGGCATGGTTGGTAATAAGAAAGAATACCATTAACATCTGTTAAAACGACATTACGGCCGTGCGACACGCTCGCCGGCCCCGCTACCAAACGCTAATATTATGAACTTGATGTAATGTTGTTGGCAACACCGGAGCATGTAGAGTTTCGGGTTCTGTATATTGATATCACCGATATAAACCACAGTAAACTGACACCCAGTAGCTAAACTAGCCAACCATCTTAAATAAATCGAATACAAATTTTACAATTGATGGAATTAGGCGTTGCTTGGCGGAAATCCATTGTTAAGCAAATTGGGGAAAATGAGGAGAGAGAGGAAAGGAGTTAGGTGTTGCTGGCTTCTTTAATTATCGATCAATTTGTTTGGTTTATAATTGGAAAAGTTGACAAGCCGAGGGTCAGTGGTGGGTTCCTCTTCCCCCATTTGTTTAGTAAAAATTGTGATTTAAGTATACAAAACTTTAACATATACTTAAGGTTAATAATGTAATGTATTATTGGCGTTATAAATGTATGTATTAAACTGAAAACACAAATTAAACTTGCCATTATACAGATACATATAGCAAATACGGAATGAAAAAAAAATGGTTTTACATTGTACGTGTTGGAGTATCACAATAGCAAAAAGGTTTTAGTATCGAATAGAAGAACGTGGCGCCTATCAACTTTCTGACACCTGTTTTTGACATCTCTTTATATTTTTATATCCAAATATATCTGATTTACCACCTACAATCCAGGTCTTTCTTTGCCCATAATCCATCGGTACGCGCGCACGGTACCCTAAAACCGTTCCATAAAAAGGTTAGTTGGCACAACTAATGTCGGTGTAATGAGCCTCTTATCTCACTAATTAAAAGTCGATTTGCCGTGGGCGAGCTTTCTAATGCCTACAGCGACACCTAGCGGATAGTGAACAGACATAGGCGAATCCTTATTACCCTATGATTGATGCGATAAGTGACAGCCGGGAGTAATTAACGGTGATTCAAATTAGGCGTTTTTGTGACGTAAGCGATGATTAGGGAGGGGACAGTCGTTAACTAGAATGTATTTAGTTTTTAATGTAATGTTAGTTATTTGACAGGTGACAGATGATATAGGGTGATGATTAATATTTGGTGACGGAAAAAACTATACCTACTTGTTATTTTGTTGTTCAAAAGAACACCGATTCCGACCAAGGATACGTGAGACCATTGAAATTAAAAACATCCTAATTTCAATAGGGAAGATGGTTAGGTCCTAACACCGGCTTGGGATTCAGTAATTAATATAATTAATTCCAATACCAAGCGCACTATTGCAAGACACTGTGAGCACGTACTGCGAAGATCGGTCCGCAAGCTACAACTAAATATTAGGGTACCGGAGTACAAACTATGACACTAGTACGTCAAACACCTCAGTCCTCCCGTGTACATGGTTGCTTTAAAGCAGCCGAAACGTCGTGAACGTAAAAACATAAAATAAACGCGATAAAATCTGTAAACCAAGTTTTATTTCTAATTATTTTACGATAATTTAACTATAAAAATATAGATATAGCATATAGAGTACTTACATCTAGTATTTTTATTTTAAAGATTTTGTTCACCAACATCAAAGAGCACCTCGCTCGCCCCCTTGTTCCCACTAGCCGTGTAATTGGTCCAAACGACGATACTTGAAAAAAGGGTCATGTTTTAGTTTCCGAATAGATGCGCCGGAGCCGGCACCAATCGATTCACGAGAGCACACCGAGCAGTTTGTTTAGGCCGCAGCCCGACCGAATCACACCAAAGAGAGGAGTCGTGAATTCAATCCTAGTAGAGTAGCTTTGGAAAAACGTGAAAATAAGACCGTATTCAATGTTGCATCATCCATTGCCCGTTTGTAATTGGATTTATAAATTATACTGTAAGTGAATAGGGTAATGGATGTGCTGGCAAACGTTGCGATGGTTTCGATTCTGTGTGGATAGATGTACAGAAAAACGCTATCATCACGAGCGCATCCCGTTCGAAAATGGCCGTGGTAATGGTATTTGTCTGTTGATTTTCTCTGTTTTCGAGCTGTAACTCGATTTGCTTTTTGTTCTGCTGACACAAAAGCGGCTAAATTTCGTTAGTTAGTTTCTCAGTCGCATTGGAGAGCTCCGTGACGGAGCCGGGCCGGGATGCTGCCGGCATGGGCAATCAATTATCGACGTTATTAAAACAAATATTGAGTTAGGATTTCGTCTCGGATAGAATAGGTAGATATAGATCAGTGTTTTTAATTTGAGATCGATTAATAGTGGTTTTTAAACTTAGATTCGTCTCTGTGGTTGATACATAAACTACTATAGCGATGGCTAATACATTTATAATTGAGCTAGGGCGTATATACATACGTTAAACACAATCTAGTGTAGCTCACCAAAGAATAAATCAATTATAGAATATAAGAATACACATAAGAATATATATACATATAAGAATATACTTGTCATATAATTTTCCTTGGTCTACGTACCTATTACTCAAATCGTTTTGGGCCCATTTTCCATTACAGTACGGTATTCATAATATACTAAGCACTACTTTGTTTGGGACCTTACAGTCAATATGTTCGTCTGGCGTGTTTATTTATTTATAGACTAGGTATACTTAGTGCGAGTAGGTGTAAGCACGAACCACAGATCACGAGAGATATGCCGTGCGGTTCAAAATGTATGGGAACTCGCTGTCTCCGTTTTGTCCCCACCACTCGCCACAAAACACATGCAATTACATAAAACCAACCAATACGAAGTCTCACACACACACGCGTGCCAATAATTCGGTGCGTGCTGCGTCGTCGCCGCATGCAGCGGCCGTACCACGCGACGCACCAGTTTATTCAAAGTATCGTTAGACGATCTATCCATTGCCTCGTACATTCACTCAGTAGCGAACGTAGGTGGTACTTAAAGAGCCATTTTGTACAAAAATAAAAAAGTCGTTGTGCTACATGAAAACTAAAATAACATAATAAAGGCATTAAATATTTTTTGATTTGTTGTTTTTAATGATTTTAAAGAAGAATAAATAAAATACTTAATACTGGCTGGTGAAATGAGATTCCATCTTTCGCGTAGTTCACTTTGCTGCTAGTATTTTAGCACACAACCACGGAATAACACGGCATTTAAAAAAAAAGTTAGAGCTCCGATACCGACGTGCAGTTGCAGTCGACTGACGGCGAAAACTCTATGTTAGCGTAATTTTGGCTAAAGGTGAGCGCAAGCCCACCGCTTTCATAACATATCTCCTCTAATATATCTGTGGCACGAACCTACTTATAACGAAACCGTCGTATTATATATAAAAAGGTACTAAGCGCGCCAATACACAAGAAACTAGTTAATTCACAGTTGTATAGAGTCCCAGCGTTTATCCAAATAAAATCGTTTCCTTTGACCGCCAGCTCCGTATAGAGTCACTGACTCCGCTGGCTTTAGCCAATTAATCGCACCTTTTGTTTTAAAACAAAGCATCGGAATCGAATCAATACTTTTTGTTGAATAAACTAACGTTAAATCACAATCGGCGCCCGCGCAAGAAACGGTCAGAAGAAGTGGAGTGAACGTCCTAACTAATTTGTTTTAAATTGAGTCGGCGAAATGAAAAAAAACGAAGGAAACCGACGACTATGTTCAGGGTCTGATTGTCACATCCGGAGCACAGAGTCATCGATGACCCCACCGGAAAAAAAAAAAACTAATCATTGTGATTGATTTAGTAAACCGAAAATGGACACAATTGGACATCCGTTCAACACATTAGCGGGATCTCCGTAATAAAGGTGCCGTAGGAAAATGATTTGTATAATTAAGAAGCCAAGGGTCTTTCTACTATGTTGCCGGTAATAATCGGCGACACCTCTTAATAACTCACACTCTTTAATATTGTCGCATCACTCATATTTTTTTTATTACAAACATCAACATCAAAAACTAATTACCTACTATTATTGCAATGGCTGCAAAAGCTGCGAACGGGACGGATGTGCGTATTTTTTTTTCTAACACGTCCGTTTCCTGTCGCAACAGAATGATTTCGTATATTGAATTTGAAATAAAAATCATATTCCCTAACTGAATTTACGCGAGCCGGGGCACTAACGACAGTGAAATGACAATTACGGCGACAGATCTTATCGCCGTAATTTGGTGCGCGTACAAATGTCGTGGCCGCGCCGCGCGGCGGGCAATGGCGGCTGTTGTTTTATTGTGTTATTTACACAAATAAAAACGTTTATTTTTACATTTTCCCAAAATTAAATATGGGCCAATTTGGCGGCCGAGCGGGAATTACATTGTTCGTTATAATTTCGTGTGATTCAGAGTGAAGTGTGGCGAGGGCACTTGTTTAATATTCCATGTGTTATTACTTGTGTAATTTGTGTCGTTCGCGCAATTACCCGTGGGAGGAAATCCTCGTTGTTTTGCAATCAGTTATGTACGTAATGCGCAATCAGTTTCCACTGCCTGTTTATCTAACGTTATTATGTTGATTATCTATGGTTTGTTATAAAAAAATGTATATACCCATTTGAATACGAATTTAGTACTTATTTAAATAAAAAATGTTAAGCGCAAAGTAATTCGTTAAAATTATGCTTTTTTAGGTTACGTACGACAAAATGGTTTTATTGAAGTATCAAATTAATGTTACTCTGCGGTTACAATTGTGTGTTGCTTTTGAAAATGAAAGCTTTTAAAAATTGTTGTGTAATTAAAAAAATACTAAGTAAAAATCTGATTGAAGGACAGACTACAAACACAATTGATATGATTAAGTGACTTTTCGTCAACATTCAAAAGATATAATAGGATAGGTGTATCTCCTTCTCACTCCCACTTGAAATCATTACACATTATCCATGTTAGAAAATCATTAGACGCACAGTATGCTTTATATTACAACTAGCTGTCCCGGCGAACTTCGTACCGCCTCAGAATCAAATGTATGAGAAAATGAATTTATTGGTATTCTATGAAAAATTTAAACGAATCTATCCCACAGGAACCATACATTTTACCGGGATAAAAAGTAGCCTATGCTATTCCAGACTATAATCTATCTCTGTGCCAAATTTCATCCAGATCCATTCAGCCGTTCTGGCGTGAAAGAGTAACAAACATCCATCCATCCATCCATCCAAACTTTCACATTTATAATATTATTAGTATTAGTATTAGTATAGAAGTATAGATGTAAACATTTGTCCCAGCCTTAAGATTACGTTAGAACATTATTATGTTAGTGTAACAATCCGTAAAGCGATTACATACAGAACAATGAATCTTCTGGAAGCACCAAATGTTATTTTAATACTTTTAATTGCATTGCGCGCTGAGCCTAATAGCACATGAGATTACTCTTCTATGTTAGTACCTTCAAGATGTTGCTTCGCAGAATCTCAAGGCTCTAAGATTATGGTTTTAAAACAGTATTAGCCACTCCAGCAGTTTCACGG
The DNA here is from genome assembly GCA_905404115.1 of Pheosia gnoma. Classification (NCBI taxonomy): domain Eukaryota; kingdom Metazoa; phylum Arthropoda; class Insecta; order Lepidoptera; family Notodontidae; genus Pheosia; species Pheosia gnoma. The sequence continues at coordinate 2,528,108 of FR989894.1, read as the reverse complement.
AACATATATCAGCTTATAGTTCTTTAAAAAGTTCAGGTATTGCTAATCACGATTACATAATCATTATCCGATTTAAAGACAATAGTAATTACAAAGATGCTGGAGGGTCCCAAGATGCTTATGATAGTATAATCGGTTTATATAAGCGCGTTATAGGTAAGTTCTACAATTCATTGAAATAACATTAATTTTTCGTATTTTATCGCGTTTATTTTATGTTTTTACGTTCCCGACGTTAAAATGATTCGACGTTAGGTAATTAGTTTTATTTCAATGCGTAGTATTCGGGTAAATATAAGAAATCAATATTCTAAAATTCATTTTAAACTAAAATCACAGGTATATTATCTAGTGCTAGTTCCTAGTTCAATATTGGATTTATAATGTGACGATGAGGGCTATATGAGCTTTTGTATGTTTTTGAAAAAATAAGTCAACTATAAGTCTCCGATAATAGCATACGCAGGTGGACTTTTTGGGGGTAGTCGAAGAGAAAGGTTAACAATTATGTCTTATTTTGTGAAAAATGTGTTTCTTTGAAATATATGTGTAATCTTGTTGGAATATGTGTTACATTATGTGTTCATAAACGTGCACGAGTATGGGAAAATAAAACGAAATAGTAAAACATTACTTTTCCAGTTCTCCCAAGAAGTCCGGTAATTTGTCAGTAGTATCCTCAACTTTATTGATAGGGCTAGGGGAGGTTTATTAGGCCTACTTTACGGATTAGTCCTGCATAGAATCTCCCATGTTTGATATTTTTTTTAAACATTCCTCTTGACGTTGGCAAAATACCTACCCAAAGGTAGATGAGGCCATGTTCTAAAGGCAATAAAATCCTTAAAATAAGTTTTACATCAAATAATAGTAGAATATAACAAACCCATAATCTACATTGATGATTGTCTTAAATATTTAATCTTAATTTTTTGAGCTGAACACACGTAGGTATAGTGTAGTACCCCATAAACCATAATGCAAAAGCCGGCCACTAACAATTTATTATATAACCTATAAAATTAATACTAGTGCTAGAATTCATTTAACTGCTAAAGTTATACTGCCAACTATAAGCTGCAACAACACTGTATAGCGGTTTATAGACCTTACTTAATAATTGCAGAGATGCCGGCATTCGCAAATAAATAAGCAGAATAAGCATCCTGAGAGCTATATAAGGGTTTGATTGCTTTTAATTACATTTATAATAGAGTTCAAGCTTCAGCTTCAGTTCAAGCTTCAGGATTGAATTAACATTGTGACTATGAAATCACTTCATGTTCCTCTTATAAGTAGTAATTACACGATAAACATGAGCTTTAAGTTGTCCCACTTATCTGGATTTCGTGAGTACATTGAGGTCTAGGTTTTGCGCTTAATTAAGTGCAACAACTCGCAATTTTTAATCCCAAAATCTTTGACAGTATTTTTTTTTATTCAATTCTGTGCCAACTATATTGGTTCGCAGTATGGTACTCTTACCGTTGAATATTTTAATAAGAGGTAGAGTCTTTTGGTTCATAGTAAGCAATATTTACTTACAGCTAATGAAGCATTCTCTTTATGAATATTTAGCTCTCGCTAGCTCCAATCACCCATTAACTGGCTGCATACTTAATTACAGTGCTAGTGGGCCACAGTTAGGCTTTTGACACGGTGGACAAACGCATATATCGTGACTCGAGCCAGTAAAGTCAGTTTGTTGATAAAGTCAATTAGCGGTATCGAAGTTGGGACCAGTATCAACTGATTCGGCCCACCCTACCGGCGACTGCTGTATGGCCGCGCCGCTATTGGCTAGTCATGCCGCAGGGGTGTGGCCTCGGCCCGCTACTTTTTGTTATACTTTTTCGAGCGGTGCGTAGGCGACCGTAGCCGGCATTATTCTTTACCAGTCGATTGAAGGCGTTGGAGTGCTATAGTTTATTGCTCTGTTGTCGTTCTAAACGTCACGGGGTATCATGTAAATTGTGGCCTTTATTGACGGCAATTTATTCGTGTTCACATCTTTCGTCTCGTGCCTAATAAGGACTTTGTTCCGGAATTGTTCAGTGTGTTCAAGTGTGGTAAGTGATTTTTATTTTTTATTGATTTCGTTTTATTTTATTTTTTATTGACGTGTTATCTTTTACTGACTCTTTGACTATATTTTTAATAGGTGCTTTATTTAAATATTTGAATGCGTTATTTTTTATTTAAGTAAGTGCAGTAAATTTGTAGTTAATTTTATGTTTCACTGTAGTTGGTTTAGATGTATAATTAACAAGGCTTACATTAACTTATAATAATATAAATCATGCAATAATTAATAATATTATTGATTTAAATTTGTATTTTATAAAAAAACCTGGATAATAAATTCCTTCCAATGAAATTAAGTACCATTTAAATATAATTTTGTCACTAAGACAAGAGCCCAAAACGATCCGATTTTACGAAGACACAAAAAAATAAACAGGTATGCAAAAATGGTGTTATGTTAATTCTAATCAGCTCATTCATAATTATACCTACTTTATGATTGATTTAAGTCGACGTCTCCCGCTGTCTACTAATTATATGCAACAATTAACTTTTACAATAATGACATTATTTTAATCAACTCCAAGACCAGCTTTAATCATAGCTAATTAAAAAAGCGCAATTAATCATAGCCTAACCTTATTTGACAGCTCCCATCATATTTTTTGGGAGTCAAAAAAGGCATAACGTCTGATATTTCAAAGGCATTTGCATAATTAGGTGAATTTTATTGCTTTATTGAATTAGGGCCGATGTCAGGCTCAAAATTGAAATCAGCGGGGGTCCCTGTGTTGTTAATTTTGTTTATAGCTTATATTATGGTCAGCTTTGAATGTTATTCTCATATCTCAAGCCCTATAAAAGTTGTTAGACATTGTTAAGACCGACAACAATAGCGTATTCATGTTATTGATCTTGATTTTATTAGCCTTTACAACGGAATGTGAGGGTCATTATTATCTATATGTTTCTTGTAACACGGTCCCACATGGGTTCTTTTATATGGCCGTCGTATTTGAAGGCAAATTTTTTGTCGCGTTCATAATTTGTCCAATTTACACGGTGGGTATGTTAATTATAAAACTATAAAGTCTATTTTTAATTGGGAGCTATTGAAGATATTTTACCGGCGCGGCGGGTGGCGTGCGGTGCGGATATAGTTTTATGGACTACATCACATAAACGTAGCTTGTAATTCGCGTCATCTATGGACCGGTTCCATAAAAATAAATACTAGATACCGGTATATTTTATTCGCTAATGATTATAGCCTTAATTGTCAAAGTAATTTGATAAACAACAAATTGTAAAACCAATTATGGTTATTAATTAAATTAAAATATTTTGTCATCTGCCACCTATAAGTACCAAAACGCATTAAACAAACTTATTTCTTATAATGAACCCGCCTTCGAATAAAAACTAAAATAATTTATCTTACTTCTTAGTAACTTTTACAAAATAATAAAACAACCTACATCGGGGTCGAGTCACCTTCGTCCGTAGGAGAATTAAGTACCCTCGAGATACCCTACACGTGACCCCGGGGGGTGCCAACCAGGTGACAACTCTACTGGTGGTAGGCTTCGGCCGTGGCTAGTCACCACCCACTGAACAAAGCCATGTCGCCAAGCGGCCTAGCCGTGTTCCGGCATGATGTTCGGTGCTGCCATTCATGGATGGCGGGTCAGATCAGTTGCGCTGCATGTGCCTAGTGAATGTAGCGTCTCTATCTACTGCCGCCTTCCTACCTAGGCAAGTATGCTCCATCGTAGATCTCATCGTCACTTACCATCAGGTGAGATCGAGATCAAATACTTGCCTAGAATGAAATAAAAAAAATAAAAAAACATACTTATTAATTCTGTTGTGCTACATTTATCAATTAAAATAATAATGTAGTTGACACACAGAGGTTGGATATCTCTATTACGTTTGCATCTGATCTCTCGGCCCACTGTTGCAATGCTCTCTAAATTGAGTTCTCACATCACAATAGCATCTGGAATGAGTGATTTTAACCGATTTTTTACTAAAGGGTTGGCCGATCTCTATTCGATTAAGCTCACCAGCTATAAAGACCCACCTCGCTCCTCCCCACGCGTTTGATTCATCGACTCAACAGAGGCTTGCGATGGAAGGTCAGAGCTCATTCTCCTTTGACGGTCCAAACATTCGTGATGACTTGCGGATGCCTCCGGAACGCGAGCAGCATTGTTGATTGTATTAGACTTAATTAGATCTTAATTAACATTCTGGTTTCTCATTACACGCTACTCGGTGCTACTAGCCGCGTCCATAATAGGAATGTCCATTTACATCCATTCCGCTTGTATCTTGATTATTTTTTCTACAGTTCATGATATTAAAATTGAAGATTCCCCGTTGCCCGTCTTGGGGGTGATGTAATTCAATCGGATGTTATTGAGATCGTGATTACGATAAATAATATTAGCTTTGTGAATGTTATTTGATGTACGGACGGTGTATTCGGTGCTGCCGTGTTGGTCGAGCGAACAAATTACATAGAAATGTATGATACAATCTATACTTCTATACTAATATTATAAATGTGAAAGTTTGGATGGATGGATGGATGGATGTTTGTTACTCTTTCACGCCAGAAAGGCTGAACGGATCTGGATGAAATTTGGCACAGAGATAGATTATAGTCTGGAATAGCACATAGGCTACTTTTTATCCCGGTAAATGGGTTCCCGTGGGATAGACATACTTTTTAATTGCGGGTAGCACCGCGGGGCGTAGCTAGTGAATAATAATTGATCTGCCGTCCCTAGTTGTACATTGTTGCTCGTCGGTGATAAAGAATTTAATGAAAAACCACGCAATGCGGTTGATGCGAATGGAACAAAGGAATAATTTTGCAAATTGTTTGGACAAACACATTCAAGTATAGAGTTTATTGCTTTGTACGAAGGTGTTTTTTTCTTATTGAACAATATTTTTTACCAACGATGGAACGTTAAAGGAATTCCATCTCAGTGTGATAGTATTAGAGTTGTAATGTCAGGGTTATCAGGTAGCCGACGGGCATCAGTCAAGGAACGGGTGAGTCAGGCACTTGCAGCTCTTATCTAAAGCCAGCGATATAATCCGAGACGCCATTAACACTTAAGTCCTGACCTAATGGACAAAAACGTTTAATCCTCTAATTCTTAGAGCACACGATAAAGTGCAAAATGGAAGTGACAAAATTTCGATCAGTAAATATTTATTTCAGAGATTATAAATAGAATTGATAATGTCTTATAAAAAGTTGTACTTATCAGTTGCATAAAAACTCTATGAAAATATGATAATGATATTGCGGCAAGGAAACAAAAGCAACTGCAGGGTAATTATGCAATCATTACGTGTATTTCAAACCATTAAATTAGTCGATAGAAATACGCGAGATGATTGACACAGGTTTGCAAACAGAATTACAATGCTGTTTCAATAATTTTAGGTATTTCTATCAACTAATTAGTCGATAGAAATATACGAAACGATTGAAACAGAGTAAACATAGTAATCTACAAAACTGTGTGCACAAGACACTTATTGTATATAATTATATATTATTATTATTATATTAACTATTGTATATAATTTGTTAAATAATTACTTAGTCCAATAATAAATAAAAAAAATAAAAAAAAAGACACTTATTGAATATAATTGGAAACATTCACTTTGTCTGATACTGATAAACAATGAGAAATTGGTATCAACGTGTACCTTGGTGAGGCTGGTGAGGTAAGCGTCACCAACAATGGGTAACACATTGATAATCACAATGTCTGACTTGCTACGAACAAAGCACGTAATCCCGCAGGCGCCGCGTCCCTCGTATCACTCTATTAATCCTATTATTATAATTCCCTCCTCACATGCACCACTGAATAAAGGAAATGTTATCGGAATATATTAGCCTATCGTTGGTTCAACGCGATTTAATTCTTCATTGTTGTTTTTTCTTGCTTTCTAGATATATATATAATGTTTTTTTAAGAATAGAAAGGAAATAATTTGCTCGATGTTTTGATTTACGTATTTCTTGTTTCATTGATCAGCTACTGCTTTATTGTGGCTTTTAAATTATTTTTTATTGATGACTAGTTTTATTTCTACCTCAATACGGTTGTAGACATTGAACGAGAGCCAATACACATAACAGTAGTCTTATGTCGATTGTTTATGGTATCAAAACTTTGTTCGGTGGCATTATGAAGGCAGCAAGGTTTAGCTAACCACTCGTAAAATTAACATTACATTTATTAAATAAAAAACTTTTTTAAGGTGATTAATGTTTTGTCAACATTAATTCGTATTTCAAGCCGTATTATTATAGGTTTATAGGTAGGTAGGTAGGTAGGTATTATAGGTACACAATTGTAGATAAAACAAATAAAGTATATATACTACCTATCATTTACAGAATTGATTTTGCTCATACACACATAATGTATGTATGAATGTAGGTATGTATGTATGTCGATACTGTCTTGCATCAATTAACATACAACCACTTGAGGCCCTACACCGCACATAAATAAAACAACATTAGCTATTCCGAAGGCATGTTCATTTACGGCAGTAAAGTCTTACATTACAGCTTTTTACATTCTTTATAACGACCAGCGTTATCCAATAGAGTATGAAATTATTACGATCTTGGCCAATATTTATTGCAAGAAAATTAATTGAAACACTGCATCGTACATAACCGCTTTGGTATGAGAATAATTAATTAAAAGCGAGCCCGTTCGCTCGATTCATAATCACACATTGCTAATTACAATTTTAGCGACGTGTCGATATTTATTGAGAGTTTTCTTTGGTTGAATTTTAGTCGGTGCCAAGTGGGGGCCAAGTTAACATGAAAATTGGGAAGTGATAGAGCAAAAAAGTCAAGGTTTATTTGGCAGTCGTGGGGGCAAACGAACTCGGTACCGCTAGTTGGGGTGTAAAAAATAGTGTAACAATGTGTCGATTACCCGCCCGACGGACTCGATCATAGTGGGGTATTCGATATTCACGGCGCGGCGCGGTGGAGCGTTAAAATTTACATCTTGATTGCTTTATTTAATTTACCCAACTTTTTTTTTCACCAATTCGCAAAGAGGAAGCGCTGGACCGTGTCGGTGGCTAATTTACTTTTTTCCCTAATAAAAAGTCACTCGAGTTTTCGGAAAGATTTGTTCTATTTACACAATGTAATTAGAAAACTTTCTAGAAAAATGTAAGTGTTGTGTATTTATAGATAATTAACTAGATTTAATAAAAACCTAATTTTGACCTGTCTAACAGGGATTTTATAGCACATCTATTGCATAATCCACATGATTTACTTATCTTTACAATATCTTTTTAATATGTATCATGATTGATTGACCAACAAGTATCCGATTGTTTGATGAATGTCTGCTTTCCGAACCTCCTTACTACCTAGGTAGAGTCCACGATCGCGTTTACCGACGCGTGCGGCAGATGCGTTTGCGCAGGTGCTGTCACGGTTCATAGGTATAACGCGGATGTTCCGACCGCGACCCGTTCGAATCTATCTAATCGCTCGTGAACTATAACAAATTTTATTGAACACTACCTTCGGACAATGCAGCCATTTTCACGGCTTGAACTTGACGAGGTGGTTTCGTAAATTATTGAATGATTTTCATTGATGAATGGTTGAAATTTATATGTTAATGTTTTAACAATAAGTCATTATTTCGAACGCATCAAGTGCATCCTATTTAATTCAAATTTTTAACATTGACTGACGGACAAATCACAGCCTAATTCGGTGGACAGATATTTCAAATTTGGAAGATATATAGCTTGAACCAGTACCTTAGTAGTGAGGTACCAAGGAGGATTTTTTGGAAATTCAACCCCTAAGGTCAACTAGAAAGTCAATGTTAGACTCGAGAATTTTTTTTTTAAGTTACGAACGGTTCGTTATAAATAATCACTTACTACTGTGACGCTCTAAATTTGTCGCAATGAGAGCATAGCTAGGGTAAAGGAAACTATATTACTACAGCAAAAAACTTAATTAATACCGATACAAAAACAATTTCGCGTGACTCTCCATTCTTAGATATCAAGCGATACATAATTGAGTCTAATCTAATATACGCCTTTGTCTGTGTGATTGCGTGTTTGTAATAAGCAGCATGGTTTTGAGCACAAAAACTTGTACTGAACATCTGCAATACGAATAATTTACATTCACTAATAATTGTATGTTGGGTAGAATCTCTACCTATAAAAAAACCGTTACTTGTCTCTACCGTTCCTATACAATATTATTGTATATTTATTCAGAAGAAACAAAACGGTCATACATAAACATTCTTAGAGTGTTATGATGGGGGTTACTACGCAATATTTTCAAGATAATTAACTTTTCCCCGGGACTCGCCGAGGGTCAAACCTCTACGTCCTCGATCCTGGCTTACACAAGTTATAGATGATGGGGGATGTGGTGCGCTGCGCCAAGTCGAGAAAAAAAAGACCGGTCATCTAAAGTTTCAACACCTCCTTCAAAACATAATTGATAGTCACAAATATCCAAATTCATAATTTAATCCTTTTTTCTATATTAACGCGATAGTGTATTGGTTTGTTGGACTGAGCATTACACAAAACGGCAGAACGATTTTGAATGAATTGTGGTATAGAGACGGGTAATCTGTAAAAACGTGTAGGCTACTTCTTGATCAGGCATTCTACGCGAGTGGAGCAACGGGTAATGCTAGTTTATTACCTACATTTTCTATACATATAGAAAATTTATTATTTTGCTAGTAGTAAGTATAATATGTGTTATATACTAACTGCGAGCAATATGTTGTGACTATTTGTCGATAAGTATTTAATTCCATTTACTTCGACAAATTGTTTATCTTCCAGGTCACCACGATAAAAAATAATGTGACTAACTTATAAACAAGTCTGAATCATGACCAAAACCTATTGGAGCGTTGCCGAACTGAAAAAAGCACTTACCCGTTTCATTACCGAACACTTTAAGTATATTTATACTTATTTTAACAAGCGCCAGTTTTTATTCGCTTTAAAATCTCAGAAAACCTAAATTCTGGCTGTGCCTAAATAACACTTTTTGTGCTATTTTCTCCGCGAACGAAACTTAACTCTATTATGTAGATTTAAAATGCATATTTGCAGTTCAATCAATCGTTGGCACAGGCAACATTTACCGTTAAATGGCCAGTGAAGGCAATTAAATCCAACTTATTGGATCTCGCTATGTAATTAACTGTACTAATTGTTTTTATGTTATTCGGTTAAACAGGTGTTTATGAAGGGCTAATTAAGTCACAGTGGAATCTATATTATACATATTTGTTTATGTATAAAAGGAACATTATGTACTTTTAGGTAAAAAGGTATAATAAAAAAAACATTGTAACGTAGAATATTTAGAGATATTTTTAGAGAATACCTAATAATTGTACGGACGTTATTTTCGCTACACAATCCAAATCCGGCCTTATTTTTAAATATTTACGTAACTGTCTGTATGTTAGCGCGTCACCACAATATAAATACTTGCCAATGTTACAGTATTATAAAAGTACTAGCCATATGACTGATCGTCAATTAAAAAAAAACATCCTTCATGAAAACTTTGACCCCTTCCCCCCTTTGACCTCTTTAGGGATCGAATTTCCTAAAACCTCGTCAGTGCACATACTTTAACCTACTCATAAAATATATTCCCAAAATTTCAAAATTCTTGGTCTGCCGGTTTAAGCTGTGCGTTGTCGGTCAGTCTGTCAGCGCATAGAATTAGACTAAAGAGAAGAATAGAATAGATAGAATATTATAGAATAGATATATGGATTAAATGATAGATCATTTGGATTGCGAATAATAAATGTTAGGCTCAGCATAATGGGGCCATGAAAATTGGAACACGGTTTTGTAATTGAGGCTTATCAAAATATTTGTAAAAACATGTTACTGTACTTGTATTGATTAATAAAATCTGCCCAATTAATGGGCAATTTATTGCATTTTTTCTCGTAAAACTAGTCCGTATTAACTTTGAAGCAAAGATCCATATTGCTTGATCAGGATCAGGATTTATTCAGATCATTTATGTGAATGTGTGTGTGTACCATAGCCCAAAAGCTCTATAGAAGTTTTACTATAACTATAATTATGTTTATTATTATATGTTCTATACAGCATTTTTTTCCCAGAAAATACCTTGTATTAACCATTGTGAATAGACGAAAATTTTGTATAAATCTGCATTTAAATGTAAAACTATTAATTATAAATTAGCTTCATATAGGTAAGTAGTTTATAATTTATTTAATTATATTTAATGAATTAATGAATTATTAAGTTGTTTAGGGATATAATTATAATGGGGTAAAACTGAAATCAAAAATTTACTAATTATTTTCTAAAATGAATTAAAGTCTATTGTTTTCGAATAAAAATAAGTTTCTGAACTTTTAATTTATTATTTCAATTAATTAAGTATTCATGAATTTAAAAAAAAACGCTGACAATTAGGTAAATTAATGTGAATGGTGATAAATAAAAAAAACTGAGCTCACGATTATAACACCTACCTTTCCCTACCACCGCCACTGGTCCCCCTTTTTTATGACCGATGTTATATTTTAAACCTACTTCAAAAAAGGAGGAAGATCTCAATTCAGTTGTATTTTTTTAAATGTTTTTTTTTATCTCAGAACTCCGTCATTTATGAACCGATTTGGAAAATTATTTTTTTATTTGAAAAGATATATTTCCAGATTGGACCTAATTTTTTCACAATTTAGTTCTGATGATGGGATCCATTAGGCATTGAGCGAACTCCTGAAATATTATAGGCATACATATATATATATATATATATATGAATATGAATCCTAAACAGGTTGTGAAGTGTATAACCTGGCAACTAAAATTATAACCTTTTCCCCGACAAGTGCAAAACATTGCCAGTTGCTACCACCGACCGGCCTGCGACCAGGGCCCCAAGTCTGCTAACACAATCGATTCATAATCGAACAGCAACCGCATAGTAACTGTCACTTTTGGCAGATATCCCATACAACATCTGTCAAAAGTGACAGTTACTATGCGGTTGCTGTTCGATTATGAATTGATTGTGTTAGCAGACTTGGGGCCCTGCTCGGGCCACAATGGGTCAGCAAGCGGATGTTTGCGTATTGCAATTTAGATGGGCATTAACGATAGAGGGTTAATTGCGCTTGTCGGTCGGTCGGTTTGCTCGACCGTCGGCGGCCGCTCGTAATAACTTGTAACATTATATTTTATACAATTATTCCGCCCTTTTTAAGTATAATGTTCGTTAATAATTAAGATCGTAAAATTTCACACACGATAACGTTAGATGTATGGAGTGTAACAATATCACTATATATAATTTTCGGAGTTCCATCGGTAGATATAAAGGTCACATTACCGAAAAATATATCAGTTTATGAGAAGTTTAAATATAACATCAATTGCATAGTGAAAAGTTACTGATTCGCGTCCCCACAAAAATAAAACACTATTTAGGTACTTACACAATTATTTTTGTTTTTATATTTGATTAATTAAAATGTGTAGGTAGGTAACTATTAAATTATGACTGGTGGCACACGAACTGACAGACGAAAAACGTTACCGGCTTCATTTGGGTTCTTTGGATTCCGACCTAAAAGCCTCCTCCAAATAATCCCCTCTCTTTGTTACAGTATCCACCACGTATCCCTACTACAGAATGGGTGTGTCCGAGCCTGGGTCCTCCGCCACCCCGGACCTGCCTCCCATGGAGCACGAGCGGCCGGGCTCCGGCAGCGGCCTGGACGACGAAGACATCCCTCAGCGGAAGCAGAGGAGATACAGGACCACGTTCACGAGCTATCAGCTCGATGAGTTGGAGAAGGCGTTTGGGAGGACGCATTATCCTGATGTATTTACTAGGTATGTGAATGTCGGCACACCTTTGAAGTCATATCTGCAAGGCAATATTCAAATCTGGCGCTGTAAAATAGTAAAACTATAATATGGCCAGACGAACACACCAACTATACGGTCCTACGCTAAAAAACACTTGTATCATGGGTACCGTACAATGGAATGGGGGCAAGCCTAGTTAGAAATTAAACATCCATGACTCGGGTACAAACATTCATCCCCATAGCACAAAGTTTGTCCCTACCAGGACTCGGAGCCGGGATCCTCAGCGCAGAAGGCAGGGTGACCAACTGAGCTAATCAGGTCGTCAGAAAATGAGTTCGGATTCATGTTTGTATTAGCTGATAGCGAGGCAAATGATATAGATGAAAGTGCTCATCCGAGGCAAACCCTCCCTTTTTTGCGAGGCTATACAGTCGCTCTGGACTCGGCTATTTAGATAACATAGCACAGCTTTATGGTAATAAATGTTGCCTTAATCCCCCTTGCTGACAGCGAAGGCACATAGGAACTTAGGTACACAGAAGGTATATGAAGACTTTCTTATAATTCATGTAGTTTTTTAAAAACATTATCTAATTTTATGTTCTCTTTTGTTATAGAGAAGAACTTGCACTAAAGATTGGACTCACCGAAGCAAGAATTCAGGTAAGAATAAATTGTAAAACCTTTTTCATAGGTACGTGCTTGCTATGCTATGCGCTATAAAATTGCCCCAAGATATAATAACACTTTATAATGATCTATAAATTAATGGGATACAATATTATTAACTCGATCAAAACGTCAAATAGGGTAAGATAATAAACTCGGACGCACCGTTCGCGGGCGATCCGCGGCGACAAAAAGTCGCACGTAAGGCCCCCTGCAGACGCGCGACAGGACACCGGGCGCATGTCGGCTTGTTTACACACACCGGCCACTATTAACGTGGCACATTAAGTTTAGTCGAACCTCTATCAGTGTTCACGTGTTTTTAATATGGTGCGGTGACAACGATTACATAATTTTGTATGATGCCAACATTGCCTGCGACTTCTTATGCGTGTTTTTTTACTATCCCGAAGGAACTTTCCGTATCCCGGAATGGTAATTATTGTTTCTATTGATCTCGTATGAAGTATTATCATGACAATGTTCATGTAAATACATTGCGAACCGGCCTCGACTGTCGATTGTAATGGCTCGCTTTTGTTTGCACGAAATGTCCGGCAAAGTTACACAAACTTCAATGAACATCGTTGGACGATAATTATTAAAAAAGAACATAGTAGATAGTACCTCCAATTATGATAAGTGAGTGTAAAACAGGATTTCACTTTTTTGGAAATCGTCCAACAACCATTGTGCACTTCCACTTGCACAGCCATCCTATATAATTATTCAGCATTTAAAACTAGGTGACCAACTATATAATACTTAGAAATTATTAAGTATATTTTAGTCTATAAATATTCAATAAAATGTTGGTAAAAAACTATTACTTTATTGATATAAATTGGAGCCACATAATATGTATTATTCATCTCACGTACCTCTCGATACTACATAATACTGATCAGTAATGTTCTGACCTAATACGGTGGCAATGTTACAATTCAATTATATACACATTAACATAATAATAATGACACAAGAATTAATGCCAGCATAAAATAGAATACTACTTATAGTAAACGAATTCATTTTTTAAGATAGTCACCTACAAGTAACATAAGTAGGTAACTAATATGTACTTAGATACGAAAAATAGTCTGTACCAAAGTTTCGAAACGCACCCTTAACTTCACAAGAACATCACCAAAAAAAAACAATATATTACAACCATAAAATCGCTCTTTATCGGCAATAACATTTTACAACATATTCAAAAAGGTCGCGCGAGAAAATTAACGTTTTTCATTTGTTTGCTTAAAGTGCACTATTAAATGAGATTAAAAGCGATTAATATCCGTAATTACTGAGGCGTAGTATGGTCACAGTGCGAAATCAAGATTCCTTATATGACACGTTGGGAAACGCGGCGGTGGAACGACACCTTAATGATCGCTTAATCACTCGCGAGCCGGCAACTGGATGTTTACATGAATGTCCGTGTTGCAGCCAAATCGGTAATACTGGCATGTCGAAAATTGCCAATAACTTAGAAAACCGTTTTTATTCATCATCAACTTGCGCATGGCTTTAGGTGGTAATGTGATGATTATGTTGTAAATGACGGTCGCAATACAAACATATTTTATGGTTGACTAATATTAAATGAACGTGTTTGTTTGTAAGTCACGCAAAAACGGCTGGATCTTTTTTAAATTTAACTTGCTATCGAGATGTAGGCTATCTTCCAAATTTATAGACGTTATATAACTTTATCAAATGTCATATAGTACTGCGCACAAGAGTTTTGCTTTGCGCAGTACTATATGACGTTTGAAAAAGTTATATAACGTCTATAAATTCGCGGGTATATGAATAGTACATAGGCTATTTTTCGTCCTCGTAGTCCAGCCAAAGCATAAAGCTAGTTTTTTTATATTTTGTTATATCATGGTGTTATTACAAGAGGTATGCTATTATATCGTAGTGCTATAAGCTTTGCGTTTTGAATACTAACTCCATACTTCTTACTGTCATTAGATAGAGTCATCATTTAGCTCTCATGCAATGTAAACAGTCAATTACCTATTACAAAAAAAAAAAATCTACAACTGCATTCGTCATCTTAATTGAAACATACGTCATACTTAACTGGAGGATAAATACTAAAGAGCAATAATCAAACAGAAATTATTAATACGAAAATATATTCGGCAGCTGACTATTAATAAAATCATCAAATGATTCATTTATCTAACATACCTATTATATACAATAAATCATATACATGTAATTATAAATAGACACAGATTACCACATATTACGAGTGTAGCCTTTTATAATATTAATTATAAAATGGAATAGCAATTATCTATCCAATTATTGAAATCAATTTATATGACCTATCTACTTACTAAATTGTGTTTAATTCATATGCATGTTATGGTTGAAAATAATATGCTTTTAATTTGTTTGGTATTTTTAATACCTACATACCTAGGTGCATTTTTATAAATCTGTAATTAGGTTGAGTGTATAATATATTGAAGATAATTAAAATTAATCAAAGTAAAGCGTTATTAATTCTGATCCGCGAGTTGTCTATTTTTTGATATATGCTGTTGGTCGCAGATGACCTTTACAGCTTCACTTGCTAAAGACGCTCCAGCCAGAGGGGTAGGAGGGCAACTAGCTCAAGGGCGCCTCCGGAGGCACGGCCTCGGCTTGGACTGTTGCCAGTGTGGGAGTTGACGCGCGACTGCTCCTAGGTGCGAAAACGCACCTATGGGTTGTAGATGTGTTTCGACGACCTCGCCGGCGAGGTCGGTGTCTGTTTGTGCTAAGTGTATCGGTCTAGTCGAGGTGGCTAGAAGCGCGGTAAGGTTGTCGGTAGGGTCAATCAACACGTGTTTAGGACGGCGGCAAATTCTCTCTCCGAGAAAGGCGCGGGTTTATAGTTCGCGGCGGTTACGATAAGAGGGTTTGAGTGAGAGGACGCGTTCTTAATGTAGCGTACGGGTGCTCTTTTAGGAATTTGCGGATCGGGAGTTGTTTTAGGGCAACCTACTAAAAAACTATTGGACGGATTTCGTCGAAATTTTCTGTAGGTATTTGATAGCATTATAGCTATACTGAAAAAATAGTGACTTATATTATAATGCTATTACCATTGGAAGCCAAGCTCGAACGCAGGGTTAAATTAAAACATTAAAAAAGTATGTAATGAATTACTAATTTAAATTTAAAAATTAAATTCCAACCTTCTAAATTCAAACTTTCTTTATCAGGTGTGGTTTCAAAACCGGCGAGCGAAGTGGCGCAAGCAAGAAAAGGTGGGGCCCCATGCGCATCCGTACAGCGGGTATCTAGGAGGCGCGCAGCCCTTGCCAACGTCGGCAACATTGCCAGCGCCACCGCACCCACTTACCCAGCTCGGGTTTGGTTTGAGGAAACCATTCGACGCCGCCTTCGCTTCTTTTAGGTGAGTAGTGATATTTGAATATGACTGGATGGAGACGTATTCTCTATCTACAAGTCTAGATAGAGAATCGTTCCATCTGTTTTATTGAAATGCCTTTTCCGGAGGACTTTTATAGACTCAATAATTATATTATTTTTTCCATCAACAGGTACGCCAGCACACCTCTCTTCGGCGCTCAGTATCTACCACCGCTATCACGTCCGCCGCTATTTGGCGCCCCGCTGTACGCTACATCGCCTGCTCACTTTCACTCTCTATTCGCTAACTTAACCGCGCCAGAGCTTCCGCGACTTTCGCCGGAGCACTCCCGACCAGCGCACGAACTTTCCCGACCATCACCCGATCATTCCCGACCGTCGCCCGATCTCTCCCGATTGTCACCCGAAGTTGCCCGATCACCGGCGCCATCTTTATCTCCTCCAATATCGCCTGGAAGCGAATCTTTGCATATGCATGCAGGAATGGATGACGTGAGAAGTTCCAGCATCGCCGCGTTAAGACTAGCAGCTAGAGAACATGAATTGAGACTCGAATTATTGAGGCAAAGAGCCGACTTAATTTGTTGATTGTAACAGTACTTTTTATGTTCATTTTAAAATTAGGTAGGTAATTGTATTTTCATATCTACTTATGTAAGTAAAACAAATATAATTTTAATTAGAAACCTTATTGCAATTGGTTGGAATACATTGGATAGCTACTAGTGATATTCTGATGTAGTTCTTAATATGTAAATAAATAGAATTAAGTTGTAGTTAAGGCTTGGCAATGTTGAAGCTAATTGCTGATTCCGTCCGATAATCGTAATTACAATAATATATTGTACTTAATTAAATGTAAATAAATTTATTTTTGCCAAACATTCGTTTAATTTTATGAGAAACAAATTTTTAATTTTCCATTTCATTGTCAAAAATGATAAATGTTGTGAATAAAGCAGACCTTTTAAGACATTTTATGAATAGTCAAGATTCATATTTCGTGGCCCAACATGGTCAATAATGCCTATAAAATGGTTATGGAATTATCTTATTTTACAATTCGTCACGATATGCTCATGTAATTAACATCTACTCGTACGATTCCAAATCCGTGGAATATTGTTCCGTCCAATTTGACATTATTAGTCAGGTAGGTGGGCTGGGTTGTGGTCGCACTGATAGCGTTTGCCCCTTAATTTATTTATTTTATCAAAATATAAGCAAGAGATATGGAAATTGGTTGCGTATGAGTGAAATATATTAATTGAGTAGGTACTCTATTAGCAAGGGATTAAAATTCGATACATCAGGGACTTACCGTAAGAGCCGTACCTACGTAACGCTAGACCTAAACATCGGCATGCAAAAATGACCTCAAAAACATCTCTGATTGTACATATGAGACCAATATTACAACTCAATGAATTATTAAGATAAGTAAACCGACCCAACCAGAGAAACAAATCCAACAAACTCATTCATATGATTATTTCTTTAAATCAGGCGTTAGTAGGCGACAATCCATTGTAAAATGATGCACACAGGACTCACCCTCGGCTGCCAGCTTCCTCTATTATAATAATAAACCTATATGCAATATTCTACAGCGGCTTACACTGCACCCCCACCCTTCGGTCACCTCCAGATAGCAGATGAATCACCGCCAATCATAACCAATCATCACCAATTTGGCATTAGTCACCCAAGGCTCAAGCCTGGTGAAGGGACGCCACGACGAGCCACTACGTGCTGCAATTATCCTGACCTCAGGGCGATGCGGTTTCAACCTAGATTGCACCTAGATTAGTACCTATGTAGCTGGAATGATACAGAGAACTTTTTAAGGTCAGTATTAAATGGATGGCACTGACATAGAGACGACTTATGTCTCTAGCGACATTATGAAAAGCGTTCGAAGAAGGTCAATGTTATGTCAACAGCCTTATATTTATAGATCTACGATGATGTCTAATGTATACACCTATATGTAAACAATACTTCAAGTTTATGAAGCCCGCTTGGTGGTATAGTTGTGGACCCTGAGTCTAATTCAGTCGTCCGACCACTAAAAAAAGTGATTTATATATATATTTTTGTATATAAAATTTTACGTTAAAATTTGTAATATTTCGATTAACAATTTTATGTTAAACAAATAGGGGAAGAAGGAACCCACCACTGGACCCTCGGCTTGTCAACTTTTTCAATAATAAACCAAACAAGTTTGATCGATAATTAAAGAAGCCATCAACACCGACCTCCTCTATGATGTTAGTCGAGAAACTATCTATCACGAGTGACGGGACCCCAAATAAAATGCAATTCTCCGCGAAACGCGATTTTATATTACTAATATTAATACATTTCTATACCAATTTTGTGGCCCAACTATTAATATTCCCATTTGTAACGTACGATAGTCGTATACGCAATCAGTAAAAGCACTATTTTCTTTTGAAGCATACATAAAAGGGTCCTTTTCAAAATTATATTTAATAAACATCAAAACTTTATTAGTATTTATTTGACAAACAATTACATGCATCCTTTGTGATGATAATGGCGGTTATCATAAGACTTTACGAGCTCCGCCGGGCAGCGACTTGGGATGGGTAGCGTTGGGTTAGATGAGCTTTTATCGATACTTATTTTTTATCGACACTTATTATTATCGATATTATTTAAGTAGTCGACAATCTCATAGTAAGTAGGTGTCTAGTACATATTCTGATGTACGGTATAGTCACATGCCTGTATGTTAAATTTTGTTTTTTGTCCTAATAAAGTTAGGTAAAAAGTCAAGGATACAAAAGTCCAAAAGCCTATCTCAATATAGAAAACAATTTTAGTGCAAGTTGTACGCATTGTATGTGATTTAATATTTCCTCAAAATAAACCACAAAGTATTTTTTTTTTAAATTTACCCAGGTACGTGTTAAATTACAAATAAACCTGGGAATACACGTTGTTGTCTTATAATAAAAAGAGATCAGTTATTGATAGTTTGTTTATTTTTAACTTTAAAATTGATCAATTATCGTCCGCCATAGTAAATATCAAAGTTTTAAAATACAACAATGGCGATAATCACCGTTAAAGGTCGCGAGTAATTTCCACAAATTTTAATTACTCTATTATTTAATTTGTTAAATGCTCCAACATTTTGAAATTAGATTATTGGCGTGACCGATCGATTTCCACGAGCTTTCGTATAGACCAACGTTTATCGATAGAATAATCGGTTAAATGGCGCGGCACTATTGTGTGCGATCGGTTTTTTTGTGTGTATGGATAGCCAGTGGTGTAAGCGCCTACTTCTCGCTAACTTTTATTCACGGATCCTTAGGTACCACAGTTTATAGCTTGTCGTAAATTACAAGAAGGAATAAAGACGTTTTGTGAGCGTACAGCGAGCTCGGACGCTTCCATTTAAATTATTTAAATACACTCACAGTTTAATTCTGCAGTATTTATAGTAAGCTGTGTGTGCGTTGAATCAATTTCGGTTTCATTTGCCATCGTTGTGTGGCACGGCCTTATTTTATGTGTTAGTCCCACGCTTTTTAATTTAAATATTATTTATTGGTAAACGGCCTTTTTGTTTTAAATTACAACAAAAACAATGCGTCTAAATTGTTTATACAGTGATTTAAGTGATGTAACCGTGGTAGAATTCACACGAGATATAGATGTAAATAATAAATAAATATCGCCAGACAAACACACCAACTAAACGGTCCCACACTAAGCAACGCTTGTATTATGGCTACCGTACAATGGACTGAGTGCGAACGCAGTATATATAGATATTAAACATCCATGACTTGGGTACAAACATTCGTGCTCATCACACAAAGTTTGTCCCTACCACGGTTCGAACCGGGGACCTTCGGCACAGAAAGGGTCCCTACCAACTGCACTAATCAGGCCGTCAAATGTGTATGTTGAAGCAATTTGAGACCTATAATAATATCGTCAATTCTAGCGATTGGCAAGTTCATATGTTTCTTTTTTCATCTATTCGGGGTCCAATAAATGAAAATGTGTGATTCGTATTTGCGAAACAAATCCCATCCCACTAATATTATAAATGTAAAGGTTTGGATGGATGGATGGATAGATGGATATTTGTTACTCAATCACGCCAGAACGGTTGAACGGATCTGGATGAAATTTGGCACAGAGATAGATTAAAGTCTGGAATAGCACATAGGCTACTTTTATTGGTTATAGGTGGGTTTATTGACATACCGCGGGCGGAGCCGCTGGCAAAAGCTATATATATATATTCCTCATTAATAACAGTATGTTAGGCTCGTAAATATTTTTCGCAAGTTATTAATCAGGGTCAACCCTCTGACACGCGGCCATATTATAAACCTTCACCTACATCATAACCTCAAGCATTACATTATAATTTGATAGTAAATTACTAAACTACTTACTAATTAGTTACTTTTTGATCAGTTGGACAGAAAAAGTAACTAATGAGGATTTATTGAAGAGAGTGCAAGAAAGAAGATCATTAATGGAAACCATGCGGAATAGAAGGGGGAAGATGATAGGCCATCTCATACGACATGATACCCTTATAAAGAACATCATAGAGGGAAAGATAGAAGGAAAGCGTAGACGAGGAAGACCAAGAATAAACTACATGAGTCAGATAAAAGAAAGGATGGGTGGCATGTCGTATAGGGAAGTGAAAGAAGCTGCTCTAGACAGAGACAGATGGCAAGAGCTTCATCAGCTACACCGACAAGGGTCTAACCATTAAATTAGAAGAAGAAGTAAATTACTACATATGTGCTATATATATAGAAATAGGGCTTAACCCAAAATGTACTCTATTTAAGTAGGTATAAAGGCGGAATGATTCTAGCTCGATTATCCCAATACCCATAGTTTTGATATGTTTAGAAATAAATCTCAAGCCAATATCAATGTTTTGGCCTAATATGCGATCGTTTTATATTATTAACATAATGTCTACTATATCATTTTGTATATTCATCTAATGCTCGACTAACGAGCAACGAGATTACAAAATAAACAGGAAACTGTTCCCATTCCCCGCCGAACCTCCATATGTTACCATTAGTGATAACGAGACATTTACAACTCGACACAACAATCGATATAAATACAGAATCGATTAATTTCTATAAAATGTTAATTCGATCATCAAACAGTCGAGGTGCTCGTTATACTAATCAATGTATAGTGCAATAAAAATTTATGTAACTGTGTGTTGTAAATAATTTTACGACTAATTGGGAACGGGCTGGGTTGTATCTAATGCATTCGAGCTATTAGCTTTGAAGTTAATTGGTTATTATTTGTGTTTATGAAATTGTATTATGACTTAATCAGAAAGCATGTGATAGCCAAGTTGGTGGAACGCTTGCCTCGCGAACGAGGATCGCAGGTTCAAACTCCGGCTCGCACCTCTGGGATTTTTGGATTTCATTTGCGAATCTCATTTTCAACCGCGGTTATCACTTGCTAAGCGGTGAAGGAAACATCGTGGGGAAACCAGTATGTCTGAGAGAACTCCTTGAAAGATGTGTGAAGTCCGCCAACCCGCACTAATCCCCCTCGCATTGAAAGGAGGCCCGTGCCCAGCAGTGGGACATTAAAAAGGGTTGGTATTATATTATTTATATACAGATGAGATGGACTGACCTCGTGTCGGTTCCTGGAAATATAACATTCAAGTTATATTCGAAGACTGAAAGCGGAATCGGATCATTGAGCGGAAAAACGTTCGCAATGCACTTAGTATGAGATTTGAACGTATTCGCGTAATGATCGAGCAATTGAATGATTCCAGAATCGAATGATTATACATTTACCAGTAATGTTGCAAGTGTCCGCTAGGAGCGCTTCTAGGAAATATATGAAAACATTCGATCTGCACCTGATCGGTATTTGAGGCTGTCAAAACTTGTACACTTGCAGGCTTTGTGAACAAATTGTATAACAACTACTTAATAAGAATACTTAAGTACCAAAATACCGATACTTAAGTAGGCTAGTGTTATTGGTACTGTCGGGGTCTATAC
Organism: Pheosia gnoma; assembly: GCA_905404115.1. NCBI lineage: Eukaryota > Metazoa > Arthropoda > Insecta > Lepidoptera > Notodontidae > Pheosia > Pheosia gnoma. Next base: position 2,505,984 of record FR989894.1, on the reverse strand, counting down.
TGCTTGCACCCACTAAAGATATTTTTCGCTTGTACGGTACGCAGGTCACAGTTACAAGGTTTTCTAATATTTTGTGTTTGTCAAAAAACTATACGCTCAATATTCATGATTTACATAGACGTTTGAAACTCAGATAGAGATAAAAACATTCGATGAAGATTAGATAGATATTCGTAATTTTAAAATAGACGAAATACTGACAAAATACCACTCGAATACTACGGCAGACCTTACTTGCCTAAATATCAACAGATTTTGTTTCGTTCCAAATAAAAGTGATTTTATCATTTCAATAAGTACATAAATATATATACCCGTAACGCAACAACGTCTGTCCCCGAACGAGTACACCGACATGGTAAAGATCATCTGTTTGATAAATATTATTAGCGGTATCTAGGCATAATTCTTGTACGGATTCACTTTCGGAAAACATAATAACTCTCAAAGTCTTGTTAATTATTTTAAATGAAAACTTTTAACGGGACGTAGAGGATTTAAAAACTTATGTACCATTTATAAATAACGGTTAACAACAACGTGAATAGTTAAATCTAATATTAAACCCTAAACGTCGGTCCGTGGACATGTTTACGCAACTCGTATATTATCCATTCAATGCCGTATAATTCGGTACTAAATTATGAATAAACAAAAAAATTGATTACCTACCTACTCACAATCAACGTGGAATCAGAAAAACGAATGAACGCGTTAAGCTGAATGCACACTGACGTTGCAACGCTAGGCAAAGCTAGAAACTTGTAGGGCTCGCAATATTTCTCGTGTTGTTTTAACACAAGAAGGTATATAAGGTAAGTATTAGGTATTTGTGATAATTATGTCTAATATATTTATTAAAAAAAAGTGTATAAAAGAAAAAAAGAAGTGAATACATTTAACACAAAAAAATAATTGCACCTAAAAATTCTATAATGTTATAGTATCCGTGTGCAAATTTTAATAATTTGAAAATCATGGATGCAATTCTACATTTTATCCGGAACTTCACACTCGACCCATCTTGCATACCTCATTAATATGTTATCTCGCGTGCAATAGCTTGCGTCGCGCGCCAGTGAGCACGCACCTTACCTAGCGGTCTCGACGAATCCCCGGCCGAGACGTCATCGGCCAAATTAAAACTAATTTATGTTGATTGAATTCATAATAGTGAGCTATCATCACTACGCCGCGGCGTTTACGCGGCCAAGCGAGCGCCGCCCTTTATTACTCTGCGCTCGGGGACCTGACGAAATGTTAGATCTATAATATTGAAGGGTGGGCTAGGTACAGCACCCGGCCGTAAATATTGCACGTCGACCTTTAGAAAGGGACTAGCGGCTAGAGGCAAGAGTGAAAGAGATGACGCTCTACAAAGCCGATGTTTTTTCTATTGCCGATGTGCAATATTTATGGCCGGATATTGTACTTAGGTAGGTACTATAAAAAGCCAGACGAACACACCAACTGTATGGTCCAAAAATAAGAGCTGCTTGTATTATGGGTAGTACAATGGACTTAGCGATTGAAAGTAGACCATGACCTGGGACCATCATGGAACAATTCGGAACTACATTTCTTGACATTAGCTTTTTATGAATGCCACAGCAAGATTAGTAGTATTTAACTCGGCACCAAGTGAACACACAGCCCACAATCTTGTGATACAGATAGGTAAATCCATCAAACCTTTGTCTATCAAATTATACAGATTTAATCAAACGGGATTGTGTTCCGATTAATCGAGAAAACACATTGAATTCGCTCACAACACGCAAATAATGTTTTAATTCAAAACACTCTTTAGGAATTCGATAAAAGGTTTAAAAGAAACATCGAAACTCGAAGCAAATAACGCGGGCTGATAACGTTGGCACGAACAAAGGCTGAATCATCGGAACTGACAGTTCCACACAAGGTAAAATCAACTTTAAATGACCTATAACATGTTTTGAAATGCCCTGGCGTTTTCAGTTCGTGACAGTCCTTAATTTTTTCCAAAAACGAATCAGCGGCTTTCCATTAGCCGGCACGCGCCGAACTCGACAAACAAATGACAGTTATAAAGAACTCGATTTGAAATTCGTTTGAAATTGGAACGTCTCGGCCGATACAAATGGCGTCTAGACTGTCGATAAGGTGATCGTATAAGCTCGATACTAAATTATAAAGTGATTCTCATTTTATAACACAACATTTGCCTGTTGCCCTCGTCGGAGTCGTAGGTAGCTTAAGCATGCTTTCAGATTATAACCTATCAATACAATAAATTTAATTCATTTTCGCTCCGCCGTTTTTGCATTATGGTTCTCTTTCAAACTTACAAATAAACACACTTTCGCATTATAAATACTGTTATTATAAATAACAGTAGGGGCGCGGTTAATTGCCTTCATTGCCAATATTAGTAGGGACCGATGCAGGCTATTTCAAATAAATATGACTAACAATGTAATAGGTAGATAACCTACCTTTACAACTGCAATAATACCCATTCAGGTACCTAGCCAAAACGAGACAAAATCAATTTATTCCATCTAATTCGAAAAAATCATTTCATTCGCTGGTTGAATTTTATCGCCAATTTCTTCAATCGATCTTTGAAAGAAATTAAACAACAAAATACAATAAAGAACTACAACACTGGCGCGCTACATTTTCTACTTGTAAATAAGCTTTCATCTCAAATTACACATAAACCTTGTACCACAGATAATAATAGATAACAACAAGCAAAAGCAAACATCCCGTAGAGGCGCTAGTTACGCGATCGATTTGACGGGGAAATGAGTGCGGTCGGCGCGAGGAAGTCGCGTGCGCTTGCAACTGATCGCGGTCGCCTTGTAATACGAACGATGAGCTTGCCAATATTGGTAGAGTATGGAAACTTGTATTATATTAAGGAGACAAGTACTTTTTGAATGAAATAGTATCAATTGATACGAGATAACTCAAATACTTACAGGAACCCACACCTAGGTAAATATGATTTAAGAACATTCAGGTTAACTAAACACCTAAGCAATAAAAAAATATGATATTAAAGTGCTACATTTAAACTAAACGATTAAACGTTAAACTTTATTCACTCGTAAACCCACTAATTTGGTAAGTAAGTAGGTACCTATTTAAGTATTAATTATGTAAACGTACTAAATTTTTTGACGTAATCGACTATTATCTCTTCAATCTACAGATTCTCTAAAATAAAAATGTCTCAACGACAAAAATCCTTTTCTACAACATTAGTATCGTAACTCGATCGATTTATAATACCGCAATCGGATATTCTGTTTGTCTATCGATCCGAGACAATTGTTGTGGCCCGGCCGCTCATTATAGATGTTAAAACATGAAATTATTGTGGAAAATTATCATTATGCAAACGGTTTAGCTGAAAACGGTGACGATTTGCTCAGTTGTGCAATCATTTCAAATTATTTTATGGTCAGATGATTTTTTTGTTTGTTTGTTTCCGCAAAAACTGATTGTCGTTTGCGAGTGAACTTTCACACCCACAATTCGCATTTTGCAATAAAATTACGACGGCTTTAAAAAAGCTGAATTTATACGCAACCTTTTTTTCATAGGACTTGGCCCGCCAAACACTCCCACCTCTGTAAGTCCAGTAAGCCAGCATCTACACCGGTGATTACCAAGACGCCGAGGTTTGACCTTTGGTGAGTCCCGGTGAAAAGCTGATTATCGACGTAACATTTGAAAATAACAGATTATAAAATAAAAAATAAATTTATAATAGAGAATATTTTCTTTACAACCAAAACATTTTTTTGGCCCAAAATTACGATGTTAAACGTTCGGTCCAGGATCTCAGTTATAGCATATAGCATTATCTAATAAACAGAATGCAACGACTTTTTCGTTAAAATAATGTAAAACAGCGTTACAAGTAGGTACATAAAACATAAATGTCTTCATTATCTGATTCATTACCTATTACACAGGCATCCCTTTAATATAATAGTAATGTACTCTTTGTTGGCAGTAAATAATTATGTTGTCTGACACAGGTCCCCAACATTCGAGGTAACAAGTCAGCAATGTCTAGATGCCTCAAAGTTTTGTGGTTAGTTGAAATTACTGATGATCGTTAGCGGCGCGATTAGCTGCGGTCCAGGATCCGAACTGTGGTAATAGCCGTCATTACATGGCCTCTGTGGTGGCTCGACCCACGGAGTTTTGTCGCGAACATTGCTAATAATAATAATATCTGAATGTGTTACTAGTAACAAAACTCGGTTTGTTACTAAGTTTAAGTTATTTTGGAAATAACCAAAAAAGTTCGATTAATTAGTTTTTTCAGTGAACCTGCTCTGGCCAGCCTGAATTCCCCGTATATTGAGTATACCCTGGTATTACATTGGTACCCAAAATACTATCCCAAAAAATGGGTGTACTGCAGTGCACCTCTGACTACCCCTAAATTCCACCCCATACTTATCTGTAGATACGTAACTTAAAACGGATGAACAAATTTCGATAAAACGCGGCAAGACGGTTCTTATCTACCTACTCTTATATTCTTGTTATTTTTTGTGAGCTACCGAACGTTGCGTCTATTCATAACTAAAATGCGCGTATCATAAAACGTTGAAGGCATCGCTACATGATCGCTAATATCTACTAAACAAAAGTTCTATCTGGCCCGTCTCAAGGCCAGCGCTGGAGTCATTAAACGTTCACAAAAAGCCGATCGACGGGCCATTCGATACACAACCCTTGCATTGTGATGGTGCGACAAAAAACCCGGCCAGATCCTCGACGATAACTCAATTTGGTCCAATTTATAGCCGGCCGGTAATAGGTGTAGCTACCTTGATTTTCCTAATTAGTTTTGGACTTGATGAGGACATGACACAAAGACACACCATTTGCGTTTTTTTAAAGGTGACCGGGTTGTCCATAGCCCTCGTAGCTTGGAATTGTATGTTATTGAAAATTTTATATAGAAATTACAAGATGTTGGTATTGTATTATAATGAAGGACGTATATTAACTAACGCTGAGTACCTATAGCAAAGAGTAGAATGTCAAAAATAAATCATGTATCTATATATTTACAGATATGTGCACTTAGCGCGATCTTCGATCGATCGATCGATTAGTAATTTATGCTTTAATGAAATTAAAATTTTATTATTTTCTCCCAAGCTTCGAATTATGTAGGTACAGTCGAAAGCAGCTACTTGTTAATAGCGTATACACGCGTAGGGCGGGCGGCGGCGGCCGGCGCCGGCCCGGGCGGAGTAATTACTGAATTTAATACCACAACCCAGCCTCCTTGTTTCGCAAATCATCGTCGCTCATTTATTCAAACATAGTACTGGCGCGCGGTCAAGTGTTTTCAATATTACGTGCTGTAGAAAAAATGTAGTCGAGTGGTAAGTAGTTTTTTGTAGGATTTTATTTTGTATTGAAAGTTACTCGCTGTTTGTTTCGTTCTTTTGTGTTGATTATTTATTGTAATAGATATTTCGCGTCGTTATATTCAAAATAAAAATATTGTAAGCACTTATACTGTTCATTGATATAGAACGTAATTTACAATTTTATTATTCGTAGCTATAATTAGTTGCTTATCAATGAATGGGTAAGAAACTAATTATAGATATATTTTTTCAGCATGCATTTATATTTTCCCATTATAAAGAGTTAGGTTTCAGTGTTGTGCAGGAAAGGGGAACAGATTAGATTGCTTTTTTTCATGTTGCCGTTTCTAATGTGGCAGTTACGGCATTTATTGTCCATGCCACGCCATATTTTTAAACCATTAAGCCTACAAACACAATTATAAAATAGCAATTCACTCTTCTATCCGTAATTAAGCCCGGTGAACATAGAAACGTGATCAAATTTATTTGTAAATCAATACAACATTGTTTTAAAAAAACAACTTCTATCAGCGATTGTATCGGCACAGTGAGCGATGTAAATTGAATTAGTGGGCGTGTACGCGACACGAGCCGGGCCCCGGCCGCCGGTGCTGTGCGCGACTGTACCTTACATTTTAATGAATATGACATGCAAGTAGTCGCGATTACAGACTATTAGGATCACGATGATACTCAGAAATAATATAGTGCAGATTTTAGACCTGCATTATTTTTCCTCTAAATTTTCTGTAACATACCTACTTGTATGTCGTATCATTAATTGCGTGCATGTTTGGTTACCTAAAGGCTCAGACAAATTAGCCTGGACTGGGCGTTCCTTTGCCAAAGTCTTATGGGCCATAAGAATTACATAAATTTAGTGATTGTGTGTATACCTACACATTTTAACGAGTATGCATGCATAAGTTGATGTGTGCTGTATGTTTACCGCCCCTCCCTCAAGAATTGGCAGGAAAGAAATATTACAGAAACTAACTCGTAACATTAACTCCATTGTTTACGTACTCAGAATTTAAAATAAATAAAATATATAATTTTGACTGTACCTCCTCATATGAAAACTCAAAATTAATCAGAAGTCTTAATCTATAGTAAGTCTATAGTTTTAGTTTTATATTTAGCATATTGGTGTTTTGGCGTATGCTGTTAGCCAATTGTGTTATGAATCTATACTAATATTATAAATGTGAAAGTTTGGATGGATGGATAGATGGATGGATGTTTGTTACTCTTTCACGCCCGAACGTCTGAACGGATCTGGATGAAATTTGGCACAGTGATAGATTATAGTCTGGAATAGCACATAGGTTAATTTTTATCCCGGTAAAATGTATGGTTCCCGTGGGATAGATGTTTTAATTTTTCATACTTTTTATTGCGGGTAACACCGCCGGGCGCAGCTAGTAGAAAAATAAATAAATAAATATACCCTAACACCAAAATTTGCCATAAACTCTATCGAGTGGGCTCTGCTAAGGTAATTTGGCGCCAACCTCGGCGGCGCGGTGGTGTCTGAAACAAAGGCTACGCGGGCGCAGCCGGCTGATTGCGCGACGGTGACTTGCGCCTGCGCAGCCCCGACGACGCTCACCGTGAAATTAGGGACATACAGTTTACCTGGTTCCGTATGCATTTCGATAAATTAAGTAGAACATCGCGATCTATTTTTGAGAATGTCTCAATTTCTGAATCAATTGAGTATTTTTTTGTGTAATATTTAATTTCATACTGTGTCGGATAAAACAGTGGAACATTTCTTAATGAAGGCAGGAACTCTCCTTGCATTCCCCTATTATGTTATGTATTTATAAGTCATTTACAACATATAATAGAATTTTACTAATCAATCTCACGTATTGAAGTAAATATTCAGGATTTTTTAAAGCGACCCGTTATTTTTGCATCACAGTGTATATTTAAATAATTCCTCTTATATACACTGCACACGGTATCACGCCTCGCAGTTTAGGTTGAAAACCTACTCATAATATATTCAACCTATTTGTATAAAGTCCGTTCCGTGTATCATCTCCACTTTCTGTAATTTTTTTAAACGTCTTTGTATTTTTTTTTTGTAATAAATTCGATTTTTCATTTCACTCCTGCACCTCCATAACCCCACTTTATCTAGTCGGCATATCGCTTTCAAAGTAGGTACGTCTCGCTAATCTATTTATTGATTTAATACTCGTACCGCGGCCAGCCTCCGAAACGTACAGAGAAACAAACAACGGTAGTTGGCGGAATAAAAAACGCCGGCTCCTTTGTGTCCATCCGAATGTAGATGACTGTACATTTCGGTTCATTATTCGAGCGATAACACGCCTACCGTCTTATATACACGGATAGTACCCGTGTACATATATAACGTTAGCGCTAGGTATGCGTTTCGTATCGATTGCTTTAAGTAGCTTTTGATGCGTGGGCGTTTTATTTTGATTTTTCGATGGTGTTCTTCTTCCTTTTTTCGTTGGAATCGTCTACAAAACTGAGCCACATTTGCTACTCTATACAAATAAATAAAATTGGAGTGTCTGTTTGTAATATTAAAATAACCGCTTTTTACTAAGTGTATTTGGATGTATACACGGTGCATATACCAAAACAATTTTTTTTTAAAATTTTTGTCTGCCTGTCTATCTGTCTGTCTGTCTGTCTGTTTGTTCCGGCTAATCTCTGAAATGGCTGGACCGATTTTGACGGGACTTTCACTGGCAGATAGCTGATGAAACAAGGAGTAACTTAGGCTACTTTTATTTTAGACTACCTGTACCCGCGACTTCGTCCGCTTTTTATTAAATACCACGCGGACGAAGTCGTGGTGGCTAGTGTCGAATAAAAATGTTTGATCTCTGTTTAAAGTAAAACAAATATATAAGTAGCTACTTATAGTAGGTATGTATGATCACGGGGTGGCGCGGTCAGACAACCTCCTCGTGTGCCTGCTTCCATTGCCGGTCCCATCGGGTTCGCCTGTGGGAACGACAATGGGAGGGGCCGGTGCACCCTGGGCATCGTCGATAATTTTCCAGGTTTTCCTGGGTTATTGTCGGCGATGGCTAATAGTCTGGCGTGGGGACATATGGGGAGGGGGGCCGCGACCGGGGCTCGGCCTGGACGCGGCGGACCCACCTCGTGGAGGGGAGGGAGGCTGCGTGTGTAGCGGCGGGCCCACCCCTCGGAGGATGCCCGGGAGGAGGGGGGTCGTGGTTCTGGGTCTCGTGCTCGGACGCGGCGGACCCACCACTCGGGCAGCCCCGCAAGGGGTAGAGGGAGGGAGGGGGGCCGCGACCGGGCCTTGTGCTCGGACGGACGGACGGACGATGCGTAATTGCATTTCCACATGTAAAAAAAAAAAAAAAAAAAGTATGATCACAATAATGATGTCAATGACGTTGATGATGATGATGATGATAAAATGAATACCATATACCATATAATATAATATTGTCTCTCTCTCTCTCTTATAGAAAGCAAGCCAGATATTTTCGTTTCGTCTTTCTATTTCGCATTGAACAGTGTGGTGTCGCGACGATTATTTTTGTTGAGTGTATACAGGTTTTTTGTATATAATATTATATACCTAAATAAAGTACCTGTCAGTAAATCCGTGGATACTTTATTGAGAATTTACCAGACATGTAGGGAGAACTTGAAAAGTTACCTATACAATTTTATATTAATTTCCTTCACTCGTTCACGATTATGAATAAACAATAGATAGTATTAATATCCCACGAATATTTTAAGCAGGCACATTAATATTTGAAAAAAAAATATGTCAATCCTCGGTACCTACCATAGTTCCTTGTAGACTCGGAGCGAGGTCCCAGTTCCACCGTTACAGAAACACAATAGGAGGTCCGGCTACAAACAACCCTTAATTAAAACCTTAACTAAAGACATCAACCGGACCATTAGAATTTCCATCAGATCGTTTCCAATAGTTTTTCTCGGTATGATAAATCGGTATGTTCACTGCCCACCCTTTTTGTCTTCCGTAATGAGAACATTAACATACAAATAGATTCAGTCCGGTCCGCCTTGTATAATTGGGTTCTGCGCCCCGCTGGTTTGCTCTCTTTGTGTGCGCCGGCGTCGATTCGTACGGACGGACGGACCGGCCGCAATTTATACGTATGTGAATGTTGGATGATTGCCTCACAAATGTTTGTGAATGGTGATTGAGTGTGTGCCGCGGTGTTTGTTTATTGGGACGTAGTCGATAAGCTTATGTGTAGATTGAAAAATACTCACACATGATGTATGACGTAGAGAACATGTGACATCAATCTCAGATCATATATATATACTCTCTACGCGAATCTCATTTTCAACCATGATTACCACTTGCTAATCGGTGAAGGAAAACATCGTGAGGAAACCTGCATGTCTGAGAGAACCCCTCAAAAGATGTGTGGAAGTCCGCCAACCCGCACTGGGCCAGCGTGGTGGACTATGGCCTAATCCCCTTCGCATTGAGGGGAGGCCCGTGCCCAGCAGTGGGACATTAAAAAGGGCTGGAATTATTATTATAATTATTATATATATACTAGCTGACTCAGCAAACGTTGTTTTGCCATATAAAATAAATTGAGATATAAACTATCCTATCTTTCAAGTTGGATAAAACTGCACAGAGTGTGCAAAATTTTATTAAAATCGCTTTAGTAGTTTAGGAGTTCATAGCGGATAAACACCGTGACACGTAATTTATATATATTAAGATATAACCGGTTCTGCGAGCTATACATAGCTCGCAGAACCGATGGCCGTTGGGGCAGAAAGGTTCTAGAATGGCGGCCACGAATCGGAAGACGAAGTGTAGGACGGCCCCCCACAAGGTGGACTGATGACATCACACGCGTCGCAGGAAGCCGGTGGATGCGAGTGGCGGAGGACCGTGTTGTGTGGAAGTCGTTGGGGGAGGCCTATGTCCAGCAGTGGGCGTCTATCGGCTGATTGATTGATTGATTGAAGATATAACCAACAGACGAAATGTATGAAACAATCGAAATTTATGATGATATACTGATTCAGTCTTATAAATATATCATCTTATAGCTATTACATACATTGCGAGAACTTTATTGCAATGCGCTTTTTACCCGACTAGCCAAAAAGAAGGGTTACGATTTTAGCAGTGTATGTATGTTTGTAATTACACATGTTTCGTGTAATGAGGTCATGCGTTGCCAACTACAAAAGGCAAACATTCTAATTTGATATACAATTAAATCTTGATTTCTTATATTTACGCGAATACTATACACATTTAAATAAAACTTTCTGCGTAGATCGGACCGCAAGCAACAACTAAATATGAGGGTGCCCCAGTTCAAACTATTACACTAGGACGTCAACCACCTCATTCCTCCCGTGACCATGGTGGCGGTAAAGCAGCCGAGACGTCGGTAACGTAAAAAACATAAAATAAACGCGATAAAATAGTTAGAATTAGTTTTGTTTCAACAATTAAATCTAATGGAGATACCGAAAATCAAGGATATAAAATATGCGCGGCTTACATTACGGCACTTGAATTGAATTATAGCGTTATTAAAGTGAAACTGCCGGGAGATTTCAATAGAACGGTACCTACTGATCGTCAAATACCGATTTGGGGTCGAGTCACCTTCGTCCGTAGGAGAATTAGGTACCCTCGAGATACCCTACACGTGACCCTGGGTGGTGCCAACCAGGTGACAACTCTACTGGTGGTAGGCTTCGGCCGTGGCTAGTCACCACCCACTGAACAAAGCCATGTCGCCAAGCGGCCTAGCCGTGTTCCGGCATGATGTTCGGTGTTGCCATTCATGGATGGCGGGTCAGATCAGTTGCGCTGCATGTGCCTCTATCTACTGCCGCCTTCCTACCTAGGCAAGTATGCTCCATCGTAGATCTCATCGTCACTTACCATCAGGTGAGATCGAGATCAAATACTTGCTTATAATGTAATAAAAAAAATAAAAAACCATTTTACAGGCGGTGTGCCTCGGGTAACACCAACATCACGCAATATCAGTATCACTAATAATAATAATACCAGCCCTTTTTAATGTCCCACTGCTTGGCACGGGCCTCCCCTCAATGCGACTTGGATTAGGCCATAGTGCACCAGGCTGGCCCAGTGCGGGTTGGCGGACTTCACACATCTGCCGAGGGGTTCTTTCAGACATGCAGGTTTCCTCGCGATGTTTTCCTTCACCGTTTAGCGAGTGATAATCGTGATTGAAAATTTGATTCGCACATGAAATCCAGAAATCCCAGAGGTGCAAGCCGGGGTTTCAACGTGCGATCCTCGTTACCGAGGCAAGCGTTTTACCAACTTGGCTATCCATATATAAGAATCGTATTTATTTGCGCAGCCTTTCAGGTGAATTTAAATCTGCTTGGAAATGAAAAATAAACGATTGAATATATTGTCTGTGACGAACACAAAAGCCCTGCTTGAACTCATATAGAGTCAGGAAACAGATAGACAAACACACAGAAATCTAATATTAGTTTCTCTACAAATGATATAATAAATAAGATGTAATCAATACGCAGCCATGATTGTTTGTGTTCCTGTTAATACAGCGATATATTGATGAATTAAGCAACGCAATAACAGCATTGATTGCCTCAAGCTGCAGCCAATTGGGCCCTAACTAGAATTTATTACTATAGAAACAGGAATCACAAGCCTCTAGATCGAGTGCAACTTTATAAAGGTTGCCTTTATAAAGGTTGTTGCTTTTGAAGATTTAAACGTTTACTAAATTATAACCTAATCGTTTTAAGTATCAAACACCAAGCGGGCTAGCTGGAGTCATAATATATAACCTTCAGAAACTTCAAGAGTCTCGGTAAGTCTCTGGCGGAGCTGTGAAATGGCTTCTCAAACACTGAATAAGTTTCTGAGAGAACCCCTTCGAAAGACGTGTAAAGTCCGCCAACCCGCAGTAGGCCAGCGTGGTGGACCATGGACTAATCCCCCTCGCATTGAGGGGAGGCCCGTGCCCAACAGTAGGACATTAAAAGGGCTGGTACTATTATTATAATATTATTATTTAATATAAGGCTGGTATATTTAGTGTAGGTACACTAAATAGATAGTTTTCCCTTCGCCAGGTAGGTACCGGAAAACTATCCTTTGTATGAAAAGAACTTTATAGACCTACAGTTGTTAGCAATCTTACAATTTTGGAGAGTCAACAAGTTTGAGAGAGTCAACCCTACATTACGTTTCTGATCTTACTTTATCTAATCTAGTTAAACCTGATTTAATAAAGCGATATCTCAATTTCTGTCATGCTTCAAATTGCAACAAATGTTAGAGGACAACAAAGGTTTAATTATGCTGTGACAACGCGACTAGTGGCGGACACAGAATACTGTAAAACAAATAATGTGCTACAGCATAAAGTGACAAAAACTAGCCCAATATTTTTTATCCGAGTGAAATTTTGCCCATAGATACGCAACTTTTCAGACATCGCACAGCCGCTGAAGCGTGAAAAAGCGGCGAGCAAACAGTTATAATTATAGTTTCACTTTTACTGTGTCTATATAACATTTTCCGTACACAAATAAACGTTTAAAAATATAACAAAACTTAACTACCAATTTATTATTCAATTTGCACAAAAAAAACCAATAAGCAATTTTTATTCAATGTCAATTATTGTATTTCTTTAACCCGGAGGTCGGACACAAATGCCTATTTAATTAAGAAAACAACTATTGTGAAACACCTCGCTAATTACGTCCGTAAGACTTACGTCAAACAGAATAAAGACGCAAAAATATTTTCATATCATCATGTCACATTAATTATTTTATTTATAATGTGTTTTTATTAATTTGTTATTGCTATTAATTACTTGACATTGGCAAAATACCTACTAAGTTGTGGGTGAGGCCATATTCATATCCATTTTATTTCATCGCATCTCATTTCGTAAAGAAAGATGAAGAAGAAAGACGCAAAAAAGCCTTAAACGAACACATTGAGAAAGTTGTCTTAAAGCCATCGCACACGATCGCACAACATTGAGCATATTCATAATTACAATTAGAACTCATACGAGCAAATGGAATGGCGACAAAAAATCTTTCTAATTGAGGACTAAAAAGACACATCGTCGTAGTAATGTGTTTGTGGGGGCGGAGGCCCCGCCTCTGAAGGCGTAGGGAGGGCCGCGCGAGTGCGCCGCGGAGGAGGACGGAGGACCAGTCGCATTTGCCTCCGCGGAGTTGGCGCGCGTTGTGCGCGGCTGTCGCAAAAATTCGCGCAACTGACGCCGCCGCCGGCTTGGGACAATACGTGTGCCTTTTGCGGACTTTATTTTTTGACTAAAAACTTTCCTACACGACTTAAATACCTAAGTTTTGAATCCATACAAAATATTTTTTGTGCAAAAAATATAGTGAATAACAAAACAAAAACTGTGACTAAAAGTGGCCAGTGACTTAAAAAGTGATTAAAAACAATAATTTAAAACAACAGACATGAGTTCTAATTTCAAATCGTCAAACGGACTTTGGCACTCGTTTTGAAAATGTCAAACGACGACAAAGTTGTGAATAGTGTCAAGTTTTCAAATATCGAAAATGGACCTGACCACTCGGCGTGGGGATATGTTCGAAAGTACCGCGGGAGAGACGGTACTTTCTCTGAATGGTACCGAACAGGTGTGCCGGGAGCTAGTGAACGGAATGGAGGGTGGGTGTGACGTCACCAGCGTGACGGCGGAACTGCAAACGCCTAGGAAGAGCAGCTCGTTCAGTATTCGGAACCTGGTGAACACCGAAGACTCGGAGAGGCCTGCCGACAACGGTGCGCAGCATGCAAACGGTGGTAAGTGTTAATTGTGGCAAATTATACAATATTTTGATTGTGTTTTATAATGTACTTTTTTAATACTACATAAGGATTTAAAAAAAATATAATCTGGCATTAGTAAGCTTTGTTATCAAAATCTCTGATAAGATTTTTGCTACCTACTATACAGCATGAACCTGATACCTGTATTTTCCGGCACTTTGTCATACAGATTCAGGTTAGTTTATTTTTATAAATGGGATGCCTTTTCTAGCAAGCGGATCAAAAATAATCTTTGAACTTTACAATTTTCATAAATAAGTGATTTCATATATATTTAAACAATTACTTATGCATAATTAGATGCTGACATCCAATTAAAATATATCAAACATGACAATGCAAAATTCTATTCACTCATAAACATAGTTGCCGAGTAATAAATATATATGTAAATCTTATTATAATAGGGAACAATTATTTAATTAATATTAATATCAGATTCATAAATGGCACGGTATGAATGATGAGGTCGTCCGCTATTATATCACGTTTCTATAGCAATGGGCATAAAGGCTAAATCTACAATGTTAGACGCACAATAAGATCCATATTCCAGGGCAGCGGTTTCCAAACAATATTGGGCAAGAGACCCCTTTTCCAAAATGAATTGATAGCTCAGACCCCAAATAGCTAAATTACTTTAAAAATCCTATCTCTATTTTTTTTCCTATTGATACAAAATAATAATTTCATCTTGTACGAACTTGTGCACACTTATCGACTTGTTGAGTGTTTAAAGGTACAACAATGATACTTCCTACTAAAATATTAGTCATTCTTATAACAAGTTAAACGTACACGTAACACAACTGGTACAGTATCTTGAAAGATTCAAATAAGATCTTGTGTTCTGGTATGTTTTGTTTGACAAAGCGTAAACCCACTGACATAATGTCTGACAGAGAGGCTAAACTAGAGCTGTACCAATAAAACAGTTTAAGCCTTGTAAATGGCACAATTTGTCTACGATCAGCAGGGCCGATCGGTCGGGTGCTTATAACACCCGATCGATCGGCCTTACCGATCTGTGGCCAAATAGTGATTTTTGTCAAGCCATCGGGCTATTTGGTCTCATTCCGTTGTATCGCTCCATCTCTTCCGTCGGTTTATCAATAATAATGAAACGCAACCTATATTAAAACTATACATTAATACCTATTCTAACGTCGCAGTATCACTGCGACGTTTATTGGCTATAAAATGCAATTTAAATATTTTATAGATCATAATTTATAATTAAACAGGGTAGGTACTTACATCATTCTGTGTTTTTGAGCTTAATGACTTCGTTGACACGGTAACGGTGTGTGTTGACAACACATCGTATAAGTAGGTACTATATTTGAAAAAATAACATATAATACATTTGTACTGAAACTTAACTTCAGCGGCAATTCTCTAGAGATAGGCGTCTTCTCTCACATAAGGAGCAACCGGTAAGCCCTCTATGACCCCTGATTGTTTCATTATTGAATTACTAGCCGTTCCCACATTGTTCTCTCTCACATACCCATAACAATGTAATGCTCAAAAATATTACGGGTCTTATTAAAAAGACTCACCATGGAGTTTCTTGCCCGTTCTTCTCCATAGGAACGGCATTCCGAACGGGTTGGTTAGTTTTTTGTGGTCCGATCTATGTAGAAAATGCTCACTGTGTCTTGAGGTCTTGCAATGGTGCGCTTGGTTTTGGACTTAATTATATTAATTACTGGCTACCAAGTAGGTGGTAAGGTCGTATGACTAGTTTTATTTCAATGTGTAGTATTCGCGTAAATATAAGAAAACAATATTTGTTCCTAATAAATTTATTATTATGAGCAGCTATAAGCTGGAACAGAATGGCTAATGTTGCCAATCATTCGGCGCAAAACGAAACGGAACTAACAATACCATAAAGTAGAAGCAGAAGAATAAACTACTTTTTTAACCGACTTCAAGAAGGAGGAGGTTCTCAATTAGGTTGTATTTTTTTATGTTTGTTACCTCAGATCTCCGTCATTTATGAACCGATTGGATTTTTTTATGTTCTTTACCCATTGACGCCGCCAGTCCCTCGCCAGCCGCTTCCGGGAATAAATTGAGCATCACCTGACAAAGGATAATAAAGCCACCGTATTGTTTTGATCGATTTAATTACCAATATCCGAATCATTCCAACTGTGTGATACCTACCCATCTATACATATAAATAAAATTGGAGTGTCTGTTTGTAATATTAAAATAACCGCTTTTTACTAAGTGCATTTGGATGTATACACGTTACCTATACCGAAACAACATTTTTTACAATTTTTGTCTGTCTGTCTGTCTGTCCGTCTGTCTGTCTGTCTGTCTGTCTGTCTGTTTGTTCCGGCTAATCTCTGAAATGGCTGGACCGATTTTGACGGGACTTTCACCGACATATAGCTGATGTAACAAGGAGTAACTTAGGCTACTTTTAGTTAAGGCTAGCTGTTACCCGCGACTTCGTCCGCTTTTTGTTAAATACCACGCGGACGAAGTCGCGGGAAACAGCTAGTTTACTATAGTATAAAATAATTCATAGTTACAGGAGCAGGATATTCTAGTCGTCTCCTTTATAAGCGACACATATAATAGTCCAGTATAGTCCTTTATTGGGTTTCTTTGTGCCACCCACAATGGATCACACAATACAAATAGGTACAACAATAAATTATTGTATTTTATGGTGTTTCATAACACAACAAAGGAATCTTTTCTTTTTAAATTTAACCGCATTATCGGAATCAGTGGAACAAAATGAAATAAATAAATATACTTACCCACTTATAAAATAAAATACAAAATATATAAAAAATCTCCTAGAGTATTCGTTTGGGGATCAGACAGGACTATCCTCAATATTAAACACTGTTTAATTAGTTATTTAATGTTTACTTATCGCTCAGACTTCGGTTCACTATTAGAAAGGAGGAAGGAGGAGATTCGAATCTTTATATGAGGATATATGAGGTGGCTGTTGAGGCTGAAAGGTTCTAGAATGGCGACCACGAACTGGAAGACGTAGTGTAGGACGGCCCCCCACAAGGTGGACCGATGATATCACACGCGTAGCAGGAAGCCGGTGGATGCGAGTGGCGGACGACCGTGATGTGTGGAAAGCAGTGGACGTCTTTCGGCTGATAGATAGATAGATATGAGGTGGAAGCGAGACAATAAATTGTAACGTGACGTCACAATTCACATAAAAAATCTAGCAGTAATGTACTGCCTTTACCAAATAGAGCGTAGCTGTAAATATTCATCGAATCGCTACTAATATCCAATAATGGTATTATACCAGACGAATTAAGCCATTTGACTTGTAATTTAAATAAAAACGAGCATGTACCCGCATGCCAACATACCAGCAGACAATGAACATACAAGTTGCTGTACGTATACAGAAAGCAGGTGCGATCGCGCAAAATTAATTACGTATCGCTGCGCGGCGCCCGCGCACCACAGGCTCGGTCACTTCATAAACCCTGAATGTGATAACTAGGTAAGTAGCTACATTAAGTTCTATAGACTAAATCCACTAGTAATTGTTTTTTTTTTGGATAAACACCAATTGAAAATGTATCCATGGTATATCATGTCAATATAACAGACAAAGTTATTTACGTTGATGTGATATGAATGGGAGTCAAGGGCAAGTCAATGGAAGATAGGGCAGGCATCAGAGGACTTCGGAACAGAGTTGTCCCTAATGGCAGAACAGCAATTTCTACATCCTACACCTCCAGCAGGATCAGTGACTGTCAGTGAGACCCAATAATTATTTTAATCTCCATTTAAAATGCTTTTTAACTATCACTCCATAAATTTACAACCCTCAACAGAAAGCATTTCAAACATTCCAAGCACGCGTACCTACCAACGTGAAATTGAAAAAGCAAACAATTTGATATTCAAAATATCTTGACTCTAAATAAAGTGCTGATAACTTAACAAATGACTTATGTTGCAGGAATTTTAAGTACTACGCTTGCACGAAACTAAATTTAAACTCTAAATGCACGTGGGAGAGTTAAAAATCGCTTGTTTTTTGTAAGGTCTCTACTCGGTGACATGGATATAAAAGGATTCAAAAGTGAGAGTTATCACAGGGACCCATTTGGTGCGCACGCGCGACACAGACAGACAAAAAAAATGGAAACGTTTATGTTTACTCGTAAAAATAATGCTTTGTGACCATTTCTTGTCGATGGGTGATGGAAGGACTCCTGTCCGTCCTTCCATCAGCTATAGAGCACTCGCAGATAAGCGATTCTTAGGGAGTAGAGTTGAGATAGAGCATAAAAAATGTGTATTTGTTGATGATAACGTAATATCTTTATTGTGTTTGTTTCGTCACGCCAGACCTATTCCAGGCTCAAATGTTGGTGCCTGTTTTTCAGCCTGGAAGAAGTCTGGTGGTCATGGTTGATTGATTCAAATGAAATGGTTTTTTTTATAATTATAACGTAAGTAAGGTAAGCGTTCCACAATAAGTTTTGTCTGAAACATCTTTTCTGG
This sequence comes from Pheosia gnoma, assembly GCA_905404115.1. NCBI lineage: Eukaryota > Metazoa > Arthropoda > Insecta > Lepidoptera > Notodontidae > Pheosia > Pheosia gnoma. The sequence continues at coordinate 2,487,171 of FR989894.1, read as the reverse complement.
AATCTATTTTTTTTTTATGTAAATAGTTTTTGGATCGAACAAGATGCCTACAGCAAAATGCCTCTACATTTTTTATAATAGAATAGACAAGATAGACAGTGAAATACTCGATATACTATAGCGGACACACTATTATTATAAATAATACGAACAGCTATAATCGCGTCGCCCTGAAACCGCTCGTCGCTCGCACAGTCACCACACGCCTTTTCCGGTAATTTGACGGACAAGATGCAACATTAACAGATAAGCAGAAATAAAATAAAACAAACAGCTCCCCGGGTAATTTGCTAGCTAATGACGTGGCTTATCTGGCTAATTAAAATGCGATTTGGCACAGAGTACACGAACGCACTCTCGTTTTATTGTCGCACTGCTTCTGATGTTTATCGTTTGATTGTTACGTTGCTGTCCTAGGATGTGTTCTCCGTTGGCTACAGAAATTAATGTCAAGTGTGCGCATAATGATCGCAGAGATGTAATTAAATAGGATTGCGATGTTATTCGTGGGTATTTGTTTCTTTGTTAGCTATCATTATGATTTTTTACTTGTTTCATGGTAATCTCGGATTATGATGTTTTTTTAAACCATGTCGTCTGCGACATTAAAGAGTATCATGGTAGTGGTATAGTGAGCTAGCTTTACTTTGTTGTTTACTCTATACTAACCCTTATAACCATAGGTACACGGGTTACAGGTCTGTAACTATATAAGTTACTCGTGCCGTGCGTGGGGAACGTAGCTTATTAACTAGTAAACAGGGTTATCCAGAAAGGGTAGACATACTCACTAACCTTTAAACGTGCGTTTTTTTTACCGCGTTTGTAATAATTATTTGAAGATTCGATACGTCAATTAAAAAAAAAATACATATTGACATATCGAAATTCTGATTTCAAATAATGATTATACAAACGGGAACGATAAAGAAGCGCAGGTTCAAAGGTTAGCATACCTTTTCTGAATCAACCTGTATTCTAAGTAATAACTTAATAAGTAATGGTTTATACGCTACGTTCACTACTTGCAGCACATGTGCATTATATACTGTCAGTTAATTCGTATTCAACTACAATCACGTCAATATACCTGAGCTCTAAGTCTGCTAACACAATCGATTCATAATCGAACCGCAACCGCATAATAACTGTCACTATTAACAGATATTGTATGGGATATCTGTCACAAGTGACAGTTACTATGCGGTTGCGGTTCGATTATGAATCGATTGTGTTAACAGACTTGGGGCCCTGTGCGTCTACACGTATCGCACGCCCAACAGCCGGGCAAAAGTCTCCATCACAAACAAACTTCTAAGTGTCTGTGGTATTGAAAATCTCTAGCCAATGTTTTTTGATTAAGGTTCCATAGTCCAACGAGGAACCTTACAGTTTCGCCATGTCGGTCTGCCATTTTACTCACACTATTAGGGCCATGCTGAAACATGGCATATTTGAAAACAGAATTGTGTGTTAAAATATTTAAAACACAATTATTTCAAGGTCCTTAGCAAGGGTTAGTGAAAAAAAAGTTTACTAACAACTTTTTACTTAGATATTATTCTCGCGTTATGTAGTTACACTACCAAAACATTTAAGTACCCAGCACATCAGGGTACTAACACCTATCATTCAACGATGGACCCCCACATGTCACACAATGTATTGTTGACTAACACCCCCAACATTATTTGTATCCGTCCCTCAAAGAAATAATAAGCATAATCAGCCTAACGACCCCAAAATTGTCAGCGCAAACCGCGTCGAGTTGCGTGGGGTTACTCCACGGAACCTATAATGAAAATCAATTTGAGGCACATCACTAAACGCGTCACACTGACGAATTACTGCCCTATGTCGTTACATCCCTATTACGATACATTAGGTGATTTAACTGCTGACACAGTACAGCTTACTGAGCCGGGTTAGTCACAAGAATTATTACTGAAATGAACGTTAAAACATAAGCACAAAGATTGGATTTCAGTTTGTTGGCGCAAAAAAATTTAACAATCTTTCAACTTTACAGTTTAATAAGTACATACTAGCGACTCAATCCCGTTTTGCACAGGGCTGAGTTTAACTGAGTATTTAAAAAAATGGGGCGGTTGAACATAAAAAAAATTACACTATCATATAAAACTCATTATTTTAATTAGTAACAAAGAAAATTTATGCGTGGTCAAACATAAAAAAATTATATACGTGTCGAATTGACAACCTCCTCCTATCTTTCGTCGGTAAAAAAAATATTAATCACTTAATTCGCAATACAAAGCCGTATCCATATAATTGGCATAGCTAAAATAATTAGTTTATCATTAAGCCATACGGGTGGTTACCGTCGATAGCGTCCACAGCAAATGCGTTTCTCTCGCCCACCAAATTGCCCGTCCGCGGCGCCCGCGCCGGCGCCGAGCTATCCAAGTATTAAAACCACATTAGTTTGCGCTTACGCTAGTAGCTGAACATTAAACATTAAGCTTCCGTGTGATCGAATTTTAAAGTTGTATGCCTATTTACGGTAATGGCGGGCTATTTTTAGGGAAGGAGGGACTATGGAATTACATGGATTACATGGAATTACAGCACCCAGGACGATGGTCCATGGTGCTAATTCCATTAGTTAATACGGATTCCATGGTGTTAGCCAGCGATGAGCTCACCACCTGCCACCTGCCTTGTTGCCCTGGGTAAACGTAACGTCTTCAACAGGTCACCCTTAATCAATTTGCTTCTGCAAGAGGAATAATGATATAGAGAAGGAGATATCGTTCGTCTCACGCGCTCTAGAAATATTTGTCTGCTGATGAAAAAAAAAGTTATTGGAATTCCTAACACGTCTTCTTAGTTCTTGACTGTTTGCGGCCTGCTCATCTTTAGCGTGCGTGAGTATGTTCACCATCAATAATTCGAGACATGGTTAGTGATCAGTGAGCCTGTTATAGGAACTCCCAATATTATCGTATAACGTAAACGACAAGCATGCTGTCACTGTTGTTCTTATTTATAAAATATGTAGTGTGAGAGGTATGGAAGTCGCTATGTTACTAAATGGTACATAACAAGGCTTGTGCGTAAGGTACTGGATGGAACTTGCTGGTATTACAGTAACGCTACTTAAAAATAGTGTGCTTGAACCACAGAACACTGGCTTCTTCTCAGCAGAATCTGCTGTCAGAACCAGCAGTAGTTTAAAAACAAATGACAGTAAGCGCAAAAAAATGCTTTGGACTCGACTTGACTTGAAATCTGAGAGCGAACTTGAAGTGCGCTCTGAACTTTGAGGCACTTTCAAGTTGAGGCACTCTCCTGGTCCCAGAGATGAGAGATACTCTTATAATCACATCAATCATCATAAGCCCGTTACACCTCTCATCTCGTTGCAAATCATTTAGACACCAAATAACAATCCACACAAATGCCAAACCTTTCAACACCGTCGTAATCACATACATATTCAATCATATCAAACGAAATAGAGCAATCCAATTCGAGCTTTATCATAATAGAACCATCGGCTCTAATATAAGAATATTACTAATATCGTTATGGTACTAATATTGGATTAATGCGCCTCCACAATTGCTCAATAATATAGAACAATCGTCGTTCGAAAGTTGTTTGTTATGCCCAATCGTATTGGGTTTCATAATAGGTTATATTGTGGGGCAATAAAAAATACTTTTATGAAGATTAGACAGGCCTTCGGTGTGGAATTACTGGTGATGTGCATGATGAGTGAAATAGCTGGTCGAGAAAGGTCGGTTTTGGAGATTTCAACGGTAACAATTACTTTCTCGTTGGTACTTAAGAAGCCAAAAGTTGATTACCGAGAGGCACCCAGAAGGCAATCATATCATATTACTAGTGTGGCCTATAGCCGGTCTTAGTGGTTGGCCTTTCATGTTCTTAAGCCCAAGATCACTTAATAATAGGTAACCATAGACTGTCATAGGCCAGTAATATAGAATAAACATTATTTAAAAAAACAGACTTTGTTTTTGCTATAGTAGGGAGTTTTGGTCTTGTAAAAATTCAACTAAGTCTACAACCCCAGAACCAATACGGGCAACATTACAATATAAAAAATCATGTAATACAAGTTTTACATAGTGTTGAATCATAAAGAGAATCATAATTCGTGAATTAATAGATTTGAAAACACTTTAGGAACTCATGCTCAAGGAACCGTTTATGTGTGTCTTAGGAAAACGTTCACAAGGCGTATATAATTAAAGACAGATACAACAAAGTGTGCATCTTTTTTATAGAAGCCTATCCATGAATTAGAAATGCTGTCACCTCGATCGCCCACTTAATCTTTATTAACGAATACAATACCGTTGACAAATATAGCCTTCAGGGGGCTATTTACCGTCAGCCACACATGCAAGCTGTAATTTTTCTTCACGAAATAACCTCATTTCATCGGAGAACTGACCAAATAAGTCATCACTCACTACTTTGACCGCCACACATGCCTACCTATTCAGGATTATGTTATGACCATGTTAATTATTGCTTAGCACGAACACGGTGTTTTAGTTGTCACATGTTTTATGTTTATAGGGCAAAATGACGTTTAAACATTCATGAAAATAAGGCGTTGAGTCATAGAAGAGAGAGTTTATAGTAGCTGGAACATTATTAATAAAAACATTATACATCAACGTCCTTAAGTTATTAAGTATCTGAATGAGCTCTTCATCTGAATGAGAAACTAGTGGCAATCATAATGGCGTAGGTATGTATGCTCGTATCACATAGCAATGATAGCCAAGTTGCTAGAACGCTTGCCTCGGTAACGAAGATTGCAGGTTCAAACCCCGGCTCGCACCTCTGGGATTACATGTGCGAATCTCATTTTTCAACCATGATTATCACTTGCAAAACGGTGAAGGAAAACATCATGAGGAATCCTGCATGTCTGAGAGAATCCCTCGGAAGATTTGTGAAGTCCGCCAACCCGCACTGGGCCAGCGTGGTGGATGATGATATGGCTTAATCCCCCTCGCATTGAGGGGAGGCCCGTGCCCAGCAGTGGGACATTAAAAAAGGGCTGGAATTATTATATTATATGTGTATGCTCAGATATTTACTAAATTCAGCTGCATATAGGTTAATCCGCGTTGACATGTTTGTTAATTTTATAGTGTATTTAATCATTAAACATTAGCAAGAAACTTAAAGGTAGAGTTTCATACTTTATAATGGTACTATTTTTAGTGTAATTTCTTCAAACATTCCTAAGGAAAATTACGTACCTACGTTAGTAATTAAACAGATTCATATTAAAATAATATTAACAAAATAAATGGTATATTTATACTCACCTACACATACACGTTGCTTTACATGATTTCTAAACATTTCCCAAATAATTACTTGAGTTACATCCCAAGCAGATCCACCGCTAATGTCGATATAATTATAATGACACGTATTATAAAGTTATTAGCTTCCAGTTACATACACATTACACACATACAATGACCAACACAGACACATTCTTAGCCCTGTTGCTGAGATCCATTGCGTACAAAATTATCTCATATAACAACATACTATACGTACCTCGTAAGTAGAATACGTAACATACATATTTCATATTTTGGTTATAAAGACGACCTGATTAGCGCGGTAGGTAGTGTGCTCTTTCTCTGCGCTGAGGGGACCGGTTTCGAACCCTGGTAGACGAAACTCTGTGTGATGAATATGAATGCTTGTACCCGAGTCATGGGTGTTTAATATATACCTACATAAGTATTATACACTGAATTCGCCCCTAAACATTTTACCGTACTCATAATACAAGGGTCGCTTAGTGTGGAACCGTATATTCGGTGTGTTCGTCTGGCGACATAAACATAATTTCTGAAGGACTGTTAAGAACTCCTATAAGAAAAAAACCTTGACAAATATATGGACGATGGACGATAATTTAACTGAATTTTCTCAGCTCCATCGTTATTTAACCGACTTCAAAAAGGACTTCGATTGTATTTTCACCGAATCAACATTCGTTACTTATTTGATTAAAGTTAGATAATTATAAATTATATTTTTTTTTAAATTGGTTTATTTTTTGAAACTGGTTTTTATTAGGATTTAAATCGTTCCAATTTTAAATCGACTGGTAACTTAACTTGGGTACCACATCCGGCGCGTGCGCATTAAAACCGAGGCACTGCGTACCCAGCGTGGCAGCCTACCTCAAATGATAGTTTCTTTCACCACTTCAATGTACTTAAGTATATTTGTATTTCTAGCTATTGGTCATTACGAGCTGGAGCTGCCAACATTTTATTGCGAGGTATGGATTAGTATTTTTAATCCAAAATTTAAAGGCGTTTTATAACGTTATCAAACGTCATATAGTACTGCGCACAAGAGTTTTGCTTTGCGCAGTACTATATGACGTTTGATAAAGTTATAAAACGTCTATAGTGTCGGGAGTTACAGTAAAGGCTGACTTTGCCTTTTACATGAAATCAAACTGAACTGCCCAAGAGCTTTATAATAACGTGATCGTTATCCCCTACTTGTGAAACCCTTAAAATATTTTACTATATTTGTTGTTAAACCTTATATATTTTGGATACATTGATAGTCTACGATAACTCCATAAAAATAAATAGATATTATACTATGTAACCATCGTGGTAACCCAGTATACCATTACACCTTGCTTAGTTCAAATGGAAAGTTACTGGTGATTTTCTTCATACACTATTATTGTGTTTTTTTTTCTTTGTGTAAGTAGTTCAGAATACGTAATTGCGAACATCAATAAAATGATAAAATGGAATAACAAATTATGTTTGGTTGAAACACGAATGCCTACATGATCTGTGTTTCAATCCGATCCGTTTCAGGGTGTCTACTTAAGTCACGTACCGGTTTTTCTAAACACCAACGATTAAATAGCGAGAGCTGCTCACAGATTGTATGTTAAACACATTTTTATTGGTCACGAAATAAATTAGCTGAATGATTTACAATATTTATTCACGCGGCATTTGAAAGAAATCGATATCTCATACGATTCGTCATAGTTAGAGCGCATCAAATGTGTCTCTAAGTAAATCGCGTTCATGATTGATAGAGAAAAAATGTTGCGAATCTCTGTCTGGTACGTGGCTCGTGTCACCGCGGCCGGCCCCTGCGCGCGCGCCGCTCCATTTCACTCGGCTCAATGGACGACCATTCAAATTGCCCGCAAACCGCCATCTTTGTTTTTTTGTAAACACTCCATTTTTTGTTCTTTCAGTAATCGATGATTAAACTCGAGTTCAATATACTTTATAATCACGATCCATTTTCAATCATTAGGTGACTTTACGTTTCGTAAGCCCCCGGAACACCCACATCACGACACCTGACTCTGTGAAGTTCATAAGAACATTAATGGTCTCATTTAGTTGCGCCCTAACTCCCTTTTATATTCCGAAAATCTAATTTTCAGCAAATCGCTGGAACACTATCCTCCTTTGACCCAAAAGAGGATTCCGCCACGCCAATTTGGGAGACAAAGATGTTCAACAGAAACAATGCAGAACCGATTTGTGGATAATTAATTTATGAGTTAACAGATTTCGAGATCCGCGCGGGATCCTCTTGGAGCGGAGCGGAAACAATGAGACGCCGATTGCCACTATAATTTCATAGTGGATCCGCTAACAATATCTTGGTGCTGACAAAAAAGTGGTTTACTATTATTAGTCGAGCGATACGGCGGAGATGCGAACGGGGAGAATCGATTTGGCGTTGCTGCGTGAAGTTTGTTTAGTGGAACGGTAGCGGAGATGTCGGCGAGGGGCCGGGAGGGGAGCGGAGAGGAGAGGCGCTGGCGCAGCGTCACGCCCGCCCCGGTCTCGCATTACAGCCTATACAAGCTTTATTGGACTAAATTTAGTGACGCTAGGTTTGTTTTTCATCGTTTTTTTTAACTCCATTCTATGCTAACATCGACAGTTTTAATGGTGCCATGATGTGGGTTCATAATGATATTGCGTCTGTCGTTATTACAGATTAACATCTGTAATGTAATTTGGAAAATGAAATTATTATGTTCACAAATGACTGTGAGGGGTTGCGAGTAAGTGAGGTGGCATTTCGGTGGCTCTACATTTAGGTAGCGTTAACGACAATAAAAATAACAATTATGACGGCAAAAGATTCCTATCTGGGTAATTGTTTCAGACTAATTACGTTGTAAACTTACTTCCCGTTTTTAATATTTGAACACCTACTCTAAACGTGTGTAGACATTAAAAAGTTTAAATTATACCTACAGGTGTAGCTACCTACCTATTTGAAATTATAATTAGATCCAATCCTCGATTTCAGTTACATTTATAATAACTACACTATATTGAACACTGTCATTATATATGTATGATATATCCATTTATCGGTGTTATGTATGTGGGAACAAGTAATTAAGAAAAACATGTACAAATTGACTAAACGCAAAGATCTTATCATAATTTTAACGAAGGTAATCTTCTAACAAATTTCATTGTAATCTTGTGAAATATAGTCAGAACAACGTCAAATTATTTGGCCGTTAGTTCTAATATCAGTAATAGTCAACAAATCTCCGGACGAGTGAAATAAAAATGTTTCCAAAACATCTCATGATGACAATCTTGACTTCCGGACCACACCGTGAGATGAGGCCGCTCTGTTATTAAATGGCGAAATCTGTGTTGACTCGCCGACACGTGTCGTCAGCCTACAAACCACAAACACAGACAATATTACATGTGCCACTTCATACAATTCCACAAATGCAAGGGCGAAAATGGGCCCAACAATTTTGGCAATAATAAATATCGAAGCAATTATACCTGTTATTCATGGCACAGACAGAAAAAAAGGCAACAAAGCTACTGGCGCCTTATCATTAGCAACTTCCGAAGAGCCACATTTTTTTGCCGGCGACCATCGGTCGAACCTCAAAAGGAGGACAACAAACTGACAAATTGTACCAACAAACAATGGTCGAGGCAAAAAAGGAACCTCCCTCGAAAATGAATTAGTGCTCACAACAAAGAAAGATTTACGTAAGAGAGTAATTACTTTGCAGCAACCCCTTTTGTCGTTTGAAGTGACAATGACGGATAATGAATACTTTATCCTTAAAGCTACGCTTTAAACATTTCCAATTGATAATGGAATCCTCGCTTAAAGTTGCGTGCGTAAGCACAGGAAGATTCTCAGCAAGTAATCTCTTTTTACTGCAGGTAGACTTAGTTAACAATGAGTGATTACGTATTAGAACCATCAAAATCCTTTTAAGCATTCCAATCTTCGTATCAATAACAACCAAGTCAGTCGTCAGTCAAGCGAAATTTCCCAAAATAAATTAGTTAATGCGCATAAAGTGGTCGATCGAGCTCGTGACTGGCCCGCCATTGAACCCGAAGCGGGGAACAGAAACCAATTTTTATCTTCGTGTCAATTTGCTTTTGTAAAACATCGAAGCTGTTATAGCAATAACGCTCAGTAATGAAGAATTTCCTGTTTGATACGCCAGATCGGTTCGCTAAATTCATTCGCTGGTATAACTATGTTCAAATGAATTAGATTTGCTACCGAACGAGGTCGTTAATTTTCTTATTTTAAGCAGCGGTACAAACTGGAAATTAATTATCCAATTGAAAAAAGTCAATTGAATAATATAATTGATTTCTATCATCTGAGAAACTCAATTTGTCAATTAAGACATTAAAAATTACTATCCTTATGATCGAGAGACCGGTCCGATCGTGACCATTGGGATCGCGTTCGTTATAATTGAACATTGCAAATAATAAATCGGCACCCACGAGCAATTACATCTGCTGCTCTCCATACGATGGGCCGATCCCGCGGCCGGGATGGTATTATTGGCATTTTATTTATAGGCTAAATCAGATAGGGCTAATTTTAAATAGAGAAGGTGGGAAGATAAGTTAATAGCAGGCGGAGTTGCGGAGTGCGCTCGTTGTGTAGGTATTGGCTGGCGTGCCGCAGGGGCGGGGTTTGGGCCCCATGTTTTATTTGAATTATGGATGAGGCACGCTGCGTTCGTTTCTTCAAACCAGTTGTGCGTTCCGCAGCCTCGCGCCCGCTCGCCTCTCCCCTTCTAATTAATTGACGTTTTAATTTAATTGCTTGTTTCTTAATTACTCGGCTGTATCAGAAATTTTGTGTTTACCGTGTCACGATGTGATGGAATCTTCGTCTGTGGTGATACTGTGAGTAGTGGAAACCAAATATTTGTAACTTTTTCTCCTCATTTTGCTTTAACTGTTTTTACTTTAACACTCTCAAACATTGCACCAACAAACATAATTAAAAACCGTTCTATTGTAACTGCTTCATCCTCTTTCGTGACCCATGCAGCTATAAATAAAGTTACAACTATTTCAAACTAATCGTTTATTTATAATGATCGGTTACTGAACTAATTAAATGCATTTATAGTTAATCGGGATAAATATTAATTTATATGATATCGTTCTAAACAATTTTAATAAGTACTTGTTTTTGGGCGTTTCTTATTTCTATTGCTATCGGTTGCCGTCGGCACATTGCCTTCATAATACTCACGTTATTTTTTTACACTGAAATATTAATGATTAGGTATAAACAAAAATTCAGTGTATGTCAAATTTCTAGTGTAACTATTTTTTTAACCATATGAGTTAATGATAGATTATAATTAAGAATACCAGAGGATTTTTACGGTACAGTGTGTATGTGTAGTATTCGCGTAAATATAGGTACGGTACGGTAGGTAAGAAATCAATATAGGTACAGTGTTTGATTGACCTAAATGGTAGGCCATGATGAGGTACAGTATAGTAATTGTCAAACCTAATTGAACAACTTGTTAAATTAATTATCCTATCACGTCAACTTTACTCAGCAAGTAGTCTGGAATTTATTTATTCATAAAATACTACTAAAAGACACCCTATATTATTAAAAAAAAACACAAAAGAAATAAATTAAATTTAGACTAAAAGAATACACCTGTACTGAGCGCACGGCCAAACATCGTTTACACAAGCTTAGCTGTTACCCGCGACTTCGTCCGCGTGGTATTTAACACAGTCACAACCGTTAGCAATAGCCCGCTCGCGCGTTCTGATTACTAAAACGACTATAAAAAATAGGGGTTGGTGATAGAAGGGTGAACATTTTGGGTTGTATGTATTTATTATGCCACATTATAAAAAAACAAAAAACAAAAATTTTGTCCAAAAAATAAAAAAAAATGTTAGGGCTGGACAACCCTTATCACTTAGGGGTATGAAAAATATATAGTAGCCGATTCTCAGAACTACTGAATATGCATATAAAATTTCAAAATATTATACCTTATATGGTTTCTTAGGGATAGCCTGACGATGCTGGGTACAAAGGCTGTTCACTTAATAGATATGTCACATGTTTGTTAAGCGTTTGTTTAATACACATAATAAATCAATCATTTGGGTCAGCTTGTTAGTTCAAAAGGAATAGGTGATTAAAACATGCAATTAAGAAACATGTAACTGAACGGTAAGCGCTTAAAGTTGATTTAATAATCAATCAATCTCTGGCCAATCCTCTTGGAGTAGGTACCTATATAAAATATAATGCACCTATTTGTTTATATAAATTTAGTAATATATTTCTTATGTGCTATAATAGAAGGTGTACTGATGGCTATATTAGCCGGGTACCAATACTTCGGTCCCCGTATTCATAAAAGTTATAATCTATTTACAATTTATTTTTAAAAGAAAATATGTTTATTTCCATTGTAAATATATTTAAACTTTGTATGAGTTATTTTATTTTTTCCAGACGAACACACCAACTATACGGTTTCACACTAAGCAACGCTTGTTTTATGGGTACCGTACAATGGACTGGAGGCGAACCCAGTATATAAATACAAATAATATTAAACACCCATGACTTGGGTACAAACATTCATGCTCACGAGTCACTATCGACTGCGCTAATCAGGTAGTCAGTTTGTGGGCTAGACTATTTTAGTTGTTGATTAGAGTCTCCTAACAAAAATAAAGACTTTTATTGCCTGATACAATAATAGTGTCGACTTATAACCCGCCGCGTTGCTTGAAAACAATGCTTTTACTTTCCCCAACAGACATATTAATGCGAAATCCCACGTAGCTACTGGCATCCTTGATAGAAAAAATTACAAGTGTCATAATAACCCACTTGCACACACTATTTGCTACTAACCCACGATTTTCACATGGAAGTAGTCACGCTGTGCGTTGAGCACATTTTTAGACAAAAAGATGGACGATTTAAGGAAAGGTACAGCATCCCGAAGTGGTTGGTTCAGCATGGTTATAGGGTTTCAAGGTTTGAAATCTAAAGTCTAGTAAATCAATGATACTAGACCATAAATTAAATAGGTTTCTCAACATAAGTATTATTCGGTTTTTTTTTGTCCTTGGCTCTGTGCTTTTGGACAATTCTGCCAATATCAAGTGGAGCGAATACACGGTATATTAGAGTTTGATCAGTGAGATGCGAGAAAAAGTCTGGAGTTAACAGTTGAAAAATCAAAAATTTAATACAGATAAAACACGAAGATGTGTTAAATACATATTAATAAATAGACAATACATGTGAAAATAATGTCACGTAATTATTATTTCTTTTTTTCCCCTAATGGCCTTTTTCCCGAAAGTATTTCTTCTTCTTTTTAAATGAACGTAAACCGACCAGAGTCCGAGTTAAAGCGTCACAGTGACAGCTGTCATCGTGACAGCATTAATTGAAGTTCAGTTTCGTGAATTTGAATACATTATGGTATAAGTAAGTAAAATGTGTACTTTTGTTTAAAAAAAAACCCATGCGAATACTGTCCACCTTTTCAATGCGCACGCGTCCATATAAAATTTAACCCTTTGTAAGCAAAACGGAACTCTACATTAATATATTTAGGGCATAATATAAATTTCAACCTTTTTGATGTTTCATTAGGGCTCAATTTGTATAAATATGTCGGCAGGTGAGATCTAACGAATAGTCTTCCGAAGTACGAAAAACCGTTTGAATGTAGGTATCTTTCAAAATATACACCTAGGTACCTACATACACTTGGTACTTGCTTATCATACCGCCAATCCTATGTTTTAGACCACAGATCACGAGAGATATGCCGTGCGGTTCAAAATGTATGGGAACTCGCTGTCTCCGTTTTGTTCCCCACCACTCGCCACAAAACACATGCAATTACATAAAACCAACCAATACGAAGTCTCACACACACACGCGTGCCAATAATTCGGTGCGTGCTGCGTCGTCGCCGCATACAGCGGCCGTACCACGCGACGCACCAGTTTATTCAAAGTATCGTTAGACGATCTATGCATTGCCTCGTACATTCACTCAGTAGCGAACATAGGTGGTACTTAAAGAGCCATGTATTTTGTACAAAAATAAAAAAGTCGTTGTGCTACATGAAAACTAAAATAACATAATAAAGGCATTAAATATTTTTTGATTTGTTGTTTTTAATGATTTTAAAGACGAATAAATAAAATATTTAATACTGGCTGGTGAAATGAGATTCCATCTTTCGCGTAGTTCACTTTGCTGCTAGTACTTTTGCACACAACCACGGAATAACACGGCATTTAAAAAAAAAGTTAGAGCTCCGATACCGACGTGCAGTTGCAGTCGACTGACGGCGAAAACTCTAAGTTAGCCTAATTTTGGCTAAAGGTGAGCGCAAGCCCACCGCTTTCATAACATATCTCCTCTAATATATCTGTGTTTTAGACCTTGTTATAGATTGCGGTCATTTTGAGAGCCCTAATAATATGACAAACACTTACATAATAGGTACTTATAATAAAACTATTAATAGGTATCCTTCAAATTAAGCAAATATCATCAAGATAAAAAATTGCACGCGCAAGAAACCATTTTTATTATTAAAATAATGCTACCTATGTAACTGAAACTAATTTAAATAGCCAATAAAAGTCAATGGTAATAACTTCCATTTAACTTAAATGCATTGCACACCGCCGTTAAAGTTACAAATGGTACAGAGTGCAAACAGCTGGCTGCATGCATACATTATCATATAAAAATAATATATACACGCATATCCTTGTACAAAGACAACAAACTTAACAAAAATAAAAGGCAAAGCTCTAACGTGTTCGGATCAACAAAACGAGCACTCCCAACCGTCTGGCCGCTGAGACATCCAAAAAGGCCCACCAGACGAAAATATGTGGCGCAGGCGCGCAGCCGTACCTACCGAGATAACCCTAAAATGAGGACGTAACAAAAACTATACGGGCGAAATTAAAAGCATCGACGTACAAGCAACTAACACACGCTCTAAGGTTTTCGTGATAAGCTCGTTCACTTTTTGGAGCCGACGTAATTTGTCGAAGGCGCCTAAGATAAAGGCGGCAATTTGGTCGCGGGGGCCCGGCACGCCGCCGGAATGTCAACCGGGGTAGTCGCCGGCGCACGGCTAACACGCGATCATAGACATTTATTTATTTTTATTACGAATTATTACTGGCTGTTTTGTTGTAACCGTTAACTTTAAAACAAAATGAGATATTATAATTATCTGACTATTACATGTGTAATTTTAAAAAAAGAATAAGTAATTTTCCAGCTCTATCATAGGTATGTTTTTATTATACGTCAGGAGAAATTGAAAATGTTTTTTTGCGACTGTACGAATTATAGAATATCGTCTGAGATACCAATTTTTCATTTCAAAACATGATGCGGTTAAATGCGACAGCGGTTCCAATTGACACCGGTCTGAGTCGACTACAGAGCATAATATTGCTGTGAGTTCGAAGAAAGACCGACAAAAAATCTTCCTCCTAGACTGTGACTATGTTGTCATCTTGAAATATTTAACTGGACCGTTAGTGTCAATTGTAAAAAAAAGGATAGAACCATGGTACAATAATATGTTAAGCCAAGTACCTATTCTCTTCCGACGATGACCCAGGACTATGACACGGTCAGTTGACATCTTCAATAGAATTAACACCACTTATTGCTCGATATGGCCGATGACTTAAACTTGGGCCAATCGCGCGACCTAGCTGTTACGGGAATAAAATACCTGACGTAGCATATTATTGTACCATGATTCGATATTTGTTTTTATATCTGTATCATAAATATGGATTGAACCAAATATTTGCATATCTTGGGACAAACTTTATATTAAAAAGAAACTCAGTAGTGGGAGTAGTTTCAAAATATCTAGGGGACATTTATATTCATAGAGTATTTTAAAATACCCACTGTATTGTATAATACCTTTGTATGTAATGTAGCGGTGATGTAAAAGCGCTTTTGTGAGCTTTTGCAGCTGGTTGTTTGTATAATTACTGAATGTTCCTTTAAGTTTATCGTTAGCTGATCTAAATTACTAAAAGACTGGTCTTACTTACTTCGGTAGCTTGAATTTAATTGAAATGAACTGATATTTAGTATAAAAAGTTTCATAAGTTTTTTAAGTACTGACTGCGTAATTATATGTAATTGAGCCATAAACATTTTCTTATATCAAATTGAAATAAAAAAAATATATTAAAAGTAAAAAATCAGGGGCGTCAAAAGCCTGGTAAATCTTTTGTCAGACCCAACTAAGGGGTATTGAACCCTTAAACAAACTGAATCAAACACAAAAACGAACAGGAAACATTTTACTCTATGCTCCAATAATAAAATTACTTTACAATGACGTCACAAGAATCCTAGTTACAAGTCGCCTTTTATTGTATCCAGAAGGCCACGGATATCGAAACATACTTCTCTGTGCATAACTCAGCCCAATGTTATGTCGTCACAACCGGACCTTTGCTTTGACCATGGGGCTTACTTCGAACTGTTATTTCCAGGCAATTCTCTTCCCGAACTAAAACTTGTCACCTGGATAATGCATCATATAAGATCCTGCTAAATAGTACTTTGTGTCAGTCTGTAATTGTAATTTCGACTGATAACGTTTGGAAACAAGATAGTTTTTTTTATTAGGATAATTATGTTGAGTCTCTTCTAAAAAAGAACCAGCGTGATGTAAAATGTCATTATTATAATGTTTACAAATACATTTTATCAAAATAATTATTAATATGGAGTATGAAAACATATTCTAACATAGCCTCAAAATATCAAAATACGTAACAGTGTTGTCAACATGACACACAAAGAATCAAGCACAGCTGCGCTCTCAAGTACAGGCTAAATTATTGAGTTAAAGCATATAATTACCAGGCATTACAGTATACTGCCTGGAAATAAAAGTTCGTAGTAGGCCCCCTGAGCACGTCTGTCGGTGGTCGCGTGTCCCAACACTAATTATATGTAACTACTTATCGTACGGCGACTCGTCTCGAACCTTTTAGCGTGTGACGACGCCAATAAATCTCAACGTATCTCCGAGGCGAACGGTCGGCGGCGCGGGCGCATGGTCGCGGTTCCAAAACACATTCTTAATTGCGAATGTATTAATATTGATAGTATTTTATGATTATTTAAAAGATAATATGACTTGATGATAGATTGAATTAATTGGAGATAGACGTAATTTGAAAAGAGTCAGTTGGTAGAGATAAGCGATGTCATTCAAAAATAATAGATAAGCTCCTACTAGGAACGATGGATATGCGGTAGCATATTTATTTTATTCGTATTTTTGTCTACGTCAAGTTAAAAACATCTGTCAGGAATTTTAATCTTGATACAATGATAATAATAGTGAGAGGCGAATAGAAATATATGTCTATATATAATTAAAACCCCATTGAAATTGGTGCATACATGAATTCTAAAAACCTTTTCATTGGATTTCTAAACTGCCAACTGCCAATTGTTATAGCTGTAAGATAGATCTCAGCTTTTTGTATTTAGTGATAGAGTCGAAAAGAATTCCCATATGATGTAACGTAGAAATAATCGTACCTATAAACAGCAAAGTATAATATTTTGTCTATGTGCTGCCATTAAAACATACGTTCACGCATCCTTGCTTCTATTAATTGGCGCTCATATCAGTGTGTTCGCAGTGCTACCGTTCGTTCGTCAATTTAAAAAAACCTGTGAATCTGACGTATACCTACTATACAGGATGAATTTATCAAGTGTGCCCGGATGGCCAAACCCGAAAACATGGGGAATATCAAAAAATGCGAAAAGGACTCGAGACCTAACCTTCTCGAGACTAAAGGTAATTATTTTATTTTTTTCAAAAATCGAATGACGCTGTTTTAATTTTCATAAAAAATATTTGAGAGCCTACAAGTCTTTCTCGATATTCCCTATAGTTTCGGAATTGGCCATCCACGCCCACTTGAAAAATTCATCCTGTATATACGCACTATATTACATCCACCATTCAGAGAAGGACTCGAGCACATTTCAATAAGAAATTATCAAATTAGTTTCATCGGAAATAAAAAAAACCGGTCGCGCGACCGCAAAGGATGTCTGGCATTGTTCACAGATTTTAAAAATCATCCATAATTAAATGGAATTTGGTTTTTACAGACGCGAGCGTTTCGCCATGATATAAATTCCTGCATCCGTAATACAGTTGCTACCATTGAAAAAGGGACAATTTGCCACCCCAGCGGCCGAGTCCCGTCAATACTGGAGAGGCTTATCGCAACCCTGGCATGAACGGCGATCAATAAACTCTCCACTTACGACGTTTTTACAAATTTACGAGAACAGTATGAGGCCCGACGAGGGTCCGGTAAAAACTAGTCAATTTGGTTCCACGAAGAATCCAAGCCAGCTCTGAATACAGTACACGGAATAACAAAATCGAGGAGCATTCCTGATGCAAGGTATCGAAAACAGCTGAAGCAAACATCACAAAGGTGGTCTTGGCAATGCAAATTGTCGAGGCGGAAAAAGTGGTTAGGTCCCTCTAACCTGCACTATCCATATCAGCGAGCCGAGCATAAATCTCACACCGAGCCCATTATTCTAATCTGCTTGTAGTTGACAAGTGCTAAATAAATAACGCTCTCTATGAGAACAGGCGTGCTACATTAAAGGTGAAACGGATTTTTTGCATTAACTCACCCATTTTGATAATGTCCTACGACACTATTAACCACCGAATACTAAAAAGTAACTCCAATTTGAGAGCTGCTTATTTTAAATCGACAAGATAACGATGTTATAAACCGTTTCGCAGCGGTAGGGCAAAATATTTCAGTAGCTTTTGAGTATTTAAGTATAACGAATAGAGAAAACTAAAAACCAATATTAATTCAATGTTTATGTATATTGATAATATCCAATTTAAGACTTAAATTATTTAATACTCCAAAGTTTTTTAAGATAATTTCTTATCAGAGATTATCTTCTAAATACTTCGCATAGTTTAGATACTGAAGAACCAGGCAGACATTCTCATAAGATTACAACACCACTGACAAAGTGCAATCTTCATCTAAATAGAATAGAAACATAAATTATTAATATAAATAAGATAGCCATCTCAATGTAAACGCAATGATCATTACACTTGTAGCAAAAACAGAAAATTGTTCGAAGAAAAAGTGCACTTTCAAGATAGAAACATCACCGTTGGCAGGACGACATAAAATGGCAATGGCGTATTGAATACGGTAGGCGAAAAAAAATAATATACCATTAGTTTGCAGATCTATGTTGGTCGGCACAGCGAGGGACTAATTATGCCATCGGATGATCGAAGGACGGTTTTTGCTCCGCCCCTCTGCGGCCATTACATCAGTGTTCGGACTCAGAGTTGAGTTTTTAGTTTGGCATAACTTAAATTGCATTTTTGTCACCCACCGCTCGGTGCGGCCGTGATTGTGCGCCTGCGTCTGTTTTTGTGCGATGATTACGTTTTCATGTTCATGCTGTTGTGTCTTCATTAGTATCGGGATTTTTTATTTTTTGTTCGGATGATACAATAGATGATACGGTTATATGGAATGAATATTCTGATTCGATCATAATATCCGACAGCCGGCGAACATTGTTGACAAGTGTGTTCAGGGCTCATAATTCATTCTTATCTAGTTTGCACTTAGGCCGTGGACAATAAACAGTGACACGTTTTTATCCTTATGCTTGAACGATGTAATGCTCCTTTCTGTCAGCTGTCATTTTCCATAAATTATTATTACATATTTTTCAGTTCTTGAAAGTCGCGTGAGATCTGCCAACTTACTCTAGACCAGTGTGAATAGAATCCTCCTCGCATTCAGGGGAGGACCTGTGATACGTGAGGCTATTGAAATTTAAAAAAAACATTCTAATTTCAATAGGGAAGATGGCTGGATGCTACCACCGACATGTGATCCAGTAATTAATATATTTAAATCCAAAACCAAGCGCACCATTGCAAGATACAGTGAGCACTTTCTGCATAGATCCGACCGCAAACAACAACTAAATATGAGTGTACCCCAGTTCAAACTTTGACACTAGGACGTCAAACACCTCAGTCCTCCCGTGACCATTGTTGCTGTAAAGCAGCCGAAACGTCGGGAACGTAAAAAAGTATAATAAACGCGATAAAATCCGTAAGATTAGGTTTGTTTCAATGTGTAGTATTCGCGTAAATATAAAAAAATCAATAACTTCTGTAGTGTGTACATACAATATAAGTGTTACTACAATGAACAGAAAGTCCCATGTTCCGTGCAACTTGCATATCGCGATGGCACGTTGATCGCTCGCCCTAGCTTAATTAAATAAACCGTTTCTTGGAATAACTCGGTTCGCTCCGAGTTAATGCCGATCCAGTCGGCACAGTTAGTGGCCATTACTGGCTGTGACGACTCCAATAATGTTATTACAATTATTAAGCTTGTTACATGTTGTATAAAGGATGCGGGGTCCAGTTGTGAAAGTGAGTGGGTCTCGTGGCTTGCACTCAGTACTACTATTATGTGTTTCTACGTGAGGTTTGTCTAATGGTGCCTTCACCTTATAACTGAACAGTAAATAGACATGATTCTGGGCGTTCTTGGAGCCTAATAATAAGAGCAAATAATAGCAGACTTGAAAGATTGGGGCGTGCTTATAAGTATTTTATTATACAAGGTATAACAAAAATAGTGTAATCATTTTAAGGGTTTAACCAGTAAGTGATAACGATCACGTTTATGTAAAAAATATATGTGTATCCAATGTTAGATTTTTCTATGAGAATGCTAGCCAGTACCGCTTTTCTGCGGACTTAGTATGTAGTGTTATTTTTTAAATTTCAAATAATTTGATTAATTTTCGGGACTGTGACCTTTACAGCTTAGCAAGATGGGCATCTTAAAAAAATGTTGTTTTTTTTGGTAAGTATATCCGACCACACGAGTAGTACCTAAAATAAACAGTGTGTATTTATAATGTTGTTAAAATGACTGTACAAAACACAAATTGATGGAACCGCAAATATTTTTTATCATAATGAAAATAACGACAAAATAAAAATGATATTTCTTAGCAACTAACTGCAAACAAAATTCCGTACACCATAATCTCACGGACTGCGAACTGAGAAAATGCTCGTTAATCAATTTTCTCATGTGTCTAATGGGATTAAAGGCGTTTTTATCGTGTCATTAGCCGAAAGCCGCAGCCATGTAACAAGTTGCGGCGGAGTGGGCCATTTCGCGAAAGAATCCGCTCGCAATTACGCCAATCAATTATAATGGAAGAGGAAATTGCTTGTTTCCGCGCCCGCTCCGACCGTACACTGTGTTGACGAGTGCGGTGCAAGTATGGAGAGGTAGCGGGAGACAGATATGCGCATCAAATGGAAACGTACTTCCAAATTTGCTCCGATTGATATAAGTTACACTTGATTTTTTCAAAAATTTACAATGTAGTATTATTAAATTGGAAATACGTTTCACGCCGAGAATAAACGTACTGAGAGAGAAACTATTCTTAAAATTCTTGTACCGAATTATTGGCATGATATTGGCATTACTATAAAAATTTACAAAGCGACCAATGTTGGTAATATAACAAAATACAAAAATAGGACCCTTTAATTTTAACATCTGTATAATAGAGATACGAAACTCTATTTACAAAGGCCAATACTCGGAGCCGCTCATGATTTGTACCACACACCCACCATCCACGTCTAGCACGCGACCGGGTACATGTTAACTGATCACGATACGTATTGTACGGCCCATAGTGGAGCCCTATTCTGACGTCAATCATCAGCGTTCTGAAAACTGCCTTACTGTTCCTTGCCTAAATGTTCCAATTTCAAATAAGATGTTACAAACACCCTTTTATAATAAAAAAAAATCAACCCAATAATTTAAATTACCAGAATAATCAATCATTGCCATCTTGCTTTTTGGCGGGAAGTTGAACCGTGAAGTTGTCAATTTTGTTTTGTTTTCCAAGAAATGTGTTTCTTTGATAAATAATGTGTAATATTAGTGGGATATTCACCATTGTGTACATACGTGCCCGAGTGAAGGAAATTGGAATAAAATTGTATAAGTTGACTTTTAAAGTTATCCCAAGACGTCCGGTAAATTTTCAGTAAAGTATCCACAGCTTTACTGATAGGGGTAGGGGATGCATTTCATCATCGTTATCATTATCATCAGGGGTATAAAACATTCAATAACAATTATCAAGAATTGCTGGACACTGGCAAAAATAGCACTTCTAAGAATAATTGTCATCGTATGAAGAAATCACCTCATTGCGTATACCCGTAAAGCTCGGTGTACACGATGGCGGTATGCAAGTAACAGACAAGTAAGAAAATTATTTCAATATTTTTGACTCTTGCTACTTCGCTTTTTGTTACTTTCTTAAATTCGCACAGTGGCAACTGAGCGTATGAGATGACAACACAAGTACGTACAAGTAGCATAATATTTTTGTAATTTGACGATTCATAAGTACTGTACAATAATGGTCTACGTGAATAAAAAATATTCTGATTCTGATTCTGATTCAACCAAATTAATGTTAAAGCCTCTACAAACGCCTTAACTTGGCATCCAATATGCAGCGTTATTTTGAAAGAGTACACTAAGCTTTGAACCTGCACTTCTTAAGAGCATCTGTAATCATTAAGTCACAATTTCGGTCGATTCTATAAAGGGACATCTTCATAAATATTTTAGAGCCATCTATTAGGTAATGTAGAGTAAAAATTACATGATATTGATAATTGACGAGCAAAAGCGCCCTCATTCCTGATGACAAAGGTAAAATGGAAATGTGAGAATATTTCTTGTGGAAACAATGACACAATTTAATTAGTTTAATTGGCTTCATCATAGCGATTGAGGAGGCTTATCATCCTCTTCTATTTCGTATTTTTTTATCATCATCATTCGCCCTCTCTATCCATCTGCTCTTTTCATTCAAACACTAAATAAATATCGCTAGACAATCTCAAACTATAGGCAACACTTGTATTATGGGTACCATATACCTAATATATTCTCTCCAAATTAAGTCAATATATTTCTAAATATATTTTCTTCGACTTACAAATGACTTAACCGCATTATTTATTCCGAGAATTCCCTCATCCCGTTTATCCGTTTTATAGTAGTTTGCAACGTTTGTGGCGCATTTCTCGAGAACGTAGTGCTGAACGCGAAGGCTAGCAAATTGCCCCGTGGCCACTCAATTAGCGTTCATTTAAACACAGCGAACATGATTATAATAATTACAGAATGACGTATAAATAGCCCATTTAATTGTTGGAATAACATTTATTACATTTCTTCTTTTTTTTATTATACTTACTGATAACATCAATGATTGTTTATTCTAATTGGATGAGCAGCGGGAATCAAACGGGCAAGGCTTGACGTCAATCACGTAGTTTTGTCAAGTTGGCTCAAGCAGCTTGATACACGTCGAGGTGCTTGTTGTAGCAAGAGGCAGTTCATCCTCATTTGAAGATGTTCGCTATGATTGTTCACAAAATCAGGCCAGTAACGGATGCCATCAAAACGTCCTGGCAACCAGAATAAAAAAAAATGCGTTAAGCAGCCCCACATGCAAGCACATAGATACTTGACTCAAGCACCAAGCCAACATTTAAAGCGATCAAATAGGTTTTATCATTTCAAGCTTCTTGACCGTGTTGGGAGCCATTTTTGTTCTTGAAAGCTCAGCAAAAAGAATTTTTAAGAGGTCTCTCTTCACTGTGCTATCTGATACTATGAATACTTAACAGTGGACTCTACGTATAGCATCATTGTATTTGACACAATTAATTTATTATCTATATAGATATCTCTTGTGGCTCAAATGTACAGAATTAATCCACGGATTATATCATTGAGCAACGTGTATTAAATTCATCGCACTGTTGATTTTACATTTCGCAAACTAATCCTCTTATTCCGCTACAAAGACCTTAATAGCGAACGGTCACAACACAAAACGTCGAGCTGAATGTTGCTTTAATAATTTATCGACTGACAAATCCCATCTCGACAGAAAACCACGTTCGTGCAACCGCTGATAAATAAAATGATGGTTCTTATGTGGTGCCGAATAAAGTACAAAATAGATTTGATTGGGCGCACAAAAAAATTGCTAATTTCACCACACGCAACGAGTCCCGATGATTGTTTTTTTTTAATACTATAATATGATTCAGTAGTGGTGTGTGTAGTTTTTATCGAACCTGTTTTAATCGTAAAAATAAAAATTGGAGACTTGTACAGATGTGGAATTTGATGTCCTGTAATCCTGTAATATGTCCAATTTCATTACTATTACAAGTTTTTTATTTTTATCGGCGAAATGTGAGTGCATACAACTGCACGACTGCCTAGAACTTCTATTCGCTCATTTTTTTAGTATAACCATGCCTTTGTAATCCTTCGATTCAAAGCTTTCTATGAATTAGCGTTTAGTTTTATTAATTAAATGGTTAAAATGTGACCTTTCAAAATATATACTTATTAGTTTAGGTACACATTTCAGTTCCAGCGCACAAAACTAAAATAGCTACTGACATTTTTTACATAATCTTTTAATTAACATACTTAATTAAACTTAGTTAATCAAAGTCCTATGAATCTATGATTAATTGAGTCGATATGGTCTGACTGCTGGCAATTATGAATTGGTAATTAGAATCCAATGCCGAATGACGTAACACTTTTCATTGCGATCTTTGGCCCCCAATCAATCCTAATGTATTACTAGCCAAACGTATATCTCAAGTAAAAATTATCAAATATAAAAGAACATTGTTCTCTAAATAAAAACAATGTTTCATTGCCCGCCACACACTCCCACCACTGCTACTCGTGTAAGCCAGGATCTCCAGTGGTGTCCACTGATGACACCGAAGTTTGACCCTCGGCGAGTCCCGGGATAAAGTTATTGTCTTGGAACCCGCACGAATTTTAATCGAAAGATAAAAATAGGAGAAGTTGGAAGACAATGTTTAACTAAAACATATTTTTTATGTTCAAATAACAATTGACGCGCGGTAATACTATCACTGGCATATTAGGGTCGATCTCTGTTCAACCCGTCAGTGCTGCGGCCACCCTAGCAGGACCCGTCTCGCCAAGTCACTCGCGCCAACTTATCGCGCTATCTGCCTCGCCCGCGAGATTTATGTGCGTCATAAACTTGACGCATATTGACCGATAATACGCCTGTCACCGCTGGAATCCCCCCACGTGCGTGACTAACGCGTTATTTTAACACTATTAAATCAGATGCACTGGCAAACCAGCTTATTCCAGAGAATGAAGAATTATCATGAAAACTTGATAAGCATAATTGACAACTTATAAATGTAAATTGAACGAGTCGTGGCACAAGCACACAACAACAGTTAGCGCTTCGAGGCAGTAGCGAGTATAAATGCGGAGTCAGCGTGCGCATCTAATGTCCTCACACAAAGCTGCACTTAAGTCGCGGGCAAACGATCCCATAATAACGGGTGTCGAGTACGCAGGCGCGAAGGGCTATATTTGTTTGCAATTAGTGCCCGCACGGGAAGGTGATGTCCGGACGCCGGTAATTTATGGTTGCGCGAAAGTACGAGTGGAAAGCGAGGCCGGGAGCGCCCGCAGCTGCCTCGCCGCGTCGACTGACATTTCCGCGCGCACTCTAGGGTTAAATTGAGGCGATGCTTGCCGTGGTCGCCAGAAGTAATGATCTTTGAAACGATAAGGCGTTGAATTTTGACAAAATATTTTTTATTTGACGCGCGGTAGCTAACTTTTATTGCAAAAGAAAAAAATGGAGCCTAAGAAGTGATGGTACCGTATAAAGATGTATAAAGCTATGAACATATTACACGACGGGTTTGTAACTGTGTGCGGATGTTCGGACGCTCTTTGAAGTACTTCGATTTCGGACTTATAAACGTTCAAGATCACGTCCGCTGCTTACGGCAAATATTTTACATTAATGTGTTAAATGTATTATACAGATTTAAATAAAATGCGCCTTTAACCACGGCATAGCCCCATAATATGTTACCATTGTAAGAGCAAGAGTACCTAATTAGTTTTTGAGGCTTTTACATTCTTCCTATAATAAGAGTATATATATCCTGTACTACCTACTAATACCTAACATAATTTAAAAATATAGGTACATTCATAATTATAATTCATTTTAATACTTATAGGTACTCACTTTAATATACCTATGTTTATCTATCTACAATAACCAATAACGATAATATGATAGTAAAAGTTTAAAAAAATAACTATCATGGAGTATAATGGAGGCTAAACAACGTTGTAATAAAAAATATCTTTATCTATAAGCTACAACAATGTAGTTTTTTTGTGTGGCACGATTGACCGAAGTACCACAGCGATATTTCTTGTCACCTTTAACAATTAGCAGTCAGTTGTGGACATCCTCGGGCCTACATAAACGCCTGTTTGAAATTGCAAATGTGCCCATCCTTTGTTTGATAGCGTGTGGAACATAAAAATAATAATCGTTTACCTTAATTGTCGATTAGCACGAACACCGTACGCGTGATCGAATTGATGTGAATTTTATGTCGCTACACTTGTTATAATATGATTTAAAAAAAATATTTTGACGGTTATAAAATTATTGTGCTAGGTCGGGCTTTGAACCATCAACTCTGGTGACCAAGGCGAGCGTTCTACCAACTCTGTTATCGCTGCTTTTTTTTATTAAAGAATTATACGATTCAATGGAGGGGATTAATCAAAAGAACGTACACAATAAATATGTGACGTTAAATTTGAAAGACTTTTTTTTAATACCAGATAGATAATGTAAAGGAATACTATTAGTACAGTTCGCCACAATTAATACACCTGGGTACTACTTTATTATGGCTGAATGATACATACATACATACATTTAATAGTCACACAAATCACTCTTTGATTTTTCTATATTGATAACGCATCATTTTCTATGAAACATAAAACTAGACCATAGACGAATTATTTTTTGTTACCAACATAATAAAGATAAAATCAACCCTGCGCGCGCTGTACACCGCAATTAGAACTCATTGAATTACTTTTTAATTTAGTGCGACAACGCACGCACAAGAAAATACGAGTATAATTTCCTTGCAAGAGTGGTATCAATTGAAAAAAAAAACATCATGTGCTCGAATCATTTCTATTCATTATAGATTAAAGTCGTTAATTGGTATACCGTTCATATTCTCTGTAAGTATAGAGCTCGGAAAATAAGTAAGCAGCATATTAAAATCTATTTTAAAAAAGCGAAACCCACTGGCTGACTGACTCACTCATCACGAAATCTACGAGAACATGAGACATATATAGGCCTGATTGGCGCAGTGGTAGTGACTCTGGCTTCTGCGCCGAGGGTCCCGGGTTCCAATCCTGGTAAGGACAAGCTTTGTGTGATGAGCACGAATGTTTGTACCCGAGTCATGGATGTTTAATATGTATATAAGTATTCTATACTGAGGTCGCCCTTAGTCCATTGTACGGTACCCATAACACAAGCGTTGCTTAATATGGGACCGTTGGTGTGTTCGTATGGCAATATTTATTTATTTATTATTATTATAGGGACTAGAAATTTGGCAGGTGGGTTCTTCTGTGCCAGAATGGAATTTTGGAAATTAATGAATGAATGAATTAAGGGGCTAAAACTGGGGTTAAAGTGTGTATGGAAAATTATTTTGTGGACAATTATAATGTTCTACATTTCTAACCGGGCGAAATCGGGGCGAACAACGAGTTGAGTTATAGAAACATTACACATTGGACGTATTTTTGAGTATTTATATTTCTATACCTATATATTTATTTATGGAGTAAGTAACTAAGAGAGGGAATTCCACAAAACAGAATCTAGAATGATAGAGTCCATTTCACTTCACACACAAAGTTAAAAATACCTTTTTTTTAATTTTACAATAAAAAAATGTTAAATTATATTAATGAAAACCAGTTCCTGCGCACCAATCAATATTACTGAAATTATACCTCTGATATTTTTTTATTATACTTACCTTTATTTATATTAATTTTACTATCAACATAATAGTGTCGTACAATCACCTTTTTATCTTTATCGATAGTTATAGTGAAACTAATTAATGTTGCTAATTGTTCAATTCCCTAAACGAAAAAAAACTTTAAGGTACTTAAGAAACCTCCTTTAATACCGAATAATATAATGTTTTTGTAACGAAACATTAAATACAATTAATTAAGATCGCGCTATCATTTAATTAATTACGGTACATGAATACTTACTTTTATGTAAGTCGGCATACAATAATAAATGGTTAGGTTATATACCTACAATCGGTAGCTCGTTTGTACTTGGTAATTATTGTAAGATACGATCTAATCATCGAAATATCGTAAATGAAGTCTATTTAGATTCTGAACGAGATAAAAGTTATGTAGTTGCATAAGGTAACACTGATAGATAACGAGTTTGCTCTATTTGCAATATTCATGCCTCTACATACACCCAAGGCCGTAAGCTGAGACGGAGGTTCAAACCCGCACCTTCCCCTCTCCCTCCCTCCCCCCCCCCAAATGCTTTAGCAAATGCAATGTTTTGCACACAGGTACTTTCTAAAATATTTTCGACTGTTTCTATTAACAGATGGAAAAAGTTCACTAAAAATAATTATTTTTCTCATACATTTGATTCTTAGTGGGTACGAAGTAGCTTATAGTCAAGCTTTAAATAATACTCTTGAGGTTTTTAAGAGATAAAATATTCTAGCACATACATGACCGAATTGTTAACAAATAAGTATGCATATTATTTAAATCCGCCATCAAGAACTCTATTTAATATTTTTTTCCCTAATGGCCTTTTTATGACAATGACTTAATTAAAAAAAAATACAATTCTTGGATGAAAAGCACTTTACATTAGCAACTTACTCATCACACCTAACCAATTTCTTTTACTCTACGATCGTTTAAAATGTACTCTTTGAGTACTATGTCCTCGTAATTGAAATAGGTTATAATTTATTACGTTTAAATTGACCCCTCGTCAGTTTAAGGTTAATAACGTCGTTGAGTCATCGCCAATCGCCATTTTGGAACGACGCAACGCGACGTGCGCATGCGCAGCGATATCTCCTCAATCTATAATTGCTTCGGGAAACTGGGCACGGGCCTCCCCTCAATGCGAGGGAGATTAAGCCATAGTCCACCACGCTGGCCGATACTCAGTAGTATTTCCAAAGCCCGCAGATAACCTATATTTAAATTTGTAATAACACCAAAAATAAAGAAAAGTAAATTATTATTTTTTAAATTAGGTGTTTTAACACAAACTAGCGAATAATAATTCTTGGGCCTGTCGTTAAGTCCATTGATACGAACATGTTTAATAAGGTAATAACACTTTTCAATTACACTGTACCACAAAAACTCGTAGACAAAAACATTATGGCTACTGCATAAACCGGCCATGTGTACGCCAAGCTCACGTCAGGGGGTTCTGTATGTTCTATTTATTTTTGCGGCAATTATTACAATGAAAAGTTGCAATTTTCAGTAACCTAACATTAACCTTACCTATAAAGTAACAGTTTTCTATTTACCCTGGCTCTGGTCTGAGATAACACTCAGATCTTAGCGAAATATACGATAACGTTCTTTTATCACCGATTTTGAGCTAAAAGTTTGCAAACATGAAGTGCTATTTAAATTTTGAAAAAAAACAACCGTGAATAAAAACAAACTTATCAGAATCCACGACTTCACCAATACTCAAGTCCGTACGTCAGCGCATTTCCGAGAAAAAAAAACAGCAGCTAAAAGTCGCGGACGCGATTGATCGGGTTCCCATATTTCCTTTTGCAGTACGGATTCCTAAAATTGCTGAGACGTTTCGAGATATAGCAAAAACGTACAAAAAGATCACGTTATTTGATTAAACCTAATTACATTTCTGGAAGTAATTAACTTCCACGTATCCCTTTGTTTTATTACAAACTTATGCTAAACTCATTTCGGTACCTTGATAACTTGAAGCAATTCAAAATGAACTCTACTGCTATAAAGTTAGAGGCGTTTAGTTTGCTAGCTGCACGCAAAGTTATTTGGTGAACTTTAGATGTCTTAGGCCAAGATAACCTGGCATATATTGTTATGGCATAATTTACAATGGAAATGATTGAGATTTGTTAATTTTGTAATCTGTATTGTAATTATATTGGTGGTCGACTGACGTTTATGTTCCTCTTCTTCTTTTTTTAGGTTGGCAATCGGAAACAAAACAGTGGCATTGTTGCCAATGTCGTGTAGTTCATGATAATTGTTGTAATATTATAAGTATCCCTGATGATAATGATGATGTCGATGAAGCTGATGATGATGAAATTAATCCCCTACCCCTATCAGTAAAGCTGTGGATACTTTACTGTAAATTTACCGGCCGTCTGAGGGGAGGACTTGAAAAGTCAAGTTATACAATTATATTTTAATTTCCTTCACTTGTGCACGTTTACGAACAGAGAGTGGTTAATATGCCACAAATATTACACATTCGTCATTAGGGAAAAAAAAATAAAAAATATTATACATTATTTATTAAAGAAACACTTTATTTTTAGAAAATCAAAATTCAAACTTCACGGTTCAACTTACGGCCAAAAAGTCCAAGGTTTATGCTTACCGTGATGTATATTTTAACACGTAAAAAAATTATATATTAATAAACGGATCATTTCTCGATTTTGGTATTATTATTTTTTTATTACATTATAGGCAAGTATTTGATCTCGATCTCACCTGATGGTAAGTGACGATGAGATCTACGATGGAGCATACTTGCCTAGGTAGGAAGGCGGCAGTAGATCGAGACGCTACATTCACTAGGCACATGCAGCGCAACTGATCTGACCCGCCATCCATGAATGGCAACACCGAACATCGTGCCGGAACACGGCTAGGCCGCTTGGCGACATGGCTTTGTTCAGTGGGTGGTGACTAACCACGGCCGAAGCCTACCACCATACGTACACACGGTACATACGTATCGGCCTTTTCATATTTTTTTTCAGTTTTAGATTTATTAATATAGTTTTTATAACATTACCTATGTTCATGTACTTCTATGCGTTCTTTCTATTATATCTACTCTATATGGTTTCGGGTAACAACTTAACATTCGCCACTTTAGCTGTGTAGTTGTACCGTTTCGGTAAAATGTTTCATCGCTCTCACACCACTGATTTCATAAATAAGCTTGACAGTGATATCACGCTTTTTTCGATGACGTTACGATTACATTAGCTTGCCCCACTGAACTGATCACATTATAATTTCCTCCCATATAGGTTTATATTTACCCATCTATACAAACTTAACAAAATCAAAATCCCCATCGGAAAATTGTACACATAAATGCACCATCACTAGAAATAATAGTCAATATAAAACCCTTAGGAAAATGGTCGGGCGCTGTTAATTCACGACCTGCGCGGGCGCAATTAAATAATTATAAACAATCACTGCGCCTGCCCACGCACACCCGACAAAGGCGATCACTACTATAGGTGTGCTGACTCGAACTTAAAACTCGAACGAATTATTTGATCGAGAGTGATAGTCACAATTGAAGATTTAATTCGATTAGGTTGGCGGGGGGGGGGGGGTCAATTTGTGTTATTTTACCGATCTTTCAAATCAAAATGAATCGCAATAACCTGACCCCCCATCCCCCTTGTATCCGCCCCTGCCCTTATAAGACCCGACTTAGATTCTTGCCCAAACAACAGTGATTTTACCTATAAACCTTCCTTCGAGTGATTTGTACCAAATATATTTATGGAAGGCCCCTCTTTATCTACCACTAACGATAACAGATTATCGCGTGATGGCGCCTGAACGGTCTTACATGATTTTTATCTAATGAATCGTCAAACGGTCACTTCGATTTAGCTTTAGTTATTGATTTCTGATCAATTATAATGTTTGCGCATTTTTTATAACGAGTTGCACACTCTATTTCCTCGACTAGTTTAATATTACCTACCTAGTAATTAGACAAGTGTAATTGTGAGATATTATTGCATTCAATAAAATAAAGGTGTTCTCCCTTATTATTTGCGGTTTTGTACTAACGATATCTAGTGGATGCGGTGATAGTTAAAACACAGAGTAAGTAATACCATAACATTAACTACTATATTAACTATATTATTAACTGTAGTCTGACCCCCCAAATAACAAACGTTTTATAACTTTATCAAGCGTCATATAGTACTGCGCACAAGAGTTTTGCTTAGCGCCGTACTATATGACGTTTGATAAAGTTATAAAACGTCTATAAATCCGGTGGTAAGACAAAAGTCTGATATTGCAAAATATTCCATTAAAACTACTTTGATAAGTCTACTTAATTTTTAAGTAGGAATTTAATTGATTTCAGAGAATATGAACATGGAAAATAACGGTTTCTCAAATGGTAGAAATGGTTCTAAATATTTAAGAGGCGTTTCAGTATTCGGCCATTAATCTATTGACTATATCTTTACTTCCATTTATGCATAATGCTTTAAGGTGTGTGCATTAAACACATTTGGCCTAAAACCATAGTAAACCTGTCCCCGGGTAAACATCAGTCACTCACCACCAAAAAGTATAATTCACAGATGTATCACCCCTCCTACTCGCACTTATGTCATTGTTATTCGCACGAATGAAACGATACAAGGAAACATCGGGTTTTAATTATTGGCACGACACGTAATCTAGTTTCCAGTTAAACTGAGCTTCGTCACCAGTTTATACAATTAATTTGACTACAAGGTAATTCGTTGAACGAGGTAACTAACAATCCCACTAATATTATAAATGTGAAATTTTGGATGGATGGACGGATGTTTATTACTCAATCACGCCAGAACGGCTGAACGGAACTGGATGAAATTTGGCACAGAGATAGATTATAGTCTGGAATAGCACATAGGCTATTTATACCGGTAAAACGTATGGTTCCCGTGGGATAGATTTGTTTGTTTTTGCATAGGTAGTGGTAGTTTAGGGGTCAGAAAATGACATAGGCTATTTTTTATCCCGGAAAAATGCACGGTTCCTATGCGATAGCATACAGGAAACGTGTTTTTTTAAACTTAACTTTTTAATCGCGGGTAACACCGCGGGTCGCAGCTAGTATTTATATACGCAAGTTCGGCTTATTTCCCCTGACACTGCTCTCTGTACCGGTGGTCTCGAGTCTGAATCCCAGTGGGGACAAACTTTATGTAATCAGCACGAATGATTGTACTCGAGTCATTGATGTCTAATATCTATATAAATTATTGTACAGTGATTCAGAAAGGGTACACTACTGGGTCTTGAACCTGCGAACAAAATTTGGATTTCGATTTAAAAAAATACAATTGTCATTGTGTTAGAAAAGAGTTTTATTTTTTAATTGGTTTACCCGAATTATGACTTAACGTCGTGTTTACAAATACGCTAAAGAAGGCCAGTTTCCAGGCTTTACCCTTTCTGAATAAGCCTGTATACTGGGATCGCTCCGAGTCCATTGTACGGTACCTATCCATAACACAAGCGTTGCTCAGTGTGGGACCGTGCATTTGACGTTTTCGTGTGGCAACAAAATAGTGTAATAGTTAAAAAATATCTATTTCAAGTGAACCCGATCGCTTGTCGATTGTTTTTCGCTTCAGTTCGCCTCAAGTAAGTCAGAGTGACCATGATTATAATATATTATTTTCCTGAAATACAACAAAAGTTAATCAGTTCTCGCGTATCACCATCTCATCATCGTCATCTAATCACCATCAAGATCTTATCGATCGGTACTTTTGTTGTTAGATCAGATTTTATTTGTTAAATTAATTAGATCGAATACCGCATTACCCAGATATTGTGGCTCTTTATCTCTATATATGACCAAGTTAGATAACAGATGCTTGTCTCGGTCGTAATTGTTTAAACTGTATATTGTGATTAAATTACGATTGGGTTTGTTAACGATGAATGGAGCCGGCGGTTCGGCCGCTCTAGGGTTCCTTGTCGTGGCCAACTTAAAACTATTACACTACACAACAATGGAGATTGATTTTATCTATAAACATCATCTAGATTGAGCATGTAGGTACTAGATAAACAGGGTGTTTTAGAAATAGTATACTAAGTCTGGAACCGGGGCTACTTTAGCGGATTTGTAATCACTATGTGGAGTCCAAATTCGAAATGCCGATTTTAGAAAAGAAATTTTGTTCGCAACAAAATTACAATTGTGATTTTTGTGAGCAAAACTTTTTTTTAATAACTTGACGTACGAAATTCTGAATTTTGTGAATACTGATTACAAATGCTCTAAAGAAGCCCAGGCCCCAGGCTTAGTATACTCTCTTTGAATCAGTGTGTATAAAGGTAGCACATGCATGCATGAAAATCGTGACAGACAGTATCTCGACTATCATCTTAGAGCAGTTCGGTTTTGCTGGCTTCTTTAATTATCGATCAATTTGTTTGATTTATTATAGAAAAAGTTGACAAGCCGAGGGTCAGTGGTGGGTCCTTTTCCCCCATTTGTTTAACAATGCATTTCCACCTAGTATCGCCTAGTTCTATCAATTATAAAGCATGCAATCAAACTCATTTGTTTATTAATTAAATCAGTTTTTAGTTGCGGTTACGATTGCATGAAAATCCCTTTAAAATTGGTTAAATGTAAAGGCACTATATTATATTTTAACGCACACGAAAATCAATGATCAATTAGATACGACAACTTATACCATCATCAAACAATCAGATATAATCATTGCAGATTGTATCATACAAGAAAATGTTTGGGAAATCTATGAACACGTACCTAACTACGCAGGAAATAGCTTGTACCCATTAATTGATAATACATACAAAATTAATGTATTAATTAATTATGTTATGCCACTTATTCTAAGACATAACAATAAATCATAGTTTGGGACACACGTAATCTATTGCTACGCTACGATTAAGTCGTGTAAGGAAATTGCTTTATCGGCTCGTTATCGTCTAGTCTGTTTGTTTTCATACTCAGTCTAATTATGACTTCATTTATAAATGGACCGCCATATGACATGGTGGTTTGTCGCGCGCGAAAATGTACGGGTGTAAATGAAAGTGAGTACGTAAATATGTATAATATAACTTTATCATTATGTGAAGTCAGAATGTTAATGACGATTTAAAAAAATAATCAATTTCCAACAAAATGACAATTGTGATAATTTAGTGAAAAAAATATATTAAAAAAAATACATTTCCAAATTTTAGGCGCAAAAGAAGCGCAGGTCAAAGGTTAGTATATCCTTTCTGAATCAATCTGTATAACGATTTGATTATTTGTGTGTAGCGGATTTATTAATTTCGTGAGTACTATTGATTTCTTATATTTACGCGAATACTACACATTGAAATAAAACTAATCTTAAGGATTTTATCGCGGTTTATTTTTTATTAAATAAACCGCGATAAAATCCTTAAGATTAGTTTTATTTCAATTCGTGAGTACTTATTGTTTTATTAATCAAATTCAAATTCGGTACCTATCCATTAGGGGGATATTGCATTATCATTAA
This sequence comes from Pheosia gnoma, assembly GCA_905404115.1. NCBI lineage: Eukaryota > Metazoa > Arthropoda > Insecta > Lepidoptera > Notodontidae > Pheosia > Pheosia gnoma. The sequence continues at coordinate 2,452,070 of FR989894.1, read as the reverse complement.
TCCAGGATCATTACTCGTATTTAAATTACGTTATTGATCTTTAATTAAATTTAAAAGTTATAAACAAAAAAAAAAAACATTATTGATAAACTTCGTAGCGGAAAAACAGCGCCACCCATGACCCGAACCGTAGGAAAAGCTAGTAAAAAACCAGCGCTCCAATCTACGAACAGAATTAATTGCAGTCAATTATTTGCGTATTTATAGCCCGAAGCGGACGTAATAACCGAGCTATTAAAGCCTTAACACCATAATCAGCGCGCAATTAACTTAATAACATTAAGTTATTGAATGACACAATTGATTACGAGAATACGCACTCGGAATTACCATTGCAAGTCGGTTGATATCACGAGAAACATTTATGTACCTATTAATGTTTGGATGGATGGATGGATGGATGGATGTTTGTTACTCAATCACGCCAGAACGGCTGAACGGATCTGAATGAAATTCGGCACAGAGATAGATTATAGTCAGGAATAGCGCATAGGCTACTTTTTATCCCGGAAAAATGTATGGTTCCTGTGGGATAGATTTGTTTTAATTATTTACAGAGCAAAGGATCTATATGATTTTTTGCATAGGTAGTGGTAGTTTAGGGGTCAGAAAATGACATAGGGACATACTTTTTGATCGGAGGTAACACCGCGGAGCGCAGCTAGTATATAATAAACATAACTTATATTCGAGTTGAAATAAAACTATTTTTTAGGATTTTATCGCGTTTATATTCTGATTTTTACGTTCCCGACGTTTTGGCTGCTTTACAGCAACCATGGTCACGGGAGGACTGAGGTGGTTGACGTCCTAGTGTCATAGTTTGACGGGGGTACCCTCATAATAAACTAAACGCGATAAAATCCTAAAAATTAGTTTTATTTCAATGTGTAGTATTCGCGTAAATATAAGAAATCATTATATTCGAGTATTATTATCAAAACTTGAATGTGTTTTCAGTATGAGTTAAATATAAAATTACATTTATTCTATTTAAACCAAAGTGTCTAACTAAGGGCCGGATTAGCCATGTAGTGGCCCCAAAGCATAGATGTTTTGGGACCCACCTCCTTTTATGTAGATAGGTCTGTGTAGTATTCAATCCATTTTGTTCACTATAATATGGGTTTTCGATTTACATACAAAATTTTACTGAATTTTAAGAATTCTCACTGGAATCGTAATAATATAGAAATATACATTCAAACATGGGTATTATACTGTTTGTGACAACGTGTGTCCTTTAAAAAAAATAACCGTAAACATTGGTAAAAATAAAAAAAGCTATAATTAAAACTACTTAGACCTATTTTTTATCACGGGCCGCGGGGCCCCAAGACGGCACCGGGTCCATAGGCCTACAGTGCCTATTCGGATAATCCGGCTCTGGTCCAAGAACGACAATCATGACAACGATTCACTTTTACATAAGAATAAGGAAGTGTGTATTGATGAATGTCAAATATAATTGTCAATGTCCTTAAACTTTAAAGGCTGATAAAATATTAAAAGGCCTAGTCTTACCTAAGTATGACTCAACCCTTAACTCACTAAGTACCTACTAACTAGGACATTGCTGGGCATCTTAAAGGTCATTATCGTATGACAATTCTAAGGTATCCAAAGGGTCCATTAATTTCAAATGAACGATGACGAGTAATTGGCGTCTTATTAATCAACAAAATTGATCAATTCGTAATTAAGATTTTAATGATTATATTTGCATGAAAAATACTCAATTTTTAATTTGATTAAAAATGATAATATCAGCTAAAACATGAAATAGATATACGTAAGATTCCTTTTTCCTTTGTCCAGGGGCGCTTATTTGTACCCAAGTGAAATATATTTGGACGTTCACTTCATACACGTTAGGCCAGCTTGAAGCGGCATCCTGGTCACTGGCCCTATTTATCCTTAGAAAAATACGCTCCCCTACACGCTTAAATCCTCGCAAGAATATCATCGCAAAGTAGACCTTACTAGGACCATTAGACTATGATTAAGGTATTAGATACTATCGCGCGTTCTTTTTTCGCAATAATTGCTTTCCAAGTCCTAACATCAAGTTTTCATCGTATTAATCAACTATGGTCACATGTTACTCTAAACTACTGGTGTAGCAAGAGCAAATTCTTGCTCCACCAGCCTTCAGGTCTTGAGGTCCGTGGGTTTCAGGAATTCGGGGGTTAATCTTGCGTAATACCTGTGAAGGTCTGCGCACGCACAGTTTTACAATCGTTAGAATAATATACCATAGACAAAATATAATTTTACAAAAGGAAGTCACTAGACATTATCTTTGGTTATCACGAGCGAATTATGTCAGGGTACGTACAATGAATCACATTTTTCGTCATTCTTATATATATAGTAGTAGTACCCTGACATAATTGCAACATAATTTCCTACATGGGGTTTTATCTACGTTGATTTCCTATGTCATAGAGTAAGATATTCTGTTCTGGCGCCTATCTCTCATTTACATTCAAAATTTCTATCCTTTCCTAGACTTTTTTCAAAATTTATTTTCTCTTTTCAGCATACATCACCCCCGACCAGCAGTACCAGAAATATAGCAGCATGGGGATCTCTGAGCCGACCAAAGATGACTCCCCCAGAACGACACCCGAACTCCCCCGATCGGACCAGTCCCCGTCCGAGCGTCCCCCGCCAGGGTCCGCGGACAGTGACGATGCGGACGACTTCGCCCCCAAACGGAAGCAAAGACGATATAGGACCACGTTCACGAGTTTTCAACTGGAGGAGTTGGAGAAGGCGTTCTCCAGGACACATTATCCAGATGTTTTTACTAGGTTAGTTCAATATATAACTTGATCAAAATAATATTTGAGTTCCTTATCTATAAGAATGATAGGTAAGATAAGAATGATGATAAATATGAAGAATATTGTTTTTTTATATTTACGCGAATACTACACTCTTTCCAGAATTTAGAATATTCTTCAACATTGAAATAAAACTAATCTTACGCATTTTAGCGCGTTTATTATACGTTATTTACGTTCCCGCCGTTTCGGCTGCTTTACAGCAACCATCGTCACGGGAGGACTGGTTGCTCTAAAGCAGTCGAAACGTCGGCAATCGAAACGATTAGTTTTATTTCAATGTTGAAGAATATTCTAAATTCTGGAAAGATACGTGGATGCTACATAACTGCTAAAAATACACAAAAATAATTGTACAGTACCCATAATACAAGCGTTGCTTAGTGTGGGACCGTATAGATGGTGTGTTCATCTGGCGATATTTATATATATGCCCATTATAGCCTACCGATGGACCTCTTAAAATATTTTACACTATTATTGTTACACCTTATATCATAAGATAATATAAGATCTTATATCCTCCGACCGTCCAGGCCATGGTCCAGCAACTCTCTCAAAGTGCTTCGAGTTAGTTTTACTCAAACGTCTTTGGCTGTTAAAATATACCGCTTGAAACACTGTCTTCCTTAGTATGTTTTCCTGTTCTTATCGTATCCGATTACTTGTCGTCACATCCGCTTATACTGTAACAATGATATCTAATAATAAAACTTGCACATTATTTTACTGAATGAAAGATATATGAGTGGCGGAAACATTTTCAACTAATTTATCAAACGTTATCGATGATAATGAAATATAATAGATAGAAAATAAGATTAATCGTCTTGTGGTATCAACAAGTTACTAACGCGATATTGCAATGGGTGTAGCAGGTTGGCAATTTAGTATTGTATAAGTTCAACAAAACCATTTTGTTGCAGAGAGGAGCTCGCAATGAAGATAGGGCTGACAGAAGCAAGAATACAGGTAATTACCACAATTACTATTTAAACCCCACAAGCCTTAATAAATTTACCGCAGCCGATAATTATTTAATAGGTAATATTATTCAGGAGATACCTCATTACATCCTTCAATTTGTATTGAGAGACGTGGTCGGAATTTATTTTAGTACTATGTTTCAAAATTACGTCTGATCCACGCCTTAATATTTCGTCTGAATGTACCTACTGTCGTTCCTTGCACTATGGATATTGAGCTACTATGCTACTGCTTTTCAATATACTGCGGTTAATGAGAAGGATACTGCTATTAATTACACTGTGGCTATTGAATAGCTTCACTGTGGATTACTGAATGTTTACACTGTAACTAAAGTTAAGTTACTATCGACGTTATTACTCAATTAATGAATCCAGTATCAGTGTTAACCCAAATGCAGCTTTGATACTAACACCTGTGTTGATTAAACCGCCGTAAAATGAACCTCGTACATAATAAAATGTTAACTTAAAGTAGCAAGTCTTTTTAATGGCGAAAAAGCATTATGTTCTTAAATTTAGACAATCTGAATAGCGCAGTTGGAAGGGACCCTAATTTATGCGCCGAGTGTCCTGGGTTCGAATCCTGGTATGGACAAGCTTTGTGTGATGAGCATGAATATTTGTACGCGAGTCATGTATGTTTAATATCTATATAAGTATTATACTGTACTGAGTTCACCATTAGTCCATTGTACGATACATACACATAATAGAAGCGGTTCTTAGTGTGGGACCGTATAACTGGTGTGTTCGTCTGTCGATGTTATTTCATTCTCTTTTACTTTACTTTTTTTTTATTTACGTCTCAAAATATGTTTGCGAATTAGGTTTAAGTATATAAAATAAAATTAATATATATATATAACCAACTTAAAAGACAGGTGATAAATGAGGGGGGTAGAATAGTTTGAGCATACGCAAGCATAAACTCGCAAAAACGTATTATATCACGTAAAATAGTCGTGAGAAAAACCTCTCACAAAGCATGTCACCCCATCACAAAACATTGGCAACGAACGGTCGCAAGATTTAATTCCAGTTGAAGGACCATGCAACCTTCAATCATACCAGACCGAGTCGAATGAGACACAGAAACAGAGTCAGTGATCACTATAATAAAATGCTGCTACATCGAGCGACAACGCAATGGATGAGGCACTCAGTGCAAAAAACAAAACATTGTTTGCTGCTGCATGCATCAAATCATTTACATCAATTCGATTTTACAAACATCGAAATGACGTAAATGGGATAACAACGCCATCTATTGGCGTTTGACAGAGTCCACTTGCGTTAGGCGGCAAGTAAAGGGGCTGGGGGCGGGCGGGTGCATTCCAATTTGAGTCGCCGAGCCACACACACATAATTACACAGCACATATAATTTGTAATTCTACGAAATGTCCACATAATATGTCATGATAGGGAGACGATATACACAGACATTCCTACCTACTCAATTTCTAATTAAATTAATTCTGTGTTATCAGCTGCTAATTTTATCATTAAATCCTTTAAATTGTGGTACAATAGTATTCAGAAGATACGTCTTTTATAGGTTAAATGTATTGTAAAATTATATAACACTGCTATTGATGTAAGAACCGACCTACAGACGCAACTTAACATAATTTGTTCATTAATTTATTTTTCTTATTTTACAACAGATATTAAATTTTATTCGTATAAATTAGTATATAAATTACGAATTAATTAATTAATAATTAAGAAACGGATCAGATCTAATAAAAACCAACACATTTGTTTAACCCCTGTGGTTACTGAGTCCGCTGATTTAATTTTTATTGCTGCTCACGAGGTTTTTTTAAATATATTTTCTATTTGCCGTAAACACTTGAATTGGGGCAAACCATAATTATATTGAATTAGCATAATTCCAAAACATTAAATACAACATAGTTATTTATTGAATAATATTATCGTAAACCAATGATCGCATACATATAAATTATTATGATTTTTGATCCACCACTTTTAAACTGCCTACTTTACATTCATTATAATTTACTTGGCCCTATAACACATTGTTGTATAACAAATTATCACCTATAACATTTTTTTAAAGTAAGTATAAATTGTGGGAAACAGGTTGGTTAAGGTACTTACATTACTGGATCTTTCTATGCTCGATGGTCCTTGCAATCTTTTAATCACAGACCAAACCCACACTTATTCCTTCGTCGTAACGGTTTATTTTGCGCGCAATTGATACAATTACAAGAATACAAATTAGTGAGAATATAAAGCAATTGATCGATACAATACACAAATTTAAAACGAGTATAATTCGACTTTAAATACAGAGTAGGATACTGAGGATTAGGTTTGATAATATCGAGATATAGAAGGATCTAAATGAGGTCTAGACAAAATCTGCAGCAACGAGATTTGATTATTCTGCGCAACATAGGCTGGAGCGAAATTCCGCGAACAGAATAATGTTTCAAATTTTTGACTGTTGCTATTAGTTCTCGCAGATTTGACGCTTGCGGCAGTTACATTTTGACGTGCCAGTCGCCAACACGATGTTGGAGCGAAACTCCTTGTTCTACATTTTTCGATACAATTTAATATAGAGGTTCTAGAAATAGAGAACTAGGGATACAATAAATATATAATCGAAAAAAAATCTAGGTATTTTGCAGTCATGCTACGCTTCGCGAGCGTATTGAATAGGTCGCAGTAAATCTCCTATCTACAAATACCACTGGCCAATGTCTACAAAGATACTTCAAAGTAATCCAACTCAATCCCATTGTGATGGTCCCTTTATTTCTGTGTAAAGTAAGTAGCCACGTTGCTATACAAAAATGATACACTCCACGCGAGTTGCTATCCATTTGTGTAATGCAAGCTTATATTCCAAGCGCTTGTTTATTAAATGTGGTCATTAGCAATTTTCTTGTATTATAACCAGCTGACTCGATTATGCCCCGGGCGAGTAAAACTGCGCTGGCGAGTACAGACCCATCCTTTGTACATTGGGAATATTAATTTGGAATACCATACAAAGAAACAGTTGTCTCGATCATACTACATTGTAGAGTTCATGAGAAATTTAGGTAGGTAAGGAATTTTTGATGTTTTTATCTGCTACACGTTAAAAACCATTGCAAGCCTGTAATTTAAAGACATTTATGGTCACACAAGTATATTAAAATAATAATAATATTAGGCCTTTTAATGTTCCACTGTGAGGCACATGCCTCCCTCAACGCGAGGGAGATATTAACTAGTTGACGATCTTAAAACCTTGCATTCAACGGAATTTATCCAACCGAAAGTCCATAGTCATATGTTAGCCTTAGCTATTATAGTGGTTCAATGGCCTTAGTAAACGTGTTACATACTGGCTTATAATACAACAGTAGGATTTAAAATATATATATATTGTGTTCCAAATTAAAATCGGCATTTTAACGCTTCAACCAGTTCGATAGCAGCGCGGTTCAGAGCGGTCATTACGTTAATGCGCGACTCTGTTAAGCTATTAACCACGGCACCTGGGACGCTGTCGGTACCTTTTTGCCCACAGTACCCCGCATTCCGGCAGCGTGCCCACCACCAATTACAACATTTATAAATTCGCAACCCAACCGCGCCGCATATAAAGTCATAACAACCATTGTAAACTTAATAGATATCAACCCATCAAACAAAATTAAACCCTATTATTGCACATGTTAAAACACAAATTGAGCTGCAGACGACAGCTCTAATCATTTCTTGTTAAACACAGCATCCGCCAAAGCCGCGTCGACATTTACAGAAACACTTGGGATTTTTTAGATATTTAACAATTTATTATATTAAGTGAATTAATTTATATTGCTGTAAAAGCTCCAGTTTACATAATGGCTGCACATCTCATGTTCTGTTTGTTGTGTACAAGTATAAATATTTCATTCTTTGATCATTCTAGTTTTTTAGAGCAACCAGTGATCTAGTTAATTATTAACTAGAAACGTTGGAATTTAATATCGGTTTTACAGCGAATTACAACTGTCCGATTTTAATTCTGCAATTATAGCCTAATCAGCACATACCCTAGAGTATAATTTTCAGATTTTGACTTTAAGTGTATTAAGTACTCAATACTCAACACTCACAAATTATTGGAACATAAATCTGTTGAGAAACTCAAACCGCGCTAGATTTTTTTCTGGTTTATTTTTCTCTTGACTTAAATGAATGTACACTTCGCTTGTACTGCAATAATTAAGTCATTTAGTATTAACTAATTCCATACTCAATCATGAGTGGCCGGTTTGGATCAACAATTTAATAATTTGTTCGTGAGAACACAAACGTATCTCAATCAATGATATCCCTGACAATGTTGAATATCGCATCAAAAGATGTTTTTTTATTGAAGGTATAAATATCTTTCAACTATTCGTGCAGCAGTTTATTACTGTCAATATTATACAATATTCTTATATTTTACAACACATATGGCGCTGCGCCCGCGCCTACCGCTTTACAATGTAATAGGCCGCGTTTTTACAACTTTGTAACACAGACTTAATACTGACTAAACACGTCGATTATGGCTAATTACAATTAAAAATATAATCTCGTGCACGATTGCAAAAAAACACCATATGTAGTAAAAATAATGATAAAATTACAGTGCAAGAGCAATGTATATATCCATTATATTGTACTTACTTTATATATGTATGCTTATTTATTTCAATACTTACCATGTCTTGAGCGGAACTTATGTAGAGTTTCTAGTTGGGGTGTGCAAATTAAAAACAAATTCAAATGTGATATTGTGCTAACTGATCGCGCTAAATATGCGCGTGCACATTGAAATCTAAACTTGACCAATGGTAGAGCTTTATTTTTGCAGATAGATTGATATTGTTTATTGTTTTATCACACAAAGCAGTACAAATTGTATGTAGGTAAATACAAAGATAACGTCACTAATAGAGGTCGTGGAGTATATATAAGACTGAAAACTCTACCTGGCAATCTTCGAATGCATTTAAAAAAATATAAAACATCTTATATCCCCATTCTAGCACTTTTAAAATTTGTAATAGTCATAAATCAGCCAAGTCATAATAGAGACACTGACTTGGCTGAATACAAAAATTCGACTCCCCACCCCCGCCAAACAATCTGTAGGATAAGCAGGAACTTCAAATGTAATCGTAGCTTAATTGAGAAAGCATGCTGTCACTGTCATACTTATTTATGTTATCTGCGGTGTGAGAGGGATGGAAGACGTTACGTTACCGAGACGGTACGTAAATAGGATTGTGCTTGCGATCTGCGTTACGACCCGGTAGTAGGGCTTAAAAAAATATCAATCAGTTAATGCCTAAACAATATATATAATTTTACTTGTCACTAAATGACCCCAAAATGTGCTTATAATAAGCTATCTCTTCTCGTACAGGTGTGGTTCCAGAACCGTCGAGCGAAATGGCGCAAGCAAGAGAAGGTGGGCCCCCAGGGGCACCCTTACAACCCCTACCTGGGAGGGGCGGGAGGCGCGCCCCCGTCGTCCGTAGTCGCATCCATGCCCAACCCGTTCACACAACTCGGATTCGGATTCAGGAAACCTTTTGACACAAATGCTCTGGCGTCGTTTAGGTAAGAACATCGAAAGAATCATCATATATTTTTTTTAAATGATGATTAAGTTAAGAAGGTATTTACTGCCCGTGCGCAATACCATATGTCATTGTTCTTCTCCTTTGTCTTTTTTATGACAATCGGCTACAAAATAGAGTGGCTTTGCTAGTGGCTTACACAGCAGATTTCGTTATATATAGTAAGCAGTGTCTCCAACCATGCCGTAATTACGGTGGATCTACCGTAATTTTTCTAGGTCTACCACCTACCGTAGACATGTCAAAATCTACCGTAATTTCGTCCGTGTCCATATTTCTATAATGACAACACTTGATTTAGCAAAATATTACTAGTTTATAACGGCAACATTGCATTGGGATGCGCAACGTAAAAAAAAAAAGGTCATTCCTGCTGCTTCTGTTTGGAAGAAGCAGCAGAATTACCTTTTTTTTTAACGTTACGCATCCCCACTGCATGGGTATTTTTATTGTATCATTTTGTAGAAAAATAAGCAACACTGGTCTGCCGTAATTTTCCACCATCTACCGTATTTTTAGACCAGGCAACACCGTCATTTTGACAAAGAGGGTTGGAGACACTGATAGTAAGAATGATAGTGACAACTTTTTTTTCGAAGGCTATTTTATTACATTAGCATTTTGTGCTTAGGGTACAGATTTTGCTCCTTCTAAGCTGTGCCTCTATTACTGATCAGATGATTTAAGAAACAAAATTTATCAATAATCTTGTTGTGACTAGTTGAACCATAAAACTAACTACTAACGCAATGTGTAACCTATACATGGTACGTTAATCATAAAATTACGAACGTTCTTCAAGAGTCTTGACGGACAAAATCCAAAGCAGTGAAACTTCTTTAGAACATCCAATTTTTACCATACTTTAATTATAAAAGAATCACTTAACAGGTGGAATAGCACATCACCTGAAGGTCCTAAAATAGAAGAAGTATTTTAAAAGCATTTTTCTAACCCAGGACCTCTTTACAGGTACGCCGGTGGTCCGGTCCTCGGCGCACAATACCTGGGGCCACCGCTCCATCGGCCACCACTATTCAGTGCGCCACTTTACACCTCAAGCCCTCCCTTCCATACCCTCCTCGCAGGTCTCGCAGCCCCCCCTCGACAGTCCCCCGACCCCCCCTCTGTCTCACCACCCATATCGCCAGGAAGCGAATCTCCGCCCACACAACCTTCAGCGCCAGAGATAGAGCGGAGAAGTTCCAGTATCGCGGCTCTACGAATGGCGGCCAGAGAGCACGAGCTCAGATTAGAGATACTGAGGCAGCGACACCACACTGACCTGATCAGTTGAGCTGCGTGACTCTCCGTTGAGGAGGTGTCCACAATTTGACCATTCTCGATTTCGGGGTTCCTCGAGAAGAAAGTCGGACGACTGTAACGCTCTCTTGTGAGGATGATAAGTTATATGGCAATGATATTGATAATATAGTTGCTTTTTTCAATCTCAGGTCTCTCTAGGTACTACATAATATTAAAATTTTGTTTTTGTTGTTTAAGAGGTTTTATTCAATACTTTGCAACAATGACCCATTACGATATTATTCGGTAAAGTAATTATAATCAGATGGTATTCTGTTTTTTACGCAAAATTGAAATTGTTTGAATTAGAACTGCATTGCATGCTATACCTAACTGCATACGTTAATGCTATACTTTTTAAAACTATACTTATTAAAGTTGTCGTCAGTAATATATATTTTTATCGAATTGAGAATACCTATAGTATGGCACGACTGGATATGCCTTGTAAGATAAGAGTTAATATTAGTAACATCCGTAGTGTTTAAATTAAGATTTCCGTGGTTACGTCAACTCCGTCCATTTTAGACCTTATTGTTATTTATTGTAGGTGTTAAGTACATAATTGTAAGCCTTTGTCGAAGTGATTATTATCAACGAAGTTCACTATGCCTTTTTCGTGCCTTTACCATTATATAATGTTAACCCATTCAATATATTGTATGAATACGATACGGACAATAAAACTAGTACGTACCTATTGCAATATTTATGGTGTTGTAAATAATTACTTATATATTAATTTCCGAACCAGTTTGATGTAATAATATTAAGTTGCAAACGGTAAATATTATTAAATTAAATAAATTGGCGCACTTTCATTGTACAAATAATTTGCAAAAAATTTAATGGTTAATTTGTAGTGTGCTTGCCATTTGTAATGTTTACGTCATGTGCGGTGATAAGCCTTTATTTGCTCATAATATAAGCTTATGATCTTTACCGAGTATAAGGTACGGGTTAAGATTCCAATTGATATCTGTTTAAAAAAAACCCATGCAAGTAATATTAAGTTGCACCAAAGAATGAATGTGAAATGCAACATTCTGGTTGAGAAAACAAATAATTTGTGCACAAACCAGTGCCTATGCTTTTATTATTATTTTGTTGAAAAAGAAAACATTATCTTGTATAAATAAAGAAATATTGAAACTATATGAGTATTATTACGAACTAAGCCTATGTCCGTTTCTATGGGTCAGGACTCCAGCCTAAGCCAATTTCTCAGAATATTTCAGGTGTCCGACTACCTGTAACGACTATCAATATTACAATGATAGCCGAGGCCTTTTTTTTAATAGGACTAGGCCCACCACACACTCCCACCACTTCTACTCCTGTAAGCCAGGATCTACAGTGGTGTCCAATGATGACACCGAGGATTGACCCTCTGCGAGTCCCGGGATAAAGTTAATTGTCTTGGAACCCGCTCGAATTTAATCGAAAGATAAAAATAGGAGGAGTTTGAAAAAAAATATCCACTTCCCTCCATTGCAAAGCGGGAGACAAAAAAGATCTGGTGAATTGGATGATAGCCGAGGCTACCAGCTTAACGTGGCCTCCGAATCACAGTGGTGTTTTCTCACTTTCAAATTGCCGAGGAGAGAATGGAACGAGACGATATACCTACCACATTTGGTCAGCCAGCCTAGCTAACCCTGTTGGAATAGGCTGTGGGTAATGATCCTACATAGCTCTTATTTCAATCTCATCGCATCACGTTATATAAATCTCATGCTACAGACGCCATTTTATGCAATACCCACCGTGTCAATAAGATGCGTATCTCAGTAGTACGTTAAATATCGATTAAGCTCCAACATAAGTGGACTAAACAAAACGCACAACAATCATTCTGCTTTCAACATCCACGGACCATCAATCAATGGTTATTACATGTCAAGAGTTGAAAAATATGGCAGCTAACCGTTCCGGGCTCGTCCATCCATCATGTGCAACCGTAACAATACTGGGTCTCCATTAATTAAGTACATAATCGGGTTTAATTTAATTGTAAGGAGGTGGGTCGATTTAAAAAGGGGTCGAAGAGTCTACCCCTTTATGGTACCTGCGTTATATTTCTTAAATTCTCTCGTCTTTGACTTTGCCCCACAGCTACTGATGGAATTAGCTAAACTGATATGGGGATACCCAAATACCTAATATGAGTTGTGACCACATAGTTTCTTGCTGGTTCTACTATGTAGAACTGGGTCTGGTCTGAACAGGGTCTGGTGGTAGATGACTATTTCACTAGGTACTTGCTTGACATACTTACCTGTAGAAAGAACCAGTCTGTTCTTAAGCAGTATACAGGTTTGTAATTTTTGTGCACGCAATGTATCGTAAATATCGCGTTCACAACACAACGCTCCGCGCGATACCCGACGCGTGCGAGTGCCGAGAGCGCTCAAGCGTATCGAGTTTTAATTCACAATGCAGTTTTAGGTCCAAATTATGTTTTTTGTTTAAAATCACGTGGAGGTAAACTTCTATTATGATTTCATACTAAATTCAATCTAAATTTACTGAAATTATGCTTAAAATTCATGAAAAGATCCACGGAAAGTTCGAACTCTGGGGGTTCAGCAGGGGCGTAGCTACCGCCGTATTTGCCGTATCAATTATACGGGGCCCCCGGGCCACGGGGGCCCCCGGGCCACGGGGGCCCCCAAAGTGTGTAAGGAAAAAGAATAAAAACTTTCTAATTTATTTTATTTTACAAATGACAAAATTCTATAAAGCAATTCCTTTTTTTCCCGCCTTAAGCGTGCGTTCAAAAGTTGGCAACACTACATCGTTATGGCGGGCTGCGGGACTTCCCCGTTTTACTTACTTCATCTTCAACTCAGCGGGGAATCCCCGGGAACCCTTCATCGATATCGCGATGTACGTGTACGTTGTTGTACTTTGCATTGGATGTTAAACCACGGAGTGCAGTGCACTGTTTATTTACGCGCTTTATATAAATGTGCATTACATTGTAATTCAGTACAAACAATATTGTTCTTCTGGTTTAGCAGTATTAGTAACGATTTGTAAAAGAAATGAGTGAAAGAAAAAGAGATTATCCCAGCGGCGCTGAGAAAAGAAAAATTAAACAGAAAAGGGACGAGGTTATAAAAAAAGTGCCCAAAATTTCTTCATTTTTTCAGAGACAAGATACTGTGAGTGATTTAGATTGGAAAGGTAAGTACTACACTACTACCCAACCCATTTATTAGGGGCCCGTAGTGATAAACAAGGAAATCTTTTAATTTCGGTCTGTCCATCTGTCCGTCACAAAAAGTTGTCTCCCCCCTCGATTTTCCCAATTATACTGTTTTTAGGGTTCCATGCCTTGATTAAAAAAAACAAAATTCTAACTTATCTATAGGATCGATTTGTTTTGTTGTTTGTTTATCAGTCCGTATCGTATCGTTAATTGCGTGTTGAGAACTTCAGATGTGCAGACTCGCTTTCGGGTTCTCGTTTTGTATGACCACTACACTACGCGCTGCGTTTAAATAGCACGCAGGTGTATAGTAATGCACGGACGGGCTGCAGGTGATTTTGTATCTACTAATAGGTACGAGCACAATCCTCGTAGAATCTGTGTGCGTCTGAACTGAACACTCTCTAACTGTGACCCTTAGTAACGTTATTTATTTATATATAACTCTTTTTAGTTTAGTATCAAAGCATTCGTCTTTATTTTTTAACAATTACTCGTTTATTTTTAGATTCTTCTGAAGCATGTTCTTCGTCACATATCCATCCGGAAATAGAAGAAAGCCAAGCACATACTTTATCGGATGTCCATCCAGAAATCGAGGAACCCCAAGTCAACGATTCTGATATATCTGCAGATAATGCAGATTGTAATATAATTTCATCAGATAGAGGAAATTTTGGTGACAATTTAACTGAATGCGAACGAAAAATAATTTTTAAATTGGGTCCATTTAAACCACAAGGACCATTTCCAAAAGTTTCAGAAAATAACCGACCTTTTTCAGCTTATTATTATTCATATTTCAATCAGGCAGGCATAAAAATTATAAGACCATGGTTATGTTATTCTAACGTTTTAAACAAACCGTACTGTCACTTCTGTTGGTTATTAGCAGATCGTCAAAACAAATCGTACTCCTCTGCTTGGGTTAACGGTGTTTCGGTTAGAAGCAATTTCACACAAACTATTCTTGACCATGAAAAGTCACAGCAGCATATTAGTGCCTCACTCTCTTATAATAATTGGTTGCAAGGAAATACCATCGATACTCTATTGAAAAGTGAAATCGATAGTAAAATTACATTCTGGAGAGATGTACTGCATCGTATAATTAATGTTATAATTACTTTAGTATCTTGTAATCTACCTTTGAGGGGGCATGATTCTGATTCTGGCAATTTTATGGCAATTTCACGTCTGTTATCTAACTATGATGCAACTTTAAAAGAACTTTTTCTAAAACCGAAAGGTGAAATAAATTATTTAAGCCCTACGATTCAAAACGAAATTATTAGTTTGCTTGGTACTAACGTTAGGAACAGTATTATCTCAGAAATTAAAAAAGCTCCATTTCTGACAATAATTCTGGATACAACACAAGACTTGTCAAAAATTGACCAACTATCTGTAGTTTTTCGATATATCTCGGTTACAGGAAATGATGATAATGTGCCTAAAGAAATAAAAATCTGTGAGTCCTTTTTAGGATTCATAGCAGTAACCGATTGCAGTGCTGCAGGTCTGAAAACTGTCATTTTAAATTTGACTAAAGAATATGGAATTGATTTGACTAAATGTAGAGGACAGGGATACGATGGAGCAAATGTTATGTCGGGTGTGTATGGAGGATTACAAACCCTAATAAAAGAGCATGCTCCAAATGCCGATTATGTTCATTGTGCTGCGCACGCTTTAAACTTGGTTTTGAACGATGCTGCGAGACATGTTCGTGAAGTATCGACTTTTTTCGATAATTTAGAAAAAATATATACTTTTTTTGGCAATAGTATAAAACGCTGGGCTATGCTAAGTGACGATTCATCTGAAAAATATTTGATTACCCTTAAAAAGGTATGTCCTACCAGATGGTCTTCTAGGAACGACGCTTTATTAGCAGTAAAGAAAAATTTTTTACTAATCATGAAAACTTTGTACCAACTAAATTTAATTTCAAATAAAAATGATGAACGTGAAGAATGTAAAAGTATAATTAATATTTTAGAGAGTTTTGATTTCTTAGTGCTCGTTACATTTTTTTCTTCACTATTTGAAATTATTAATCCTGTTTCTAAAGCTCTACAGCATGAAAATAATGACTTACAGAAATCTAGTATTTTATTAAGTAATCTTTTAAATAGACTGTGCCAATTAAGAAATCAGAATTCATTTAATAGTTTGCTAAATGAATCCAAAGATTTAGCAAAAAAGTGGGGGGTAACAACTGTTTTTAAAAACAGTAGGCGAAAGATAACGAAGCGTTTTTTTGATGAGTTATCACAAGATGAGAGAATTTCCGACCCGGAATCCTATTTCAAAGTCAATGTATACTATTGCTGTTTAGATATATTAATTTCTCAAACTAAAGAAAGATTTCAGAGCCTTTGCAACCTGAGTAGTATATTCGAAATATTACAACCGGAGAAACTCCTATCTTCTTCAAGCGAAGAGATATTAAACGCTTCCGGAAAACTGTCTGCTAAATACAGTAAAGACATCTCACTTAATCTTTGTGACCAATTAAAGACTCTAAAAACTTGCTTAAATTCTGAAATTAAAAAAAATTATTCCATTAAAGAACTCATTGAATTATTGCTAGTAAAATTCAATAGTCTTGCATCCAGTTTTCCCGAGGTAATCACAGCATGCTTTTTATTCTTGACCCTTCCAGTTACAACCGCAACGGCAGAAAGAAGTTTTTCAAAATTAAAACTAATAAAAAATTACTTAAGAACTTCGATGGGACAAGAACGGCTGTCAGACATCTCACTATTGTCCATAGAGGCAGAAACTTTAGAAAAACTAAAATCATCATCAGCCATAAATGATTTAATAAATCAGTTTGCCGATAAAAAGGCAAGGAGAGTGAATATTTAAAATTCGATTTTTATTTGTAAAATGGGTAAATTATGTGATAAATAAATATTACTTCTCACAATATTTTTTTTCTTTTGTGAAAAATCTTTACCTCCATATAAGGGCCTCCAAAAAAATTTTTATACGGGGCCCCGACAAGGCACGCTACGCCACTGGGGTTCAGAATTATGAGTTGAATCGATAGTATCAGTTTTCGTTACGAAACCACTTACTGTAATTGTGCGTTAGTTTTACTCGCACAAGAACCATAATGCTCAATGAAAGCTATGTGTGCAGTGAAATTTTATTCGTATATCGAAAATAACCTATATATTGAACGTTACCGTTAAAGTCACCTACGTAAGTTGTACTAAAAAGGTATGTTATTTACCGAGTCTAGACAAGAAGACAAGTCTCTAGGCATCCATCACGCACGACCTATCGTAACGATTAATTATATGATCGAACTTAATTAAATTGTAATTCAATAAAATATACCACTACGGCGGGTAGCATCGTCGTGGGCAGTGCGTGGGCCTCGTGCGACTGCTCCATGATTAACTATTAATCTAAAATTCAATTAACTTATGATTTAGCATCGTTTGATTGAAAGAAAGCCGTGAGTCACGTTTATTAGTTTTTGATTTGTATGAATTTTTAAACAGCCGCTTTCTGTTTTCGCTTGGCGACTGGTGAAATCGACTGTACATAATTATGAGATAATAAAATTTGGAATTTTGTTAATAATATTCAAATGAGAATTATTTTAGGCAGGAAATTGCGTATCGTAATATGTGTGACGGCTCGTTAAAGTTGAAAAGGTTGTGCAGATGCGTCTTTAGTTGCCGCGCGAATCATCTTCTTGCAACAGATCTGACATGGTATACTTAAAAAAATACCGTTATTGATAAACTAGACCACTTATTTTATCAACTATAAAGCTAAGCTACAATCCCGACTCTCACTCTATCTCTGAGTATCTCCCACTCTATCACTATATGTAGTCAAAGTCACATCATTTTATTCGCATACTTACAAATTGTCATTTTAATTTTAATTTTGCTTAACTCTACATCCGGATCGCAACGCGACCTCAACTGAGAAGATCCGGAAAACAACTCAGCGGACTTGTCTTTTTTACAGATATATAATATTTTTGAATTATCTTACTAGCTGACCCAACGAACTTCGTTCTACCTTGAAATCGCCCCCCCCCCCCCCCCGTTCTTGGGTTATTAATGTAACTAACACGACTTTGTTTTATATTAAATCAATCATATAATATTTATGTTATAACAATTATAAAGACTAATTCAATTTTAAAAATAAAAAAAACAAAAATAATTATGCGAGTAACCATTAAAAATAACTAGACAAAAATGGCTGCTTGGAAATGTCAGCATAGCACATTATATGCTTAAATATCAGATAGCTATTAATGAAAAATAAATATGAGCGAGGTTAATTTAATTGTAATCGATTTTTTATCCTCCCGAACTCATCTACCAGGGAACGCCTCTCGACAGGCTCTTATTACTGTACGCAGCACAAGTCATAGGCGATAGCGATTTAAGTAGTTTTCTATAATATATATAAGGTGTAACAATAATAGTGTAAAATACTTTAACAGAGGTTTTACTAGGTTATAAAGATAACATTCCCAAAGATATAAAACAAATTATTAAAATAATTAAGAGAAAAGCGCCGACTATACAGGAAACAGAGAGACTAAAGCCAACTAAGGAGATTAATATTTAATAATAATAGAGTTCTAAGCAAACAGGTAAGAAGGCTTTAGATGCCAGACACCCGAGCTCTTACTCAGTGCAGTATTACGCTCACCGCTATTCGATTATCACTTACGCCAAAGCCCAGTTGTTGGGAAGGGAGGTACCTCGCCAAATCGAATTATGATTCCACACAAAAAGCACGAGCGAGCCCCATATTTTTGTATGTTTTATTTAAACTCGACCGTAGTGACCGTGTGAAATAACGCTATTGTTTTAGTAATAGTAACAGACAATTCACACAAAATTAAGACGCGGTGTAGTAAGGGCTAAGGAGGAGAATCATCTGTCTTGATTATTTCATATCACGTAACGTTTGTTTGAAAACAAAAAACAGACCATACCATTGCCAATTCTCTTGTCCATATATTACACGAAAACTAAGGACCTCTTTTACAATGTTTAGAGAAACCACCACAAATTCTGTCGAATAAGTTGCGAATAAGGTTTATCACACATTGTGTGACAAGCCCTAAATGTAATAAATACTTAACTAATTGGGCCAAAAACAATTTTCGATAAATGTACGACTAAATGTATCACATAGTTTCCCTGTGTCCAATAAGACATGTTTTCAATCGCATCACCGTACCTACAACTAACTGTAAGGTACCCAAAATGTATTCTAATAAAATCTATATTGCGTACAAATAGCATAATAATTCATATGAAGACCAGAAGCATACAGTAACAAAGTACCAGGGCAGCACGACCACACGGGAGGCGGAATCTAAAGCAATTAAACAAACACGAGATCGGCCGGTCTCGTTAGCCCCTCGACGCCCACTCGTAATCAATTCTTGTAATTAATCGATACGCCTGATCAGGTATCGACCTAGACGTGTATCCGAAAAACGATTAAGCATAATCGCATATGAATATTGATATTGGATTATTGTCTTCTATTTATAACCCCTAAAATACAATATTCTATGAAAAAAATAAGCTTGTGATGTGAAGTCTAAAGATGTTATCTTACTATAGTTTTTCTCTCTACATAATAACAGGTAAGTTCCTAACTCCTAGTTTTAAAGCTCTTTTGTGATTATTTATCCTGTAAACGGAATAACTGTCCATCACACAAGTATAGAATGCTCTTGCCAAAGGTAGCTACACTAGCTGCTATTAAGTTAAGGTGGAAGCTCAGGGTCAGGGCGCGAAATTCAAAATGTCAATGGTTTTCATTTTTTTACGAAACATTTGGACATCTTTACGATGTAATTTAGTGTTTTGCGATATTAGCATTCTGCATTGGATGTCTCGATGTATTAAATTTGCTTAAAAAAATACCTAAAGCGATACAACACCATAAAGATGGTAAAAGTAGCGGTTTTTACAAACCTTATGGTATTGTATCGGATTAGGTACTTTTATAAATAAACTTAATACATCGAGACATCCAATGCAGAATGCTAATATCGCAAAACACTAAATTACATCGTGAAGATGTCAAAATTATTCGTAAAAAATAAAAACCATTGACATTTTGAATTTCGCGCCCTGACCCTGAGCTTCCCCCTTAATGCGTTAAAATATAATAGTGTCTATGGTTGGAAATGTTTCTTCCGTTCTACAGCTACAAACCATAGACAAAAATAGGAGGTGTCATACTTATAAAACCCAAAATACAATAGAATTTATTTTTTATGGCTACATTAATTTGTAGGCTATTTCACAGACCTATATGTATCGCATATATAACCTAACCTAACATAAATGTTAACTCCCACTTGACTGTTTGAGACCTTGTTTTCTTGGAGCTTCCAAATTTAAAATGCGTTTGAGTATTTGCATAAAGTCTGCCAATGCTTAGTATCCATGCACTCTGGCTGCCACCTCACGCTGGCCCTCTCCCACACAGAGGCCGGGTATCAAAGATTTCCCCCCCGTCAACAAAAAAAAAAGTCGGTGTCCAAACCGAATACTGCGCGTGCGCAACGATTAGAGTCCGTCGTCGTCGCGAATGTACGTAATTCGTATCGAATCGTTAACTAAACGATGGGTGATTTTATACAATAAAATTAATTCGAAATAATAGATTTTGTACGCTTCGTTGTGGCCGAGCCGAATCGGTGAAATAAAAATTTGTTAACGATGAATGAATAATAACGATAAAAGTAAACGATGTTGAATCAAGGAAGGAAAAAATTACTCAAACTTTTAAATTATATTTTAGAATAAGTAACAAAGCTAAGTTATCTTTACAAAAATAAATTTAAAAAATCAAGTTCAATCAATTTCCATTTACATTAATCGTACTCGATTCAGGTAAAGACATTTGTGCTCGCAACCCAAACTTTGCTCCTACCGGGATTCGAACCCGTGACCCTCAGTATAGAAAACTCAGTCCCTACCAACTGTGCCAAACTGGTCGTTTACCTAAATACCTAACAATTATTTCTTTCTCAGCCCTTCAAATCCCTTCAACTTTATTTAATTACTGTGTTACGCTTACTAACCCGACAATAACAGCAGTAACAGTCAATAAACCACGCTTTCTGCCACCCATCCATCAAAGCTAAATCCAATAAGGATCAAGAAGCGCCACAATGATTTATCAGGGAGTCTCGTGCGCCCGCGCATCCGACGCCATGGCGGCCCAAATCACGACTCGGGGTAAGCTTAAAGCTTTTTAAATCTTTTTCGTTGGGAATTCAATTGTGGGAACTTAAGAAATGATTAAGCTTAAAGAAAATAAAGATAAAAGTTTATTAATTACTTCAAGTCATTCCTTTGTACGTAGTGTGTTCAGATATACGTATTTCGCTATATCACGCTTTTATGTTCTAAAAGCTGTTACTGTAGGTAATGGATAAAACTTAACTTAACATACAAAGTAAGTGCAACATAACTACTTAATGCAAATGCGACGGTTAAACACCTATCAAAATAATTTTATAAAATATAAAATTATCTAACGTGTTTTCTCGCCGTTAAGGAGATATAGAGGTTATGGTTTGAAATAAAGATAATGGTAAATGAAAGGTGCTGAAGATGAGGAGAATGCAAATGATTAGTACAAGTAATTATGGGGTAGTGGAACTCTACCCTATAATTACCTGTGCTACTGGAAATGCAACAAAATGCAGATACATTATAGTCAATCACATCAAGATTAAAACCCAAAGGACCAATATGTGATTAAAAACAGTTGAAACAAATTTGACACTTCCATTCCTAATTCAAAATTAAGTATGAAACAGTCGGCCATAAAGGTAGTTTAACGATTTTGTCAACAACTCCTATTTAGGCCATTTTGGCGGGAAGTTGAACCGTGAATTGTCAATTTTGTTTTATTTCCAAAAAATGTGTTTCTTTGATGAATAATGTGTAATATTAGGGGGATATTACCCATTGTCTGTTTATAAACGTGCCTGAATGAAGGATAAGGGAAGGAATTTAAATAAAATAGTACCTATGTACCTAACTTGTCTTTTCAAGTTGTCCCAAGATGTCCGGTAAATTTTCATTAAAATATCCACACCTTTACTAAAAGGGGTAGGTTTCATTCATTTATATATTATCATTATCATAGTCATTAACATCATCATTATCATCAGGGGTACTTATAATTAAATTACAATTATCAGGAAATACTCGACACTGGCAAAATGGCACTATGTCGTAGCCGATTGCCAACCTAAAAAAAGAAGAAGAAGAACTCCAAACATTTCATTATGGCCATTTGGATTGTTATAAGTTCAAATTAAGATCAAATTATGAAATAAAAATTGACCTGGCCATCATCATATGATGTGCAAATGATATTCGATAAAGTAATTCTTGGCGGACTTTAGTTATTACACGTGAGGTTGAGCCTATTGCTAAAAATATGCAGCTCCTAATGTTCCATGCTAGCTTTCATTAAAAAAGTAAGTAAAAGTAGGTGCAAAGGTTTTATGTAATTTTTAAGTGGCCTGTTATAAAATTCGAAGTCTATGGTATATAGTATTCATAAGTTTTTTTCAATAATTAGTAGGTAATAACAAAAAGTTTTTAAAAACTGCATAATAAGAAAGGTCATGGCATTGCGTGCGGGCTATGAGAGGCTTTTTGCAAGTGTGAATATAAAAAATAACTGTCCAGGTGTTGGAATTGGTGACAAATCTCATTGTGAGTCACTACTAGGATGACAATATAAATATATTTTACGACTTTATTGCTATTGACATTTAGACCATTTTTGCAGCACTCAATCATGTCCATCGCAAGTTATAATCGGCGACCGAATATGTATCAAAGCAAAGTCTATTCGAGATTTAATTTACCATCCACTAACCCTAAAAATATACTTTAAGCTTATTCAGAATACCAATGGTTCATTCCTCATTCTCTAATCACCAGCCCCGAACCCCGACTGCGAGGAAATCATTAATTAGTTCACGACTAACCCATGAACCGATGAAAAACTTCGGGAATAATTTAAAACCTCCATAATTGGACGCCATAAACAGAAAATAATCGCATTTAAAAGAACGGCTCCATTCAATTTTGGAACGCCTCATTTGTTACTGTTTGTCTATGCTGGGTTTTGTTTTTAAAGTCTACGTTGTCTCTGGTATGAGATATAGCTACCAATTTATTATTTTAATTTAGTGATGTTGGCGTATTAGTTTGAATGGGTAACGTGATTTATTTGATTAATTAAAAGTAATATGTCTTGAGGATGAATGTACAAATCATATAAAGTTTTGGTCTTTGCCCAAGACAGTAAAAAAATATAGTACGTGTGTAGCGAAGTACATGTACTTACCATAAATTATTAATTATGTTCGTGCGGCATAAGGGAATATTAAGTAGTCAAATGGGCCAGTCGCATTCGCTTACTCCTCTGCATAGGAACTTAAAAAAATAATTAAACAAGTAATAAATTAACGTAGAGAATAAACATTGAATTTTATTTTTTTGTTGTATGATTACTAGTCTTATATTATTTGGTATTCAGCGCTATAAAAGCATAGGTATTTATATCATTTTAAAAAGAGAAGCTTTGCTACACTATTCATTATATCATAAACAACAGAGTAGTTAGGGTGACCTCTAATTAGTAATACTAAATTCCTACAACCAATTATACAACAGTTGTTAAATCTAAATGCATCTACAAAGTACCAATGCGTTAATAAGCTATTTTACAACCACGTTTATTGTTTGTTGAGCAGTTAAAGTAAATTTACACGTATATGTAATTTCAAACGTTAAAAGTCTGTAGGGTTTAGTTTAGTAAAGATTTTCCATCGTTAATTTGGTCAGAGATGCAGTGGTGAATTCAACAATGAAAATTAAAAACATAAGTATGTAATATTGTGTCTTTTGCTCTTATTTTAACAGACTAGAACCAATAATAGATATTGCGGCTTATAACAGAAATACATTCCAAAAAAAATAGATTAAGACCCCACAACACAGGGATTCCTTATGTGGGGGTTAAAATTTTTACGTACTTCTCATTGTTTCCTTTCTTTGCTTCAATCATATTTTATTTATCTCCTTCTGATTGCAATCAGAAATCCTCTGGCCGAAAAAAAAGCTAATCAACATTTGTAGCTCATGACTTTATGTACAAATAAATGATTTCTATAATTTCATTATAGGCATTAAGTGCAACCTTTACCAAAAGCTTTTGTTACGCTGCCCCTTACACTGACATACACTGTATATATTTCTTAATATCGCAGTATAATGTTAAGTTGATAATATTATCGGCGATTGCCATTACATGCCATTACAAACACATAGTAAACGAAATCTAACAATGTAATTTACACATAAAATACTTGTTATTTTACCACAGTTTCGTTATCTTATTTAGAAACGTGTGAAGTTTGTGCTTGTGGAAATCCGCATACAACTCCGGAATAAATTTTGTGGAGGAAATCAACGACAAGGCAGACACGCGACAAGCCCAGAGAAGATGGTGTTATATGACGGTGTTGGGTGAATAAAAAACTAGTTTTATACGGAATAATTCAGAAATAGTATACTAACCTTTAAACCTGCGCTACTGTAGCGCATTTGTAATCATCATTTGAATTCAGAATATTGATGTTAATATAGAAAAAAATGTTTTCAAAAATGGACATATCGTAATTCTGACTTCATAATTCTAATTATTACAAGTGTGCTAAAGAAGCGCAGGTTTAAATGCTAGTATATCATTTCTGAGTCACCTGTATACGTGGAAGGTGTAAGGAAGTCTTGCTCTAAATTGGGACAATATAGGCTGATTATATTATCTATGAAAATAAATTAAAAATTTACTAAATGATATCAGACCCATAACGCCTTGGAACCCTTCATATTTCTGTAAGCATCTTACATTAAAACTGGCCTTTGCAAAAAAAAGAAACAGCACATCAGTGCATCGGGAGTTCGGGGTCTGTGGCTGTGGTAAGAAAAGAGGCGGGAATTTGAAGAGGAGAAAAGTGGTTGTACTGGTGGCTTGTAAACTAAAACTAATTCAATTACATATCTAATCTTTTGCAAACGAGGATTTTATTATGCAAATTTATTATTAATAATTAGAAAGAAAATAACTTAAATATTTACAAACTAATATAACTTAAAAAGAGTATAGAAAAACTACAAAAAGTGTAAATATATAACTAATATATCTAATTACATTTTATATTCTTTAATTCTGTGGTGTATTATTGGAAGTCTAACCTCAGTATATTTCTTATATTTCTAACTTTCATAACAAACCTTGGTCTTGGCATGTCAATGGTGAAGCTGCATCATCATTAAAAACGCTGTTGATCATCAAAATTGAATATTTAACCTTTAAACCCTTGCGTCGCATCAAACTTTTAAAGCTCCATTTAATTTTATTACCGGCACCTATTAAAAAAAACGCTGTTTTTATATAACTTTTATAAGCATAAAAAAACTGTGTTTATTTCATGCGTCATCATAATTATTATCGATAATATATTTTTTTAATTATTTAAAATCTTGTTCTTTTTTTTCGTATTTTACCAGTCCTTGTCATAACAGCCAGTCCTATTTGGGGTGATAACCTCAAATGTGATTAAAGGACTGGCCGTAAGAACAATAATTGTCCTTGTCTCTCATTATTGACATAATTATGCGAGGCGTGTCTGTCTGGTGAAAAGAATATTGTTTCAACCAGTAGTATATTCATTCAACCAGTAAGTACATTTTAGAGCGAGCAAGTTAAAATATAGTTTGGGTTCTTTTTTACCTCTTCCTAATAATAATAATAGTGTCTTTTTGGCGGGAAGTTGAACATCTAATATGTCAGTTTTGTTTTATTTTCGAAAACATGTGTTCCGTTGATAAATAATGTGTAATATAAGTGGAACATTAACCATTGTGTGTTCATAAATGTGCACGAGTGAAGGAAATTGAAATAAAATAGTATATCTTGACTTTTCAAGTTCTCCCAAGATGTCCGGTACATTTTCTGTGTAGTATCCACAGATTTACTGATAGGGGTAGGGGATTCATTTCATCATCACCATCAATATCATCAGGGGTACTTATAATTTTATAACGATGAATCAAGCAATACTCCACACTGGCAAAAAGGGTCTATTTTGTAGCTGATTGCCAACCTGAAAAAAAGAATAATAATAATAATAGTAGCCACTTAATATCTCACTGTAGGGTACGGGCCTCCGCTTAATAGGAGGGGGATTCTAGCCCTAGACGACCACGCCTTAGTCAGCGCGAATTAGTGGAATTCTCATGTCTTTCGAGAACTTAGTTTCTCTTAGGCATGCAGGTGTTCCCGTGATGTTGAGCTACACCATTTAATATCAGGATGAAAATTAGACTCAAATATGAAGCCAAATTTTCAAGAACTGCAAGTCGGAGTTTGAATCTACGACCCTAGTTACTAAGGCCGTTGTACTATTAACTTATGTATCTATATTGCGTAAAAATACACTCCGTTTTAATTTAGGAGAATAGTTTTTCCACTCAACATCAAATAGGCCGGATTCCACGTGTATTACACGCAATCAAAACACCTATATTACATCAAAATCGTTATCAAAGTAACATTTAATTACACATCAAAACCGTAACGACAGCATAAAAATCTATTTACTCATCTAAATGCAGGCGGAACTTTAACATGTCACGTAACGATCAAAAGAATTCAATTATCAAATATTTTTACTATTCCTCCATTTTGTAAATTAAAAAGAAAGGTAATCAGTGCTGGCTGTAAATAATATATGAAAAAAAAAATGTTTAGAAACAAGCAAACGAGCTTGATTAGGGCCGATGTCACGCCGATAAAGGGCATAAGGCCGAAAATTGAAATGGTTACTTCATTAAAAATGCCATATTTTACAATTTTTTAAGCGGACAGGTGAGCCCTGTGGCGGAATAAGGGTGGCCATGAAACAATTAGGCCCACGAAGTATTGCGGTAATTGCTTATTTTAATTAACGTATATATAAAACACGGACCAAAATCCGTACCGAATAATTTTCTGTAATTTTAATTTTGATAATATAGAAACTAACTAGGTATGTTTTGGATACAATACCACTCACTTTTAGGTAGTAAATTAAAGTAAATCGGAGATTTTCTATTGGGTAAAATGGGTAAATAATTATAGCCCATTTTAGGATATAAAATATAAATGTCTCGTGAATCCGGCTGAGTATTGGCATAAAATACAATAAATGGAACACAATCGGAGCTCACAGTCACCCTACAAGCCGGCGTCGACTCCAGAGCACCCCGCCGCGCGGATCTAATGAAATAAACTGAAAATCAACACGCGTACCCGCGCCGCGCCCCCTTTGTGCCACCGCACCGCTATCCAACCGCTCACGATATAATTAACACCAAAATTTATTGTAATAATGTCCCGAAATAATCTTACGACGCTTGGACACGCTATTGTTTTTTTTTAATCAATGTTATGGGCAGTTTGTTTTCGCGGGACGATGGCATTCGATTATGAATTACAATTGTTTGCATTGGCCATTGTGTTTATTTTCAAGCTTGTTTAAACTTGGGAACAGTTATTATTATTATTTAAAGGGTCATAAACTATATTTCGAATCTCTAATAAAATTACCATCAGGTCTACTATATATGGAAATATATGGGGTTTTCACAATGGAATAAGTATCTACCCGGACTTTTTGGCGGGAAGTTGAACAGTGAAGTTGTCAATTTTGTTTTATTTAAAAAAAATGCGTTTCTTTGATAAATAATGTGTAATATTAGTGGGATATTGACCATTGTGTGTTCATAAACATGAATGACTGAAGGAAATTGAAATAAAATAGTATAACTTTCAAGTTCTCCAAAAATGTCCGGTCAATTCTCAGTAAAGTATCCACAGCTTTACCGATAGGGATAGGGTATTCATTTTATAATCATCATCGTCATCAACATTGCCATTATCATCAGAAGTACATATAACTTCAAAACAATTATCAAAAATCACTCGACACTGGCAAAATTGGCACTATTTTGTAGCTGATTGCCAACCTAAAAAAAAGAAGTATCTACCCTATGGAGAAAATAAATACAATTAACTACTACTGTAAAGTTTTGGTACATACTAAAACCTTGGATGCTTACAATTACCTATGGTATAACTTAACAACCATTGCCATAACAGAACGTTCTTACATTACTTATTGATACCCAATCCCAAATACATTTAAATTATAATATAAATTAAACTTTTTATATCGATCTCCTTAACTTAATAAGTGTAATAGATCACTCACCTGGATCCAAATCGGCTACCAACAG
This sequence comes from Pheosia gnoma, assembly GCA_905404115.1. Taxonomy (NCBI): domain Eukaryota; kingdom Metazoa; phylum Arthropoda; class Insecta; order Lepidoptera; family Notodontidae; genus Pheosia; species Pheosia gnoma. Next base: position 2,423,673 of record FR989894.1, on the reverse strand, counting down.
GCTATTCATAGTGCGGCTGATTGAATTAGCCGTATCAATCATTTAAATGAGCCTCTGACCTTCCCCGAGAGGTTGGTACCACGGACGCTTCAACTTTTAAACATAACGAGAAAAGTGATGATTGCGTGAACTCCTTGGTAGAAAGATCTTTTTATTGAGCTCAACGAATCTGTCATGAACAGCTTACATTGAAATATGTTCTCCAGGTTTTAGGATAAGCGCAGGTTGTGGGAGAATAGGAATGTCTCCACATTTTTTTAATATTTCTGGGATAACATCATCTTCGTAATTGAAGTAGATATAATTATTGCAACGTCTGTTTCGAGTGCTGAAATTTCTTTGCAATAGCCTACGACAACGTCATACTTTCCATAGATATATAAAATATTATGATTCTTTTTACCGTTATGTAGATTTACAAAACACAACATAAAACGAAATAGCATTTTTATTTCGATTTGAATATCGTTTATAGTAAAATAAAATACTTAAACGATTTTACAATTGCTTTGCTTCTATAAAAACCTATGTAAATCAATATAGAGCCACGAATGCGTTTATACAAAGAACTAATATAAGCGTGTAACGGTAGGGGTGCGCACGCGCAGCGTGACGCCTGTCGCGCGCTTTACATCTAAAGAGATGGGCTCAGACAAAATCGATTATTATTCGGATCGATTCGCAGGTGCAAATAATGATATTTTTTATCGATACCAACTCTCGCAGATGGTTATTCGGCTATTTTTTCTAGAACTGATGATGTTATTAAATATTAATAGAGTGAATGATTATTTCATAAATATTGATAACTCGTTAATAAAATTACTCTATGATGACCCGAGCTTAAATCTATTTGAGTTATAAATGGCTGTTAACTATTACCGTTAGAAAAAGCTAATATAGCCTTCAATTATAAATGGGGCCTTTTTCATGAAACAGGTAGGTATAATGGATTGCGTATAAATTAAGTTTTTTTCTATGCATTAATATCGATCAATGCGTTAACAAGTTTTGTATAAAAAAACTTGTAAGGCCACTTCTAGTTGGAACCACGAAAAGTCACGTAAAAAGTGATGGAAAAACACAAAACGAGTTAGGTACGAGCAATAGCTACGAACAAATCCCATAACAAACTGCAGAGTCCACTACATAAATACATAAAAGTCAATACCATACCGCCTGTCTTCAACAAAGGGGCAGCTGTGGTCCGCCTGTTGCTGAAATCGAATCAATGAAATTTTATTTCATATACAAAAACATAAGCTACTGAATTTGTATTTTCAGCCCTGGTTACAAGCAGTACTAAATTAAAATCGTGACACATTTAACACTGAAAACACCTATGTATATTTTTCGCAAAACTTATATCTAAGCTAGATATATAGACTAAGCTATGACGGTAGTGTATACAGTGTATGTAGAAGTAATATACTAATTTAACTGTACTTACGATCTACTCTGTAATCGTGAACACAAACTCAGACCATTCGAAACTTACATCACGTATTACTTTAGAAGTTATCTACACAGCGGCAAAGATATTCATTTCATTTAACATTGTAATGAGAGGAGTCAAGCGCGCTCTGACCATAGACGATGAAATATTACTTCTCTATGATTTATCGTAACAAATTATCTTTTTTTTTTCTCCGCCTAGAAATGTAAATAAAGTGTCTGCGTTTGATTTAATAATGGTGATGTAGTGGGCTGATATTTGGGGTCGCAATCAATAATTTTGTGTATTTGAATGTGTAATGTCCTTTTGAATAAATTTGATACGTTGACCGCATGTTAGAAATAACAAGTAAAAAAAAACCTTCACTAGGAAATCAAGAGATAGAACAGCAACGAATGAAACTTTAAAGGAAGTTTAGGTAAAAAGGATCGACGTTCACATAAGTATCTTATCGTAAGCGATAACTTCGGTAATTTGTAACTCTATGAAAGTCAAGCTAACAAGCCGATTATTCTATTATAAGACTTGGAAAGGCGTTTAGGGATTTTGTCCTTGAGAATGATCAGGGAAAAAAGATTACTTATTCTGTAGTCAGAGATGTTCCAAGGAGATGAAATGCTTTGTAACATCGACATTATATCAAAATGCATGGGCGCGTGCCCGACAGTAGGTAAGAGGACCTCATCAGCTTCATCGGCCATCAGCCAGTTTTTATGACGTCCACAGAACAACTGTGAATGTTGCTAATTCCACCAGCAGGTCGATTCAGATAACTAACCGAATCGATTCGATCGTAAATTTTCAGAACTAATCAAAGATTCGATATCACTACACAATCGAACGTTTTGACTTGACCGATCGTTGTGTTTACAGAGATCATTCCATACTTAATACAAGTTCCAATGATTAACCGAATCGGTCGATACAAAAGATGTCGTAAGGTTGTTAATTGGGCGGTGGGCATTACATAGGCATTGCAAACATATTGGCAGAATTCTAATACTGAAGCCCACAAATCAATTTGCCTTTCCAACCTTCTCCACCAGCTCAGAATTATCCATCATTCACCACCCATATTTATTACCCAAACCCGAATCCAAGACACGTGGACCCTACTAATGAGTTTACTGGAAAATTAAACAATTAGTACTGCCCAGTTTAAACAGGCATACAACATCGGTGAGTGATAGCTCGCCTTAGGCACACGTCATCCTGAACCAGAATTTTAGAACCCTCAAAATTCATTCTTCATTTGATTTTTGATACAGTATAAGTTTTCATAAAGGTCAGACTATATGGGATGTTTATTTCCATGCCCTATTCATTTGCGTTGTTAAAATGATTGACACATTCAATTAGCGAGGTGACCGGCCAGACCTCACAACATGGCTCTTGTCAATAGCTTAACTGAACTGAGTTGGCCTCCAGTTGATGAGAAGTTTTTGCCCTATAGAGGGGAAGGTAGAGAGCTTACTATGTTGGTCATGATAAATGGTAGGGTTATCGCATTGTCTTGTGATTTCACTGTTGTTTTCTGCAATTAGTAAGCGTAGCGTGTTGCTGGTTTAATAGCCCTTTCAGCGGTATGCATCATTGTTGAAAAATGTATTCTTTTCCCACAATGATAACTATTATATTGGCTTAAAACAACTAATGGGATAAAAAATCTGTTGTGAAATGGTAATAAATATTGTTTAATATTTTTTAATTGCCGTTATTTATTTAGATAATTAGTTATCTATGTCTAAACCTTCCTAATAATATGAACAGGTAAAGTTATATTATGTTTATTTATGTATGTTTGTTTATATGCTTGTAAAGCTACACTATACCTAAGTGTCGTAGAATCTATTTCATCATACATCTAAGTGTAGAATAAAATCGATGGTTGCGTAGGCGGAGCCGCGGGCAAAAGCTGTAATGAATGTGCATTAACTACTAACTACTATTCTGTCATTTTTTAATTGGTTCAAAACTGATATGTGTCGCCAGAGATCCTTGATAAACAGAAATTTAATTAAAGGAAATTTAAATTAATTCAATTAAGTAGGTGTGTAAGAAAAATCTTTTGTTTTACTCCAAGGCAAAGATGTTTCCATAACTTCTCCATACGAAATCCATAAGGACAAAATTTGTTAGATTTCGGCTTAGTGCTTTATCTCTACCGACACTTTGTCACGCTAAGAAAACCTGGCCAATCTGTCATATTTCTTCTTTGCCTTATTTTTGTTATCCTAATGGATTTTTTCAATTTCTGCTTAATTGCCTCACGTATTTCAATTCGTTGAAAGTAAAAAATAAAAGTTTACTTACTTACTGACATTGAGCCATCACATCGAACTGGCAAAAATATATTTCCTAGAATTTTCGTCAGCAACGACAATTTAATTAAATAGGTATAATTCGGAGTGCCTACCTTCAAATCAAATCAGTCAGAGACGATCAAAAAAAGTAAATCTAAAATTCCCTCACATATTTTACTTAGCGCACAATTTTGGGCTTTAAACTTACAAGATAAGTCTCTTTTTCCCGTTTACATATTCAATATCTATGTACATACCTATTACATACAGCAAGAATTACACATTTAATGTGTCGAGATGTCTCTATTAGTCCATTAAATTAGATCATGACTTTCCGGGTATTTTAATTGATTTGTTATCACAAAAACACCGTGGAGGGACCAATCTGAGGAGCCCGTGGTCGTAACAAAGTCGCACCTGATTCATGCATTCTGCTACTTTTTATGGGATATTTCAATTATGAATATTAATAGCACAAGGTAACTCGCCGACGAGGCATAGAATATAGATATACATAATCTATGTATATCTATATTCTCCATATAATCCATATTATCTAATAAGAGATGGAACATGAGTTATGAATTTATATTTGGAAATAAGGAAATTTTAAAAATGTAAATAGGTAGGCACAGAGTACGGAGTAATGAGAATGCAAACCTTGGCTGTGCATGAGATCTCAGAACTTTTTGCAAGGAATGAGATTTGGCAACATTTTTGTATAGATTATTATATAAATAATCATTTCTACCGCCATTATATTCTAGGTTTAGGTGTAGGTACTTTGGATATCAGTATTATATTTAAGCATGTTGAAAGCCTTATATAGGTTTTATAGTTTTATTACATTTCTATTCCACATTCGCTTTTAATCCGCCTATTCTATGACTTCTCAATTGAGACGTCTTAGGTGGCAGCGCAAGCGCATCACAGCGGGGGCAGATTGCACGCGCATGACACAGCGACACCCGATATCACACGAACACAACCGAAAGCTCCTACCTTGATATTGGCAATAATTTTACTGGATCGTACAGATTCACGGTGGAGAAAGAGTGTTATGTTGCAATTCGATTTTAATTTTGATACCATTGGAGAGTCATACTAACGTAGCATCAAATTGTGGATCAAGTACTTACAGGCAGCCCGTCTTCATTTTATAGAGATAAAAAACAAACGTAGCAAGAAAAAGTTCGTGCCAAAAGATACGTTTTTAGGCATACGCAAGAACTTTGAAACCTAGTAGGGTTTCAAAGTTTCAAACTTTCAAGCTTAAACACTTGCGATACAAATGCAAAATTACATGGCAAGTCAATATTTCGGCTGAGAAAGTGCATGCCCATAAGAAACTACCAAGGAAGTTGCCTCTTATTAAGACATAAAATTCACCAACTCTCTTCATCAAATGATTTGTATAACCCACTATCTTAGACGAAGAAATAATAGAGATAATAAATAAGGAACAACATTTTGAAGCAAGAAAAACCGAGCTGCTTTGTGTTCAGTACACGCTAATTCTTGTGTACATAAGGACGCAATTCCCGTGTACTACACAAATCGGCTTGTTTTTTTGGGAATCAATATCTTATTCGCGATAGCCCATTTTCATTTCTTCGGCAGAGCCGCCTGTAAAACAGTGTGTATGGTAAAAGCTACGCAAACCACGAAAAATCATGTTTAATTAACAACATATTTCAGCGGCCATAAAGTCGCAAGAACAAAGAATAATGTCCTTAATGTCGTCATAAATACGTCACTGCCGAACACGGTCACATCGTAAAACTCATCACCACGAAACCAGCCATATTGGAAACTGGTGGCTTTTAATAATCTCATTGAAAATGTTGATTAAAGCGAGAAGACGCCTCCGCTGCGGGCTTCATTAATAGGCTTATGATTGCGGGCTCTATTAAAAGTTATCACAACACCACGGGACAGGTTGAACGAGATGAAAGTCGCTTCAAGTGTGTAGTCACAGATTTTAAATATAGATAGGCGATAATATTTCAGGTAATAATAATAATAACATAACATTAAAATTCGCAAACAGGGCCTCTACGTGTTGGACCAATGTCCCCGCGCAAGCCTTCCAAAGATCCGGGTATAGCCCCTATGGAGAAGCATAATAATATAATAATACCAGCCCTTTTTAATGTCCCACTGCTGGGCACGGGCCTCCCCCAAATTTGAGGGGGATTAGGCCATAGTCTAATCATTCACCCTCCCCCTCGAATATTTCAGGTAATTACCGTTTTCTCAGACTGAATAGCCTAGACATGGTATCGAAAGTCGTACTTCTGCAAAAATTAGTGACCATAAGACCACAAGCTGTACCTATATATACATAGTTCACTCTCCATCGTTGTCTTTTGAAATTGCTTAAAATTTCAACTCCTCAGAAATAGACAGAAAAAATTACAACTTATGTAAATACAAGTACCTACGTAAAATCATAATGCCACAACATGGAATCAAACGGCGCGTCTACATGCAACTCTGTGTCACGACGTGCCCCGTACCTGAGTGATTGAATGCGAGACCAAATTACAGGCTGTATGGACACCTTATTACTGCCTCTCGGACTGTTAAAGCAATTTAGCTGACATTTAAATAATTCCACACCGAATGGGGGCACCGAGTAATGACGGTTTACTTAATGTTACCAGCATTACACCATAGGAGTTCGGTGCTGGGTAAAAACACTTCGTCGCGTGCCCAATATTCTGGGAGTTGCATTCTTTGGTAATGTTTCTCGAACGCCGCAAAGGTGAAACTCCGTTATTTTTTTAATCACGCGTCTTTATCGTGCGTGAAGAATTTGAAGTGATTTTGTTTTCCTACTTCATCGTGCTCGGAGGTTCGCTGAAGTTTGTTCTACAGTTCAGCCTCCTCTCACTGGGGCATCTTGTAGAAGGAAGACTACCAACATATACAACATACATAGGAGCTTAGTACGCCGTCGCTCAACGTAGCATTTTAAATTAAATCTCTCTCATAATCAATAATTATCTACGATAAAGACATCAAAACATACTTCATAGCCATTTAAAATAATTAACTCCCGTTATTGTGAAAACAACTTATAAATTTACAAGTTACCTCATCAAAGAAGCCGTTAATCAGAATTTCACAAAGAATTACTGCGCTCACCATGAAGACTGGGCAGTCACGATTCTCCCATAGCTAGTAGCGAAGCCAAAAGTAATACTAACATGCCTGTAATTCCCGAGAGCGTAGGCAGTACACCCTGATTAATTAACATTAAGTATATAAACCGTTGCTATTTACTATAACCACACATTTACACACTGAGTACTCACTTGAAATTTCCATAAAAGACGATAAAGTGTCAAGTGGTACTTAGTCAAATTTAGTCTGGTGTGCCACTCTGCTGGCGAGAGGAAATCAAAAGCCTCCCTTATACCTACAACTCTCAATCTAGAGGCTCATAAGGCATAGGGGCGTTATGCGAAAAGCCGTCAACGTCCCACGACCGAGACTCCATACTAGAAACTACACTGAAAAAACCTTATTAGTCGAACTTTTCGAATAGCTTAAAATTAGTTAGAAAGTCTGAATTTTGTTACTAACGTCGTTCGCAAGTCACAATTTTTGTGTAACTAGGACTGTCAACATTTTTTTTAATGATAATCAAAAAAAAAATTCAGTGTACTTTCTTCGTGGAATTGTATCCTTAAGAGCCATCAGCGTTCGCCATACTTGGATTTGCCCAACTACAACTAAACAAATTCTGTAACATTTACAAGTATCCCTTACATTAGCAACGAAATGAACTTGGCCCTAATAATAGTGGTAGCAGCATGTTATGGGAGGTAATTACGTCGGGTAGGAGAAACAAAATCCGGTAGTTAATTATCCTAAATTGTATAATGGTGGTGCGGCAGTTCGCGACGCGTAATTACCGGCCTCAGGCCCCGGGCCCGGGCTCTGGCGGAGCGCCGTGAGACGCGGAATCTGACACTGATGCTTTGATTTGTTGGATGGATATGGAACGTTGCAGCTTTCAAAACTATCAGCCAAAGGTTTGAGTGATAAAGACGACGCTCTACTCATGAGTAATGCTCTTTAAAGCTGAAAAGTCATGTTCTGGACGTATAAAAATATGCATCCAATAATATTGTGTCATTGTAATGGTGTGTAATTAATGTTTATAATGTTTCGTGAACATTGACAGTCAAGTTCAAACGATGTGTAACCAATAAAGAATGGAATTATGAATTGTGGTTTATCGAGTCTGTAAAGCAAAATGCTGATACTACCTATATCAAACTGAGCATCAAGCCGAGCTGTCAGCAGTCTACAATATATATTGTACTTACGTACGCAGGATCGAGAAGCCGCCATTCATAATCCCATCCATTATTCAGATGAAACGGCGATTTAAAAATTCGTTCGAAAATCATTAATTATTTTATTAATTATATACAACAAATAATATACCTACTACTTACTAAATTAGAATTAATAATATTTGAAACACATGGCTGTATGAATTTTTCATGCAGCCAATCACGTTATCCACGGATTCTAAATACCTAATTCTCCTCTAAAATCTTTGTTATATTCGAAAATTATATTTACCTTGATAGATTCTTGATTTGAACTCCTTTGAGATTTGTTGCTCTGTGTGTGCGTCATCAAACTTGATGTGACGCAATATGCCAAGAAATGTATGTAGAATACCTATAATATCGATCCACTTCTTATTAAAATGGCTTCCATCGATAAATTAGTCAACTATACTATAAAAATCATGTAAAATCGTCATCCGTCCGCACTGGCAGCCTATTAATAATAGCCATAAAGACCTGTCTCTTATAATTTGAATTATAACCCGATCGCGTAGTGATAAATAAAAACCAAATCAAATTATAGGCCATTTATATAAGCCAATTTGCATGTTAAAGTGTGCGACCCGGCGACACGAGCGAGACACTATCCGGTATAGGCCTGGTTGAGTCCAAACTGGTGTAGGGTCATCAAATACGTGTTATGATGGCAACTACTTGCTATAGAGACTAGGCTATATTATATATATCGCTCGTCGACTTTCGAAGAACTTTTATGCCTAAGCGATTGGCAAAACTGCTTGGCGTCAGTTCAGAGGATTAGGAAGTCATTCATCCGGTGCACCCTTGGCAAACGACAACCTGTCGATTGATAAATCGTTTTCTTGCCACAATATTTGCCATCAAAACGATAAGAAGAGGATGCCTTTTAAGTTCCCTTAGACCTTTTTATTGTTTCGCTTATGCTGTAAACTTCCGTAAATGTCTTACTACAGTTTTCGATGTTAAACAGCTTGAAAGTCGTGTAGATCCATTTGCAACTAAGCTATGTCAAACCAGATAATCTAACTGTAATTCAACAATTACACAACATGAACTCATAACTCTATTCATAGCTCCAATTTACTGATGAATGGAAACGCATTGAAGCTACAAAACATTGCACGTAACACTTTCCATGTGTTCATATAGATTAATGAAGGCAATAGCAAGGGCGGTCGCACTTGCACGATGACACGGAAAAATGTCGCAATCAGCGAGTTAAATCGACCGCCTATCGCCTCGGGCGTCGTCGGTGACGTACGACGTGCGAAGTCAGCAATTACCGAACTGCAACGAGCGCCGCGCCCGCGCCGGTGATAGCGTCCGCACTCTATTGCACCGACGACGATTGATGGCTGACAATCGCGTGTGTGCAAGCGGCTTTAATTTTTTTAATACCGTAATTTATTTGCGTAAGCGTGTACTAAGTATACCCGTTGACATGTTTGAATTTATAATTTCCTAAGGTACAATCTATTTACGATGGCATTGATTGGCTATTTGAGATGGCACAATTATTTGCGTTATTATGTTGTTTGCACGGGCGTTACGAAAGCCATACATTACAAAGAACGCGAATGATACCTGATCGGCAATGAAGATCGTAGGCTTGGGACACAAAAGATGAAAATCATTTAACACTATTCTACTAGAGCTGAATAAGTCTAGAACGCAACAAAAAAGACAATTCTTGAAAGCATAAGATTAAATTTTACTAAGAAATTCGATCGTCGAATCGCCGTTTTTTGGGCATCCAAATATCGCTTGAAATAAAATCGTGATGCACCTTGCTAGATTAAAAAATAAACCAACGAAAGAGTAAGATTAGGTAGGTCCCTACTCTAAAAAAACTACCCACTATCTGTCAGCCACAATTTCTCAGATCAATTTTAAAAAATATATAGCTAGACTCATCAGGCGCCTATTGAAAAAAAAACAAACGTTCAAAAGTTAAAATGGGAAGCAAAAAGTCCAAAGTCGCATGGAAACGGTATAAAGCACAAACATCGTGATGAATTACGACGTGCTAACACCGAATTACCCACAGACAACGATTACACGGTTAATGCAAAAATGATACCGCCATTACGGCTTAGAACTGTGAGAAATTAGTGAGGCGAATCGTAAAACTGCACTCGCAGATCGAGTAACGATCATCGATGTATCGATTGGTATAAATCGCTAGTTTCGCTGCTGTTACATTACAGCTCGGTTATAAATTTTCTGACGGCTATTCGAACGATATTAAAAGAGATGTTAAATAACTAATATTGATTAAAAAAATAAAAAAGACGCTTAGAACTAAGTATAGCTAAAATTACAACATTTAAGAGAAATTAAATGAATTAAATTCGCATACTTCAATATAGATACTGCTGGCAGCGTAGAAACAAAAAAACTATATTAGATAAACCCCCATTTCGATAAACAACCAAATGAAAATAATAGGTCCTACTTATAAGTATAAGGTATATTATGGATACCTACATACACCAGCTATATCACAAAGTTCGACATTTAAAAAACCGCCACGGTAAGTATGTAGGTACTCGACGCGTTAGTGAACACAAAACAAAATATTTTTTCTTAACCAACATAGTTACAAGATTGGCCCGGGATGTTCGGTATTACGGGGCCCATAAAAGCTTATAGCATGCACTTCCATTATCCTTCATAAGACATGGGTCCTTATAAGAGTGGCAGCTCCCGTGGTCACTTTATTGGCACTTAACTTAAGCTGAGGTTACATACGTAAGTGTCCGTAATTGGTTAACTAGCGGTAAACTGAATTGCTGTAATATAAGGATTATATTTCATGGAATTAGAATAATCCTTGGTTACGTATGCACTTGCAAAGTTATTGTAAGATTAAGTATAATTTATAAGTTTTAATTAAATACCTACTATATACGACATAAAGGTACTACTTAAGTAGGTACTTATCTAAAATTTACACTCGGTAAGTAAGAAAGTTGTTTGTATTTTTTTATTCAACTCATTACGTATCCAATAAGATTCCTACGCTCTTAATTACAATAAAAACAACGGTGAATAAGTTTTGAAAACATACTGTGGTATATAAAAATAATATTAAGTAGATAAAACAATAAAATTATTGTGAGCCATCGCACCTGGTGAGGTCAGAAGTGAGGGTAATCGCTCCCATCATCGTACAGCATTTGCCGCGTAATTTAATTAAAAAATTCAAAGAAAAAATTCGCGGCGGCGGCGCGAGCCCCGCGCAATCTCCCAAATTGCGCGCCTCTGCACCGGCAGCTCTAATTCCCTTTAAATATTATTTTTCCATCCGTTAACGTATATTTTGAAATTAACTCAGCCCCGATAATAACTGTTATGGCAAAGTTTTTGATTAAATTTGACCAAAACCAATACTTAAAAGTTATCAAAGTGTTACCTTATCGAGGACAATTTGCGCGGGACACGTTCGACTATTAGCGATACGAGAGATATAAAATTAAGTTCCTACACAAAGACTACCTCTTTTGTGTTTTGCTAACAATGTTTTAGTCTAGACTGATGTATTTTAAGTTGCGGATTATTATAGTTAGTTTATAATATAGTGGACGAATTTAAAAAAAATCGCTTGGATCAACTTACGCACAGATTTATATATAAGTCAAAAATCAAGAAGCGTACCTATTTCTTCTTTTTTTATGTTGGCAATCAGCTACAAAAGTGCCACTTTTACCAGTATCAATTTCAATGATCTTCATTATCTTAAATATAAGAACCCCTGATGATAATAATGATGTTGATTATATATGATAATAATGATTAATATCCCACTAATAATACTTTATATATCAAAGAAACACAATTTTCCAAAAAAAAAAACAATATTGATAACTTCACTCACTGTTCAACTCCCCGCCAAAAAGTCTGCGTACCTACTTATTGTACCGTTGTCGTCGACTTATTTTTTTTCTTTAATTTTCCCGCGCTTTTGTCTATGCCTATTTATTTTAAAGCGATTACCGCGACACTTTATGCCGCATTTACATAATAAAATAACGACAGTGGATCCACTAGCCGCGGGATCTTCAATCTTATAAAAAATAACAACGTACCCGCACCATCTACATCTTTTACCGTTTAAACGCAAAATCGATTCGATCACCGGTTATTAATCGAATTTTCCGTAACTGACTGTAATGGATCGATTACTAAGGTAGTTTCAAACTGTACACTACCGAATCTGATACTTAACGAATATAATCGCGACTAATTATTGGACAACAGACATCTTGTTTAAGTACCGAAATAAAATATAAGGATTTATTTTTGCATTTTAAAATGCAATTACTTAGCTATTATCTATCACTGTCAATTAAATGTTATTTGAATAATCGTTTACGTGAAATAAAATATGGAACTACACAACATTATCACTATTAACTTATAGTTATTACTTAGTAAGTAAACTAATACAACTCACTTATATGTACTTACAGTGAGTACATAGGTACCTAATGAGGATAATTATTTTGACCAACGTTTTTCACATCCGCTATAATTTAAAACTAGGTATTGAATGTCAGACGAATAGGCTTATTAGGTATCGCGGTACATGTGAAATTACATGTAAATGCATTGAAGTCATAAAGCGATTAATGTTACTTTATCAGTCTTGTTAATGAATTAAGTGAAACGGAACGTCAATTTTATAGGGCTGTCAAAGATTTACCCCCGAATTTATAGACGTTTTATAACTTTATCAAACGTCATTTAGTACTGCGCAAAGCAAAACTCTTGTGCAGAGTACTATATGACGTTTGATAAAGTTATAAAATTTCTATAAATTTAGGGGTTAACATTTAAAGCTTTCCACACGTTTACCTACTGTCGCACCCAGTTTGCTATTGCCAAAGTCCTCGTGTGTAAATGCCCTATGTAAGTACAACTAAGTTCAGTAGATAAGCTAGCTAGATATCGATGGTAGGTAGGTTTTATAACATTTATTGCAACAATAATCATTCGAATGCCTATTCTAGATAACATTTTCATTTAGTCTCAGTGCCTATTTAGTTTATTTTTTTATATGACGTGTACCCGGTTACTTAGCTTTTTGTACAAAAAACTTTTTTTCCTCTCTTTGCTTCTACGTTGTCATTGGCAAAATCACGTTGAGCCTGACTCAACAGTAAAAGGCCATTAGTAAAAAAAAGTTTTATCGTGTCGTCTATGTAGCAGCCCTACATAATTTATTCGGTTGACACAACCTAGCCTAGCTAATGGGTTAACTGTTTAGCGAACGCGTTCGCAGTGCGGACCACTTTGCCTCACTACTCGCTTTTCTTGCCCATGCCAAAGATTATCCAATAAAGTACTGGGCGTATCACCCCTCTGCTACTATTGAAATGGATATAAGCTATTTAGATATGTTAGTTAATAACTAAGTTTCGCAATGGCTTCCGTGTTCTTACAAATTGTAGTATCTTCGACTGCGTCACGCCTTAGGGTTGCCTTTTGGAAAATATTCTTAAGCCTTCGTAAGAAGGTCCTATTAATTGAATAAGTAGGTGTCTATGGAACCATTTACCTACATCGATAATAGCCACGTTGATTACAATACGACACGCTGCTACGATTGAATATTAATAATTAATTTATCATTTATTAGACCTGGATAATTTATTACAACAACACACAATAATTCATACCTAGACAGAAACCCATAATAACGTCTGATATACAGTCAGAGAAAAAAATTGGAGTAAATGATGAAGTCCTGAAAAATACTATTTTTGCAGCAACAGAATAAAATTAGTAAGTATAGAATTTATAAAACAACAGTGTAAGCATTTTAATGTAAATGTGTACCCATGAATCCCATAATACCAGCCATTACAATTCTATTCTCACCCAACGTATAATAGGTAACTTAACTACCTACCTATTAACTACGATAAATGTATGCGCATTTAAAAACAACCTCGTAAAAGTAGTGTTGCAAGCGTAATTAAACTTGCACAAATGACGCGGATATAATTCGTTTTTAAGTGGCAACACACAGTGGCACACCACAATAATTACTATTTACAATATAAAATTAATGCCGTCACGTTGCCCATTTGTGGGCAAAACGTGGTCTGTTGCCCAGGTTTAAGTAATTGTACGAATAATACTTTACTCGTTATGAGATTCCATGTGTCCCACCTATCGGTACTTACACTTCTACAGAGTAGGTTTTTGGTCCATATCCTGGAATTGTCTGCATGTAACTTTATTTTACCCTTGCGGCGCAAACCGAGAGAATTATAACTTCAATCTTTGGCATATTATTATACCTATGCCACGGATTACTTTCTTCTTTTTTTACAAAATGAAATGCGATGAAATAAAATGGATATGGATATGGCCTCACCCGTTTACCGGGTATTTTGCCAGTGTCAAGTAATTAATAGCAATATTAAATTCAATAAATACACATTATAAATAAAATAATGGATGTGACATGATGAAATTAAAATGGCGGATTTTGCGTGTACAAAATAAACATCTCGACAGTTTTATGTATTATCTATGAGCTCGACTAATCGCATGATTTGGTTGTTACCGGCAAAGACGAAGCATAACCGCAACAGCTGTCTAATTTCGGGTAACTACACAAGTTTGAAGGAGGTCGACGTTTCTAGGTCCTACTGTATCGTCGTTGACCACATTATAAGCGAATAATTTACCGTAATTACGTAAAACCCAAATATATATTTAACCTAATTCAGTGCGGGGACAGATTGCCCCGATCCCCAATCGCGGGGCGGCGCCATCCAAGAGGGCTGAATGAAGCAATTTGTGGCAATCAAGGGACAATCACGATTTATAACTATTATGTCCTTTGTCGGCTGTTCGGTAAACCAATGACTTAACTGCACAATGCTCTGCGGTAGGCTAATTGAGAGAAAAAATATGGGATTAAGATATTAGAGAACTGTTTATTATTTATACATTATTATAGTTAGCTGTTGTATATATTCCTTGAGTATCTGATCCTATGATTCAGAAAGGGCCTTTGAACCTGCGCCTCTAAAGCGTATTTGTGATCATTATGTGAGGTTAGAATTTAGAAATGTCAATTAAATTGAAATAAAACTCATTTTACAGATTTTATCGAGTTTATTTTATGTTTTTACGTTCCAGACGTTTCGGCTCCTTACAGTTACCTTACTCCTTTACAGCAACCATGGTCACGGGAGGAATGAGGTGTTTGACGTCCTAGTGTCATAGTTTGAACTGGGGTACCCTCATATTAAGTTGTTGTTTGCGGTCCGATCTACGCAGAAAGCGCTCTCTCAGCTCTCAGTACATCGGACATGGTTGCTGCAGCCGAAACGTCGGGAACGTAAAAACATAAAACAAACGCGATAAAATGTGTATATTTTTTTTCCAATGTATATAGTATTGCCTTAAATATTAGAAATCAATAAGTCAATTAAAAAAGGAATTGCTCGCATGTTTAAATATTGTAATTTAAAAATCGACATCGAAATTCTGACTTAACATAAAGATAATAAATACGCTAAGAAGCGCAGGTCCAACGTTGGTTTACCCTTTCGGAATCATATAAGGTGTAACAATAATAGTGTAAAATATATTAAGGGGTCCATCGGTAGGCTACAAAGATCACATTCCCGAAAAAAAATATCGATTTATTTGAAATTTTAAAAATAACACTATATACTAAGTCTAAGCGATGAAACGGTACTGACTCGCTTTCTCACAAAAAAATGAAACACTGTAATATACTTTATACATAAATGAGATCGTCATCACCTACTTGCTAAACCCTCATTATATTTTACACTATTTTAGTTAAACCTTATAAATATAAAATAATGTTTCTTTATATTATGTCCGATATACGTTCCTATACCAGTCATCCGGTTGCGACGAACTTTGGTGAGTTATTGTGAGTACGCCTGCAAATTTAATATAATCTCGTTCAATCTAGTACATTTATACAAATATGATACTGGCGAAAAGAAACAGACACAAAAGGACCACCTGTTTATTGAATACAAAACTAGTTGCTCTGCTTCGACTCCTTCGCGTTCTGGAGCGCCTGCGTTAAATACAACTTGGCTAAACTCTGGGAACAGAACTGGCTGATGTGCTGGCTGAATGTGTTGATCTGACCAGCTACGATCATAGGGTTGAGCCTGGGCGGAACCGGGTGTGGCTTGAAGAGCTTGTTCACGTCTTCTTCGGGCAGAGCTGGCTCGTCCTTGGCAGCCCTGGTGGCATTCTCCTGGGCGCGCTTGACGAGCCAACGGTGTTTGTCTTGCTGCTGACGGACCACGAGTTGCTGGTAGCGGTTGAACTTGATGGCCTCCTGGTTCAGCTCGTCGACGCGCTCCATGAGGCTTCGAAGTTGACCTGTAAAGACAGGGAATTTTTAATGTATGATCTTTGGTGTCGCCGACAGGTTGGACAAATTCCTAATGAAACCGAAACGAAATTTGGTACGAACAGGTTTTACTCTGGAATATCATGGAGGCTACTTTTAATTCAGGAAGTGCAAGCAGGTGAATCCTCGGGTATAGCTAGATGATATGATAAATTATTGTTTTTTTTATTGACTACGCCATTGGCCATTGCGGCCTTCATAGTTTCTCTGGATTTATGGTGAACACACAGGGTAAAGCAGAAACTAACTCAAGGGTACGAGGGTAAGTAAGGGTGGGAGGAATAACACCTGGCGGCCACGGATGGACTTTGCCCCCGCTGGAGTAACAGTGGTTGGATAGAACTTTAAACGGTAATATCCCTACCTTCAAGTACGGACGCAGTGCCCAAGTCCAGGAACTTGGAGCCCTCGTCCTCGGGGATCATCTCGGACAGCTCCGACATCATGATGTTGGTGAGCGGCGAGTTGCGGATCACGATCGGCACCTCGATGAACAGACTCTCGTAGCCGATCTTGAGGTTACGGAGCGCCTCTGGCGTGTAGTCGCCGTCTTTGTACATAGCAATAGCCTGGAATAGTGAAAGAAATAATATAAATAAATAATAAACACGGTATTTTCCACGCACCAAGCAATGGTATTATAGGTACTATAAAATGGACAGGGAGCAATACCTCTTACAACCAGACCAGATTAAAAACAAAAACTTTTCTCAACGTTGCACAGGTGGGAATCAAAGTCGGAACCGCTTGGATCAGAGTGGAATGGCCTTATGACAAATTGAGTCTAGATATGAGCATCACACTGCATCCATGCATATAAGTCTGCCTAGATCTTACTTCGCAAAATAATACAAGTTAAACCTACAATATGCGCGCGCGCATTCTTGTGTCGCTATAAAGTACCAGGCTACCTGAGGCATCCTGGACCTCGCTACTGGGTGACCTAAGGCTTTAACAGAACTGTTAACGTATTCGTATCGTCGTCGGGAAACCATGTCATCACTCTTATTTATGAATCTATGGTGTGATTGTAACAAAATACACCCACATTCACACAAAAAAGTACTCATGGCTGGCAAAGCGACAACCTGCATGTTAAAGAGCCCTATTTCAAGTGAGTTTTTAGGAATTCATAATGTTAATTACCAACCTGTGGAGTCAGACGATAAGCCTTCAATGTCAAGAAGCCTCTGGCAGACTTCTTGGTGTCATAGATGACCACCACACTCTCCTCAATTGAAGTCTGATAGTGGTATTGTGACTCCAGAAGCGATTGGCTCAAGAAGTTGCCAACATCTGCACTCTGGTACCTGGAAAAGTAATTAATCTATGTAAATAACCATGGTTAATTCAAAACAAGACATTCAATATTCAGCTTCAATTCAAATATCAAAGAAATAAAATTTATTTGACATTCTACCAAAAATACATTAGATGGACTTTATAGATAAACATTGAAATTAAAGATAGCAATTTTCAATATAGTGCTGCAGTTGGAACAACCAACCAACAAAGCTTGAAAAGGAGAGAGGTGATGTGGATCTCATTTTAATTTTATAGCTTTGTCACTCTCTGTTAGATGGTTGATCTCTTCATGGAGGAACTCTGTTAGTTAGATAAATAAGAACAAATAAGAACAGTAATAGAATTGAATGTTTTAGGTACTCACCATCCAACATGGAAATGATCAACATTAACTCTACGGAGTCTCCTCATCATGTCAAGCTGGTACTCCTCCTCATCCATAGTGTCATCGTGTTTGGGAAATGGGAAGCAGTTGGTGATCTCCAGCCGGTTCTCCACAACCAGGCCAAGCAGCGCCCCCTGGGCCACCTCCATGTTACTGCATGACTCTTCATGGCAGTGCTTCACTATTTTCATAACAGCCTGCAATAGTCAAGACAATTTTTTTTTTTTATTTTGTTGCGTTAATGACACTTGAAAAGTCGAAGTAGTAATAGACTAGAAACACAAAACTGGGGGCCACTAGGGCAGAAAGGTTCTAGAATGGCTAATGGCGTATTACAAGCCAGGTAACATAATAGAATGGCCTCCTACAAGGTTAACGGATGTCATTACATGCAATGCAGAAAACTGGTAAATGCGAGTGATTGAGGACCGTGATGTGCACAGCTCATGGGGGAGGCCTAATTCCAGCAATGGATATCTTCAAACTGATAGTAGATAGATAGTAATATAGCGAAGTTTAATTAATTTAACACACTATGGTGTCTCGTAACAACATTTGGAAATCTATTCTTATGTAGTCTGCAATAAATATTCATATCTATACATATAGTAGGTGTGACTTTAATTGCAATGCAACAGACATCACAAAATCTAAAAGCACAAGTAATTAATAAGCAAATTCATTGCAAATTGCTGGGCAAATTGGGTGTCAAGAGAAATACTAATTAGTTTAAACAAAGTTTATCTCAATGGCAATTCAATGAGATCATCTCCAAAATAAAGCCGCGGGTCAGGGTGAGCTAAATGTCATAAATATGTGTATTACTCATGGTTTTCAACTATTTCAAACTTTCACATACAAAATGTGCATAATATACCGAATAGCCAAGAGTCATAACTCATTTGCTACCTGTATGAACGGCAAAACATATGATGCAGTAACTAAACTTGGGTTCAAGCGTCATTATCTACAATATGTTGTTTATTTTTAGCGATCTCGACGCGAAGGATGTGAATGTGAAGTAAACCATGAAAAACATTAACAACATAACCTATATGTCACAGCAAACTGATCTTAAAAATTGGTTCTAAATTAACTTTGGTTGACTTATCAACTGGGTTAATAAAGTTGACCGACATATCAATAGGAAAATATTGTAAATTATAGAAAAAACTAAGAAAACAATTATTTATTGTTTTCATGACGTGTCGACACCGACTAAGTCATAAAACATATTTTGAAAATAATATTATCTATTAATAAGTTATCGTTTTATGTTTACATACCAATCCATCACACTGCACATATGTAATTGTAGCTTCAGTTTCAGGAACGCGCCTCGCAGGCCCACCACGATTCGCCATTTTAAAAAAAGAGAGTTTGTCGTCCTGTCTTTACTTTACTTGCAGATTGATTGATTGAATGAATGAACAGGCGAGTGGCTTATAGAGAATAGACCATGGATGGAGCCGTCGACAGAGAATTAGTAAGGAATGAGCGTTAGTGTATATGTTTGCGACCGCGATAGTCTTTGTCGTTATTTTTATTGCTGTTGCCAATTTTACCCCTTTTCATGGGATTCGTTCAGCTGTTAACAGTCTTACTACAGTGGTAATCTACTTATAATTACAGTTACTCTTCAGTGCCCCCCTTTGCAATCAATCTCTACATTGCAAGTCCGGTAAATTTTTTACCAATACTTCCTATTTTTATTTTTCGTTTGTATTCGTTCCGGGTTCCGAAACAATAGAAACAACTAAATTCAAAATGTTTAGAAAGAACCTGGGATGGTTCTCATTTTGACCGTCTGTTTATAAGAATCTAAATAATTGATAGAAGGAAATCGAAATTAAATACTATTACTTGACTTTCAAGTTCTCCCAAGATGTCTGGTAAATTTTCAGTATCGACAGTTTTGTGACTGCCCATTGATTGATTTACATTGTCTATTTTTTTTAGGCCCAAAAAGTTAGTACCCAAGGCCGCAAAAAAATCAAATATAATAAAATTGTCTTTGTTGTAATGTCAGTTTGTGTGTGACTTTTAATGTCAATCAAAGAATTAGAAAATTGCACAAAATCTTATCAAAATATCATGTTTTTATAAAAAATCGAATAACTTATGAGCGTAAATGTATAATTCGATGAACAGTTCAATACATAATATTTTTACAAATATGTGCTGCATGGATTTAAAAAAGTGTTCGACATTACTTCCACCCTAATCGGGATCGTTGATACTCCTACTTTTAATTAAGAAAGGAAGTGATTAATAATGACTCAACATAAGTTCTGGCGAGGATTAACACCATTGGATGTATCACCGACACAGCAAGTACCTCAGAAAATTGTTAAGTTGTGTGCACTGGATACAGATTTCATTGTTTTAGGCAACGACCATGGGCTGTATCACTGCGAAATTATTGAGGAATGTTTAAATTTTAAGAAAGTCTCTGGTATCACAGCAATAGACGTATCATATCATAATGATATCCTTTATATCATAGATGTACATGGGCGATTGTATAAAACAAACTCTAGTTTTAAAAATAAAGAAGAAGTTATTGTCAAGGAGGATGCCAAATGTTGTCCGCATGGTTTCAAGAGCTCTGGCTATAAAGTGAAGTTCAGAAATGTGGTGACCAATGATTTTGGGCAACTCTTTATAAGCACTGATGGACAACTATGGGGTTCGGGAGTGATGCCCCAAATTACATTAGATTCAAGTGGTATTAGAAAAGTTCCCTTTTTCGAAGGTAGGACTGTGTACAGTGCATCAGTAGGGCAGAATTTTGGTGCTGTTATAGCTAGAAAAAATGTTAGACGGTCCGGAAACTGTGATACTGATAGTGACAATGATGATGAGGAAGTATTTGCATCAAATTGCTCACAGTGCCAGACTAAAATTGGTCTAGCTTCCCCTGCATCTATGCCATCTTTATCAGAAACCTGTCCTTTAGGTGTTCAAATTAGTAAGTCAAGTGAAGATTCCAGTAGTACTACAGCTCCACAGACTGATGTTCATGTTGATGCATATAGCTTTACGGAAGATTCTAGTCCCTCATCTGAGGAATCTAAAATCACCAGGACAATATCCCAAAAAAATATCAATGTGAATGGAGATCAAGATTCAAAGGATTTAAAGTCCATGGAGGATGCTGATCTACAGACAGACAAGGATAGTGTTACTGATGAAGCATGTGCTGATAAATTGAACAATATTTTCATCAATACAGATGCAGCTAGGCAGTTCCTGAGTAGACAGCTGTCATGGGTATCAGCTGGTGAAGATTATTTAGCAGAATACACAGAGAAACCTACTAGAATCATCAAAGAGAATGTATCAAATCTAACAAATTTTGTGTATGAGGGTGTTAAAACAGTAGGTGATAAGGTAGCAACACTTTCCAGACATGTAAGTGGAAGTAGTGATAACAATGATGCTGTGGATTTACAAATGCGGAATCATAATGAAGAAATTAACTCTTTAATGTACAGCTGTATATCAAACTGTAATGTAGAAGATCTACAATTTTCCACAAGCACAATGAGCAGTGAGAGAGAATTTGAAGCAGCAAGAAAAAAGGAGAATCTTAAAAACATGTCTAAACTTGGTAAAAATATTTTAGCAACAGAATTATGGACATGGGGAGACATACATCATGGACAACTTGGTATAGGTGACACAGTAAAGAGAGTAAAACCAATGGTTGTGATGACTCTATCAGGTTTTGGACTCCAAAAGGTGTCTTGTGGGAAATGGCATTGTTCGGCTTTGACATTAGATGGACGACTTTTCATGTGGGGTTACAATCAATATCATCAAGTCAGTTTTGATTCCAGGGAAGACAAAAGTGGTCCAAAACAATTTACAGAAAATACTGACAGTGATAGAGTGAGAGACATGATAGCTACAGACCATCACACTTTGGCCTACACACATAATGAAAATATATTTTATATGGGTAAACATACTGATGGCTTCACAGAAACAATTGTTAACTTGAACAGCCAAAAAGAGGAAGAAATAGTTAATGAAAGCAATATCAATCTTAGTGTAAAAATCAATGAGCCCCAAAATCTTACAAGCAAATCCCAAAATATGTGCTATCATTGGCGAATATTATCATCTGGGAACATCAGCTACTGTTTAATTGAAGAGTCCCCCAAATGTCCAGAATTCCAAGATCTGTCAATTGCTCAAAGATATCTAGAAGAAATGCTTCTGATATATCATAATCTTATTAAGCCATTTCTGAAGAAGAGTAAAGCTGTTACTTTACATTCCAATATTTACGAGAATGTCTGTGATGTTTTTGGAGACATATTAAACATTACTGCTCTGAATGTTCTGTCGATGTGGCAGTATGCCGAGAAACATATAAACGAATGTGATATTTCTTTAATAAAAAATTTAGAAGAGTATATTTTTTTGTACAGAAAGTATTATGTAGCAGTAAGCAATTTAATTGTTATCGGCGGATTTACGCAAATCAATAGTATAGTTGATGTGCCATCTAGTGTATATAATTTATTTAGCGATCAACTACCGTCAAACAAGCAAAAGAACAATAAAAAGACTATGGAAGCCATAGTGGGTCTCGCGTTTGTGCAACCTCTAACAAGATTAAGCTCTTACAAATGCATAGCGCAATCTTTGCTGAGATATAAAACTAAAAGAAAAAAATCAGAAGTGAAATCGAATATAGAAGAAAGATTGAACAAAGTAATTTCTTCCTTAGATTCGTTAATAGATGAGCAGGAGAAAAAGCGTAAGGAAGCGGATGTTACGAAGCTGTTTTGGGAGACGATAGGCAAAGGCCTCGAACAGTACCGAACGCCCGAACGGAGGCTGGTCCGAGAATCGAAATCTAGGCAACTAAGTTTAGTTAATCCAGGAAGATTTTCTTCACATTGGTTTATTTTGTTCAATGACTTATTCGTTCACGTTAGCGGCAGCACGCCTCTAGTCCATCCTTTAGAGACGTTATGGGTAGAACCTGTCCCAAACACAGATACCTTCCTAAACGTGATTCAACTAACGACACCAGAAGAAACTTTGTCAGTATCGACAAGTACGGAACAAGAGAAGACAGAATGGATCCATTCATTGAATACGACTATCAGAATGGTGTTGAATAAAGAGAATTTTAAGCCACCAGCTGTTAGAACTGCGAGTTACCTATTTTCAAGCAAAAATGTGTTTTACAAAGACGCCAAGTATACTGGACGATGGTTGGACGGGAAAATACATGGGCATGGAAAAGTGGAATGGCAAGATGGGAAGCTTTATGTAGGTCAGTTCCAAGTGAACGCTCTATGTGGCCATGGGAAGATGGAAATACCTGGTGTAGGTAAGATTTTAAGTACACAACTCGCAAATTTTCCTTATAATGTGCTTTGAACTACATAATTGGATGTGGCAGCCCCCAAATGCAAATAAAATCACGTAACATAGTTGATCTAACTTGCCAACCATGCCAAGATTTGCTCTAGCCTAATAGCAAATCTTGGCATGCAGATTTAATCACGTACGATGTTTTCTCTACTAAACCTATTAATACTAATGGATTTAAAATTGTTATCATTAATGATCTGGTATATCGTTCTTATAAACTTTGAATTGACCCCTGAGTTTACTACCAGCGAGCACTTCCCTTGGATTATCTCTTTCTTTACGAAAACGCTTAAGCTGAATGCAATATATTTTTCCCCAATATTTGAAACGCAAATGTAACAATGTGTTAATGCCGTGTCCATCCGACCGTGTAGGTCATGTTTGGAATCCTCATTAAAATTGTATTTGACCTAGACCCGGTAAACCACACGAAGTATAAAAAGTAGGTCACTATAATTACTATAATATTTCATTCAATTCACATACGGTTCCTAAACTATGTTTGCATAAAACGCATATTCCTGTTTCATGGTCTATTGACCTACGTCCGAACACCGTCCGGACCGTCCGTACCTACCTAGTAACTTGCTCTCACGGCCAATACAATTCAGCGTCGCTCACCGATCTCTATACCTATAACACTAAACTATTAGTCAATGTCGGTCCTTGAAATTCCCCACCAAACCCATATGTCAGAAACGAAATAATTGCTGTAAGTTCGAGACAAGGATAAACCCAGAATAGCCATCGGGTGACAATTTAGGTAGCTATGTGCGGCAGCCCACAATCCTATACTTATTCTACAGCGTCCGCTTTTCATGAAGCTACAGCAACAAGCGCTTAACCACTACACTGCTTGTTATTCAATACCATATTTACGTCACAACCATTTCCAGGTGTATACGAAGGTCAATGGAAAGACAATCTCCAAAACGGTTACGGTGTCATGAAATACACGAACGGCGACATTTACGAGGGGTACTTCAAGGATGGCCAACCTCACGGTCATGGTATCAAAAAGCAAGGGGATTTTACCTCCTCATCGGCGGCCATTTACACCGGAGAGTGGGTCAACGGTGTCAAACAAGGGTACGGTGTGATGGACGACATTGGTAAAGGGGAGAAGTACTTGGGCAATTGGAGTGACAATAAGAAACACGGATGCGGGTTGATTGTGACGTTGGACGGGATTTATTATGAGGGCTTGTTTATGCAAGACGTTTTAACGGTTAGTATACTCTTTAATTATTCTTGATAGTTGTCTTGTCTATCATCGGTCATCGTCAGGGCTGTACCAGGCCCAATTATTACGTCACCTTACGCTCCGAAAAGTTTGTATCATAATTTATTTTCCAATATCAGATGTGATGTGACGAAAATTGTGAATTACTTGGTTCATTGTTAATTACTCCACATTGGCCACACCTTAAATTTCTGCTATAGCGCTCAAATTATACATCTCATTTTAGTTTTGCCAGATTTCAATATTGTCATCATTTCATTCATCTAAATCGTTTAATTTCGATTGTAAACAGACAAAATTCCTTATTCTCAAATCACGATATTACTAAATGTTGCCAATACTAAAAATACGGTTATATGCCAGGGCCATGGTGTGATGGTTTTCGAAGACGGCACCCACTATGAGGGCGAGTTTAGATCGGCTGGAGTGTTCTCCGGGAAAGGAATACTGACGTTCTCTAGCGGCGACAAAATTGAGGGGTCTTTGAGCGGTGCCTGGACTGAGGGCGTGAAGATATCTAACGCTACAATGCATCTTAATGTGTCCAATCCTGTTACGCCGACGAATTCTAAACCTAAGTGAGTTGAATTAAGACTGTCATTAGCTCAATATAGTTGCTCACCGGTCACGAATGCGTGCGAAATTCGCTTCTGCAGAACAGTTGCGCCAATTTTTATTTCAAGCATTTCGGTCGCTCGTGACAATTATTTATTTAAAAACAAAGCACCGAAGATGAATCTTTTCTTCTTGCCTATTTTTTATTTCGTCGCCGGAGTCGGTTTCCGGTCATCCCTGATTTGGCTGTTTACCTGAATTTACTCAGAGCGTTTGCCATCAGTCCTTCGAAACCTGACTAGTGGTACTGGTAACCTGCTATATTTCGGGCTGACAAAGATGTAAGAATTTATGAGGCTAAACCCATTTATTCACCCATCTGTCATGGTATTGAGTGTTATTGTAAACTATACTTAGAAATCCATATAATTATGGCGTTGCTTGCTCTGTTACAGTTCATTCGGCAAATTAAGCGTCGCACCGAACCAGAAATGGAACGCTCTCTTTCGCCAATGCTTCCAATGTTTAGGGGTATCCGAATCAATTCTCACTCCGACCGGTAACCACTTCGCGAACGGCCCCTCCGGCCCTACCATAGACAATGTCAAGATCTGGCAGAACGTAGCCGTCGCTATATCCTGTTCCCATAAAGAAAGAAGTAAAACACCACTAAGGAAGTATAACAGTATGGATTTAGAGAAGTCTGTGGATTGCTTAGAGGTGATACCCCAGTTTGGACAGAAGACACTGAATTTGGATAATTATATGGAGTTGAAAGAGTATTTGTATAATGTGAGTGTGTATTTCAGTCTTAGTTCAAATGCGTCTGCGCTGTTTTCAGGAGGTTAATAAATATACCTTTGTCGGTTGTGGCCTAGAACGACTTCGCAGCATCGCGAGTTTGCCTCGGGCATCCAGACTGCGCGGTTAGTCTCTACACGGCTATTAAAACTTGCATTACATTTCCAGGCCTGCGAATCCACCCACCATCCTCTCGGTCAAACAGTACTTGGCTTAACGAACGCTTTCAACACAACGTATGGTGGTGTGAGGGTCCACCCGTTACTCCTCAGCCACGCAGTCAAGGAGCTCAAGAGTATCACCGCCAGGCTGTACCAAGTGGTCAGGTTGTTGTTCCCGGCGCTGCCGCCGGAGGGCGCAGACGTGGTGTTGCCTTATAAGACTAGGGAGAATGGTGAAAAGGAGGTGAATAAGGATGGTAACCCAATTTATGGGTAAGTTTTGTTTTTTTTTTCAACCCGCTTAAACGTTCGGTCATTATTTAGATAACTTTCTCGAACTTCTACATAGTGGTCACTATTGTTGTTATTATTTTGTAGTTATAAGTATGTGTGCTAGGTAGGTTTTGCTGTTTAGCATCTGTTGTAACTGCTATATATTCACCAACGGGTATATAACAATGTATAGTATTGTTACGTGCGGGGGTAATTAAATGCCGATTCTCGTGAAAATTAGTTTAATCGCTCTCCACACAGAAGGCAAAAAAAAATAGTACACACCAGTACACTAACTAGTTAACACTCAAACAATAATACACCAAGACACTTTGAATCACGGTAGTCCACAGTCTTCGCTAGAGTCGCCGGTATAGTCTTCTTAGTTCGCTTCCGAGAGATGTGTTCGCAATCGCTTTCAAATAGAAACTGTCTCGTCGCTGGTCCTGCACACTATTTATAATCCGAAAATAGCGAGGGTGGATCTTTCCAGAAAGGTGTCGACAAAAACCCACAAAACAGAAATGTTCCATAAGGAAAATGAACCTTATTTACACGGCAATAAGGAGGGGCTAGAATGTTCTAGTGTACGTAGCTGCATTCGTGAAATCGGTATTATTCCGAGAACTCCCAGTTCCAGGAATTGCATTGTCCTCGCCTTTTGTTTACTAATAATTTTAATAAAAATAATACGAGATATATTCTGGAAGCCGGTTGCAACATTGTTGGCGATTTTAGATCTTTCTTCACAGATCGATAGGAGACCTTGGACCCAACAATGCGTTTTTGTTTCTAGAAGCTTCGATAACTATTTCACGAGTTATCGATACCTCTTTTATACGCATCGTAACAGTATTTGAAAGTAAAATGAATCTCCCTTACCCCGCAGTGAGATGGTGTCAGCCGCCTCTCTGCTGCAGCCGACGCTGCTGCCCCGCGTCCATCCGTCGCTGTTCGTGCTGTACGCGCTGCACAACAAGCGCGAAGACGACATGTACTGGCGGCGGCTCATGAAGTGGAATCGACAGCCGGACCTCACGCTCATGGCGTTCTTAGGCATTGATCAGTGAGTGTTGTTTTAGCGTGATGTGTGGAAGTCATTGGGGGGGGAATTTGATAGTATTTCACTGAGAATATCAGTTTGATGGACGGTTCGAGTTGAGTCCGGCATTGTGGATTGATTTACGTCTACGATTTTTTTTATTTTTTTTTATTACATTATAGGCAAGTATTTGATCTCGATCTCACCTGATGGTAAGTGACGATGAGATCTACGATGGAGCATACTTGCCTAGGTAGGAAGGCGGCAGTAGATAAGAGACGCTACATTCACTAGGCACATGCAGCGCAACTGATCTGACCCGCCATCCATGAATGGCAACACCGAACATCATGCCGGAACACGGCTAGGCCGCTTGGCGACATGGCTTTGTTCAGTGGGTGGTGACTAGCCACGGCCGAAGCCTACCACCAGTAGAGTTGTCACCTGGTTGGCACCACCCAGGGTCACGTGTAGGGTATCTCGAGGGTACTTAATCTCCTACGGACGAAGGTGACTCGACCCCAGAAACGAGTGTCCTTTAGACGCCATTTTCATGTTTTCATGTCATCTATACATACAAATAAATAAAATTGGAGTGCCTGTTTGTAATATTGAAATAACCGCTTTTTACTAAGTGCATTTGGATGTATACACGGTGCATATACCAAAACAACATTTTTTTTCAATTTTTGTCTGTCTGTCTGTTTGTTTGTTCCGGCTAATCTCTGAAATGGCTGGACCGATTTTGACGGGACTTTCACTGGCAGATAGCTGATGTAACAAGGAGTAACTTAGGCTTCTTTTATTTTAGACTAGCTGTTACCCGCGACTACGTCCGCTTTTTGTTAAATACCACGCGGACGAAGTCGCGGGTAACAGCTACTATATCATGTATTTATTCAATTTGTTATCGCTATTAAATACTTGGCGCTGGCAAAATATCCACTAATTTGTGGGTTTCAATGGATTCCATTTCGTAAAGAAGGAAAAAGTAGAGTGTCCCTTATAGAACTACATATTCACGTCCCGACTCTTTCCAGACATTCACTAATTTCCGTAAAAACGGGTAAACGTCAACCCTGCTGTGCTTAGCCTTTTACAGTATTTTTTTTTCATAGGAAATTCTGGGTAGGTTACACGAGCCCCAACAGCCAGCTGTCGCCGCAGTCGCCGTTGAAGGACCAGCTGTTCCACGACGCGGTAGAGACTCTGCAGCAGCTGAAGACAACATTCTCGCCCATTGAGAAGCTGCTAGTCATAAGGTCCACTTTCCAGAAGATGACTACAGCTGTACAGCAAGAATTGGGTAAGCATACTCTTTATAATTGTTATAAAATTATTGTTTTTAAAAAGTTATAATTATAACTTCAATACTACTATGTAGTAGTATGATAGAACGCAACCCAACACGTGAGGTGCATATGTATAAACCTCACGTGATAGGCCGTGTCCAGGGGGCTTAGTAGGAGTTTTGTTAGCATCAAACGGCAATAGATTAAAACTCATCATCACATCACTGACCATTAAATATATCGTCGGTTCGCTCCATCGATCTGTGCCAACTAATGCTCGATTTACACGAGGACAGTACGCAAGTAACGAGACAACTTAGTATTCAATATAAATCTGTTGGACTCTAGTGGTTTTCTTAATTGCCGGCCTGCACTCGTATCACAGCCGGCTGTGACAAGACAAAATGTGAGATAAATTGATTTTATCTCTTTCCCTCGTGTGAATTACGGACGGGTGAGAATGGCGTGTGAAATAATCCGTGACATAGGTTTTGTTTAGACCTGTGTGCTATCCCTTCTAATTAAACGAAGTCACTTGCAGCTTGTTTCTTGGCTACTGTCCTCGTGTAAACCGAGCATAAATGCGATTTCATATTGGAGGAGATGGTCCGCTAAATAAGGTGGTGTGTGTATTAAGTTATCTGTGCCTCAGGTCAAAACTACCTCTGGGGCATGGACGAGTTGTTCCCGGTGTTCCACTTCGTGGTGGTGAGGGCGAGGATACTTCAGCTCGGCTCCGAGATACACTTCATCGAGGACTTCCTGGAGCCGGCCATGCAGCATGGAGAACTAGGCATTATGTTCACCACCCTCAAGGTAATCTTAACTTAATTTTTTACTATATAAGGTATATTGTCATTTGACTTAATTAAATTATGATGTACCCTGATTAGTAACAAAACCTCTGATAGATCTATGCGGGTTCAGTCTGATCTTGGATGGGTTATCGAAAATGACGTCTTTCGTACTTTGGATGTTAAGCTCACGGTCCCATCTGTTTTTCGAAGAAGCCTGCAGAAATCTGACTAATGGTCTTAGCCTTAGATTTACCGGCAGTCCCATTAGTTGTATCGCAGGGGCAGATGTCAATCGCAGATGGAAACATCGATAAAAACAAATCAGGGTAGACTGACTCCATAACTATATACATGTGGGTACATTACGATTCAGACTTTATACATGTGTTTATAAAGTTCAAAACCCTCTTTTCAGGCGTGCTACTTCCAAATACTACAAGAGAAGATGTCGATGAACTAATGATTATCGATAAACGTTTGTAAAATGGTACACCCCTGCCTACCCCTCAGGGTATATAGGCGCAAAGGTATATAATAATGATTGATCTCGTAATACGTAAATGGCGCGTCATATATTTTTAAGTGAGATCGGACTAGCGTAATTTACATGGCGTACTGAGTCACGTCATTTACTTTCAATATCATACGGTACTCGATGACACACTGCGATGGATAACGTGCATAAAATTTAAGTATTATATACTTTATTCACCCTCAGTCCAGTGTACGATACCCATAATATAAGCGTCGCTTAATTTGGGACGGTACAGTTGGTGTGTTCGCTTAGTGATATTTATTTATTATTTATCGGGACGGGTACCACTTGTTTGCCACGTATAATATGTGTCGTGTTTGTAGCGCTGTATAAATTACGCTAATCTGACTTCAGCCTTAGGTAGTTTGTCGTGTAAGTCGCTAGACGTTCGATTATTGGATACTAAACATGTCTGCTGAGCGTATACAGGTGTGGTTTATGAGTGTTTCATAGTAGACCCTATTTGTATATCATTAAGAATCATTTTTCGTTTTAACTCCATCGGGGATAATTTTATCATGACATTCCATTAGTTTTTTTTTTTTAATAAAATTTATACGATATTATATTTATACGAACCTCATCAAATCAACTTGTATACGACCTTAGAATTAATTGTTAATAAATTATTGTTGTTCATTTAGGTATTGTATAATGTCTTCGGATATGATAAAATTATAATCAAGCAATCAATAAGATGTTTTTGATAACATAGCTATGTTGTTTTTATAAGAATTGTGAGTCCTTCCTTAAGTCACAAACATCCATCTGACAATCGGCAAAGTTAACAAATTCTTGGTTGCAAGAAGACAATAGAAACATATCATTCTAGGCTAGGCGTACACGATTAGCATGGCCCTGAATCGTTATTTTTTTGCATCGAGCTAGTTTAACGAGGCAGCACGGCAGCTTTGGACCCAGCAATGCAAGTTGGAAATTTGCCATCTAATTCGCAACTTTATAAGTAACTACCAGGGCCCGGACAAGTTGGTAAGTAGGCTTATGTCGTTCAAGGGTAGGAATCCCCTTGAACGACTGATAGGAATATTCATCGGGAGTCGAACCCATGAATTGAAATATTCATCGGGAATCCTTAAAATTTTACTTACCCATTAAAAGACTGGACTGAAACAAATTTTGTCTATTAAAGACACAGATGTATATGGGAAATCCTTTCGAACGGGTCTTGAGCTTGACTTACCGGAATCATTAACTTACGTCGTGTTATAGGCAAGCCCTTTCAAAAGGTAAGCCAAGTGAATGGTAATCATAAGTCAAATCTGACAACAGTTGAGTCGTTCGTTCAATAACCCAATCAAAACCCGTTCATAGGCTTTCAAGGTTCCGAGCCCTGGTACCTACACTCGGATCAGATCTATTTTACGTTTCCTTCAATCCATTTTACTCTATCTTCGCAAATCTCTATGGGTAGAGCAGCACTCTGGCATGCTTCGATCATTTTTAAATCGCGCCTATGTCAGTAGGTATACCGATATACTACAAAATAAATGCATAGACTATCTAATAAACTTGCAAATATGATTTGCTTAAAACAGTTATAAAAACACCCGACAGGCGCCCGGTGTCAATATACATTTTAAATACTCCTACCAAACATGTTTTCTGGATTTTGTTTTAAAACTCCCGAAGTATTTATTTATTTATTAACACTTACTTTATTTTTACACTTAGCATAGTCTCTATATTTATTATTATTTATGCTGAATGCAGCTTTCTGTCTTTGGAATATGAGTGGTTTTCGTGGCTCAAGAAGGCATTCTTAAATAACTATCGTATAACTTTATCGAGGGTAGTGATATGGCAAAGCATATGTCACAGATTATGTCGCACTTAGTCGTTCTCTCCCTTCCGTAACTATACGAGGGAAAGAGACAAAATCGATTTATCTCACATTTTGTCTTGTCACAACCGGTTGTGCTACTAGTGCTGTATAAAGTGCAACTTCTTTACGTAAGTTTGTTATATCTATCCCCTAATTAGTCGATAGATATACGCGAAATGATTGAAACAGGTTTGCAAACAGAATTACAACACTGTTGCAAATCTGTTTCAATAATATCTTGTATTTTTTTTTTATGAGTCGATAGAAATATATGAAATGATTAAAACAGAGTTACATAATAGCCCTGCTGAGCATCGCCATTTACACTCTTATTCCGTAGACATAAAGGTGTTACCTACCGTTAGGACTACGCTGTAGCTCATTTGTAACTGTACGATAAGCTTATGAACTTATTTATTTTATATTGTTAAGTGCCAAAATTCTTAGTTTTAGTATACAGTAAGTTGTAATGATAGGAAAGTTTTAGTTGTTTGGTGTAATTCATAGCTTAACAATTTATTTAAACTCTGACTAGCCTCTTAAAAACGTCGAGAAACCGTTGAAATTAAGGTCGGACGAAGGAGAGGAGTAAAATCTTTACTCGCATTACGGCTTTAAGGCGTCAGCCTCGAATTTAGCGGGCTGCGGGGCGGGGCGGCGGCGGCGCGGGAGCGGGGCTCGTTGGCCGCCCCGCGCCGCTGTTTTCGAGAACCGGTCCATTTGATTTTACGCATAAGATCCTGTCGCTCCCGCGCCGCCGCCGCCGCCGCCCCGCTGCCCGCTAAATTCGAATCAGAGGCCTTAGTGCTCTAGTAATTGAAGAAAGCTGTATAGGTTACATCTACGAGGCTCCTCGACCCGGGAGGGCGTAGGCGTTGGCCCACGTCGCCCACGCCCTACGCAGCCACTGATCGCGAGTCAACTACTTTTTTCCAAAGCTTATGGGCTCAATGGGAAATGTTTTTGGCAGAGGGGTACGCCTATAAATGCGACGCCCTGGCTTATTGGTCTGCGCTTGTGT
Source organism: Pheosia gnoma (assembly GCA_905404115.1). Taxonomy (NCBI): domain Eukaryota; kingdom Metazoa; phylum Arthropoda; class Insecta; order Lepidoptera; family Notodontidae; genus Pheosia; species Pheosia gnoma. The sequence continues at coordinate 2,390,487 of FR989894.1, read as the reverse complement.
AAGTTATCCCGAAACATCTTCATAAAAGAAATAGTACTTATAATTTATATATTTAATAAATTCATACAGTCAAATACCCTGTCCGACGAGTATTGTCAAAAGACCTCAGTTCGAGGTTATATTATGGCTAACATGCATAATTTATTTATGAATGCTTATACAAATATTAGTATAGCATTTAGGTAACATGAAACCCAAAGGTTAGGTAGTACAAAAATACTGTTATAGTAACGAACAAATTGTTATTTTTTTAAATGTTTCTGTTGGTGATTAAATTGTTTTTTTATATTGTGTATAGTTTTTATTAGTGACGTTACTGTAGCGTTTGTGAGGGTGATGCCATGACACTGAGCTTGTGTTCTGTGCTCCATTGAATACAACATGTTATATTAAACCCTCAATTTGTCAGTGGAGTTTGATTGACTGACATTGTTTTATGTAATCTCTATTCTAGAGTATGGTGCAAGTGTCTATGGTGAGACGACAACTCACTCGTATACAGCCTAATTCTTAAAGGGTTTACTAGGCCACAAACATGCGCTTCTTTACCTCATTTGTAATCACTACTTATGCGAAGTCAGAATTTCGATGTCAATTTAAAAATAAAAAAATCTGCTACAAAAAAATCCCAATAGTAATTTTGTTGGGAAACAATTTTTTTTATAAATCGACTTTTCACATTATATTATTACAAATAGGCTACAAAAGCGCAGGTTCAAGGGGTAGTATACCCTTTCCGAATCACTGTGTATAACGCGAAGAACTTAATCTATACTAATATCTATACTAATATTATAAATGTGAAAGTTTGGATGGATGGATGGATGTTTGTTACTCAATCACACCAGAACGGCTGAACGGATCTGGGTGAAATTTGGCACAAAGATAGATTATAGTCTGGAATAGCACATAGGCTACTTTTTATCCCGGTAAAATGCATGGTTCCCGTGGGATTGATGTTTTAATTTTTCATACTTTTTATCGCGGGTAACACCGCCGGGCGCAGCTAGTGGTTTCATATTAGCGCCTCAGTCGTGCTACACAGTATCGACGATCTGAGCGGGACACAGCTTAGATTATAGTATCACCTTAAATTGAGTCTAATTTTTATAGTTGTTTTAAATGTAAGTTGTTGATAATTAACATAACTTAGATCCAACCATTTAGTATGGTAATTGTTAAAATTTTATTAAATTGTATTGTTGCAATAATACAATTCATAGTACCATATCATTAATGTACATACATAAAATAGGTACATTAAAATTATATCTTTGTCATATTCCTATGTGATGTGTTTAAATATAAAAAAATTATATATTTAACATTAAAATTGGCAATTAAATACTTAGTTCATTTTATTTTATTCATTAGGTACCTACAAAGTGAAATTATAACCAGGGGGGCTGCCACCAACTCTTATTTCTACGCGATTCATTTCCCGGCCTAGAACTTGTGATCGTTCGCGGTAGATAGAAATTTGTCTCCGTAATTTTAATTTTGACCGACAGGTTTAGGAAACAATATTTTTTTTTTATTGGGATAAGTATCGTGCCATGCACGTCAATATACTGCCAGGATATAAGTTCATGGTAAGCCATAATCTGAGCCATTATTTCGCCGAAAAATTTCAGGAACTAAATCTCACCCTACGGTTTATCTTTCATAATACTATTAGTGGCGCCCCCTATGCGAGTTTTAAAGTTTCCTACTACGTTAATAGAGTGCAAGGGACGGGTCTGTTAGTACTGATTAACACACACATATTTATTAAGGCTATTTATTTCATTCCTATAAAATAACATACCAAATGTCTGTTTTGTACAACGTCATATCAAAAATGTACACCATAATATAAATTTCGTCTCAGGTAAATGTTACCTAGCTGCTCTCGTGTTTCCCACTATTTATTTTCACGGATACTACACATTAAAATATATATAATTATAGTCATTTTACTTGTCTAGTATCTGTTAATTAGGTACAAAATTTTCATATTCAATACCGATGTGAATTCCATCTTATAAAAATACAAGTAGGTTTTGAAGCTGCTATAAATAATATTCTTTGCTGCTATACAGGGTGTCAGGGACACGGTAACGAAAATTTGGGCAAAGGTTACTCTTAGTGCCTAAAATAAAATTATTAGAGTAATGATTTAAATCGAAAGTCATTGAATACAAATATTGTCATTTTTGAGCACGCAATGTACTGTAAACCACGCGTCACAAAACAACAACACTGCGCGATACCCGACTCGTGCAAATGACGAGTGCGATCGAGCGTATCGAGTTTTAATATACAATGCAGGTTTAGGTCTAAATTAGTAATTATGTTTTTTTTTATTAATAATCACTTTGAGAGACGACATTTATTATGATTTCATGCTAAAATACTGAAAAAAATCGTATTATTCATGAAAAGATCGACGGAAAATTCCAACTCTGGGGTCCAGAATCATGAGTAGAATCCGTGGTATCAGTTTTCGTTACGATGCCCCTTACACCCTGTATAGTACATGAAGCTTGTATTTCTATAAACTGAGCTCGAATGCTGTACATTAATATCTACAATGCCGACTCTTTAATTATTGTGAATTCATTGTTACGTTAAATTGAATCTTAATAGTAAAGCATTTAATTTCAAAATATATTTTATAATGAACGTGTTGGCTTGATATTTTTTAAGCGGGACTTATTCCTTCAAACATATCACGGAAATCGTAATACTATAGAAACTAATAGCAGTATGTAGGGTAGGTACGTTTTACGTATTATTTACTCAACTAAAAATTTTTTATTAAGAATTCTCTTTATTTATCGCTCTCGCCTACCACTGAGAGTATGTAGTTGTAATCTCAACTCAATAGGCAACGGACTCTTTAGAACAATCTAGAGGATTAGAATTTTATCCTAAAGGCAAGAATTTTACATGGCCAATGGTTGACAGATTCTAATACAAAATATAAGTCGTACAGCGCAAGCACTACCTTGATATAATAACAAGACAAGAATCAAGCGACACATCATGTATACAGATTGATAGCGTATACTAAGGGAGCGTTCAAGTATTACGCAACGAATTTGGGGGGGGGGGGGGGGGGGCGAGGTCGCCTGAAACGTTACAGGGGCGAGGGGAGGGTTTGAACTACGCGTTAAGTTAACATTGTTTTAACCCTTCAGAACGGTCGCGTAGACTTTACGTTTTACTAGGCAGGGGGGGGGGGTAAAGAAAAACGTTACGTTAACGTACGTTAAAAAACTCCAAAAAATGCGTTACGTAATACTTGAACCTGCGCTTCTCAAGCACATTAGTTCATTAGCGCAGATTCAATGGTTTACACATACTATAACAGCTTGACGACGCGAATTGACGGTACAACAGCTGCCCATGCTGCCAGAATCTTGTTTATATGCTGTTTCAGCGCGCCAGCGTCACATCTACTTTTTTTAATCTTATGTAACTGACACAGGTTTTGTTTGCAGTGTCAATATCAGCAATGCTATTGTATTTTGGACTTTGTTTCAAACTATGGAAGTTGACAATTAGGCAGAGGTTGAACATTTGGATAACGATCACGAACACATTCAACGGAGCCCTGTTTCATAAAACTACAAGTAAAAGATGAAATAAGCCCAAAATTGGCAGACATTACTATTATAGATTTACTTTTCCTAAAATTCTGTAGTTACGCATTTTAATTGTTACGTTATAGTTAAAATTGCCTACGGACAATTAATTATAGCTGAATTTTATTGCAACATAATAAATCTGGGGCCTGGGTTATTATGTATTTACTGAAGTATGAATACCTAATTATAGTCAATACCATAGGTTTTGCGAATCCAACTTTAAAATTTGCCCAAACCTGAGTGTACTGTCTCAAGTATCAGCAGTGCCTTTAGGACAATCATCTAACGCAATCGTATCGTCATCGAGAAAGTATGCCAACACTATTACTGTAATATTTTATGAAATCCACGTAAATATCGTACATAGGCCACCGGACTGCAATGCTTATCGCGTAAATTGAAAATCGCACAACTAATTTCGTAAATTAATTTTATTATCTCCATTCACAATGCGCAACACAAGTTACGCGACGCAAATAACGATAGTAAATGTATATAGTAACAATTTGAACGAAATACATATACTGCGACGGTGAGTGCAATGGATCAGTGAAACTCGGGCTTCGCAATGCGACAGAGTACAACAAATAAAACAAACATACGTGTCGATTATATGCACCATTCTCTATGTTGTCACAACTTTTTGTCCAAGTCACAACTTTTTGTGAATTATTGAATGATATTCACTAGAAAGATTGAAATTTAGAGACAGGTTACGCGTGGGAATGCGGAAATATATATCAAATATTGATTTTTAATTTAGTGCATCTTAGATTTGAGAGAATGCTGGCATAGAATCGCCACAATTATCAATAATTATAAGCTGTGCATTTGTTTTATAAAAAAAACATGAACCGACTAGTGTCAGCCAATTGATCCTTCATAGATCACCTAAAGGAATACGTAATCTATAAAGTATCACTTACAACGTTATTAAAATCCAGTCGGTGTTACTTAACTGGCAACTGTCGGTCAATTTGCTTTCTAGTTTTAATAGTTTACTTGTAAGTAATAGTTAATATAAACAAAGCCGAACTCCACTAGTTTCATTCAGACACTTGTAAAAGCACCGCGATTGAAACAAGTGTCAAACAATTGAATCAACAAATAAGCTTATACAATTATATTATATATAAAAACCGAATTATTGCATACGCATTGCCATCTAGTAGCATAGTCCTTAAACACGAATGTTAAATTACAATTAAAAAAAAAAAACTCAAATGAAATGATACAACAACGATAGGTACCAAACAATCTCGCTAAAATGTTACACATAAAATATATTTTTTTTATAATTATTACAGTTTTATTTTTTGTAACTCATTACAAAATAGCATATTAAATAGCAAAATATCAATCGAATTTTATTGCATGCATTAGTTTTTATTAAATTAACATTATTAACAATAATCATTTCCTTAAATAACGTTTTGTTGGACGATATAAAAATTAAGAATAAATTGATAGGGTTTTTAAATTACATGGTCACAGGGTGGTTTTTCGATTAAGCTAAATACACATTGTTTCAATAAAACATGTCATTAAAAACAACAGAATGCTTACATCTAGAGAAATCAACGTATATATTACTATAACATCCTACGCTATGTGTTAATGCTTACAAATAAATGCTGTCTACCGTGGGTCTATGGGGCGATGATGTATGTCGAGCTTGTAATCCACTCTACCTCAAAACTACACTAATCATCAACACAAATGTTGTATAATAATTATTCATACGATTACGAATACGGCGTTTTGAAAGAAAATATGTGATAAGATAGGTTCGAGCAGTATTAGTTAATAACAATAATAAGAAATATAATAATACCAGCCCTTTCAATGTCTCACTGTTGGGCTCGGGCCTCCCCTATCAATGCGAGGGGGGTCAACATTTCGAGGCTACAACAGTGCGTTATAACGATCGATATTAACGCGAATCTGTGGTAAAGCTTTATACTAAGGTGCCGACGACGGTAAGACTTTGTATGCAAACACCACTGACTACGATATGGCGACTTCAATATACATTCCACTTGAAATCAATACATATTGTTTTATCCATCCCGTCTCACACTTGAAACACCGATACTATATGTAAACTTTATAATGAATATGAGACGGAATAGAGCCAACAACATATAATGAATTATCATATAACTTGTACACGCGACATAAGAACTGTTCACATAAATATACATCTGTCTATTGTCTGGAAGCAGGAAATTTATTTAAATATTAAATAGACGATCGGCTTCGGGGAACTATCTTTCTATAAATTATATGGCTTTTGGGTGGATTACAGCAGTGAATCTATAAACATGATTTTGTTCTAGCAAAAATATACGTCTAGTATTAAGCGTATATATATATACCTCGATGAAATATATGTATAAGGGTATATACATACGCCGGTGTAGTCACTAAATAACAAACTAACACGTACATAAACAAAGAAATGTATCACCTACATGGATATTTTTTTTAATTTTACAAACAAACAAACAATCGCAGTTCATGTTAATAAAAATCTTATTTACAAGCTCCTTCAGAAAACATCAAAAGATACAAATAGAATAGAAGAAAAAACATTAAAAAAAAACTAATTTTAATTTGCTAAGCAATCAATACAAATAAATACAATGGCATGAAATCGAGCCATGGTGTTGTATTTAATTAAAATTATTTCATTATATAGCCAATTATTCTCAGTATGTGCCTTAGGGAGCGTTCAAGTATTACGTAACGAATTTGGGGGGGGGGTCTTCTGAAACGTTACGATGCGTTACAGGGGCGGGGGGGGGGGGTTTGAACTACGCGTTACGTAACATTGTTTTAACCCTTCAGAGCGGTCGCGTAGACACTTTACGTTTTACTAGGGGGGGGGGGGGAAAGAAAAACGTTACGGCGCGTTAAATAAGGGGGGAGGGGGGGGGGGGTCAAAAATCCAAATACTTGAACGCTCCCTTATGTGACCAAGCCGATGTTGTCAATTATCTATTGATGCTAGTATGTCATCCATTTAAAAATCGGACGGAGTTGTTTGACGCCGCGTGCGCAAGAGTATATCGTAGATTCTGTTAACGCCGCCGTCCCACCGACAAGTCGGCCGGAATATGTCCACATTTTGTATACCAATCGTACATATCGAATGTGCCTAGACAACAGTCCAATATTTCGAGCTGCTTAATCAACTAATACTGAAAGCACCATTTTATTATTTATCTTATTTTAATCAATTCTCAATTAAATCCATTAGTTGTGTAAACATTTTGAATTTAATCGTTAATAGGGTACTTATCGTAATTAGACAAGACCTCCAAGCGGCTTTTGTTTCGCGACAGCAATCATTATAATATCGCCAGACGATCACACCAACTGTACGGTCCCAAACTAAGCAACGCTTGTATTATGGGTACCGTACAATAGACTGGGGTCGCTCCCAGTTTATAATACTTATAGCGATATTAAACATCCACGACTCAGGTACAAACATTCGTGCTCATCGCACAACGTTTTCCCGTACCAGGATTCGAACCCGGGACCCTCGGCACAGAAAGCATGATCACTGCCGACTGACCTAACCTGACACCATGAAGTTGTAATAATATATCATTATGCTATGACAATTTGAGACTGTTTTTTGTCGCAACCGCCTCCCCGTGTAGTCGTTCCCTTCCCGTTAAACATCAAACAATTCATCGTAGAAAAATATCGACATAGTAAAAAAATATATCGTTTTTAAAATTCAAACGAGATTATAGTTAGTATATTTCCGAGTAAAATGGCATCGAACATTACGAGGCTAATTTAATACTGAGCTGTTAAAAATGTTATAAGACGATAAGTTTTTCTGTTAAAACATCTGCTCGCAACGAGGTATATGATGGGTGTAATAAAAACAAGGGTGTATTCTATTTCCAAAAAAAAAAAAAAAAAAAAATGTCCCAAAGCATACTCGGGCCCAATTCTGCTAATTCAAATAAAATGACATAGAATTGCCATTCCAGCGACACCATATTGAGGCTGCATTACGACTGTGACAGATTGGCTATTCTGCTAAAACTTTAATGTCGTCTCGATGGACTCTCAATGGTTGGGTATGCCATTACGTAGGCTATCAATATTATATACACGATACACGACTGAAGTACAGAATACGAAATAGTTCAATGTCAATTGAATGGCTGGTCAGTGGAAAGCCGCTGGTCTTAAAAAAACTAGTAGACTACCAAATTTCTAAAATCATTCAATCGACACGCTATCGACACCCTACTGAAGCGTTTGTAAATTAGCAGAATTGAGCCCCAGGCGGAATAATTAGCCCGTGTTGATCGAATGTACCGTCCTGATCATGTGTGGACTACCCCTTATCGTACTTACACTCAATAATATGAACAACTCCCCAATAGTTCATAGAAAGCATGTGTCATAATAAAAGTAATATATGCTCGAGTAGGTACGCCAAATTGCAACATAAGTTTGTCATTAAAAATACTGTAAATAATAAGTATGTTGGTATTGTATACTGAATTCTAAAAACTATGGCCGTATACTACTAAGGGCTTCATTTGATTACATAATATTATTCATAAAAAAAAATATTAAAAAAAAAACAATGATAGCTTCGTATACGAGCAGAATATAAATAATACATTTAGATGCCATATTTATTTGACACTACTCACCCGTGTTCATACAATTAAACATTATTTTAATTAATTACACCGACAATGGTCAACCAAACCTGCACAGTAGCAGTGAAGTTGCAACAGTCGAAATTCAACTTTAATCTTATCGCTATATATTTGAAATTAACATAACATATTGCGACGATTCGCACGCAACATCGTTACAGAAATTTCTACCATATACGAGAACTCATAAATTCTAATTTCAACTGTTTATAGCTTCGCAGCCACCGCACAGATTTGCGCAAACCAACTCATATGACACTGATGCGATTGACTTCTTATTGTCACCAATGCAATAACTTATAAGAGACTTTTACCATAAAGAGGTATGTACACAATAAAGTACAATATAGTACACAAATGTAAGGTGAATTGTGCATGTAATTTAATGTGCACAAACCTTAATAGCGACTGGTGTTGCATAGCTTCATAATTATGAAAATTATAAATTGATTTACAAATTCCACATTAGGACGTATGTAACGCAAGTCACCGTCGAGTGCGACCCATTTCACCTTAAGTGCTATTATTCCGCCACGATCCCGTCTATTATAATTCCAATTATTTAGTATTTAAATGTATGTACACTAACAATATTCGGCGTTAATACTAAACCATGATTCAAGCGGCGACCTTCCGTCCCTTATAAAAAAATATTTACACATTCTGGATACTACAGCTTAAATCCCAGTCGAATTTTAAAATTCGTGATTATGTTACAAGTCCATCGATTTACATTTATGCATTCATACGTAGTTGACTGCGAGGGCAAATAATGACCGCTATTACCGAGCCGGTTACAAATAAACATGATCTGATGCGACCCATATCGATGAAAATACACCTAACTTATTTGTATTTGATCCCAAGCACGATATATAATGTCCGATACAAAAGCGAAGGCGACAAGCATCACCTCAGCCGGCACGGAGACTCGTAATACGCGAACAACGCACCCTTTAACCGCGAACTAGTCGCTACGGCTACAGCGACAAGCGACAAGCGACACACCGATAAAATGTATGAACCGTGTTTTGTAGCCGTCGCCGCCTGTCGCCGTCACCGGGTGATTGGGCGAGCTCTCTTTAGCGGGAAGGTTAAATAAAAAAATATCATCACACATCTATCATACATACCACTTACGCACTAAGGAATACCTAAAATGTTAAATAGGTACAAATAATGTCCTCACTATCCAGAAGGCAAAATTGGCACTTAAGACGAAGTTCGCTCGTTTCCCGGGTGGGCCCGGCCGCTATGCGGGCGGCGGGCTCTGCGGCGGGTTGTACGGGTGGTTCGAGTTGCGGAGCACTGTGTACACACTGTCCACCTTCGCGAGTTTCTCGAAAAACGGTATCAAGTCCAAAAGTTCTGAGTCTGTCATGTCGTCGAACCATGACGCGACAGGTACCTGCGACAATACATAGCAAACGTTCATTATACCTTACAACGGCGTCATAGTTGTTTAAAAAATCCCACCAATCCCACCAAAATTAGAAATGTGAAAGTTTGGATGGATGCATGGACGTTTGTTACTCAATAACGCCAGAACGGCTACAAGGATCTGTATGAAATTTGGCACAGATATAGATTATAGTCTGGAATAGCATATAGGCTACTTTTTATCCCGGTAAAATGTATGATTCCCGCGGGATAGATTTGTTTTAATTTGTCATACTTTTTAATCGCGCGTAGCACCGCGGGGCGCAGTTAGTATGGTATAACTGTCTGTAGATAGATACAGATGTAGTTCTCTTTGTAGCGTAATGTAGCCCACTGACCGAAAGTATGTAGTGAGGCGTTTACCAATATTCTTCTGTTCTGTTTCCGTCTGTGCAGAATATTTATTCTTTGGTCTGCTTCTCTCATACCGATGGGTGTAGTATGCAAATAGCCATCAGGTTTAGACATTTTACTGTACGAGTGTGAGTGTAGTGAGTACATAAACCCTGAAGGGGAAGGGGCCCACCAGTCAACAGACTTCCTTTGTAACCACAGATTAGATAACTCGAATACAAAAGACACACAGAAAATGTCAAGTGGTTTTAGTGCAAGTTGATAATTAAACAATGAGCATTGACAATGAGACTAACTAACGGTGATAAGAAAAAGACTTGCTCTTTGAAGCCGTGAATATAGCCAGCATAGCGTCATCTAAACGATTGGTGCGTTTTATGTTTGATCCGAAAATGAAGTCAGGTCCTCAATGATTTGAGCAAATTTTGTTTTTTTTTTATTGACTTCGAAGTATTTTGAGCAAATGAGTGAGGAATGAATGGACAAGAGATATTGCGCCAACCCCATATAAGGAGGAATAGTTTGAAAAAAGATTCTGATTAACATTTGTCAAGCTTTGTTGGGCTGCTACCAAAGTTATTTTACAACCACATAATGATAGCTCAATATTAAAATATATATCTTTTTTATTTATTCATATTGTCAACAAAACATGTCGATTCCACTGAGAAGAGCCACGACAAGAAACTCGATTCGGATAAACTTTTACCCCCGAATTTATAGACGTTTTAAAACTTTATCAAACGTCATATAGTACTGCGGATTGCAAAACTCTTGTGCGCGGTTAATCTTTATCTCTATCATAAATAAGCATCGTTGCGCATAGTCAGAAGTCCAAAGATAGAAATAAGCTTTCTCTAGTGTGTGTGTTTCTAAGTAACTGTCACTTTTGACAGATAACGCATACAACATCTGTCAAAAGTGACAGTTACTATGCGGTTGCTGCTCGATATTGAATCGATTGTGTTAACAGACTTGGGGCCCAGTTCGTAGAAAGGTGTGGATAACTCACAGCGTTGTCCGGATGGAATATGTACGACGCTGGCGAGTTGTCGACGATGACGACGCGCCGCAAGTCGCGGCCGAGGCTGTTTAAGTCCTTCACATAGTTGCCGCGGTGGAACACACAGCTGTCGCGGAACAACCGCGCCCGGAACACGCCCCATCTGGAACATACAGCAACACGGTTGGAACAATGATATTCAGCGCGAGTTGTAATAGTAATGACATTTAGGCCATAACTTATTAAGGCCTCGTTCACAATAAAAGCGTGCGTGCGCGGTACATTGTGCATTAGTCGCGCGATTCAATACTAAATAGAAGTAGAAATCATCATGACAGACATGTGTGGAATGAACGCGACATATAGTTTAAAACCTACCTACCATACTATTGTTTGCCTAACGATTTTCTTATGTAGTTTTTTTTTTAAATAATAAGGAATAGGAACTACCAATATCTCTGTCATAAATCAACTACCCAAAGATACGTCAAACTATAGCTATGTTTTTTTTTAACCACCGGTCATACAGGGTGTAAGTGGCCTCGTAACGAAAACTGATACCACGGATTCAGCGCATGATTCTGGACCCCACAGTTGGAATTTTCCGTCGATCGCGTCATGAATAATACGCATTTTTTAGCATGAAATCGTAATAGTAGTTTATCTCAAAATTATTAATAAAAATAAACAATAGCAACTTATTTAGAATGAAACCGCCATGTAAATTAAAACCCGATACGCTCGAGCGCGCTCGTCACTGTCACGAGTCGCTCATCGCGCAGCGCGTTGTGACTTGTTATGTTCGTTTAACGATACATTGCGCGCTCAAAAACTACGACATTTGTACCCATGACTGTCGACAGTGTAACATTTCCCAATAGCAACAGTTTTCGTTACCATGCCCCTTACACCGTGTACAGTTGGTGCCACGAGTATCAGCCCACCTGTCCAACAGATCAGCGACCGGGTCGGCGTACTTGGCGAGCGACGCGGTGAACAGCACACACTCGTACAGCTCGCCGCAGCGCCGCAGGAACTCGTCCACGTGCGGCCGCTTCAGCACGTACACTTGGTGGACGGCGCCGTCTATCTCCACGGGCACCACGAAATCTGCGTTGTTGATCGGCTGATGGGAAACGATAGCATAGACTTTATACAGGATTTTTTTAAATACGATCTGCTTAATTCGGCCCCTTGCCATTCCATTATACGGTAACCATAATACAAGCGTTGCTTAGTATGGGACCGTAGTTAGTGTGTTCGTATGGCGATTTGCATGATTCATATGATATTGAAGGTTTACGACGTTTCACACTAAAACTAGAGTAGCACAACGATTACCATTTAATGATACTTAACACATTTCGATTACTAATTTGCAATAAGAACATTTTAATCGGATATCAGTACATCCATACCAAAATCAACAGATTTTGCAATCACTTGTTAAGGTTGGCACAATGTCAAATTAAAATATAATAAACCCGTCATCATATACGAGGTACAAATCATTATACTTGAAGCAAAAACTCTTGCTTATTATAAGATTTTTTCTGGCCAAACTTCGCAGCCAGCCCACACAATAATAAGATGTTATAAAAATTAACATACATTCCGAAAACCTCTAATGCGAACAACACCACGAAATAATTAAAAGTGCGACTAATTCCTTCGTCGCATGAAAGCATGGGGAAACAGAAACGAGACACGTTCCCAATACAATGGTAAAACCCAAGTTATTACTCACACACCGTCAACAGTAGAAACACAATATAATAGATCACATTAATTATTAAAAAATATACGTAGATATTCACAATAAATTGATCATTTACATAAACCTAACACGTAGTACGGCGTAGAGGTCGCACATATATTTACAATTGCGTGACAATAAACAACTTTATTGTTTATTTTATGTTGAATTCAAGAAAGCTTCCAAGGATATAAAAGGATATTTTGGGGTCGAGTCACCTTCGTCCGTAGGAGAATTAAGTACCCTCGAGATACCCTACACGTGACCCTGGGTGGTGCCAACCAGGTGACAACTCTACTGGTGGTAGGCTTCGGCCGTGGCTAGTCACCACCCACTGAACAAAGCCATGTCGCCAAGCGGCCTAGCCGTGTTCCGGCATGATGTTCGGTGCTGCCATTCATGGATGGCGGGTCAGATCAGCTGCGCTGCATGTGCCTAGTGAATGTAGCGTCTCGATCTACTGCCGCCTTCCTACCTAGGCAAGTATGCTCCATCGTAGATCTCATCGTCACTTACCATCAGGTGAGATAGAGATCAAATACTTGCCTATAATGTAATAAAAAAAAAAAAAAAAAAAGTAAAATTGTTCTATTCGTGGCTATTATACGCGTAATTTATAACATTTGGCGTGACCTGCTCTATGCTTTCGTTCATTTATAGGCCTATTAATCTGCATGAGCTCAGAATAGAAATAATAAAGTTCAACACATACCGTTACCTTTATATATAGCGATTATAGATCTTGATATTATAGTATAAGATTAACCGCAGTTATAACTACCTAATGTAACATATGCGCTACAACATTTCCTCTAACCCCGTTGTCACAAAAATGACTGCAAGTCTATGTAACATTGTTTCCTTACTAGGTCAAGTTGAAGTTATCAATTATGTACTTGGAATAGAAAAACCTGACTTTATCGCCGCGACGCATGTCGATGATCTCACACGCGTCTTATAATGAGATAAATCTAAATTATATTCCCACGGCGCATAACAGACAAGGCTAGAGGAACGTAACGTTATAACGCTTTCGGAAGATCATTTTTGTTATGCTAAATAATTCTACGGTAGATAGATAGAAAGACAGATAACTTTGAATGATATAATTAGTAAGTTCAGTGTCTGCTATAGCAAAAGAAATTATATTTGCTGTAAAGAAGAAGTTTTGTAGTCACATACCATTTGGAGATAGTGTGCCTTTCATTGCCTCCAGCCCTACGTTACTTTTGATACAGCAATTAAAATAAAAATTAAAGACATCGACACAGTTATAGGTGGAGACAACGCTAGGCAACAAGCCAATATGCAATTGACACAATAACAAAACTTTCGATTAATTTACCGCTACGATGCCATATCGAGACATGCAAATCATATTATAAACCATAAGGTCTTAACGGTACAGACGACAAAACGCAATAGGATTGCTGCCTACTACCTTTTTAACCAGACGCGGTTTAGACCTTATCGAGTTGTCTTTACGTTGTACTACAACTAAAAGGCCTAGTTCCGTGTCGATTTGCTGATTACCTTGAAACTGTATCGATGTTTTTCGGGGTATGTCAATAAATCAATCCAGTCTATTTATTGTAGTACGTGGAAAAAAATACAATACCCTAAGGCAAATAGTTCTCTTTGAGCGATTATTTGTTTCTTTTCCTCTATATAATCACTTTGAGGGTCAGGAATATTATTAATTACGCTTTGATAGTATCTGTGGTTCAATTAGGTATCGTTAATGCATTGTGGATGAGAATTGATTCCCGATTGTGTGTCCAAACAAATACAAGGTCGATGGGGAGCCTTGACATAAGCAGTGAGCCAACCAAAAGCGAACGCACAATGGCAGCGGACATAATGGTATGGTTTAGAATCGTGCCTGATCCTTACTAACAATACAACATTAACGGTTGTATTAAACTATCGTCAGTTACTATTCTATTTATGAGGCTTAGTTATAAAATCTGGTTACCGTATAACAACATTTTAAGGAGACCAATTTTGTAATAGCTCCCAAGTTATTGCAGCAAATTCTTGCGTACAGGAGCAGTTTTAGGAATGTATTGAGGATGAGACAATAAATGCAACCCTTTCGACAAAACATTACTCAAACTAAAAACCATGTCTATAAAACTAATAAGAGTCCGGTAATTGTGAAGAACCAATAACCGTATCGATAACATATAATAGTACAAAAAGATCTAGTTTCCTTAACATCTAAAACGTCAGTCAAATAACAACGTTTTTGCCTACGTAACAACGAGCACTCCATTAGGGCTTGGAATAGAAGGGTGTTTTCTATACCCACGACCACGACACTGTCGTACTGCGAGTTAATTACACCACTATTATCCGGCCCCAGCCTGTTAAATGGCAATAACATTGTAATTGTGACATTTGACAGCTTTCCCATCCGAAATCATCGATTATGATAGCAATGGCTTGGAGCTTAAATGATAGAAATAATGGCTCTATGTTAATTCATTATCATAGCGTATGGAGAACATACCGCTTCTCTGTTGCGTGAATCGGAACGAACAATCTATTTACGTGGGTGTCAAAGTTCAGTGATCACCCTACGCGGGTTACGTTAAAAATAGTTATCATTTCACATTTCAACGGATGGAATGGGCGCGAAGTAATTTGGCTCAACGATTAAGAACGCATCGCAAATCTCACACTGGAGGAGCGACGTACGATAGATATTCTAATTGTCATTATGGACACGAGTTAGAGCGAGGTAAGCATACATATGAAAGTAAGTGTGCATAGCAGGATGTTGACCACCAGAAGGCTGCAAGTTATATTTACAGGCATACTAGGAATATTTTAATACAAGAATTCTCTTACAATTAGGTCGAGAACGTTACACAATGTTATATAGGAATAAAACTCTTGTCTGCATAGTACTAAAGCATCAACTGAAACAAAGAATCATCAAGACAGCCTGTTTACTAACAATAATTCAGACTTTACGATCAAAATCAACCCAACATCGATCCCAAACAAACTGGCACATTAAAGAAGCATCTATTTTCGATTATCACTATATGTCCGCTGATACACCTGTGTTGTTCTCACACAAATATCACAGGAAAATGAGTACATATTTCTGTTACAAATTTAATAATCCGACCATGAAATAAGGTAATCGGCATGGCTGTAAAGAATCTCAACTTGTCATATTTGCCGAAGAACCAACAGGCAAGAGATATACCTAATGCTGTGGACACCCTAATCACAAAAGAAGCGTGAGGTAAGATAAGGAAAAACTTGGAATTAATGAGGTAATGACACCTGACAATAAACGCAAACCTTGACTCAGTCAGAGAGGAGCTGAAGAAGCTAATAGATGCTAATTAGGCAATCCATAATATATCTGTAAACATGCAAAATGACGTCCCACATTTGAAGGAAGTAAAATATAACTAACGCAGAACCGCGATATGTTTTGCAAATGCCTAGAGGAAATAATCGCGTCAAACTCGTTCGTTGCGAGTATGTCGTTAGCTAAAGTAGCCGAGCAGTTTGCAGGGAAGTACATTTAGTGGCGCACGTACATTTGAAAGGCTTCAAAGCTACCTGAGGATAGAGTAGGATGCAATATTTTTGATGGAATTAGAATATTATGCTTCAGTATATCTGCATCAGCCTTAATTTCTTTCTTCTACTGTTTTGGGTTATCACGAGTTTAAAATATTGTTGATGTAATTAGAGAAGAATGAATTCGATCACGTAATTAGATGTCCTGAAATAAATGTCTGACTACACATGAATCAAAAGACGGATTTAGAATATAAGTAATGCTTTACAATTCATACCTAGTGGCCTAGAAATGCTTACCATGTTTCGCACGACCCTGAACATTTCTCTCAGGGCATTTCTACATCATATAAAATATGACATAGGCACATTTGCAACGTATTTCTTATGCATGTCTAACTTTATTGTTGTAATATTAGAAAGGTCGCTGTTATGTTGTACGTATTGTAGCTATCATAATTGTAGCAAGTAATACGAAAGATTGTTGTAAGCGCAAGTGGGATCTTACTTAATCAATATATCAATTATCACGTCGGCAACTATGTGTCAATCCCAATGCTTCATTACTTCAAACGCATGTATTCTCAAACTTGGTTGATTTATTTTAAGACATTAGATAAACCGCAGGCGTCTTAAATCTCCGTTGTACACTTGTAACACTATACATTACACTGATTTCGCTTTTATGCTGCGCTCAATCAACAATGATGATCGTTTTTATCATAGCCGCTCGGTATTGGCAAAGCTTCAATTTAAATCACGTTTCAATGTGAAATGAAAGCGCGCCTTTCACATTAACTTTAAGCTTTTTTTTACAATATTAATCTGGTATTTCTCGTTCCGTCGCGAGCCCTTTGCCGGCTGCACGCTCTAGTTCCTAAACTGAATTGCTAAAAAGAACAAGTCTTTGGAAACGCGACAAAACAGACGTATAATGCGAATATATCTCACGATGAAGGTTCCGTACGTTTGGTTGGTGATTATCTTATTTATCGTGTATCTAGTATTACTTTTTAATTATTACTAAAAACATTGCTGGTTTGTTATTGATTGTTAGCGCACCATTGTTTGGTGTAGGTTTAATATCAATGCCTTCATCATTGCCCTTAACAGTCGTGCGTGACTCCATTTGCATGAATATTTACAGGGAACTGAAAATGCGACATAAAAATGATACCATGATCAAATTTCAATTAGTTAAGTACTCATTCGATTTCACATTATAACGAGTCGGTTCGAGTGATAATTTTCACGAAGGTTATTTATTATGCAAACTAACATTGTTCGGTGGGCGATGCTGAGGAGTAGGAATTCGTGCCCTTGGTGTCGAGAATATGACATAATAAAACACCTCTGCTTGTTTTTGGCGCCGCCGGGTATGTGGCCTTAAGATGCCGATGATACGCATAGACACACACCAATCCGTTTTTAAAAGCAAGAGTCGTAGAATTCATAGAATCCTCAGACACCAAACGAAACGTCATAAAGGTTCTTAGCTTCACGTATGCTTATTTATTCCACCTATCACAGGTTTAATTGTAACCACATCTATTTTTTCATCTAAGGCAAAACCCCACTATTCACAATTTTCATGAAGTATACGTTAGCTTGAATGGTAGGTTGAGGAAATCATGAAATGACTTAATAAATCAGCGATTTTCATCTACGTATTTTATGGATACCTGTACGAATAAATTGTTTGACCCAAACATTACCTATTGAATCAAATTAGATGACCTATTACGACATCAAAGTGTGTATCGTTAAATCGGTGTGCGAGAGTACATATTGGCATAATGTATTAGATAAATTCGATGAATTATTTGGCGTACAATGGAGTATAATATAAAACAATTGTAAGTATATCATAACTCAATTAGAGTCAAAAATAAAAACAATCCAGGTAAACAGCAAATCCGATGCAACCCTCAAGGTTATCTAGCTCGATATGAATGAATTAGACTCGATAAAAGATACGCTATCTGTGCAGTTGGAAGGAATATGCGATAGTGAAGTGATAAGGTAAGTATGTATTCATATCGATGTTAAAACAAAATGTTGCAATAACAAAAACAAAGTTGTGGCATGTAGAGGGCTGGGTGGAGTAATTATGTTATTAATTCCATGAAGATTGATCGATTTTTTTTTATCCTGGACAGTAAATATATTTTTGTTTTTACCGAAACGTACAGTTTTATTGATTGATTTTATTAAGTAGATGTTGGTTGTCGCCGGTAAACAGTTTACGGATTCCTAAAAATGATTGACCCAAAAAAAAATAGTTCGGACTAAATAGTGTGGGTATAATTAATGAATATTTATGTTCTTAATGACTTTTAAATACGTTTTACTCTGAATCAACTTATAATTTTAATTTTAAATGTTTGTAACTGGGTTAAATACAAGTTTTATCCTTATTTCTTTTTTCAACTATGAATAGTGTTACATTTTCGAAATCACAGATCATTTAGATTTACTAGTGAAAGCTTTCTTACATATTGATTTATGATACAAGTGTATCAAAAAATACTATAAATAATGTCGTTTAATGCAAATAAACTTCCAAGTTTTAAGCTATAAAAATACTGTAGTTTTTGCTGTAGGTTAATACGTACCCACCTACTTCTAATTAAAATAATTGGGAATAACATAATTAAAATACTTAACTAAAGAAATAATCAATCTTCCTGTTTACATGGCAAATGCGTACCTATAGTAAGTGATAAATTATATAAAAAAATGTTCGTACTGATATAAATAATACCAACTGAAATACAGTTGATAACAACGAAAAGTTATAAGGGAAGTAGTATAGTTACATACAATTTAGTGCAAGGAATATGGCAACCATATGATAACTATCTATACGTATAATTGATAAAACTAGGCGATACTTGGCGGAAATCCATTGCTATCCAAATGGGGGAAGAGGGACCCACCACTGACCCTCGGCTTGTCCACTTTTTCAATTATAAACCGAACAAGTTGGTCGATAATTAGTCGGTTAGTCGATAAGAAGCCAACAACACTGAACTCCTCTAAGATATCAATCGTGAATATGTCTGTCATGAGTGTCGGGACCCTAATTAATATGTAATTCTCCGCAAAACGATCATCGTTTCGATATAGTATAATTGGAAAAGTTGACTAACTGTGCTATCACTAGAGATAACTTATAGACCTTGATATTGAGTTTAAGAGTGTTAATATTTATTAGTAAGCTACACATATTATTACCTCCAAATTTATAGACAGCTATAATGGGTTATAATGGCACTATAACGAAATTTCAGAGGAAAAAGTGTGTTACAATGACTTTATAATCCATTAGAACTTTCTATCAATTTGAGGGTTTGACTGTAAGTTGATCATGCCTGTACATTCAGAAATATTCGTATTAGGGGTATTATGATTGTACTAGGAATGGAACCAGGCAGCTCGCCAGGTTTGCAACTACTATGTACTTACAGCAACACTTAGATTAATTCAGCAACATTAATGGCTTTCCATATTCCTGAATGTGCATCATTAAAATAGAATTAAATAGATAAGTGGGCAGAGAATCAAATTCCTTTAAAATGTGTCTACTTAGTCTCATTATACATAAATAATATCATCATAAAAGGATTTTCCTCTCCATTGGACATTGCTATTATACACTTGTGATTACATTTTTTAATGACACAATTGCATGCATAGTTGATATAAAAAGAGTAGATCATTTGTAGCAAAGAATTTAATCACATAATCAACACAATTGTGGTATAGTTTGATTGTTTTAACTAGGTAGTTGTGTGAGTCAGATCTGGGGTCCACTATGAGGTCATTGTGGGACAAAATAAATAGCGCCAATGCCAGTTGCCAAAAGTAAGGAGGTATGTTGTAAATATCATAAAGGCACATTACTTTGCCATAGTAGAATTAAAATAATAATAGCTATGTTTTTCTGAATGGCCTTTTTCCATTGAATCATTTACCATTCGGTTACCAGTGATCTTACTTGGACTTGCCAGGCAAATGGCAAATGCTCGGATATAGATATCAAAATATTATAATAATATGTTGTTGCTGGTCTGATAAATAATAGAAAACAAACATTCATTATTTGAATATTTTAAATGTCATGCATTTTTTGGATTTGGAATGGAAATATCATGAGTCAAAAATATGTGTTTCTAATATGGTTCACAAAATTTTGGTACAAAATAGATACTACACAGACACCTACTATTGTAAATTTAGGGTAATTACTAATAGTTGGTCGGTACCACCCATTAACATACTCTACTGGATTTGGGAAACAAGTGTCTCTATGAATTACACTCATTCAATGTGCCGTAAACTTTCTCAAAGATGAACTCACTTAACTATTTTATGAATCAAATTCATTCAATTAACTTTAATAAACTTGTTGGCTATGTTATCATTTAATAATGGAGCCAAAATTTTAACATAAATAACTGTTATAACTGTGTATAAGTTTAGTGAGTGATAAGATGGGTTATAACAACTTTTGGGTGATAATACAATTATTTTGAATAATTAAGTATAATTGCCCACATAAATAAATACTGTGGAACATTAGAGTAGTTAACAAATATTTGATAACTAGCAGATATAAACACACACAGTGTGCTCACCCTTTAAAGATAACAATTTTAAAAGCAATTTATAAGTAAAATCATGAAGAATTATCAAGTGAATATTAATTTGTAGTTTATCCAAACAAACGGACATTAATAAGATAGGCTTGGCCATAGAGTATATTAATCATGTACTCAAAACTTGTTTCTAAATACTGATACCTATGCTAGCTCATAAACAAAAAAATAAACATACCTTAAATGAGCTGTGCACTAATGTCTCGTCGAGATCAATGACCATACACTTTTTATGCATGTCTTGGTGTCTCACTGGTGGTAACAAAGGCCTGGGGGCATGGTCAGCCATGACCAGGAGCGGGGGCGAGGCCCTGCCATCGATGCTGTTCGCCCCATTGCCGCCAGGCGGGCCCTTCCCACGCCCCCCGCGCCAACAACATAGCAGTGAGCGCAGAAACCCTCCGCTTCCACTGGACTTTTTACTGCCCAGCGGGGCAGACCCCGACACCGGCGTCCCATCACCCTCATTATGCTGCGCGCCAGGGGATGGTCCTAGAATAACCATTTCAAATCAATATACGGTGACAAAAAGCACACGCGAAAGACAGCCGAAGTCGTGAGGATTTAAGGGGATAGACAAGCTCTCAAGGTTGTCGTCAGAATGTTATCGCATCCACGAGATCCAATTGTTTACCTCACGGCACACGCACACAAAACTGATTCCAAGGTATACAAATCGTACACTAGCACTGATCTGCGGCGATCACGATCAGCAAACATTTATTTACGAGTCGTGAGTAGGTAACACAACACGCTCTCAATTGACGCCAGTAGAGTAGGTAACAGGTGTAATTCGGTTGGGATTTACCTCTGTCGGATCCATAATTGTTTAATTGCTCGTCATCCCGTGACACCTGAGTTATAATGGACGAAGCGTCCATTTAAACATTTGTTTTTGGCCCTTATACAAACGGCAACGGAGTTATTGTAAAATTTTAACACCATAAAACTATTTTTTATCTCCCTTCTATCTTACAAAATGGCAGGCTCTTCAGTGTTGCCAGTTGGTTGTTTCGGGTTTTCTCTCCCCGACATCTTATACAAGTTCACACTGTCGACATTTTTTTTTTTGACAAAACACCCACAGGAATAATTGTGAAAGCGCAATAGTATTATAACATAGACGGAAGACGGAAATCATAAAGCAAGTGCTCTAACTAGCTTTGATAAAGGGAGTGGTAGTGTTTATATTATACCTAGACCTCTAACTGTATGTACTGCAGTAGCATTTATTCCTAACGCTAGTACATCCTGGACCATCGTCCATTGTATTAAATCATTCTAATATTCTGATTTTTGATCCTCCAAATTCGATTCCAACGGATAAATAAACCTCATTTAGGGTGAATCTCCCGATTCTGGCAGCACACTCTTGGCAAATACCAACGTCAAGTGCAGCCAACACATAAAATTGAATACATCGTTTCACTCTTTCTAATGGACTGTAATTCTAAGGAAAGAACGAATTAGCAATAGTGTGGGTACTTTCATATTTGTATGTTGCTACTTCTGTCAACAGCCAGAAACAAAATGATCGAAAATTCTATTCAAAATAGTTTTTGTTATGTTAGAAACATCTAAAAGTTAAATTAGCTAATTGAATTGTAAATAATGGAATAAAATGTAAATCCGTGATGTAAATAAATTAAAACTTATATAATAGCAATATATTTGGGTATTGCTTATAATTTAGTAAGCTCTACATTATATACTGTGATTATTTTGTATAGTTTAGTGGCTGTGCTGGAGCGTTGAGCGCATAGTCTTGGGGCTAAAAAAACGCGCTTATATTTTTATCATCGCGCTCAAACCCGTTCCGAGTCACCGTAAGCACAACGGTATCGCGTGTGTCGTGACGGATGACGTGTTATATCGGCGGATATCTTGCGGTATCACTCAAAAGAGGCTCATACCAACGACCATTGAAGGAATTAATTTTAATTGTAAATATTTAACTTTGTAAATATGTTTATTTAACTCGTGTTAAAAAAAACCACTAACGTCACCTTTGGGTGATGCCGTATTACTCTGGTGAGTAATACGGCATGGAGAGTTAGTATCGATAAAATGAATGGTTTGTATTTTTGCGGTTACAAATGAACCCCGAGCGCTCTAATAAGCGTTCCGAATCATTGACCATTCAACCCTCATAAGCGCGATATACAATTCGGAACGCAAAATATCAACGTGTACGCTGTCAGCGATATTAGCGCGTCTCGGAATGCAACTTGTCTTGCTTGCTTGTCATTGTCAGCCTCCGACGCAGTCAATCAATTAGCTTGACAGCACTTGTGACTGTTTTGAGTGATTTGTTCTGTGGCTTTTGGTTTTTGTTTGGTTGGTTGGTTGCTTCATCAAATAAAATCAAATATAATAATATATATTCTAAATTACTGCACCAATGTTTGTGAAATAGTATTTTATAAGGATTATATTCAAGAGATTTAATAGTCAGTCATGGCTCAAAGGGACCCAGGACCAATACCAAGTAGGTGGCTAAAGTGCCCGAGAAAAACACCTGGGTTGGTGGCTGATAAGTTCCTGGCGTTCAAGACACCATTGGGACCTCAGTTCAATGATAAAGTACCAGAGGGAAACCGTTTCACACCATCCATGTTGTTTGTTTACATGAAAAGTCTGAAAGTAAGTGATAATTTTGTCAGCTAATTTATACCCTATTTCTACCTAAATAACATGGAGTTAGTCTTAATTCAAGATGTTAACCAAACAAACAGTGATTTAATTACAATATTACTAAATTTCCTCTCCAAATGAGGTAATTATTAAACATAACCTAAAAAATATGACTTCGCTCTTTTACTTATTCTCCTTAATTTTTATAGAAAATTGTTTAGTACAATACTGTTATAAGTTTTTTAGTAAAATATTTATATGTAGATAGATATAACTATAGTTATTTACAGATGAAATTGGGACTGTGGATCGATCTTACAAACACAAGTCGGTTTTACAATAAGACTGAGATTGAGGAGACTGGCTGCAAATATGTGAAAATGCAGTGTCGCGGGCATGGAGAGACTCCATCCCCTGAACAGACCAAGTGTGTACCAGATGTATCAATTGTTTGTTACTCAATCACGCCAGAACGGCTGAACGGATCTGGATGAAATTTGGCACAGAGATAAATAATGGTCTGAAATAGCACATAGGCTACTATTTATCTCGGTAAAATTTTGGTTCCCGTGGGATAGACATACTTTTTAATTGTGGGTAACACCGAGGGGCAAAGCTAGTATTTTTATAAATTATTGAAGTCATTTGTGATAAGTCCCAAGTCTGGTTTCCCTCGTAAAAATATATATGGCCAGACAGACACACAAACTATATACTGTCCCACACTAAACAACAGTTTATACTATTGCAGAAAGTAGAGTCACTATCAACTGGTCTAAGCAGGTTGTTATATTCATAACATGTTCATTTTGCTTTTCACACAACTATCTTTTGTCTATTTTATTTCAGGGATTTTATTCATCTAGTAAGTAAGTTCATTAGCCAGAAGCCACTAGAAGTGATTGGTGTGCACTGCACTCACGGCTTCAACAGGACGGGTTTCCTGCTTGTCTCATACATGGTGGAATCCTTGGACTGCAGTGTTGAGGCAGCCATTGATGCGTTTGCTAAAATGAGGTAAATAAACAAAGATTTATATGATAGGTTAATAAGGAGCTTTAAGGTCATTTTGGAATGGTAATATTTAGAACAAAATCACACACCATATTGCTTATTTTGAACATGTCTGTTAAAATTAAACAATTCTAATTGCTAATGTTTTCCTTATTGTGTAACATAATCACTAGCGTTAGAAGCAAGGTGCAAACATTGGCTCGCACTTCTGGAATTTTCATGTGCAATTCTCATTTTCAATCATGATTTTCACTTATTGTAAAGTGAAGATAAACATTGTCAAAAAATGTGCACATCTTTCGAAAGCCATGTGAAGTTTGCCGCATTCACTGGGCCAGCGTGATGGCCTATGGCCAGAATCCCTGTGGCATAGAAATGGACTGTGCTCAGCATTGGGCAAGGTTATAATAGTACAATAGGACCATCATCAAAAAGTAGCTGTAGTAAACCTATGTGTGCCCTTGGACTCCCAGTGTTTTGATATTTATTTTTGTTATGCAAAAATTATCCTCAGACCACCTGGTATATACAAACAAGACTATTTGCAAGAATTGTACAGGCGCTACGACGAAGTGCAAATGACGCCAAAGGCGCCCCCGCTGCCTGACTGGTGTCACGGTATGTGATATTTTAGAACAAGATAATATATTTTTAATGCACAAATAAAAGAATTTAAAATTAAAGGAAAGATTAATTTAAAAAAATTCACAACCGCCTAGTCTAGTGCTTTGAGCATAAGCTGCTCGGTTCACTGTACCGGGTGGTTGCGGGTTTAAATACCGGCCTGCAAATTTATACTACTCCCGGATCTGGGCGATACTAAGGCTGCCCAGTCGATTGTACGGTACGCATAATACTAGCGTTGCTTAGTTTTGCTATATACAGCTGTAGTGTGAATGTATGACGATACCTACCTACAAAAATTATATATTGCACATATTAGTAACAAAGCTTAAATTGGCAAAACTTATCCTTTGCGTAATAGCTTTTAAATAACTAAAATACCAACTCTGAATTAAGGAAGTTCATTAATTAATTTACAACCAGTTAGTCTAATAGGAGAAAATACAATTATTTCTTCGAAATGCCTAAGCTGTCACTTCATTGGTTAACAGAAGAGGACGAAGATTTTGACGACGATGTTCCAAGCAATTCACAAAATACCTCATCAACCAAGTAAGTATTTTATGGGTTAAAATACTTAAGTAAGCCTTTTACAAAAATAGATTTCATCCAGGTTTCATAGTTAGGACTGTAAGTTAGCACTCAGTTTACAAATTTCTCCTCCATTAAGCCCCAACTAGTAATTTTAAAAATGATTACGAAAAGTAAAAGCTATTTATACAGAGCGATTCAGAAAGAGCATACTAACAATTGATATTACTTTTCTTTTAGCGTATTTGTAAACATTATGTAAAGTCGGAATTTCAATATGTCAATTTTCCAGTCGTAAGCACAAAAACAAAGGCAGACGCGAGACAACACACAAAAAGGCCATCTTCATGCCGGGAGTGCAAGGCGTGGAGCCCTTCGACACCCAGCCCCGCCTCAGGGAGGTGCAGAAGAAGACCCAGACTTTCTGCGAGTGGAACTCCACCGGCTTCCCGGGGTCACAGCCCGTCTCCATGGACATCAACAATTTGAGGAAACTCCATGAGAAGCCCTATAGGGTATCGTGGAAAGCTGATGGTGTTAGGTATTTGAATAAAGTTGATTGTTAATAATAGTAATATAATATCGCCAACTGAACACACCAATTGTATGGTTCCAAACTAAGCAATGCTTGTATTATGGGTACTGTATAATGGACTGGGGGCGATCGCAGTATACTACTTATCTAGATGTTAAACATCTATATATGACTTGGGTACTATACCATACCATTCATGTTCATCACACAAAGTTTCCCTCCACCAGAATTCAAACCTGGGACAGAATCAGAATATTTTTTTATTAATGTAAACCATCAACCAACCATTACGTACAGTACTTATGAATCGTCGAAATAGTTACAAAATGCTAAGCTACAACTTTACCACCCGTTCGGAATCCCGTTCCTATGGAGAAGAATGGGCGAGAAACTCCATGATTGCTCTTTTTAAAAAGATCATTTACGTTTTTGAGCAGTACATTGTTATGGGTACGTGCGAACAATGTAGGACCGGCTAAGCAGACTTTAGCAGGTGGTCAAAAGAGTACTAACTTCAAGTATATCATTACAAGTTAATGGCTACATGGATCCCACATTTACAAATTACTTTTGTGAAGGATAATAAGAAGGAACACAGCACAGATAGCAGGACCTCTACCAAATGCTGATTCCACCCAAATATTTTCCCTGGTTTAGTAGTGCAAGCTCAATGGCGATCGAGAGCTCCTGCAGGCTTATTTTAAACCGTTCGAAATCGATATCGGAAACGGAATCGAAAACTTCCGAGCTGGTGTACCGCAATCACTATTAAAATTTCCGAATTGGATTATCTTCGATGTATCTCGATGACAATACCAAATCTGTTTGTGAAAAAGTTTCCGGCGGAAAGCTCGTCGGGGGCGACACCATCATCGGAAAGTTTCAAATCCGTTTCCGATGTCGATTCCGAATGATTTAAAATAACCCAACCGGATTCGATAGCTGGTAGCGTCGGCCAAAAAATATAATTGTCATCAATATTTTCAGGTATATGATGTTGATAGACGGCGACAATGAGGTGTACATGTTAGACAGAGACAACTGCGTGTTCAAAGTTCATGGACTCAAGTTCGTTTATAGAAAGGATCTGAGGAAACACTTAAAAAATACTCTACTAGATGGTGTAAGTATCTACTCAACCCAAACTAAGTTAGATACTGTTTTTAACGATACTAGCGCAAATAATTCAATTATTTTGACTACCTATATAAGGTGTAACAATAATAGTGTAAAATATTGTACCAGTAGGTTATAAAAAACATTCCGTAATAAAAAAAACAAATTGTTATACATTTAAAAAATGACATCCAGTACTGACTTTGTTTTAAAAAATATTTACACACTTATTTTAATTTAAATTTCATTTTTAAAACATTCATGTTCCCAACAAAATGAAAATTGTGATTTATGAGAGTATATTCGAAAAATAAATTGACAAATCGAAATCCTGACCCAACATAATGTTTACAACTGCGCTAAAGAAGCTCAGGTTTTAAGTTAAGTATATCCCACTAATATTATAAATGTGAAAGTTTGGCTGGATGGATGGATGTTTGTTACTCAATCACGCCAAAACGGCTGAAGGGATTTAGACGAAATTTGGCACAGAGATAGATTATAGTCTGCAATAGCACATAGGCCACATACTTTTTAATCGCGGGTAACAACGCGGGGCGCAGCTAGTGATATTATAATCATTCTGTATAAATATTAAATATCTACGACTCGAGTTTACAAACTAGAACAGATCACAAACCGTATTGTTGTGGTGTGCTAGGAGATGGTGGTGGACAAAGTGGACGGGCAGGACATACACAGGTACCTGTGCTACGACATCATCAGCTTCGACGGCCGCGACATCGGCAAGATGGAGTTCTACCCGAGCCGGCTGGACTACATTGAATATGAAATTATTAAACCTAGGTGGGTGCTAGATAGGGATGAGGTTTTAAAACTAGTGCTTCGCTTTGAAGTACGGCGCCCTGGTATGGGCGGCAAATCCTTCAGGAGTGGAAGTACATACTTGGTCTTCGTGCGCGAGCCGGGCTTCCAGGGCTGAGAATACTTGCATTGCAAGTCAAGCCTTATCTTCATATGAATAAAGACCACAGTCTTATTTACGATTGAATGAAAAAAATCAATGTACTTCCAAGTATGTGTACCATCGTAAGACTAGATCGTATAATAATATATTATAGAAAAAAAAAAACTTTCGATGTCTGATATTTAAGTCTGTCTGAACACGTATTATAGGAAATCTACTGGATGGATTCTGATGAAACATGGGACAATTATAGCACATAAAATTAGGAATTTATCGCGGGAGAAGGGCCCTCGCGATATGGACAAAAAACTGTTTGTTTCTATCTTTATCTCCCCTCGGTCTGTGTGAGAGAGAGAGAGGTAGGATTGTATATGCGCCTAGCCAGGGCCCCAAGTCTGCTAACACAATCGATTCATAATCGAACAGCTACCGCATAGTAACTGTCACTTTTGACATATATTGTATGGGATATCTGTCAAAAGTGACAGTTACTATGCGGTTGCTGTTCGATTATGAATTGATTTTGTTAGCAGACTTGGGGCCCCGTATGTGTGACGTTTATAACCACAAAGCCACGTATAAATTAAACTTCACAATTTTGACAACATTAAATTGTTGAAGGCACCACGCGATGGAGAAGGGGTTCATAAAGAAAGAGCGGGAGCCGTTCAGTATACGGCTGAAGCAGTTCTGGGAGCTGCCGATGGCGCGCTCGCTGCTGGGCGAGAAGTTCGCCAAGACCCTGTCGCACGAGCCCGACGGACTCATATTCCAGCCTTCTAAAGAGGTCAACATCATTTTTTTTTTTCATTCAAAAACCACTTATGAATAGTCAAAAGGTACCACCCATACAGAATGTTGGTTGCACTGTGAAGAGCCGGCAAGAAACTCGATGGCTAATACTCTTTAAAAAAAGTGCTTGTTTTACCTACAACCTTTGTGAATGTACCCAAATTCATAGGTAAAGGGTACCTACGTTATTATACTCGTAGATATTGTGTTTTTTTTTTTGTAACTGGCTCAGTATGGGAAAATCCGAATCCATATGAGATACGGGAAAATTGTCTTAGGAACCATCAAGTGTATTTTTATGGAAAAGAAAACGCCATAGTAATAAAGATCATTAAATACCACTCCAGCCCCCCCGGGTTATTGAGTTATAAATAGTGAAACTAACACGACATTGTGTTTTTTTGTTTTTTTATCCATTTATAGGCAAGTATTTGATCTCGATCTCATCTGATGGTAAGTGACGATGAGATCTACGATGGAGCATACTTGCCTAGGTAGGAAGGCGGCAGTAGATAGAGACGCTACATTCACTAGGCACATGCAGCGCAACTGATCTGACCCGCCATCCATGAATGGCAACACCGAACATCATGCCGGAACACGGCTAGGCCGCTTGGCGACATGGCTTTCTTCAGTGGGTGGTGACTAGCCACGGCCGAAGCCTACCACCAGTAGAGTTGTCACCTAGTTGGCACCACCCAGGGTCACGTGTAGGGTATCTCGAGGGTACTTAATTCTCCTACGGACGAAGGTGACTTGACCCCAAACAACATTATATAAAACAACACAGTATACATAGATTTTTTGAGTAGGTACATACAGTATATCAGTATTATAATGTCCAGAATCTTCATCTTAAAACGCACGGGAATACTTTAAAACATAACCCGCTGATTTAGCTCAGTCTTGAGTAAAGATAAGCAACAAAGACCGCGGTTAGGCCCTGGATGGGTGATCGTGTGTGTATTCTTATCGTCTATATGTTCTTTCCAGAAATACGTACCGGGACCGTGCGAGGACGTGCTGAAATGGAAACCGAGCAATATGAACAGTGTCGATTTTAAACTGAAAATTGTCACGGAAGGCGGCCCGGGGTAAGGTTTCAGCTGTATTTACTAGAAACTATAAGCTTACCCGCGGCTTCGTCTATATATCGCTTTGTTCTGCAGCTCGACTCTCAGCAGCCATAGCGTGGTAATATCGAAACTGGTTTCCACTAAACATACACTATCAAATCAAAACTAAACCATGTCATAAGGGTTATTACAGATTAATTTAACAAAACCATAATTAATAATTTAGACCTAAAACTGCAATGTAAATTAAAACCCGATACGCTCGAGCGCGCTCGGCACTCGCAAGGAACGGGTATCGCGCGGACCGTTGTCTTGTGATCGCGTTGTTCACAATACATTACGCGCTGAAATATAAAGGCATTATTGGTAACCCATGACTTTCGACGTTAATATTTTTATTACAGAAATTGAGTGTAACCCAAACCATAGGTCACTTGTTCATATCCGGCTTGAAGGACCAATGTTGAAATGTGGACTGTAGTTCAGGGCTGTAGTAGTTGATTGAGAAGCCGTTTTCTGTGGTGAAGATTGTAATATCAGATGAATGAATCACTTTGACAACATAACAATACTGATTAATTATAAGAACTTAAACACAAAGTTTGTATCGCAAAGTTTGTATATATATAATATGTTGCCAGATATATATTTTTTAATCATTAAAAAATAGTATTGTTGGGTTGCCAACACTCCTTACAGCCTGTATATCAATTCGCAGTATGCTGCCAACAAAAATGGGGCACCTGTACGTGGGTAAGCAGGAGAAGCCATTCTCGTCGATGAAGGCGACCAAGGAGATCAGGCATCTGGACAACAAGATTATAGAGTGCAACTTCGAGAACGGCCGATGGACGTTTATGAGGGAGAGAACCGACAAATCATATCCCAACAGCTTGAATACAGCCCTCGGTAACTCAACTTTGATGACCTGAATAGCGCATTGAAATAAACTAATCTTACGGATTGAAATAAAACTAATCCTACGGATTTTATCG
Source organism: Pheosia gnoma (assembly GCA_905404115.1). Classification (NCBI taxonomy): domain Eukaryota; kingdom Metazoa; phylum Arthropoda; class Insecta; order Lepidoptera; family Notodontidae; genus Pheosia; species Pheosia gnoma. The sequence goes on along the minus strand of FR989894.1, from coordinate 2,359,150 downwards.
CGTTTATTATACGTTTTTTTACGTTCCCGACGTTTCGGCTGCTTTACAGCAACCATGGTCACGGGAGGACTGAGGTGTTGGACGTTCTAGTGTCATAGTTTGAACCGGGGTACCCTCATATTTAGTTGTTGCTTGCGGTACGATCTACGCAGAAAGGGCTCACAGTGTCTTGGTATATAACAGCATAATAACCACTCCTTTTATATACAGTATGTTTCGTTTTTCCAGCTGTTTGCGAAAGTATAAAAGACCCAGTGACGAAAGAGATACTCCTGAGCTACATCGACAACCACCGGTTCCACGACGACACCGACATGATGCCGCCGCCGAAACTCATGCGCCGATAGCGACAGCACATTCATATTAATACGAAATACATTGGTATTATTAAAACAACATATTCTCAAGCGCGTCTCGATGACGTCATTATTATTTAGTGTTCTGAGCTAGGAAACTGTCATTGTAGTGGTACACGAAAACTGATTTTATTTTAAAGTTAATAGAGATGGTTTTACTGTGTTATTGTTTTCTCGCTCAGAACTGTTCAGAGTGAAATCGTGGGTTTGAGGTGCGTCTTCAGACACGAGCGGTTACTTTTTTTTCGTCTCAAATAAAATTTAAAATAAAACGAAAAATTATACAGAATTAATCTTAGCCTTGAGTAACGAGTATTAATTGGCAATTTTCATTAATATTTTAAGGGCGGTGTTCGATGCAGCGTCATTGAAGAATCTTGCTTAGAGCGACGACTTAATGAACTCTTGAAACTTGTAACCCAATGCTCAAGTTGAGGACGCATCTTGGCAGCCCAATGAATCGGAGCGTTCGCGTTCTGCGTTCTTTCAAATGCATGCGTTTCTGACCGCCTGTAGTTTGCGCAGGCGCCACGATACAAGTACAAAGAACGCGGAACGCACAACATTCACCGCCCTCCTGTGTATCTCAGGAATTCTGCATTACCTGCAGTTAGTTAATAAATACTAATTAGTAATTATTAGCGTGCAAATGAAGACTAATGATCTATTTCAATTACGGTTTCTGATTTCTACACAATTTGTTTTATTGGTACACAAGAATTCTTCGACTAGGCATTCCCGGGAATTCTCGAATCGGGAAAATTATGAATAACGTAACACAGTCATTTACATGCAAATTTAAGACACATTAATTGCCTCCAGTGAGTTCAGATTTTCCGAGGAAACGCACTTCGTATAATCACAACCCCTAATTTCGATTCTTGTAATGGTAGGAACATATCAGTCGTGGCTCCTGTTCCAAGGCCTTCGATCAATTTTACACCTTTACGCTCTGATCCGTTAGTAGGGAGTGGCAGAGGTATAAGAATAAGCTCTCCATAATTTAGTGGATAAAAAAAATGCAGATTTTTTTTACTATTTTTAGTAAGTATTTGTTCGTCTTTCGGTCAACGATTTACATATGAATTATTATGTATACATGTATATTTTTTACGAAGGTATAAGCCTCTCATTTGGACCAGGGCCCCAAGTCTGCTAACACAATCGATTCATAATCGAACAGCAACCGCATAGTAACTATCACTTTTGACAGATATTGTACGGGATATCTGTCAAAAGTGACAGTTACTATACGGTTGCTGTTCGATTATGAATCGATTGTGTTAGCAGACCCAGTACGGAACCCTATAAGAGTCAGTGGAGTGTTCTATTCCTTTGTAAAGCTTTCTCCCTATCTATCACTGGTACTATGATCGCTATATTTTTTTAATAGTTCAATTACTTATATCATTATGTCGCCACAGATTTGTGTCACCCTTTATATTACCATGAGATTTTAGCCGCATCGACAATTGATATAAAGCTATGTATTAATACGTATAAGCAACACTCTGTATAAATATAAGTCTAGCGTGTTATTTTTTTATCGTTACGGCGGCAGCTGATTTAAGCCCACAATGCACAAGAGCGTGCCAGTTACTTGAACACGCGTGCTACTTGTATGCGTATTTCATGTTAACACAAAAACAATTCAAGTAGAATTGGGAGCAGATGTGATGCATTGTTTTAAAATAGCTCTTTGTGTCTTGAGAAATAGCTATACATTGAAATAAAACTAATCTTAAGGATTTTATCGCGGTTTATTTTTTAAACCGCAAGTAACAACTAAATATGAGGGTACCCCCGTCAAACTATGACACTAGGACGTCAACCACCTCAGTCCTCCCGCGACCATGGTCGCTGCAAAGCAGCCGAAACGTCGGGAACGTAAAATAAAAAATAAACCGCGATAAAATCCTTAAGATTAGTTTTATTTCAATGTGTAGTATTCGCGTAAATATAAGAAATCAATAAATAGCTATACATTAATCTTGACACTGGAAAAAAATACTTATAATGGTAACGTCGTTATTTTTAAAGCATGCCATTGTCTATCAGTCATGTCTACCACATCGACATAATGTACGAGGCTGTACACTTGCCACATCACGACGTGCTTTTTTTCGGCAACGTGAAATACGCATGCAAGTAGCACGCATGTTCAAGCAATTTGCTTGCATTTGTGCTAGCTACACGCATGCATGTGTATTGCGGGCCTTAAGTTAAGATTTATGGATTGTTAAGCTTTGTAAAAATGGTGTCAAAATAAAATAGGTCGATTCTTAAAATGTTCTTTCATTGACAATGGACCGTTCATATGGAACTGGTATATGAGCTGAGAAAAAAATCTGATGTCTCAATTTAACCTGAACACTCACAAGAATTGGTTCAGCTAAGACTTTATTTATTTATTTTTAAGTCTTAAACTGCTGAAAATTTTAAAAGGTATAGATACCTCATTGTTTCGTCGTAACTCGTAGAAAACAGAAGGCGTCCGTCATTATACAATCAAGTCCTTGAACATGTAACAGCTAACGCCTCAATAATGTTGTGCTTTTCAACGTATGCCTTGTTTCCTATGCGAAGCTGGGCTAATTCGCCAGTCAATTATAAAAGAAAACAAAGTCTTATATAACAACAATATAATACAACAAGATAAAGAAATATTAAGACGATGGTATGACGAAAGCTTGATCTTGTTCAGCGTAGGCTTTCGACTCACTGTACCGCATAGTTTTCGGGTTCGATTTCCTCCTGGGTAAATTTTGCAATGATCTTTCTCCCTGGTCTGGTTGATATTGGGGTCACCCCCAGTCATTTGTATGGCACCCATAATACAGGCGGTGCTATGTTTGGGACCGTACGGTTGGCGCGATTGTCTATTACAAGTTACAACTGTGAGATACAAGCACAAGCCGCATACTGCCATTTGTTTTCTCCATCCACGCTAAAGGATTTTATCTTATGCTCTTTGGTCAGTTTCCTCAAATGATGGTTCACATTGTAAGCAGCCGCCGGCCACAAGTGTTCGGGGGTATCGATGTATATTATCCTCACTAAATCCATCTCGTTTAGCTGTTTGTTAGCATTCTCCTTGAGTGCATCCAGTATTTGTTTCTCTCTCTGATTTCTGTGTGTTATGTAGTACTCAATCTTTTCGATTGGATCCTGAAAGTTAACAATAACATAAAGACGTACACAGATCAAATTGATGTGAATTATATAGATCTATGGTAAAAGGGATCCCAGAATCTGATATTTTGTAATGAAAAGTAAAAAGTAACACTGAAAAAAATGCCAACATGGTAGGATCCATTTATGATTGATATCATAAAGATATAAGTTAACTAAGAACCTACGAAAATACTAAAAAGTTATGAGAAGATCTAGGGGATTTCATACCCAATTATATTCAAATAATTATGGGAGGTTGAATGTTGAATTTGTTATGAGACTATTACACAACAGTCGGCAGAGGTTTGTGATAACTTAAATAATGAGACTTGTTCACCTACTGTTTGACCGAACTATGTTCTGACTGAACAAGCAGCCTCACTAGGAAGATGCTCGCTCAGTCTGTACACAGCTATTTACCTCAACAATATTCCCATGCCCCGGATAAATAACATCCGGTTTCAACTCCAATATCCTATTCAAACTCCTCATATACATAAATAAGTCTTCAAACACTGCTGTGCCCTCCCCCAAGATGCAGTCACCACTAAATAGTATATTCTCCTCTAACAAAGTTAGTACAATATGGTCCGTTGTATGACCCGGCGTGTGATGGACTCTGACGGTTGCGCCTTCGACTTTAATCTCCTGGCCGTCAGACAACCAGTTAGCTGGTATTGATGGTGGTATCTCATTGTCAGGGCCATCATCTGAACTTTTCTTGTGTTTCCATACTTTTGGATGCTCTGAAAACAATTAAATAATTGCTTGTTACAGTGACTATTAGGCCTACTTTTGTAAGGTGTATATTATGCTGGATGGGGAAAATACTCTTATTCAGTTCTGATAAGGTGCATTATAATGATGGTACACTTTTTCGTCAACCTTGATGCATACAGAAATGATTTCTACTTACTCTTGAGCATATATTTGTTTTTCTCTTTAATATATGCTTTAAAGGGTCTTACTTGCAATACTCCCATATAAGTTCTCTAATCCTCCCACATGGTCATGATGCCAGTGAGTCAACACAATGTGCTCTATATCCACTTGCTCTGATTGCACCACATTTGCCAAGTTCTTTTGATACTCTGGTATGTCTTTATCACCAGTGTCCAGTAAAATTCGCCTGAAAAATACAATATAAATAAGCCAAAAATATGGAAGGTCCTAAAAAAATAAAGGAACTGTGTCTGTAGTTTGATTTTTTGGCCCCATTTGCTGGTCTGTCTAATACATGTGTAACAGTCTAATATAGTAATAGTTACATAATGTAAGCAGTGTATAACTGCTTACATTATGCTGATTAGATTTACATATTAAAAAAAATTGTTGAGAATAAAATTCTTACTTTTTTCCAGTGCCAAGCAAATATGTATTAGTTCCCTGTAGAGTCATTGGACCAGGGTTACATCCTAGGACCCTTATAATCCTGTTGGATATTTTCGTGACTGCTGGGATAACCGCTGCCATACCTACTATGTAAATAGGAAAGTACTGCAAAATAGTGATCTCTGACGAGTTATCGGACAATTTCAATTCAAGAGTTATACAAAACGGGCCTCTATGTTAGATAATAAAATATTTAGAATTGATCTAAAAGTTCAAGTCTTTTTGATACATAGTTTGTTGTCATACTATTTTTAGTTTTTTATATTTTCCTATTTAGTTAAAAGTACATACAAACCTGGTAAGTTTATAAAATTCGCCAGCAGATAATAGGTAATTGTTATACTGAAGATTATGAAATTATTTCTGTTGAACTTTAGACTTTCGAAAATCTTGATAAGGAAAATTAGTGTTTATTTACAATTCGCTGGCTGTTTGTATCATAGACTATAGAAGTATAGACAAAGGGAACTTCTCTCTTTACGAAATGAAATCCGATGAACCACGCTAAAATTGTAAAGCGGAGCACTGGCAAAATACCTATGGTGATAGTGACGACAAATAAAGTAAAATCTTTCTTTATTGACTGTCGTACTCGGACGCCTGTCACTGTCACTCTGACATTTTACACCTTGCTCTTTGGACGTTTCGTTCGTTTGAGAAAAATGGCTGGTGCGCTAGCAAGAGTTGTTCATGGGACAAAATCACATTTGGGTAGTTATTAACAATTTAATTATAGATTACATTACCATTATCAACTATAAATAAGCATAAAGGGCTTCTAGATAGTGATATAAATGTTCAAGATGTTGTTGTTGTGAAGTTGCGCAGCTTACATAATTTTGACGTCTGATTTTAGGCATTGTTGGTCCATTGTTGAGCACCAGCAATATTCCGGTGCGGTACCAACAGACCCAGGCGCCCACGAAGACTAAATATGGACCGTTGGCAGACTCCGACAGAATTTTCACCAACTTGTACGGCCGCCATGAATGGAGGCTAAAGGGTGCGCTGAGCCGTGGTGACTGGTATCTGACCAAGGAGATCTTGAGTAAAGGCAACGACTGGATTGTCAGTAAGTTTCCTTTACATGTTATCGCTGACTACTGTTTAAATTGTTCTCCCATATCTTCACTACTATCCATAATAAATATTGCCATACAACCACAACAAGTGTATGGTTGGTGCCAATCTAAGGAACATATTTAGTATGAGTACCATACAATAAACTAGGTGTAATCTCAGTACTACCCAGGCCAGGACAAATTATAAAAATCAATCATTTCTGAAATTTGCCCTGGCTGGAATCAAGGTGCAGTGAGTTGAGCGTTCTATGCTTAATCTAATCAACCAACCTGTCATCAAATTACTGTAAAAGTTATAGATGCGTCCCTAACGCTGACTAATTATTATGTTTCCTCCAAGTTAATTAGATCTTCTGTTAGAACTAAGCTTTATTGTTGTCATTTGTGTTTGGTTACATATATATTGTGCAATCATGAAAATGCCACATCCTCACTAAGATTTTAAATGTATTCCAATTTATTTCAAATGATGTAGGTAGTTTGGATGCTCCAAATATTCGTTTTTCGGCATCTATTTGAATGTTCAGTATTCAGCCCTATATTTGGTTGATATACTCAGTATTAACCAAACTTTCATTATTATAAGATTGTTAAATCATGTCATGTCAATTAATTTTCCAAATATCATTCAACTTAGAGCCATACCGTGGTATCTATCGCCTATATATTGTGCAGGGACGTTCACTATAAGGTGCCGCAATACCTACTATAAGCATTACCTGTCTTATTGCTATAGATGTCAACAACTACCGCCTAGTCCTCTGCCCCTCTGCTTGATGGGCTATATTCAACAGATACAAACAATTTCAGATGAGCTCAAAACATCTGGTCTCCGAGGTCGCGGGGGCGCCGGTTTCCCTACAGGCATGAAGTGGTCGTTCATGAACAAGCCTGCCGATGGCCGACCCAAGTACCTTGTAGTCAATGCTGATGAGGGTGAGCCCGGCACGTGCAAGGACAGAGAGATCATGCGACACGACCCCCACAAGCTGATCGAGGGGTGCCTGATTGCAGGCCATGCTATGGGTGCTCAGGCAGCTTACATTTATATTAGAGGAGAGTTCTACAACGAAGCTAGTAACCTGCAAGTTGCTATTGCTGAGGTAAGAAAAGTATATTAGGTCAACCAAAATAATGTAAAATATTTTGAAAGTTCAATAAAATTTGTGCTACTAAAAACAATACACAATGATTTAACCCTACCCCGTACACACACCTTGCACATGAAGTATTATATTGTTTCGGCGAAATAATTCAAATATATGTATACCACATGGAGTGGCAGTATTTTATAACATAGTGGCTTGTATATTGCAACAATACAAGATGACTGAATATTGTATGTAGAAAGACTAGCCCACTCACAGACATAGTTGCATCATCCCTAGTTATTTTAACACTTCCTTGTTTATTTTATTTTGTTATTTCAGCCTCTGTACTTTCTTGACCCTACCTACCTACCTCCTCCAAGATGAAATCCCACAGCTATTGGTGTTTTCATTAGATTTTTTCTCCCAGGCATACCAAGCGGGCCTGATCGGACGCAACGCGTGCGGCTCGGGCTACGACTTCGACGTGTTCGTACACCGCGGCGCGGGCGCGTACATCTGCGGCGAGGAAACCGCGCTCATCGAGTCCATCGAGGGCAAGCAGGGCAAGCCCCGGCTGAAGCCGCCCTTCCCCGCCGACGTGGGCCTGTTCGGTTGTCCCACTACAGTCAACAACGTCGAGACTATCGCTGTGGCGCCGGTGAGTCTTATATTTTACTTTGTTATACTGAAATAAAACAAACAAATATTCTTAGGTGTCGAATTCAGTATCTTCTCCTTTTGTCGTCGGTTAAAAATGTAGGATCCGAGCGATTTGTTAGTATCAGTCTGGATAATTTGCGCGCTTCTGCGTTTTCTTGATTTGTTACTATTCCTGCCAGGTTTTTTTGTTGAATGAACGATATGAATGAACGGTTTATAAACCAAAGCAAAGATATTGATATAATTTGTACACTTTTGAGGGGGGAAACCAGTAAGGGCGTCAGTTGTGGGAACATGAAGGGACACTTCATAGACAAAAAAAAATAATTTTCAAGTATTTTTTATTTATTATTTGTAGCTATGTAATGTTATCATATTTATTGTATTAGCCCTTTCCACTCAATTAAAATGCTAATTTAATTCAGACGATCTGCCGTCGCGGCGGCTCGTGGTTCGCGTCGTTCGGGCGCGCGCGCAACTCGGGCACGAAGCTGTTCAACATCTCGGGGCACGTGAACACGCCCTGCACCGTGGAGGAGGAGATGAGCATCCCGCTGCGCGAGCTGATCGAGCGCCACGCGGGCGGCGTCACGGGCGGCTGGGACAACCTGCTCGCCATCATCCCCGGCGGGTCCTCCACGCCGCTCATACCCAAGGAGTAAGTGCTACATCATCCGTCATGACGGTGGACATGATTCTCGATAGTGACCCTCCATTTTACTGACCTCTATATATGCCTCTAAAGCCATGTCGCCAAGCGGCCTAGCCGTGTTCCGGCATGATGTTCGGTGTTGCCATTCATGGATGGCGGGTCAGATCAGTTGCGCTGCATGTGCCTAGTGAATGTAGCGTCTCTTATCTACTGCCGCCTTCCTACCTAGGCAAGTATGCTCCATCGTAGATCTCATCGTCACTTACCATCAGGTGAGATCGAGATCAAATACTTGCCTATAATGTAATAAAAAAAAAAAAAAAAATACAAGTACGCTGGACTAATCACAAACCGGGTTATAGTGAGGCGATTTCGTTGTCGCCATTTTGGCGCTGATAGCAGCTGTGTGTGGGAATGGAACTATTAATAGAGATGGAACAGTGAGATGATACATCGATAAAAATGTTGAAACTTAAACCTACCCACGTAGTAAAATGAAAATAATTATGATCCATTCCTTTAACGATTATAGCGCACAAGTGAATGCGCAAGCACAGGGCCCCAAGTTTCCTAACACAATCGAATCATAATCGAACGGCAACCGCATAGTAACCATCACTTTTGACAGATATTGTATGGGATATCAGCCAAAAGTCTCTTATTTATTTATGGGAGCGTTGAAGTATTACGTAACGAAAGGGGGGGTTTGAACTACGCGTTACGTACTTTTTACTAGGGGGGGGGGGGGGAAGACAAATCTCCAAAAATTGCATATTTATTGACATATTTTGTGTATCCCAACAGCGTATGCTCCACCGTCCTCATGGACTTCGACGGGCTGGTGGCCGCGCAGACGTCGCTGGGCACCGCGGCCATCATCGTGATGGACCGCTCCACGGACATCGTGAAGGCCATCGCGCGCCTCATCATGTTCTACAAGCACGAGTCGTGCGGCCAGTGCACGCCGTGCCGCGAGGGCGTGTCGTGGATGAACAAGATTATGTACAGGTCGGTTTCACAATGCTCTTTTAAATACACCATCCATCAGCCGAAAGCCGTCCACAGCTGGACCGCCACATGTATCCACCAGTCTCCAGCGATGCTTGGAATATCATCGGTCAACCTTGTGGAGGGCATCCAACCAGTGGCGTAGCATGGGGGGGCGGAGGGTGCGATCCGCACCAGGCGGCACTTCACAGGTGGCGGTTAGAGAAAAAAAAATAAGTAAAAAAAAAGTTTTTTTATCGTTACCATGCCCCAATTTTTTTATAATGAATAGCAAAAATAAGAGGGCGGCAAATTTGAAATCCGCACCACTGCATCCTACACTACGTCTTTGAGCTCGTGGTCGCCATTCTATAACTTAAATTTTCAAACGGCCGTCGGTTCTTCAAGGGAGCTATGTGCCCCGCCTATTTCCACCTCAACTTTCAAATGTGAGCGATGTTAGTTACTCTAATTTGCCTCATTTCTGATTCGATCGCGTACCAAACTCCAAAGTATAGCTCTCTTGCTCTCCATTATGCGTCCAGCGACCTTGCGCTTTCCTATGAGGCTCATTGTAGCGACCGCGTATCAGTGCCAATGTCATCGCTGTTTGAACACGCCGTCACGCCCGTATTGCTCGAAGAGATAGGCATAGGTGCACTATAGTGTACCCACATTTCGCTGATGTTATTTTGGTCCCCATGTGATAGGATGCTGATGCTGGTTGTAGTAATTACGGAAATGAGGGTCCAATTACTCATTCAAAAATAGTAATGGCTTTTTTTTTGTAACACACCGTCTTTGACATGACAATTTGTATTTGTACGTACAGGGTAGGCATATACGAAATAAATGATCCGATTTTCTGTTTATAGGTTCGTCGATGGCAATGCGTCACCAAAAGAAATCGACATGTTATGGGAAATTTCCAAACAAATAGAAGGTGAGATTTTGTATTATTAATCTGTAGGTGACTTTTCTTTGTCAAAAGTTCAGCCGACTTTGGGCCCTGGTACTAGAAAACCAGGCACCAGGCCATCATTTTTATGTATATATATATCGTTACATTTTAATACGGCTTTTTTTTAGGTTAAATACTCTTAATAGAGTGGTCTTGCACCACCACTTTCCAACTCATGGGTAATTTCCCACCTAATGTTACATCTCATGGGTGTTCACGATCCCCAGGTCACACGATCTGCGCGCTGGGCGACGGCGCGGCGTGGCCGGTGCAGGGCCTGATCCGGCACTTCCGGCCCGAGCTGGAGCGCCGCATGCAGTGCTGGGCGGCCACCTGCGGGCCCAGCCTTGCCGAGCGCCTCTACTAGACACCGGCGGCCACTCGCCAGGACAGCCGGCACGTGGGGAACTACAGGCTTACCGCTCCACGAATATACTGATTCCTTGCAAGCAACTAGCGTAAGAACTAATGTACCTACTTATATTCGCGCAATACCCATGTAAGCGTCAACTGTCTATACTAGTGGCAACGAATGATGCCATCTGTGATACAATTCTTCGATTTTCTAAAATACATTGCTGTGTTTATGATTGATCACGTCGCAGACAATTAAATTAATTGAATGTGTTATTGCTATTAATTACTTGACGTTGGCAAAATACCCACTAAGTTGTGGGTGAGGCCATATTCATATCCATTTTATTTCATCGCATTTCATTTCGTAAAGAAAGAAGAAATACATCAGCTGTCAGAGGTGTCATCATTTGTTTCTGCGACTTTCGTCGCGCGCCCTTAGACATAGATAGAGCGGTAGGCCTGTAGCGGTTATGTGTGGTGTACTATGTGAGCGAAACCTAGATCTACCGATCGAAAGGTACAACACTATGATCAGCGGTTCAATGCAATGATGGTATGCATATGGCGGGTTTCATAGTCAGGTGGAGCGACTAGGACCGATCGTATCGCGGACATCTGCGTCATAGTATTTGTATTCCGCACGCGAGGCGTCCAGTTGCTTCCAATCTGGCCCATAGACAAGATCAGACAGTTTAAAAACTAATATTTTGCTTTTTTTTTGTATAGCAACCATAAAAGGCCACTGTGATATTTTGTGAATTAACGCAATGTAATGTTCTGGGATGTACTGCCGCCGGCTATTTCAACAACATACAAAAAATAATGCGATACACGTCATGGACACATCGGTCAATGTATTGAAATCTGTTACATAATATATCAACAATATGTTCTATTGTTAATTAATTGTCTTTTTTGTACCTATTTATTTTACTGAAATAATTTAATAATTAAAAATCAATAAACACCGCCCCCGGCGCGACGAAAATAGTTTATTTTTAAACCTGTAAGCATTAAGATTCAATGCAATAGGTAATCAAGCGCTCCTTGTGCCCTAGATTTTAATGCACCGGACATTTCCACAGCAGATGACGATTGTACCTTAGCCGCATATGTTTGCTCTACACACTACAAAAAACATCGCAACATTGTCCCACGCGCGGGTAGTACGGCAGGGTACAATCAGCTGTTGTGTTAAAATATTTTTTTTATGTGTTTTTATTGAATGATTCAATAAAAAAAACACAGGTATTCTGCCTTAATTTTGACATGCATTATACTCACCGCGCCTCGATTATCACGATTATTCCACGGCCGCCGCGATGTGCGTAGTGTAGTGAATGGGGCAAAATGGTCCACTAGTCTATATATCGCCTCTTGTCTATGACACATGGCTGTACTGTACCGAGCATTCAGGTAGCGGTGGTGACACCTAGGTTAGTTGATTTTGTAATATACTGTAATTATAAATAAATGTTCAGAGATTTATATAAATTCTTTCATTTACTATACGTTTGTGTATGTTTTTAGCTGATCCCCTCGCTGAATACGTAAGTTCACAGATTATACCAACAATTACTACTCGCATTTCATGACGTTACGGCACTCGGTAGACGTTGCAACAAAATCAACTACTTTTCTGAACATATAATGGTCGAAATAATAATAAATAGATATGGCATGGTAGTGTTATGTGCTCCACACTATCTTAATACTTGTGGTGATAGCGCAAGAGTGGCAGATCCATAGACTGATAGACAATTATTTTGTTTATGATAGATTGTGATTGAAGACTTGTTCTCTACACACACTGGCAAAATGACGCATTTTTTTAGTCAAATAAATGAAGAAGTTCTCTTATCGGTATGTAAAAAAATATAATTGTTTTTTCTATGTAGTAAAAGAAAATAGTGTACCTTACCTACTCATATAAACATAAATCAAGTGCTTGCCGACATATAAAATGGAAAAGCTTGTATCCATTTGTCGTGTGTGCAATGTTTGCAATAAAGGTTTTATTAGAAATCATATTTAACAAGACACGAGAGTATGATTGAAATCTCTTGTGAAGCGAGGTATGAACCAGCAAAAAAATACATTTATCTTTTTTAGACTCATACATTTATCTTATTCTTTTATTATTTATAAGTTATTAAAGTTAAAGTAAATAGGAAAAAAAATAGTATGACAACAAACTATGTATCAAAAATCTTCTAAATCGAGTACAGCGACACCTAGTTCTGTACTAGGAACTAAAGCAAGCCCGATTAGCGACAACATTTTCGTCTCATCACGTTATCCAGAGTAATTTGTTGCAAATACATACAAGACCTAGACCACTTACCGCTACCGGGTGGCGGTGAATTGTAAGAAAACACCTAAGTGAGTATCTAATATAAATAATGTAGTTGGATATTATCGTATCTATACACCAATAATAGGTTCCGGTAAAAGGAATAACATACGTCCATGCTAGGTAGCCATGTAGCCATGATTATTAGTACCTACCTATCAATTCATTTAACATATAATACGTTATATAAATTGATATATTATAGATACGTTACCAAAATTAGCCAATTTCGACTAGGTAGTCTTGTTACTTGGAATCTATGTATAATACCTACAGATATGAATTATTCGTTATATGAAATAATAATATTATTTCTTCGTATCAGGTTGTGTATACTACCTTACGACGACTTATATATAAGTAATTGTTATTTAAATTACAGTCATTCTTTCCTATATTACTTTTTTAATTTCTAATTAGCCACATTGCGGCGGACGTGGAAACTTACTGAAACTCGATGTTTCCTTTCCTTTCTTATTTGGTAAACCAATCTTTTCAAGGTTTTGAATGTAATTTTGATTTAAAAAAAATGCATACATTAATATCAGCTTTCAAGTATTTTATAGGTAAACTGAGTAACTTGTGGGCACTTCTGGTATCATATTTTAACAAGGGGTACCTATTTAAAAATATTGCATGAAAGAGACCTATCAAAATCCCTTACCTTTTAAGACAAGTAAGGAATAATAGACTACTTATGTTGTGTTTGGTGTGTTGTGTAAGGGGGTCTCTTGAAATCAAAGTACGGTTTTTAATAATTATTTTATTCCCTCTCTCGTTTCTTTTTTTGATAATCCTTATGATATATCTTAGCTCTATTTACAGTTTGTATAAATTAAAGTAGTAATAGTATATTTTACATAGTATGCTACTATTGTACAACACGCTTTCGTCGATTGAAAGACTTGACTACTCCAACTGAACGATTTAAATTAAAACATAACCCAAATGAACAAAAAAGAACGAAATAATGAAAAGAACACTGATTTTTCTGATGAACAACGCAACATGTGTAGTCACAACATTACCAAGACTCAATGATTTCAAATGAATCGCAATGAATCGATTACTAAAAAAATAAAAACTCAGCACCGAGTACCAAATGGCAAATATAATTTAGTTTCAGGAAGAGTGCCACCATCACACGTCAATTACAACAATAAATAAATTACGTTTAAATTAAATAAATGGCACGGTCCAAATTCTACCATTTTCGGTACATGGTGATGCGTATTACATTTTAGGTAAGTATATCAAACATAATTTCGGTTGATTAAAAATAACAAAAAAATAATAATTTCGCACGCCGATTAGCCGAACAATAATCACGATTTTATATAACCAAAAATAATAATATAAATCAAAATAACTCTACGATGGAAGCAACTGATCGTTGTGCAACAAAAGAACACGACTTCTGCGTAACAACTTAATGGCAATCAATCAAGTAATCGCTAAATAACATCGGTGGAGATCACAATTACACGATATAACTTTATATAAATACAAATATACATAGGTAATTTACCTAACACACTATAGCAACAACTTCAATGCAATATACCCATCTATATTGATGTGAAATTGATATGATTACATTAGGCTTAAGAGGAATTAACGTAGTAGTTAACAGAATGCTTTATATAAATAACTCATATCTGAGGGACGGGTCCGGGCGATGCGCGCGCGCTCGCTCCGGCCCGCCTCGCACACAACAAGGATAGATCGCTTATCGCTTCCAAAGCTAGATCACAAGAACGCGATATCAGTCTCACTTATTCTGTCATTATGAACGTTACGTACTACTATACCACAGCTAGTAAAAGCTAGACCGAAACGGTGCCAATAAAAGCCGCATAAAAGCCGAAGTACCAGTTTAACGGTGCGTTCGTTCCGCGTCCGCGGAGTTATGCGATTCTTACTGCCCTGTAACTTCTGCTTCTACGTCTATAAATTAGTTGCGCGAGCCCGGGGCGCGGGCCAGCCGGCCCCGGCGCGCGATCCTGCCACGGATCGGTACATTTCAATCTCGACGGAGCCGTACGGCCCGTATCGCTCCTCGCTGAATGCGACCATCCCATCGTCCCATCTCAGCGAGCGTGCCGCGGATCGAACGATCGACTCGGGCCGGAATAACTTAAGATAAATTCATAAATAAATTTGAAAATTCAACCGTCACCGCTCGCGTCGCGGACGGAGCGATGGACCTCGAGCTGCGTGAGGGTACTCGACCGATGTCCAGCACCGGGGGGCGGGGGCGGGGGCGGGGCGGGGCACTAGACGCAGTCGTCGTCCAGCTCGATGTCGGGCACGAGGCGGTCGTGGCAGGCGGCGGCGCGCGGCGGCAGCTCGTTGCGCGGGTCGCGCGCCAGCCAGGGGTGCCGCAGCACGTCGCGCGCGCTCAGCCGCTCGCACGCCTCGCGCCGCAGCAGCGAGCGGATCAGACACTTGCCCCGCGACGACAGGCACTCCGGCACCACGAAGTATCCGCGAGATATCTTCGCGAACAGCGACGCGTGCTCGGAGTCGTTGAACGGATACCTAAAACAAAACAACGCCATAGGTTATCATCGGTCACTTAGCGATAGCCGATCTCGATTCGTTCGAATCTTACGCAAAGTAAAATAAAAAAATAACCATATAGTGTAGAAGATAAGAGGGGATCATTAATTTCCGCGGCGGTTAAAGCTCCAAAAATTGTTGCGTTTTTGTGAGACCCGCGAAACCCCGGTTAATGGCGACTTGATTGTCATTTGGAAGGCAGCTGCGCCGAAACAAAAACTCAGGTACGATGTGTCGGGAACCCTTCCGGCGACAGGTGAAGTCGCCGATTGCGGCCGAATCCCAAATTTCGAAATAAATTACGGGTGCCCGGAGTTGAAAAAAAAGTAGAAAACAAAGGCTCGCGAACGGCAGGTGCGGGCGGGTAGCGCCGGGGGCGGGCCGCGGGGTAGCAACGTCTTCGCCACATGACCGCGGCAGGTGCGGCGAAGATTTCACGAGCCTCATTTATATGTGGGTGATATAATCGTTGGCCGTTGGCGCGTAACGGCCGACAGGTGATCTTCCCTCGGCCGCGTCGCCAACGGCCGCGCGACCCTCGCTGTGATCTCGAAAAACGGTAAGTCCCACGCTTCGCAGGTGAAGACGCCCACCCCGTCGCCCTTCGTTAAATTATGCACGTTTGATTGCTGCTAAACTTAATTTTGTTTCCCGAACTCGTGGGGAGATAATTTTGCCGTTAAAAGTGTAAATTAGTGAAGCATTTGTTTAAGGTACCCACCTTCCAACGAGCATCGTGTATAATATGACGCCGAGCGACCACATGTCAGCGGCCCTGCCCGAATAGGTCCGGTTCGCCCTGAGGATCTCCGGCGACACGTACGCGGGGCAGCCTCGCTTGTCCTGGAGCAGGTCCTCCTCGGGGTCGTCGAGTACCACCGCGTCCTCCAGCGACTCCAGCTTCAACGTCGTTCTGTAACAAAAACAAAATACGTTCAGCCGATGCTCTAATAATCGCTAATGTGCAACGTCCGGCTTTCTCTCGGCGCATTCAATTATTCATCTCGCAATCGAGGGCCATTCGGCGGCACGTTGTCGGGTCGCGTGCGTTTGACGTGCATGACCGGTGACCCATATAAATCGCGATCGTACCTATAATATAATACAGGCACGCGTTATCCGCTCATCCAAAATGGATCCCTTTGTGCACAAAGCTTTGTCGGTGCACTATTAACGATTCTCGCACACTGCCAATTAGCGCCGAAGCGTCATACATTAAATTTGCGTTCGTGTTGCAAAATGGTTTCTCGGATATGAGGCGCCCGCGTTTCGCTGCGTATGCAACAATAATGTCATGTAAATAATTACATAGCGAACCATAAAGCTGTTTGGTGATGCAAAGGTTTTTGTTTCGTCACATCGCGGGCTTTAGGCGCACCGTGCGCGACCTCGTGTTTCACAGAGCGGCCGCATCGTTTCGAAATGCATTAAATGCACAGTTGGTAACACTACACCGGCGGCCGCTTCTCGTATGATTGAATGTAAACTAACCCCGCTGGGCGGCTAACGGGACTTTTTGATCTTCGGCTCATGGGGAGCGTATGGAACCTACACTGGCTGCGTCCACACTGAATGTGTTGGAATTTATAGTATCAATTTTATCTTGTTTTTTAAAAGCTGTACATAACGCGAGCCAGGTGCACGGTGGGCGGTTCCGTACACAAAAATGCGCCGTATGCACTTGTATTTATAGCTTACTGAAATACCACAGGGGACATTGGATTCAAACCGATGCAGTCAGATAGCCTGCTCTAATAATAAATCCTGTTCTAAAATTGTCGAAATTAAACATTTCGTCACGAATTGAAACATTATCGATTGTGAAGAAACGTGTAAGTTTTGATTACCCGTGCGTATTCCGAAAGCAGAAGGCAATAAATATCAAGTTTGCTCAGAGTGCGCTTACAAAATCGGCAATTTGCAGTCTCAGCTGTTTGACAAATAGTCCGCGGACGTATGCAAGACTCAAATTCGACGGCTGTGGAGATCCGAGGGCATATTGCAACTGGCAACTGTACGAACAGCGCTGCGATGTAAGATAAACGGTATCTATTTACTATGAACACATTTTAAGAAGTGATCGAGTCGTGACATTATGGAGCGGTGGGCTCCCGCTAAAGGTTACTCTCGTTAAGACATTCGTAATAGCGCTCCGATATCAAGTGAAACATTACGCGCGCCCGCAGCGACAGAGCATTAGCCATCGCTGTACGCTAATCATTGTGGAAAAATGATAGATGATACAGCGATGCAGAGCAATATGCGCGCGGATCGTGCGTGACCGAGCACGTGGTCACCGCGGCTGAGCGGGTCCCGCTGTGGGAACTAGCTGACGAAAGACGTGACGTCTCGGCACTCGGCAACTGCACTTCGAACCTTTTTTGTAATCCATCAGTGAGCGGAGCCGCGTCTGGAGGGCGTCCTCGTATCCGTTTAGGTCTCGCGACTGCGCAACTGATCCTAATTAAATCCCTACAACGGCAAGGCTAAAGTGCGATGTCTGCAGTTGCAATCGATTCGAATTTCGCAACGTGTAAATAAGTTATACGGTGTCGTAACGCGGTCGGAAGGTTGGCCGGATTTCCGAGCGGTGGCCTCCAAGGATTCTCGGCGGTGTCTCGCACGCGGGCCAGCCGCCCGGCCGCGCCGCACCGCTCGCGCTTCGGGCGAAAGGACAACCGACCGCTTTACGCAACGGAGTTACGCACGCGCACCAGGGTTGCGCCTACACTGATATCTCACGCGCAAACCTCGCCCCTACCCCCTGAAAATCGTGAAATCGCGACGTACCCACCTAAGACTTAGAATCAGAATATTTTATTCATGTAAACCATTAAAGCACAAAATGTTAAGCTACAACTTTACCACCCGTTCGGAATACCGTAGCTATGGAAAAGAACGGTCAAGATACTCTATGGTACTCTTTTTAAAAAGATCTTATTTAAGACTATTATTACAACATTGACTCGCACGTTTATAACTTCGCAACTGTGTTAACGAAATATTTCGTTGAAATTACACGTTTGTAACTGGGTAACGTTCACCTTAACATTTCTTGGTCAAGTTTGACTTGAGATGGCGCAGCGTCAATAATAAACCGCATAAAGCAATAAAGTGGACGTTAAATGTCGCACGCGCAGTGATCGATCGTGATCGAAATGTTCGCTTTACGACGATATCGCACGTTGTTGTACGCCAGTGCGGGAGATCGCCCACAATTAGCGGGATGCGCCGGCGCTGTTTCGCAACGGTCGCCGTTGCTCAACTCAACCCTGACAATTTCGTAACAATGGCAGCCATCGAGGCACAGATGCACCACACATGCATCCACTTCCTGCTCGAGTTTGTATCGCTGTATGACGAACACTTGCGCAAGCGCTAGGAAACGTTTTACGCGCGCTACACAAAACCGACCAATGTGTCAGTTGCGCAGATTGCGAAACACTTAGGTTTTAATAGCCGCGTCGACAATGTTCAATTCGTTGTTTACGCTCAATATTAGTAGTTCCGAGCCCTGGTGCGGCGCGGTTAGTCACGGATTGTCGTAACCCGCATTGTAGGGACATGTGATGTCGTAAGCGCCGCCAGTTGCCTCACCGCGGAGATGCCGCCGGGATAGGTTGGGAAACCATCCCGACCATGCCCAATTCTATGTCGGCTGTTGTTGCGCAAACGCCGGATGTTTTGTGATACTTGATTGATAACGAGCTTTGGGTGGAATAATCGAACGACAGTATCTTCTCCGTTTATCTGGGTTTGCGCGCGTGACTCATGCGAAGCGGGACCACATATTTCAATATGTAAAATTATAAATCGGCCGGGTATTACACCGTGGCAAGTGCCACACATTCCAGAATTTAGGTCTCAAAACCACATAGGCGACCGACGGCACAGTTCGCTTTATCGGAGCGGCGATAACGAAAGTCGAACTCAGTTTTGAAACCGAGCGCTGGGCCGCTTGCGAAAACGCTAATGTGAACATCGCTTGCAAAATTGTTTTAGTTTTAAAATCGAATGCAACAACAATGGTGGCGTACGGCCTAGCTCGTCGTCGTCGGCGGTCAGATGACACGCGCTGGTGACATTTGCTCGGTGCGCCGATGAAGTAAGGAGATCGAGTAGCGCAACCCAGGCGGCCGTATTTGGCAGGCGGGCGGCGTCCGCGCACGGGCGCGTGTCACAATGGCATGGATTATGAGCGTGTTGCGATATGGCATGTTGCAAGCGCGGGCGGCGGTCCAAGCGCCTCCGCCGAAATAATCCCGTGTTGCAACGCACGGACTGCGGAACGGGCGCCTCTCCAGGGCCCGTTGCGCAAACGCACCACCGCACGCAATTGGCTAATTGCGCACCATCGTCGAGCTCGACGCGCGACGTTTACGAAACGCACGATACCGTTCGATGACCCGAGCGCGTCTATTACGTGACGATTGCGCAACTGAAGAAAGCGGTCGGAATGCGTGCGCAAAAAGTTTCCGAAATCTCGACGGATTCCGTCTCGAATCGTTGCAATTACACCGTTACGCGATGTCGTGTTAAATCCGGTGAGTGGTCGACTTTCTAACGCGGGGTCGGTGTACGGCGCGCCGTGTCGCAACAATTTCTCCGGGCGGGCGTTGCGAACGAAGAAAGCGCGACCTCGAGCGTTTTGCAATCGCGTCGCTAGCGCCGAGGCCGGAGAAAGAGCCGCTGAGCGCCGTAGAAAGCGATAGGTCACCGCCCGTCGATCAGCGAAACCGCAACCCGGCTTGCGACAGACGCGCTAACAAGATTCCTGCAGATTCCTGCGACCGCAGCACGAGCCATTTAGCACAACACTTGTTCCGAGTGTGCCGTGATTGGGCAAGCGAACCCGCAGTTACGCAAGCCGTGATAAAGCGCCGCGCATGTCACACTCGTGAAACACTTCCGTTCATTGACTCCTTCCCGATATAACTGCGTTGTCCGTGTCGAAATACTTTCGCCAGCCGACGTAGCACACGTGTGAGGACACTGGGCCACGAAAAAAAGCGTTCGCACTAATCAGTACGCTTCATCTTTAGGGGCCATTTATTGGACATGCTCGGGATGCGCCGTTGCAAACGTGGCGCCATGGAGTCCGTCGCCAGCGAATGTAATGTTGCAAACCGTAACTCCAGGATTGCTCTTTTTAAATAGATCTTTTGTATTTTTGAGCTGTACATTGTTATGTGTATGTGAGAACAACGTAGGAACGGCTAGGCAGGCTTTAGCAGTTGGTAAAAAAAGTACTAACTCTAATATAATTACAAGTTAATGGTTACATTACAAGCTAGAAATGTTATCGCCCAGGAATCGAAGAATTGACAGGTAACTCGCGAGCTGATTCATTCGCGTGTTCACATTCATAACTCGTTGTTACGTTAAAAACTGACTTTTCCTAGTGTTGGGAAACGCGCGAGTTAAAAGCCGGGAGCTCCCACATCGCGGACGAGTAATCATCGTCATTACAGCACTATTACATACTAGGAAAAAATAAGATTACCGTGCGACAAGGCCGTGATTAGTTACGACGATAGCTTTCACGCTAACGATTACACGCAACAACACAAAAAGTAAAGTCTGGGTTGGTTTTATAATCGCACTCAACTGCTATGGTGTGCGCAGCACCTGGCGACAGGTGCGCGTGCGCCGCGGTTTTTAATGTCCACGGAGGCTGCCATAATGACGATACCCACGAAGGGCAGCTGTATGACGTTTGTCGCCGACAGATGCGATCTAGACCGGCCGATAAATAAAAAGAGTACACCTACTTCCGTGTACTCTTGCGCAGTTTCCGCTGCTGCGCACACGCAGCCGGAGTCGACGATTGTTCGACCCCGCATTCGCTTCCTCCACATTATCCCAAATCGGAAGTGCTAAGATCGTAATGAAGTCTCAATTGCACATAATGAATTAACGTTACGCGATTTAATATAGGTTACAAGTTGTTGGCTCACTACAAGGGTTGCAATATAAGCATTCGAAATTAGAACGGCGATTAATCATGAAAGCTATGCCCGCTGGTCGGCGACGCAAGCGCTTGCGATATGTAGCGAGTGGTGTCGGGTATTGCTAACTGCGAGGCAACGCGGCATTACAGAAACAGTTTGTTAACAGTATTGGATGTTGCGGGCGGATGGCGCAAATGTATGGAAAAGTGAGACGAGACAATGCTGCGCCGGGAACTTTACAACTGATTTACATGCCATCTGTAATACATTGGTAAGCCATGGTGTTGTAACAGTATCTTTAGGCGCAATGTATTAAACTGCTGGTCCTTACGCTCCATTTCATAATGCGATTTGCACAACAGTTGAAACAAGCGCTCGTTTGTCTCTTGTATTTGCGCGCGCGCACCGACAAACGTTAAGGTTGCGTTCAAATCCTTTTAGACAACGCGACGCTCACTATTTTTGTAAGTATAAGTTGTTTTTGTAAAAACTAATCAGTGTGATTAAATAAAAATGATGTGTGACAATTTTAAAACGATACGATATAATTGGAAGAGTTGATTTGAGTAAATAAACACTTACAAAGCGGTATGGCGACATGTCGACATTAATAAAACAGTTTTAACATTTTACATAAACACAATAAATACGGTGTAATCGTATGTGGGTACAGCCAGGAACGAATGACGCAGGAGCGTTTCGAAAACGCGAAATAAGCGATGTTGCGATTTCGCCTTGTGTAACGTTCGCTTCGTGATTGCAGAAACGCGTGGGACGGCAAATAGGATTAATCTCTGTCGATTCGTTGCTATTACATTGTAAAAATGAGCTCCGTCGACTGTGCCTTCGCTTGCTGAGTCATTCAAAATGAAACGATGAGGAAAATCTATCAACAAATCCCTAATTTGTAACGGTTCAAATCGGTTGGCGCATAATATGTCTTACTGGACGCACCTCACGATCCAAAATTAAATAACACGTGCATCTAACTCTGTATCGCAATTTTTATCAGCATTTCACTGCTATCTTATCATTTAGAAAAAAAATACTAAATTTTCTCCACTTGTTTATTTGCTTGTGCGAGTGATAAGCAAACATTTTGTAATCCAATAAGTACTGTTTGATCTAGGTACCTACGTTACACAATCTAACAGGCATATTGGTAGGTTATTGCGAAAATGTGTTACATATACCGTGGACTTATTGTTATGCCAATGATATGGAAATTAGTTGCGACGAACGATACTCTCGACTCGAGCACGAAGAGCGTTTAATAATATTAATATGTACTAGCTAAGTACCGGTTTAGCGCCATACAAGTAGGAGGCTCACTGGGAAAGTTCATCACCAATATAATCTATATAATACAAAACAAAGCTGTGTTAGTTACACCATTTATAACTCAAGAACCGAGGAACTTCGTACCGCCTCAGGATCTTTATGTTTTAATAGTTATTCTGCTATTCGGGGCGGAGATCAATTCAGAAAATCTAAGAAGCTAAATATCGGCCCACCCGCTCTCGGGTTATAAACGGTGTAACTAACACGACTTTGTATTTATATACATATAATTGACATAAAAAAACGATGTGTGCAAACAGAATTATAGGTACCTTCGCTGTACCGCAAAGCTGCTCGTACCGCGATCATTATCTCGACTCCATCGAAACAGGAACAATGGCTTAGTGCCGGCTCCGTACGACCCCAATGACGCAGGTACTACAGACTCGCGTCGATAACACACGCAAAAGCATACCGCATTTCTATACAACGATCGTAGCGTATCGCTATGTAGGTATATCGTACATCGTACGCACGTACCGGTTTATTTTAAATTAAAATCAAGCAAAGGTAGCAATGTATGCATGCCTTATCAAATAATTCGCCCGGCTTGTATGTAGAACAATGGCACACTAGTAAAACATGCCATAGTTCAAAATTAATAATTTTAAATGCTTTGCTGCTACAACAAAAAGCAATAATACGTGTGCTTAAACAATACCAGAAAATGAGAGCTTGGTGGAAACTGTTTTGGTCAAATGTTTGTAAATAAGTATCTGAGGTATAAAAAAATGCGATAACTTGTTTCTACCGTTAAGCTTCGCTGAAAACGCGTAAACATAACACATAAATGACAACCAGCTCGGAACGGGTTTCGCTTTATTGATTACTGAACAAAATTGAATGTTTTCGTTGAAATTACTCGATATCCATTACTGAAATCACAATACGCATCCACTAGGTATCGAAAGCGTTAAAGGTTGCAGGCCTGTGCATTAAAGAATTTCAAACACCGTACGATTGTGTGAATCGAGAACGTGGATCGAATACGATTCGAGTGCTCGTGGTTGATAAATAAACAGGCTTCTAGGATTCGCGGACGTTGCCCTCTTTGTTTTCGTACGTATTGGAAGATGGGCCGACGGCTTTCGTGTTATGGGAGTTGTTATTGCGCACAATAATGCTATCAACTTTACAGCTATAGGTGAAAAGTGGCACGCCATCACAGCGGTACATTCTGATTGGCTCAGCGAAATGGTACCAGGTCGATGAAAGTATCGATGGAGATATGATATGGTATGGATGGACGGCCAGCGTTCGATTCCACGTCATGTTATAGTGATTACATCACACACATACGAGTACACACACTCCTGTTCATTATGCGCCACGGTATTTTTGGATTGATCGAACAAGTAACATAATAAAAGCATTACCGCTACATACAAAAAATATAATTACCTAAGCATTTTAAACTTTTTATCGTTCTTAGCATCGTATGTATGTACTACCACCGATGAGATCATGAAAGGATCAACGCTCTCCTCCAATACCGAAGCAATGATCAACAACATAGAATTTAAGATGGCCGAACTCGGTCGTTAACCTCGCGATTGCTTCTTTCTAGTCGCAATGATGTAACTTGGAAAGTGCGGAAATGGTAATTTCTAAACACCAAGAGAATTACACGGAATGTTATATCACTATTCCGGGCATCTCGCGGATGCAACGCGGAGCGGGGGAGGTCACTGAACTTGCAAAACTTCACCTGTCATAGCGAGGGGAGGACGGAGAAGAGAATAAATAGCTTGGAGGGGAGCGAGCCGAGGGCTAGTGATGTAACGAAGAAAGTAAGGAAATAAATCGCGTAAACCGACGGCTACACGTGTGGACACAATTATAAAAACAATTGGATATTAGAGTATCTCGAAGCAACGGAATCGATGGACGGCCATCAAGTTGCACAACCACTGATAGCGGCCCGCAGCGGAAGAGAGTGCGGCGAAACGGCACATTGCGGTGATGCAATAAGAAAGTGCGGAACTGAAGTAGGTTTTCTAACGCGGTGAACGTACTCTGGCCATTAGCATTGTATCATTCGCGTCCGCGGGCTGTGCCGCAGACGCGGCCGACGACCTCGGCCGGTGTCGGAGCGGCCGATGGATTTCGCGTTCGGCCCCACCGTGATATAACCTACCTTCGGGATGGAAAATTACGATGCGAAATCACGGCGTGCCCCGCCGAGGGTACCTGCCTACGCGTTACATCAAGCTCTTGCCGTACTAGAAACTGCAATGAGTTAGGTAACGAGTGTTGTCACACTTGTTTGTTGCAATTACTCAGCTGATGTAAGGTGTGCAGGTGAAGTAAAAAAAAAATATTAACTCAGATGCAATTTCTTAACGCATTACCTACACGAACTTGGTAATTTCATTGTATGGTAATTTAGTTGTGTTTCAATAACTCGATTTGTAAATGCACATTATTATTAATAAATGTAGGCAAGAATATGGCAATAATGAAAAATATTATAAAACGAACTGTTGCCGAAATACAACCTACTTAATTTAGCACTGACATGAATAATTGGCAAAAAAAATATGTTAAAAAGTGATATGTCAAGTTCAGTGGGTGCGAGGCCGATGCGCGAGCGCAAGCACGTTCTGTGAGCGGGGGAGGGGAGGAGCGGCGCGCGGTGCTGGGCAGGGGGGAGGGAAGTCGCCGGTGACAATGAATGGCAAAGCACCGTTGTACTTGACCCAGTATTCTGGCCGTCACGCCCGGTCGGTGCAACGGTGACATTCGATTGATGAGATGCGTGAGAAACCAGCTCACCCACAAAACAAACGGTTAAAAATTCTCACATTAAAACTATAATTAAACACTGTAGCGCAGCGATGGTTTTATGATAAGTCCGACATTGGCGCACTGACCCAATTGGCAATGGCCGCTAGATTTCGTTGCGTCTATCAAATAATATTTCCATGTACTCTCAGTGATACCTCAAGCTCCAATGATGATGTCACTGTATCGGAACGTGCAAATACGTTCGACAATTGAATCATTCCACTAACGATATTTTTATCTCGACACGTCTAAGGCGCTGAATACAAACATAATGTCGATGTCGTAATTAATACATAGAACGTACCTATCTCGCAAGCGGTTTCCGATATACATTTGTTAGGCTAGATATGTGCCATTGCGCAAGGTCGCCAGCGCACCTGCGCGCCGGTCACTGCAGCGACCGTTGCAGCTCCCACGACATATCCACTTCATGAATTATTGATTAGCTCCAGACATTTCAAAGGGTAAAACAGGAATTTGGTGGTATCCTGCACCTGCTAATCGACCTATTCTATAGTCTGAAGATTAATGACAAAATGTGTTCGCAGTAAACTGAATATACTACTTGTAGCGGTGGCTAACTAGGTACGAAATTAACCAAAAAGCTGTTGCAGCGCTCGCGGTGGCGCGGCAAGCGCGCTCGTAATCATCCAAGTGGGTTAAGGTTCCATCAAGGATTTATTGCGGCAAGTCTCCGCTCCAAAATGCCGAGCGTCGGTTACTATGAGCTAACTGGCCGCCCGGTTCCGCTGCATTTGCCCATTACAACCTTTTGTTACTCCGAACGTTTTTAATGTTCGTTCTCAATTAACGGCGACGCTCCGTCTGTCAATGTCTTGATGATGTACAAGGGCAATTTTTTTGACGAAGCTTATTATTTCAAACTGCATTGAAATAGTCCCATTTCATTCATCTGTCAGCGACAGTTACAAGTCCAAAGACAAAGAGAGTCTGGACGTCTTTTGTTTAATTAGTGTCCGACAAACAAAAGTAACTTGATCGTTAGGGGCGTCCCTTTGTGTCAGCACTTAGAGAGCGTAACTGTTGGAATAATGAAAACGTCCTTTGAGAGGCTTTTGAAACAGTTGAGTGTAGCACTCAAAACAAACAGGTTAATAAGTTTCAAAACGATCCAGAT
Organism: Pheosia gnoma; assembly: GCA_905404115.1. Lineage (NCBI taxonomy): Eukaryota > Metazoa > Arthropoda > Insecta > Lepidoptera > Notodontidae > Pheosia > Pheosia gnoma. The sequence goes on along the minus strand of FR989894.1, from coordinate 2,332,306 downwards.
GTATTACAATATTTCAAAAGCGGTAGCATACAGAGTTTAGCAACTGCGCTGCGTGGCCAATTCTTTCGCAACTCGCATCGCAGCGTCCGGACCACTCGATTAATTGTTCCCATCCGAGTGCTCGATACTTTTGTTTTATAAAAACAAATCATTCATTGTAGTAAAGGCCATTAAAGTTTTAAATAAATGAAAAAATATACAACGGCTTGGTTGGACATATTGTAAACAATAGTTTTAAATGGGTCTTTCGTCATTTGAAAGGATCTATTATTTTATTGAATGGACAGCTTTTCGGGACAACAATTACGTTCCTACACCCTTAGTGCTTGCGGTGCCTCAGTCCGATGAGGAGTCGACCTCGCCTTTAATAAGCTAGAATTTATAACACAAAATGGATAATAATAATTATTATTTAGCAAACTTTAGCATTCGCAGGCGTCTTATTTATTCCATAATATACCTGTCTTTATTGAAACAAAAGTAAACTTTATGTAAATTGGTGCAGTGAGCGTGCGTAAATAAGAACTATGACGGATTATAGAGGTTGATTTAAATTTAAGCTTTGGCTCAACACTGTGGAGGAGTAGAGGTAGAAAGGTGCGCAGGCGGCACCGGCAGATGTGCACACGGCATTGTCCTTCTAACAAAGGCAGGTAGAAGGCTACAGGACGCTATCGCGCCATGTGCTACGTGTCACTTTTTCATATCGATGCCATATCACGATCTCTATAAAAATCCAGAAAAAAGTAAACTTTTTTTTAATCTGTCCGAACAGATGGCCGAGCACATGTCGGTGTAAAAAAAATAACCTGAATGCAATATTAAAAACCATACCCGTATCTACAACTCGCGACGGAAATTGAAATTATGCAGATTCATATTATGTAAATCGTGAAAACATAGAAAATTTAATTTCGATGTCGATCGAGAACGGTTTGCTTTGATGCGTAAGTACATTAAATTGATTACATTGGTTTCCTCTTTATTACAAAAGAGAGAAACGATTCGAATCCCAGTTATCAAAATTAATAACGACAAAACCAATTTACTCTGATCGCGTAATATCCTGCCGCATTTATTGAGCCCTGTGGAGGTTTTAATAAAATTGGTCTCTGTGCGAATATCGGAAACCTTTTAGCCTCCCCAGCATCTGCCGCCGGCTCTAACAGACCTCTGAAACAAAAACTAGCTATGGAAAGTCTAACGGAGGGGACTCTGAACATTATAAAGAAAGGAACGTTCGAAAAAACGGCAAATATTGACCTCGGGGCAGATGTCGAAATCCAAACTTCGAACTGGCTGTAAGTGCATTTGAATCAACATCGCCTCTCGATAGTAACTAAACTCTGTTGACAGTACGTTGTATCGAATATCGTGCTGTGTGTGCGTCAGATAGAGTCGTCATCAGGTGTCCAAACAAGCTGCCTTTTGAATAACAATTGTTTCCTTAAGGCTCTTCCATTGAACTCTTGATAGCTCTCCAAGAATGTTCCGTTCGTAATTGCTTTGTGTTAATGAAAGTATAACAGCGGTTAAGAAAATAGGAGATGTCGGCCTCGTGCGTGTAAAATATAATTCCTTATACGAAACATAGACACAAGACTATAAACTCGTGAAATTGTTGCCTATAAAAAACTTTTACGAGACGCCAGATTTATGGACTTTTTTTAAGAACTTATGCGAAAATTGTACCTTTTTATGACTCTGATGAGGTATAATTTAAGAAGACAGGTTGGGGACAGAATGCGAATATCGAACACGTGCGCGCAGGTAAAGAGATCCGCATGTGCAACTCATTGTCTGACCAAAAAAGGTGTTTTCTTAGCGTTGAATAAGACGAGTCTTTGCACAATGGTCGGTTTTGTGTCGTTCCATCATCGATTCGGTGGAGACTCAGAACAAGTAAATCATGCGTAGGAGACTACTACAATGCCGTATTTGTTATTGGAACATCTGTCCGAGCCGGTTCGTGACGAGGGTACCATTTGAATTGGCAAAGTCTACAAAAACTACGGCATTGTATCGTGGCCCCGCCAATTGTTGGAAGCTTAACCCGATGCGAACGACAAGAATACAATTAGAACACCTTGAGGGTTTTCTGCAAAATTCTGAATGAACGCTGAACCGATCATGGCGTAAGGTTGCGATACACCAAACGCTGCACACAGCGGCGCACCGCGCGACCTTACAAGTCGTTATCGGGTCGTGATAAGGAATGTTGTGACCTTTAGAAATGATTAGGAGTCCCACACGCAGATAAGAGAAGTACAATGACCGTGGCGAGATCCTGCATATGTTTAATATCAAATAATTACTATAGTTCCCATGACACTTGAGCGATTTCTACAACACTAGGGGGCCGCTGGCGCATGGGTTTGATTCTCAAGCACTCTCAACAACCGGATGTAACGGGACCGGAAACGTACTTTAAACAAAATAGAACTGCAGAATTAAAGCAGCAGATGGCTGACATTGTATCAAGAAAGACAAAGGGAGTAGAATAAAATAAGTTGTTCGCCCGACCATATTAGCCCGGCAAAGGTATATTAAGTAAATTATCTTACTGTTAGCGACGCTACCGTCAGTTTTAATTGGATAGGCTACCTAGTTAGTATAGGTATAACGGATGCTACGTTATTATGAGATGACATTATTTGAAATTAAAAATCTTTTAAAATGTATTATATCGACAGCTGTAGTGCGTGAACATAGTAAAATATTATGAACTTTATTATCTTAGTGGCAATACTTTACTGGACTGGAACGTTGCCTCGAGCCATTAAATGCTGTGTTGAGCGAACATGCAACTTAAAAATAAAACGTAAGAAGTTATTTTCGTCCGTAGAATTAATAAGAATTAGCGAGCAAACTTGATGGATTGCAATAACTTTTCCAACTAAAATTAGCGAACGTTATACTTGAGAAATTAATCACGTAATATAAATATTCCTATGAGTCATGGATCACAGTAAGAACTAAATTACACAAGGACGTGATGTACACCCGTGCAAAAAACTGCACCATCTGTAATTTTATCGCTATTTTCAATATTAAATCACGTTGTGGCAGAAGATGTCATGAGAAACTGGCTGCTTTGGCCGGTATACGCGACTTCACACACGTCCGTATAAATTAACATCTATGTGTCGAATAAAACAAGATTTTATAAATAATAACACATGATCACTTCGAGCTTCATTCATGACTGGATTCGTTAAAATTTAAACTCAGTCTGTTCCTGGTTGGGCCGCGCGCGCGCGGAGTGGAAGGCGGAAGAGTGGCGCTTGCGCAACTGACATTGAATAGATGCGGTCTTCGATTCGAGGCCAGATGCCGAATTCGTATGTAGTTTAACGATACTTTAATCACCCGTTTATCTATGGTGAGTACGGGTGCATACCGGTTTTCCTTATTTACTCATTTTACGCGAATTAGTAAGGGATGCGTAAGAGGAAAACCGCAAAACGTAATTATAAACATTTCCATTGTGCAAGAAAGATTTCTCGGTAACAGGACGCGAGTATAACAACAGAGTTCGCTCGAACGCGGAAGTCTACACCATAGTAGGTATGTATATCATTTTGTGAGCGATACGATACGGTATGTTTGTTGTGATTTATATTTTCCGCCATCCTGTTTGCAATTATTGTAAAGGCGTCATCGGCTGCAGGTATTTACCTTCGAGATAGCTCTCGAAACGACTAACTGCGTCATCCAAAACAGATCGGGTATTAGATATTTCAATGAATGAAGCAATAGATGTATGTTCCAGCGTCATTCGCGAATGTGGGTGCTAATTTCAATAGACAACCGCAATGTCACCTCCGTGACTCCGTGTCATTCACCAATGAGAAGGTGAGCGATGTCGATCACACTATAAACATTCCACGGTTAACTGCACAGTATAATGTTTTACGAGCAGGAGGCGCGCCTGGAGCATTAAAGCTTTGATGATGAAATCTACGAATTGGCAATGGAAACTTACAAGTGGAAGAGGTTATAGTACCTACGTAATTCTGGATGTTCTGTCTATACAGACACCCAGGATAGAACTTATGTGAAGGTGTGTTTGGCGGTGCGTGTGTGGTGCATCGGCGCCGCATCGCGAGTGTCGCAAGTGCGCGACCGCGGCACTGGCCGGGCCCGGCCCCGTCCTTGGCCGCGGCTCCGCCGCTCTACCGCCTAGCTGGCCGCGGCGCGGCGCGACCGTGCGTAACCGCTTCCGCGTGCCGTTTACGTCACAACACAAACAGTACTGGAATTCATACAATTACGCATCTAATCGCTGCAAGCGCCCGCTAAATAATGAGTGCGTCACCAGCGGAGAGCGACCCGGACAGGCGGGATTTGTAACCGTGACGTCAGCGCTACGCAGGCGTCTCGTAGCTGTTGCTACGGTGCGAGTCACGTGTCACGGTTCACCCTCCCCCACAACCCTTGCGTGGGACTCAGGGAGACTTTGCGTCCAAAATGTAAAGATCCGACTTTGTGGGCGGGCGATCACGTTTTCCAAACTCCGAAACAATTTTCTTAAACGAATTGTATACTTGCGGCAGTACGGCTTCGTTTTGTATTTAAATTGTTTATTAGCCTTCGAAGTATTTCATTACGTAAATGCAAAGAGACTGTTGTTGAGTGAGACGATTGTTCAGTGAGAATTGGGAACAAAATTAAATAAATTGACTTAATATTCGATAGAAAATTTCGCCTATTCACGTAAACATGTACTGGAGGCTGCTGAGTTGAGATCATCTATCGGCCGCGTGCGCACTGCAGAGGGCACGTGAACATTAAATTGAATGTAGGCACCTACTTTACTATAATATAATGTATCGATTACATCAGAGCGTCGGGAGTTGTACCTACTCGCTCTTGTAATAGGTACGTATAACTGCGCAAATTTGTGAAATCTGTACAAACACGACGATTGTGTGGAGAAAAACAAGAGTGGAATGTATTACAATGGCATCGCTAATGACGAGTGTTATTGTCGTACGATTTATATACGACGATGACTTCATCATCGATAAGGGATCATCATACGGACAGCGTGAAGTCACGACCCGGCGGCGGCCGATGCCCTGGTCAGTGGAAATTACCTACAAGTCCTACAGAGGTTTTATATCAGATCAAGATCAGATTCGTAATATAACATTGACACGTTCTCGGTAAGTATGTGTAAAAGCACACGTACAATAAAACATGTATGTTTAATTAAATACTTTGCCATTTGTCTCGTTCGCGTTATTTAAATTTCTCGAAGAATACCTATATCGAACAGAACGATAAGAAAAGTATATTGTCACGTCGAAATAATTTATTTAACCTTCAATAACACATTACATATAGTGTACAGCTATTATGTTCATGTTATGCTAAATATATAAAATAATTTATATCTCATTTTCAACTATGATTATCACTTGCTGAACGGTGGAGGAAACATCGTGAGGAAACCTGCATGTCCGAGAGAACCCCTCGTAAGACGTGTGAAGTTTATTTTAAATTGACTTGTCGAAGTTCTGATGTCACATGATTACAAATGCGCTAAAGATGCGCAGGATCAAGGCTTAGCATACCCTTTCTGAATCAACCTGTATAGATAATATTGTTTGTACAGAACGAAGAACAGTATATGACGATGGTTCATGAACCCGGCTGGATTAAACTGTGTACGTATTATCTTTGCTAATTTGCGTCCATAGTTCGGTACAGACGATTCCAACATACGTGATCGATGTTCGTGTTCGAAAGTGCGTGCGTACACTAAATCTAGTTAAACAACCAAATTCATATCGTAATAATAACAAATGACGTCAACTCAAAATCACAATTCTATTGTTTTGTGTGTCCCGTTCGGTTACACAATCCGTGACCGCGAACTGAGGTCGGATACGTTCTCATATTTATTATACGTATTCTTCAATCTCGAACATGGCGGCGCGGGCGCGCGCCGCGAGGCCAGAAGCACGAAAAGAATACCGTTTCGCAATAAACACCTCATTTCAATGTCATCGCCAAGTTCGTGAACGCTCGCGATAAGAACTACAGTATCCCAATTGCTAGTTTATATCTTAACAAATCGTATACTTTGTTGTTTTAGTATTTGTTTTTATGTTAACAAAACATTTACTTTGTTTTTATAGTATTTGTTATAGTGTATGGCAAATTAAACAGCGTCCCTAGCAGACCGCATCTTTAACTCTTCATACAAAGTGGACAACAATGAAAATATTTTTTACCTAATAGACAGCCAAGTTCACAGAATTTCGGTCCAAATTATAACCATTTACTGAATCAAGACTTAATCTTTAATCAAGACTCAAGACTTAATCTTGAATCAAGACTTAATCAAGACTGAATCAATCTGAATCAAGACTTAATCTTAAGCAATTGTTTCATAAAACGACACAAAACTGTTAGCAACATCGCTCGTGTCGAATATTGCATAACGTATCGTGTGCGAAAAAATATTTATAAAAATGATAATAAAAATAAGCTCTCAATGTCAAGAGTGGCGCAACTGCAAACCAAACTGAGTTCTCATTAGCATTTCGCTAACTCGAGTTCAAACGGATTGGTCTGGTGACGTAGACGCCGCCGCCGCACAAAAGTTTAATTACGACTCAATGACGTTGGACGACTTGAAGGGTTGCGAAATGCTTACAGAACCTCAACTCTGCTAGTATCGACTTATAATCGAACGGTAATGGCATAGCAAATGTCAATATTGATAGTGTGTGACAGTTTCGATGCCATTGCAGACTTGGGAGTGAGAATAACTGAGTTAAATTTCAAAAGATTCGCGTCAATCTTTTGAAATTTAACTCAGTTATTCGTGATCGTTTGTCACGTGATGTGTTTTGGCAAGTTGTGTTTGACGAGGTGTTGTAACGTTGGCTGCCTGTGTGCAAGCAACGCGCCTGCGCTTGCGTCATTTCCTCTTGTTGACCGTGAACTGAGTTACGTCAGCGGCAGCGATTCGAAACGAGATTAGGATGCTCCTACACTATGAATATAGCGGACGATCGCCCCGCTCGCTGCTACCCACTTGTGATCGAAGAGAAAGATAAATGTACAATGTTCTATTCGATATTTGAATAATATCGTTGCAGGTAAACCACGTGATACTCTTTTGCGGATAGAAACAAGATAAACATAATTACGGCATTCAGGCTAATTTGTAGGTAGGTGACATCACGAGCGACTAGCAATATAATTACCACATTAGTTTTAACTGGCACAGAAGTTTGAAATCGTTAAAGTAATTAACGTTTAGAAATCAATGTTTAGCATGAAACGAATACATAAATAAGAAAACAAAGACTGTCCGGTAGAGGCATAATATGAATAGTGATCAATATTGTTGACGTAGATACAGATAACACTCACGTATCAGAAGACACGTGTAACAACATAATAAGATATTCAGTAGGTACAGTGAATTAGATACGACACTGTTCCAAATTTTCAGTAGTGGAACTATTCACTACGGCTGAAAGAGTAATTTAACATTTTAATGTCGAGGTGAGTGATTTAAGAATCGTGCCATTGCAGCAGAACAGGAAGACCATAGTACAAGTGCCCGTGACTGGCTTGTAAATTAGAATAATGACCATTGTTTTTAAAAGTATACGCCTCGAACATTACACACCAGTGCCGCGGTGAACTCACTTGCATAGTCATTAGGCGACAGCACTAAACAATTAAAGAAGACCGGATAATAGCAAGTATAAAAAGAGCGGCAGCCCGGCGGCGGACGTTAACTCATGTATTTTTAGTTGGAGACGCATCTCAGGCAAGACGATACTGCAGATTGAGGGTTAATCGTAATTCTGGCCACAACCCAACCGGTTTTGGGCAACTTTTTGCCCTCGAGAGCTTTGCGAGGTAAACCGCATGCTGCACTTCGAAATCGACGGACGAATAAATCTCTTCGTTGTCAACTTATCTACCAATGCGTATCGTGAAAAAGCAAAGGAGACAAAGGTCACGAACTCACAATTGAAACTTCCTATATTATTTAAGGTGGGCGTCGTTGAAGCGAAGGGCGAATATTTAAAGATGTTTCTATCCGTTGCCTCTCTATTTGGATATTTTGCACACCATACTTTCAACGTGGGATGTAAATAAATGATCTAGTTACTGGAATCGAAATCAGGAGCGCCGAATCCCTGACGCCACCCTATTTAGTTCAATGGAACGAAACTCAGCTTATTTAAAGCGGTCCCAGGGGACGGTCGTACAATGTGTCCGCGTTTTACGCAAATCGCCCACGCATTGCACGAGAATCAAAGTCGATAAAAATAAAAACAAAAACACACGCAAAAACTACGAACAACCGCACTACAAGTCTGAAGTTGGGCTATATTGGCTGTTGTCTGCAGAATATCGAAAGTTGTTGAACTTTGAAGCGAAACAGGAAAAAGCTGACAGCAAGGAGCGAGCATCTCGCAAGATTTACGATATTGGATCGGCAGCTCGGGTCACTCCCCTGCACCACACTTTAGCAGGAACTCGAATAACACGACGATGTTTCACTTCCATGTAACTTGTCGCTTTCTCTCGATGACTGTTTAATATTTTGGTTATCGAGGACTCCTTTCTTTCGCATGCGCAAGTAAGCACCGGTGGGTGCATAACGTGTTTCGCGTTGTTTTTTTATCCGTGCCGGTGTAGTCTTCGGCAATTAGGTATTCCACCTTTAAATTTTGAACGTTTTTCTTGCATTTATAAGTCGCATTCTCTATAATAACAAACCCACCGTGTTTGTTGTTACCCGTATAAATTGGGAAGACAACAATCCTGCGGTGGTGGAGCAACTACATTATCACAATTCACTGGAATCTGCATAAACAGACGCCTATAATTATCACTAATTTACGACCCACATAATAGGTGGGTTCATCCATATATATTAGGTATCCATTGAGTTTATATTTTGGGAGCCATTTTAGGGTACGGTATATTTAGCCAGCTAGGGTGCGCGGCGCGGGGCTAGTGACCCGATAGAAATTTCCTATGATTCATCCGTACACCCTTTTATTGTTACCCTCCCATTTTTAACTTCCCTCTTAGGTGACGTCATCGAGTGCACCGGTGGACTCTTTTGTGTGGAATTCATCACGTCCATGTCATACGGCTGATTCATCGTTGCGGCGGAAAGCTTTATTTTTATGCTCGCCAAAGTACACGAGCCGATATATTAAAATTCTTCAGTCATTGTGTGAACGTCGGAAAACAACTCGCTTGTGTGTATTACAGAAGCACATTCATTTGTAATTCGTTGTAAATTAGTCGCTACCGAACAGGTTGAACGAACTCATTGTCGTTTCGTAGCGATAACGTCGATAAGGGTGACTGTTTTGTTGGCACGAAATAATCAATTGTAAGACAATTGAACAGGTCCTCAATATTTGAAGGAGGACGTAGACATCACGAGGTTATGTGCGAGCGATCACGTCGTCAATTTCACAAGTCACGTTGATAAACATAGGCCCTCCTTGCATTTGCGCGCTGCTATTTATTAATTCTCTGTTGTTTACGCCGGATGATTTTCGTCGGTCACCGACCTTCGCGACGCGGATGCGACCACGACTGGCGACGGCTGCCATTGCGACGCCTCCAAAACGTCGTAACGCGCCTCGAGCAGGTTTTAAAATGCAATGCAATAAAAAATAAGCGCAACGGAGAGTTAATACCCCCTCGCGGAGCTCGAGTGACTTATTGAGCCGGCTGGCGTTGCTACCTCGTTAAAAGCTGATCTCAGCTCGTATGGAACGGCACGGAACCGTGTAAAAATGTAAAATAGAGTGAGTTGCGCGTGTCGACGGCGACGGTCAGTGATTCCACCTCCGACATAACTCGGTTCTTCGTGAGCGGTCATGTGCGACGGTCGTGAGGAGGGCGCAATTATGCTGTCTCGTCCCTATTTAATTGTCGGCACGTGCTTTTTTTTTGCCTAGCTGTGCGGTGTGAATGCACCAATCTCATGTAGGGAAGGGGTCGCGTGCGCCCGGTCACCGTGATTTTTTTTGCACAAGTGTGCCTTATGTGCCCTGAGGTTAACTTGGTTCATGTTGGCCCGTTCACGACTGGATGCACGACCGGCGTGAGTCACTCGGTGATATCATGACATGACTTGCCGTAGTTTTCCGTCCGCTCGGAAGAACTGGGAGCAGTTTTAGTGGTGAATAAATTAAGGCCAAGGTGTTCGCGCGGAAAGAACTATTGAAATAGGTTTGGCTGGGCTGGTCAATGTTAAATGTAATTTGCAATCGTCCATGACACTGAACGAGGATATTTTGAATTAGAATACTCTATATACCACTTGGATTTCGTAATTCTTATTGAGGAAGATATCATAGCTTAAGGATAACCTTCTAACAAATCTCAGGGCGCCCTAAGCTAAAAACTTTTTAACGGGTCTTTATAGGTAGGTCCTAATAATAAAATAATTTATCAATGATATAATTACAAATGTGATTTGTGCAGATGTAGGCAAACGTGTCACAACACACGGGCGTATCGACGGATAAGTGCGCGGTTACGCAAATCCGCAGATATGTTGTCGGCACTGCGCGGGCGCGCCGCTTGCACAAGGTTTCGCAGACCTTTGTTTTACGCAACCGAATCGATTTAATAGCTAGTCGTGCGTTTTCTCAGCTGTGTGCCCGATAGTAAATTTACGAATTGAGAAATTGTACAAAATTAATTCAAAAAGCAGCAACATAAATTCATATCTACAGAAGAAAAAAAATCGCAACAAAAACGCGGAAGGAAGAGCCAGATTCCGCCCCTTTAGACAACAATGAATTTGTTGTTGGATGCGCCCAGGGTTAGCAAGGCGCACGTCAACACAGACCCATCGGCGCTTCAGTTTCTACTAACAATCAGATTTATTTTTGTATGGATGTCACCTATGTCCGGCAGGCAATTGAACATCGGAACTGCCGGCGATGCGGCCTGTCCTGCGACCGAGTAGAGCCGACTTTCGCTTGGGAGCATTGCTCTATCGCCCGCGTCCGGTAGCCGCGTCCGGTCTTTTCGTACCACCAAAAAAGGTGCGAACACGCGTTATTTATAGTAGTGACGAATGCCTGCGTCGTCCTCGCCGATTCATTTATTTTCAGAATGAGGGAGGAGTGTAGGTGTCGAGAATTTGAAAGCATTCTGGGTTACGAATGAAGTAAATGACTTGTTAAAGCTAAAACGATGCACCAAATGGCCTTCAATCTTCAAACATCGTTCAAGGTGAACTATGATTTTGTGAGTCGTGAATTCAAGATGTTCAAAACGCATCAGGGTTTTTGTACTGCATCAGCGGCATTAGTTCCGCACGATCGCAGTGGTGTTGCGGCGTGGCACCCGGCGTCGACCACCCGACATTGGCACAGTTGCGCGCGACCTTACCGCGGCGAGTTAGTCGCGATCGAGGCCGCCAATAAACGCCCCAAAACAAGAACAAACACTGCGCTTGAATTCCGGCACGGCTGAATCATGCCGCATGAATTAGTACTAGATGCGCGAATATTTATCTACGCGAGCGGCCGACGGCCACACCCGCGCGAAAATACCAACAACGCGTGCCAACTACGCAGCCAGCGCCAACGCAGAAGACAACAACGGCAAAAGACCGTTGCGCAAACACGGCTATAAGCGTAAACTGCGAATGCACCAAAAGTTATACAACAGGCGAAACTGATGGTTTTATTGCTGAGCGCCCAATATTATGCAAATACATCGTTGTAATGTGACCGTTTCTTGCACCACGAGGCTTTAGCAATTCTTGTTTCAAAACGTTTTCAAAATAGTCGGCGTAGGTGCGCAGATACACACTGCACGACCGCTGCCGACGAGATATCGGCAACCACCTTGGGGCGTTATTTGAGAGCACGATATCATATTGCGTGCAGTTTTTCGAAATTATAAACGCTCGCGTGGGGCTAATTAGATATTAATAAATTGATCGCAGATGAGGCATAGGTTCTGAAGGAAAAGCTGTCAGCCAGTGGCCGGGCCGGTATGCGAAGCGGCGGGCGTCTGCCGGGTGGCGAGGCGGCCGTCTATCCCGGACCAATTTGGCACATCCGCCAGCCAGCGCCGGCGCAGCCAGCACCGTAAATATCCCGACCCGTTATACACGTCGGCGTGCAAATATACCGTCAATATATTTGCAGCGAAATAAGAGTTGACTGGCAATACATACTTATTAGATTCATGAGGGCTCACAAATATTTCGCAATGGCACACAAAAGCGAAATTTGTGCCCAAAATAAAGATCCCGTGCGAATATCCCGATGTGGCTCGTTTTTGCAATACACGTGACGTAGCGCAATGAAATGCCGTTGTGTTTTCGTCATTGTTTGCAGTACGTTCGATCATCCTATATGGCTTCTGAACACCGTGTTACGCAAAAAAGTCGGGTTTTATTACCTGGAACCACCCGACCGGGTTATTATTTTGGCGTAGGCGGGACGGGCCCGAACAATGCGTCGGCACAACTCGTATACCTGAGCTTGTTGACTAAGGATCGTGGTATATATCCACGTTTTGACTACAAAATGTGGGCTCCTCGCTGTCTGGGATTTTATGAAATTTCACTAAATCCTCATTGTAGTACGTCAAGCAAATTCGATTTTTAAATAACATCGCGTGGACAAAGGCCATTTTACGCTCGCCAACACTGTCAACATTTCCGTTCCGCTATATCCTGTCGGCAGTGCCGAAATTAAGAATGCATTAATCGTATAAAGGCAGTTTTAAGTCAAACATCCGGCTTTCTGTCGTCATGACTGACGTCACCTTGACAGGTGAGGAACTATTTTTTTTTATACAAAATCTGTTTGTACATTGTTATTGTGATCTCTTAAGACACTTCCTTCCAGGAAGTGGAGTTCGATAACAGAAACAGTCATACATTTGTGGGTACTATTTCTGTGTCATAGGTTAAATCATAATATGATCTGTGTTGGCATCAGGCTACCTGCGTTATCGCCTGCCGACCTCGTTTTATTCCCCAAGGCCTGCGCCCGGATGTACAGCCCGAGATTTCTCTTGATAGTTTCTAGTTACACACGAACCTCTCATTTATTATATTGTAACGTTCGAGAATGGAGAAAGTATATCCGTGTCTATGTAGCTATTATAATTCACGCTTATTTGATGTACGGAAAAGGTTGAGGTTTTTACTTCTTTAACATCTGGTATAGACAGTATTCTTTTAGGTAGTCTAATAATTTAACATGGAAAGGTATACTTGTTCAGCTGCTTTTTATTTCTCAAAGGCTGTCCATAAACCGCGAATAGTAAACCAGGTTGTATATCAAAGTACAAGAAAAACTACAGGCGAGTGTTAAGAAAATCCACTTCAAAGAGTCAAAGAGGGCGCGGAATCAATATTAATGTTCTTGTTTACCTTTGAGACGGGACGGGCGGTATCGCGGCATGTCGATCGGGTCCGCGATCACTCGAATTTATAATCAGGGCATAAGGGGTGCCTTTATATCGCGACCCCGACGTGAGAACTCAGGTCGAAGGGCGGGGCACTTGCTAGGTTTGCACCTTCACCTCAGGACCATTCTCACGATTGCGCACAACAGCTGTTTGTAGCGAGTTGGTGGCCGGTGCTACATGTGCATAATTATTAGAATATATTAGGGCCGAACAAGGTCAGCTGCCCGTTTATGTAAGGTAAGGGATTGTCCGGCCATCGGATAAGTTTTTTGGATCCTCTGGGAAAGTTTGGGACACATGGTCGCTAATGGCGCGAGCGCCTCCGGTCACGGATTGTCTAAACCAGCTGCCTACCTGCTTAATGACCTACCGGCGATGGTCCGTTATCATTTTAACAAAAAGCGACATTTCCGCTCCAAAGCTGGCACATGGCAAAACTGAAAACATCTGCAATATCCTGATTCATTTAATTAACGGACAAAGAATACAGACGTCAGATTTGCGTTCCGTTTCCCTATTAATTTGTGAAACGTTCTTCTTTAAAATATATTATATGTAGTAATGAAAGGCAACATCGCCCGAAAGTTGATGCGGTTAAAGTTTGTCTTTACTCCTAAGAGTTTGTGTGCAATAACCAAGAGTAAAACATTCCCGGCTTTGAGAGGTAACTTGGAAAAGGCTTCTCAAGTCGCGGCGTACTCTCCTCTGCTACAACGTAAAGGGTAAAAGTTTTTACATTTGAGGCACGGCCGCGGTGCTTCCCGTTTCGCATCGCGAACCGACGACGCTTTTGACAACATTCGCTTTGATGATAGGACGCTGGAAAGGGCATTAAATTTTACCTTTTCACCCGGCGGCGGCGGTTGTCCACTCGAACATAGTCGAAAAGCGGAATGAATTAATACCGCTGCGCAAATACACAGATGGGTTTCGGTTTGTACGCGTTTGTGGTGTTCATGTTGTGTGTCGAATGAGTCTGCGGCTTAGCGGTCGTGTCAAAGGCATATTCGAATTGCGACGTGAAAGTCGCCAGGGACGAACGGCGACAAAGGTCAGAGCCATCATCGCAGAGTTACCGATTTCGTGGGAGCACGCGAGCGTACGGAAAATTGTCTCAACGGTAACGAAGACGATAATCCAATGTTCAAAAGGTTATTTATTTTATCACCCTCGTCGTGGGACGCAGAATCCATCAAATTAAAACTACAATAGGCAAGCATGTAGTAGGTAATAATATAAAAACATGGAGAGAAAGGTACAGTATTTTTTAGGTAAGTAATCTACCAAAATAAAGAAAAAGAAGATTAATCTTATAAAGCAACAAATATCAAAAGCCGGGATGCGGGCAGGTGAATGGAATTCGTTTTAAATTTTAAAGGAATGTCGTCTTTGAAAGTAGTGTTAAAGGGTGCATAAAATAAAATAAAAAACCCTTGGATTACTATGAATCACCTGACCAGATAAGGGTCGTACAGGTACCCGTATGTGAATAGCATAGGGGTCATCGATGGCAGTGAACGCATGCACGCAACACGCGGCGCGGCGGCTGCGTGGCGGCGCCGCGTCGGTGCGCAAGCGCATTGCTGCGGACCCTTGACCCGATTGCAGCGCGCGCAGTATTGTACGCAGCAATGACACCGCTCGCCTTGAGTCGCTAGCATTGCCGGAGATATTCGCAACAATAGAGGCCAGATAACATTTCAAATGTTCCAAAAACCGCTGGTTACTATCGGCCGGCGCAAGACAGTCGTAATTAATAAAGATGTTGAGTAATCCTATTGTAATCGCGTTTGTCTTTTCATAATAATGAGTAAGTCCTTACTTAGATCATTAATAACACAAATCCTTAACTGATTAGTCACCGTTCGCTATGACACTTATAAATCATCTCTAGCGCACTGGTGGAACGTGCAATAAATACTCGACTATTGGGCGTAAATGACCTCAAGTGAATCGACATAATAAACGAGTTGATGACCAGTTGTAGTAAGTAGAAGACGTCTGACTCACTAAGGAAATGAGGAGCTACTTAAAAAATATAAAGAGCTCTTCCGTTTCCCTTCCGACCTTTTTACTCATCAGTTTTCTCACGATCAATCGGTGGTAAAAAATCGGAGGAAGTTATTGATCGATAAATTCGGGGTAGATCGGTCGCCGGAGATATCAGTTGGCGTTGCTACGGAACCGTTGCGACAGATATTTCATTGGCAAAAAATTGCGCGCGACGGCAATCGGAACCGCGGCCGACTGACAGCCGGCGCAATCTGTACCGCAATCGGAGAAATGTCCAATTTAAAATAGTCACCTAGGTTTCTACTGGTAGTATTTTTAGATAGGCAATAAAGCTAGACTCACCTTTGAGAATCGGCGAAGACAAACTTCCTAAGCTTGAGATCTCTTAATACGATGCCTTGTTCGTGACACGCTGCCACCGTCTCCGCCATTTGTCTGAACAGTCTGCGTGCTTCGTGTTCCCTTAACCGTTTTCTCGCCCTCACGTATGAGTGGAGGTCGGAGTGAGATCGAGGGAAAATAAGGTACACTCTCTTATCGCCGACTAGGACTTCGTGTATAGGGTTGACGTGCGGATGACCATCTAGGCGATAGTGGGCTTGGAGTAAGCTGCTGCAGTCTCGTGACACCACCTGCGAGACAAAAAAAAGGCATTTTAAACAACTGATTCACCCACAAAAGGCCGTCACACTAATGTGAATATCTGTAGGGTAAGCATGAACTCTTAATGTAATCGTAACGTCATCGAGAAAACATGCTGTAACTGTCATACTTGTTTATGAAATATTTTGTGTGAGAGTGATGGAAGACATAACGTTGCCGAAACGGTACATAAAAAGGATTGTGCTTGAGGTACTGTTTTTGAATTGAAGGTGCTTTCCAGGAGACTTTAGGCGTTTCCTCCAAATCAGACTGGCTCCTTATATTAAATTCAATAACGCGGCCGTATTGGAGCCGTAACCATTTCCGTATCATTGTTGACCTAGTTTGTTCGTTGCGTGCCACGTCAAAGCATATTGTTTCACCAGTTTTGATTTCAAAATAGTACAGGGTTTATATATACACTTTCTATATCCGAATGAGTCTGTATTAGCAAAGTTGTTAGACGAGTACGAAGATACATATTTGGTATGTTGTAATACGCGACAAATAGATTCCAGTGTACGTTAAATAGAATCAAAGGGGCCCTATTTCAAAGCGGCCATGATTTAAAAGGGCTTAGTCTAATGTGAATAACGAGGTTAAAACATTTAGTGAATAGAGTCGAGCTGGCCCTCTTCGCAAATCATGTCCGTTTGATTTCAAACAGAGTGACGACAAACTAGAAATCAAATGAAACGGACGAAATGATTGCTGCAATACATATTTCAATAGGCAAGCGTTGCCGGTTAAAGTTTCTCGAACCGCTAGGACCGCTACGCGGAATTTATACAGTTATTTTTATGTGAGTGATAGCATACATCCCCGCACATGTCCGATCGAAATGTCAACGACATCTTGGACGCGAATTCTGATTTCCCGAGTGGCGGATGATGATGAATCACGTCGCGTGCGCATTGCCATTTCTTTTTTCGCTCGCGCGGTGTAAATATATATACTCGTAGGTAGGCGGTTAGTTATTGGAGCGCACTGACGCCAGACGCGACGTCGCTGTTTTTCCATTTCTATAAATGCTGGGCGTTGTACGAATATAAAACATGACCCATTTGCCGAGGTGCTTGCGAAAACACGAGATACTGATAAGAATTCGCCATGTTTACAGAGCACTTGATAATATTTGGCATCGAACGTATTTTAAGGGAGCTAACCTACTTAACTGTTATCAATGTTTGTATAAGCACTAGGTATTCATATATCTATTGCAAAATATTTATAGAGCGCACTCGACACTATGATTTTGTTTATGTAAAATTTGGTTCTGCTTATTAACAAAAAAAGAGTCAGTAATATGCTAAATAACACAAAAAGCAGTTATTCTTCATGTGTCTAAGTGAAGTGGATACTTGATTACAAGAAAAGACTATACAAAATGGAATGGGAGGGATGCCAGCTATTTATAGATAGATGAAGCAACAACTCGGAATAAGCAGTAAGGAAGACTAAGGAGTATTAGTAATTGAGTGGATAAGCCAATAAGATCAGTGTCATATAGAAGATGCAAGAGACTGCTTTGAATTGAGAGTGACTTGAGTGACTCCACGCTCATGCATGAGCTGCCTTTACTAATTGGAAGAAGAAATAAAATACAAATACCTAGCAACATTAATTTCGAAATGATTACTTTCCTTTTGTCGTAGGAAAAATGACAATAATAAGTACCTAGTACGTAGATTACTGTATAGACAACCGTTGTGTCAATTGTTTGTAGATCGATTGCAGCAGGCAGAATATTAGGTATACATGATACATTCACAACGCAACATAGTATGTCTGCTCTTGTTTGTTGTGCTCGCATCAACACATGTGTTAAACCAGCAATGAACACCGTCCGAGTTGCTAAAGCCGTTCTACTGTTATCAAGTGACGGGCCGAAAGGAGGGGGGCCTCTAGCCTCGCTATGACATTCGGCGATCGGTGCGTTATCAAATCGTCTATTTCACAATGTCAATGAGAAGGTCACACCTATTTTCGGCTCGATCTGATGCCATCACGTGTTCTATGTCTTTAGTAATTTCTGATCGATTTTATTATGAATCAAAGTTGTGTTTATTTTATGTTTGTCCTTTTAAACATACACGCCCAGTCGGTATCACACATGATGTATGTGAAACACAAAATGTGGCCGTCGTGTCGGCAATACGCGGTGTTGTAAATACGCTCGGCGTTTAGCAACGATAACGTTGCCACACTTAACCTTGCCAAGTTCTCACGAGGGAAGTGCTTATTCTGCGCCTTGACAATACTCGTGTAGGCCTTTGTTAGGTCTATGTATCCTGTGTTGCCTAAAATTACCGAGCCTCTAAGTCATAAACAATGTTTGAAATAACGAGTTTTGAAACTAGTTTCCATGATATTCTTAAGTGATTCACTTAAACCAATATAACTTTATAAAATTGAGTAAGCTAGTGTTGGCCGCACCTCATTCTAATTTTGGTGGCACGCGATAACTGCGCTAGTGTATGTAACAATTAACGAGTTGGTAACGATATAATTGCCGTTATTGTTAGGTTATCGATTGCGAAAGTCGACACATGACATTGTAAAAACGGCGATGGCTGGCCTACAAGTGCGATCGAGCAGCGCGCGGGGCCATGACATATAAAGACCGACATCGCCTCCGAACAAGATGCTATGAACAATGCACGCGAGCTCATGAAAAATGACCTACAGTTAAACCTTAATTAACCAGTTATTTACTATAGTACCTACGTTATTTGCATAAACAGCGATTGATGCAACCACAGATTGTGGATGCAACTTATTACCCACAAGTTTTAAATTTTTGTAGCAAATTTTGCTCTCTGAATCAATGATAAATATTTTTCAAAGTCGCATGTTATTTTCGGGTACCTAACTAGGATAATTGGATTGAAAGGGACACGACATGTGGGCATATTATTGAGCACTGGGCTTATCTCTACATGGGGTCCAATCCCGTGGGATAGTGGGAACCCTTTCAAATTTGCTAAATGTTTACGTCTTTCGGTGTAATTAAGTGAGCTACTTGGTTTATTTATTGTTAATTCTCGGTATACCTTCACTTACGCTGAGAAGTATCTAGTAAGTAGAAAGCATTGCAATATCTTGCTTAAAAAATACCTACCCATTACATTCTACCACTTGCGGATTATTGTTACATTGGCGTTTTTATTACATAAGTAGTAACTTTGAAAGAGATGTAGGTAGGTGCTTACGTTTTGCTTTAGTACCGTTCTAGCTTTTGTATCATAAGAACTTATAGTAGACACACCAAATTTAAAATGACATCAGCACTACACATTGAACATGAAACATTTAACGCACTGGGTACCTATATCAATCAAAAAAGCTACGCAATGCTTGTCTAATCCCGCGTTAATTTCAACATATTACGTTACATATTATGTTACGCATCCTAGCCGCGATGACACCAGTTTATTCGTTATTTTTCATTCCAAATTCAAGTTTTGAAAAAAGAATACCAATAAATTTTAGTGGCGGAGACTACGTACTTGTGGTAGCCGGCTACAATGTTGTCTATAATATTTAAATAACGTTGAGGTGGGTAAGGAAATAATATTAGAATACCCACACTCCTATAAAATAAGTATAGGTTCCTAGTTATTTAGAAAACGAAAAATTCAACGTCTTTGTCTTTTTTAGGGTTGGTATTTTATGAAGTTTTATAGGTATCTATGCCTAATTACCTACAAGAACATTTACAATTAGGTGGGTACTCAGATTAGGTAGGAAGTTGTGGTGTAGGTTTGTTTTGTTACCTAGCTAGAAAATGTGATAAATAGGTTGGCGTAGCAACTGTTGCGCCCCTGTCAATAATGTTCTATTGTGGTGATGGTGAAGTTATTAGGTGGGTTATTGTATATACCTACTGTATTTATATATGATTTAAGCGAACGAGGCGGCACTAACATAAACCTAATACTAGTTAGATAAGGACTCACTTACAAACTCAAAGGTACAACGGGCCGGCTAGAGCTTAGTCAGATTTCTACATCTATAGCTGGGTACAAACCTACCTATGATAAATCTGTAACTATTTCCAAATGGTGCAAAAGGCTTGATGAAGGTATTGTTACTAGAATTTTAATTTATAGGCAGGTACCTACGTCTCTTTGTACGAGAATCGCGAAAATGGATAGCCTTTGTTTGGAACTTGAAGTAAAGAACAAAAGCAAAAGTAGATACCTACTACCTACATATCATCACGCTATAACTTTGAGGGGAGCCGTGGGCAAAAGCTAGCCTGTGCCATATGCAGCAATAAAACATAATTTTATGCACTGCTATGTCTACGTGTATTATAGCCCTATTCGGTTCTGGGTGTCATTGCACTACATAGCATGTGGAGTCTAGACTAGATAGTCGTCCCATTATGATGTGTTAGCTAGGTATATGTAGGTATTATAGACAAAATACTCACTTTGCATACGTACTCCTCCTGCGTGCGCACGTCCACACACCGACATAGCGATGATCCCTCGACCTGCTCCAGTAGGAGGTATTTCTCGGCGACGAGAGCCGCCTGGAACTGGTGGGGCGGGGGGCTCGGGCTGCAGGGCGCCGGCGGGCTGGGGGGCGAGGGCACCGCCGCCAGCCGCTCGGCCAGCGCCGGCGACTGCGCCCGCTCCTCCGCCTTGCTCTCCCCGCTCGACCCCACCGGCCCCGTCACCGTCGGCTTGCTCAGGCGCAGCGGCGACAACAACGAAGGCGATCCCGGATCCATCACTGACACGACACTGTCACGTTACACTTATGTTCACAAACAAACACACGCACAAACACTTAATAACGACGGAGGAACTACGATGTGATGAACATGATCTGCAACAAAATCAAAACTACGGTTAAACAAGCCATCTTCCGAAATGGCATTTGCGAATTCACTGCACCGACGATGTTACAATCAACGAAACCAAACGAGACAATCGACGCGATTTAGTAAGGGGAAATTACAAATAAATTACGAACCTTGAAATGATTCGCCCTGAGTGGATATCGTACCAAAATTTGACTGTCCGTGGTGATGAACGCGTCGCTTTGTTATGTGAGGAATTACAGGATGTGTTTTCGAGTAATTCGAACACTGATAGACGGCCAATATTTTGGGCCGGTGTCCGCTCGGGTTGTTGTGAAACTAAACGAACACACGTCCTATGCTCACTAACGCCATTGCGAGACTGACGGCGACGCTCGCCGAAGCCTCGGGCCGGCAACCGATCCAACGTCCAATGTCGACACACCGTCAGCTTGCGTAGTACGCTGAATACGCCACGCGCTTTAAAGTCGCAAAGACAGACCTATTCTTATCTCTTTCTACAATACCGTACGACCGGCCTTAGGAAAAGGAAAGACTGTGACCATTCATTTACGTTTTGATAATGCAATACCAAACGTTTGTTTCAATATTTTTCACAAGACTGAGTATTAATTATACATAGGTACCTACTTACCTTCAAACATTTAATTATAATAAATGACGTAAGCCGTAATTTTGCAAAGTCAATAAGTTGAAAATAGTCTTGTAAAACTTGTAGTTGGACTTGCAAAACTAGTTTACTAGAAGGTAGGTATCTAGGTGGACTCCTACGTTTAGATAGGCTGGTTTACGTACCTACCTGCCTAACTCAGATTAATTGACAATGGAGGCAGGTGTGAAGATGTATCTAGCAGGATCTAGCAGGATAAAATAATGGATCTTAAGTAACTCCTACCGTACTTACCTGTTAATTAATTCATCTACTCACTCCACACATGCAAATTACCTACTTCATCATTTCAATTAATGCCAATATCACAGTGGTCACGTACTACATGTAGGTAGGTAGGTAGTTACCACGAGCTGTGGGTAGATAGGGACCTACGTACTGATAGTGATGTGTGTCATGCATGCATGTAGGTAGTAGGTATCGATTGACATTCGATATCAAAATTATCGTGGTCTCTATGTTTAGGCATTCAGTATTTCAGTCATTCCGTAACTAAAGTTTGTTCTCTACATACATTTTCACGTTACATATTTTAAAAGTATCGTATGGCAATCGAAATTCAAATTAATAAACTACACAGTCGGAATAAACACCCATCCCGAAAAGGACAGAGCTACAATAACAACAGACACGTCTAAATTCTTCCTAGAGCAAGCCCCTTGTCATAAGTAAAGTTTAGTATAAGTAGGTAGCTACCTACAGCAGCTGACGACATCCTTACCAAAGTCATAATAGGTGATTAGATGGCTTTGACCCGAGGCTAGATTTTTGCTCGTCTCGCTCAATGTTATTATCTCGGTAGGATTTAATTTGTAACGAAACCACATCATGAATTTGACACATTTCGATAATTTTGTATAAGACTATAAAATAAAAATGGGGGATGATGGGTGGGCCACATGAACCATGAACATAGATTTAATTAAATATAATGATAATATCAATTGAAGTTAGATTCGCACAAATTCCAGAATTTCCAGAGGTGCAAGCCGGGGTTTAGTACCTACGCCCTTTGTTTCCAAAGCCAACGTTCTACCAACATAACGATCACTGCTTCTAAATTACAATATAAAATATTATTTAAACTTGTTAGCAATCTTTCATACAGAATGATGAGGTGGCAGAATCGAACCTTGAACTCTTTCTTACGAAAACCGCGCCTGCTATATCATAATAATAATAGGCTGAAACATTTCAATAAAATATCAGAAATAGTACAAGTAATAAACAACATTTCGAATAAAAAAAAAACTTCATATTAGAAAAAAAACAGTATTTTAAAAAAAACGGGTATACTACCTAGGTGCCTACCAAAGTGGATTGTTTTTTCATATGCCCGTAGGATTTACCAATTAGGTAGGTAGGTACGTATTGGAATTTTTACTTTGTTATTAACTATCGGTAAACAGCCTATATTATAACACAAAATTATAAGTATTAGGATTTAATTATTTACTAATTCAACATGGTAAGTGTTGATAAAATGATATAGGATCAAGGCCGCCCCGAAATATCTACCTTGTTGCACAATAAATATTTAACGTTGTGCAAGCGATCATAGCATAGTTGCTGACGTGACTCTTCGTTCCACGGAGAATGACGTTCTGATGACAAATGGATTATGCACGGAGGCACTGACTGACTAAGAACCCGAGCAGATAGAACAGCGCTCAGCGTGCTGCGTTCTTTGTTACCGGACTGCGTCAGAAGGAGGGTAATAATATTTGTTTCACAAACGCAACGAACAACGTTACGTTTTGCTTGCAATGCTGGTAGAACACTTGCCTTGGAAACAAGAGCCGCAGGTGCTAACTCCGTCTCACATGGAATTACTAGTATTCGTGTGAGAATCTTATTGTCAACCATGATTATCACTTGCTCGTGGTTTGAATGGCACATAAATCATTGGTACTGCGCCTGATCAATCTCCGGTCGTGTCGCATTGCCGTCCCATCGGACTACGAGAGTGAGGGGAAAGCAGCACCTGCGCTTGCGGATAAACTTGTGCATTAAATCTCCTGCGCAGCTAGCTAGTCTCCGTTGACATTAGTCTCCATGACCGAAATTCGATCAGAAGGACTATTCATGTTGGCGTTTCATAGCGCCCGCGAATAAAGCACACCTACTGTCAGAATGCAATAGTCAAAGAACGCGGAACGTTGAACGCTCTCCTGGGCCCCAAGTCTGCTAACACAATCGATTCATAATCGAACAGCAACCGCATAGTAACCGTCACTTTTGACAGATATTGTATGGGATATCTGTCAAAAGTGACAGTTAATTTGCGGTTGTTGTTCGATTGTGAATCGATTGTATTAGCAGACTTGGGGCCCTGTACGTTTGGTTCTATGGATCTGAGTGCAGCCCTGTGGGTCGACGATTGCGTCGCGGTATATCGCGCACGTTGTAAGTATAATCGATAACTACTACCTAACTATAGCTTATATTTCGAATAGATAATCTTATCACAAAATCAGAGTTATGTACTCATCTTAACCACTGATGATGCGCTTGATATGGGTCGTTTTTATACAGACGTCACATATTACAAGACTGGTTTCAACTTAATGTTCCAAATCGATTCATAATTTCTGGTTATGCCCACATTTTTAAAAACATTGTGCAACTATTATTTTGTGTAGGTACCTACCTATTGTATTTGAATAAAACCTAAAACGTGGGGTTGAAGATTGTGTTCATATAATAGTTACAAATTAAAATAGTTCGTCATCGTACCTATATTTATGCAACCACTCACCTTTTTAACTTACAGCTTAATCGTAACGTAAACAGAGCCTAAACTATATTTCGATCATATTCTTCGAACTCAGTCATGTTGTACCATTCTAGTAGTTTCTACACTAATGCTCGGTCGACACGACACTGATATTCCCGTATTCGTTATAAATATGCGATGTATGTGGAATTACTCAGACGTGTCGTCGAGCACGTCACGTAGGCGGGTAAGGAAGAGTCCACGTGATTCAGAAGCGAGCGATGCGATCCTTTGTCCATTCTGTTAGTCAGGGCTGAACGCATTCCCCATGAATGAAACATGGGATAATGGTTTAAGGGTTGTGTTGTGGTAATATATTAGCGGTTGGTAGCTATTTCCGCGGTCGAGCCATTACACTAACAGGGATTTGTATCTTATCCTGTAGCCTTACCACTAACTTTTTACGTTCATAGTTGCGATTGCGTAAGCCTGTACTGTCCTGCTCGCACAACTGATTACATAAATAAGGATGACCGTGACGGTGTGATATCTCGATGGAGATGCGATAACATTAGGATTTCCTGCTAAGCACACAGCACATTATCAGATACTATAATGATTATCCGGTTTGCCGAGTTTATCTATTCCCGCTCCACTATTTGGTAAACCACAAATTATTCATATATTATAATTACGCGATAAGTAGTAACGTGATCACAAAGAATCAGTAGGTATCTCAGTGAAATCGATAATTATCTAATTTTAAATGTCATAATGATGAAATGATCTGAAATATGATGAAATTTTTCTCAATTATTGCAATACTGTAAAATTGTAAATAGCAATAATTGGCTGGTTTTTTTATTAATTTTCCGTTGGGGGATCTAGTGCCGAGACACGAGAAATGAAAAAATCCCATTTCTGACTTGTGATTTTAATGACGGATTGCACTGGTCTGGCGGCATTGGCTAGAGCTTTGTCTGGTGTACGGAATAAAATTTTATTTCACTACAGTTTCGTGAACAGACGAAATCGAAGTGCAGACCCTAGTTCCATCTAGTCTATTTATTCAATTGTCTATTTCAATTATTAGGTAAAATATTCAAAGTTAATAGTTAATTATAAAAATGTGCAATAATAAACATATATATGTCTCCTTCTTACTCACAGTATGATTACTCAGCATGGTTGTTCCTATAACATTGTGTCATTGCTTAGTGAATTTTATTGAGTAATTAGTTTGTAAATGTGTTGCAATGTGAACTATATTGTTCCTTTGAAGTGCCTACGTGTTTTGTTAAGCCGACTTCCTTAATTTTGTTTTTAAACTGACTGTCGGAGTAGGTATGATGCAATTTCGAGATAAGTACGGGATTTATACCTACACAACTGTTTGCTTGTATGCTGTAACATTTATGGATAGGTACTTATTTTGATTGTGATGTTTATTTTTCAACGGTTTGTAAATAAATACTATTACGCCAGTTATGATCAATGGGGTATGCAGAGGTGAACTGCGCCCATATTTATGTAGCAAATAGGGACTATGTCTATTACAATTTACAAGTGTTTCAGGTCCGCACACCATCAAGATGAGTGTAGTTCCAGCCAGAGTGGACACTCTGGCCCCAGTTCGAGTTGCCGAACTTACCACAGATTTTTAAAGACACGTCTCACAACGCAGCCTTATAACGCTTGCCTTCATTGTACCTATCGCAAGTGATAATGATTTTGAACCATGAGATGCACACACATCCAAAAATCATAGAGCTGCGATCCGAGATTTGAAGCTGCATTCATACCTTGTAGCTACATCCAGCGTCCAACCAACCTGGGCCTCAAGTCTGCTAATTTAAAAAGAAACTATCCTTTTCTATTCGATTACTATTCTATTTCTATTGGTCCTTAAGTCGATAGTCTGTTAAACCCATAACGATACCAATAGTAACTCTTATTTCAATGGCTATCACTGATATTTTAAGTCACTATTATATTAAAAAATGTTCATAGCTTGGCAGAATGGAAAGTTAAGAGGTATAGGTAGGTAGGTACATGCTCTAGGATTAGTACAAATGGAGTCTATAAACCGTATTATATTTTAAATGGTAAAAGATTGACAATAGATAGATAGATAAATATTTATTACATCTACATAAGTATAACACAAACATAAAAAAATAATATGAGTGTAGGACCATTTCTTTATAACCCTCGTTGATAGGAGTCATAGAAGCTGGAGCTCCTAACATGCAGTGGACAATAATCTTCACATTCTCAAGTATATTATCGTATTTATTTCCATAATAACAAATGAGCAAACCAATGAATACGACATGGTACGTGGTTACCTTCGATATATGCATAACGCATTTTCTCGACAATGTCATTTTACGTACGCTGCGACACGAGGAAGTACGTTATAATTGCGAAATGCGCTTTAAAGGCAGCTACATATAATGATCGAGGCCTCTGATAAAAATATGAGGCATTAACGTACTCGAGGCTTCATAGGTGAGGTAAACTGGTAGATTGCCCTCTCAGCATGATGTTAATAATCTAACGCTAACTTAAATGCATATGGTTATTAGGTGTAATATCGATCAACTGAATAAGAAGGTAGGATCTCGCGAAGAAGAGCAATAGCAGCTTTTTCTTAGTAAGGGTAAAACCCTTGTCGGTGTAGCTGAAGAAGATCTTCCCACCTGTCTCTATATAGAGCAGCATCTTTCACCTCCTATTCGGCATGACTGCAAGCTTTTTTGTTTGGGACCCGCGGATCTGCCCGCGCTTCCTCGATCAAATTTAGTCTATAGAATTGAGGACAATGTAGCTTCCAATCAGTGACTTAATTTCCAGAATCGGATCCGTACATCTGGAGATTATCCCCTACACCGACACTCACAAACTTTACCTCTTTATAATATTGTTATAGATGGCAGCAGCTGGAGAATAACAATATGTCCTTAAAGAACAGCTTATGAAATGTGTAACTCAGTTATATTGCTATTATAATTCTGCGCGCTGCAGATAGCCCATGTTTGGTTTGCAATAAGTACACCTCAAATGCGCTAGAAATCCGACGTCAGGTGACGACAGCGGCGCGTCCAAGCACAGCTGCAATGGGGACAAAACGGCTTGAATAGGCTCCACCAGAATGGCCGAAAATGGCTAATGATGAAGAAGCAATAACTACTTACTGAATTAGATCTTCGCGCTGGCAAAGGTCTATCCGAATTCTATGTTCACAGAATTTGTACCTATGTTAAACATCTATGTCAAGGCATAACTTATGTAGGCTTAGCTGATATTAAATATTCATGTAAACCTTTAGGTTAACTGATTTGGTTACATAGGCGTAGAGAATTCGATTAGATGTAATTAAGTGGGGTGCGTCCATCATAATAAAGATCCTCTGCCTAAAATAAAACTGACTCGGAACACTTTGGATGTTACAAGCACTGAAAACGTAGGGCTATAAACTTATTTTTTACCCGACTGCCCCAGAAGACGGGTGCGGAGGAGAAGACCAACAAAAGTACCTTACGAACCATTCTTATTTGCATCACGCATATTTTGGTTTGTTTGACCCCGCCTGCAACACCTTATAACATTCAATTCAAGAAGTTATCGAACAAACACATTGCATGTTGCATTCCACTCTACATGAAATAAATATCGCCAGACGAACACACCAACTATACGGTCCCACACTAATCAACGCTTGTATTATGGCTACTGTACAATGGACTGAGGGCGAACCCAGTATATAATACGTATATAGATGTTAACATCCATGACTCGGGTACAAACATTCGTGCTCATCACACAGAGATTGTTCCCTACTAGAAGTCGAGCCCGGGACCCTCGGCACAGAAAGCTGTGTCAGAACCAACTGCGCTAAGCAGGTCGTCTGACACACCACTGAAACATATTATTTTTATGTATTAGGCTTTCATATATATACTTAATCGCGAACATAGAAACTCAATATCACGCAGGTCTACCTAAATAATCTTAGAATCTAAATAAAGGAGAAGAGTATTTTTATTTCATCGTCTACTTATTATTTATTTCAACTATCATAGTTTGGTATGTATCTATACATATAAATAAAATTGGAGTGTCTGGTTTGTAATATTAAAATAACCGCTTTTTACCAAGTGCATTTGGATGTATACACGTTACCAATACCGAAACAACAATTTTTATAATTTTTGTCTGTCTGTCTGTCTGTTTGTTCCGGCTAATCTCTGAAATGGCTGGACCGATTTTGACGGGACTTTCACTGGCAGATAGCTGATGTAACAAGGAGTAACTTAGGCTACTTTTATTTTAGAAAAAAGTAGGATCTTACGAAAAAAAAATAAAACCAATGTTGCAGCGCAGCGCCTGATTAAGTTTGATAGCAACAACCTGCAATGCGTCCCGCGGGCTCAGAATGGGCGAGCAGGCTGTTGTCAACGGTTGTCTTTGTTAAATACCACGCGGACGATGTCGCGGGCAACAGCTAGTATTAGATAAACCTTATATGGCTTCCGTATGTTGATTGATCGTTGTAACAGCTGACTAACTGCTAATGACGCAATAAACAGTTGTTTTATTAGGTATTAGTTATAGAATTATTATCTATAATGACACGGTTCAAGGATAGATAAGGTTAGTATCTATGTAGTAACACGTGCAAATAGTCAATAAGATGAACTACAATCACTCATTAAAATAAAACTATTTTTTCGGATTTTATCGCGTTTATTTTATGTTTTTGCCTTCCTATAAACCACAGATCCTTGCAAAAGAACACCGATTCCGACCAAGGATGAACTTATTTCACGGAATTTGTATAGGGTACCTACTTATCTCTCCGGAATAAGTTGTGGATAGTGTTCATCAGCATATCGTGAATCAGACCCTTATTAAATGTTCAGGAATAAAATCTAGGGTGGAGGTACTAGTTTTGACACTATGAAATACCGATCGAGCGGCCGAATTTTACTATAGGTAGCAGCGCCTCTAGCAGAAACGTGCAAACGTGTAAATGTAAGAAAACATTATATCTCTCGACCGGTAGGAAAACATCTTGAGGAAACCTGCATGTCTGAGAGAACCTCTCGAAAGACGTGTGAAGTCCACCAACCCGCACTTGGCCAGCATGGTGGACTATGGCCTAACCCTCCTCGCTTGATGGGAACCCCGTGCCCAACAGTGGGACATTAATGGGCTGGTTTTATACAGCAGTGTTAAATAATAATGTAACGAAACTTGTGAGTCATAGCGCCAAGGTAGATAAACAATTTCTCATATTGTGGTCACCGCGGTTTTTTTCTGTTATCACAACTAGATACCCTTTCCAAAGTCAATTAACATCCTTTGCTTGAGTCACGTCAATAACTACCAACTTCACGATAGTTTAAATTTGTTTTAACTTTTAAGACGCAATAAAGTCGTGTTTTCCTTCTTACTAATGTTCTGGGAATTGTCCGCGATACTGACAATGTTTATAAATAATGTTTATTTACACTTTTATAGTGATTATACACACGTAGATACAATAAGGTTACCTAGAAGACGGTCGTGTCGTGATGTTGGTAGGTAATCATATATCATTCGTGATTATCGCGCAATATCAGTCATTAGTTGACTCATGACCTATTTCACATGTGTCAGTAGTCTGAACAAAAAAAAACAAATAATTATACTTTTAATATTAGGCAGGGACTTTTTGGCGGGAAACTGAAAAGTCATGACGTCAGTTATGATTTAATTTCTAAAACTAGTGTTCCTACGAGTTATAGTGAGTGATATAAGTGGAAATTAACCATTATTGGTTCGGTAAAGTGCACAAGTGTAGGTAATTGAAACAGAGTGACGAAACATGGCCTTTCAGTTTCTCACAAAAAATCCATGAAAAATCTTTCAGTAAAGTATCCATCACTTTACTGATTGAGGGATTGGGGGGGGGGGGGGTATTTTACTTGGGTCTAGCCTTTGGGCCTGTGCATATGCTTGAAAACGGAAATAATGTATATTACTTGACACTGGCAAAATACCGATGGTGATGCCAAAGTTAAAAAATAATAGGCAATTTTATGACTTTTTTATCTGTGCCTCTTTTTCTACCGGACCGCGAAAAAAAAACCGGGCGCCAGTTTTGTGCTGTTGCCGAAATATGTGTCTAAGTATAGTGCGTGTGTTTATGAAATTTCATTATTTTTTCCTCAAAGGGGTGTTGAAAAACGTCGTATGGATACGCGCGAGGATTTGGTCATTACACTCTCGGCTTCATTACTGCAATCCGGCGTCGACTGTAATGACCAACTTAGCTCACATGTATCATAACACTATTTTTGTTACCTTATATATAAAACAAAGTCGTGCTAGTTACACCTTTTATAACTCAAGAACGGGTGGGTCCATTATTATGATCTTTGATTTTTTTAATTCGTCTCCGCCCTACATAGCAGAATAACTAATAAAGCATGGGCAAAATCACTTAAAATTAGAAGTAATAAAGATACATATTTAGTTTTCTCATACATTTGATTCTGGGACGGTACAAAGTTCGCCGGAACAACGAATATCTAAAAAAAATTACACACTGGAAACTTATATACTTACGTTATAAATACTAACTTATGTTGTTAGGTGCTAACTTTAACGACCATAACAAATATATTTTATAAGTTATTGGTAACTTAATTAGGCGATTAGTATTCAATCGAGTCAAGTTTAAAACTGGTTTGAACCGGTTCATATTTATGTGTCCACCGCGCGGCCGATACCGCCTCCATTTCTTTGTTTACTGTCAAACAATACCTAGATAAAATCTGTTCGGAAGTTCGGATTTTCTTTTTTTATTGATTAGGACATCCACATTTCCTTCACGATTGCCAGTTTTCTTTGCGATTTGTGGGTTCGTACAGTGACGGCGTGGATAAAGTTGGTAGATATACTGTAGTGAGGCAATCCCAGTAGCCTATGTTACTTACCATCTATCTCATTTCTTTGTTAAGGGGGAAGCTCAGGGTCAGGGCGCGAAATTCAAAATGTCAATGGTTTTTATTTTTTTACGAAAAATTTGGACATCTTTACGATAAAATTTAGTGTTTTGCGATATAAGCATTCTGCATTGGATGTCTCGATGTATTAAGTTTGCTTAAAAAGAACCTTATCCGATACAATACCATAAGGTTTGTAAAAACCGCTACTTTTACTAACTTAATGGTGTTGTATCGCTTTAAGTATTTTTTTAAGCAAACTTAATACATCGAGACATCTAATGCAGAATGTTAATATCGCAAAACACTAAATTACATCGTAAAGATATCCAAATTTTTCGTAAAAAAATAAAAACCATTGACATTTTGAATTTCGCGCCCTGACCCTGAGCTTCCACCTTAAGTAGAATATATACCTTCCTACCTAAATTTAGATCAAGTAGGAAAAGGAGAATAAGTATTTAAACTTATTAATTTTACCTACTAGTCGTAGGTCGTCGTAGTCGACGTCGTTGGGTAGGTATAACAATTACAGCAGCGAGCAGGTAAAACAATCAATAAAAAGCCGGCCAAGTGCGTGCCGGGTCACGCAAAAGGTTGGGTTCGGTGGCCTTGTTAACAACAAACACTTACTTACATAAAACCTAGGAACCATACAGAAACGAAGCAAGTATAGTTACGGTCTATCTCTGTCTGTCTTTATAACTCGTGGTCTAGTGAACCGTTTCGTCGTGATCATATTTCTTGTAATTTTATGACATTGCCCGAATAGGTTATGACAGATATTATGTTTTACGCTGGTATTTTAGATGTTTTATTTTTTTTTAGACTGAAACCGTAATGATGCAACCTACATAAAATGCCACTTTGACTTAAAGAATTCATTTTGAAAAATGCCAATGAAAGTTAGAATTAATACACCTATTCAATGAAATTGAGATCCTATTCGAGTTGGTATATAATTTTATTTTCACCCTCGCCATCCATGCACGGGAGGCATCCCTAGAACATATTTAAAACAATATATATAAAGAATATTGTTATGGTAGTGACAAATGTCTATAAATGTGTCTAATTTAAGCCTTATACAAAATACAATACTCGGCTGTGATCCGGATCAAAACGGTCATAGCGAAACTATGAAGTTTTCTGCGCGACTACTAACGGAACCCTAAAAATGCGCGCAATTAATCGCGATTGAATTAACGAGTACGTAAGTAGTTGGTTTATGTCGTCAATGTCACGACACGCGTCATTGTTACATGACGTATCCGAAGGGGCTCGTCTTACGACACAGCGACGAGAAAACGCAAAAAAAAAACTTAAAGAAACTCACGACGTAAACGTACACGTGAGTGAGGAACTTTTAAAACATTTTTCCTGGATCCATTGTCATAATGTGAAATTTCATGATAATGTTTCTTTAGTTAGGTGGGCAATTTGGACAAATGAAAGAACTTTTTAAATTCTGCAACAGTTTGATACGAGTTTCTTGTAAACAGCGTAAAGATTTCCTTTAAAAATAGGCAGCTAAGAACGTAACAATCGTGTTGAAATCGACTGATCCTACTACGACTGACAGGGATAATACGTTAAAACAGAAACACTTACCCCCGAATTTATAGACGTTACATAACTATATCAAAGGTCTAAACTATATATGTAGTACTGCGCACAAGAGTTTTGCTTTGCGCAGTAGGTACTATATGTCGTTTCACAATTTTTTAGAACGTCTATATTCTGTACTAGCTGTTGCCCGCGACTTCGTCCGCGTGGTATTTAACAAAGACAACCGTTGACAACAGCCTGCTCGCCCATTCTGAGCCCGCGGGACGCATTGCAGGTTGTTGCTATCAAACTTAATCAGGCGCTGCGCTGCAACATTGGTTTTAATTTTTTTTCGTGAGATCCTATTTTTTTTTCTAAAATAAAAGTAGCCTAAGTTACTCCTTGTTACATCAGCTATCTGCCAGTGAAAGTCCCGTCAAAATCGGTCCAGCCATTTCAGAGATTAGCCGGAACAAACAGACAGACAGACAGACAGACAAAAATTGTAAAAAATACTTATTAATTTAGACCTAAAACAGCAATGTAAATTAAACTCGATACGCTCGAGCGCACTCGTCACTCGCACCAGCCAGGCATCGCGCGGAGCGTTGTGTTGTAATGCACCATTGTACCCATGATTTTTGACATAAAATTCAAAGTGAAATGTAGTGCAAATCAAAAGTGATCATCTAACCAGGGTTACGCCCTCTCGTACGTCATGGCGCGGAAGAATTGCAAAACATTGTTACGGGGGCTACACAAAATTTGCACGTGACCCATTTTATACAACCGAAACTCAGGGAAAGGTGATAACTTTACCACCTACAGTACTTACGTGATACATAACTGAGGCTTGCGAAGGTGGAAGGTTCGCTTGTGGATCGATTTGTGTCGGGTGTGTTATGTTTTGGATTTTGGTGGGCTACAGGACCGGCCGGATCGAAACGGACCGCGCAATCTCACGTGGCCGGTTACGTCACGTATGCGTATCGTGAGCTGACAGCGAGGCACATGGGAGATGACACGCTCGCTCGAGGCTGCCGCTCGCGCTGCCTCGACCGAGCGTGCCTCACGAGGCTGCACAGTCAGCGGCTTATCGTTGTTGTCGTCACTGACGCGCTTTTGCACAAAGCGCTGAAAGTTACTCGTTGGTAGTTTTAAAATGAAATAAGTAGGTATAAATATATCTACCTAATAATATTGTTTGTATGTTTTTTTTGTTATTGACGCTGTAGGTTTCTACTTATTTCTTCTTTTTTTGTTATAGGTTGGCAGTCGGCTACAAAACGGTGGCATTTCTGCCAGTGTCGAGTATTTCTTGATAATTATTATAACACAATAAGTACCCCTGATGATAATGATGATATCGATGGTGATGATGATGAAATAAATCCCCCACCCCTATCAGTAAAGCTGTGGATACTTTACTGAATATTTTCCGGCCATCTTGGGAGAACTTGAAAAGTCAAGTTATACTATTTTATCAAAATTTCCTTCACTCGTGCACGTTTATGAAGACACAATGGTTAATATCCCACAATATTTACAAATCATATGAAAAAAAACATTATTTTGAAAAATAAAACAAAATTGACAACTTCACGGTTCAACTGCCCGCCAAAAAAGTCAACTATGTACTTACTTACTAAGTAATTAAACTAATTACTAAAAATGTTTGAGATGAATCGATCAAAATATATTTACGTAAGCTGGTTTAGATCCAGTTACCTTTTAGAGCCTATAATTGCTCAAATCCTTTTACTATTAAGGGCATATAGCGTACCTTTTGCCTATACTAGGGCTACTGGTTGCCCTTGGTAACGCAACCGTTAGTAGTGACACCAAAATCTAGGTACTTAAGTAGGTACCTAGGGGGCCTACGCGATAATATTGCAGTTTCGGCAAACATTTTCCTGTTATTGTTTTGACATTTCGTATTGAGATGCGGACTTTTGATTACACAGAGGAGCTAAGAATAGACTGTTTACGATATTGATTCGTAAGAGTAATGCGAATTTTCTTTGGTCAAGATTTGTTTCGCAAGTAAAAATATGTCGATTAAAGATGCATTTGATAGTGAGAGGGATGGTTGTTAAATAATGCATTATCATGTTGGTATGATTGTGTTATTTTCCTATATGATACAAGGTACCCACGCGTTGGACAATCATGCCTTTATTAGGGAGATATTTTTATTTGATAATAAAATGTCCCCCTAAGAGGGCATAGCATAGATCGAGGGCTATATACCAAATAGGTAGTCCTAGATCTACGTCATAGTTATATGATAATCTTATCCGCCATAGATGCGAAAGTGAGTTTATTAGTTTTTTTGTAAGTTTGGGAAAGGATCGCGCGAATGTTAGCAAAAATAATTTAAATTTAATTTGGTACACAGATAAGCCATGCGGCGCTTTACAAATGTAAAATTACAATTTGTAAGTGCCCCCGTAGGCGTATACAAAAAATATTTGACTTTGATCCGAAATGCCCGCTAAATAGTTTGTTAGTTGAAATCTAGTTCCTACCTACAAATGCCCGGCAACACTTAAACATCATGTAAGTAATGTCTTGTAGCAATACGTACGATTATATTCGATAGTATTATTCGCGTAAATATAAGAAATCAAAGGTTAACGTTATCCGTTCGTGTGTATTGCGCATACATTTGTTTACATTCAAATGACGAGTGTAAATTCCGTAAGCTTACGTAAACGCTGAACGTGTAAAATTTGACATAATTGCGTGTTGAGCGGTGACTTTATGCCTTTTGTACACAACCATACACAATGATTTATGTACGTTTGTCTATACATTGTTATCTATAGGTACATACATCATGTGCAGTCAGGTATGCGTACTATAAAAGTAGATTTACGTTTCTCTATGATACGAAATTATACCTAAGAAAACTTGTGACTCACACTCGCGCATGTCGTACAAAATCGTTAACTTTAAAACTTTCCGTGAGCAAACGAACGAATGTTTACTAAATATAGTAACGTCAAAAACTCACACTCAGCATACATGTTTTAGATATCGCCCGCTAGGGGCACTTTTTAAGTCTCTATACAAAATGTCCAAATACGGTAGTTTATACTATAAAGTTAGCTAACGAATAATCTCGCACTTGCAGTACAGGTACAGATCAGAATAATCAGATTATGGAGGCTGAAAGATGCAAAAGTTAAAATGGTCTGACATTGTGTAATGTACTAAACTAACTCCATCATTTTAAATTTTAGCTATTTCAACTCTTGTAATAAACTCCGCAGGGAGGAGTTACAGGAAAGGTAAAACCCGTGGTGGGTGCCTCTACCCCCATTTGTGTAACAATGGATTTCCGCCAAGTATCGCCTAGTTCTATCAATCATAAGGTAAAACCCGATCAAATGTAATTCCCGACAACACTACGTTCCTTCGTGCAGCTGGATTTAACATGGTTCTTTGAGATAACAGTTATTTTCGGAACACAGTTTGAGTCGTGAATACGCACAAACTAGTGTAATCACATCCTCATAAAGGTTAATCCCATTGATACGGTTATTCCGACACTGTTTTGAAATGTCATTTCCGTTAGGGGAGTTCCAACTAAAATGTTATCGTTGTTTTGTTTCTGCTCTATGGAAATTATCGCGTTTAGATGACGTCAAGGATGACGTAACGCGCATCGTTGTCTAGTGAATCATGATTATAGCGGTATGTTTGGTTTATGGTTCTATTGGATTCTTATATATTTTTTTAATAATTAGGTTGGTAGTACTCATTCCCAATGGTCCGATAAGATTATGAATGTGCATATGTGAATGTGTAGGTGTGGATGTGATTATGTTTGGGTACTTAATCTAAGGCTATAACTACTAAATAATTGCCTTATTTTTTTAATGGGAATTGTAAATAAATGCCCTCGGCAAAATGTGGATGCACTGCAATACACATTTGTCTTAATTGCCGGCCTTAATTGTGTATCTAATTAAAAAAATATAATTTAAACACGAATTTCAACATTATGTGCCTGTATTGAAGTAAAAGATCCCTGCTAAGAATTAAAGTAAGTTGAACCGTGAAGTTGTCAATTTTGTTTTATTGTCCAAAAAATGTGTCTGATAAATAATGTGTAATATTAGTGTGATATTAACCATTGTGTATTCATAAATTTACGTGCACGAGTGAAGGAAATTGAAATAAAATAGTATAAACTTGACTTTTCAAGTTCTCCCAAGATATGTGTTAAATTTTCAGTTATGTGTCCACAGCTTTACTGATAAGGGTAGGGATTCATTTCATCATCATCATCTTCATCAAAATAATCATTATCATCAGGTGTACTTGTAATTCATTAACAATTATCAAGAATTACTCGACACTGGCAAAAATGGCACTATTTTGAAGCCGATTGCCCACTTAAAAAAGACGAAAAGAAATCACTTGATACTGGCGCGGCGGCGCGGGCGCAGGAAATATGACTAATACGGAATCGGAAGTTAACGGGAATTAATGACGTATCCTCGCTCGGCGAATCACTTAAGGTGGAAGCTCAGGGTCAGGGCGCGAAATTCAAAATGTCAATGGTTTTTATTTTTTTACGAAAAATTTGGACATCTTTACGATTTAATTTAGTGTTTTGCGATATTAGCATTTTGCATTGGATGTTTTCATGTATTAAGTTAGCTTAAAAAAATACCTAAAGCGATACAACACCATGAAGTTAATAAAAGTAGCGGTTTTTACCAACCTTATGGTATTGTATCGGATTAGGTACTTTTTTAAGCAAACATAATACATCGAAATATCCAATGCAGAATGTTAATATCGCAAAACACTAAATTACATCGTAAAAATGTCCAAATTTTTCGTTAAAGAATAAAAACCATTGACATTTTGAATTTCGCGCCCTGACCCTGAGCTTCCCCCTTAAGTGAGACAAAGAGCAAAAAATTATAAAGAGTAATAAAATAAAAGCAGGATATGAATTTCAATTAGCATTTTGCATAGAAGCAAATTTAATAAGCACATTAAAAATATCATAATTGTTTATGGCTGAAAAAAAAAATACATTAATGTTGTTAGTTGTACCTTGTGTTAGCTAATGTTACATGTTGGTATTTCCCAATGCCAAGGTCTCCTGATATTAAAAATAAAATATTGTTTCGTTATAAGTACTGGCCATCGGCGCTCGAAAAAATATGTGACAGCCATAATACCGCAAAAAATAAAAATAAAACTTTTTTCTTTAGCCCATATGTCATCCAAATATTTTTTTGGTATCGTTTCGGCCATGTTTATATATATTAAAACCTTTTTTTGTTGATGACAATCTGCGAAAAGATAATATAGACTTGACACCTTAGATAAATAACAGGATGGCAAAAAAGGCGGTGGGTAAAAGGTTACTTACACACTCCTATAATATCATGCGATCACAAATACAGTTTCTAAAGTCATTGATTAGAATACTAAAAATGTTTCAAGCTACCTACCTAAAACACGATTGCGTTGGGACTTGGCGCGCAGCGTCAGAGATCGACGCAATTCTTTTAGGCAATAGGTACATTTACAGTAACGTAGTTTCATAACAGTGAAATTC
Source organism: Pheosia gnoma (assembly GCA_905404115.1). NCBI lineage: Eukaryota > Metazoa > Arthropoda > Insecta > Lepidoptera > Notodontidae > Pheosia > Pheosia gnoma. The sequence continues at coordinate 2,293,846 of FR989894.1, read as the reverse complement.
ATAATACCCCCCAGATGGTATGCTCCTATTTCTATATTTGCAAAGGCCTCGACGTACGGCACGACTTGGCACCCGATCCGTAGGGCCGATTTGTTGGGTCCCTACCACGTGGTAGGTATATTAATAACTAGCTAACTTGCTTCTTCTCTCACCAATTTTTGGAGACTCCTAATCAGTCCCTATAGATTAGGTATCAAGTTGTGCCGTTCGTAGGTAAGTCACTCACCATTTAACCATTTATCAATTTATTTAGCAAGTTTTTTTTCTAATTATTCATAGGGCCGCTTAACTCATATTATGAAGTATCTGATTTAGATAGTCATATTATAGGCAAATAATAATAATTTCAGCAATTTTCGGAAGTAAAGCACCCAGTGACAAAGCAATTTTGAGTCCGCTACCGAAGTTGATATCAGGTCATAATTACAGGCCTGCGGAACTAAATACATAGTTTGTTTTATTTTTAAATATAGTATATAGTTACATAATAAACCACGCTTTCTTAGGGATGTGCGGTTAACTGGTTATCTCTAGTGCCTATTACTGAAACTCTAGGAGCGCTTTTAGCATCTATATAGGTAGTATCTACTCCATATTAATAGAGACGATAAAAATTATGACAGCATTAACTATTTACGATGAACAGTCATCATCGATTGGCACTAAGAGAGTAGGTACCTACTCTAGAAGTGAAAAATGCATTCTTGTAATAGTTACAGCTATATGTGACTAAGTTTTAAAGGCATATTCTATTAAAGGTACCTAATTTAATTGTTTTCTTCCTTCATCGACCATTTCCTAATCTGTATTGGTGTCGGTTGTTAGGCAGTTTCACTCATTGTTATGTTCCTATATTGAGTGTACCGAATAACGATTAATAACTTAACAAAATGGAGTCACTCGTAAATGCTCGAGTTTGCCGCCCAAACTAACAAAAACCTCTCTAATTGAGCACAGAGCCCGTTTTCCTTGGGCGTTTAATTTAGGTTCGACTAATGTTGACTCAAAATGACCTTACTTCGAATGCAATAGCTGATGCAAGTCAACATTTCTGCAATGGCCGCGCTCGGTGCAAGAAACGCACGAAACCGGCGCGGGCGCTGACGAAACGAGAAGATGCAACTTCATGCAACTGTAGTTAAACATAGAAATAAATAGGACTGCAGTAAATAAATAGTACTGATGGCACCATGCAACTTGGCCTTAGGACAGTCCCTACCTGGTGTCGAAACATTGTATTGCAATATCTATGCAATAAATTATATAGAAGTTCTTACGCTTCGTTTCGCTTTCAATACCTACCTAGTTATTTTTAATATGGTGTTTACAAGGACATTTAGTTACTAATTAATAGCAAATTATATTGACACACTTATAGAAGTTTAGGTTAATCAAACTTTTCTTAAAAAAAAACTCTGTAATCGGGAAACGAAACGTGGGGAACGTAAAACATAAAATAAATGCGATAAAATCCGAAAAATTAGCTTTATTTCAATGTGTAGTTTTTGCGTAAATATAAGAAATCGATATACTCTGTAATGTCATTGTAAATTAAGGTAGGATTGTAAACTTTCTATTAAGTAAATTGGGGTTATTGTCAGTTTGAATATAGGCAAGCGGGCAGGCAGGATTGCAATCCAAAGGCTTGTGATTTTTGAGAGATAGGTAGGTAAGTACCCACCTAGTATTCATCTTGACATGGAATTATGGACCTTGATTTGCGTGGATAGTATATAATACCTATGAATGGGGCCTTTGTTGTTGTAGCTATATATAAGCAGTCGTGTAGCTATGTAACCAAGGGCCCCGGGGCAAAAATGAAATTGGAGCCCTATTTAACTTAACTCAATACATTAAAGGTGCTAAACTACTTCATCATCAGCTCCTCATGTCGCACCTGCAGGGCATAATACAGAAAAGGTTATTACTACTGAGTATTATGTGTAACGCAGCATATATTATTTAATATAACTTCCTAATAATATTTTAAATCTGAAAGTTTGTTTGTATGTTCCATTTTCACGTAAAAACTACTGGATGGATTTGGATGTAATTTTGCACACGACTGAACTCGACCTGAGTAGGACATAGGATACTTTTTATCCCGATAAAAAGATGCCGTGGGAAAATTTTCAATGCTGTTCTATACCAGGCAAACGGCCCCTTATGCTTGGGGGCCCCGGGGGCTGCCCCACCAAGCCCTGAGGTAGCTATGCCTCTATTGGTAGGTGTATAAGTGCCGTTTTCAGCGACACTTTTGTAATGCACTTTACAGACTGCACAATATATTTAAGCTCTTATACCACCAAACGAAGCTCTCGTCACTATGTAGGTACCTATTACTGCAAGATTCATATCGAAATGCTACAAATTTCAACATAGGACCGCCAATGAGCAATCTCACTTGTATGCCCGCCCTCCTTCGAGTTTCTGCCTGACATTGACTCGAAAAATGCTGAAGTTGCCAATCATTATGTTTCCAGCGATCTGTTGCTTTAGCCGCTGACCTACTGGCCCAGTGGATGTGTACGAAATCTTTATGCATTTTTTGCTTAGATTATGCCATTGTGTTACGTCGTTAATAATTATGATACTAGTTTATTAAGTGGTGGGTTAATAATTGCGACTACTGGTCGCGTGATTACGACAGCGCTTTAGTATTATATTACGTAGGTAAGTAGTACTTATATAGGTACATACTTATGACTTTGGTATTTATTTCTATGAATGTACAATATTAGTTGTATTTGCTTAATATATTTTATTATATTCGCTAGAATAGTATACCTATCTACGACTTGTGTAATATGAAAATTTACGATATTACTAGGTACCTACTATTAAGTATTATCACCGAATTAGGTCCATTATTTTTTTTATTCTCTTTAAAACGAGAATAGTACTAACGTGTTTAATTACACAGCATCAAACACCGATGGATTGATCGAATTTTAAGGTCGTGCACTATAAGTAGGAACTTTTAAGTAAGTACTCGTAAGTGGGTACCTGCTTTAAGTATTAGAATAGGTACGTTCGAAATTTATTCCAGGAAATTAGTTAGTAGTTTTACATATCTTTAAAAAAAAATTTAAAATTGGTCCATCATTGGTATCCTAGCTGCACTTAACATTTAAGGACAGGAGAACCTTCTTGTGGGGTAGTCGGGTAAAATGGGGGTCGATCCCACCATTGACCACCTGTTTACGCATTTTTTGGAAAATAAAACAAAATTTTAATCATGAATCTTCAACTACCCGCCAAAAGGTCCTTTTTTTTCGGCAACAAACGCGTTTCATCACGCTTGGGTGTTTGTTTTTTAGAAAATGGCCTCACCCACCTTTGGTTAGGTATTTTGCCAACGTCAAGTGGAATGTTTTTTAAATATCAAATATGGGAGATTCTATGCAGGCCTCATCCGTAGACTAGGCCTAATAAACCCCCCTAACCTTATCAGTAAAGTTGAGGATACTTTACTGACAAATTACCGGACTTCTTGGGAGGTGTGTTTTTTTGCCAAAGTCCTTTACTTTCTTCTTCTTTTTATTTAGATTTGCAATCGGCTACAAAATAGATCAATTTATGCCTGTGTCAATGACAATGATGATGATGGAATGGAACCCTTACCCCTATCAGTAAAGCTGTGGATACTTTACTCAAAATTTACCGGACATCATGGAAGAACTTGAAATCGGAGTAATACAATTTTATTTTAATTTCCTTCACTCGTGCACATTCATGACCACACTATTGTTAATAGCCCATTAATATTACACATTATTTATCAAAGAAATATATTTTTTGTCCACTTCACAATTCAACTTCCCGCCAAAAAGCCGTCCTTTTTGATCTGCAAATATTATACATATGGCCGGCTTACACAGTGACAGTACGCGAGCAAATCAAAGGCGTACATTTATTTTACCTTTTGATAGAGGCTCAACTTTGCCCCCTAGAAACTACTACTAAGTACATTGTACTTATAAAGGGCCAGTTATTGGTATCTGATATGTTAACATGTCTTTCGCAGTATCATAATATTCATCACCGATGGAGCTATAAACATTAAAATTATACTGGATTGGATTTCTGTCAACCAAACCGCAACAAAATGTTATTTTGTTTTTGTTTCGGGGGCAAAGATGAGGCTCTAAATGGATATAATGGATGATCATGAAAATATGAAAATGGCCTCCCAAAACGAAAATTTCAGTCATTGTGGCAAACGATCAAAAACGGATACATCAAGATAAACATACAAGTATTTCGCTTACAAATTTGCCAAACTCCTGATTTCACCTTCAGTCAATTATTATTTCCTTTAGAATCTAAACAGTTCAGCATGTCTGCAAGTTTGTCTCTACTCATCTATGGTTTTACTACTTCACTGTCCTCGTGTATACCGAGCATTATCCAAAGTAGACAGCGCTCGCTCCCAAAAAAAAAGTAACATTATTGTTGATGGTATCTTACGTATCTTCCACTTATTAGTCTGTGGTATCTTCTTGACAATCATGGCGAGCACGTCGAGGTCTGTTATTCTAATTTATATTTATTCTTGTTTCATTTATATCAACGTTATTTATACATAGTACAGCCGAATAAGATTATTGTTTACTATGTTAATACGTAAGTTATTGACGGTGCTTAATAAGTGCAGTAAAATGATGGCAATGTTGTTTCCCAATGGTTTGATTTCTACTTGTTGACGAATCACGAGATTCACGAGCCTACTTTCTTTTGTGGTTTTAGAATCGAGGCGAATAAAGTGGTGTGCTATGCTCACCCCGATGCCCCGCTTATCGAGGATTACAGGGCCGGGGACATGATATGTTCGGAATGTGGCCTCGTTGTTGGCGACAGGTAAGTAACACCGATTGTTTGGCAATATTTACGAAACGCACCGAGCTTTCCACAATTGATTCTGTGTCGTCATAATAATAAAGTTGCTATATTAATGCGAGTGATGTGTTTGATTTCTTTACTTCGAGGTCAATAATTAATTGTCGATAATTTTGCAATGGAAACGATGTACCATGGAACAAATAATCAACAGGTATACGCGTCAACTATGGAATATGACACGTAATTACACAGTATTGATTTTCGTAAAATTTTTACTCTCAATTCCATATGATTTAAGATGTTGATAACAACTTATGTCCTCCAAATATTAATGATTTAACTGATTCTATCTATACTTACAAAAAATAGATAACACATTATCTGTTTACCAAAATACTAATCTGAAAGGCTACCAATTATCCTTCCACTTTTAAAACTGCATGAAATGTATTGTGTAGGGTCCATAATGTCTAATTTTACATCATATATCACCATGTATGTTCCATTGTTTATTACATAGCCGTGTGTTGCCTGTATATTGCATACAGTGAAAAAACAAAAAAAAATATTCAATATCTATACTCAAACAAAGGTATTACACAAAAATAACCAAAACATATTATGTCTCCTTCCAGAGTAATAGACGTTGGCTCAGAATGGCGAACATTCAGCAATGAGAAGTCTGGAGTAGATCCTTCTCGTGTTGGTGGTCCTGAAAATCCACTTCTATCCGGTGGGGATCTCTCTACAATCATCGGACCAGGCCGAGGGGATGCATCGTTTGACAGTTTCGGAGTCTCAAAGTACCAGAACAGGCGGAATATTAGCAGCACAGACAGGGCTCTGATTAATGCATTCCGGGAGATAAGCACTATGGCTGATCGGATAAACTTGCCCAAGACTATTGTTGACAGAGCTAATAATCTGTTCAAACAGGTATGATTTTGTCATATTTACTCATAACACATTTATTTAGATGATTGAATGTTAAGTCATCAGCTTATTTTTATAATATGTTAAGGATTAAGGATAATAATTCACATATTAAGAAGTAAAATGTTGGTCATATTAATAATAAATATTATGTTATGTTCGTGCTAATAATCGCCAAACTATTATAAGTCTTGGTTATATTTAAAAATAAAAATGTTTTTGCAATGAAAGGGACTTGGCGATAAATTTAATACAAGTCTGTCTTGACCTGTGTATGTACTAACAGCTTGCCCTTCATGCAACAATTCTTATAAGGTCAATGGGAAGGTTATACCGACAAAAAAAACGGGTACAGCACACCATTTAAGTTAATAGATTATTCTAGAAGGGTCAAAGGCACTTGGGCCCAATTCTGCTTATTTAAATGAAATTACATATGATTGCCATTCCAGCGACACACTATTGAGGTTCCATTACGACTGTAACAGATTGACTATTCTGCTAAAACATTAATGTTGTGTTGATGGAGTCTCATTTCAGTGTCAATGGTTGTGTGTCGACTGCTTGAAATGTCAGAATTCCATTACCTAGCTACATTATATTTGTACACGACTGAAGTACAGAATACGAAATAGTTCAATGGCAGTTGAATGGCTGGTCAGTGGAAAGCCGCTGGTCTTGAAAAACTAGTAGACTACCAAATGTCTACAAGCATTCACTCTACACACTATCGACACTCCACAGAAGTGTTTGTAAATTAGCAGAATTGAGCCCCAGTTTACATATTTTAAAAGCAAAAAGAAAAAACATGAGATTGAAATGTCAACCACAATGTCTGTTGTGTATGTATTTTATTTGTTATGTTAATTTATTATTGTACAGTTGACATTGAAGAATATTAATAAACATTTTCATACACTCAACACCTTTAAGACAATGAAAGGTCTTTATTGAACACTTAAGTTCTCTGAATAATAATACAATTCTGCTATAACAAGTGGACAGGCAATTAACAAAAATTGTTTGCATATATACCTAGCTTTAACACTCCACTGTAGCTTATGTTGCAATTAAATGATAAAATCAGGTATTTAATCAAAACTTAATTGTAAAATTGCAGCGTGATTTATTAATTTCCCTAAACAAATCCAGTAATTTGAGCAAATCCTTACACTGGTTTATTGAAATCACAAAAATAGCTCATCGAGTTATAAAAATGTACATTGTTTTAGTAATAATTGAAAAGTATTTTTTAGTATTCTACTAATCCACTACGGAGATTTTAAATCACTGCTTATTTATGGGCTCGTGCACTTTGTATGACTGGTTTAATTAATCATCAAACCTACCTTTTCACAGGTACATGACGGCAAAAACTTGAAGGGCAGAGCGAACGACGCGATAGCATCAGCTTGCCTCTACATAGCGTGCCGACAGGAAGGCGTGCCTCGTACGTTCAAGGAGATCTGCGCGGTCAGCAAAATCAGCAAGAAAGAGATAGGCAGATGCTTCAAGCTCATACTCAAGGCGCTGAAGACGTCAGTGGAGCTCATCACCACCGCGGACTTCATGTCGCGGTTCTCCTCCAACCTCGACCTCCCGAACTCCGTGCAAAGGGCGGCGACGCACATAGCCAGGAAAGCGGGAGAACTGGACATCGTGTCTGGACGCAGTCCTATTTCGGTGGCCGCTGCTGCTATTTATATGGCCTCACAGGTACTCTTCTTCTTTTTAAAAGTTGTTGTAATGTTTCTCCCCTACCCTATCAGTGAAGCTGTGGATACATTACTGAAAATTTACCGGACATCTTGGGAGAGCTTGAAAAGTCAAGTTACACTATTCTATTTTAATACCCTTCGCTCGTGCACGTTTATGAACACACAATAGCCAATATCCCACTAATATTAAACATTATCTATTAAAAAAATATTTTTTTGGAAAATAAAACGAAATTGACAAACTCCACTGTTCAACTTACCGCGAAAAAGTCCCTAATTTCTCTTTTCTGCAAGTTTAGCCTACATTTTGTTATGGCATCTTTGCCCGCCACAAACGTACCGTTGTTACTTCTAAAAGCCAGTGACGGTAAGGTAAGCGTCTTCCGTCCCGTTCACACAGCACACATCATAAATAAGTATGACAGTATAGCATGCTTTCTCGATGACGTTACAATTATATTAAGAGCTTACCGTTCATGATCTACAGCCGTGGCTAACGAAGTTATACCCATTGTCATGTTTGGCCGTCCCTGAAAGTATTTATTGTACTGGAAGATTGCAACAACATCCCCTATATTTCTTTCTTTGCTGAACAGCATATTGAGGCACTTCTCCTTAAAATAAAATGTATTTTAGAATAGTGTAATAGATTCTTCTCTTGATTCTGAACAAGCTAATTCCGTGTTTTGCCTTATTTCAATTGTATGTGGTATAATAAAATGTGTTATTCCAGGCCTCGGAAGACAAACGCAGTCAGAAGGAGATAGGAGATGTGGCCGGCGTCGCCGACGTCACGATCCGCCAATCATACAAGCTCATGTACCCGTTCGCCGCCAAACTGTTCCCGGAAGACTTCAAATTCGCCACGCCCATCGAGTCGCTCCCGCAAATGTAACATGTATTTAATCATGTAAGCCATAGTATTAATTAATTTGTACTGACCGGTTTGGATAAATATACCAAGCAACTACTCTTTTGAGCATAACGCGAATATCGAGGAACTTGTATGCTCTTAATAACGCCTGTATACGTTAATGGCTATGTCCAGACCGACCACGGGGTCTTGCGAGGCTGTTGAGGCTACATGCCTCGCGCGGGCTGTCAGCGAGGCAAACTTGCGAACCGACTTAGTGGATATCCTGAAGGATAGAAGTATTCACAACATAGGAACATTTAAAAACCGTAAAAAAAATTACCAACAAGCTTAGACACAAGCGAATTTATATTATATGCGCTTCTAGGAATGGTAATATTATATTGATCCGCTCAACAAACCACTCCTGATTTGGGTGGGACTGGTATGTGGCCCAGGCCGCCGAGATATATATTCCATAGTGAAGTTTTAACTATTCACATACAGCTGTTTTAATTGATTAATAGCTAGGTATAAATAAAATTTGAGTATGTAATTAATTTCTCTTGCTTTATGTTGATTAATTGGCTGTATAATATACCATGTAGGCGTGAACAAATCTTAACAGTTTTTTTATATAATAAACCTAGTAATAAGTATTAATTCTTATAGACAAATGAAAACTGTTCCTGTGTTTTTTTTTAAGAAATTTAAAATATTTCGTGTGTAAGGATTAAAATTGAAAGATTATCTCTGATATATGGCGAATGTGGACATCTTAAATGTCTTCTTCTTCTTTCATTACGAAATGAAATGCGATCAAATATGGCCAGCCCCACAACTAAGTGGATATTTTGCTAATGTCAAGTAATTAATAAGATGACCTTATTGTACTCAAAGTGGTTTTGAGATGAAGAATACCTGTCATGTATATACGGGTTAGCTAGAATGCCTCTTTAACAAGGATCTCATACAATAGGCGTGTTTAAACCGACCGCACAGCCTCGTGAGCCTGCCTCGGGCAAATGACATAATACCAGCCCTGGCATTTTCAATGGAAAAGACGGGCTACATGCGTTGTCATAGAGGTCGGACGAGGCAACGCGAGCGTTTGCCGCTGTGCCCGAGACAGTCGCAAGGCAGCGCGGTCGGTTCGTACACGCCCGAAAAAAATCAACATGGTCATAATGAACTGGCTGTCAGAGTAGTCTTCGTAACTCAAGTTTGTTATCCCGCCCTATGCCAGCATAATGAACGATCGTAGGAGTCCATATTTGCGGCATTAAATTTAGTCCCAATCTATATAATAATACCAGCCCTTTTTAATGTCCCACTGCTGGGCACGGGCCTCCCCTCAATGCGAGGGGGGATTAGGCCATAGTCCACCACGCTGGCCCAGTGCGGACTTCACAAATCTTTCGAGGAGTTCTCTCAGACATGCAGGTTTCCTCGCGATGTTAACCTTCACCGTTTAGCAAGTGATAATCATGGTTGAAAATGAGATTCGCACCTGAAAAATCCCAGAGGTGCAGGGTTTGAACCTGCAATCCTCGTTACCGAGGCAAGCGTTCTACCAACTTGGCTATCAATCTATAATTGTTACTGTATTAGGACGTACATTGTATTTTGTGATTATAAGTATATATGTTTTATAGTATAAGATGACACCGTATTATTGTTAATACATTAAGAATATACCCTTGGATATAACAAATTTAAATGTTACAGCGCTAGTGGATATCCCCGTCCCTTTTTAGCTCATTGGTTAAGCGTAAGCGAGATGCACGAGGGTCGCGTTTTGCTTCTCGCTTTCTCATAAGGCTAACTTCAAAGTGAAAATGAGTTGCATATTCCTATGTTGACGCTTTAGTCTAGGTATGGTTTGTAGCTTACTTAGCTTGTTGAACCATTCTATGCATTGAAAAGCACGCCCAAATCGACACGAGCGAGTGAGCGGGCGGGCCGCTCGCTCTATCGTGGTAAATATTTTAAGATGTGCATCGGTAGGTTATAAAGATCACATTTCCAAAAGAAAATATTACAAATCTAATTCTTAAATGTAATTATGTATTACATTTAAGAAAAACATGTTATCCATTTAGTAAAAGTGTAGTGTGTGTAAAATATGAAGATACCGTAAATTTTTTACCCGTTCACGAAATATAAGGCTGCAAAGTAGCATTTTTGGTTAAATTGTATCTATGATTTCAAGTCGTGCCCTCCAAATCCTGAAAACTGCTATGAAAATACTGAAACATTCTAGGATAGTATACCTACTATCCTAGAATGTTTCAGTATTTTCATAGCAGTTCATATCATATAACAATTAAAATTTTCACTACAGTGTTGGGTCCATTAGATCATAGGCTTTAGCCGACCAAGTTAATACAAAGTTCATTCCGCGTCAATTCTGAACAAACTCAATAGTGAGAGATAGAAATCAACCGCAGGAACAACTTTGTGTTTGTGTAATTTGTGTTTACTTCATGGTTTTGTTATTGCCATGGTTACGAAACTCCTTCCCGATATGCTCTTGGACGGCTTGTTCACGTAACCGCGAGATGCAGTTTCGGTTCGTTTCTTGGTTCTTGCAAAATGGCATTTCTAATGTCTATTAATTTTTATTTTGTTAATGTGATCACACATTTTGAATGCGTGTGTTTGTAACTAGAATTAATTAATTATGAATAATGCCACAAAATAAACGTATATTAAGTTTATCTTGGTGTTTTTTTTATATTTGTACTCCAATTCCATTTCCATTTAAAAATTATGGCTCCATCGTTTACCGATGATTCTGCCAACGATAAGTGTAGAGGAGATTAAAAAAACAAAAACAATGATCTTTTATTGATCGACGAATATTTGTTCTCAATAAATCCTAACACTCGATATAGTCTGTTATGTCAGTTGCGCAAACTGACAAATCACAGGACTTCACACGTGACCAGACTTGTGAGGCGGCCCTATTCGCGGCACCGTTAACAAAGTCGGCCCTTTGTTCCTTAGTAAGTTTGACCGGCTTCACGTGCGACTTAAAAGTATTATGCCTTCGTGCCTGCACGTTCAGTCATGATGTGTCTATGACGTATCGATGACAATTTAAACATAGATAGAAGATAAACAGACAATATGGTGTTTGATTGTATGAAAAATAATCTGTAAATTGTGGTCGTCCCAAAAGATTACAGCTTTTTATAAATATCAGTCATCATTGTTCTGCAAAAATATGGATTATTTTCTTTAAAATCATTAAATAAAATAATGTTTTTATGGTTCAGTCACGTGATCAAAAACGCTCTGGATAGTTGGTTGATGCGTTGTGACGTCACACCGGCGTAATAGTGTTAGGTTGTCATTACGAGTTAGTAATATTTGGGATTTTAATTATTCAATTTTATAGACTATTATGAAAGTGTGTCTGACACTGATTTCTCTAAGCGAGTGGCTGGCCTTATCAGATAGGTGTGATGTTATATACTATACATTTGCATTCAATTAGGGTTCATTTTATTTCATTTAAGTAGGCACAGCTATTCATAAAGAAATAAGATGTCTTTTAGACTTAATGAAATAATTATAACGATACCTATTAGTTTTTTTTTATAATTATTCGTTTAAGATGGAAATGCCTGATTTTTAGAAGAATAGGAACGCAGTTGTTAGGAAATATCTTGCAATTTTGTTACAGTAATAAAATGGCCATCAGTTCTGACGAATATAAAAACTAGGTATCATATTAGGTAGGTGGGAATTATAATATACCGCTGCTAAAAAGAAGGGTTATTATTTACCCTATTTTACTAATAAGTATCTACAACTGCTAATGGCATCCTGACAAAATTTATTACGGTACGGTAAGAATGTTTTTTGTTTTTTATGATAGTACTAGCTGTTACCCGCGACTTCGTCCGCGTGGTATTAAACAAAATGTTATTGTTCAGTTCGCAGAGTTAACGATAGCTTATTTTTTTTCGTGAGATGCTATTTTCTTTTTCTAAAATAAAAGTAGCCTAAGTTACTCCTTGTTACATCAGCTATCTACCAGTGAAAGTCCCGTCAAAATCGGTCCAGCCATTTCAGAGATTAGCCGAAACAAACAGACAGACAAAATTGTAAAAAAAAATGTTTTGGTATATGTACCGTGTATACATCCAAATGCACTTAGTAAAAAGCGGTTATTTTAATATTACAAACAGACACTCCAATTTTATTTATTTGTATAGATGTATAGATTAATGAAGGCCGAACAACACATTCAATGAATACCTAGTCAGATACTATCACCGAATCTGAATGTTGGCTCCACTGAAAGGGCAGCAAGAAACCAATGGTAACTCTTTTAAAAAATGGATATACTCACATAGGTACCTATACTCAAAGAAACATCAACGCCATGTTATCAGGCAGCACCAATTGTTACGATACTATGTACTTAGGTAACACACAAGCATTGCTTTCTCTCATTAATTAAAATTCCCTCAGAATAATTTATACTTGGAAGCCAGCTTAGTGAGGTGAGCATGGTTACCTACTCCAATTTATCAATCAATCAATCAGCCGAAAGACGTCCACTGCTGGACCTAGGCCTCCCCCAATGAATTCCACACATCACGGTCCTCCGCCACTCGCATCCACCGGCTCCCGCACCAATTTATAGTAGAAGAATACATTTGGGATATAGCGGGATAAATTCAAATACACGCAGGGTTAGGTATTTGTATCAACATAGGTACCTACCTAGTATTATAAAATATACTAATGTGCGAGAGCTCTCAGAAATAGGTTCACAACTTTCTATTAAATGTACTTTGAACAACGTGTTATTGCACTTAATTTTGACAAAAGGTTTGTTTGTTTGAAGATGTATTTGAAGATATATTTGCTAACGCTGTTTGTTTCAGCGGATCCCTCCCCCGGGAAACTTCATCTTCCAAGCGTTGCAGCGTGTGTAAGGTGGAGGGCTTTTGCCCGTGGTGAGGCGCCGCCTCCCTCACTTGGACGCGCTGCTGCGGGCCCTATAAAGGCCACCACCGGCCGCTGTATCAACCCCCACCAAGGAGACTGACCATGAAGAGTCAAGGGCATTAACTACACCCGTGGGAAGATTGTCTTAAATATGCAGGCGCGTCTGCGGACGCCTATGGGTATATGCCCTTGACCAACTGGTCATATTATCTCCTGCGGGGGCCGCGACCAGAGGATCGGTTGATGAAGAAACCCAGGGGAGGACCGACTGTATAACATTGGTCCTTGTATATATACTAACCGCGTCGAAAACTTTGCTAGCGTGATTCAGAATTTAATTTTACTAATCGAGTTTTCCCCATAATTAAAATGTATATCGACGTGAATTTTGTACAAAAATATTAAGATTTGTTTTTCCTATTGATTATTGAAAATGTTTATTCAAGTTTAATTCAGGAATTTGATGAATTTTGCAAAACAATTTCTCGTCAAATGCGCTTTCGTTGGCCTATAGCAGTGCAGTATAGCCGGGGAAGTCCCAGAGTGTATATGACGCCTGTTGACGTATATTCAAGCACACAAGTCTAGAAATGTGTCATGGCAAAGGAGAATTTGAAGTCTTTATCGCACACAGGCTACCTGATATTAGGTAGGTACTATGTTGCGTAAAATATTCAAGGGCTCGCTCCCGTACACTTAGGACGTAGACTAGCTATTATTGCTGATTGCGTATTGTCATGCCTTTTGTAGTATATACATAAATATAATATATATTCTGTGTATTCTGTCTGTGTTTATTACTGTCGTCACGAGCGATGCGCTGCGCGGGCCGCGGGGTGGGGACGACGAGTGACGCATACCCACAGACCAATAAGATAACAAGTTGCCATACCGAACCGACCCCGGAGCGCGGGAGAACAGCCGTATTGCGTGTGCGGCGAGCCGATAATATAGGTTGCTACATCTACCTATAAAATCATATGTTACAATGTAGTGCACACTACACCTTTATTATCGCTTAAATGTGAGTATGTGGTAAACTTTTCTGTTCTGTTAGCTGTCCTGTTGGCTGGGCTTGAAAGCATAGAGCCATCTAGCAATAACTACCAATGGTATCTTAACATTTCTTATAACTGTGTGGGATTGCCGACACGCGCGCATATGTTGATTAGATGTTACCTATCACGATATACTCGTAATGTCACCTTTGACGAGTGGCTATTTCGATGCCATTACCTCGTATATGTACATACTAGCTGCGCCCCGCGGTGTTACCCGCGCAAAAAATCATGTCGATCCTTTGCGCTATGAAAAATTGAAACAAATCTGTAAGCGGTGGCCGCAGGTCCGCCACACGCCGGGGTGAGAATAAAACGGCGGGAGGGATGGTTAAATAAGAACATTATATTAAAAGATAATATTACCGTGCGGACATAAAAGTGACAACATTTATAAGGCCTAAAACAAAAGTCCACAAAAAAATATGTAATAGCTTCCAAGGAGACCGCGTCGTTAACATTTTCCACTCTAGTGCTGGTTCAACACTCCAAACCAACATGTATTCGAGCGACGCGTGCCGCCGTACGCTTTAGAGTTCCAGTGTTGATTCTGACCAATAAGCCTCTCCCGAGCCCCACCCCAATGTGGACTGACGGGAGCGATAAACGTCAACTATGCTCCGTTGGTCTGAATAGGTCCAAGCCGCAGTGGGTGAAAAGGCTTCTAACGATGAGCCATTTGGGCGCCAGGTGCGTCTTCAATTCTGGGCATCTTCGAATCTGATGGGAAATCTATGTGGCCATCAATCTGGACCATGCACTGGTTGTCCGGTTCCAGGGACAAGAGTATGTCTTGACTGAATGACGTCCACTGCGCATGCTTAATGAGTAAAATCAATGAGGTCATCACATGTACTCTTACGGGCTTATCTGGAAATCTTCTCCCTAGAAATCTCAAATCATTCCTGGTCCTCTAGGTCTTTAGTCGTTGTAGCACTGTTAAAGCTTTGCTTTATTCGGGCTAGCAACACTGTAGTGTGGTGAATGCCACGTCTGAGCGGCAGCTTGTGTGTTCTCTACTTTCTTCGCATGATCGTTTTCAAGTAAATGACTCGCCCTATTCGTGTACTTGCCGGCAAATCCTACACTTGCGGTCGTCTTTCTCTTGATGCCCTTCAACCGTGTCAGTGCATTCTGGTAGGTGACAGGCATTTCGCAGTACTGGTCCATCCATGGCAGGTTCACATGCCACCTTGCCACAGTAGTATGCCAAGTGCGATCCTGTGGCGCCCCGCTCATAGGCGGTGAAGGCGGACCGTGGGGTTTTAGCCGGTAAGAGTCCGGCATAACCACATCGTCACCCCCGTGGCGGTGTGGTATCCATGAGGATTTCCCCACGGAAAAAAACAAAAAAAAAGGTTCACATGCCACCTAGTGTCGACGATAATAGACGATTGTTCCAGTACGGCCACAGTATGTTCGTCATCATCATTACTGCGTGACATACCTTTCACGGCCAAGGACTCGATTGCGAATTCTTTAGGGGTCATGTTAAACTCTTGGGTAGATTCAAACAGGTCTCCATAAATAGTGACGTGCATATCCTACTCAAGGTAGCACTCCGTCGTAAGCAGCAGAGGTGGCGGTGAACTCCTTCGGTGCGCACGTTAACGGTTGAACTGTACCATCATTGGTGCCAGGGCCTGTCTCCACTGACGTGCTCAGCTAGCCCGTTTTATTACCATACTCGGGGGCTGACTGTTGGTTACGCTCTAACCACCTCTTCACGTCCGTGCCATCGTTACCGTGTGAACTGTATTTCTCGTCCAATTCCGCCAAGTCCGCTTCTGATTTCTTATCAATAAGTTCCATTTGTATCCGTGCATTTTCGCGTGCAGCTTCCTATTCCAGTCGTTTCCTCCGCGCCAGTATAGATGGCAAGGTCGACCTTCTAATCTTCGATGCCTTACAGGAACGTGGTGGCGGCGACGTCTCTCGACGCTCAACTACAGTGCTACCACCCGCACTAACAATTGTGCGATCGAAGACAGGTACCGTTACATCAATCTGCGTTTTATTTACATCAGTTGGCTGCTGAGTACCTTGTTGTGGATTGAAATCCGCTGTTTCCATCAGTGCATGCTCCATACATGCCATCATGCGCGTTCTCACCATTGCAGAACGTGGCGGTGTGCGAATCATTGGATCCGACCGAAGAACAACTTGTAAGCGATGGCCGCAGGTGCGGCACACGCTGGGTTGAGAATGAAACGGCAGGGGGGGGGGGGGGGGGGGGTAAAATAAGAAACTTATATTAAAGAAAAATGTCACTATGCGGACATAAAAGTGACATAATTGACAAGGCGTAAAACAAAAGTTTACGAAAAAATATAAAACAGCTTCCAAGGAGATCGCGTTGTTAACAAAATCGGGATAAATTTAAATTAAACGGGAACCATACATTTTACCGGGATAAAAAGTAGCCTATGTGTTATTCCAGACTATAATCTATCTCTGTGGCAAATTTCATCCAGATCCTTTCAGCCGTTCGGGCGTGAAAGAGTAACAAACATCCATCCAAACTTTCTCATTTATAATATTACTAGTTGCGCCCGGCGGTGTTACCCGCGATAAAAAGTATGAAAAATTAAAACATCTATCCCACGGGAACCATACATTTTACCGGGATAAAAAGTAGCCTATGTGCTATTCCAGACTATAATCTATCTCTGTGCCAAATTTCATCCAGATCCGTTCAGCCGTTCGGGCGTGAAAGAGTAACAAACATCCATCCATCCATCCATCCAAACTTTCACATTTATAATATTAGTATAGATTATATTATATTATATTATATTATATTATATTATATTATATTATATTATATTATATTATATTATATTATATTATATTATATTATATTATATTATATTATATTATATTATATTATATTATATTATATTATATTATATTATATTATATTATATTATATTATATTATATTACTAGCTGACTCGGCAAACGTTGTTTTGCCATATAAAATAAATGGAGATATAAACTATCCTATCTCTCAAGTTGGATCGAACTGCACATGGTGTGCGAATTTTATTATAATCGGTTAAGTGGTTTAGGAGTCCATTGAGGACAAACATTGTGACACGAGATTTATATATATTAAGATATTATATTATATTATATAGTATAGATTAGTATAGATAACAGGTAAATCTATGTTGTGCAAACTAAGTATGCGAATTGCAAAAGTACTGTAGTAATTCCAAGTGTAGTTTGTTTTTGTAAAACAACCCTTTTATACGATCAATTAAAGTTTAAATCAAGACGTCAAATTATAACCACGAACAAGGCATGAAAAGCGGATCAATTTGTATCGCGGGCTTTTCCCAAGCTACGCCGCCGGCTACGAGGGTTCTACGAGACTCTCTTCATCGAACTAAATAAAATTTAGTCAGTGCCGCGTAAACTTTCGTGGGGAGTGCACGCGTCAGTCGTCGCTCTAATTTCAAGCGCGTATTCACGCACGCTGCTGTTCAACCTTAAATCCAATTAAAAAACAATGAGTCAATGACCGCTAAACGCTTATAATGAGATAATCGTGTGATTAGTAAATAATATGTGTCCAGCTTTCTTCAAAGTCAAAGGAAAATGGTTTTGAAGGATATGATTTTGGAAAAATGTTGAGGGCGTCCCGCGCGCGGTGTTTGCTCGCAGGATTGCTGTGGACCTTCCTTTACTTCGGCGCTGTCGATGGACTTATAGGTAACTTATTTAATTTAATTATGCACCTATTAAGTATAAGAAAACACTTGAAGAACAGTTATTATTTTTAATAAATATTATAAAAGACAACTGTTTCGGAGTCTAAAAATACATTATGAAAAACAAAAAATACAGTAAGGTTAGGTTAGTTACCGTGTAATATTGGAGTTATTTTAAATTCCAAATTGCTATAATGAAGAGATCAGTGATGAAACTATGTTATCGGTATCGCTGAAAGCTTCAGTGATCCCTGTTATCTATGCAAATGGGGGGCTTAGTGGAAACGGGTGGGTATACATCGATTTAATATTAGAAATTCAAACCAAGTGTAAGTCTTTCCAAGTGCCCTATGACGTAATACATTGACCTGGATTTTCCGCAATTTTTATGGGAAAATTACATGATACTGATAATTAATCCCTGATGGAAGCTGTTACGTAAGATTGACTTGCCGGCATGTATATACAGTCGCATGTCGAATAAAATAAGTAAAGCGCAATATTAATATATATATTGCTTGTTTTCGTAGGTATCTACCTACTTACTAGCTGTTGAACTACCTATTAATGGATACCGGAAAATGTTAACTGTTTTATCATTGTTCATTTGACTTTTATATATAAACATTAAAGATTTATTTTAACCTAGGAAGATCGCTTTGCAATATAGGTACCTCTATCTGATTATTGGCCAAGTTTCGCAAAGCCTTTGATAAAATACTAGTTACTCACCAGTAAGTTAACGTACTAGGTTAACTACTCCAATGGTTAACCGCACGCAATGATTGAATTGGTCCTATGGCCATTTAACCTATTTGCTATTGTTGTATTGACCGACTATCTGTCCGGCATTGAGAAACAGATTTATCGATACCATTATAATATATGTACTTACAACGGATTCGATACAAATTAAAACAAATACATTTACCGGGATAAAAAGTAGCCTATGTGCTATTCCAGACTATAATCTATCTCTGTGCCAAAATTTCATCCAGATCCGTTCAGCCGTTCTGGCGTGATTGAGTAACAAACATCCATCCATCCAAACCTTCACATTTATAATATTAGTGGGATTAACAATTTGTTAGCATCATCGGCAGCCACTTATCAGCTATGAATATTCAATTTCTTCACTTGCACCCGTCATCAAGTTTAATTTTATCAACGCGTCGACATATTGACAAATAGGCCCTAACTCATCCGAACCCTTCGTTATAATTTCGAACGAATTTCGCGCAGCTGATTATATCGTACGAAATTATGACAGACGGGGATTAATCCGCGGAGGGTTAGGTATTATGTTTTTTTTTTTTAATAATCGATAATGTTAGGGAGAAATCGCGATCTATTGTGCTTATTGTATTGAGGATACAATGCTGGGTGGACGCGAGTGATGATCTATTTTAAAATCATCTATCGATTGTTTGGTATCGATGTTTTGGTAAAACTATATTGGAACTGTACATTAAAATATAATATCGTAATATTGTGGTCTAAAAATGTTAAAAAAAATGTTCTCCCCATTTTCGTACAGCATTTTTCAAATAATCAAACACCAGAAAGTTTGCGGAAAAATATTGTAAAAATGGATTTTCCTTCCAAGGATTTTTACACATTTTTTGTAGGGATGGTCCATGTTCATCGGTGTTTACATAAATTTGTAAATATCGATAAACGACGGGCAAGGAACGACTCTACTCGGTCTCAATGACAAAGCCCAACAAGCATTTGGTTATACAGGAATTCTATTTGTGTACGCATTCGAATTCTATAGTATATAATCCCCATTACACCAGCACACGCTACACGTACACTTACAAAAATATTTACCAAAACAAACATTATTTAGTTTTAGGCACCGAATACATATTCTGTGCTTGTAATAGGGAACATGAATATTGTTTGTAGTTTATATACCTATATGTTAGGTAGGATTATTATGATAGTAAATTTATATAAGCAGTGATAGCCAAGTTTGTAGAACGCTCACCTCGGAACCAGGGTCGCAGATTCAAACCCCGGCTCGCACCTCTGTAATTTCTGGATTTCATGTGCAAATCTCATTTTTAACCATGATTAACACTCGCTGTTGTCACGAGAACACTTGAAAGCCGTCGATCCTGCGCCTAATCTCTATCCGGTCGTGTTGGATTGCTGTTCCATAGGACTATGGCAGAGAGAGAGAGATGAGATGAGAGATGGGAGAGAGAGTACACTTGTGCTTGCGCACACACCTATGCACTATAATATCTCCTGCGCAGATGGTTAGACTCTGTTGAGTCGCAAATACGATCAGTAGGACTATTATTTAATTGAATATTTATTCTATCCAAGAGATAAAGATACCTGGAACCCATTGCATATTCCAGATATCACGAACATTTCCTCAGACTTCGCTTGCGCGGCCAAAATCTGATAGGATATTGACAATAAAACCTCAATGCGATCTGAGAATTGTAGAATCAAACTCTTCAGAGCACTTGAAATATTTATGTTATTTTCTTAGTATGACTCGTTTGAAGTTCTATTTATAAATCAGACAGCAGGTATGAGACAGACAAGTCATGACTAAGATATCATCGTAGAGCTATTTTCAGCAAAGGAAATGATTGCCAAAAAAATCTTCGCCTAATAATATCGGTAGGTATGTGTTAGTACCTAGGGTTCTGTAGGAGATTCGGAACGCTGTCTACATGCAAGTATTGAATCGGTCGACTGGGACCACTGAACACATGCTATAAATTGTGCGTTCGCAGCTCACAGATATTGAAACAGCTTCCGAATTCTACTACGTTCATTGTTTATGAAAAAGAAAATCACTTGGCCAATATTTTCGTATGAAACAAAGCAGGCATCAGAATAAGAATATTTTTTATTCATGCAAACCATTAAGTACAGTACTTATGAATCGTCAAAATAGTTACAAAATGCTAAGCTACAACTTTACCACCCGTTACAAATGCCGCTCCTATGGAGAAGAATGGGCAAGAAACTCCATGGTTGCTCTTTTTAAAAAGATGTGTTACATTTTCGAAACTGTAATAAAAGGGCTAGGTAGGTAGAGTCTTCAGTCAATTCTCACACTGTAAATGTACCAGGATAACATAAAATAAAGGTGTTTAAGTGTGCTTAAATGACAATTAAACAAAAGGTTTTATGCAAAAAATAACACAATAAATTAATGAGCGGCGGAGGTGGCGGTTTCCTAGTAACATTTAACGACTTAAAATACCGCTAACAGATCTAAAATGATTTGTACTGTAGTGATGCGCTCCGGTTCATGAATACCCAACAGCTTCTGTAGCGTGATCAATCACTCGCGATACATAATAGCGTCGTGAGCGGGATGTTTCGCACCTTGACGTGTCGCATTTAATAGCCAGAGCTTTGTATGGTACGATCTGGCGTTAATTGTTAACGATTCAATCCACCCTTGATACTACGATCGTTTATTATAAAAACTATCTTTATGTGCGAATTGTCAGCAACAGAATGAATGTATTTGTTTGTCGCAGCGTCGTAGCTCCAGAACGGATGGAACAATTTTAACGCGATTTGGATTCTTAGCTCAGTTTCATGAAGATCCGTTGGCTGTTTTTGAAATTCCATGAAGGGTTTTCAAATTTTCCGTTTTCTGGCGTTATAGTATTTTGCTTTTTGTTATCCGGACCTACCTTATTGCTGATATTATACAGTAAACATATACGTAACAGTACTTCACATTGCTTCTTCAAACTACTGTACTACTGAAAATGTTTTATGTTTTAAGTTTATTCAGCCAAACACAAGGCAGCGAGAATTCTTAATATCGTGGGCAATATTTTGCGCAAAGCATTGAAGTGGTTTTTCAAGCTCAATGAAAATATAATGCGACACGAAAGGCCCATTCCCAGCAAATGGGATGACAATTTGTTCAGCTGAAAACTGACACTTGAAAATATATCAAATTTAATGTTCTCTACTGGAACTCTGGTGTTGCAATTATGAAATGGAAATATGTGTCAAATGAACCATGCTCTATAGGACGCGGACGCCGTGGTCTTGTATTTTGCATGATGCTTTGCATATTATTTGAGCTTGGGTCGACGTTATGCCATACCTTGATCAAGGGAAAAAAAGTTGGTTATATTAGTTCATGCAACAATTTTAAATTAATAAATATCGCCAAACAAACACACCAACTATACGGTCCCACACTAAGCAACGCCTGTTTTATGGGTATCACACAATGGACTGAGGGAGAACCCAGTATATATTACTTATATACATATTAAACATCCATGACGTGGGTACAAACATTCGTGCTCATCACACAAAGTTTGTCCGTACCAGGATTCGAACCCGGGACCCTCGGCACAGAAAGCTGGGTCACTACAAACTGCGCTAATCAGGCCGTCAAATTTCTTAAACATGTTATCAATTCTTAATCTACAAAGAATAGTGTAAATA
The DNA here is from genome assembly GCA_905404115.1 of Pheosia gnoma. Classification (NCBI taxonomy): domain Eukaryota; kingdom Metazoa; phylum Arthropoda; class Insecta; order Lepidoptera; family Notodontidae; genus Pheosia; species Pheosia gnoma. The sequence goes on along the minus strand of FR989894.1, from coordinate 2,271,307 downwards.
AACAATTTGAGAGTCACGTTCGTGTCTATCGGGAAATTCAGGGGAACTGGGTCACTTCGGGGCGCGTGTGTGCACAGTTGTATCCCACACGACATTCTATGACATAGTTTAATAGACCTTATATCTATCTCCTTACTGTTTGAATACATTATATGTTATTCAGTTGGTTCAACGTCTGTTTATTTACAGACTTTGAAACAACTGAATAACGTCGCATTAGAATATTTGCAGAACGCTATTTTAACTTAAGCTTCGTTTGAGCAACGCGATATAAATGTAGTGTAGCCACATCTTGTGGGTGATTTAATGTTAAAACACGATGTGATCGGCATTAACATTATAATTGATGTCGTTTGATACAGAAATAGTTGCGGAAGAAATGCTAACGAGATGGTTCGTTCGTTTGTAGAACTTCGTGTAAAAGTTATGAACTCTAATGAGCATGTCTCATAAATATCAAGAATGAGCATACTTGATGACTTGACTTTACAGATTCGCTTAGTTTCGCGGACTCATGACACAGATTTTTGACTGACATCTAAGAGGAGTTCGGTTTTGTTGTCTTCTCCAATTATCGATCAACTTGTTTGGTTTACAATTGGAATGTTGACAAGCCGAGGGTCAGTGGTGGGTCTTTCTTCCCCCATTTGTATCTGATGCTCTTATATAAGATGTAACAAAAAATACTTAGTGTAAGTTTAACATATTTTAAGACGTTAATATACTGATCACGTTTATGTATTAATAAATCAGCTTTTACAGTGCATTTAGAACGTGGTGGTGTTTTTAAATCTATGTTATCTATACTAATATTATAACGAGATAAACTTTGGGATTTTGTGAGTTTGTGCGTTTTGATGTTGGGAGTAATCTCCGGATGTATTGATCCGATACAGAATATTATCTCACTGATATAATGCTACATTATACCAAAGTGTAGGCTGTTTCATTGAAGTACCTTGGGCAGAGTTGCGGACAGATGCTAGTTTCAAATACTTTTATTTATTTCTTTGAGAATGTTATCTTTGTAACCTATAAGTGGACCTAAAAATATTCTACACTTTTTATCGTTACACCTTATTTTTAACAGATTCCAAGTAGAATTTCTATAGCCTATCTTCTCGTAGTTGGTTGTACCGTGGAAACGTTTCATCCCCAAAGCGATGTCTTCACCCTCGTCTCGAAGGGTAGCACCCTACAACTTGCTGTACAAAGAATTGATTTCAATCATCATCCCTCCAAAAAAGTTTTGTTAAAACAGCTCGAGTTGACGTGCATTGTTTTATAAGTGCGTATGAGGGGGGCCGACTATGTCATCAAAGTAGTATGGGTTCTTTTGAGGAATTTCCGTATTTAGGTTGGCTTCAGGGGTTGCATTGCATATTCATGGGCCCAATGCAGGTTTTTAGATAGTGGTTTTCGACAGACAGGAACATGCTATGGCACTCAGGGAAATAACAAATATATACTTCCGCAAATGAAATTTTGTAGTCTTCTAAAACCAAATACGAGTAACCCCGCGACTTCGTACGCGTGGACGTTAGTTTTTGAGTTAGTTAGTTTTATCGTATAAGAACTATTCAATTTTTCGAGAATCGAAAGGTCGCCTACCTTGGGTCTTGGACACTTGGACCTCTACAATTATATATTTTTGCTGAAATTTCAACGCACGGATCCTGTCACAGCCTTATTATATGTTATAGAAATAATATATAAATGTACCGATATTTATAGGTTCATATAGTTGACAGATTTAATTCCAACGAGACCCACGCGGTTAAGTAGTACTAACGGTTTTTGATATAACAAAAATAGGCCATCATAGCTCATCTTTTCATCACTTAAAAAACTTTTGATGTAAAATGTAGAATTTTACATCAAAAGTTTATTTTTTCAAAGCTATAAATATTTTACGCTGAAAGCTTCAGCCTCTCTTGAGTTTCAGCAAAATGGTGCCTTGGGGCCAATTTATGCCAATGGTTGCCTATTATGGACAAAAACATTACTTGTACCGTGTACACTTTACTCGTAAAGGTTTGTTAAGGTTATATTGAATTTAGTAGTTCTCAAAACAGACTCTTAAATCTTAAGTTACTTACTTCAAATTATGTTTATCTGTTGAGTTACTTTACTTTGCCATAACATGGCATTTGCCATGACTGGAGGGTCCGAAAATTGGTGTCTCCACCCTATTTGTCAATAAACATGTCACTAGGACTCCCTCGCAATCTCTTATCACACCTTTCAAACATAATTAACCAGAATTGCACTTTAATTCATCTAATAAAGTCTGATTTAAAAATGATTGGCCTTGTTATTTTTCCAGTACAAGTTGACCTACTTCTGTATATGGATGTTCTTTATTTTGTTCCGAACTCTATTGGTTTAGTACCCTCGGATAGATCAATAATAATTGGTGCATGGGTATAACGATATTTCGGACCGTTGTCATGGTAACGCGTCATCTGAATTCGTTCAGCGATGGGGTGGATTGCGCGAGCGTGAAAACAACACGGAAATTAGTGTAGTTAGATAGAGATAGCGAATGAGGGTTGAATGATGTACTGCTCATTTGCTTGTGTGCACTGTTAAATTGCATTAGGCTTTGTACATCTCCGAATGGTCTGTCCCTGCTTTATGTGCCGAGGATCCTGGGTTCGAATCCTGGTAGTTGGTATAAGGTTACATTCTCGAAAAAAAAACAAATTATTAGAAATTTAAAAATAACACTACGTAGTAAGTGAGCGGTTAAATTGCACTGGCTTGCTTTCTAACAGAAAAATCAAAACCTGTATACACTTGTCGCGTTAGTTGCCCCATTTATAACATAGATTTTTTGGATTCGTCTTCGCCCCGATTAAAAAATCCCAAAAATAAATTATAATAAATATATTGAAATAAAACTAATTTAGTATTCGCGTAAATATAAGAAATCAATATAATAAATGTAATTCATTTTCTCATACATTTGATACTGAGGCGGTACGAAGTTCACCGTGACAGCTATAGTAAGTAAAATAGCCAACATGTAAAGACTATATGGCAATTCATGATCCCTTCAAACAATGTGTTTAATAAAATCCATACTTTTGGAGACACACTGTATAACCATATTATTATAGAGTTCACTGCCCACCATTTCTACCGTTTTTACCTCCCTGATACTCCTGGTATAGAAATTAAAATTCCCAGTCGCCAACCAATTTATAGGCCCTATTACGCCCATTGCGTACACAACCAAGCCGAAAAAGGTTCGGCAAAGTACCCCGAGGTGCAACATACAATATGCATGGTAAGTACAAAGGGCTCCGTGATGGAATGCCGGCTCAATGAATTATGCAGGCGGACCTTCTATCAGGATTTACGTGTAAACCTTTATTCTTTGATACCATAACAAAAGCTTCAGGGTAGAAATTTTATTAAACGACGTTTTATGGGTTACTAAAAATATATTTTGCCAGAATGCCCATTATTGTATTGAGAGATTTAATTAAAGTACCCTACAATACAACATGATATTATATTATATAGGTACCTGACAGTGATCCATAGATCATTTACTTATTCGTTGTTTTTTTTACTTTAAATATTTATCCGACAAACACTGTTGTTGGCGAAATCATCGACTTAATACGATGGAAGCCATAAAGTTTGAAAAAGTGAAGTGAAATGAAGGTTATATAAAGCATATTTGTGATCAAATCCCTAGACATGGGCTTTTTTTTACCTGGAAAGGAATTAGGAACACTCAATCGCTTTTGCCTTCTCTATCTTCATCCATAAAACAGAAAAAGACAGTTACAATTCCATACATTTTCTTGCCGTGTTGTGCTCTCTAGCGGGTTATCGTATTCATACAAGCAAAAGCCATTAATTATATCAATTCTAAACGGACAATAATTTACTAGGCTTTTAAGAATACGACAGGTAATAAACAAAGAATAGGTAACGTTATATGATTGATTAGCGACATAATTGTTTTATAAGGCCTCAGCCTCGAATTTAGCGGGCAGCGGGGCGGCGGCGGCGGGCGGCGCGTGAGCGGCAGGATCTTATGCGTAAAATCAAATGGACCGGTTCTCGAAAACAGCGGCGCGGCAGCGGCGCGGGGCGGCCAACGAGCCCCGCTCCCGCGCCGCCGCCGCCACCGCCCCGCTGACCGCTAAATTCGAGACTGAGGCCTAAAGCCGTACAGAGACACGGTACATGCATTATTATTGATATCGCAGTAGATAGGCAATAAACGCTGTTAAGCTACAAAAGGTCGGTCTGTCCGTTACGCGTATAAATATTAATGAATAAACAATGTGGTATACTTAGTATATGCTGCATAGTTAAGCTATTACCTATAGCTTTAACAATAATAGTGTAAAATATTTTAAGTCCTTCATCCTAGGTTATTAAGATCACATTCCCAACAAGCAACTCGTTAAACTTTTAAAATTTGTTACACTATTTATTTTCCACCTTGTGATGAAATACGAGTGCTACTATAACTAAATATAAGAGTTCAAGTCAAGAATTAATAAAAAAATGGTTAATAGATGACCTCAAGGTTTGATGAGTATTTAATGTATACTATGTATACTAATGAAAAAATCGCGATTTCAGCATTACACTAAAAAGGAAACTATTCGATTCATGCATACTACCTGTACTAACATACGGATGCCAGACGTGGGCCCTAACAAAATCACAATTAGGTAAATTAGCTGTTTGCCAACGCGCAATGGAGAGAAGTATGCTGGGGATAAAAAGAAAAGATCGAAAAAAAAAACAATGATATACGGAAGGAAACACAGGTTACTGATGTAACACGGAAAACAAAGAAACTAAAATGGGAATGGACTGGACACACAATGCGAGGAATAGAAAAATGGAGCAAAAAAACTAAAGTTTGGTACCCAAGAAACGGCAAAAGAAAAAGAGGAAGGCAGAGGAAACGGTGGAGCGACGAAATAGAGGAGATAGGAGGAAGGCTATGGACAAGACTAGCCACAAATAGACAACAATGGAAGGAAATGGGGGAGGCCTTTGCCGAAAGGCACACAGACCAACACAGCCGGTGTCACAACATATAACAAATAACAAATACTTTAAACATTTTATATACTTAATTGTTTTTTATTTTTTTATTATTATGTATACTAATGTATGATAAGTGAGATTTATCAAAAATGAGCTCAATGTAACGTAAGCTAAGTTGGTTGCGTTCGGAAACATTATTTTTATTAGGAATTCGACTATTCTATGTTTGTTGCCAACAAAACCAACGAAAATCAATTATTTATACATAAACACAACATTTGCGTTTGTATTTTGAAGAATTTATGTTATGGTTATAGCTAGCGGTTTATGCCGGACATTATACAATAAATTTATCTAAGTATATGGCTTTAGATTTATTGATGATATTATTAAATGCCTACCTAACAGAGAAGTAGGTACCTATATAAAAATCTGTTTTTTTCATTTATTGTTTTAATAACATTCATCTCAGTTTCGGCTTTCCTAATCCATAGCTAAATAGCGTTGTTAGTAACGGTACCAAGTCTCATATGCGCCATATATCAAATTACATCGTGAGTTAATGGTAGCCCTTATAATTTCCAATTATAATAACCGTTACGTGAGGCACATTGGTACCATAATTACTATACTATCATTTGTAATTGGCTAACGAAACATTATAATAAGGCAGGTACTTACGAATTGTTCGAGTGCTATGCTATGCTATCAGCAGAAAGACGTCCACTGCTGGACATCGGCCTACCCCAATGACTTCCACACATCACGGTCCTCCGCCACTCGCATCCACCGGCTTCCTGCGACGCGTGTGATATCATCGGTCCACCTTGTGGGGGGCCGTCCCACTACGTACACTACGTCTTCCGGTTCGTGGTCGCCATTCTAGAACCTTTCTGCCCCAACGGCCATCGGTTCTGCGAGCTATGTGCCCTGCCCACTACCACTTCAACTTTGAAATTCTTTGGGCTATATCGGTTACTTTAGTTCGTCTACGGATCTCCTCATTTCTGATTCTATCTCGTAGCGAAACTCCGAGCATAGCTCTCTCCATTGCGCGTTGAGCAACCTTGAGCCTTCTTATTGTTCGTGTAGCCATCGTTAATGTAATATACCTTTTGCATTTGTTACAGAGATAGTGGAAGAGCAGCAATGTCACGACGCTGAGTTCCGACTCACGTGTCGCGAGCTGGACTCCCACATCGCGGTCCTGGACGCCTGGTACACCTCCTCCGAGGACTACCATCGGTCGAACACGACCGCGCCCGAAGCCCTCAGCCTGAAAACCGAGAACGATACCGAATTAAACCGAGTGTACGTTTATTCTAGTCCGAAACACAACGGAGTGTACGAGCCCACGAACTCTTCTCAAAACTTTTCTGACGTTAATTTCAAAGAAGATTTTAATGACACGTGGGTGTATTGGAACGATACAGTGGATATGGTGGATGTAATGAATGTGAGTGGGGGGTGTGGGGTGGGGTCGTTCGTGAGGAGTTACGGCAGCTGGCGGGAGGGCGATAAGAGGAGGCGCCAGGTGCCGAGAGACGCGTCCGTGAATCTGAGGGCGCCGGTCAGTTATCGGTGAGTGACGTGTTGCGTCATTGTAGTTGAATGATGATGATGAGTAGTTGTGTTCAATTCTCGACTTGACCCTTTTCTTACAATATGAAAGTGCGTGGACTAATTCGTTTATTTCGATTAGATTGACGGAAATTGTCTTGATGAAATATGACTTCATGTACTACATTGGAATAATAATATTTTTATTTGGATTTTATCGCGTTTATTTTATGTTTTTACGTTTGTTACGTCGCGTCGTGTAAATAAATACGATAAAATCCGAAAAAATAATTTTATTTCAATGTGTTTAATTTATGGATAGGTATTTATAATTGTTTATTTATTCCTATGCCTCAATACTGAATAAAAAATTGGAATAACTAAGTATTTACCCAGTACCTACATAACATACATTCCGTATAATCTTTGAGGTTAGCAAAATTTTACATAAAATTTAAACAATCAGGTAGGTACTTGTACATTGTTGTGTTGAACCAATAACTATTGGAACTTCACAATGCTTCCACTAGTATTGACCTACTTAACGAAAATACGGATGGACGGAAATGTTTAAAAATAACGCCACCACTAAAAATACCGAAACAGTTAAATGAATCATCTAATTTCGTCGGCAGATGAAAAAGGTTTAACATTTGAAGCAGCAGTTAGTCGCGTGAGCGGTTGTTAGCTGATGTATCGTAATTAATATTCCTAAATAAACGTTAATTTTGTACCCACATTCTGTTGAAGATCACGAGTAATTTTGATGTTAATAATAAATCTATACATATAAATAAAATTGGAGTGTCTGTTTGTAATATTAAAATAACCGCTTTTTACTAAGTGCATTTGGATGTATACACGTTACCTATACCGAAACAAAAATTTTTACAATTTTTGTCTGTCTGTCTGTCCGTCTGTCTGTCTGTCTGTCTGTCTGTCTGTTTGTTCCGGCTAATCTCTGAAATGGCTGGACCGATTTTGACGGGACTTTCACTGGCAGATAGCTGATGTAACAAGGACTAACTTAGGCTACTTTTATTTTAGAAAAAAAAAATAGGATCTCACGAAAAAAAATTAAAACCAATGTTGCACCGCAGCGCCTGATTAAGTTTGATAGCAACAACCTGCAATGCGTCCCGCGGGCTCAGAATGGGCGAGCAGGCTGTTGTCAACGGTTGTCTTTGTTAAATACCACGCGGACGAAGTCGCGGGCAACAGCTAGTGTATAAATAAATATCGCCAGACGAAGACACCATCTATACACCAAGCAACGCTTATATTATGGACATTGTACGGTACCCATAATACAAGCGTTGCTTAGTGTGGGACCGTATAGTTGATGTGTTCGTCTGGCGATATTTATATATAAACTCGCGTTTCCTGCTTTTGTTACATTATTTATTTCACGAAAAAGCCATAAGAAAGTTACAACATTACAAATTAAGTAGTTAAGATTATAGTCAAGAGTCGATGCACGGGTGTTTGTTAATCATATGTGTGTGTAGGTACCAGGCTACCAGGTCTTCGGAGGTTTGTTATTCACATGGAGCGGTGTTGTGTCGTCCGCACACGTAGCGATATGTGTCAATGATGCCGTTCCCATGGGAATATTGTAACGCTTTAGTGTAATGGGTACCTACATAGTACATTACATGCATAATACAGGTTGTGATGTTTTGTGCGTTTATTTGGTTGGGAAATTATTTTTTCAAAAATCTAAGTTTTAGTGTCTATTAAAATCGGTTTTGCTTGTTTCGATATTCCCCGTAGTTTCGAATTAGCCATCCCCGCCCACTTGAAAAATTAACCTGTTTACAGAGTAGGTATCTCACGGGTACACGGAGGGAAATTATTTTAAATAATATTGATAGGATAATAGCATGATTTGGTTCATGGAGACGTTCTTTTATTTTTGGAAGAATGTAATACAGCATTGATAGATTGTTAAAAAGTTGCTTGCCCCATCATCGAATCGAACCGGCCAAAAGGAGAAAAAAAAACATTTATATAAGTCGATCGAAAGTGTATGTATAAGTTCATATTTCCTGGTGGGAGCACCACACACTGTAATCAAACGTATCCTAAATAATATTTGATGAATAACTCTTATCCAACCGTATTTTATCACTCAAGTACCTTCATAATTAGTTCAAATTGCATTTCAATCTGTATACTTTTAATTAAAAGATATATTGTTCTCTACTTGTCCATACGTCATGATGTCAAATTGATACATGTCTGTTATGATTGCGGTGGCAAGGGTTATCGCCAAGTATCGGATATTGAGGGCGCGATATGGGTCGGTATAACTTCTAACTTAACTTAACTTCTAACTTCGTGCTAAACAAGGTTCTAAGAACCTCAGCAAACAGCTTTTGCCAAATTAATTGATAGAATACTTTTTTAGAATCGCTTCGTTTCGCAGAGAATTGCATATTAATTGGGTGTCAGACAGTTTCTCGACTAACATCTTAGATGAGTTCGGTGTTGCCGGCTTCTTTAATTATCGATCAACTTGTTTGGTTTATAATTGGAAATGTTGACAATTTATAATTGGAAATGTTGACAAGCCATGAGTCAGTGGTAGGTTCCTCTTTCCCCATTTGTTTAAACATTTCATATTTTTTTTTGTAGAAATGTCAAATCTTGGAGGGAAATTAATTTTCAATGGCCTCGCGTATCATCCTCGGTCGGAACAGGTGTTCTTTTGCGAGGATCTGTGGCTTATCAAATCTGATATAATGGCGGGTGCGATCTTGTACACACAAAAAAATGTTTTATTTCAATGTGTAGTATTCGCATACATATAAGAAATCAATATACTATTGCTTCATTCAAAATTGGTATGTGGTTGATTTTGCGTGCGTGATTTTACCTATATTATATTTTCATTATAACGTTAAAAGAGTTTCAAGAGTCTACGTTTTACGATTCTGATGGCTTTGTGCGACTATTTGGGTGGATGTAATCCGAGGAAGAAATAGAATGGAAGAATTTGATCACAAACATATAAAGCTGCTATAAAACGTATAATATATAATGTGGGTAAGCAGAACTCGTAAATAACTCTTTTTATATCGGATTAGGATGGCTGGAGTTGCGTTTTTAGTGGTGGTGTATAGAAACAAAGTAACATGGTCAGACAACTTTTTAACAAAAAACATTTGACTATTTTGTATTTTTGCTGCAAAATTAAAGTTGTTTGACTAAAATTAGCTCGTTGATATGTCACTCGTCAGTAGTGTACTATTCGAATCATCTGACAATACGTCTTAAAGGGCACCGGCGCGCGGGCGCAAGCGGCGCGGACGGTGACAAATTCGCTTTGATCAGAGTTTTATAACACCTCAAATTGAGTTTCGGGGTATTTTTGGTGAGATTATATTGTTTCCGTCTTGGAATATACTGTGTTTCCTTGATGAAAACATTTATGTAAAATGTATATATGATATGAGAACAGGCCAAAATGAAATTTCACTCTTATTGAAAACAACTGAAAGTGTATCGTTCTATAGTCGATTTATGACTTGTAACTACACATCAAAAAATATATTTTAATTTGTAACTAATAATAAATAAAGTTATAATGATGAGACGTCTTAAATTCCAGAATCAAAATGTCTATTATTTTACGCATCTCAAAAATTTGCTTCCTATTAGTCCAGTCAACATATAAACCAACTAATTGGGTTATAAGACAACATATTATAAGGTAAGTATCTAAATGTTATACGGCTAAAAACAAACGTTCAACTATGACCACACAACGCTAACACAGCCGGCTGTGTCAAGACAAAATGTGAGATAAATCGATTTTGTCTCTTTCCCTCGTATGAATTACGGCATAGAGAGAGCGACTCGGTGCGACATAATTGTGACATAGGCTTTGTCTACCTGCGTAATAGTTCCCCTGCATCAAAATTATGATAGGTATAATTAGTCCATTTTGTAGGGCCTATGGTATTCGTTAGGTAGGAACATACACGAGGAGCTTACATGGTGTTCTTTACTCACCACCTCGGCTTGTGGATCGAGTTTTGCTATTAGTTCCGCACTAATGATGGTAACCAGTCATGGTGCTTTGATGTTATTTATAGTATGGACTAATTGTCTGCAGCACACTGGTAAAGTTCTGTACAATTTTGTTAATCTACTGTTCGTTTCAAACATATCAATCATTATATTCATAAACAGAGAGAGATATGAACAAATACACTTAACATCGAACTGTTTATTTTTACGGTTCGATTTGTTTGTTTCTATTGCTTAGCTAAAAGTAGTTTTAGCTAAGTAATAGAAATAAACAAAGCTATCGTCATACTGCTATCGCGATATTCTAACAGGGCGTATTCTTCGCCAAATATTTTTTTCAATCAGTGTTCTTGGGTCCCAACTTGCCAATTATTGTCTTCCACAGCCGCGGTTTAACCCGCGCAAGTTTCGTGTTTTTATTCTCCAGTTAGCTTAATTATAAATCGTCTGGCGATATTCCTAGAGAAATTAAAACTTTGAACGCTGCTGTACCTATAAAATACCATATCCCTACTTACATAATTTAACAAAATTGGAGCAGACCTAATTCCTTAAATAACCAATTTTAATTAATTATAGAACATTGAATATTCAAACCAGAGTTCATTCAAAGGTCCGTTTGTACGGTACCGTTTACACAAGCCGCTCCAGTAATTCGGATATAGCTTTAAATTATTAATTGATTAATTATCTACCCTATGTATGCATGTGACGTCATTTTATATGCATTGCATGCATTCTCCGATAGCAAAAGTGCACGAGTGTGCACCCGCCTTTCGACGGTTCTACTATTTTAGTGGCGCCCATAATTATGTCATTTAATTTATCACTTCCTGACGCTATTAAGTACCTAAATTTGCATTAAGTACAGAAAATACTAAAAATAAGTTATGAACCCAACACCTTATAAACCATTAGAAACACCTGTTCATCAGAATTCAATCAATTTATCACAGATATAGTTAATTAATACACATCTATAAATAAATGTCGAATCTAATCCGATCTAACTCACGGGCCGTGTTTATTTACCCTGGATTTATTTTTACTCGTGCCATCGCTAAATATGGCTTCGGGAACATTAAAGTTCACTCACAGACATAACTAATAGATACAAATAAAGAATCGTAAAGTTGCGCTTGTGTTAATGGGGATATACGGGAGCGTATTGCGAGCGGGTCCGTGGCGTTCTGGGAGATGTAGCTAGGAGTAGTTGACATTGACTGACATCCGTGAAAAATCACTGTGGGTTCCAGCTGAAAATCAGCGCCTGGCGTCTTCGATGCCTGGCTTATGCTGAGCTGGACACCTGTTTGGCGCAGCCATGAGACACACATGACCCACTATATCTGACACACTATTGTTTAAAATTAATAATGATAAGCCGTTTATAGTTATAAATTTCTTTATGTGATCTCGTGTCTTGTGTTGTTGCCAAATAAATGTTTTTTCTTTCCTCTTTCTTTCTTTCTAGTTATACACAAATTTAATGATGTATTAATAATTTCGTATATAGAAATTATATTGCTTGTAAAATTAACATGATTTTATTTGTGCTGTTTCTCAAATATTATATTAAATATTAAAAATGAATTGGCACCAAATGAAAGCAGGTTCAAAACATGTTAAAATTCATGTTTGTAGAGGACGTAAAAAACAACTACAAAATTATCTATGGTTTTCTTTCGAACCTGGATCGTGGTACAATTTTGCTTAGTTTCCCCGCCGCGTATGTTTCCACGGCCTCGGCCGGTAGCGCCGGCTGTAATAGAGCACATAGTAAGGATTCTTCCGATGCGAACATACTTTTACGGCCCGAATGGCCCGGTTCAAATGTTCCGCCAGCGTTTTAAAATTCATGAACGGCCTGTTTATTTATACATGTTAACCGAGTCGCCTTTTGTAGTGATTCGTTCGGGTTATTAAAACATATTAGAAATACCTTATAAAACTTTGTTTAAGTATTGAATAGGTTGCGTAATTGGTAGGTATATGGTAATACAGACTGAAATACTATTTGAATGGTGATTTAATTTCAATATCAGCTGGTTTGAATATTAGCTGATGTTGTTATTCACATAGATACCTACAATATACATGATACTGAGTTGAAGTCACATCATTTATTTTGAGTAGGTCAAATTAATCTCGTTTTTATAATTTTACAATGGCATCAGAACACAATCCCAACTAAAAATATCCGGCTAGAAACTTATATTTTTTTATAAATTGTCGCTATAGAGAGCTATATCGACAATTATTGATTTCTTATATTTACGCGAATACTACACATTGATATAAAACTAATTTTATGGATTAAAAAAACATAAAATAAACGTTAAAATTAGTTTTATTTCAATATATCGACAATTTTTTTTTTCGTTCAATCATAGAATGGACTCTCAATCACACGGACGATTAGAGATAAGATGAGAAGAGATAAGTGGATTGGGTGAACCATGACTGATTGGTGGGAGAGAGAGATGGATATAGCATAGTTTACCTGCTGCTTAAGGGTTAGGCCCTTATCTTTATATTTTATAATTACTTTCATCTTTACTACTGTTTAAGTCTAAAAGTTAACGGAGATATAATGTTCCACGATAAAAGCTTTTTCTCCGTACACCCGACCCGTCACTGGTTCCAATTAATTAGTTTTGCCGCAAAACATCATTAATTATCGGGACCTGCAAATGGACCGGTAATATGTAAAAAGGCTGTACAAAAAAAGGTTTATCACTTAATTTTGAAAAGCTTCAGTGAAAAATATATGTTGATATTGTCTTTGGTAAAGACGATTTTTTTTTCATTTTCGTTTTTGGCATCACACCTTCTTGTATATTGCCAGTGTCATGTTTAAACATAGACGATTTGGTTATACGTTCAATTTGATGGTATAATAAAGTTGTAATATTTTTTTAAATTTTAAAATCCCTATATGAGGAGATGGCAAGTAAACGAAGTCTGTCAATTGTTTTTTTTTTATTTTTGTGTCAACCTTCTTTTTAATACCCACAAGGATATATTTAATGACGGCGTGCTGCTGAATATTGCTACGTCATCATAATTTCCTGCTGATGGCTAATCTAAGGATATTAAATTACCGACCGAATTGGGTCAGACCGTCCGGTAATGATATCTGTGCTCATTGGCACAGATGTCCAACATGAAAGGCATGCCAATTAGTCCATTGGCTAACTCGCATGCCTTTCACGCTATTGAAAACTGCGAGTCTCGTATTGAACCTTCGCTTGAGGGTTTTAGCGAAGAGTGAAAATCAGGAACTATCTGAATATTTTCACGTTACTAGTACGTCGGTTTATCTAAAACCACCTCCTTTTTTTTTGAAGTCAGTTACAGACAAGGTATCGTAATTGTTGATATTAAAAATAAGAGTCAGGGCACTTTGGTCCTTTACCATATTCACTTAGTTTATGAAGTCGTTTAACAAGTAAATTGATCGAAACAGGCGTTACATATCGAAAGTTCTTTGTAAAACAACTATGGGGAAGTACCCACCACTAACGCTCGGCTTGCCAACAACGTCTCAAATTTTAAGCCAAATAAGTTCATAGATGATTGAAGAGGCCAATAAAACTGAACTCCTTATGGTCTTAGTCGAGAGTATCTGTCTGTCACGAGGATCAGGCACCCTAACTATATGCCATGCACCGCCGAACAAAACAAATCTATACAAGAAATTGACACGTGTTTGTCCTCTAAACGAGGCACCCTCAGGATGATGGACCAATTAATGGCCTCACGGGATTTAACTCAAAGGATTCAAAGCTAAGAATACAAATGATTCTAGTAAATATGAACTAATGTGAAATGTTCTTAATGAGAGACATAAAACAAAACTGCCCTTTTAATGTTACTTTCAAAGTTATATATCAATTAGTCATGTACTATAATAAAGTCGTAGAACAATAAACAATGATCATTTTTACGAGACGGCCTCTCCGCCGCCGCCCGCGCCGCCGGTGCGAACAAAAGCCCTACAGAGATGAAACTTGAAAATTAAAATGGTTTTATATTCTACGATTTGTTCCCGGTGTAGAGTCGCCACACTGGTGGACTATTTTGGGGACGTGAATTAAAATTGAAAACGTCTAGATATCGTTGGACAAATTTAAGTAGTAAATTGAATGACGTTAGTAAAATATATTGTATAATTTTAGTTATTTATGATGTTATTTGCTTGCTTACCCAACCTCAAGATGTAATTAGACCGTTCACATATAATTTACTATGGTAAATGAGTGAGTGATTGACTGATACCTGCCAAATTTTTATCTTTATTTATTTTTAATTTATTTTATATCTTATAAACTAGAACAATGGATTAATAAGGTAAATTAATTTAGCCAAGGCAGGCCAATAGCAAGGCCCTGCCTAAATTAGCTCACTGCTCACCTACATGTAGGTATTTCAAAACTTCAATGGCTCAAACACAATCCTTTTACGCAGCGTTACGTTAACATGTTCTGATCCGTTTTCGCGATGACGATGAGATTACGTACCGTTTCACTTCATTAACAACCAAATGGTCACTCTACTGTGTGCAGATTTAAGTAATTATCGTCACAGAGCCCGCCTGTAGTCTTGTACCAATTGGGCGTAATTGCTCGGAATTGCGTTGAGATTGATACGGCCAGTACCATTAAGCTGCAGCTAGGTACCTACATAAAAAAGCATGTTTGGCCCAGGGCTTAACAATAACATCCAAATGTTTTTTATAATGTAAATATTGTTGTTTAAATAATATAACGCTACAGTGACAATTGTGTTTTACTTTTTATAGTCGATTTAATATTATTTAAAAATGTTTGATATGTTTTTTTTAAAGTAAACTCATTTTTAACCGATTTCAAAAATAAAGGAGAAGGTTCTCGATTAGGTTGAATTTTTTTTTAGGATTACCTATGGCTTTTTGGCCGGAAGTTGAAATGTAAGTTGTCAATTGTGTTTCTTTAATAAATAATGTGTAATATTAGTGCGATATTAACCATTGTGTGTTTATAAATGTGCACGAGTAAAGGAAATTGAAATAAAATAGTATAACTTGACTTATCAAGTTCTTCCAAGATGTCCGGTAATTTCGGAGTAAAGTATCCACAGCTTTATTGATAGGGGTAGGGGATTCATTTCATCGACATCATTATCATCTTATAATTTCATAACAATTATGAATAAATATTCGACACTGGCAAAAATGACCTTATTTTGTTGCCGATTGCCAACCTAAAAAAAATAAGAAAAAAGGATAATTGTCTACGAGAGTACCTAACTAGGGAATTTAAAGAATTATTTCAAACTTCTTCGTGTAACGAATTTCTAATGAAATCCTTTTTACGATATTTCTGCCTGTCAAAATATCCATCGGCTGCATAGTTCACACGACACCATAAAGTATTAGTTTTATTACGCGCATCGCTCAATGAATGAGGCAACGATGTTTTATGATCCTTTTTACATTGGTATAAATAGTGACTTTTACGAGTTCGTACACTTGATGGAACATTAGACTTGATTACGTTTGGGGATTGTAATGCAAAATATTAGTATCATAGAGGATAGCTTTTATTACTACTATCTGTGGATATGTTTTCCCGCGATACCAGTAAGTGTTTCGAATCTTCATCATTCGTTCATTCCAAATGTAAATATTTAAAAAGTTACAGATTCTTTAAAGTAAAACATTCTAAATTTAAAATATTTTTTTTTTTAAATTAGGCATTGGTGTTAACCATCATCCTCTTCCCATTTTTAGTTCCAAATTTGAAAACCCTATTACGTATTATCACAATGTGAACTCAACTTAAAATAGTCCTGTTATAAGGCTCAATTTTGACTTGAGACAGATTACAGACAAAAACGATTCCAATGTCAGACAAATTGCTTATGTCATAATATTATGACGTAGTGCCTGTTATAGACAATAATTTCAAATACATTGCGGTGTATAGAACAATAATCCTACGTTGTTTAAATATGTAGGCATCAATGGATTATTTACAATGCATATTAAAACTAGAGGCTCGTACTACATGTGAGGAACTAATAGCATGTTCTATATACGGTATTGATGTATGAAGCGATTTAAGATGAAACGGACTTATCTCTATGGTTAGTGGGCTTTTGAAGGGCCATTGCTCATAGAAATATAATTAGATGAGGAATTGTATTTTACTCTAATTTATATGATTGCGTATAGAAAAGGTTATTTTATATTTTAAATGAATGTTAAATACAACTATTCTGGTTATAGTATATCTTTGCGTGTGTTGCGAAATAGACAAGATAGCATTTATAACTTTTTCAAACGTCATCTAGTACTGCGCAAAGCAAAACTCTTGTGCGCAGTACTAAATAACGTTTGATAAAGTTATTAAACGTCTATAAATTTGGGGGTTAGTATCTAAATACCGTTAAACGATTCACACGACTACATCTACAGAGTTCCCATAGCGAATCGAACGCAAACTGTAGTCGATAAGTCGATGAAATCGATATCATCCGGCGTATCGAGTACAAAAGGTTTGATTGTCGCGCCGCGCGCCGTGCGCCTGCGCATCACGACTTGAACTCCTGCTGTTCGGCTATTAGCCGCTACTCAATGTTTCTATTGTAAAGGAATGTTCACCAATGCTCATCTGGATAGTTATGTATAAGCACCCTAATATGTTACTGAAACGAGTATAGTATTTTGTTCGTTGATACTTCGGTACGATAACTATGGTTTGGGCAGCAAATCTAATGGTAAAGCAAATAATATTGATTTTGAAATAAGTATACTCAATGCCTTACAGGTAAAGATCTAGTGCACGACTTGGAATACTTGTAGCTTTCTTTGATCCAAGAGCTACCTACGCTCCTGTCGGTGGAGTTGCTTCCACTCTTCCGTTTCTCATGTTATCTTCTTGACTATTTCATAGAATCAGAATCAAAAAAGTCACTCGATGCCAAGCTACAACTTTACCACCCGTTCGTAATGCAGTTCCTAAGGAGAAAACTCTGCATTTACTTTTTCTTTATCTGGTTGAATCAGCTTCTCGTCGTTCTTCTTTTTCCTCTATTTCTCGTCTTTTCTTCTCTTCATCATGTATCATAATATCATCGTCTCTTTTATGAATATCTTTATCAGTGTACCATAGTCCCAGTCATCTTATATCTTCTGTTCTCTATGCGTTTCAAGATTCGTCCTTAACCGACCATTCCTCTCATCGAGATCGAAAGGTCTGGGATAAAAACCCGCTCTGGATGTAACTATTCCATTTTAATCATAGTGCCACCTAATAAGGGCACAATTAGAGCACACAGCACAGTCGCTACAAATAAAACTTGATTGGCTCTCCATATACGACATCAAACAGCTGTCGATGCGGAGACGTTACGAAATGCAACTGAGCTGGGATCAAGTGTACTTGGTAATTGAGTGCACAAATAGAATTTCTCCCGTTAGAAGTATTAGGAGATGAAATTATTTAAGTTTACCACGTGGTGTGTGTCTTTCAAATGAGCTAAGATAACCAAATATTATATGACTATAATATGACTAGCCCTAGTAAGTAGTTTCATTAATTCTAGTTGTAGAGCCAGATTTAGGAGTACTAACAATTTAATATAAAAAAAATCGCATCACTCAGATGGATAAAGCAAAACAAACTATTAAAGGTAGCACTTAATTCTTGTCACAGATTAAAATACTTTAATACAAACCACAGAGTATACAATACAGAATGTCAAGTTATTTTGATATATTAACACAAACAAAACAGTTGTAAGTAGAAGATACATGAATCTATAAACCACATTATTTATTTAAAGTTCAACCTCTGCATTAAATAGCATTTTTTTTAAAGAAAAGGGAACAAGGGACTATGGATTTGTAAGTGCCAATAACGAAAAAATATAAAACAGTTTGTCATGATTTAAGTTCGTTAATAAGTTTATTAAATTATTTTGTTGAAAGCAGACACCTGGCTGAAAGCTATAAGAAGTTTGGAGATAGTTTCAGACGGTCGTCATAAGCCACAGCTGCTTAGTAACTAAAATGATGTAAATTCATAATTTTTCAATGATTTCATCAACATGGTCCATTTATGACATTCCATTTGCTTATTGATTTCTTATATTTACGCGAATACTACACATTGAAATAAAACTAATTTTACGGATTTTATCGCGTTTATTTTATGTATTTTTACGTTCCCGACGTTTCGGCTGCTTTACAGCAACCATGGTCACAGGAGTCCTCTCGTCGAAAATCCGCAAAATTACTTTTATTTCAATTCCATTTGCTTGTTTAGCACCCCTCGGCTGCCACATTGAAATCCACAGCTTGCCTCGTTAACTTGGATCACAACTGATCATAGATGTTTTATCAGCTGTTATGTAGATATATTTGATCAATCCGTTTCTCCAATATGGTCTCGTTTTTGACATCTTCAAACGAAATTACCTCCTTAACCATGACATCGGTATCAATATCCTTTCAATTCCTATCGACAGCAGTCGTCGATCCAATATGTTCACCGCATTTTGGACATCATTCAATCGTTAAGCCACCACGAATATTATTTGAATCGTATTGCTATGGTTTCAGCGTTTCAATTCCTTTGATGGATTTCTAGAAGCAATTTGGGAATACCGGTGCGACAAAAATATTCTTGCATTTCTTAAAACCTGCCACCGTTTCTTATGAAGTCCGCGGTAAGGTCGAAACTCCACCAATAAACAGTTTCAAAGTTTATATTGTTACTAGCTGCGCCCGGCGGTGTTACCCGCGATAAAAAGTATGAAAAATTTAAAATATCTATCCCACGGGAACCATACATTTTACCGGGATAAAAAGTAGCCTATGTGCTATTCCAGACTATAATCTATCTCTGTGCCAAATTTCATCCAGATCCGTTCAGCCGTTCGGGCGTGAAAGAGTAACAAACATCCATCCATCCATCTATCCAAACTTTCACATTTATAATATTAGTATAGATTTGTGAATGGAAGCTCTTTATTGATAGAGTTTTATACAAAGGCCATGTTCCAGCGAATTTTCTATTGAAAACGATATTTTTAATCTCAAAGATTTTCTTTCAGTCCGAAGTTTGTTTGGCCAGTATTGAATGGAACCCGCTGGGCAATTTCGAAAGCAGCGAGGTGGGAAAATTGTGGAAATATTACTATACTAAAGCTTATATACTTACCTATTTTTAACTAATGGGTGCTTTGTAATAGGTGGTACGGTACGGTTTAGACCTACGATAAATCGTTGATAAGCAACATTTTAAGTGTAATGACCTAGGTTAAGTATCGTTAAAGTGAGTCAGGTTATAAAATATCAAAGAACCATTCGGGCTGATTATCATTTTAAAGAAAAGTTGTCCACAATGACTAAGCTTGCACGGTAAGTATTAATGAGTAGGTAGTATGGGGGCCCATTCGATCCACCGTCCGATATTGCTTGCCCAAATCACTTAGCAATGACACTTCAAGATGGCGTCTGGCACTTATTTGGCACTATAAAGATAAGTAAATAGTTAGATTTAGAGGGGCTACTTGTACTTAGGGTGGTATCAACAAATTCGTGACACAAGAACGATGAATACGTTATATTAAACTTACAATATTAGGCACAATATAATTCTAAATTATTTTCGTACAAGCGCATCCTTTTCAGCAAACGCTTGTATGAATGTGTGTATGTACACCGATCGTAAGTCGAATCTGTGTTCTTTTTATTAAATACCATGTTAATATTTTTTTAATTTCGAATAGATGTTATGTAGCACTATTTCTTTGACATTTGAGCAGCTATTGTTTTAATCGTTGCATAACTAATAAGGTTCTATGACACAAGAGGTTGATCCGACCACAGGCTGCGGTCTGGGGTTCGACTGTGCCCCATTTGAGTGTAGATACGGAATCAATTTGATAGATACTGTGCGGTTTTTCATATAACAATTAAGGAAGTTTAACAATTCATAAGGACAGACGTAAATAATGAATATATCCCAAAATAAAACCAGACAACCATGGTCTTACTAAGCTGTTGCCACTATGGGAATCATAATACAATCATGGACTAGGGTGACCCCGTAACACCAAGAGAAGAATAAATTCCAAAATGATAAGTCATGTTTATTTTTGTTTTAGTTAATGGATGTACTTCATCGGTTATCAGCCACAATCATAAATGCAAAAGTAACTCTGTCTCTGTCTGGCTGTCTTCACGAGTAAACCGCTGACCCGATCTTGATGAAATTTGAT
This sequence comes from Pheosia gnoma, assembly GCA_905404115.1. Taxonomy (NCBI): domain Eukaryota; kingdom Metazoa; phylum Arthropoda; class Insecta; order Lepidoptera; family Notodontidae; genus Pheosia; species Pheosia gnoma. The sequence continues at coordinate 2,250,412 of FR989894.1, read as the reverse complement.
ATGGAAATAGTGCGCGTCATGAGATTCAAGAGGAAGTATACTAGCTTGGCTTTCTTATGCCCAGCAGAAGGCGATGAGGAGCTGATGATGAATTAATTTTGCGCCTTGAAAGTATTTAGTTAGGGCCCCAATTTCATTGTTGCCCCGGGGCCCTTAGTTACATAGCTACGCCACTGGACAATATAGAAAACAAGTTCAGTTCCACTTCGCGCTGATTGGTCGTTGCTATGGCTTCCGGAGTACCAACTGGGGCTGCAGTAGGTAATTGTGTTTGTAATCAGCTCATTGACTCCACGGAAATGGAGCACAATATAATAGAGAAAACTATTTTGTTTCGAAGAAAGTTGTTATAACCGGGTTCGAGTCACAGTTAAGGCAGACTTAGTGTGATTAGTACGAATGTTTGTACCCGAGGCATAGAGGCATGGAAGTTTAACATCTACAAACGTTATTATACATCGTCCATTGCACCTAGAATGGGCTTCGTAGCCTGAAAAGTGCACACATTTTTCAGAATAAAAAGTATTCCAAATCCTTCAGATATATACTCTTTTAGTTTTCTTCTAACTTAGTCACATTAAAATATGGGTTTAGTTCCTAATCTATTGATATTGTTTTGCAATGAATTCGTGTATGATTTGTATGTCTTCCAGAAAGTTAATGTTCCTTTAATGTTTGATGGAATCTGGTTTAATTTAAGACATTGATTCACACTGCAACCTAAGTCGATTACTCAGTGCCAATGATTCAAACACAAATCCCAAAAATCCTGCCAAATGTGTGTCAAAGACAGGCGTTGAGGGTTCTGTATCGCAATATCTATTTTTTACAACCTTTTTGACGAAACGATTTTTAATTTAATTTAATATTTTTTGCATCTATAATATTTAATTAATCTATTTATCCTTGGTATGTGAAGAAATATGTACTCACCTATATAGCTTAGGGTCGGTTTTGAAAAACTCCTCATTGGTCTATTGGGCCTATAGTTGTTTCCACGGTTACGGAACTCTAAAATCTCACAATAAAATAAGAATTTATGAAGTTTTTCAGACTATTGCTTGCCATTTATTTTGATTTAATGTGAACAAATCCTCGAAAGCAGTTTTCGGACAATAGCTTACGATAATTCCCGACGGTAAATAAATAAATAAATCTTGTGTACTTGTTTACATAACCTTGAACTGGGAAATTGGAAATTGGCCAATCCACTGAGTTTTGTGCGTTGACAGTATAATGTGTTTATGTGCGACCGTGTTGAAGGAGCTTTTAGATTGTGTCCATGAGTGAGCTGACTACTATATATACAGGCTTACATTTCAATATACAAGGTGTAAGTAGCATTGTAACGAAAACTGATACCTTGGATTCAACAACAAGAGTTGGAATTTTCCTTTGATATTTTAATGAATTATACGCATTATTTGTCCGTATCATTAATACATTTTAGCAAGAAATCGTTATAGAACTCTATCGCATTGTGATTTAGAATAAAAAAACAACCATATTTACTAAACTCGACACTCTCGAGCGCGCTCTTCGTTCGCACGTGTCCTGTATGGCGCGGAGGTTTGTGTTGTGATCGCGTGGTTTACGATATATTGCACGCTCAAAATAACTACATTTCTAACGCATGATATTCGACATAAATTATTTCTATAATTTTATTATAGACAAAACCAAAAGTTTTTTACCCTGTACCCTTACACCCTGTATAGATACTAAAAGTCCAAGTTTCGGGAAAAACAAAAACACCGGGATTCGAAGCCGGAATCTTCGGCACATAAACTGAGCGAATCGGGTCGTCAACTACCATTGAGATTTATATACCGACGGCAAAATCTTTAAAAAACAAGTATATCATTTGCGTAGTGGTTTTTTTTCTTATGTACCTATGTAATAAAATATATCGGGATCTTCATATCGGCATATCAATTTCTTTGAAGTTGTTTTAATACGGGCTCGCTGCCAATAATCATTTTACTTTTAGAGCCCATAAAAATCGTAATGTCAATTACCCGAATGTCAAACGTACATCAAAACAACGTGAGATCATTTATCTATATTAAGCTACCGATGGTAAGGAGGGAACTGAATGCTTTGCCATTTAAAAAAAAAAGAAAAAAAATATTAAGAAGCATACTATAGTATATCAGAGTTTTTAAAAGATGCAATTTAGTATACCTGCTATTAATTAATTTTAAAAATAATTATAGTGATAAGTATTTAATTAAAATAATATATTTGTACGCCGTAAAGGCTAAACATGTATGCACATCATTGGAACTGTCCATCTTCCATACTACTGATGTTGTTACAAATAAATACATGTATTTATCATAATATCTGTCGAGTTCGGTATTGCGTGAATCACTGAAAGAAAGAAAGAAAGAATGGAAAAACCATTTATTTAGCTACAACACAAGACACGAGATTACATAAACAAACTTATAACTATGACAGGCTTATCATTGTTAAACTTAAACAATAGTGTGTCGGATGGGTTACTCATGTGTGTCTCATGGCTGCGCCAAACAGGTGTCCAGCTCAGCATAAGCCAGGCATCGAAGACGCCAGGCGCTGATTTTCAGCTGGAACCCACAGGATGTCAGTCAATTGTCATTGGGCAAGAAGCCGGTAAAATATACCTAAATGTGCGACATGCCTATTTTATTTAATACTAGCTGTTGCCCGCGACTTCGTCCGCGTGGTATTTAACAAAGACAACCGTTGACAACAGCCTGCTCGCGCGTTCTGAGCCCGCGGGACGCATTTCAGGTTGTTGCTATCAAACTTAATCAGGCGCAAAGCTGCAACATTGGTTTTAATTTTTTTTCGTGAGATCCTATGTTTTTTTTCTAAAATAAAAGTAGCCTAAGTTACTCCTTGTTACATCAGCTATCTGCCAGTGAAAGTCCCGTCAAAATCGGTCCAGCCATTTCAGAGATTAGCCGGAACAAACAGACAATACACGGACGGCAGTAAGATTGAGGGCAAGGTCGGAGCTTCATTATCCGTCTGGCATAATGAAACCGAGACTAAGTCAGTCAAACTTAAACTGTCGCCCCACTGCACGGTTTATCAAGCGGAACTCTTGGCCATATGCCGAGCCACACGCCATGCGTTAGAGAGTAAACATGTCAGTTATGCCATCATCAGTGACTCGCGTTCTGCGTTAGAGACAGTGGCTAACGCACTCCCTCTTCACCCGCTAGCTACTGAAGCAAGAACCAACATCGCCCACTGTAAACTCCAAGGCAAGGACGTTTCCTTGTTTTGGATAAAAGCGCACGCAGGGCTAGAAGGGAACGAGAGGGCAGACGTACTGGCCAAAGAGGCTGCACTGCGTATGAAGACCAAACCGACGTACGACAAATGTCCGATATCATTCGTCAAGCGACAGATCCGCAAGGACTCGCTTGACGAGTGGAATCATAAGTACAAAACTGACACCACTGCGTCTACAACAAAGATTTTTTTCCCTGACCTTTTAGAAGCACACAACACGATCAGGAGGATACAACCCACTGGCGTGCTCACGCAGGTACTGACGGGGCACGGTGGGTTTTCCGAGTACTTGAATCGCTTCAAGTGCAAGGAAGACCTATCGTGCATCTGCGAACCGGGCGTGAGTGAGTCAGTGGCACACATACTGCTTAGTTGTCCAATTCATGCTCTCCAGCGACTGGAATTGGAAATGTCTTTAGACATCCAGCTTAAATTGGACAATCTAGGCAGTCTTATTAGAGACAAGAGGACACGGGAGACCTTTCTGTCCTACTGTACGAAGCTAGCAGCCGTTGTAATAAATAGGAATAAGACCTGAGTGGAAAGAAGATGTCTGCATAAATATTATGATAATACTTAAAATCAGCATCTTACCACTACCACAATCCTCATTGCACCGGCCAGCGGATTTGTACAGTGGGCGGAAGAAATTTCCCCGATCCAATAAGATATTATATTGTATTATGTTGTACCTTTTACCGTTACACTAAGTTGTTTAAGTTGCTTTTGATGTTGTTATTTACTGTTAATGTACAATAAAGATTAATGTTACTTTTATTTAAATAAACAAAGCCTATGTACATATATTTTAGAATAGTTTAAATAAGGTCTCTGACCCCCATATCAGAGGGATTCGCGGGCCGGGCCAGGACAGCGCCCGGACTATAAAAAAAAAAAAAAAAAAAAACAAACAGACAGACAGACAGACAAAAATTGTAAAAAATGTTGTTTCGGTATAGGTAACGTGTATACATCCAAATGCAATTAGTAAAAAGCTGTTATTTTAATATTACAAACAGACACTCCAATTTTATTTATATGTATAGATTGTCCAGGAGAAATTCTTCAGACGCAAGTTTGGAGAATGTATTGAAACTTTTAATTTCCTTGTAATATTCCGTTGAGCGCGTCTCGAGTGGCGACGCGCGCGTCTCGAAGTTTCAACGACGATGTTTATAACTTGTACTCCGAGAGCCATCCGCACATTTGGTGGGAGGTGCTAGACTAAAAATATAGGTACTATTATTTACAGATTTTCGCGTTATATACGGTACGAGTATAATATATGGATCGCGTCGAGGTATAACATAATTGTGTCAATGATTGTAACAAACCAAGCAACCATGGTCACGGGAGGACTGAGGTGTTTGACATCCTAGTATCATAGTTTGAACTGGTATGAAACGTCGGGAACGTAAAAACATAAAATAATCGCGATAAAATCTGCAAAATAAGTTTTATTTCAATATGTAGTATTTGCGTAAATATAAGAAATCAATGTGTGTCCATAATGTTAGTTTTTTTTTAAACAAGGCAAACCAGTAGCGCGACCATGCGCTCAGTTAAGGGTATCATTTTAAAATGTCTAGTAATTTGATATGATCCTATGATACCCTATGATCTACTATTGGACCTTTTATTGGTGACAAAGATAAGTAAACTAGGTGATGTTGGGCTTAACTACGCCCATTACCAGCTGTAATCTATACTAATATTATTATGAGGAAAAAAAAATATAATAGTAAAATTTTTGCATATTTGTTGGGTAATCTCTGAAACTACTGAAAAACTATGACTACTATTTAAAGGCAAAAGAATGTGGTTAAACTGAACTCCTAACTGTTCGACGATATCTTTTTAAGTTGATAAGCTAAAAACCGATATTAAGCAGTCAGTTTTTATTAATCCCTTTGCATAAGCGGAGGCCGCCCAGCAGTGGGCCCACAACTTTTTATCAAAGTATCGCGACACCGCCATCGCCGTCCAACAAAGAAAGTTTAAAAAAAAACTATTTATAGGTTCTATCTGAAATCCGTCAACTATAATACCGAAAATAGCGTAAAAATTACAACTTTATTCGCAGCGCTGGTGAAAATTGGAACAAGCATTAGTATTATAAAAATTCATAGCCTTTTGACACTTCAATATCGGCTGTGGTGACACTTTTAGTGGAACAGATAAGTTTGTGGTTATATATATAACATTGTGTAGTGTCGTGACTTGACTGAATTGGTCTTTTATTATACAAGAATATTTCGATAAAAAATATAACTTGTAACTGTTATTGAAAGCATTCGTTGCACCTGTAGAAAGGGCAAAGTAACGAATCGCACGCTCTTTTATGCTCATTCACACTCTAATATTGTATATAAAAAAAAATGTGTAAAAAAAATTGTGTAGAATATTTAAGGGGTTAACAAGTAAGTCATAATGATCACGTTTATGTATAAAATATGTGTAAACTGCGTTTGATATTTCTCTGAGAAAGCGAGGCAGTGCAGTTTCACTGCGCACTTAGTACGTATAGTTTTTTCATTTTAAATAATTTGAATAATTTTTTTTCGAGAATGTGACCACACACACAATAAATTCCCAAGCCGGTCCCATCATTATATGTGAGAGGGACCCCATAAAAGCCTGTGTAAAAACTACAAAGGTACCTTCAGGAGCAAGTTCCATTTGATTAAAGGAAGCGGCGACGTCGCGTTGGTTCGCAAACCGCAATAGAACCAGTTCTACGATTACAGACTAAATATTGCCTCAGTGCTTCCGTCTGCCGGATATTACGTCATAAAGGCGCACGCCGGAAACCGGCACTCGCATTTGGAGTTCATTTTCCTCGACAAAACAGGGCAATTGAAGGTATAAGTACCAAGCTACAATGTTAATATGGATACCCGTTAAAACGATACAGGTTTCGGACCTTACAACTGCTACATAGTTCTATGGGTCGCAAGGGCCACCTGCCAATAAAAATGCGCTAGGTTTGATTCTAGGGTCGTGCAGTATTCTTTTGTTTTCCCAACTTAAGAAGAAAGATAAGAAATTCTAAAAGGCTGGTAAGCCTACATTCTACGTATCAAATCTTTTAAGAATATTGACTCGTGATCTAATGACAATGGCATCTTAATGATCACGTTATTCAGTTATAGTATAGGAAAACTCGTAAAAGTTGTTATTACTTTGCCATTGGCGTTCAATTTTGAATTAATTGTGTTAGCAGTGTTTATCACGTAAAATAATATCAATATTTATTATTCAGAATAAATTTCAGTGGTAAACACAATGAAACCGCTTACCCTTTCAAGGTTGCTTATCTCAAAGCAATTTTCTCGGTAAAATGAACGGTATCGGATATCTGAGTGGCGGTACAGGTTATAAATCATCACGCTCTGACGTAACGGAGCTGAGTAGTAAAATAATTATTACGGGAAGCGGCGCCGCCCGCGCCGTAGGGCGCTTCCACTGTTCCTACACACAGAATTATAATTCTGAAAATGGGTCTCTGATTATTAAACTGTCGGATTTGTTATTTCAATAAATTTGTTTTTCGATAATTTGTTTGTCTGGCGATATTATTATTATGTCTACACCACACGGGCTATACCCGGATCATTGAAAGGCTAGCGCGGGGACATGGATCCAACACGTAGAGGGCTTTTTGAGTATTTTAATGTTATGTTAGCCACCTGCTGGGGTCAACTGCTGAAAATTATTACATAAACAGCGAATTATGCCGGACTCCTACCGACTAAAACCCCACGGTGGTCCTTCCCCCGCCTTGTGGTGAGGGGGCCACGGGAACGCTTTAGCACTCCGCGACATTGGAAGAAAATACCTGTCGTAAAATATTATTATACCATGGTTGCAATCATTCAAACCGTCAACGTCTAACGTCCAAACGAACCGGACACCGTGACAGCTGACACGTCACACGGTCTCGGAGTGTCATGAGTGTCCCGTGCCAGCTTGACAGGCACGCTTCGCACCTCGACACACTTCCACTTGGCCATTAACCTACATCGATATGGCGAGGAATGTGGAGAAAAGAACGGTGAATATAACACACAAGTCATTACGGAAACTTTCGAGTTTTGTTATGAGCGTGATATTTCTAAAACTAGGTAGGTAAGTGGGTCAGGGATTTTAAAAATACGCTGTCATCATAGAATCAGAATATTTTTGATTCATGTAAACCATTAAGTACAGTACTTATGAATCGTCAAAATAGTTACAAAATGCTAAGCTACAACTTTACCACCCGATCGGAATGCCGTTCCTGTGGTGAAGAACGGGCAAGAAAATCCATGGTTGCTCTTTTTAAAAAGATCCGCTACATTTTTGAGCAGTACATTGTTATGGGTATGTGAGAAAAATGTAGGAACATCAAACAAAAGTACTAACATCAAACTTTCACTATTGGTTAATCTCATAGATCTATTATTTTTGTTGGCCTGATTAGCCCAGTTGGTAGTGTCCTTGCTTTCTGTGCCGAGGGTACCGGGATCGAATCCTGGTAGGGACAAACGTTCTGTGATGACCACGAATGTTTGTACTCTAGTCATGGATGTTTAATAACTATATGAGGTTTAACAAAAATATTTTATGGGATTAACAAGCTAGTGATAACGATCACGTTAACGTATAAAATATAAGTGCATACACCGTTTGTTTTTCTGTGAGAGAGCGAGACAGTGCCGTTTCATCGTGGACTTAGTACGTGTTGTTATTTTTATAATTACAAATAATTTGATTACTTTTTTTTCGAGAACGTGACCTTTATAGCCTACTAATGCATCCCTTAACAATATTTACACTATTATTGTTAAAACTTATATACGTATATACTGGGTTCGCCCTCAGTCAATTGTACGGTACATATAACACACGCGTTGCTTAGTGTGGGACTGTATAGTTGATGTGTTGATTATTATATAGGTACAACATTCAATCAAAAGAGTGAAACTACGTCTTATCTGACTGAAACACAAAAGATTCTGTCATCAATAAATAACAGGGCGATATTGTGGGAACCGGGATGTAGGGCGGCGGCTCGCACCAATGGGCCCACGTGGCAGTTCTACGCAGTTTATTTTTATGGCGTACGACACTACGGTGAAAGGAGTGTGGTGAAAGAAATGCGTACAATAGAATTAAGTAGGTGTGCTTAACGGGAGGTCAGGATAAAGTGTAAGTAGCTAAGTGTGTGTTTGCGTGTGTTTATGAGCGCGCTCGTGTGTGTATCTTGATAGGATTGCGCGTAAATTATGAATCCTTGATATCAGTTGCGGTCTGAGGGCGAGTCGTAGAGGTCATTACCCTGCCCAAAATCACAAGTCACAACAAACCTAATTAAATAATTCAATTTACGAAAAATTTAAATTAATTATTAACCACATTGTTTGGCTAAAAAAATGCCAGCCTCTCCATTTCTATAAGATCTAATTTGCTCAACTTATTTTACTGATATGAGCCCCCAAGGTCTTTGGCTACGACCGCACCTACTTGAATTTGGATTTACTTTGAATTCTGCATTGGATGTCTCGATGTATTAAGTTTGCTTAAAAAAGTACCTAAAGCGATACAACACCATTAAGTTAGTAAACGTAGCGGTTTTTACAAACCTTATGGTATTGTATCGGATTAGGTTCTTTTTTAAGCAAACTTAATACATCGAGACATCCAATGCAGAATGCTAATATCGCAAAACACTAAATTACATCGTAAAGATGTCCAAATTTTTCGTAAAAAAATAAAAACCATTGACATTTTGAATTTCGCGGCCTGACCCTGAGCTTCCCCCTTAACAAAATAATTCGGTAACATCTTTGTTTACAGTCGGTTCTGTGTCAGCTTAAGTAGGTATACCGAGATTCGATCGGAAGCATCGGATAACAGGACGGAACAATCGCTGTTGCTTTATCTATTTACAAGGCTGCGCAGTTTCAAGATCGCTGTAAGAGTTCTTTGTTCCTTCGTCTGTGGGCAAATTTGACAGCATGCGGCCCAGTGAGCAGGCGAGATCGTGTACGCTTATTCGTCATCTTTATCATGAGGAAATCATCCGGCAAAAGAGTGATCTATAACCGAATGACTTGTCTTTTATTTATTTCTATTAATGTATCCGCAAAGGAGTATGCAGTAAGATAGAGAGGGTTAGACTGGGTATACCTAAATTTCAATTAAACTATGCACATTAGTATCTTCGTCAGCAAGTATATATATAAATATTTATTTGTGTCGTAAACACAATATTACAATGTCTTCCAATGAAACCCTTTACATAGCTGCCTTGCATCTCTAGGACCTATCTATCATGCATAAACATACGAGTAATGAATGGCAAACAAAGCCTGAGTTCATTCCCGATTAATATAATTATCACTCGGCTCCCTGGCGTCTTATTCTACGCCCTAAAAAGGGTTCGTGTCTAGGTCAGCTCCGAAAATACAGAATACGTATTTCATTTATAGTTTCCCAGTCGATCGTGTTGTTAATACGTGATCGAAATATAAACAAATACAGCGAGAAGATGACGTTAGTGTGTTATAAAGTTTGGAGGTGTTCGCTTCGGGACAGAGGTGTTCGATATGAATTGATTGACGGATCGTTTCATTTGCGAATGCTGCTCATACTGGAGTCGTATAAAATAAATAAATAATAAATAAATATTACCATACGAACACACCAACTATACGGTCCCACTTTAAGCTTAACGCTTGTGTTATGGGTACCGTACAATGGACTGAGGGCGAACTCAGTATATAATACTTATACACATATTAAACATCCATGACTCGGGTACAAACATTCGTGCTCATCACACAAAGCTTGTGTCCCTACCAGGATTCGAACCCGGGACCCTCGGCGCAGAAAGCAGAGTCACTACCACTGCGCTAATCAGGCCGTCAAATATATATATGCATATATGTTATCTTGACTTAAGCTAGCGCTACAATAAAGCCAAGCCATCACCGGGACTTCGTGGCAACGTGACTCCATGGCGACGTCGTCAGACCTATCGCTAAAGAAAACAAGGAAGGCTCTACGCAAAACAATTATTTTAATTTGGCCATTAATATTAATTTATAATTTGGCCTGTAGGGAAGCTGAACTCCTAATGCAATCGTTACATCATCGAGAAAACATGCTGTTACTGTCACACTTATTTATAAAACCTGTGTTGTGAGTGTATTATAAAATCGACATTAGGTACATTCGCGTGTAATTCTCGAAATAGTTTATTGGGAGTGATGTTTGCGTGCGATTTCGATTTTGCTTTACGATGTTTACTGCACGTTGTAAATGGTATCGATACTCGATAGATCCCGGATGGAGACGGACTCTTTTTTGTCGTATCAGGAGTCGTAAAGATATCAAGGAAAATTATACTTATCAACAAGGTAGACTTCAACTAGTTTTTTTTTTATTACATTATAGGCAAGTATTTGATCTCGATCTCACCTGATGGTAAGTGATGATGAGATCTACGATGGAGCATACTTGCCTAGGTAGGAAGGCGGCAGTAGATCGAGACGCTACATTCACTAGGCACATGCAGCGCAGCTGATCTGACCCGCCATCCATGAATGGTAACACCGAACATCATGCAGGAACACGGCTAGGCCGCTTGGCGACATGGCTTTGTTCAGTGGGTGGTGACTAACCACGGCCGAAGCCTACCACCAGTAAAAATTTTACTTTTTAAAGTTTTTTTTTACTTTTATTTATTACTAGTTGCGCCCCGCGGTGTTACCCGCGATCAAAAAGTATGTCCTTTTTACCGGATAAAAACTAGCCTATGTGCTATTCCAGACTATAATCTATCTCTGTGCCAAATTTCATCCAGATTCGTTCAGCCGTTCTGGCGTGATTGAGTAACAAACATCCATCCATCCAAACTTTCACATTTTTGATGTTAGTATATGTGTAGATGTAGTGTGATTGGACAGCGCCACAGATAACAATACACATAACGACATATAAGATTAATTTGACACGATCATAGCGCAGTTGGTAGTGACCTTGCTCTCTGCGCCGAGGGTCCCGGGTTCGAATCCTGGTTGGGCATCGAGTTTTGAGCTTTCTCACATTTTGACCACCATCAGATTTCACATGAAATGCAATATACATGTTACAGAACAGTAATATCTAATTAAGAATAGTTCCTCATTAGTCGTTAATTACTAACCGAAAGTAATTAATGGTAAACCAACACCGATGCAGTTTACGGTACAAGTTTATTGGAATTTAAACCATTGATCATGTTTACGTTAACTAACGAACATAATTACAAGTTAGTTGATCTTTGATCTTGAATTTTTAACTAGCAGTTTGTTGGTAACCAATTTAATAGGCTTACATTTATTATTGTTACTCATATTGGCGACTATGAAACTAAGTATGGACTAGTTGATTCTCTTATAACCCGGGATGGTAATATTGTTTACTTTTTATCCCGGGAAATGGATGGGTAACCGCGCGATTGCCATAAAATTAATATTCTCGCGTAGGAAGTTTCAGGCACTGCTAGCTAGTGTCAAAAAATGTATGATCCAAAATAAGGAACTGCAGCTTGATATGCTACGAATGAACTCTATCTTTGGTAGAGCACATTAAGAGTCATTGTGTTTATTTAACCAGTAGACTACATTTTCAAAGAACAAAACTAATAAACCGGTATATTCACCGTGTAAAGTTACCTTACAATGTACTTAACTAACACATGTCGAGAATTATCCCATAGTGAAGTAACTCTTTTAAGTACTTTTCCAGTATTAGTACCATAACCTAAAAATTGAAATAAAACTTATTTTACAGATTTTATCGCGTTTATTTTGTGTTTTTACGTCCTCCTCCCGTGACTATAGTTGCTGTTAAGCAGCCGAAATGTCGGGAACGTAAAAACATAAAATAAACGCGATAAAATCTGTCAAATAAGTTTTATTGAAATAAAACTATTTTAAGGATTTCATCGCGTTTATTTTATGTTTTTACGTTCCCGTCTCGTAAGAGTCCCGTAATTACCCACTCCCGGCACGGGGAGGTAGTGACGAAAAAAAAAACGATATGGGACTTACGAGGCGTGTAGTATTCGCGTAAATATATGAAATCAATATAGCCTAAACATTTAATAAAGGTAGGTATCGACACAACCAAATTCCACAAAGTACTTCTATCATAAAGTATTCAACAAATAATTTCACATACATTTCAGGGGAACTTCCAAATCATTGGCGAGTATAGCCAGTCAGTCATTCGATCATTCCTATAAACTATGTTTAGACGTGAACATACGCAAACACATTCGCAAACGTAAATATTGTGTCATTGCGCATGCTATAATTTTTTATCGCGCACCGTTTTTAGATTCGCATGGACCCAGCGCAAGTTAGTAGTTAGAAGAAGTGAGGCACAATGATACTCGACTCAAGCTATACAAGTTACAAACACAAAGGAAAATGAAAAGTTTATATTATAACTAGCTGTTGCCCGCGACTTCGTCCGCGTGGTATTTAACAAAGACAACCGTTGACAACAGCCGGCTCGCCCATTCTGAGCCCGCGGAACGCATTGCTGCAGGTTGTTGCTATCAAACTTAATCAGGCGCTGCGCTGCAACATTGGTTTTAATTTTTTTTCGTGAGAACCTATTTTTTTTTCTAAAATAAAAGTAGCCTAAGTTACTCCTTGTTATATCAGCTATCTGCCAGTGAAAGTCCCGTCAAAATCGGTCCAGCCATTTCAGAGATTAGCCGGAACAGACAGACAGACAGACAGACGGACAGACAAAAATTATAAAAATTGTTGTTTCGGTATAGGCAACGTGTATACATCCAAATGCACTTAGTAAAAAGCGGTTATTTTAATATTACAAACAGACACTCCAATTTTATTTATATGTATAGATGTATAGATATAGATTTTTCTGTTGTAAATATTTAGTGAGATTATATAATAAAACTTTTATTAGAAACCAAAAAGATATAGATAATACCAGCTCTTTTATTGTCCCACTGTTGGGCACGGGCCTCCCCTCAATGCGAGGGGGATTAGGCTAAGTCCACCACGCTGGCCCAGTGCGGGTTGGCGGACTTCACACGTCTTTCGAAGGGTTCTCTCAGACATGCAGGTTTCTTCGCGATGTTTTCCTTCACCATTTAGCAAGTGAGGTGCGAGCCGGGGTTTGAACCTGCGATCCTCGTTACCGAGGCAAGCGTTCTACCCACTTGGCTATCACTGCTTTTTTTCAAGTTCATATTACGTACAGGTAAATTGACGACCTGATCAGCACAGTTAGTAGTGACCCTACTTCCTGTTCCAAAGGTCCCGAGTTCGAATCCTGGTATGGACAAACTTTATGTGATGAGCACGTCGAATCTTAGTACCCGAGACATGGATTTTTATATGAGTATTATATGCTGGTTTGTCTCCAGTCCATTGTACGTCGCTTCTTGCTCTTGTATAGTAATTATATCGACAGACGAACTCGCCAACTATATGGTCCCACACGTAGCAACGCTTGTTTTATCGGTTGCCATAATACAAGCGTTGCTAAGTGTGGGACCGTATAGTTGGTGTGTTCGTCTGTCGATATTATTATTATACAAGAGCAAGAAGAGTCAGAAGACGTTGGAAAGGTTTTTAACGCGTAGATCTTTGTGTATTTAATAAGACCAAACTCATTACAAGTTTCACAAACTTATTTAATGCAAATGTAACCTTGTAATAGGTACTTAACTAGTGTAACCATGTTTGACGGCTCCCGTCGGGACAAAATGTTATACTTCCTCTGTCTCAAATTTCACTCAGAGTCGAGGTTCTTATTTTGTGTAATGCAATTTATAAGCGGAAGCGATTAAACGAGTGAGTGACACAATCATTTTTTTTGTGTCACTAGCATGTAGACACTAATTACAGCTTCAGTATGGAAAAAAATCTTGACAACTTCTTGACGATCAAGAACACCATGTCCACATTTTCGCTCGCCTCGGCTTGCCTCGTTACTTTCGGCTTACCTCGTTATTACTGCTGCACCGGCTTTACAAGGCAGGAATGTATTTTTGAATATGTCATATTTTTTTAAAGTAACTACAGAGTATCTTGCCAGCATTTATATTGTGTTTTCATCTCATTTGGCTGCATGCCTCAGCTCATTGCCCCCATATGTAACATTCTGCTTTAATTTGAAATTAATTTAAAGAGTCTTTGTTAGATGGAACCATTTTTTTTACCGTGTGACAAAGAAGAATAATTTTGTTGCAAAATTAATTAAATAGGACTAAAATTGTCAGCGCGCCGGCTATGTATCCAAAATTATTTGTATGTCTTAAGGCATAAAACGTAAACTAACAACTTATAGAATCTTAATATGTATAATAGATCGCTATTTTCGTACCTTGCACCACAGTCTTATAATAGTGATTACGTGCTATGTTGCTTTTGTAAACCGGACCACTGTTTAATGAAACCCTTTATTTTGCTATAGGTAGACTTTTACAACACATAATTTACTTATGAGGTGGGAGTTATATTGTGTGATATTTTTTTTTACTAGCTCTCCCGGCGACCTCCTTACTGCTTCAGAATCAAATGTATGTTAGCGATTTTTTCCCATATTTTATTGGTAAGAATGGTTATTCTGCTATTCAGGGTGGATATTAATTCAAAAAATCAAAGATAATTAAAATCGGCCCACCGGTTCTTGAGTTATACATGGTGTAACTAAGACGACTTTGTTTTACATATATAGAATATTAAGAGATATGCTTAACCGTCTTTTATATTGACGATCTTTTATTTGAATAAATAGCATAATTCATTTTCCAAAAGATTAACTTAGGCTTATTTCAGAAAGTTGATAAATTTGGCAATTTTTGAAGATGTTTGATATTTTAAAGGATTCCTACGAAAATAGGCCTCTTACAGAAAGCTAAGGTATAAGATTAAACAATTTGACACGTCAACATCGTCCTTGTTTCCTTGTAACTTTATAATTAACAAAGTTATTTCTGTGATCACAGAAAGCTTTTGTAAAAGCTTAATATTTCCAAGCGTCAATCGCGTAAAAGAAATTCTCGTTTAACTTACATTACTCTTTTTCCAGAAATACATGTTATTTTAGACGTCAATCGCGCACTGAAATATTTATTTTCAAACTGCTGAGCATCTAAAATTGAAATAAACAAATAATCGTGGACTTTACACATATCTCACTAAGGATTATATTTGTTTTATATAAAGAGAATTTTCCAATAGTAGATATGCCTTCAGTGTGGTATGCTGAGTTCATTCGCGATCAAAATTTTACGCTTACGATCTACATGCAAGTAGGTAGTTACAATACAATTGAAAAGGGAACAAGATGGATTTTACTTCAGTGACTGATTAAAAAAAATATCGATCATGCCTTATTCTGAAGCCCTAGGTACGCCACTGCCTCGTTTAGAGGCGAAACACGTGTCGAATACTTTTTTAGATTCGCATCGTTTCGCGGAGATTTGCATTTTAATTGGGGTCCCTACACTCGTGATAGATAGTTTCTCGACTAACATCTTAGAGGAGTTCGGTTTTTATGGCTTCTTTAATTATCGATCAAATTGTTTGGTTAATAATTGCAAAAGTTGACAAGCCTACGGTCAGTGGTGGGTTTCTCTTCCCCCATTTGTTTAACAATGCATTTCCCCCAGGTATCGCCTAGTTCTATCAATTATATCATAGCTATTCTTCTGATTTTCAAAGTAATTTCAATAAAAATGCTAATTACGGCCATTTTCGTCTTAATTTGGTTTTCTCCGATATACCTAATACCTACATTCCGATAATTTATTAACTTTGGTAGCCATCACGCCAAAGCCGAGATCATTCGTAACCTAACTGTATTATTAAGACATTCTGTATGGAGAATCGAAAGATTTAGATACCGTCTCCTAGAGGCGCTATTCAACTCCCCATAAAAAATGTCTAAATACGTAAACTATAAAGAATACGGTTAGCTTACGAATAATCTCGCACTTGACGCACTGATCGATTTAATAATAAGTATATTTAACTTGCCTAGTATCAGTTAACTGGCCCTGAAAAGTGTGTTGACCTTTAATTTATAACTTCCTTGTGGCTTGCTATCCTTAACTTAATTGAAGTTACTAATTCTAGCATCTATTGTTAAAAAAATAGTGTTCCAGCCCTTCTTTTAAACCGGTTAAGATAACAAGCTCTAGTATGTGTACTACATTATACTATTTAAAAGTTAGTATGACAATAGAACCATTTGGACAAGCTTTCCGGTTTTTTACGTAGTTATCGGGCGGAATTCACTTGTAAATAGGTATTTGAACTCGTGTTCGTGCCCCCTTATCGTTACCAGTCATATCGTTACCAGTCTTATCGTGACCGACCAAAGTTTTCTTTTGCGTGTTTCAGAGGGCCCAAAAGCCAAGCACCAAAAAAATCACAAAATAGTCATTGTAGTAGGCACTATAACGACAGCGTAAAGTTCAAAGCGTTCGCAATAAATGGGCGTGAAACATTATCATCAACACACATAATATGTATCTTTGTGATCCAATTTGTTTTTATTAGTATGTTGTAAACATTGTCACAAAAAATACACGACTCTGTAAAGGAAAATAAGAAAAAGTAATTCGGTTTTATTGTCACGGCATCAAGTAATTACAGATAGCAATGATCTCTAACTCTGATAATATTGTTTCGTGGAATTTATCCCGCAATAATATATTATTGTACGTCACAGCCTTATCTAAGCTTTGCCAGACCGTGTTGGATTTGTTTCAGACTAGCTGTTGCCCGCGACTTCACAATTTTTGGACAATTTTCTACGAAAATGTATAACGATTTTAATCAAAAGCTTTTCGAGTTGCTTGTGTTTGAATGAAGAATGTTTGTTAGTTAAAAATGCACTTGCAAAAAACTTAAGCTATCCATTTTATTGCAACGTATCGTGCAGATTGAATTTGACTTGAGTAAGGGAGTGGAAATTTTATAAAATTCTAGCTTCGTCAGGCTAATAAAATGCAATTGTGTTGTCTGTGTTCTACGGTCGGTATGTAAAATCAGTATGGATGTCTTATTTGTTATTAATTTTGAAACATCTGGGCCCCAAGTCTGCTAACACAATCGATTCATAATCGAACAGCAACCGCATAATAACTGTCACTTTTGACAGATATCCCGGGATATCTGTCAAAAGTGACAGTTATTATGCGGTTGCTGTTCGATTATGAATCGATTGTGTTAGCAGACTTGGGGCCTTGTAGACATATTTATATAGTGTATTACTTTAACACGTGTTTGTTTTTTTTTTCGAAATGATAAATTCTTTTACAGCTTCACCGGGCCAAGTGCTTGAATTAATAATACCTATAACACATTTTTCATAAATTTTATGTGCAGGTCTATTAGGTATATATGTACCGAAACGGTATTCCTATTAGCTTTAAAAGTTAATTAAATAAGAGCTAATAAATAAATTTCAGTTAAGATCTGTCTTAACTGCAATTTGTTCAAGTCAAGTTTGGCTCGGGACTTTTTCAAAATGATCTAGTTGAATTAGTATCGTAGTTTCCTGTATCTAGATTATAAAAGAAGGCTGTAAGTCTCTTAATTATAGTACTTACTTATAATAGAGAACTTAATGAGCGTTTTGCGTGGCTTTCACGAAGCTTAATGAGAGCGATACCGCTAATGAAACCGAGGACAGAGGAAATATGTTTTGGACCTGAATTAATAATTACTCTTTTATAAGACTAAGGTTCTTCTTGCAGGCGTAATTTTAATAGAAAAAAAATACAATGGAATTGAGAATCTCCCCCTTTTTTGAAAACGATTAAAAAGAGATTATACGAGTATTCTGTGCTCAAAACAATTCAAGAACGTCGCGTGCGCTTCTGAAAATATCTTCGTAGCTGAAATTAAAAGCCACAAAAATTTCAAACACAATATCCGGATCATAACTTCGATACTTCACCTGGTTCCGGATGATCCGGCGCGTTGGCACCGTGCCAAACTGATACCAACTCCGGTCATGTTGGACAGTGGCGTAGCTATGTCAGCGAGGGCCCCGTGGCAAAAATGTAATTGGGGCCCTATTTAAACTATGCAAAATTAAAACCTTAAAACTACAAAAACTAGTTACTACTAAGTACCTATTATGTGTAAAACAGTAGATATTTCAATATTATTTTTTTACATTTACGAAATAAAACGAATTTGTCAGATTTTATCGCCTTTTTTATGTTTTTACGTTCCCGACGTTTTGGCTGCTGTACAGCAATCATGGTCACGGGAGGACACTTGAAAATAAACGCGATAAAATCCTAAAAAATAGTTATATTTCAAGATATTTCAATGTAGGTTTTTCGAACGTCGTTCATGGAGGCCGAGGGGCCCCTTGAGCTTGGGGGCCCCGGGGCACTGCCCGGCTAGCCCTACGGTAGCTACGCCACTATTGTTGATCCACTTTATGTGCCACATTCGCCTGACCCGGGTGACCCACATGCTTGCTACTACATTTCACTTAATCCATATCGTTTGGCTCACACTCTGAGGCAGGTGAGATATATTTGATGCGAAATGGTTGTTTTTATTAGCTACCCGATCCCACAAAA
Source organism: Pheosia gnoma (assembly GCA_905404115.1). Lineage (NCBI taxonomy): Eukaryota > Metazoa > Arthropoda > Insecta > Lepidoptera > Notodontidae > Pheosia > Pheosia gnoma. Next base: position 2,231,499 of record FR989894.1, on the reverse strand, counting down.
TATGTATGTGGGATGACCCAAAAATCTGGTAAAATTACAGGACGTTTTGTTGCTGGTAGTTCTCTGTGTCCTTTAGTTTTATGATTATTTTAAATAACGCTGAAGCCAGACTAAGCTACACGCATGTTTTATGGCTAATATACAGTCCAATGTACAACGGCTGGCCTTTTTTTTTTTTGACGGGCGGGAAATCTTCGATAGATACCCGGCCTCTGTGTGGGAGAGGGCCGGGTTATGTTGGATTCTTACCCACATCCTTCGACCTTCGACACATGTTGGAGGGGCTCCGGGATCTCCAAACGAAACACACCGGTGCACCACGGCTGGCCTTATTCTAACCTAGTCTTCAGGGACTAGGCTCTTACAGAGTGGAATAAATTCATACGAAAAAGATTCAGCTGACGATGTATCTTTGTTTTGTCTAGTCATCATTTTAATTAAAGCATCATTCACAAACTTCTGCTACAACTAGTTACGCTTTCAAAAAGCTGCACTTATACATTCTATAGGAGCGATGAAGGAAAAAAGGTAGCTTGCACTTAGTAGGAACGCGAACGCAATCACCAAGAAGCTTGTTCGAGGTTTTCCATTTTAATATCCAACTGCGCAAATTGGTGCTTCGGATTGCATGGGTTCCTTGATTCCACAAGCTGCTTTCTACTCTAATATACAAAGGCTTGGGTAAATAATTACTTGACCATAAAACTAACATAAGTTATTGCATTGGTCTTGTTTTATTTATTGGTACTATAATTTGCCCGCCTTGCGTATTTTCTTAGTTCATTATTTCACTTGCACAATTTCATAAATCGTTTGCAAGGTAGGTAATTAACTAGACTATTTTTTCTTGATGAATATTTGCTCTAGTTTTGTGGACTTCGACCGATTCTGTTTGAATCTCAGCTACAAGGAACCAGATATACTCAAGAAGGAAATGTGTCAAATACATTTTTATGATTATTGCACCGATATAGGTTACGATCGAGTTATAGTTGCATGCCGATTGATAGGTACTCGTAAAACGGACCTATCAAACATTTTTAGAACATTTCATTATTCATGTTTATTATAGGAAATGAATGTTTAATAATAAAAAATACATAACGGTTTATGGTTTTGATCAGACATTATTTATAGGAAGGAAATATATATTCGCTTGATCATTTATCGGTGGCTATAAAAGTAAGTAGTAGATATATATAATACGCCGCATCGTTTCGGGAAAACGATGGCAAAGCTTTTTGACTCAACTTGGCAGTCGCACTGCCATGGCATCAGATGTACTGATAATCATAATTATTTTCTAAGTGCTCCTATTTTCAGGGTTCCGTACTAAAATGGTAAAAACGGAAACCTGATATCTAATTTTTTTAGGTTAAATTCATAACAGCTTAAGAAATTACCAGAGGTGTTGAGCGTGAGGCGGCCAAGTACACAATTAATAAAACAATCCAACAATATTAATGCTACATCCTTTTTATGCACCTTGTTATTTCTATTCTATTGTTAAATAATTTAATAAAACCACTTGAACAGAATATTCATTATCATATTTGTATAACCAGTGAATCAACTATTACTCTTCTACTAACACATTTTCAATCTACATAAGTGTATTTCTGCAAACAAAATGAAATTCCGCTGTGGAGGCACTCGACACCGCTACAGGGAAGCCGGTTGACTGTAAACAAAGACAAATTAATTCAGAGAGAGAGACAGTCCGGACGTGAATTTATTTTTAGCAATGAAGCATGATATTTTTGAGTTATGTGTGTGACAGTTCTTATTATAAAACAACATGATGTCATTAAAAACTATACATTAAACCGATAAAACACGCATTTATTTAACTGTATAATATCAACTGCGTTCAATTTAGTGATAATATTAATTGTATGCAAATAAAACTAATTTCAAGGATTGTATCGCGTTTATATTATGTTTTTTACGTTCCCGACGTTGCGGAAAAAACTAATATAAACGCGATAAAATCCTTAATAAAATTAAATTTATTTGAATGTGTAGTATTCGCGTAAATATAAGAAATCAATAGAATGTTAATCAGTAGGTAGGTAGGTACCTAGATAACATTATCGTTTTCTCCAATCATTTGCCAGTATCATTGACAATCTGAAAGAGATAGTTGCACATTCTTTAGAAAGACATTAACATGGGAACATTAATAAAATAGCATTCAAGCTACTTTTAAAGTTTTTTAAATGCATTTTACGAGTTAATTACCACAAATGATTTACAACTAAACTTATTGTAGGAGACTTTTATGAGATCTACGCCGGATTTGGTGAAACGATATAAATTTGTGTGAGTAATGCTCACCCCCGAATCGTTAAAGGATTATGATATTACAACTATCTGTAATAACGGAGATTAATGTTTCTTTTCGATAGCGAAGGATTAGTTTTATGAGAACATTTCTCAAGCCCTATCGTGATTTAATTTTTAAAATTTATGAATGGATCTTACAGAATTATTACAAACGCTTTTGTCATTATTCACACGTGTGACTTTACAGGCAGCTTTGTAAATACACTGTCGAGTTAAGTACCCTGTATTCACAAGAGGAATATCGCAAGTTTTTCCATACAACATGACGCAATTATTATAAATTCAATAAGATTTTTCTTCCGAATTGGTTGTATAAATGTATTTTTTATGAAACATAGAAGGTATTTTGCTAGGCCTAAAATAATATATTTTGCCGGCAATTTGTCGATCGGGTAACAAAGGTACCTTTTTTTGGGGACTTGGCTACTGCACTCCCACCACTGTTACGCCTGTAAAAAGTGAACTCCAACGAAGACACCGAAAATAGACCTTGAGCATGACCGCTTACAAGCTTAATTGTCCTGCAACAAATATAACCATTAAAAGTTTAAAGAGATTGGACTATATTCTTCAGGCATAGTATATATTTGATAGAGAGTCCATACAAATTATGTCAAATTGGTAAGATGTGGATATTGTGAAACGGACCTCTTCGGACGCCCTGACCTACTCCTTATATGGCACCTACTCGCCTATTATAAATCAACTGAGTCGTATAACAGTTCCTAAACAGGTGTAGGGCAGGAGCAGGAAGTGACGCGCGGCGCCCAGCGTGACGCTGACCGGAAGCGCCGCCATGTTTGATGAACGCCGCGTTCCGTTCACGGTGCGCACGCGCATGGTTGCCGGTGCTAATTTGTTTGCCGTCAACTGTTGTTGTGTCAGTTGACGAGTGAACGTCTGGTCAGTTATTTTGGTGAATGGTTGAAAATTTGGCGTGTTTTTCTGTTTGTTGCATCGTACTAGAGTTGTACAGCTTAACGGATCTTATTAACATCGCATTCCACGTTTAAATCTTACAATATTCATCTCAATTTATTTAGAACTATTTTATTAAAACCGAATTTGGTACGCAGACGACTTATTATTATTTACCCACTAGCTGCGCCCAGCGGTGTTACCCGCGATAAAAAGTATGAAAAATTAAAACATATATCCCACGGGAACCATACATTTTACCGGGATAAAAAGTAGCCCATGTGCTATTCCAGACTATAATCTATCTCTGTTCCAAATTTCATCCAGATCCGTTTAGCCGTTCGGGCGTGAAAGAGTAACAAACATCCATCCATCCATCCATCCAGCCATCCATCCAAACTTTCACATTTATAATATTAGTATAGATTTGGAATCGGGTCTACTGATTTATTGGAATACTTGTTACGGATTGGATTTATGTAATAGAAGATTAGAAAATTGGACTTACATTTTCAATTATCACGAGATCGTCTAAGGACGAGTATTTAAGCCATCTACTCGATAGAAGTAGATCGTGAGATCAATATTATATTTTAGAGTCATGTTTTAATTATTCTAATTTAGTTTTTATATTGATTCGGTCCTGCCTGCAGAGACGATAACAACTAAGCATTCTGCGGCGGGAGCAGAATCCTTGGTCGTAGAATTATTCATGTATATTGTGGTAATATTAATGTACCATTTATACAATAAAAGCCAGGTTGAGGCCAAATTATCTGCAATAAGAGATATCCTTATTGTACTGCAGGAAACTATAAGCTTTTACTGATTGTAAATAGAATAGGGCAAGAAATGATACATATTTGCGTATCCAATAGAGCGTGCTATTGAATAATTCGTGGAGTTAGCGCCAGGTGTCCGCCGCCATTACTTTAGCCACAGGGGCGGCGTCTGTCGATCTTATCAATTGATATTGATTGGCAGCGAAATGGGCACGGTGCTTATTATATTGAAAAAAAAAAAAAATAGAGCTCATATATATTTAGTTTGAAATTATTTTGTAAATTAGATTACGGAGGGGGTGGGCAGGGGTACGGCATGATAAAGAATCAATTTATATTTATGACAAACAAGCAAGCAAGCAGTTTAATTTATGGACTATTTCACTTTTATATTTAATTTCATATTGTTTACAAACGCGCTAAAAAGCATAGGTTCCAGGCTTAGTATACGCTTTCAGAATCAACCTGTATACCTAATATAAATATGCGAAAGTTGTGTTTGGGGTAGTACTCTTTAATTGCCATTTTAATTCGAAAATATACAAAGATACTCGTAGGGTAATTTAGAATAATTAAGCTTCCAGGTTTATATTAACCTTCCTACATGTTATAACTTAGGTAAGTACTTATGACAATACAAATAAAACCAACGCGATACAATTATTGCACAACCAACTTTAAATTGGTTAATCGTGCCGATCGGATGTTGAACATCAATCGGCCGTATAATCGGATCGACCATCAACATAGCCGATCATTAATCACGGAATGCTCTTCGCTAGTCATTTCCTATTTCGGTATATTGTAGCAAGTGCCGAAACTTAAAGGTACTATTAGTATAATCTTTCTATAGTGATGTGCACTGGATTCGCTTAAAATTATTGGTAACTATATATAAATAGTATCGATTTAACTAATTAATAATAAAAAGGGTTATTGAAGTTACGCTTTCATGGCCAGAATAAGGATTCCGGTTCAAACTATAACACTAGGACGTCAAACACCTCAGTCCTCCCGTGACTATGGTTGCTGTAAAGCAGCCGAAACGTCGGGAACGTAAAACATATAATATAAACGCAATAAAATCCTTAAAATTAGTTTTATTTCAATCAGCATAAGGATGATAAAATAAAAGACGGACTTGGAGGTGACGAAGAAAAAGGTAGGTGTTTTATTTTGTGAAAAATGTTTTTCTTTGAAATATAATGTGTAATTTTCGTGCAATATTAACCATTATGTGTTCGTATACGCGCACGAGTGCACGTACATCCATTATTTTATCTATAATGTGTTATTATATGTGTTATTGTTATTAATTACTTAACATTGGCAAAATAACATATTCATATCCATTTTATTTCATCGCATTTCTTCTTCTTCTTTCTTTACGAAATGAGATGCGATGAAATAAAATGGATATGAATATGGCCTCACCCGCAACTTAGCGGGTATTTTGCCAGTGTCAAGTAATTAATAGCAATTTAAATTCAATAAATACACATTATAAATAAAATAATGGATGTGACATGAAGAAATGAAAATGGCGTGCACTCTCATCGCATTTCATTTCGTATTCAAATCGTCTAATAAAAAAAACACAAACGTCACAATGACATCTGTCATCGTGACAGTTTATTTAATTACCTACGTTCGGAATCGTACTTATTTTAAAATAGAAGTTATTCCAGTGTAGTATAATTATTTACAAATGTTTTAATATATATTTTATCATTGGTTATTTGTAAGTTTTGTATTATTTAACATTTTTAAAACAAAATATCTGGTGAAGCATGAGCGCGGGGCGAGTGGGGCGCGGCGCGGCAGCGGCAGGGGCGCGGCGAGTCGGAACGATATCGCAGAGACGCACGAACGTATATGTATTAATTGTCACTGTCGCGCACCTATTTAAATTTGTAACGGCTTCATTTATGAAATAGACGTTGTAATCATCTGAACCAGCATTTATTTACATCATCAGAGGGCTAAGTTCCTGGCTACAGAGTAGGACCGGGCACACGCCCTAACAAATGGTCCTTCGAAAAAGGCTTCATTGAGAAGAATCCTGCGAGGCATAAAGAGGTCTACGGTTCGAGCCACGACGGACATCGTTCCTGATTGCAGTGAACATTGCGGAGTACGCTTCGGCATTCCAGCTGACACTCAAGAGGCAATACGGTGGTGAAGATCGACAATAGCAACAACCTCATCCTTCAGGATCACAAATTACAACGGGCTACGAGGGCAGGCATCAAAGACCGTGAGATCGTTCCATATTCCTTCCCTTATTCTATTATTGTTCCGTTGGTTTTCATTATTGTTTTTACTTGTTTTAACGTGTGGATAATTAGTGCACTCATAATTAATTAACGTCCACTACGTTTTGTTTAACCACGTATCTAACGAATGTGCGTCGATAAGTTCATTAAATAACATTTACTGCGATTCGTTAGCGAAATACTTGCTAAACAATTAGCTAGCAACAAGGCTGCAAGTATTTTAAACGTAAATTCCTTATCAGCTGTATGAATAAAAACCCATTGTTAATTTAATCCATTGATTTATGACCTTTAGTAATGTTATCTCAATTTGTATTAATCACAGCTGGTCTATTCACGTAATTTTTTCGTAACGGTAATCGTTTTAATTTTCCATTTTTTTTTTTGCTACTAGGAGGTAGCTCGACGGTAACGTCAGCTGCGTTCGAACGGTTTGGAATTCAACTACAACGGTAGATATTCTTTCAATTATTTAGTAGACTAGTTGGTAATTAGGCTGGCATACTAAGTAGTTCGTTAACGTGGTTGTGTTGTTTACCAAAAACCTTAGTTTGTATTAGTACTTAATTGTTGTAATTTGCTATTAGTTGTGTTGTTTTTTTTTTTTTTTTTTTTTTGTTTGAGTCAGTAATTAATTACCGTAATTCAACATGAACGCAAGTAAGGATTTAGTAAAAAAGCGCGCTGTATTTAAATGTAAACTTACTAATTTTAGTACTTATTTGTCTAGTATTATAAAAGAGGAATCGAAGAACCTTAGCAAACTAGATAAGCAAATAGAATTAAAATTGCGCGTCGAAAAAATTGAGGCTATATTCGATGACTTCGATACGTTACAGAGTGAGATAGAGGAGAAGTCCGAGGACATCGAGGTGCAAGTTAAGGAGCGAGAGGTGTTCGAGGGTCAGTACTTCTCGCTTGTGGCTTCTGCTCGTGCTTTGCTTGAGACGCATCAAAGCTCTGATAAGGCTGAGGTAAGCTCTTGTAGTTCACACAATGCTTCACACACTCATCATTTTGTACGTCTCCCCAAAATTGATTTGCCTCAATTTAGCGGTCATTACCAACACTGGCTCGAGTTTCGGGATACATTTAAATCGTTAATCCACTTTAATGATAGCATTGACAATATAAACAAATACCATTACCTTCGGGCATCCCTCCAGGGCAGCGCAGCATTGGTAATTAAAAGTTTAGATTTTAAGGCAGACAATTATGATGCTGCCTGGAAATTATTGTGTACTAGATACGACAATAAACGATTGTTAGTGAATAATCACGTTCAAGCGCTTTTTAACGTCGATTCCATTAATAGAGAGTCTAGCAAAGCGTTGCGGTTTATCATAGACACGACAAATAAGAATCTTAGGGCATTAGCCACCTTAGACCAACCGGTAGAACATTGGGACACCTTAATCATACATATGATGTCTTCAAAATTAGACTCTGTTACAAATAGAGAGTGGGAAGAGCGGAGAAATAGTTTAGACGAACCTCCTACGTTAGAAATATTTACAAAATTCCTATCAAACAGGGCAGACGTACTAGAAACTCTTGAAGAATCAATTAATCGAGGTAAGACTAACAATTCTCAGTTAAGGTCCCATAAAAGCTTAGTTGTTGCCACCGCCCAAGTTAACAATCTTAAATGTTGTATGTGTCAGCAAAATCATCATTTATATACATGTGAGGCTTTTAAGAAACTGCCTGTTGACATGCGCATTCAGAAGGCTAAAGTTGGCAACGTGTGCTTAAATTGTCTTCGTTCAGGTCATACAGAACGTAAATGTAAACATGGCCATTGCAAATACTGCAATCTTAAGCACAACACCTTACTTCATTGCGAGAAAGAGAAGAATGAACCTTCCATACAGAATACCATAGCCTTTTCCACTAATCACTATAAGGAAAACTCTGATCCACATCATGTTTTACTGTCCACAGCTTTGGTCAAAGTGATTGACAACAAAGGAAAGCCGCATGTCGCCAGAGTCTTGCTAGACAATGGAAGCACGGCCAACTTTGTATCACAGGAACTCTGTGGTAAGCTAAAATTGAATACTTCTATTGCAACTTCAAAGGTCACAGGTATTAATAGTCTGACGTCAAAAAGTTCAAGGTCATGCTCAATTACATTTGAGTCTCATGACGGTAGCTATAGGACGAACATTGACTGTCTAATATTACCTACCATTTCGAATGCAATACCGTCATCATACATAGATATGGATGTAATTGACAACGTGCAATTACCGTCTGGGATTTGTCTAGCTGATCCGACGTTCCATGTACCGACTCCTGTAGACATATTGTTGGGGGCCGAAATATTTTGGAATGTGATCGGCACAAATCGCATCCAGTTAGGAAAAAACAGGCCCACATTATGTGAGACTAAGCTCGGCTGGCTTGTCTCAGGTTCGATTCCCAGTTCTCAATCAACTGTCATGAGTCACCTTTGTCAAGACTTTTCTCCAGCTATGGAGCTATCACGATTTTGGGAACTAGATACCATTCCACTCGAACACGACTGTACGCCGAACGAACTGGCTTGCGAACAACATTTTGTGCAGCATACAAGGCGTAACACAGAAGGTCGATTTGTTGTTACGATGCCACTAAAAGAATCGCCAGAAACTTTAGGCGACACTTTTCACTTAGCCAAAAATAGGTTTTTATCACTAGAGCGTAGATTAGGTCGAGATTTAGACTTCAAAAATAAGTACATAGATTTCATGAACGAATACCTATGTTTAGGTCATATGAGCGAGACGTTAAACTCAGACAAAGAGCGAACGTCTTGTTTTTTACCGCATCACGGTGTGCTCAGAGAGTCCAGTTTAACGACTAAGTTACGTGTAGTCTTTGACGCGTCCGCTGTGTCTAGTTCCGGAAAATCGTTCAATGATATACAGCGAGTCGGACCCACAGTGCAAGACGATTTGTTCTCGATTTTAATTAGATTTCGACAGCACGAATTTGTTGTATCAGCTGACATCGAAAAAATGTATCGACAGATTGAAGTAGACAAGTCACAACATGCTTTACAACAAATTTTGTGGCGTGCAGATCCAACACAAACATTAAAAACATATACCCTCAAAAGTGTGACCTATGGGACGGCCAGTGCTCCGTATCTTGCGACTCGATGTCTACGTCAATTGGGCATGGAGTCGACAGATGAAGAGGTTAAACGTGCTATATGCCACGACATGTATGTAGACGATTTACTCACGGGTCGAGGTTCGATTCCCGACATCATAAAATTGTGTCGAGGAATTATAGCATCATTAAGGTCAGCTAAATTCAATTTATACAAATGGCATTCTAATAACAAAGACGTTTTAGAAGCTATTAGTGAAAATAATTGTTCGACACAAATGGTGAATCTTGCTGAAAATGAACAGGCGAAAACGCTGGGGTTGCATTGGAATTGCTCTTCCGACAGCCTAACATTTTCCATAAATGTCGAAAATCCATCTTCCAAAATTAATAAACGGTTAATTTTATCCACAATTGCCCAGGTGTTCGATCCACTAGGCATTGTTTCACCTTGTATTGTTGTGGCTAAAATTATTATGCAACAATTATGGAAGATTAAGTGTTCATGGGATGAAGATGTTCCACAACATATACAAAAATCTTGGTTAAATTTTATCCGATCATTGCATCAGTTAAATCAATTAAATATTCCAAGATGTGTCATAATCAATTCTCCAACTAATATACAATTTCACGTATTTACAGACGCGTCTGAGCACGCGTATGGCGCGTGCTTGTATGTGCGATGTGTCGATGGCGATGGGATGGTCAAGGTTCGTCTCTTAGTCTCCAAAAGCAAGGTAGCTCCCATTAACACTATTACAATACCTCGACTGGAGCTATGTGCAGCTCTGTTGGGGACAAAACTGTGCAAAAAGATAACTGCTTCGGTCACAATTAATTATCACAGTTGCCACTTTTGGTCAGACTCAACAATAGCTTTGGGGTGGATAGCGTCTGAGCCAACTCAATGTCGGTCATTTGTTCGGCACCGTGTTTGCGAGATACAAGCAAACTCTACTGGTTCCGAATGGCGTTACGTGCCTTCTAAGGAAAACCCTGCAGATCTTGTATCTCGTGGAATGAGTGCCGATCAATTGAGTAACAGCTCGATTTGGTGGTCGGGACCTTCGTTTCTAAGGTCTGACATATGTGACTGGCCAGACAATCCTAATAAGGATGGGAATACTAGGCTGCCAGAGACTATTCAGTCTTATCATATTTCGGAGGTTGACACGAGTAACCTGTTTTACTCAATTACACATAAATACTCGAATCTTTCTTCATTGCAGCGCATAATTGCCTATATCTTTCGTTTTCTTAATAACTGTTGCAAGACCAAAAATAAAATTACTGGAGGTTTAAGTACCATAGAATTAAATAAATCATCAACATTTTTGTTAAGATTGGCTCAACGCGAGTCATTTCCTAAAGAATATGAGCTACTAATTTCAAATACTAAACTTCCTAGTAAGAATCGTCTTTTATCATTGTCCCCTTTCATGGATAGTGACAATATAATTCGTGTTGGCGGCAGACTCGGGAATTCACATTATGAATATAATGTGAAGCATCCTATCCTTCTATGTAGCAAACATTACTTAAGTAAATTATTATTTGACAAACTTCATAAAGTTTGTTTACATTCAGGCCCGCGATTGCTATTGGCTACAGTTAGACAAAATTATTGGGTTCTAGGCGGCACGATGTTAGCTAAGCGCACGGTTCGGTCCTGTGTTAAATGTTGTAGGATAAAGGCTCAGCCTATACAACCGATAATGGGAAACTTACCAGCAGAACGCGTACAGCTGGAATTTCCCTTTCTTAATACCGGAGTCGATTATGCCGGGCCAGTGATGGTCAGTGATCGTAAGGGCAGAGGTTCAAGGTTAGTAAAATCGTACATTTGCATTTTCGTGTGTTTAGCATCCAAAGCAGTGCACTTGGAGCTTGTCTCAGACTTAACGAAAGAAGCATTTATTGCAGCACTCAATAGGTTTATTGCTCGCAGAGGAAAGCCCCAGAATATCTACTCTGACAACGGCACAACATTTGTGGGCACCTTTAATGAATTATCTAGACTTTTCGATCTCACGCTGTCGTCTGAAGTCGCGGACCAAGGCATAAATTTTACATTCATACCGGCTTATACCCCGCACTTTGGAGGGATATGGGAAGCAGGCGTAAAATGTGTCAAACACCATCTTAGACGAGTGGTGGGTTTGGCGCATTTGACGTATGAGGAGTTGTCCACATTGTTGATACAGGTGGAGGCAATTCTGAACTCCAGACCCCTTACCCCGATTTCCGATGACCCTGCAGACTTATATCCTATCACTCCAGCTCACTTCCTAATTGGGCGGTCACTAATCTTTGTACCTCATCCTCAGGTCACTGCTACGCGGATAACAACACTGCAGCGGTTTCAGCGGATCGAGCTGTTGAAGCAACATTTCTGGAAACGCTTTCTTATGAATATATTACGTTGCTCCAACAGAGAACCAAGTGGCGTGAATCACATGGCCAGCTCAAGATAGGCGACCTAGTCGTCATACGGGAGAAGGCGCTTCCCCCGCTGATGTGGCTACTGGGCCGCATCGTGCGGACTCATCCTGGCGAAGACGGCGTTGCACGGGTTGTCGACGTAAAAACGAAGAAAGGAGTCCTTCGTCGGGCATACACGAACATATGCCCCCTACCCGTTCATAATGTTGAAGAACTTCAACCCGGGGAGTATGGTGAAGCATGAGCGCGGGGCGAGTGGGGCGCGGCGCGGCAGCGGCAGGGGCGCGGCGAGTCGGAACGATATCGCAGAGACGCACGAACGTATATGTATTAATTGTCACTGTCGCGCACCTATTTAAATTTGTAACGGCTTCATTTATGAAATAGACGTTGTAATCATCTGAACCAGCATTTATTTACATCATCAGAGGGCTAAGTTCCTGGCTACAGAGTAGGACCGGGCACACGCCCTAACATATCGATGGCATTACAACACTACTAAGTGGTGCATTGCCGGGGGCGAAGGTAGATATTAGCTGATACCATCAGCTATGCATGATGTAATTCGAATGCATCGTAGGTACGTAGTAGGGTATAAATGAGGTATATCGAGTGTGAATATTGATCGACGGTAAAACTCCCTAAAATAGCGATGTAGGTATCACTGGACACAGGACTTAAACGGCCTCGACTGCTTGTAGGTATATACTTTTCCAATTTTTCATCCATCAATTATAGACCTACCTTTTCTAATTGTTCGTGAATACTTTTTCTCTTTACCCGTAATGGAACATACAATAAATTCTTGGTAATGGCTGGCTCAGTGAAGTTATATAAGATATTAGAGTGCTTAACAGCGCTATAACCATGGTCGTTAGCAGGGTACTCCAAACTTCAGAGTTTTATTTGAAGCCTTACGCGTCACGTTTAACTTTATGGACTGCGTGACTTTATTAAATTTGACAGCTTAACATTTGAATTTGGAACTGGTTAATGGGGTAACAACATGTAATTTAAATAAAGAAAAACCACGATGCCCCAACGGATTTCGTTATAAAAATAATATTGACGTAGTTATATGTGGAATATGATGGTAAATATACCCAGAGCCCTAGGGGTAAAATTATAGACTTATTTGAAATATACAATTATTATTTTATTAAAATTCTTAGCATATTTAAAAAAAAGAACGATATCCACAAAGACGCCATGGACAAGAGAGAAAAAAACACAGATAAACTTAACCTTAAAAGTACCTAATCCGATACAATACCATAAGGTTTGTAAAAACCGCTACTTTTACTAACTTAATGGTGTTGTATCGCTTTAGGTACTTTTTTAAGCAAACTTAATACATCGAGACATCCAATGCAGAATGTTAATATCGCAAAACACTAAATTACATCGTAAAGATTTCCAAATTTTTCGTAAAAAAATAAAAACCATTAACATTTTGAATTTCGCGCCCTGACCCTGAGCTTCCACCTTAACCAAAAGTATAAGTATCTAGTTTATGGTTAAGTTTTAGCTAAAGAATTCAATTATTTATTTCCAGGTGTACTGGCGTGAACCACTGCAACTTCGTGCTGTCGGAAGACTATCCTCCTTCCAAACGCTGGCCGTCGGGAGCCGTGTACATCAAATATGCTTGTTTTGATGGTGAGAACTGAAAATATAATTATTTTTAGAAGATGTTGGTATGGCGCTGGCAGCATCAAATAAAAATGACACGCCATTCAGAAAGAAAAAAAATACATGAAATTTAAAATAGTTCGAAAATGTTTGATACAAGTATCTTGTTATTCTAAATTCAAAATTGAAATGTCAAAACATAAAAACGCAAACATTAATGTTTTTGGTTAATTCATTAGCCAAAAACGTTTATTTAACTAAAAGATAGAAGCTATTAATTAAAACACCTCCCCCTTTTGACACATCATTAGATAAGTTATTTAGATTACCTAGGTAAGTATTCTCGTTTCAATTAATTACTATTAAGGGGTATTTAATTAACACGGCACATTTGGGGCATTCGGCCCAATGTCGCCGCGTCGTGTGAAATTGATTTATCAAACAGATGTGTTGACGTCACGTCTATCAAAGTGCATCGGCCATATGTGATGTGCAACTGCGGCGATAGTCACTGCACTGTGGGCCAGTGCAGTTGATAAACGACATATTGGAATATTCTAATAAACAGTTGTTTTCGTGGAAATATGTCAAATTAAAAATAAACAATTAACAAAATTTAACGTGTAACATATATAGTGTTATATATATTAAGAGGTTAATGAGTTTTGTGTGAGAAACAATATTGTTACTGGCTACTTTCTAAGAAAAAAAAATACAATCCCCGTTTATATTTTTTTTTAGAAAGTTATTTAAATTGAAGGCATCTAAGAACTTGTGTTAATTAATAGGGGTCGACTTTAGAAGTCGTCGACCCCCAAAAATCAGTTTCCGTTTATGTCGACCCCTGAGAAACCGATATCGACGACTTAGGGACTCCCTGCTCTACTCTATTTACTGATAACTTCAAATGTTTGCGTGCCCTGACATCTGCAACTCTACTATTTCGTTCGTGGCCATAGAGTCATTGTCGGTAGCGCTCATTCCCATTGTAACACATAACCAATACCTCAAGACCCGTAGATTGTATACCTTCACACCCTATGAGATCCGAGTTTCGATCATGCGAGAGGAGCTGGGGAGGTCGAGTTATACAAGTCAATGTGTTTGCCATACCATTGACACATTTTACCCCGAAATGTTGATATAAACGCGTTGGGGTGTAGTTAATGGAGTATGGCAACAAGCTGTTAGATGCCACGTGGATGCGATTTCCATGAAATGTACAATTTATGGTGTTTTGTGTGATGTCGATGGACAGAGATAGATTGAAATAAAACTAATTTTACGGTTTTTTCGCGTTTATTTTATGTTGTTTACGTTCCCGACGTTTCGGCTGCTTTACAACAACCATGGTCACGGGAGGACTGACGTGGTTGACGTCCTAGTGGCAAGGTTCGAACTGGGCAACCCTCATATTTAGTTGTTGTTTGCGGTCCGATCTATGCAGAAAGTGCTCACTGTGTCTTGAGGTCTTGCAATGGTGCGCTTGGTTTTGGATTTAATTATGTTACCTAATTCAATCCCAGTTCAAACTTTAACACTAGGACGTCAAACACCTCAGTTATACTTCGTCGCTGCATCCTCAAGATTTTCATATTTACCAGGTAGTCCACTTCTCAATGTACTGGGCACCGAACACTTTTTTAGAGCTTGCAACATTAAAAAAGACAAAATTTAGTAGTGAAACGACTTATACGATGGTGGGGGGTGCCGCCGCTGTGCCACGCCACCCGTCTAAATCCTCATTCGTTTCTAGTGTTCGGGCATCGAAACATCGGAAACAATTTGTTTTTTAAATTTAAAAGAGCTAGTTATAATAACAAGTTTTTTATTTTTATTCAGTGAATAAGTTTTGAAATATAGTGCATTTACATTGGATTGCCATCTTTTAAATAAAAACATGGGGAAGCGTAAGCGTACAGACGAAGAAATAAGAAGAAAAATCAGACGGTTAGAGTGCCGTTTAAATCAACGCACAAACCCGAGCGACACCGATGAATGTAAGTACATCAAATTGTTTTAAAAGATTAAGAGGTTACGATTATAACGATCATAGCTAGAACCGGGCCGGCTACATTGTTTGTGGCTTACCTACCCGCATTTTATTTTATTTATTTTTGTTCCCTCTGCTGTATACTTACAAATATCCAAAGGGATTAATGAGAATAATAATTTGTTTATTTCACACCTACTTTTACGGAAGAATACTAGAACCGCGATGCGATTGCGGTCATCGTTTTATATTTATATGGAGTCGTGATGCGATTACGATCTGATGCTTTACCGACATATTATACTTACCTACCTGATAGCAGGTAACTGCCACCAGCGGCGTATAAAGGGATATATTAAAGAGGCGTGATGCGATTACGTCCAAATATACCATACCGATCAAACAATAGAACCGTGACGCGATTACGGTCACATACCTACTTGTATTTATGGTTTTTATTTTGCTTGATGCAGATAATGAATCTGAGCATTCATTTTCATCAAATCAGGGAATGCGATCCATCGTATCGATACCATTGGAGGCTAATACGAATAATGACCCGATCACACACACTCTTGATGTCCAACCTACCGATGATAGGCCTACCCTACTCACGCAATCCGACAAAGACGGTGGAACAACTTCTGAGCTACCGCCATTAGCTGCAGATATTTTGGAAGCCTTAGGGGTATCCAAAAATAAAGCTGAAACTTTTGCACCTAAGATAAGAGACGAGATCTCTGAACGTTGGGGTCAAATCATAGCGGAGGGGCTCAGCAAGGAAAGTATACAGAAATTGTTGGAAAATATTCACATACCGGAAAATTTCAAGTTGTTGAAGGCTCCAGGACTGAACGCTGAAATAGCAACGGTTTTATCGGATTCAACCAAAAATAGGGATAAGCGACTAGAAAAAGCGCAAAATCATTTAGGAATAGGTATCGCGGCTATTACTAATCTAATGTCAGCACTGATCGATGGTGATATGGAAAAGGCGGACATTGTCAAGAGATTATCAGAGGTAGGGCAGTTACTTTTAGATTTACACGGCCAAAACACTTATGCCAGAAGAAAACTAATAACGTTCAACTTGGACAAAAAATTCTTGTCTATGATTCAAGGGGTAAAAAGGGATTCATTATTGTTTGGCGAGAATTTTGGAGATAAAATTAAAGGTGCTAAGACTGCTGAAAGATCGGGGTTGCAAATCAAAAGGACCTTTGAACCACAACCGTCAACTTCGCACCAACCCAATAAATCGCCCTCGCGCCAGGGAAACCCGCGAGGCCCACCCAGATCACAAGCTCA
Source organism: Pheosia gnoma (assembly GCA_905404115.1). Lineage (NCBI taxonomy): Eukaryota > Metazoa > Arthropoda > Insecta > Lepidoptera > Notodontidae > Pheosia > Pheosia gnoma. Next base: position 2,214,700 of record FR989894.1, on the reverse strand, counting down.
GAGAGGCAAGAGAGGTGGGCCCAGGAATCCAGGGTCATCGCAGACGAACAGGCGTCCTCCAGTAGCGACCGATCGGAACAATGCCTCCACCAAAACGAACAACAACAAATCAGTTCACAGGAACTGAATAAGGTAACTCGATATGCAGGTAGACTTAAGGATTTCCTAAATATGTGGGAATCCATTACTAACGATCCAGTAATACTTGAATACGTAACGGGATACAAGATCCCATTTAGTGACCCAGTTATGCAGAAATGCGAACCGGTAGAACCTTTGTTTTCGGCTATCGAGTTATATCATATGAATGTTGAGATAACCAAATTGCTATTATCCGGTGCAATTATAAAATGTCAAGACGTATCAGGTCAATTTATATCAAATATTTTTCTTATTCCAAAGAGTGATGGAAATTTTAGGTTTATTTTGAATCTTAAAAGATTAAATAAATTTGTTGAGACACACCATTTTAAAATGGAAGATATCAGGACTGCTTCGAAGCTAGTATCAAGACTCGATTATATGGCAAATATTGATTTGAAAGAAGCATATTTTTTTATCCCGATTCACGCGTCCAGTAAAAAATTCTTAAGGTTTAAATTTCAGGGGCAAACTTATGAATTTCAATGTTTACCCTTTGGCTTAAGTTCAGGACCATTTGTATTCACAAAACTCATGAGACCTGTAACAAAATACTTAAGGAATCAAGGTCATCGACTAGTCATATATCTCGACGATATACTATACATAGATAGTTATTTTAACAGCTGTTCCACGAAAATTAATGAGGTAGTTACCCTTTTACAGAAATTAGGTTTTATAATAAACACAAAAAAGAGTGACATGATTCCGAGTCAGCGAAAAATATTCTTGGGCTTCGAAATAGATTCTGTAAACATGGCACTACAATTGCCCTTAGTTAAGCGTTTGAAAATTATAGACTTAGTCAAAAATATATCTCTGAAACATTCCATCTCTATAAGAGGCTTTGCCAAGTTCTTAGGTTCACTAACGTCCGTTTGTCCAGCCATAGATTACGGTTGGGTGTACACAAAGCAGTTTGAAAGGGAAAAATTCCTTGCACTTCAATCTTCAAACGATGATTATGATAAAACTATGATCTTGAGTCACACCTTAGGCCCTAACTTTGTTTGGTGGGAGAACAACATTATGACTTCTATTAAACCACTTCGTAATAATCAATATGCTCTCGAGATTTTTTCCGATGCTTCTCTCACGGGATGGGGGATTTCTTGTAATAGCGAGACCGCCAAGGGGTTTTGGAGTTTATCAGAAACTCAAAACCACATTAATTTATTAGAATTACGAGCCGCTTTTATAGGTCTAAAATGTTTTGCTAATAATTTGGTTAATACAGAAATCCTCCTGAGAATTGATAATACGACTGCAATCTCCTACATAAATAGGATGGGAGGTGTTCAATATGAGCATCTTAATAAAGAATCGCGAGAGATATGGCAATGGTGTGAAAAACGTCGCCTATTTATCTTTGCGTCTTACATTAAGTCAAAAGATAACATAGACGCAGACAGGGAGTCAAGGTGTAGTAACGTAGATACCGAGTGGAGTCTATCATTCATTTCGTTTCATAAAATCACAAAGACATTGGGATTTCCAGATGTTGACTTGTTTGCTTCCCGTCTAAATGCAAAATGTCCCAAATATGTTTCCTGGAAAAGAGATCCTAACGCCTTTGATATAGATGCGTTTACCTTGAATTGGAAAGATTACTTCTTTTACTGCTTTCCCCCATTTTCTCTTATATTGAAATGCTTACGCAAGATAATTGACGACCAGGCAACGGGCATTATTGTCGTGCCTCACTGGCCTAGTCAGGCGTGGTATCCATTATTCTTACAACTTCAATGCTCTGAGGTGATTTATTTCTCACCCAAATATGACCTGTTGCACTCTCCTTTCAGGACCCGACACCCCCTGTGGCGAAGCCTTACCCTGGTGTCGTGCCGCTTGTCAGGGAGGCATTTTCAAACCGATCACTGACGCGGGAGACAATTGAATTAATGATTGCATCTTTGTCTCACAGTACATTGAAACAATATGACACAGCATTTAAAAAATTGTGGAAATTTTGTCATGATAACAACATTGATAATTGCTTGACTATTTCAAATTCCGTAGCATTAAACTTTATTACAGAACAGTTCAGTTTAGGAGCTAACTACTCATCTATAAATACACTCCGTTCAGCACTTTCTCTTATATTGGGTAAAAGGTTCAGTACAGATGCTAATGTCAGCAGATTGCTTAAAGGTATTTACAAGACTCGACCATGTTTCCCAAGATACCAAACTACGTGGGACACTAATGTTGTACTAGATTTTGTTAGTCGATGGTACCCAAACGAAGGATTAATATTGACAACAATAACGAAGAAATTAACAGCTCTGCTCGCGTTGTCAACTGCACAACGAGTGCAGACGTTGTCACTTATTAGGCTATCTGATATTAGAATTAACGATTCCAATATTGAAATTATTGTAAGCGATTTGATTAAAACTTCAGCCCCTGGGAGGCGCCAACCGCATCTAATTATCCCCTTTTTTCATAATAAGAAGGAGATATGTCCCGCAAAAACCTTAATAGCCTACATAGAAATAACAAGACCGTTAAGGGGCAGTATTGACACTGAAAGGTTAATCCTGACCACTAAAAAACCGTACCACAATGCAACCGCGTCTACGATCAGCCGCTGGATCAAACAAATATTGCAAGAAAGCGGTATTGACACAAGCGTTTACTCTGCTCATAGCTCTCGTCACGCAGTGACATCGGCGGCGGGTCGTAGGGGCGTTTCTATTGAGGTGATAAAGAAGGCGGCGGGATGGTCAGAAAATTCACTTGTATTCGGAAAATTTTATAATAGGCCTGTTACTCCTAATAATGATTCGGTATTTGCAAGTGCGATTTTTGATTACGAGGATAGTTAGGGTTGATTTAATGAGAAGTAAAGCGATGGTCACATTACTTTTGTTTTTTATTCAATACTCAAGTCTGACTAACGATTTCCCTAAAGCTCTGAACATCTACCTGGTAAATATGAAAATCTTGAGGATGCAGCGACGAAGTATAATTGAAGGTTAAACGAACTTACCTTAAGTGAAGTTTGACCGTAATTATACGAGTCGCTGCATCCGAAGAGATTTTCAGTCCCTCCCACCCTTAAAGTTTTCTTGATGAATACTTTCCCATATCGTTATTCATATAATACATTACCTTTAGTGAAATCTTAAGAACTCTAAAAAGAATGAGGATTTAGACGGGTGGCGTGGCACAGCGGCGGCACCCCCCACCATCGTATAAGTCGTTTCACTACTAAATTTTGTCTTTTTTAATGTTGCAAGCTCTAAAAAAGTGTTCGGTGCCCAGTACATTGAGAAGTGGACTACCTGGTAAATATGAAAATCTCTTCGGATGCAGCGACTCGTATAATTACGGTCAAACTTCACTTAAGGTAAGTTCGTTTAACCTTCAATTCTCCAATGACTATGGTTGCTGTAAAGCAGCCAAAACGTCGGGAATGTAAAAAACGTATAATGAACGCGATAAAATCCGTAAGATTAGTTTTATTTCAATGTGTAGTATTCGCGTATATGTAAGAAATCAAAATGAGACTATATACCTATCTATGTTGGAAGGAGCCGACGGTAAATTCTCGTAGGTCAGGTTAGGTAGGTCAGACAGATCAATCATTAATATTCCATAGGATTGTGTAATACTAGCTGTTACCCGCGACTTCGTCCGCGTGGTATTTAACAAATTATAAAATTTTTCATTGGTTTTAATTTTTTCGTGAGATCCAATTTTTTTTTCTAAAATAAAAGTAACTCTTTGTTACATGAGCTAAGTTACTCCTTGTTATATGAGCTATCTGCCAGTGAAAGTCCCGTCAAAATCTGTCCAGCCATTTTAGAGATTAGCCGGAACAAACAGACAGACAGCCAGACAAAAATTGTAAAAAATCTTGTTTTGGTATAAATGTACCGTGTATACATCCAAATGCTATTAGTAAAAAGCGGTTATTTTAATATTACAAACAGACACTCCAATTTTATTTATTTGTATAGATAGATTCATACTCGTAACTATAATATTATTGCGGGCCTAACAGTCGTTTGGGGTAGCCAGTGTATAATAGATCCATACATTATGGGACTCAATTTGATTGTATTACCATAAGTGACGGAGCCATTTCTGTTATTACTGATACTTATTATATTACGGCAGTCAATCATTTTCATGGATATTATAATATGTAACTAATTCAGTTTATGAAGGAAATTATTTTTGTGTTAACATTTATTTGAGACATTTTAGGCTAACTTTAATTATAAATTGGGTGACGCACAAATATTTAGAGGTAGTTTCCCTCATATTTAAATGATTATATATATTATTATTATCATAGTTTCCATTAGTTTCTTGCGGAGTTGGTAGTGATCCTGCTTTCCATGCCGAGGGTCCCGGGTTCGAATCCTCGTAGGGACAGACTTTGTGTGATGAGCGCGAATGTGTACCCAAGTCATGGATGTGTAATATCTATATAAGTAATATATACTGGGTTCGCTCCCAGTCTATTGTACGGTACCCATAATATAAGCGTTGCTTAGTGTGGGACGTATAGTTGGTTTGTTCGTCTGGCGATATTTATTTATGTCTAGAGGATCCGATAGTACCATACATTTCACACATACATAGTAAATATGTGTTATATGATGCTTTAGTATGTCCACTCCGTTTAGTCCAGTCCAATAATTGTAGGAAAAAAATAGTTGGTAGATTTTTGGCTATATACAAGTTAGCCTCATAAAGTCTTATGAAAAGAGAACCATGCGAGCTCGAAGTGACATCACGATAAAAAAACTAGTCATAGTTACACTTATCTCTGCAATTTTGTGTCTATTTTATTCCATAATCCAAGTAGAAAAATACTCGGGATTTATTTATAATGTAGCGACGCTGATTCTGTGCACGTGCGCTCTGCACTGCACAGTTGCGCAGTGTGGCTTGATTGGCAGCACAATAGCCCACCCTTGATAGTTTTGCCGCCTTTTCAAAGATAAATGTTTTTTTTTCTTTTTTTTATGGTTTATTGTAAAAAGAGCCCGGATTTTTGTGCTTAAAAATGTGTAGTACGATTTTATTGTCGTGAAATTTTACGGTTAAAGTTATTTTACGTATACTAGATAATAGGAATTGTTAAAGTTTGAAAATAACTTAATTTGGCATGAAAAAGGGAATATGAAAAAAAAGTCATCGAATTTTTTTTTTTACTTACTTCAAGCAGATGCCTATTTATAGACGGACTTGGTATTATTTGTTTAATTATTGTTAACTTATAAATATAATACCAGAGCTGGGAGTGTTTGTCCCGTGATAGTTTTAAATTATCCCGTCCGTCATCTGTCATTTACACTCAATTTAATTAGGCGAAACAAAAAACTGGGAGAGGCAGGAAATACAAGCCGATTTTGTTTGACTTGTTTGTTTTTGTATTAATTTAGTCACGCAACAGTTGTCTATGTAACTTTCTGAGAATTGAGTGAAAGATTTGAGTGGCCAAATTAACCATTTAACCCATAAAAATGTGAACCAGTAGGTAATTTGAAATAAAACTAATTTTACGGATGTTTATTTGTTTTTTACGTTCTCGCCGTTTCGGCTGCTTTACAGCAACCATAGTCACGGGAGGACTGAGTGAGGTGTTTGACGTCCTAGTGTCATAGCTTGAACTGGAGTACCCTCATATTTTGTTGTTGCTTGCGGTCCGATCTACGCAGAAAGTGCTCACAGTGTCTTGGGGTCGTGCAATGGTGCGCTTGGTTTTTCGATTTAATTATATGAATTACTGGATCCCAAGTCGGTGGTAGCACCCAGCCGTCTTCCCTATTGAAATTAGTAAAATTAGTTTTATTTCAATGTGTAGTATTCGGGTAAATATAAGAAATCAATCGATTTGTTTAAAAGGTAGTTAGATAGTAGGTATAATTAAAAGCTTATTGTATGATCTGAATGTTTAAATTATAGACTTAATAGCGATTGGTCCTTAAAATTATTTTAGACTATTTTTGTTACACCGTGTATGACATAAAGCCTGTCTAAGTGGACACATATCCGATAATACTAATTGGATTTCGGTCCTGTGAACGACCCATATGTGAAATTTAGTGCAGTAACGTCGCTGTGACGAATTAAATGTGCATTTTATCTGATCGCAAATCGAATTTGCGCAATGATTTTTCGGATTCGATTCGAAACGGTTGGATTAAATATAGTCAGATCCTACGGACAGATGTTATGTAATTCTCGAATTAATTAATAAGTATGATCTAAGAGCAGGACATACTTACTTTTTTTCTTTACTAAATTAATTTAAAAGAAAAAAAAATATTTTTGTATCACATATACAAGCTCTCGCAGGAACTTGCTTATTGCTTTATTGAGATTTATAATAAGCTGAACGCACACATACGTGATTATGATAATCTCTATAAATATAGGATTATACAATATTTCCCACACTGTTAAAAGTTAGTAATAACACCCTCTATTCATGCGCGATGCTTAGGGTAGAGATGTTTATCATTGGGTTTCAGATTATAGAATCGATCGATTGGATTCGAGAGTTAGTACTCGACTTATTATTTACTAACCCGAGTTTTGAAATTGCTCTTGGAAGCTTTAAAATAGCTTAACGTTATACTTGACACTGGCAAAATACCTAAAACGGTGATGCCATATTTTTAAAAGAAGAATAAAATTTATATTCTATGCCCCGTGCGGCGGTATGTATGTGTGATCTGTACAAAGCCAATGAAAAAATTGGCATCGTTAAATAAAATATAAATTATCCATCTCTATTTTATATTGTAACTTAAAGTAATTTACGAGTCTAATGGCAATATTGCCGAGAAAATTAGCGTTTATGGCAAAAGTTGGCAAGTAAATTGTTGTAGTTTTAAAACTATACACTAGGCGGACTAGGATTGACAATAACTTGGACGTTAATTACACATTTAAGACAATTTATTACACGAAATCATAATAAAAAGCAGATTGTAATTTGTTTTCTTAAGTAATTTATAAAGTTTAAATGTTTTTAGACAAGTCAAAATTGTCTTAAATTTTCTTAAAAAGTACCATTAGGTACCAACATTAAAACCTTGGAGAATTAAGCTGATGGAGCGGTTTAATACATGTTTCATATAAAAATCAAAATTGAGTGTATCAATATAGGATACAATGAGTATCAAATTTCCTTAGGCTGGCAGGATTCTTGGCGCATAAACAACCAAGTGTTGGCTTCTTATAAAGATTTGCTCTCATTCTTCGTCTATTTCAAATATCATTACAATAACACAGACATTATTGTTATATTCCATTCATTATTACAGTAAAAGATGAAAAGAAAAAATGTACAGACAGAATTGTTCGCCAAAAATAAAGATAATTTGTCAAAACGCGGAGTTATTGTCGACAGTATTGCTTTTTGAGTCGCCCTTGGGAAAATAATAAATATAACATAGTATACGATTGCCAATATTACAAATGATAAATAAATAATATTTGTAGTTATATTAGATAATATTTTAGTTTTTAGAGATATTGAAATAAAACTAATTTTACGGATTGTATCGCGTTATATTATGTTTTTTACGATCCCGACGTTTCGGCGGCTTTACAGCAACCATGGTCACGGGAGGACTGAGGTTGTTGACGTCCTAGTGTCATAGTTGAATCGGGGTACCCTCATATTTAGTTGTTGCTTGTGGTCCGATCTACGCAGAAAGTGTTCACAGTGTCTTGAGGTCTTGCAATGGTGAGCTTGGTTTTGGATTTTAGAGATAGTTAACCAAAAGATAATTGACGTACCAAGAAGCTACGTTTATCTTTTCATACTGTAAATAATTAATTAATTGAATATGTAGTTAGTCGTTTACCAATTCCTCTCCTAGAATAATTGTGAAGATATTTTTTCGTCTTTACTGATTCTTTGATTGTATTCAGTCGGCACGTATTTGACTATTGCGTGAATACTATAGCATTGTATAATAGAACAAATACAACTTAAAATCATTTAGGAGAGGTTTTACTAGTGGACTTTAACGCAGCTTGTCGAGCGAAAACATCGTCTATTTTATGAGTAAATAAACTCAAATTTTATCAATTTTATGCTTTATTTTATAATGTTCCTTAGGCTAGATAAAGCCTAATGTAATTTGAAGGCTCGGCTGATATGAGGCCGCCTCTCAATACACAATGGAGTCTAGACACGTGATAGTTTAGTTTCGAGATAAGCTGAACGCGTCTAGGCATTGGTATTCAAAATCATCTAAGGTTGAGGCACCCTTATCTATATATTTAAAGAGATTGCAAATTTTATTCTTTGGCTTTCTGAGATGCTGACTTTTTTTTTAAATCATTTCATACGTCGATCAAAAATCTAGTTTAGTAAGTTATAATCATAGTTATAACTTTAAAAATATATTTGTATATTAAGTTAAGAAATCCCCCAGATGCGAGCTAGGGTTTGAACCTGTCTTGTCACCAAGGCAAGCGAGCTACCATTCTATGGCTATCGCTGCTTTAGTATAGTTTAGTTAAGGGTACCAAATATAACTAATATATGTAATAGTTTAAAGACAGTGTGAACTTTTATTTTGTTAAGCTCTATGTCCAAAATGTGTGATGCTTTGTCGTGTAAGGAGTATCACCCTCCGTTACAACAGCAAAGAGAGAGAAAACACATTCACATATTTGAAATTCCTTGAATTCAAAGTTGCGACTCAATGTTTATGTTCCGTAACAGTGACTTGTCGACGTTTATTTCATTAAAATGCCGTGCAAATGTGCCATGCAGTGAGTTCCAAGGACTAAAGCTAATAGTAAACCAATCCGCAATGCGCATTCAATTTTTTTTTTTAGTGTAGGGCAGTATCCCCTTGCTATTGAAGCGGAGACAAGGCCATTTCACCTTGGTTTAAACCAATAAACATAACTACCTTAATCAACCAATAGTTAGTGAGATAATAATTATCCATCTCTACAGGTAGAGAACACACAACGATATAATCTCGAAACTTTAATCATCTTATTATTGTACACACCTATCTACTTACATTTAATTAATGATAATGATAACATAGATTAATTTATAAAAAATGTCTATGAATAATTGTTCACCTTCTACATAAACACCGGAACGATAATAGAAACAAACAACATAAAAATGTACTTCCAACATGACATGTTGGAAGTACATTTTCAATTATTGCTTGCGGCGCTTGCGAGGTGGCTCGGTTCAAGGGCGCGCTGTCGTTGGGCGGCGCCGCTGGGCGGGCGGCGCACTGCGATCCGATTGCATGCTTTTCAATTAACAAATGCTTATCCTTATTTGTTTTTTTTTTTTTTTTTATATGACATTATAGGCAAGTATTTGATCTCGATCTCACCTGATGGTAAGTGACGATGAGATCTACGATGGAGCATACTTGCCTAGGTAGGAAGGCGGCAGTAGATAGAGACGCTACATTCACTAGGCACATGCAGCGCAACTGATCTGACCCGCCATCCATGAATGGCAGCACCGAACATCATGCCGGAACACGGCTAGGCCGCTTGGCGACATGGCTTTGTTCAGTGGGTGGTGACTAGCCACGGCCGAAGCCTACCACCAGTAGAGTTGTCACCTGGTTGGCACCACCCAGGGTCACGTGTAGGGTATCTCGAGGGTACTTAATTCTCCTACGGACGAAGGTGACTCGACCCCAATTTTTTTTTTGTTTTTGTTATGACGTGGTTATATGAATACGGTTGTACAATATTTAAACAACAGGCATCTCTATCTATCTATTAGCCGAAAGACGTCCACAGCTGGACATAGGTCTCCCCCAATGACGTCCACACATCACGGTCGTCCGCCACTCGCATCCACCGGCTTTCTGCTACGCGTGTGATATCATCGGTCCACCTTGTGGGGGGGCCTCCTACACTACGTCTTCCGGTTCGTGGTTGCCATTCTAGAACCTTTCTGCCCCAACGGCTATCGGTTCTGCGAGCTATGTGCCCTGCCCACTGCCTCGTCAACTTTGAAATTCTTAATAGAACAGGCATCTGCATGATTGTAAATAACTTTTAAACCTTTAAAATTAATGTCGTGTGCAAATCATTATAGAAAGAGGCGTGAGCGAGAGGGCATAACCAAAATTGACAGAGATATTTCCAGCTCCACAGAGCTAAGATACAACAGTTTACAACCTTTAAAGGCTACGTTTCTAACGTAGGCATTATGTTTTGTAACTAGGTATATCTTATCGCTTCATTGCAAGGAACAATCCAAACAGATTTGATAGAAATAGATACTTGCGTTATCGAGTAAGTAACAATGTAGTATATCGTGTTATAGTATCCATTGAGCCGCCCTAGCCGTCTGCGGCATTGGGGATCCGGTTCAAGGTCGTGTTACAGGGCGGTGGGCGGGCGGCGAAATATAAGAACGTCGTCGCTTGAACTTAATATATGGTTCCTTTCGTATTATTGTCTTTGATAGGTCAATTATATTTTTAGACATGCTCCGATGTTATCGTTTGGCTGATTATTTCATTTACTTTTTTGTGACATAATTTTGTACTTTGTAATTCAGAGCGTGATTTTCTTTATACTATAACGTGTGACATTATTTACACATTTACTTACCAGATGAAGTATTTACGTTTTTATTGTTACCCCTTCTTCTATGCTTTTAGGTAGTCTTTATAGTTAGACGTTCACTTATATAAGGTGTCACAATAATAGTGTCAATTATTTTAACATCGCAAACAGTCAGTTATAAATATAACTATCCCTAAGAAATAAATCGGCCAAACGCTCGTGAGAAACCTTCATGTCTAAGAAATTAAAAAGAGAATATAAAAGCTTACCTACTCAATATTTTCAAAAAGTAAAAAATTTGGCCAATGCGGTAGCGTACCCAAGACGCTGGCCGCATTTCCTCGCTGAATAGCCAAAGCTACTCGCTGAGCGAGGAAATGCCCGGCCCTTGGGTCGCCGGTTAATAAATAAAAAAAAAATGTTAGGGGTTCCCCACCCTTATCACTTAGGGGTATGAAAAATAGATAGTAGCCGATTCTCAGACCTACTGAATATGCAAATAAAATTTCATAAAAATCGGTCAAGCCGTTTCGGAGGAGTATGGTAACTAACATTGTGACACGAGAATTTTATTTATATAGAGATTATTTTTTAATTCCGATTTCAGATACGCCCTCGATCCACTACTGCAACCGCGAGGTGAGGATAGCGGAGTGGGGGGCTGACAGCGAGGGGTACATCCGCACCCCCGGGTACCCGCACTACTATGTCGGCGACGAGTGCCGCTGGCGGCTGCGGGCACACCCGGAGCAGAGGGTCAGGGTTACCCTGCTCGATGTCAGTTTGAGGAGTAAGTTCCTATTTATTATAAAGTATATTTCTACCCTAAAACCTAATACTAAGTACTTATCTAAAATATATACTTATTTATTTAGTGTGACCTCCTCAACCTCGCTACATAAAACATGTTTCACTGCGACGATACACATATGGCGCTGACGATTTTCTATACAATCCTCAAACGCACTATGAGAGTTTTTGGTAAAAACGTAACATATCCCGCCAATGACCATCTGTGCATAGCGGTTAGCTCTGTTAGTATATCTACCACTCGCCTGGCTGGAAGATTTTCTCTTTTCAGATTATTTAGTTAGTAGTCAAATAAACTCAACTTTTTATCCACTTTTACTACTGTCCTATTATTACGTCCCACTGTTAGGGTAAAGCCTTCCCTTCATATTAATAAAGTCAAAGCTGTTGCCTTAGACGAGTTTGTGGTTCAACAAGCCCGTCTTCGACAAAATCCTCCCTTTTGGGCTTATTGTACAATTTACCAATAAAGGTTTGATTAAATTCACAGGTATAGGCCCCTTCGAGGACCACTGCACGGACCACGTCTCAGTCCAAGACTTGAGAGGAGATTCCCTGCTGTCCTCATGCGATCAGGTGGACCTGCCTCAACGCCTGACCTCCATCACGAACACAGTGGATGTGCTCGTCGAAGGCAGATCCAAGGGCGCGTATCCGAAGAGAGGAGTGTTGTTACATTATAAGAGTAAGAATTTAGTTTTGCAATTCATCAATGGTACTGTTGCTGCCATCTAGTATCCGATTTGTATTACTAACACCTTAAGGTTGAGAATAGCGCCATCTAGTGATACTGATCTATATTAAAAGTACTGCTGCTATCACTAAACATTATAGTTTATAGTGCCATCTATTGACGAAACATGATATTTCCCAACAGGTATAGGCTGTGTTACTTTACCAGCGCCATCTGGCGGATATCTGGTGTACCGCAACGAGGACGTAGCACATTACATGTGCGACGTGAACTTTGTTTTCGTCGATACGCGACAGAGGGCTCGCTTACTGTGGTGCTATGATGATAACAGATGGAATGACACAGTGGCTGTGTGTGTTGGTGAGTTATTTAAAAATTGTGAGATACCTATGATTTTATTTTTAGTGCGTATTTCGGAAAGTTCACAGTCCTAGATATTCGTTTTTTCATTAGTTCCAAGCGGGAGGTCATTACTCATACCTACTTGATACGATATGGCGTAGACTCTAAGGACACGGTGAGTTAAGGGTTTCAAGTTTATCGGCTTTGAATACCTCCCGAAGTAGGTGTAGGTACCTAAACACAAGCTTATTGTAACTAACTTCGAGTGGGTAACTTAACCTAGATTATAGGCCATGTTGGTAAAAATATATCCTTTAACATAGCAGTACCTATAACCTAACATAGAAAAAAAAAATTACCATCGTCAGAAGATAGGCCGTAAATCAACTCGAAGAACTTCCTATGGCCTTCATATTCGTAAGGTTGCCATAAAGCAGTAAGCTCATAAAATATCACAGCGTAGAGCAAAACTTGTCGATAACAATAAACGCACCCCATAAAAACTTCTCTGAAAGCATTTTGAAAATGGTTTTCATGGGGTAGAAATCTGCACATGCGCACATACTTTAATCATCCATCTCTGTCACACTATCACAATGTAATACGAACGAGCGAGATAGCATATTCGTGTGAGCTACGACTTATTATTTTACATTTTGTGGATTAATTGCTGTAGCTGACTCTATATTCTGGGCAGTAAAGATTAATTTTGTTTGGCACATTTCTTCATAATTTTCACCGCCAACTAAAGGGCTTCTCACATCGCCTTCAGCTGCGTGCTGGTAAATAATTCCGCTCTCGGTCGTCGGAGAGTAGACGTGCTGCGACGCGCTCGAAATTCGAAATTCGAATTTGTTATTTTCTCGTGCCAAAGGAATCACGTGGTTTCTAAAGTGAGTTTTTCATTTTTTTTTTCTGTGTGTTAATTTAAAAAGGTTATTAATTTAAGGAGGTTAACTTACGACACGTGCTCAAATCGATTTTTTCTATTTCTCCAGTGTTTGGTGCGAAGTTTTCAACGTATTGAACTCGTGGTTAACTCGTGTTATTTGGTTAGGAGAATATAAGAAATTAGTTTCATTGATTAAAATTATGTACCTACTTATAATTCACTTCGATATATAGGTAGTAAATGAAGTATACCTACTTCAGTAACGTGGGGACACTTTTTTGATCGAAAAAAAGAAATGTGGTACTAGGTAAGAGGTAGCAAGCAGTTCTTGAAATTCTCATCTCACATTACTTTTGTTTAATGTACCTGATTATTTATTGTTTGTTATCGCATGGGAGCTCTTAATTTTAATTGAGGAAAATGATATAACTAACAAATATGTCGGTGCCAATACAAGCTATAGAAAGGCAGAGGTTGGTAGCTTAGCATTTTGTGACATTTTTCACGATTTATAAGTAGCATAATAATTTACATGAATGAACAATATTCCAATTTCGATATTCAGACAATTAAATAAAATTCTCGGATAAAATGTATGCATATTACTATGTTATTCCAGAGTACACCCTATCTGTGTACTTACCTCATTTGATTCAAATCAGTTCAGCCGTTTTAGCGTTATGCTCAGCCAAATTAATGAACAAACAATGGTAGTTTCATGGGAAAGATAACATTCATAATATACCAATTCGGAACGTTCTACTGAAATGTATTATGTACTTATTACCTAGCTAGCTAGCTAGCTAGCTAGCTAGTACGTAACTATGCATGGCGGATACGGATATCCGTTTTAATGTGTGTAGACCTTTTGTTTATTAATGAATAATCAAAATAGTCTCACCGGAATGTTAATCATAGTTTCTAGACCCCCCGTAGCCTCGCGATGCTGGCTCGGCCACATGCCTCACGTGTGGGCATGACAGCGCTCGGACGAGGCAGCACGTGTTTGTTCAGCCGAGCACTGATATCTGCCTCGCTGTTAGCTCGCGCGAGGCTTGTGACCGAGCCAGCATCACAAGGTTACTATAACAAAGGTTATCTACACATCCAGTACCTAAAGGTACCTACTCGTAATCCTTTGTGTAAACATGTATTGTTGTATTAAACCATTGGCGAATCTAAATAAAAAATAAATAAAAAATAAACGATGGAACGTCAATCGACGGATTAACTCGAGCCTTTGTCGTGTTTCAACATGCGTCGTCATTGTACCGCGAAACGGACCGTGTGTAAGGGACTTTAATTTACTTTACTCAGGAAAGAACATGCACGTAAGGTGCACGATTATTCGTAAGCTAATCGTATACTTTATAGTCTACCGTATTTAAATATTTTGTATGGTGAATTGAAAAGCGCTTCTAGCGGACGGTATTTAAACTTCTAAATTCTAAAAAAACTATACAGTTCGCTCACGAATAATCTCGCACTTGACGTAGATACAACTGCGTCGACTAGTTATTTGAGGCGAAGGTTAGCAGCAGTCAATGGTAGCTCGGGGGTTCAATTCCCGTGGTTCGGAATAGAGCACACTTTACAATTTGTTTTTATTATTTTTTATTACACAAAAAATAAGTTAATGTATTCGTGAATCAACCTCGTTTATGTTTATTATCTACATGTAGAAGCAAATGCTTTTTTTGTGTTATGTTTTGAATGTGGATCGGCACGCGGCTGTCATGCGCACGCGCCGCTGCGCAATCGACGAGATTCCATTTGGAAATTTTCCAAAAGAAAAAATAACGCGTTTTTTTTTCTATTAAAAAAGGTATTGCTTTTGAGATGGATTTCCTTGTTCGTCGCTTCTTTTAGATCAGCGTGCACGCGTCTCTGTGGGTACTTATTAGTTTTTTCTTTTAAATGGGGTTTGCTCTTAATAGAAAACATTTTTTAAGTACTTGTAATAACCATGTAGGTATATATAGTACGAGTACTTGAATCTCATTATCAATATGCATGCAATAAAATATTCTATAAAAATCATCCCATACTCGCTTCCTACAGTTAAATACTCCACATAAGTTCTCATAATGCTTATTGCTTTTTTATATATTCAACTAGATGCGCCCGGCGGTGTTACCCGCGATAAAAAGTATGAAAAATTAAAACATCTATCCCACGGGAACCATACATTTTACCGGGATAAAAACTAGCCTATGTGTTATTCCAAACTATAATCTATCTTTGTGCCAAATTTCATCCAGATCCGTTCAGCCGTTCGGGCGTGAAAGAGTAACAAACATCCATCCATCCATCCATCCATCCAAACTTTCACATTTATAATATTAGTATAGATCCAAACTATAATCTATCTTTGTGCCAAATTTCATCCAGATCCGTTCAGCCGTTCGGGCGTGAAAGAGTAACAAACATCCATCCATCCATCCATCCATCCAAACTTTCACATTTATAATATTAGTATAGATTAGTATAGATAATTTGATTGTAAAATTAACTTTACAAAAATAGTCATTTCAATATTAAGAGCATCTCGACATTGTTGATTTCGGTCGATAAGACGAAACGCCCGTCTGTGTGGGTATTTATTTTTAAAAAAAGTTGGTCATGCCTATGTCCATGTTTAGGACATGGTAGGAGTAGGTACCAAGTTGGTACCACTGTTGGTACTACCAACATTACAAACGTTAACGGTCACGGATTGTGAGTTTCATTTATGTAATTGTTAATGCTTTTAATTCCTAAATTTATGAGAAATAATATTAGGTATGACGAGATAATGTGTATAGTAAACATTATCTGACTCTATGGTTATGAGAAAAACATATTATGAGTACCTACTTGTTAAAATTATGAGAAAAAAAGAGGAGCAAAATTGATTTTTTTTGATAAATTATAGAGAAACACCATTCAACGTTAAACCGTTATTTAGCCAACAAGTAGAGTATTTAGATACTAACGTTTATAATGATAATTCATTATCAATGTGCTACTGATATGAGCGTCGCGTATTGATACCGCATATCAACTTATGAGTAGGTACTTAAACGATGAACTGTAATATGTTATCGCCAACCATAACAGTTGAAATACTCATTAACATTCAGCATTTGAATTGTTAAGTAATTTATTTATTATTATCGGCTGTTTCACAAAAAAAAAATATCTCTACCAACCGTTATAACATAATATTTTTATTTTCTGGTTATTATTTATTGATGTATATTAAGAATAATAACACAGCATCGATTATTAGTTTGATTCGTTAAGCCTTTTAATAAGTATACAAGTTAACGCTCGCATTTATAAATGTAGAGGTTAAAAGCGTTTTACAGAGAGCGAACTTGAAATGTAAACATTATTGCCTGGAATTCTCTTAGCGACATCTTTAATAGCAAAATTCCAAATAGTTTACAGTGCTAAGTGGTATTTATAGCTATGTACAGTCGACAATAATTAAACTAAGCCGGCCCGTCTCGACTGAAGGCTTTGGACCACCGACTACCACTCTAGAGGGGAGCTACAGGACACGGTTTCGTCGCTTTGCTGAATTACAGTGTAATCCTAGAATTTGTTAAAGTCATATTAATAAATTCAGCGTAAGCAATGGTCAACTTAAACCTAGATTATGTTAGTCCTGCTCCGAGGTAGGTTTATCCTAGTTTTATATCACCGTAATGGTGACTTAAAATCATATCTTACTTATAATAATAATATCGCCAGACGAACACACCAACTGTACGGTCCCACACTTAGCACATTGTATTATGGGTACCGTACAATGGACTGAGGGCGAATTCAATATATAATAATTATATAGATATTGCACATCTATGACTCGGGTACAAATTCGTGGTCATCATACAAAGTCTGTCCCTACCAGGTTTGGAACCCGGGACCCTTGGCGCAAAAATCAGGGTTTCTTAGACTTGAAATAATAATATAAATAGACTTAAAAAATAATTTGGTTGTGACATGTGCTTATAATTCGTTGCTACGAGCCTATGTTGGTTTGGTAGCCGCGGTTGTTTGTACCGAGGTACTCGTATAACGAACGCAATTACAGCTAATCTGACGTAATTCTACGTTTTTTTGATAACATTCTTATAGCGGTGCTATAATTTCGATTAACTATTCCAAGCGTAAACCAAGATTAAATTACGAATAAGGGACTAAATGAAATGAAATGAAGAACGTAAATTTGTTTCAGAATCAGAATATTTTTTATTCATGTAAACCATTAAGTATAAGTACTTATGAATCGTCAAAAGTTACAAAATGCTAAGTTACTATTTTACCATCCGTTCGGAAAGCCGTTCCTATGGAGAAGAACGGGCATCATATTCCATGGTTGCTCTTTTTAATAAGATCTTTTACATTTTTTAATGAAAAAAAGTATGTATTTTTGTCTCATCGTGCACCAAATAATGGAATAGGTGGAGTAAGAGATCAGCTGTGTCAACATTAAAATAACATTAATAACTGTCCAAAAGCTTTCATACGTTCAGACTTTTAAATGAATATTTTCATCAATGTTTGGAATAACAAAGACCTTGAATGTCTAGATGCTTGGATATCTAAGATAATGGATGAGTGAAAAGTGCCACAAGAATTCATGGAGACGTATGTAAGGCGGCTCGTCTCGCGTCTGTCCTAAGATAATGATGGATGGTTTGTCTAAGCTTATACGAATTCCAGCTTTCGGAAAACTTCGCAAGCTTGCGTGGGCAGAAATCCGAGCAACTTAGACCTTTCAGGATTTTCTAACTCCAAACATTAATAAAAGAAAGCATTTAAATTGGATGGAAGCTTTTTGACAGTTATTAATTTTGTTTTAATGTTGGCACAGTTGGTTAACTACTACTAACTAACTAATCGGACCTTTACAGTACTTACAAACTACCTTTTGCTTTTGCATTCCCACAGTTTTCCCTACTCTCGTTATTGTGGCGATAATAAATGTACATACCTTGTGTGTCTACGGCTTATATTTTCATGAAAATATATGAGCAGTTTTTTTCGTAACAGATTACATAACGAGAACACAAAATTAATGTTTCTCATAAGAAAATCTGCAAAATCTTTTGTTGGACAAGGCAATGTAACGATACATGTAAACAGCCAAAGTAACCTTAATACCGTATTCAATCATTCATCATTAGAATCAGTCCGTAGATAAAAAAAAAACACAAAAAAACACAAGTACAATAACTTTTTCCTCTTTCCTCATACTGAACCACCATCGATCCATATTATTCTACTTATAATGATAGATTGAAGGAATCCTTATTAAATATTCACTCTTTCGTGGCAACCCTGTCCCCAGGGTGACGTACGTCACATAAGTAATGTATCCCGGCGTTGTCTGGACCCGTGAACTGAATTATCTTACAGCCCTTTGAGGTATCGAGGCTTGGGTTCAAGCTCTACGGAGCCATAAATTTTTGGAACGATAGCAGTTCAAATGTAATGTTAATTGTTCGTGACGCATATTGATTGGGTTTAATTTGATCTGGGGACGTTTGAAATTCGTTAAGACATTATGAAGGTGAGACTTATTTCTTTTTATTGAAATACGATTCAATTTTTTTAAGAAATCAGTTTTACCCCACTCGGATTCCTAGCGGACATATAAAAATATATACTTCAAGTTTATACACATAGGTGCCTATTTAAGGATCGTCTTTAATTAGAAAAATAAATAGGTATATTTAAATATTGATGCCAACAAACTTTTCTTTACGCATGTACCAAACGCCGCAAAAAAATAAAAAATGTTGTTATGTTTTAATATACATACAACTTTGATCAATATTTCGTTAACAATATTATAGAAGTATAGACAAGTCTCATGTATTACCAACATATGTCTTGTCTTGTGTTGTTACCAACAGATATGTTATGTCCAACATAAACCAGCACTAGTAGCACAGCCGGCTGTGACAAGACAATAAGCGAGATAAATCGATCGTCTCTTTCCCTCGTATGAACTACGCAAGGGATAGAGCAAATCAGTACGACATAATCCGTGACGTAGGTTTTGTTTTCACTCGCGTGCTAGTCCCCCAGAGGTAAAGTTTTCAACAAAATAGCTTGTTGAAAACTTGAGATGTAGTTTTTCTTCGTATCCTCGCTGCTCTAGTAGAGCTTGGGTTTAATAATCATATTATAATATGGAGGAAACGTCGCAATATCCAGTGGGAACGAGGCTTATATTAAACCAGCTATTTATCGGACATTTTTCTGCATGCCTCTCGAGACGCCTCGAGATTGCCTCGGCTCGACCGAGTCGCGAATTGAATTTATCTGAATTTACATGACTGGGAATAAATTCGCTATGTTTATTTTCATTTCAAATTGCTCTTAGTCACGAAGGAATTTAATTTATTATTCGGTCCTAGGTTAAGTTAAATAATTAGCCCTGCCAATGTCCCTCTGTGGGCATAAGACAAAGTCTAAGTCAAATCATTTATTTCGTATAGGCCTACTGGGGGCACTTACAAACTGTCATTAATATTTTTTTTTGTAACTACAACCGGATCGGAACACGAGCTCAACTGAGAAGATCGCAAGTCAGATTGCAAGTCGAATAGACTATACCTTTTAGGAATAGTAAGGAGCCTCTGTATGGCGCTTAACAAAAACTAGTAGCCATTAACTTGTAATGATTACTTAGAGTTAGTAATATTTTGTTTATCAGCTGCGAAAGTCTGTCTAGCTGTTTCTACATTGTTCTCACATACCTATAACAATGTACTGCTCAAAAATGTAACGGATCTTTTTAAAAAGAACAACCAAGGAGTTTCATGCCCGTTCTTCTCCATAGGAACTGCATTCCGAACGGGTGGTAAAGTTGTAGCTTAACATTTTGTGACTATTTTGACGATTCATAAGTACTGTACTTAATGGTTTGGATGAATAAAATATTCTGATTCTGATTCTGAAGTAAATGCGATGTTTAAGAACATGTACAATGTAGCGGTTGTTAAGAGGGTTGCGTGCTAAACTATACGGTACCATATAAGTCACAGTAGCCCAGTTGTTTAAACCTCGCCCCTTTATGGCCGATACAATGAACACGGAAGGGCTTACGCCTCGTTGTACGTACGTGACATTTACTTGCAACATATACCTACCTACTTTATTCAATGCGATAATGAACTATGCTTATTATGACGTTTTTCCTGTGTGCCGTTCATTGTTACATTAAGTATTGTTTATACCGAGTATGTGTTTACTAGGGATGCGCCAAATATTCGAACATACTGCAGACACTGGAAAGTCCTAACACTACCCTGACCGAGTTATTCAATTAGATACGAAGGGCACGGTGTATGACTATTGAGGCAAGATTGAGCCACCATTTAAAGTTATCAGAATTTAAAAATTAGTCTTCATCCTTAGTGCTAATTTTACCCTTACCCAATTATCCTATATTAGGGGATATTATAAATAATACACGTTCAATGCAGGAGACATCTTATAATCGAACAAATGAACAACGTCAGCCACAAAGGGCATCCTGTCATAGCATAGACAATATTAAGCATGAAGGCCATATACTACATTCCTCCACCACTAGCTCTACAAACAATATAACTTAACAGCTTCATAAATCTAACTCTTACAAATAAACAACAAAACCAAACTCATATTGAATAACAAAAACCTTACTTCTTCTAATCAATAACAAAACCTTAACACTTATAATTAATCTGTTTCCTAGTTTTTCTAACAGGATAACGACGCACTGGTTGCAACTCCTGAGGTACTTCTCGGAAATGCTCCAAGTGAGCATCTCTCACACGGTCATTAAGTGCTTCAGCATCTAAAAACTCATCATCTGAGTCCCATCCTTCCTCTTCTACCCTGCTTCCGGGCGAGTGAGCTGTGGATGAGGTAAGAACGCGCACCGGTGACGGAATATCTACGACCAAGCTTGCGTCCGGAATCACGACAGATTCCGTCTCGTGCGGTACGTTTGCATCTTCCCTTGCGAACTCTCCATAACAGCTAACATCGTCATCCTGGTCTGATGATGCGCTTCCCTTGTATTCTAACAATTGATCGACATGTTTTTTTACGAAAATGTTTAAATCCGGAATGTAAACAGTAAACATCCGAGATCCAATACAACTTTTGATAGTTCCCTTTTTCCATGTATGTTTAATACCATTATAATAGAAATATTTAACTAATACTTTGTCCCCAACTGCGAAATGTATTTTCCTACTGCCCCTAAATTGCTTACACTGCGCCATCTGTGCACTGTTTACATTAACTTTGGCTGCGACCGACAATGACTTAGAAGATGTATTAGTCTGCACTTGTCCAGTGCTTGTTCGCAATAAATCGAGCCGACAGCGTAAAGGTCGACCGAGCATCAATTGTGCAGGCGAGAATCCCGTAGTTAAATGAACTGAATTTCTGTAATCAAACAAGAACTTATTTAATTTAGCTATAAAAATCTTCTTGTTTGCATTGCAATTATTACACATAGTTTTTAACCCCTTTTTAATCGTCTTTACACTGTTCTCCGCCTGACCATTTGATTCGGGATGGTAAGGGGCACCAGTCAAATGTTGAATACCATTCAAACGACAAAACGTATTAAACTCGTTAGAACAAAAATTTGTAGCATTATCAGTAACTATGGTTCGCACTAATCCAAATCTACTGAACAATTCACAAATCTTACTAATAATCGACTCACTATCGGTCTTATCCATGTAAAAACATTCCACCCATTTTGAGTGAGCATCTACTATTATCAAAAACTGATGACCGTACAGCATAAACATATCCAAATGCAGCCGCTCCCATGTGCGCTTGGGGTGTGGCCATGGCGCGAGCGGTGCATTCGGCGGCCTACTCCTCATTGTATTGCAGACGCTACATGAACCTATTTTCTCTTCGATATGCCTGTCAATATTAGGGCACCACATTCGAGATCTAGCCTCAGATTTCGTTTTCACTACACCAAAATGAGATCTGTGTAACTCTTCAAGAAGTCTCTCGCGAAAAACTACAGGTATCACAACTTTATGGCCGCGTAATATACAACCCTCTTCAACAGAAAGCTCGAAACGGCATAGGAAAAATGGTTTTAAATTGGAATCTTCCATCTTAGAAGGCCAACCACCATTAATTAATTTAATCACTTTTTGTAAAATCACGTCTCTCGCAGTTTCGTCTTTAATATTTTCTACGGTAATTGGTGCTAAAACCATATCACCGATAAAATTTATGTAACGTGAGCGATCTAAACATTCGGAATTATCCAAAACGTTTGGTCTGACCGAACGTGACAAAAAATCTGCCGTATTATCGTCACTTTTAACATATTCAATATTAAAATTGTATGCTGATAAAAACAAAGCATATCGTTGCAATCTATTTGCTGCTAAAATCGGAACACCCTTTTTATTACCGAAAATTGCCAAAAGTGGTTTGTGATCTGTACGCAATACGAAAGGTACTGAACAACCGTATAGATAATGATTAAACTTCTTTATTGCGAAAACAATTGCAACGGCTTCCTTTTGAATTTGCGCATAGTTAACCTCCGCTTTAGATAAAAAACGCGAAGCATAAGCTATGACTTGCTCGGTGCCGTCCGGCTGGCGCTGCGCGAGCACCGCGCCCAGCCCATTGGGCCCAGCGTCGCATGTAACTATTGTACAGTAATCCGGGTTGTAGTGCGCTAAAATGCGTTCCGACGCCAATTCTTCTTTGATCTTCAAGAACGCTTCATTATGAACGTCGTTCCAGACCCATTTCGTACCTTTTTTTAATAATCCATTTAAAGGATTCAGAACGGAAGACGTATTAGGAACAAAACATCTGTAGTAATTTACCATTCCCAAAAATGATTTTAGTTCACTTGCATTTTTCGGAGGCTGGCACTTAACTATAGCTTCAACCTTACTATTCGATTTATGCAATCCGTTCCTATCTATGACATAACCGAGATACTCCACCGAACTTTTGAATAATTCACATTTATCGCGCTTAAGCCTCAGTCCTGCTTCTTGCAATCTACTTAATACTAATTCTAACCTGTCTAAATGTACCTTTCTTGATGGAGCTGTTACTAAAATATCATCAAGATATATACAAACTCCCTCAATTCCAACCAATAATTGTTCCATCGTACGTTGAAAAATAAATGGAGCATTGGTTAAACCAAATACCAATCTATTGTAACGGTATAAACCTCTGTGGGTATTGATACACATCCATTTCTTTGATTCATCGAGCTCCAATTGTAAATATGCTCGTGAAAGATCTAATTTACTAAATTCTACACCTCCATGGAGCTTCGCGAACAAATCCTCTATACGTGGAATTGCATAATTATCTACATATAATACTTTATTCAGGGTAACTGAAAAATCACCACAAATCCTCACATCGCCATCCGGCCGCAGTACTGGAACAATAGGCGTGGCCACGTCTGAGTGGTCAACTTTCTCTATTATGCCTAACTCTAATAACCTATCTAATTCCTTCTCTATTTTAGATTTTAACGCTAACGGCACAGAACGAGGTTTGAAAAATTTTAACTGAGCGTCGGACTTAATTTTTAAATTGATCTTATATTTGTTAAATCTACCTAGCTCATCCTTAAATAACATAGCATATTTCTTCATTAACAACTCGACTTCGTTCCCGTTTACAGACACATTGTTACAGTCATGACTGCACAAATAAATTATACATACCACCTTCCATGTCATTATCATCTGCACCCAAGAAATGATTATTATTTAATTTGGATTTGCACATTCTTTTAAGATGACCTTTTTTTGTGACACTTTTGACAAGTGTAATTAACAAAGCGACACCTGTCTTTGGTATGGTTTCTATATCCGCATACATCACAACAAGCCTGCAACTCTCGTGACAAAACCTGCGACCTTGACGCGACGCCATCGCCATTACCCAGCTGCCGCCGTCGCTGCTGTACCGCGAACACAGGTTGCACCTCAGCGCCCTCCGCGCCGCCCGCGCCTGCTCGCAGCGCGAGGCGTGCACAACGAACGCTTTGCGCCAGCTCTAATGCTCTGTTAAAAGTCAGACTCTCAATGCTCTCAGCGAACAGTTTTTCCTTCTCCTTCGTATTTTCTAATCCTAACACGAACCGATCACGTAATGCGGTGTCTAATTCCAATTTAAAACCGCAATACTGAGCCAGATTACGCACTCGCGCCGCCCATTCAGATAAATCTTCTCCTGGACGTTGTTCCGCCTTATAAAAATTATATCGTTCGGCGAACGTACTTTTCTTCGATGAAAAATGACTATTCAATTTTTCAAGAAGCTTATCGAACTGTACGCTATCCACATCATCCGGAAAAACCAAATCTCTAGCGACGCGGTAGGAATCTTCCACTAGCGCCGTCAGTAGCAGAGCCCGTCGCCTCTCTCCAGCCTTATCGGTGTCATCATTTATGCTGTTCGCCGTACAATACTGGATAAAACGACTCTTAAAAATGCTCCACTCTTGTGCGCGGTGGTCGAATGCGAGGTTGCCACCAAACATCGTGAAAATTATATGCTCCTCTACTTACTATGATCCCCACACCATTATGTTGGAACCACTACGCGTGAATACTTATCTCGTCGCCAAAATATCCTATATTAGGGGATATTATAAATAATACACGTTCAATGCAGGAGACATCTTATAATCGAACAAATGAACAACGTCAGCCACAAAGGGCATCCTGTCATAGCATAGACAATATTAAGCATGAAGGCCATATACTACACCAATATATCTCTCACATCATATAAATATTTTTTAAACTATTTGTTTAACAGAAGAGGCGGCTCCGAAGACCGTCGGGGACGATTCAGCGAGGAACAGTACCGACAAAGGCACAAAAATTCCGTCGCAAAGCGAGCCCAATATGATAGTTGGTGAGTACCCCTTACTTTGTACTATTAGACGGCCACTTAAAATTTTCAAATCTTTTCATCAGCTTTGTGATGCAACTTGCAATGAATAATTTCCTTCACAGTATAGTTACGCCTTTTCCCGCCTGAGACGAGGCAGGCCTCTAGGGCCTCTTCAAAAGGCTCACTGCATGTGTGCCACACGGGCACACCTTTTGAAGGCTTAGTGGCGGATACAAGATGTAAATTACGCTGAATAGGATTTTTTTTACTATGGTGGATCCTTTGACTTAAGTTGGAATTTCTTTACAATACAATTTATAAAAAAACTCGCTTCTGCCCATAATTCCTGGATGAAACATATAACCTTTAGCACTCAAAGATAAAGTAGCTTTGTGTCAACATTAAACAAAGTTTTAGAATCTAGTCTAATTTAGTTCTGAAGATTTCCCCCTAATATAGTAATAATGGAAAATATCATAGCCACAATGAAACGGGTCAAGCCGTTTACGTTCTTGAAAGACTCTCAATTCAAGGACAAGCTTTTAGCGTAGTCGGGCTAATGGCTTTACTAACTATTATGTCGTCACGAGGTAATACCGTTTATAAGCTTGATTTCTCTGTTAGACGGATGGAAGTAAGGACCTTTCGGATACGGAACCCTAAAACCGTCCTGGGAATAGGCTATTTCCGTATTCTTACAAATGAAGATCTATTCATGTACAGCACTCTTCAAATAAGATCTCATTGCGGGAATTGTTCCCAAATTAGACGGTAATCTTTTTACGAGTATTGCACGACAAAGTGCCTGAAGCTGATTAAGTCATAAAGCAACTGATGTCCCTGCTGGTGACAAGACATAAAAGCATCGTAAAATGTATCTAGTTACAGTACTTACTGATATTATAGTCATAGCTGGATATACTAGGTATTTCAGTGAATCCAGGAGCCCCACATAACCGTCCAAGCTCCCCCGGGCTTGGGCGGTATGCGTAAATGCATTTCCCAGCGAAAAAAAAAGGTATTTCAATGAAGTCCAAGATACATTCGTTACAGAGCTCAGTACTTGGGAAATGATTTGTCCATTGGCCTCATTTTATACATACAAACAGTAACTATACTCGCAAGTTAATGTTGTAAACATGCCCCTCTAAAACCAAGATTTCCAAGCGGAATGTTCATATTATTAACGTAATTATTAAAAAAGAATATGCCTAAATTATTTATAGACACTGTTTTGCTTCAGTAACACAGTTGCTATTGTATCCTTGCAAATTTTGTGTTTTAAGTTTTCAGACATCAAAATATCGTCGACTAAGAAACTTAATATATTTAACGAAACCCGTAATAGGTACGTGATCTAGGCAATTAGCCGATCTCAAATGAACACCTGAGACAGATCTATAAAGGCGTTTATCTCCGCGACGAATGTCTGTATTCATGCAAATTGAATAGGCGCCGGGACGAAGAACTTCATAATTGTATTTCATCGGAACTTGCCGAACTTTGCGATTAGGGTATGCCAAGTTTCACGGCGCAATTACAGAGGTATCTTGTGGGAAAAGTTTGAAAATCTGAGCGATTGTAAAGGTGATGAGCGCTACATTCAAAATATCGATGATTTTTAAATTTTTAACGAAAATTCGGGACCTCTTTAAGTTTAAATTTTGTTGCTTGCGACGGCGGTTTATTGCATCGAATGTATCATTTTCGTTTTAAAATCGATCTAGAGTAAATTAAAGTAAACTCCAAAATGTATACCTTGCGCGTTTACCATAAGTTGGGTCGTCATGGCAACGTGTGTTTTGTTGGTCCCACTTCACATAAAATCGAGTCACGCATCGGGCAAGACTTGCAGCTTAACTAATTCCTCATCTGGAAGCTGGTGGTTGATATTCGTGAAATTATCATGTGATGATTTTCCATAGTCTAAGTATTACAAGGAGTGTCGACAGTTCATTGTTAGGCACCCATACTGCAATCGTTGCTTAGCTTGGAACCAGTTGGGGTTCCCGTCTGGCGATATATATTGCATTCTTTCTGCTTACTTTAACAGATTCCTACCAATACGAATCGACTAATACTGTATTTTTAATATAGGAGTGATATCTAGAATTCCAGTCTCACATCTTTGGGAGGGGGTGAATCTAGACGGCTTTACTAACGGGTGGGGAATGATTAATAGATTCCTTTTGACACTCAACGCTTTACCGAAATAAAGATTTCGAAAAAACATTTTATATATTGTACAAGTAGTATTTTTTCGCCTAGATCAGTTGTATTAAAATATTAAATTGATGATGTTGTTTGATTTATGATACTTTTTACGTTTAGGTTTCTTTGCTGAAATATTTTTGTTGCTAGTTTTAAATACGATGTGTTGGTTTGCAATTAATATGCTGCCATCATAACTCTGATTATAATATTACAATAAGATCATAGACTTACTGAAATTGTGTCTAGGTATATTATGTGTTTTGTTCTTGTTAATTACTTCAAATAATCTATCATCGGTTTGCATGTTTATCAGTAGCACAGCAGGTGCATGTCAGCACCACCATTGTTTGAACTATAAGAATTTTATTGTGACCTCTTTTCTTACGACAAAATGCTCTTCGGGGTGACCGAGGAGTTTACATAGGTGGCAATTGTGGTTGTGTTCGAAGCGTTGAACGTTGAACCCTATGGTTGAACCAACTCTATTGGTTGAACCCTGTCGAACCCACAGATAAGGAAAAATAAGGTTTAACCTTAAGCGAAGGACGCACGAAGTTTATGACAGGAATTTGAAAATTGACTTTGTGTTTCTTGGAATGTTATACAGTATGTTAATATTACACATTAGGCGTTCATTAACGTCCACAACTGTTGAACAACTGTCCACAACAAAGTTGTGTAATATGTTTCTTAAAATCAGTATGTTTTTGTTAGTAAAGTAGTATCATTTATCTGACAGGGGTGGGGAAGGATTTAGACCTAGCCAAGACAGACCTGACATTTTTGAAGTATTCTTTTACCATAATTCTTCGAGACTTTGAAATAGCTTTTATACTTACTTGACACTGGCAAAATACCTAAGATGCTCATACCATAGTTTTTAAAAAGAAGAACATATTTTAATTTGAAGCTTTACTTTGAATGACAACGATGGTTTTGACTTATATTATCGCATTTCATTACGAAAAGAAGAAAGACACATCTTATTAAAATTTGAATTTAAATGGATCTATAAACTAACGTGATATCATAATACTATAATAACTGCATGTCCACTGTTGCAGATATCGTGATACCGTCGTTGCTGATAGCGGCGTTGTTCATTGGCAACGCGTTCATCGTGCTGATCATATACAAGTACAGGAAACGGTGAGTTGCCACGCTATTATAACCTTTACCTGCAACGAAAAATATATGACGCTTCACACAACCAAATTAGCTTTCTGCCATCCAATTTGCAGCTTTATCAGTGGCTTCGCTCACGTAGATTTGGTAGCTGCTTTACAGCAACCATGGTCACGGGAGGACTGAGGTGTTTGACGTCCTAGTGTCATAGTTTGAACTGGGGTACCCAGTCGTTCGGACTACAAACAAGAACTAAATATGAGGGTAACCCAACTAACTAAGACTTTATTCGTAGGGCTACTCCAGTACAAACTATGACACTAGGACGTCAAACACTTCAGTCCTCCCGTGACCAGATTTGCTGTAAAGTATTCGAAACGTCGGGAACGTAAAAACATAATATACGCGCACTAAAATCTGTAAATTTAGTTTTATTTCAATGTGTAGTATTCGCGTAAGTATATGAAATCGGTAAGGGTACAATTAGGATCGTAGAGCATGCGTGTAAACAGGACAAGTGATTGCCTTATCTATCGTTTAGTTCAGTGTTCGTTCCATTTTAACGTACTCATGTTTCGAAGATGCTGTTCCGATTGCTAACAAACTCAATTAATATTGACCTTGACACGTTTCTTATCAATTGTTATCTACTATGAAGTACAAATATAAGTTTTAAATTTGTTTATATTTTGCTTACGCATTAGTTACACGAAGGATTGGTTTATGTTGGCAAAGCCTCAGAATGCACGAAAAGCAATCCGTTAGCTACCCAAATACTCAGTCTAGTATTTGAGCTCGGGCTTTTTAGTATATGTAGCTTAATTTTTCACGTCGGAAGCGAGATTGTGTTGCTATAGTTGTGTCAACAACACAACAAAATATTCTCAAATTATCTATCTATCAGCCAATAGACGTCCACTGCTGGACATAGGTCTCCCCCAAAGACCTCCACACATCACGGTCCTCCGCCACTCGCATCTACCGTCTTCCTGCGACGCGTGTGATATCATCGGTCCACCTTGTGGGGGGCCGTCCTACACTACGTCATCCGATTCGTGGTCGCCATTCTAGAACCTTTCTGCCCCAACGGCAATTCTCAAACTACGGGTATAATATTCCAAATATATCAAGTGAGGACCCCGCCGGTCCTGTGTAGTGCAGTTAGCGGAGTGGGTGACACGGGAAGTCAATCCATTAACGTTGATTTGTTAACTCTTGCTACAAAACGGGGAGTGTGTAGGGAGCGATGCTGTATGTCGGTGTGTCTGTTATATCTGCTAACACACACAATAACGCCACGACCAGGCTTATTTTAAATATTTAGGGCAGGGACTCCGAATGTGGTCGATATAGACCCCTTGAGGTCGATATCGGTTTCCCAGTGGATGACATAAATGAAAACCGATTTTGGGGGTCGACGATGTCTAAACATCGAGCCATATTAATTAACACAAGTTCTTATTTGAAACTTTCAAGATACTGTATATGTTGTGTTACGTGTACCAACTTGTTATAAGAATTACTAATAATTTAGTAGGAAGTATTATTGTTGTACTCTGAAAAATCTCAACAAGTCGATAAGCGTGCACAAGTTTTTACAAGATGAAAAACTCGGCAAGTCAATAATAATTTGATAAATATTGATGAGAAATTGATGTCAAGTTTACTCACTTAACCAACCGCAAGGTTTTTAAATTGCCACCACCAACCAACTATTTCTATCCGTGCTGTCTTAATGGGCTTCGCCCTGTAGTAAGAATTTGGATCTCTGTGGCAGTCAGCCTCCCTATACACACTAAGAAATGTACCTTGCATGATTACGAATAATTTATAAGGTATTCTGCAACTTTTATCCGTATTCCTGTTAAAAAAGGACCAAGAGTTGTTACGGACACTTTGTGCGTAAATAGTAACAATTTAACATGAATTGGCTTCACTAATAAACATCAGAATGAAATCCAATCATCACGCTCACGTTAACTAGTAGTTGTAAAATGTAAATCGAACCCGACGGAACGATATGTCAACATGTTCATGCTAAATTTACGGTTGTCTAATTTAGAATCATTCTTCATGTTTATATTTTATGAAGCACGGGAGTCATTTTTCTCAGTGCAGTATTTCTTGTCACGCGCTTTGCAATTAAGGGAAGTGAATATTTTTTTTCCAGCTACTCTTCTGTCAATCAATTTCGTTGTGGGCTCGTAAGACAATTAGCTTATCCCCGGGACTCGCCGAGGGTCAAACCTCGACGTGTTCGCTGGTCACCGCAGCAGGGCCTGGCTTACAGTAGTAACATAAACATTCGTGATTGATGTCCGTGCACACAGATGCGTACACGGCTTTAGGATTTCGAACAGACTAGGTACATTGATCATTTTCTCAAATCTCAAATGCTGTATGTCATTATTTTAATTATTGTTTCTAGTGAAGAAGAAGGAACACGAGGAAACTCATAATGGATTTTTTGTCTGAACAGACCTAGCCATTAAGCTCGAATTAGATAAAGATCTAACCTCACTGTGCGTTCCCGTGGAAGTGACATAAACATGTAATTATAGTATTGGAACCTTAGTGTGAGTTTTTAAGCTAACGAAATATCGACACCGTGTATACTAAGCCTGCACGATAGCGCTAGAGGTGCTGCAGCTGTAAACTGTATAGTTAGATTCGATAACTCATTACTCGATCGGTATTCGGTGCTGTTGAAATTCGCACTAAGCTCCCAGTGTCTCAATAGTATTGTATTTATTTAATTATGTTGTGTACCTTCATCATTGACACGGATTTGCTTAGATGTGTATTCAATTATTCATCCAATATTATCTACAAATGTAGTTTAATCAATCGTAATTTAAGTTCAAGTTTAAATATAAAATTATCAACATAAAGAAAACTATTGAAACATAAAAAATTACCAAGGTCTTGCTCAGTACATTGGGGGACGATAATATGTGATAGCTAGAATCATGTGTCATCTTATCGTGACCTCATGAAGCTATAGCCCCCCTCGAAAAATATTCAGTTTAATTGCACTCCCTCGTGTGGGGTATATATACTACTTATGTTAGCTCGTATGTGACTTAACAGTTAAGCGGCTTGTCGGCGCTTAAGCCAATTATCTGTGCCACCGGGACCTTTAATATAGGGGTCTCAACCTTCTCGTAAATTCGAACATATCGTATATTACCGAAATTTTTGGTATCATATTTTCCGCTAATTATTAATTATTTTTTTATACCCACGTATTGATTTATGTTTACGCGAATAGTACACATTGAAATAACACTAATTTTGCGAATTTCATCGCGTTTATTTATGTTGGTTTTTTTATTTAATTAAATCCAAAACCAAACGCACCATTGGAAGATCTCAAGACACTGTGAGCACTTTCTGCGTAGATCGGACCGCAAGCAACTATTAAATATGAGGGTACGCCAGTTCAAACTATGACACAAGGACGTAAAACACCTCAGTCCTCCCGTGATCATGGTTGCTGTAAAGCAGCCGAAACGTCGGGAACGTAAAACAAATAATAAACGCGATAAAATCCGTAAAATTATTTTTATTACAAAAATACCCACGTATTTTTTTAAATTAACTTCTCAAGATAAACTTAATACAGTCCATTTTTCTTTACGTTAGCCCAGATAGAAAAGTGTTCACCGCAGTATATAATGACTTAACTAATGTTTCTGCAGAAGGGTCGCCACTAATGCAATAAGCTATTAAAAAGTCAATGATAGATAATTGTGACATAGAAGCCGTTTAAAAACATATTTAATGGTGTTTAATAACATCGAAAATGACATAATTGGTAATGCATGTAGTATGGTCTTATCATGTAGTTATATTCAGGGGCAACGGAGAACTTTTGAGATTGAGATGAGATCTTTTAAAGTTCAAACGGACTGAGAATTTGAGAAAGTGTTGGGCAAAATGTGTTAAAGTTCTCTCATTTTATTTCACAAAATCATTATATTATTTTTTCTACAGTACTTAACTATATGAGTCACTAGTTTTTAGTGATTCCCCTTATTTTCGTGAGTAGAGTTGTAAAATATAGATAAACAGTCGTGAGTAATAGCAGTTTGTATTATAATAGAAGTACTTCAGTATCACACGTATGTAAATGGAGTCAGACACATTTATTTAAATGAATCGTGCAATGTTCTCATTACAGTTTAAAAAAAAAACATAATTAATGAAGGTAGAGTAGAATCCTTAATTTTATTTTTTTATATCAGTATTCTATTCACGAGGTTACATGTCGGTGAAATATATCTTCAATAAAACTCAATAAATAAAACTAATCAAAGTTCGAGACCGAGGTGCACTTAATGCCAAATGCCATGGATAAAACGTGGGTTTACTAAAGTGCACCAATATCTCCCAAAGCAATATTTTAGATGATGATGTATTCCTACTATTCCTTATTAGTATTCCTGGTAGACCCTCCAAATAACATAAAATACTTATGGTAGTCGGTAGGAGTCCGACGGAACCCCCTTACCACCCCCGGGCCTTGCGGTATCCATGAGGATTCCTCCAGGAAAAAAGCGGCAGTCTCACCCCAATAGTAAAATTGTATGTTAATCTATTTATATATAAAACAAAGTCGTGTTAGTTACACCGTTTATAACTCAAGAACGGGTGAGCCGCTTTTTATTATCTTTGATTTTTTGAATCTGTCTCAGTCCTGAATAGTAGAATAACTAATAAAAAATGGGAAAAAATCACAATTTTCTGATACATTTGATTTTGGGGCGGTACGAAGCTCGCCGGGACGGCTATTATCTACTCGTATATATAGTCATACGACAAAAGTTTTGCTTCATTGTATCGCTCGCAAAGTACTTTCCAGCATTTAATCTTGTAAATACCTAAACTTTTGTTTATCTCCATCGTAGATTATCCCCAAGTTTACCCTTTAAGACTTTCCCATTGAAAGGGCCAAAAGTAATTTACATTTCGTTAGCGTAAAGTAATTATCAGATGGATTCTGCTTTGAAAGATTTTCGTTACGAGAAGTTGTTTGAACCGTCACATCACTTGAACAAACTGTAGGACCTCCGTAAACTGTGCTTTTAATGGGTATTACAAAAATAGTGTAAAATATTGTAACCGTTGAATCAGTAAGTTATATGTATATGTTTTTTTTAAACCAGGCGATCAGTAGAGGATGTCATTTTATAAATATCTAATAATTAAATTTTATTTATTTCTTTTGTGTTGTGTTGTGTGTTATCTTCATAACCAACTGATAGCCCTGTTAAAATATTTTAAACTATTTTTGTTACACCTTATAATATCATGATGTAGGTCTGGGATCATAATATGGATAGTAACATATGATACAAGTAAGCTTTAATGACAAAAATAAATAATTTGTAAACATAAAATGTTTATTTATCATATTTTAACTAACACACATTTCAACACAGAAATAATTGTTAACAATTGTTAACAATAAAATAAAATATTATTAACAATTTTTATAGACATGACACATCTGTGCCAACATTAAAAAAAATTTAAAGCTTAAAACACTGGTCCAGTAATATGAAGTGAAAAGCACGCGTGTATAATAAGCTGCATTATGAACCTAACATCGGTGCAATAAGAGCCACTTTACAAGCTATGTATTTTTTTCCCCTAACGGCCTTTTTCCATCGAGTCAGGTACAAAATCTATGAAACTATACGAAACCCATCTATGTTTATTAGTATTTAGTCAAATTATCACATAAATATGGCGTGCTAGATCTATGCCATAGCTATAGACCGGCTCTGTAGGTTGCCAATAATAGACTTAATTCTATGAAAAGTTTATTTATTCGCCGTCCTATTTTTTTAAATATCCCGGCCGCCAGTTTCGCATTTTATCGCTCTTTGACAGATGTTTTGGATTCCACTACTCGTTATTTCGTTTAAAAATAAAAACGCTGGACGCGCTAAAATTTCCCGAATAATAAAATATGGCCGGGAAAGCTGTCGAGTTTAAAAACATAATCCTTTCGAACATGGGGTTGGTTTTGTAGGTACATTTGAATATTCAATAATTTTTTGTGTTTTGTTCCAGGAAAACTGATGACATCGATGACGAGTTCAACACCATTCCACTAAGCGTCAATGGCAACGCCCATAGTGCGGGCAACGCGGTGTAGTCACTGATGATCTTCTAGGGGGTTTGCACGCCGACGACAACGCGACAACCGCGACACGAGAGATTTGTCGCAAATCTTGAATTTGGAACGTCAAATTTTGAACAGATTACAAAGAAATTGAACCAATTTTATTTTAGTTTTTCGAGATCATAGATAATAATTTATTAATGTTATGATTTTGACGTTCAATCAAAATGTAAATAATATCTGAAAATGTTCACCGTCTATTTTATTTAATACTTTTGTGATCTGATTGGAACGACCTGTCAAACAGTTGTCAAAATCCAATTTGTATCAGTCATTTTGTTTATACTGCCACTTATTTATTAATTTCGCAAATTTTAAAGTTAGACTCGAAGAGAGGCTAAATGTGATTGTAAATTATTTGTTGATTATAAGTTAGTCACACAAAAAATAGTTTCTTTATTTTAGATATACATTATTGTGTAATAAATATAATCAATATTGACTTGCTGAGATTAAACTTATATTAAATATGTATTTTGAAGTTAATTTTCAATACTTTGAAGAGTTTGCTCGACAGTTCAAATATGGCTCTTATTGTCACACTTATAAAAGCCACCAAAACGTTCGTCGGGTGTAATCCTCATAATTGATTTGAACTTTCAATAATGATCCCGTCGGGGGACTGACGTGTCGAAACAGTCGTGTCGTTAGTCCGTCGGCGGCCTTAGATAAGTCGCTGTATTTATTTGTTAGATACCTCATAGAAACCAAAATATAGTCCAGGTCTTAATGTTTCTTAGTGACCGTTTTAGGTATTAAGTAAGGACTGATATTGTTAAAAGATATTCTATTAGATTTTATTTTTATTTTGACCGCACACCTCACTGCCTATGTAGTTACTTGCACGTCAATTATACACACTTCGTGGTATTAATACTGTACATTTTGAGATAAGAATCGCTCGGACTTTATAGGGACAGCGCTTGGGTATTAATTTGACTGCAATTGGAGCGTCTTTGAAAAAAAAGTTGATCACAGCCCAAAGTTCCTTTGTCTCAAGGTGTGCCATATGTATGGCCTCTAAGTGTACCGTTACAGCTTGATTGCGCGTTAGGCTAGTCTGAGCTCATAGGTACTTCATGACTTTAATTTCGTATGGTAAATGTTTTTGTACTCGGCGAAGTATGTGGAAAAATCTGTATAGAATAAAATACACATTATCTTATGCGTGTGTTTTATTTATGAGAAGAGTTTACGCCACACTCATAATTTTCTGTCGTTTAAAGTACAGGTAGACTTACAAAGCTTACTTTACTTTTACTTATTTCAGTAAAAAGTGGGGAAATTCACGAACTATCACCCCTCCCTTTTCTCCAATCACAAACTGAATTTTCATGAAAACGGCTTTCCTATTTTTACATTTTAATTGACCTGTTAGTCAAACGGCGCCCTATCCCGCCCGCCCTAGCGCCGTTGAGTTGGTAAATCGTCCGTAGCGTGTCGGAGACTTCCGATTAAAAATGTCGTTGGCAAACATTTTTAATTTCTGGTTTGATCGAATATCCATGTAATGGGCCTTGCGACAAAATAGATGTAGGGCTGTCGAGTTTTTAATCGACTTCGCAAACAATGGAGGAGGTTCTCAATACGATTGTATTTTTCATTTAAGAAAACTGAATGTCACAAAACTTTCACCTTACTATCATTAGGTACACGTTATTAATCAGAGGTAATGTTTTTGATTTTATTAATTTGTGAGTTTGTTTATAGGGTGTGATCACCGCTTTTAAAAATCGTTCATTGATATTGTCCATTATCTTATCAACATATCTTTGATCAAAGTATCGTCGGCGTAGTCGCGAGCAAAAGCTAGCTTTAGATAAAATGCTGTATATTAAAAATACAAGCTACTACACGAAGCTTTATTTTCTCGAAAATTAGATCTGTATAAAATGAGTAAAGACAATCATATAAATGTTTTAAGTAATTCATATATTTCAAGCGTGACAACCCTCCACCGATGGATTGGATAAATAATATCACAAAATGGAATGGAGTAGACCCGGCCTCTGTAATTAATTCCGGGCTTTTCATTGGTTAATTAAAATGTTACTTGATCAGATTTAAGTAATCAAGTTCAAAATTTTAAAATACGTAGCGCAAGGAGGCAAGACGTCTACCTTATCTTTGCATTAGATAGAGATTGAAAATGGTCGTAGCGACATAAACAACGCAGAAATTGTTTTTCGGAATATTGGTCACGCTTATCCTTTTAGTTTTTTCTTATCGTGTGGTAATCCTCATGGATACCCGCAAGCCCAGCGCGTTATGTCGGATTCCTCCCTACTAAACTCCATGGAGTTTAGTAGGGAGTTCCTACTCCCACCGAGTGTATATGTGTGTGTGGGGAGGGGGGTCCCTAAGAGGCGCGTTAAAAATTATTAATTGAAAGGTTTGAAAATATACAAAATATATTTTAACACCGGCAGACGTTATAAGTTGACACTTGCTGCCTGTTATATAGTGGAGGGGCTGCCTGGAAAATA
The DNA here is from genome assembly GCA_905404115.1 of Pheosia gnoma. NCBI lineage: Eukaryota > Metazoa > Arthropoda > Insecta > Lepidoptera > Notodontidae > Pheosia > Pheosia gnoma. The sequence goes on along the minus strand of FR989894.1, from coordinate 2,177,336 downwards.
CGGTCGTACCCCCAGTTGAGGGGCCTCTAGAATAATGTAAATCGGTGTCGGGGACTTGCGACGTCGGTCTTTGTAAGATATATGATACAGAGGTCTCCCTCACCCATTCATTCACACGATAGGCTAGTTGAACATAGTTTGGCAGGCTATTAGTTATGTCAGCAGGCTCAAGGCGCTATATTAAAAAAAAAGCAAACTGTGATCTGTGGTCGTTATGAGGCACTAAATGTTTTTGAACTGAGTTATACTACAGTGTGTAACAATAGTCCAGTAGTTTAATAGGCCAGCCTAAGTAACCGATTCCTCTCATTGGCTATGAAACTATTTACTAGAGCCGACTTCTAGCCTTAGCTTAGTTGAAGGGGCTAACGGGGTTGGTAGCTATTTGTTTATCGCACATACAAAAATGGTTCAAGTAATTTTTTGTCAAAATTGTACGGCTCTACATTACTGAAATGGCATAATGTATTCATTTGAAACATTTTCTACATAGCAACTTTTCAATGGGTCAAATGTCATGTAGCTTAAAATATTCAAAAGTTTTTTTACGGTAGCTAAATATATATCGAACTAGGTGCGCCCCGCGGTGTTACCCGCGATTAAAAAGTACGTCCTTTATCCCGCGGGAACCATACATTTTGCCAGGATAAAAAGTAGCCTGTGTGCTATTCCAGACTATAATCTATCTCTGTGCCAAATTTCATCGAGATCCGTGCAGCCGTTCTGGCGTGATTGAGTAACAAACATCCATCCATACAAACTTTCACATTTATAATATTAGTGGGATAGTGGGATTATTAGGCAAAAGTATTACCATGGGAGAGCTCACGGCAAGCTTGGCTAGACGACATATAATCACTAAATCAAAACATACACGATATAGCAATTTTAGGAGATAATTACACCCTTCACGCAACGCTCCGTAATTTATTTTTCATAACAACACACCAGAGGGCGGTTTCATTGTGTATACCATTAATAATTAACTGGCAACCCAGGATTGGGAATGTCTAGTACTGAGTACCAGCTCTGAACTGCCTGTACTGTACTGTAGGTACGAAGATTTACAATTGTGTGCGTATTATGTTAGGTATTTGTAGGATTTTAGTGAACAATCAATGAGGATTTCAAAGTCAAATATATAATAGAAAGAAAGAAAGAAAAGAAAGAAATAAATTTATTTGTGAAAACACATTTGAACATAAATAATGTACATTTGAACATAGGTCCCATATGGGACTACAAGTTTGGGTAATATCCAAATGATTGACACAAATTGGCCCCAACTCAGCATGTGCTGATTGTAGAACAACCAGCGCTGGTCTTCCGTTGGATAATAATTACTGGATATTGAAATAAAACTAATTTTACAGATTTTATCGCTTTTATTTTATTACGTTTTTTACGTTCCTGACGTTTCGGTACTTATTAGATAAATTCTTTCAGCGATGAAAACCTAAAACAAAATATAAATATATTAAAATAACATTTTCCATAAAAATTTTGACCCCCTCCCTTTTACCCTTTTAGGGGTCGCATTTCCAAAGAAAACCCATTCTTAGCGAGTACCTAGGGGCCCTCAAGGAAGCTGTATTGCAAATTTCAAATCTCTAGGTCTCATGATTTCGGAGATTTCGTGATGAGTGAATCAGTGAGTCGGTCGGTTCCGATTTTATATAATAGGTCTGTGAAATTGTCGTGCTGCAGTACTGGCCATTTCGATAAGATATAATTAATATTATTTAAATACGCACGCCTTTAAAGCATATCCGAAATATTGGAATAACAAAGGTATTAGTGTAAAGTAAACCTTAAACTATTAACGGCACATAACCATGAAAACTTTTTACAAAAGCAACAAATACAATGAGTTATTGCAGTTTCAAAATCTAGCTACCAATTCAAAGCTAGAAAGTTGAGGGGCTACTACATACAAAGTTCAGAATCGAGTTAGTAAAATTATTTATTAGCCATGTAAGCGGGGTCGGCACTGAGGCTAACTAGTTCTACTACTTCTATTAGCCACTAACTTCCGAAACGAGCACTCTGTTATATTATTGAAACAATGAAGGAGGAAAACCGGAATACCGGTTATTTCTAATGATATCTTTGGGGCAACGTGACTTGAAGCCTGACATGAGAACTTGGCACCCGATCTGTAGGGTCCCTAACAATTGGCATGTAAATGACTAGCCAACACGACATGCCGATTTGTAGGGTCCCAACATATTGCCAAGTTGGACGCTTCGTAGAGGCTTTTATTCGGGTGGTTTTTTTTAAATTTAATATTATCACCAATAGCTTCAGTTACCCTACACTTCAAGGCACGTCTCAAGGCGAGAAAATGACTCCATAGAGCGGTTAGTTGTACAAGGCAGAGTGGAGGGCACCAGACCACGTGGAAGATCGCCCATGCGATGGACCGACCAGATTAAGTCTGCCATTGGTGGCCCCTTGCATGAGTACACCAGGTTCACATCCAATAGAGAGAGATGGCGAGACATAGTGAGGCAAGCAACATCGGTCCCCCAACAAATACATGACGACCACGACCGCTCTGACAAGAGCGTCACGACTTAGAAGATGACCCTACACTTACTGATGTATTTGTCTGTACCCTGATTTGAATAATTACCAATATTTATATGGAGCTAACATCGCGCGCCTTTGTCGACCGACCCAGTGGGATTATCGGCAACTGTAACATTATTTCAGAAGATTTTAGATTGCATAGTATATGGCCGGTCTCAGAAGGTTGCAGCCAGCAGGTCACTCTAACACGCAAAACTGATGCTATAGTGGTCGATTTCTTGATACCTCTTAGTAGAAGTCATAAAAGAAACAAAGGCACTAGAATCCAGATACTATTCACGGAATTCAATTTTTCTACAATACCCTTAAGCATAAAAAGTATCGTTACAACCGCCATGATACAATACTATGGCATCCAAATGCGATAAAGGGGCACACACATAATGTTTTTTACGACATTGGTGCCCCTGTTCGTGTATGATGGGGCACATAACGTATCGGAACGGAGAACCATTGGATGGTGTTTGATGGTATCGTGCGATGGCGGTGCGTGACAACGATTGGTAATGAAAAATGATATTGTTTCTGTATCTTGTTTTTTCCATTCCCTGGTTCAATTGCACAAGGTCTGTATTGCCATATTTCTCTCGTCATAATTTACGAGTAACACTTATGACATTATTTATTTTTATGTCAAATTTCGTTTATACAGCAGAATTAGGGCTTTTATTTTCCAGATTTACTTTTAGTGACTGACAGCAATACTGTACCATTTGTTATGATTTCTAAAGCGCGAAACACCTTATCTTTTTTTTCTGCTCGGCACCAGAACAAATTAGATATTTTTGCGTTAAATTTTCCTAATTAACCTAACATAACAAATTCCGCATATTCACGCCTAATAAAAACCAGTTGTTATTAATAACGCAACATTTATATCGCGCGGGTAGAGGCTGCGGGATAAATGGGACTACGTCCAGACGCACTGGCGGTGCCTATCTAAACAGTCTGGCAACACTTTCCGTAAGTGGGGGCCGACGGCTGATCAATCGTCAGTATATGTTCCCTATATAGTTTTTTTTTGGGATGTGGTTTTGTATGCGTGGTGTATAGAAGGGTGTATTTGAATGTATCTTTCTCCCTCTTATATAAAACAACTAGCTGCGCCCGGCGGTGTTACCCGCGATAAAAAGTATGAAAAATTAAAACATCTATCCCACGGGAACCATACATTTTACCGGGATAAAAAGTAGCCTATGTGCTAATCCAGACTATAATCTATCTCTGTGCCAAATTTCATCCAGATCCGTTCAGCCGTTCGGGCGTGAAAGAGTAACAAACATCCATCCATCCATCCATCCATCCATCTATCCATCCATCCATCCAAACTTTCACATTTATAATAGTATAGTATAGTATATAGTATAGTATTAGTATTAGTATATATTAGTATAGATTATAAAGGGCCATTCAGAAGGGATATACTAACCCTTGAACCCGTGTTTCTTAAGCGCTTTTGTAATTATGTGAACTCAGAGGTCGATTGTTAAATTTGTTTACAAAAAATCACAAGGGTCATATTTTATTTAAAAATCCACATATCGAAATTCTGTCTTCGCATAATGATTAAAAATGTGCTAAAGTAGCGCAGGTTTAATGATTAGTATACCTTTTCTTTTCGTGCTCTCCGAAGCACAAGCAAGTGATTGGTAATCATGGTTGAAAATGATGTTTGGACATACAATCCAGAAATTTCTGTTACACGAGCTGGGGTTTGAGCCTACGAATTTCTGTTACACGAGCTGGGGTTTGAGCCTACGAATTTCTGTTACACGAGCTGGGGTTTGAGCCTACGAATTTCTGTTACACGAGCTGGGGTTTGAGCCTACGAATTTCTGTTACACGAGCTGGGGTTTGAGCCTACGAATTTCTGTTACACGAGCTGGGGTTTGAGCCTACGAATTTCTGTTACACGAGCTGGGGTTTGAGCCTACGAATTTCTGTTACACGAGCTGGGGTTTGAGCCTACGAATTTCTGTTACACGAGCTGGGGTTTGAGCCTACGAATTTCTGTTACACGAGCTGGGGTTTGAGCCTACGAATTTCTGTTACACGAGCTGGGGTTTGAGCCTACGAATTTCTGTTACACGAGCTGGGGTTTGAGCCTACGAATTTCTGTTACACGAGCTGGGGTTTGAGCCTACGAATTTCTGTTACACGAGCTGGGGTTTGAGCCTACGAATTTCTGTTACACGAGCTGGGGTTTGAGCCTACGAATTTCGCTTACAATTCGAGCGTTATACCGACATGGCTATCACTGCTAATATTATATTTCAGTGCCCATGAGAACATTCATCGTATGTGCATGTCTGCCGAGGATTATAAGCGGCTTCGCTTCCTCATATTAAATTCGGTGTCTCATTAAGGTGGAAGCTCAGGGTCAGGGCGTGAAATTCAAAATGTCAATGGTTTTTATTTTTTTACGAAAAATTTGGACATCTTTACGATGTAATTTAGTGTTTTGCGATATTAGCATTCTGCATTGGATGTCTCGATGTATTAAGTTTGCTTAAAGAAATACCTAAAGCGATATAACACCATAAAGTTAGTAAAAGTAGCGGTTTTTACAAACCTTATGGTATTGTATCGGATGACGTACTTTTTTAAGCAAACTTAATACATCGAGACATCCAATGCAGAATGCTAATATCGCAAAACACTAAATTACATCGTAAAGATGTCCAAATTTTTCGTAAAAAAATAAAAACTATTGACATTTTGAATTTCGCGCCCTGACCCTGAGCTTCCCCCTTAACAGTCGGGATTAAAAGCAATGCTTGCTACGTTCAAATATTTACAAATTGTATTGTATTGTAAAGGTATTTCTTTAGGTTCCTAATATATATCTACAATCAAAATATGATAGGTTTTTATAATGTACCCTACTCGTTACATACTATATATTTCATATAAGGAATATTGTTGACTCCTAGCTAATTGACGTAACTATTAACGTGAGCTAGGCTAGTAGTCAACTCTCAGTTACGTGAGTAAACTAATTTGGAAAACGGCTTCCATAAAATGTATGTATTGACCAGTCTTTTTCTACAAAATATGTGTGAATGACAACTTTTGAGTTAATTATAAACATATTGAATTCTTATATTTACGCGAATACGCACCATTGCAAGACCTCAAGACACTGTGAGCACTTTCTACGTAGATCGGACTGAAAACAACAATTTAATATGAGGGTACCCCAGTTCAAACTATGACACTAGGACGTCAAACACCTCAGTCCTCCCGTGACCATGGTTGATGTAAAGCAGCCAAAAAGTCGGGAACGTAAAAAAATAAAATAAACGCGATAAAGGTCGCAAAATTAGTTTTATGTTAGTAGTTATAATCTATCTATCAGCCGATAGACATCCACTGCTGGACATAGGCCTCCCCCAACGACTTCCACACATCACGGTCCTCCGCCACTCGCATCCACCGGCTTCCTGCGACGCGTGTGATGTCATCCGTCCACCTTGTGGGGGGCCCTCCTACACTACGTCTTCTTATTCGTGGTGGCCATTCTAGAACCTTCCTGCCCCAACGGCCATCAGTTCTGCGAGCTATAAACAGAACAGAATAGTTATAAACAGGTAGGAATTAGATAGTAAGTAGGTTGAGTTAAGGCATTGATGGCAGTGCGTGCCTATTGCCGAGAGACCTTGGCATTTCGGGCAAATGATGGGCCGCGTGTCGGCCCGGATTCCAAACCTGCCGTCATCGTAACACACCGACGACGTTGTGGGCGTTGATAGCCCCGCTAGGGATGTGCAAGCGACATAATCGAATTATACTTAATCGATTTGAGCGGCATTATTGAGCCATAATTATCTGATCTGAAAAAAAAACATCGTCTTCAACACCAGGTTACTGATCTAAATAATCTTTGGAGTTTTCTCGTTTCTGTTTGCTGTGCCCGACTGGGTCCATGATTTGTTACAGATTTTTTTATCGTCACATTTTTTATAACAATTATGGAATAAAATACATTGAAATGGATTTTTTTTTATTTAGTGCAAACGCATTCTGTCTGGTATATGTGATTCATTTCTTTTTCTTAACAAAAATATAGTTATTGTTAACATATACAAAAAATATTGTAGGCCATGGTTAGGTAAATGCGTAAGTCATTCAAGTATTTTTTTTTAATTAAAAACATAAGTAGAGTTAAATTGTAGAGATATACTTAGTAATATTATTAAACAAAATCATAAAATATGAGGCGCTTCACTAGTTTTTTAATAACGAACAAAGCCTGCTAAATTAAAGATGTCAGTGCTATCTAATGTAATGAAATGTCTAATATATTTGCCATTTCATTGTACCTTATTTTAGTATTCCAAATGATAAAAATAATTATTATTTGCATAAAAGTTTGTTGTAGAATTCCCTGAACGTTAAACTAAAACCTGAATAACTTCATATTCATTATATCAATATTTTTTTTAACAAAAGAAGATTACATATTACAACGCCATGACTTATGACCAAGTTGGTAAGCACTTATCGAATTTATTATAGGATCAAATCTACTAGTTACTTCCAGTGGGTATTTTTAAGGTGTCCACGTGAAAATAAGTTAGTAACAACGGCTACCTTATTATTTAAGAAAATAACAACACATCTTTTTTCAATCAAACAAAGCTAAAAGTTACATTTAAAAAATCGCGTATTCGAGCAGTAAGCTTCACGCAATAAATGTAATAAATGAAATTTAACAATAACTCCGTTAGCACATCAGCTAGCTATAAGGCAATAGAAACACATTCAATATCCCAGCACGCCGCGGTTAGTGTTAACTCGGCCCGTAATCCCGCTCATTAGGGCAATTACACACGTGCTAATTACACGAGTTAACTGTGCAGCAGCGGGTACACACAGACAGACGTTATAATTAACCTATAGTTTGTAGTTTGACCGGGAGTTTGCTCAGCTTAGCCGACAATTGGATGTAAGTTTCTCTACACGAAGGAAAGACTTACGCATTAATAAAAAAAAAATATATCGTCAGACAAACACACCAACTATACGTTCCCGCACTAAGCAACGCTCGTATTATGGGTACCGTTCAATGGACTGATGGCGAACTCAGTATATAATACTCGTATAGATATTAAACATCCATGACTCGGGTACAAACATTCATGCTCATCGCACAAAGTGTGTCCCTACCAGGTTTCGAACCCGGGACCCTCGGCGCAGAAAGCAGAGTCACTACCAACTGTGCTAATCAGGGCGTCAAAATTCATTCTTCTAGTTAACTTTCGCTTGCAGATCTGCCCGCGAAATATCGACATCGTTCTGCTGCATTGTTAATTTAAATTATACTCTAATATTTGTTGTTTTTTTTAAATCTACACAGCGGACATGTGAACATACAGAAAACTCAATTAATACCGAACACACACTTGCTCGCGACGAACGCTGCTACAACAGCTACACAGACGAGGTTCTTATCCTTAAACTAGATGTTGCCCGCGACCTCGTCCGCGTGGTATTTAACAAAGACACAACCGTTAGCAATAGCCCGCTCGCGCGTTCTGAGCCCGCGCGATCGGCAGCCTTTGTGATATTAAGTCGTTGGCGGTAGCCTAAGTTAGTCCTTGTAACATCAGCTATCTGCCAGTGAAAATCCCGTCAAAATCGGCCCAGCCATTTCAGAGATTAGCCGGAACAAACATACAGATAGACAGACAAATTTTTTAAAAAATGTTGTTTTGGTATATGTACCGTGTATACATCCAAATGCACTTAGTAAAAAGCGGTTATTTTAATATTACAAACGGACACTCCAATTTTATTTATTTGTATAGATTGGATAAAGAAGATATATCCTACGCAACTCCCATATCGATTAATATTTAGTTAAACTGCGTATTATTAATTTGAGGGGAATTGTACTTTTACGAGAAATAAATAACTTAGACCACACCATGTAGCGCAGTGAAATACTTAATGTGAAATTTCGATGCGGTGCGGTAGCGATATTCGCCTCTTTCTACATAGATTTGTTGTTTTCAACACTGGCAGGTGTGCGATTAGCTTAAGGTGTTAGTACTTTGACCAGAACTTGGGCAAGGTTTAACCGGCAATTAGTAGTTGTCGGAGTTCTAGCTGTTAACCGTACTTACCGAGTTCTCTTTCGTAAAGAATAGAGGAGGACAAAACCTTATCTTGTTCGGGATAGTTTGTGGAACACGTAAAGTTGTTTCGACCTATTTTTAGGTTTGTTTATCCCACTTCCCACTAATATTATAAATGTGAAAGTTTGAATGGATGGATGGATGTTTGTTACTCAATCACGCCAGAACGGCTGAACGAATCTGGATGAAATTTGGCACAGAGATAGATTATAGTCTGTAATAGCACATATGCTACTTTTTATCCCGTTAAAATGTATGGTTCCCATGGGATAGAGTTGTTATATTTTTTTATAGAGCAAAGGATCGACACGATTTACAGAAAAGGACATAGAGGAAAAGGACATACTTTTTAATCGCGGGTTACACCGCGAGGCGCAGCTAGTGAAGAGATAAATATAAAGTCTGCGTGAGTTCTCGGTGTTCAAAAAATTTGGGCAGTATCGTTAATAGGGGGCTTGGTTGGACTGAAACTCCTCCTCTTCCGACTTCCACTCATCGATATGACAACGAGGCTGTTGTCTTCTACACCACATTTAGATTTTATCCTCAATATTGTACTTTTCATTTTTCTCCGGGAAAAAGGTGAAAAAACATCTGAAGTACCTATTTAAAAGCTCGAATTCGCAGGGCAACGCCCTGATGTCTCCCACGCCATATTTCATTATTCGACGAAAGGGATTTCGTGTCTAGTGAAATAGTAGTCGGCAAAAAGCAAACGAAACAATGAAAGTTTGCAAGTTTTAACTTGGCCTTCTGAGTAAGCCTTGCAATTTAAAAATTCCTTCGCCGAGACCTGCGTTTGAGACTTTCCAATTTAACTTTGCCCTATCGAGGATTTTATCGAGACTATAGTTTTTGATTTGTATTCAAATACAATGGCAAATATAAACATACTAGATGCGCCCGGCGGTGTTACCCGCGATAAAAAGTATGAAAAATTAAAACATCTATCCCATGGGAACCATACATTTTACCGGGATAAAAAGTAGCCTATGTGCTATTCCAGACTATAATCTATCTCTGTGCCAAATTTCATCCAGATCCGTTCAGCCGTTCTGGCGCGAAAGAGTAACAAACATCCATCCAAACTTTCACATTTATAATATTAGTATAGATTAAGCTTTGGCTATGTCCAGACCAGACGCGCAGCCTCACGAGACATGCTAAGCGCGGCTGACAATTAGACGTGTACGTAACAATCTATTGCTAAGATTGCTTCGTGGCCATCTTATATAACGTAGGCATCTTGTTATAAAACAAATAAAACCCTGTCAAAAACATCCTAATCATTATTCAAAGCAAGATACAGAGTGAGCAGAAACGACCGGCAGATCCCACACATTCGATACTGTAGGTACGCAATTTACGAGACAAATCTCTTGGACGAGTTTACAAAGACCGGGCTGTGTAGTGTGACAATGCTTTGTAACTTTCCGAGATAGTTTTCTATAAGACCGGGGACGGATGTTATTTGCTCCAAAAAAGTTTAATCACTTCGTTGGTTGAGTGGTCGAAAACGCCCGTACATGAAATCATCCCTGACAATCTCCTGGGGCGCAATTCTGCTAATTTAAATAAAATGACATGCAATTGCCATTCCAGCGACACACTATTGAGGTTCCATTACGACTGTGACAGATTGGCTATTCTGATAAAACTTTAATGTCGTCTTGATGGAGTCTCACTTCAGTGTCAATGGTTGCGTGTCGACTGCTAGATACGCCAGATAACGAATATAATACCATTACTTGGCAACATTATATTGATACGACTGAAGTACAGAATACGAAATAGTTCTATTGCAGTTGAATGACTGTCAGTGGAAAGCCGCTGGTCTTAAAAAACTAGTAGCCTGCCAAATGTCTACAATCATTCAATCGACACGCTATCCACTCTCCATTGAAGCGTTTGTAAATTAACAAAATTGGGCCCCTGGTAGTTATTATTAAGACACCTCTGCCAACCCTGAAATAGTTCCTTGGAGGATAGCGTGGCGGTCCAAATAATAAAAATCTAGAGGAATATCCGAGCTACCACTAGAATATCAGCCACCTCAGTTGGGCGATCAAGCGATTCGCCCTGACATCGACAAGCCGACAGCCAAATTGAAATTCCAACGGACAAAATGTCTTTGTACAGAAGTTTCGTAATACTGTGACCACGAAACACGTGCGTTGTGTCGATTTAGATGTGGTGTCAATTAATCATTGTCAAATAGTTCGTGAAATCCTGCTATGACTTAGTTTAGATACAGGCTGGAGACTGCGTGAATACAATTAGCTTAGCGTGTGGTTATTTTTAATATTTCAGTTTAATAAAGATCCTAGGAGCTAAAAGAAAAGAAAAGGCGAGTAAATAAAAAGCCGTGTGTATTCCACCAAGTTATAATTGAGAAGAAAGTGACAGCTGAATGAATGCATAAACAAGAATGCTATCGTTTTAATCTGTTTAAGCTCAATACATGTTTTAATGTTTCCAACTGTCGGTATATATTTGGGATGTAGATCAATTGAGGTCCTCATTATAGTCGCAGTACTTTATGGGAACCACCAAGCCCCTATAGCTCATATTGTGTTAATTATCATTTTTAACCGGCTTCAAAAAAGGAGGGGGTCTCAATTCCATTGTATTTTATTTTTATGTTTGTTACCTCAGAACTCCGTCATTGATGAACTGATTTTTTAAATGATTTTTTTACAGAAGCAGTTGGTAAATATTGTAAAAGTTGAATCTTAATTGGTCTCTACTTAATGCTCTCCTAAAAGTATATTACATTAAGCACTGAATGCGAAAATAAAGTTTAACTCGAATGCAAATAAGGGTCAGAATGTATTATTACCCGATAAAAGCTCTTTATCAAACTTAGTTTTCATTTTGCGTTGGGAATGCAATTTTATTCGCCCGGGTCGCCCTTTAGTCAATAGCTTTTTGTTGATGTATTTTCTAACCTAGCAATGAAAAATAAACTATTATAAATAACCTCAGGTGTTATTTAACTGAAACATATCATGAATATTAAGTATGGTGCAGTTACCGTCATAAAATACGTCATTTATTACAATACTATGTTTTTTTGCGTCTGAATGCTTGTTAACATTATTAAGGTCTATCCATAGACATCAGGGTCGTGTCGGGGACGTTGGCTGAATATTCTTTTTTTTTTTTTTACATTATAGGCAAGTATTTGATCTCGATCTCACCTGATGGTAAGTGACGATGAGATCTGCGATGGAGCAGCCTGATTAGCGCAGTTGGTAGTGACCCTACTTTCTGTGCCAAGGGTCCCGGGTTCGAATCCTGGTACGGACACACTTTGTGTGATGAGCACGAATGTTTGTACCCACGTCATGGATGTTTAATATCTATATAAGTGATAAATACTGGGTTCGACCTCAGTCTGTTATCTATAATATAAGTGTTGCTTAGTGTGGGACCGTTTAGTTGGTGTTATGTTAAGATTTACTTCTTACAACCTTCTTGTGAATTCTATGAGTAATTGTACAGCAATTTTTGTACTCAGGCGCAGTTAAAGTCGAGTTCCGTATGGTGTAAGCAGAAGGAATCGATTCCCACCCTACTAACAAGCTTAATAGGTAGCTTGTTAAGCTACTACAAAGTCGCTTAATTAAGTACGTTATACGTTCGAAGATAAGGAGTTATTATTAGTCGAAAAGGGACCTTAAGGTAATAACAATTATTATGAGATACTAATCTTTTATCATACACATATGTACAATTAAATCAATATGCATAATACACTTTATATCCGTTAATTAAATATCCACTTATACCTACCTCTGTCGAATAAATCTTTTCATTTTCATTTTCAAAGGACACTTATTATTTAATTTTATTTTCAACTAGCTGTTGCCCGCGACTTCGTCCGCGTGGTATTTAACAAAGACAACCGTTGACAACAGCCTGCTCGCCCATTCTGAGCCCGCGGGACGCATTGCAGGTTGCTATCAACCTTAATCAGGCGCTGCGCTGCAACATTGGTTTTAATTTTTTTTCGTGAGATCCTATTTTTTTTTCTAAAATAAAAGTAGCCTAAGTTACTCCTTGTTACATCAGCTATCTGCCAGTGAAAGTCCCGTCAAAATCGGTCCAGCCATTTCAGAGATTAGCCGGAACAAACAGACAGACAGACAGACAAAAATTGTAAAAAATGTTGTTTCGGTATAGGTAACGTGTATACATCTAAATGCACTTAGTAAAAAGCGGTTATTTTAATATTACAAACAGACACTCCAATTTTATTTATATGTATAGATGTATAGAAGACACATTCCGTTTTTTTTAATTCTCAATTCGGGATGCGATTGAAAATTTGACGATGGTTGAAAATAATAGCTGCGGGTGGGAATCGATTCCTTCTGCTTACACCATACGGAACTCGACTTTAACTGCGCCTGAGTACAAAAATTGCTGTACAATTACTCATAGAATTCACAAGAAGGTTGTAAGAAGTAAATCTTAACATAACACCAACTAAACGGTCCCACACTAAGCAACACTTATATTATAGATAACAGACTGAGGTCGAACCCAGTATTTATCACTTATATAGATATTAAACATCCATGACGTGGGTACAAACATTCGTGCTCATCACACAAAGTGTGTCCGTACCAGGATTCGAACCCGGGACCCTTGGCACAGAAAGTAGGGTCACTACCAACTGCGCTAATCAGGCCGTCAAACAACGATAACATACAACTAGAGTTATTATCATGATTCCATGCGGACAAGGGTTGACTCCACTACCACTACAAAATACAACCCTGAACAAATGAACCAGGTTATATCACCTTCAGGCAACACCTATGTTAACATAACTACTTTTGCCCCTCAATTATCGCAAAACCAACATAGCTTGATCTTCCATCGTCTAAACATTGTATCTGGGGAATGGTGTTTTATTTAAATAGGACCCCGAAGGTAGGTCAATTGATGTTTGCTGTGAGAAAAGGTTGGAAAATATTTATTTTGTTCAGATAGACGCGCTATCTGGTATGTACTACGTTTTCTTTATACTGCAGACGTACTTGATAGAAATTCTCGTTGACATTCGCTTTATTCTATGAAGAATTTTGTATTTTTTTGGGTAAGTACCAACATACATGGGCGTAGCCACTATGGGGTAGAGGGGGGCAGCTGCCCCTCCCTGGCACATGGACTAAAGTGAAAAATATAAGACCATATCAATACTGATGTCAAGAAATAATGTGGCTCTATATATAGTATCACTAGCTGCGCCCCGCGGTGTTACCCGCGATAAAAAGTATGAAAAATTAAAACATCTATCCCACGGGAACCATACATTTTACCGGGATAAAAAGTATCCTATGTGCTATTCCAGACTATAATCTATCTCTGTGCCAAATTTCATCCAGATCCGTTCAGCCGTTCGGGCGTGAAAGAGTAACAAACATCCATCCGTAATAAACTTTCACATTTATAATATTAGTATAGATAGAGTATAGATGGCAAATGAGAGCAGTGAAATGTAAGGTAAAAACGACTTTCTATTGGTGTCAGTTTTCTTGACAAAGAAAAGATTCACATATTGATTTCATATATTTACGCGAATACTACACATTGAAATAAAATATATTTTACAGTTTTTATCGCGTTCATTTTATGTTTTTACGTTCCCAACGTTTCGGCTGCTTTACAGCAACCATGGTCACGGGAGGACTGAGGTGTTTGACGTCCAAGTGTCAGTTTGTACTGGGGTACCTTCATATTTAGTTGTTGCTTGCGGTCCGATCTACGGAACGTAAAAGCATAAAATAAACACGATAAAATCCGTAAAATAAGTTTTATTTCAAAGAGAATGTTTCAATTTGAGTTTCCTTGATTTGCCCCACCTTGAAGCAAGCCCTGGCTATGCCCATGCCTTCATAACACTCCTGATAGACGGGCTCTCGACTAAGACCAGGGAGGTAGGTTCGCGGAGAGGTTGGCAAGCCGATGTTGTGGTGGTTCCTCCCCAAATCGTTTACAGAGTCTACTTGGTTGGTGCCTACACAAAGTTACAAATATACTACGAGCTAGTTTCGTTTTGGCAAGATGTTTATTAACATTACAATACCTATTACAAAAAAAACAGTTTTTATTCTGGCACGTCGTGATCCATAAAATGTACTATATCGCTTTATTACCGAAAGTTCAGATAGTGGCGTTGTGTCCCGGACGGTGGCCATTGATCGAAAACTAACACCACTGACCCCCATTGTGCTGCACAAAGGACGATACTCCGACCCCATAAACTGCTATGGAAAGCCTTTTAGCGAGGCGGATTATTAGATTTTGCCGATACGGATGCTAGACGGAATTGTATTCTATTCACAGCATAAAAGTCTTAATTTCCAATAATCTACTAGATCATTTTGGATGTTGAAGTCAAGCTAGCTGGTTTAGCATGAGCATGGCTTGAAAGGAAAGTCCATAAGAAGATCAGTAAGGGGTTTGAATCTTCATCAATTGTCACTGCTAAAAATACCTGGGAATACTACACGGAGGATTATTAATTCCAACCCGCACTCCTGGAGGTCAACTGTATTAACATGACTGGACTAGTCATTTGATGACAGGAAATCATTCCGAGTACTTGATCAGTTTGCGTGGCTCTATGAAATTGTGTTATGTATATTATTTTAATTTATAAAACAGAAACAGCTCCAGAATTAATGGCTAAGTATTCGGCTCAGTATGACATTCGCGAACGGGCGACCCCGGAAATAGGCTGTCAGTGCCAACAACTTCTGATCTCAGCTCTTTGTATTTCTTATTTTAGCATTTTTTTTAAGATTAATGTACAAAGCTAAAAAATGAAGCTAAACTGGAAAATATTGGTTGTTTAAGGTCTCAGTAATTCGGTGAATCTGAATTTTAGAGAGAGAGAGAGATAACTCGCCTATTGGTACAAATATTTTTTTGCAAGCCTTGAGTATAGCTTTTGTAAGAAGAACATAAAATCTAAAAGAAGAAGGAATTAACTAAGAAATTTGTATGTTAATGGACCTACGCCTCGGGTTATTTGGTCAAATATAATACTTATATCTATCTAGTCTAGGATCAATTTTGGTGAATAAAAATTGATAGATAAGGGGATATTGATATTATTCAAAGCAAAGCCATATCGGTCAAAGGCGCTCATGAATATGAAATCAACCCTCAGAAGTTATCGTTCTGAAATAGCCGAGTGGAGTCCATTGTTAGAAAATATTTGTTCGTCGACAGAGCTTTGATGGCCGCATTTTATACACTATAAATGGTAATTTTACTGGTAATATAAAATAACTTACTCATTCACCGGTTTAATACTTTGATCCGTCAGCTGAAAGACGTCAACTGCTGGATCCCTTCCCCCAATGACTTCCTCACATCGCGGTCCTCCTCCACTCGCTTCCACATGCTTCCTGTGACGGGTATCATCGATCCACCTTCGGGAGCCCTCCCACACTGCGAAATAACTATTACTAATACAAATAACACTACATAGTTTGTTGTCATACTATATATTGTTTTTTCTATTTACTTTAACTTTAATTGTATAGATTTAATTTTTAAAATGTTGCCTATGACTAATTCCATATTACAACGCATTAGATTCATAGCCTACCCTAACATGAAATCGCGAGACAAGTAAGCACAGCTTTTTATTTCGATAGGTAGGTAGTACTTTTATAAAGCCGGCTCCGTCAGTTCATATGAGTCAATAAAATTGTTAAACGTTGAATGCGATCGTGGTATTGATTTGACAAGGGAATACCCTCATAATATCAAGTCTTTTCTTAAGCCAATAATTTAACGAATTATCCATGTATATGCCTACTTGTACATTAAGGTCTCAAAGGAAAAGAAATGAGAATAAATATCAAAAGAGTGCGGTGGAATATGATAGCCCACCCCCGTATAATGTCACCACAAATTTAAATCGTCTTGGGATATATCTAGAGCTAGTTGTGACCATTCTTAGATTCAAAGATTTTCGAATTATATCAGTGTTTCAAGTGACACAGCACACACAGGCAGACGAGCTACTATACCAACTATGTCCATCATTTGATCCACAATGTAACATACACGTTTTGAAATAAAATATTTTTCCAAATCGGTTCATAAATGACGGATATCTGAGGTAACAAACATAAAAGAAAAAAAAAATACAACCGAATTGAGAACCTCCTCCTTTTTGAAGTCGGTTTAAAATCATCTGGTCCTCCTTTAAATTTTTATTAATTTGCATACAACATAGTCATGGCGAAAAAAATTCGAGTAGTTTTACTTTAGAAATTTATTTAAATTAAGTAGGAATGGCGGAGCAGCTCAGTCGATTACTAAAATGAATATGTGTAATCGTGGTCACACTACCCCACGGCTCTAGCGCCGCGTGCGTTCTAAACACGACCTCCCTTTGATGTGATCTGAAATCTTTTTAAACGACTGAAGTCCTCTATTCGTGTCTTTGCGCGCGTAAAAATTGGTTTTCTCTAACGAAAGCGGCTGTTATTGGGATCTTGCGACGTCTAAGGATCTCTGATCTCGGCTTGTTTTGTAAATAAATTGACTGCGAACACCGACATAAATCGTTGAGTCAAGGTAATTTAAACTTCTCTTATTGAAAATTATTGTTTGTGTTTACTGAAATGTTTACTTTTTAATATTACTCTTTGAGACAATTTTTAACGTTACTAAATTTTTAAGCTACAAGGTAGTTTTGTTAATAATATCTTTAGCTTTATTAAGGACAATAATAAAATATGTTTCGTAACAATCACTCAATATAAATGCCTTTATTCCATATTCATCCAAAAGATTCCAAGAACTATCTGAAGTATTTACATTGAAACGGTTAGTATAAATATCTTTGGAACTATAAATTCAAAGCGCAACTTCTATCCACGTCTGAAATCTATTGACGAGAACAACACAAATAATATTCTATTATATTTGCCTGCACAAATGGAACGATCGCAGTAGGGTATCCAATTTAAATCTGAAAACTCAGTTTTCAGATGCAAATATTGATACAGATGGCCAAGGTTCATTGATAGAAAGACATTACATTAAAATAAATCACGCTTTTAATGGACAGAGCATACATTTTAGTCCCCGTCTATGGAGACGCCAATCGTAATTATAACAGCCGCGAAAGCGAGATGCGTGTATTGACATTTGCGTTGGATCGAGTGGGATGCATAGTCTTGCCCCAAGTTGCATAATTGTGGCTAAACAAATGTGGCTGTGGCAAATTATTTAGTACAGCAGATTTTTTAAAATATACAATTTGGTGTACCTGCTATGTGATTATTGTAATCAATAAGTATTTTTGTATAACAATTTATTACTGCTTATCGCATATTTAAAAAGGACATGGGATTATAATTGACCTAGAAATAAATACAAACAAACTGTGTACCACAAACACCACCGTAATTATATTGATAAGTATTTAATTAAAATAAAATATATGTACGCTGTAAAGGCTAAACATGTATGTACATAATTACAACTGTCCATCTTCCATACTATATGTATGCATACTCATGGTCTTATAATAAATATATTATCTTTATCTTTAAAGCTGCCTGATTTTTCGTACAGCTACGTTTATCTTTTTTCCTCTCTATCAGACATCAATTCATGTCGTCTTTAGGGGTACTTATAGTTAAATATACTATATAGTGTTTTAAGCGTCTTTAATATGTTATCAATACCTACATAACTGCTATTAATGCTAACTATATTATAGCTAGTAGTATTCATATTAAATAACCAACGTTTTAAGAACGAGGTCATGAATTTGAACTTACAATAAAGGTCCCGAATATTTAGACATTGAAAACATGGTCCCCCCAGCTCACAATGAGAGAGCACCGATGCAGGGTAAACTTCTCGTAAAGGATCGTGTTGCATATTGTGCTTTATGTACAGTCAACGATCGACGCAACTCCTAACATCATCATTCGAATTCGACGCTTACTGTACTTTTGGCACGACGCAATAATTCTCAATAGAAATGCTCATTCCGCTGAGAATTTCAAATACAGTAGTACTACCTACCGACTCATGTTTGCCTTTTTAACGCGATCAAAGGCAGATTTATGGTTGGCTGAGTTTCTTTTTTATTATGCTAGCTAATTAACTGGCAGGCAAAGCTTTAGTTACACATTGTGTGTGCTTAGATTTTATACCTACTTTTCTGTATCCTAACTATATTAAGATTTAAATTAAAAAAAACTAAATTGTTTGTATTACGCATTGACGCTGATAATCAAGTCCCGCACTACCTTCATAATATGCCGCATAATGAGCGAACAATCAGCAAACACAACCGCTCATCAGCACATAATTGCTTAAACAAATAGCAATACAACCCGCCATTTGTCGTCATAATGATTTGTAATTGTGTGTAGAACATCACAAAATTATGGCAACAACGTGATCCCAATATACATCCCTGCGGTACACCCAGTCGTATTTAGTGTTGTTACATATTTGTTCGACAAAACTCTGGCATCTCCTCTGGATATTAGACTTACAGAAGTATTTGTGGAATATAAGAGGCAACCAATGTTCTATAGTACGGCCATGTAGTACGGAGAGGAGATTAGAACCTCGAAAAGCTGATCGTAGTTGGGAACACCGAGGGCAAGAGAGCTCGAGGACGGTCCCCAACCAGATGGACCGATCAAGTCAGGGACTCATCTTCAACCAAATTCAGCTCGGTCAGAAGCGCCAAGAACAGAGACCAATGGAGGCTAATCGTTCGATCCAAGTGTGGACTATCCAGCGATGATCGCGATCCTCAGACATGAGGGACTGACTATAGAGAGATAATGTTCTATAATTGATTGAAGACACTCAGAATCAACGAGGATAAGCTAACTTACACGAACAGAAATACCGATTCCTTATTAGCCTTAAAAAAATAGACAAAATCATTCAGGAGGCGACTACTCTGTTAAGCAGTTGAAGTTCGACCAAATAGGTCTAGGCCTACGAATAAAGCCTACAAAGAGCTGGAAGAAGCGAAAGATACATGCCGAAAGATAACAGATATACCATCATCAGATGAGCTCACTCTGTTAAATACTATGAAATATATTTATATAAAGATTTAAATGATATTGGATCATAAAAATGCAGAAGTATAGTAACAATGTTTACTTACGTGTCCGTCAATGCCTTTGCTTTAATGAATACCTATATCTATATGTTAACCAGGAAATATGAATGTGCCTAATCGTAACGTCATCATGACAGCATGCTTTCACTGTCATTCTTATTTATGAAGTCTATGGTTCAAGCGGGACGGAGGATGTTTAGGTTACCGTTACGCTACGTTATGAGATTGTGTTAGAGCCACTGTTTCCTGGATATGCATGGTTGCTAAGTCCTAAGGTTGTACGCAATGTTGTCTTCGGACCATTTCACAATACATTTGAGGAGCGCGTGTCATTTCAATAAACGTTAAAGTTCAGACGCGGGTCGAATAGCGGGCTTTTATTGAATCCCCTTCACGCAATCTGCTATTGGTTTATAGCTAAAATAAAACAACTATATTCTATAACACAAATATAACTATAATGTGTATGGTCCGCGTAAATAAAATAAAGTTATGACATGACTCATCAAAAAGCATGTTGATCAACTTGTTCAGAAAATATTTAAGAATAAGAATAGTTTATTTCCAAGTAACATTTACATCAACAAAGTATTGGTGAGCTCCAGACTAGACATTGTCTGTATATTGGAGCTCGGTACACTATTTAACGTAAAGTATAAAGTTAAATTTTGTATAATTTCAATTTCTTAAACTTTGACATCATATTTTCTTGATCTTGCGATCGTGAGAATTTTCCTCGTTAAACTCCTGAAAGTGTTGTGACTTCCGAACGCCGTTCCCGCTATCTTTATGTGCGGTACCCTAAAAGTGACACTTTCCGCACGCAGCCGCGATATCTTTGAAACTCGAGCTCGCGTGTGCAATCAATCAAAGAACCTTTGATGGATGTAAGAGACTCCAGAACTAAGATGCCATGATACGTCAAGTTTTGGGTGGTGAACGGTTGATAAGACTGTTGTATAAATATTATCCGTTTTAATGATATATGGTTGGATTATTTTTTTATGGATAGTTACTAACTTAAAAGCTTGGAGAGTTATAATGTTAAAGAAAGAACGGAACTTATAATTAATATTATTTTCGTGGCTACTCAAGTTTATTCAAAGACGACGGCGTTGCAGGTACTAATCAATTAAAAATAGACATTGATCTCAGACGTATAAAGCTGAACTTGGCTTCCTAAAGCGTACCCGTCTACTTAAGCCGCATACGTAGTTGTGTGCTGCTTGTGTTTACCGCACCTCCCTCTAGAAATGGATGAAAGAATATAATAGAAATATATATAGAAACTAGCTCTTGACAACTCCGTTGTAGGATTAGTACTTACATTATTAGATCAAGTTCATTGAATAAACAACGGCAATGCATCTTCTAAATGATTACTTTAAACATCTATAGGAAATAATTTTATGATGAATTTGAAAGTCCCTTTTTAGGATTGGAAGCATATAAAAACGATTTCTATGAATGAAATCATAAATAATTTTAAAAAGGTAGATGTGAATTATTCTTTTGATGTCAAACTGTGATTGTGAGGTTAATTTAACTTTGCGCAAACAACCTGGTTTAGCGGTGAGATAAACTTTTTTCAACATCCCTAAAACCGAATTATGAATTTCGCTTGAGTAGCTCCCATCCCATATTTTTTCACGCCAACAAAGGAATTGTTTTTGTGCAAAAACTCGGGTTTTATGTAAAAGTTTTTGATGTAAATATTTTTGGTGTTCGGCAAATACCTAATGATCAAAGTACCTTCTTGAAGATGGTGTCTTTATGTGAAGGTTTTTGCTGCGGGCTTAGCGAGGTTGCATTGCTTCGCTCAGTCTAGTTTGCGTTGCTTGCCCGAAGCCAATTAGCCTGAACACTGTCATATGTTTGGCCTCGCCATCAGCCCGATTGTTGATGTCCACTTGGCTTAAACAGATCGCGCAGATCAAACTGAGTCAGCAACGCCACGTACGACGGTACGTCTTTTAAAAGCCGTGAAAAGTTCACCAACCAGCTCCAAAAGCCAGTTCGGTTGACTAAGAGCAAAGCTTGAACTAGAGTGGACCCTTTTTGTACGTAGGTACTTACACCATAGTGTACTTTTTAAGCCTAATGGTATGTGCAACTTCTCGACAAAAGTGTTGTCACATAGATGCGTACCTGTATACCCAATAAGTTTTAAACACTACCCAGGTTATGATAATGTTCAAAATCACTTAGACATTACTTTCAAAGTCATACGAACACCATAAGTTAGGGCGAACAACTTTTATATGAAAATCGATTCGTGTAGGCAAATAAGAATGTGTGGTATGGCGACGTGTTTTCAACTTTATGTTCTGTTGGATAGAATATAAAATGATTGAGAGATACATTAGGCTGTCGTGAAGCACCTGTAGACATCTTTAATAAGTTAAGTTTATGAGTTCTTCAGTAAATATTATGAATTTTATGAAGTCTTCCTGAAATATTGATTAAATAATGGTGACGTGTTTTGTGGTGGATAACAAAACAATATTCTTGAGGGTGGGGATTTCGTGGATATGTGTGATACATTCAGAAAAAATAGAGAGCAAGTTTTTAATGTTTGGCAAAAAGAATGAATGGTCGCCTCACTCTGCTGTAGCTGACGCCGCAAGCCCCAGTTTGAGGAATGGCATCAAAAACACATTGAGAATCCCTTATTATTTATCAAATATTGATACGGATGATGTCAGATACTATGAAATATAGTAAGTATCTTTGGAGGGCCATATATTTTTTTAAACAAATTAAAAATCTCCCCAGGCGCTAACAACCTGTCGTCTGGCGTATTAAATTACAAACCATAAATTTTTATTAGCCACTCGTGTAAAAACACCGCTAATCTTGTTGCGTCGCGTAATTTTTCTGAAATATTGCCGCCATCTTGTCACGAGAGCTTTCATTTTGTTAACTTATGGCCGCCATTTTAGTTTAAGCCGTCTAAGGAACATGCACTTTATATACAGACGTTAAAGTGAGTTTTTGTGTGTGGAGTGTATCGCAAAAGTAATTCTGCGGAATGGACGGAGTGAGCCATCATTATACGAAGTACAATTTGTGTTAAAGTAAGTGAAAACTTACTCTAGATAAAATACCATTTTTATTTGTAAACAACAAAAAGAGTTATTATTGTATTGTGTAAGAGTTTATGTACTTACGACTAGATATTCTGTGGGCTAACATTGTTTACCTAGATACAGTTATCGCTTGACGGGTCACTAAAGTAATGTTATCGTAACTCTGACGTAAGCATTTCATTTAATGAAGAGATTCCGATGTTAATCAAAATGGTTATATACTATACCTACTCCATCCAGTTTCCAATGAACAAGATATTTGATTAGTCTTAAGAATTTAGTCTTAAGTCTTAAGACTTAAGTACCTGCCAAGAGTTCTTGCCAGGCACATCGACTACGAATATCTCTCAATATAAAACTAAGTAGGTAACTAAAGAGAAATATAGTCACACTCAGTCTCTCTCTGGTCGGTCTCAGTGCGAGTGTATTTCAGACTTTAAATCTGACAAATAAAGGTAATGATCCACTCAACCCTTTCACCCGTCTGGCCGGCCCAACACAAAAGGTGAAAACAATATTTGTTCGGAATTCAACCCGTCCAATTGTTGTTACCTTTCATTTTGAAGCTATTGTGTGTAATTGGCTTTATTTATTACAATAGAGTTTTGTTTTAAAGGTATCTTGACGGAGACGAGTTAATTTATGTTATTATAGTAAGCTCTGAATGGTATGGTTGCTAAATAAATATACAATATCATAATTTGAAGAACGTTATTCTTAAGAAAATACATAAATTAAATATGGTTCAGTGCAATAAAACAACCTTACGGACATGACTTACGGTATTATGTCAAATTGTATGCACACATACAGGGCCCCAGGTCTGCTAACACAATCGATTCATAATCGAACAGCAACCGCATAGTAACTGTCACTTTTGACAGATATTTTGTATGGGATATCTGTAAAAAGTGACAGTTACTATACGGTTGCTGTTCGATTATGAATCGATTGTGTTAGCAGACTTGGGGCCCGGGGTGTAAGTGGCTTCGTAATAAAAATTGATACCATGGATTCAACTCACGAGTCTGGACCCCCGGGATGGAATTTTCCGTCGATCCTTTCATGAAACATACGCATTGTTTCAGTATTTTTAAATCGAATTTAGCATGAAATCATAATAGAAGTCTACCTCAACGTGATTTTAAATAAAAAAAACAATTACTAATTTAGGCCTAAAACTGCAATGTAGATTAAAACTCGATACGCTCGAGCGCGCTCGTCACTCGCACGCGTCAGAATCACGCGGAGCGCTGTGTTGTGACCGCGTTGTTTACGATACATTGCGCGCTCCAAAATTACAACATGTGTAAACTATCATTTTTGACATAAACGATTTCTATAATTTTATTACAGGCATAAAGTGTAACATTTACCCAAATTTTTCGTTACAACGCTCCTTTAACCCTGTATTTAACTAATTTTACAAGATGCTTATAAAATAAATAATATAATTTTCATAACAGTGTTTATGTTTAATTACTGTATCTTAGTTAATACCTGCTGGGTTGAGTCGACGCGCCTGCGATCGCTAATATTTGTGCTTACACAAACAACGGCATGTTTACTTATAATTTCACGTTAGGAGTTATTGTTAAGAAGTGATTTTGCTACGTCTCACTTACAGCTGAGCCTTATATCTGTATAGAAAGCTTGCTTATAATATACACGCTTTTACCCAACTATCGATTTTGATCTGCAGCTTGAGAGTCAATAATCACAGCGTGATTTATACATTTAATCCTATACATAGTTGAGATTAGTCTAATAGGTTCACCATTATACTCGGACAAACAGACACGCAGATAAGAGATCAACGTTATTTTAGATGCTACTTTTTAAATTTTTCTATATATCTACCGCAGAGCCCAATTACAGACATTAGTCCGCAACAACGTTAAGGGCAAATGGCTAGGCCTATTTAATAATAGGCCTAGCCATTTGCCCTTAAAGTTGTAAATTTTGTTTTATTTTCCATAAAATGTGTCTCTTTGCTAGATAAACGTGTACGAGCGAAGGAAATTGAAATAAAATCGTATAAATTGACTTTTCAAGTTCACCCAAGTTTTTCGGTAAATTTTCAGTAAAGTATCTACAGCTTTACTGATATGGATAGGGAACAATTTCCCGATTATGATCGTCATTGTCATCATTATCATCAGGAGTACTTATAATTTTAAAACAATCATCAAGAAATACTCTATACTGGCCAAAATGGATCTATTTTGTAGCCGAATGACAACCTAAAAAAAAAGATGAATCAATTTGCAAACTGACGAACCTTTTCACTGCGCTACTGTATGTAAATACCCTTAAACTGATTGACATAACACACCTACTACACATTACAATATGTCAAACTTGATAACGTATTTAGCACACTGAGTATATTGAATGGCACTCGGCAAACTGGGCGCTAAGCACACAACGCCAATTGGTAGCGCACAAAAGGTTCAAACACGGCGGTAACAAAGCGCACGTAGCGCCACATAGCCGACGTGACTGATTGAAACGCTCAGATTTAATAAATTACGTTCTCATACGTGGCACGTATTGAATCAAATTGCCATGGCTACCGAATCAAGTCGTATACAGCGTCATTCAGTAAGGGTGTACTTAAACCAGCGCTTCATTGGCGTACAGACACAGAATCATATGTCGATTTAAAAAAAATGCAAACACATTAACATCTGTGATTTTTTTTAAACGTTGGCATGTCGTAATTTTACCTTCGAATAGTGATTATGAACGTGCTAAAGAAGCGCAGGTATCGAGGCTAGTATACCATATCTAAATCAACCAGTATGAGTATACTATCGGGGTCTTTCACGGGGTATACTATTAGAGAACGGTACGGGTAAAGGGTCGCAGTCAAATTCTATGTAGCCCTATTGTATTGCCATGCAAAAATGAGCTTATGGTGTGCAGGTATTAATGTGCCTTTACAAATAACACTAAATATGAGGATCAAATTAGACGAGCCATTGTTGAGATTGCACAATGTGACGTCATCCATATTACACTGTATGTAACTCGATTCGGAATCTTAATTCGAACTTGCATGTTTGTGGACCCTACTATAGATATAATCAAAGATTTGACGATATTAAATTTGTTGCTAAGAAAATAACAAAAAAATAATTTACCCATCAAATTATTTCTTGCCAGTATTTAACAACTAAGTAATCAAATTGGTGAGAAGATGTTAAAACAAAAATCGCTTCCTACTCAGAAACACGGATAATTTAAATGGTTCAAGAATGCAGCTATTGACGGTACGTGAAGTATGACTCATGCCAAGCTCTGAACAGCCAACTCACTTAGATCCTCGTAAGTGATAAGTAAGTACCTAAGAGAAGTGACAATAAACTTAGCATGGTGATGACGCAAACTACAAACTAGTAAATCATGAGAACAAATGGTTGTGCCAATTAAATACTACACTCGCGTTGAAGTCACGTCGCACGCCCCGCGATCCGAGCGCCAATATAATTTCATCACATCTATTGAAATTAGTTGACTATTCACCTCATACACACGCTGATATCAAATCAATAGGTAGAAGAAGAAAAACATTTATTTGACACATCTCAATAAAACACAATGCAAATACAAACAATAGGTAGGATGATTGTTAAAAAAAACAAGATAAATTTGCAACAAAACAGGTCAAAAACAGGGGTGAATGTGTCCCATGGCATGGCTGAACCAAATGCCATAATTTAGACGACTGGATGTCATGTTTAATCCCCAGCAAAGTAGCTTATAACATACCTACAATACACACACAGAGGAGGAAAATAATAACTATATTAAATTAGATGAAAGCTGATTATGGCAGGTGTCCGCAACCCTTCCTATAGTCCTATCTCATGTCCATCCAAACCACAATCCATAGTCCCAATTATCTGTCCATATTCCTGTAATAGTTCTTCCGCCTGCTGAGGTCAATTCGCTATTTATGCTATCATTTTCAGCAGTTGACCCCGGCGGGCGGCTAACATAACATTAAAATTCTCAAAAAGGGCCTCTACGTGTTGCACCCATGTCCCCGCGCAAGCCTTCCAAAGATCCGGGTATAGCCCGTGTGGTGAGAGACTATACTAATCCCACTAATAATATTATAAATGCGGATGTTTGTTACTCAATCACGCCAGAACGGCTAAACGGATCTAGATGAAATTTTCCCGTGAAATGGTTCCCGTGGGATAAAGGACATACTTTTCAATCGCGGGTAAGACCTCGGGGCGCAGCTAGTAATAATATAACGTTATAAAAAATGTTCTTACACGTTTGAGCATCAAACTTCACATACGTCAGCAAGCGTAATTCTAAGGATACGAGTACAGTGTGTTATCCGCCGTCCCATCTCGGTACCCCAGTTTTCCCTTGATTGGAGACATTTGAGCCCCGTGCAGCATTTAGTACGGTGGACCCAAGGAAGGCACATGATTGATGTGTCTTGAGCAGTTAACTGTTTTGTTATTAGAGTACCTACCTACTCATCTCATTTATATTTACACATTTCATGGATTGTTATATATAGTTTAATAGCTATTAACTTGGTAATGGAAGGAAGTGGATCATTAACTTCCAATTGCTCTAGTTTATTCTTTCGCCTATTCCCGGGACCCGCTGAGGGTCAAACCTCGACGTTTTCATTGGAATCCTCCTCTCTAGATCCTTGGTTACAGGAGTAACAATGGAGGCAGTTGTGATGGGTCAAGTCCCATTATATTAGTATATTTTTTCTTTAAAAACTTGGCTCATAGATAATCTAGTTATACGAGTATGTGTTTGCATAGGTATATTTCAATATTTTGTATAACCAAATTCTTGGCTTCGGCCTTCATGCTCTGCTAAAATGGACACAGTTTTTAAAAATGCAACGAAATATTATTGACTCTCAAATTCCAATATCCAATTTTAACCCTCCATTGCATTGCTGTGTACTCCATAATTAGTTTTTTATTATGAAAATTCGGTATGTATTTTTTTGTGTTTTTCCCATGTAGTAGTTATTTTACAATTCGGGGCGGAGAGAAATAAAAAAACAACGATCATGAAAATCGGTCCACCCGTTCTGTAGTCATAAATGGTATAACTAACACGACTTTGTACTATTTAAATAGATTTGAAGTTAGTTACAAATTGATAACCTTATACATATCCACAGTACCTAAGGTTATCTAAGTTTTGATAACATCATATTTGTAACTTTACCCTACCCGGTGCTATTTATTAACTAAAGTGTTTAACATCGTCATTTTGCGAGCACGCAGGGATACTGATGGCTCGATTTCCCGAAATGACTTGGCTCAACACATTGAATGCGGTTCGGTAACAAACAACCCGCCCGACACGTAGGGGCAAGATAGGCTTGGGGACAAATGGGGCCCTGTAGCACGAAACTGTCCCCATTTTCGGTTATGACGTGTAGTCATTACTTACATGATATATGTTTCGCAACAATCGATCAACGTGGCAAGGTTTCAAGCTGTTATTGCTTAGCAACATTAACTAGGTAATGAAAATTTATTAATATTTGTAGATAAAATACTAAGGTAGGTAGGTGCACAATTTATAGATACTTTTCACAGTGGTTCCATGGTGTAATGGTTAGCACTCTGGACTTTGAATCCAGCGATCCGAGTTCAAATCTCGGTGGAACCTTCAACTATTTTTGTTAACTATAAAATATTGATAAATTATATTCTTCATTGAAATAATTAAATTGAACGTCTATCATAAAGTAATATGTATTCGGAAATTAAGTGCCACTACATCCATGCGTTATGTATGCTCAAGAGTTTACATGGATACAATGTCGATTGTACCACAGAATAGATTAAAACGCGGTTTAACATAGATATATTATGTAGATATAAACAAAATACTTTAATAAAATACCTAAGTCAAAAACGTAGATGAGAATTACTTAAATTGACGTTTGTCACAGTACCGGAGGCGTATTACGGATCTCTTATTTCCAGGCAGGATACTTAACCGTCTGGCAGTTTTATATTTCAACTCAATAATATATATCCCATACAATATCTGTCAAAAGTGACAGTTACTATACGGTTGCTGTTCGATTATGAATCGATTGTGCAGATGGTCTGTGTTCATTTCATACCTACATGAAATAAAACTATTTAATATTCGCTAAATAATAAAACACACAAGTATAAGATGCCGGCGTTATATTATACTCGTAAAGTCATTTCAAGGTTCCGTCATTGTTACCCAGCGATTATTGTTCAGTAGCTGTTACTCGTCTCCTTGGGCTTTTATGTGCTATATAAACGACATTCTCTGTTACCGTGTATGTTTGTAAGAGATTGGTGAAAAAAAAATACAGCCTATTCTAAGTGAACAAGACACTAAACTAATAAAACGCTGCAATATTTTTAATGACATTGATATTGATTTCTTATATTAACGCGAATAAAACTTTTTTTTTTTTTTGTAAAGCAGCCGAATCGTCGGGAACGTAAAAACATAAATTAACGCGATAAAATCCGCAAAAGGAGTTTTTGGCGGGAAACTGAAAAGTCATGGCATCAGTTATGTTTTAATTTCTAAAACTAGTGTTCCTGCGAGTTATAGTGAGTGATATAAGTGGAATATTAACCATTATAGGTTCGGTAAAGTGCACAAGTGTAGGTAATTGAAACAGAGTGACGAAACATGGCTTTTCAGTTTCTCACAAAAAATCCATGAAAAATCTTTCGGTAAAGTATCCATCACTTTACTGATTGAGGGATGGGGGGGTACTTTACTTCGGCCTAGGCTTTGGGCCTGTGCTTATGCTCAAAAACAGAAATAATTTATATTACTTGACACTGGCAAAATACCTATGGTGATGCCAAATTGAAAAAAAAAAAATCCGCAAAAAAAAATTGTTTTATTTCAATATTTTTAATGATTTTAATGGTCCAGTTTTTCATGGTCCAGTGCCCTCTTTATTTAATCTAGGTTTAACTTTTTTTAACCTTTATCCTCGCTATAGTTACTTTTCTTATAACATTTAATGAGTTAGGTAGGGTCAATAAATAACAAGAAGTATGATTGCTCGATCCCACCTTAATTAATTGAATAAATATCATTAATATATCAGAAAGTAGTCATAAAATAACACATCAATTCTTACCCATCGTGTCGGGAGTAAATTAATCACGTGGTATTAATGGAAACATGTCTCCGGTGCCGCCATCTGCAATTAATTAAATCACTTTATTGTTATTGGTCGCACATGAGTGTGCTGTTGCTAACAGACAACTACACAGGTACTACATACATGACATATGATGCAGGGTGATTCAGAAAGGGTATACAATCCTCTGAACCAGCGATTCTTCAGCGCATTTGTAATCGTTGTATGAGGACAGAATTTTCATTTCAAGTGATTAAAAAAAAATACAACTGAATTGAGAACCTCCTCCTTTTTGAAGTCGGTTAAAAAACAGTTTTTTGTTCTGACCAATATTTTTTTTTAAGTGTCTTTTCGAAATTCTGACGTCACATGGGTAATGATTACAAAATACGGTGAAATGTATCTACATCCACAGACTTGTTAAAATAATCAGACAACCCACAGCGTACGCTAAAAGTGAAGCCTAAAAATTTTCTGGTCTACCCTTTAAACAACATGATAGACCAGAGTTTCTTAGGCTACACTTTTAGCGCAAGCTTTGTATTATCTGAATATTGGAATAAGTATGTGATTACATCGTTATAATATTGAAATCCAATTAAAAAACGATTTAAAACTAACATAGGTACTACCTTCTTCGATTGGGAATGCGGGGAAACTATTTCTTTTTGTTGATCTTTACAAAACTTCATAAAAAATGCTCTGCAGGGCCCCAAGTCTGCTAACACAATCGATTCATAGTCGAACAGCAACCGCATAGTAACTGCCACTTTTGACAGATATTGTATGGGTGTCTGTCAAAAGTGACAGTTACTATGCGGTTGCTGTTCGACTATGAATCGATTGTGTTAGCAGACTTGGGGCCCAGGTGTACCTCAATCATGCTTTGTTACCAAACCGGTGAATCCAAACAAGATACAAATATTTCCCGCCTACGAACGTAATCCTCATACAGTATGCACTAACACGAGACCATAACCTTTTACAGCGGCTTCAGTCTGAATTATTGATAGGTGATGTTTAATTCTTCATACCATCCACACGTTAGGTAGATCATACTGCAGACATTGCGACTAAATGCTTTTTCGTTATAACAACACTTCATTATATTGTAATTTATAAAAGATACATTCAAATAAATGTGGTGAAACTTGACTGTTCACGTTCACGAGTCCGAAAATATATGGAGTATATAAGGCCTTACCGGAGGCCTCTATGAGTTTGAAAAATATAATAACTTGATAAATGTTAAATTTGGACACTGGCTACATCGTGATACTAAATAGCCAAATGTTAAAAAAACACGTTATAACGCCTATGGGCCAAGAAAGAAATCGAAAATGCTGAAAAAACACCCGATGCCAACATTTAAACGCCTATAGACCAAAGATAATAAAACAAAAAAATACATTCATGCACTCTTGTCTCTCTTGTCGTCTTGGTTGAGCTTCAAGTCTGATTTCAAACTTAGAGAATAATACTTTCTGGGTGCAAAAAGTTTAAAAATCATTTTAAAAAATACTCATAAAACTGGCAGCTTGCTGCAGAAAAAAATCGAGGTTGCCAAATATGTTTTCTTATTTAAAAATAAATGTATTTATTTTTTAATGGCATCCAATTATTTTTATTGGTATTTAAAGCCAGTTTTTTTCTAATTTTATTTTATTCTGATTATTACAAAAGAGTTTTATACGGCACACTGGTTGTTGCGATTTTTTGTCGCTGCTCATGTCCAGCCTAAAACATCTCACGGTAAATTCGTCATGATGGTTTATATTTTGGGCGCGCGCTGGAGGCCACCTTATAAATTATTCCTAAGCATAATCATGTTTACATCACAGAAATATATTCAATTTGTTTATTTTATTAACATTGTAAATCGTGATATACAGTAGCACGTTTTATATTTATCTACCTTTGCTAATATATATTTTATTATTCTAACGGTCTGTTTTTTAATGTGCCGATAAATCCTATCCATCACTTCTCCTTTTCTTTTTTTAGGTTGGCTACAAAATTGTGACATTTTTGCCAGTGTCGAGTATTTATTCATAATTGTTATAAAATTATAAGTACCCCTGATGATTATAATGATGTCGATGTAGATCAGGGGTTCCCAACCTTTTTTTGTCTACTGCCTACTTTAAGAATAAATTATTTTTTAACGCCCCCCTTTTTAAACATACTTAAAAACCGCTAAGTACTTATAACTGATTATTGAAACGCAAATTTATAGTATTCGGACAGAGTATCTTTTATTGAAAATAAAACAAACATAATCAATTCTTATATAAAAACTAATGTGAAGGTTGAATCTGATGCTGTTCAATAAGTTTGTTGATATCAGGTTCCAATGCCCCCTTTTTTTTCTGGGTCTCTTACCGCCCCCCTTTAGGCCTGCAGCGCCCACAAGGGGGCGTTATCGCCCACGTTGGGAAAGACTGATGTAGATGATAATGATGAAATGGATCCGTTACCACTATCAATAAAGCTGTGGATATTACTGAAAGATAACCGGACGCAAAATGTTTTTCGAAAATCAAAAGAAAACTGTCGTAAAAATACTTATGTTTCCATTTTTATATCCAATTCGGTGGTTATCAATCAAATTTTGTTTAGCTTTGGTTTAGCTGATGGCGGGATTTAAGAAATTTCAGAAACAAAAATGGAAGCCCAACTTTTATATCGCTTTAATGTGCGTTTGATTAACGTCGCGACGACACCACGGTGGAGCAATTAAGTGTAATCATTTACAGATTTTTTATTAAAAAGAAAATTTCATGAAAAGAAAATTGTTTTTCAACACACTTGCTTTGTAAAGTGGTTCTTATTGCACGGATTTTAGGTTCATAATGCAGCTTATTACACATGCGTGTTTGTCACTTTATATTACCGCGATGGTGTCTTAAATTCACATTTTTTTAAGGTTAGCAAAGAGGATTAAAGTTTAAAAAAAATATGTGATTTAATAAAATCTGATGATTAAACTTTTTATTTCTATACATTATTTATTTTTGTCATTGAATTAACATTAATTTAAGCTATAATTACATAAATATTCAATTAATTATATTAGGCTGTTTTACGGCTTTGTTATCTGTGCCTATTATTCAGACCGCGGAAAAATTACCGGGCGCCATTTTTTTTCTGTGACTATGGTTCACATATTAGTGTCTAAGTTACATTAGTGAGTTTTTCTTTGTTTTAATTTTCCTCGCGAGTGTGTTGAAAAGCGTCGTATGACCCGCGTGAGCATTTGGTCATTACAGTCTCGGCTCCAGTCGCTGTCACCTTCGGCGCTTCAACTGTAATCACCAACTATCACTTGTATCATCATGTACTATTAATGTACTCCCCGATCGACATACTGACTAATTGAGTCCTGTAAGGCGTAGTAAAAAAATCAAGAAATAATTACCTATTTATAAAGGTATGCCTTTTTGTATTTACATTAAAAGCTAATATTTACTACCCTACGCGCACAATAGCGTGTATAGGGTACGTTCTTCTTTCTTTTCGAAATGAAATGCGATGAAATAAAATGGATATGAATACGGCCTCACCCGCAACTCAGCGGGTATTTTGCCAGTGTCAAGTAATTAATAGCAATATTAAATTCAATAAATACACATTATAAATAAAATAATGGATGTGACATGATGATATGAAAATGGCGTGTCAAAATGGATATTATTGAACCAGATATAGAGTTTTATCTGGTTGACAGTGACAGTGACATACGTCACCAAGCAAAAATATGATGCATTATACATTTTGAATTAGGATCATGAATGATTGTAAAAGGTAAAGTACGAAATGAGGTCGCCACACGTTCAACCGATACTCGTAAAATATCCTTCAGAATAATCAACTCGCAAATAATATACTTAGCAAATAAATAACTCGAAGTTATGACCATCTAGATTGCGCTAAATATTTGTTCGAATAAATTAGTTTCCTACATAGGCTTCGTAAACATAAGGAGCTTGATCTTCTCACGTCTCAAAAATATAACTAGGTATATATGTATATGGCTGTGGTCAGTGTAGATGTGGACGGTCATCATTAACCTAACTTGTACCGAAGTTACTAGTACCAAGTGTGTCAGGATTGTAATTCCATACATTTCCAAGTCGTCTACTTGTTACTTGCGTACCGTACTCGTGTAAATCGAGCATAATGGATAGCAAAACAAAATGTCATTCTGACTGGATACTGCGAACCTATTTAAACGGATACTGCGAACGGATAGTACTTTCATATTTTCATTGTTTTTGATTAATGCATCTATCAGATGGTGAACGTCCAGAGCTGGATCTAGAGTACCTTACTACTCTGTGACTCAGACGTCCTCCAATAACATCCAGACATCCCGGTCTTCTGCCACTCTTATCTACCGGCTTCCTACAACGCGTTTGATATCATCCGCCCACCTTGTGGGGGGCCACCCTACACTACGCCTCTCGACTTTAGTCGCCATTCTAGAACCTTTCTGCCTGCTTTATTTGTTTTTATTCCACTGAATTAAGATGTTAATCCAATATAAATTACGATCTAAGTAAACAGAAAAAAAAATACAATCCAATTCCGACCTTCAAGAGGCCCGAATGTCGTCCAAGTAATCCTGGTTTATAAATACCGGGACAAACTCTCTTAACAAGGGACTACGGGCGGACGGCCCCACGTTACTTAAGAATTACAACTTTTCTTGTTACGTAAGTTCCTTTTAAGCATGATCGGTAACTGATCTATTTATAACGACTTAAGTAGATTATATATGTTATTGTAGATATTGTATATGTTATATTACGTATGTTATCTATGTTTATGTTTGAGCCTAATAAAAATAATAATCTCAAACATAATACTGCTAAATTAACTTTTGATACAACAGCGTTCCGAACTTATAATTAATGTTACTTCACAAAATGAGGAGATAACATCGTCAGAACATTTAATGATTCTTGAGATACATGATTTTATGTGTGTGTAATGTACCATGTATGTAAGTAGCAATGTAACATGGGGATTATATTCTCAAGCTAAATTATTTTGATCAAATTTTCTAATAAGTAAGATTCTGACTTCAAACGTTCAATGCTTCATACAAAATGTCTAAATACGGTAGACTATGAAATATACGATTAGATTTCGAATAATCTCGCACTTGACGTACAGTATAAACCACTCGTCATTAATCTATTCATAGATTTTACGCTATTTTTGTAACAACTTGTACATCAATCAATCAGGTAAGCTTTCTTTTCTACATAACTAGACCAACCCATTACAGTGAAATCAAAACTTTGCTCATTACAATATAATTAATCGAAGTTACTGAAGCGACATCGCGTGTCTGCGCCTTGTTTAATTAATCTATTGATTTGATGTTACACCAGTCGAGTTTTAATTAATTTTGGATGGTATATACACGTATTAATAGATTAATTAATTAGATATACTTAATTATAACAACAAAGTTACTATACCTTTAGTTTGCTGGAACTTGTAATGTTCGCTGGAAGTACGCGATCACGCTTGTATTCTCTGCAGGAGTACGCAAAGGGTCACTGCGGCAATTTGGAGTGGTTTTTTGGTGTCAATTTAATGGCCCAAAACAAAAGCACTTGTGGAGCTTGACGTGGATGGGTGACCGTTAGTGGCATCTTCAGCTGAGCGTTTCCATTCCATTCCTTCGGGGGCTCTTTAAGCCATGACAGCCAGCCAGTATATCATACTAAATACAATATTCGTGCTCATCAAACAGTTTGCCGCTACCGGGATTTGAACCCAAGGGTCCTCGGTACAGAAACCAGGGTCATAACTAACAATGCTAATCGGGCCGGGTACGTTAGCATCCTTTCCTGATAAAATATATTACTTCGTTCTTCTTCAAGAAAAATGCCCACCCAAAAAGCGCAAACACCTGCCATTATAGGGAAAGGGCGCTAGGGGCTATGACCACTTTGGAAGACGTAATGAGCGCCTATAATATAAGTGCCCCTTACTGCTGAGCGCCCAGTGAAGAAATGCTAGTGTTTTCCTCAATATCGCGTCTCGTTAATACAACAAAGCGTTTATCAGCCTCATTCAGGCTCTTATTTTCAGCCTTATGATATAGAGATAACACTCTTAGACTTAAAAGGTCATGGGGATAGGTTTTTATGGATTCTTGCATTCCGCTTCAAAATTAATATTAGTATTTTAGAACTAATTTACATCTATTTATATTCGCGAGCTTTATGCAATCGGTCATGGTATAAGTAATTTAACTATTTAAAAAAAAACGGCTACATTTATGGTCTTGAGATGTAGAATGCAAAATCAATGTAAACAGCTATCTACTTAGTACCGATTAGTTAAGTAATTCGAAAAAACATACGACATATATAAGTAATGACGAAAATGTAAACAAACTGCAGGGCTGTGACGTCACCACCATAAGGTAGCGCGTGTGCGACGAGTAAGAGCACCAGCGACTGCACGCTCTGCCCACTATTTGCTCCGACCAGACTTTAATAACCTTATCTTTTGTTCGTCGTCGTTCGTCGACTTTCAAATTATTTATATTATATTTCGATAGTTTTCCACTGGAAATAAACTAATGAGTACCTAGTTATAAGGATTATATTCTAACTCCGTTGTTATGAAGAAAATAGCTGAATGTAAATTATTCCAAATCGTAAGAGTTGTAGCAAAATTTGGACCCGGCTATATAATTTACTTATCTCTAGAATATACTAGTACACCTGTTAACCCTGTACCCCGGCACATAAAACTCCAAACGGCGGTGGGAACTTCTTATCACATCACGAATCCCAGCGAGCTTTAGAGCACACTTTATGCACGAGTTCAGATCGTCTGCAGTTTTAAATCCTTTTCTAGAAAATAATTTAGGTTTTCATGAAATTTCCACTGTATTATAGAATGAGAGGAACAAAAGACAAAGAGTGTTATGGTTTTATCCACAGCATATGTAGCAGTTTCTCACGAACTTATTTCATATAAGTATTGTATACTGGGTTCGCCCCCAGTCCATTGTACGGTACCCATTACACAAGCGTTGCTTAGTGTGGGACCGTATAGTTGGTGTATTCGTCTGGCGATATTTATTTATATATTTGTATATACTGTTTATAACAAGATATTAAACAAGGGCATTTGCTATTAGATTATAGGAAGTTCGGCCTTCAGACGTGCGCCGGACACGGGAGATCATTAATCAAAATACTTCCCCATTCTATTACCGATCTTCATTGTTATGGTCCAAATGGCAACTCCTTGTAAATCTATTAACAACTAGGCTACGATCATTCAATGGTTTCTAATCAAAGCTACTCTGTTGAAGTTTAATTGCAAAGCTATATTTAACCGTATTGATTTCTTATATTCACGCGAATATTACACATTGAAATGAAGCTAATTTAACAGATTTTATCGCAAAAGAACACCGACTTCGACCAAGGATGATACGTGAGGCGATTGAAATTAAAGAACATCCTAATTTCAATAGGGAAGATGGCTGGGTGCTACCACCGACTTGGGATCCAGGAATTAATATAATTAAATTCAAAACCAATCGAACCATTTCAAGACCTCAAGACACTGTGATCATGTTCTGCGTAGATCGAACCGCAAACAACAACTAAATATGAGGGTAACCGAGTTCAAACTACGATACTAGGACGTCAAACACCTCAGTCCTCCAGTGACCATGGTTGCTGTAAAGCAGCCGCAATGTCTGGACCGTAAAAACATAATGTACTCGCGATAAAATCGGTAAAATTAGTTATATTTCAATCTATATTTGCCCGACTACGGCAAAGCCAACAAGAAAGATCGTGAATATACCTAGCACTCTACATGTATGTTTTTTTTGACACGTTTAAGCGTTAATTTGAAATAGAGCTGTTTGTAAGAGCCATAAGTCACTGCGAGTGAGCCTGCAGCTTTTTGCTCGGGCCTTGATAAAGTAGAGAAATTGTACAGTCAAGTTCAAAAATACATACTCGGTATTTTGTTAGTTGAAAACCACTTAATATTTTTCTTATGAATATTCATAATCATAATCATAATTATGTGCACAATTCACGCAATTCCCCGACTTCTACGCTAGCAGACAACAGAGTATTACAGGAGCCAGTAGAAAATAAATTCTGTAGTTTTTAAATGAAATATAATATTTAGTGTATTTTTCTGAACTAAGTTGGTATCATTATATCCCCACACGTTTCAATTGAGAAGTTTTGATTCGTCAAACGTATAAAATAAGATCGATCCTTATTATTGCAACTTTTGAGCCATAAAGTTTAATATTTACCTATCTGGTTTCCCGAAGGTTAATGTATACATATACATGTGAAAAAGTAAACCAAACCATTTTTTTTATTAAAGTTTAAATGAACCGTACATTGGTTTGGTTTTGAAGGCACTTCCAAAATAATTATGTTACCTCTAGCTACAATATAAATGTAATAGTTACACTGAAACAAATCACGTTTCTATATATTTTAGTTTCCATGAAGAAAAAACAACTTACAAGTTATTACTACATCACATTAAGGAGCTGACTGTACCACAACAAACACCAAATGTTACGTTATTTATTGGCACACTCGGAACTTTGTTTGTTTTGCGGCTGAACCGGCTTTCCTTTTCATGCATCAAATATAAAACACCCCTGTCTCGCTCTTTCTCTTTTTGTATTTGTCAACATATTTAAGTGCCTACCATAATGTTCCTATTACCATTTCTCAAATAAAGGTAAACTTCAAGTCATAAGAAACACAAAAAATATTGTGAAAACTCTAGACTTGACGCATTTAAATTAAAAGCAAGCGCAATATTAATTATCTAAATTAGTTAACAAACATCAGTATTGTTAATTAGAGAGTAGCAGCGACCATTAATTACTCTACTGGTGCACTCAGCAAAATGCCAAAGTAAAGTACATGAGCTAGTGCTCACAACTGCTCATTAGTGAGTACAAGATAGCTTGAGACGACATTGTAGGTAGCAGTGGCAAAGGATGTATATTTGCACAAGGGAAACCCAAGAAAAAACACCTTACACTTTAGCTTACCCTTTACCTTAGTCTTTTGTGCACTCTCTCTCCCATTCAAAATATATTATTGTACTAGCTGCGCCGCACGGTGTTACCAGCGATTAAAAAGTATGTCCTTTATCCCACGGAAACCCTACATTTTACCGGGATAAAAAGTAGCCTATGTGCTATTCCAGACTATAATCTATCTCTGTGCCAAATATCATCCAGATCCGTTTAGCCGTTTTGGCGTGAGCGAGTAACAAACATCCATCCATCCATCGAAACACTTTCACATCTATACCAATATTATAAATGTGAAAGTTTGGATGGATGGATAGATGGATGGATGTTTGTTACTCTTTCACGCCCGAACGGCTGAACGGATCTCGATGAAATTTGGCACAGAGATACATTATAGTCTGGAATAGCACATAGGCTAATTTTTATCCCGGTAAAATGTATGGTTCCCTTGGGATAGATGTTTTAATTTTTCATACTTTTTATCGCGGGTAACACCGCCGGGCGCAGCTAGTGTATAATATTAGTGGGATAATGCAGAAAACAACCACGACTCTAGTCGGTTTCTTGAAATAAATAGGTACTCAAATTTAAATTTTGAAAGTAAAGCAGACAGTAATTGTGTTATATGGGTCCTTTGCCACTGGTAGATAGATGATTGTAATTCAAGAAGACATCTAGCAAGTATCTGTTTTGTTTCAAACAGAATATAACGATCGTGTGATATCTCCGAATAAAAAATAACAGGTAACTGATGGCTTTGATCTGAATACGTGGGTAAGAGAGAGAGAGAGAAATTATTAGTATGATCTCAAATTTATATGTAAAATAAATTAATACTTAATGCATTAAAATATTGGTAGGTACGTATATTTAGCAAAACCGTTTAGTGAACATTGACTGCATATAAAGTCCAATATTGAGTAAAATTTAAATTATAGCCTATCTATTGATTTCTTATGTTTAAGCGAATACTACACATTGAAATCAAACTAATTTAACAGATTTTATCATTTAGCATTTATCATAAAAAAACATCCTAATTTCAATAGGGAAGATGGCTGGGTTCTACCACCGACTTGGGATCCAGTATTTAGTATAATTAAATCCAAAACCAAGCGCACCATTGCAAGACCTCAAGACACTGAGCACTTTCTGCATATATCGGACCGCAAACAACAACTAAATATGAGGGTACCCCAGTTCAAACTATGACACTAGGACGTCAAACACGTCAGTCCTCCCGCGACCATGGTTGCTGTAAAGCAGCCGAAACTTCGGGAACGTAAACACATAAAATAAACGCGATAAAATCCTTTTATCTTTTATTTATATAATTAAATTAGTTTTATTTCAATCATAAGCTATCTGTGGAGTGATAGCCAAGTTGGTAGAACGCCTGCTTCGGTAACGAGGATCGCAGGTTCAAACCCCGACTCGCACCTCTGGGACTTCATGTGAGAATCTCATTTTCAACCATGACTATCACTTGCTAAACGGTGAAGGAAAATATCGCGAGGAAACCTGCATGTCTGAGAGTACCCCTCGAAAGGCGTGTGAAGTCCGTCAACCCGCACTGGGCCAGCGTGGTGGACTATGGCCTAATCCCCCCTCGCATTGAGGGGAGGCGCGTGCCCAACAGTGGGACATTAAAGGGCTTGTATTATTATTATAAGTTATCTGTATTTGATTCCCACGAGCGCAGTTAATCGAGTGCCGCGTGACGTCACAGCCGGTCAGGTCCGATGACTAATGTTGTGCGAGCCACCCCACACACACTTTTACCGCATCAAACGTTTGAGAAGGGTCAAATTACAAGCACTTTTCAACCATCCGACCGTTTACTGACTTTATTTTTCAGTTTATTTTTATACACACGTCACTGGCCACTGCTGTAATGGCGTGTGGTGTTTTAAATTTACGTATTTCGTGACTAAATATGACTGGCTGCTTATTTAGACGACCTTATCGTGATGATAATTAACGTAGCTGTAAATTAATAAAAAAACATCTAAATAGAAAAAGTATTGATGTGGAAAGAAACACTTTAATAAGGCAGAGTTTATGAAGGTAAGCTTTGTTAGTTTGTGAGTTTCGATGTAGGGGATAATCTCCGGATCTACTGATCCGTTTCTGAAAATGCTTTCACTAATAGGAAGCTACATTATCCCTGAGCGCTATAGACTATGTTTCGTCGAGGTACCTCAGTTAGAGCCGTGGGCAAACGCAGTGTATTTATAGTAATTTGTGGTTTAAGAAAAATGCACCCGTTATCCTCGAAAGCACACACACATCTATATCTCGTATTTGGCCTTTGTAATAAGAGGACAACCAATTATTAGTAAATAAATCAATATCGCCAGACGAACCAACCAACTATACGGTCACACACTAAGCACCACTTGTATTATGGGTACCGTACAATGTACTGAGGGCGAACTCAGTATATAATAATTATATACATATGAAACATCAATGACTCGGGCACAAACATTCGTGCTAATCACTCAAAGTGTGTCCCTACCAGGATTCAAACCCGAGACCCGCAGCACAGAAAGCGGGGTCACTACCCACTGAACTAATCAAGTGGTCAAATAAGAAGAGCTTTTTATTACAATCAATCATTTATATTCTTTGACACTAGTAGAAACATACATTTTTATATCAGCTAAGCTTAACATATAGGCTGTTAGTGTACTCTGGATAGTATTTCAACCATTTACCTACTAGTGTATAAGGTTCCTACAGAGAAGACTAAGAATTATATTTTCATTCGCGTTAATGTCTATTCCACCATACATAATACGTTAAACATCCACTAAACAGTTATCGTATAAAAAGATATGTTTTCAGAAGCGGTTGACGCACGCAAACAAAAATTCTTTTCATGAGTTCCTATAAAAGAGAATGTTTGAGCGATCGTCGACTGAATGCTTCAGCAATTAGAGGATGCCGCCGCTTCCTTGCGCAAGCGCTAGGGGTAACTTTTAACAGGATTCGCATATGTTATATATAAAGATAAATTGTTTTAGATTGAGGATTTCAGCGCAAGTTACGTTTTTTATTACACTGACTGCGTGCGAGTGTGTGATTTGTTTTTGTGTGTTTCTGTTTCGAATGTCATTCGTAGTTTGTTCTCAGTCTGCAAAAATTGTGTCTTCTTTCTTTGTATAGCACTGTCGCTCTTAGTTGGGACTTGTAATTTATTAACTATATTTAACAATAGTTTGTCATCCATAGAGTAGTCTAACTACGACAGTCGGGTATTTATAAAACTAATGCAGGTAAATAATTAAATCTATATAACCAGAAATGCTTGCGCTGAATAAACTCTAATCCAGCTCATAACAGATGGCGTTCGGAAGGCAGGTCACAGGACACAATAGCCCGACTCAGCTAAGAGTGAGAGAGACAATGCTTAGCACAGCAGCACGCGGCTTGTGCAGGATTCATTGCTAGGACTGCATCCACCAACAGGCTACGCTGAAGCTAACCGATGGAGCGAGCTGTACGAAATGATGTATAGCTGAGAATATTTGGAATATAAGCTGCTTTTAATTATGCGAATGGGTGGAAAACCATGTGGACAGTCTACTTAAGAAATTATAAAATTCAATTATTTTCTTTCTAACAAGTCTGGATTGTTTTTTTTTTTAGTTTTATTGCAAAACCTTAGCTTATATTGTTCTCGAATGATGACGGATATTCGCAGGAGATATACCTATGTATCAGTATTGAATATTATTTATATTGTTTGTGGGAAACAAAAAGTTTCCCATATCAATCAAGATAACACAAAATGACAGTTGTCCCTTTTTGTTGCCTATGATGACGTCTCTACCTTAAAAGTTTGAAGCCTTTGTGGACACATTTTTTTTCAGTATTTTTAAATTGATTCATGCATGCTATCATAATATAAGTCAGTCTCAACGTGATTTTCAATAAATAAAAGCATAATTGCTAATCTAGACTAGAACTGCAATGTAGATTAAAACTCGATACGATCGAGCGTGCTCGCTACTGTCACAAGTCGGATATCGCGCGAAGCGTTGTGTTATGATCGCGCTGTTTATATTACATTGCGAGTATACCTTTACCCAAAGTTTTCGTTACTATACCCCTTCAACCCTATATATCTACTTATAAGAGCAAGTTGCTAGAATGTTGGTCAATCCAATGGCACCCATATATCGCAGG
Source organism: Pheosia gnoma (assembly GCA_905404115.1). NCBI lineage: Eukaryota > Metazoa > Arthropoda > Insecta > Lepidoptera > Notodontidae > Pheosia > Pheosia gnoma. The sequence continues at coordinate 2,133,958 of FR989894.1, read as the reverse complement.
GGCCGCGTCGCTTGCACTATGCCAATATTTTTCAGTGGCTCTCATTCACGCAATGAGTCGACACTTATTCATATCGCGCACAATAAGAACTTTCAGCCGGATAATGGTTTTTAATGTAGTTTGGTTTCGGTGGATCCTATTATTGCGGAAGCGGCCGCAGTCGCCCCGAATCTTTCAGATACTTCAGCGCTTTTGCAAAATCCGACAAAGGTTTTAGGTATGGAGTAATTTGGCCTATTATGCATGATATATAAATGTGTGATAAACACTTGGAAGGATAATAAAATGGTTTTTCTTTGATCTGCGTAACAATGTTAAGTCGGTATTTTTTAATTCCTATTACTAGTACAATGTTATAATGACATTATTATTAGTCCATTAGCCCCTTCAACTAAGCTAAAGCTTGTCCATAGAAGTGGACTCACGTCAATAGATAATAACCATGATGGGGATCGAACCTGGAGCTCTCGGTTACAAGTGCCATATAACGCTTGAAATATTAATTACGAGACAAATAATGATTGTCCACATAGGTACATTTTCGTAAATTATTGTCCTTCAATTATTGGCCTCCCTCCCTCCCTCCCTCCTACCTAACAATACTTTCAATAAATACTGTGTCAATATTATCCATCGATTGTTTTCGGATCATCCCCCTTTATTTTCATGTACATCGTGCTCCATGTATAGTATACCTAACGTTGTTGGAAAATTAATGTGCTTCGTTGTCGTTCATAATAATGTGGTCCAAGTAAAAGCGATTTTGTTATGTTCTTGATAAGCATCATTTTATTCTAAAAAATATTAATAAATCTACTGTATAAGGATAGTGATTTTAAATGAATATCATACTTATTTGTATTTAGTGCAAATCAGGTATGTAAAGAAAATAATTCAAAATTGTATTTTTTTTTATTCTGAGTTCTTATGTTTTTTTATGTGTCGCTAAAATGCCAGTACATTTAAGTAAACCATTCACTGGCTGGTAAGATATTTGTTATAAACTATTTTAAAAACGCTGACTAATTATAATTGCCACTTCGCTCTTAGGTAATGTGTATTCAATACCACCACAGATATGCCTCTGGCGTAAAGATCTATAATGTCAATGCCAGGAGGTATCATCATGATAAGTCTTTACGTCTATTACAGACCATTTATGACGAGGCAATGTTTTTTTTTCAGGAGCTACAGATAACTAGTTATTATGACGGTCTTAATACGATCGTTTTCAGAGTTTATAACTAACACCATCCCTCAACCAATCGCACAGTACAAACAAACGACTGGTGACCCCAATTAAACCCCGATGACGGGACAAAACATGGCGCATTACATCGGCTCGTCAGGGTCCTACACAACCAGCTCTATACGTATAAGGTGTAACGATAGTATTTTTAAATATTTTAGCAGTTCCATCATTCAGCACGTTATACAGGTCACATACCCAAAATCAACAAAAAAATCACAAAAAAATCAACGTTCACCTCTTAGATAAACTTAAAAGTTTAAATTTATCTAAGGTTCACCTATTAATTAAGAGCGCGGGACTTCTTGGCAGGATGTTGAACCGTGAACTTGTCTTGTGATTCTTTGATAAATAATGTGTAATATTAGTGGGATATTAACCATTGTGCGCTCATAAACGTGCACGAGTGAAGGAAATTGAAATGAAGTAGTATAACTTGACTTTTTATGTTCTCTCAAGATGTCCGGTATTTATTCAGTAAAGTATCCAGAAGTATATATTAGGTCATAGATTCAACTACCTAATACACGCCAATAAGCCCAGATATGAGTTTTTTTATTACTTATGATACACGTTTTACATCAAAATTTTTTTTCTTTTTCTGGTCAGGGTGGTACTGGGATCGTCCGCAGTCCATTTGGACTGTACCCATAATACAAGCCGTTAGTTGGGTACCGTTCGATTAGTTTCCTATGCAAGTCGAAAACATAATTCCATCTTAAAGTAAGTGCTTTAAAAACGACACAACCTCACAACGTAAAATATATTAAACATGATTACCCAAAAAACAAATCGTGACTCAAAATTGGGGGCATTACGTTGGTACATTACACCATGAAATATGTATGAGAATGGGAAATTAGTCCGTGGCTGGGGCGGGGCGGGGGCAGGGGTAGCGCGGGCCACCCCCGCTTTGCATTTTTATTGTTATGACAATTTTTTTTCATAGAAGATTAAACACGCATTTGTATTCTCCGTTGCACCATCAACTTTTGGTTAACTATACAGTTAACTAAACCTTGAAGCAATGATAGACCAGTTGGTAGAACGCTCGCCTTGGAAACAAGGTGTGCGGGTTCAAACCCGGCTTGCACCTCTGAGATTTCCGAATTTTCATATGCGAAACTCATATTCAATCATGATTATCTTGTCTTGTTGTTGAGGAAGTCTGCACGTCTGTTAAAAGTCGTATGAAGTTCACCAAACTGCACTGGTCAACGTGGTGGACAACGGCCTAAATCCTCCCCATATTTTGGAGGAATGTACCCGGTATAATGGCAATAAGCTCGTGCCTATTACATTGAGCCCAAATACCATCGTCGAAATGTGGTTGCACTGCAGTACAGGTTTGCCTACCCCGTCGGAGATAACAGGCGCAATGGTGTATTTCTTATTTATTTCTATATACTTAGCTAATTTAATTAAATGTCGTTTAAGATTATACTATTCTCAGCAGTTTCAGAGATTTGCTACTGAAACTTTATTGGATTAGTAAGTGGATTATATTACTTCACACCGACCAGACACTCAGTAGCAAATAGAAACTGCAAGTACCTAGTATGTGTGTCTTCTATATCAAAGGTGAGGAGTATGCCCCCAATCTGATCACAACTGCTTCTTGTGATCAAACATTTCATAATTAAGGTCGCAGTTTGAATAATAGCAATGTATATTGATTTCTTATATTCACGTAACACCTAAATATGAGGGTACGTAGTAACAACTAAATATGAGGGTACCCCCGTCAAACTATGACACTAGGACGTCAACCACCTCAGTCCTCCCGTGACCATGGTTGCTGTAAAACAGCCGAAACGTCGGGAACGTATAAACAAAAAATAAACGCGATAGAATCCTTAAAAATAGTTTTATTTCAATAGCAATGTAATTGAGTGGAGAAAAAATTACGATCTTAATTTGGTCAACGTCTCATCCGATCATTTAATTTCCTCACATGCGCTGACTCCAAATAAATAACTGAAGAACTCCAAAAGGACAACGAGTCCGTATTCATAGCACATGTACAGACAAACTCGAGCAATTTCTCATTCTGTTTCCTTAGGCGTGACGCGCGAGCGTCTGGTGGAGGCCAGACGGAGGCCTTAAAGCCAGCGGGAGTAGCGATAGCGGATAGAATTTGAGGAGGTCGCACCATTAACAAACTGTCTGCGTGTTGCCAGATAAAGGTGTGGTTTTAATGATAAGAGCACCCGACTCTCACTATAACAAAGGCAATCAAACAGCAATTACAAGACCACTGATTTAAGTATTAATTTACCAGTACTCCCACGAGATATCGAGCCAATGCGGCTTGAACGAGGTATACCTAGTTGTCAAATGTACAATGAACTCAATCTCAACTCCTAAGTCCTGACTCACAGTGGAATGATAGTGGAATTATCTGTCACCTATGACAGTTAAAAAAGTGAGAAAACAGACAGTGACGATGCTATTGCATTTAAATTATGAATCAATTGTATAATATTAACAGACTTGTCGAACACGTATTTATGTTCAAATGCTCGTATATAAGAATCAACATTTTCAAGGATACTCTGGCGGAAAATGGAAGATCTTGCAGCCAAGCGGGTGGTATGCCTGGCGGGGCGGCCGCTATGCCCCTACGATTATTGTCGGGATATATGTTACGTACTCCGAAAACTCTCATAGCGCGTTTCAGGATTGTATGGAGGATTGTCAATTGTTCTGAATGCGTCTGTAGCGCCGGTTGAAGAGGTCGCTACAATGCCAATGTATTTCGGTTAGTTCACTTATCATTAAGCTAATTTCGTGGCCCCATCATTCATGTAATATTCAGTTGGATGTCTGTGCACGTCGTCGCGATCGTACATGCTTACGGTAATATACGTTTCACATTCAACAACTCAATTTTGGTGTACTTATCATAGAGGGTTTTAGCCGCACGATAAGGGCTGTATGCTTTTTCTTCAAGCGATTTGGGATAATACTAGAGTCGAACGATATGTCTATTCACGGCAAAAAGCAGAATAACTTTTATTTAATGATATAAGGGTTATCTATGTAATTTAAATCGCTCAATAAGTATTTGGGGGATCGACCGCATTATATCATATATGCGTACAGAGTGATTCAGAAAGTGTATGCCGGAAACCTCCGTTTCTTTAGCGCCTTTCTAATCATTATGTGAAGTCAGGTTTACCGAAATTTCAATTAAAAAAAATATTGTTCCCAACAAAAAGGCTATAGTGAGCAATTTTATTCTTAAAATTGGACCTAAGAAATGTAAGGACCTATTGGAGTGAAACACTACAATATAGTATCTAAATTGGTATGTATTAGTTTCAATAAATCATTGATTATTAAGGCAATATAAATATGTACAAAATCTTGTCGAAGCGCTTCTATTACATAGAATAGATAATACATATTTATTATTATTTTATTACTGGCTGGCAGCAATAGATAAAATTTGAAGCCGTTTGCATTACCAAAAAAAGAAGAAGAGAAGGAATAATTTTCTTTATAATAAATAAGAAAAATGTTTTAGGGCGTAGAATAAAATTTGAAAATAGAAGCACAACGTAAAAGGAACATTTTCAAAAATTGGTCTTCGTATTCTAGGTGTTTTTTTTTTTAGAAAGCCCAAGTCACACGTCGTTTCAGGCTTGTGTGTGACAATGGAGAGTCATCGAAGTATGAACCGACCGGCGCGCTACCTTTGTCTACACACACCTTTGTGTGAGGAACTTTTGCCATTTGGACTTCGCTGTACTAATGAGAGTCGAAATATAGCTGTAACTAGGACAGATTTTGCCTAAACAATGAGGACAGATTGATATTTCCTGAAAGTGAGTTCAGTGTAACAACATAAAACGTAAATTAAACTATTTATTTTTATCGAGGCGGCATGTTAAAAGAATAAAATGTAATATGTTGTTTTATTACCGCTGGAGAAGTTTATTTGTATTGTGACCATACTCTATTGAAACATTGTAATACACCGTGTATGAATTTACTAGGTATATACATACTTATTTTTTTTACTAAATATACTCGTATCTACATCAATAATAACACTCATGATGTTTTTTTTAATGTTCCCGCTCAGACGAAGAAATGAGACACTCCATCTGTATTTTTATAGGTCTGCGTTCCCGTATTAAAAAAAATGCAACCAATTTGTGCTCCTGATCCTGGGATAATCCCAAGTTTGGGTTTTGCATTAATTGTGTTACGTCTATAAAAAGTCATTAGAATGTGGAATTATTTTTTTCTTGCTTTCAATCTGTAAGCAATTCCCGTCGTCTACCAAACTGGGAACAAATTAATTTAGCGCGAGCCGAGAACGGGCTCGGTTAGTCTTGCCGCCCGCACCGCGGGGGATTTATTGCACGGGCCTTTCATTATGAAGTTGTTTTCACCATAATTGCTATTACCTGCCAGTGCACTATGTGTTTTTTTTTTATCACAAAACAAGGATTTACTCGACCCAAATCTTGGGGTATTGGCGTTATTTTGTTGGTGAAACGGAATAAGTTATGGTCATGTAGATCAGAATAAAAGTACGAAATCCATCGAAAATCTGAATCGGCAGCGAAGTGTCCATAAATTATTATTTTTTTGCTTTACATAAATACATAAGGCTAAGAGCTTGTGGTTTGTTAATTCTGAAAATGTATCAAAGGAAAGTTTATTTTTCAATAAACAGAATTAATCCACCCAAGTCTGAGCTGGCTTCATTATACTCTTAAGTCTCAATTTCAAACTTAGGCAAGTACTTATAATGTAATTAGCTTTGAGAAATATTCATAGTGTTACCTTTGCCTAGCCATTGAGCAACTTACATTTAAATTAGTTACAAAATCCGAGTTAAGACTAAATTACTCAATGTCAGTTGGGATGGCCAAAGTTGGTCTTAGTTATACACGTTTATTTTATAAAACCAACTAAAGTTTACCGTACACGAAGATTTCAACCACCTTAGTTTTTTCATATAACCAACTGTTATATATACAACGTAATTCAGAAAGGGCATACTTACCTCCATTTGGACCTGCGCTTCTTCAATTGCGATATGGCAATAAAAAATGCTACAATATATTGATTTTCATTTGTTGAAAATATTTTTTTTCCATTCAACCTGGCAATCCTGCCAGCGTTTTGGGCACCCTGCAGGCCTATGTTGGCGGGGATTTGCCGAGTGCTTTCTAATACCAGATTAATTTTTATTTATTTTATATTTCTTATATCTTTAGTTTACAGTAGTTTTTTTATTATTTTAGAGTATTTTTAAATAGACATCTATCGAAATTGTGACATTACATAACGCTTACAAAAGCTCTAAAGATGCGCGCAGGTTCAAATGGAATAATAACCTTTCTGAATCACGTTGTATATATACAGTTGGTAAAATGAATAAAAAGAAGGTGGCTGAAATCGTCGTGTAATGTAAACTTTTAATGGGGTTATAAAGAAAACGTGTATTTCATAATAATTCTGTAAGTACACTGAAATATTTTACAATTACAAATTTATAAAATCTTACCAGGAAATGTTCCCTCCAATTTCGTCGAGGTAAGGCTTAGCATGGCTTAGCGTAATGGTTCGTACCTGCGTACGTAAACAAGCTTCGATTAAACATTCCAAGGGGGAATTTTTAATTTAGCCTCCATCTGACACCAGACTGTACCAGCAAAACAGCCCCTTGGAACACTGTAATAGAGATTGGCATCCGGGTTATAAACTTTTTTTTTAATTTAGCTAAATTACTGAAGGTAATTAAGCCGGGGCTACATGAAAAAAGCATTAAGTCAATGTTGTGTATGAAAAAAAAAGTCAAGTGTTTATTTTTTAATTTGGTTCGTGAGCGCAGTTGCTAATAGTTTGCCACAATAATTTTAAACTTCGAACGAATGTCACATTGAGAGCCTTTTCCATAATCTACAACTTATTTGACAGATGTCACATAAGACTTTATGGCGAGAGTTTAACGGTGAAGTTGGCAATGATGTTATTTTTTCTCAATAAAATGTGTATTATTCGATTTTGAGAGCTTATCAGCGCATTTTGAAACTGGTCCCACTGTATTGTTTTAACACTATTTTGGCTTTGAAAAACCATTCATAATTTTTTTTATCATGTTTAATATCCTGCCTTTAAATATTTTCCTGCCATTTCTTGCCAATGTTTGACCATTATTCCATTTCCCTTTTACATAATACACAGTATTTACTTTTTTTAAGGCTGTTACAATTATTATCATTGTCTGTGACAAGGGAGTATTGAAACTACAGAGAAAGACGGTTCAATGTTCGCCTCCGCTAAAGTGCCTTAAGTATATTGAAATGTGCCGTAAAGTCCTGGATTAAAACCCAGATTATAGCTTTACCTATCCAATTACTGAGCTACAAGAATAGAGGCTGATTGATGGACCAATATCCTTCATTGGAATTAGTCATGGAGTGACATTTTGCAAGATAAATGATTCACTGAATATAATCTTTAGGTTATGTTCGTAATACGGACCATAAAATAGATTAATCTCAATTCTTCGATTAGAAGTTCGAATACTAATTATAAATTATTGTAAAACAATATGAATATGTAGAATGATTAAAAAAAAAATAACTACATAACTTTATTTTATTTTATAAAATAAGCTCTGGCTGGTTGTATACAATAGTTGTTGCCTACCTGCCTTATTTTAAAACAACATTATTTTTATTCTTTTGAAATGTTTTTAAGCTTTGGCGAGACACTAATCCTAATTATCATTTGCCAATCAGTTACGATCTAAAACGAGCATTACATTACAGCACAAAGTATTACATTACAATTTAGCTTGCCAGTACCAACACTAACCTGACATTATTACCTATGTTTATTGACGAGAAAAGTTTATCTTTGACCGATATGTGAAATTGTAAAGTAATGTAATATCAGCTGTGTAGTTTACTATTCAATTAAAACTTCATGAATGGTAATGTATGGCCTCCGCCATCCAATGTAAATAACAATTATGAGTCTACATAGATTCCATTTAGTTACCTGTTTTGTAGCCTATTATTATTTAATTCCAAAGTGGTAGTATTTACTTATTATGCCAAATGTTGTTGTATAATCCTGTCAAACGTATTTTGATAAATTTTATTTATATTCCTCAATATTATTTAAATAGGCTCCTCACGTACTATGCCTCAATAAGAAAAAAAAAGTAATAATTCCCCTGAGAAAATGAAAGGATAATCTTTATCTGTTTTCCCGCTAAATTAATTTGTTCCCTCACAAGTTTCCACCGCGACCCCGCCCGACTGTAATTAATAGCCCGCGAGACAGAACTTTAAAGAGTTTGTTTACAAAGATAATGGAACGTAAAAATGGATGAAGGAATATTTTATTCTAGCATGAGAATTCATAAGTATTTAATAATAAATGACAATATTAAGTAATAATACAGCCTATTAAGTTTTAAGTGAAGTCGCGTTTAGCAAAAAAAAAACATAATTCTATTTTTGAATAACGAATTAATGTTAACGCGGCGACGACACCCGAGCACTTTATTAGTCGATTTAAAAATAGAACATTGGATATTTAATGGCATCCGTTTTTACCGCTTTAGAAAAAAAAACATTCATAATTACTCTTAGTCGATCATTTTATTAAGGAACACAATTTTCCTAAATTATGAAATCATTTTCAAGAAATCCCGTCCGCTATGTAATAATTTTACACCATTCATCACACGTCACATTTCCCATATTTTCATCAATCAACCCCATGAACACATAGCTTTGTACCAAATTTGTACCGTACTAAACAGACAGCAATGTGACATATAAGTTTCTCGGCACCCGTCGCGGTACCCACACGTTCTGAAAAACTTTATTGCTCAGCCTGTGTGTCATCCCCAATTTAATACGTCAGCAAACGAACACAATTATTTTATTATACAGCGTGTTCCAAAAAAGGTATACCAACTAACCTTTAAACCTGCGCTTCTTCAGCGCATTTGTAAGCATCATGTGAAGTCAGAATCTTGGAGATGTAATTTAAAAAAAAAGTTTGCTCACAAAAAAAAAATCTTATTATAGTGGGAACATTTTTTTTAAATAAGTGACGTCACCCATGATTACAATTGCATGCATAATTAAATGCAGGCTTCTAGGTCAGGGTAGGTTAAGTTTCTGAATCAATCTGTATAATAGGGAATAAGTAAATGGCCACCTACCACACACTTTCCGACTGGACTGTCTCAAAACTGCATCCAGAAATGAAGACCACCATCTCGCGGTTGCGCTTGCGCTACATACCAGACCAATGTCACGTAAGTAATAAAAAATCAAACATATTTAAACCCCTGTTATTTCTTATCTCCATACTTATTACCTACTTAAATAACCGAAGCAAAACAAAATACAATCGCCATTTTTTTATTATTTTTTTATTATATTACAGGCAAGTATTTGATCTCGATGTCACCTGATGGTAAGTGACAATGAGATCTACGATGGAGCATACTTGCCTAGAAGGTACCTGTTCACTCTCGACTTGAAAACACCCAGATTGAAGTCAACGGGGAACAAAGACGCCGGGCCATAGTGTAATCGTTACGCTGCACTTCCCAAACCAAAGATAATGAATATTGGAAACCTAACCCACAACCCTCCTTCGGGGCCTTTAAAAAATAATAAAACAATATCGCCGGCGAATAATCATTATATTTTCAGGATCTCATCAAATTTCGGAAAAGGTTCGGGATGTACGGGGGCCGGTAGGGCGACAAAAACTTGGGAATTGTGCGGACAAACGAGCGCGCGAGGGTTACCATCATTCATGTTTACCGCGCGACAGCTGGATTTGTACGGAAAATAGAAATGTCCACGTTTAATAAGTTTTGGGCTAGAATGTGGGCTACTGTAAGTAATTTGTAATAAAAAAGTAGTTCGTGGGTCTAACGTGTACAAGTTGATGATTAAGTAGGTATTTTGCTATTGGATATGCTCTTAGACAACATAGATAGGTATTACTTGTATATAAGGTGTAACAATAATAGTGTAAAATATTTTAACAAGGCCCACAATAGGTTACAAAGATAACATTCACAAAGAAATAAATCAAATAATACCCCAAAAAAAAATACATCCTGTGCTGAGTGCATGGCCGAACACTACCGGCTCGCCTTGTTTTAAAAAAAAACAAACATCATTTACACAATTATTTTATACATCAAGCAACTGATCCATATAACTTACTGATTCATCTGTTAAAATATTACACACTAGTTTTGTTACACCTTACATATCCCGACCAGGTGGTCTGACCAACTTAAAGAAACACTAACGTCCCGCTTCTACGCCGCGGTGAAGATGGCCACAGACCGGAGCCGATGGAGACAGTTCGTCCGATCCAAAGAACTGCCGTGATGATCACGATCTTCAGTCATGAGGGAACGACCGAAGAGAGACATATTTCAAAATAATATATTTGAAAAGTGACGAAAAGACATACTTAATAAGTACTTAGTTGTGTCCATGGTATAATAATATGCTACGCCAAGTATTATTTTCCGACGATAGCCCAAGTCTTTGTCACGATCCATGTTGCCATGAATTGACATCTTTGACAGAATTTGCACCGCTCATTGGTTGAAGATTACGGATGACGTAGACATAAGCCAATCACGTGACCTAACTGTCATGGGTGTGTCAGGCGGAGCCAATATACCAGCTGATGACAGCAAAAACCGGACAATGATTGTTCAATGTGACAAATGAAGGGAACATAACCGCCCTGATCCCCTCACTCCCACTCGCGAGACAACCACGATATTGAAGAACTCATCCATCACTCCGCGCCACATATTGGATGATACATAAAATATATTACAATACCTACGTAATGTTTTTGTAACATATCCTTTGGGGATGTATCGTGATCAATGTACGAAGTCTCTAGGATGATAAATTATAGAATAGTAGCCATGCGCCCGATCGTAACTTAAAAAAATAGTCTCCCCTTTTGATCCCTTTGCTTTGTGAGTTAGTATTTTTTTCCGACCGAGGATGATACGTAAAGCCATTGCTATTAATAAAAAACCAATTAATTTCACTAGTGAAGATAGATGGGTGCTACCACCAACTTAGGGCCCAGTAATTAATATAATTAAATCCAAAAGCAAGCGCACCATTGCTAGACCTCGAGACACAGAGAGCACTTTCTGCATAGATCGGACCACAAACCACAACTATATACGAAGGATGCGAGTGGCGGAGGACCGTGATGAGTGGAAGTCGTTGGGGGAGGCCTATGTCCAGCAGTGGACGTCTATCGGCTGATAGCTTAGATTAGATTAGATACGAAGGTACCCCAGTTCAAACTTTGTCACTAGAACGTTAAACACCTCATTCCTCCCGTGACCATGGTTGCTGTAAAGCAGCCAAAACGTCGGGAACGTAAAAAACATACAATAAACGCGATAAAATCCGTAAGATTCGTTTTATTTCGATACGTAAAGCCTATATATCTACTGTGAAGTGGAGTGTATGAGTAAGACTTCAATGGATCTAGAGAAAATTGATTTAAGAGGAACCGTGACACATACTGACAATATAAAGACAACTCATCAAACTGATCCGGTGCTATTTCGCCAAGTCCATAAATAAAACGAGTCGTTACTTCCCTGAGTCGCTTCGGAATTTTCCGCGTTAGCTGCGTGAACTCAATTTATTTGAGCAAATAAATTGCTCGCAAAGAGACAACTATAAGTTTGAGTTATTTATTTGTTACCTTTTATTTATTTTATGTCAAACTGTTACTGTGTCGGTACGGTTGAGATTCATTTTATGGAGGAATTGATTTTGGGTTTTGTTTATGGGAGACACGGAAAACAAAATGATAGCTGTTGAGGAAAATTATTGTAAAATCGCCATGGAAACACCCTATACGAGTGTTTTTGGGTATACTTATTCAATATATAGGTTGTTTTAGGAATGTGTAATATTACCAAAAAAATACCGTTACTAGAAACAACCTTACAATCGGTAGGCATTTAAAATATGCACTCAAAATCCTTTAAAAATAGCTACACATAATTTAAATGACAAATCGGTTCGTGAAAAACACCTTTCTTTTCTGTTTTTTTTTTGGAAAATCGCTTTCTTTCACTCATCTTGGCGGAATCGCCTCCGTGCCTTTCCAAATGAACAGATACTATGACTTTTACAAAGAAGTATATTAAAAATTCACGTAACAACTTTGATCAAATCAAAAACTCCTTATACCATAAAATCCTTCAATTCCGACTACTGCAAAGACACCGACAATACGTTCAAAGCAATGCACCCGAACGCTGGAAGCACTTTATATTCAGCCTGAACTCGATCCCGCCGCCCTTGAGATGCAAATATGGCGACAGTATCAAAACTCCGAGCCACTGCATCTACATTCCCAAGAGCAATCTGCATCGACAATTAGTTGTTCAGTTGGTTTGATGATTGCTTCATCTTGGCAATATCATATTGTGAATATTTTTGGAAACATACATTAAATAATGTCATATGTTACTACAAGCACACATTAACATGTATCTTTGAGAAAGAAACGTCATCCATCATCATAATAAATTTTTCTACAATATATTTTTATTAATTTTTAAATTAGTTATTGCTAATAAATACTTGTCATTGGCAGGATACATCCATACCGAGGGAGAGACAATACATAGAAAAAAAAAACGACATTTATTCTTTCTTCGAAATTTGAAAAAAGAACATGTCTTTAAGACGTTATTTTTTCTCGTTTGTAAAGTTCCTCGTACATTCTCATTAGCGGGCTGCAGAAGGCTGTCTCCAACACAAAGGTGTGTGTAGTCAAAGCGAGCGCCAGATCATACCTCGATGGATTTCCATTGTACAGTGTACAGTCTGATTCGTGTGTCGTCTGGAGATTTTCATTTTCCCTAATAGATAGGGAGAGAGCTGGGTATTCTTGAGATTTTAACTAGCTGAGTATCAGAATTTCCACCTAGCATAGAGGCACTTATTTTAGTTATTTATATAATCTTTAAAGAATCTCATAATATATTTTAAATCATTAAAATAGATCATGAAATTTCTATGTTTTAAAAACACTTTAAGCTTAAGAAAAATAAATGTTGCTCATTCAATAGAAAACAAAATCTGTAAAACGATTTTAATTGCTTCGCCATTACGTCGCGACGTTAATCAAACGCGCATTAACGTTATAAAAGGTGAAATTCCTTTGTGACGGTGAAATTTCTTTAATCCCGCCATCAGCCGACAAATTTGATTAATATCCACTGTGCTTAGCCACCGGGAATTAAAACGAAATAATATTTTACGACAGCTTTTCTTGGAGACATTAGTGGGAGCATAATTTCAATATACCTGAGAATGTTATTTAGTTACTATGTAATTACTGATTATTGTCATATATCAGCTGAAAGACGTCCACTGCTGGACATAGGCCCCCCCAATGATTTCCACACATCACGGTCTTCCGCCACTCGCATCCACCGGCTTCCTGCTACGCGTGTGATATCATCGGTCCACCTTGTGGGGGGCCGTCCTACACTACGTCCACCTTGTTAGTACCTAGTCATAAGTACCAACAATCCTCACTCCCTTTTGGTAACATGCACGAGGTATAATTCATACAGCAATTAGTTTAATTGGTCGCTGTGTAGGTACCATTCTAGGCATAATAACATACCTATATAGTCAAGTGTAAAAACAACATGATCATTGTATCTCCAAGATATTCGCTTTCATCCTTAAATCCAGTCATACGATATTCTCGTATCAGATCAAATGTAATAAGAAAAAATCCATAATACTAAGAGATAAGTTTACCATTATCTCGTTATTATTGGATCCCCATATCCCCCATATGGGGAGGTATTTCCATCAAATTTATCGAGTAAGCTGCACGTTAAGCTAAGGATTTGTCTTATGATGATGAGTTTTGAGAATCGCGGCGTGTGGTATTGAAAATCGCATCATGGTAAAAAAAAAGAAATGTAGCGACCTCGTCAACCTCGCATTAAACCATACAGATGGCGCTGCATACGCATTTAGAACAATTGAGAATTGTCCATACAGTCCTGAAACACGCCATGAGCGTTTTCGGAGCACGTTACATATATACAAGATCTTAAAGATAACCGTTGGGGCATAGCGGCCGCCCCGCCAGGCATACCACCCGCCTGGCTGGAAGATCTTCCCTTTTCCGCTAAATAAGCATCTCCTAAGGACCTAAATAAGCAACGGTTCGGCCACATCTGGGCTCACGTTAGTGACCATTTTAATGCCAATATAAGTATCAAAGATTCCCACCGTAAACGCTAGGCTACATGAATGTAGTTCTGCTCTTATAGCTGAATGTCTCACGTAACTAATGACGTTAGTAAATTAATGTGTTAAACTGTTGGCCACGTCTGCTTAGTGACATTATTAAGGATCTAATTAGTGCACTTAACCACTGGTGTGTCTGAACCAAACCGTACGTGAAGTGTGTCTACTAAAATTAGTGTCACTCCGCCATTGCCATCGTCTTGGACTGTGTTATACCGCCCAGGAAACAAAGGTCGCCGCCGTCTCTCTCCGTCTTTACACCTGCAATTCTGCGCTTCTATTATGATCGTGTGCCTCAAGGCACGCGATCATAATATACTCGTACATATTGGAAAGACCATAACTGTACTGATCAAGTTGTCATTTTGGGCTATAGTTACAATAGCAATAGCGTGTTCAGGCCACCACCCCCTTATGACTCTACCTCTAAAAATAAATCTTTCATGGCCAAAATTAATCTGAAATATAATTCGTTTAGCAGAAGGCGTATTTTTCATTGTAATATATAAAAACCTTTCAATTTTAAGTTCTTAATCGACCAGTAATTCACAAAGGCGGTGTAATACACTCTACCGAAGAATGTCAAACAAAGAGTAATTGGATTGATCGAGTGCTGAATAGGCCGGTGACATCACAAGAACCGCCACTCAATTGGGAAAACTTTGGCAGGGAAACATACGGTAACACGTTTTTACGGCAAGCTAAAAGTATGTGATTCTTCAAGGTAGGTTCAGAAACTTGATAAGTAGTCTACGTAGGTTCAGAAATGGTGAAGAAACTTGATTAGTACTCTAACTATCAAATACAAATCTTTAGTTATTCGCATACATAGAGGGAGGTAAATTAAAAAAAAATTAAAGGAACTAAGATTTAGGGGCCTGCTCGTTCCAATTCTTTTTTTTGCGTACTCGATTTCATCCAGAAGAAAACGAAGAGAAATGGTAAGATAGTTGTATAAGACTAGCAACAGTTTAAAATAGCGTAGTCGGGAAATGTATATTCGTCCATTCGCTGAAGATTGATTGACATCATTTATCATAATTTATATTTTTGGTATCCTAGACTCTAAGGTAGACGTAGAATTAAGTTGCAAAGACTAAGTTGATGAAGTTCTTGATGTTTTTTTCTGGAGCTTTAATAAACCATAAAATAATAGCCTCAGAATTTATAAAAGGTCATCATTATAGAAGAGTACTCTTTAATGATGACCTTCTATAAATTCTGAACTTAAAAAAAAATTCGACATTAAAATGTTTGGAGCACTAATTTGCACAGGTAACAGGGTCTCATAGCTTGTAACTTAAATATTCACGATTCATTCGCTTACACCGTGTTCAAATATTCCGGAAGCGTTTATCAACGCAATCAGCCTCCCTATGCCCTCCGGCTTGTTAAGTAATGCCCCATTGTAATCATGTTGACGTTACATCCCTCACGAGCACCCACAGGGTTCGTTATTAATCGATTATTTGGCCGAACCGAATTATATCGAGAACTCGCGCCGCGTGTGGGTGTCCCCTTGTTGTCTTACTCTGAAATCGATTATAGATTAGAAAGAAAATCTTACAGATAATACAAAATTATGATACTTAAGAATTTTCTTTAAGATTTTTTTTTAATATTGAGTGTGTAACTTGGTGGCGTACATACGAGTACAATTATATTTTTGAAAAAAGATGTGGTCGTAATGAGCATTATTTTCGTTACAGAAGCGGAATAAGTCGTCCCTACCAAGTGCACAAGTAATCGCTACCCTTCAAACTCATAAAGTACGACTACCCTCATCTAACTATTTGGTATTATTAACATTAGAATTCCATTATTCTCTTAAAAGAAAATTTTGTTGAAATAAAACTAATTTAAAGGATTTTATCGCGTTTATTATTTACGTTCTCGTTCCGTTCCGTCCCGTTCCGTTATAATATGAGGGTACCTCAATTCAAACTATGACACTAGGACATCAAACACCTCAATCCTCCCGTGACCATGGTTGCTGTAAAACAGCCGAAAAGTCGGGAACGTAAAAAACATAATATAAACGCGATAAAATCCGTAAAATTAGTTTTTTTAATGTGAAATATTCGCGTACATACATGAAATCAATATCAGGAAATGTTGTGTTCAATTGAACCTACAAAATTTGAAGCTGCCTATATTTACATGTTCCCGAGGCTACAGGTGTAAAGTGTACCACCCGCTGAAGCTTCGGGGTCTCGCGGCCACAAACTTGGAAACACTATTATCTAGTTACACCGCGAGATATACGTGTGAAATCTCAAGTGATAAGAGAATGCGGGAGCGGGAACCATAAAAAACCCTTTCCTAATGCAAAAGCGAATTATTTCATCGACCACAGAGATTGAACTACTTTTTTTTATTTACTTACCAGCAATGTCCGCGACTATGACTGGATTTTTATTTTTTTAATTATTTAAGGAGAAACCGTCCCATCCTCGAGTTAAAAATAGATTATACATTGACTCGGTATATAAGCTATATTTAACCATGTCAAGTTTCACTAAAGTCCGCTTAGTAAAATTTACAATACAGTTTTCTTTTTTATAATACCGGACATTTTTACCTGTTTTGGCTTTACTAATTGTGTTTTAAAATAACAATCTTGTTACAAAATTATCCAGCTATATTTAACACACTGATTAAAAAGTTTAAATATTTTACAGGCGATCTGTGGCTGAATAGTCGAGCTGTAAACTTGTTTATGTTATAACAGACGGAGCAGGACTTCTAGACTGGAGACACGGAATATTTAATAGAACTCGAGATTAAACCGTCTTGTTATCGAATATCACTCGTTTATAAGCATGTTAACAATAGTTTAAAAAAAAGTGTCAATCGTGACTATAACGAAGGTATATTTCAAAAATATTATTGTTCAGCCGAAATACTGCCTAGCCGTTCCTACATTGTTCTCACATACCCATAACAATTTACTGCTCAAAAATGTATTAGATCTTTTTAAAAAGAGTAACCATGGAATTTCTTCTCCATAGGAACGGCACTCTGAACGTGTGGAAAAATTGTAGCTTAGAAATTTGTGGATTCATAAGTACCTACTCTTCTTAATGGTTTACATGAATAAAAAATATTCTGAAAAATATGATTTTGCCATCTTTTTGCGTGACACCGGTAACATCCTATATAGGGAAGGACTGATAGAAACTCTATCTTCGTTAGGCTCTACTTATTAAGTCTCTATAAAGTTGATTCAATAAATATAAAGTTAGTTAGTTTATAATAATGTTTCTCATCTCTACATGCTCCGTCCCAAGTAAAATGTGCACTTTTGTAACTCTGTGGTACATTGTTATTTATATAGAGCAAAAAACAGTTTACGAGGAACTCTTGTGGCCAGACCAGGTAATGGCGGCACATAGACAATCCCGGAACAATAATCACGTGGAAATATTTAATACAATAGGAACACATAATCTGGACCCCAAGTCTGCTAACACAATCGATTCAGCAACCGCAGAGCAACTGTCAAAAGTGACAGTTGCTATGCGGTTGCTGTTTGATTATGAATCGATTGTGTTAGCAGAGTTGGGGCCCTGATGTATCAATAGGCCACTCGAGTTTCCAATGTCGTAAAACACAATATTACTCGTTCTAGGTACCTAATATACATACATATACCTAGAAAGTAGGACCAACAATACTATAGAGTAAGGTATAGCCTGGGTCAGATAAAGTTTCCAAAGTAAAGTCTTTCCTTTTTACGGTAATTCATGAATTTTGGTATGAAATTAAACGATAAAAAATTCAGGCATAAACAAAATATTTTGTACAGGCCACGCCTCACGGTGACGTTTTTTTGTAACGTTATGCAATAAATCTACTAATTAGAAGTAAACGCTTCAATTAAAATGCAGTTTTAACATGGTACCGTGTCAAAGAGCACGCGAGAGTTAGCGCCAGACCAATTAGAGTTGGTATATACCTATTTGAATGACTTAATACAAGAGTCGACTCTGTTGGTGGGGTACTCTATACCGATGCAAGTGTTGATTAAAGAGCTTGAATTTCTTTAACGTTATTTGACGTGACGATGACAACAATCTTCCAAACTCAGAGAAAAAAACGGTTGTGCATTGCATTAGCTGACATTATTGGGATAAAAATAGGAAACCCATCGATGACAAGAATTTGTAAATGTTATTATTGTTTAGAAGCCGAGCTCAGAATTACAAATGTTGGATTTTTTCATCGCTGTCCACTGGATTGATATGATTGGATTGATCTTGAATGAAATATTGCAATTTAATGGGTTTAAAATTAAAGATAAAGTACATCATGTGCTGTAAAATGCAAGGGTCTCCACGGGACAACTAATAATTCATACTTATACATCTCGACATTTTCTCGAACTTTATATTTTTATCAAAAACTCGATATCGGATAAATTACAGTTCCCAATTCTTCATAACAAACAAAAGCCATAGATTATCGATCTGAGGCAAAGGTACGAGTATAATACGTTTATAAAGTTTTGGGTTCAAATGTCTCTACCACACAATAAAGTCGATCTAGAAAACAACACAAACTTCCCCCAACATTTCGTAAGTCAACCAAGATCCAATGAACCGTAAAAACCAGTCGAGTGACAACTAATCGAGTTTACATAGTAAACGCACTCTAGGGACACTGCGAAACATAAAAAAGTATTGACACTTTGCTTTTAGTGCTTTTAACCCTCTCTATTTAGACAGGCAGAGTAACAGGTAGAGTACTTATTTATGTTGTGCCCTGAAAGTTATAAGACTTGCCGAATAATATTTATTCCGAAATAAGTACTTACTTCAAAATAATTGATTCATAAGTAGGTAACACTTTTTTGATATTATATATAATGTTATTTTTTTGCTAATATAAAAAAAAACATTTCGGAAAATTTAATGATACAACATTTAGGATTAATTATGCGTTCAGTGGGATATTGCATGCTAAAGAAGTGCCTACGACCGACCACACGCGTCCCAGGAAGCCAATGGATGCAAGTGGCGGAGGACCGGGATGTGTGCAAGTCATTGGAAGAAGCCTATGCCGTGGACGTAACTATTTGTAACCTTAGGTAGGTACTGTGTTTACCAAGGATCACTCTTCAACAAATCTTGCAAACTTGCTATGCAAACTCGATAACAAAGACACAAACTAGGCGCTTAAATACCAAGGAAAATTGAACCCAATCACAGGAGATTTAAAGCTGAAAATATCAACCTGAGGTTGCGTTTATTGATTGATGTTCCCACAACTGGCTCACTCAGACTTATGTTTGCTCAGGTAGGTAAATAAGGGATGAATGATTATGTCAAGTTAGCGCAAAGTATGAGATAGAAAGCTAACAGAATTCAATCAGCCGTGATGTTGACCATTGGACTAAAACGACTGGCACACATAAGGTGAACTGGAAAAACATTTGGATTAGGTGAGGTGACCTTTTGACGGAACTAGAAATAGTGTTGTCTTGCCATACTTAAGGTGGAATCGCTAGGTCAGGGCGCGAAATTCAAAATGTCAATGGTTTTTATTTTATTACGAAAGTTTAGATTTTTTTAAGCAAACTTAATACATCGAGACATCCAATGCAGAATGCCAATATCGCGAAAAACTAAATTACATCGTAAAGATGTCCAAATTTTTCGTAAAAAAATAAAATCCGTTGACATTTTGAATTTCGCGCCCTGACCCTGAGCTTCCACCTTAATAAGAGTCATAATAGAATGGAAATGGCATCGAAATTGCCACTCGTCAAAGGTGACATTTCGAGTATATCGTGATAGGTAACATCTAATCAACATATGCGCGCGTGTCGGCAATCCCACACAGTTATAAGAAATGTTAAGATACCATTGGTAGTTATTGCTAGATGGCTCTATGCTTTCAAGCCCAGCCAACAGGACAGCTAACAGAACAGAATAGTATACCACATAATCACATTTAAGCGATAACAAAGGTGTAGTGTGCACTAGATTGCAACATATGATTTTATAGGTAGATGTAGTAATATATACTGTCGGCTCGCCGCACACGCATTACGGCTGTTCTCCCGCGCTCCGGTCGGTTCGGTATGGCAACTTGTTATCTTATTGGTCTGTGGGTATGCGTCACTCGCCGGCCCCCCCGCCCCGCGGCCTGCGCAGCGCATCGCTCGTGACAACAGTAAAGACAGACAGAATACACAGAATATATATTATATTTATGTATATACTACAAAAGGCATGACAATACGCAATCAGCAATAGTAGCTAGTATACGTCCTAAGTGTACGGGGGCGAGCCCTTGAATATTTTACGCAACATAGTACCTACCTAATATCAGGTAGCCTGTGTGCGATAGACTTCAAATTCTCCTTTTCCATGCCATGACACACTTCTAGACTCGTGTGCTTGAATATACGTCAACAGGCGTCAGCCGTCATATACACTCTGGGACTTCCCCGGCTATACTGCACTGCTATTGGCTAACGAAAGCGCATTTGACGAGAAATTGTTTTGCAAAATTCATCAAATTCCTGAATTAAACTTGAATAAACATTTTCAACAATCAATAGGAAAAACAAATCTTAATATTGTTATACAAAATTCACGTCGATATACATTTTAATTATGGGGAAAACTCGATTAGTAAAATTAAATTCTGAATCACGCTAGCAAAGTTTTCGACGCGGTTAGTATATATACAAGGACCAATGTTATACAGTCGGTCCTCCCCTGGGTTTCTTCATCAACCGATCCTCTGGTCGCGGCCCCCGCAGGAGATACTATGACCAGTTGGTCAAGGGCATATACCCGTAGGCGTCCGCAGACGCGCCTGCATATTTAAGACAATCTTCCCACGGGTGTAGTTAATGCCCTTGACTCTTCATGGTCAGTCTCCTTGGTGGGGGTTGATACAGCGGCCGGTGGTGGCCTTTATAGGGCCCGCAGCAGCGCGTCCAAGTGAGGGAGGCGGCGCCTCACCACGGGCAAAAGCCCTCCACCTTACACACGCTGCAACGCTTGGAAGATGAAGTTTCCCGGGGGAGGGATCCGCTGAAACAAACAGCGTTAGCAAATATATCTTCAAAAACACTTCAAACAAACAAACCTTTTGTCAAAATTAAGTGCAATAACACGTTGTTCAAAGTACATTTCATAGAAAGTTGTGAACCTATTTCTGAGAGCTCTCGCACATTAGTATATTTTATAATACTAGGTACCTACCTAGTATTATATGGATTTGTATCAACATAGGTACCTACCTATGTTGATACAAATACCTAACCCTGCGTGTATTTGAATTTATCCCGCTATATCCCAAATGTATTCTTCTACTATAAATTGGTGCGGGAGCCGGTGGATGCGAGTGGCGGAGGACCGTGATGTGTGGAATTCATTGGGGGAGGCCTAGGTCCAGCAGTGGACGTCTTTCGGCTGATTGATTGATTGATAAATTGGAGTAGGTAACCATGCACACCTCACTAAGCTGGCTTCCAAGTATAAATTATTCTGAGGGAATTTTAATTAATGAGAGAAAGCAATGCTTGTGTGTTACCTAAGTACTTAGTATGGTAACAATTGGTGCTGCCTGATAACATGGCGTTGATGTGTCTGAGAGCATAAGTACCTACCTATGTGATTATATTAATTTTTGAAAAGAGTTACCATTGGTTTCTTGCTGCCCTTTCAGTGGAGCCAACATTCGGATTCGGTGATAGTATCTGACTAGGTATTCATTGAATGTGTTGATCGGCCTTCATTAATCCATACATCTATACAAATAAATAAAATTGGAGTGTCTGTTTGTAATATTAAAATAACCGCTTTTTACTAAGTGCATTTGGATGTATACACGGTACATATACCAAAACATTTTTTTTTACAATTTTGTCTGTCTGTTTGTTTCGGCTAATCTCTGAAATGGCTGGGCCGATTTTGACGGGACTTTCACTGGTAGATAGCAAGGAGTAACTTAGGCTACTTTTATTTTAGAAAAAGAAAATAGCATCTCACGAAAAAAAATAAGCTATCGTAAACTCTGCGAACTGAACAATAACATTTTTGTTTAATACCACGCGGACGAAGTCGCGGGTAACAGCTAGTAAAAAATAAATGATTTTGACATCCAGACATAGTATCACTAATTTTAACGACACATTACCTCCAAAAATGTTATCTCAGAAGAATATTTTGTTTGTCCCAACAACAGAGCCTACGGTAATGACACTCGTTACGCATAATGCGATAAGTCGGGGGCGAAATTAAATTTGCGGCGACGGCTTGTGTCGCCATTTTGCGAATTTATCTTTGTATCCGCAAGCTTAGCCTGACATCGTAATCAGTGTTATCATGTCCTATGACGTTAAAACAATATCTAAATCGCCTGTTGAGCATAAATCAACCATAGGCGTCATACGTCACACGTAAACCATATTGTTTTTTATTGAGGTTAGACATCTTCAGGGAAACGGAAGGTGGGTTTCTTTCAACTAGCCTTTAGGTAAAAATATATGTGTAGATACACATCAAAGGAACTTGTCGGTTAGAAGGTAATCATGATGTTGAAACTGTATTACTTGCTCATAAGGTTTAATACGAGAAGATAAAGGGGCAACATTGATTTTTTATATTTACGCGAATACTACACAACACATTGAAATGAAACTAATTTTACGGATTTTATTGCGTTTATTATTAGTTTTTTACGTTCCCGACGTTTCGGCTGCTTTACCGCAACTATGATCACGGGAGAACTGTGGTGGTTGACGTCCTAGTATCATAGTTTGAACCGGGGTGCCCTCATACTTATTTAGTTGTTGCTTGCGGTCCGATCTAGGCACAAAGTGCTTAAATTTTGAGGCAGCACTACTAATAGTCACCATTATTATAGCCAATAAACTTTATCTTTCACTTCCAAGCATTAAAAGAGTGTAATCAGGCCGACACAACAACGATTCAGCGCAGTACGCTCAGTACAATGAGGGCTGTCAGGGTGTAGTTTTTGATTAATGGCCGGCATGTCCGACGCACCGACAGATGTTATCTGCACTTTCCCAAAGCCAACTTTCATGGATATTCTTGGTGGGTATGTTTTGGTTTATTAGAAGGGCGGTTGTTTTGTGTCATGATAACTGGTTTCGAAGATAATGTGGGTGAAGCGAAATAAGTTGTTTGATTTATCCTAGCATTTATGGCGATAGTCCAACTGTCTGCCTGGTTTCTGCCTTCTTCTATGGGCAACAGGCATTAGCAGGTAACTTTATCTACGTACTTTTTTTTTTTTTTTTTTATTACATTATAGGCGTATTTGATCTCGATCTCACCTGATTGTAAGTGACGATGAGATCTACGATGGAGCATACTTGCCTAGGTAGGAAGGCGGCAGTAGATAGAGACGCTACATTCAATAGGCACATGCAGCGCAACTGATCTGACCCGTCATCCATGAATGGCAACACCGAACATCATGCCAGAACACGGCTAAGCCGTTTGGCGACATGGCTTTGTTCAGTGGGTGGTGACTAGCCACGGCCGAAGCCTACCACCAGTAGAGTTGTCACCTGGTTGGCACCACCCAGGGTCACGTGTAGGGTATCTCGAGGGTACTTAATTCTCCTACGGACGAAGGTACGTATGTAGAGTTAAGTAATCGCCACTTTGTCAGTACTTTTAATCCTACTAATACTAGAGATAATATTCCCCATTCAGGTACCTACTATAAGTAAGTACTAATTGATACTAACAACCGAGCAGTATCTAGGTCCCAAACTACGAGTAGGTACTTGCATCTCGATGTTTCTTACAGTTTTAACGATCAGAACAAACTCTTTATCGGGCTTCCCCTTCAATGCGAGTGGTAGCCCATAGTCCACCACCCGTGTCCAGTAGGTTTGACAGACTATACAATATTTTCATAACTATACTGAATATAATAAAGTAGGTAAACTTAATATAATAAAAGAGCTTTATAACATATTAAAGCGTAGACGGTTGGCTCGGGTTTAGCCCTCAGAGCGGGGCTTCCGTCAATAACTAGTGCGGACACGTGCATTAGTTCAATTGGATTCGCTCCCTCCACTCCCCCTGTAACATGGAATAGCGAAGAGTGCGCTATTTGATTAGAGGTACCAACGTATTTGAGGGATGAGAGATTTTGAGGGACTCTATATCATGTAGTCACATAATATATATCTAAAAGGTTAGGTTAGTTAGTTAGGTTCATAGAGAAATATGTGGAATGGAAAATCAACCAAATTTTCGAGGTAGGTATCCCCTTATGTACATGCTAGGTATTGGCGAACTTCTACGTCCGGTTCGCAATAAGGGTTCTCCCTCTTATTAAAATGACGGTAACATCATTAATTCTATGCGACGGTATTATGCTCTGACGACCTGATTTGCGCAGTTATCTATACATCTATACATATAAATAAAATTGGAGTGTCTGTTTGTAATATTAAAATAACCGCTTTTTACTAAGTGCATTTGGATGTATACACGTTACCTATACCGAAACAACATTTTTACAATTTTTGTCTGTCTGTCTGTTTGTTCCGGCTAATCTCTGAAATGGCTGGACCGATTTTGACGGGACTTTCACTGGCAGATAGCTGATGTAACAAGGAGTAACTTAGGCTACTTTTATTTTAGAAAAAAAATAGGATCTCACGAAAAAAAAAACCAATGTTGCAGCGCAGCGCCTGATTGTTTGATAGCAACAACCTGCAATGCGTCCCGCGGGCTCAGAATGGGCGGGCAGGCTGTTGTCAACGGTTGTCTTTGTTAAATACCACGCGGACGAAGTCGCGGGCAACAGCTAGTTATTAATAATAATAATACCGCCAGACAAAACACACCATCTAGGTAGGTATCTACCTAATTGCAGTACTAAGTAAATACTACCAATGGGCTATAAGTGTCGTATCTTTAAAATATACTTTTAGTTAAGTCTCTACTCATTCTTACGTTACGTGTGTAATATTTATGGCCGAGTCGTATTTTCATCATCATGACTATTGCAGAAAAACATTATCCCTCTTTTTGCGTAGTCGGGTATTGACAGCTGAAAATTATGACATCTAGCGACGAAAAGCAATATTTTAGACCACTACATGTCGTGCTATTTTCTTTAGATCACGACAGAGAATACCAATTAATTCTCAAAATAATACATAGATGGCGTTAAAATAAAATTTGCATGTAAGTCATACTTATTGTTTTTTTATTACAACAGAATTAAAAATATTTCTCCAACGGTTCCCCGAGTATTTGTTCCAGCTTCCTGATGGCTTCCTTAGTGGACGCTTCGATCCGGGAATCACCGTCTTCGAGCAGTTCAGCCAGGAACGGCACACTCTCGGCCAGGAGTGGCAACCAGCTACTTCCAAGCTGCGTTGCCATAGCAACAAGACAGTCCAAGGCGGTTAACCTGCAAATGAAAACTCAATATAATATCCAAAGAATTAGATGATTCGATACTTGAATAAATAGAATAAAAAAAATTGGTACTTATTAAATTATTATCTATTGAACGCATTTTGTTGTAATATTAAGTCCTATTCAGATATAAGTGATATTCGATACCACTGTAGGTATCGAAAAACATCGAGCGGCATGCAATCAGGGTCAGCTTTTTAATATGTACAACATGAATACTAACCTTATTTCACCGTCATTATGTCTAGTCTTCAACAATATCTGATAGTTTAACAGCTTCCATAGCGAATCGTCTGCCGTCGCGACCGCAAACTGAGACACGCACGGGATAATAGACTCTATTGCTCTCGCTTTAAGGCTCTGCACACCACCCAGGGTATTCTCTAGTTGATCAACCACAGGCTGCATTAAAGTCTCAAATCTTTCTTTGTTTAAGAAGCTCTGGCTGTCGTATAAGAAGACTGTGTGTAGAGTTCTTAAGATGTATTTGACGAGCATAGAGCATTTGTCTTCGGAGTCAAAGTACAGATCCTCGGTTTTGCTGTTGTTGCAAGAGTCTAGTAAGTCTGCTGCGTTCTTTACGAAGTGGCCGGCAAAGAGTACGAATAGGCCTTTCAGTTTGTCTGCAATTGCGCTGCTTAGTCTGAAAAAAAAATGGAATTTAACAATTTTGAGGTCTTTAATAGAAGCCCAAAATGATATTCCAGGCGGATCCTAAAAATAAAACTAAAAACTGGGATGCCTAATACGCCCTTTTAAAAATGAGAAAATATCTATAATCAAACTATTGTTTATTTGTGAGCTACTGAAATTTGACATGATGTTAAATTTCCAGTTTCTAAGCTCCTCAGTGTTGAGAAAAATGGCATGGCTGTGAGGGTGACAGATAAAATAGCTGAAAGGATTATTTTATTTACCTTTTGAGATAGAAAACCTAATAATATTGAATAATAGACTGATATCGTTTTTCTTTCATAGGCTGCTGCCTATCAGACAAAGCTAACTTTATGCTAGTAACATTATAGATACAAGATAATAACATACCTGTAGAACGTAATAGTCCTGTCCTTTTGCCCCTCCATATTAGTCCTTATCGCCCAGTCATAGATCTTGAAATAGAACGGTCTGAAGCTTGTCTCCGATAACTTGAGCACCAATGACACAAGAGCATTCACCACTTCATCCTCAGCTTTGTCAATGACTTCAGCGTCTACATCCCTGTCTACAGCATCACTACGCAACTGAAGAGCTGATAGGAAGAACGTTGTCAAGTCCTGTTGCAGTGCTGTGAAGTCCGATGGAGTCATATTTGTAAAGCTATCAGCTAAGACTGACATTACAGGCCCGATAGCATCAAAATTCTCCTTTTCTAGCAGCATTTTATGAGTTTCATTGACTACTGGTATCAATACACGTGGAGGAATGGAACCCGCAATCTTCTTCTTGATATTAGAAAGCTTATTCACAATTGCAGACACCTTACTGCATTCCTGATCTGAAGTTTGCCATTTGGCCAACAGAATTGAGTACTCGTGAAGAATTTTCTGTAAGTACGGACTCAGAAACAGCGGCAAACTCTCAACAATCTTTGCTATCGCTGTAACTGTGCTTAGTAAAATTAGTTCTGGCGTTTCGGCTTTGCGTTGCTTTTTAAGAACTTTAATCAATGCTGGCATGAATCTACGGAGGCTTGGAAGAGCGTACACTTTAAGATTGCTGCATAGTTCAGCTAAACATAAGACGACAGATGCCATAACGTTGCCATTGATGTCTGGCTTGCAAGTGTAATCCGTGACAACCTCCAGTACTATTTTGAAAGGCTCAGGATTCTTCGTTGCGAGCATTCTCGTCAACAATTTCAATGACAACAGAGCCGTTTGCTGATTAGATTCTATTTCTTGTGTCGCGACTTCAGTTAAGCTGTCATCTTTAATTTCTATAGTCTTCACAATGTCTAATAAAGGCCCGAGTAAAGAAAACAGTAATTCCACGTCAACGTCCTCAAATAATTCTTGATGGACTTGGATTTTGGAATTTAACAACTCCATTGACTTTCGTCTCACTGTTTGCAGAGTATGTTTAAGTAATCCTCTGATTACTGACAAGAACATATGTGCTGTTAGCAAGCTATTAGTATTGTCCAACAGATCGTAACTGTGGTGCAACATAACACGCCAGTATTTGGCTGTTTTCTCATCGGACACTTTAGATATAGTCTGAATAAAAGTTAGAATATTTATGATGAAAGATTTATAATGGGATTCCATGGCTCCCACATCAGTGGCCAGGTTGCTGTGCTGTATAAACCTAGATGACGATAAGAATGAGTTCATAAAAGTGATTATGACGTATTTGTAGTGACGCAACTGGATTGGCGTGTGTCCATTCACGCTGAATATGTCGCTAGGATCAACATCAGTGTCCATCGCATTTTCGTCTTTTTGTAACGGTAAAGATTTAATAAAAGTTATTAGTTTTATTAAGTTCTCCAAACAAATTTCTGGTGGGAATTCCAACAAGATACTTTGTCCAAAATCGAGTCTGTTTATTGGTGACTCTTGATCAGCTAAACTTCTAGACTGACTTTTATCTTTCCCCTTTTTGGTCTCATTGAAATGTGCGATGTGGGTTTCCAGTAATAGAGCAAGGAACACCCAAAGAAATTGACTGGGCCCTAGGGTTTCAATAAGCTTTTGATAAAGCGGCAATCTCCTATGCTCAGGCACATGTAGAACAACATCGGCGAATATTCGCAAGACTGGTACCACACGATTCTGCAACTGCTGAAGTTCTTTTTCAGTATGATCTTCAATTTTCCTGTCTATTTTCACCAAAATAGGTATCAAAGTTTCAATTATTTTTGTTATAACCTGGAAACTGTAAGCGTCATCGTGTCTTAGGACCGATGACCCCATGAATGTGAATATCTCCATCGTGTGATGTAGGACTTGTTCCGGTAAAAGGTATGCCGCATGAGACAAAAGAATCAAGGCGTGATGGTGCGTCTGAGGGTTTTGCGTGCCTCGGATACATTGAACAATTATTTCTACGTCAAAAACGGATTTCAGTGATTTTATCTGTTCTTTATCTTTGTCATCGACAAATTTCTTGCAATAATACCAGAGGGCCGACAGAATAAGCTGTTTTGTGTACTCGACATAAGACTGCTCTTCAAATCTCAAACATTTGTTTAAAATTTGAAATAATAATGAAACGAAGGAGTTATCCAATTTCATTTTCTTCTTGCTTTGCACATATTCGAGGAAGGCGACTCCCAACCTCCATTCATCTGTCTCTGTCAATTGATAGGACAACATAGATACTGTTGCTTTCTTTTTCTTAGGCACATTCGCGGCTGGGTCGACAACATTCAACATTTTCTCCAATATCAGTTTGAAATGAGCGAAGTTAAGGTGTATTTTCTTCATAATCTTAGATGCTACACTGGAAATTGATGGATTATTGCTTATTGCACCAGCAGACGCGATAAGATATACCAAGTCTTTCTTTTTATCTTCAGGGACTTTATTGAAAAGATTTTCGTCAATCTGTTTCATTATTAATA
The DNA here is from genome assembly GCA_905404115.1 of Pheosia gnoma. Classification (NCBI taxonomy): domain Eukaryota; kingdom Metazoa; phylum Arthropoda; class Insecta; order Lepidoptera; family Notodontidae; genus Pheosia; species Pheosia gnoma. The sequence continues at coordinate 2,104,360 of FR989894.1, read as the reverse complement.
CCGAGGGGCTTACAAATGTTTGGTCTTCTACCAATATACACTCCCTGTATTCTTTCATGCCCATCTCAATTGAATTCCATACTTGCTCTTTAGAGAACGTAGATACTGTTGCTTCAGTTATATGACTGTACGCATATCTAAACATATTGGATTCGTAAATGTCGAACGATAGTTTAGTATTGAGTTCATTTTCTTTCAATACTTTTTCAAGTGGCTTTAATGACTGAATAATATTAGGAAACGAATTAGCATTGTTCACATTGCACACGATATTAAGGAAACTAGATTTAATGTGACACGGAGCGTCAGAATTGAATATACCCATGAGTTTCAGAAGACAATTACGTCTGAACACCTTACGCTGATCTTTCTGAGTCAGTATAGTGTTTAAGACTTGCTTAATTTGATCATGGTCCAGCAACAGTTCTTCTTTATGTAGTAACAGCTCTTGAAACAGTTGAACATTGATTAGGTTCTTGTCAGGTTCTTCCCTCAGCATTTTTTTAATCATATCTATTACGCATGCACGAATTACTGAGATGGGATTGTTTAAACAAAATAGAATCATAAGAGTGACCACATCTGAATCGTACAACCATTTAGCACCCTCTTGTACAGATAGGAAATTCGAGAGTAATTTCAGACTTCGTAGCTGTAGCTCTGCTCCAATGACGTCTTTGGGGTCTGTCGCGTACAAAATATGGCCACACGCGAAATTTGCAATGAATTCAAACTTTTCCTTTGCATTGGCAAAGAACTTATCCAAGAGTTTTTGTAGAAGAGCAACGTAATTTTCGCCGTATGTCGGAATCGCGCATCCTATTACACAGATCTCGTAAAGTCGTCTTATAAGAACGGTTTCTGTTGTTTTGCAGACATTGCACCAAGGTTTAGTGATATCTTTGATGTCCATTTCCTCTATAACTCTGGAGAATATGTACTCAATGATTTGAAATGACATGTTATTTTGCCGCGAGAGTTTAATAAACTCCGGCATTATTTGACTTGAAAATGTTTGGCCATCGGAAGTGTGAACTATAGACCTATTCTCGACAGACTCTAGCAGTAGATTTAGTATGGCAGATATTTCTTCTACTGACGCATTCTTAAATGAAGAAGTTTTTAGTAACATATAGAAACATATCTCCAATGTGTTATCTTTATTCAACCGATTTTCGATAAGTAATTCATCTAATTTCAAAATCTTCTTAACAAATATTGCTTGGAATATTATTTCATTAAGTTTTTCATGGTCATCTGTAAGGGAACCTTTTAATTCTTTAACTTTAGCAACAAGTCCTAATTTTGTTCCCCAATCTGAAGCCAATATTTTCCATGCTACTTTAGCAGATTCTTTGTCACAAGGAAAAAGATGAGGTACCAGACCTAACACAGTCTCATGATTAACTGGCAAAATTCCCAGTGAACAGAATTTCAGAGTTGCTTTTCTCACAACATTCTTCCATTTGTTTGCATTCTTCGAAGTTATATTCACAAATGCGTTAGTTACATCTATTTCATTCAGGACCTCTTTTACAAAATTGTTAGGTATATCTAAAACAGCACTAACTACTTCAGGGCAATCATCATTAAACCTATTAATAAGTGATTCTTTAACGAAGTCCTCATTCTCTGTTTTCAGAGCCTCAAATTCTTTAGCAATATATTTGACAGCTTCCACTCGTAATTTAGGATTGATGTGATTTAAATTCTCAAAAAGGTAAATTCCATCAACCTTATGAGCAATTGCAGGCTTGAAACCTAAAAGTTTGGACAGTTGACTTTTTCTTTTAGCAGAGTTCTTGCTGTTAGAACTCATTTCCTCCCTCACAACTTTGTCGAAAGCCTCAGGATATTGGTTTTCGAGTTTCTTCAAGAGCATAGCATACCAATTTAGGATCTTGGTAGAGACATATTCAGTATCAATGATTTCAATGTCACTTTCGTTTCCATCAGCTATATTACCGGATTGCGGCTTAAATGCATCAAGTACACATCTGGAAATGCAAAGTGATTTACGATGAGAATGTGTTTATTTCTGATCTATTGAAACATGATAGGTATACAAGTTAATACTTTTAAGGATTTAAGTTAAAATCTCAGTCAAAAGTCAAAACAGTACATGCTTGTGTTTCTCAAATCAGTAGGCAAACCAGTGGGGGGGGGGGGGGTTGGGGGAGATTTGAATTTAATATGGGCACAATATTTTTTATGAGGCCCTTTGGTGAAGCAACAGGACGATTTTATTTTTAGAAATGTATTTTTTTTTATTTAAGATTTTTATTAATTGAAGAAAGTGGAACTTCAAACGTGGGCACGGCGTGGCCCACGTCACCCACCACGCCGTGCGCCGCTGCTGAGACAAACATTATGTTAGCTGGAAAACAAAACTATGCTTACTTGATTATTTTGCCAGGATATTGTTGTTTCAAATCAATTTCATCAATAAGAACTTCCGGAAGTTGACAAAATCTCCAGAACTCCTCGCTTTGGATCAATGGGAGCACTCTCCTCAGAAAAGCCATAATAAAAGGCTTTACATTGTTCCCCTTCTCCACAAGTTTTTTTATGTATCCGCACAAAGTGCTCATAATATCAATGGAAATATCATTCAGTATCTCTTCAGACATCTTAGTCACATGGTCTTGGTATTCATACATCATAGTAATAAGTATAGCTACATCATATGACAGATCAAATTCGGTTGTCAAGATTTTATGAACAATGTCATTAAGTGTGTCTTCTTTTAAAGTTGTTTTAGTGAATAAGTACCCTAGGATGATGTATGCAGCTGCCCTGAAGTCTGCAATGGGTGATTCAATTGCTTTCATGACAGTCGGCAGCAGGGCATTAACAATAGACTCTGTAACTTTTTTGCTGGAGTCAATAACTCCAACAGCAGTTTGACAGAAGAATACAAATACCGTATTTAACTGAGTGGCCCTTTCACCAAATTCTTTCACATATTTTAATGTAGTTTTAGCAATAAATTGTAACATTGGACTATTTGAAGAACATTGATTGTACAGAACTTGGTTTGCTAACGCAACACCATGTTTTTGGACAGGCGTGAGCCAGTTCCATCTGTTATTCATTGATCTAATGTCCATTAACTGAACAAATCGAACAAATATCTTAGTACCATGGTATGGTAGTATAAGAGTCATGATCGCATCCTGATTGTATTGATGTATATGGTATCTATTGACCAACCATTCTAAGGCTTTATGCGAGGATTGCAATAGCAGGTAAGGAGATACTTGCAGAAGAAACTTTTCAATAGTTTGGTCCAGATTTTGATTGACATCCTTAGTTTGAACAGCTCTTTCGAACTCTTTTGATGAAAGACTGAATAGTGTATCTTCGAAGACACGGAATCCTTCGTACAAAGCGATCAGCTCCTTGAGACCGCTAATACCGATCTCATAAAACGTATCGCGGTCCTTGCTAGCTGCCTCTTTTGGATCGAAAAGCAGCGACACCTTCCTCGTGTCATCTTTGTAAATAGTGGACTGCGGGGCTGTTAGGTTGCGGAGTTGCTCGGCTAATGACGTTGAAGCCATGGTTTAAGATTCTGTAAGAACAAAATGTGTTGATAGTATGCCGGAACATAACATAACCTATCATATCAACAGTTTGTACTTACCGGACAGTAATTTTGACTGTAAACTATACGTAATCACAGTATGTAATTCACACACAATAGAACGACATTATGTTTATTATAAGACACAAATTAACACTTGTCTCCCACGCTAAGATAATTGATGTAGCACACAGACTAATAAGTGATGTAGCACGTTGTCGTAGTCAGGGGTGTGCAACTGGCATTATAAGACGCAGAGTTAGCTATGTAAGATGCGTCATCTAGAGCACGGTACCAAAAACAAACTGAAAATTTACCCCAGTGGCTCGATAGATGGCACTATGTTTATTATTAGTATTTGTTTGTAAAACATGATATATATATTATACGTATAATAATCGTAGAAATATCTTCTGTTATGTTTTTGGTTTTATTAAAATGAAATTGGGTTATTTTTTTTCAAAAACTTAATGTTACTATAATACCCACCCATCTAAGTACTGACCGCGCCCGAAGTTGCTTAACTTTGGTGACTGGACGAAACCATGTCCCGCCAGCCAGTCAGCCAGATACCCAAGGAGGTGATGTTTTTTTTTATTTTCCTGCTCCGGATCCTAGCTCTTTTAGGCGATGTTGATCAAAGACTTTAAAAAAAAAGTCCGTGATGATGATAATGGGGCGGGAAGTAGAAGAGCTGTGTTGAAGAGAGTGGTTGGTATTGTTGTAATTTTTGTTCAATTGATGATCACTGGGCTCAAAAACTTTCCGGCACCACTCTGAATCAAAGGTCAGCCCATTGATTGGAAACCGAATGTTAAAATATCTGGGTATCTCCATCGGCAGGACGCGATATGAATATACGATACGTATCTTCATCCATATGAAGCCGTAAGTCGACGTAGAGACTGCACAAACCAAATTCGCTCGTGTTAAGCTCTTCTCTAAAACCTATGTTTTTGAAGCAATTTTGTTTATTCCCGCCTGCAATTTCAACAGTTTTATTTTCTGTTTTCATTGAAGTGTTTTTGCGGTCGGGTTTTTTGTATAATAAAAAAAATATTATAATTCGTTTAATTCAGGATGTTTTACTATAAATTGTGTCATGTTACTAGCAGATATGTATTATAATATATATATATATTATCATCAGGGGGGTCAAAGAAATTAGAAAATAAAATATGTACGTACTTCAACTGAGAAGCTCTAAAAAGCTTGTACCCAGGGCTGTAAAAATAAATTAAAAAAGGTTTTTCTGTTTGTTTGACAGATCGAAAGAAAAAGTTTCACAATTTTGCTTTTTTCATTTCATCATGTCACATCCACTATTTTATTTATAATGTGTATTTATTGAATTTGTTATTGATTACTTGACATTGTGCAAAATACCCGCTAAGTTGTGGCTGAGGCCATATTCATATCCATTTTATTTCATCGCATCTCATTTCGTAAAAAAGAAGAAATTTTGCTTGCGTTTTTTTTTGTATTTCTATTTCTTGTGATTTGGCTTGTATTTGGACATTTCGATATATTCCTTCATCGTTTGACCTTGGTTACCCTTATTGGACCTTCTGAGACCATATCTGCTACCTCTGCTTTGTTTTACTGGAATCGTGATTGACCATCCAAAATGTCGAATAAAAAGTATCTGAAATGTTATTTTGGATGCGGAAAGGAAGGTTAGTACCCGCATTTTAAATATCTGTGGTTAGTTAGTACCTATTTATCAATTTTTACAATAGGTAACCTACGCCTACCAACCTTTTACAGTTTTATCAATGTACCGAAACATCTCTTCACATTTTCAGGAGGTTTGCAGAAGTTTCCTAAACCTGATAACGAAAGGTTTAATTTGTGGAAAAAGATTTTGCACCCTGAGATGCGATTTTTATTTTTTTAAAGATTCTGTTATCAAACAAGTAAATATAATATATTGCACAGAGCATGCCAAACTTATTAGGTCTATGTTACTGAAATTTGTCAGTAATTGATTTTGTGATAACAACGAAGTCTTAATAAATATTTACTGTATTGACGTAGTTATTAACATATATGGTTTTTATTCTGTAGATTTTCATCAGACATGGGAACTCCCTTTACTTCAAGATCTAACAGTTTTGGCACATTCGTCTAGACAAATTAGTTGCGAGTCGCCAAGTGAATCAGGTTAGTCTTTAAGCTATATTTTTGTGTTAAATTGGTTCAGCTTAGATAAATGGTAGTTTTTTTATAACCAGTTATAAAGAACCACATGTCATTGAAATAAAACTATTTTTAAGGATTTTATCGCGTTTATTTTTCGTTTTTACGTTCCCGACGTTTCCCGAAAAGAGCAATAAAAACCCGCGTAAAAGAACACATCGCTGACGTGAAACACCGGCGCTCCACGAAGTCTGCAATCTGTGAACATGTACAAGATCGCACCCGCCATTATATCAGATTTGATAAACAACAGATCCTCGCAAAAGAACACCGATTCCGACCACGGATGATACGCGAGGCCATTGAAATTAAGAAACATCCTAATTTCAATAGGGAAGATGGCTGGGTGCTACCACCGACTTGGGATCCAGTGATTATTATTATTAAATCGAAAACCAAGCGTACCATTGCAAGACCTCAAGATACTGTGAGCACTTTCTGCGTAGATCGGACCACAATCAACAATTAAATATGAGGGTAGCCCGTTTCTAACCATGACACCAGGACGTCAACCACCTCAGTCCTCCCGTGACCATGGTTGCTGTAAAGCAGCCGAAACGTCGGGAACGTAAAAACGAAAAATAAACGCGATATAATCCTTAAAAATAGTTTTATTTCAATGTGTAGTATTCGCGTAAATATAAGAAATCAATATGTGAACCATATGTCACATGAACCCAGTACCTATAATGTAAATATCATACTACTTTTGCATGTGGTGTCATCTTTGTGACTTGAAACTATATAAAAACTTTGTTTTCAGCTGCATATGATTTGTCTGCTCGACCCTTACTACATTCGGCACAACTTGTTGATCTGGTCCAAGAAGATGTTATGCATGCGCCCCAAGTAGATGTTGTAATGCAGTCATTGCAAAGGGATATAACTTTGAATTTACCTAATCTCATTGAAGTTCGACCAACAGCTGTAGACATACCAAGGGTTATAGGTAACGACTTTAGTTTAATAAACGGATTTAGTTTAATATGGTTTTTAATTTTTATTATGTATTGGCACACTTGAAAATCTACTTGAGACCTAAGATTTCCCAGATATCTTGGATTTAAAGTAGATTTTCAAGTTAATTTTAAAATGTAATAAATTAATACTTTTGGGGAAGCCTGTACTGGAATATACATTGAATATAGCGCCATCTAGTATGTTTATGGTAAAAAAGTATGCAGCGCCATCTTACAGAAGTAACCAAAAAAATTGCTCGCGGTTGTCTCATTATGGAGGTAAAGTTGCCCATCTATCTCCTATATTATGTATTATCTATGGTCGTAGTAGTTAATAGTTATGTCAGAACGGAATGTTCATTCTATTATTGACATTTGTTTGACATAATTCAATGTCGACTCGACTCGATGGGTTAGGCAGCAATATTTTAACCAAAAAAAATAATCCCGCCCGGTCTACTATGGCCTCACCAAACCAGTGGGTATTTTGTTAATGTCAAGATATGGTCGTAGTCTTATAAACTGAAAAACTAAGATACTCTTATATACTTATTGGTCTGTTCATCTGTGGTGTGCTCTTATATTCTCCACAGAGAAATATCTATTCTCTTTGGTTATTTTTTGAACAGGCAGCACAAAGCAACTTGTACTCTTATTAGTCTGTAGTCTGTCTGTCTGTACTGTACAGACTCTGTAATCTGTATACGGAGCGAGCTTGCAGGGGTCGTATGTCTATTGTTGATATTTTGATATGCATTGATATACGTTTTATGTGAATAATGTTATTTTTTCGTAAAGAAAGAAGAAGAAGAATATTATCAATATCGACTAATACCGTGGCGTTAGTTTTATTAAGTCTTTAAATGCGATCATTGAGTGATACAAATATACAAACAATACTGACGTATTATTAATTTATTTGATCAAAGAAGTTCTTTGTTCTTGAAAATGGCATTGTTGAGCCTATTATTGCGTATTTCTCTACTTGTGATCCCTATATTATCATATAAGCCGGTAGTTTTAATTCATGGAGTCATGACTGGCAGCGGGAGTATGGAAATGATAAAGTTACGAATACAAGAGGTGAGTTTTTGTGTTTTTATTCGACTCGTCGAGGTTGTGTTCTTAACGGCCAAGGTTATCATAACAGCTGATTAATTACTTTGTTACTCACAAGTCTCACAACTCTAGGCTACATTTGTCTGATGATATATCCTTTTATATTGTTTATGACCTTTCCATTAGGTTTGACATACATTCTTCATACATTGCATGCTTATTTTTTGGGTGTACTGAAGAAAACATTATTTCTACATCTGATTCTATCTAATAGAGCAATCATTTTCTCAAAACAAGGGATTCAAAGTTCATATACTCACTTACTTTATTACCTAGTTATAAAATATTACATCTATTTATCAGTCTTTCAATGGCTGCAGTTTTTGTATAATGTGTATTTGTCATATTGAGTAATTAAACTTTGCATACTTATTATAAATGTAATGTAGACTTTGCATATTTATTACATCTTGAGTAAAGTAATGACACATCTGTACCTATACATAATTTTGTAAAATAAATATTCATCATTTGTAAAAAATATATGTATCTGTTATAAAACATGCTAGATATAATTTTAGCATAGGTATAAAGTATTTATAATTAACCTAACACATGTCAACTTGTCTTGTCCCTAACTAAGGAAATCTTGTCCTATGGGTACCATATAAAACACTGGGCAGTACCTATTAACCAAACCAGAGATTATTTATGTCACAGCACTATAGCTAAGTATTACCATATGGTAGTATATCTCTGATATAACATTGATTTGTGAATAAATATCAAGAAATATAATATTATATTACAGAAACATCCAGGCACAATAGTGTACAATGTGAACCGGTTTGAGAGCTGGTCCAGCCTGGAGACCATGTGGCATCAGGTGCTGGAGATCGGGATGGATGTGGCAAACATCTCAGCTAGTCATCCGGAGGGTATTAATCTTATAGGTAACAAAATAACATTTAAATTAATAATCTTTACACATCCTTGTACAAGAAGTTACCATGAAGGTTCATACCCATTGTTTTAAATAAGAATAGCTGTAGACTAAATAATTTTCTGTCATTTTTATTCTCAAGCATGATGATATCATAAAAAAAGTAAGAAATTACTTATTCTGATTCAGTAGTCAGGCACTGACCAAATTCTAAAGTTGATTGTAGGTGAGCGTACACCCATATTTTGTTAGTTGGTTTCATATAAGAAAAAGTTTAGATATCAGAAAAAAAAATACAACTGAATTGAGAACCAACTCCTTTTTGAAGTCGGTTAAAAATACCTTATACTTTTCCATTTTTAATTTAAAATTTCTGAAAAACAGCACCTCTAGCTAGCATACTTACTGCGTAATTCAAATCGATCATAGTTTTCGTAAACTGTAAAAACTTATACTAGTTCTCGTATCTAGTATAAGTTTGGAGAAACTTCTAAAAGACAATTAATACTCTTGCCTTACTTACATTATACCAATGTACTCAAAGGCGGTTACAGTTACTCATATATATTTACTTACGTATTATCATTGTGGCTTGCAGGGTACTCCCAAGGCGGTTTGATAGCTCGCGGCATCGTGGAAACATTCCCCAATGTGTCTGTCAGCACTTTTATATCGCTCAGCTCACCGCAAGCAGGACAGTATGGAGGTAATATAGTCCATACAGATAAATAAAATTGGAGTGTCTGTTTGTAATATTAAAATAACCGCTTTTTAGTAAGTGCATTTGGACGTATACACTGTACCTATACCAAAACAACATTTTTTAAAATTTTTGTCTGTCTGTCTGTCTGTTTGTTCTGGCTAATCTCTGAAATAGCTGGACCGATTTTGACGGGACCTTCACTGGCAGATAGCTGATGTAACAAGGAGTAACTTAGGCTACTTTTATTTTAGAAAAAAAATAGTATCTCACGAAAAAAAATTAAAACCAATGTTGCAGCGCTGCGCCTGATTAAGTTTGATAGCAACAACCTGCAATGCGTCTCGCGGGCTCAGAACGCACGAGCAGGCTGTTACCAACGGTTGTGTCTTTGTTAAATACCACGCGGACGAAGTCGCGGGTAACAGCTAGTCTATAATATAATTGTGTCAAGGTTGTTTAGTTACATATTTTTGTCTGAAGCCTCAGATTTTAGCCTTGAGTTATAAAGCATCCAATATATGGCATCACACTGATTGTTGATCATGTAATTATGTAGGTAGCCATATTGAATAATGTATGTTTTTGAGGTCACTACTCTAAATAGTATCTACATTAACTTTATGTTTTATACCTAAACTATACCTATTAAAGTGTATTGTGGCCATAACATTAATAGATCGAATCTATCTAATAATTTCTAATTCCAGCTGGGTTCCTACACCTCGTGTTCCCCGGACTAGTCAAAGACACAGTATATGAGCTCTTCTACTCGCACGTTGGGCAACACACGTCCGTCGGCAACTACTGGAACGACCCTTATCATCAGAACCTGTACGAGACGTACAGTGTGTTCCTGCCTTATATCAATAATCATATTATGTGAGTATTATCTTATTTTCCGGTGGTGCCAACGATTTTGCAATACAGCTTGACCCCCAATAGTCAGGGTGATGAAATTTATCCTATCTTTTGAGTCTGGGGGAAGAAATTTCTGACAAGTTATAGGCTGGCAAGTGAATTGCCTGAAAATAATAGTGAGCAGTACGCCCTCACATCGCTTATAAATTTTATGACTATGTTTATCAATCAATAATATATCTTTCAATGCCGTCGAATGACGTAATTAAGAATGATAAACATAGTTGTAGGATAATGCTTCTTCATTTTGTTAGCTAATCAATCGGTTCCATGGTGTAACGGTTAGCACTCTGGACTCTGAATCCAGCGATCCGAGTTCAAATCTCGGTGGAACCTGATCTTTTTGTTAGTTCTTTTTCTAATGTTGTATACATTTTTGATATAGTTGGAATAATTCTCGATTAAAATTAATAATTTAAGTAGCACAATTTTAAACTTTTATTTATTTACTAGATATCTGTACTGTATTGACGTCATAAGGTCAAGATCTTTTGTGCGGCGCAATAAAAAGTCTATAATAACATTTATTATTATTAGTAATGTATGTATTATTCAGTTGCGATATTTTTTTTATAATTTCCTTATAAATATTTACGGGGCTACTACATTGACCTATTTTAAGTGAGTACCACTTTGTATGTAACACAGTCAAATTATTTTATTCCAGTTCAGCAAAGTCTGACGATTTCAAGAAAAATCTCCTGAGGCTTAAGAGGTTGGTGCTGATTGGTGGACCCGATGACAACGTCATTACGCCGTGGCAAAGCAGGTGAGAACGTACATTTTCGAAATTTGTTCGTGCGGGGATTGAACCTGCGACCAGTCGGTGAAGATTGTGTTAGTTTCTACTTTTATGTGAAAAGATGGCGGCTCTGCGCATTCCTAATTGTATGAATGAATTCACTATTTGAAGTCAAAATTTTGATATGTAAATTTAAACAAAATATTTTTTTAATCCTGACAAAATGGCAATTGTGATTCTTTGTCATGACATGCTATCGAAATTCTGATTTGGCATAATGTTTACAAATGCGCTTATACAAGCACAGGTTAAAGGTTAGTATACCCTTCCTGAATAGCGCTGTATAATCACGCTATCATCATAGGAGGTCGAGTGACAGAACTATAATATGACTAGAATCTCTAGTTAAAAGTTTATTTCTGGAACTAGAACTAGAATCTCTAGCTAAAAGTTTTTTTCTAGAACTAGAACCTCTAGCTAAAACTTTTTTTTTCAAATATTCCCAGTCAATTCGGCTACTACAACGTGAACGAGACGGTGATAGACTTGCGAGAGCAGGACATATACAAGTCGGACCGCATCGGGCTCCAAACCCTGGACGCGAGCGGCAGGCTCCACGTGGTCACTGTGCCGGGGGTGAACCACTTCAATTGGCACGTGAACGTGAGCATCGTTGACGATTATCTGTTGCCGTATTTAGATTAACGTTAACTGGGTTCAAATTAACCACATAATCGAACGAGATCACGGGTTAATTTTAAGTCATAGGTATGTTCATAGTGGCTGTTTTCGGGATAGATTATATTTTTAAGTAGACAATTTTTATGTAACAGTAGACATTTTTTTAGATTTATTTGATATATTTAGGAGGTAGTTAAGTAGGTATACTATTTACTCTATTAGTAATGTAAGATTTCAATCTCTGATTTGTTTACAAAAATCCCATATTTCGATATCTGTCGAAAGTTTTAACTTTATTACGTTTTGTAATTTAAGCTGAATGCATACAATTATAATTTATTATGAATTAAGGTAGGTACCTACCTACCTACGTTTCTGTGACTATTATGCCAAAATACTACTTCGGTAATATACAAATTAGATTAAGGTACTTGCTTTTTGATAAAGAATAATTAGTTTTTAATAAAAGTGGCCATGATACAAAGTCGTGTTAGTTACACCATTTATAACTCAAGAACGGGCGGGCCGATTTTCATGATCTTTGATTTTTTGTATTTGTCTCCGCCCCGAATAGCAGAATAACAATTAGAACATGGGAAAAAATAATAATAAAGAAAATTAATTTTCTCATACATCTGATTCTGAGGCGGTACGAAGTTTGCCGGTACAGTTGGTTTAATATAATAAACAAAATACCACCGAATTGAGAACCCTTTTGAAGTCGGTTAAACACAACAAAACGTTGCCTTTTAAAAGTAATCATACTTTAGGTGAATATTTGGTGATCTCCATTTTTTTTTCTCATGTGAAAAAATCTCAGTGCAAAGTAGAAGTACTTAGATTATATTGTTACAAACTCAATTAGTTAAGTAGCATAACTTGGTGATACCTTTACAATTCCTACTAATATATTTTATATATATTATTTTATATTTTTGTATGTAGTTACCTAATACAATGTTATAAACAATACACGGTATCGTTTTATTTTGTAATAAATAGAACCTTTAAATTAACAATAAATATTTCATTCTGGTAAGTACTTTATATTATGTACCCGAAGGAGCCCTTAGATATCCCGGGATAAAATTACCGTATAAGACCCAGTATAAGCTGTCGTTGAAATCAAGTTTCAGTAAACTCCGACTTGTAGATTTGGTGATACAGATTTTTTATAAAAGAATGTATATTTTGACTTTGATATACGGCTGATAAACCATGACACTAGGACGTACAACACCTCAGTCCTCTCGTGACCAAATTGCCGTAAAGCAGCCGAAACGTCGGGAACGTAAAAACAAAATAATCGCGACAAAATCCGTAAAATTTGTTTTATTTCAATGTGTAGTTTTGCGTAAATATAAGAAATCAATATGATCTCTACGAGTATTTTTTTGCTTAGATATTCAAGAATACACACTAATAAGTCCACACAAGAAACCACAACACACTTTGACCGTGACTTGGGTCATGGAACCCATTACGACACCACTCAACTATTTACCTATAATAGTGAGTCATAATAATTTGCTACACATCCAATGTATCGGATTATATGTATCGGTTTGACTACTTTGAGAGGATAGATGAAAGACGACTGACAAAATAAATATACCGAGCGAACGTGAGTGGTAATGTCGGAAGGGGGCGCCCAAGGAGAACCTTTCACGACCAGATAAATGACCTATTCCAGAAAGGGCAAGTCCGTAGCACCTTCAACCGACGGCAGTGTATGAGGAGATGTATGAATGTGGATGAAACGACGACGGTATGCCAGTTCGTAGCATATGGCAATGAGTGGGCGCTGCCTATCCTCATGGGATACAGGCGTGAGTAGGTATATGTATGTATCGGATTAAAATCAATGCGGTTGAAATTACTCGGTATTGTAACTCGAGTATACGTGACTAAAATTACAGATTATATGCATCAACAATGTACAGTCATTTTGCTGATGGTATTTGGAAGCCTATTACCATTATATAAGGTATAACTAAAATAATGTAAAATATTTTTACTGATGAATCAGTAAGCTATATGGATCACGTGGAAATAAAAATCCTCCTCCCGTGACCATGGTTGCTGTAAAGCAGCCGAAACGTCGGGAACGTAATATAAACGCGATAAAATCCTTAAAATTAGTTTTATTTCAACAAAATAGATTTCATTTTTAAACGACATTTTGATATGATTACAGACGCGCTAAAAATGCGCAGGTCAATGATTAGTATACCCTTTTTGGATCAATCTGTATAACAAAATATCTAAAATTAACGTTAAAAAGCCGTTGTGTTGCGTCCTTTTGTTGATACAAACTTATGTAGCTGAAAGAAAGTTATTTTGTAAAGTGCAGGGGTCGGCAACCTGCGGCTCGCTAGCCACATGCGGCTCTTTAGTTCCATACGCAAATATTATTTATTTTATAAAAATAAACATTGAAAAATCGTTCTGAATCGATTAACGAGGATTAGGCACCATTTCTATCTCTCAGCCACTTGTAGCCGCTTTTTTTTTTCTATTTGGCCACTTTTTGGACCAAACTAATCGATCTAATTTGTTGTGAAAAAACACTACTTATATATGAATAAATAGATTCGTTTTTGTTATCAAAAATCTTTATTTATGCAAGTACTATTTAATGTTCGTAAGAAAAAAAAAATGTGGCTCTTTAAAAACTTTGTAATTTTGTAAATTAAAATGTTTGATTCTTCCGACTCAAAAGGTTGCCGACCCCTGGTATGTAGTTAAGTAAGTTTTTTCGGGGAATAACATTGCACTTAACTGAAGATTACAAACTGTTCAAAAAGCTTACCTGCCTGTAAAAAGAGATATAATTAAATTCGTATACAAGGATGTTGTGTAGGTAGTAACCAAACGCGATCATTAACGTCGATTTATTTTGGGTTGCGTTATTAAAATTATTAGTAACCGGTTTGCGGGGATTAACAATGTGGTTTGTTAGTTTAATTTGGGTTTAGGTAATCTTTCTGGTTTTTTTTTGCTGGGGTTCAAGGTCTGACAGTAGTGAAAGAACGCACATCTTATTAAACACACCTGCCATGCATACGTGGGGTTTAAAAAAGAGCGCGAGCGAATTAAAAAGGGATAGCGTGTATTACGTAACTGCGTGTAGTAAACAGTGACGGAGAGAATACCTACCTACTGGCGTGTATTGGCCCCAAAATCAACTAATTTGATTGGTCATCTCTTATAAATGACGATTTGGCGCTGATCACAATGTCAATAAAACACGATTTAGGGGAAAAAGTATCTTAAAATATCACACAGCTCCGAGATCTGATCTGACCGAAAGCGTGTCTTTGCATTTGAGAAACAATCACATTTTCACGTTATCAGTCTTAAGATTATGAGATCAAGTTTCACGGGTCGAAATATTAAACTCTCAGCTCACATAGATACGGAAATCTAGATAAATAAACATAACCAAAATGGCAGATACTTGAATTATTTGGCGCTTTACATGATTTCTAGTTACTCTGACGCAAGTAAGGTTATCAGTTAGATAAGCCATTTCTCAGAAGCAACGGATTATTATGAATTCATTGAACATCTTGTTATGACATTTAAAATATGCCCTTTTACGGGCATAGCGTCTCGAACTGCTATTCTTATCTGTTTCACAAAACAAATATTACTCAAGTCTTACGCATTTGTCGAAATCTGTTATCTAGTTCCGTTAGTACTTTGGGAAACCCTGACATGACTACATTTGCTATCAACGATATAAGATTATTGTGGACGTCATTAACACACCTACATATTGTATTACTCTTGAAAGAAAGGAACATTGCAGGAATAAGTAGATTTTATTCAAGTGTTTTCCCTTTGTTTTATTCAATTCGATTTCTGTTGAAAGAACAGTGACTATTATTAGATAGGTAGGTACTTTATATAAAAAAGATAATCTATCCTAACTTTACCTAGGTACATAAACCACTTTACCGGTGCGGTGTTAAGATTCCTTTTCCTAAGAACATTGATAATACAACACAAAATTAGAGTATAATTCTCACAAGACATAAACCGCACTGTATTCAAGGAAAATCATGAAAAGTCAAGCTTCCAAAAACAATTGTGTCAAAGTTGCTTGCAATTTGCTGTTGAAAACATGTTTCCCTAAGCTTAGATATTTAAAAAAAAATCCAACTCATGGTTTAACGTGAATCGTTAAAAATAATCACAGATATTAGTCTTGTTTAAGTTTTCAGTGGAATTGGAATAAAGATACGCTTGCTATGCGTTCGCGCATGATTCATAGTATTTTTTCAAGGAGACGGGACGCCTGGCGCGGAGCATTATCCAATTGGCTACGGGTCTTCAATCTATAGAATAAAAAAATAACCAGATGCGAATAATGAAGACTGTGCCTACTAAAACTCGTGCTACGATAATCTCCGGATCTACTGATCCAATTTTGAAAATTCTTACACTAATAGGAAGCTACATGATCCCTGTGTGCTATAGGCTTTCATCGGGGTACCGCGGGTGGAGCCGCGGGCAGAAGGTATAGTACCTAATAAAACGAAGTTGGTCTATATTGTGTTATAGACTACCGCAAAAATAATTACACCACAGTTTAACACCAGCTTGATTTACCTACCTTACGCCACCCAGAGGACAGTCAGCCATGTTAGTAAACAACTTAATTAGGTACATAATATTCAAAACAAAACGCTCTCTACATAATAAAATTATGAATTGCTCTATGGCCGCAGGTCTGACCGACGACGACACGCGTCCGCCGATTCACATTATTATGACGACCACTGACTCATGCGCAGCATTTCTTAAACTCGACGCGATTACATCAATTCGGTAAGAGTTTGCGCTATGAATCACCTGCGCACGCGTCTCAATAACCATGTCCCTTTCTAACACATAGATAAAGAACGAGAGAGGGAAATTGTTTGTCATATTGGACTCGACGGTTGAGTTTTTAGGGAAAATTAAAATTGTAACATAATTTGATTATATCGATAAGTAAGTGTGATGCTACATTACATTTGAATTGCGACGAATCTTATCGATATTTCAGGAAATGTCGGTGACCCATTAGGAAATAGGAAGGAAAACTGCATATTTATCTAAACTTTATCGTGTTTATTCATGCTCTTATATTGTTTTATAAATAGGTATATATTATCGCGCCATGGACAATTCAAAAAACGCGAAAGGTACAGATGCATATATGGGAATGCAAGCATGGGATGTGAAGAGATCGAGATCCCATGGGAACCAAAACATGTTCCGATCGAGTTCTGACCCAATGTGAGTCATGCGAGCACGCGGGGAATGCATAATACTCTGTGAGTATAGGTACCTTGTGCCTAAAAAAATATTCATAGAGTTTCAGTTGTAGAGTTTATTGGGCACAAATACTGTAGGTACAACAGAGCACCTCTACCTACTCTTTTAAGAGACTACAGGCGTGATAGTATCGTGTTTTTAGGTAAATCAAATTCGCCTAGTTTAAAACGGATACCTTATTTAAAAAAAGATAATTCGTCTCAAGAATGGATAGGTATTAGGAATTTGGTAAGAAAATTCTACTATTTACCAGATGTTAAATTAAAAAAGAAAAGCTTAGGTATACTTCGCACTCATAACTGAAGTAGGCCATACATTCAAACTAAGCGTAGGTACCTGACTAAGCTAACGAATACCCAGTCAGGCCTAAAAAACAAAACATAGCACAAAAAAAAATATTTATCCTAGAACGCAATACTCGTTAGGAAACAGCTGTTTCCAAAGAGTACTGCGTTCTAGGATAAATGCTGTCATCTAGGAAGTTTCCTCATCATCAAGTCTATTCCTACAACTATTGAAAATACACTACAACATTACCTACATACCTCACTACCACCTTCCTAATGCGAATTAGCTTATTAGATACCTAACAGGATAATTCTACTCGTAATATATTTATCGAATAATTATACTCGTATAGTGTAGTTTTTGTGACTAGATAATAGCGCGAAGTTCCTTACCCTTGTATACTGAAAAAAAAACAACAACCCGTCAAAATAACAAATTCACACTTGCATCAAGAAAATCAAATTTGAATGAGGTGATTATCGGGTATGTCCCGTAAACCGAGAAAGACAATGAAATTCGGATCATAAGGTCAACGTTCTTAAACAACTTCTTTTTTTTTACGTAGGCAGCAAATGTTTATAATATTCTCAGCTTATTCTAGCTCTCTGTAATAGGTATTAGCAAGTTAGGTAGCTACATTTTAATTTTTTATTAGCCTCTGTTCAATTATAAACGCATTAGATACCACTAGAGTTACGTAGGTAAGGTCATTACCACGGTAAAATCCCGACGAGATCAGGTGATAAAAAATAACATAATACTTTAAAGTAAATATTTCATATTGATTTCTTATATTTACGCGAATACTACACATTGAAATAAAAAATATTTTAAGGATTTTATCGCGTTTCTTATTTTGATTTTACGTTCCTACGCGATAAAATCCTTAAAATTCGTTTTATTTCAATGTAAATATTTCAAATAACTACCTACAACAAGATTTGATATAATCCGACTGAAGAGTAAAATAAAACTCATCTTACGGTTTTTATCGCGTTTATTGTATGTGTTTTACGTTCCCGACGTTTCGGCTGCTTTACAGCAACCATGGTCACGGGAGGACTGAGGTGTTTGACGTCCTAGTGTTAAAGTTTGATCTGGGGTACCCTCATATTTAGTTGTTGTTTCCGGTCCGATCTGAGCAGAAAGTGCTCACAGTGTCTTGAGATCTTACAATGGTGCGCTCGGTAAAAAACATACAATAAACGCGATAAAATCCGTAAGATTAGTTTTATTTCAATCTATGTGCCAATACATTTTACCCGACTTCGTCAAAAGCAATCTGGAGGTAATTGTTATCGTCATTACATTTCGATCGATATGTAATCGTGTACTAGATAATTAGGCGAATGTTTCATTTCAGATACGGTTCTGTCCCGGTGGCCTTGAAACCTAGATCCAGTTTAGATACAGGATCCAAAAACAACAGATTTTCGTGAAGCGTTATATCAGTAGGTATCTTTCACCGTCTTTCATAATATACACATATCTATACTAATATTATAAATGTGAAAGTTTGGATGGATGGATGGATGGATAGATGGATGGATGTTTGTTACTCTTTCACGCCCGAACGGCTGAACGGATCTGGATGAAATTTGGCACAGAGATAGATTATAGTCTGGAATAGCACATAGGCTACTTTTTATCCCGGTAAAATGTATCGTTCCCGTGGGATACATGTTTTAATTTTTCATACTTTTTATCGCGGGTAACACCGCCGGGCGCAGCTAGTATTTTATACATAAACGTGATCGTTGTCACCTAAGTACTTGTGAACCCGTTAAAATATTCTACACTAGTTTTGTTAAACCTTATATAGAAACAATGTCATTAGCTTGAAACGACCGGTTCATGAAGTTACTTTCAGTATTTAAGCATAGAATTGTAAACAAATAGTTTTTTTAAGAAATTTCCTCAACGCTAATTTGTTATTAACCAATGCCACAATCATTGCCGAAGCCGTTTTAATTAATGTAAGTATCTAACATAAACCGCACGTTAGGGGAATAACTATAGTTTTTATAGTTAACAGTTAGTCAGGTGTATTCGTCGATACGCGCCATTCAGCTTCGAATTGAATGGATGACGCACAGGGGACTCCCTATCAGCGGCCGCGGGGGCAGAGGCATGCTCACGCGCATATAAAACGTACCGCACGACGTGCTCGAGCCATTCGTTCAGATCACTGAACAACAGTCAGACGCGTACTAGCTATAAAAAAAAAACTGAATTCCAAATTCAAAACAAAACAACCAATTCTAAAATAGAATTCCATTTTCAAAATCAAAAAGAAAACCTAACACCCAAATTCAAATATGAAGAAGTATTCGATCGTTGGCAACAAGAAAAAGGTGACGATGGAGATCAACCCAACCCAGCTGAAAGTGGTTGGCAACAACTGCATCATTCGGGTCGCCGTCAACCAGGGCGAGATTGAGGTGATCGGCAATGATTGTCGAGTCGAAGTGACCGATAACTACGGGAGGATCAACCTAGTCGGCGGCAATGGAGTTGTAGCTGTTGGAAAGAGATGGAAGGGCGACAAGGTGCAACTGCTGGGTCCGTGTAGCCGTTTGACGGTCGCTGGCAAGGAGAAGGCAACAGGGAACTACGAAGCTCAGCTGTCCCCGTTCAGCAAGGACTTGGATGATGTGATTGAATCGATCTTTTCGTTCGTGATGCGGTGATGAAGAATTAGTGATAGATTGGACTTAAGCGTTGTGAATAGCTTTTAGCTCCGAGTGGTCACGTTCAGGCCGAACGAGACGTTTTTGATAGCGGCGAAGTCGTTCTTGCTTTGATTGTATAGTTTTAAAAGGAAGCAGTTGAGATGTTTTTGATCTGTAAATACTTACGTCTCATTCTTTCTTATTACTATAGACGGACGTGAGATGAGTGGAAACATAGAAAGAAAATGATTTGTATAATGTATCGCTTTGTAGTTTGTCTACGTCGTAAGTCGATCGTTTTCCGTTTCCGTTAGTGAGCCCGTTATGATTTATGCTCATTCGCATGATAATAGCCACGCGAAGATTTTTCGCTTTATATTAAAATAATGTATTAAAAAAATGCTAAAATTTACAAAAATAAATTATTTGATTTCTCTAATACGTATTTTTCTTATTAAGTTAACTTTCCTAACTTGTACAATATAGCCCTTACAACCCCATGCAAGGCTTACAAAACTGCTGCCCGAGCACAGAATAAAGTTAAAGGAAAAAAAATACTTTGTAAGTACCTGTAATACGAATTAGATGATAAGCCCAGTTGGTAGTGACCCTGCTTTCTGTGCCGAGGTCCTGGGTTCGAATCCTGGTAGGGAACAATATTTATGTGATGCGCACGAATGTTTGTACCCGAGTCATGGATGTTTAATACCTATATAAGTATTACTAGCTGCGCCCGGCGGTGTTACCCGCGATAAAAAGTATGAAAAATTAAAACATCTATCCCACGGGAACCATACATTTTACTGGGATAAAAAGCCTATGTGCTATTCCAGACTATAATATATCTCTGTGCCAAATTTCATCCAGATCCGTTCAGCCGTTCGGGCGTGAAAGAGTAACAAACATCCATCCATCTATCCATCCATCCATCCATCCAAACTTTCACATTTATAATATTAGTATAGATTACTGAGTGCGCCCTCAGTCCATTGTACGGTACCCATAATACACGCGTTGCTAAGTGTGGAACCGTGTGTGTTCGTCTTGCGATATTTAATTATATTCTACAGTACTATAGATAGTGTCATATAAGTACCAACATATTTGTATACTTATTCGTATTATCTAATCGCTGAGGCGCTTAAAAGGCGGCCGGCTAGTTAAATTCACACGAAGTGTACGGAGTGCGTGTTATCAACATGCCTTCATTGTACTAATAGATATTAACTAAAAGTCTTAGCAGTTACTTATAGGAGTGTGTCAAGGTAGATCTTTTATTCCACCCATCCCAGGGCAGCGTAGAATTGTACTAGACAGACCAAGCAACCCATAATAAGCTTGGTAAAACCAAAATACAAACGTTATTCAGGAATGTTCCTACATTCTTCACAACAGACGGTCACCCCACATTGCGATCGGCAGTTGTGTTAACAGTAATTACAATTAGGGTGTTAACTACGGTACTTGAATTGGTCGCAGTCACGTGATGGTTTAATCCTTTTGCAATAACCCAAAGATGTTTTAGTGGATACTATCGTGTTTGACACACAAACCATTTCTGTGTAATAATAATATAATAATAATAATTCCAGTCCTTTTTTTATGTCCCACTGCTGGGCACGGGCCTCCACTCAATGCGAGAGGGGATTAGGCCAAAGTCCACCACGCTGGCCCAGTGCGGGTTGGCAGACTTCACACATCTTTCGAGGGGTTCTCTCAGACATGCAGGTTTCCTCACGATGTTTTCCTTCACCGTTTAGCAAGTGATAATCATGGTTGAAAATGAGATTCGCACATGAAAAATCCCAGAGGTGCGAACCGGGGTTCGAATCTGCAATCCTCGTTACCGCGGCAAGCGTTCTACCAACTTGGCTATCACTGTTATTTGTTTAGAAGGTCGGAAAACATTTTGTCCACCACATACCTAGTGTAGTGCAGGAAATGATCAACCTAAGTAATAGTTCCGACCTTGATCTAGCACTACTTTAGAGGGAAATCCCGGCGCTACGTGGCGTCAAAACAATAATATCTAACTATTATTAAATAGAAACGATTATTGTAAATAAATATATAAAATTCCTAATAGACAGAATACTTAGGAATATTTTGTAATAAAATTAATTTTTAGGATTTTATCGCATTTATATTTTGATTTTACGTTCCCGACGTTTCGGCTGCTTTACAGCAACCATGGTCACGGGAGGACTAAGGTGGCGTCCTGGTGTCATAGTTTGAGACGGGGTATCCTCATATTAAATTGTTGCTTGTGGTCCGATCTACGCAGAAAGTGCTTAGGTATATTACTCTACAGACGCTATATACCTACATCCGGTATTTTACCTATCACCTTCAAATTTCTCCTACACACGACCTCCTAAGTAATCATTATAGAGATCCCTAACCTAACACGGAAATCCTTTCAATAATAACATAATACCACAAATATAGCTGTTATCGATTTTCATCAGATGACTTTCGTTTGGACCGTAATTTCTAAGAACAAGGCAGACAAAAAAATATATTTTCAACATTGACATATTCGTCGTGTTGAGGTATATTTGTCGTATAGGCTAATAAAGGAGATTAAAATCCAATCCCATTGCTGTTTTGGCGATTCTAAATGAAGATTAATATTATATATTTTCACAGCACACCAAACCTATTATTATTTATGAACACGATCTTCGCGACTATATGTTACAGAAATAGTCTGTCCCAGACAGAGTGGCAGGTGATTGAAGACAACAAGATTTGGGGAACAGCAGATAAAGATGTACTCTTTATTAGAGACAGCATTGAAGAATGAGATTAAACAATAGAAATATAATAATTTCAATATAGTTAATATCAAAAAATACTAGTGCTTTGATTGTCTGTATATAAAACGTAGGTTTTAACCAATAGGCCCCGGCTATTTCCACAGTCATATGGATTACGTTAACGTATTAATAATTGCGTAAATTATGTTTTTTTTTAAACAAGGCGAATCCGTAGCCTGGCCTGGCAAAACGTTCAGTATAGGATATTTTTTTTAATAACTTATAATCTGATATATTTCTTCATAACCTACTGTTGGCCCTGTTAAGATAATTTACACTATTATTGTTACATCATAGATATGAAATCTGTTCATATGTTACGTCCAAACGGAACCACCTCAATAGCGTTCGCACTTAACCGATTTTTACCTTTCACCTTCAGGCGTTACGTACGAGTAAATCCCCTCGGATGTGCCACTTCTGTGACCTCATTACGTGTCTCTACAACCGGTTATTATGAAACTTTACGGTTCTCGTCGTAGTACCGGTGTTCATACGAGAGGAAGTTCATTCTTGGTGGCCTTGCGGTCCGGACTTCCGATGACTGGAAGGTAGGTGAGGACTTTATAAGTTTATAGACTATGCACATAACTTTGATGAGGGAAAAGTACCTTAGTGCCATACTTATAGTTCCAATGAAGTAATTCCATAAGATTTGCTAATGAGCAAAAAGACAGAAAATATATTTTTGCACAACGTTTTATGACACTAAACTAATATGAACTTGACCAAAATAAATACATAAAAAAAGTATAATAAACGCGATAAAATCCGTAAGATTACTTTTATTTCAAATACATAAGATATTATAAATGTTGCGATTTTGTTTCGCCTCACCAAGATGCTGGTTGTAGACGACCAGCCCTGGTCTTCTGTTGGGGCGAATCAGTGAATTAAAAGATGGATCGAATTTAGAGTGATGAACGAGAGTTCAGAGAACCTGAGAGATCGAACCCGTTAGATACACATCTCCATATTTATAGAATGTTACCAATAACACTACAGAGCAGTTTCTTATAAAATGTGCTTATGTGATGACATTGTAAAGTTTTATAAATTTGTGGATATATAGTTTTCTGGATGATAAAGTTACGTGACTAATGTAGCTACCTGATACTTGGATGTGACTTTAATGCTATGCTTTTAACCTTCTTCGCAACCAACACACAGTAAACGATACCTAGGTACTTATCGAAAATTCCTAGATCATCGATCTACATAAAAATGCATAAACACGAAATTCCATACTAACAAAGAAAATGATATGCTATGTGATGCCTTCGACGTTAGTCACCCTCTTTTGTCATTATCAAACAACTACAGACTGTTCCAAGAAAAACATTGATTGCTTATCAACAGCTCTGTTTTTTGTTTGCTTATCACGATTTTTGACAAAATGAGATGTGCATTGCTGCCCAAGACTTACCCAGGATAGATTTGATTTAAAAATGCACGGGTAATCATAAAAATAGTCATCCATGAAAACAAAACGTTTTTATTGATCACCATGGTTGATTTAATAAAATCGTGAATATTCATGAGCTATTATCACTAGTTATCAAGCAGATAGATTATCTTATTGCTCAGTAGCTGACCAAACCTTTAGGCGAGGCGTTCACGTCATAACAATGGTACTAAATTGATAAGATTATAACCAAACAAGAGCAGGCAACTCACATGCTTTTTGTTGATTCATAATAACTAGTATCCAGATGTAACGAGGCGATAGATTTTTTTCTTAACTATATTAAGAACATATTTATTCAGCTTTCCATAATCTATTTATCTAATCTAGACAAATAAATAAAATTGGAGTGTCCGTTTGTAATATTAAAATAACCGCTTTTTACTAAGTGCATTTGGATGTATACACGGTACATATACCAAAACAACAGTTTTTACTATTTTTGTCGGTCTGTCTGTTTGTTTCGGCTAATCTCTGAAATGGCTGCGCCGATTTTGACGGGACTTTCACTGGCAGATAGCTGATGTAACAAGGAGTAACTTAGGCTAAATTTTGTCTAGAAAAATTGTTTTGTTAAATACCACGCGGACGAAGTTGCGGGTAACAGCTAGTAAAAACGAAAGCACGGTTGGGGTACACTGCTGAAAATGATCTATTAATATTATTATTATAAAATACGAGAGTAAACTAAGGCTACATTCTACATTCAAGAAATCCACGAAATTCTCTTTATCATAAAAACAAAAATTGCATCACCCGCTTATTGCATTTAATCTGATTATATTATAATATACCCGGAATCCAGCTAGCAGTGACGTAATGTAGAACTAATGGATAAACAATACAGTTCAAATTGGGTTTTCCACTAGCAATGCAGCATAGCAGTCTGTCTGGCGTTTGGTATGTAAGGAAAAGGTTCCTCCCGCAAAATTATATTCTTGTAGACCCCCTTATTATTTACCTATTTACATTAATCTGAATCATCAGCAAAACATAAACCTTTGCTTACCTCTACAGTGCTTACAATCATCATAGTAGATATATCAAAGAAACATATTATTAAAAGCTGTTCCGGACATCGTACTACATACATATATAAAACATATTAGTGAAAACTGCACCCAAATCGGTTAAGCCGTTTCTGAGATAACAGACAAACCATCTAAATTCATTGTGTTGGGTTCTATTGCGTTGGTAAAGGTCCCCAATTATAGTTTTTCTCATATATTTTTCATGTAGAGCCAGTGATCAGTTACATTTTTTTTTATTATACGTTTGGATATATAGATTCAGATACCTGTCGATATCGCATTATATGTACTATGTACGTTAAACCTGTTCTCATGGAATTAAAATACGTTCTTTATCGGAAAATAAAATCCCTTAGACCTTAAGACACTGTGACCACTTTCTGCATAGATCGGACCGCAAGCAACAACTAAATATGACGGTACTCCAGTTCTAACTATGACACTAGGACGTCAACCACCTCAGTCCTCCCGTGCGTGACCATGGTTGCTGTAAAGTGGCCAAAAAGTCGGGAACGGCGATAAAATCCGGAAAAAAACATGTTCTATTTCATGGGATCTTTTTTATATACATTCGCGTGTGGTCACCACACACCACTTGTCACAGTTATTAGTTAAATGGGGTAGGCAGTACTCAGACACGCGCCGACTACCCCATATTTTGATGACACATAAACATCCAAGTACTAAATTGGCCTGGTATTGGACAGTCAGCGCCGTAAATGTTGGGCATTTTTATTTCACTGTAGTTACTAGGGTAGGGTATACTAAGTCGAGAACCTGTGCTTCTTTGGCGTATTTGTAATTACAATGTGAAGTTAGAATTTCGATATGACTAATTTAAAAAAGGAATTCCGTTTTTTAAATTGACATATCTAGGTTCTGTCTTGTTCAACGCTTATTGATTATTTTGATTTCAAAATAACTTAGAAAGATTGTAGTTAAATGCACAATGTTTGTGTTATCGACTGTACCTCGATTCTGGATCTTGATAAGCACTTGTAAATACTGCACTCGGCGTAGCCTGGCAATAAGTCTGATAACAGCTGACAATTCAATCGGTTTATTGTTTGAACGACTTTTGATAATTACCTCATTGGTACCTTGCGTAGTTATTCCATTTAGATAAATACTTCAATCCATCTGTTTATGACGTAAGTATTGGTTATTTTTACGTAATAAAGCTTATCTATATATTCTAATATACATTATAATTCATGCTTATCTTTTATAATGCAAATATTAAGAACATGTCCGCAGTATTATCCCCAAATTTATTTCATCGCAAAAGAGTGCTTAGTAATTCCAGTACAAAAGGATTGATATGCTTTCTATAAATTTGTGGGTCAGTCAGTAAGAAGGTACTACTTAATACAGGATGTAAATTGATCCCACATACCCCTCTCGTCCCCCCCGGTGCGTGAGGGGATGCGTAACGCCAGTTCCCCATGTAAAAAAAAAAGGATGTAAATTGATAACATGGATTCTACTCATAATTCTGTACACCTGGGTTGGAATTTTTCGTCGATCTTTTCATGAATTATATGCTTTTTTTAAATTTATTGTAACATCAAATCATAATAGAAGTCTATCACAGCGTGATTTAAAAAATACAATTACAAATTTAGGCCTAAAACTGCAATGTAAATTAAAACTCGTCACTCGCACGCGTCGGGTATCTCGAGGAGCGCTGTGAGTGATCGGGATTTTTACGATACATTGCGCGCTCAAAAATGACATCATTTGTTACCCATCACTTTTGACATACTCGTAAATGAGTTCCATAATTATTTTACTATACAATAGCAGCTAGAATAATATGTTTTCATCGCTTTAAAATATTCTAGATAAGAGAAGCATGTTGTGAATAAACAGTAGTTTTCTTAGAACATGAGTTATTTTTATAAATTCTGCTAAATGTATTGTCACTCTTATCACGGGCGTATAATATATGAGAAAGACTGTGCCAAATATTATCGTAGACAACTACATTGGCGTCATTGCCTGTCGTTCGAAGAACCAGATTAAAAATAAAAACAGTTTCATTTAAAACTCACTATCAAGACACGAATGAAGATTTTAGTAGGAAATGGCTCAGTGTGCCTGTCTAGCCGGTACTCATCTTAACGTCCGTCACTGAGGAACTAAATTTAATGTCGTCTATGTCCTCCTTATTTATTAAATATGTGGTTTGAGCGGGATAGAACACGCAACGATGACGTAACGCTACCATTGTGATTGCCACAATCAATGGATTTCTACGTAAAATGACGAAGGAGATGCAAGATTGCGTAGAAAGACCTTATGTGGCAATCTTACCCCCCCTCCCCCTCCTAAAATCTGGTTTATTTTGCACTGGCTGTCCCAGCACACATTGTCCTCTCAAAAAGCCCTTCAGTTTTTCCCGAATTTTCCAATTTTTCGGACTACTTTTAGATTTTTGGTTTCCCTACAAATCTGATTCGGACTATTAAGAACATTTAATAAAATACATTAGCCAAGTCGGCTCAGCCGTTCTCATGTGATGCGATAACCATCTAAAATAATTATTTTTTTATGATACAGGGTTAAATCTCACTATGCGCCTCAGCAAAATTTCAGGTTCCACCGAGATTTGAACTCGGATCGCTGGATTCAGAGTCCAGAGTGCTAACCGTTACACCATGGAACCGTTGGGTTATGAAGCTATATCAGAGCTCAGGGTTTTACGAACGAATAGGAGGAAGAATTTTCTTTGCTGGTTAATGAAAGCAATACCCAAAAAAAACAAAAATAGTTATGTGCTGACTATATTCACCCTATTCCCTCATCAATAAATACAGGTAAGAAACATGACTTCATTAATTTGAATAGATAGGTAGTACTTACTGAATTATGAACACAGTGTTTTTCTCAATTGGTCATGTTACATGTATTTTACATCACGTAGGTACGCACTCAGCACACCTGTGTAATATATACCAATGAAATTAGCTGGAATACAATTATTAATATATGACGTCACAACATTATACAAAACAAATACTGGCAGTTTTGCACATATGAATTCTTTTTTCGAATACAAATGAAATGCAATGAAAAATATAGGACTTAAATATTTGAGTAGCGTTCGAATTTGGCCGATATTAATCATCTCCAAACTGAGTGCGAACTTAGAAATATATTTTCGATCAAATTTTTTTATTAATTGCCTATTAAATTTTTGAAAAAGCCCTGACATGAGACAATCTTTTTAAAAATCAAAACAATGTCATATCTTCAGCTAGCCGACCGCTATCAATAATAATTTGAGAACTATTTTAGACTTTTTTAACGTTCTTTTTTGTGTTGGGGATTTTGTTGGAATTATTTTTTTCTTACATTTCACATTTGGACTCGTCCACCACACACCCTGCCGACGGTACAACGTTCGCAGTAAGTTTTGTAGGTTTTGGTTGAATAATCTTCCACTCAACTTGAAAATTAAAAAAAAATGCAGCATGATTTCTCTATGTCTTTACGACTACGTCAGAAGTTTGTGTTACGGGCACTGGTCCATACAACATGCAGTGTTTGAAATAACAATCTTATTCTCCTAAACGACAAAAAAGAGGTTTAATTTTAATTGATCGTCCATTTGTGATACTGCAACGCAATGAACGCCTTCCCTGCTAATGATAGAATGGAAAGTGGTCTGGCAACTTTATGAGTGACTTAATAGTTTATTCTTTCGCATAATATTATAATATAAAAATGGTAGTATTTGAATAATAAACTCTTAACCATGTAGATAGGTATACCGTATATATATTTACATGGTTAAGGTACATTTTATTTTAAATAATTACAACAACATACAAATATATTCCGAATTATTTCCATAGCCATTCGCTATTTCGACAGACAAAACCTGACGTTCGGTTCCATGGTGTAATGGTTAGCACTCTGGACTTTGAATCCAGCGATCCGAGTTCAAATCTCGGTGGAACCTAATTTCCTTTTTGGACCTAGTTACATTAGTATTATGTTTCTGTGGTCGCCAAAATGACCAGAAAATAACCATAGGGCGATTAACAAAAACAAACTGTTTAGTGTGCAAATTTTAGATTTATTTGCAAACTTATTACTTATCTTTATTTTTGCAAATAGCTAGCGCATCCGACCTCCCGGAGTTATCGGACCTACAATGATGTAAAAGTAGCATGTTTATTAATAGCATCGCTAGATGGCGCTATTGGTTGCTAACAAAATTCTCTACAAACGTATCCTATTAAAGGCTATTCTAACCCATTTATTTTTCAGAATCGTCGATCACGCCCATAACACCACCAACCCGCCCTGAGGCCCCGCGGGCGCCATCACGCTGTAATGAAATAGCATCAAATATCGTAATTGACGAGCGTGACAGCGGCGCTAGTCTCGCGGGGCGCACAATTTATTAATCAGAAATAATAATTCACAGGTACCTAATGTGTGCGGTGCGCGCGTGTCCGCCGTGATAATGATCGCTTGGAAACGGAAGGGTTAGCTTTAGGGCTGGCTCGGTTGAATTTGTAAGTACATAGCTATAGCTTTTTCACACGTCTCCGCCCGCGCAATCATAGATTTTGCTCTGCTGCTCAACCGAAATTTGTTTTTACTTGGAAACGTGATCCAATTCTAAACTTATTGTTCATCACAAAGTAAATGTCACTTTGAACAGATGTGTGTTGCGATGATGAACGTATTTCAAGATAAATTCCTAAGCTTGCAAGAGAAATTAGAAATGATCTAAATTCGTAAATAGGTCCCTTCACATCACAGTTTCAATTATGTTTAGTTTTATTAATGGTCATTGTTCATATTTAAACGGTTGATTTTTTTATAAATTGGACAACCCTAATTGTGTAGTCGATTACACGACTGAAGGTTAAGTTAATCAGCGTTTAAAATATGATGTTATGGTTAACCTTTTGAAATATCATTTTTTCTTAGATAGGTACTTGTATATAAAATGGTTTTATTATTTTAATAGAAATCATAGAAAATAGTTAATTATAATCCATATAATCAACGTTAGTTACAAAAGACAGAAATTCGACTACATTATAACCTATTTATAAAATAACTAGCTGCCCCGGCGAACTTCGTACCGCCTTAGAATGTATGTGAAAATTAATTTATTGGTAGTCTATGAAAAATTTCAACAGATCTATCCCACGGGAACCATACATTTTACCGAGATAAAAAGTAGCCTATGTGCTATTCCAGACTATAATCTACCTCTGTGTCAAATTTCATCCAGATCCGTTCAGCCGTGCTGGCGTGAAAGAGTAACAAACATCCATCCATCCAAACCTTCACATTTATAATATTAGTAATTATTAGTAAAAATGACACTGGGGTGCTGCCACAAATACTTAATCCACAGTTAAACTACAGTTATTAAACAGTGCCACCCTATATACCGAATAGATTTTAGCTCACGCTTCAAGTCCCAAAGGTCTGCGCGAAAGAGTTCGCCTTTTAATTTAATTAATCAGTTAATTCATCGAGGTGCGGCCCAGCTCATAGCCTATGAACTCCCTTATCGTTGGTGTATCACGGGCCTTATATTTATAGAGTTCACAAATTAGGCAGGCGAGTAATTTTTGATTTTGGAATACTCGAAGGCGGTTTGGAAGGGATTAATCATAGAATTTTGATACCCCTTGATACAACATATTTGACCCCGCGGGAAAAAATCTTGAAGCTATTATAGCTTTTTACCATGACTCAGTGTAAATAAAAAAAGAGTACAACATTAATCTTATAAATTAATCTAAAAAAAGCAGATGCAAAAGATCAGGTTCCACCGAGATTTGAACTCGGATCGCTGGATTCAGAGTCCAGAGTGCTAACCGTTACACCATGGAACCGATGTTTGAACAGCCAAAAGTGAATACCTGTTTCTTTACAAACGTACACTTTCACCAAATGCTAAACCTGTGCCAGATGAGACGCTGACCCAGATTGTGGCTAAAAATGAAGTGGGCACGCAATTCTTTAAAATTTCATAACTATAAGAACTCAATGTTATTTTATAATAATGCTAGCTGTCCCGGCGAACTTCCAACCGTATTAGAATGAAATGTACCTATGAGAAAATGCATTATTTTTGAAATGAAACTAATCTTAAGGATTTTATCGCGATTTCCCGACGTTTCGGCTGCTTTGCAGCAACCATGGTCACGGGAGGACTGAGGTGTTTGACGTCCTGGTGTCATAGTTTGACGGGGGTACCCTCATATTTAGTTGTTACTTGCGGTCCGATCTACGCAGAAAGAGCTCACTGTGTCTTGAGGTCTTGCAATGGTACGCTTGGTTCTGGATTTTATGATGTTTACTACAGGGTCCCAAGCTGGTGGTAGCACCCAGCCATCTTCCCTATTGAAATTAGGATGTTTTTTAATTTCAATGGCCTCGCGTATCATCCTTGGTCGGAATCGGTGTTCTTTTGCGAGGATCTGTGGCTTATCAAATCTGATATAATGGCGGGTGTGATCTTGTACACACGTAGAATAAAAAATAAATCGCGATAAAATCCTTAAGATTAGTTTCATTTCAATGTGTAGTATTCGCGTAAATATAAGAAATCAATATGCATTATTTTTATTATTCTTTTTTGTGATTTCTTCATATGTCTGAATAGTTATTATGCTGTTCGGGGCGCAGACATCAAAAAATAAATGATCATAAAAATGGGCCACCCGTTATTGAATTATAAATGGTGTAACTAAAACTATTTAGTTTTATATAAGGTGTAACAATATTAGTGTAACATATGATATAATAGTTCTCTCGCTCAGTTAATCTTTATTATTGCCATTGCACGTGTCAATGTTGATGACGATGATGATGATGAAATGAATCCCCAACCCCTGTTAGTAAAGCTGTGGATACTTTACTGATAATTTACCGGACATCATGGGAAAAGTTGAAAAGTCAAGTTGTACTATTTTATTTCAATTTCCTTCACTCGTGCATGTTGATGAACTCACAATGGTTAATATCCCACTAATATTACGCATTATTTATCAAAGAAACACTTTTTTGGAATATAAAATAAAATTGACAACTTCACGGTTCAAGTTCCCGCCGAAAAGTCCAGTTCATACTTTTATAAAAATAATATTAGGTAACCCCAAGATGTTCCAAATTCAAAATTTCCACGGACACAGATATGTCAGAGACTACATAAACATTATTCCGGAGGAATAGCAGAAACGGTCCCAGTGGCGCCCTCATTGTAACTCTATAAGATATTTATTGGCGGGTAACATTCGAAAATGGAATGGCTCCTTGGCGGTTACCCGACGTCGCGGTAACGGACGCACGTCCGATGCCATTCTACATTTTTATATTGTCAATATTTAATGTGATACCGGCAAGCGAGGGTTACAAGTGAATGTCAAGTTTTGGATAAAAACATTTGGAGTAACAGCTACAGCAGATATTAGTAGTTTATCACAGGTGTACGATATCGCTTAGGTAACTAAATAGCTGAATATTAAAAGCCATTCAAATTTGAGGGCTGCTTAAAAGGTCCAACACCATTATTCACACCATCGTTTTTACTTTTCGATAAGTATACCATTTTAGTTATCATCATATCATTCTGAAGAGCAATGCTTTTGTCTATGTAAATGTACGAAAACTATGTTACCTAGTAGTACAAATCTCTTCGAAAAAATAATGTTTTATAATAGAGACGAAAAGCAAACGAAAGTACTTAGCACAATGGAATTACTTACCGATGGTATTAGCAGAACAACAAAAACTCATTATTTAATCAAAATATTTTTATTTATTCCCAAATCGTAAGATGGATCCCGGTAAAGTCACCCCAGTGTGGAGCGCATCCCAGCGACTTGGTCGTCGGGCATACATTTACAGCGGCCGCTGAGCGACCCGCATAAAATATTGTTTTTTACCAATAACCCTGCCGGGATCACACATACAACATAGACTAGGAGCTGCGGTACATTTCCTCATTAACACCATGGTACAATCATATGCTTCGTCAGTTTTCTCTTCCGGTGACAGCTAGGTCACGTGATTGTCCCGAGCTACGTCATCGGCGATCATCGAGGAATCAACGGAGCTTATTCTATTGGAGATGCAAATTAATGGCGACACTGATCGTGGTGTAGTCTTGGGTTTACGTTGGAAGATAATATCTAGCATATAATTATAACTTATACCTGTAACACAAACACATATTATCAACCTATATCTGTCCACAGACAATGTCTCTTTAACAGGTATTTCATACAAAAGCTGTCAAAAGTGACATTTACTATGACCATTGCTATTCTAACTGTGTAAGCCTACTTGGCGCCCTGTATAGTAAATTACATTTAAACAACCTACATTTAAATGCCATTAGCCGTACCCAGACCAACCGCTTAGCCTTGCAAGCCTGATTGTATCACACATGCCGTGCATCTGATGACATCGAGGCAAGCGACAGATGCAGTGCTCGCCTGAGGCATCGAAATCGTTCTCGTGAGGCATTTAAATTGACACCATATTAATATGAACTGAACGTTTAGAATCTTGCTCCTGAACTAATTCCACAAACTGCGGTGGCATATGAAATATGTAAGCGTATCGCGGACCTCGAGTCAAGTATTGATTGACGTATCTCAATTTTTCAGTTTCGTATAATGGTTTCAGGACGTCAAGTGTGAGATCATGCGTAAGCTAACCGTGTACTTCATAGTCTACGTATTTAGACACCCTGGAGACTTGAAAGTTTTAAATACTCTACGCTAGGGGCGCTGTTCAATTTACCATACAATGTGTCTAAATACATAAACTATATACAGTTAGCTTACGATTAATCTCGCACTTGACGTATAGTACCTATGAACACAAACTCATCCTTCAAACTGGCCACTGCTTTATCTATTTAAAAAGTATTTAGTTTGGAAATGATTAAAATATTCAGTTTTTTTTAAGATTGTTTTATTTTAAGTCTGTACATTTGTTTCTAGCTGTTCTCTTGATTAGTGACCTTTGCTTCTAAATCTAGCTCGATCTCTCGGCGCACGCTTCTAGCTTTTCGCTATTATTCCAGTGTGAGTACATAATATATTACGTGAACTTCTTAGATCTGAAACAATTATATGCTTCGGACTGGCCAGTTACTATTTGAAGCGATCGAATGGAAGTTCTTTTTTTAAACTTTCGGTTGATGACAAAACTGTTAAATACCAATATCGCGTCATATTCACTTGTTTATTGACTCGACTCTTTGTACAAGTGATATGGTATATAACATATTAACATACACGTGTCTTTATGTATTCATATTACTTATGTACACTTAATTAATGTTATGTATGATGTTATTCGAATATTTCCTAGAATTTAATGAAAAGTACTGACGTAATTATGTCTTAGGTGCTTTACAAATAAATAAGTATATATTTATCTTCCCTTCTCCCCAAGCCCGCCTGTTACTGTGGTTCCCGTATTTTCAGTAAAGTTGCACTTCTGTATACCTACTTGTGTTTAGAACCAACAAATCTATTTTACACTTTTGACACTGCCACTTGTCTTGAAGAGTTGTGACGTCAACACTTTCAACATTTATACTGATACCATAATTATTTCATTTTTCGGTACAGTTTCACTAGCACTAACAAATAATAGGATCCGTCTACAACAAACTTAATTTTCACGACACGAAAGGCACATTTTTTACCAACAAATCAGTCAAGGGGTTGATGCGCATTCGAGACGGCTCTCGCACTGACGATTATTTACGACAACAACGAGATGGAGCGGAAAAAACTTTACAAACTACCCGCTTTTCATTTGAAACGTAATCTACGGCGCGAGCGACAAATGAGGTTCGGACATGACTACGTTTCCACCTCATTTTCTTTCATTCGTTCTTTCTTTTTCAGTAGCTTCATTTAGTTTTTTTTCTATATATATTTTGCGCGATAGTTCCAAGTTTGAAAAACGTGATGCATTGGTACTCTTTAATCATTTAAAAATGGAACAGATGGGAATACTTTTTTCTCAAACTAAAAGGCAGTGGAGGCAACGGGAAAACCTAAAACAGGCAGCCAGATGTTTTTAGTAAGTACCTATGTCTTACGTGTACTTAAGTATGTACTTAAGTGTGTAAGTAAAATTACTTATTATTAAAATGTAGGTACTTGAAGTACCAAATTTGGAGGTTATATTCATATAATGCATAGCGTTGTTTGAAACACCGACCGCCGCGTATATTTGTAGTATTTAGGAAGCTATACTAGCTGACATAGTTTCTCATTACCAGAATGTGTACCACATAAAATCCTTCTCCGATAATCGACCCTACACCCTCCTACTCCTTTCAACCGCAGTGCTCCAACGGTGCGAAGACATCGTCGCAAAACGATTTGTTCCCCGTCCACCGCGCGATATTGCGCGACAAGACTGATGGCGGCCCGCGGCGCCGCCCGCGCCGACCGACGCCCTTTTAATAAAATATTTACACCAGAAGGATTACCGAGACAATGTCGGGATATCACAACTTCGTGTGACGTGTAAGTTTCTCGATTTGTTACACTTCAAGTTACAACTATGTTTGTGTGATCCCTAGCAAGTTTTATTTTTTTCGGGATGTTAGAAATAATTCCTTTGCCAAATTGCGAGTTTTTTTTCTAACGTGGATGTTTAGATCTATGGATACGGACATAAAGCTAATATAAATATCATGATGTCTGTGGGATACGGACTAAATGATTTAATATGGATATCATAAAAAAAGGCCTTGAGTTTATTTTTTATTTGTGATTTTCAGGACAGTTTACAATTAATTGGATGGCTTATGGTACTACATAATATATGAGGTTTAACAATAATAGTGTAAAATAATTCAAAGGGTCCATTGGTAGGCTATAGAGGTCACCATTTTAAAAATAACACTACACACTAACTCTGCTGAATAAGCTATAAAGCCATATTGCTAGGTATTTGACATTAGCAAATAACTAAGGTGGTGACGGTATTTTTTTTAAAGTGCGACGATATTAATTCTGTTGCAGCCATCTTTCTACATCAGACTAAAATCAACCCCAACACTACTTACCATTGTAAAACTGACTGCGAAAGCACTATTTAGCTAGATATTTTCTGGTAATCCACTAAAACATTGTATTTTACCTCCAGGGAAATCCATACATCAACATATAGATGCTCGTGTCATCCGATGAGATGAACAGCATCCGATGCCCGCTGAGGAAATCTTAATCCAATACCGAGCGACACCCGAATGATTTATATACGGAAGAGATCGACTCGTGGAGCGCTAAAATTGAGCTTTACTTCATCTTCGCTGTCTCTAAATAGATGCCCATACCATAAAAATTGCCCTTAGATAATTCAAGTGTGTGAGAGAAATAACAGAGGTATATATTGATTATTGAAATAAAACATTTTTTTAAGGATTTTATCGCGTTTATTTTTGTTTTTTTTCATGTTTTTTGTTTTTTTTCATGTGTCTCATGTGTCCATATTTAGTTTTATTTCATGTGTAGTGTTCGCGTAAATATAAGAAATCAATAAGAGGTATATATTATTTTGGCACTTTTGAATTGTAAAGACAGTGACAATGTATCAACCCTCGAACAGATACGAAGAACTATGTGGCCACATGTTGGCGCTGGTTTATGTTCGGCAAAATTGGTCCAGTGGATGTTGTATTAAGAGTTACACGCGTCCGGTGGATCTGACAGAGTAGTACAGATAAAAAAAAACATAATACAAAAAAAAACAAAATACAGTGTATGGGTAACAGCATTTTAGCGGCTCAGCTGAACTTGCAATATACTCAGCTCTCACACACCTGAGCGCAATCATATTAGCCTTCCACTCTTCCTTCTCGCCGGAACCGAAATGATTTTCTTTCCATGATGATTTTGTTTGCAAACACTCTCATCATTGTTTGAGAGAGCATTTTAAATTTGTTACGAGTATACCTAGTTGTAAAACGCTCTTTACTGTGGCAGTAGTGGTAAGAATTTCAAAATCTTACGCAATAATAATCTTTTTGATTGGACACCTTTGACTAAGGCCGGGAATTCACTTCAGGGGGTCGTGTTCAAGACCAGAGACAATAAGCAACAACAACAATCCAAAAAGTGCCGCAAATATTTTTTTAAAGTAAGTTTTTAAAGTACGAGCCGCAAATATTTCTAAGTATTGTGTAAAACGTTTTTTTTAGCTAAGGCATGGGGGGGCCGGGGTGTTTGAGCCCTCAACCCTCCCCCCCTACTTCCAGCTTTGTCTTTGACCATTTCATAAGATATACAAGTAATCAGTATTTAAGCTGTATAAGGAGGTAATTTACCGTTTTTTTTATATCTTCATCCTTCATCTTATAGCTGTCACAATTGAATATCGTCAACTCGATATAAAATGACAATGTTACCATTCAACTAATCCCGGACTACTCTAGCAATCGTTTAACAAAAGCTGTGTATTATTGCGTTCTATATTTGAAATATAACCGGCAAGAATGGAACCGGTTCAATTAACGGAGTGCCGTTATTAATGGGTCGTTCCCGGGCGTCCGATTATACTCAATCTACGGTAATCCGCGGCATTGCGACCGGCTTTATCAAGTCTAATTAAATGCGTTTTGTAATTTAGTGTTGGGCTATTAATATCGGTTTTCATCGTTAAATAGAACTGGCTAGCTATTTGAATATACTGTTGAATTTATGACATTATATTTTGGCTCTACGTCCTACTGGAGGTAAGTAGTTGATCGTATAGTAAACATTGATCGATGACGGCTTACCAGTAAGAAGTATGAAACATGTATAATTTTTTTCTAACTTAAAAGTAATTGAATCACAAAGGGCAGTCAGCACTTAGTAAACTCCAGGACTAATCCTGCCATCTTTTCGCTAGTACATATATTATGTTGGAGCGCACTTTGCGAACACCAACATTCCGGCGAAACTATGAAGGACGCAGCGGCCAACAGCATAGCCAATAAAAAAAAATCTTGTCGATATGTACCGGGCATTAATCAACAACATTATCCTTTAACTACAGTTACCGAAGTGCCACCCGCCCTATACCCGGTTGCGCGTTGGAGGCACGCACTAATTACCGGCGGGAATTCGATACCATAAATCACAGACATAATATAACAGCGGGAGGCGTCGTCGCGCCGCGCAGGAATGCGCCGAATCCAACTGGACCCCGTTTGAATTTCAACGGACCATGTCCGAATTTGAATTTGGAACGGCCGTGAAAGGGAATCGTTGCGATTGGTGTTTAATTAAAAAAATATTTCATCACGGCTTTGATCTTTGAATCCAAGTTATGAAGTAAATACCGGGAAATACTCACTAAGGTAAATAGGCGATCTAACAAAAAATGGTTTGTGGTCAATTTATGACATTGTGGTAACGGACGGTGTTGAGGTTTTTTTATTTGAAAAAAAAGGACTGTCACTTTGCACACAGTGTAAAGATAGCACCTTACAGTAGTATTTGCTTGTCTAGTTTAGTGATAGGGATATTTAAACCTAGCCAAGAGTCTGAAATAGATTTACATTTTGCTTGACACTGGCAAAATACGAAAGATGAAATCGCCATAATTTTTTAAAAAGAAAAAAAACCACTAATTCCAAACATCAAATACTTGTGTTGTGTCAGTTCAAAATAATAAAAAAATGCGAATTCCAAATTCAAATAACCGATAGCGATGGGGCGTTAGTCAGGGAGTAGGTACATTTCCCGCGTTGCTCCCTACCGGCACAGTGTAGAGTTCCATCGGGTTATTTATGAACACTGAGCTATGTAATAATCTGAGGCCGGATTTAATTTGTCGGACCGATTTCACACTAGTATAAAAGCGAGATAGATTTATACATATTATTAAATGCTAGAGAAGGAGAAAATTATACCAGATCCTTGACCGGTTACACGTATACGGAAATTTAAAATTAGAAGAGTTTTTGTAGTATTTTTTATGTAAGTAAATATAATTATTTTGTTTGTGATTTCGTTCGATTTCCTTTTGTGTCCACGAGAAAACACAAGCAACTCATAAAATTACGTTTGTTTAACCTCACCCTTATCCTGTGTAATAAACTTTCATATATACAAACTAAGCATAGGATCTTCGTAACACCATACCTATAATACCTATGGCATTTACACGTGTCCCATTAAACCAAACACGATATCTTATAATCCTATTGTGACCACGCATCGGGGGCGACTTAGCCTGATTAATTACTTCAGAACAACGCATGCAAAACCATATAACAAAGACCGATCAGCCCTCCCTAGTTTCGAAAGCCTTAGGGTGTTATAGGGGGTCTCGCTCAAGATTAACAGGTCAGTGAAAAATGGTGGTGATTGTGTAACTTGGTAGGTGAGAATGGAACAATTAAGGCTGTTTGTTAATGGAACAAGAGACGCTTGAAGACTTTTCGGGCTGGTTTATGGTTGGTACGGAGTTAAAGAAAATGATAAATTCTCTCCGATTTTATTCTCGGAATGGTTATGTCAAAAGGGGTTATATATAACTATAGGGCAATTAGTGGCAACTCTGTATCTACCAGCAGTGTCCCTAAGTATATTTGTTCGTAGTAGTAGTAGTTCTTAATTCAAAAACGACATACTTTTTCTTATTTTTGTAATATAGGTAATTAAAATTTAAAAAAAACTAACTGCCAGTGTTGACTCAAATTTCTTGAATGTTTCTTTTTAGTATAGGATCCCTTGATGATTGTGATGAATATGAAAAGACTCCCCCACTCCTAATATCAGTAAAACTGTAGATACTTAAAAAAACCGACATCTTGGGAGAATTATAAACAACATTTTTACTTTTTATTACTTTGTTTGCTTCTATTACGCGTCAAAATGTTTATGATTTATTTATCTGACTACCTATAAGTAGACCTAGACCTACAGTATGTCACAAAGGCCAAGGCCTTAGAGGTTAGAATTCTATATTTAAATTAGCGGGTTTTATCTTCGCCTACATAAACTGGCCAACACAAAAAAAAACTAAAATAGGTGTCTACCAAATTTGAAATTCGAACAGCCCAATAATGACGCGGCATGGGCATATCACTTGTTTTACCACTCGTTAGTCCGACTCCATTTGTTTGCCGCAACGCGACCTAATCCCGGGATTGTTCCCGGATAATCCGGGATCACGAATCATGACACTATTGTTGTAAGTGTGAAACCGACACAAATAGGCCTACGGCTTTGCGCGCCCCCTTTTCGGCCTGCTACGGAATTCGCTTTTACACAAAATTCAACTTTATTTGGTGTTGCTTAAAGGTTTGTTTTTACTGACTGTAATTTTGTTATGTAGTGATGTTGCATTACGTGGTATTAAAAAAAATCTTGATCGGGGTGCAAAACATATTCCACTCTATTATTAATGACAGAGCTACGACTTTGAATGTGTACGCGAAGAGTTTATAAGGCTTTTCGAACAAATCGTTGAACGTGCAGACTTCCTTTGAGTGAATTTTTATTTGTTAAAGTTTATCAAGTGTAGTTAATAACGAGATTATTATTTGTGAGTATATCTAGGGTGGTATGTTCAAATATTGGCGATGTTTGTCAAATGGAACGTGAAGTTTGTTTTTCTGTGACTGGTGGGTATTCTTTGTTTGTTGTTAACAAGAGCATATTGGCCATTGTTGAAATATTATCTAGTTACTAGTATATTATCACCTGGTACATAATAGCTATACTAACTCTCAAATTTATAGAAAGTTGTTATGAAGTATAAAGCCTTTTTCCTCTGAAAAGTTCGGTATAATGCCATAATCCCACTATCCCACTAATATTAAAAATGTGAAAGTTTGGATGGATGGATGTTTGTTACTCAATCACGCCAGAACGGCTGAACGGATTTGGATGTAATTTGGCACAGAGATAGATTATAGTCTGGAATAGCACATAGGCTTCTTTTTATCCCGGTAAAAAGTATGGTTCCCGTGGGATAGATTTGTTTAAATTTTTCATAGAGCAAAGAATCGACATTATTTACAGAAAATTACATACTTTTTAATCTTTTTTTTTTTTTTTTTATTACATTATAGGCAAGTATTTGATCTCAATCTCACCTGATGGTAAGTGACGATTAGATCTACGATGGAGCATACTTGCCTAGGTAGGAAGGCGGCAGTAGATCGAGATGCAACTGATCTGACCCTCCATCCATGAATGGCAACACCGAACATCATGCCGGAACACGGCTAGGCCGCTTGGCGACATGGCTTTGTTCAGTGGGTGGTGACTAGCCACGGCCGAAGCCTACCACCAGTAGAGTTGTCACCTGGTTGGCACCACCCAGGGTCACGTGTAGGGTATCTCGAGGGTACTTAATTCTCCTACGGACAAAGGTGACTCGACCCCAATCGCGGGTAACACCGCGGGGCGCTGCTAGTAATTGTATATAGGTACCATGATGTAGGTACATATTCAATTTACGTGCTTTAACTTTGCATGCACCTATGCAAGCCACGGCCGTGCAAACCACCACTAAACCTTATGGTCTATAACAACGTTTACGGCAGCCTATCGATAGAAGCAAGATGCCTTTAATGCATTCGATTTTATTCATTTATTTTCCGTATTTAATACAGCTAACTGCTGAATAAAGTGCCGTTGCAGCCCAGTTGGGACAACGCTCGCCCTAGAAACAAGTGAGGTATTTTGATTCCCGGCTCTCGTTACTAGAAATTCCAAACATCATGTGCGTATCCATGGTTATCACTTGCGAAATTTTGATGGAAAATATTGTAGGGAAACCTTTATCAATGGGTCATATAACATTACTAAGATCTAGTGTCATAGCTCGTCATATGCATATCGTGACATTATACAACAGTGCTCATAATGTTCATAGTATTATGATACGCCATTTTCATATCATCATGTCATATTCATTATTTTATTTATAACTAGCTGTTGCCCGCGACTTCGTCCGCGTGGTATTTAACAAAAACAACCGTTGACAACAGCCTGCTCACCCATTCTGAGCCCGCGGGACGCATTGCAGGTTGCTATCAAACTTAATCAGGCGCTGCGCTGCAACATTGGTTTTAATTTTTTTTCGTGAGATCCTATTTTTTTTTCTAAAATAAAAGTAGCCTAAGTTACTCCTTGTTACATCAGCTATCTGCCAGTGAAAGTCCCGTCAAAATCGATCCAGCCATTTCAGAGATTACCCGGAACAAACAGACAGACAGACAGACAGACAGACAGACAGACAGACAGACAGACAGAC
Organism: Pheosia gnoma; assembly: GCA_905404115.1. Classification (NCBI taxonomy): domain Eukaryota; kingdom Metazoa; phylum Arthropoda; class Insecta; order Lepidoptera; family Notodontidae; genus Pheosia; species Pheosia gnoma. The sequence goes on along the minus strand of FR989894.1, from coordinate 2,061,690 downwards.
AAACATTGTAAAAAATGTTGTTTCAGTATAGGTATCGTGTATACAACCAAATGCACTTAGTAAGAAGCGGTTATTTTAATATTACAAACAGACACTCCAATTTTATTTATATGTATAAATATGTATAAATGTGTTTTTATTAATGTGTTTTTACCAATGTCAAGTAATTAATAGCAATAACACTATTAATTACTTGACATTGGCAAAATACCTACTAAGTTGTGGGTGAGGCCATACTCATATCCATTTTATTTCATCGCATCTCATTTCGTAAAGAAAGAAGAAGATAGTATTATGAGTAAGCGTGGCTGCGCGACTGGGCATGAAATATGCGCTCAGCGTCTTTAGTACCGACATTCAGTAGCGGTACCGTTATCGTATCGTCACCACTAAAAGCTCCATCGGGCTTCACCACGATAACCGCTCGATAATTATCGGCAATGCCGCATTTGACGACGCCCAGGGGAGTCGTGGCCACGCGACGGGCACGACACGATATAACACTTTAATACCATGTAAATTTATTTTTATTTATCGGAGACCAAACGGCGTACATTAAGTGTATTGCTTGCTTTCCTTTTGCTTAAGAGTTTATGTTCAAATAACAACTTTAGTACTTATTTGTATGTGAAGCAAGCATGTACGCGATCGTGTTTTGTTGCTCCATTATTTTATTAAGGGATTTGCAATACTATACCCTTCTATTATTCCTCCTGTATCTCAGAATTTATAGGTAGTGTTTTCCCTATCAAACGTACCAATGAATTGTCCAAAAAGGGGACCCCCAAGGAACTGTCTTAAATCTACGACGTTATTTATAAGCAGATTTTCTTACCAAATTTTCTATAATTAATATACTGAATTGTTATTTAATCAACTAAAATTGTATAAACATTGTCTTTAGAATGCAATAGCAATTTAATTGGCAATAAAAACAGCATCTGCCAGCAACAAATTAATGTCAAATTATTGGCTCACCGCCGAACAAATCTCCCGTAAACACTAAATCTTCGTTAGTTCCCGCTAGATGGCGTTGAACACGCGACCTAAGCGTTTCTGTTATGGTACCGTAACTATACGGAAAGTAAACGATTACTTATCGAATCGTTACGTTAACTACGTACGTATCGTTACGTTAACTTTCTTGGGAAAGTAGTTAGTTTTTATTACAGTATATTTAATTAGTGAATTTGTTAAATATTGTGCACAACATTCCAAAAAACAACATGACGTCGGAGCCTGTACATTTTTAAATAGCAATAGCTTGCAATGTATTTTTCCAGGCTCTTTATATATAGACAGCTAAAAAGTAAATGGCTTCCTATTAAACTATTACTATCATAATAAAGTTAGTATTTCTTGCATTTGAGTGTAGTGTAATCCGGTTCCTTTTGATATACTTATAGTTATATACATCCATAAAGCTACAAATCAGTTATAGCATGTTTACTGGCAATACCCCCGTCTCCTTAGGGAGTCCATTTAGAGTACTATTAGTCCATTAAATCAATTATTCCTAGTAAATGCTTAGCTGACGCGAATGAAGGACCAATGTGTGCGAATTATTGAGTGCTAATTGCAGCCATAAAATTAAGTTTACACTGTTATTTTCCTTCAACTTCAACTATAGAACCATTTTATTTACAATATGATTTACAATACGAATAGACACGAATCGTTATAAAATTTACCAATTTGCATGTTACACTGGCAACATTCAAGAAAAAAAAATATGATAAAAATACATCATCTGAATATAAAGTATCCGAACACCGATCAGAATGATTGATTCCATGCCGTTCGTGTGACGCGATGTCGCATAAAATATTGATGCGCGTCTGTGTGTCGTAAAAGGAACCCTTTTTGAAGGCTCTCTTGATGACCATAGATGCTTTTTACATAATTTTTCTGGCTCCGCGCACCTTGATTCCCTGAGTGTATAAAAAATATTATGAGAATACATTTTGGATATCCGATCGCTGGTTTATGGTAGATTGATAGTTTTCAATGGTTTTATATTTGGGGAAAGGTTTTTTGATGTATAAATTTTATGGACGTGACTGCTCGAAGGTTTATGAGAGTGTCCTGGGAGATGTTAGAAACTACACGTATTTATTTTATTTAGTTTAATAGCGTAATCCGCGTCTTCATAAGGAGGTTCGTTGTCTGTTTTTTTTTTTGAAATTTTCTGGGATTGTGTCTACTTTTGGTGTTTATTTTTTGGTTTAACAATGCTTTTCTATATTAATACATTCACAGAACACCTTCTTTAAACTTAGAACCAAATTTAACAAACAACTACAGGAAAACATCGCTTGTCCCATTAACTTAAAAAAGAAGTGTAATACGTACTCAATGTAAACTTGGAGTAATAATAAAAGTAAAAAAAACTATCTACCAGATACTAAGAACAGAAAGGAATAATAAAAAAATAACTAAGTATAAAATTAAAAACTATGGATTACTATTTATTATTATATTGGGAGACCTATTGGGTGAGTCGAAATGTATGTTAACTAACTAGATCACTCTTTGTAACTGGAGAATTGGGGTCAAAAACGTTATACGAAGAGGTGGGCTAAAAATGAGTCATTCTGTTTCTAGGATTTATGCCAGGACGCCCAAATTAATCATTTTTTCTATAAATATGTTGTTATAAACTATCACCTATATCAAGTGTCAAGTTTTATTATAACTTTCCAGGGGAACCTAACGACAACACGCAGCAACAGGTACAGGTACCTAACACAATTTATTGCTTTATAGTAACGTTTCACACGGTACTATAACGATGTTCACAATGCTAGATTCTAGACGAAAATGTTATCATACGAACACAATATACCGTTAAAGCTATCTCTACCCTTTTCCACTTCACCCACTGCGGCACTAACAAGTGAGTACCAATAATGCCATAATCATCTCGTACCGTTTGATTCGTGCTGTTATACGATCATATCGAGTGACGCACGGATGCGTAAATAAATTTACCGCTCTATCACTTAGTTCGATATGGCCGTCGTAAATTATATCAAGGTTTACTTTGTCGTATATTTACGAGGAGGCATTACCCGATCGAACCATATACATCGGTAATCACTTTCATTTATTATTTTCAATATCAGCTTTTACCTCACATTTTATTCAGAAATGTAAAAACCATTGTAGCTGATTTTCCAATGGAATTTTATTTCTTTATGGTTATTTAAGTTTATTTTTAATGTACCTATATTTTGATAGCTTTGGCATCACTTCCAACTATTATAGCCTTAACAGACGATCGAGTTTGGTACGGGCTAGACCTCGGATTGGATATTCCCCGAACCGAATCTGCTCGTCTAGAGAGTCGTCTGCCGACGCCGGATCATAGCCGTGGTCTGGCTCGTACCAATTTCGATCGTCAATTAATCTTTGCAATTCCATTTGCATACCTTACCTACACGTACTATTAGTCTACGTATCTATGGTATAATGCATTACATAATACGACTCTACCCAACGAGCAGGGAGGAATATTTGGGCCATTGACTCGAAAGAAGAAGCAGAAGAAGAAGAATGACACAACATAGAAATTTTCACGAGAAAAATCTTTTATATTGTAACACCCATATTCTTTCTGTTGGCAAGATACAATATTGTTACAAAGAGTTTTAGATAACTGTTGTTATTTCAGAATTATGTAAGGGGTTGGACTAAAACGAATTTAAGGATTTTATCTACTTTATATTATGTTTTTTACATATACATATTATGTTTCAGCAACCATGGTCACGGGAGGACTGAGGTGGTTGACGTCCTAGAGTCATAGTTTGACTGGGGTACCATATCATATTTAATTGTTGCTTGCGGTCCGATCTAAACAGAAAGTGCTCACAGTGAAGACCGCAATACTTTTATTGAATTAGTTTTATTTCAATGTGTAGTATTCGTGTAAATATAAGGATATATAAGGTGTAACAAAAATAGTATGTAAAATATTTTATGAGGTTAAACAGATCACGCTTATAATCTACCTATGTACCTATCGCTGTACGTAGTCACTTCCTGAGTACCACCAGCTCATACGTCACGTCCTATATTGGCTCACATTCTATCACACGCGAATTCTTCAAGAACAATTCTATCAGTACAAGGCGGGGTGTTATTTGAATGGCGCCCTCGCCCCCTTCGGCTGTAATTGATTCGTCGCCTGCCCTTTGAATTTCAATTGGACGATTAAATTGATATAACTCTGTCGCGAGTACGTGAGGTGGTGGAAATCAAACCGTGGTGAATTGAAGAGGGTAACTTCTTAAGTATGTACTGGTGGAGTACATAAAAGAGTATATAAAGGCTTCACAATGTTATTTACTATGTTTATTATACTGGATGTAAGGGGGCATGGTAAAGAAATCTTTGGGTTAAGGTTACTTTAATGCCCGTAATAAAGTTATAGCAATCATTTATGCTGAAAGTCATGGGTTGCAAATGTTGTCATTTTTGAGCGCGCAATGTATCTATCGAACAATGCGATCACGAAACAACGCTTCGAGCAATACCCGCCGCGTGCGAGTAACGACTTTGACGTGCGCGCCCAAGTGTATTGAGTTTTAATTTACATTGCAGTTTTAGGTCAATGTTACTTTTTTTTAATTTATAGTATTGTGGATATCCATTTCGGCAAAATAATTGAGAGGGAACAATCAGTATTATACTTATCGCTGTATCTTCTTTCGTCTTTTCAGAAGAAACTCACAAAAACCCTCTTGTGTCAGACCTACTGTGTTTAATCTTAGTAAGAGAGTACTTGTCCGGGGTTGCTACTGAGGCCTCACCCTCATCCTGGTTATTATGTAAACCAAGATTAGCGACGTCTCAGCTTCTTCGGCAACTGATATCATAATGGCTTCGGCCTGAACCCAGAACATTGGGCCGGCGTGAGGGCGCGTAACTCAATACGCAACTTGGACGTCTCTGGTGGCAAACAGGCGTGCAGGGGGCATATCGTTACCGTTGTCGATAAATTAAATGAGAGTGAAAATGATATTCAATGAAATGTTACTGAAATTATACTCAATAATCTAGATATTGGAAGCTCCATCATATAAAAAAATATTTGCCTGTATTTAAAGTAATCAAGATCTTCAAACTCATACTGTTACCTGTGCTATAACGACATCATTTGACAGTCAATGCATTGCTGTTTACCTGGACGCATACAATATAATGCCATACAAGTATAGTTATCTACAATCGCACATACGTAGCATTAACTGCTTCAAAATTTGTTTGATTCGCGACATTTTTATTTTTTATATTATATGGCCTAGGCAGCCCACTGTAGTAGCTTAGGTTTTATCGACATTGATTTTATACTTCTTCCCAACTCTAGTGTATCACCGAACTCCCAAAAAGTCTAAACGGATTGGGCGTCTCAACTAAGCGACAGTTTTAAAGTATCTTCGCCCCCCTAACTCGATTCTGATCTCGTTCAAACTCACCGGTAGCCATCTTTATGTAAATTCCGTGACCAACTTAACTTTACCCGTGGCGGCAACTGGAACTAAGAATGTTAGAAGACCGCACGAGTCAACTAGCGCCATTGTCGACGGCATATGCAAGTTGGTCGTTGCTGAGAAGTGGTCCCAAGACATTTCGTTTCATTGATGTCGTGACGGTTTTTTTTAATGTAAGTTCCGTGTCAGTTGATTTGTTTAGGATGGGGCGTAGTTTACATGTATTATGCCAATATATGCTGTAGATGACCTTTTTTTTTTTGAAAACTTATTCAAAGTATCAGTCAACATTTAGAAGCTGTAATTAGGTACTTATCGAGTATTTTTTGCAGTCTGAAGAAAATGTATAAAATGACGATTATACTAAGTATTCGAAAGGTTGCTCTGACACAGACATCATGTAATTTCAATATGATCAAGGATGTCTTACAGTTTAACTTTTCAGCTTCAACTGCCAACTATAACAGTTTTTTTTTCTTATTTTAATTCCCCCTTATATAAGGTATACTCGACACCGTATCCGAGTAAGCCTTCCATCTTTGGAATGGAAGGTTTTTGTTGTTTTGTTTGCGTAAAATTTGCCATTAGTATGATGTGAATGATTCTTGAATGATGTGTTTAGATTTGAAAAGATAAACAATGTTGTCTGAATTGTGTTATTTTTGGTGTAAGCAATAATTTGTTTGTAAACCTTTTAATATGTAAATGAATAAAGCTTATTTATTTAGTTTAAGGCTTTTTTGGTGTACTTTACCATAGAATATTTCCTGCATCGTCCGACGACCACGTTCTGTAGCTTTTAGCGCGTTGATACATAAGCCGTGCGGACATTTCCATACGCTTGCCTTAAGATATTACATACAACCCTGCCTTTCAAAAACTAACCCAAACCCTTCCTCACACAGTTTACATTCCTTCAAATATCCTCGCTAAGAACCAGCGAACCTCTGCTACGAAGAAACCTATGTTATTTTGAGCGATATATGAATATCTATACATATATAGCAATGGTTCGAATTGGTAATGGTATTTCAACACCATTTTCGTCTCTGCACCTTCGTTTCAAAGTCCATTTTTGCGTGGTATTTATATAAAGCAGGTGTGACACTGCGGTCGCGAGATAGAACAATTTGAATAAATTTGATCGCAGTTCGGTGGCATTGTGAAAGGGTGGAATGACATCGGAAAGTGATACCAGTTGTGATGAAATTGGCTTCGACTGCGGATTATCAAGCCTTCCGTTCGAATTGACTTTATTTTATCGTATTGGAGTGTAGGGTGACGGGAGATTGCTGATATATACATAAGTACTCAATATCATACGTACGTAGGATACAATTAAGAACATAATGAATAAACGACGACCTGGTTAGTTTAGTTGGTAGTGACCATGCTTTTTGTGCTGAAGGTCCCGGGTTCGAATCCTGGATGGGGAAAATAATGTGTAATGTGTACGAATGTTTGTACCCGAGTCATGTATGTTTAATGTCTATATAAGTGTAATATTAATATATAATGTTCGCCCTCAGTCCATTGTACGGTACCTATAATACAAGCGTTGCTTAGTTTGGGACCGTACAGTTGGTGTGTTCGTCTGGCGATATTATTATATTACTATAATGAAACAATTATTACTAATTACGATCTACTAGATGACTTTTTAATTTAAAATTAACAGAAGTATACTTCATGCATATGTGGAACTTATGTACTTGTATTTGCTTATACATGCATTTATCTGTAAGAAGATAAATCAAATCTAAAATAATGCTGTCTAAAATTTATATATGTACCTTATATAAATTTACTTTGAAAGTAATCAAATGATTTTATATCAACACAAGATATACAAAATAAATACAAAAAAATATATCTATAGGTTCCACCGAGATTTGAACTCGGATCGCTGGATTCAAAGTCCAGAGTGCTAACCATTACACCATGGAACCGGATGGGTGGCTTGGTGAAATTGGCGTTTGCTATAACCGGCCGTCTCGCTATGACGTCATTGATGTACTTACTCATTGATTTATAGCATTAATTAGCAACTTGATGTTATATTATACGGACCATAATGACGATAAGTCGTGAGGTGAATAACCGAAGATACACGACTACATTCTACATGTAGTAATAAAATGTTGGTTTTATTTATAATTTTCACAACATTCTCCATCTTAACCGCCTCCTGTACGTCTTGCCGTCCTTCGTCGTGTGTCGTCTCCCTCTCACCTATCCACCCATCCCTTTCACTCCTAATCTGTTCCTTTCACGTCATACTCCATACGTTCCGTTTCATATTATCATGGATCTTACGTTCCGTTCCACAAGCATTCTAATAGATAAGCAATCAGCGTAGTGGCCTTTGGGCTGAATTACCGCCGACGACGACCTGATTAGCTCACTTGGTAGTGACCCTGCCTTCTACGCTGAGGGTCCCGTATTCGTCTCCTGGTAGGGACAAACTCTGTGTGAGGAGCACAAATGTTTGTACCCGAGTCATAGATGTTTAGTATCTATATAAATATTCTATACTGAGTTCGTCCTCAGTTTATTGTACGGTACTCATAACATAATACAAGCGTTGCTTAGTGTGGGACCGTATAGTTGGTGTGTTCTTCTGGCAATATTATTCAATCAAATTCATCAATCTCGCATTTAGTATAGTGAAATCACGAACGCGACAAGTTGGCACCCAATGTGTAGGACAAATTTCTAATATTCCTACTGATAATTAGCATGTAAATAACTAGCCAACATGCCTCTTGTCACGCCAATTTGTAAGGGCCCTTCGAATCTCCTTTTCAGATTGGTTGCGAAGTTGAGCCGTCCAAAATTCTACTATATTCTGTAAAATAAAATATAAAAAAAAATCCTACATCAGACTCTCTTATTCTTAATCAATTTTGCACAAAATCCCAAAACATTTTCCTTGTCAGTACGTCCAATCGTAATGACAACATAAATCTACCAGGGCCGTACTCGGTCCGGCGGGGGCGGGATCACAAACGCTGGCACGAAATCTTCTCCCAATCTCGCGTGGCGCAATCATCGCGGCGCTCGCAGCGCGGGCGCATCAATTATTCACAATACTGATTGCGTCCGAGACGCACGCGGATACCTCTGAATTATATATGAGTGGCGATTTTGACCAAGCGGGGGACGGATTTGGAAAACGAAAAAAGAAAAAAAAACTTTTATATGTCTTTTACTGTATTCAAGAATCCTGTGAAATGTCGTTTAAAATTTATAGAAAATGTTTGATCTCAGATCTCACGATTCGGTGTCCGGAGTGCTAGCCATAGAACCAACATGAGAACGTCATATTTTCTAAACGGACTTACCTACCGTTGGAGCAATGTCCACGTCTGTTTACTGTTATTCTGGCTCTGTGGTCCTTGGTTTTTCGTAGAGGGCTTCAAAATAATTGATCTTTACCCTGGTACACAACTAAGGTCAGATATTGGAGTTCCTATTCGTTGAAGACCAATGTGAGATCTGAGCTTATAGAGGAAGTTATTCTACGGAATATATAGGCTAGTGGCCTGGCAGCCTAGTCGGCTGAGACCCAAATACAAAACTGCTGCAAAAAAGACCTATTGACAATAACCCGTAAAGTCCTTAATTGAACGCGGACCATCAGATGGTCTGTGTAATTGAATAGACAGTACGGTGGTCCGAATACACCCCTGGCATCAAAACAATACTGGCATCTCTTAAATTCGTCCCTGTAGTGCGTGTTAACAAGCGTTTAGCGTCCGCCGGCCCCGTGGGACGGGGTTCCATTCCGTTTCAGCTCCAAATCTAACAATGTTCTTTGTTGCTCTCGTCTATGCTATGTAATCAAATATACTGACGTGGTCTGTATCGCGCAATGACCTTTGAAGGGTAAATTTATCATGCTGACTGATGATGTCCAGGTATTTGTGACGCGGTCAGATGAGCAGGATTCCGAAAAAAAAGAAAATCAGGCAATTTCTAAAAAAAATATGTTTCAAAAAGGTTCCACCGAGATTTCAACTCGGATCGCTGGATTCAAAGTCCAGAGTGCTGACCATTACACCATGGAACCGCTGTGGCTAGTTAATGGAATCTGATTACCAGCTGTAATCATATAATCCCATCCCAGTAATATTATAAATGTGAAAGTTTGGATGGATGGATGTTTGTTACTCAATCACGCCAGAACGGATGAACGGATCTGGATGAAATTTGCCACAGAGATATTGCACATAGATTTGGCAATAGCACATAGGCTACTTTTTATCCCGGTAAAATGTATGGTTCCCGTGGGTACTTTTTAGTCGCGGGTAACACCGCGGGGCGCAGCTAGTTACCTATATAATTGATTTCACCAATTTATTGAGAACCCTTAGATCCGACGGACCTTGTCCTGTCTCGAAGTTTACGGACAAGTTTTTTATTTTTTCAATTCTTTCAAACCTTATACGGACAATTACAAATATGTCAAGATAAAAATTCTCCAAATCGGTCCAACAATTTTCACGTGATGTGCTCACCAAAGCATAGAGTTTAATTTACTTTTTGAATGTAGGCAAGTATTGAATACGTCTTTGATTCTGGGTATTGTGCAACATGTTTCCGCAGCTGTTAATTCAACTTTTTTTTAATGTAAATATAGGTATCTAAATATGACGGTAATCCAATAAAATTATAACTTATGTGTTTCGTTTCGCCAAGTTGAAGTGGCAGTGGGCAGGGCACATAGCTCGCAGAATCGATGGCCGTTGGGGCAGAAAGTTTCTAGAATGGCGACCACGAATCGGAAGACGAAGTGTAGGACGGCCCCCCACAAGGTGGACTGATGACATCACACGCGTCGCAGGAAGCCAGTGGATGCGAGTGGCGGAGGACCGGGATGTGTGGAAGTCGTTGGGGGAGGCCTATGTCCAGCAGTGGACGTGTATATCGGCTGATAGATAGATAGATTATGTATTTCGTATTTAATTAATAAATGCCAAATTTGAGAGCTGTTTAATTTTGATGCGACTTAAAAGCACGTTTTATAACGACACGTCTCAAACAGTTAATTAAGTAGCATTTAAGTATTCTGTACTAAGCCATACGCTGCATGAAATGGGCATTTATTGTTAGGTATTTAGGGCCTCATTCGACTTGAAAGCTTCATTCCCTCATTTCCTAGTACCCGATATAGCGTCCTAATAAATAAAACCGATCCATCAGCCATTAAGTTAATGATCGATCGATCATGACACCGCAAACATTGGTGGCAGACGTGGAACACGCGCTGTTTGCTAAGAATCAGGTTTTAATTGGATTAATTTAGGGTTAGTGCTTCGTTGATCTAGTGGCAAAAACATATAAAAAAGTTGATCCAGTAGCTAACAATAATTTGAAGACAAAAAACCTTGCTGGTATTGCTATACCTACCTGCACAATTTGATTGCGTTCAATTCAATCGTATCGCTTTCAAACTTAACGTAATCGGCTAGGTTTGGATTTTTCTTCCCCGTTCTTCTCCATAGGAACGGCATTCCGAACGGGTGGTAAAGTAGTAGCATAGAATTTTGTAACTTTTGACGATTCATAAGTACTTTACTTAATGGTCAGAATCAGATGGAACAGAATCAGAATATTGTTTATTCACGTATGAATAAACAATATTCTGATTCTGATTCTATATACGTACTTCGCAAATCAGCAAGGTTTTAAGGATTCTATTTTTTTGTTTAAAGAGATTTTGTATCTATTTGTATCTTAGTCTAGTCTAGAGGTTAGCCTGCCGATAACGAGCAAGGCTTTTTACTAGCCTATTCCCATATCTTTTGTTTTTGTTTTTCGTTGTCTTTGATTATGGTCTGGCCGCGAAAAAATACCTAATAAGATATTAGAACATTTGGTTGTGATGCTGAATTTAGGTTGGTACGATCAACAGTTTGAACGGCTACAGTAGCTACGGTTTTTGTAAAAAACACTTTTTTCTTTAGTTTGCCGTATGACATTACTTCCCCGAACTTGATCCTTATTGTCTACATTATCAGATGGTGCTATAAACAAGTTGTACTTTTTTTAAATCCCCGGTTTGATTCCTGGCAAGGGAAGGTGTTTTTTTTAAAAATCTAATGATGCAGTTTTAGTGTATAATGCCTGAACTTATAGTTATGTTCAGGTTTCATAGTAATTCAATGATCCTTATCTTTGTATTTATAAAATTCCATTTGCACCATGAAACTTTAGAAGCGTCTCTTAAGATATTCAATCCCGTCTCTCAGCTTCTTCGCGGTGATGGAGAAATGGGATTAAGATCACCGTTACTCGACGGATATTTGCATAATTATTCAAATAGGCTGTTGAATTAATCTATATAGAGTGTTATAATGTTACTTAGGGCAACTGGAATCAAATTACATTTGAGGTAAAAGCTATATACGATTTATATATTAAATATAATGAAAGTCTTTTGACATACACTGTATTGCCAAGGCCGTAGGTAGAGAGGGGGGTTCAACCCCCCGCCCCCCACACACCCGAAATACCATAGCCAACCCACCATTATATACATAGGTACTTACTCAAATATTTTCGATAATTATTTTCATTCTCTCTGGTCCAGAGCTTAGTTGTGAGGATATAAAAATAAACAAATTTAGTGAATCATCATATTATTTTATTGAAGTGACAGATTGCTTAGAATGATAATAACTCGTAAATTACGACATAAGGATTGCACATTTGTCTTTGGGGTCGTTTACATAACTAATATCAAGTTTTATACATTATTTACAGTGACTGTGTAGTAGACCTATACATAATAATAATAATAACATACAAATCGATTTTATGTGTAGTGGAAAATACATCTTACATATTATATTTTACACACATCAGTTATAACAAAAAGGAAAAAAAATATATTATTGTATCATTCAACATAAGAATTTTAACAATTGATAGAAAAAAAATCTGCTGGTACAATAATTTCAAATCGAACAAATACACTTCTTTTATTTTTATCACAAACATCATGGTTAATGAATGCACAAAATGTCAAATAATTTAGGCTCGACAGATATTATAAAAAAAAATAATAATAATTAAACATTATTAATTTCCACATGCTATTATCGATCAAACTTATTTGGTTTATAATTTCTGAGGTTGGCAAGGCGAGGGTGAATAGTGGGGACTTCCCTCAAATTTCGTTTCAATGAATTGCCGCCAAATAATGTTTGATTACTTTCATTATTTTTAAAAAGAAGGCTTACACGTTAATAGTGTTTTACAGGTATTCAATTTGATACGTAAGGTGATAAGATTAACATTATTTTTACTAAAGACTTTGGCAAAATGGGCTTCACATTCTTTAAGATGAGTCAATTTAATTTTATTAGCTCAACCTCACAATAGAAATGAGTGGAATGTTATTCTGGAATCTAAAGTCACAATATTGAAAAAAAAAACAGACTTAAGTAGGTATATAATGTTGGAATATAACGATACATCTACATATGTGCTTTTACATAAGATTACATTCATAAAAATAGACAACATTCTTTGTACATACTTCTTTATAACTATTTATGCTAACTTCAGCTAAATATTTTACATAATTCGATTTCATTTAATTAAAAATAAAAGTATATCTAAACTAATGTATGGATATTACATTGATATGTGAGTATTTGTATAGGTATGTGAATTTGTAAATGATAGCTGTCCCGGCGAACTTCATATCGCCTCAGATGTGTGAGAAAATCTATTTATCTATTAATTTATTCACCATATCTTAATAGGTATTCTGCTACCCAAAAAAACAAAGATAATAAAAATCAGCCCATCCGTTCTTGAGTTATAAATGGTGTAGCTAACACGACTTTGTTTTATATATATATATATAGATAGATGTCAACCGGATGTTTGGATTTTACCCAAGAATTGGAAGGTTGGATGTTTTGACCTTTACCCAAATATTTTACTTAGTTAGCTCTCTAAAGAATAATAATTGTAAATAAATTATATAATGTCACGTGGGAATAATGCTTATTTCTAGGCATATAAAGGTTTATTAGTGATGGATAAACAAATTATAGTCTAGGTATAACTGGAACTCTGTTATTTGTCAAACAATGGAATGGAATGGCAGGCAGAATTGGAATAATCGTGTAAGATAATGTCAACTTAAAGTTATTCTAAAATAAGTTGTCCACAACAACAGAAAAAAAATACATATATGCTTTGGAATGATTCCATCAGTCCATAATTAACTTAAATGTGTCTATGCTTACTATATTTTTTTTATTTAAAATTGTGCTCTTTGGATTACTTTATCAAAATTTCAGTAAAATGTGTCGCGGTTATTTCAAACACAAAAAGCGGTTTAAAGCTAATAAAAAACTTGAAGTAATAAAGTTGATTTCCAAACTTCGTGCGCTTAGATATTTGTAGTAGGTTTAAAAATGTTAAAATAAGTATTAAATACTTACTGGCTGATTGAGAAGTAACGTTTGTTATCAGCTAGGTATAATATAACAATGCTACTATTTTATTTATTTATTAGTTTACCGCAACACACCCAATTTTGTATTGCAAAACATTACTCGGTAGTACATTGAGATCAAAAACTCGCAATAACGAAGTGTACGTTGTAGGTACTATACATAGTATTTAGAGCTGGTAAAAATGCCTCTAAAATACACTGTAGGTAAGTAGATATAATTTAATACATGTTAATTTGATTAATTATTATCAAACAATATAGTCCTGGAAATTCACGTTTTGACAAGCACACAAAGAAAAGGTATAGTTCTAGTGTCAACCCTGAGTTGGCCGATAATATTTGAAAACCATTTTTTTAAACTTTGCCAAATCACTGGCGCGTCATAAAATATACCTACAGTGTATGTAATTTAGTATCATTTTGTATTAGAACCTACAATGTGTGGATGGTATAAATTGTATAATATGTTGGGCTACTCTACCATATCGTCTCAACATACTCAATAGCTTAATCTTTGGTTTTTTTATCGACAATAGAGGAATATAACTCGCTTTTATTGGCCTTAGCTCGTTAAGACCATAATGTTACCAGTATTCCATTCAGCTACCGAGGCTTCCCGCTATTCCCTTATGAGCCTTAGCGCCAGGTCGGAGGCGCGAAGGCGGTCGAGGTTCAGGAGGGCAGAGGCTGCAGCGGCCGCACCGCAGTGCTCATGTGAGCCCTGAAGTCAGGGTGCTGGGGCCGGAGGTCCGTGTGAGGGGGGCGGAGGTCTGGAACAATAATATCTTTTTAAGAATAGGACCGATCATATTCCGTTCGTTTAAAGGCTGTAAAATATAATCGTTTTTGTAGGTCAATGAGTCTATTGTGTACCAAGCAGGTGGTGCCATAAGGTTTGCCTACCAATATGGTTCTTACTGAGTAGTAATAATGTATTTCCATTTTAAATTTTATGGAAAATAAAATAAAATACGGCTGGTATCTGCGAACATAAGTTAGTACACCGTTGCTTTTTTTATTAGCCATTTTTGTGCTGAGCAGGGGCTCCCCTCAATGAGACGGGACGTAGGCTCTCTCAGACATGCAGGTTTTCATACGATGTATTCCTTCACTGAGCGATAACTTTACAAAAAGCAAGTAAATCAAACAAGTGTCTCAACAAATGAATTAATGCATTATTTACCAGAGTAAATTGTCTCACCTATCCGATGCTCGGAAACCGCATGCATATCAGTGGAATGCATGGCGTGGACGTCAGTGTGCGTCTGCATATGCGGCTGTGGGGGCCTCAGGTCCGCGTGCTGCGTCTCCTTGTGCCTCCTCAGGTCCACCTTCCGCTGGAAGGCGCGTCCGCACAGCTCACAAGCGAAGGGTTTGAAGCCGGTGTGTTTACGGCTGTGAGTAATCAGGTTCGAACTCTGGCTGAACGCTTTGCCGCATACCTGGCACTTGTGCGGCTTCTCGCCTGGTGACAATGAGATAAATAGTTGAACGACCTTACATATTTAGGGTTAGATTTGCTTGCGTTTCGCGGGTGTTTTTATTTTATGATAAAGATTACAGGAAAATCGTTTTTTTTTTCTAATGGCATCTGAGTTTTAGTAAGCAAGAGACCTTTTATAGATACCTATTACAATAATTGCGTCAATCTAAATACTATATATAAAAATCGACTAGAATCCAATTGAAGAATAGAGGTACGTAATAACTTAACTTCAAGGAACAATAAAAATGTTCAGTACTGAAAGGGAAATGCCAGATACCGTTAAGTAATCGTTCAGCGACCCGGGTAGAGTGATAATCCGTGCACATCCGGATATCGATCCGGATGTGACGTGCGAGGGCTGGGCACCTTGTACCTTCGTAGGGCTGACAGATAATCGGGGGTAACCTATATCTATCGTTACCCGGTTTATAAGCCATCACCATGACAAGTTTTATCAAAATCAATCCCGTTGTTTTCCCGTGTCGCATGAATAAACATACACACAAAAACTACAAATATCGCCCTCAGTACTACCTATAATAAGTAATGTCCCCTACTATTATTATTTCCCAAATATAGTACCTAGACCAAATAGTCTTATAATTATTATGCAGGTAAAGAAATATGTAGAGTGATAGAGCAAAAAAAAACTGTTTCTACGCTTTGTTTGTTAGTATATTTTTTTTGCCCTAAGACAAGCATCTCATAACGTGCCCAAAAATCTAGTATGAACAGATGATTTTTAACCTACACCTAGCTTATAAACTATTTCATCAATATAAAGCTCACTTTACAATGTCTATAGCAACATACATAAGAGTACCTGAATCTTCTCTACGATACAAGCAGTACTTATACCCTCAGAATATTAAGTAGCGCCACCCCTACATATGCGGAAAGCTAGTATTAATACACGTCCGTGTAATCTGTGCGCTCCGAGTCCGCTCGCTCCGCATTACGCATTCGGGTCGCGGCAAGCGCTGGACCAGCGGATTTATAGTCCAGTGGCCGTATGCCGTAATGCGCTAGAATCTCTACATTTTACACTGGATTTATAGGACGTTCCAATTCAGATGTTTTATTACAGTTTAAGACGTCTTTAGAGCAAATTGAGGCTTGAATATACCTACTTAAAAGCTCTATTTAGTTACAAAATTGTATTTCTATTTGCATATAAGTAATTTGTACGTAGATAATTGTATCGTGATTCGCACGTGTAAGAATTTAATACCTACTTATCGTTTGTGCTCGCCCACAGCTTTTCTTTGATTGTACTACACTCCCTTTACGTGTGGTACAATTAGGTAGGTATATATGATAGATATGCCACGTAGGCATAGGTATACTGTGTAAAGAAATTTCAAATGGGTATCGTAGGAAAAAATCTTAATTCGAGTTTTTGTTTTTTTATTAACTGGTATTTTCCTTCGATCTGGTTCATATCAGGCAACTTGTAACATAATCTATTTATTCCGTAATTTGTGTCTACTACGGACACTTGTTCATGAATGAACACAATAAACAACATGCAATTAGATACGTACTTAGGTACACAACGTTACAGGAAAATACTAAGCGACCAATACGACGCGACCGGCAGGCAATTACGAACAAATCACGGCGCGCCATCGATACCTAACTTAGGTGTAGCATTTCGAAAAAGGGCCGCGGAGTCCGTCAATCAAGGGGTCTGGCGACTGGCGACTTCATTAGTGCGAGCGGGACTCGCCCCACCCTCTCGCTCTAGCATCAGTGTCGTGACGCCAGAGCAATTTATATCCGTCGCGCTATTGGGCCGTGATTGCGGCGGCTCCTCCCCGCGTCGCGTAGCAACGGGAGGGGGGTGCCCCCACTACCCGACCCCACCATCCCGTCCCACTTTATGGATCGCAATTTTCCTTTGAATTGGAAATCAGAGCGCTCGCCGCGAGCCCCGCTCGTTAGCCCGTCTCTCCGTCTTCACGATACTCGCAGAGCTACAGATTTTTACTGCCGTACGTAGAGAAAGATGTTCCCTTTGTGGGGCCCGCAAATTGCGATGTTTACTTTCGTCGGCTGTTCAGAGGCGCCCTCTGCGCTACCTCGCTCCAACTAGCGTATACGCAACGTGAATAAATTTACGCGAATAAAGTTGTAACATTACCTACTAGATACGGTTAGCGAGATTCTGTAAGCATCTACGTAGTTGACTTTTTCGTGTGTTCGTACCTCATATAAATTTATTTCTACTTTCACGATTGCAGTTAAGGAGTTCGAGTTAAGTAAAATTAGGTAGAGACAGACACTTTATTCCCCAATTGATATTGACTTGGAAATCGATAGAGAATCGAATCAATTGCCTACGGTCTATTAATCATGGGTCTCTACATAGGTACGCATTTTATAGGTACATCAAAAACCTAATACACATTCTTGTATTAACAATTCTAATACGTAACCGCTTACGTAACATAACCGTACAAATCACTAATGTAACCTCAAAACACAAACACAACTCTCGACCGTCTCACGGCAACATTACGCAAACTTATTACACGCCGTAACCGTAGAGTTCGTCTCCAGTGCGTAAAATCTTCGTAGCCGGGTCTTAACAGTGTAATTACGCCCAATATTGCCGTAGGGGTGGGGGCGAAAGGGGGAGGGATACACTTAATTGTTTCCGAGGGCTCTACCGAGTGCGGAGACCGAATGAATTGAAAATACGATCGTCAATGAATTATTGATTCGGCACCGAAGTTTGGAGATTGATTTATTGGCGAAATAGGCATTTGAGATGTTATTAGATATCTTTTAGCGGTGATAGAGGTGTCTCTTGATAGCTTCTAAGATATAATAGAAATGGCGGTGTGATATTGATTATTATAGTTCTTGTCTACGAGCACTTATGTATCTATCTAAACTCTAGAGTTTTATTCTGTCGAAAGGAAATGAGGGGGGCGCAAATGCTTTACATTTACTTATTTGTTGAGGTTTAGGTATTTGTTTACGTTAGCTGTCAAATCAACTGAGTAACATTGGACTGCCTGTACTCGCTCAGATAGAGCAGCCTTGCAACGCTCCGCAATCAGTCACTTCACGGATAATGGCTCGTTTTTACACCAAATCACGTCTTAAAACGCGTGTTGCTGATACTGAGCACTCACAACATACGAGCCGGGTATAGACGCGTTAAGCATTAAGTTCGCCCGGTTGTGATTGAACGCGTCCGGGTGAGCGATAACCGTAAATCCCGAGGATACGGATCCGGGTTACGGTTATCCAGGGCTGGGTGAGACGGCTACACGTGTGATATCTAGTGACGTATCATTGTGTAGCTTTTCTTGAAAATTTTGAGACCGTCGATATGCTTTGGGTATATACATATACCTATATCACGCAGCTGAATGTCAATTACACTTTGCCACCATTCCACGCGGACAAGGTCTTTTTGATACATAGTTTATTGTGATACTAATCTAAAGTTTTTTTTTATTTTTTTTATTTTCCTATTTAGTCAGTTAAACTAATTATAACTTAATAAATTATGTACTTAACAGTTAAACGTCATTAAAATATATATCAAATATAAGTTAAACTTAGCATGTTGATAGCTTATTATTCAGCGTTCACGTGTAAGTTATTATTTATTACAAATAATAGAGTTTTCGCTTAAAATTTAAACACCTATACCTTCACTCAATCGAATAAATATCAACACAAACACACCAGTGCTCCAACTAATCAGTTTAATCATATAATCGATACGAAAATCCAGCACAGATCACAACCGGATTATCGCAAAAATCATCACAGCCCATTACGGCGGCAGTAAACGCGAGATTCGCAATAAAGCAAGCGTTAATAAGATTAAATTGGGATGGCCCAGTCCGCTCCTGTGCGTCTCATCTGCACAGTATCAGTGCGCTTGGATTTTTATAGGGACGTCCTTCAGCCGGCGTTGAATTAAATATACGGCGCTGCGAACTTAAAGTGCTTCCGGCCGGTAAGATTTTACGAAATATTGCGCATTGGGTCGGCAAGAGGGACGGTCTCTGGAAAATGTTCGCTGGATGAATTTTGGTTGTGTTTCTGAGGTGAGAGTGGCTTTTAAACTATGCTGAATAGCATGTAAGAGCTTTTGGAAATGGAAATAAATAGGGCTCTAATAAAGAGTGTTATAATAAAAACCTGTTGGAAACGTAGACCTATTTATATTAGTAGTATCTCACCGGTCTGCTATATAACCTACTGTACTGGAATTAAGTAAGTAAATACCTATAGTTAGCTATGAATGCAAAAATAGTATGTTTAATATGTTTTCTATTTGTGGGTCGGTTTGTGGCATTTTTTGCGGTAGCGTGGATGAGTTAGATACTTAGGTACGCAGTTTAAAGATACTTGATATTCTTTTTTGTAAAATAAATCCAAAATAACCGAAACATTAATTTGAAATCAAGACAGCACCTTCATAACGGGAACCATAACAGTAATGTAAGCGGCCACTCCGAGCTGTTAATAATTCAGTGACTTATAAAAAAGTGTGGAGCAAATTGGGGGGCGGGCGCTCATCTCCTTGCATTTACATGTTCATTGATTATTCAGCGCGCTTCCTGCAACTGTGGCGGGAGTGCCGGCTGCCGATGGATGCTGGAGTGGCGAGTGCGTTGAGAAGTCTTTAAATATGAGAGTCGTACCAAGTACTCACCGAGAATACTTGGAAATATTCGGACTGATTAAAATATTAGAGACACATAAGGTTAGCAATGATAGGCACTTTAGAGTAGCGTTTCGGTTTATAAACACTAATCAGCCGCCGAATTTATAAACGTTTTATAACTTTATCAAACACCGTATAGTACCTACTGCGCACTAGTTTTGCTTTGCGCAGTACTATATGACGTTTGATAAAGCTATAACACGTCTATGAATTTGGGGGTAAATACAAAATTAGTTTCGGAATTGGTTAACTATATTTATTTATATAAAAACTTTATTAGCCCTTTAAAGACATTCAAATTTATACATTTAAATAATAATTATACAATGTTGAATAGGTTACATTCTAAACTATATATGCGGTAGTTTTATTTTACTTCCTACCGCCACTACTAAACCGACACTGTATCACTATAAAAACTATACTTAAGTATCGAAGTTACTAAGAAAGCAACGCGGAATTAAACCCACGTCTCAGCTGAACACCCAAAGTCTGCTCGAGTTACCATCAGAGCAGTTGCACTTAACCGTAAGCAGGTGCGAGTTTAAAAGTGCAGGCGGTGTAACTTACCAGAAACACTGGCCTGTGCACTTATCAGCTGATATGAATTAAGCATGGCCTTTTAGCGAAGCAGCTATGAATCGTGTGTAACCGGATTTGAAAATAGAAGGTTTTGAAATAAAACTAATCTTACGGATTTTATCGCGTTTATTATACGTTTTCTACGTTCCCGACGTTTCGGCTGCTTGACAGCAACCATGCTCACGGGAGGACTGGAACGTACAAAAGTATGATAAACACGATAAAATCCGTAAGATTAGTTTTATTCCAATTTGCAGTATTCGCGTACATATAAGAAATCAATAGAAGGTTTTGGTTTTAAAAAATAAGAAGCCGTCCTAAGGGCAAATTGGTCACAATTTTTTTTAAATTAAATTTACAATACATTATGAGAATTTGAATAAGATCTATAGTTTTTTATGTCAAAACCTAACTCTTGGATCAACAGAAAACACAACACTAGAGGAACAGTCCTAACTTTATAAATAACTCCACAAAATACTTGCGCTACATAACATAACATAATAATCTAAAAAACTGCTTACAAGCGAAGCTTTTCAGGCGCGTCTGCTGATACATACATAAGGTTATACCTCAACAAATCCACACGAACCGAGACGGCGGGCGTGATTACTGGGTCGCTAGTGAAGTGCGGATTTTCCCGGAGAATCCCGGTTTACGATCCGCGTGCCTTCCAACCCCCCCACACCCTCGTGGGAGGGATGACCAACATACCTACGTACGTGTTGAGGATTGATGAGGATAATGTGTTTATCGTTTATTCTGTTATTTTGAACGTAAATGTGATGTTAAAATTGTTGTTTTTTTGTGTGTGATTTGTGAAATCAGTTTTTTTTTATTAAAATGTACTTGCTACCATTTAGATAATATTAATTATTAATGAAATCTATATGCAAATCCGTCATCAATGCAAGAAGAATCTGTATTAAATTAACGTAGGTAAGGTACACTGCATATTTTTTCTACATTATGTAAATCCAAGAGATTGTTACAGCTTGTTACAGGCACACATAGTAGCGTCGCTGGACTTTACGTAAAATTATCTTAAATGATGAAAGATTACTTCATTTAGTTTACCCTGTAAGCTTCCACTAAACCCTCCAGCTGACAATCCCGCCAATTTTGATTGAGAAAACAAACCACTTCCACTTCCGCTTCCCAAAACATTCGCACAACGATTCAATCTCTTGTCGCGCTCTAACACAACACTCGATCCCTATTCTAATGGAAAATTGGAAATGCCGACACAATCTTGCCACAAGAGGTCGGCAAACAGCCTCCGCCATCTTGCCACGAAAACAAGTGAGAAACTCTCCCCCGGCGCGGTTTTTGTAGCGGAAAAACTGCTTTGTAACCGCGAGATAATAAATTGAGAGACGAAATGTTTTCAATACTGAGCGGTTGTGGTATAAATCAAACATCCTTGACGTAACTATAGTTTTTGCATTAGACTGAATTGTTTTATAGAACAGAAACCTGTTTATAAAGGAGAGAAACGGAGTGTCATAACACACTATATCGCCTATATTGAGGGTGACATAGAGCTCATTATCGCATAAATGAGTGCACAAATTTTGGCCAGAGTTTACCACAAGATACATGTATATTATCCTTAAATAAATGTTGTCTATTCACTCTAAGGTACACTCTATGATCGACACAATGAACTACACAGTGGTACAAAACGCAGAGACGAAATTATTTAACAATGTTGTTTAATCGATTTAAAAAAAAAAAAAGAGCAACCATGGAGTTTCTTGCCCGTTCTTATCCATAGGAACAGCATTCCGAACAGGTGGTAAAGTTAGGATATTTTGTAACTTTTGACGATTCATAAGTACATAATGGTCTACGTGAATAAAAAATATTCTGATTCTGATTCTGCAAAATTTTTCAAATAGTTTGTTTGCAATGAACCCCTTACTTTGGGAGGATTTCATTGGCCCCACATCCTCGAGTCTCAGTTTATCCAAACAAACGTACAACTGAAACTGAAAGCCGGGTCGCATCACGCGACTCGGTGAACACTTCACGTACCGGACGTTTACGATTTGCTTCTTACTCGGAAAATATGTGTTGTGTAAATGCCACTTAGACGGGAGATTTATTGCACTGGCTACCTCGCGGTGCCGGTTCTTGGGCACGTGAGTGCGATTTTTTACAGCTTTATGCTTTTTACGACTAATAACTAGCGCTTATTTGGAAATGTCATAAATCATTTCGAACATCTTGAGTATTTTTTTTTCTTTAAAACATTTTAAATATTATATATTTTGTTTTTCTATTATAGATGCATAACACTTTCTCTAGTGCCCTAAATATATCACAATTGCGTTGGTGCGTTTAGAGATATATAAAAAATACGTTTTTAAAAAGGATCCGACTTAAAACTCATGAAAATATTTAGTTTTCGTACATAATTAGACTATTGTGATTTCCTAAACATCCATTCAATTATTCGGATACGGAATATCAGTACCTTGTGGAGCCGAAAAGACAACACTTAAAGGAACCAAATATATTTCATTCGTCGTAATAAAACCACTCGCGCAAACATAATTGACATGCCAGCCACCGTGAAAATCATCGGAAAGGCCCCTTAGAAAAACTAATAAGGTCCTTCCACACTGACAGTTGACAAATTCGTTAATTCCAGCCGCCCTCCGCGCCCTGTGGGCGGGGGCGCGACCTCCGCCACATGGGAAAATATAAAATGTTTTCGGCAGGAGTTTGTCGGTTTTCAAACCACTGTGCGATTTTTTTTCAATGCTTTTCAAAGTCAAATCATTTATTTCGTATAGGCCTACGGGGGCACTTACAAATTGTCATTACATTTTTTTTTCTTAAGTCTACAACCGGATCGGAACGCGACCTCAACTGAGAAGATCCTTTATTACTGATCATCGATTACCTTATTTTTCTAGTCCTAGCTTACGATATTTTTTTCAATGATCAGGTTAGTTTTATCGGCCGTTGCATTGCTGTGTTTTGGACAGGCTTCTGTAACTGTAGGTATCTACGGACTGTGTTAAAATAGACTCTATTCTCTATTCTTATCTACATGTGAGCACTCTATCGTTCCTCAGCAAATAAACAGGATATTACATCTCAGGCCAGAATGCCGGTCGGTCAGTGCCGCGTCCCGGTATGCGGCAGATTGTCCGACCCGGATTGCCGGTAGAGCCGGAATGCGACAGTCACTTCGTTTATTGCGACGTACTCAGCTATTATATCGAAAGGAATTTTGGGATTTTTCCACAGATCCATGGTGTAGGGTTAGTGGAAAGAAACAATCTAGGGATAGCATGTCTGGTTTGAAATATGAAAGCACTATTCAGATAGTCAATGAAAAAAAAATGGTAGAGAATAAAATTTTCAATAGACTGCATCTTGATGTTATTATGTGCTCTATCACCGTTTTTTTTAGTTTATATTAATATTAAATGATCCATAACATACGCTCTTAATTGATATTAAAAGTACCTAGTGGTTGTAGAAATAGAAATATATAACTCACTCAAATGTAAGTGAGAATATCATGAATAGTAGCAAGACCTTAAGACACTGTGAGCACTTCCTGCGTAGATCGCACCGCAAGCAACAACTAAATATGAGGGTACCCCGGTTCAAACTATGACACTAGGACGTCAACCACCTCAGTCCTCCCGTGACCATGATTGCTGTAAAGCAGCCGAAACGTCGGGAACGTTAAATCATAAAATAAATGCGATAAAATCTGTAAAATAAGTTTTATTTTAATGTGTAGTATTCGCGTAAATAAGTATAAGATATAAATAATGCTTAAGAAATCTAATATTAGGGTTGAGCTATAATAGCTCCCAAACCAATATCAAATGGAATCAAATGTAATGGTATCATGAGTTCGAATTACAATAGGCACAACCTGTAATTTATTGGGACTGGACGTGGGATTTCAGATGAACAATCTAGGATGAAATTTGGATTTAAAAAACAAAAGGGAGCCATAAAACAAAGCTTTAAACACTGTGAATCCGTATTGTCGCTGTCTCGAATCTAAATGCCAGCTCTCCGAGGGCTGGTGGAGTCAGGAATGCGAGAGTCACCGCGTTTATTGCTTAGTGACAATTGACGTCAGCGGGTAGTTCCGCCCCGGACTATGACTCCCCGGACCTTTCTTTGTTTCGGTGCCGCATTCAATCTGAATACCGACAGGGAAACGTATCCAACGTTTTAAGTTCGTCCGTCCGTTGGTTAATGTTTATTCACCTCATTATAGTTACCTTTTTTGTTTTACACCATGATATTTATGACATAAAAAAGTATGTACGTCGGTCGTGACTGTATATGATTTTTTTGTTTTTAAAAAACACAAAAAAAGGTATCGTATATTTTTTCGATAAAAGTGGCTGAATGCACTATTTTTTTGGCATTTCTCATCGGTCTGTCTGTTCGCACATCATGGTATCACACCGGACTGATTCGGATATATCTTGGCATAGTGATAGCTCAACATATCTCGGGGAAATGGGAGGGATCCCAAACAACAGATTAGATAAGTTTCCACGCGTACCAATTCACGGGCGGGGCTAGTAACTATTCTTAAAATATACAGGTCCAAGAAATAGCACTTGATTAGATTTAGCTAGCCAAGTAACAAAGTAAGTGCATTGTATAAATATTTATTCAACAATAAGCGACTAGCACAGTGTGAAGGGGGCTTCAGTTTGAAGCACACTTCAAGTAAAGTGGACCAATGGTGACGGCGAATGAACGTTTGAAGCACAAGCTTTTAATAATTAAACTTCTCTCTCTTTTCACTTATTTTATACTAACCTCTGCTCGCACAACTACCATTTGGTATCTCGCTTAAACATAGCCTATAGCACTCAGGAATCATGTAGCTTTTCATCAGCGAAAGCCTTATCAGAATCGGATTAGTAGTTCCGAAAGTAACCCTTACATCCAAACTTGCAAACATTGCTATGGAAGTAGTCTACATTAACGATTTAGATCGACTTTTCGAATGATTCGATCAACGATTTATTCGTACGATTCGAATATAAAAGTGATCAATACTTTTAAGATGTGTGAGTACGTTGGCGTCTCATCCTGCCATATAAGGTGTGACAAAAATAGTGTAAAATATTTAAACAGATGAATCAGTACGTTATATGGATCACGTTGATGTATAAAATAATTGTGTAAATGTTTGATTTTTTTTAAATAAGGCGACCATGCACTCATCACAGCGTATTTTTTTTTTTTTTTTTTTTATTACATTATAGGCAAGTATTTGATCTCGATCTCACCTGATGGTAAGTGACGATGAGATCTACGATGGAGCATACTTGCCTAGGTAGGAAGGCGGCAGTAGATAGAGACGCTACATTCACTAGGCACATGCAGCGCAACTGATCTGACCCGCCATCCATGAATGGCAACACCGAACATCATGCCGGAACACGGCTAGGCCGCTTGGCGACATGGCTTTGTTCAGTGGGTGGTGACTAACCACGGCCGAAGCCTACCACCAGTAGAGTTGTCACCTAGTTGGCACCACCCAGGGTCACGTGTAGGGTATCTCGAGGGTATTTAATTCTCCTACGGACGAAGGTGACTCGACCCCAAAAATCATTTAGTATCATTTTTTAAAAGTCTTTTAATTTGATTTATTTCATTTGGAATGTTATCTTTATAAACTACAGTTACAGCCCTGTTAAACTAGTATTTTAACTATTATTGTTACACCTTATATAACTGCGACTCGTCAATTTCATTTAAAATGGTATTACTACTGCAGTTATTATGGTCCCCGCAATGATGACACATTGGATCCAATATAAAAGTGAGAACAATGAATTGGCACTCATCTTGCCATAGATAATACGAGCAAGGGTTGGGTCTCATACCCACAGATCATATTTATTAATAGAGACATTTATACCATACGACATCGTACGATCGGAATCTAAATGGGAATTTAATCGTAAGATAGAAGCGGTCGGGTGCTGGTTTATTTTCTTCTAACAGCACCGTTAAAGTATTACTTTATAATAATTCCAGCCCTTTTTTAATGTCCCACTGCTGGGCACGGGCCTCCCCTCAATGCGAGGGGGATTAGGCCATAGTCCACCACGCTGGCCCAGTGTGGGTTGGCGGACTTCACACATGTTTCGAGGGGTTCGTTCAGTCATGCAGGTTTCCTCACGATGTTTTCCTTCACCGATTACTTTATAATTTTATGAAATTCACCCTTTTGTATTTCGTTTTGTAATATATTATAAATCGTGTCGTGGTCGTATCGTTTAAATGGTTAATAACTCAGCAATTATCTATTATATAAATCAACTACGACAGATATCTATATTGGATCGTGGGGAGCCTCAAATGGTTCGGCTTTGCATAATATTTTGTGTGATATTCGACGCCAGTTGTAAGACGCGATTATTCAGGATTAGACTACAATGTGACACGATTTTGTTTTGTTATTATTATGCAACAAATGACTGGAGGACAAAAATGTTGCAAACAATTTGATTTTGAGTAGATTGTTTATCTTTACATTGCTTACAGTGCATCATTCATCAACATACTTTGGGCTATGGCCTACATCCCTCTCCCATTGACGGGAGGCTCGAGCACTAGCAGTTGGACTTTAAAAATGGACTGATAAAAAACAAACTTTTTTGTAGTTGACAAACCAAAAGAAAAAAAAATTGGTACGACATTCGGACCTTTGTTGTTGTCCCTTTCGGGTGCACGCAAAGCGGCATATCTAAAGCGTAATTTAAGCTTCGTCAGCTCTTGCCTAAAGGATTATATTTTCTTTTCAACCAAAGTATACGTAACATTTTGACCCAACACGATTTCATGTTATTTCAACAAATGCAAACTCACATTTGCCGTTATTATTTTTGCACTCGAATTGCACTGCGGAACCCATTATTGAATACATAACCATTCCCCTATTGAAATGTAACTCTATTTTCTTCTCCTAAGGTTTAAAATGCACTGTCACTTTATTGTTTTCCCAGCAACCGTCGTCGGTTTGCTAAAACACTTTGACAACTGGCGCCATTGTCGCACCGTCAAATCAAAACACTCTGAAAGCGCGCAGTGTGGCACTGGCCAATCAAAATAAAGGTAATTTGATTATTATATACGCGGGTTGTTTTGAAAATGGAATCGGGCGTGTGTTCTATTTTGTAAAAGTTATTTTTTATAATGGATTGGATACAATTATAGGACGTATTGCCAGTGTAAATAAAGAGGTAGTAGGTAGGTACGATAGGGGACTTGAATGCCTGTCTAGCTTAAGGTAATTTTCCACACAGGAATACTTAGCTCGAGTTTATAACTGGATAGTGCATGCGGTTAGAGTGCGGTAAGTCTAATAATTTGCCGCTAATTTTCAAAATGAGAACTTTTTTTTGAGAGATTAAAAAAAAGAACTAGAAAATTTTAAAAAATTATGTCTTCCGCCACGCGTCCGTCACGCGCCACGCCACACCCTTGCGCTTGATGAGTGCCAATCAGCGAATTGCATCAATTAATGTTCGCGCGGCATAATACGGTGCTGTTTAATTGATGTCGTGACATTGGCGATGTGTCTTCTTGAAAACCTTTTCCTTGTAAAAGCTGTGGGTAGTATATAATGTATATTGTACCTAATAGCAAGTGGTCGTACATTTTATTATTTAGTAGTAAGTATGTTTTCTTGGTTTGTGTTTCAATAGCGCTTAAGTAATTCGCGATTTTTTTATCTATAAAATATATTGGTAGGTCATGTTACTCATATATTACTTAAACTATCATTATGAACTCCAATTCAAATTGCGTCGTCTTAAGTACGGTGAGGAATTGACTTTCAAATCTAAGTACGACAGTATAATTTTATTAATAATGTTAATTTGTATTCATAAGAAGAAGTACATAAAATAAGTCCACTCTATTTTAGTAGACAGAGAGTAATACAGATAGGGATCGCAGTTCATTTCCAATTAAATTTATTGTTCAAATAATGACATCCTTTTGTTGGACATGCAATCGACGCGTGCCACAAAATGCAGGTCCGGCACTTATATGCCGACCCCTGATTTCTCTGGTCGTATTAAATATCAAAGGCCAAATTAGATTAGCTTTACTAGAAAGGGGTGCTTCATTTTCATTCGTTTTAATAGTTATTGTATTAAAACTGAATATTCTGCGTGAAAATGGTGTTTGAAAACCATACTAATTGAACTATTATATAAGAAGTATTTTGTTACTGCATAAGTATTTAATTTCTGTCGGAATTTGTTGTTACTGAAAAAAAAAACCTTTTACTAAATCGCTAATATAACAAAGGCTCAGACAAATTTGTCTGAATATCTATCTATATATATAAAACAAAGCCGTGTTAGTAACATAATTTATAGCTCAAGAACGGATGGGCCGATTTTTTTTAATTTATCACCGTCGCAAATAACTATGAAAAATGGGCCAAAGTCAATAAAATAATAACAACGAAGATAATTCATTTGTTCATACATTTGATTCTCAGTCGAAGCGATACGAAGATGATGTCCAGGCGATTCGAAGTTCGCCGAGACAGCTAGTCACGAATAAATATCAAGTTACGTTTCTTATATTTTGTGACGACATCAAGAAATTGAATTAGATTGTTGCCTTTTCATATAAAAGTATTGTCAACGAATAGAAACATCCATTATTAATTAATGTTGGCAGCGTTAATAGGTGAACAACTATGTTGCAATGGATTTATGGCGCACAGGATGTGTGCTGCGGGCGATAATGCAACTTTTTAATAATTCAAACGAAAGAACAATGGAACGTTTGAGACTTGGGGAGGACTGATAATAATGAGTCAGATTTTTAAATATATTTATGCCATCACAGTCTGGCCCTGGAAATAGAGTATTTTTTGTTAAGCACAGTGTTTTTCATATCATAGTATAACAGCATTTATTTATGGATTGTTAAATATCTCCACCAATCGGTGATCAGAACACGAGAACTCTTGCGTTGCTTGGAACCAATACATCATCGATCGATCGATCGATTGATAGGACCTATGTAACTAGTTAAACCTACATTCATAAAACGTCAGTCCGAACATTTGAATAACGAACTAATCATTAATACACCCGAAATCGGCCGTTGAAATCCAGTCCTTCGGGAATACTCGGCCGCGTTCGGGTCGTTTCGGCCGCAGCAGGGGGCGCAAGCTAATCGCGATAATGTGTTTATTGAATTAGGCGCGTGCGTCGGTCGCGCGATCGCTGCACATGTGACGTGATGGCTGAGATCGTTACGTGTGATAGATTAGGTAGGTGCGGTGTGATTTTTTTGGGATCGAGTTGTTAAAGGGCAATAACCGATGGGTTAATTAAAAAGGAATACTCAGAATTATAAGCTAAAAGTAAAATATGGAGTTCAATGTAGAAACTTTTACGGGGTTGATGGCCTAACGAAGTTTTGAATACGGTTTATCAGCTCATCGTTAAACAGGTCCTAAGAATGAATTCCTAATTGGTGGTAGGTTCTTGATGGGCTGTCCATTATGCTGTTGTTACATTGATCATGATCAGGTATAAGTCAAGGTTTGTTGGACGGCTATGAACGGAATCTCAAAAGTATTGTGAGGAGCTCGAAAATAAGTCCTGCCAGTAATAAGTAGCTAAAAGGATTCCCAATAAAATCTATCAAAAGCGACATTCACTAGGCCAAGTCCCACTTGCAGCCTTAGATAATATTATCCGTCATGGAGTCCTGATTGACAAAATCTGGCTATGTAGCTCTTGAACGTCGTAAACTCTATCTGCCCTACCTACAATCTATTGAATAATCAGCTCTCTCTCCAGCTCAATAAAAACACAAGAAAATAAAACTACAAAGATACTGAGTGAAAACAATGCAGGTGTCAGATTACCAACGAACGGTACGTGGGGCGAAAGAGGGCTGAGGACATTAATTTAATTATCCCTCTCTCTCGGGACTGTCTAATATTATATGGGAGTGAGGCGACCGACCTCCCGGCATACAAATTCAAGTGTCATTTTTTCGCGTGAGAAAAAAATCTCGCAACAGATTTTTTTTCGCTGTTGGCATCCCCAGTGAGATCAGGTTGCGTGTGGAAAAAATATATGATTTAAATCTGGCTCGGCATGTGTGTTTTGTGGAGAAAATTGATATGGAAATGATAACTCACAGCTTGAGTATACGGGCTAGAATATAGAACCCTTAAGATAAAGGGACTAAGGTAAATCCTTCATAGCTATTACATACGTTTAATATTAGAAAATAGTTTAAAAAGTTTAGGGAGTTGGTTAAATTCACTACGAAATTATTAAATTTATTAAAAAAATACAAACGTAATGCAGGTAGCTTCAATTTGATTCGTCTGTTAATACAGATTCGTTGATTATAATTACACTCTGA
This sequence comes from Pheosia gnoma, assembly GCA_905404115.1. Lineage (NCBI taxonomy): Eukaryota > Metazoa > Arthropoda > Insecta > Lepidoptera > Notodontidae > Pheosia > Pheosia gnoma. Next base: position 2,030,530 of record FR989894.1, on the reverse strand, counting down.
TGTACTTTTAATGACGTCATTGCACAATCAATTTCACTTCTAATAAAAGCTGAGGCATTAAAAGAAAACGCCACTAAAATCGAAGTATTTCAAGTTCCAGTCCTTAATTAAACTCGAAGCACGTAGCACTCCTTGATTCAGTCCCCGGGGGGAGTGACCCCCGACCCATACCTACTGACAGACCACCCCCCTTTCCTTATGGACCGCTTAGATTTCCCCCCACCTCCCCTCAGGTTGTGGATGGAATACTTGAAGTCAGGAATCTTGTACTAAGAATTGGTTTCGAGATTGGACACTTAGTTTTATACCTCGTCGTTTCTTTTTTGAAAATTTAGTTAGAAAATGACTAAGATTTATGAAATATGGAGATGCTTAATATAGACATCATATTATAATAGTTGAAGTATTAAAAGAACCTCATAAATCGTAGACATTTTTGCTGTTGCATAAAGTACCTGTTACCAAAATACACTTTTAAAGTAAGCTACTCATGCAATATTAAGACACTAATACAATTAAATTTATCTACGAGAATCCAGCAGTAGCCCCCGAAATTCTTTTATTATACTGGATTCAATATTTAAATAAATATTCAGCGCAGTCAAAAACAATTCCAACAATTATAACATTCTCGAAATCAAGGTTTTTTTTTGTTTTACCTCATTTGCATATTGCCAACATTCAAGTCGAAATTGCTCCTTTCAAATCCAATTACAAAACGGCAAGCCTCCGAAGAGTGCTCTGGCGATGTCTCTTTGAAAATGTTAAGGTTAAAAAGGCTTTAAAAAGTAATCAAAGGGCTGTGAACAGAAAGTTAAGAACATTTGGCGCGAGCGAGACAATTATGAAGTGTTTTATATCTTTTAATTTCGTTCTGTGAAAATCTTTTTTCGGGAATCTTTTACGTTTGGAACATTCCTCGTTGGTTTTTTATTGAGTTAGGCGTGACCAGTTTGTAGTACTATTAGGTATATTTACTGTTCTAAGTTAAATGTTTCATTGTTAAAATTATAATTATTCTTCTATATGTGATATACCATGATTGTAATACGTAATATTAAACTTAAATGTTAATTATTTAAATTTCCATAAATTCTAAAGCCTTGAATAGTGTGGTTAGTAAGTATATTTTAAATTGCATTTAAAATGGTTCCCAAAGTGAACTAATTTTGCAAATGCTTTTTAAATACTTCGCCGCAACCGCGACCGGAAAAGTAATGTTGGTTAAAAAACGAAAATAAAAACAAAAGTGGGCGAAACACAGCCACTGTGTAATTATTCCAAGAGCTAATGTGCCACTTGTTTATTCCCTGACTAATTAAGAGAAGGAAATTCAAAAAAATACTTTAACAGAGCCTTTCTAGTGAATCAAACATTCATGAAATGGAATGAGGAAGATCTACGCAATAATATTATTTCTTTTATCTTTTTATTTTTGCTTTCTAATCTGGGTTAATGGGTTGTTATTTTTTTGGACACAACAATATTCGTTAATCGCCTCAATAATTAAGCATACCGCAGGGTTCATTATTGGGACCACAACTGTTGTTAGTCATTAATCCTGTACCTACGTAATACTGTTATAACTAACTGAATAATTCATTATCAGTTAATTGCCGCAACAACTAAACTACGCAAGTGCTGAAACTACGAGCACCAAAATTGAGGTAACAGGTAGGGAAGTTAGTGAAACTTCTGCGCCAATTAGCGTCGAATTAAACCGGCACGGGCGAGAGTTGACAAATCGCGATGCGCGGTCCTGCGTCACGACATTGACTAATCACCCACCATTTAATTTAGCTAGCGTAATTATAAATAAAATTTCGACGATAAATTGTGTAGGGGTACATTAATCAAGAAGTTGGGACACTGATTAAAATGCCGTTCGGGCGCAACTATTCGCTAAGTTGATATCGTTAATAATTTACACGTTGAGGGTGATTGGGGGTGAGATCAGGTGTGATCCGGTGGTTTAATTTGTTTGTGGGAGCTGAGACCAGGTATATCGTGGGAGGGTTGGGCTCGTGGAGGTTGTAGTTCTATTTATAGCGTAGAACGATTGAATCGAAGTGTTTCTAATCTATTGTATACTAGCTGTCCCGGCGAACTTCATATAGTTATTCTGCTATTCGAGGCGGAGAAAATTTCAAAAAATCTAAGATCATAAAAATAGGCACCCCTTCATGAGTTATATAAATGGTGGAACTAACACGACTTCGTTTTATATAGATAGATTTTCCTTGGCCTTTCTGCCAGTTCGTTAACCTCGTTCACCAGGCAGGTATTACTATAATTATTTTTTAATATTGTTGACCACCTAAATGGGTATTATTCAAATATTATATACTATGTACAAGTAGACTATATTTTTAAGTTAGGTATAAATGTTGTTAGGACATATGGTATAATGGATATAATAAAGTAACGAAGGTGGTACAACATTGAGCAGTCTGAAGAAGTGGTCATAAATCAAATACCACTTAAGCTAAGGGGAGATGAACTTGATACCCACAATATAGAGGACGAATAAAAAACCAATCCATTTTAAATTTCCGCTCAAAATTTCACATGAAAATTTATTCATCACTATCTACAGACCACCCCATAGAAGTGAAAACATGTGCCCAATAACTAACCCAACCCTTCTCTCCTTATCCGCTCACACGTATTGTAAAATTTCTTTCATCTCCCTCCCACCCACTGTCAAAGCAATGAAAACGGCGAATCTATGCGTCTGAATCACGGGCTACAGCACCCTACCCCTTATCTTAAATGAACTGGGGAGAGCAGTAGGTATCTTTAGAGGTAGAGACGCTAACATGAGGAGCGATGAAACGCCTTTTTAACGGAGAGAGAAAATTCTATTTCTCGGGGACATCTCGATGAACTATATAAAAGCATTATAAACATAGGTACGTATTTAAGCCGGTTACTTATATACATTTGAAATTAAGGAAGCCAGTCGATGCGAGGGGCGTAGAACCGCGATCTGTGGAATCCATTGGCTTTTTGTCCAGCTGTGGATGTTTTTTGACTAATGGACAAATGGATATAGGGTTTAAAAGAAGCCACCGACAATCTGAATTTTTTAATCGTAACCAAAAAGCTTTCAGAACGTCAAGTGCAAGATTATTCTTAAGCTAACCGAATCCATTATAGTCTACGTATTTAAACATTCAGTATGGAAAATTGAACAGCGCCTCGAGCGGATGGTATTGAAAACTTTGAATTCTCCGTACCTACCCACACTAAGTGATATTATCATTTCATCAAATCAAATCCGTTGCTTCAGTAGCAAATTTAAAGGAATTAATCATGGAAAACTTCTTTATACCATCAAAAATATCTTCCAATTTTAATAATCTATCTATCTTCAGTCAGTAAACAGATAGCCCTAATCATGATCGTAACTAATATGGCAGGGGTAAGTGGCAACCCTGAATTATGATCAGAACACGCCCCGCTGTTAGACCAATTGCTTTATAATAGATCAAATGTTTGTGCAGGCAATAAGCTTTTGATGGTAGATAAGGATCACAACATTAGTATAAAATGTATGTGCTGATACAGCCTTTTTGTGATTTCCTTGGAATGTTTCATGCTTAACATTAACTTTGGGATTCTACTGATTGTCTACGAGTTTATCTATGCTCTGAACGTCTTTTGGATAGACGTATAGAGAATTAAGTAATAAATACAATTGATGTTTTCTGAGTAAAATTTATAATACTTAAGCAATATGATCAAACATGAATTTATCAGCAACTTGAAAGCTATGACGAAGCAAAAGTAGCGAGGCAGTTCAAAGGCACCGTTAATAGTAATCCCATCAAAATAATTTCAAGTTGAAATATATGCCAAGTCTCACGGCTCTTTTATTGTCAAAAGTGGTGGTATGTCATGAGGAGCTAAGAAACCTTTGCTAAGAACCTTTTGACGCACTATTCCTGAAAATTACTCAACCACAATCATTTCATAGAAGTACAATGCATTTTTATACTTTGAAATGCGTCTAAAAAGTACTCACTTAATATCATAAAGAGTGTTTTAGGGCTCATTGTTTACACCACAATCCACGCTATTGTGTGGAGATAGCGGAACGGTCTCTGGAAATCGTGATAGCACTTGTGGGTGAGGTGATACGGCCCCGAATCTTGTACACAGTCTTAAGTGTTCGACGAACGCCGACATGCAAACCGCAACATCTTATATTCATGAAGGGATTCATGTTCAGGACACACGGTCTTGGAGGTTAGACAATGAAATAGGGATTGTTCGTCCACAATATTCTGAATGCAGAGCTGTAAATATTTTTTAGGCCATTTATGATTGAAACTCTTCGAAATAAGATTCTTTCTTCTTTCTTTACAAAATGAAATGCGATGAAATAAAATGAATATGAATATGGCCCCACCCACAAATTAGTGGATATTTTGCTAATGTCAAGTAATTAATAGCAATAACACATTGATAAATACAATAATGGATGTGACATGAAGATCTAAAAATGGCGTCAAACCCGAAATAAGATTAATCATTTTCGAGATAAAGAGCAAATAACTTCAAGGAAATTCAATGACATTGACAAATGAAAAGTCTTTAAGTTTAAAAAAGAAACCATAGAGCATAGATCTTTATAAGTATTCTTTAAATATAATATTTGTATCTTTTCAACTATTGAACTTTAGGAACCTCTCAACAACTTTCCCATCCGTATGTATCGGTAACCCAACGCCCCTATAACGTAACCGCTACGTCTCGGCCTGCATTACGCGATTATTATAAAACAAGTGGACTTGTCTTAGGTGTTAATGTACATTAATTATGGGGCAAGGGGAGGTAGGGGTGCTTAAGATGTTTTGACAGTGTTACCACTTTGAATTATGTTGGATAAGTAAATGGCCGCTGTGGCTGTTCCACACCGAATTAATCTTGTCAGTTTGTTATTTAAGACGGCAATTTGCTGTTTTGTATTTGCCTGGTTTTGGATTTCGGGTTTTATGTACTTACTCTATCGGAAGTAGATTGCGCCTTTTGGCACTTGGTGGGAGAGATCGTATTGTCAAGAAATGAATGCCATTACAATACAATACCTTCCAATAACTTCGTTTCTAATGACAACTAGCTGAATAATGCTACTTATTTCCATGTAAACATGAAATCTTCATTACGTTTTAAGTCTGCTAAAAGACTTAGCATGACGATAGCTTATATACCGGGACAATGTAAACAATACTTTTTATCCATGGAAGGATTGCTCTGGGATATACAAAAAACCTTTCACGTGAAAGAAATCGCGGGCACAGATAAGCAGTAGCTACAGTTCGGCCGCCGAGAGAATGCGTTCCTGATAGGCCGTGTTTTATTGTATTTCTTTCGTACGATGATGATATTGTAGTATTTTTATCGTTTACTTATATACACCACGGACTTACAAGAAACGATTTAGGAGAGCTTAAATTTATTAATATTTGGAACGCGCTCTCTCAAATGCCCTATCAATTCTATGCATAATTCGAAAACACTTACCCGTATGTATATAAGTGTGCTTTTTCATATCCGATTTCTGATGGAACCGCTTCCCGCAATACTGGCACGGGTAGGGCCTCGTGTCCGAATGGATAAGCAGGTGGGTGGACAGCGTGCTGGACCGCTTGAATGTCTTCCCGCATTGCTTGCACTCGAACACTTTTTCCACGCTGTGAACATTCCTGGGAGGAATACGGATGGAATTGATTGGGGGTGCTGAGTTGATGAACAAGAACGGCAACATGTGAGGGTTTTGCAAAAGATTTTGAGGTGCCGTAAGCAGTTGCTGGTGCTTTGACCTGATATTTGTTAGTAGACATTATATATTCTAAATGCTTCCAGAAATGAGTGACGAGAAAGCTGTGTCTGGATGGGAACATTTGCTCTTTTATTAGGCACAATAAGGCCTAAAGATAGCAAATTTAATAGACAATCAACCACAATGTGCCTGTTTATGGTTAAATTCGAGTGTGAATCAGATCATGTAAGAACACATTAAAGAAAGAGAGGTATGAGGGAGACCTTGGCCTAGCAATGAGATACCATGGGCTAGTAAAAATAACAGATTGACAACATCAACTCACCTATGCTGATTTAAGCTGATTTCATGTCCAAAAGTTTTGCTGCACAGCTCACAGGCGAAGGGCCGCTTTCCATTATGCGACCTTCTTGCATGCACCTCTAATCCATGAGGAGTACTGAACATCTTCTCGCATTTGACACAGGTGTACACATCCCCAATAGGCAGAGGCCTTGTTAGGGGCCCTGGGGCTCCTAAAACCGCAGCCCTAAGTCTCAACAATTCAGGACCAGCAGCTTGTACAGCATGAAGATACAAATTACTGTATCCACCCCATCCTGGAAGTCCTAAGCTTCCTGCGTCCCTGAAAAATTCTGCGAACGGCAGCGGTGGGTAGAGAAACGGTCTTTGCGGCTGTACTCTTGGGGCATCAGGTCTTAGAAGTGCACTGACCGAAAAAGCTTCTGATCTTTTCGGTGGTGGAGATGTATCTGGTGGTCTTCTCGGTGAAGATGGTGGAGAGTCAACTTCAAGTTCCGGGGAGCTGGATCGAACTGATCGTGGGGATTGAGGCGATGGGACCCAGCACGGGCTTCCGCAGCGCGAAGACGGTGATACCCCTTCTGGTCTGGTCTCATGGTGATGGGTGTCTTCTTCCTCGTATTCTGTACGCTCACTGACTAAGCGGTTGATGCCAAATTTGATTTCATCTGAAAAGATAATAATGATTTATAATCGCTACCTGGTTTGGTGCTTAGTGCAATATTAGTGAGTTTAGCATCATTGTTGACATAGACTGAAAATTGAAAATAGTTTTGAAAATTGAAAATATACTGAAAATAGACTGTATAGCAAAGTTTAAAAAGTTTTATATTCTTTTGATTTATAGCAAGAATTGTAATTATAGAATGCATACTTTATAGAGCCCTTCATGGTAAGCCATTATCAATACATATTCATTGATAAACTTGCGGTTACTTAACTCTGTATTGATATGAATGGATTTTACTGTAAACAAAATGACTCCATCACTTTTATCGGTACATTGATGGATAGTTTCATTGTCATTCTATGGGACAGATAATATATATATCATATTATTAAGTTTTATCACGCGAAAAATAAACGCGATAAAATCCTTAAAAAATAGTTCTATTTCAATGTGTAGTATTCGCGTAAATATAAGAAATCAATAAGTTTTATCAGTTGACATTCTGCTGAGATTTTTTTATGTCCCCACTGATATTCCTAAGAAGCATTTCGTTTTAGAAACAAATGGCCCCTGTTGTTTCTCTGTTAATAATATGAGATATTTTGATTTCTTATATTTACGCGAACACCCACAAACACATTGAATTAAAACTAATTTTAAGGATGTTATCGCGTTTATATTATGTTTTTTACGTTCCCGATGTTATGGCTGCTTTATAGCAACCATGGGCACGTGAGGACTGAACGTCGGGAACGTAAAAAACATAATATAAACGCGATAAAATCCGTAAATCCGTTGTTATTTATCTGTTATTATTGACTATGTCATTCAATAGTTGGGAAGATTTTTTATATTCAACTTCAGTTAGTACTTTGTTAGCTTTGGTCTCGAATATAGAATTCCAAGAGCCGAGTTGCACTTGTTGTAAACGTTCCACAATATTTACAAAACTATTCCTCCTTTAACCCTACAACGGCAATTGTTTGGTAGGTCATAAAGGCCCCCGGGCTCGCGAAACTGCGCAGGTGCAACACTTGTCGCTCCCGATGAAATGGGCCGTATCATGTCGCAGCAGCAAATTGACTTTCATCTGTTCTCCAACCCTCGCCCAACCCCCGTAATTAACACGTCGGGTCGTTCGGACCCCAATCTTTTTTTACAATTCACTAATCCGCGGGCGCGACTAAACGCAACTACAGCCCGATGTTAGCCGATGCATTGTTGCTTTTATACGCGTGTTTGATTGTGAATTTGTTCGTATGGATTTAGTTGAAATGTGTTGCATTTATGATGTCTTGTGCAATATTTTTGTTTAATACAACTTTGGTTGGGCTGTTGTTTTGAATAATTAATTGTCGAAGGTATGTCAAAAGATACATGTGATGACTTTGAAACCATTTACTAATAATGATGTCACGCCTAGGGACCGATAGATAACGTAACATTACTTACATAAATAATCAGTGATGATAATGAAAGACGACTGATTATCGTTCTTTAATCAATGGTTTGTAATGTATAATCTGTTAAGTCATCCGTCATGTTCTTTGATTAAAGACACAGTAAAGATATTGCAAAAGAGAAAATAAATTGCAAAGAATGTCCCGCCATATGAAGTTCATACATCATCAAGCAACCATCAGCGCAGGACTCACGCTGTCCAAAAACAAACATCCATCTCTAGCTGAGACAAGTTCCACTAATGAAGAGCGACCCCTATATCTGAAATGCAGCAGCTGTCGGCATTTGGAGCGGAACCAATCGGCCGGCTTCGTCAATACTCGGCACTGACTTCGGCCGCTCGGCACGTGGGGTCCCTTCGGAGTTTTCACGCGCGGGTCTCTTTTAACAATGGCCAGCGTTTAAGGGTTGCCGTGCACTTGTTTGTTTGTTCCCTCCGAGACACGGTTTTATTACCCCATAGTATTTATTACATATTAATGGTTATTTAGATTCATTGTGCCGCCCCGACAGTATGCTCGATATTTATGGCATCGCGGAATATTGAATGGGACCCTCGCCTCGGTGCAATGTAAAGAAAGGCCACTGTGTTCCTTTGTAGGATTGTAATTAGATGATATAATTTTGAATTTTGATTCATAATTTCATTTTGGTAATAAGTCACTGGTGTAAGTATGATTACTGGTTTTATCTAGAACATAAAAAATATGAAACGTATGAATGATAGAAACGACATAATTACTGGGAAATTTGAGTAGAGCCTCGAATACCTGCTATGATAAACATTAATAGAATTTTAATCCATTACATTCATATAGTTATTTTTAGTCAGTCATTTTAAATAAAAAAATGAACTAATAAGGAAATTATTAAATGTACTGTACCATCAGAACGTCGAGTGATGTCAAGGCACACAGAAAACACTGAAGGCCAGTTAGATTCCAGCTTCCCCAACTGACGGACGTAAGTCTAACACTACCCGCAAACTCGCAAACAAATTAAGGCATTTTTAAACGCAAATTGGATTACAAGCGTCAGTCTGCTGCATTTTTTTTCTCTATCCAAACAGTGCATTAGCGTCATTATGCCATCCGCCTATTTGCGTTCTTAATGCAATTTTAATTATAAGAGGCGCGGCCGAACGCGAAGTGCAAGCGTTGCATTCAGATTGTTATTTTTCTGAGAGCTTTTAACAAATTACAAAAAATATATCTACGTATCGCGTCGTGTGTGACGTTGGACATTTTACATTTCGAGTAATTTGTATTGATGAGCTGCGGGAAAATCGGTGCGTGGGGAATGACGTTCAATATCTGGGACTGAGAAAACTTAATATGTGGTTGATTTAATATTTCATTTGTTTTAAGTATATTTTGCACTAGACCACATAGTAGAAGGGAAAGATTAATAACCGCTTAATGGTGGTTGACCTATGGAGGTTATATACCTGATATTGTAATATCATACCTAATTGTTTGCATAAAATAGCAAGATTATTTAGTTATTAATTTTATTTTGTTAATGAACCAGAGTCACCTACAATCTCATATTTATCACTCATTACATTAATTCAATATCAAAACATGATTAATAACTATATCGAAAAAGGATATAAGGATTATACAGTATCAATTGTAAATCCGGTCGCAACGCATACCTCGGCAGTCTAAACAGAGCATCATATAATTTTCGTCCTACTAAATGTTTGTTAAAATTATCACACCGTACACCATCTAGGTATCATCTATACCTACATCAAGGCGTAGGCCATGGCGAGACATTACTACACTGCCCTCCTTTGTCCCATTATCGAAAACCCTCCCCCTAGGACATAATCTTGACATACCATTATATTCTTGTTTAAAGAAGCTCCGAACTCGGGGGCCCAAGTCTGCTAAGTGCTAACACAATCGATTCATAATCGAACAGCAACCGCATAGTAACTGTCACTTTTGGCAGATATTGTATGGGATAGCTGTCAAAAGTGACAGTTACTATGCGGTTGCTGTTCGATGATGACTCGATTGTGTCAGCAGACTTTGGGCCCAGGTCCGCCGAAGTAAACCAAATGGGGATTTACTAAAGATCCAGACCTTGGTTGCCCGTGCGGTGCCGACCTTCGATCCATGGCTCATCTAATATCTTGCTCTGATTGCCCGACTACATGCTCACGAGAGGATCTCATGATAGGCATTGACAGAGCCACAGGGATGGCAAAAAACTGGGCCATCAGAAATGTTTAGGGAGTAATATTTGGGCAATTGACTTGAAAGAAGAAGAATGGCATAACATAGAAATTTTCCCAAGAAAAATCTTTTGTATTGCCATTGTAATAGATTATTACTTTCGCGGTAAAACGGTAAATCAGTTCTTATTTTAAAAAGGGGCGTAGGTAGATAATTAAAAAATAGTAAATATCAGCCTGATATCAAGTTAATAATAAATTATTTCTTGTACTCATATTAATGGAACATGCTAAGTCACGTACAAATCGTTTATCAGGATTGAGGATGTAATAAAATGTTAAAATCTAAATTATACGGGGTCCGTGACGGGTTAGGGTTTAAATGAAGAGGGGTTCTTTAGACCTGGGCGCGAATTTGAAGAGTTGTCTGAGGGGATTTCATTAATATTTGGAAGCTATTTTTTGTCGGCGTATGTGGATACGAAGATTCAAAACGGATGAATCGGTTTCAGTACGGTTTTTGTTTTAATAACTAGTACCAGTAAGATGGATTAAAACTATGCATTTGTTAGCTTTATTTGTGCGTTAACTTTGTGTGACTTCTTATTTTTACGATATTTCAAATTTCACTCGATAGAGTTGATTTTCTCATAATTAAATATATATCAATAAAATATCACTAGGCGAACACACCAACTATACGGTCCCACACTAAGCAACACTTGTATTATGGGTACCGTCCAATGGACTGGGGACGAACTCAGTATAAATTACTTATATAGATATTAAACATCCGTGACTTGGGTACAAACATTCGTGCTCATCACACAAAGTTGTCCCTACCAGGATTCAACCCGGGACCCTCGGCACAGAAAGCAGGGTCACTACCAACTGCGCCGTAATTCATAGTTATCATTTTTGGTAGTTCTTGGGGTCCACGTGAACACAAGGCACTAGCCACTATTGTAATCCAAGATGCTGTATATAATATCCCAAATAATGTTTACATCTTTACTCCGGTACATATTCATTGTACTTACATTGATATATAACGTATAAATCAAATGTTATCATTCGTTTTAATGCTTTTTATCAAAAGTAATAATATGATTTTAATCCCCTTTATCGTTGAATCGAAGATTGTGAATGACGAATTAATGTTTTGAGGAAATTTTATTCTTAAACTATATGTGCCGGCGACTATGTTCGCGTGGACTTTAGACTTCAACGGAGACCCTTGCTTTTCCCGGGATACAAATAGTATCGTATAACATTAACCTGTCGCCCTTCCAAGGGGTAACTAAGTTACAATTTGGTCTCACCCGGGGAAGAATATGTCCTTTCCACGGATTTAACCCGATATGTTAACGGTTTCTAAGCTATCACCTAATTCACCATTTAAAACTTTATCAAAATCCGTCCATATGTTTTGTAGGGTACGCGAACAAACAGACAAATATAACATATACAGTCTTATTACCTATATAATATAATTTATATGTTAACAAAGATTGTGATAGGTGACTTAAAACCAGATCATATTTTACAATTAGCGATAAAAAAATGTACATATGTTGTGATAAAAAATAAATAAAATGTTTAAATGTTGGCTGCATATTTCAGTTTCAGTAAATAGGTACTGAAAGATGCAGCCAAGATTAGTATAACATAGCAGACTTGAAATTTTATAACTTTTGCTCAACATTACATATGTATAAACTCCTTGTTGCCTGGATGCCGAAGTACCTAGATGGTGCAGAGTTATTTGACTAGATCCTAGTCTAGAAGAGCATCTAAAAAATAGCAAGACTGAACCCCTTTTACATTAGGACCTAATATCATAGATGAAATGGGGGGTGAACAGTAGTTCATCTCTGCCTTTTTCAGGGAATAAGGTAAATAAACTTTTTATCGATAAAACTATTTATCGATAAAGCTCTCTATTATAGCTAGTTTCTATGATAGAGACACTTGAAAGCTGTTCTCCACTGATTACTTATCATTGTCGACCCGATTGGCAGAGTTGGTAGTGACTCTGTATTCTGTACAGAGGGTCTCGGATTCGAATACCGGTAGGACAAAACTTTATGTTATAAGTACCAATACTAAAGTCGATATTAGCGAATATATTTTAATGATGACCTGATTAACGCTTTTTCGTGACCCTGCTTTCTGTGCCGAAGATACCGCGTTCGAATCCTGGTACGGGCAAATTATTTGTGATGAGCACGAATGTTTGTGCCCAAGTCATGGATGTTTTAATAACTAATATCTATTTATATACTGGGACCGCCCTCAACCATATGTAATTGGCCAATACTCTTGATACAAGAGTTGCTTTGTTTGGAACAGTACAGTTGGTGTGTTTTTGTGGTGATTTTTACATTTGTTTTTACTATCACTGTACCGCGAACTACGCAACACAGAACATTTAAAAAATCATTATTATTATCGCAAAACCTCGGGGTGTAATCTCGCTGGATTTGTTGTAATCCATTTCGTTGTGGATTATACTAATCAAAGTTATTATTCGAAGGTCTACGTGTTGATTACATATTGATTCGGTTATCCGGCCGCCAGCTTTTATCTTTATAGTTATGTTATTACGGAGACCATTCAAACCTTGAGCGACGATTGTCAATGTCAAGCTTTTATAAGTGCTGTTTCTTTTCACAATCATCGACAACAAACGATGGAAACCATAATGTTTTAAAATTAAAGTGAAGTGAAGCACCCTTTATTCATAGTTTAATTCAATATAATATAATAAGTTGTACTTTCTAGTTTTGTATATGTATATTATGTTAAAAGAAGGTTATGGCTCCATGGGACAAAAATATGCTACGCCAGATATGCGTGTGGTCACGTGAGGTCACGTGGTTGGCCCAGGACCATATCGTCGATCAATGAGCGGTATCGTGACGTGGCCAAACTTGGCGTAGCATATATTAATACCATGTTTTGATGAATATATAGGCCCATATATTTTCTCACCATATGTCCGGTGCAGCCGTACATTGCACCAAATCAGCACTTTCCGTGGCACGAGCGACTTACTTTGCGATGAACTTGAGTTCACGATCGGCTAGCAAGTAAACCGCGCGTGCTCACTTACCATCATTTCCCATTTAGAATAACAAATATTTAGCCCAATAAACTTTTACTTAAACGTTCAGTGTTTCCTTCAGTAAACACCCCTAGCAAGGAAAAGGTGTACGGGACGAGCAAGGGACCGTACACCATATATAATACCGACCGGTCATTCGGTATGCTAATAAACAATTCTGTACGTTGCTCGAAGGATTCAAAGGTTAATCTATACGTAACAGTGACGTCACAGCCACGGAACCCGGCATTAAAAATGTCAGTCGGTTCTCGTTGATAAATATGATAAATCAGGGCTTAGAGCGGCGCGATGAAGGCGAGTATCGAGAACAGGGATTAGGGTGGCCACGCCTCGCTCTCGATGTGGAAACTTGTCAATACGTCACTGCTCGTGATCGGCAGGCAGATGGAGATTTTCTTTTTTATCTATGATACTTCACAAGATAGAACGTAACAATGTATCTTTCATATGTTGTATTGTTGATTGTTTTTTTTTTTATACATTATAGGCAAGTATTTGATCTCGATCTCACCTGATGGTAAGTGACGATGAGATCTACGATGGAGCATACTTGCCTAGGTAGGAAGGCGGCAGTAGATCGAGACGCTACATTCACTAGGCACATGCAGTAACTGATCTGACCCGCCATCCATGAATGGCAGCACCGAACATCATGCCGGAACACGGCTAGGCCGCTTGGCGACATGGCTTTGTTCAGTGGGTGGTGACTAGCCACGGCCGAAGCCTACCACCAGTAGAGTTGTCACCTGGTTGGCACTACCCAGGGTCTCGTGTAGGGTATCTCGAGGGTACTTAATTCTCCTACGGACGAAGGTGACTCGACCCGTGATTTTTGTGAGTGAGTGCGTCTGTGTTATGTATTGTCCGCAGTTGATTTATGAACCGAAAAACAGCAATTAATGGTACTATGTATAAGCATAAATCAACTATATTGAATTAATATATATACCATTTCAACTGTCATTATTTCTCTGTTTACCTCCTGAAAATACTGTTTCCCTATTCTGGCAACCCAATCAGATTTTAAGGTAATTCGTACTTTTTGGCAACTTGGTTGGTTTTTTGGCAACCTGTTTGCCTGCCTACCCATTATATCAACATGGCGTGGTCTTATATATTGACGCCGATAAACTATGTAAGTAATCTGTGATATTATTATTTGACTTTACGTGTGTTTCAATATTGATAAAGCATCTTATCAATCGGTCCGAAGGCTTTACAGTGAATACTTATTTGACAACAATATTAACGTTATGTACACATCAATTATTAGTTAGTGAATAGTTAAAGCATGCACTTTGCATCAAAATGTATAAGTATGACCCCAAAGGAAGCGCCCAAAACTTATATGCGGCTTGCGGTGAGCCTATAAATCCATGGAAAGAATTTGACCTCGTCATAGGTTCGGTATTCTATACATATAAATAAAATTGGAGTGTCTGTTTGTAATATTAAAATACCTGCTTTTTACTAAGTGCATTTGGATGTATACACGGTACCTATACCAAAACAACATTTTTTACAATTTTTGTCTGTCGGCCTGTCTATCTGTTTGTTCCGGGTAATCTCTGAAATGGCTGGACCGATTTTAATGGGACTTTCACTGGCAGATAGCTGATGTAACAAGGAGTAACTTAGGCTACTTTTATTTTAGAAAAAAACATAGGATCTCCCGAAAAAAAATTAAAATCAATGTTGCAGCGTTGCGCCTGATTAAGTTTGATAGCAACAACCTGAAATGCGTCCCGCGGGCTCAGAACGCGCGAGCAGGCTGTTGCCAACGGTTGTGCCTTTGTTAAATACCACGCGAACGAAGTCGCGGGTAACAGCTAGTATTTTATAATTGTGACATCATGGTGACCCTACTCTATCTCGCGCGGCGCCTTTGTATGCGCGCCCCGATTTCTCTTAATGTTTCTACGAATTATTTGCTGGAATAATACTCTTTAGTGTTTGTGACATTTACAAACACACCGTTACACCCGAAAACACACACTCCACTCAGTTTCCAACCGTTCAATGTATAGTTTAAAGTTCAAAATTGAAAATATAAACGTTTTGTTGTACGTTTGTATGTTTGTTAGTCTGTAAACATTGACGAAACGTCGCAAGCGGCGCCTTTGAGATTACATTCTCCTTTGATAATTGCCAGCCAACTCCAAGATTTGTGGCTATGATGGCCAAGTTTACATGGTTTATGTTTTAATTACTCTTCGTATGTGATTGAGGTTAAAGAAACAACTTCACTCTTGATAATAAAGCAACTATTATGGATATATTTTTGATGACATTTTAGGAGATGTTTACTCTTTTCTGATGATTTTGAATAAGGCAGATTTGACATAAGACTGTGAATTGCATGACTCGTGCCATTAAACTATATCGTGACGTAAAGAGTAGCTAGGAATAATCGATAATTGTGAACAAATCTTTAGTCAACTCTAAAAGATTGGTTATTGGCTTTGACAGAGCTTGTCAAGAGACAAAATGAATTAAATAAATCAAGGAAAATAGGACACTTATATATGGGGTTTCTATCACTTATATTATATTATTTAATATTATCTTTTACGGGATGCCATTTGATTTATTCTATAGACGTCCTGTACGAGGCGGGAGCGATGTTCCAATTCAAAGTTAACATTGAAATCACTTAAAAATTAAATTTTACAAAAAAACTACACAATGATTCGAATTTAAAGAGGGAAAAGCTTAACAACACAGTAATTACCGGCCATAACGAAACCGTTTAAACAACATATTTAACAACTCACGGACAGACAGCACGGTATTGTCACAGCGAACTGTCACGCGAGCAAACACGAGCTATCGAGTGAATTAGCCGGCTTGGCGCGACTTGGCCCGACTTGGCCCCACTTGGTCAAACACAGTCGTGAATAATAGGGCAAACAATGAACGAGCATTGTCGTGACCGCGGTTACTTGCCATTCGGCAAATATTTACGGTTAGACCTGGCACGAATGTTACCCTTTGATTGATTGAGCTTTTGGTTAACTTGGCTGGTTTGAATATGCGGTGGGGTTGATTGCGGTGCAAACCAATTTTATTTTTATTTCTTATACTGTATATCGTCTAGAGTTGCGACTTGAGTAATTACCGTACGTAGCTTATAGATAGATGATAATATTGAAATTAAACTAATTTTACGGATTTTATAGCGTTATATAATGTTTTTTTACGTTCCCGACGTTTCGGCTGCTTTACAGCAACCATGGTCGCGGGAGGACTGAGGTGGTTGACGTCCTAGTGTCATAGTTTGAAACGGGGTACCCTCATATTTAGTTCTTGCTTGCCGTCCGATCTACGCAGAAAGTGCTTACAGTGTCTCGAGATCTTGAAATGGTGCGCTTGGTGTTGGTTTTAATAATATCAATTACTGGATCCCAAGTCGGTGGTAGCACCCAGCTATATTCCCTATTTACATTAGGATGTTTTTTTAATTGGAATGGCCTCGCGTATCATCAGAGACAGCAACAGACGCCCAGTTTAAAAATCAATAAATCCGCAATTATTTTTGACAAGTATACAAAAATCAATGTGTTACACATTTAAACATGTAATATGTTGTGCGTGCGACAGAGACGGTTCCTCCACAACAATCCATTCCCTTCAAACACACGTCGACAACGTTATCTCGCGCACTAATGTTTACTTACCAGGGTACACATGTCCAAATCGGATTTACAACGCGAGTCCGGCCCGACAGAATCACCGTCAACAGATAAAATTTGAGAATATTCCGTCCGTACTGACTATATTTGTCTTTGGACAATCTTTGGGAGAGTGTGTGTTTTAGAGAGCCAAAAATCATTGGTCTAAATTAATGTTCACGACAAATAGAGCTTGTATGTTGGAACTTGTCATTTTACATTGCCTCGCTGACTGTCTATTGGTGGCATTTGTTTTAAGCGCTCGGTCTGGACACGGCTAATTAGGTTTATAAAAAAAAGTATTCTCTGAGGAATATTTTTAAATATTATAGTATTTTTTTAGGTAGCAGTAGTATATGTACTAATAAATAAATGGGTTAGAGGATACTTTTGGAATTCACGATTCAGAAGTCCAAGAGCATTTTTCTGTGCTATCCGTACCCACCGCATCCTTATCACCTATATCGAAATTTGTGTTCGACACGAAAAATTACAACCATCATAACGCGGAGTGAACATTTAAACTGTCGATATGCGATAATGCCGATATGTTATCGGCACCTTTGTCGACGCCGCCGGCAAATCAAAGTAATAAAACAAACGTAATTTTGCCATTGATACGGGCTGACGGGCTGCCGATAAGATATGTCAGGCCCAAATCTGAAGCCGTGGGATTTGGGCGAGCGCGGTTATTGGAGTTTGTGTTGCGTGCGCGCTATTAAAATGTCGGCAGATATTGGTTCGGGAAATTTCGGACAAGTTGATTTATGTCATACTAGCTGCGCCCCGCGGTGTTACGCGCGATTAAAAAGTATGTCCTTTTAACCGTGATAAAAAGTAGCCTATGTGCTATTCCAGACTAGAATCTATCCGTGTGCCAAATTTCACCGAGATCCGTTCTGGCGTGATGGAGTAACAAACATCCATCCATCCAAACTTTCACATTTATAATATTAGTGTGATAGACTTCGCGTCGGATTAGCGTTCAATAACAGACTGGATTTTGCGGTTGAAACATTTAAAAGAAAAAAAAAATTGTAAAATGTCTAGGTTTTTAATAGATGAGGTACATGAATGGGAAAACCGCAATTTTGCAATTAACCTTTTGCTTTGTAGCGCATCAATATCCGGAAAACTTTGTAGGTTGACCGCAAATTATATCTTTATTGAACTTTAAACATTATTACTATTGTGTTATGTGCACTTTCTCAAGGATACACACGTACTATAAGTGATATATTGCCATATCCGACAATAGGTTGATCTTCTTATCGTGTCGCCGGTAAAATGATTTTTCCACTATCACGATGAGAAGATTAGCCGATCGACAATCGACACATTGTCAATTGGTCGGGGTGCGCCAGTCGTTTAAAAAATTCTCAACTAACTATTTTCATGCACCCCAATAGGTTGATAGAAGGACCTTATTCTGTTAGGAAATACCCTCTTCCGAGTGTGGTATATCTTACAAGATCATTATTGGTAAGCTATACTGTGGATTGTGCCCAAACGGTGTCATTGTAGATTCGCTATCGATGCCGGAATACGCCATCTTTGATAACCGTCGGCGCACTCAAACATACCGCGAGAGCAAAGATTTCGTCATACGAGTACGGCTTAAATTGGTCAAATCAATATAAATTTTTAATTTATTTGTTTAAATTCGCTTATAGAAGTTTTTAACTCCAAATTCACTTTCTTGTGTCGTTATTTTACAAATGTCTCTTAAGACATATTTGTTTTCACAAATGTGCAACATTTTACAATGAAAAGGTGACAATCTAACTTAAAGGGGGGTTTATAGGGAGAGGAGGGTCAAAGCGCTACTAATCTAAACCATACCATTATCTTATCTTGCAAAAGTGACTCTTACCTTTAACCGAATAGGTGTCATGGCTTGGATGTGGTGGAGACGCGATCCTGGGCTCGGACCGGCTGGCCGAGGCTCCCCACAGCGACTGACATAGCCCATTCCGGAGTGCTTCGCTTGCTGATACTCCTGTTAACAAAGATTTAACCATTAGTTAACGGCCTGATTATCGCAGTTGGTAGTGACCCTGCTTTCTGTGCCGAAGGTCCCAGGTTTCAATCCTCGTAGGGACAAACTTTGTGTGATGAAGTACCCAAGTCCAGGATGTTTAATATCTATATAAGTAATATATACTGAGTTCGCCCCAGTCCATTGTACAGTACCCATAATACAAGTTGCGTTGCTTAGTGTGGGACCGTATAGTTGGTGTGTTCGTGAGGCGATATAAAAAAATATATACATATATGTATCTGTATGTTTTCTTTTTAATTATAATTGTAATATGCGTCTTCTTTACGACTTAATAGGGTTGACTTCCCGAAAACTCTGATGATCGAATGGCTTATATCTGAACGACTATCTGCTCTTCGAGATTCAATTATATTTACGACAGTCTATGATGGCACTTATGACAGCTATGATAGCTTTTTGTATTATCTTAGATTTGATGAATAGTAGTCTAAAATATACTACATTAGGGTGAGGAGTAGAAAAACGAAGGATCAATTGTTAAGATGGCAATTGATGTCATTCGCCGCCGCAAATTTAGTCGATAAACTATAAATTGAAAAAATAATAAGTACTTATTTTTTGATATTATCTTTTAAAATAATAATTCCCAGATAAATCACAGATGTTCACGGGCGGTAGAAAAATTTTATTAAAGTAATAATTACTAGGACATTTCCTTATTAAGCTCAACGCCGCAATTATTATGACTCACGCGCATCTGCTCTAGTCTATGACATATTTTCAGAACGGCATGTACCTATGTGAATTTGAAAAACGGGTTTAGTATTTTGTGTTTTGTATTTAATTTTCTTGCTTAGTTAATTTATATGTCGGTAAACATGATGCTCTACTTGGTTGAATATCTTCATGGTGATCTAAGATTATTTAGGTAATGTTTATTGTTAGACTTGTAGCTTGATTGTAGCCCTTTTAATGTGCCACTGTTGGGCACGGGCCTCCCCTGAGACCTCCTTTTATTGCGAGGGTGACTAAGGGTATAGTCCGTCATGTTGGCACTGGTCTTTCGAGGGGTACTCACGCAACGATTGATTTCGGATCTCGGTATACGTCAAGATGAGGCTGCCGTGTCACGGATACTCCTGCTTCGCAGTCACTGTGGTCGCTCAAGTTTGGTCGATGCCTGACACTGAGGCTACCACGACACGTTCTCAACTAACCTCGGGAGGCTGCGAAGCCATTTGATGCTTGATTTTTTTTCCAACAGGTAGTTATCATTGGCCCCGGTGGCGCCGTTTTATCGATACCTACAAGTTGCATGCCTTGATTGTCGATAATTCGATGATCCTATTGTTTGACGTCACTATCGATTGCACTGACTAGAGGATTATGATAACACTGGCGGAAAACGAGGAAAGGAAATGCAGCGGGTTTTTAGGGTTCCGTATCAATCTCAAGCGGAAAAAAATACGGATTCCTTGTAAGATCACTCTCAAGTATGTCTGTCACAGCCATTTATGTATGTTATGTTATGTATTTATTAGCTAGATAATACAATAAAGGATACCAAAGCTTTCTTCATTTTAATTGACTCCGCTAAATATACCTCCTGGCAACATAACATACCTCGTTTATGAAGTCTATAAATAAATTGTTGATCCAGTGTGTTTCGTTGTTAAAAGGGTGATAACTTGCCACTTCGTCTGAGGCAATATATATAAAGTAATTAATATGTATTTTGCCTATCCGATCTGCTGTTGTTCTATGAACTTATTGCCATTTAATTATTTTATTTATCATCTTATAAATTTGGTTTTTCAAATTTGACATCTAACCACGTGTTAGGTTAATCCTTGATGAATTATTTGGATTCAGCTATCTTCAACAATCTCTTACTTATCACTTACCAAAGCATCGACATACCTACGCTTCCATTACTGAACGTACTTCCTCTATATAGTAAACGTGATGCATACATTACATACATACACATACATTTATTCTGTGTTACCGATAGGTATATGCGTTTCACATCCCCAATTGGTACAGTAGTTATATTCACCCCCCCCCCCCCAAACTTAAAGAAATTTAAAATGGCATCACAAAATAGTCTGTAGCGATCACTTCAACCATACCACAAGCTACAAAGATGGCGCTGCAGACGCATTCAGAACAATAGAACTTCTCTTTTTTTTGGGGTTTGAGATCATACGATATTCTTATTGGGTTAAAGAAAATAGCCACTCAATAATATACTTCATATTCAATAAGTTACTCCAAAGAAAGCTAAGCTATATCTTAGGGGCCCACTTAACGCTGCACAATTGAATGTTTGTCTTATCATGCAAGTGGTCAGTCATGATTTGTTCCCCTCGTACCCTGAGCTGGTCACTGCGACATCGCGTGAACTGTCACAAGACCAAGCTTGGCTTTGGCTTTTTTATGTCACTTTTTAAATTTAGAATGTGATTGAATGATAACACTTTATTGCATACCGAAGCGAGACTTAGGGTCTGTTTCTCAATGTCTTGATAAACACTACCTACAATCTATTTGAAATAAATTTGTATGGGACGTTTGCCGGGACCTTAGAGTCTGAGAAGAATACTTTTTTTTAGTATACTTAAATCAATGGAATAAAACCAATTTTATGTTAAGTAATAAAGAATCAAATAATATAAAAAATACGTGGTACTCAAATGCGTAATTGTATTACGTCACAATGTTAACCGTCTGTATGTAGTGCGCAAGTAAGCACTTATAAGTTTTTAAATCACTTAACCACTAAAACCAAAAAGAGTGTATGTGTTCAGCATTAAAACACTTACATAACACAATTTACAACTGCGATAATCTTTCCAACAAAATTTATGATTTTTTACAGCGATTCTATCGAAAACAATTCCAAAGGGATTACAGATAAATGTTATCATTACATAGTATTTAGGTAATCACAGCCGTTGTTACAAGATATTAAAAGTGTTGATTAAATTTATTTCATGTTATTCTGATAACGCTAATTATAATTTTACATGTTCTGGATCACGGCGTTGCGACATTGTACAATCATATTACTTTACTAATTTACACAAGTAATTCTTAATAGTGATAATGGTGTTAATTCTATGCAGCTTTCTCCAAATCTAAAATACACTAAATTAAAGATAAATGTGTCAAATAAATGTTCGTATTCCCGCGCGCAACTTATCTCTAAAAGTCACTAATTTGAGTGAACTATTGAATGATATTCACTAAAATTAATCGAATTTAGGAATATGTTGAATGTGGGAATACAAAAATGTATTTGACACATTTATCTTAAATTTAGTGCAATTAAGATTCAGAGAATGCTGCTTAGAATTGCCACCAATGTGTTTTTGAAGTTGTTCTTCAATCAAGGTCATGCGCACTTATTTAAACAAACCTTACTGGCTTAACTAATTAATTAATCTCAAAAACACGCTACTTAATCAACACGGAACATCCAAAATTAAACTTAATATTATTACTTCATAACTAAATGCAGTTAACTGACCTAATCATAACTTAACTGGCAAATGACTCATAAAGACGCCTTAACCCTCAAAAATGGTCTTAGCTGTTAACAAACGGACGTATGGCAATAGGATAAGGACAGTGACGGGCAAGGACAATCACTGCGCGCGCATACAAGAGGAAAAGAACGATTTGATGGCGCCAGGATGAATGTAGGTACACTTAGAACAGAGGGTTCGAATTGTATCTAAACGAATGATATCCGAATATGAATTTGAATATAGAAGATGGATAGTGAAATCAGAATTTGAATTAAGAAGGGGGATTTTGAAATTGGAAAATGAACTTATGAATAGTGAAACAATTTTTTTTTTTTTTTTTTTTATTACATTATAGGCAAGTATTTGATCTCGATCTCACCTGATGGTAAGTGACGATGAGATCTACGATGGAGCATACTTGCCTAGGTAGGAAGGCGGCAGTAGATCGAGACGCTACATTCACTAGGTACATGCAGCGCAACTGATCTGACCCGCCATCCATGAATGGCAACACCGAACATCATGCCGGAACACGGCTAGGCCGCTTGGCGACATGGCTTTGTTCAGTGGGTGGTGACTAGCCACGGCCGAAGCCTACCACCAGTAGAGTTGTCACCTGGTTGGCACCACCCAGGGTCACGTGTAGGGTATCTCGAGGGTACTTAATTCTCCTACGGACGAAGGTGACTCGACCCAAAAATTTAAAATAAAAATTGAATTTATTATTTGGATAGGGAAATAAGACATTGAATTGAGTAGATAATGGAATGATTTCCGTAAGCTGTCAAATCTTTGCTGTCAAGAAAGTAATATAATATGGCAGATAAAGATCAATATAGCTAGGACTAATATTGGAAGGCTCAGGGATATAAAAAATGTTAGCCCTACAGTACTGGGGATTTGCATAGGCAATGTTAGTGATTTTGATCTGATCATGGTATCACTGCTATCCAGTTGGAGTGCACTTTCCGTTCGCCAAGAATACAAAGAAGCATCGGCCAACAGTGTGAATATATTAAAAATACTATTGCTCCTTAAGCAATGCTCAAGTTTGGGAGCTAGTGATTTGGGACTTCATTTAATATCAGAACTCAGCAGTGCATCAAGTCGAAAAACTATACTTTTCGCGTCGCTGTTATTTGCCATCCTAAAGTATATTGAATCAAGACGTCATCTACGAATAAGGACAAAGTCATCAATGTTAAGAGGCAGAGATCAAAGCCATGACGCGTGCGCTAAAATAGTTAAAATTTCGACCATATCAATTGCTATTAATAGAAATAGACGGTCATTGTGTGAACATACAGATCTATTAATAAATCTATGTACAAGGTTATTGTTGCAGCAGTGAGTCACAGATTCGTCAAGTTTTTATAAGGAACTGGGTAGTTTTGGTATCAATCATATTTGGTTGTATCCTTCATGTTGTACTGTTTGATGATCTACGTCATGAGAGGACACTATTACTCACTTTCAAGTCAAGTCAAGTCAAATCATTTATTTCGTATAGGCCTACGGGGGCATTTACAAATTGTCATTACATTTTTTTTTTCTTAAGTCTACAACCGGTTCGGAACGCGACCTCAACTGAGAAGATCCGGCAAGAAACTCAGCGGGCTTGTCTTTTTTTTTGAAATTCATTATTTTTACAAAATAAAATATGATGAAAGATAGTTCAATAAATAAATAAAGCTTCCCATTGAGATGCTGTTACTAGAAACGACAAATAATAAAATGAAACAAAACTACAAATTTACTCCCATTGGCATCACTTAGGATTTTTCATTAGAAAATACCTCTGTAATGCTATTGTAAAATGACGAAACTTTCTAAAAATGTGAAGATGAAACTTCTTCCTGTCAAAACAATTGTTCAAATCGATCTAATTTGCCACGAATAGCGAATCAATAAAACTTCATAAAAAGCAGGTAAGTAACGAAATAAAACCGGATCAAATCTAGACAATGAACATTCATAAACAAACTCCACAGCATCGCCCTTAGTAAAAACAAAAGGAGACTCATGGCGCCAACGCCACTCGTCGCTCAGGAATCAATGACCATCGTCCGGGCGCGGGCTCATCATTGAATTGACGCTGACAGCGGCAATTGTATCATCGCTTCCTGTGTTGCGCCGGCGCAAGAGAACGGCCCTTGGCGGGGATTGCTTGTAGATAGAGGAAATTAATTGCTACTTTTAATTGGATGAAATTGTTTGGTTGGCAATGTGGGTAGATTGAGACGAATAAGGTGAATGCGACGCGAGATCGCGGGTTAAGATGTAAGTGTGCTTATTTCTGAGAGAAATGAGGAGGACTTTTATCTTAATAGACCTAAGATAAAGAATAATGCGTTGAGTGAATCAAGGAGTAAGATAAGCAAGAACAACATTATTAGGGTAAGTAAAAATAATAAAAAGAAAAATAAATTTTGGAGCCTTGAACGTCAGTGACAGAATATACTCTTCAGTAGCTACTACGTCTTCACATGAAATCTTCACTATTCAAGTGCGGAGGTAAAAAACCATTTTTTTTAATTACATTTTTTTCACGATTTTCTTTTTCCAATATATCTTTTCATCGCCTCGCTATCGCTTATAACAAAATCCTTATCCACAGTGTCGCGTGCTGATTCTTGCTTGTCGAAATTTAACCGGGATTTATCTGCCAGACGTGGTATTACCAACTGCACTGTTTGTTATAGCTTTGTATCACTTGGCTAAGTCGTCTGATTGCAAATCGTTGCAATTTTCAATTTGTGTTGCGTGCACTCCTTATGCTATTCAAACATTTGTTAATAAAAACTCTTTATTTCAGTTTAAACGGTTATTAATTGCGGGTCTACGTTTAAATCTCCACTATCTTTGAACTCAATAGCCTGTCGTGTATATCTCCTTATGAAAACAATCGGAACTTGAACACCACTTCTAGGTTGTCAAAATATTCAGTTATTTTTGAGCAATTTCACTTATAACCATTCCACTTATAATCAACTTTATATAAAAAAAATATCTTTCAATCCGAATTTTATTTTATTAGAAACTTCAATCAAGAACATGTTCTAAAAGACTGTAAAGGTTATAATAAATCAGACCACACATTCAGACCTGAAAAACGAAAGTCTGAAAGGCACATTTCATCATTGATGTGGTCGGACTTCAGGCGCCGCGCCGGTGGGCTCCGGCCGAGGCGCCTCGGATGACACGCGTCCGGCGCTCGCCGATCGAGTGTCAAATGACTTGCTTTGCTAAGTACAAGCACAATCTTCTTACGTACTTATTTTTTTATAGCTTCATGGCTTCCATCGCCTTTCTTCATTGATTTTGCCAACAACACATAATCTTATTATTTTTCACAAAAAAAATGACACGTCTTTATTTCTTTAAATTACCTCACCTACCCAACCGTAGGTATTCTGCTAATGTTAAATAATAATGGATTGTAGCCTCAGATGAGTGTAAATATCAACCAAAAGCAATAACAAATTAAATTAATTAATATATGTATTGTAGTAAAAATTAAGAATGATTTTAATTAACTGTGCCAATGGTGTCAATATTTTTTTCTTTACTTTCATTTTATTTTAGGAAAGCTAGGCTCCTTCTTAAAAAAAAGAATAAAAAGAAGAATAAAGCCAACTGCAGCCGGCATCGGCAGTAGCCTTGCCGACCAGTGTCGGCGGCTGCTGCTGGTTCTGTCGACGGCAAAGCGCCGCTCGTGTGGTTGAGGCCTCAATACTAATACGTTATTGTTTGAGCCTCCAATGCTTTTACAGTAATACATAAACAGTTAAGCTTCCCGGACTACATATATTATGCCACTAGCACATAATTAAATGCTTCACATAAACAAATACAGCCTAGATCTGCTCTACTAATTGAAATAAAACTAATTTTACGGATTTTTTCGCGTTGATTTTATGTTTTTACGTTCCCACGTTTCGGCTGCTTTACAGCAACCACGGTCACGGGAAGACGGAGGTGGTTGATGTCCTGGTGTCATAGTTTGAAACGGGATACTCTCACATTTAATTGTTCCCGATAGCTTTTCGCCCAAGGAATTAAGTACAATCACAACTAAATCATGTTATCAGGTCGCAACACAAACGCGACGAGTTACGGGAACCGAGTTGATAACGAAACATACTGAACCGTTGAACGCGTTCTTGGAATTCCGTCGCTGAGTGATAACTTTCATGTACTTTCAAAGAAATTGAGAAATGTTCAAATTAAAGTTACAGATAAAAGGCAAACATTCAGGTCTGGAGATCTAAGACGATAGGTCAATGGCATATTATGTGGGTGAGCGAAACTGTCATCTTAAATTTTCCAATACATTGACGAGTTACTTTCCTAGCTCGGTATTCGTTTTTGATTGTAAGCCACAAACTATTGAAGAAAAGTTTTGTAGAAAACGATTTTGTTATTGTATGGAGCCCCTCCAACATGTGTCGAAGGCGGCCACCGGGGGGGTTTTAGTGGGTAAGGATCCCACATAACCCGGCCCTCTCCCACACAGAGGCCGGGTATCATCGAAGATTTCCCCCCCTCAACAAAAAAAAAAGGTACACCATTAGTTGATTTATGACCATTGTAAGGTATTTGTATCATCAGTATTAACTTTATTAAATGCTATAGATGATATACTCAATTAGTAAAAATGACTTTATAGTATGCAATATGTATTAAATATATTTTGTTGCCGTCTCTTTTGGGCATACGCAACGTAGCTTCTCCATTGACGCCTCCAAGGATATTCTTTTAAACAATTGACGATTCCTTAAAAAGGTATTTTTTGGTTACGTTTTAACTGTTTTTACTTTGTTGTCCATTACGCGTGCCGTTGTCTTGGTGAATAGTAGGCTTTTCATGTCAACAATCTGAATAACAACAAACGGGATGCCACCAACACAGTGTTATCATTATGAAAGACAGCCGCTGATGATCAATTAGCGTCAGAGGACAATACTGCGTTTACAACGGGTCAATGGGACCGAGGGCCCATTCATTCGATATTATTAGCGAGAGATGTACTTCAAATCGTTCGATACGCGACCAATGCATACGGAATGAATGGAGCTGTCGTTGGTTCAATTATTTTTTATGTTTGTACAAAAAAACATTGAGAGACTTTCATTCATAACATAAAAGATGGCCTGATTAGCGCACTTGGTAGTTACCCTGGATTCTATGCCGAGGGTCCCGGGTTCGAATCCTGGTAGGGACAAACTTTGTGTGATGAGCACGAATGTTTGTGCCCAAGTCATGGATGTTTAATATCTATACATATAAGTAATATATAGTGGGTTCGCCCTCAGTCCATTGTACGGTACCCATAATACAAGCGTTGCTTAGTGTGGGACCTTATAGTTGGTGTGTTCGTCTGGCGATATTTATTTAGTTACATTCGTCTACACACAGTCGGACGACGACGACTAATTTTGAATTAATCTTTTATTATAATCTTAATATCAGAGTTCCACTGCAATTTATGAGTCTTTCTACTGCTACGTACCTACTACTTTCATAAGAATTTTGTTTCATTGCTCCGCAATCTTTATCCTTATTCTATCCTACGTCATTTTAATTTTATAATTGAAATACCTGCGACCTATGGCAATGTCAACTTCAAATTACAATTTAAATAAACGGTCAATGCGACTTCATTACTTCCCTATTCTAATCCGGGTGTCGCATTACGCAGTGCATGGGTGGGCTTAGCCACAGTACATCACTATCATCGGGAACAAACAACGCAATGAGCATCGACAATCTAGAGAATGCGCAGCGGAAACGGAGATATCAATTATGTCATGATTATTATTAACACTTACATTAGACTACTTTTAGATCTCATGCGAATGAAGTAAATGTAACAACCTAGGTTATTGAAAACTTGTTTTCAATAACCTAGGTGTCCTCATAGTTAATTTAGCCCAGGTGGGTTATTTCAATCATTCGGAATCGACTTCGGAAACGGATTTGAAACTTTCCGATTTGGTGTCGCTCCCGACGAGCTTTCCGACGAAGACTTTTTGAAAACACGATTTGGTATTGTCATCAAGATACATCGAAGATAATCAAATTCGGAAATTTTAATAGCGATTGCGGTAATCCAGTTCAGAAGTTTTCGATTCCGTTTCCGATATCTATTTCGAATGGTTTAAAATGACAGCGCTGATCGGCAAGTACGGCCCGCAGGCCAATTCTGGCTCACAAAATAATACTCCGCCCGTCAACGTATGTTCTAAACTAGGAGTACCTACTTATATGGCACTCGAAAATAAATGTTGAACGTGCACACAAGAACAGGGGGAGGGAGCTGGCTCTCCCCTCATCTAGCCACTCTTGTAAACCCTCATAAATCGATGTTGGTGTTACCAAGTCCGCTGATGTAAATAGGCACCGATCTATAGCTTTCTTTCCAGATACATGGCGAATTTACATGGCGAATTGTTATCCCGGAAAAATGCACGGTTCCTATGGGATAGCATACAGGACCGTGTTATTTTAATTTAACTTTTTAATCGCGGGTAACACCGCGGAGCGCAGCTAGTAATCTATAATGCCGATTAAAATAGGTAATAATAAGTACATATAAGAGATTGTATTTCATCAAAACAGTGTTTACGAAGCAAATTTTCCTCAAATAAGTCTGATTTAAGTGGTTTTATTTAGATTATATTATTTTAATTACTAAACACATTTCGTGGTATTATGAAAATCTACATTTAAATCAAAACTAAACTCCAAAAATGAGGTAAGCCAAACAATATTGCTACGGTTTAGTAGAGATGTCTAATAGTAAAAGTCAAAGAGATGTACCCATTTACATTTTACGATGAAATATAGCTAATATACGTACGTTCACCTGGACAGAGCTGGCATCCTATAATAAGTTATTATATTATGTAAAAAAGTAAAAACAATCTCTCTTTATAACATGCAGCATGAAAAATAATTAAAAAAACGAGATAAAGCTAAGAAATGTGAGGACATTCTTTATCGTGGTGACATGCCGTCTGCCTCGCGAGCCTTATCTACACACGACACTAGACCCATTGTAGTCGACTTTATAAAGATTCCTTTATTTTTAATTGCAAACCATGTGGCCCACTGGGTCGGTGGGGTCGGTGGGTCACGGCTTCCTCACTTCAGATTATTAACGGCAAAAAACATGTTTTCGTATTCGTTAACATAGTTGCGTCTAATTAATAAAACTCAAAACTGTTATAAAGGAAGTCGCTGATTAGGTATGGCTCGTGTGATTATTGTTATTTAACGAAAAACAGTCAATTAACGATACCGCAATTTTGTTGGTAATTTTAACTTATCGATGCGAGTGCGTTATTCAATCGTGGTAAAGTTAAATCAATTTCTGGTACGAAATTCGTATTCTTTTGGCGTTTGGTACACAATACAGCAGCAGTGGTAGCCGAGTTGGTAGAACGCTTGCCTCGGTAACGCGGATCGCAGGTTCAAACCCCGGCTCGCACCTCTGAGATTTCCGAGTTCATGTGCGAATCTCATTTTCAGCCATGATTATCACTTGCTAAAAAGGTGAAGGAAAACATCGTGAGGAAACCTGCATGTCTGAGAGAAGCCCTCGAAAGATGTGTGAAGTCCGCCAACCCGCACTGGGCCAGCGTGGTGGACTATGGCCTAATTCTCCGCATTGAGGGAAGGCCCGTGCCAAGAACATTAAAAAGGAATGGTATTATTTATTATACACAATACAGAAATCATGTCTTGAAGTGTAGTTTTAACAAAGGTCACAAACTTATCTACGATTGGGCAGACTATATAATTAATAAGCTTGATCCAGAAAAACTGATTCCCATCTTCTCTTATTTGCCTGTCGATAAATTTAGGGGCCCACTTATAATTTTAAAATATATTACTTACTAGTAACATCATTATTAAAAAAATACAAAAATATCACTTATTTCCAAGTTGTTTTGCAAAAACAATTTATGCAGGTTCAAGCCCCGGCACGCTCCTTGGAATTTTCATTCAAAATAATGATTATCTCTTGATATGAAGAGAATAATCGTGAGGAAACCCATAGTGAGGAAACGCATGTCTGTCATAAGCCGTGTGAAGTTGACCAACGTGCACTGGGTCAGCGTGGTGGAGTATGGCCTAAATATCCCTAATATTTGGAGGGAATGAGCCCGGTATAATATACCAACAGGCTAGTCTCCAATTACATTGGGACCAAATACAATCGGCGGAATATGGTTTACAACAGTAATGGTGCTTATAAAAAGTACTAAAAGAAATTCTCGTTTACTGCAATAATGTTCTCTATTCACCTTTCATATAGATGTGTCAACTGGCGCCTATACTGGCCTACTTTGCTCCAGTGACTCATTGCTCAGCTACTGTTCCCACGTCCCCGTCCCTCCTCCCGCCTTCTGCCTCCATTTTCAGCGCGTCCGTGATACCCAATCAACGCGTTTCCTTTATTTGGTGAATCAGCGGTCAAGCGCTATGGAAGCAAGTGTAGATATCTCGGTAGATGTGGATAGGTTCAAACCTCGGCTCGTATGGCTGGGATGTCAACTTTTTTTTTTTTTTTATTACTGTTTAGGCAAGTATTTGATCTCGATCTCACCTGATGGTAAGTGACGATGAGATCTACGATGGAGCATACATGCCTAGGTAGGAAGGCGGCAGTAGATAGAGACGCTACATTCACTAGGCACATGCAGCGCAACTGATCTGACCCGCCATCCATGAATGGCAACACCGAACATCATGCCGGAACACGGCTAGGTACTTATTTTTTGTAGTTCTTGTGTACTTTATGTTGTTGTTATTGATGGCTTCGAAACCCTAAACAACTACCTCTGCTGTATACAGGTAACGAAAACTTTGAACAGAGGTTACACTTAATGCCTATAATAAAATGATAGAAATCATTTATTTAGAAAAACATGGACTACAAGTATTGTAATTTTTGAGCGCGCAATGTATTGTAAACCACGCGATCACAACACAACGCTTCGATCAATACCTGACTCTGTTGTTTTACAAGCGCGCTCGAGGGTATTAAGTTTTAATTTACATTGCAGTTTTATGTCTAAATGAGTGATTAATAAGTGATTATTTATTTTAAAACACTCAATTATATTACGATCTGAAGCTAAAATATATTTAAAAATGCGTACATTTATAAAAAGAACAACGGAAAATTCCAATTCTAGGGACGAAAACGGAAAATTCTAAATCCATGGTATTAGTTTTTGCTCCAAAGCAACTTGCACCGTACATCAGAACAAATTAATCACACATTCCATATATATCAATCTGATTATCGCAATCAAGATACAGTGAGCGATACGTTTAATAAAAATCAAGACATAGTACATTCCCACGACGGCACGCCGCCCACGCGTGGTTCCTGCATCTTAGTCACCACTGTTTGTCATCTGCCACTTTAATTGGTCCAGAGATCTAGCCGTAAATTAAATCGTGGCTCATCAATGTCCGGCCGAGTGTGTGAATATTGTTTTTTGTCAAGCATTTGCGATGGAAACGACCTTGACTGAATCCGATATGGAAGTTCTGTTGAATATAATAATAATAATAATATCGCCAGACTAACATACTAATTGTACGGTCCCAAACTATGCAACGCTTGCGTTTTGGGTACCGTACAATGGACTGGGGTGAGCGTAGTAGGTATACAATTGAGTATATAGATATTAAACATCCATGATTCGGGTACAAACATTCGTGCGCATCACGAGCGAACATAGGATTCTGATTCTACGTATAGAATCAGAATCGGAAAATTATGTTTCCCTATAAGTAACGCTGCCTAGCAGTAAATTATGTACCCCTATCAGTAAAGCTGTGGATACTTTAATGAAAATTTACCGGACAACTTGGGAGGACTTGAAAAGTCAAGTTATACTATTTATATTTAAATTTCCTTCACTGTTGTATATCTGTGAACACGCGATGGTTAATATCCCACAAATATTACACATTATTTATCAAAGAATCACATTTGCTGGAAAATAAAACATAATTGCCAACTTCACGGTTCAACTTCCCGCCAAAAAGTCCGACATTTTATTTTATTTTCTTCGATATTGGTTTGTATTCAGCGGCTGGACTTGCTGCGATTAAATAGTACATCCCACCAGTGAGCGCTTGATTGGCGTGCGAACGACGGATCGGGTTAAGAGGTGTTAATTGTGCGAGATTGAATGTTTTCTGAGGGCAGAATTTCAATTGGACGCAATTGTTCGCAAGCGTTTATTTCTTATAGTAGAAAACAATAAAAAAAAAACTTTTAGTAATGAAATGATTAATGATTAGTACGATAATATATATTTTTGATTAATGTTATAAGTAGGATAAGATATAAAACATTTTTTTTATTCACTAGGCGCAACACTAGCGCAGAATGCTGGGTCAGTAATATTTCAAAAAGATCTAAGAAAAATGTGAACTAATTTGTACATAATTAGTTTAGTTATAATATAATTCTGATGATACAATCTTATAATACGCTAAAAATACTAACTCAATCAGACATGGATAAACAATATTGGAAATATGACTACTAGTTACTACAAATCATGAGATTACACATAATACATTAAAAATTAAAATCTGAAACCCATGCTCGTGAGAGACTGGTCCGGCTGTTGAATTGAGGTCAATGTCGCGCTAGTGAGTATTGTGTTACAGCACTGGCGCTGACTGTAATACTTTAGACCTTTACGGAACATACAGCAGAACTGATTATTGTCAAAATTACGAGTTTAAAAAAATGCAATTTAAATTAGGTAAGAAGCTGTACGAGTTTTTGGCGGGAATTTGGACCGTGGAGTTGCCAATTTTATTACACTTTCAAAAAAAGAATCTTCCATATGTAATGTGTTGTTACATTAAAAAACATATTAATGTGTAATGTTATATTAATATTAGTGGGATAGAGATAAGCGTGCTCGAGTGAAGAAATTTTAAATAAAATAGTATAACTTGACTTTTCAAGTTCTCCCAAGACGTCCGGTAAATCTTTGAGTAAAGTATCCACAGCTTTACTGAAAGGGGTAGGAGTTTCATTTCATCATTATCAGCATATCATCATACTTATTATTGTCAAGGTTACGTATAATTATATTAAACAACGCTGAATATATTTATTCGACACTGGCTTAAATGGCATTAATTTGTAGCCGATTGCAAACCTAACAAAACAAAAAAAGAAGAAGCTTGGTTAAAAATAGTTTTTTTAAAGATTTTCACATTGATGCCTTTCTAGGTTCTAAACGGACAACCAAAGACAATATAGATACAATGTGTAAAAGAGATATCAATAATGATAAAGAGACCGTAGATTAAATAATAATATGTACTGTCATCATATCGTCGTTGAATAAGGCACTAAACCTTTTACTGTTAGACGATTCTCAATTATAAACAAAAAAAAACTACCTTTTTTACTCGACTCAGTCTACATTAACAGAGTACAGTCGACATAATAAGTCTAGTTCTAATACGTCTAACGTCCAATCAAACCGATTGTCGGTGAATCACTCGCCTTATTGGTCGTCCGGCGCCGCTGCGTTTGATGTGACCCGACTGTTTCGCAACCTAATTCCGACACAGGAAGATTCTAATAAGGTTAAGATTTAAAGCTTTAGGGTCAACGAAGCTGGCAACATCCATGGGCCGCGGATAGATGTGACAAAGGCCGTTGATTTAAGATGTATCTTGTGAAGTGAGTAGAATTAGGGCATTGAAGTATGAAGTTGCTTTGAAGA
The DNA here is from genome assembly GCA_905404115.1 of Pheosia gnoma. Classification (NCBI taxonomy): domain Eukaryota; kingdom Metazoa; phylum Arthropoda; class Insecta; order Lepidoptera; family Notodontidae; genus Pheosia; species Pheosia gnoma. The sequence goes on along the minus strand of FR989894.1, from coordinate 1,996,007 downwards.
CCTGAATACCAACACTTAATTCATAAATATATTGAAATAAAATCGTCAATTAACAATGGTATTACAAAGCGTTTTACTCTGAAAAACGTGTTGTAAGTTGATTGTAAATTAATATAAATTTGTGGCTAATCTTTGCCCTATTAAAAAATGTATTTTACACCACGAACCCACGAAAAACGCGTTATTTAATAAATATAAAATTTAATCTGTGTACGAATGTTTTTTTTCGTAAATAATATATGTTTACAAATAACCGAATGACCTCTTTGAATATTTTCCACTTAGATAAATAACTATGATAAAAAAAAAATGTTCAACTGTTTAAAATGTAAAGCCACTCCGGGGATACAGATAATTAATAAAAACAAAACTTATAAAAATCTACGCCAAATTCCATATTCAAAATAACGTTCCATTTTTAATATTTTCCAGAGACCGATGCTAATCTTCATTATGTTTCGTCCAAAAATCCGTTTCGACTAATCATCCTCTTGTTGGGCCAACCGCTTCAAAGGGCCATTAATAATTTATTTGGGCAGTAAATCGACTTCACACGACGAAGGGATTTGGCGCATACGCTACGAGTCGCCACGTGTGCGCCATTACACTAATGGGGGCCCTGGAATCTTCATCGTTTACGGCTAATCTTACAATGAGATGAGCGCCGTTTTATATCAAGTTTGGAAGTCATTGTAATTTGATCGGTTAGTCAATTTAATTTAGAATTTATTGCTGTACCCATTAATCATATATCCATCAGCCGAAAGACGTTCACTCCTGGATATAAGCCGATGAATGTAAATAGCATACTCACACCCCCAAATTCATAGAAGGTAACATATCCCAATGGCATTATTGATGGACTTTTAAGAGGAAAAATTCTTTGTAAATACTATTAAAATTGTATTTAACAGATAGCATTCTGAATGAAAAATGAATACATAGGTATATTCATACAAATTAACTTTAAATTTTTAATTTAACTACAGTATTTATAATACCACGAGGACCTCTTTTCATTGTTTGATGGAAGCACGAGATATCCAACATCTGAAGCATAGATTTCGTGGTTTTTCTTGAATAATCTGATCCATGTTCCAAATATTGATGATCCGTTAGGCGTTTGATTGTAAGTATTCCATTTTCAAAAATATTGTTTTACAAAAATTAAAATAAATTAACCAATTCTATTTTTAAAATTATTGTAATCTTAATAAATTGAAATAATTTAAATACACATCAGTTTGACTGTCACACCGTAACCGAATCACGTGTTTTATTACATTCGCAATGATTTAATGCGTGTAGCACTAGCTGTGAGAAGCGGATGTAGGATGTTGCCAAGGACGTGCGATTTTACTGTCGTTGTTTTGTCGCGGGCGACATGTGCGCGTCTGCTCCGCAATTGATGTTTCACAGGTTTTTTTTTGCCTTTGTGAATGGTGTAATAGACGCCCAGACATGTTTGTACATTATTAAAATGATTATTTTGCTTGTTTTAAAAGCTTAATGAGACTTTATAGTTGAGAGAAAATTATTATAGTTTATTTTATTTTGTGAATTATTTGAGTTAGGCCAAACTTTTGAGACTAAATCTCTGCGTTGAGAGAAGTATTTTTTTCTTATAGAAAAAAACTAAACGAACGTAAGGTTAATGATTTGGACATCTTTGCGAGCATTGGCATTGGGGTCATTTCCGCTTGGCGATATTATGATCTACCACTACGGCTTGCTACGGCCCTGTAATATTTACCATACAAAATATTTTTTTCGTAAATAGGCAAGGAAAGTAAAGTGCCGATAATACTTAAACATAACTGGAAAATAAACGAAAAGCGATGTCTTAATCTGGAGGTTAGTTTTTGTTTTTCACAGAATGTCGTGCAGGCTTATATATTTTGCCCCAAAATATAGCGTACGTGTTCGGGTAAAAAAAAAGCAATGGATTTGCCTCACAGAAGGGCAGTGTCGTGATACACACGACAGCAGTGGAAATAAATCGCACTGGCGAGTCGAGGCAGTGTCGACGGTAATTCGTTTAGTCGAGGCAGCTAGTTGCCGAATGTGGCCCAAATTAGATTTCCATCGGAATGATGGATCGACGGCGCGGCATGCACTTCGACGCTACCAAATCAGAGGTCCTCGTGAAGTTCGGTATTATGCGTATCAATAAGTATTATAGAGTATTACAAATAACGCTTTAAACAAGGCTTCGGTGTAATAGACAGACTAGTAGGTAATACAAATATTCAATCGATACAACTGTAATATGGACGGAATATACAAGGTGCAACAAAAATAGTGTTAAATATTTTAACAGATGTATCAGTAAGTTATTTGGATCATGTTGATTTATACAATTATTGTGTAATCTTTTTTTTTAAACGATGTGTCTTAGTGACGTTTTGCCGTGCGATCAGTATAGGGGTCTTATTTTTTAAATATCCAATTATTTGGATTGTTTCTTTGGGAATGTTATCTTTATAACCACAGTTGGCCCTATTAACAAATTTTACATTGTTACACATTATATTATTATTATTTTTGAATTACCTACTACTTTTTTTTAAATTTCTCTTTTTTTTTAATTAACTAACTACGGTATTTGCTCTATTTTTTCGTGTAGTTATATTACTGGATGTTGCCGCACGCAATCTTATTAAAATCAATGTCTCGTGTTGCGTGGCGTAGGAAAATAATGGCAAACCCAATAACGGCCTATGTTCGATCAGACAAATCCGATTACGGCCGGGATCAGATGTCCCGGCCACCGTCGGAGATATTATTCGCAATCCGGATCATTGCAACTTAAGTATTAATTGCTTTCTATAATCTGGTTTTTGGAGATTTTCTTTGTAATTTCTTATTACCGATTACCTATTCATATTACTGACTGAGCTTGTACTTAGTCTTTTGACTATCGACTGAGAAACCTTAATTTTTTCAGAATGGAAAGAATTCTGATAATTACCTTAAATTTATGTTATGTCACTTCTTATAGCATTTTAATGTCGATAATTATGTATTATGTCAAAAAAATACATTAAATCATTGCAATAAATTGACCGCTATTTACTGGCAGTTATTTATTTTCCTGTTTATTATTTTTAATTACATCTTGATATATTTTGACAGAATGTCTACATTATTCATGTAAATAATCCCAAATAAAAAAAAATATTACGTTTTCTTTTTAATTAACTCAGGAAATCGTCTAAAAAGAACATGCAATTTGTTATCTCAAAAGCTTAAACATCCGTAAAAACAATTATATATTTTTGTAATCCTCTAAAAGGCTCGTAATTTAACAATCGAGCTGCTACACTTAGGATGGAGGGGTCGCTGCGACCGCCGCGTGGCGGGTCGAAGGGACCGACCCGCGGCGGATTAGTGTTATGCTGCTATTGTCTCGAGTGCGCCCTGCGGTGTGCCGTGGGGTACTTTTTGCCCTTTTTGCTGGTGCAGGGTTAATTGGAGTGCCTGTTTTCGAGGAAGCCACATAACTTTTTAAATATTTTTAAAGTGTGAGCAATGATTGGGTTGTTGGGTTAATAATCGCATCAAGATTTTGAATAAAGATATTTTAACGCAAGCAACAATTTTTATTTAGCGTAGGCTGGTTAACTAAATGGACCAGTAATTCTGGGTTTGATTTCCGTGCGGCGTAAACTTAAGAAATTATGTTTTTGATAGGTGTTACTCATGTTCTCCCATAGTCCATTGTATGGTACTGTAGCGACCACTTCAACCGCACTACAAGCTACGTAGATGGCACTGCAGACGCATTCAGAACAATGACAATTGACGTCACAATCCTGAATCGCGCTATAAGAGTTTTCGGAGCAAGTAACATATATACAAGATCCCGACAATAACCGTCGGGGCATAGCGGCCGCCCCGCCAGGCACACCACCCGCCTGGCTGGAAGATCTTCCCTTTTCCGCTAAAGTACCAATCATGCAAGGGTTGCTAAGATTCTAAAACACACACATACTTTAAGTAAGTGTACTTTAATAATTATGAGTACGTATTATAATTTATTGAATAAATTATATTCACATATTGATTTCTTATATTTACGCGAATACTATACACATTGAAATAAAACTTATTTTACAGACTTTATCGCGCTTATTTTATATTTTTATGTTCCCGACGTTTCGGCTGTCCAGTCAGTCTGTCTGTCCGGCAGTCCTCCCGTGACCATGGTTGCTGTAAAGTAGCCGTTAAGTCGGGAGCATAAAACATAAAATAAAGGCGATAAAATCTTTAAAATTAGTTTTATTTCAAAATGATATTAAATATATAAAATAATCATTAATAATAAGTCGTGCTACTAGGTATGGCAAAGGTATTTACATATTTTGAAGTCAATATCGGCAAAGTTGATTTCCTGTTTTTATTTAATTGTTAATTATCGAGTTTTCCACGACCATGATTCGGGTCACGAGTGCTTACCCGCTACTAATATAAAAGGTAGAATGATCGAACACCACCGGGTAGGTAACTTCCCCACATTTATATTTTGTTTTGATATAAGTATTAAAGTTAATAAGGTATGTAACGTAACGACTAATCCAAATTTAATTAGTTTTTTCATTATATATTTACATTTAGGCTTAGAATGATTAATTATATGTTTAGATTAAATACCTAAATTGATATGTATATTCAGGTCAATATAATATTCGTAAATATTGCTTTATTCATTATAGCAACTGAGCAAGGCTCGGCTGACATCAATTTGAAAAATCTGAAACAAACTTTTCACAGATGTTTGATTTCTTTTCATTACAGCGGGTGATAAATTTTCTTCTATGCCGAGTATAGCGTCATGTATCTTATCAGCAGTTAGAACTCCACTACTTTTTATTCGAATTTATATAAATTTACAATCCACTGCCAATGGCATAACAAAACGCTATTTTCTTAAAAAATATAACACAAGCACTATTGAAAGGAAGTATGATATTTCGTAGTGAAATATTAGGTATCCGAAATACTGATACTGTTCCTTTGTGAATACAACTGTGTATCGAGCGAGATCTTTAATTTCCTTTGACCAATCATAAATAGGGCTTCCGTTGCTCCTGCCTGCACTAAAACTTGAACAGGAACGGGAGAAGTTAGACAAGGTATTATTTACTTCAGGTGGTAAATGCTTTTTTTTCGTATAATATCGATTGCATTTTGGCGTTACTGCGTCAACGGGAATAATAAAAAAAATTACATACTCATTCCAAATTTGAAATTCAAATGTAAGTTCCAAAAAACTAAATAAGCTAGGCTTTTCATTTCTTTATTTTGAATGAAGTATTTATAAAATAAATAAGTGTATATAAAAACTTCGCGTAAGGAGTCGCTGTTGCTACTGATGCTTTTTGCGATTCAATTAAATGTTGAGATATACCTACCTAGTTGTGGATTCTGGCAAAATATTATTAGTAAGTAGACACCTATTTTCGTCGTGTATCGCAAGGTTGGCTAATATAATAAAATTATTACTTAATGCCAACTCATAAACTTAATAATAATTACCTATTGTGAGAGGGGTCATTCGCTAAGGGTGTAGAGCGTGTTGGGGTGACGATCAAGTGTCCATTGACGCTCTCGTATTGATCATGTGATCAGTTTACTACACTGGCGGGTCAATTCCCAATCATCTTTACAAATATATAATATTAAATATGTAAATGAATCCATATTTGGCCAGCGTGGTAGACTATGGCCTAATCCCCCTCGCACTGAGGGTAGGCCCGGGCCCTACAGTGGGACATAAAAAAATTGGCATTTTGTGTGTTAACAATTCTTATTCGTCTTCTTTCTAGACCTAGACTCTGACCCCCAAATTTATAAACAGTTATAATGGATTATGATGGCATTATAACAAACTTTTCAAATGAAAAAGTGCGTTATAATATCTTTATAATCTATTATAACTTTCTACAAATTTGAGGGTTACTGATTGATTATTTATAGTCAGTGAGTAGCACAACTAACCCACACATTTTAAAACTGTAAAATATACATTGTTAGAGTTTAGGTTAACTTTAAAAATTACCCGTAGATGTCTCTTGTTACTCATGATTGTAACTTATTTTTTTATAATAAATAAAAAAGAAATGGGATAAAAGAAATATTTTAACCGACTTCAAACAAGGTTATAAATTCGGTGGCTGTATTTTTAAACAGATTTCTTTTTTAATCGACTCAAAATACAGCCACATAATAAGATATTAACGTTCATTCACATCGCGTAAAAATTATATTTAACATTTGTAAAAACTGAAACTAAATAAAATAGGTACCTAGTAACATCAAAATTAGGTATAGTGGGTTATCAACCCATAATTTTGCATGCATTTTATTGCTATCCAAGCCCAGCTAAATCCGGAGATTAAATTTTAAAAAATACTTTACAATGTGTAATTTTACACTTTTTCGTAAATATAAAGAATAGAAAAGCTTACCTGCTTTTCTATTCTCATTTTAATTTTAGATTTACGTTGTACATATTCTGAAAAAAACAGTATAATATAACTTAAGTGCCTAAATTAGTACTTACTACCTATATCATACGTAGGTTTTACATATTCTGAAGCGATACCGTAATTTTTTGGCATAACGTATGTTAAGTATTCAGTATCAAACGCCAAATAAGCTTTTTTTTAAATTTAAAAATACAGCTTAGCTTGAACAAAAGTTAAAACTACACCTATATAAATAACCACATTTTAGAAGCATCTTATCAATACTTTTTCCATATAAGTAACTAAATATATCTACATACTAACAACAATTTTACAACATACTAAGGGTATTTAGTTTTTTTTTAAATTCGTAGTCATTTTCTACACAGGTGTTTTTTTTTACTCGCATCTTACCTTTTGGCGTGACCACTCTAAACGCGCTGTTCGACACAGGTCTCGGCGACCCGTCCCGCAGATTACCACCAGGAGAACCACTTCCACTCCTCACCATAGAGAAGTCCAGAGGCATCGGCGGCATCGCACTAACTTCCATTGTCAATAAAAAAATATTACAGCGTCCGCCTCATAACACTTAAAACAAACTTAGAAAAATATTTTGGAACCGCGAATTTTTCGAATTTCGAATATCCGAATTTTTAAATTTGGAATACCGCGGAGCGTGCGACCGCTCCGGATTGCGAGTATGTTTTAAGGCTGACACACACTCCGGCCGCGATCGCGCGGCTTTCTGTCCTGTAAAGCCGAAAATCTCTAGAATCTCTATAGTGATTTCGACCTTATCGCTTGAGCCGTTTTTCTGTGGGCGTGGTGCGGTAAGCCCCGCCTCGGGCGTCCCTAGCCGCCATGTGCCTCGCGTGACAATCACTTTGTATAGGTAACACAATAATATGATTCGTGATGGATTTTATTGTACTACCGATGCATTTATTCGCGAGCAAATTTTGTTGAAGAGAAAAAAAATGTGTTGGCGTTCGGATCGTCGCTATTATGGGAATATTGACGTGTGTTGTAGGTTCTGACTGATAATGTAATAGGAAACTGTATTCCCAAATTTATAGACATTTTAATATTATTTACAATAGCACGAAATAGGCTTTATAATGCAAATAATGGACGAAAACATTATAAAAAATAAGTATACTTATATTGTATTTATTGTAATAGTTTTGTTACGTTATATAATTTTAATTTTTTAACTGATTTGTAACTAGCTTTGTAGACTTCTTAGTAAGTATATTTTAAGTTCGTTATTATAAGAAAATTATGCCTATATTATCAGGACCTATCTGCAATCATCACGCCGAAACAAATGCTATAATTAAATGTTTGATCTCTTGAATCAATTAAGTAAACCGACATGTAGAGAATAATTCTTATTTTTCTGGACCTATATATACCTACCTACAAACATAGAACATCATGCGGACATGCGGCATCGAATGCTTCAAATCCAAATTTCATCATTGATCATTCCTGGTACAAGCATCGACCAGTTATCATCTAAAATTAATTATAAGCTTATTGTAATTTCACGTTTCATTAAATTAATAAAGAATTATTGGTTATTTTTGCATCCTCCGGCTTCAGCCTTCGTAATTTACATTACCTTTATAAAAAAAACAAACCGAAACCTTTTCATAAACAAATCGCGTTGCTTGTCGTAAGGTTGCCTACCCATAATGCGAAAATTCGTCAAAAGATGATACAATTATCCCTCAAACAGCGCGGGACGTCCAACGAAATAAAACCAGCGGCGCGCGCGTCACGCACCGACATTTAAAACAATGGACACTTCAATTTTTCACCGGACTGTGCGTTAATCCGGCCCTGGCGTTCCCGGTGACGTATTCCGAAAATATTTTCCCTATTTTTTTATGAAACCTACATTTATTTTTTCTTTTTTTCGTTGCTAGTAACGTATTAAAATTATGAGGTATGTAGAAACTAAATAACCACTTGAGTAGCTATATTTATGTATTTTTAGTGAACAAAATAGTTTTTCTTAATTAGAAAGATTATTTCGGACAATTATTAGGTAAGAATTTGCCTTTGTTTTATTTCATTTTTAAATAGAATTTTTCATTTAATTTGTGTGTATTACTGTAAAAACTACTTTACAACAATTATTACTAAATATATGACATATATAGGTCATCTAGGATTATCTGTCTTTGTTAATAGCGATATCTAATTAGAAGTAAAATTTAAAAAGTTCCTTTTTCAAATATTTAAATGATAAAAAAAATTAAACTCAATCGTAACGCCAGAATAAGGCAACAGAGCTTGTTTTGCGAAAACTAATTACGCCTCCGCTTCGCAATGATAAAGCAAAGCCGTCGTATAGGATATTTTTATTCGGGACAAAATGAAATTCCCCACCGACACCTCAACAATACATTTTAAACCGTATGACAATGACTGATGGTTCATTTTTTGGTGATAATAATTCTGAATTGTGGATTTTTTGCTATAGGTACTCGGTGTGAAATAATTCTAGTATAATCTCGCCAGAAAAATCCCATTATTCTGATGATCCCCTCCATTGTAGGGCACACCCCAGGAACGTTACAATACGGAATATGAGAGCGGAAAAATTCGAAATATGAAATTTCGAATTCGTAATTCGAACTGCGAGCGCTTTCCGGATTTAGTCGTAAAAGTTGGCGCGGTCAGAAATCAGAATTTATTGCGGATTCAAAAGGCTTTTAGTGATGTGTATTCGATCTTTATACTTACTTATTGGATATTCTTCGATTTAAATACTATAATTGTACCATAGACTAATATGCTATGTAATAGGATGTGTGTACATGATTTTTTATGATCATTAATTATCCGTTTGATTTTGTTGCTAAAATAATGAATTTAGTCAACTTTAAAAAAAGGTTGTGCCGGTGGAATTGAACAATAAAAAAAAATACTAACACATTCAGGCCGTATACGAAACTTTTTTGTTTAATTTAGTTTTTTTAATATTAGGTATTACTTTTCAAATTAAGAACATAAGATTTTCACGAGCAACCCTTTCTCTTTTATGATCACCGCAGTTCACGGATAATATAAAATAATCACCTCCACCGCGCCCCGCGCAATCCTTAGCTCATCTTAATACAGTTTAAAATTCACGGTATCAAAGGTCATTTACACGCAAACTGGCACTCGAAACTGAGTGTCGAAACACAGAGCAATTCTGTACGCGGCCATAAAGACAAAAAGCTTATTAACCCAACTGTTTTAAGGGGGGCACGGTGTGCTTTCCAACTGGTATCTGTGTGTTAACTATGTGAAGATATGATACGGTGGAATCATACTTACCACCTAATCTTTATCTACTTATTACCAAGTCTCTCTCAAAACTCTCCAGATCTTTGGAAGGCTTTCGCGGGGACATGGGTCCAACACGTAGAGGCCCTATTTCAGAAGTTTAATGTTATGTTAGCCACCTGCTGGGGTCAACTGCTGTAAATGATTTGCGGATTATATTATTGTTATGATAATTTTTCTTATGAAAATAATCTCATCCAGAATCCATCCACTAGCAGAAAGACATGCACTGCTGGATGTAGGCCTCTCCCAATGACATCCTCACATCACGGTCCTCCGCAACTCACATCCACGGCTTCCTGCAACGCGTTTGACATCATCGGCACTCCTTGTGGGGGACCGTCCCACACTACGTCCTCCGGCTAGCGGTCGCCATTCTAGAACCTTTCTGCCCCAACTGTCATCGGTTCTTCGAGCTATCTAGAATCATAATTTTATGTTTATTGAAAATGATTTCTAAATAAGAAAAATAATAAAAAGCTTTTTGTTATTTATTATAAAATACATGCATCAGGGTGCGTGTATTTTGGCAACGGCAGAACCGCTCAAGAATCATCTCAATAACAGCTGTCAAACAAAATAAATAATTCGAAATTGGTGCATTAATTCTTGAGATACAGTTCCATAGAGATATGTCCAGTTCCCCAGGGATATGTTAAACTTATTACTCCTATTTTTTGGGTTAAAACACAGTGTCCGTCAAAGAGCACAGTGTTGGCATCAAAAATGGCGCAGGTACGCCGCCCAGCCAGCGCTTCGTACAAAACTTTAATTATACTGAGTTAATTAATACAAAACATTAAGACTGGGGCCACGAAATTAACAACATTTTAACAAAAACAAAGCGTGTACTCTCGTTTCAAAAGAGGCTGAGAACGAGAAATAAAATACATGCGATTGCTTTTGAAAGTTACAGTTGATGAAAGAAAAACGATTGTCCAAGTTACGTAGAGCCGGACCTAATATGTGTATATTCTTGAGATACGAGTAGTAAAATTGCTTGATATTTATTGAAGCAAAGATTTACTAATAGTTGCAGGGCGATAACACGTTTGAATGTTATATTTGAAATTGGAACGCGGCGGAAATTGAATTTCGAATACTCTGCTAGTTTGACTAGCACCTGGATGTCGACGGAAATTAAGTTAATGTTACGATACTCTTTTATTTAGAACGTACTTTGAAATAATGAACTTTAGATTGATGAGTTGAAATTTTATATTCAAAAATTTTCCAAGATCGCTTGCTCCGTGGCTTCTCTTGGAACCGAAAAGCTTAACAAACAAGCAGGTAGTTCGCCTTCAAAAATCATTTGGTGTACGCCTACGAGCGGCGTTTTACAGTATACCCCGTTTCTAATGTTTACTTTTAATTCACAGTCAAAATTTTATTTGAACCGTCTTTGTGTACACCGAGCGCTTTATTCGCTATCCGTTTACAGCGCCGGAAAATGTTGTATGATAAAAATAGAACAGAACAATTTACCATAAAATAAATCAAACAGGAGACTAATATTTTTTCTTACTAAAACCTTATAACGAGTAGTACCTAATCTGTGTTAAAACTAATTTAACACCTAGCTAAGTGTTAATCTAGTATTGTTTACAAAAAAAACAGGAACTAAACAGAAACCCATCTGGATTTGAGCGACAGCAAAGCCATACACATAAAACATAGTATTGAAAGAAATTAAGTAATTCATAGCTATGATCGTCTTTTTAATACCTACTCACTTTTTTATAAATAATTAAGTCCTTTTAATTGATTATTGTTGTTATCTTACTATTTTATTAAGTTTTTAAGTACTTATAATAACATCATATAAAAAACAACTAAATTTAGAACATCCTCGAACATCCTCGAAGTTGGTTAAAAATGGTGTTGATTACCATAAATAACAAATTTATATTATTACATAAATACTTAACAAGAATACATCAACATTTCTAACCATCAAACTTTTTTGAAGTGCAAAAAAAGTAAAACTCTTTACAGAAAAGCGTAACAACCGCTCAGCGGGCAACCCTTGCGGTATTTACCGGGGAAATTAGAGTTAAAATAAATACCCGGGGCCGAAACAATTTGCATCTAGATGTGACATTAGAGGGTACAATTTTATCTTTTTGCAGTCCGCAGGCGGCGCAGTGACCGCTTGCAAATTAGTAGCTTTTACAAGTATCGTCCAGCGAAAACTTTTTGCTATTTTACGTATTTCGTGAGACGGGTTATAAAAATATTACTACGTTCATTGGAAGTGAATTGAAATGTGGTAGGTACATTTACGATAAGATGCACTATAAATAATGTAAGTGATAGGAGGTAAGTGTGTATGTAGATATGTCATAGATAATGGAGTATGTAGGTTATATTTTATTTATATTATGGCTAAAAATATCTGCTTGGGCTATTATTTTATTAAACCGACCAATAGAAACAATTTAAAAAATTATTAAATAAAAACAATTGGGTATGCTACCGCACTGACATTTTTTTTTTAAACTTTTTTTAAATATAGTGTAGGTGAGCCTTTCTATTATCTTTTAAATTTATATTTGCGTTGCACATATCGCGTAAATAATTATTTTGCAGACTAAGACATTTTTTTCATCTCTTTTGAACAGACACTGCCATCTGTGCACTAATTAAAGCACAGTCTAGATATCCTAGTGTCGCCACATTGCAGGGGTCACCGACCCGCACCACATGACACCAACAGACTTCCTGCGCCCGCGCACTTTATTATTTACATGTGCAAATTATTCTAATCCTTTTAATTGTTAATCCCGAAGTCGAGAGGTACAGATATGTTGAGACATATCATGTTATAAGGGTGGCTATGAAACAATGATTTTAATTTCATCCGGATTTGGATATCTAAGTACCAATATTCTTAAAGATATTCAGCATTCTTCCGTCTGAGACCCCACAAGTTGGACCAATGATGCTGTCTAATTAGCCGTTCCTACATTGTTCTCACATACCTATAACAATTTACTCCTCAAAAATTTAAAGATCTTTTTATAAAAAGAGCAACCATGGAGTTTCTTGCCCGTTCTTCTCCATAGGAACGGTATTCCGATCGGGTGGTAAAGTAGTAGCATAGTATTTTGTATCTTTTGACGATTCATAGGTACTGTACTTAATGGTCTACGTGAATAAAAAATATTCTGATTCTGATTCTAATAAATCAAATCTTCTCATAATATTACCACCAAGAATGATGATAAGATTATAGGTTTTCGCCCTTTTCGAAACAGTCATATTAAGGGTGGTTATTATACTTTATGACATAATAAGAATCTTGCGATTCGGCCGTCTGTCTGTCTGTCGCGATATCTCGACACATGCTACCGCCGTTAATGATCTAGAAACGCGCCAAGTGTTTCACACTACATCGGTGATAGACACCATGGGCTGTAGACACGACAGTGTATTTAGATAAAATAATCTTATGTATAATAAAAAAAAATATGTCAGTAAGCGCATCACCTGAGAACGGCGGGACTGATTTTTTTTTTTATGTTTGTAATGTTCCGAATGCCCCCCCGAATGACCCCCTCTAAAGACATATGAAGTTTCGAGAACCCCTCGAAAGACGTGAGAAGAGTGAAAGAGAAGAGAGAAATCCACCAACCCGCGCTGAGCGAGCTTGGTGGACTATGGCCTAATCCCCATCGTATTGAGAGCAAGCTCAACAATGGGACATATAATAATTCGAATAAAGTTTTTAAGGAAAGAAAAACTTTGTCCGGAATTTGGGAAATTTAATATATTGGTTAGCTAGTTAAATAATAAAACCCTCGAAAATCTCTGTGCTCAATATTAAGAATGGTAAGTTTATGAAAAAATATTTATGTTGCTTGAACATTTATTAAAATAATATATGCATAGATACTATAAATAAAGGATATATTATAATTATGTTTTTTGTTTTTTTTTCCAAATATTTTTTTCGATAATTGTCATCTTTACACATTACATAATTTTCCAGCTCTACCACGAGTGAATGTAATTTTGCAAATGATTTCACAGAATACAATCTGTCATATCTATTTGCGCATAACACTGCCCGCTTTATATGAATAAAAGGAAGCTTATGAATGAACGGCGACACAGAAGTACACCATGCTACCACTGCACAGTAAGATCGCTGAGAACTCTACTATTTTTGTCAATGACTTTATTAACACTATTTTTATCTGTGGTATAACGATCACGTCATATCTACATGTACTAAGGTACCATGGTTTAAATAGATATACACGCATACCTATAGTATAGTTGTAGACTTGTATCTCAAGACCGAAAGCGGTTTTCAGGTGAAATCAAAAATAAACCCCAGTAGAAAATAAAATCTCTCCTTTTGATAGATATGGAGAGAAAAGTTGTGGATTTTATTTTATTCTCCGCAAAATATTTTTCTTTGATTCGAAGTAAATATCAACCATTATGAGTTCATAAAATGGGCACGCGTGCAGGAATAAAAATAAAACAAAGTCGTGTTAGTTACACCATTTATAAATCAAGAACGGGTGGACCGATTTTTGTGATCTTCGATTTTTTGAATAGCAGAATAACTTCTAAAATATGAGAACAGTCACTAAAAAAAATAAAAATAAAGGTAATTGATTTTCTCACACGTTTGATTCTGAGACGGTAGGGAAGTTCGCCGGGACAGCTAGCTTAAACTGAAATTGTGAAACATGACTTGCAAAAAGTCCAAGTATTTTATCAGTAAAGCGAGGGTGCTTTACTGATAAAATACCAACCCCTATTAGTGAAGAGGAGGAATACTTTTCTAATAGGGCTAAGGGGTTTAATTAGGCGTAGTTCACAGATTAGGCATGAATAGTACTGCTCATAGTTAATTCAAAACTATTTTTAGTTGATTGGAGAGTTATATAATTTTGTAAAATAAAAAAAATATATTTTAGCTCATTCAAGGCGAGGGAGAAGAAAGGGACAGAGGCATTTCCCAAGGTTCCTGAATACATATATCCTTTTAACGGTGACGAAGTTATAATTAGAGGCTGAATAGGTTTATGTTATAACCATGAGGCAACGGACATGACGCAATAAGCCACACATCGGCCGGAAGCGGGTCGTTGGTGAGGCGCACATGGTGCCGTGTCGTCTCACGCGAATTGATTATGATTTCATTCATCTATACATATAAATAAAATTGGAGTGTCTGTTTGTAATATTAAAATAACAGCTTTTTACTAATTGCATTTGGATGTATACACGTTACCTATACCGAAACCACATTTTTTACAATTTTTGTCTGTCTGTCTGTCTGTCCGTCTCTCTGTCTGTCTGTCTGTCTGTCTGTCTGTCTGTCTGTCTGTCTGTTTGTTCCGGCTAATCTCTGAAATGGCTGGACCGATTTTGACGGGACTTTCACTGGCAGATAGCTGATGTAACAAGGAGTAACTTAGGCTACTTTTATTTAGAAAAAAAAATAAAACCAATGTTGCAGCGCAGCGCCTGATTAAGTTTGATAGCAATAACCTGCAATGCGTCCCGCGGGCTTAGAATTGGCGAGCATGCTGTTGTCAACGGTTGTCTTTGTTAAATACCACGCGGACGAAGTCGCGGGCAACAGCTAGTTGAAACATATAATTGAGCGCGGGGCTTCATTAGCAGACATTTTGTTTTGTCTTTGCTCTTCAACACAAAATAAACCGCTACTTTGATTGTGTTTAAATTTAAAAATGTACCAGGGTATTTACTGTTGGTATAAAAATGAAACTTGGTTGTCTATGTACCATTGTTTTTCTAATAATGAATGCATATAAACAAAAATGTGTGCGTATTAATGTTTATAAATTCTGGGTTTGGCTTGGCTTTTATATGGAAACAAGAAATCTTCTTATCAATTAGGATTTATCCCACTAATATTATAAATGTAAAAGTTTGGATGGATGGATGGACGATTGTTAATCAATCACGCAGAACGTTTGAACGGAGCTGGATGCAATTTCGCACAGAGATAGATTATAGTCTGGAATATCACATAGGCTACTTTTTATCCCGGTAAAATGTATGGTTCCCGTGGGATAGATTTGTTTTAATTTTTCATACTTTTTAATCGCGGGTAGCACCGCGGGGCGCAGCTAGTAATTATATAAATATAACTTTAAGTGATATTCCCAGCTCCAAACCATACGAATCCCAACAAAATTTCAAAATAAGAACGTCGCCAAATAGTTCTTCCTTTTCATTTAACGCGTTCAGTTACGAGTGTGGATTACAAAAAAAAATAACTACAAAAGAATTTATAAAGCGTTCAGGAATGGATTATTGTCGTAAAGAGATGTGTAACTGCGTCGCGTCGCTGTGTTTTCCCTATAAAGTTACCGTTTATTGTGGTTTTTGAACGCATCGCTGCGTACGGCGCTTATAAACTCTCTTTTATGTAAGTGCTATGGCATTATTATGGCGTATGTGTGTTTTAATGATGTGCTGGGTCTTGAGGCTGTATACATATATGAGACTTGGATTAGAGTGTTTTTCCATAGATACTATTTACTAAATAACACTGACAACTGTTTTATTTTGTTATTACTTTATTATTTTTCTATCTTTGTCTGTCTTTGGTTCATCGCATCTTTATATATTATTAACTTATTTTGTGTACATATGTATTTTAATAGGTAGTTTTACAGTATTTTTTTTATTATAATTATTACATTATAGGCAAGTATTTGATCTCGATCTCACCTGATGGTAAGTGACGATGAGATCTACGATGGTGCATATTTGCTTAGTAGGTACCTATTCACTCTCTTCTTACAGATTCTCAGCACCCTTAAAGTTTATTCTAAATTGCTCATCGCTCATAATATGCGTGTTTATCCTTTTTCAACTTGACACTAGCAAAATAACCAAAGAACGGTGGCGCCATTTAATCTGAAAAAAATATTGAATTAATTATTCTTTTAGTAACTACAAAGTAATCTTTTTTTTACTATAGAAGATATCTTCTCTATAGAGTCCAATATTTTGGTACACAATTGAACCACATCATTCGATCTTTTATTATGAAACCAAGTTTCTGAACACTCGCAATTTCTCACTCACCATTTAACCCTCAAACTTCGCCAGAAATCATTATAATAAACTAAAGGAAATCCTTCTGCCGATTTCAGCGCAGCCGACATCAAAGTGGCAATAACAAAGGAACCCTAAAAACATAATGAGACGTCGATGGGCGCGCAAGTGCGCCCGTTCGCAGGGTCCCGTAGCAATTTTGGGGCCTCATAAATATGTATAAGGCGGTGCTCTTCTTTTCCTTTACTTATCAATTATGGGGTCGTTTAGGCGACACGCGGGATCGACCGCCGGAAAATATGCCGTCGCATCTCAAGGGTTAAAAGGTTTACATAGCCGTATTGTGCTTTGAAGATTTCGTTACGTTTGAATGCGCGCGAAGTTTAGTGATGTTTATTTATATTTATCTGGTAAATTTAAGGTAAGTTAGTATATAAGGTTTAACAAAAGCAGTGTCAAATATTTTAAGGTGTTTACAAGTAGGTGATAACGATCATGTTTTTGTATAAAATATATGTGTATACAGTGTTTGATTTTTATTTTATATTTTGTATTTTTAATGATATATTAAAATGGCTTATTATGTGAAATATTTATCTAAACTCCGTATTTATAACTTCATTTTCGTAATACAAGCACACCTGCATTTGGATAAAGGTGTTATCTGTACTTACGCGGCATCATTTGGGATACGTCAACACACCGCCCGCGTAACCCTTAACCGCCCGGGGCGTGAACGACCCCCTCTTTAAAGCTAGGGAGCAATTTTATTGCAAAAAATACTCGGCAATTTTACGGGTACAACAGACCCCGATGTCCCTGAGGTAGTTTCGATTCAGACTCGATTATGTTTAGGGTTAAACGTCATTGATATTGCCGATCGGTGCCCACTGGAGGGTTATTGAATTTTTTTTTCGGTGCCTCTAATTTGTACGGGCTCCGGCCGGGGCCGGGAATGATATTGTTTATTGATGACATTTTAATTAAATTTTGGTGATTTTTGATAATAGATGTATTGGAGTTTCGGCGGAGGTTACCGCATATGGCGTATTCTTTTGTTATTGATGTTTTTGCCTATTGATTTCTTATATTTACGCGAATACTACAGATTGAAATAAAACTATTTTTAAGGATTCTATCGCGTTTATTTTTTTATTTTTACGTTCCCGACGTTTCGGCTGCTTTACAGCAACCATGGTCACGGGAGGACTGAGGTGGTTGACGTCCTAGTGTCATAGTTTGACGGGGGTACCCTCATATTTAGTTGTTACTTGCGGTCCGATCTACGCAGAAAGAGCTCACTGTGTCTTGAGGTCTTGCAATGGTACGCTTGGTTGTCGGGAACGTAAAAATAAAAAATGAACGCGATAGATCCTTAAAAATAGTTTTATTTCAATTAATTGCAGTTTGTTTTTTTTTTAACTTCGTTGTAAATGTAAAGTACTTTTTCCTAAGAACAGGACCTCGGAATTATCAAGCTACAGTGTTTTTTTCTTACAATCTCTTTCTTTGAGACATTCGGTAATATATTGAACAATATGTGACTTTGACTTTGAGACATTCGGTAATTAATATATTGAACAATATGTGACTTTGACTTTGAGACATTCGGTAATTAATATATTGAACAATATGTGACTTTGACTTTGAGACATTCGGTAATTAATATATTGAACAATATGTGACTTTGACTTTGAGACATTCGGTAATTAATATATTGAACAATATGTGACTTTGACTTTGAGACATTCGGTAATTAATATATTGAACAATATGTGACTTATGTCACACCCCTATAATATAATCTTTGTTCTTTTCGAAATTTAAAGCCATCTCTACAACTTACTTGCGAAAGTCGTCTAACTATAATATTGTTTTATTAAAAGAAGACAACTACATATCCTTTTTCTACTAATCTATGCTCTAATAGAATATCCGGTCCACGGCTTAGATTACCACCACACAAATTAAAAAATAAACAATTTAATAAATAAAAATACGTTAAGCAACCACAAAAAATCCAATAACCCGCATTTTTTCTCAAATGAGCAATCTCTTTAATCTTTGAACGGAATCGTAAATGCGTCCACGCACGAATCAAACTTAACCGTTTTGACAATTTCCTGTGAATTTAGTGGCGGAGGCCTTTTTTACCAATTGTCCGATGGCAGTAGATCGGCAGATAAATTGTTGTGGGGCCCGCATGTGCGCGCACGCAACTGCAGAACATAGATCAAGCAAATAAGCAGACGTGAAACTGATTAAAAATATCACTTTTGATGTAACTACAGACGTATCTTTGAGGAATATTTTTCACTTTAATTACTTCAACTTCTTTGTCATACTGGTGTTGTATTATGATTCGTTTTAAGAGCTTGAAGCTAAGCTAGATTATAATTTAGGACTTTAATCCTTGGCTACCCTAACTTAACCATTAAGCTATTGTAAAGAGCCTAGCATGAGTTTAGCTGGAGGAACTAACGGTACTTACTAATAAAATAATAAATACCTAATATACTATAATATATTAGCCCTCCATAATACCACAATAGAGTTGAAGAACTGCATTATATGTTTTCGCATAGAGTGGGGTACCGTAGGGTATAAACTGTGGCTAAAGTAGAAGTATGTTTCTCATTTGCAACATTACTTACTTAATCTATGATCCAAAGAGGGCACACAGGATCGTAATTAATAAATCGTTAACATCGGGATCTCGATTGTTCCATGGTGGCGCAACGTGCGCTTGCGCAAAGGTGGCTCTATGATTGATGATCATTGACAAACGAATGAGAGTTTGGTAACAAAATACTCCCATCACTGTTTTGTGCGAACTAATTTTTATCGTAATTTACCTCAGAAATTCACCAGTACAGCCACCCACAGATTTACCGGTTCATTTTTATTTTATTATGTTTTAAGGAGTGAGGTAACACTATCAGACTATTATTTGGATGATAAAGCAGCCTGGGACTGATCGCTCAAATATCAATATTTATAATGTTAAAGTGTAGCGTGTGTGCGCCTCGCATGGCAACACACTGGAGCTTACTTTTTATTTATTTTTTTGTAAAAATAATGGATAAAAAAAAAAAAAAAGATAAGCCCGCTGAGTTTCTTGCCGGATCTTCTCAGTTGAGGTCGCGTTCCGATCCGGTTGTAGAGTTAAGGAAAAAATGTAATGACAATTTGTAAGTGCCCCCGTAGGCCTATACGAAATAAATGATTTGACTTTGACTTAGACGAAACTATCAGAGAATAGTTTCATACCGTTCGTACCATTCGAATGAAATAACACGCCACTACAAATTTACGACGTCATTCCACGAGCAACAAAAGTCAATCTATTCGCAATAAAAAAAAGCAACATAAAAAGTAGAAAATAAAAGCTAGTTAACACTGCGGATGATTTTTAGTGGATTTTGAGACTGTTAACTTTAATAAAGAGGTTGTAAAATTAATTGTTGAGCCGTTTTGGGTGGAAAAGGCGTTCGGTCGTAAGTGCCCCTACGGTCGCTCGGAAAACAATAAAAATCATGAGCGCGCGATGGGTTGTTGATTGAGAAAGATGACTCTGTGAGAACTGTTTTTCTACGACAGATTATAAGGGCGTATTAGCTTTTACGACGTTGGAAACTTTTTAATTGTGATTTTTGTTGTTTAAATTAACTAATCGCGTTTTAAGTTTATGAAAGTTAATCTTAACTGATGCAATATTTTTACTCACATACCGCCGATTAAAGTCGGTTGAACTGGAACGCAACCTTAATGTTTTTTATAGTCTGTGTCAACTTTTTCTTCTTACTTATATTCCCGCCGTGCATATAGCTGATCTAGATTTCCCGCCTTATTGTACCGGTTGTGAAAACATTGTAACAAATTAAAATTAAATTCACGTTGTTAATACTATCTTGTTAAATCTTTCTTCTTCTTTTTTTACGAAATGAAATGCGATGAAATAAAATGGATAACTATCATCTTTCACTGTGGAAGTAATTCCTATCAGTTAGTCATTGGCCAACCCATGTATGTTTCCATACTAGGGATACCTAGTATGCTAGGAGTTAACACGTGAAAAGGCAACAGGGTTCTTTCATATCTTGAACAACCACTCACAAAGAATGTTTTGGTTAATTCAAACTCTACGACAATGAAATCTCAAGGAAATTTTACTTCTCAATCAAACTCACGTGTCGTTTACGACAAATTTATTTGTAATCAACCTATCGGATTCATTTAAAAATCGTATCCCGATCGCATCGTATAAAGCGTCCACTGAGCCGATAGCCGCATGAGTCACTCATTAGAGACAAGCTGAGCTTGAATCAGCGAGAATAACATGTAATTAGTTGATCTGGAGCCGACGACGGTCCCCTTGCCACCCTGCAAGAGTGTCCACTCGTATGCGGCGGTCTTTTACTTTTTTATATTAACTGCACTTTCGAATCGGTTTTGTGCGGAAAGAGCGCACTTGTAAAGATAGATAAGGAGGAAGCCAAGTCGTGTCAGCCGCGCCACAAAATAAGTAAGTCACCTACAGAGATTCGCGCATAATTGGTCTTTAAACATAACCGGATAAATAATCACACGCGATTGCGCGTGCGAGTTCTCGTCGGATCTTCTCAGTTGAGGTCGTTTCGAGGTTGTTTCGATCCGATTGTAGAATTAAGAAAAATGACTATTAAATTAGTTAGTGCCCCGTAGGACCATACGAAATAAATTATTTGACTTTGAGTTTGACTTGACTGTACATCTTAACTTACAGAAGTAGCACGGCATTTTGGGAATAACTTCCTCCCTTGATGTCTACATCCAAGCACCCATGAGCTAGCGGACGTCTACTGCTAGAAATCCTTCTCCTCCAAGAAGTTCTTTGGCTTCTTCCGATGCATATGTGTTCATCTTGGGACCGAAACACAATACGTCTGGCTAGTCATGGAACACTTTCACAATTATGAATTTTAATCCACGCTCTTCGTTTAATTAAATTCATCAAACTGTCATTTCGACAAAGCATTGATTGTCTCATCAGCTGTACCCTTAATAAGCAATCTGATGCGTCACAATAATTAACTCGGTAATCAGTTTTAAGTGATAATAATGACATGCGGGCGCGACGTCGCTTGAAACAATTGTTTGTTTTTTTTATAAAACGTCCATTCACCCTCTGTGCCTTTCTTCTTTTTTTTAAGGTTGACAATCGGCTACAAAATAGTGCTATTAGACTATGTCCCTAGTAGGCAAACTGTTAGCGGCCGACTGAGTGAGCCGCAAATTTGTGGCGAACTGAAATTCGAGTTAGCTGCAAACTCAGATCAATTTGCGTGCGTCGCAAGCAAACTGTTATGTGTTAGCCGCTTATTTAGGTCGACCGACCGACTGAATTTTCACTGTCAACTGTCCACATGACAGTTTGCGGCAAACGGACTCTGTACGCCCGGCGAACAAGCATATCGCCGCCGCCGACTGGAACCGGTTTTGCTGTGAGTCGGCCGCTCACTGAATCATTCGGCGCGCGCAACACAGCAAACTGCGTAGAGTGAGCGCAAACTAGCAAACTGTGAACACTCCATTTCAAATATATGGAAGGGCGTACTAAACCGATACGCCGGTAACTCAGTCGGCCGCTAACAGTTTGCCTACTGGGGACACAGCCTTATGCTAGTGTCGAGTAATTCTTGATTATTGTTATTAAATTATAAGTATCCCTGATAATGATGGTAATGATGAGGACGATGATGATGATGAAACGAATCCCCTGCCCCTATCAGTAAAGCTGTGGATACTTTACTGCAAATTTACCTGACATCTTGGGAGAACTTGAAAAGTCAAGTTGTAAAATTTATTTCACTTTCCTTCTCTCGTGCACGTTTAGGAACTCACAATGGTTAATATCCCACTAATAGTATACATTATTTATTAAAGAAACACATTATTTGGAACATAAAACAAAATTGACAACTTCACGGTTCAACTTCCCGCCAAAAGTCCCCTTAGCCTTTATTGTGCTATGTGCCTTTATTTAAAAACAAATTTTAGTTAATCCCTATAACAGTAGATATCATAATTTTTTATGCGTATACGATTATGTCTGTACATGATACTCTCTTTATAAATTATAATAGATTTGTTGTAGCAGACATACATCAATGGGTATACCTTATCTTATCAAGTTAAGCGAGTTCCTATGTACCTATTCAATCTACCTCTAGTTGGTACCATTGTCAAGAACGGTTTTAGCGGATAAGGGAAGATCTTCCAGCCAGGCGGGTGGTATGCCTGGCAGGGCGGCCGCTATGCCCCGACAGTTATAGTCAGGATCTTGTATATATGTTACTGGCTCCGAAAACTCTTATTGCGCGATTCAGGATTGAGATGCGAATTGTCTATTGTACTGAATGCGTCTGCAGCATTATCTGTGTAGCTGGTGGCGAGGTTGAAGAGGTCGCTACACGGTAATACAAACAATGGTACAGCCGTCAGTAAGCTTCACCGCCAAGCTGATTGGTTTGATGTCAATCTTATATTATACAAGCATGTTAATGTTCAGAATGTTTATATTTACCCCAAATTCCCAATTCTATGTAGGTAGCAGCCATGTAGGATTACATTTTATTAAATTCTAATCCGAATACACCTCGTAAAACAATATTTCACAACGAAAATACATCATTTACCCGCCCCGGTCCCAGGCGGCCATCAGTCCAACCTCGTAACGACATACTTTTAATATTCTTGATATTGTTTTTTAGTTCAGTCGCGTTTTCCAATTCCCATTAGAAACGCTAATGAATGTCGCTCGTTGTTTTGTGACAAGCAAGCGATGGTTGACGAGTAAATTGCTCTTTTTGGGTTGAGCGTTGTTGTCAGAATAATAATTTTGTTTTTAAGGCGTGGTAGCCAGGCGATGAGTTGGTCGACACGTTGGTTTATTCATTAATTCTATGGTTGGCCGTTGTGTTGTCAGAAAGAGACTGCAAAAATTGGAATGGCTGAAAATCTAACTATATTGACAATATTGTTGTTCTTTTACATAATAAACCAAGAGAAAGTTAAAGTCTGAAGTAAGCTTAAATTATGTAAATGATACATGAAGAGATTACAGATTTTTCCGAGTAGATTGCAATCAATTTTTTTTTTTTTTTTTCATTATAGGCAAGTATTTGATCTCGATCTCACCTGATGGTAAGTGACGATGAGATCTACGATGGAGCATACTTGCCTAGGTAGGAAGGCGGCAGTAGATAGAGACGCTACATTCACTAGGCACATGCAGCGCAACTAATCTGACCCGCCATCCATGAATGGCAGCACCGAACATCATGCCGGAACACGGCTAGGCTGCTTGGCGACATGGCTTTGTTCAGTGGGTGGTGACTAGCCACGGCCGAAGCCTACCACCAGTAGAGTTATCACCTGGTTGGCACCACCCAGGGTCACGTGTAGGGTATCTCGAGGGTACTTAATTCTCCTACGGACGAAGGTGACTCGACCCCATTTACTATTTCGCATGCCATCTATCGGCTGGAAGACCTCCATTGCTAGACACAGGCGTCCCCCATTGATAACGATTTCCACATATCAAAGTCAACGTCTTCCGGCTTGTGGTCCCCATCCTAGAACACGCCTGCCTTAGCGGCCATCAGTTCTTATGACTATGGGCCCCGCCCAGTGCCAATACAATGATAGAAAAAGCGTAATAATGCAACTGCAGTTTCTTAAACTATTTCTGATAGAAAATCCAAGATTTTATATATGAAGCTATCTTGATATGAATGTGTATGGACCATATTATGTAGATACGGTTATTAATTACTTAGTTGTATTACACGTAACCACAGTATCACGACAGTCCACTCGTCATTTAGTCAGATTACCTTCAGTCCCCTCCCTGATGTCAATTTTGCGTGTTTTAACACGGATTTACTAACTAATGTGTTAATATACGTTGATCGATAGACAGTCAGACGTTACATTAATTTATTAGTAACTTTGTATTTTGAAACTATGAATACAAACCCCCGAATTTATAGACGTTATATAACTTTATCAAACGTCATGTAGTACTGCGCACAAGAGTTTTGCTTTGCGCAGTACTATATGACGTTTGATAAAATTATATAACGTCTACAAATTCGACGGTTATTCTATTAATTCATGCTACACACTTTTTAGGATAGATAAAAAGTATCAAAGTCCAAACGGCATCTATATAACCTGGCATTAAAGCCACCCATATATATTAGTTAACAAACCCAAAAACTTGGTTTAACTCAATAATTAGAACCACGGAATTAATGAAAGCAAACCACAAATAGGCTGTAGTATTTGGCGTTTGTTTTCTCATCATCTTTGACTTTGTATCTGCATTTTGATAAGGTGAGACTTTCTTTAGATACGTATGTTCTCAAAAGTTACGAACTAACTCTGAATACCTACATCGTTAGTTATATATACCTACCTACTACCATGGAAATTAATATTCTAGCTCTTAACCGATGAATCTTCAATTTCGCAAACATCTGTAGTTCTGATGATCATGGAATGCTATGGAACTAGCAAGTGGTCTGATAAATATAATTACCCTCAAATTTATAGAAAGTTATAATGGATTATAAAGCTATTATAACGCCTCCGAAAAGTTGGTTATAATGCAATTATAATCCATTATAACTGTCTATAACTTTGGGGGTTAGAGTGCAGTCACGAGAACTCAAAAGTCAAATGATGAATGCTCTATGAACAAGTGTCATAATGAGAAAAACCTATATTGTGTCACCGCTATAACGTCCTTATTTCTGTCGACAATTTTCCAATAATACTTATATTACCCAACATATGTTTACAAAATGCTGCATCGCTAATGAGTAAGCTTTCACGTAACCGCCGCACGTAAGCGTGATCAAACACAAAGTTATCCGCGACACAGTGGTGAGCAAACAAGGGTGAAATTACCCCCGTTTTTACAATATTTTGATATATTGCCCGTAATAACAGCCGTGGGGCGGCCGGGGACGTTTTGCAGTTAAAATCGGACTCAAATGTGTTTACTTTGTGCGGGAAAATGCCGTGTAAGTGTAGCGCGAACCGTGTTTGAAGAGTGAGGGATGATGCGAGTTCTCGATTGTGCGAGAAATTCGAATTATAGTCACCTTATGTAGTTTTAAATCAGCTAGATAGAATATCTTTTACATAAATTCTCACTTTTTTTAGTTAGTGCGTGCGTGTAGGTTGTGGTAGGATACTGTTCCCGTCCCGATAGTGTTCCCGTGCCCCAACGAGGTGGGAGAAGGACCAACGTTAGTAGGAGTCCGATACAACTAGCCTGCCTTCCCCGGGGCGTTCGGGTATTCATGAGGATTTCCCATGTAAAAAAAAGGATACTTGAAACTTATTTTAATTCACTTATACAATTACTTACTTAACATTTAATCACTACATGGGTCTATTAAATGATTAATTAATATTAAAAAAATATTATTAAAAAAGTATAAATGCTATGAGATTACCTATGTAAGTAGATAAATCTGGAGTACCTACTTGATGAATAATAAAAAGTCATTTCGTGTCCCAATGCTGGGCAAGGACCTCTTCTGGATACGAGGGGGCTCAGACCATAGTCCACCACGCTAGCCCAGTGGGTTGGCAGACTTTGCACGACTTTCAAAAACAGGTCAGGTTCTCCCAAGCATGCAGGTTTCGTGTCAACGGTTAAGTAAGCTTATTTATAGTTGAAAATGGGACCCTAAAAAATCCAAAAGTCGAAAGATGACAGCCGGGGTTTCCGTACAATCACTAAAAGTATAAAATGTTGGTTGATGATTCGTCAGTGCGATTTCCCATCGACTTCTACAAATAGTATCCCTCATATTCCGCTTTTAATTTTTTAATGCCCACCCTTACGTGTTCATTGTTTCCGATGATATTAAATAATAAAACAAACGATTGTTTGGTTTCGCGACACACGCCCGTTTTATGGCCACGCAGACGCCTATGCCCACTGTCGGGCGGATTGTTTGTGTGGGAATATATGTTATTGATGATTTTGCCATTGAGTCATTAATTAATCTGTAATAAACAAAAGTTAATAGAAAAAACGTAATACCTCAATTACTTTGTAATTGTTTTTTTTAAATATATACACTATACAAAAATAGTGTATATAATGTTTTTTTTTTAAACAAAGTGAACCGTTAGCATTTGACCGTGCTCTCAGTACGGGTTGTCATATATAATTAAACAAAAAATATTTATTTATATGGGGATCACAGATCATCTCATATATCTGTGATGGGGATGCTATCTTTAAAACCTGCTGATGACTCATGATACAATTAGATTATAGCAAGATTGCATCTTAAGAAAATTTCTGGGTCCAAACAGAACCTCAATACTTATGAGGTTTCCAATTGGTAAAATCATAATATCGCTAGCAAAACTTCATACTTACATAACAGTACCAAAAAGCCCCAGTCCACTCCGCCCCACCACCCCACTTAATAACCGTGATGGCTCTATTAACCCCTAAACTCTGTTTACCTAATAGAATAACGACCTATCATATAATAAATTGGAAGATTTCCATACTCGATAGCGGACTACCTCTGTCGTGTTAATACTCCGAAGTGCCTGTAGGGCATCACTCGATGACGTCATTAGCTTAAACAAACTTCAACTTTCTCACATCAAATTTAAAAGCCATTTCAATTTAGACTTTATCACTTCACCTCTAAGGAGTGTAGAGCTGTTGCGGCTATGGTAAATGTTAATTTGTCAAATGTCTAAGTAAAAAGGGCCCCCATCAAAAGTTTGACAGACACAACGTGTTATTAAGTTCTACAAATAGCCGAAATGTGATGCAATGATTACTTATTATGTTGTTGGGGACTGTATTACTGACTGTATGTTTTATGGTGGGCTATGGGATTTTTATTTTTATATTGACAGGTGTGGCGTAATTGCTATTGTGTTTGTGTGTATTAATAAAGACATCGGTGTTAGTTATTCTCATACATGCATAACATCTCATACATGCTAACTTTACTTTTATATGTTCTTAACTGTACATTATGCCCTTATCATCTATTCCAAAAAAAAATATGCTAAAAACAACAATTGTCAATTTGTTGGGTTGGTTTTTTGTATTTTTTCTATATATTTTTTTTATTTGATTGAAGTCAAAGTCCAAGTCAAATCATTTATTTCGTATAGGCCTACGGGGGCACTTATAAATTGTCATTTTTTTTTGACATTTTACATCCGGATCGGAACGCGACCTCAACTGAAAAGATTAAAATATTTTCCGTCGAGCGAGTTCATCTGAAACACCTCATCTTGTACAATGCACGCAGTAGTTTCCACAAAATTTATTTTTTAAACTGGCCACTGTGTTTTTGTTGCACATGATAATATACGGGACGTTAATTGGGGCGGACCTGTAGTAATAATTGTTCCATAAAGTTAAGTTAGCTTATGGCTTTTAAATCATGAGTGGTGTGAGTCTAGAAAAGGCTTAACAGTAGTATCGGGCAAGCTGAGACATTTACATACTGATACGTCTTTGTACTGGCAACATCGCCACCAATGTCAATAAATTTATTTTTGCCATAGCAACGGCTGTCTAAGGTGTCATAACACTAGTGTAAAATATTTTAAGACATTAACATCAGTAAACGATGGAGCCATAGTTTTTAAATGGAATTGGAAGAGATTAACAAATAGGTCACAACGATCACGTTTATGTACAAAATTAATTTGTGAACAATGTTAGATTTTTCCCTGAGAAAGCAAACCAGTACGGTTTCCCTACGCATTTAGTATGTAGGGCTATATTTTATTTTAAAATATATTAGTCCATTACTGTTACACTTTATATAAGTATTTTTTGGCACTCTCTAACACAGGATACATTAGGCAAACGCATACGACCGCAATGCTTCCTCGTAA
The DNA here is from genome assembly GCA_905404115.1 of Pheosia gnoma. Taxonomy (NCBI): domain Eukaryota; kingdom Metazoa; phylum Arthropoda; class Insecta; order Lepidoptera; family Notodontidae; genus Pheosia; species Pheosia gnoma. The sequence goes on along the minus strand of FR989894.1, from coordinate 1,967,193 downwards.
GTCCTCACTTGTACGGAACGTAATTCAATTTGGGTGTAGAGCGGTTATTTGTTGTTACAGCAACTCTGGTCTCTCTCATTTCCAGCTCTACCTAACCGAGCTTCAAAGCATAAAACAGTTAATTGGATTGTTTTAAAGGAAACGTCAATGAAACGCTAATTGATATGATACTGGCAACTTTTGACTATTCATTAGTGCTTATTTGGCGTACGTGAATAAAAAAAAAACTTTTTTTTAAAGGCCAAGTGGCTAAAAGGGGCTTCTTCTCTTCCATCCGTCCTGGCCGTGAAACTATTGGCATGCTTTTGTTAGTTGTAGAAGCTTGAAGAACTATTGTGTTTTATTTATCTCGTGTCAAGTGATTTTATAGAAGTAACTCTCTAATAAATAATTTATAAGTAAACTTTATGTTGACTTGGTGGAACGCACATCATTGTCTTTTAACAGGAAGCAGTTCTCTTTTCATCTAAGCTCAGTTGCCAAATTGGAATGTAATTAGGGTAAGGTCAAAAGACATTGCATCCAGAAATCGTAACAAACAGTTACATGAAGGTTTCACAAGACACACACACATACCTAGGGCTGTGCGCCGTTTTTTGGTGATATCATTTATCATGGACATATTTTTTGGGCAAACAGGTTACAATATTTATAAGTGCATGTAAGTATCTCAAAGTGATTTGCATAGTCGAGATTTATTTTTTCAAGGCTACTAATGTTAACATTAGCATGGAAAATGCAATGGCGTATCTGCACCATATTGCGTAACACCAGGATGGTAACTAAAGGATGACCAACAACCTAGGCAAAGGACTGTGATGTTCAAAAGGCATTGCAAAAGACCTACATTTCAGAAGGCTTTAAACAAAATGGTGGATGGCTGAATACGTAAAAAGAACATGGAGCTATGGTAAAATTTAGTGACAACCCTACACCAATATGTTGACGTTTTTAACAAAATTAGGTGCCCAGGTGCACTTCGGACCAATTGTCTCGTGATTTTTCCTAATCAATGGATTGCGACAAAGTGATCCCGCGCTGAAGCAATTTCTTAGCGACGCCGTCGACAGATGCGATGTTTTAAGGGTTGAGGGTCATAAGGAAGTAGCAGGGATATAATCCGGAAGTAATTTCAGTCAATTATCAAGTTAGTGTTCACTGCAAATACTTAATTATATTAGATTGTTCTATATTTAAAAAAATGTGAACTGTCCTCTAGACATCTAGACAAAATAGTTGCCATAGCTGCGGTAATAGCCATGTACTGACTGATTGAGCAGCCTTACGAGGCTCAATCAGTACGTGGCTCGTCCAGATGTAGTCTTTTAGCTGTCAGCAACACTTCGCACGGCTGGATGCACCATTAGTATATACATCTAATACTGAGACCAACACTCATAAAAATACTCTTTTAACCACATACTATTTTGAAGTTTCAAACTTTATACCAAACAGGTATATCTCAATCCCTCATCAATCCGACATCCTCGCCATCAATTAGCCGCGCGATCGCTGACGTCACGTGCGCACGCGCTAATGAGGAAGGAACGAACCTCGACCGGGATGTGAGCAATTAGCACGATCATAACAAATCCCCGGGAAACGGTCGTAATCAGGACGCGAGGCCGCGACCACTTTTAATCGTATCGAATTGTGACATGTTTCTCCTTTTCACAAGTGTTCATAAAAAAAAGCATAATACTGTATGTTGTGGCAACACCTTTTTTATCCATAATATTGTATGTTGTGGCAACACTTTTTTTATCCATAATATTGTATGTTGTGGCAACACTTTTTTTATCTGTATTTTTTTTTTCTATCTTCTAAAAATGTCATGCATTAATCTGTGCGCGTCCCTCTTTAAGGGGGAAGCTCAGGGTCAGGGCGCGAAATTCAAAATGTCAATGGTTTTTATTTTTTTACGAAAAATTTGGACATCTTTACGATGTAATTTGGTGTTTTGCGATATTAGCATTCTGCATTGGATGTCTCGATGTATTAAGTTTGCTTAAAAAAGAACCTTATCCGATACAATACCATAAGGTTTGTAAAAACCGCTACTTTTACTAACTTAATGGTGTTGTATCGCTTTAGGTATTTTTTTAAGCAAACTTAATACATAGAGACATCCAATGCAGAATGCTAATATCGCAAAACACCAAATTACATCGTAAAGATGTCCAAATTTTTCGTAAAAAAATAAAAACCATTGACATTTTGAATTTCGCGCCCTGACCCTGAGCTTCCACCTTAATAAACTTTATTTAAAATATTTATGGCTTTCTAATTAGCATAATAAAAAGAACACAAGTGTCGGCCACGTTGGTCGATGTACCACTTTTCGAGGTCCGACATGTACCTCTGACATATTCAATTTCAAATATAATTTCAATGATGATAGAATTACGTACTTAACGGTGAAGGCAAACATCGTGAGGAAAACTATGCCGTATGAACTTTTGTGTGTGCCGTGTACTTTTTTAACCATATGCTCAAACCTGTCTAGCCGTTCCCACATCGTTCTCACATACCCTTAACAATGTACTGCTCAAAAATGTAAAAGATCTTTTTAAAAAGCGCAACCATGGAGTTTCTTGTCAGTTTTTCTCCATAGGAGCGGCATTCCGAACGGGTGGTAAAGTTGTAGCTTAGCATTTTGGAAAAATGTCGATGTTTCATAAGTACTGTACTTAATGGTATACATTAATAAAAAATATTCTGATTCTAATTCTGAAGAACGCTAACTTGCACTGTGCCAGCGTGCTGGACTATAGCTCAAATCCTCCTCGCACTGTGAGGGAGAGTGTGTCTGTGCCCGGTATAATGGCAAGAAGCCCGCCCGCTGTACTTTGGGACCAAACCAATACCCAGCGAAATGGGAATGCTATTTATTCATGGCGTAAGTTTTTTAACGATATACTCTGATCTGTGACTCACAACATGCCACGTCTATTCTGATGTTTTTTTTCCATACAACTTGGAGTCACTAACAAACCTTTTTTATGTCTGCCTTTTTTACTTGGGGGTTAATTAAAGGTCGTTATGTAACTATATAAATATTAGTTACCTATTTACAGTATTACGCCAACTCGTAATAGATGGCTTACAGATAGAGTTACCTATGTACCGGGCAGATTGACTGGCTAATACATAAAGATGATGCCTCAAAGGATATCAGAATTGAATATTGCGCATAAAAAGATGTTGTGGTACCATTTACAGGCTTCAGGCGATAAATAATGAAGTTTTTAAAGGTCCCATGATACTAGAATATACATTTTATGGAATACTAGTTGCGCCCGCGGTGTTACCCGCGTTTACATTTTACCGGGATAAAATGTAGCCTATGTGCTATTCCAGACTATAATCTATCTCCATGCCAAATTTCATCCAGATCCGTTCAGCCGTTCTGGCGTGATTGAGTAACAAACATCCATCCATCCATCCATCCAAACTTTCACATTTATAATATTAGTGGGATGTATGCTTTATATCATATATTTACCTCCCGTGGTTAAGTTTATTTATATTGTAGTCTGTCCATAATTAACACTAGTAGGTATATGTGTGAACTGATATCAATGAGGTTACAATTAAAGTTTACCCCCGGATTTATAGACGTTATATAACTTTTGATGGATAATATTAATCCATGTCGTTTAAAGGACTTTGTAATCTATCCATCTATCTATCAGCCGATAGACGTCCAATGCTGGACATAGGCCTCCCTCAACGACTTCCACACATCCCGGTCCTCCGCCACTCGCATCCACCGGCTTCCTGCGACGCGTGTGATGTCATCAGTCCACCTTGTGGGGGGCCGTCCTACACTTCGTCTTCCGATTCGTGGTCGCCATTCTAGAATCGTTCTAGACGGGACTAGAAGACTTTGTAATATTTATTATATAATATTAATTTCTACAACTATTCCGGGACATCCATTTAAATTTCCACCCGTCTTCCTTTTGCGCCATATTAAGGAGCCCAGAGCGATGCGGAACTTAAATTCGAAATCTTTGAGATTCAAATCGGCACAAACCCTGTTACGCCGGCAGACGGTGGGATTCTGAGAGAACGGATGCTGGCTATTACCATAAAATGTATATCTATTACTAAATCATCATAATAATATCCCCTGATAGGTTAGCACTTAGAGCCTGTTTTACAATGTACCGATGAGCATTATTCACAAATTATTTGACTGAATTCGTATGGGCCACTTGTTAATTGTATATTTTTATAAGTAAATATGCGAAACTGTGAACGACATCAATGACAGGTTCGTGGAAACTGTCCATACGGTAGGGTCAAAGTTCTTTCGGCCCCGACGTACAGATAGAACCAAAAAACTCTAGGAGCAAACTCTCAAACTCATCCAAGAACGCAACGAAATGGGGTTGCAGTCTTCAGAAAATTTGTCGGAATATCGGCAGCTCAACAGACGGATCTCCAAATCCCTGACCCGCGACATCCGCCAATTTAATACGGAAAGTATTAAAGAGGCTATAGCGAAAAATAAGGGATCAAAAGTATTTGAGAGAGATCTGTCTGTTGGGCAGCGACAGCTGACCAGGTTGAAGACCGACTGTGGCAACATCGTTTCGTCCAAGCCGGAGATTTTGAGAGAGGTCGAGAAGTTCTATGGACAGTTATACACGTCATCACAAGCCCCTGTTGACAGTTTAGCCGAAGACCCAAGGGCTAAACTTACCCGACACTATACCGAAAATATCCCGGACGTCAGCCTCTATGAGATTAGGATGGCTCTCAAACAGCTTAAAAACAACAAGGCACCAGGTGATGACGGAATCACAACAGAGCTTCTGAGGGCGGGTGGAACACCAGTTCTAAAAATCCTTCAGAGGCTATTTGACTCCGTCATACACGAAGGTACGACGCCAGAAGCATGGAATAGAAGTGTGGTGGTACTGTTCTTCAAAAAAGGTGATAACACCCTATTGAAGAACTATAGACCCATCTCACTTCTAAGCCATGTTTACAAGTTGTTTTCGAGAGTCGTCACGAATCGTCTCACGCGCAGGTTCGACGAATCCCAGCCACCCGAACAAGCCGGGTTCCGAAAAGGCTTCAGTACCATAGACCACATACATACGCTGCGGCAGGTTATACAGAAGACCGAGGAGTATAACCGGCCACTATGCTTAGCGTTTGTGGACTATGAGAAAGCCTTTGATTCGATCGAGACATGGGCAGTACTACAGTCCCTCCAGCGTTGCCACATTGACTACAGATATATCGAAGTGCTGAGATGTTTGTACAGAAACGCCACTATGTCGGTCCGGATCCAGGATCAGAGCTCGAATCCCATCCAGTTGCAGAAAGGTGTGAGACAGGGAGACGTCATATCTCCGAAACTGTTCACCGCTGCACTGGAAGATGTCTTCAAGCTTCTGGACTGGAAAAGGTCCGGCATCAATATTAACGGCGAGTATATCTCTCACCTTCGATTTGCAGACGATATCGTAGTCATAGCAGAGTCGCTGGAGGACCTAAGCTCAATGCTCGAAGACCTCAATAGAGTCTCCCAACAGGTGGGTCTTAAAATGAACATGGACAAGACAAAGATCATGTCGAGCGTTCATGTTCAACCCAGAACAATAGCCGTTGGGAGCTCTATTCTCGAAGTTGTGGACAAGTACATTTACCTAGGGCAGATTGTTCAGCTAGGTAGACATAACTTCGAGAAAGAGGTCAACCGTCGAATCCAACTCGGATGGGCAGCGTTCGGGAAATTGCATGATATCTTCTCGTCCAAATTACCTCAGTGTCTGAAGACAAAGGTTTACAACCAATGTGTGCTGCCAGTGATGACATATGGTGCCGAGACGTGGTCGCTGACTATGGGCCGCATAAGAAGGCTCAAGGTCGCTCAACGCGCAATGGAGAGAGCTATGCTCGGGGTTTCGCTACGCGATAGAATCAGAAATGAAGAGATCCGTAGACGAACTGGAGTAACCGACATAGCTCAAAGAATCGCCAAGTTGAAGTGGCAGTGGGCAGGGCACATAGCTCGCAGAACCGATGGCCGTTGGGGCAGAAAGGTTCTAGAATGGCGACCACGAATCGGAAGACGAAGTGTAGGACGGCCCCCCACAAGGTGGACTGATGACATCACACGCGTCGCAGGAAGCCGGTGGATGCGAGTGGCGGAGGACCGTGATGTGTGGAAGTCGTTGGGGGAGGCTTATGTCCAGCAGTGGACGTGTATATCGGCTGATAGATAGATAGATAGATAAGTAAATAAATAAATAAAATAAAATAACATAAAAAAAGCCTTTTATTTCCTGCGTAATCACATTACAGATACATTCTTATTTCTATCAGTATTTTGTATTTTTGTTGTTTATAATTTATTATTCTTAATATAATTGGTTTATTTATATTAATTAATTAATACTATTATTATATTATATCATATTACAATATAATATAGTAGTATTATCATATTACTAGTTTATTTATATGAATTAATACAATTTCTTGTTATTACTATTGATTGTTAGTTTTTTAAATTTACTTTATTACTGTTAATTTAATTACTATGTTGACATGCAAGAACCCCTTCTTATGTGAGGGTGAAGGCCTCCTCCAGAGAATAGGCGGTAGCAGGTTGATAGCGTCCTAAATTTGTATAAGTAAGTAATTGTTATTTGCTACGCAAGGTTGCAAAGTTGATAAGTATTTGTTGCGAGTGCTTGTATGGGATAACCAGCAAGCGAGACGCTCTTGGTTTAAAAACATAATCCTGAGCGTAGCAAGGGATTTAAAGCGCAAGACTCAAATAATTTTGCAGCCGTGCGAAACACACAACTTTTCATCTTACTATACAGCGAGGAAAATGCTAGATGCAAGAAAAACAATTCACGTTTCATTATTAAATAGCTATAGCCTACATTGCAAACTATATTAGTTATCTGGTTAATATCCCACTAATATTACACATTATTTATCAATGACACACATTCTATGGAAAACAAAAAAAAAAGATTGTCTATTTCACTCTTCAACTTCCCGCCGAACCACGATTCTGAACGTCTCATTATGGTTTTTTTTAATAGAAAGAAAAAAGTTTAGTCCTCGCGGTACATCATTACCACAGACTAACTAATTGTTCTTATACGTTAATTCGTCACGTTTGTAATTTGATAAATTTTTCTATTCATGGGGATATATAATGAACTTTTGCGAGAAGATTTCGAACAATAAAGGCAGCCTTCCCGAGCCAGTGAGATAAAAAAAATGTCGCTATCAACGAATATCGACAGTATGGGAAAATGAATACCTACCTAATACAATGTCGTCGCCTTGAATTGTGACCCCATAACATTATAATTTAATCTAGGTGCGGCGTATGATAATAATTTACCTAGCACGCTGATGACCCAAAAGCGTACATTCCCTAAGGATCCATCATAAAAACGCCACAAACAAAACCTTAGGTGTTCCCAAAAACAAATATAATTTCCAAAAATCGTTATAATGTAGGGTAAAAATCTCATGTGTAATATAAAGACCGAGGCACACGGCACACATTTTATAAAAATAAACACTTAGGTAATGGGTATCGCACGCACGACGGCCACCGCCACCCCGCAGCCGTCCCGCAGTCGTGCCGCAGTCGTGCCGGAATAATGTGAAAAAGTAAAGCGGACTCGGAACGACACCCGCGGGGCCGAGAATCGGTTATTTGCCCGTGGATTGTTTTGAATACGGCAGCGACTCGGATTGGTGGATGAAATGGATATGTACCCAATCAGCTTGTTATAATTAAGATATTTACCGAATTACCTATAATTTATGGACATGTACGTACAGCGTAAGGTACCAAGCTACTGATAAAGCAAACTAGCTTTTATGTCAATACTGGTAGTGTTATTTACTTACTGAATTTAGTATGTAATATTTGTTAAGTTGCATAATAAGTAACAGGTAATATACTATTACCTCCGAATTAATAGACGTTTTATAACTTTATCGGACGTCACATAATAATGCGCACAAGAGGTTTGCTTTGAGCAGTTACTATATGACGGTTTGATAAAGTTATAAAACGTCTATAAATTCGGGGGTTAGATTATTATAAGTATTCTAGGCGGACCCCGAAACATACAATATATTGAACATTAATAAAAATTGCGCAACATTTGTATTGAAATTGCGCAGTGAAGTTTGAGCGAGTTTTAATATTTGTGCATTCCTAGATTAGGTACCTACAATTATACATATATCTAGTATGCAAGCACCATTTTTTTCTTTTTCCTATCCACATGTGTTGCATCCACGTCTCACGCAATCGGCGTACTTGCCGCGTGGTCCCGATATATAATTCATAGTACATGGTTCAACTACACGACGCACTAGCCCCTGTGTACATGGGGCTTTGCTTACTTTTGCTTTAAAAAAAATGTTTTATGTAGTACTGTACGTCAAGTGCGAGATTATTCGTAAGCTAACCGTATAGTTTATAGTTTACGTAATTAAATTCATTGTATGGCAAATTGATCAGCGCCTCTAGTGGACAGTATTTAAAACTTTCAATTCTCCATACAATGTGTGTAAATACGTAGATTATGTAGTATAGGTTTAGCTTACGAATAATCTCGCACTTGACGTCCTGATTTTTTTTATTGAGTTTTAATGTATAATTTTGTTTGAAGTTGAAGAAAGTTTTCGATTTACGATTTCAGGCTGCAGGTGTATTGTAAACTTTTATGCATTATTTTATTTGTGAAAAAAAACACTTTTAGGCGTTTAGTCATGAATTAGTAGTAGATACCTTCCTATTATAGCCGTTGTTTTCCACTTCGTGTGAGTTTAATTATTTACCCCACCACAATAAATACGTACACAAAATTCAAGGTCCGTTTACTGAAAAGCGTAACTGTAATCTCATACATTATTCTCACATAATACACAAAACGGCGGATTACTTTCTGTATGGGAATAATATTATCATAAAATCCATTTTGGCGCGGCTCACTTGGCGTGCGATTTGTTGCCAAGATTAAACCGGTAACATTAACATATACGGTTTATTATTGTATTGTTTTATATTTGCGCTATCCCATGAGGATAGTATACAATAGGGAAAGAAAATTGAACGTTAGATCAACGTGCAAAAGGTACTTTATAGCGCAATAAGATCTAAGCTCATGAACTGTGCCATGGAACTGGGGAATGATTGTCCTCCGATAATGACATCGCAGTGTCACCGTCGACAAAAGTGTACAAATGACATATACAATACCATTGTCATTCCATTGCGAGTCATTAGCGTCAGCAGACTTGGGTCAGAATAAGGATAGTCGTTCGCCATCGAGACAATTACAGATGCCCGCAGGTGTATCAGCTAATATACCTATTTAATTGAAAGTCTATAAACTATACAGTTAGCTTGCGAATAATCTCGTACTTGAAGTACTGTACTATAGTTAGTAGTAACTAATGTACCTGCTGTACTTATAAGTATGAGTAAAGTAGTTACATTGGTGTCCAACAAAGAGGTTGAGATTTGGGGGATACGGGGAATAGAATCAGAATCAGAATATTTTTTATTCACGTAGACCATTAAGTACAGTACTTATGAATCGTCAAAATTTACAAAATATTATGCTACTACTTTACCACCCGTTCGGAATGCCGTTCCTATGGAGAAGAACGGGCAAGAAACTCCATGGTTGCTCTTTTTAAAAAACGATCTTTTACATTTTTGAACAATACATTGTTATAGATTTGTAAATATAACTTTGCAACGCTTTGCACAACGTTGGACATAGAATAATAGTTTGGAACAGATAGTGGGGGTCGGGCTGGCCTGATGGACACCACTAGGACGGTACTTCCAGAATTGAAACTAACAATTATCCCGACGGCCGTTGTCCCAAAAAACAAAGTCATAGAGAGTAGAGCAGCGAACGTATTTTCCTTATGGCTTTAATTAAGCCGCGTGCCCGCGCACCGCCATTTTTGCGCACCGTACCGACCGTGCAGATTGATTAAAAGTCTATGGTCCATGCTTTATAGCGCGTTTCCATTGTAGCAACCGATGCGGTAACATCAATTTGGTTGACAACTCGTTTTTAGGGTTCCGTATACAAACCAAAGAATTGTTATACTTTCGCAATGTCCGTCTGTCCATTTGGCTGTCAGTTCAGTAACAGCCATTTCTTTAGTAGCCCGTAAAAATCCCACTGTTGGGCACGGCTTCATCTCAATTGGATGGGGGATTCAAACCTCGTTCTCTACCACACTGGCCCCGTGGATGTATGCGATGGATTTCACATGTCCTTCTAAAGCAAGTAGTGGTTTAGTGGCAGCCAACTTCACTACAAACAATAAATGTTAAAGCCGTTTTGGCTACAGAGCGCGCCTAAGAAATAGACATACATACACATGAAAAACATTACCCTCTTTCTGGCTCTGTTGGGTGAAAATACTAGGAACGAAATTGCCGTTACCCCCAGCAGTGGGCACGCACCCACCCCGTGTAGTGGGCAAGCAGCATCTAATTTATGGTCGAGGTGGGCTCCCCGCTGGATAGTTAGCTGGACGCTAATTCACATAGATGGAGCGAGTTTACGTTATGTACCCACCCGTTAAGGGGGGAGGCTCTTTGACTCAGTGGATTTACATTTCATGTTGAGCAGATTGAAATTAGTATTACTTATGTAAACAAGAAGGGCAGTGAAGGGAGATAAATATAATCCGTGTATAATCCCTTTGATAGGTACCTTGAACTTTTTTATATTTACAATGGCTAAATATTTTTCAGAAGAAAAGTTATTGCCAAAGTTATTGTACGAAGTCGACACCTATACTCGTAACAAAAAATAGTGTAAAATATTTTAAGGGGTTAACAAGTAGGTGATAACGATCACGTTTATGTATAATATATATATGTGTATACAGTGTTTGATTTTTCTGTGAGAAAGCGAGACAATACCGTTTCATCGCGGACTTAGTATGTAGTGTAATTTATAAAATTTCAAATAATCTCATTTTTTTTTTCCGGAATGTGACCTTTATAGCCTACCGATGGACTCCTAAAAATATTTTATACCATTATTGTTAAGCCTTGTATAGGTATAAAACAAAGTCGTGTTGGTTACACCATTTAAAATCAAGAACGGGTGGGCCGATTTTTATGATCTTTGATTTTTAGAATGTGTTTTCGCCCTTAATAGGAAAATGCCGATTAAAACGAAGGAAACATTCACAAAAAAATGGCTGTAAAACCGCGAACATTAATCTCAACAAAATATGATGGTAAGGGGCCTTGCACACTACTTCACCCGACGAGGATTGACTGTGACAAATATACGTGTGTAACCAGCATTAGATGGTACCCATTCCACTATCATTCCGTGTTTTGTGCGATTCTTGTGGGAAGTTGGGCCCGGAACTATGAGATATAGCGGGCGAAGGTTAGATACAGGGTGTACTATGTCCCTTGCACCCTGTAACTATATTTCGCCCACATAGGTAACGAAAACTTTGGATAAAGTTTACACTTAATGCCTATAATAATATATATATATTATATTAGTATTGATATGGGGAACAGTAGACTGCGCTGGCCTCCGCCATCTTCATACCCACACCATAAGCACCGAACACACGCGGCTATTATAGTTTATTCATTTGTCACACGTCGCCGCATCGTTTAGGTGACGGCTCACAGATGTCGCTAGTGTACCACATTTCAGCGGGCCAATCGTCCGAGTGGACGACAGGAAAATATCACGTGAAATGATGAATGGTTGAAAAAAATGGCAGTACCCTATTCTGTTTTGTAGCAAAGTGACATTTAAATGGTCTTAAAGGTACTTATAACAGCTTTTTCGGCAGCCCATATTCTTATTACGGAAACTAAGTACTTATGTCTTCGGTAATTTGTGATTATAATGAATTGTCTTGATTACTTACATGATTTGCTTGTTGACATCGTAGTCAGTCTTAAAACGAGAGATGTTTTCTGAACCACCTTTCAGAAGTTATTCTATTGGTAAGAAGGTAGGTAAGTACCTACTTACTTATTTCTTCTTCTTTCTGGTTCCCTCACTAAAGAGGATCGTGACCATATATTATATGATTTGTCTCCATTTGCTTCTGTCCTGCGCCAGTTCAATAGATCGTTGTAGAGTGTCGCCTGTTGCCTCTACAATACATTTACTCCCTCGTGTTGGAATTCGGCACCTGGAGCGCATCCCCCGTATCTGTCCCACGATCAACTGCTTACTACCTACCTACTTACACAAACCTCGAAAAAAGCACTTGGCCAAGAACAATGTTGCCGACAATTATAATGGCATTACAAAGCAGTTGAAAATTCTTTGTCATAGCTTTGTAAATTAATAAAGGTTTTAACAATTTTGATTGTAATAATCTAGGTTCCTAACCCAACTATTAGATATCTATATTTTCTTCTATAGTGTTAAATTGAGCTAAATGCGTTAGGTATCTGATGATCGGTTTCCATCAACTGATGAGCCATGTATCCGCCTAACTCTCTACCCCATAAAAACCTATTTTCCTAACTCTGAAAAGCTGTAATTAAGCTGAGTAAGGGTGATAGTAGAAACAATGAGCAATCCACGCTAAGACATTGAGTCCATAAATCAGTCAGAATCCTGTCTGTGTGGGAGACATGCCAGATGTTTTGACGACAGTTGATATCTACAGATAACTAATTTCTTGCATACATACATATAAATATACGTACATACTAGGTACGCACTTATCTACCAAGTATTTTTTATATACTTTTTTTTGTCATAATTATGTAGATAGTTACCCAGTGTTTAGAATTTAATACAAATTCTAAATTGCTCATCGAATATAATATGCGTATTTCCTATTTCAACTTGGCACTGGCAAAACCACCGAAGATCGGTGGAGTCATTTAACCTGAAAATTGAATTAAATTGATTGATAAAAAAAAACTAATTTTGAAACGAAGTCTTCTTTTAGTCTTTTTTTACCCAAAACATAACGTTTTTGTCTATTTACGATAGCACTCACAAGTCGTTTAATGACCTTAATTAAGTCTTTTAAGGGGGAAGCTCAGGGTCAGGGCGCGAAATTCAAAATGTCAATGGTTTTTATTTTTTTACGAAAAATTTGGACATCTTTACGATGTAATTTAGTGTTTTGCGATATTAACATTCTGCATTGGATATCTCGATGTATTAAGTTTGCTTAAAAAAGTACCTAATCCGATACAATACTATTAAGTTAGTAAAAGTAGCGGTTTTTACAAACCTTATGGTATTGTATCGGATTAGGTTCTTTTTTAAGCAAACTTAATACATCGAGACATCCAATGCAGAATGCTAATATCGCAAAACACTAAATTACATCGTAAAGATGTCCAAATTTATCGTAAAAAAATAAAAACCATTGACATTTTGAATTTCGCGCCCTGACCCTGAGCTTCCACCTTAAGAGGATTACTATTCATTGGGATTCCTATAAAAATATTTACCCATGGAAGGAATGGTGTTATAACGTAACTTTCCCTTATAAAGGGGTTTCCTAAAGGTTTCCTACGGTTTGAGTCGAAATAAAAAAATAACTCTGTGAATATTGATTTCTTATATTTACGCGAATACTACACATTGAAATAAAACTATTTTTAAGGATTTTATCGCGTTTATTTTTCGTTTTTACGTTCCCGACGTTTCGTCAAATATGAGGGTAGCCCGTTTCTAACTATGACACCTGGACGTCCACCACCTCAGTCCTCCCGTGACCATGGTTGCTATAAAGCAACCGAAACGTCGGGAACGTAAAAACGTAAAATAAACGCGACAAAATCCTTAAAAATAGTTTTATTTCAATAACTCTGTGAAATTAATAGTCGGAAACCCTTTCGAACGGGTTTTATGGGATTTTACGTTTGACTTATGAGTAAGTTTTATTTTTCGGAATCTCGATGAATGGTGTACCCCTTGAACTACTGCAGCTTATTGGATACTTGTCTGGCCCTGAAAAATGCGATTATTTTGTTAATTTGTTAATGCGCTTAAAAAGACGCAAATTTTTCCGTAATTCCTAGCCCACGATCTGGCAACACTGGCACGGAGCCGTCAGCCGTCAACCAAACTGACGGATTGTTTGTTTGTTGCTTGGTTTCTTGCGGTATAACCTCCAAATATCGGCGTTTCTGTTTAGAATTTAAAATAATAATTAAATTGTACGCGAATAATATATATAATATACTGTTTGAATGTAAATTAGAGTTCTCTGTGTGTATGATCTGTATCTTGTCTTTACAAGTTATTTTGGTGACTGTCTTGTGACAAAATAATATTTTTAATTTTCTTAGATTTCAAACCCAATTTAGTAGTTTTCTTTCTTTCATATATCAAAAAATAAGTTAATAAATAAATGATAAGATTCTTAAGTAATATCGTTCTTAATTTAAGTTTTAAAGTTAGGTTGTGTTTACCTTCGCATTTTGATTATAAAAAAGTTATCGCAATGGCCACCGAGGCTGTGAAAGCGAAGAATGAATTGAATTCGGAACACCAACCCATGAAGAAAATGAGACTTGCAAGTGATGGTGAAAATTCTGTGGTGAAGCAAAGAACTGTTGCAACTATGTGTGGGGCCTGGAGGCCTGAAGAAGTGGATGGAGGGTTAATATTTGTGTTCCAGACAAGGAAACCATGCTTGAGTCCTGACCCTACTAAGGAATCGGACTATCCGGAGAACATTGAAGACTTTTGGGAGGCGAGCTTGCAGTGCAGCAATGATGAACAGGTAAGTTTGTTCAAGATCTGCTTATACTCATTGTTATTTATCATGCTAGATTAAATTAAATTAATGGACCAGAGGAGTACATAATAGTATTTTGTTTTGGTTGCCGTTTTTTAATATTGCTGAACAGCGCCATCTATGACAACACGTAAGTACTAATTGATGCTCTTCCTTGATTACTAAGTAATTATTACAATTATACAAGCTTCCAAAAGTTTTTGACAGATGTCACTTACATAAAAGCTAGCACTGCCATCTATGGAGCAACTAATAAACTTTTTGAAATTAAAAACTTGTTCGCATCTAGGTGGTTGGTTATCTTAGTAGAATTTCTTTAAATATATGGATGTCGCTATACCCAAAATATTTATTTCTTAACTATTCTGAAATATTGTCTAGGCAACGGTATTTTTTTATTTACTTTCGAGGCATTCTGTTTATGTCATAGCTATATATAATATTTATTTAGGTAGCTAAGTACCTTTAATAATAATGATACATTTCCGGATTCGTTGCAGTATAAACACCCTTCTAACGTGGACCCAAGTGTCTTTCACTTGGCAAGTGTCTTGACAGCAGATCTATGTCTAGAATTAGTTTTTTTACCTTCCTACTTAGCTTCTCACTTAGTTACCTACCTATAAGGTAAGTGGTGGGGATAAGCTAGAAGTTTAAATACTTATGTATACGACAAGATTGGTATGTTCACAAGTTGAAGGTCAGACTAATAATTCTAATAAATACCTAGGTACGTAGGTACTGAAGTAAACGAATATTGGAGATTGGAACTTCAGTTCATTTCCTTAGTTAAACGACGTTTCATATTTGATGGCGGAGTGCCAAGCGACACCCTTTACATGCAACCCGAATTTATAGACGTTCTATAAACTTTATCAAACGCCATAATGGGTATGCGGGTATACGGTATATACCTAAACAAAACTAGATAGGTATATGTTGTATGATAGAGTTTTTTTGATTTGAGTTGATGATAGAGATTATTTATTTCATGATCGCAAGTCAAGCGCCCTCGTTGGCCCACCGAGCTGATATTAATGGGGTGACGCGAGTGAACTGTTAAATGGCCACCCACCCTACAAATGATGGTAATTAATTACACGACCCTAGCGAATCCCCTTAATAGGTATTTAGAAAACGTTAAAAAATCTTTGGATATCGTAGATAATAGTTGCTGACTTTGTTATCCGCTTAAGCGAATTACTAACATCATTTGGTACTTATTATTTCAAGATATGGTTTGTATTCTATATGTATCAAATTCTGTTCAGAAGACACCGAGAAAAATATTTGTACTTATTTCTAATTGGTATCAGTAGTAGTAACTATATAGACATACTGAGCCTTATTCATCTTATTTAAGGGTAAGACCCTTTTCGCTACACGATAAAGCTCATATCACCCGTCTCTATCTAGAGCAGTCCGTTTCACCTCCTTATATGACGTGTCACCGACCTATTCTTTTACCTGACTCATTTAGGTCATTCTTGATCTTCCTCCTTCACGCTCTTGTTTAATCTTCCCCTTTATATCAGCTCTTTATAAAAGTATCATGTGGTATGAGATCCTATCATCTACCCCTTTCTATTCCATATGGTTGCCATTAACGATCTTCTTTATTGCACTCTTTTGAATACATCATCATAAGTCACTCTTTCCATCCAACTGATCTTTTTCATTCTCCATCATCGGCACATCTCATATATTTTAACTAAATACTTAAACATTATTTGTCATTTTCAGTTTTTTCAGGTGTATAACCAAAAAGATTTTTGAAGCTACAGTATATAACACCTTCATAGAGACCGAGAGAAACACATATACTAAGATTCAAAGTCGTAGGCCTTAAGAGACTGCAAATTTTGAATATTTTGTAATGAATGCGTGGAGCCTACAACAAGAAAAAACTTAGAGTCAGTGCATCTTCAAAGTATTAGTACTTCATAAAGATTAGGCAATAATTGACGAGCTGATTAGCGCAGTTGGTAGTGACTGCTTTCTGTGCCGAGGGTCCCGGGTTCGAATACTGTTGGGTCTAACTTCATGTGATGAGCACGAATGTTTGTACCCAAGTCATGGATGTTTTATATTTATATAAGTAATATTCAACCTACTGGGTTCGCCCCCAGTCCATTGTACAGCACCCATATAAAAGCATTGCTTAGTGTGGGACCATATAGTTGTTGTGTTAGTCTGGCGATATTTATTATTTATTTATTATCAGTTCAGTCAGCATCAACTGTTTTAAGTCCAACATGGCGGAGCCAGGGGTGCTCATTATGCAGGTGCTATTAGTGCTACGTGCAAGTTGCCGTATAGGATTGTTTGCCCGCTTTTTGCGGGTGAATATACTCGTATATGTTATAGTATATTCATGTGTGCCTCTTTATGTATTTTGGTTAGGTCAGTAGATTTATTTGGTCATTTTCAATCTTGATTTTCACTTGGTTAAGGCAAACATTGTGAAAAAGCTTTCACGTTTATCAGATTCCTATAACATTGGGATAGATGAAGTGTGGGTGCGTATTGTATGCGCACCTCTGCCTAACCCGTCTGGGATTATAGACGTGCTGGTATTTTAATTATTAATTTAAACATCAATTCTGTAGAAAAAGTTACGCATAAATATACGCTTGAACGTGTAGGCTGGCGCGTCGGAGTCCTTCCTAGATAGTATGACGCTCTAGTGGAAACGCTTTGAGTACGGCAATAGATACGCTGTGCTATTCCGTCGAAAAGTTTCCAATTCATTACAGATTGTAAACCGTGCATAAAATTGCAAACGCGCCTATTGTCTTAAGATACTCGCTGCAAAGTTGGCATAAAGAATTTACTTCGCTGAGTTTTGCGGAATGTTGACAATTTAGAGTGTGCGAGACGAGGCAGGAGGCTGCTGGCGGACGCAAGAATTTCACCTTTGTCATAACATTTTCGGCAACTTCTTGGTACGAGTACTATATTTATTGCGTAATTAATGTTTCAAGTTTTATAATTTAAAAGATAACAATATCCCACAACCTAAGTAAAGCTTAGTAAATAAATCAACCTAATATTATGGTAGAGAGCCGTTTAATACAATTTAACAGAATAACGGCCTTAGAAATGTAACGTTCATTAACACTAAACTCACTCAGAATATTACTGTATAAGTGCTTTACGCAGTTAATAAATCGTGTGTGATTATTACAATCTAGTGTTGTTTTAAGGCTTGGCCCAAACATAAGGGTCTTGTAAATGAAAAATCTTAGAGACTTGCGTCTTCATCTTTAGTAAATGCAACATCCAAAACCTTCGGCAATACTATAATAATCATAGTCCTTTTATCACTACACCTCATTTACTTGTATACTCGGGTTCAATAACGCTTATGTACGAGGCATTAGAGCTTACTATCACATCCACCACAATTCCTGTATCCCTATCTGAAGGCCATTTTATTACATTCTGATGCGTTATAAAACTGAAATATCTAACTTTGATTGCTACAAGTTTTTATTATTTGATTTCAAAAGTATTTCAAGAGTTCCTACGTTTTATAGCTTTCACATTAAGTTGGATAGAACTGTTAAATACTGTGAAACTGTTGATTGTTATAAACCTTCCTTAGATAACGTTAAAGACACTGGAAATAGGTACTTACTTTATATTACTTCGACTTTAGTTACAAAGACGGGCGTAAAATATTTTATGACACATGTTTAAAAAATGTAATGCAGTACAAAGAGCATCATCCAAATAGGTCTTAGAAACTCGATATTGAATTAATCAACATACCAAACAATCATCCCTAACAAAAGCACTTATTCAACTCGCAAAACTTTGCAATGCCCGTTTTTATATCTACACCTTACCCTAGAATGGCATTTCACAATCGGAAAAGGGTCAAACGTCGGTTGCAAAATCCACATTAATATGCCATTCAACAAATTGTGGCTGCCGAGGGTCCATTTATAAGAGGGCACGTTAAGCTGGGTTTGTGCTCGCCTTACTGGACCTACGACCTGATAAACCAAGGTGTATCCTGAGAAGGGTTTAATGATAAAATCGACTTTATTTCTATGGGTGTAGCTGGAATAAATATATTTTTTTTATATATCGCCAGACAACACTATCTATACGGTCCCACACTAAGCATAGCTTGTATTATGGGTACCGTACAATGGACTGAGGGCAAACTCAGTATGTAATACTTGTATAGATATTAATCATCCATGACTCGGATACAAACAATCAGCTCATCACACAAAGTTTGTCCATACCAGGATTCGAACCCGGGACCCTCGGCGCAGAAAGCAGGGTCACTACCAACTGTGCTAATCAGGTCGTTTATAAATATAGTCTATTTACATTTTAAGACTGAGTTACATACTTAGAACTTCTTGAAATCATGTTAAGAACGGAAGAAAAGATGAAGATGGGGTCTCCAACGGGCGCCTGACACAAAATATATAAGGGCCAGGCCATACCAGCAAGAAACCAAGATATAGGCTAACAGGAATAGTATGATAAAATAGTCTGTTTACTTGCTTTAGTGGATAAACTGAAAGCAAGTATTTTATCCCGGTTCGTATTAACCCCGACCTGTTTTTCGTCTTACCTAGGTTAAAGAGTTTCTGATCCTGTTTTTTTGAGGTCTTTACCTCCTTTAAGACTGGTCCCATAAGACTCCATCTTAGGTTTCATTTTTTATTTGCGAAAAGTAAAGGCTTTACAAATGGAACTTTCCTACGGCCCTAATAGGATCTCCTTTGAGTGCGAACGAAGTTTGTTATAAAAAGCTTTCTCTTTGATTAACATTGATAGGTTTATTTTAAGGTCTCAATTTCAGTATTGATTTGTCATCAATTCTCGGTAGTTTGTTATTGTGACGTTTGATCTTGATTATTCATAGGTCAAAGTATAGGAAGACTGTAATGTAATCTGAGAAATGTTTAGTCGGCTTTAAAAGTGTCAAACCTCATGCTTTTAAACATAATTTAATTATTGCAATAATACTAATTTAACGGATTTTATCGCGTTTATTTTATGTTTTTACGTTCCCGATATTTCGGCTACTTTACGACAACCATGGTCACGGGAGAACTGAGATGTTTGACGTCCTAGTATCATAGTTTGAACTGGGGTACCCTCATATTTAGTTGTTGTATGCGGTCGATCTATGCAGAAAAGTGCTCAGAGTGTCTTGAGGTCTTGCGATCCTGCGCTTGGTTTTGCATTTAATTATATTAATTACTGGATCCCAAAATACGTTAAATTAGTTTTATTGCAATGTGTAGTATTGGCGTAAATATAAGTAATCAATAATTTACTTATTTCAGATATGAACATACAAATGGCTTCAGCAAAGGTACTTAACATTACTAATGACTTAGAGAGGTGATCCATTACAAGTCAAATATAATAAACTAAAACCTTTCATAGGACTGTACTAGTTTTAAAGCTGTTTAAGTACTTAGTCGTTACTGTCAGTCTGGATTATTAAGACCTGTCTATCGTAAAAAATAAAGTAGTTCTCCAATCATGTGGAAATATTATTAAATGAGATGAGGATAAAGAGTGGATCGTCAATATAAAGTGATGGTAATTTTAATACTTACAGCCTTTAAAATTGTAGTACTGAAAATGCTTAAACTTAAATTAAAATTAAGTTTTAAACAGAATCTCGGTAATGTAAGTAATACATAATATAAAAACAAGTATACAATAGTACAAGTAATACATATACAACAATGTCGTGTTCGAAACCATTTATAACTCAAGAATGGGTAGGGCCGATTTTTATGATCGTTGATAATTTGAACTTGTCTCCGCCCCGAATAGCAGAATAACTATTAAAACATGGGAAAAATACACAAAAAATAATAATAAAGATAATTCTGCTGTACGAAATTCGTCGGGACAACTAGTTATTGATAAAACAGATAAATCAGAGGATATTAACATTACTGGATGTAGTGTTAGTTGCTCTAACATGAAACTTGATATGTAATCGTCTAAATATTAGCTCTAACGCGGGCTCGACACGATAAGTGCTCATGAGACCTATCCAAATTATTTCTATGAATTACTGGTACTTGGGTGCGGCTCAGCCTTACAGTGCTTCCAAGCCTCCTGGACATTGGTGGAGGAAATATGGAAGTTTGGTGACGTAAGGCTTCCAACGATCACCCGTTCCACAATCTTATATAAAACTACTTAATTAGCATTGAAACATCCAGTTGCCAAACAAAATATATCTTTAGAGAGCTTCGAGTTATCACTCAAAACGAAATGGCAAATAACACTTGACGGTACCATCAGTTGTGTATCAATTTCATTCGGCTCTATACCTCAGGGTTCGCAATACCCCGATGAATATACGATAGAGTTAAGGTTGTCAACACTTAAAAATGTGTGCCACTTATTTCGTCCATTATGCTTAATAAGTAAACCGTTATCGCTTAACTAAAGTCAAATATTAATAGCCAGCTATAGAAGCCGTTTTGGAGCAAACACTAGCCATACCATACTCCTGAGCGGTTAGTTTGAGTTTTGACAGCATCAAATTCTGATCGTGGCATCGAATCTTGTCATGCATTTCACAGCAGCGCCCCTAGCGGAAACGTGCAGTTTTACTAGTCAATGTATGGTAACATTCAGTCACTTCATAGAGATTTGAATAGGTACAAATCTCATTCATTCACGCTAAATTGTTTGCGAATACAATGTCTTTGAATGTTGACGCATTACTTTTAAAACTTGTAAGCTTGGCAACCCTGCTAGCAATCCTTGCATCAATCATACGGCCAATCGCTGTCAGCTGCCACGAATCTTCGCCATCTCAACAATAAACCGGCATCGGCTGCCGAATTCGATGCCAATAACATGTCAGGTTAATGCATTGATTTTTCCTTTTTGTTTTGTTTCTGCGTTTGTTTTAGCGAAATTGTTTTCGACAGTGTTGTTTTGTCTTTTTTTAGATTTGTTTCTTTTTGTTTACTTCAATGATGGATACCTGCATATCCAAAGGCGTATTGAAATGTTAAGAGTTAATATTGTGTTAATGCAGATGTAGACTTTTTTGAGAAAATAATACTATGTAATTTTCTGTTAGCGCAGTTACGTATAGGTCAGCCGGGGCGTCACGGTAGTGTGCTCGTAGAGCGATCCCGTGGCGCCCCACAAAAGTCAGAGAGGGTGGCGCTGGGTTTTAGTGGGTAGTCTGGACATCTCCAGGAGCCCCACATAACCGTCCTTGCTCCCCCGGGCTTGGGCGGTATGCGTAAATGCACTTCCCAGCGGAAACAAAAAAACAAGTTACGTATAGGTCAAACAGTAGAGGACTCATTAAATAAAAATATCTTGAAATAAACCGAACATTGTAAACAAAAAATTGTAAGCAAAAATAAATTTCCTGTTTATAATACCGTTGTCAACACCAGTCAGTGGCTCTACAAATTAACTTACACGGACAGTTATCCGTAATTCAATCTCGAGTTTAATGTAACTAATTCCCGGTCTCAACTAAACCAAATTCATTTGGGACTTGTTAGGGGCAATGATGTAGCAATCCCGGCATTATATAATCTACCAGGTTGTCATATAAATATGAATGCACTCTGGTATCCGTGGTTCGGGTTTCCTTTCCCAAGAGTGCTATAAATTTTGAGGATTTTCGTTCGATATTGACTCTCTTTTTTCGAAATGTAACGCTTGCTACCAATCCGTAGGTTGCTAATAAATATCTTCCAAGTTCGTTAGGTCAGTAGGATAATATAATCATTACTGGTAGAGAGGTAGAGCTATTTTTTGTGCATGTCTATATGTGGTTAATCTTGTATAGTACGCATTTTCGTATGATTGGTATTTGTTAAATTACCGTTTCTATTCGGAATAAAAACAAATTAACTCTGTCAGAGTCATAAAAAAGCGCTTATCATTCGCCATATTTCGTGCCTCGTAGGTAATTCATAAATGGCGCACGCGGTATATGAAATATTTCTCAGAACCCTGAATAGGTATTCCAAGAATTCTAGTTAGTTAACTAGCCTCGAAAATGCATATAATTTCATTGCCCATATATATTGTATTTTGGTTTTGTAATCCTATTTGTGCCTTTACCATGAGTTCACTGAATCTGCATAACATATCTGCTACCTAAGTTGTGTGTGTGGTTTTGCAGTTTCTGCGCTTACTGTCAGCAGCGCTGCATCCTTTGTTTGCAATGCAACCAAAATCTAATTTAATCTCACTAGTAGCGCTTTGATGTTTCTGTGGCTATACCTTTAATGATAACTACCTATATAATCATGGCTCATAACACGACTTACTATGTTGAAAACATAAATTAGTTTTATCCCGAAATTGAAATGTTTTTTTTTTCAGAAAAGCCGTAATTACTTTCCACCCATTGTCACATACCAACACACAAACTTGTTATATCATAAATGATTGCAATTTCCTTAGAAAAACATCTAAAAGGTGAAAAGGTATCCCACTGATGTATAAACGAATTGGCCTCGGCCAAATATGTAATATTATTTTTCTCTATTTTATGAGAGCCCTATGAGATATTTTAGTCGAAATTTGTCTTAGCTTTTATATTAAGTACTACTTTAGGGATTAAATGCCGGGCGCGTAATTTGAGATGTTTAATATTATGTTTACCGTAGATATCAAAGCTTGTTTATTCGACTTAATTATATTCTATTTTGGTCTTAAAACATACATTTTTTTTCTATATTTACCGTAGTTTTCCACTAAGCATCTGGCTGTTATGATAAAAGCCTTCAAAGCTTGTCTTCATTTCTTGTTTCATTATAGAATGCATAGAGCCACATATAAATAGATTTACGCAAGATTTAATAAAATATAGCTTCGTCCAAGGTACTGCAACTAAAAGTAAACAAACCAACTCTTTAAAATTCAATCGTCCCTCTCGCTTTAACACTCTCTGACTAAGACAAATGGTAAATTGGATCGGCGATTGAGCGTCCGTAGGCGGGTTCTCATCAATCAAGCGAAAGAATGCATTAATGTCCCGTGCCGGGTCGCTGCAATAACCGCCTGTGACAGATGCTCTCAACTGTTCAAGTTTCAAGACGGCGATTATCTTTTGAGGGTTAGCTTAGCTGGCGATTAAGGAAAGCCTTTTGTTTCAGATCGTTCCGTGACAAAAATGTCCTGGAAAAGTTAAATAATTGCAGTTATAGTTTATCTAAGAATTATTTAATCTTAACAATTAAAAATATCTTTAAACCAATGCTGCTCGTAGCACGCACACAAATTGTAGGTACTTACTATCGGCAATAGCGTCAGCTATACGGCATTCATAAAATTAATATTCAATGGGCTCTAAAGCTCTCAAAGCACATCATCTAGTTTATGACTTAGTACATGAATTGTAATGTTTTGTTGTCGACATTTGTCTGTGTGGTGTGTTTCCCACTTTAGTAATGGTAAATTTTTTGCCTGTCCTACACAGATGTATGATTTCTAGTCATGTAATTAATAAATGTTTTATAATTATTTGGGAGCACCTAGATACTTTGTCATCATCCTTAAGTGTAACTTTTTCTTTCTTTATTTGCTTGCGTTTGTATAGTATTTCGTAAACCACAGAGTTTACAGAAACATTTCATCCATTTATAACGGCAACATAAAACGCTTTTCCACTGAAATATGCTTTACAACAATATTGTAAATCTTTGTTTTGTATGAATTTAGGCATTCATCTTTCCTGAGCTTGAAAATGTCCATATTAATTTTTCGCCCTCGCACTGCCATATAACAATGAGCACTAACAATATAAATTAAACATCCTCTCAAATGTCAACATGCATTAACATAAATGTGGGTAGGTTCGCGCGACGACCTTCGTATTAATTTACAGAGGCTTTGTTCCCTCCATAATTAGAAGTGCGGGCCGAAAAGAAATGTCTGCGGGGAGGTCTCATTAGCGAGATATCTCTGAATGTACACAGATATTATCCACACTTCATTTCTGTTGTGAAGCGAAAGTCACTTTAATTCCTTTAAAAAGCGTTAAGGATGTATTAACAGACATATCTCACATTTCCATTTTCGCAACGATTATAAATAAATATTTAGTTTTTGCAACGATTCAAGAATTAATGGAGTAATTTGAATCACTTGCTGTTTATTTTCCCAATCCATACTTCAACTATAATAACCTTTATAATATCACTCCTACTTGCTAATAGGTGGGGGTACAAATCCGAGTACATTCCTAATCTACATGTTAACCGGTGATGCCACATAATTTCGCTAGAAGAGATGCTGCTTGTAAAACATGGAAAGATTATAATTTGAACATACTAAGCCCCCTTAATGGATACAGTCATGGAATTTTCTTCGCTTTCCGCATGAGCCTCAAGATCAATTTGTCTTGGCCGCCCTAAAACGGCAACAAAAGTTTTCGTGTTCAAAAAAGATTATGATAAACAGTTTCACTCCATTCTGGCGTGGATTGATCGTTCCCGAGGCCCGGTTCATTGCATATTTATTGGCGCGCTTAACTCGAACCATTCCGTCAGATAGCCGTCCCTATATTGGACTGCGCAAATTGAATACTCCTGGGGCTGTGACTGCTGTTTTGTGTTAATTCGGGACATTAATTTCAAGCTATTATCAAAAATCTTAGTCGTTTAGTTGAGTCGACTTAGATGAGACTAGGCAAATTGCATATTTCTGCATTTCAACACTCACAAGGATATTTTAGAACGTATGCATCTTGGTCCTTTTACAATTCCCTCGAATTCATTTACCGTGAATTGAAGCCATAAATCACCAACACTATTCAAACCAGTCACGCAATCAGTCTTTATCTAAGTCCGTATCGATATAAGAAATCGAATACCACTGGACTGAGCGAAGCAAAATCATATACCCTTCTACATAAATATGAATGGACGCGAGTCGAATAATCGATAAGAAACGACAATGGCTCACTGTTAATATGGACCTACCTAATGTGGACTGGGAATGGTCGAGATGGGGGAGTTTTTTGGAACGAGTTCGACAGATTGGAGCTATTGAAACTTAGCAAACATACCCGTTGCCACGTTTTAAGCGGAGGCATTGTGGTGACATTTCAGATTTTA
Organism: Pheosia gnoma; assembly: GCA_905404115.1. NCBI lineage: Eukaryota > Metazoa > Arthropoda > Insecta > Lepidoptera > Notodontidae > Pheosia > Pheosia gnoma. The sequence continues at coordinate 1,941,292 of FR989894.1, read as the reverse complement.
AGCATCTACCAAACTTGAACGATCAAAGCGACTGTGAAGCCGGAGTATCAGTCCCGCGGCAGACGCGTCTAGACGCCCGCCCGTGTTATTAAAAGTGGAATTGCACACCTACCCGGTGATCTGCCGTCTGATGCTTCCGCTTCGTAAATTTACTTTGGTCAATGTGTAGACACCCCTTCTCACAGGCTTTTTGAGTTTTTTTACGTGCGTAACTTATTTTTTTAGCTTTGAGCTTATGCAGAGTTTTATTTTTATTCATTACGAAATATATCATATAAATAAGGTAGAAAGGATAGGAGGCTAAAGATCCACAAAATTACCAATTATAGGCAAATGTATATTAATGAGTATCAGGAGGGTATCAAATGGATAAACGAGGTGATGAGAAAAAGCAAAAAGTTGGAAATACTCCAATAACCTAGCGAGAGTGTGGAGTGGCTGGCAATTAAATTAAAGCAACATTTAGACTGAGAAATGCTGTTTCCAAAACCGAAACCTAACGGCTCATTGATTATCAAAATCAACCCAACCTCATCCCTCAAAATTATAATTAACCATGATTGACACTCCCTCCCGCTTACTATAGACCTCCTAACGTCAAGCCAATAGTAAAACGTATCATTAATGTATGAACAGATGTTTTGAAGTAGAGAACAATAGTATTCCATTAACGGAGGTTGTTGGAGTAATTGTTTTCGGGATAAGACCTCCATCGACAGGGACAGATATCAGGGTTATTATTTCGAATCAAATGTTTTATTTTAATTCGTAAATACCATTCATTTTTAGTTTTCATAAACATAACATATCAAGTTGAACACAATCGCACCAGTAGGTCGTACGTCATATAGAGCGACGTATCGTGTTTATTTTAGTCCTAAAAGTTTTCGTTCGGCTTTTAGTTCGAGTATTTTGCGAGTCTGAAAGGGGGCATTTACCCTTTCAGTTACAGTTCAATCATCCTGGCCTTTGAAAACTTTCAACGAATTGGTTTCGGTCATAGAATAATTGTTATATTTTGATATAATTCATCTCATGCGTAGCGCTGTTATGTTTCCAAATCTTCTGCTACATTTTTGATACAATTTTTCAAATTCTGCGTTGGTGGTACAAGAGGCTTCGATTTACAGACAGTTCACTTATTGCTTATTACCTTCTCCAACAGGTATCCCATTTCTGATATCACCATAGATTATTTTTCTCATCCCTATCATAATATTATCTCCCAAAAACGATTACTCATATTTGCTTTATTGCGTTTAATCATCATATATATTGCGGTATAGCGGTTCTCGGCACGTACCGTCCTAATATTTAGCTGTTAGCGTTTCCACGTGCATTCCCCAAGAATTAATATAAAGCCGGCGGCCACGTGAGCCGAATGTCGTATGAAACTTTAAATTTCCCTTTACTTCTTGAAAGTGTTTCCTTACTGGTGTTAAGCTTATACGAAATCATGTTGGTTTTTGATTTAGAATGTCCGTTTAATTAAACGATTAAGTTAACATATCATTGGAGTTTTATTTGAGTTCGCCTTTGCTGAAGTAATCATCCACATAGAACCAAACAACCATGTGGGTGAGGAAATGAAATGTAGAAAATTTAAGGGTCTTTGCAAATTATAAATAAAAAAGATGCCGCATTATGAATATCCCTTTTATTTCATTTCTAGTTTTGAAAGTTCTCTGAAAGTAACCATTGCGTTGCTTGTCGAATCTTCTCAAAAGTGCGAATGCTCGAACCAGTGGTAGTACTAACCTTTTTTTTTTCAAATCAGCCTTTTCTAAATCAACTAAGTATTTAATATTTACGTGCTCCTCTAATTCCAACACAATGGAATACTTATCTGTGGGTGAGGCCATATTCATATCCATTTTATTTCATCGCATCTCATTTCGTAAAGAAAGAAGAAGAAATTACTTATCTTGCTATTTTTTGTAAAGCTCCTTACAATGCTTTTGACATGAAACCTGTGTGGAGCCGTTTCGCTCCTCTCAACTCTCTTATTAAACACGTTTTATTCCTAAAATGACGCGATATACTCCGGTTTATGTTTTTGATTAAAAAGCTGCCATGCTTAATCTTCTAAGAGTTCAAGGGAAATTGCTAAAGGAGCGTGTATAAAGATTTTTAAAACTCGTCTATTAATTCGTTCAAATTATAAATAAAAAAATATAATGGGATTTGCTTACTAATTTCATACATAAAGAAATCTATATATAATAAAGAAAGTCGTGTTAGTACACCATTTATAACTCGACAACAATTTGCCGATTTTTGTGATCTTTGATTTCTTCAATATGTCTCTGCCCTGAATGATTATTAAATGGGAAAAATGTATTAAAAAAAAAATAAGATTCTGGGTCGGTAAGAGGTTCGCGGGGACAGATAGTCTTAGAATAAAAATAAACATTTCTAAAATCCATCTTCGCAATAATTGCTAACGAATTTCATTCCTTTTATGCTATTAATCCCTTGACCCAGTCTTGTGTTAAGTATCTAAACAATTACATCGTGCGTACCTCAACCACTTGCTGTTAATGTCATTACAAAAACGTTGTGTCTGAACGTGCCCTTCTCGAGATGAAAATTAAGTTGAATCTGGTACATAATGAACTGTTCAAATTTTGCGCTCGAAATTAATATCTGCCCTAAGCTGTTTTCCGTAGTACCTACGCAATTTTCATACCGACGCGGCGACGTCCGTTTTGGAGTTTTAATTGTAGAACTGAGTTAAGAATGTCTCGTTGAAATATATATGTATTAATATTGAGATAAAAGTGGGGATGATAAAGATGAAAGCGGGGGTTTAATAATCTATAAAAAAAAAATTAAAGAGATGAATTTAACTTTTTGTTATACAAAAATACACACACTGAGCTTGATTTTGTAGGCTCTATAAATAATTAAATACATTACGTAGGTTTTTGTAATGTTTACCTTCTTTGATTAAAATGCCGCGAATTTTTTTTATCCTCTAACAATATAAATGCCAATGCTCTAAAAAGAATCTCAAATTTACTTTGTATTAAAAAGGAATCCATTTTCCTCTGTAGTATAAAGGAAAACTGTAATTCTGTAAAGCAAACCTGAATCTCATACTACAGGAAGATCCTAATATTTAAAAAGTTTAATATAAAAGATGGATACTTGGTGAAGGAACAAGATTGCTATGTAGGTACAGATCGGTAACATTAAATTGTTCAGCTAACGAGCCTTTAATATTATCTCATTCAGAACTTGTATCCTCTCTCCAATCGCTTGTGACTCGGCAACTTTCACTTTGATGCTAGTTACTCCGCCAAAGTGGATCTCTATAGGTTTCCTCGCGAAATTCCAAAACAATTTCTGAACATCAGAATAAATGATTACTTGAGTTAACTTAATGACGACCTTGGAATTGTCTTGTGTTTTCTTTGAGCCGCTTCACAAGATGACGGATTTCTTGGAGTGTTGTTAACTCGGAATCGCATTGCTTGTACCATTTTTAAATTATATTAGTGTTTTGATATGTGTTGCTATTATTTCTGAATTGTTTAGTATAGCACAAACCAAAAGACCCTATAAATCACACCTTAATTCCGAAGAGTGTTCAAATTTAATGTGTTTAATATAAGGCGAGCGAGACGAAGCGGCTTATGAACGATGCTGTGACACGCTTTTAATAAGTCGACGACGTTGCAGAATTTTGACAGGAAACCGGAAAGGGAGGGGGGGGGGCATTCTTACAACCCCTCGGTTGTAAGAATATAATTATATGGATCAGAACATAGCGATTTATTCATGTAAGCCAAAAAAGCACCCATGAATAGGCAGAGTTTACCACCGGTTCGGAACGTTGGTTCCACTTAGAGTTTTTAAATGGCCTGCTTGAACAAAGTGTTTCCTCGGAAGATACATAAATAATAGCTGATTTTATTTGTCAAGATGTTATCTGGTGTATATTTTTATGTATGTGTATAATCATATTTTTCGCTCGAGGGATAAGCTTGATTTCATGCTGACGTAATCATTTTATGAGATTGAATGGTATTTATCGAGAAAATCAAACTGAGAACCGTCCGTTGCAAATGATGAAATATGCTTCCAGACCTTCGCTTAAAGTTACAATCTTTCAATACTTCATACCTTCATCTTCAAATATTAAACCTGTATTACCTGCCGTAATGGCGGGCCCGAGTCAAGGATCAAAGGCTGAAATTATGGACGTTAAAAACCATTTTATTTGGCAATATAAAAACAAATTTCGCGTATAGCCGGCTCCTAAAACGTCTGAGTTTATTTTATCGCCCGATATCCCCTGTCGTGAGTTGGCAACAGGCGGGTTTTGTTCGGCGCTCACAATTACACGGACCGCCGGACATTGTCGACGGGCCGATCAACAGGCGTCTGAAAAATCAAATGAAGTATTACAGATTGTGGGTGTGATTCAGGTGTATGGTATTTGATTGGATGTAAAATTACGTAGTATTTTTTTTGTATCATGATGACGTAGAAGCAGCACCGACAAGGCTTTAAAACTATAGAGTTGTTATTGGAGCTGTAGTAAGAGAAACTAAGCTATGATTTAAAAGTTAACATATTTGATCCTGACAATTCGGTAACACACCGTTTAGTTTAGACCATAGCACGAGCTGCACTGGCCAACACAATGCCTACTTACTTAGGTACTCTTTACACATAAGATGAAGCAACATTTCAAAATGATGTTATATTTTTAAATTTGATATCCTATATACCTGTTGCTATAATGGAACCAATAACATTACGTTGCAAATGAAATCTAAATACAGTGTCAGCTAAAAAATAATCTGCCACCATCCCAATTTCCATTTTCATCGGATTGAAATCGCGCTCATTTCAGGTTACAATAGGAGGTTCCATTCAAGGTTCAATATCGATAATGTGTATTACAAAATTATGTAATTTTCTGTTCTATTGGAGCATCGTTTTATGTTATTGGTGCTACTGACAAGCTATTTTTGGAGAAAGTGAGTACGCTGTTATTGCTAGCTTTAATTTGTATTTTTTGCTGTAATCGGGAAATAAAATCACATTAAGACTTGATGATACTGCCTGATCACCAATCGGTTCTGAAGTAGCAGTTGACTATAACCTATAAAATACCGTCCATAATGCAATAGGAAAGAATAAAAATATCGCCAGACGAATATACCAACTATACGGTTCCACCGTACAATTGGTGTGTTCTTAGTACTTCTACTGAACTAACGCGTCTTGTAACAATTCCTTTGAATCATTTATAATGCCGACAGCTATAACAAAGAGTACTCGTTTCTCATTTTCTTGAGAAAATGTGCTACATACAAGTCTTAACTTTTGAGGTCTATTAAACTGAGGTAGTAGACTGAACCACGGTTTAATAGACCGTTAGTTCCGTAGAAGTACTTCCATTATTCTTGTAAAAAAAAACAAATGTAATTGTGGGGGAGGAAATTGCGTTTATACCGCACACTCCTCCCCAATATGTGAAGGATAGAGCCCTCAGTCCACCACGCTAGCCCAGTGCGGTTTGGTGAAATTCACACGACTTTCGACAGACAGAGGTTTCATCATACAGCAAGTGATAAACATTATTTATATGAAAATATCAGAGGTGCAAGCCGGGGCCGGGGCTTTAACCGACACACCTGGTTTCTAAGGCGAGCATTCTACCAACTTGGCTGCCTCCAGCTTTTTACTGCTATGTGAGAACAATGTAGAAACAATATTGATTTCTTATATTTACGCGAATCATACACATTGAAATAAAACATTTTTTTCGGATTTTATCGCGTTTATTTTAGTCCTCCCGTGACCATGGTTGCTGTTAAGCAGCCGAAACGTCGGGAACGTAAAATAAAATAATTGCGATAAAATCCGAAAAATTAGTTTTATTTCAATGTAGAAACAACTTATGAGTTTTAGAAGTAGGTTTTTGAATGGATCTATTATAATTATATTAAAGTTAAATGAATAAATAATTTTACAACTCAATTTCATACTACGACGGGTGGCACCCAAAAACGTCAATGTGAGCCCGCACATAATTTCACTGGCTATTACTTCATATGCGTGTGACCCTAAGATTAAGCACAGCTGCCCGCCCGACGAGTGTATAATGAAAAACTGTCGAACATAACATAACATCTGTGTTGAAAATATATTTAGCGAATTATTACGTAATCTCAACGATACTATTATAAATTTAGCATTAATATTCGTACACATCTTGCTATAGGTAACTTTAAATTGAAACTTGATTTACTATTACTAGTAACATGGAGAAAGTATAAAGCCTAAATCTTATTTTTTTTAGTCCTGGCTGACAAGATTTTTTTTTATTTAGAAAAAGAAAAGCTAAATCACGCTATGTAATGTTGCCCACGCTCCAGCGATTTGTTTAAACGAGTAAGTAGCTGTAGGGTATGAGGTCATGCATGAAATATATCACACGGCTCAGCCCTGGCGTCACGTGGACCCATGGAGAAATATTAAAAGCTTTATAGATTGTTCTAAGTTATTTTATTTCCACGAAGAAAATTGTTGCCGTTGTAGGTGCCAAGCGAGAGTAGATAAACTAAAGCAGGGAAAGGATATTTTAAACTACGATAATACATTCGATTCTTACAATTGCTTTTCAATAAGGTACCTCAAAGAAATATAATTTAAATGTAACTCAAGAAAATAAAGTAATTTCACATAACACATACGAGTAAAGTATCTACCTATCATTAGATAAAAAAAAATCGCTTTCCTTATAATCGAATAATATCTGTAATATATATAATAATATCACCAGACGAGCACACCTACTATTCAGCCCACACTAAACAACGCTTGTATTGTGGGTACCGTACAATGGACTGAGGGCGAACCCAGTATATAATACTTCTATAAATACTCATGACTCGGGTACAAACGTTCGTGCTTATTACTAAGTTTGTCCTTACCAGTGTTAGAACCCGGGACTCAGCACAGAAAGTAGGAGCACTACCCTCTTAGCTAATCAGGTCGTCAAATTGTCTTGCTCTTGTGAAATATGGAACGTCGAATTGAGAACCTCCTCCTTTTTTTGAAGTCGGTTAAAAAATAATTATAAACAAGAAACAAAGTATTTAACCAATCAATAAGAACACCACTTCACATCTCCGAGACGCGTGATATGTAAATTTTTATTACTCCCGCGCACTTAGCTCTTTCCCACGCATATATCAGGAACGGGAAACCGTAGCGAGGCCCCTTTTACAGTCGATTGCGCGTTTACTTTAACCTTTATCATGTTTGTGTTTCAGTAATTATGCTTATTTTGTTTGCTTCAGCCCGTGTATGAAAGAAATTGCGGTGAACATTTCTCAAACGGCCGGGGTTGTAACCCTTTTATGTGGCAAACAAAAGGGATACTCTCGATTTAAAATGTTTCTTTAAAAGATGATTCAAGCGCCTACCTACGTAAAGGTGGTAATATTTAAAATAAACAATAGGTGTAAGACCGAAGATTGCTTTATAACGCCACTGCAAATTGAGATTGAAGAGAGGTTTCTAAAAATTTAGGGCTACTATCACCATTTATTTCTAAATATGAGTATGGTCTTATCATTGCAGATACAATAAGGCTAATAAAATATGAAAGAATATCTGACCAACATTTAACGGCGAGGCAATTATTTTCCTCATTATTCCATAGCAGTAGCCGACTTGGCGACTCGACTAAATAGAGAAGTGTAGTGTTCCCCACTTAGTTTCATGTTTTATTTTTCAAAGTATTTTTGAGTCGGGATATTTAAAAATGGCCACAATATTCTTAGCAGAGCGTGGAGCGTGGCTTACAAAAACCTACTGCTTAGTGTATAACCAACTCTAGAAGTGGCTTTTACCTAGAGGTAATAAATAGGAAAAGCATTCAATTTACGGCCTCCTCAATTATTTTGGCATAATATTAAATTCAGTTCAATATAATGTGGCAGGCTCTAAACCCTGGGATAATAAACTAGTCGAGCAATAAAATTCTTATCATTGTTTTGGTTTTCTTGTACAAAGTATCTGATTCATCAGCAGTCACACCTCCCACTTCACCCTAAGTTACACCACCGCAATAACGCTATAATAATGCCAATGAAAAATTGAATTATAGTATGACGAACTTTGCCGCAGGTTTTTTCATTGCAGCAAAGTTAATAAATGCGATAATCAAATTCCTTTTGGAATTGGCGCTCGTGCTATTGAAGTAAAAGTACGTAGACCTTGGATGATGATAAAATTCTGTGACAGTATTTCGAATGTTTCAATTAACATTGTCTGTTATATTAGAAGATAAATTGAGGTTTGGCTGATTGTTTCAAGCTATAATTTTCTGTTTTAATATCTCAATAAAATGAACAGTATTTAGCTTTAGCTTGTGATTCGATTTCTAGCTCTAAGGTTTTACACTCTTCTTAAATGGTATTCTGACCATAATTAAATTGTAAAGCTTTAGCTAGTACATTTTCAATACCTGTTACAACAAGCTCAATCTAACGATGGTGCACATATGAATCCTCCAATGCAAGTAGACCCCATAGGAATATTTGCTGTGTGATGCATTAGTGTAATATGTCTATCCAAAAGTACAGTCCTCAACATAACAGCTGCCAAACACCTATCCAATATTCACTCTTACAGTGTTAGGGTATGAGCTGAAATGCAATGCAGATAAGTTGACAGAGGTCCGTATGGAATGCCTGCTCTTTGGGCGGCAACAGCGTCGGCTGAATTAGTCCTGGGACGTTGGCCTTATGTATAATATTGATTGATGGTTGTGAGTGGTTACAGAAATTCGAGTATGCGAGTTTGAGTATGGTTTGGGATTATTCATTAGTATGAGGATCTTACTTATATCAAATCATTTCTTAACGTTTATCCTATGGAAAAGAAAAAGTGATGAGAACAAACTAAAATACTAATAGCAAACCATTGTTTAGTTTAATGGTCGCCAATTAACTGCTGTGTAACTTAGCACGATTGGTTTTGTGTCGGTACTCAACGTTAACGGTATTCATATTGTTTAGGGTTTATTTGTCGACGATCTTTTAACAAAAAATGTTCCTCTTCTATCGTTCATGTCAATGTCCCGATAAATACTTGGCCTGACCCCAAGTATACTAATACTTTAAGCGTTACACTTGTGTTTATTTTCATTCTGCTCTTCTACATAATCATTACGTCTCCAACACTTTTGTTTCGGATGCCCGATTGGGCGGTGACGGCGGGCCGATATTCATGATCTTTGATTTTTGAATTTGTCTCCGTCGTGAATAGCAGAATAACTATCAAAACAAGGGAAAAATGCACTAACTGATCTTCGTTTCTTTATTTAGTCTCCGTTCCGAAAAGCAGAACAACTATTAAAACATGGAGAAATTCACAAAGATTTTTTCTCATACATTTGATTCTGTGGCGGTACGAAGTTCGCCAGTACGGCTAGTATAAACTAAGAGAGATATCGCGGTAATACGTCATCCGCCCAAAGTAGGTTACCGATATGAATCATCTATTAGCAGGAGACAACGGTAATGGATGACGTGTACCACCCCCATGAATATAACCGTAAAGCGGGGAACAGTGAAGATGCGCAAACCGTATATGCTTAAGTAGTTATGTACATAGCGAAGATAATTTAATTAAAGTTGCTCTGACAATTGTTTAAGGTTCAATTATTGTGTCCTGAAGGTAGGAGTAGCAAGAAACGTTTTTGAGTTTATCGAACTCTATGTACAATTGTTTTTGGACGGATGAAAATCTTGCAAATTTGCTTCGCTTTAGGTATTAAAATTGACCTCTTTAGTAGTTAGTTAAGGTCTATTTTGACTTTAGAAATTCCTGTTAGAAATTAGTCATTCGAAATTAGTCTTTAAGATTATTTAACGAATAATGTGACTGCGAATATTTTACTTGCCATATGGAGCCTTTCTCAACTAACTCCAAAAGGTTCATTTTTGAATGTAACATATTTGATTGTTGTCACAACGCCAGCTGAAAGACAATGAATGTGTACTCGTCGTTTAACAAATATGTCGTGAGACGTAATCTACCATACTAAGCCAAGCATAATGCGTCAAGTCGGAGTATTAACTGTGCTGCTGTATGGATCTCTTGTTAATTCTAGCTCAAGTAAACTGGATTACAGTGATCCTGTTACATCATACGTCTTCAGTGCATTCACTTCAGTTAAATTGACATCAGTTGAATTTTGAATATCTAAAAGCTATGGAAACAAGGTTTCCAATTTCGTAATCTTAAGTCGACCCATTGGGATGTTTTCATTTACCGTAAAGCAAGTGATAATAGCCATTATTGAAATCGTAGTTAATTATTTATTTATAGAAGTTTTTGGGTAAGCAGGAACTTCTAATGTAATCGTAACGTCATCGAGAAAACTTGCTGTCACTGTTATGCATATTTATGAAATATGTGGTGTGAGACGGATCATTGACGTTACGTTAACGAAATGGTACGTAAAAAGGATTATGCTTGAGGTACTGGACACGATGACATAACGACTTGGTGATTTAGAGAAATTCACTTAAAAAAATGTGTAATGGATCAAGATATTTGTTCCATAAAAAAATGTATTATTTATAGTATTTAAAGTAAAGTATTTATAGTATTTAGAAGACGCGGTGAGCGCACTACCCTGCCTTCAGTAGGTACGTCAAGCTTCTCGTCTAATACAGAATAATATTCTCGCTGCAGATCCTAGCTACATATTATAATACTCCGTGATAACAAGGTGTATGAATTCATAAATCTCATATCTCTTTATCCGGCTTTTGTTGACGGAAACGTAATCTCTAATCCACTGGCTGTCTTTGTATGACGTCATTAAGCTTCTTACTATTTTGTGCCAGCGACGAAGCAAAATTAAATTGGAAACAACTCACGTGTTATCTATTAACCAAAATGAAACGTATTTATAAAAATCTCGTCGCCTTCGTTTAAGTTTAAGTGTGATGTCGTGTGTCTAGAAAATATTCTATACAAGGTGAAATGGTTATATGTCTACAGGTATTTTTTTCAGTTAAGAACCGAATTTTGAACTCTCTTCTTTAATAATACAAATAGCTTTTAAAAACTAGTTAGCTTTAAAACGGCCGTTAAATAGCAGGTGAAACATCAGACCTTTAAACCCTTATAGATAACACGAGATGACTACGATATATCTATCATGTTTGACAAAGTAGAATTTTATCTAGTTTGTGAAATTAACATAACTTAAGTTATGCCCGAAATTTGTGTAGAATTTGAATATTTGAGTTGCCTTTTCGTGTAGCTAGTATGAATAAGTAAGACTAACAAGGGTATCTATTTTGGGTTCACTTGTATTATTTATAATATCAGCCACAGCCACCGACTATTGAGCGTCTGCCCTCTCTATAAATATCTATAAGGCTGTACACCCACCTTTGTCTTCTTCTTAATCTTGAAATAGAACTAATTTTACGGATTTTATCGCGTTATATTATGTTTTTTACGTTGCCGACGTTTCGGCTGCTTTACAGCAACCATGGTCATGGTTGGACTGAGGTGGTTGACGTCTTTCTTCTTAATCTGTTCCATAACATTTGGATTTAGATTTTATTATTTTATACATGGTATGATGACGAAAACTGTGGGCAAAGGTTACACTAAATGCCTATAATAAAATGTTAGAAATCATTTATGTTGAAAGTCATTGGTTACAAATGTTGTCATTTTTGAGTATTAGGCTGTTATGTTTGATACTTGTATAACCTCTCATTGTGTGTTTTGCTAGCAAATAGTCGTATATCAATGTGGTATATAGAAAGTACCATAGGGACATCTGCGTATATTTCGACAATTCAATTTGTTGGCTAGCTGTCATATTAACCCATTGCGTACGGCCAGCAATTAAATTAGTCTCGGTGCAACGTAGGTAACATATTAGTGGGTGGTCGGGACCGCCGCGGCTAGTAACATGCTAACATCACTGGGGAAATTATTGGCAGTGTAGTTAGTGTTAGGTTTTCGAAAAATGTTGCAGTAGGTAAAACAATGCTGTTTATAGGTATGGCGATCAGATTACTATAAAGGTTGATTCAGAGGTGGTATACTAAGCCTCGAATCTGCGCTACTACATAATGATTTAAAATTCGCTAAAAAGCGCTGGGCTTAGTTTACCCTTCCTGAATCAGTCTGTATATCTCTACAAAATATTTTCATTAAAACCACCCGAAAATAAACTAAACATTCGTTAACTTTACAACATGTTTGCGGAGCCTCAGTTGATTTACATATAAAGTCAATATGATAAATTTATCAAGACTAAAATTGTGAAGAAAAAGGCTGCGAAAAATTTGTGGAACGGCACGTATTTCACGTTTAAAAAGTAAAGTAGTGAGGCGACACGTACCTAGTCAGTAACGTTATGCATAATTTCGACGACTGCTCGTAAACACGATAGCGAGTTGTACAATGAACAACTTTGAAATCGAGTTTGCTTTTTTAAATATATTTACCGACCTCAAAGGAGGTTTTAACTAGTTGAAATAATAAAAAATAAAAGTATTTTTATTAGAGTTAGTTGAACAAGTATTTTCAGTGCCCACTAAACATAATTTGAAAAAAGAAACACCTGACGACCTGATAGCTCAGTGGGTGGTGACCCTGCTTTCTGCGCCGAGGGTCCCAGGTTCGAATCCTGGTAGGGACAAACTTTCTGTTATGAGCATGATTCTTTGTAGCTGAGTCATGGATGTTTTGTATCTATATAGGTATTATATACTGAGTTCGCCCTCAGTCTATTTTACGGTACCCATAATACAAGCGCTGCTTAGTGTGGTACCGTATAGTTGGTGTGTTCGTGTGGCGATACTATTTTTATTATTTCTTTTTATAATTCTGTGTTTCGCTGTTTGCTCGCAATAATTCGCCTGCTTGTTCCCGCAATTCGTATTGTATTAAAATTTGGCTTCACGGCTTAATTGATAGATAACAGATTTTGGAATTGATCATACGTATATATATTGAGAGCAATTTGCGATAGGCTGAACACGGTTGGACTGAAAATAAATCGGTGAAATAACTAATAACTCCATGGCCAAAAATGTTATACTGCAAAAGACTTATACACCCAAGATTTACACAAATTAAAAAAATATTCACAAAAGCACAGCACCAAACTCGAAACTAAGTCATCCGAGGATGTCGTGTCTAACTACACGCCGTCGCCGCCATATTTCTCTCCAAAGTTAAACAACACGGAGTTATTGGAACTCCACATTTTGCACCTTTATTTACGAAAGCCGCATTTCAAATTAGTTCTTGGGGTAGTTTTATAATCTGTTGTCACGGAAAGTCGTGGGGATTGCCTGCGGTGGATCGGTGTTGATGAGGGCCTACCGTGGGCATAGAGTAAACATTAAACAGATACGTCATAGCATACTGACAATATTATAAAAGAGTAGCCATGTGAGGTGCGCTGTGCGGTTAAAGTGCTGCACCTGCCTCACTCTATCTAACCTATAATAATACCAGCCCTTTTTTTAATGTCCCAATGTTAGACACGGTCCTCCCCTCAATGCGATAGGGATTAGGCCATAGTCCACCACGCCGGCCCAAAATCGAAACATGACTACATGTTCATAACTTAGCTATATAAAACTAGGCATTAGTAAACAAAGCGCCGCCACCCCCCCACTTGATATCTATCGCCTCGAGCAATGTGTAACCACCCTAAAATGTTCGATGCTTTTTTCAAATATATTTTCACTTTTATAGTTTCGAAATTCAAAATAAAACTTTTATTTGTTGACGTAGTAGAAATGTGAAGTGATATTTTAGTCATTTTTAACGGCACACAGTGATATATGATAGTCGCGGCACGATAATAATGATTTGTTACGTTCACGTGATATTACGGTCGCACGCTAATGAAAAAAAATATTTTGTGCCGACTCAAAATTATTCGGAATGTTCCGAATAGAGGTTGAGCTTAGCAATTATTTTGTGTTTTATTGCGAAGCGCTCACTTGAGTAAATCTTTCTGCCTAACCGTATATGTAGCCGTTATATAATAATAAGTTTTTCATAGGTACAGAGTGCTCCGCAATACCACTATAAAAGCGTTAATTCCCTATAAAAATGAAACAACATTTATTAAAATACGGAAATTTACTTAAAATCGTTCAGTTGAACTTAGAATCGACCCGGGCAAACGTCAAAAAAATGTTATGCAACCGATAGAAAAGACTGATAAAAAAAATATTTTAATAAAGGCACATCGTGAAATTGAATATTAAATTCAAAACAGTCCGACTGGACAAAATCATCCTTATATAATACAGTTTTCTCCGATCCTTTCCTACCTTTTTACGAATATTCCAATAAAATCCCAACCAATTCAAATATCCAGATGTAAAAAAGATATCTACTAAATACCAAACTGATCATAATGTCATCACCAACAATTTATGCTACTCTTTGACCGAAAGTTCTCCGAACTTCATGGACGATATCCGATTATTTTTGAATCCGTTACATTTTCGCTAGAAGTTTCGTGTTCGTTCGGTGCATTTATCAGTCGCACCGACGTGAAATTGCTTTATCTATCGTTCGTGTTTCGCGATCGTGGAAACTTTGATTAGAATTTTAATTTTGCACGATGGAGCTGCGAATGTTTGAAGGTGGAATGGTTTGGTGCAATATTTACATTGCTTTTTGTTTGGCGTTAATCTGTAGGCTAGTTGCGTTGTTTTGTGTTCACAACATTTTCACGTTCAATAAATAAAGAAAATGCCTTAACAAATTCAAGAACTTTGATTACTGTAGTCTTGTGGTCAGGGATACTGGATCATTCCCAATAGTTCCATTGCGATTTGTTTCTTGGAAATAGTGAGACTATTTCTTCCCGGTAGTTCCATTAGGTGGCCCATGGTGTTGATCCAACTTTATTGTAATTTATATTTATTTACAAATACCTTCTCTTTGTTTCAGGTAAGATCATTTAATTCAGTTGGAAGATCACGTTGAAGAATTATTTTGATGACCTATTTATAGAGTTTCTTTGATCCCACCCTTAACTATAGTTTTTCGATTCCTATCCAACGGTTTTCCTTATTCAATAAATTGTATCTAGCAAAGAAAATTCCGCCCAATCGAAATGAAATTTATGATATTTTTTCGCCCAGAAACAAAAGTATTCCGATATTAATTCCAAGTTCAATCGTACGGAAACATCACCGTCCTGTAAACGGTAACATGAAAGATGGCCGCCACCCTCGGGGACGGTTTAATTACCGTGAAAATCGCTGAAAATACGCCCCCCCCCCCTCCACTTCCGTTCAGTCGGACGTCATTACGGACGCACTTTATTTGAGTTTGTGAGCCAGGTTATTACTGAAACTCTGTATTTCAGCGTAGTTCATTTTGTTGCGTGGTGAATTAGTTAAGCGGTCAGCGATTTTATTTCTGGTATTTTTATTTAGCTTCTTTTGAATCCTTTTTAGGTGCGGTCTTATATGTTACAAAACTAATTATTATCTGTACTAGTCGTTGCATTATGTTATCAATCTAGACTAAAGAACCGAGTTGGGTCCCAACCAAATCTTGGTTTTGTATGTACTACACCTATCTTATTACTTATGGAGTGATTATTAAGTTGTTTAGACGCAAACGACAGTACCGAGCTCAAACGCAATAAAGCTTATTTCTCAACCTTTATAGCTCTCGCCAATTGAATTCGCATTCCTTTAGCGAATCAATGTAAAACAATAATCAAGTAACAACTATATACGTTTAATATGGCTACCTGAGATATTACAATGTCTGGGCATTGTTGTTTATGTTTCAAAGGGGCAAATAATCCCAAAGAGGTGTCTAAAATTATAAAAGAAATATATGTGAAGTGACCTAAGATCTTTTGTGTACTATCAAGTCTAATGGTCTACTGTTTTCCAAACATTCCCACTAGGAATCTGACAGTTATAACTCAATATATCAATTATATGAAAGACTAGCTGTTGCCCGCGACTTCGTCCGCGTGGTATTTAACAAAGACAACCGTTGACAACAGCCTGCTCGCCCATTCTGAGCCCGCGGGACGCATTGCAGGTTGTTGCTATCAAACTTAATAAGGCGCTGCGCTGCAACATTGGCTTTAATTTTTTTTCGTGAGATCCTATTTTTTTTCTCTAAAATAAGAGTAGCCTAAGTTACTCCTTGTTACATCAGCTATCTGCCAGTGAAAGTCCCGTCAAAATCGGTCCAGCCGTTTCAGAGATTAGCCGGAACAAACAGACAGACAGACAGACAGACAGACAGACAGACGGACAGACAGACAAAATTTAAAAAAAATGTTGTTTCGGTATAGGTAACGTGTATACATCTAAATGCACTTAGTAAAAAGCGGTTATTTTAATATTACAAACAGACACTCCAATTTTATTTATATGTATAGATTATACAACCTCTTTATCAGCTACGATTCCCACTACCAGTTCGTAGCTTGAGATAAAATAATTACACCGTATAATGTTACGAATGAAATAAATGCACAGCGAACGTAAGTTACGCGTGCGTTTAACTTAATCATGTTATATGATAGCCTGCGCCTGAATGTTATTGCTATGTGCGCATGATTTGCCGCTGTTATTTTTCTGTTGCTTTAACATTAATTGTGAATACTTTAAAGAACAATTTTACTGGACAAATGAATGAATTAATACATTGATTCTACAAGTGAACGTAAAGTCCACACAATCTCGTTCTTGAGTTTCTTTTTTTTTTTTTATTACATTATAGGCAAGTATTTGATCTCGATCTCACCTGATGGTAAGTGAAGATGAGATCTACGATGGAGCATACTTGCCTAGGTAGGAAGGCGGCAGTAGATAGAGACGCTACATTCACTAGGCACATGCAGCGCAATTGATCTGGCCCGCCATCCCTGAATGGCAGCACCGAACATCATGCCGGAACACAGCTAGGCCGCTTGGCGACATGGCTTTGTTCAGTGGGTGGTGACTAGCCACGGCCGAAGCCTACCACCAGTAGAGTTGTCACCTGGTTGGCACCACCTAGGGTCACGTGTAGGGTATCTCGAGGGTACTTAATTCTCCTACGGACGAAGGTGACTCGAACGCACCGTCGATATCGATTCTGTTTATATTTTGCGAGATTGATCACCGAAGTAAATTACACGAGATCTCGCGAGATTAAAGGAATTGTATGGCAACATATTCTACCTGTTTATTGCTGAATCGATTGGCGCAGTTGTTAGTAACCCAGCCTTCTGTGCCGAAGGTTCCGGATTCTTCCATCCTTAGAAGAATGTATAAGAAAATGAATAATCTTTTTTATTATTTTGTAAGTGATTGGAGTTATAAATGGTGTAATTAACACGACTTTGTTTTATATATAGGTATAGATATAGAAGATAACATGTAGATTTGTTGACATTTTAGTGATTGATTAACTTAAAAGATCTGTGGTTACTTTGGTCGTAAGTGCGTTACATTCGGTACGTTTTGTTGTTTGATGTGTAAGTTCCATTGAAGTTTGGAAATGTGTTTTTAAGAGCGGAAGCCGCTTTTAATGCGCAGTGTATACTATGTAAGAATATTCTCAGAACTAAAGGTCGGTTTCCACACAGTTTACATGGGGGGGATACTTTGATATATATAATATAACAATTTATCAATTGAACTAGTAAACAGCCAACGCCAATATATATATAATACTTTTATAACGATTATAAATTATTTTATGCTACCATTTTGACACAAACTACAAATGGAAAAAAGTTTGAAATAAAGAAATTATTAAAAATAAAAACAAAAACCTGACTGCAAGAACACTCCAATAAAAAGAGAAAAATAAGCTCGAGAATTGCAGGCGAGGACAAACGAAATGACTGAAAAAACATATTTGCTGTAAAAAATTAAATTGACATTCACTTGAACGACCACCACCGAACATATTTTGGTTAGTTGTTTGCCCCCGCCTGCAATTCTCGACCTTATTATTATTTTTCAGTGAAGTGTTATGGAGTCGGGTTTCTTTTTGTAAGTACGGTCGCGAACATTAAATATGGGACCCATTTCCTTAATAATTTCAACGACATTTATAATGCAATAAAGTCGTATATCTGTATAATCTCACTAATATTATCACGCGAGAACGGCTGAACGGATCTGGATTAAATTTGGCACAGAGATAGATTATAGTCTGGAATAGCACATAGGCAAATTTTTATCCCGGTAAAATGTACACTTTTTAATCGCGGGTAACACCGTGGGGCGCACCTAGTGGCATATATTAGAAAAGTTGCTCCTCGTAACGCCAGTAAAAATAGTGCCCTTATGGTATACGTTTGCTGTACGATATTCGACGATTTAAACGGGTTTCAAATTAAAGTCCTCGACTGTACCTAGACGAAAATTCCCGCAAAGCCAAGGAAATACCGTTCGCCTCTCTCCGAGGAATTTTAATTATGCTTACATTTTTTCGGTGTAAAAACAACAGACTTGGCCATTTTTCACGGGGCAGCGATGGACGGCGCGGTGCAATTTGGTCGACCGTTTAATTTTATGGACCGCTATGTCAGTACACTTTTCGTATGCAGTGAGTTTCAATGTTTATTTGTTTGTAGAATTGTAGGGGTAATAATATAGCTATATTTATATGTACACCACTGTGGTGTCTACAAATATTTAAATAAAATCTAGTACTTTGAGAATTTTCGATCCAATCATGATATTAAAGAGTGTTTCTATGGTATCTTAGCGGTAATGGGAAGATTTTCCAGCCAGGTGGGTGGTATGAGTGGCGGGGCGGCCGCTATGCCCCGACGGTTATGGTCGGGATCTTGTGTATATGTCGCGTTCTCCGAAAACTCTTACAGCGCGTTTCAGGATTGTATGGAGAATTATCATTTGTTTTGAATGGCCGTCTGCAGCGCCATATGTGTATCTTGTGGCGCTATTGACGAGGTTGCTACTGTATATTTACTTGAATTCAATATTATAAGAATTCCTGATTTCCTAAATATTAGGCTCTTTTGACATT
The DNA here is from genome assembly GCA_905404115.1 of Pheosia gnoma. Taxonomy (NCBI): domain Eukaryota; kingdom Metazoa; phylum Arthropoda; class Insecta; order Lepidoptera; family Notodontidae; genus Pheosia; species Pheosia gnoma. Next base: position 1,922,230 of record FR989894.1, on the reverse strand, counting down.
CCACTGCTGGGGCGTATCTCCCTGTGGGGGAGATTCAAGTCATATTCCAAAACGCTGGCCCAGTGTTTAGGACTAGTCCGGTTCATTTCAACATAAAGGCCTTCTTGCCTTCACCGTTTTAGCTAGCAAAACGAGAATCATGGCTCCTGTACTGTTTCAACTTTGTTGCGCTTGTATGTGCTTTATTACGCCGTAAAAGCATTTAACAATGTTGTTTGCGTCATAAATAATAAGATATCGTAAACCAAAAGATATAAAAAAATCGTTATGTCACATTATTGTAAATTATTAATAATAGTTCTGTTGTACTTGTGGCTGTGAATAAGAGCAAGGAGTTTTGTGAAAGTACCTCAAATCTATTTACACTTCATTCACGCGACGATATGCCTCGTACAGTTGCACAAGATATAATAAGGTTATTTTACAAATATCAGTTTAAAACTATTTTAATTTTATTAAATTGAGAAAAGGAAATAAAAAAAAAGCAAACAAAACATCGTACGTTACGTTTTCTGTCGTGAGCTTAACTCTTTAAGACAAGGCTTATAGTATCAAAGCCGGGCTTCGACTTTTAATTGAGAACTTTCATTTCTAAACCAAACAAAACGTCGTCTATATAACGTGTATAAACGGACCGGAAACAACAACTAAATATGAGGGTACCCCAGTGCTAACTATGACACTAGGACTCTAACACCTCAGTCCTCCCGTGACCATGGTCGCTGTAAAGCAGCCGAAACGTCGGGAACGTTAAAAATATAAAATAAACGCGATAAAATCAGAATCATTAGTTTTATTTCAATTTGTATAGATCAATCAATCGTAGTGGGATACACATACTACACAATTATTTTGGGATGACGTGCGCCTGCGCGAGTGTAGGATCTTGTTCCTACAGTTTATATATTTGCACTATCCATCAGGGAGGGGCGAATAGTCAACCGCTACCATTTGTCCCGAGTGATAAACGAGTGAGGTCTGAGGAGGTGCGGAATTCGACTAACGAGAACGGTCTTGCGTAATCTTTGAATGGTGAAGTCAGGAATCTTTGGGACTTCGAGTCGAACAATTTGGGAGCTATTTATCAATTCCCTTTGTTGAAAATACCCCAAATTTTCGCTGCTATTTTTGGAATATTGTGCCGTGCTCGGAGTTTTGTGTAGGGTCTTTTTAAAGATTTCGATACGCTACTGTTGAAGGATATCTTAAACAGCGTTTGAGAAAATCAACATCACTAAACCACGCCAAATTTATAAATTGTAATTTGAGACGTTTATTTATTGTTTATACCTTGTTTTATTTATCTGCTTTTAAACACCTATAAACTATAACTTGATCAATTAATAATATCGCAAGACGAAGACACCAACTATACGGTCCCACACTAAAAAACACTCGTATTATCGGTACCGTACAATAGATTGAGGGCGCATTCAGTATATAATACTTATATAGATATTAAACCTCCATGACTCGGGTAAGAACCTTAGTGTTCATCACACAAAGTGTATCCCTATCAGGATTCCGACCCTTAGCGTAGAAGGCAGGGTCACTACCAACCAAACGAATGAAGTTATTTAGACGACCTCATTAGCTAATGAGGTCGTCTAAATACTAGTAAGAAATAAAATCATTCCAAATATATTTTTGATTTTTGGGGTGGCAAAAATGATATCAATAGTAGTGGAACAGACTAGACTAGAACTAGTGCGAATAAAACGCTTAGAAAATACTTCGTTCGCTTGTATCGCGTCTCGCTCGCCTTCCATTTTAATAATAACATATATATATATAATACCAGCCCTTTTTAATGTCCCACTGCTGGGCACGGGCCTCCTCCTAAATACGAGGGGGATTAGGCCAAAGTCCACCTCGCTGGCCCAGTGCGGGTTGGCGGACTTCGCACATCTTTCGAGGGGTTCTCCCAGAAATCCAGGTTTCCTCACGATGTTTTCCTTCACCGTTTAGCAAGTGATAATCGTGGTTGAAGATAAGATTCGCACATGAAATCCAGAATACCCAGAGGTGCGAGCCACGGTTTGAACCTAAGATCCTCGTTACCGAGGCAAGCGTTTACCAACTTGGCTATAACTGCTATCTTAACCGATACACAAATTGCCTTTGAAAATGTCACTATTCTCACCATAATGTGTGTAAGCCTCGTGACGAAACTGTTTATAATACCTTTATGGCTTGAAGTATCGCCTTAAGCCCACGGGAAGGTGGGCAATATCCAAGGCCGAATCTGAATTCAGTCTTGAACCTTATTGAAATAAAATCTTGCTGATATTTTTGTAAAATTTTGGGAGTTCAATCATGGGCGGGGCAGCACAGACCTGTACATTCACCGCGTGGTAGTTAGAAATTGTAGTAAGTATAAATCATAATGACTTCGTATAAGACACACTTTGTAAAAGAAAATAGAAATAAATAAATCGCTATTATTTGACTGCTGAACACAATAATAGGTACAACATGGCGAATGTTAAAGTAATAATGGCTCATACAATTATTTCTGCGAATTCGAATTGTTCGGGAACTGATTGCGTTGTTAGTTTAAGTGTCGCTTGTAGTGGACTCATAATTGGCTTGCTTTCGACTACCTACGACTTGCCTATATCAAAATGTTGATGCTCTATAAATTCAGTAACAACCTAACTAAAATTCTCGGATTTTTTAGGGCGTACTTTTTGTATTCCGTAATGATTGGACATAGCACACCCATAATCTAGTTACATAATATGCTTTAAAATATAAAACTAAACGCTTAACATTAAAGACGGAAATATCACATATGCAGCAGAAATATAACAATTTGCTGTAAGAATTGACTTAGAATTAATCACTGTCAATATGTATAAAAAAATTGTTGATATTGCTAAAGATTCGAGGACAAAATAAATATTATGTTGTAATAATTGTGTATTGAGCATCTACTCCTATGTCCTACATACCTACTATTTGTCAAGGAAAGCCGAAAATAACTTTACATGATCTATGGTCCACTGGCATTCTGAATTTGAAACGTCTCCGCTAGAAGAAACCTATTTTTCTTTGCTTAGTGATGACATACGCAAAGATAAGTGGAGCGGAGAGATACCTGCTTCCATTTATTGCGTCTTTATATTATATGTATAGTAAACTGTGGAAGATGATATTTATTATCTAATATGAACTGCACGTCAAGTGCAAGATAACTGTATACTTTATAGTCTACCGTATTTAGACATTTTGTATCGAGAATTGAAAAGCGCCTCTGGCGGACGGTACTTAAAACTTTCAATTCTCCATAAAAATGGGTAAAAACGGTAGACTATAAAGTATACGGTTAGCTTACGAATAATCTCGCACTTAACGTACTGAGGATGATGATATTTATTATCTTCAGTTCTTATTTACTATCCATTGGTGACAAAAATAATAAGACAGGTTAAAAGTGAGAATGTGGTTGATATATGATAAGTGCAGTAATCCCTTTCGTTATTTAATTTCAACCAATCCCATCGCAGGAATCCTGCCAGAGTGCGAACCATTGGAACGTTTCGCGCAAACGCCACGGGATCGCGCAAACATTACGCCCGTATTACACGTTTCAAACGCGCCTCAATTTAGAAAATCACTCCCGTTAAACATACCGGTGTCTATAACAAAGAAACCTGTCAATCCGTGTGTCAGCTCACATCGGTGCCAGCGGCTGGTGTATTATTAGTTTATTTCAATTAGCTTTTAGCGTTGTAGTGTAGTATTACGGCGCGGATGGTTGGCGTGAAATTAATTTTACCGGTAGATGAGTTTTAGAGATTTTGTCGAGGGTTCTACTTCAACGTGGTGTAAATAAGTTGGTACACGCATCATTATTTTCAAGCACCTAATTTACTTAGTTGTTTGTTTCTTTGAAGTAAATCATTGGGAAGTTGAAATGTTTGAGACTTGCGTCACATTAACTAGAAAACAAAAGCCTCAATCCTTTTGGTAAGTTTAAACATATTACGTTACTGAAAATAATAAAAACTATATAAAAACAACATTGCTATGATGGAAATGTCATAATATAGCCGACGTAACATGTATATGCATTAAACTTATTGTTACTGGAACGTAATAATTAATGTCTGACAGCGTGTTTGCTGAAGATGTTCACTCATTTGCTCGTTAACGTGGCTCATCAAACACGTCAGTAACATCAGTGTGCAAATGTCACAGATCCGTAAGCAGAATACTGGATAATATATTTAATAATCGTAGTTCCAATAATATGTGTTCTACACTTGAACTGAAACAATTCATACATATTACGTACCATATTTAATTTCAAACGCAAACTCAATAAAGGCCATTTGAACACAAGTTCCAAGAAACAACACCGGTTGCCTCGCATAACTCGACCCATTTTCATAGATTTATTCCATTATGAGACAATGCACGAGTTTCGAAGCACGCACACAGTTTTTGCCTCTGCTGTGGAGTTTACAACAAAAACGTCTCTGGGAAAAGTTTTGAAGATATCTGCAGGCTGCGACTACCAGTATTGCTTCTGAAATATAGCTTCAACCGTTAACACACACACACACACACACACACACACACACACATCACATCACATCACAGCATGATATATTAGAAGCTGAACAGTCCCTGAATTAGGACTGTGGTGTCATCAGTAAAAAGTAAGCCTGATTAAAAAATAATATATAATAAGCCTTAAACGTGAGCTCTTTTAGCGCTTTTTTAATCGTCATATGAAGTCGGAATTCTGATGCTGATTTAAAAAATGGTATTCCCAACAAAATGACAATTGTGATTTTTGTGAACAAAATTTATTTTAAAAAATGGACATTATACCTATCGAAATTCTGCCTTCACATAGTGTTTACAAATGCGCTTAAGTAGGCCCATTTTCAGGTATAGTATACGTTTTCATTATCACCCTGTATAAGTCATTAAGCTAAGGTAAGAGGCTATATATAAATAATGTAAGGTGAAGCAGTGGGTTATTGCAGACCAAATAAGGAATCTTCAAAACTCAACACTAATGAACGAAACGTTGTATCGTTCGCTCTTAAATTACTTCCAAATTGCTACAAGATCGAAATTTGTTGTTATTGTAACTCATTAAATGAGGGTAGGTCGTAACATAAACTCTTATTATGAAAGTTAGAAAGCCATTAGCCGTCCGCTACGGGGCATGGTCCTCTTTTGATGGCTCCAAGCTCAATATATGGAGCTGCCGTTTCTTTGACGGGCAGTTTATAGGGCGGCTAGTACCGCCTAAAGGCTTTAGCACGATATGAAACATTCTCTTTAGAACTGGAGTAGGGCACTAACGCACGAAAAGTTTACCTAATCATGGATGGTCAGAGTACATGTCACAATACGACTATGTTTTGGGTTGAAATATACGAAGGGAAACAAATTAGCTGAAGGTTATAAAACAATTTGGGCATGCGATCCATATAAAATATATCTTAACTTACCTTACCTTGTTGGACTAATTAAACTGTTGCTAATACCTTTTTAGTTACAACATTACTTATATGTCTATTTCATATTACTTTAGTGAAATGAAATGGAATCTCTCCAATACTTTAATTCTGACCGCCGCGTCTACCTTAAGAGTGAATACTTCGTGAAATAAACCGTAAGCTCCCTTTATACAAATTCGCTAAAGAATAATTTATATGGCAAGTAGCCAAAATCCATTTAAAAGACCTCTGGAAGACGAACACATTTAACGACCCCGGAGGCTGCGTAATCTTAATATGTAAAGAAGGATTTGTTTAAATAAATTATTGGATCCGATAGGGACATCGCGGGATTTAAATAAATGTTGAGTGTACAAGGGTTAGTGTTTTCGCGTTTAAGCTTAGAGTTTAGTATGGAAGAATTGAGATGAACGCTAAGATAAGACTCTTGTTAGGTAGTAAAGAGAACTATTACTATAGACATAATTTTTTGTTTCCTTTTTTTTAAGTAGTTTAGCTTATTTATGCAGTGATGGAACGTTTGACATTTAATTATAGTGGTACAGTACTTAAATTATTAGACGTGTCTGAAAACATACTTCAGTCACTTTTTATGTTCTTTATTTTATTTTTTGAACTGAATAATGTGTATGAAGGACGTATATACATCCGAAATTTAATATTATGTAACCAATGTTAGAGGACTGGACGGACGGTATAACTGTGGGCGTTTATCCACGCTTGTACAGACTCGCATCCTTAATTTCTTTGGACACGTCTCAAGGCGAGAAAATGACTCCATAGAGCGGTTAGTTATACAAGGCAGAGTGGAAGGCACCAGACCACGTGGAAGGTCGCCCATGCGATGGACCGACCAGATTAAGTCTGCCATTGGTGGCCCCCTGCATAAATACACCAGGATGGCATCCAATAGGGAGAGATGGCGAGACTTCGTGAGGTAAGCAACACCAGTCCCAAAACCAAAACATGACGACCACGACCGCTCTGACAAGAGCGTCACGACTTAGAAGAAGAACCAATGTCGAGAGAATTTCATACAATTATATTCTACATCATTCATACACATTCTGAATTTTTCCGGTTATGATATTATTCAGATCGATCTGACAGAATTATACTAACGAGCCGAGGTGTGAGGCGAACGCCCTCCTTTAAGATTATGAAATTCCAAATGTAAAAGGCCGCCCTTAATATTTATTCTGTAAGCCCTGAACGTTGTGAAAACGAGTCCTAGATCGAAACCAAACTCAGCACAAGTGCCAGAAAAACGTCTACCTTGATACATTCAAGGATATGTTTTCCTTTGACTTTCCCGTTTCCACTTGACGACTAACAAGTTATTAAGAAATAGCCGGCTCGTGGCAGCTTGCTTCACGATTTTAGTTCCTTGAATTTGTTAAGAAATTTATATCAAGGTCTTATTTTTTTTATGAGTGATGAAATACGTGGCGTTTTGAAATTCGCTTGAGAACCTATAAGGACGGATTCACGTTTTGCAATTTAACGTTACTTAAGCCGGGTACGCACTTACCAACAAATTTGTTGCGTTGCATGCGCATACGCAACAACTTTGTTTCCATGTGCGTACCAGAAATTATCGAGTACTGTGTTCAGCTCAAATGTTCAAGGCGATTCCATTTGTATATTCCGTACGGTGTTTGGAGAATTTTGATGTAACAATAATTATAGACTAGTTCACAACTTATCGGCCATCGGCTACTTCCCACGGCACAGTGACTGGCCACTGACTTAACAGTGTTAGTGTTCATTGCGAGTTACTGACTATAAATACTGTCCACACATTTGTAATCAATGTTTGTCTTCGCGGTGTTCGTCGGTTCAATAATGTTTCCAAGAAATTCTTTTATTAACAATGACTTGAAGTTAGTTTGTATTATTTTCTCGTAATTAAAGTTCTTATTTAATAGTAAGTTCCCCACTTTTGAATGCGCCTTAAACGCAAACAAATCGTATTTACCGTGTACATGATTTCCTTATCGTATGTTTGGGACCAAGCTTCGAAGTTCGTCTTTCTGGCTATAAAAGTTTCAAGGTTGATCTCGTAAACCCAGGCAAAAAATTGGGTACTTTTTATGGGTTCTCTACTAGCCAAGGTTTAAATTGTAAGGTTGGTAATAATTCTTGTAATTCAAATCGTTCAAAGTTGGAGTTTATTGAAATTGGAGATTGAGGATAATCTATTAGGTATAAATTTAAGTGGTAAAATCGTAAATGGTCTTTAGTACTTTAAAGTTAGTGCTTTCTATATGAGTGTGGCTAAAATCACATTCCCAATAATGTACCTCCACAGCAGTAGTGCACTATAGCTAGCAGTACGCTTTACTAATAGTCCCGCTTATCGCGTATCGAGTAAATTATCAGTGGTCACATTACCTCTCTAGGCTCTATTTGCTGGAGTGCTGTTGTATATCAAAATATTCTCTGAGCATTTATCTTTCTATCCTTTCTTACGATTCATAAAGATTTTCAGTCGTTGTTCATCTTTCAATGGATATTTTGTCTCTTTCTATAACATTATTAAATATTCACCTGCCAATCCAAATTTCTTCAGATAGGTACTGTGTGTACACCCGTGTCAACATAAATCCGACCAATTTTTTTTTTTTTTTTTTTTTTTTTTTTTTTTAGTCCGGGCGCTGTCCTGGCCCGGCCCGCGAATCCCTCTGATATGGGGGTCAGAGACCTTATTTAAACTATTCTAAAATATATGTACATAGGCTTTGTTTATTTAAATAAAAGTAACATTAATCTTTATTGTACATTAACAGTAAATAACAACATCAAAAGCAACTTAAACAACTTAGTGAAACGGTAAAAGGTACAACATAATACAATATAATATCTTATTGGATCGGGGAAACCTCTTCCGCCCACTGTACAAATCCGCTGGCCGGTGCAATGAGGATTGTGGTAGTGGTAAGATGCTGATTTTAAGTATTATCATAATATTTATGCAGACATCTTCTTTCCACTCAGGTCTTATTCCTATTTATTACAACGGCTGCTAGCTTCGTACAGTAGGACAGAAAGGTCTCCCGTGTCCTCTTGTCTCTAATAAGACTGCCTAGATTGTCCAATTTAAGCTGGATGTCTAAAGACATTTCCAATTCCAGTCGCTGGAGAGCATGAATTGGACAACTAAGCAGTATGTGTGCCACTGACTCACTCACGCCCGGTTCGCAGATGCACGATGGGTCCTCCTTGCACTTGAAGCGATTCAAGTACTCGGAAAACCCACCGTGCCCCGTCAGTACCTGCGTGAGCACGCCAGTGGGTTGTATCCTCCTGATCGTGTTGTGTGCTTCTAAAAGGTCAGGGAAAAAAATCTTTGTTGTAGACGCAGTGGTGTCAGTTTTGTACTTATGATTCCACTCGTCAAGCGAGTCCTTGCGGATCTGTCGCTTGACGAATGATATCGGAAATCCGACCAATTTAGAAGTACGTTCAATGTTCCATCTCGGCTGCGGTTTTCATTGGAAACTTTTGAAGTCATGAATAAACTTGTAGTTAGTTCGGCTCGTTAGTTTCGGGTATCAGATGCACACCTCGAGTCGTTTTAATGAAAGTTTTAAAGCTTTGATGGCCAGATGAGTTGGACTAGAATCAGGTATATATATTCTTTTATGGACTACTTATTTGACGTTGGAAATGCTAAGCCCTGATATTGAACTGATCTTTAGAGGTGTTCATTTTAATTAACTACAAGCTGGTATACCGAATAACACGAAATTCAGAATATTATCAAGATGTTTCTAAAAAGTTACAGTATCGGATAGCTATAGAACATCTGTATAATTTGGATCCGTGATTATGAACTCCATTTACTCACCGTTACATGATATCAATTGATAAGATTTAAAAAAATAATAAAGCAGACTATTATAATTGACACTCCTAAAACCATGTTTCCATCAACTAAAAGTGAAAAAGGTAATGAATAACACGACGACATGGGGCCGCGCGCGAGTGTAATTTAATTAAGTCGGGTTGTACGTTTTAATTTCGCTCCACACATGGCGATTTATCTCGGCATTCTATTCAGTGATTGCGAATACCACACAAAAGAGAGAGACAGAACTTTAAGATGAATGGGATGCACTTCTTACTCATTGCTGTCATTCTCTGTTGGGCGAAAGATTTGTTCGTGTACAATCGCTTTTGCTGGCCTATTTTGGTGTACCACTTCAAAGTAAAGTCATTCCTTTAATTGTTAAAAAAAATCTTTTTGCTATTCCCGGCCAGGTAGTAGCCCTCAGTGTCCATATTATTCCTGTTTTTTGTCTCCTTATTCCCGCTGTCTGACTGGAGAGTGGAAATTTGTCCCTCTTCCCCTTCTCTTTTCAGTCTGCCACGATGAGAGCAATAAAAAACATCGCAGACGGATTTGAATAGGTACATCTAACTGGTATGCGACCTACTTCAAAAACGAGACCTGTCATGGCGTGACACTAGCATGCATGTAGTGAAAATTATTATTATTGCCGTCATGTGCGGAGTTGTAATTAAATGTGGGCGCTAGTGTTCGCTTTCAGGGGGCGGGAGGGGGCATGAAGGTATGCGTCTAGGAGGGGTATACACGTGTTTTTGAAAACAAATACACCTGTATCCTTTATAATCGAGAGTGGGGATGACCCATGTAGTGTAGAATTTATTCAAAAAAGAGTCATGTATCCGATAGAAAGTAATCAGATATATGCTACAGACATGTGGTTAACCCTTGGACGAAAATGTTCGAACCTTGTTCCTTATACAACATTTACAGGTTGTGTTGGTAACTTTATAATAATAGTTAAGTTTGCGTAGACATCTTAACCCTCGAGGTATTTGAACCCAATTTAATTTCGTTTGAGTGAATTAATTAATACTCAGTTTACTTTAACTGCGCTTTATAAATCTGGTTAATTATATACTTAAAACTAATAGCATAATAAAAATGTTATTAAGGAAATTACAAACTGAAACCCGAATCGCGTGTTGTGCTTTAATGACTATCGCTAGTCATGTAAACTACGACTTAAGATATTTCAAATGGTCCCTGAATTAAAAGTTTTCAGTACCCAAGTTTTATGAATATCAAATTTCCCATGAAAATTGTGCTTAGTTTCGCAATTTGAAATGACCCCGACCTTTTACAATAGTTGTGTGTCCGAAACCTTCAAATTTAGGCTTTACTTTGTTAAATGAAACATTATCTGTTTGTCAGACAAGCTAGCACTTAACATATCTGCAGACTATACTATAATTTGTAAAATGAAACAATGTCTATTTGTCAAAAACTACCTATACTTGCGACACCGTGGGCAAAGCAAACACTTTTCATGTCGAGAATCCAAAAGCCAAGAGTTGGTGCATACCATACCAAGTAATGAAAAGAAATTGATATTTAATGATGAATAGAGTAAGTGGCATTTGTCTTGTGCCCAATAATAATACATCACAACGCCTGTTATCTTCCAAGGGGTAGGCAGAGGTGCACTACACAATACGTACATAATTCGCTGATCATATTTGGCTCCAATGCAGTAGGGGGCGAGTCTACTGCCTTTATACCGGATCACTTCCCGTTATGGGGAGGATTTAGACCTTAGTTTGCCTTCTCCGTACAGAAGCGATGATCATTATTTAACATGTTTTGCACATGAAAATCTGAAAATGTTAACACCTAACCTTGTTTCCAAGGCGAGCGTTCTAATAACTTGGCTATCCCTGCTGCTGTCTTTTACCTGCATGCCATAAATACGCATGCCTGTTCCTTGCAACACAAACTCCGATTTGACCCCATAAATGTATAATGCACAAATACAGTGGGGACACTTATCCGCCCGCCAATGGCGGTTAAGTGGTCCGTTACTTAAACGATCGACGTTGCGGATTTAACGGCGTTCGAAAATGGAGTCGCCACTTCACGTTGTAATACGTTAGGAACAACGAAACCTCATTGCATCGCAAACTTTAAAAAAAAACGGTATGAAATTATTAAGTTAAGAAAATTATGATAATAGAATTACCGTTTCAGATAAGAAAAGTCATCCATATCACTCTAAGGGAGGTCTCTACTAGGTTAACCTTTTAGTTAAAGCTTCTGTATACATAATTTAAAGAAATATAACTCCATTCAGTTTTACAAAGCATATAAAACACGGATTTTCTAAATATGTACCGTATACTGCTTGCTAATGCTTAACGTCGCTACTCATTACTGGTGACTATAGGAATACACGGGAAACTATTATGTGCTTAAATATATTGTCAGCAGAAAAAAAATATTCCGTTTGTTAAACCGTAGATCCTGTATTATCGGAGCAACATCCTTAGATGTGTGTGTGTGTGTGTGTGGTGTCGGAACGAATCCCTTAAAAAACTTCCTGAGACACTTATGCCAAAAGTTGCCAAAAGGTGTCTCTTCCTTGATTATTTCATTCAATATTTTTGTCTGTAGGATCTTTTTATGAAGTGAGAAAGTTAATTCTATTGTTATTAGAAAGTTGTATATATTGTTAGTATTTGTTATGCTTTCATTTTCTAATAAGTAAGTGCTCATTAGTAAAAATTATTGCACATATCCATTTGAACTTTGAATATTTTTTTTAAGAATCGTGTCCTAGTTAATATGTTTTCTTCCACCGTGCACGTACACGATCCGAATCCGTATATTTCCCCTAGTAAATCATTTGCACGCTCCGTAAATTTCCTAACAAAAAGAATCCAACGAAAGAAACAAAATATTCAGATTAGTCACGAAATTTTCATGTGCTTTCACCCACCCCTCTACATCTATAAAAATAACTGTAAAACCGTGTTTATCGTTGTTGCCAACGACGCCCAATTAGCGTAAACATTCCTACTGTTGTTCCATCACATAAACGTAGCTATAGAATTGACATAATGGTGAAATTGTGTTATATTTACGTATTGTATAGCAGTGATAGCCAAGTTGGTAGAACGCTTGCCTCGGTAACGATGATCGTAGGTCTAACCCCGGCTCGAATCTCTGAGATTTCTAGATTTCATGTGCGAATATCATTTATCAACCATGATTATCACTTGCTAAACGGTGAAGGAAAACATCGCGAGGAAGATGTGTGAAGTCCGCTGGGCCACTGGGCTAGCGTAGTGGACTATGGCCTAATGCCCCTCGCATTTAGGGCAGGCCTATGCCCAACAGTGGGACATTAAAAAGGGCTGGTATTATTATACTAGCAAGGTAGGTTAACGGTAAAGGAAGGACCTTCCAGCCACGCGTGTGGTATACCTGGCGGGGCTGGCCGCTATACCCCTACGGTTATAGTCGTGGTCTTGTATATATGTTACGTGCTCCGAAAACTCTCATAGCGTGTTTCAGGATTATTTGGAGAATCGTTAGCGCCATCTGTGTGTCTTATGAGGTTGAAGCGGTCGTTGTAGTAGTAATGAGTTATCATAAGGTACTTACACCCCGTATTATGAATTGCTACGCCTTGGTTGCTACGAATCTACCACATGGGACCGCTACGAGTGTTTATGACTATGTAAATATTAACTCAATAAAAGTCCTTAGTATTTGACTAGACATCTCAGACGTTTTAGGTATTAAATTCATAAAACTAACATAATTTTATGCTTGAATTTTATTATTAAACCTACATTGAAATAGTTTTTGTAAAGCGGGCCTCGTTTGATATTCAATATACTATTTAATCAATAGCTTGCTTATCACACAATAACTTGTCTACAACCCTAATTATAGCATACCTTCGTATATTAAATTATAGCATACCTTCGTATATTAAAATTTTGTAAAGAAAATGCTCTATACCCGGCTATACAGAAGGACCTATTTTCTCTTTTGAAATGTTATTGGAATCCTTAGAATTATCAAGCCTCTGAGTACAGACACGTCAACATTCCATTTACCTTTAACTGATACATTTTCAATTGAAGCTTGCTGTGAACCGGAGAATTTTCCTTCTCGAATTCGTTTAGATGTGCGCTGTACTGTGCCTCTGCTTACCCCCACGCGGGATTACCGCGACTCGTGCGGTTCGTGATTCGTTTATCTTGGTTATTTTCTCCTGGAAACCTTGAGATATGACTTGCCAACTACTTCTTAGCATTTTTTTTCATAACTATACCTGATCTATTTAATCAAGTGCTTAACACTGATTGGCATACAACGTATAACCTAAACCGGTGGACTTAGAGATTCGAAATTCGGAGCATATATTTATTTAGAACCCTAGAGGTGCATTTAGGGAGGGATTTTTGGGAAATCGACCCCTAAGGGATTCAAAGTTTGTATGAAGAAAGATATTTTAATGTTACGATATGGCACATGCCTATAGTAATAAATGCATCTACAGGTTGGATGCAAAAATAAAATTGCGGTACTCTACACTGTGTCATTGGTGAATACATCTCATTTTTAAATTCAATTTTGGAACAGGATTTTAAACATGTCTGCCGTCACGACACGGGCCTCTGTTAGCAGTAAAAGTGTCGTAAAATCGTCGAAAATGTCGCCGCCTTCCTTCCCTCCCTTCCGTTTCACCATCAAATACACGTTTAGTGTATATGGATTTAGATGTCTGGGAATGTATTCGGTTTTAGTACTGGTAGGTCGTTTCCTATGTTTACTTATTTGGTTAGATTCAGAGGAAGCCTTATGTCCGCAAATAAACCAATGACAATAGTGTTGCATGTCCTTTTAATGATTTCTCATTAGTATTTTAGCACAACTATTATAAAGATATATTACAACGAGTGCGGATGTTGGGACCAATCTGCGTAGTTCTTAGTGGATGTTTTTTATCGGACCGGATAAAAAAAAACACTAATAAAAAGCCACATAACCATTGAGTGCTATAGGCTTGGTTTTATCGAGGTAACGCGGGTGAGGCCGCGGGCAGAAGCTAGTTACAAATACGTTGACGAAAGCATCCCCAAACAAAACACTTGTATAAGTGTAACAAATTCCGGAATGAATTTCGGAAACTCAAACTTTAATCAGCGCACTTGAAATTCACTTGATGAAGAGTTTCTATTGACATTCCAAATTCGAATTCAATTTTAAATTACCTTCAACCACCGAACTGACCGCAGAACGAAGATTCCAGTCCACTGCATTGTTTTCTATGGACGCAAGTAAATGAGTGAAGTGACTTAAGTCTTCTTAAGTTTCGCGACTTAGACTTAACCGCGGTTGTGTTATTCTTTTGAATTCTGTCGAGTGTCCCTTGAATATTTGCGTTCGATTATAGTCGGTTGTTTTATTTAAGTCTAACTTTAAGCTGGAAAGGAAATTAATAAGGCTAGCGGGTTTGAAATTTGTCGCTAGAGGATTACGGGTGAAAATCTTTTGAGAGCTTTGTAAATTTTTAATATGCACTTAAAAATTTGACATTGTATCCATAGTTGCTTCTTGCAACAGTTTCATTTAATCGATTTCGGGGGCGCAGATTGCAATTGATTTGGACGATTCTTGAAATTGGATGGCAATTGGTAGGTACATAGGTATCCATTTCATATGTTTAGTAGGTACTTAACTTTTTACGACAGGCACATAGGGACTATACACGGGGTGGAATGCTCAAATACTCTTTAACCGTCTGAGACGTCATTACCACGCATACCGCGAGTATTGCCATCCCTCCCCCGCTTATGGCGTTAAACGATGTAATACTTAAAAAAACAGTAGGATATAGATCATTAATGGAAACCATACGGAATAGAAGAGGGAAGATGATAGGCCATCTCATACGACATGATACCTTCATAAAGAATATCATAGAGGGGAAAATTGAAGGAAAGCGTGGACGAGGAAGGCCAAGAATAAGCTACATGAGTCAGATAAAAGAAAGGATCGGTGTCATGTCGTATAGGGAGGTGAAAGAAGCTGCTCTAGATAGTGACAGATGGAAAGAGCTTCATCAGCTACACCGACAAGAGTCTAACCCTTAAATTAGAAGAAGAAGGGTATAACACGATGCAAATTTTTAAATTCAACAATCCCAACTTTCCAACACCGCCGAGTGGAATAGCCGACCTCATTTTAATAAATCTCTTTGACACCGAACACTCCTCACGGATCGACTTGCAAATTTTTCAACGGGCTTTTGATTTTACTGAAATATTGTTGGCGAACATTTAACAAAATATTATAAATGGGTGTCTATGCGTTAACGTTCTTAGACTAAACTGTGACGTTACTGTAAGGTACCTGGGCCCGAAGTCTGCTAACACAATCGATTCATAATGGAACAGCAACCGCACAGTATCTGTCACTTTTGACAGATATTGTATGGGATATCTGTCAAAAGTGACAGATACTGTGCGGTTGCTGTTCCATTATGAATCGATTGTTTGAGCAGGCTTGAGGCCCTGGGTGATGATCGAAGACCCGTTAAGTTATACCTGTAATCTTTATAATTATATGTGCCAGAATATGGCGCCTTGTACCTCTAATCGTCATAAAACAACCAGAATATTTGACGCTTTATATAACCGTCATAGCTTTAAGATGGTCATTAAAATCTCGCCAGCTTCAAAACGCATAAAAATATTTATTCGTATGTAAGGTTATATAGATAATTTCTTAGAGATATATGTAAGTTATATTAGAAGCTGAGAAACATTCTCAGTATGGTGACAAAAATAGTGCTTATGGATCAGTGATAATAAAGTTCAGTTTTCCGATGTCCTGATTCTATTAAACAACACCGCAGTAGGTAACTTTTGTTATCATCACGAAGCACCCTCATTGCGATCGCGATAAGGCAGACGAACGCCTCTGTGACTCGCGATTTGTTGCGAACAGTGTTGCGTGCCACACACCGCGATAGCATCGCAGATAGAACACCCTATATACGAGAATACTATGTAGCTTAAGTTTAAAAATAGAATGAAGAAATCTGATATAGTGGGTTCAGAAATAATTAGTGCCACCCGCGTCGTTAAAAAGCAAATTAAGAAAAGGTTTTTGCGCGCACAAAGACACGATTACATTAGATAAGGAATCATTACGGATGCTAAAGATTTCTAGCAGACGAAGCTGGGTTTTGTTAAAAATAACACACTACATTAAGGAAAGGCCCGTGCCCACTAGTGGTGACCGGTGTTGGTTAGGCTTAATTTTTAATTGGTGTTAGTTCAAAATAGCCAAGAATGGGCATGTATAATAATTTTATTCTTATTGTTAATTGGGTATAACAACAACGGGTTTTTAAACATGGAGTCAAATTATAAAAATACTATGTGTGCCGTACTGGGTGTCTTTATTGTTTCCATCAATATACCGATATAGGTAATCAAACAACTTGGTTTCACCTTCAGCCTACATTAATCTGCTGCTGAATCTACACTTGTGCATTAGAAGCGAGTCTTCAAGCTGCTTGTACATGTCTAGTTACTGCCACTAACTTGCAGATCGTCGCTTCAAATTCCCAATCAAATAAATTAAGAGATTGCATTTCATGGAAACATCAGCCGACATCATTGAGTAATCTGACACGGAACGGCTGTTTAATTATTTAAATTCAATTAATGTATTACTGTTGCATGAAACAGTAATGTTACTTTGTAAATAGCAGGTACATTGTGTGGCAATAAATAGGTTAAATTATAGCATCATTTAGCTATAAATCAAGCACATGGATTTTGATTCGATCAACCCTATCAGATGTTATAATGATATATCAACCTAATAAAACTAAACCAACTCTATCAGATGTTATATGTGCCCAAACGATAATATGGCCTGAAAGTAACAGAAAATAAGTTAATAAAAAAAGTAAATCCTACAAATACATCACGCTAATATAAGTATATGAATTTAAAAAGAAAAAATATATTGCTAGTACAAATATTATTTTCTCGAAAGCAAGCATCGAAATAGGTATACCATAAATAAAATAACAGTAACTACAATAATAAAAATGGATAAGTATTCCGATACCTATGACTCACGTTTAAGTTTTAATTTAACCTCCACGACTTGCGAATTGTACAAGTAACATGATAAGACCAGAAAAAGTATCTTCCAAAGAGTCATAACGACTGATAAATGTGTTTAAAAAAACGACTTTATTAAACAGCATTTAAGTTGATATTTTTTATAGTAATGTGTAGTTATCGCCTATCAGCATGAGGTCGTGGGTGTAGCGTGTGACACGCGAACAGAAATGCATAGATGAATAGCTGCATCGCGGTAGATGTCGGTCAATATAGATTTTGTTAACTACCATTTTAATGTTTTATTGTTTAACTAGCTATGCCTAATGTCAGCCCTTTTAATGTCCCACTGTTCGGCACGGGCCTCCCCTCAATGCGAGCGGGATTAGGCCATAGTCCACCGCGCTAGCCCAGTGCGGGTTGGCGGACTTCACACGTCTTTCGAGGGGTTCTCCCAGACATGCAGGTATCCTCGCGAAGTTTTGCTTCACCGTTTAGCGAGTGATAATCATGATTGAAAATGAGAATCGCACATGAAATCCAGAAATCCCAGAGATGTGAGCCGGAGTTCGAACCTGCGATCCTCATTACCGAGGCAACCGTTCTACCCAGTTGGATATATATATATATATATTATGCTAGGCTATGCCTGCGACGCGTAAATATTATTTTAATGGCCTTCTCAGGGGAACTTTTGATATGAGTATTTTTTTGTCTCGATGATTAATTGTACTGCCATGCCAAGTGTCAGTAAAATCCGTACAGCAAATTTTGAGAACCGATTTACTTTCCTGAAGACACCTCTATGTAGGGGTGCCTTCATAGAGATGCATCTATGGAGACGGGCCTTCAAAAATGGGTCTCTATAGAGAGGTGCCTCTAGAATAGCCAAATTAAAGAATATGGTTTCTGGGACAAAAGGGACTTATATGTTCGGTTATATAAGCTATGCCCATTGCCCATGCCAAGTTTGATTAGAATTAAAAAGTTCGAGTGAAACTTTTCAGGGTCTCTTCTTTTATCCTCGGTCAATATTATTGTTCAGAGATACCGGTTATCAAGCAAAATAAAGCGCCTTTCCGAAGGTGATCTGATATTTAATATCGATGCAGACAGAATCGATGTCACAGCTAGTTTAATTATAATACCGATCGACCATTATGAATCCTTCTTTCAATAATACCGAGAGAACTATCGCGCCAATGTATTAGTTATTCCCCCCCACCTACCCGCTACTACTGCTCAGCTCCGCGATTTATAAGTGATATTTGCATACAGATTGAAAACTATAAGAGTAATAACTAAAGTTATTTAATTTGCTAAAGTCGTAATTAATTAATTTAGTAGTAGCTGTAATTGATGGAACTAGGCGATACTTGGCGGAAATCCATTGTTAACCTATGGGGAAAGAGGACCCACCACTGACCCTCGGCTTGTCAACCTCTTCGATTATAAACCAAACAAGTTTGATCGATAATAAAAGAAGCCAACAACACCCGAACTCCTCTAAGATGTTAATCGAGAAACTATCTATCACGAGTGATTGGACCTCAAATAAAATGCAATTCTCCGCGACACTAAGCGAATCTATAAAGTATTCGACACGTGTTTCGCCTCTAAACGAGGCATCCTCAGGACCGCTGGGCTACGAATGAGCGACGATGCACCGCACGCGCGCCTTATATAAGCAACCGACCGCCATCCCCACTACCCCCGCTACTCTCGCTACTACGTGAATCAATTGAGCGACTAATTTGATGATGTGAAAATAAATTAAGCAAAGGGGAAGTGTCAAAACTAATCTGTTCGTTCAGCAACTCGTTCCTATTTCGTCTAACAATTTCTAATCGCTCCAAAACAGACAATCTAAGACCCTTGCCACATATGTGAACAACATTAAAAGTGTGACCATTATTCAAACTATGACCTGTATCTAACAAATGTTTAGCAAAATGAGACCTATCTAGGCGATTGTGTCTAAAATCGGCTATATGTTCCCTATATCTAATAACAAAATTGCGACCTGTCTGACCGATATAAACGTTATTACATTGATCGCAAATCAATTCATAAATACCCGATTTTTTGGACTTATCTACCCTATCTTTGCCATTACACAATGATTTTAAGGAGGCACATGGCTTAAAGGCTGAACGAATACCGTTCCCCCTCAGAACCCTCGCTAGTCTGTCTGTTATATGTCCAAAATATGTCAGAGTAGAAGTGAAATTTAACGGTTCTTTTATGGATGGATATAGTAAACTGTTTACAATTTTATGTTGTTTGACTTTAATGATTTTATTAATCATGGACCTACTATACCCATTGGCCTGAGCTATGTAATAAATAATATCTAATTCTTTTTTAAAAGAATCTTTACTGAGTGGAGTATTGAATAGTCTGTGCAAATGACTAAGTTCTATGTTTGATCAGTTTTCTATTTATCAACCATGAAATGCTACTTTGCAACTATGGTCTGATAAAACAGCGTCGAATAATTGTTTCGAGCTGCAGGCAAAAGTATAGATAAGACTAATGATGAACATTAGCAGTATTTCATGAAAGAGGGCGCTAGAAGAAGAACGAAAATGTGTTATGTTAAGATGTCTCTAAATAAGGAGGCATCTAGACTCTACTTACCACTTTCGTAAAACATGAAAAGTCCATCAAATCACATAAAACTTACCTCACGCCGAAGAATATAAAACTTAGCACCTGACAAACCATAAAAAAACTTATCATTTTTTAAAGACATGGAATATCCAAAAAACCAGGCAACACTATTGATTTTGGAATCCACGTATTCGGGGGCTTATCTGACAGTCCGCCATTAAAAAAAAACAAAATAAACTTGCGTTCCAAAAGTAAAAACTTTAAAGAATGTTCTACTTAACCTGAGACAACAAAATATCGGTAGTGATATTTTACAAACAAATTCTCTAGTAGTATTCCTTGCAGGGGCGGACATGAACAAATAGCGAACCATTCCACCCTGGCCTGCATACCTACTTGTTAAATATTTTTAGTCCCGCCCGATTTCTTTGTACAGTTCATTGGCCAAATAAATTACACTGTACTGCTCCAATTTAATTATGAAATCTCAAAGAGGAAGTTGAAAGCCTTATAGGTTCGTAAGTAAAAGCTTTTTAAATGTGCTTTGGATATCAATTGTTGTAGATTTTAGCTCCTCTACAGTAATGTTTGACTATGGTTCCTCTTTGATTATGGAGTCAAACTCATTCTCAGCCATTCGTTCTTGGTGAGATAGTACTGCAGTTGTGGTGTTATGCTTAAATATCATTGCTATTTTTAATGCATTGCATCTACTTATAAGCAAATTTGGTGCGATTATACTTATTGTCGAACTAAATTTGAATTTCCGCAGTATGTGGTAATAAAACTAGCACAATAAAGGCAACAAGTTTTGCGCAGTGTAGCAAGTGCGGATTGACCGTGGTTTCGCACGGCTTAATGTTGTATGGACCACTGTGGTAACTTGTTTACAGTAGGGGCGACCAACTCGATAGCACGAAGTGTCACAGATATCTACAGCACGTCAACAAGTATGTGCTCGTTGAAGAGTCCTAAAAAGACCTAAATCAGAAAATGTGGAAAACCGCCAATATCAATTGTATTGTTGGCGCATTTTACACTATACGTGGGTTAAAATACATTCTTACACCGAATCCAAAGTTGCTACACTTTCTTGACCACAATATCCTCCAAATATCGAAAGGGCCTCTTAAAAGTCTTCGTCGTCCATATAACAGCGGATCTTTGAGGGTGATTTCTATTCATTTCTTAAAAAATAACCGCTTAGCCCCTCTGGATGCCATTCCTGCGCATTTACTATATACTCAAACAATGAGCGACGTTGCTAAATGGTTAACAGTGTGCGGCCATTGGAAATGTTTCGAATCCTTAAAATTATGCCGTGGGTTTGAGGGAATTCAATATCAGGAATAATCATATCTACTTTTTTCCCATTTGAAAGAGACTTTGTTTCTTTTCGAAGACTAGGAAGACTAAAATTACCCCACACAGCACGGTAATAATCGCTGCAGTGGGAAGATAGCTCAAACAAATCTTCGTTGGCGTTTTCATAATAAAAATCTTACCCTTATTTTGTACATTTCTAAGCTCTGATAATAATGCTTGCCTTATTGGACACTCCTCTATTAGATACAAGGCAGATACCACCGTTGGTGTTTTATATTTATGAGCTGCCCTGAATTCAATATCTTTGCCATTATCAATATGAGCCCTGAAACCATTAATGATAGCTATCATTTTTATTATATCTCTAGGTCTAATATAATTAACGTTGAAGGTTTGACATTACTTTGAATTTGTGTGTTATGGAAAACCGAATTCAAACCCGTATTTCCAAGGTGGTATTTTACTGCTCTTGAGAAATTTAGTCGTGACAAGAAGTTTACCGCGTTAAAATGCACAAATAAACTTAGTAGTATTTTTATTTTATCCAATAATATATGTGAACAGGTTGTTTCAGAAAGGGTATTCCAACTTACTTTTGATACTGTGCTTGAATGTATATAAAAATATCTAAAAACGTCATTTCCGTTTCAAACCACACAGATCCTGAGGCGTCGGCCCCAATCCCTGCGAATCCACCCCAGGTTGAAGCCACGAAAGATTGTGGTGCCGGGTGGAATTACTATGGAAAAGTATATTATGTGAAACTGTGTAGTCTGAAAATATTTCATCTATTGCGACATAGTAAGATTTCGGTAGAAATCTAATCTCTTCGTCTTCTTCCATGTCTTTCGTATTATTGGTTGTCTTTTAACTTTATCAATTGAAAGGTTGTTTAACACCATTATTGCATTTCAAATGGACCTCCAGGACCAAATCTCCTGGAGCGATGTAATATACTTATGAATAAACTTTAGACCACATTACATTGATTAAAAATATTCAATTCTATTGATAACTCAATTCATATTCGCATACTTACTATAATAGTCAAGGGGTGCATGTAAAATATAACAATATGCACTATATAGCCAGGAGTGCTATAATAGCTGCGCTATAAATTCACATTACACGGTTATAAGTCGTCTCTGACGACGACGCAGGGCGCGGGCAAACTACTTGCTTTACATAATGTCGGCTCTGATGTCATAGTTTCATGTTGATAGCGTCTTTATTGATTGAGTGATGTGAGGTGACTGATGCATGCATTTGGGTGAAGAAGACGAGGAGGCGTATGGATTTTATTTTTCAGAGACATTCCAAGGTATTAATAATAAGATTTGGAGTGTCAATAAACATTCGGAGAACTGTGTTTGTGGTTCACCATGTCAAGTAGTGTGCTCGTCGCGGCAAACATGCGGTTCCTGTTAGATGTACTCAACGGATCACCATAGAAATACTGGGAGTGGACGACCTTATTGGCATAGTTTATAGTGACCCTGCTTTCTTAACGGAGGGTCCCCGTTTCAAATTTCGGTCAGGGCACGCATATTGTAGAGACCACTTCAACCGCACAACAAGCTACACAGATGGCACTGCAGACGCATTCAGAGCAATAGACAATTGTCGTCACAATCTTGAATCGCGCTATAAGAGTTTTCGGAGCAAGTAACATACATACAAGATCTCGACAATAACCGTTTGGGCATAGCGGCCGCCCCGCCAGACATACCACACGCCTAGCTGGAAGATTTTCCCTTTTCCGCTAAAATATCATGGATGTTTAATATCTATTGACGGTATCCAATAAAGGTAATACAAGCTTTGCTTACATTGGGACCATACAGTTGGTGTGTTCGTTTATATTGATATGGTTTCACACCGACACCAAAAGGCGTATTCTCTTCCAATAGTTTTTGCAGTTTTCCAACCATGTACTAGGTGTGCAAACGGGCATAATTAATTTTGTGGAATGACGTTGCAAGCTGTAGTTTTAGAACATTTCGTCACACATTCAGGGCGAGTGCGGTGTGGAGATAGCCGGCACGCATCGTCGACTCGCTAGGATACAAGATGTAGAGTACTGGAAAGGGTATTCTGTAGTGGAAGCATACAAAATTACGACGTAAATGTAGCTGACATATTGAACGAGTTCAGACGAGTTTGAACCTTTTGGTCTAGATGTGCTAGATCTCCAATTGAAAATGTATCGCGATGATTTAATCAATCTTCAGAGCAACAGTATACATTTGAAACAACTTATTGGGGCCAAGTGAAATAATATAGACACAAACAAGTACATTTCAGTTTTAAAGAATGCAAAAACATCGGAATAAAGACAGTAGCAATTTATCTTTAAGTATAAAAAGAACTAAGTAAAGATTGCTCCGAAAATATTTTGGTACCATAATTTGTATCAATTCCTGAAAGTATTGCAAACTAAGCGATTCGTGTATTGGTTTTCTTGTTTCTTACAAATAATATAACTGCTGTACCAGATTAGTGCCTATTCATTTACTGGCATAAAAGAAACGTTCCGTTCAAGATTCTCCTCCATTTATTCCGACAAGCTTTTCTCGCAACTCCGTGCTGGTGGTATTCCCTATCTATTAAATAAGTATAGGTTTTATATTTATGGTTTTCGAGAAGTTGAATTCCTTTTAAGTTTACATGGCGTTAACCGTTTGAACTGCCATACATTCTGAGACCAAATTATCTGCTATAAAAGCCTTTAATGCCTCTTCCAAAGTAAAAACATAGCTGTACTGTAAAACATAGCTAGCCTAATAGCCTGAATATTGAAAGATTTAACAGATGTAAAAGAACGTTCACTTCTTAATCCATATTCTATAATGAATTTCAATTTATAAATTAGGCACGGAATCTATTTAGATGATGTTGTTGGCATAGCTTCTAGACTCATTATTTAATATACAAGGAAAAGTAATCTTTATTAATTTTGAGCAATTTCGTCTATAAAATACTTACTGTAGACATGATGAACGCTGATTGAAGAGCCTATGAGCTCTAAATGCTCTCTTGATTCAACTATCAATGAATGCTTTTAAGTTATTTCTAATTAAGGATCTGCGACACAGAATAATCTTTGGAATCTTTTAATAAGGCATCATTTCACTAATTAAATATTTGGGGTTTATGTTTATCATTTTTTTTATAGATTTTTATAGCTATTTCAGAGGCTGAGCATTTCACAGAAGTAGCACAGTTAAAATTAGATTTGGTGGGCGGTCTCAAAAACTTGTTATAAATGGGCACTTCTAGCCTGTTATATCACAATAACGGCAGTCGCCCCTCGTTTACATAGTGGCATGGCTCTGGTGGTAATTAAAACGCTGCTCTGTGTCAAATTCTGTATTTTGTCTGTTTTTTCAGGCTTGATACCTTAACCGTATTTGGACAGACTTCATACAGACTACATAAAATCAACTGTAGGTATGCTAGTCATATTTTACCTTAACACAAATTAAGGACCTCGTTACGCACACAGTACTTGGAAAAGTGGGCCTATTTACTCTGTATGATTTTCATAATTCGCCAATACTGAATACGAAACAAAATTACGAAGAATTGTATAAATCTCGTATGAAAATCAAAAGCCATAATGCAGCGTACGCTAACAGAAATATTTCCCATCTCTTCGGCTTCAACTAAAACTAATCTGAACTCTAATCAAACTGTGCAAAAGAATTATAATCGAAGTGAATGAAAAGCAGATTAAAAGTCGGGCCGCTATTAAGGAGCTGGTTGGAAATAGAAAACACTCGATGCTCTAGACGCTTGGTCTCTCCAAATTAAACTTCACTCAATCCGCCATGAAACTTAGCTTTGACTTAAAAACACTACTATTATTTCTCGACAACATGCGAGATAGCGTCGAGAAGTGTATTAGAACCTGTTAAAAGTGTTTAGTCACTTTACTGCTAGGTGGTCATCTACATAAATAAAATAAAATAAAATAAAAAAGCCTTTAATCCTTCTAGTTAACTTACATAATCGTGAATTTATAATTAAAATGAATGAAAGTTTAATTAATATTTGTAGAAGTCGCCTCTTCGGCGTAGGCCTCCCTCATAATTTTCCATTTTTCCCTATCTCTAGCTTGTCTCATCCAGTCCGGTCCACATCTTTGCATAAATATGTCTTTCCAACGTTTTCTTGGTCTACCTTTCCTTCTTTTCCCATCTCTTGGTAACCATTCTGTAACTTTCTTTGTCCAACTATCGTTCTTCATTCTACAAATATGTCCAGCCCAATTCCATTTCAAGTGTCTTATTCTTTCTATTATGTCCGTTACTTTAGTTTGTCTCCTTATTAATTCGGATGTGATTCTGTCAGAAAGTCTAATACCTAACATGCTTCTCTCCATTTTCCTTTGCTGGATAGCTAATTTAGCTTCATCTTCCTTCCGTAAGGCCCATGTTTGGCATCCGTAAGTCAGACATGGGAGAATGGTTACCTCGTATAGTTTTGTCTTTGTTTTTATGTTTATATCTTTGTTCTTCATGATCTCTTTCAAACTCCAGTATTTTTTCCATGAAATAGCTATTCTTCTGTTTATTTCCTTTTGTGTGTTATCTTTCAATGAAATTGATTGACCTAAATAAACGTATTCGTTAACATGCTCTATTTTTTCCCCATCGACTTTAATAACTAGTTCTGTGCCATTTGTTAGGATTTTAGTTTTTGCGGTATTTAGTAATAGGCCGACTTTTTTACTTTCGCGAGCTAACTCTTGTAGCATCGTCTCTAATTCCGTTGATTCTTCAGCAAACACCACGATATCATCAGCGAATCGTAAGTGGTTTAGTCTTTCTCCATCAATTCTTAGTCCTTTATTCTCCCAATTTATGTTTCTGAATACCATTTCTAATACTGCCGAGAATATTTTCGGTGAGAGCGGATCTCCTTGCCTAACACCTTTTTTTAATGGAAACTCTGGTCCTTCTCTTTCTAACTTGATTTTGGCTGTGATTTTAGTATAAATGTTGTACAGTAGTTCTATGTACTTCTTATCTATTCCTTGTTGAATGAGTGCTTTCCAGATTGATATATGTTCCAGTGAGTCAAATGCTTTAGTAAAATCAATAAAACATATATGTACAGTTTTCCCATATTCGCTACATTTTTCTATAATTTGTGTGACCACGTGAATATGATCGGTTGTTGAGAAACTTTTTCGGAAGCCTGCCTGTTCGCGTGGTTGGTTTTCATCTAAAGTCCTCGTCAGCCTGTTTAATATTATCTTTGAGAAAACTTTATAGATGTTTGTCATCAGGCTGATCGGTCTGTAGTTCGTCAAGTTTCCTCTATCTCCTTTTTTGTGTAATAGTGTAATAGTTGATTTAGACCATTCTTTTGGCGTATCTCTTTCGCATATGATGTTGTTAAATAGTGTTTGTAGAGCAGGTTTTAATGGCTCTAATATTGCCTTTAGTAGTTCGTTCGTTACTTGGTCTTCTCCTGGTGTTTTGTCATTCTTTTGTGTTTTAATAGCAATATCGAGCTCAGATCTTAATATATTCGGTATGACGTGATCTATATATGCATTCTTATCAATGTATTCTTTCCCATTTTGTGTATTTTGTGAAGCGTACAGATGTCTATAGTAATCTGTAGCTTCTTTCATAATATCTGATCGTTTTGATATGATTTTACCATTTTTATCTAACATGTTTGCTGCCCATTTCGATGAGTTAGACAGTGCTTTATATGCCTTTTTAATAGCTCCTGATTTATTTATATACCTTTCTAAAACGTTTCGTCTTTGGTCTTTCTTATTATGTGTAATCAGTCTGTTAATTTCTTTGCTTAGATTTGTGATCTGTATTTTTATTTCTTTGGTTCTCTTTTTAGTAAATAGTTGTTTTCTTTCTTCCAATAGTTGGCGTGTTTGCCCATTTATAAAGTTCCTATGATTCCTTTTTTCGGTTGGTATTTGGGTGATTAGGTGCTGCATTTTTTCAATAAATGCGTCATACTGTGTTTGCACGTTTGTGAATCCTTGTATTGCGTTATTAAATGTGTCTTCTATGTACTTCTCGTTGTCTTCCGTCCATTTCGACAAGTTCTTGGGACACCTTTTGACTGGTTTAGTGAACTTCTTTCTCTTGTTTTTCCCTAAGTGTATTTTGCATCTTACCATCCTATGATCTGTGTTGAAATTGAGGCTTTTTATTATATCGAAATTGTGTGTTTCTTTATATCTGTTAGTGAGTATATAGTCTATCTCATTACGATACATTCCATTGGGTGATTGCCACGTCCATTTTCTATTTTCTTTCCCTTTGAATATGCTGTTTACAAATTTCAAGTTTTTTTCAAGAGCAAATTCTACCAATTTTTGACCATGTTTTGATCTTTTACCATATGAGTAATTCCCGTAAACCGTTTCTTCTCCTGCTTGTATTTTTCCAATTTGTGCATTGAAATCGCCCATTATGATAATTTGTTTTGGATTTACCGACTCGATTGCACGTTCTAATGTTTCGTAAAATGCATTTAGCTCATCATCAGTGCACTTTTCGGTAGGTGCGTACACTTGTATAATTGACCACGAGTTATTTTCTTGTGTACTTAATTCTAAGGATGCTATCCTGTCCGAGTAGCTACTGAAGCTGAGTATATTTTTCTTTAAATATTTTTTTACTAGAAAACCGACGCCGTAATTTCCATTTGTACTTTTGCTGTTGTATAGAATATAATCAGTAAATTCTTCAAGGTTTTCTTTTTCTCTTCTGGTTTCACTCATACCAATTATATCCCACTTTATGTTCTTTATAGCGTAGTTCAGTTCTATGATTCTTGTATCGGACAGTAGTGTTCTAACATTTAGACTTGATACGTATAAATATCGGTGCATATCGTTATTATTTCTTTGTTTAACTTTTGGGGGGTTTTGGTCGTAACCCTCCACGGTGACCAGCCGGATTGGAGGATGTTGGGGGAGGGAGGGCAGTTGCTATTCTGAGTTAGGGTCTATTTGTACCACGTTATTAGTAGTATACTTTGTAGGAAGTGTATTACGCTTAGGTTGCGCGGTGAAAAAGTTTTTGAAATCCATTTTGTCTGTTTTATTTTTCTTTACTGGTTGTTTCTTTGTCATGTATTGTGAGCCGTGAACGTCTCCCGACTCTTCTTTGGGGGAGACTGACAAATTTCTTTTGTTTGCATTTTTTAAGGTCTCTGTTCCGTTTATAATTATCAATTTGTCATATTTAATAAAAGCACTCTTTCCCTGTTTTTTAAGCTCAGCTAGCTCTTCTTGCAGTTCTCTTCTCTTGTTTAGTACTTTGACCGGAAAGTCTTCTTTTACATAGTAACCATAATTATCTAATGTTTTCTTATTCTTTAGTAATTGTATTTTTTTCCCCATGTTGGTCAAGGTAATTGTTATTGGTCTCGGTTTCTCTCCTTTTCTACCTAGACGCTTCATAAATTCTATTCCTGATCCATCACAAGATATCTTCATAATGTCATTTATAATTTTGAGGATTTTTCTTTCTAACTCTTCGTAGTTTTTCTCTTCTTCCTCTATTCCAAAAAAGACAATGTTTCTCCTGCGGTTTTGCCTTTCCAAAATATCAATACGAACTTCTTGTTTTTCCATTTTTGAATGTAAAATATCGTATTTTTGTTCCACTTCTTTAAATTTTTGGTTTATATTCGTATTTATGTTTTTTGTGATGTTCGTTTCCATTTCTTTCATTGTCTTTTTCTGGGTACTCATCTCGTTTTGTATAGTTTCCAACATTCTTTTAATTTCATCCATTTTTTAAAACTAGTTTGTGTTTTGTATTTATACTTTTTGATATTATTCTATTCTGGTTTGCACTTAACACTGTTCAATTTCAATTAAAGTATATTTTCTTTCAAAAAGACACCGGTGGTATTGGCCGGATTAGAACGCGCTTCTGATGCGTTTCGCCCGCACCGCTTCCGCCACTCGACTATCAATGTTACGGTTATTAAATGCGAAAAGGTCTGACGCGTGCCTATGAACTTAAAGTCTGACTCATGTCAATGGAATGTTTTGCACAAGACGCTTTTTGTTTATTTTTGTTTTCACAAGCCACTTTTTAAGTTCTTTATGATTATTATTGTTTGTTGCTTAATTTTATTTGTTCTTAGCACTTTTCACAATTGTTACTTCCTTAATACGGTCCTAATTTGCACGATATGTTGATAACATTTTTTTTGCACTATTTTTATTCCAATCTTTTAGATAACGATTGTACTCGAAGTATGTATATATTTCAATGAAATTCACTCCAAAAATCTAATGTTTATGCACTTTTTATAATTAAAATTGACTTTAAAGCACGACATCAAACTTTGCAGCAACGCCGCCTACCCTCATCTACATATGTCATCTACATAGGTCATCTACATATGTCGCAACAAAAGCCATGTAAAGTGCTCATGATAAAGTCACTCGTATTTTTAACGTATTTGTAGAGCTAATAAATACCAAAAAATTACAAAGTGACCAGGCTACTAAATTCTCTTTTAAAGATTTTTTGGAAGATTGTCCTAATCATTATCATTGCTAAATTAGGTACTAGCAGTTACTATGATTACATATTTTATTAATAAATCAGCAGGTATCAATCACAATAGTAGTGGTGATGCCAGTTCAACTTATTCTAGTCGAGTAGTATTCTAGTTTCATAGGGAGTTCATAAATGCTGTGCAAAATTGTTAGTTCCTAGTTAGTTTTGTTGAAAAAGAGTACAATTATCACAAACATTTTAAGCGCTGTGGTATCGTATACTTAACTCGTCTGGGACACAGAATACCTATTTCAAAGAAAACTTAATAAATAAGAAGTATGAATATACATTTTTGCTTATTATTTTGGTGTTTTTAGAATAAAACATGTCGTCATGCTCGTCTAATGCGTTATTGTGGTGTTTGTTTTTCGAAAACAATTTGTGCAGCCTCCCGTGAGAGGCAAATTTTGGAACATGTTAATATAACCTAGTCTGGATAGTACTATGATATCCCCCAGTCCATTGGCTTCCGTCCATTGGGCTAAAATAACATGGATTCCTTTAGATTTGTTCTACACAGAATTTATCCTAGACAAAGTAAATACATCGCCAGACGAAAACACCTTAAACTACCCGTCTGTTTATGGCTATGGTTTCATTGTAAAATATTCGATCCAAATCGAAATTATTCCGAGAATACCAATGAAGTTTTCGTAGAAAGTGTTCTCAGACTACACAAATTGCCCAAATACATCAATACCTGATGAAACGGAGGACTAATAACATAGTTCTTTATAGGCCCCCGAATGTCCCTTTGATGTTGTGAACAGATGCTTTACGTAATAGTTGGGAGGGGTAAGTAGGGATGGGCGTGGGTTCATGTAATCCAGCGCGAACTAGTAACAATTTGGATACGAATAATTAAATATAGGATGATTTAGTTCAGTAGCGGAGTGGTAAACGTGTAACATCTTTTCCGAGACTTTTAGGACCGTTTAGGAACGCAAGAAATTCAAGAAAGCTCACGTGAAATGTTAGCATATAAACAACACACTAATTTTTTTTTCAGTTTTTAGTGTAGGGTCTTTTTGCACGCAGCACAGTAATCGTCTTTATATCTACCTCTGATGCAAAATAATATTATCCAGGACATGAGTCCAGGCATCCGCATCCATCGGACATAGCCATCTGTAACCACTTTCACAGAACCTTGAATTACAGGACGTATTAAATTCTAAAGGTATATCGGGTGAAATTTGCAGTGGTAACGGGTAATTAAAAACGTCAATTGTGTACTTTGACGAGGGTATAGTGAACATATAGCCCCAAGACCTTTAAGGGGTTCTTTAATCTCGTGTTGGGTTTGTTTATAATGGTGTTTCTAGAATGTACCCGTATTGCTCTTGTGTGGAATTTTAGGATAGAAGGACAAGTAGTAGTTTATGACTGTCACTTACCCTCACTTCGGATGATATCGCGATATCACCAGAAGCATCGCCAAATAACACAAGTAATGTACGGCGAGTGTCTGGTCATATATACGCCGTACATTTGTTGTTTTATTTGGCGATACATCTGGCGACGTCACCATCGAATCTAAATAAGTAAGCTATTTTATTTCAGAGCATACCTCTACAGCAAATTCCACTTCAATTCGTTATGCCACTTTCCAGTGGTTTTCACACATTGAAACTAATATAAATTCTTTCACATTTGTCATAACATGTTTGGAGCTGTGTCATTAAGATCTGGTTTTTTTTTCATTTTATTTTATACCTTTGTTCGTGAATCTTTCTCCTCCGTCCCTCTCAAGAACGGCTATTACCCCTTTTCGGACAAAACACCAAACCTTGCTCTTTAAGATGTCATTTAGTTAAGTCAGATTTATACACGAATTTAGGTGTATGAAGCAATCTATTTCTAGAAGATTGTTACACGTGTCTCCTCAATCCAAAGTAAGTAAACATCTTGTACATCAAACTGTAATTGGGTACGCAATAAATCCCTAACTATACACATCAAACCTCTCGAAGCTAAATTTAGCGCGAAATGGCGGGATCCAAATAAGATGTGTCAGGTACTAAGTTTATCCCTGTATCCGATACCGGGGCGCCATCTATCAGCTCAGTGGGATGTCCAAGACAATAGCAATTTAATTATAGCTAGTAAATCAACGAGGGTAACATTTTGGATATCTACCATTGTAGTAGTAAAAATGTTTAAGTGGTAGGTATTCAGAGAAAAATATGTAGGCGCGTGCACTAAAGGCAAGAAAAGAAGTAACTATTGAATCAACAAAATGTGTGTCTACCCATCCGCCCTGTTGCCTCCCCTTTGTCATTAAAAGGCCACAAAATATACATTTCATCACGATAAAAGCCGACACCCCTATTGAGAGCCTAATCTTTGATACTACGGAGACTGAATACCAATAGCACAGCCTATTAGGGCTTTGTAAAGCGAGAAATTAATATGCAAATTCTTGTCGAAAGATGGTAAATCCACAGAAATGAAAGGATTGAAGATCTGATACTAACTTCATTGACGAATTCAAAATTGGAATTAACTTCGATTAAATTTGATTGTAAGACATTTAGAAGGTTTGCGAACTAACTGTGACAATGATACTAATATTTGGAAGCGGTTATCATTAGTAGAAATGGAGATAAAAACTTAACACTTAGTCAAGTATTTATAATAGATAAGCAAATTGAAAAAATCTTCCTTACGGGTTAAAAGTTGGTGGGTGGGTCAGAGGAGTCGGAATATAGGTTCCAGGATTATAAGGTTCATTTAAGGTAATATTGATACATTTATAAAATCCTATAACCTTCAAAGTGGATAAAGCACATCCTTCTACTTCACTTTCATTCAAGAATAATGGATTGTTAGTGGCGAGTTAACACAGCTTTTACTAAGACTAGACTTAGTTTCACTTACCTATTTCTTATGAGATAATTCAGCGAGCACTGAGTTACCGGAACAGTCTTTATCAGAGATTTATTCGGCGACGCGACGCCACGTGGAAAAGTATCTCCGATCTCAAGACAGATAATTAGATTTACATAGGTTTTTATGACTGTGTTAATATCTTGCGCTCCCTATTTCATTATGCTTTATATTATTATACTTTTAATTCGGTATAGTTTAATGTAGGTCCTGATAGCATCAAGGTATAATATATTTTAGGAGCATCTTCCATAGATTCCTTTAACGGACAATAAGTCAGATCCAGACATAAAGTCTCGAGAGTCTCGATCAATTGTTGATGGAAGTTTAGTTTTTAAAAGAAACAGCTTTATTTCCCTAACCACGTTGATGTACCAAACAACCATTGCCTTCACAATATGGAAATCAGTCCATCTGCCACACTGAGCGCCACAGTCAGTCGAGAATGCTAATTGAAAACGCCACCTTGCAAATGCAAATCGCTGTTTTTGGAATTCCGTACATTGAGTAAAGCAATGTTGTTTTTTTTATAAGAAAATATATAACGTTTCGGGGAACGTTTGAGCGAGTACAAAGTTAACATATCCTCAAATCAAGCCGTTATCTCATTCACGTGCGAGAACATCGATTCGTTTACCTGTACCATACATACTTATACATTTTCACAAAACAAAAGCAATTACTTCCACTTCATTTAAATGTCCTCTGCCACTATTAAGGTTGTTAACAACCAAATTCTGATCATAATTCCCATCCCATAATATCTTCAGCATGGCTCCCATGGGGGTCATTTCCATTCATGTTTTAAATTGTGTTTACAAACCGTCTTAAACTATACGTGTATTTTAGTTATGTCAGTAAGTTGACAAGTTTTATATATTCTAATTCTCAGATAATTTTGTTACCTATAGGGTTTATAAACTTAAATGTATATTCTTTTTCAATTGTTGTATTAATGTAGTACTTCTTGGTAGCGACACCCGAATGAATGCGCCAAGACTCATCACAAAACGTATTATTTCGCTGGAATCAATTAGTTTGGTTTAATCATCCTTATAATTTGTGAAGTTATCTGAACCTGCGTTTCGATTTAACTTCAGCGGTAATTCTCGAACACTAGTACCGCACACTTACACGAGACAGAATCAACATGATAGCGCGAAACCTTAATAACAATCTACTCACGCCATTATTCCGTGCTGAGACAACAGCGCTGGGTTTAATTATTAACATTTAACATAATATTGCGTGTAACGCTTTTAAACGTGGTGCGTTCTGTAAATGCGACTACATCCGTAATAATAAATTAACAAACGGGTGATAAAGTAGTAGCATAGTATTTTGTAACTTTTGACGATTCATAAGTACTGTACTTAATGGACTACGTGAAAAAAGAAATCTGATTCTGATTCTAACCGCTCCAGGGTGTGCTTCAAGCAAGTCGTCGAGCAATTCCGCGCAAAGACAGGCATATGATTGAATGAAAATATTTTATAAGGATTTCAGTTTGTGTCTCCAGCGCAGAAAGTTTTCATTTTATAAAAAAACGGGTTAAACATCGCCCCAAACAAGGTCATCAACGTATAGCGGAAAGTCATTATGAGGCCTGTCTGAAAATATTCGTATAAATCGGAATGATGCTTTATATAATAGTGGTGGTGGGAAATCCATTAGTCGTTTTTATGAAACTCACCCTTTACACACGTGACGATTCTCCCGTTGTTATGTTCCCAAGGCCATATTCCACATTACATTAAAGTAAATGTTTGAATTAATTTTGTATCACCAAAACCGAAGCAAGACTAACAATTAAATGTAATTGTTTGTAAATTCTAAGACTAGACGTCAAAGAAAATAAAGAGATGCCAAAACAAGCAGAAATACCTAAACTTGTATATAGCTAACTAACTTGTATATAGATAATAACAACTTAACTTGTATATAGCACCTTTCACTCACTCATATGGGACTCGTCAATAGTGTTATAGTTATTTAATAGAAGCCGAGATCTATTAGCAAGCGAATTCCAATAGTCATTGGTCTACCGTTGCCACTCTTCTTCTTCATTTACTCTCTCCATATATTTTTATCATGGAAATTACACAGTGAATCAATATGCAAAATTATATCATGTAAGAGTATATTCTCAAGCAACACACTCCGTCAATAGAGTTTGATCTAGTCAGCGCAAAGTTTAAAGTTTGCTTAATAAATATAGTTTGATACCAAGGTAAACAGTCTTATGCCAGCAAAGGTTAGTTTGAGACCTCCTCGAGACTTGCGTTAATTTTCGGAGTTACTATAAAGTTTGCTCTTATGGAGTAATGGTACTTGATTAATTTACTGGTTAAACGGTTAGTAGTCATGATCTTCTCATAGTATTATGAAGAAGGACTTAGTAAATAATGATTCTGATTAAATATTGTAAAAGTTTCTTCACTATAACATGTTGACATTCCCTATACCGGCCGAGTCAGTTTGCTTGCCTCGCAAACGTTTCGTTCTACCAATTAGTATGCTTATGCGTAGCTCCAATATTTGTTTTGATTCCGAGGGTCAGATGTGTTGACTCAGGAATGCCTCCATCCTGATATGAGAACCTTAAGCTTTTGTTTATACGTTCACGTTCACCTTGAGTTGATTACGCTTTCCAATTTCATAATAGTTTCAGAAAGTCGATTCTTTTGAATGCGATTATAAAAGGACTGGACGAAACGCAAACTACAATAAACTTATCTATAATTATATACAAAAGGTTTAAAATGACTATGACGTATTTATAGAAAACCAAGTCACACATAGTGTAGCCAGACCAACGAGGTATCAGACGGAGTTGAGAGTTTGTATACCACTATGGTATATAGATGACATCAGGTGGAGTAAGGTTTTGTTTGAATGATTTCCTAGAACAGGTAAGAGAATGAAAGAAGGAAGTGATTGCTTGTAAGAAATGCTTGCAATTTCACTTGCGTCCATTAGATATTTTACCTTTACTTGCACTTATTTTTAAATGTATTATTTTCGTGGTGTTCGATTTTGTAACTAAAAAAATATCTTTGGCACCTAGGTAAATCGCTTATATCACTCAGGAGAAGCATAGCCCCAGCAGTGGAATGATGGGCAGATGTGTTATTAAAACTGGTCTACGCAAATATGAACACTAAATACATTATCATAAGTATTGTTTAGTCTCTCTTGGCCCTCATAATTTCATTAGTCACAATGGCACGTCAAGGTAACGTCACTTCTCAATTTATTAGACACACTCCGGCATCACTAATTTTGCTTTGTTTCTATAAACATGTTAACCCAGACGAAAACAATTAAAAAACAATAAAATTCCGATGTGTTGCCTCACTCCCTGTGTTGACCAATATTCTGAGAGCTAATAAATTAAAAGCCCTTCGTGATCGTCGTTTGCGTCGCCATATTAATAATCGTGCATTGCGTATTGGACTTTATTAGCGTCTGTGCTTTGATTTGAAGTCGCGGAATGAAAATATCCGTCATCTTAAAGTCGACTTTTGCTTGCCAGAGTTCAAGAACCATTATACCAACATTCCAGTGCAAGAAATAGTACTGCCAACATTTTAATAAATGATTCGCGATTTGACGCGTTTACTATAGAATCTATGGAACAAAGGTTTTGCTTACTCCATTCTGTCAATAATAAAAATGGCACATAAAAAAAATAAGTACAGAAGAAGTATGTAATGTTTATAACTTAAGAACGGGTGGGCTGATTTTTATGATCTTTGATTTTTGGATTTGTCTCCTCCCGATTTTTATCTGCTATTGCAGAATAACTATTAAAACATAAGAAACATTCATAAATTAATTTTGTCTTTTCACACATTTCATTCTGAGGCAGTTAGCCGGGACAACTAGTAGAATATAAAATAATATCATTTAGTCCTTTTTCTAATTATTTCATTACTGCAAAAAGTTTTTTTTATCTGTAAATGAAATGCATAACCTTATACATATATAATATAGAGCAACAAGTCACCAATATCAAAGCATTTCAAAATACAATTCAAACCATAAAAGCCATAGACACGTTTCATCGATGCCTCAACTTGTCTGAGAGTAACTCCGCGACAGAGTTTAATGGAAATAGATTGCCCGCCCATACTGTTTCTGGTATTTTATTATTCAGCAGCAAAGACAGTTGGGAGTTTGACAGGGCGCAGGGTATGTCTCCTGACTTGTAGGGATTTTTGTCACCGGAAACAGAATTTATTGAGACATCCATATCTTCTGCAGTTTGATTTGTCTCTGTAGGAACTCTTGCCTTAGGAAGACATCTTAAGTGTTCCATGGGTCTTCGTTTATTGGTTGCATGTTCACTTTCTCCTAAATAGCTTGATACAAAACTAAGTAGGTACTTATATTTTAATGTATCTTAGTTCAGTCCTGTTAATTAGGTACCTACTAACCAAAGTCTGTGCTGACTGTTAAAGATAATGGAGGTGTTAGCTCTGCGTAGTAATACCGCATTATTCATATCGTTCATATAAATAAACTCCAAGGGTGCATTAACAACTCAGAATTTCCCGCCACTTTCCTGGCTTCGGTTATAATACGAACAATATGAAAAGATCCAACTAACTTACACCGTCGACCGTAACCGGGGCCTATCGAAGTTGGTCGGACAGCACTCCCCGTTGAGCCCTTAATGGACCATTCGATTTCTCTCAGCCAAAGTAAGAAATATTACTTTTCAGTTATACGATATTGTTCGTGTTGGGTTAGAAACAGTGAGTGTATATACTTTCTGAAGAAACTTACGGCAGCGTGATTCAGAAAGGGTATACTAACGCTTGAACCTGCACTTCATTATAGCATTAGCAATCATTATGTGAAGTCACAATTTCGATGTCAATAAAAAATCCTAACAATTATCATTTTGTTGAAAAAAAAAATATAATTTTAAAATGATGTATCAAAATTCTGATTCCACATGATGATTACAAATGCGATAAAGAAGCGCAGGTTCAATGTTTAGTATACCCTTTCTGAATCACATGTATAGTTACTGCTTTTACCGCTGAAAACAAGTGATAGTGTAATTTTTGTATTAGAATTAGACCAGACAAACAAACGCGCATTTCAATCCATTCATAAAAGCTTCGACCAAGTTTATTACTTTTTAATTTGTTATTTTCTCTTTTTTCATTTACAGGTAAGCCTCCACGTTCTCGCCATAAAGAATACAGTAAGTGCTGACCTTTACGTTATTAACTTTCGTTGGAATATTGTTTGTTACATTCTAAGTATCCTATATTTATGAGAGCGCAATTTAATCTGACGGCATTCTTCCACAATATTGAAATATTTTTCTCAATCGACTTTGGAAATGTTGAATTACAGGTCGGTTTTTGTTGTTCTAAATTGATCGTGATTTGATCTCAATCCATTTAGATTTCATCTTTAAACCCTAAAAATATATTCCCATACAGATTTTAGGGAAAGTATGATAAATCATGTAGTCCGATGTCACAAGATACACAAACTTTTGGAACTCGCGTCACTTTTCCATTAAGGTGACCACCCCAGGCTTATGTTACTCTACATGTCGAGGGCATAAGAAGCTTCGTACATAAATCAACAACTTTCCAAAATGACAGAATACAGCGGGCATCAGTACCTCAAGTGCGAGATTCATAGTTAACTTTCCGGTAGTTAACTATATAGTCCGACGTGAATACGTCCGAACTGACAGTATACCTAAAACGTTCGCGTCTAAATACCAATCGTATTCTATTGGTAAACAAAAAGTTTGCTCGATGAGTGAAACCACAATTAGGCCCGTTATGTTGGCTTTTACGTTTTCTGATTACGTTTGGGTATCACAATACGACTAAATGAGACAAGATACATATATTTTGTTTTATGTCCTTATCGTTGTGACTGGTTTTTCGGACCAACAATACAAGTTGAAAGGACAAACAAAAAATCGGTCACACGCGATCCGCGCGATGCATGTCTAGATAAGACTAAGAATTCTCATCCGATATTATTTCCTTTTCAACCACATGAGTAACACAGAGAAAGGTGAGTTAGCCAGGCTAAAAGTGTTGAATGACTTGATTTTATTTTCGTTGATATTTTTTATATTGGTGTGAGCTTATTTAATGGTTATAAGGTATCTATATTTCAATTTTCTTGATTAGTACGATGGATGCTAAAAAGGTTTGAAGCTCATAATAACAGATAAGACAGAGGAGGTGGCATATGCTACCTACTTCGATCTACCTCACACTAGCGCATAAAATCGTTGACAGAGAACTGTCAAGGCTTGAATATGTCAAGATTGTATTTCTAGGAACAATATCATTTTATAGAAAATAGTTTGGGACTTTCAGGATGAGCCAAAACCGACAAGAGTTGTTCGCTCACAAAACACAAAAGAAAATGGTAGCCACGTTCGTAGCGAAAATAGGTCCCATTGTGACGATTGAACAAGGGGTTCGTAGGACAATTAATGCAGAGCGGTAGGTATACCACAGTCTGTTTACCACAAACTATCATCGAGTTTCGGAAAACCAACCCATAGAAGTGCATCATCCTGCACCAGGACAACGCAAGCCCGTACATCAACGGTTCCGGTGTATAGTGAAGAAGCAGTCAAATATTTTTGATCGGCAATTTGGAGTACCATACTTCGGAGTGGAACAAATATTATAACGACTGGTTTGAGCGTATGGAAAAATGCATGAAATACCGTGGGGAATACTTTTTAAACAATAAAATGTATATAACGTTCTAGTTGTTTATTCTTTTCTCAAACGACAAAACTTAATAGGCATGCCACGTTTACTAACTATATTATTAGGTACTATCCAGGATGTTCTTGATACCTTCTCTCCATGGTGATGCTTATAAATAATATAGAAGGATTAATCCTTAATCTTTAATTGAAATATTCTAAACATTACACATGATAATTCACAGAAACACAAGTATTGGAAAATAAAAATACATCACTAAATGTTCCAACAAGAAACCAAACTAAGAAATAATCAGTATTACAGGTAGCCACTTTTCCTCTTCCAGCTAATTCTGGGTTCTATTTTTTTTCGCTGTTTCCAATCGGTTCCACAATTATTTTTCGCTGAGGTCCGTAAAGGATTAAAACTCTGCACAGAAGTGTTTGTCTCGCTTATCTTGATTATGAGCACTAGCCAGCATCCTCTAGCCAAGAAAATTACGCATTGGGTACGTTATTATGTAATTTAAACATGATTTAATATCAATATTGTTTTCACAAAGACTTTCCACGTTTCACAGTTTACTTCAAAATTCCATTGACAGATTGATTGTCGTGAAAACGTCTTAACTGTTAGTATACCTAAACCGTGCGAGTGTAAGCTCCCATACTATACAAAAGTATGCTCGATTGACTGAAACGTAAGTTATGGCCGTTATGTTGGCTTTTACGTTTTCTGTAAAACCATAAATCCACCACATAATCTAGAGGAATAATATTTCTTGTATTGCTATTTCTTTTTCAACCATATGAGTAACAGAGATCAAGCCAAGTCGGTTGTCAAATGACTGACAATTTTTATTCTGGTTAAAACAATATTCATATTTCAATTTGCCATCATTGTTTATTAATTCGATGGAAGCCATTCAGTTTTGAAAGTAAAGAACACGAGCAAGAACTAACAAGCGGACTTATTATTTGCTAGCCTAAGTATTTCTGAAATGAAAACAAATGTCCCACAATTTGAGTTCTTGGTAAAATGTATACTACGGTAAGTAAAAGCTAAAAGCCGTAAAATGCGTGGTTGCATTCGTCAAGTCCCAGTTCTAGGTATACCGGTACCTACTGCACCGGTGCCTATCTGCAGGCGGTCAGTGGGGCCATCGGTCCATTCGGGCCGCGACAGTTGATTATCCAGATACTTTATTTTATGTACAGGTAGTACCCATATTTCTCTTTAACGTAAATAATACTCATGCGTAAATCTCAATTCTGAAATCTAAAAAAAAATGTGAGGAAACCTGCATGTCATGGGCCAGCGTGGTGGAATATAAGCTGAATTAACCTCATATTAACGAGAAGTGTGTGTAGTGTACTATCGATAAAATTGGGTGCACTTTAATGGACTGCACCTCTGCCTACTACTTAGGAGATTCCAGGCGTGATGGTGTTTCTCTCTTTACCTAATAGCTTAAGTAATCAAATATTGTATTTTCAGGAGGATGGAAGAACTGTAGATTCAAACTGTCAGGACAATAATCCTGCCACCATTCCAATTCAAAAATCATTTTCATTGTTGGCTGAATAGAAATCAAACCCACCGCCACCCGGTGCAATGAGTTGAGCGGCATGCGCTCAAACCACTAAATAAAGATGCCTTAACATTGTCACATTGTGTTTTATTTTCATTGACCTAATGTGATAATGGATATGTGGAGTGTGTGTATATAAAAGGTAGTTTAAAAGTAGCGCCTGCAGCAGAGAAAGTAAAAAGCAGGAGGCTAGTTTGGTCACGTTATCAAAGGAGACGAGAAGCATTTTGAGCGCCTAAAAGGGCTATTAGTATGAATATGCATAGATAGAGTGAGAGGAAGACCCAAGAAGTCACGAAGTGGTAGAAGTTTGTTTAAAAAGTGATATGAAGGAGATTAATGTATGAAAAAGACATACTGCGCCGATCCCAAATAATGGGAAAAGGTGAGGCAGATGATGATGATTTTACTGATTTCCAATATATATTTACATAATTTAGATTGAGTTTAATTGCAAACAAGAGCCTTAGTATGAGGTTATGCCGTTTTTTGACGAAGAGAAATCCTTATGGATACCCGCAAGCTCCGCGGGAGACGAGCGGGTTAAGTCGGACTGCTACCGACTTAAACCCCACGGTATACCATCGTCTACCTTTGTTGGGGCGCTATGGGATAGCACTAGCATGCACTGCGACATCCAACGAGGTTATGCCCTAGCTCCACCCTTGATATAGTGTGAACATTCGATAGTAGTGATGGCCATCTTGGTAGAATACTCGCTTTGGAGACAAGTTGCGCAGATTCAAACGCGGCTCCCGCTAGGACTTTCAGATTTTTACGTGCGCATCACGTTTTCAATCATGAATCATTGGCTGTACCGACGGTAAAGCAAACATCGTAAGGAAACTTGCACGTTCCTCAAAATTTATTTGAAATTTACCAAATGGCCCTGGGCCAGCGTGGTGGACTATAGCCTGAGGAATGTGCCCGGTATAATGACAATAGGCTCGCCCCCTAATTCATTGCGACCAAATACCATTGCCGAAATGTGGGTGCACAGGAGTGCACCTCTGCCTATCCCTTCGGAGATTGCAGGCGTGATGGTGTATTAGTAGGTAACAACCAACTATTTTATCCGTCTATCTATTCAGGGAAATGGCTGTGTTGCGTAGGTGTTAATAAAACTTGATATATAAATAACTTAATACAATACTTTTTGTAGTTTCACGGTTTCACCAACAAAATCATAAGTGACGACGCGAACTATAAAAGTGAACGTTTCCGTACGATACGTATCGTAAAATCTTTCAAATTTATGACTCGCACTCGTGCAATTCGTACGTCTAAAAGTATTCGGTTAACTTATGAAAAATCTCCCAAAATGTCTATGCGTACTATAAAAGTAGGTTTAGGTTTCTCTATGGTACGAAATTATACCTAAGTAAACTTGTGACTCACACTCGCGCATGTCGTACAAAATCGTTAACTTTCAAAGTTTCCGTGAGCAAACGATCGAATGTTTACTACATATAGTAACGAAAAAAACTCACACTCAGCACAAATGTTTCAGATATCGCCCGCTAGGGGCGTTTTTTAAGTCTCTATACAATATGTTCAAATACGGTAGTTTATAAACTATAAAGTTAGCTAACGAAAAATCTCGCACTTGAGGTACTGAACTTGTATTGGTAACTATAATACTGTATCGTGAGATGAAACTATTCATCATTTTATATAGAATTTAGAGTAATAAAAAAAAATAATATCGGATACCTACTGAGTAACCGAAGTATGGGAACATTCTGTGAAAAGGTGTATTATGGTGTTTGCGTCTGCCATTATAATCAAATATTTTGGTATGAATAAAAAAAAGGATTATCACTTGCTAAAAAACGGTGAAGGATAACATCGTGAGGAAACCTGCATGTCTGAGAGAACCCCTCTAAAGATGTGTGAAGTCCGCCAATCCGCACTGGGCCAGCGTGGTGGACTATGACCTAATCCCCCTCGCATTGAGGGGAGGCCCGTGCTCAGCAGTGGGACATTAAAAAAAGGGCTGGAATTATTATTATAAAAGAATATATATTTTTTGACATTAAATACCACATAATATTTTTTGAAAATTAGATCCTCTCTCAAAGTAACTGAATTAACGACAGGATTGCCAAAATCTTTCTATTAAGTTGGGCAAATCTTTTCGAAGTTACACAATTTGTTTGATAGAATGATATTAGGAAACAGCTTTATTAATTTGAAAACAAAAAAACACTTTCCATGGATCGAATTTTGTGTGTTAGACGCTACGAATAACTATTAACATTACATTATAGGTTCATCCTAAATTTACAGAAGTTTAAATCTTTAACTATACATTGCTAAGGATATTTCAGTAGTAAAATGTTTTGTTAATGGACAAAAACATTATATGAATTGCGTATGAGTGTAATTGCTCGAAATTGTCCAATGCAATCGACGTTGTAATGCGTTTACATATTTTTATAAACAACTCATAACAGAAGACCATAAAATTCAAATGAATATAGCAATTTTATACTTATCTAGTACAGTTGTGCTGATAAAAGCACCACAATCTAGTACACTACTAGTTTTATCGTATGCCCTAGTGCTTGCTTAATTGAAATGGTATCTTAGTCAATATATTGGTGGAGTTATTGCATGAAACGTCTGATGCATCTCCGTACGTCTCGCTAGCTGTGATCAGTCCGTCTGTTTAATTAAAATCTGTGTTCGATTGTGTTCGAGAATCGGGGTGGTTTGGGTGTCTTGATTACACAAGTTTTCAGAAAAGATAGCATACATATTTCACAATGTATCTTATCTCATCCTTACGGTTGTATACGTATATTGTTATGTCCCAAAGCAAGTTTTTAATTCATCCCTTTCGTCAGTCTGAACTCATCTTCATTGCCGGTTTTTTCTCGTGGTTTGCCGAATGTTATGTTTTTTTCTTTTTTGACAAATTTCTAGTTAATACCTCTCAATGTACTTATTAAAAATTTTTGCTACATTTTGAGCATATATTCTCATACTGGTGTATAAGTTAGTACTATAGTGAACACTAATAATTTCGTTATAAAGTTATCTTTAGATACAAAATTCTCCAACGCAATTTATGAACACATGCCTTCGACACTATTACCATGTCACAAAGCTACAATCCCGCAACATAATCGAATTACTCCCTACACCATATAGTCGTTTGTGCCGTGTCTTAATTAAGTGAATGCTTCTCTTAGTGCGGGTGGCTGCATGCGGCGTGCCATCCGCCCGTCATTTGAATCCTGCCGACAAATGGAATTGAGATTGCTCACAGGGATTTAGGCCGGGTGCACTATGTGCGGCTCTGATGTGGAATGGGGCTAACGCGTCTAGAAGAATGTTTAAATCTAGGCTTAGACCGCAGCTACCCTTTCAACCTTTTAGTTATATTTTCTGGAAATGTAATTCGCTGTTTGCAATTCTGTTTCTAAATCCTGTTGCTGGCCCAAAATTGTTTA
Organism: Pheosia gnoma; assembly: GCA_905404115.1. Classification (NCBI taxonomy): domain Eukaryota; kingdom Metazoa; phylum Arthropoda; class Insecta; order Lepidoptera; family Notodontidae; genus Pheosia; species Pheosia gnoma. The sequence goes on along the minus strand of FR989894.1, from coordinate 1,877,644 downwards.
CCATTCAGGATAAGCTTATCGACTCCATCTCATACAATCTTTATAGTCTTAATGGCAGAATCGCCAAAAATCCGTTCTGAAAGGTAAATTAACAAAATGGAATTAAGTAGTTGATTTGCTGTTTTAATATTTTCCGGATCTTTCTTTAAGCTCAGTTGAAACAGGGAAATAATAATTTAATAAACCCGACGACATCTTGCGAGGCTTTTGTTTAGTTTGCGTTGTTCTTGCGTATATTTATTAAATTAAAATGGCGTCGCTATGGGTCGGGATTTCCTCCCGTCAAATTATAATGGATTAATTATTTTCTAATGTTTGCGGATTAATATGGGCCAGGTATTTTAATAATTCCATAATCTTTCTATTGATCATCGTCATATCAGTCAGTCAGATCTCTTAACTAAAAAGAAGAGTGAAGTAGATCTCATAACTAATGGTTAGAGTCCTAGAGTACCTACTGGAGTACATAAGTGGCTGCAACCAAAAATGGCTACAAGCCATCGTTCACCTTCCTTTTCATTCCATTTACTTAATTTACGAATAGCCAAACCCATTATGTGTATGGATCGGACCATCCATACGAAGAATATTTTTGCCCATCAACTTCAATGAATGAGTCACCCTCCACGGATTATACAAACGTTGACAATACATAGACGGATGGACAAGTCACTGCTCGGGTTAGTCAGTACATAGTCAATGTATATCAACGTATATGAACCCGTCACGGGTGAGTTGATTTGAATGATTGAGGTACAGAATATCTGAGATGTGTAGTAGAGACAGGAGAAGCTATAAACTGCTGATCACAACACGGCTTAAAATGCATGGGTGTCCAATTACCCATATTCCTCCCAGTCCCAAAAATTATGACAAAGATTATGATTTTCAGAATAAAAGAGACTCATCCGAAAGGTTGTTATGGCAGGAAATTCTGTAGATTGTTTCACGCGTATTATTATGGCACAATTGTCTCTGCAACTCTACGACTCAGACAAAAAATGAAAAAGAAATACCAATTTCATAGATCTACTATTTCCGCCAGTAAGAGTAGCCGTAAAATCGCTGCTTTATAATTAAGCTTTTCGTTGCCTATAAAATCAATTCCATTGATCTAATTTACCTCCAATATCTACCCACATAACTGTCACCAAGCCCCTTGAAATTCAGGATTCATGTTTAATCTATTCCGACCCCCTTGTTTTAAAACAGTTTTACGATTTCCGGAGAAGATTTCATGAAATTGGCGCGGAATCCATTAAATTGAAAACTGAAACGCTCGCTGAAAGAGTAACCACAGAAACCTTAAGTACCTATGCGGCTTAGCAATAAGCTAATGACTGGCAAATGAAGAGGCCAGGGTATGTAATGAAGATTTAATAGAAAGTAAATGGATGAGGTCATTCAAGGAAGAAGTATTTTTCGCAAATACTTTTGGACAGCAAACCATAAAATTTAAGGTGTCTATTAAAACTGATCTATTGCAATATAATTATCAAAGCGTACATATTACAAAAAACTATTTTAGGCCACCTACCGACTTCATTCCCTAGCCTAGTTAGCCTTCTCTTATTTTCATCCTATCTTTTCACCACACATTTGGGGAGTTGGTTGATATTGATTTATTGATCTCCAAATGCGATTCATTATACATCACTATTGAATTACATTCCGATTCGTTTCGTAATAAATCACTAACGATCGATGCATCAAACGAACATCAAGCAAACGTGAACGCAACCGTGTGCGGCTCAACGCACACATGCGGAACGCGGGATGCCGGAATGCTTTGCTTACGGAAGCCAAAAACATTCTTGATACTGTTGAATACTTGATAGTCATTGAGCAGTAAAACTTATTACACACGAGCTTTTCTGAATTATAGCTCAAAGACAGAGCAATGAGAAGGAATAAATATTATATATTAGGATTTATGTTTGAAATCAATATTGATCCCTTATGCATTGAATTATAAGGTAGATCCAATCCCTGGAAATGTTTGGACCTGGTCTTGTCCATATTAAGTGATAGAACCTTTTTTTTGTTAACTGCCTCCATACCATAGTATGGTGTCCATTCTACCTTGCTATTTCTAGGATATCTTAACTCGTTTGTGTTATGAGACAATTTTTTTGTTATCCAGATTATAAATACCCCGAGGAGCTGCTTACACCATTCCTAACTTTATAAGTAAAACGCGCTAATCTCTCATATTTTTATAATCGCATCAAATTATTATAATTTGTCGGGAACTTGATACTTTCGTGTAACTTAGTGCAAGCTACCGCCAGTATCTCTGGGAAAACCAGTTAAACAGTAATCCTTATGTTAATCATTTCTGTTAAATACATTATCCTATGATTAATCCACGTGCAACGAAGCAAGTAATTTGTGATGTAACACGTCTCGTTAACTTTATAACAGATCTGTCAATAGAAAAAATATGTTTAGATGCTGTGACAGACCGACAGAAAGCACCACTTTAAACCTTTCCAAAACCTACCCCCAAATAGTCTTAATGCCATTTCGTATTGACTAAAATTATACTACCATATATGGATTGAAATTTAAAACGATCGATTCGGAGGAATTCATGTTTGCAACTCGCTACTAATTTTGGTATAAAGTCGATTTTGCGAATTGGTTTTATCATTTGGATTTAGGAACACAGACATTTAATTGGTTAAAAATATTATATTTTTTGTCGTGCAACAACAATTGTCGTTATTTATAGTGTATCCAATCGAATATTATGTACAAATGTCTATTACGCATGATCGACGTCAATAATTCATAGTTACCTACTATTGGTAATACTATATCGCTAATATGCATTATGCGTTCCATGCAAGCGCATCTGGCTTTCAATTTGCATCGAATCTGACTAAGCCTGTATCATTATTCAATATATGTAATGGGACTCTATTATCTCTTAAGTTCCTATGTAATCCGTGATCTCAGAATATACACACGTACCTACCTTGTTTCATTTTGTAATCCTGTTTAAATCGTTCGAGTTTTATTAGTTTTGTTTGTAAAATATTAATAAATTCAATCAAACTAGAAGTAATCTTTGAAGTAAGTCATTGCTTACTCATTGTAACTCATTAGTTAATAGAGCTTATCTATAGAGCTATATATATATAGAGATATCTTTAGGTACCCAATAAACTCTGCACAAGTAAGATTTGTTTTAAACATAGGGTTATAAGATGGACTTAAAATAATTATCGTTTATGTATATGTAATTAGTAAATCGCGATAGGTAGGTACATCAAAGCATATGTCGTTTTTTATTCCAACATTAACATTATATTTTTTTCAAAGAGCTACGAATTAATTTTGAAATTGTAATTATAATCTATCTAGGAGTATGTCAAAAACAACTCGCATCCCGTGGCTTGGACTATGTTATTACCATTATAACCCTAGAATCAAAATTTAATTTATTTATTCCGTGTAAATTGCGACATTTAAATCCTTGCTTCGTCTTTTCATAATTCTTCTCTTCGATAGTCTTCCCACTTGCAAGACTCAACCAGCCTTAGTATACCGCATTGACTATACGTAACATATTTCCGTATCTTATAACTGCTTGCAAACGATTCTAGAACCTATCTCAATAAATATACGAGCTGTCAACACACACGTCTTGTAATCAAAATCAGATGTATCTACATATATATATTCAAGCGGGTGTTTCATTAGACTCAATTAATTTGCAGACGGGAGGTAGGTGGGGTGTGTAATCAGTTCATCACTTCTAGAACACGAAAGCCCTTATTTGAAAAGGTTAAGGTTGAAATTGAGTGGTAAAAGGTTGTCTAGACTAGTAACAACAACGATGTCAAAATTACGTGAGCAAATTAAGTGGTTTGTGTTTATATTTGTAACTAATAAGATATTGTTTGTCTCTGGGTACGTGGTTTCTGTGTTAAGTATGATTATATTGAAACAATGCTTGGCGAATATATGTAGGTCAATGAAGTTATTTGTTATTAAGTAGGTTTATGTTTCTGACTGTTACAGAAGGTTTGGTGAAACAGTGTTCAATAAAACACTCGAACGATAGTGCAAAAAGTATTTAGAATAGTATTATACAAGGGTACGATAACAAGGGATCCATTTATGTATACGTTTGCAATTTTAAAAGAAATCCTGAAACATGTTGATATGAAACTGAAACATATTTGGATGATATTATACTAAGCAATGACCTATTTCACAACGCAAGTTATATGGCAAAATTTAAATAGCTATGTGACAAAAATGTTGTGGATCAGTCTAATCACCACATTATGAAACAGACCCTAGCTGGAATTTATAACAGCGTCCTAAAATTTTAATGATAGTATACATGTTAATACTAGGCGTTCAGCTTGTATTTTTTTATTTTGTGAGTCAAATATCATAAATTACGTAGGGAATTGTTTTTCCGTGTTCATATTACTATTATTCTACAGAATAGTCTGTTAGTGGTCCATTATATTTGTAGGTGACCTGAGATCCAAGAAGAAACGATAAGCAACAGTAACTGAGACGTCACAACGAAAATCTTAATACTGTAGCTTGAATTATAGCTTGTACACTACATAATGCAATAAACGCAAATGTGCAAGTAAATAAGAAACAACGCGTTAGATAAATACAATAGACAATAAGCGCGGAATGAATTGGGTTTGGAATAGGAGTTGATCAAGACTGAAAATAGAAAAAGCAAAAGCAAGGAGACACTTGAAGTACTGAATCATTTTATATCTTTAAAATCTTGCCAATATAGTGAGTAAGAATGAGTTCCACATCCTTATTCACAATCCTTTTATCCCAAATACGGTCTGTACAATGTTCCCTGTGTTCCAACAACAACTGCGATAAATCCCAACGTTTTGGCACAAAGCGGACGTTATTGGGGATATTAATAAGCGGTCGTGCTGTGAATGGAACGCTTTAGGTTTGCACCAGTACCTTCCTGCAGTTTTGGGGCCAGGTTCTGCTCGAGTTCTATGATAGATTGCCTGGAGAGCCTGCCCTTTTTCTTTAGGGCTAGTGACCAAAATTAAATTGGAAGTTTCTATAATCGTCTAAAAAGGACTTACTGTAGCTATCACCATTAGATGCTCTTTTCTTTAATGTTTGTATTGGGCTCGGGATTTTCCTTAATTTGGCTAATAACTGATAATATTGGCGCAAAGTTATTACTGTCCGCCCTAATAGAACCCGGTAAGGACTACAAGTTACCCGAGGGCACTGCCCGTAATGATTGTTATTATTATGTTTGAATGACCTCCGGAAGCGAGGCCTCCCTCCCTCCTCCTTCTAAAAGCTAGATATTGATATATATATATATATTCTCGCACGTCTTTGGTAGAATCTTATAAAACCCAAAATGCTTTTTGTTTCAATTGGTGATCAGTACTTTATTCTTGATAACGTTTTTTTTTATAAATGTGGTTAAGCGCTTCAATCTCAGCACTTAAACACATTATCCGTAGCTACATGGATGATTTTTTTTTATTTTCGCTCTCGCTGTCATATGCACAAGGGGGTCTTTACGTTCCCTTTGCAGCACAAGACTATCCGTCTTAGTTCTGAAAACGATGTAAGACAATATAGAGTAACGTGCGAGCACCTGGATGCGTCTTATCAACTTGATGGCTACCTCCTTTTTGCGTACGTGTATCTCCTTTGCGTATCTCCTTGTCTATGCCTTTGTATGTCTCGGTACCTGTTGACGTGGGTAGGCAATTGGTCTATGAACTACTGAAAATGTTAACGATATAGGCTATGGACACACGCCCTAGCTCCTGTCGCTTATAAAATAAATGAAAGCACTTACATCAAGCCACTGGTCTGGTCTGCATCTTATAAACTAGGGCTCCGAATAGTCGGCCATAATGATCGTTCAGTGAGTTGTACCTGCTCGGGGTAATGTGCTCATGTTTACTACTGATTTACATATGCAGTGGTAAATGGAGAAAGGCCAACTAGCATACTAATAAAGAATCAAACGAATTCTGTGATTCTGCTGAATTTTAAAAAATGGTATTCATAACTCAGATATTATCTAATAAATCAACACCACAACAAATCTTAATTTTCTGACATAGTTTGATTCTGTAAACACACTCCGCAAATGTACCCTAAGACATCAAACAATCTTATCTTAATATGATTAAGAACTTGGAATTGCTTTAGCTTGACTACCTAATACAATCAATATATTGATGAAATCGACACACATGGATTATGTATAATTCGCCACCTTTATCATCCGCCTCACTCTATAAAACGATACCATCACGAATGTTGAAACAATCAAATTAATATCATCTTCGAATTGAATTGTCGCCATACTCATTAAAATGTAATCAAAATGACAGTGTGATATAAATACCACGAGTACATTAAGGAGCAAAACTAAAACTCGAACAAGTCAAATGCAGTTACAATAATAAGAAACATATAGAAGATATTCGGCCGCTTGTTCGATAATAAATTGAATGTGAGCGGAGTGGTCTGCCAAGATCTAATTATATTACCCTTTGTTGTGTTATGGGCGATGGTGATATTGGCTACTAACGATGAAAGAGGTCGAATGACGCGACCGCAACCTGAGGTTCGGCGCCGAATGTTGTCCGAGTGTTTATCGGATAGAGAATCGACTTATTAGAATCAATTGACTTTCAAAATCAAGATTTAATACTTTTTATATTGTGCTAATGTGTCAATAGTCAAGCTATATCCTGCGCTAGCCAGAGAGTTAGTAAACGTATAGTCAAGAGTAAAAACCACTTCGATTTAAAACAATGTGTACCTCTTTTACTGGCTTTGTCACAATTCCACAAACAAGGAGCTAAGCATTCGAATTTTGAGCTTATCTCATTTAATCGTACTCTATCATCGAAACCATTGTTAATTCATACCTACTTATAAATTAAAAGGGTTAGACGAAGCGTCAAGTCTCAAAATAGATCGAGGAACTCTTAAAAGTCGCTATAGTGCTACATTGCGCTGTGCAATTTGTAACGGTCTTGTCGCGTATTTTTGACGCGCTATCTGTCTTATTTAATCGCACGTGTCGCCCGTTAATGTCTTGAGTCTAATCGAGTAGAGCAATTATTAGATTATTGTTTGTTTGTAAGTGTCGCGACACATCTATGGAAACCACGTGACGGGAGTTCGGTGTGCTTACGCCTGCAATGCTTTTTAAATTACCTTTTTAAATTATCGGCCTGATATGCAAAGGCCGATATAACGTCGAATTTAAAAAGAGCAAGTAAAAAGCTTCAAGGGCGTAAGCACGCCAAACTTCCAACGCATATTTACGCATTGACCGACTCTAAATTCGCTGCTGTGACATCGTCTTTTTACAAATAATTTATATCTCCTTTACAAGCCTATGAAGGTTTTACAAACTGCTCGATGATATAGTATAATAGCAATAAGAAACTTCTTCACTAAATTGTGTATAAAAGTTCATTTAGATATTAAAATATTATGCATATCTACCCAATTTCAGTACTATATTATTTATACAGCGCCATAACCGATGCTGTATTATCCTGTCCCATCTCGCAACCCTTTCCGTGAGCGGCCGTCTCTGTTTAAGGGTCGAAAATTCACCAGATAAACAAATTTAGTAATTTTAATCTGTACACGCTCCTCTGGGATTTTACGTTATTTATTAATAGCTGTTAGGCGTTTGTTTTGAAAATGATAAATTAAAGACTTAGGTAGTATGCTTTGTTGAAGATCCGTTTTAGTGTTAAAACAACACCAAGAGCTTAAGGATAATTACCAGTGTCAGAATTTGATTCAGTGTCCTTATCACTACAAAATAATGTCCGACGTTCTGAGGCATCTAGAGAATCATTATTTCGCATCATCTACGTTAAATAATAATACCTTGTTTCTCGCATTGTATGTTATAAGTTACCTAAATTTTGCATTCTGAACACTTGACACAATGCAATAACGAGTGTTACAAGATGGCACCTTTGCTTGTCTGTAGCAGCGTAGTTCTAGAATTAATAAATCAATTTCAAATGCTTGATACGCTACTACGCTACTTTTTATTCTTGAAGTTCATGTGTCCGAAGCTGCGGGTAAAGCTAGTGAACATACTAATTTTAATATCTCTTGTTTACCTGTCAGTTTGTTTGATGTTCCGCTCGACTCGGTTGGCACAGCCCGCGTGTGACCATTGGCTCAGCCCGCGTTTCCCTTTCGGTATGCTTTGAAAAGTAATAAGTGGTCAGTTATCACTTATTACTTTTCAAAGCATACCGTCGCTATGATCTTTTTCATAAACTGACAATCCTTAACATACCCCTCCAAAACATGTGTCGCCAATGCTTGCAACTGTTTCATCGAAAACGTTCTCCAATGCCAAGTTTTGGATTCAGGTCAGTAAACAGAATGCAAGCTACTAGAGGAGTAGGTCAGGCTACATTTCAGATCCTCACTCTCAATATCACTTTCCACAAAATATAAAATTCCCTTTCACCATCTCAAGACAAAGTGCCCAACTCGTAAGACAGCAAGCGTCCTCGGCTCATTAAATTCCATCCCAAAAGGGTCCACTCGAGATCAATGCGAAGATATGACGCCATAATTTCCATAAACGTCTATTGCATGCGCTTCGGGAACATTGAATTCGACCTTCTATCAGATGTTATCGGATAGCTTCATTATTTTGTGAGACGTCTGTAAATTTGTGTGCTTATGTATTTAATTATGTCAATTTACGTCTAATGGCTGTCTTTCAAATTGGAAGGTATTCAGAGCAATATCTATTTTAGGTTATTTGGATTGAGATAAACTTCCATTAGTAAATCCATGGCACGTAAATGGTTTCATAAATAGGTTCAAACATGAACCCTTGGTACGTATAATATAGATAATAGACGCAGCTCATGGAACTATGCAGAGTGGCCAAAATCCTTTGCGCATCATGCGTGTCAACTGACTAGCTGATACATATCTAAATGCAAGTTCGCAGTCTGCAAATCATTGTTATCCTTTCTAAATCGTGCTACTGAAAATCTTACTGCTAAAGTAGGCCTATTTGCTGGGCAAGCCACGCCGCCCCCATCAAGTATTTATGCGCTCCCTGTAAACAAATCATCTACATAAATATTACAAATAGGTTTTGCAAAAAAAAAATTAAGGCTGGTGCATTCCAGTCTCCTTAATTTATTAACTTTTGTCTTAACTTTTATCCATATTATGTAAGGAAATGCGTTGTAAGTCTTTCCTTAAAACACATTTTACCATGGGTCTTTTTTGTCCCCCTTAACACATCTTTACATTTAGACCTTAAACAGAAAATAATAGTTCGATCCCAAGATAGTATCGCTCTAAGCCCTGTTTTCCGACGTTTCGAAAGCTTCTAAAGAAGCAACTTAATCTTTGCCAAAGTTCACTTTTATTTTCCCTTAATAATCCCAATTAGAAAGTTCTCGCACGTTGATCAGAGATTAGAACTTAAATTAATCCACTGCTATTAAGTTTTATGAACAAGTTTAGACTGCTACACGTTTCGAAGTTTTCTTATTTCGAAAATGTATAACTTATGTTGGTGCTCATGAACCTTGCTGTATCAAATGTTAATGAGTACGAGAGAACTTTAGGAAATACTAACATGTTGTTTCCAGAGCATAACATTATCTTCATTATTAATTTGCACTGATTTGAGGCTTCATCAATTTACCATGACATAACAATACACTTTTCTTCTGAAAAATGCTTTGGATTTCATTGTGAACTCAAAATTGGCAAAACTTGTGTAAATTTTCGGTTCCGTGTTTCCTATAATATTAATAAAAACAATTGCACCGCGCTACTATTTCTAACCACCATTTTCCGATATGCAAATGTCTGCAACCTGGTTTTTCAATTGTACTAGATAACCGCTAAAAGGACTTGTGACAGTTGTAGCATCGTTTAGCATTAATTTGTTTTCTACCGCTACAGCGTACTTACCGAACGCTTTGTGCTTGAAATCATTTGAATATTATGTTTTATTCACTTAAGGGTCGGCTAGGTTGATTCAATATTTAGCGTGATTGCTCCCGCTCACACGACAGATTTCCTGAATATGAATGACAGTGACACAAACAATATTTACGTTAGCTTACATTAAGAGTTCCTGCTAGGCACACATATCGTAAAATATTGGTTTTCCAACGTTAAGCATGAATTGTCATTCTCCGGAAAATCTTACTCAACTGATTGTTTTGTTTAGGGAGACTTAAATTTGTTGATAGCACTTCTATCAATCATAGATCTTCAGACTTAAAATCTTACGTAAATTATCTCCAAGCTTCAAGAAAGTAGTGCGCTGCCGCTTCACCATTTATTTCCCCTCATTCGGAATTCCGAGGCACTCGAGCACTCGGAAAGAATGGCTGGAATCGAGTCGGAACCTCTTATTAGTTTTCGATCTTACAAACTTTTAGAACTGTGTAATAATAGAGGCGGACCATCGCATCTGTTTATTTGTAGATCTCGATACGATCGAGTGTGACATATATTATATGCTATTGTGAAAAACGAGCTTAACGATAAAAAAATAACATAACACACGTAGAGAGAAATTATCTTCTGGAAAATTCTGTTAATCTAATTAGACCAGAAATTAAACCCAATTATTCTCGCCATCTCCACAGCCAAATTTAAGATGAAAACTATTTTCACTCTTTAACTTAAGGATTGTCAAGAAAAAATATATTTAATCATCTGAAATGTCTTTGCTTTCTTTACTTACTTCCACACTTGTGTACGTTATGAGCACGAATGTTTGTACCCGAGTCATGGATGCTTAATACCTTTATAAGTATTATATACTGAGTTCGCCATCAGTCCATTGTGTAGTACCTATAATACAAGCGTTGTGTGGGACCGCATAGTTGGTGTGTTCGTCTGGTTTTATTATAATTATTATGAGCGCCAGATTTGTAGATGCCGAATTTAGAGCCTATTTATACAGTATGATTCAGAAAGGGTATACTGACGTTAAAATATGAGCTTCTTTAGCGTATTTCGACTTAAAAAATTGGTTCCTAGCAAATTGTGTGTGACCTTTCTGATTTATGTGAGATTTTTATTTATTAAATTTACAAATCGCATTTCAGAATTTACATAATGATAACAAATGCGCTTAAGGAGTGCAGGTTTAAAGGATACCCTTTCTGAATCAAGCTGTATAAAAGCAATAGGTCTCTTATCCGACATCGTCCAGTTCGAGAATCATTTCAGAATACTACACCTGCAAACATAGAAATTATCCATCCCCATCCTACAAGATCCCTGCAACGAATCCCCACGTTTGCAGAGGCAATCTAGGTTTGTTACGAGCCCACAGGGACGTGTAACTCGTACTGCAGACTTTGAACATCGTGTAATAAGGGCAGTTTCCGACGGTCAGATTATTTTATAAGCTCGTGTCAGTCTCCACTTGGTACGTATAAGACATACAGGACCTATTCCTCACTGTAGAATAGGTTAGTGGAGCTCGGGCTATTAAATATTTTTCGGACAAGATCAGTTTTTGGGGTCGAGTCACCTTCGTCCGTAGGAGAATTAAGTACCCTCGAGATACCCTACACGTGACCCTGGGTGGTGCCAACCAGGTGACAACTCTACTGGTGGTAGGCTTCGGCCGTGGCTAGTCACCACCCACTGAACAAAGCCATGTCGCCAAGCGGCCTAGCCGAGTTCCGGCATGATGTTCGGTGTTGCCATTCATGGATGGCGGGTCAGATCAGTTGCGCTGCATGTGCCTAGTGAATGTAGCGTCTCGATCTACTGCCGCCTCCCTACCTAGGCAAGTATGCTCCATCGTAGATCTCATCGTCACTTACCATCAGGTGAGATCGAGATCAAATACTTGCCTATAACGTATAAAAAAAAAAAAGCTTTCGGTCAAGGCGCGAAATTCAAAATGTTTACAGATTTTATTTTTTAATTGTGATTCTATAAAGACCGGTTGATTTCTTATATTTACGCGACTACTACACATTGAAATATATTTTTTTCGGATTTTATGGCGTTTATTTTATGTCTTGACGTTTCGGCTGCTTTACAGCAACCATGGTCACAGGAGGACTGAGGTGTTTGATGTCCTAGTGTCATAGTTTGAAACGGGGTACCCTCATATTTCGTTGTTGATAGCGGTCCGATCGGCACCGGATCGGTGTGGTAAATACCTCACAATAATGCTTATTACAGCATCCGACCATCTCGCACTGCGTTCCGACCTTATTGGAAATCCCGCTTCATCCCAGCGTAAAGATTACTTCAAGAATGTTAACCTAATCGTTATAAATTAAAACTGAGACTAAGAAGGCAGTTAGGATAATTTAATGTCACTCTACTCTTATAGTAAGATAAATGCAGGAACTCGCGGAAAAGTTTCAGTTCGCAAAGATTATAGAAACAGCCGGAAAACCACCTTTATTTCTTATACTTGTCTTCTCCTATTTGTGTCATTAGCTAAACGAGACAATGGAACGCAGACTCCTTATATCTTCAATTGTTTCTTTTCGATGTTCAATTATTTTTAAAACAATGTATAAAATAAGTATTTAATATTACTGAAAGGGGACCTTTTCAAAATTCTTACCAAACATAATTCACACCATGAAAGTGATACCTGATCATAAAACCACAAGCGGTGTAATTGCGGCGATTCATCAATTTTTATGACTCCATTGCGTGCGGCGATATTATCGCGCCAGGTTCTTGGGGATCGCAGACAGCGTTGTAAGCGTGACTTGATGTATTTCTCAATATATGTTTAAGGGGGTGACATATAACTCTCTTAACGCTTAAGTCTTTTTAAAAAGTTTAAAGAACCGTTAATAGAAATGTTTTTATAATAAAAAAACAAAAAATTGTATCATTCCTTTCATGCTCATTCAGTTTATAACTCAGTAAGGTGCTCCCTGCTCACATAGCATTGAAATAGTAACAAAACAACATTTTAAAACAGTAACTGAAATAAATCTAATTTTAGGGATTTCGGGTGTTGTTGGCTTCTTTTATTATCGATCAAACTTGTTTGGTTTATAATCGAAGAAGTTGACAAGCCGAGGGTCAGTGGTGGGTCCTCTTTCCCCATAGGTTAACAATGGATTTCCGCCTAGTTCTATCAATTATAATTTTAGGGATATTATTGCGTTTACTCTATATTTTTTACGCTCCCGTCGTTTCTAAATACGAGGGTACCAGAGTTCTTACTATGACACTAGGACGATCAACCCCGCAGTCCTCCTGTGACCATGGTTGCTGTAAAGCAGCCAAAACGTCGGGAATGTAAAAAAACATAAAATTAACGCGATAAAATCCTTAAAATTCGTTTTAATAGCCTTATAAATCAATAAGTAGTCACTGAGTTTCTTGTCACCAACCGTGGACCCAACATTTCGAACCGGTGGTAACTTCAGACTATTTATAAGTGGCCTGTCTACAATGTAGACAGGTAGAAAAAACCTTTTTTGATTCACGTAGACTACACATGAATCGAAAAGGTATTTGTTTTTTATTTTGAATATTCCCAAAACAATTTCAATGTAACCTCAAAATATCCCAATCCCCAATAGAATAACCGCATATCATAGCGCAGTGTTATGAAGCGATCAGAGTGGAACGTCCCATCTTCCCATTCGAACGCCGACACGCACGGCGTTTACCGGCTAGCCTGGGTTGCCAGCTCCTACATCTGCTACAGGGATAATGGACTCAGATTTAGGTAAAAATTATATTAACTTCTCTATAATAGGCAAAAGCAATAGAGTGATAACTATAAATGCGATTGGATACACAGTAAAAGGAAGAAAGAGAAGAAAGATGGATTTTATTAAGAGTGATATGAAGGAGATTGACTTGGATACAGAAACGGGATGAATGGAAGAATAGGACATATTGCATTGTATCCAGATGGTAGGATAAAGGTATCGCATATGGTTATGAATATCGAAACTTCTAGCTAGACCAGTGGTTCTCAACCTTTTTTTCATAGGGGGCCACTAACACGTGTTAGTAGTAGAGTAATGCAAAAAAAAATATAGGTAATGATTTCTTTGGTTTTTTCTATTGTTACAAATTGAATTAATTAACTATGAACAGATTCATCGGTGTGCGGTAGTGTTATGAAGAACCTATTTACTCAGCGCGCTCAATTTTTTTCTTATGAGCGCGAAATTCAAAATGGCTTAAAATAAAGTAATACCAGATGGGCCGCATGTTGAGAAAAGCTAAGGTAGACCATCACTATTACCATTTTGCCAAAATAGATATGCAATCCTTTTAACTTGCCTGCCATATTTGTTACACATCTACGAATCACTCAGCTGACTATACGTCATTAAGGACGAGCTGAGTCTTACTCTATTTGTAAAATGTTAAATTACATAACAATTAATGTACCTACTTAAGCTAGCTGTTTTTAAGCTGTCATTGAGATTACCTAACGTTCCAAAAGTGTGCTAGATTCTGACTCCCATATATGATTTTAAAGCACACACTAATAAATATAAAAAAAAGATTGAAGTTAACCTAATTTAAAGGATTTTATTGCGTTTATTTGATGTTCTTTTACGTTCCCGACGTTTCCCTAAAATTCCATTTATTTCAATATTTTAAAAAAAATAATGATTTTGTGTGTGCTAACTTACAATCCTATATTATATTCGTTTTATAACTTATAATATGAATCTCCATTCAAAGTACCTCAATATATTTTAGCAAGCAAACCTCACATACTAACATAATTTTGACCTCTGACGCTGGTAACACCGCCGCCCGCCCTAGCAGTGCCCATCACGCCGCCACCCCGACTGCACGTCGCCCGCTCCCGAACCGGCGTATCGACCGCGTGTTTGTGACGTGTTCCATCGTGTCTGTTTGTGTTTCGCGTGTTCGATACTAAACGGTGAGTTTTGATGCCAGAGAAATAAGGTATTTTGTGGTTGGACGGTGTTCTATTCGTTTTGAGGTCTGCGGCCATTGTTTGATGAGAAGTTTTGTGTGTATGGTTTGTTTTGTTTAGTATGGGAATTTGTTTTTGGTCGTCGATGTTCAGTTCCATGGTATCAACTTAGTAGTTTATGAGAAGTAGAAGTATGGTTAACTGTCTACCTTCCCCAGCAGTTCATTGACACAGACTGAAAGAGGAAATGAATTAAGTACTCACCTTCTTTTTATAAAGCTTTGGCGTTTTGTCAGTTAACTCTAGCCTAAGACATCCAGTTTGGTCGCAATGTATACTAGTTGATTGTGTTCATAAAATGAATTCATAAGGCAGTTTTTATTTCGATTTACATGTTGCGTAGGTAATCTACCTTATAGATGCTTTTACATGAAATCATATCTGATTAATTTTAAGAAATAGTAACTATTCACATCATACCCATTAAATGTTAAAACCTAATGCAAAAGATAACGTCCTATAATACTCGTAGATACTTATCCAATTTATCCTATTTTCCAGCTATTAGCTATGTTTTTTCGTCTCAACTCCATAAAACTTCGGGTTTAATGTCTTTACTATCCGAAAGAAACAGGCAGAAGCTGTTGGGTACCGAGCAGTAAATAGCTTGTAGTGCTGCTATCTAGTGCAGCTCAGTTTAATGAAGACCTTACTACGTGAGGTCGTGGCATTATCCATTGGTTGCAACTGATTTTATGTGCCAAAGCATGTTATAAACATTTTTTTTTGTTTTGGTTGTAGAAACATAAAATGTAGCATTATTATGTACAAGGTAATTCAGATAGGGTATACTTGGCGCTGAATCTCCGCTTCTTTAGCGCGTTTGTAATCATTTTGTGAATATTGATTTCTTATATTTACGTGAATACTTATGATTTAAATTCAAAACCAAGCGCACCTTTGCAAGACACTGTGAGCAGTTTCTGCGTAGATCGGACCGCAAACAACAACTAAATATCAGGGTACCCCAGTTTCAAACTAGGACGTCTAACACCTCAGTCCTCCCGTGACCATGGTTGCTGATAAGCAACCGAGTTGTGAGGAACGTAAAAAATATAAAATAATCACGATAAAATCCTTAACATTAGTTTTATTTCAATCATTATGTGATTTGAACATTTCAATGTCAATTTAAAAAAATATACTCACATAATCACAAATGTCATTTTGATGGTGAGAACTTTGTTTTTTTAAATCGACTATAACCTTATGCCCCTCGCATTGAGGGGAGGTCCGTGCCCAACAGTGGGACATTAAAAGGGCTGGTATTATTATTATTATAATAAGGACACATGCCATGCAAATTCACTCAGTTATTTCTCACTTTTGAGAGGTTTTACACGATGTCATTGTCGTTGCGAGTCAATTGTGCTAGATGGTTGAACTTTTAGGCCTCAGCCTCGAATTTAGCGGGCAGTGGGGCGGCGGCGGCGGCGGCGCGGGAGCGGCGCTCGTTGTTCGCCCCGCGCCGCTGCCGCGCCGCTGTTTTCGAGAACCGGTCCATTTGATTTTACGCATAAGATCCTGCCGCTCCCGCGCCACCGCCGCCGCCGCCCTGCTGCCCGCTAAATTCGAGGCTGAGGCCTTAATATCGATTCCATTGTTTCTGCCACAAAAAAGGTGAAAGTAGGTATTCGGTCGAAATGTCAACGTGTTTCGTTAGCGAACTGGTGGAGCATTTTTTGTTTTTGTAATATTAAATGAAAGGTCAGACAACGCGTTCGGTAATGGGCTTTATATATATCTATAAAAAGTAACATAATCCCGATTAGTAAGAAATGAAGAGATTTTTCCATTAACATGAATACCTACAAACTCAGGGATTACCAAACTATTTTGGGCAAAGGGGTCTCCCTATTCCAAAATTAACTGATACCTCATATAAGCCAAATGACTTTAAAAGTCCTATCTCTAGATTTTTTTTTCTATTGATACAAAATTATAATTTCATCTTGTACGAACTTGTGCACGCTTATCGACTTGTTGAGTTTATTAAAAGTAGAACAATGATACTTCCTTTTAAAATATTAGTAATTCTTAAAACAAGTTGGTACATGTAACACAACTTATACAGTATCTTGAAAGTTTCAAATAAGAACTTGTGTTAATTAATATGGGTCGATTTTTATACCTCGTCGACCCCTAACATCAGTTTTCATTTATGTCGACCCCTGGGAAACCGATATCGACCACTTTGGGAATCTCTGTATTAACTTCTTGACCTTTTTGATCTTTTTCATGTCAATATCCTTATAATGTAGTATCAATCAACAATGGTATTTTTGATCTTAATCAAACGCCAATTCAACAGTGGTTCAGGAGTAATAGAGGGGTACATGTAAGGAAATATATTTTTTTTACAATAAATACGGTGATATTCATTTTTTTAAAAGAAGACAAGCCCTTTTAGTTTCTTGCCGGATCTTCTTAGTTGAGGTCGCGTTCTGATCCGGTTGTAGAGTCAAGAAAATAATTAAAATGGCAATTTGTAAGTGCTCCCGAAGGGACCTAGTATCTTCATTTTTAACCGACTTCAAAAAAAAGGAGGAGGTTCTCAATTCGGTTGTATTTTTTTTTTTTTTTTTATTTTTTTTTTTTTTTATGTTTGTTACCTCAGATCTCCGTCATTTATGAACCGATTTAGAAAATTATTTTTTTATATGAAAGGATATGCTTACAGATTGGTCCCATTTTTTTCAAAAAATTGTTCTGATCGTGGGATCCATGAGGAATTGAGAGGACTCCTCAAATTTTATAGGCAAACCTATAGCAATTTTGGTATTTTCATCAAGAAGTCAAGCATTTGCATTCAGAAAGTATCATTTGCTGAAGTGAAAGTGATGAAGAAGACCACAAATGGCCACCGGAACATGTCAGTGATACGTATTTCACGGGTTGCGCCAAGATAATCTCGATTATGATCGTTAAGCGACAATGAAAAAGCAAATTTAATGAAATGGTTCTGATGAATATGGTACCATCGAACTGATCTGATGATAAACCCAGGAGGAACCGGAACATTGTAATAAAACAATGTATCCAAGCCGTGTTTGGGCTTATTGAAATTGTTATGGGATGCACTTTGGCTATAAATAAATCTTTTTCGTGGATGTTCCGATTTCGATTATTCTTTTTTACAAAATAAGGTATACCTTTTTAAAATTCAGCGAGATTGATTCAGTGGTTTTTGTTTTATCTTGATTTCTTTGAATCTATGTTTTTCTCGCGATGATGTTATAATTGGTATACCTATTATCCAGTAAAAAAGATTGATATTACATTCTTTTTAGTGACAAATAATAGTAAATATATCCACTAAAAAGTGTAAAATAAAAAACTTTTTAACAAAATAAAAACCGTCTTCAAAAAACTAAAAAGCCAAAAATAATCTAATCTTGAAATCTACCTTGTCTAACTAAATCAAATATTTAACTAATCTGAAGTCGGTGCCAAATAAACTAACGATGAAGAATAACAAAAGTATACTCAGTAACGAGATGCGCGGACCAATTTGTAGGTATAGTCTTTGGCGCAGACCGGCAATATTCGACTCAGCTGTTTGTTTGGCACCGACTTCAGATTAGTTAAATATTTGATTTAGTTAGACAAGGTAGATTTCAAGATTAGATTATTTTTGGCTTTTTAGTTTTTTGAAGACGGTTTTTATTTTGTTAAAAAGTTTTTTATGTTCCTAACATTCATTCATTTGTGATATTTTGCGAACATTTTTATTTTTAATCTACACATTGAAATTCTGACTATACATAATGATAACAAATGCGCCAAGCACAGGTTCAAATCGTAGTAAATATACCCTTTCTGATTCACGCTGTATCTATAAATAAATCGAGTGATTACCAACTGAGGGTAGTTTTTTGACAGTTTTCCTTATACGCCGCCCACGGGGATGATTGAAAGGGTTGTGAGTCCTTACAGATGTATTTCGGTTCGAGAAATAAACCCTATTTCGGTGTTGCACGTGTTTTGGTGATTTGAATGTGATTTTCATAAATCCGATCGCACTTTAATCCCAGAAATAAGCCGTCCAAATGTGGATTTTCAAGTAGTAGGTATATCTAGTCCGACCATTTTGGCGTACATAGATTTATTCACAGTAATTTCTTGGTGTTTACATTCATGAACATATTCTCAGCAAGATTTGTTGTTGTTTCGTCACTTACCATCAGGTGAGATCGAGATGAAATACTTGCCTATAATGTAATAAAAAAAATAAAAAAAAGTTATTTCAGTATCCCAGATGCTAACTGATTCTGATTCTGATTCTGATTCTGATTCTGATGATGTCGGTCACGACAATGACCTTTAAGCGTGATCGGTATGACCTACAAGTGCCCTTAATTATTTTTTTAACATTTTTAAACTAACCTAGGCTTTAGCCGGCTCTGTGCCGGTAAATTCTGACTTCATATCATTATTACAAAAGGCGTTGTATACACTTTCTGAATCACACTGTATATTGTACTGTTCTTGCATAAATATAACCGCAGCTAGTACTTTACGTAAATATAAAAATGTCAGCCAGGAAGGGAGTCCGTCACAGCAGGGAATGTGCCTCCGCGTCCCCTACAAGCATTCGAATAAAACGCCGGCGCTGTTCCTTGTTATACAGCCTGATTCAGAAAGGGTATTCTAAGCTTAGCCTTGAACTTGCGCCCTTTTAGTGCAATTGTAAAGTCTGGCGATATATATGTATTTATTGTGTTTATATTTTCAGCTAGTATCGAATAAAACAATTTTACACATCCCCCAGTTATTAGTAGGCATAAAATGGTTAGCGAAGTAAATCTCCGTAAGCCATCTCAATTTGCAAAGTTATCCCTCAAAGGGGACGTTAAGTTGGCGAATCCCCGCATACCATTGGTGGAATATAATACCCTAAAAGTATGGGTACGAGTATAATAATTAAATTAATATGTTCGCCTGAAATTCAGTCTGTGTTGTTATATAATACAATTTGTGGAACGAACCAAAAGCTCTGTGTGTATTTTGTGTATCGAGTAGGGGTAAGGTTGTCGATGGTGGATGAACAAGAAAACTTGAAATTTTAAAAGCCCCGAAAGCGTTGTATTTTTAATACGTTGATACAATGAACATCGTGAGGGAACACGCATGACAGAGAGAGCCCCTCGAAAGACGTGTGAAGTATTCCAACCCGCACTGGTACAGCACGGTGGACTATGGCCTAAACCCCCTCGTATTGAGAGGAAATCCGTACCTCTCAATGGGACATTATAAGGGCTAATATTATTCTCACTATTATAATAATACGTATTAGTTCATGTTTTAAAATAGACAATTTGGAAATACAATACCAAGGCATTTTATTCCGTACCAAAGACTCAACTTTATTAAGGTAAGTACTCGTATATCTACACATACAAGCAAAAGCACAACTTCCCGCATCCCGTCTCCTCAATTTACGTAGCAACCCTGCGCGACGGATGTCTTGGGAAAGTTTTGAACAATGTTTGAACTAGCAGCGAATTGTGACCGCCTTAGAATTTTTGATAACCAGAATACACGGAAACGTCACGACACTGAGATGAAAAGGTCATCTCGCTATGATTCTTAGGAGTTATATTGTTGTAGTCATTTTTATTATACTTTGTTGATTTTACGTGTCGAACCTTAACATTATTGGTACACGTTCAGGTATAGAAATGTTTTTTTTTATTCGAACTTAAAACAAGTGAACAGGATGATTCAAAAATGGTAGGTATGCTAACCTTTGAACCTATGCTTCTTTTGCGCAATTGTAATCATTATTTCTTAGTCAGAATCGATGACTTATTTATACAAATAAAATATCCAAAAATCACAATTGACAATTGTTTTCGCCGACTTCAATCGGACGTCTGCGAAGCGCCTCACACTCGTGTTTCATCCCCTCGGGAAGTTAACTTGTACCCAAGAGTTTGCACTTCCAGCTTCCAGCCAACTTTATATTCCACCCGTGTTTTCACGTCTCGCATTTGTTTGTTAACTAGCGGCAATTAATTAGTGTTACTTTTTTATCTGTGTTGGCTATGTCGGGTCGGATTTCTTTCTCCTTATCCTGACTCTTTCAACTTTACTAGGGAAATATATATTCCCAATGCAACATAACAGTGACTTTTAGTTTGACTTCTTTTTTTAAAAGGGAATTAGATACTCCTAATGCAACACAAGAGAAACGTTTATATTGACTTCTTATAGGACTATCTGCATAGACAGACAAAGCTTCATAAAACTTTTATGCCACAGGGAATCTTTTAATTTAAGGGTCTGATCATTATCGGTGTAGCAGAAGGCCTTCTCACTCGTCTCTATTTAAATCAATCTAGTTCATCTCCTGTAAATGTTGTTAAAAGCGACTAAAGGACTCACTAGCCGTTTTGTGTGTGGTTCAGCGAGAAGTGCTTGGTCCAAATCTATTTGGATTGTCAGTGGTCTAATCCTTGGATATTGCGGGCATGTTAAAGATACACAGTCTTACTCAGACATGGTTTTATAATAACAGTCCCGATGTGTCACCATCAGCTATTTAACAGCTCTTTATGCCTCTAATAACACCATAATAGTATGTCTGTCGTCCATTTGCCTAATAAATACCTAATCACTGTACCCTCAAAGGGTGCTTTGATGTCTTCAAATAGCCTCATTTATACCCAGAGCTCTATATTATGTTTGTGAATTCATTATAAGGATTGCGTAAAACAGGTAAAATACATCGGGCGTGTGGGTGAATCTTAGGGTTATAAACGAAATATAATGGGTTTGTGCCTTCCTGTAATTCGTTGCGTTTATTGAAGCCTGTAAATGAAAAGGTTGAGTATATTAATTTCTTATGTTTACGCGAATACTATATATTGAAATAATTCTTAATTTACAGATTTTTGTGTCGAGTTTATTTTATGTTTTTACGTTCCCGGCGTTTCGGCTGCTTTACAGCAACCATGGTCACGGGAAGACTGCAGTCAGTCCTCCCGTGACCACGAAGGTTGAGTGTATTAAATGTTTGGTATTGTAATTGAACTATATTTTGACGTATCTTACTGTAACTATCGTTGATGAGCACTGTTTTTCTAAGTTGTCGAATAATATCTAATCCGTGTGGAGTGATCAATCAAGTGGTAAAATACGTGTAAAGCGAGTAACAAGTAAACAAACGTACAACCAAACTGATGACCCCCAAGTCTTAATGGACAAAGTTTTTCTAACACAAATCCTTAGCGCCGGAGCGAGAGCCAACTCTTCTAGGTGAAATGTTTGGTGCAAGTTAGAAAAGATTAACTATTGTTGCCCACAACTTCATGCGAACGGACGGTTCTTTTATTTAATCCAATTGCGGACGCCTAGATGCGTCGTCGGTTGGGGGCAGAGCCGCGGATAAAGCTAGTGTTTATTGCGCTGTGTCAAAAGACTAGTCATGGTTTTATAGGTAATTTGTAAACAGTAAAACTGACATAATTGTCTATCTCTACTGTTTTGCGTCCATAATTGCAGCAGTCCGTAATTGTAATTGCGGTGTAATCGTGGGAGCTTGTTATACAGGAGTTTGAATAGAGTGTGTGAGTATTATAATATGTTTATTTTTTGTTTTATTGTTAACGCAAAAACGTTCGCTTATAATTTAAACCACACGGCAACTCATTCAAGGTGTAGTGTTTATGGTCCGCAAGTACAACCGAGGTCAGAGTGGATGTTTCAGGCAGATAATCCGGACCGCATTATGTGGGGCCCTCCGTTGCCATGGCGACTGCATTAAGAGCAGTGGCCATATGCGTGTACGTGAATGGATCTGTAGGTGTGTCATTCTTTGTAGGATAATCATTAGGAAAAATAATGCAGTCTTCTTATTAATCTGGTACTGGCTGATTCAGGTGTTTATGTGTTATCCCACTCCCACTAATCTATACTAATATTTTAAATGTGAAAGTTTGGATGGCTGGATAGATGGATGGATGGATGGATGTTTGTTACTCAATCACGCCAGAACGGCTGAACGGATCTGGATGAAATTTGGCACAGAGATAGATTTTAGTCTGGAATAGCACATAGGCTACTTTTTATCCCGGTAAAATGTGGGATAGATATGTTTTAATTTTTCATAGCACAAAGAAACGATATAGATTATAGTCTGGAATAGCACATAGGCTACTTTTTATCCCGGTGAAATGTATGGTTCTCTTGGGATAGATTTGTTTTGATTTTTCATAGAGTACCAATAATATGATTTTCTCATACATTTGATTCTGAGGCGGTACGAAGTTCGCCGGGACACCCTTTCTCTGTACCAACTTTTAGTCAAATCAGTGCAGCAATATTTGCGTGATGCCAAACCAAATGTCTAACTAACGATCTACGCTTATCCGTGCGTGCTAAACTAATGAAATTCTGAAATTTTCTTGCTTTCAGGTCTCTTGTAAAGCTCTAGTTGAATTATAATGTTCGAAATTTCATTTTCTAATCGCTCCGTCGTGTTGTCGGCGGGTAATTTGTTCAGCAAATGAGCCGACATTTTGTTACTTTAATTACGAAACGACAAACATAATTTCCCGTAACAAGCGACTGTTGGCACTGGGCTAATTTATGGTAAAACTGTGCATGGTGTATTATTCACGGCCTGTTTGTTCATGTTGCTGTAATTCAGCCTGCTTGGGTTTTTAAACGAATGTCTAGATGGTACATACCATTTTAAGTATCAAATTGGTTCCTATTGAATAGCAAAGCTTCTCGGAATTTTATGATTGTTATAGATCTATTGCAATTACTACAAACACACACTACACACACACGTACACACACGAGTACACGCACACACACGCACATACATATACACACTCACCCACACGGATGGTAGTCCTTTATTATTTAAAAAAATCAGATTCTGAGCGTGTTGCATATGTGTCGTAGATGTGCCATAATATATATCATACTAACGGTCCCGGCGAACTTCGTACCGCCTCAGAATCAAATGTATGAGAAAAGGAATTTATTGGTATTCTATGAAAAATTTAAACAAATCTATCCCACGGGAACCATACATTTTACCGGGATAAAAAGTAGCCTATGTACTATTCCAGACTATAATCTATATCTGTGCCAAATTTCATCCAGATCCGTTGAGCCTTTCTGGCGTAAAAGAGTAACAAACATCCATCCATCCATCCAAACTTTCACATTTATAATATTAGTATTAGTATAGATAATATTAGTTTAGTCCACCATACATACATTATTTATTACTCTCAGTCTCAGTACCATACTCTAGTGAATTCCACTTTCTCGTAATAGTATTTTCAACAATATCCGTTGCAGCCACTATTCAAACTTTCCGATTTTTGCTGTTTAACCGTGACAGTCACTACAGCGAATATATTCCACTGCCGCACTAATTAGTATATTCAATAACAGCGTTAATATGAGTGGCGTACGGCTATTAATCTCTATATAAAACGAAAATGCCACGTCAGTCTGCTCGTATACAGCTACTGATATATTCGGCGTTTCTACCCTAAACGGCCCTGAGTTGCGAACCTTAGTCTCAAGCCAATTTGAACGTGAATAATGATTTTGACACAGATTAGGTACGTATTGTTCTATTTTAATCTAAATGAAAGGATTATAAGCTAATATAATTAAGGTGGAACGGAAATATTACTGAACGTTTAACAGATTATTGGGTGGGTACAATTAATGTAATAATTTTGACGTTGCTTCACGCAAACGTCGATCTTTTTCTCACTTTATATGTTAATCAAACCCTTTGCATATACTATATACTTGTATAGAAAAATATCTTAAGACCCCACTTGTGCATCGCGGGGCGAGCGAATTAAAAAAGGTATATCTTGAAATAATTCCGCGGAAATAAACAGCTGACGTGAGTGATGGAGTGTGTTTGCGCGCTTGGATTGAAGCGTCAAATCAACTCAATTTTATTTATTAAAAAAATACATCCTTAAATTTATCATAACCTATCTATGAAAGCGATAATGTATCTAATAATCTTTAAATAACTCAATTATTTATTTACTCGATATGTACAAGGAAAATATAAATTAAAAAGAAAAACTTACTACCTACTTAATATTTACAAAAAGTGTGCAAAGAAATTGGTCCATGCGTTATCGTGCCCAAGATGCTGGCCGCATTTCCTTGCTGAATAGCCAAAGCTACTCGCTAAGCGAGGAAATGCCCGGCCCTTGCATTGTAGGTTGTGTCGACCAATCTTTTAAATATCATAGGTTTTCCGAAATGGGGCCAATTATTGTTATATCGAGTTTTTTTTTTATCGCGATTTATACTTATAAATCTCAAAATGATGAGTTCATGTTTCAAGGATCCGCATATTAAACAATCACATATAAGGTGTAACAATAATAATGTAAAATATTTTAACAGGGCTATTGGACATTTTAAAAAAATACACCTGTACTGAACGCATGGCCAAACGCTATTGGTCCGCCTTGTTTAAAAAAAAACAAAATACTTTACACAATCACAGTATAGATCAACGTGATCCATATATCTTACTGATTCGTCGTTTAAAATATTTTACACTATTTTGTTACACTTTATTTATATACCGAGAATCGAGATATAGATGGAGAAATATGACCAAAATAAGCACAGGCAGACTTAAAAAAAATCAAGCCACAGTCGACATCTATGGACAAAACATTGATCCAACATTCGTATTTAAATTCATACCGCCATACTCAGAGGGTGTGAATAGGGAAGGTCTATTATGGCGTCAGTTCATATATGTATAAAGCAGGTACATAGACAATATAAGCAGAGCTCAGGTGTATTCCCAGTAATTGTGATGGATCGCGATTGGGCCAAACCGGTGAATTCACAGTTTGTTGTTTGTGTAGCTGTTATCTATAAATAACAGTTAAAAATACTGCCAAGGAACAGCATTTAAGCGCATGATTTGAGGCTGGACCGTCTTGGCTTTTTTTATTTTCGTAACAGTCTGAATAAGGATTATTGGCAAAAAATAAAATAAAAAGTTGTCCGGAAAATTTGGGACATCATCTTACGGGTCCAGTTATTTATTTTAATTTGAAATATGTTTTATACTAGTATTGTAAAGGTCTATAAGTTTGGGGATAAATATTCTATGAATAGATGAACAAAATCAACATCGCTATCGATAGAGCTCTAAACAAAACGTATATTTTTTTTGGGAACATTTGTCTATCTGTTTTAACAAGTATCAATTTATAGTCCACACTTTTTTTGACTATCCCTTGAGAATATTTTTATTTACCGAAGTACAAATTATAAAGATACTCATTTGTTATATTTGCGCGAATACTACACATTGAAATAAAACTTACGTGTAAGATTGGCTGGCCGTTTCTCCAGCCATCCAAATTCCACTAGGAAGCTCTCCAATTTCTTAATGTCGCCACAGATCTCTTGGGTTACCCAGCGAGACCTGGTGATATGCTCAGTAAGCCACTCCACTGCACGTCAGCAGGTCATGAGCAATTGTTTCTTCTGACTCCATGATGGCTCTGACATGGTGGCAGTGACATTTAGGTTTAAAAATTGCCTCTTGAACAAAGCAAAAAAAAAAAATCACATAGTTCAACGGATGAAATAGTTCGTCCAGTCCTCAAATACTTCTTGTTGCACACCACAGAAGTTATCCACAGACAAGTAAATAAATCTCGTCACACAAACATTATCCAAAAATAATATCCATTATTACATCGACGACGAAATCTCGTCAAATCAGTCTGTTGACACTACAAATGAGACGTCGTAATGATACCAGACGTGGCGGAGCTATCTCATTAACATGATTATATTTCTACTTCGAAATCTTTGAACATGTTCGAGGAATAATGACTCCTCGTGCTGTAGATTTAAAGGTGGTAGTTGGGTGTGATATTGGCGAGTCAATTGGCGATGGGCATAGTTATAAGGGAAAAATTGGAGAGGTCGCGACCGTTCGTCGCGTTTGAGGGTTTTCGTGGGTATTTATTACGTGATTCTTTTTAAGGCTTTGGTGGAATGAGGGTGAGTATGGTAAACTAGGTAGGCAGGATGTTTTTCCAAAAACGCTTTCAATTATGCATGCTAGTAAAGTTGGAGATGTAGAAAATCAAAGAAGTTACTTGGTACCTATTATTACATGTTTATTAAAAAGGCGTAAACTTTAATGTGAGTCATTATATTGTATATATTTCTTATATTTACGCGAATACTACACATTGTAATAAAACTATTTTTACGAATTTTATCGCGTTTGTTTTATGTTTTTTATTGAAATTAAAAAAACATACTAATTTAAATAGGGAAGCTGGCTGGGTGCTACCAGCGACTTGGGATCGAGTAATTTATATAATTAAATCCAAAACCAAACGCACCATTGCAAAGATTAGAAAAATCGGCCTACCCGTTCTTGATTTATAAATGGCGTTACTAACACGACTTTGTTTTATGAATATATAGTCAAGCTATCCCGGCAGACGGTGTCGTGTCAAAAAAAACACTTTCAGATTTTCCCGTATTGTACAATTTTCCGGACAACTTTTCATTTTTTTTCTCGCACCACCATTGGATTGGTGTTTTTTTTTTTGGTGATAATTATAACATGTGTAATCATTTATAGAAAATAAATACTTTCCAAGATATGAAGACGTAGTCGCTCGCGCTTGCACTCGAGACACACACGCAGAGTCTCATCCGAAGATAATTTAAAAGGTCCCCTCCGCCATTCTCACGGATGCTCACGTTTTACCGAACTCTCCTTTCGCCTACAACACGGCAGCCTTTGTCCCTATTATTATTGCTACGTTTCGCTGATTTTGATGTTAAAATCGATAGTCGTCATTTCCTATGGCCGGCTGCTTCTGTGATTTTTTGGTATTTAATGAAAGAACGAATATTTGTGGATAAAAAATGTGCTGATAATGGAATGTGTTTATTGTGACGCTACGCGCTACGTACTACGCGTTGTCCGACGTACTATGCTACGCGCTTGGTACGACGCTACGCACTAGGTACTATGCTACGTGCTACGCTGTGGAGTTTGTTATTTTTAATGTTGCTTTTTAGTCGTAGCATAGCACTTAAGATCAAGCTCTAGGTTAACATTCAATAAGAAACCAAACGTTCTATTGATCTTTGAAATATAACACTTTTATACATATTTTTCGCCGCTACTCTACTTCCTCATACATAATAAACTACCGAAAATTGTACCTGAAAATCTATTCGACTTTTACCCAAAGCTAGGCCTCAAGTCTCAGATTCATATCACACATGCTACCTTATTCATACAATAATACCTTCCTATCGCGAATTGAATAGCTAAAGTAAGAAAAGAAAGGTTCGAGGCACGGTTGGTATATGTTTTTCTTCGGAATTCACTCGGACATTGAATAATAGAAATTGTAAGGACGGCGCAAAAAGATTTATTCGCAGCGACACGTTGGAAGATTTTATGGGGTGTCACTTTATATATTTTACTTTATTGTGTAAAATAAATAATAGTGTGCGGGCATTGTGATTTTTTATACCTTTTTGCCATTAGAATTGTATTAAATAAATTGTAATGTAAATAACCTTAGAGATTTAGATTTTGACTATACTGTTTTGTTATTTTTTTGTGTGGTAACTTTAAATGTTTGTATTTTTAATATTTACAGATATTTAGGATGATATTTCAGTGTATGTATTAAATAAAACAGGCTAACAATCCGTCTAGGTATATTTAAAAATACCGCGACCAAAATACAAAGGAAACACGACCTTAATTCCACCATTAGTCCACGTCCCGCAGCGGGCTTTCTTAGATTTATACGTTACGTGCAAGAACTCCGCCGACGGACATTCGGGCCGCACAATGTTGGCGCCCTTTTCGGCCAAAGTCGGCTTCACTCGACAACAGACATCATTAGATATGAGGGTACGATACGGCTATTGAAGCAGTGCTGAGAAGTTTGATACTTAATGGTGAGAGTAAAGGTGGTTTTTTCAATGACGACGTTAGAGATCGGTTACAGGTTACCGATTCGGCCGGTTATACTGAGACAGCTGCTCCTCCAGTTACCTTAGGAAAAGCATTTACGTGGTAGGCCTATAATGAGATAACACTATCTAGAGATAGCAAACACGGCTTGCCGAGAATAAGGAGCCTGGGTTGGACTGGACTTTCGGGGCGTGTAGTGTATTTTTTTTCTGTTATAGGAAAACTTTTTTTTATTACGTTATAGGCAAGTATTTGATCTCGATCTTACCTGATGGTAAGTGACGATGAGATCTACGATGGAGCATACTTGCCTAGAAGGTACATGTTCACTCTCGACTTGAAAACACCCAGATTGTAGTCAACGGGGAACAAAGACGCCGGCAGCTTGTTCCATTCCTTGGCAGTTCGTACGATGAAAGTAGAAGCAAAACGCTTAGTACGAACCGAAGGAATGTCAACAGTGTACGGATGACATTTGTCCGTGCGTCTTGTCGACCGACGATATAATGAAGATGGGGGGATTAATTCATGTAATCCGAAATGTATTCTGTAGAAGACTGATAGGCTGGCAACTTCTTTCCTTCTTCTTCTGTCAACCCACTGCTGTATATTGGCCTCTCCTCTTTCACAGACCTAAAAACGACTAGACTTAACGTTGTACTTTCAACGTAAACGAGTGATTCCGGTCTAATACACCAGAGCGATCCCCTGTCTAATTGTGAAAAGAAATCCTTACTGATCCATCATACTATACTATACTATCAGCTGAAAGACGTCCACTGCTTGACAAAGGCCTCCCCCAATGATTTCCACACATCAAGGTCCTCCGCCACTCGCATCCACCGGCTTCCTGCTACGCGTGTGATATCATGGGTCCACCTTTCCGTCCACAGATCCATTAGACATTTTGAATTGCGGTCAAACTCCTGGCTCGAAGTATCATCAAGACATTAGGATAAGGTATATGTATTATGATTAGTATATCAGTATTATGATTAGTACCAGCTACTGCTCCCCCGCGTCGCTCCTGATTAAAAACTCGACGTTTGTACGAGTATATAGAACGGGTCCCATTTCACATCCTATCAACTTAACGCGGTCGAAAGTCACTCCGATGAACAGCTAATACCATGTGGTCATCAAGCGGTTTCCCGAGTCGCGTCACAACCAACATCCTCTCACAGCAGAATATCAACAGGTGACCTGGCTACCGGCCAGACGATACGGGACATCGCGCATTGTCCGTGTGATGCAGTAACATTAGACTTATTAGAATTTAATAAGGTTGGAAATACGCTGCCACGATCTGATTGTTATGATGCAACACACTAAGGTGCTTATTGATGTGTTTTAAGATTGATTTTTGTGTGTAGCAGGAGACAGTGAAGTTGTTCATTACCCTGGAAAAGAATTATCCCTCATGTTGATCCGGATTACAAGCGATCATCTTGCTAAGTTTCACCAAAATTTGTTCGTTAGTTTTCCGTGATGCGCCGACATACAGACAGAGCGACAGTAATAAAAAAAACAGAAAATGCGGTTTTGGTATCTGCATCAAAAAATAATGCGCCTACGATACTTTTTTCCAAAAATATTTGATGTCACAACGACCAAGTTAAGTCTTATCATTATAGATTACAAAATTAATTGCTATTCTTTCGTGGCTATATTTATTA
Organism: Pheosia gnoma; assembly: GCA_905404115.1. Taxonomy (NCBI): domain Eukaryota; kingdom Metazoa; phylum Arthropoda; class Insecta; order Lepidoptera; family Notodontidae; genus Pheosia; species Pheosia gnoma. The sequence continues at coordinate 1,846,980 of FR989894.1, read as the reverse complement.
GCTGTCCCGGCGAACTTCGTAGCGCCTCAGAATCAAATGTGTGATATATCTTTATCATTATTTTATTCCACTTCTCAATAGTTATTCTGCTATTTAGGGCGGATACAAATTAAAAAAATCAACGATCCTAAAAATTGATTCACCCGTTTCTGAGTTCTAAAGGTTGTAACTAACACGACTTTGTTTTCTATAATATAGATTATCCATTGATATAAGTTATATTAATTGCTACAATCTTTAACGTTTATGGATAATAAGACTGACAAAAAAATGGATAGTCTATTTCCACCTGTGGCAACCAATTGTCTACTCTGACATCTTCTAATTTGATTAAGAAATTAATTTTAATCTAATTGTCTAGTTTAAACACGTATACATTTTACTAGGTTTGGCTAGTCGCCAGGTGCCTAGCAGAACTGCTAGCGGTTATGTGGGCGTGCCTGCGGTGGATCTTTTAAGATGGGCGTTGTTATTGTTTTGACCAATCAGGGTTAGCTAATTATTATTAGAATTGGCCCTTATATTTAAAAGTTTCGTTGTAAGAAGATAGCGTTATTTGTGGATGATGTTCCTTGAAAAAATGGCTTTTTAATTTTAGTGTTTTAATAGGTGGCTCGTTCCGTGTTATATTGGGACCAAATATACATAAGAAATGTTGGTGCATTATGGTGCCTCTCTGGGTACCAGTTCAAGGATTACAGGCGTGATAGTATTTATTGTATGTTTAATGGTTGCGGGCTCTTCCGTAGGGTGTCTTGAAATTTGATAATTTGCTGCGATTCCCTATTCAGAGAAATATTTTTTTTTACAGGTAAGCATTCGTTTCCCGAAACCCACCTCAACAACCTTCAAGCAATGTATCACTAGGTAAGTTGCGTCGTGAGATGATGGTGTTACTTCTATGCTACGACTCTATATTTGATGCATACGAGTATAATTATTTTTATAAGTTCAAAATGAGAGCATTTAAACATTTATTATTATTATTTCATTAAGGTTTATTACAAGCTATAAATATTTTTTTGGAATATTTGGTGAATTATGTGTCGATGTATAGCGATAACCTTTGTTATAAAGATTATAGCATTAGGTATGTAACCACGTTTTCATCCTCTTATACCCTTCAATGCACTATTTACTGTTAAAATTAAAACTGTTTTGTCAAAATCGCTTTGTCATCTAATTAGAAAACTATTCGTGATCTTGAATTGCTGTAATGCATCTAATTTATAAATACATTTGTTCCTATTTCACATTGTCTTGTCTTAAGTATTTTTATCACATAAATAACATGCACAGTAAATGTCTTACAACGTTGATAATGACGGTACTAATCGCTACACTTTGCGCATCGTACGTCCGATCGTGGCTTATGAGATACCTAACGTGAGCCAAGAGTAAGCTCACCGATTATTCTAGAATGCACCGACTAGATTTGTGGTCTCTTTGATGTGTATAAAGTACCTATTTAATGGAATAAGTGATTGTATAAAAATTTACCACGATAATTTTATTTCTGAATTCACAAGAACTCATATTCTTGTCTTTAGCTGGTAACAAAATGAGAAATTAAGATCGCATCGAATAAGATCGTTTTTATGCAACCGTTCTTAGCTTACTGGTACAAAAATGCTAGCAAATTAAATAACGAATTATCATCTCCTTTGTCTCGTTTCACTTCGATCGGAGATCGCCGTACAGCATCATGTTTATTTAGTTGTAATCCTAAACGCTGGATTGAACGCAGGACAAAATTGACCTGATTAGAATGGTCGGAACCACCTAAGCAACGTACCGTTTAGTTTATTTGCACCACGTCCGCTTCCAAATGGTTCCAACCGTAAAATGATCATGTTTATGATAGTGATTTTATTGCTGCCCTATTAGTGAGCGATCAAAAAAACTAACTCTGTTGGAGTTCTATAGTGAAATGGTGAGTCGTAATTAATTATTTTCGGGATATACATAGGTCGTCCATTGTGGAGCAAGAAATATGAAGTTCAGCTATTTTCCTTTGCGCTTTGTTGCTACGTGTTGGTCCTCTTGTTTACATAATTTATGTATCTGGATTTTCACCACCCACTGAACAAAGCCATGTCGCCAAGCGGCCTAGCCGTGTTCCGGCATGATGTTCGGTGTTGCCATTCATGGATGGCGGGTCAGATCAGTTGCGCTGCATGTGCCTAGTGAATGTAGCGTCTCGATCTACTGCCGCCTTCCTACCTAGGCAAGTATGCTCCATCGTAGATCTCATCGTCACTTACCATCAGGTGAGATCGAGATCAAATACTTGCCTATATTGTATAAAAAAAAAAAGAATTTGAAACAACGATGTAAATGAAAAAATATTTCACTGGAATGTAATAAAAATACTTTCTTTAATTTAAAATAAGCAGAAATAGTATTTATGAGAAGACTTAAGACAAAGTTGTAACCATTTCATGCGGTTCACAGAATTCTAGGGACATTGTTACCACAGTAATGTGAAACCGCGAGGAATTCTCGGTTAGACTTATTTAGACTTGTCATTATTGCTACCAGAAGAACCTTGTTGTGCTTTTATTTGGCCTCAAATAGTAGTTGGTACATAAACGATATTTTTATGCGGTCGAAAAAAAAAAAAATAATCAGTAAACTTTTTTCGTCAGACTTGAAGAAGAATTTATGATGAAATCATTATCATACGTTTCCGTTTACAAACTGCGTCCTGTACGCCGGATATTATCGCAACGATGGCAGCAAATAGAGCGTAGAATATTTTTCAGCGATGCTGAATATTTTTACTGGACATTGGGACAAGTGCGGAGAGGTGACAGAAAATTCACCTGACAATTTGTGAATTGCTTTTTTACTGATAGTTTTTGCATGTCAGTAAGTAACATAATGAGTTTATGTGCTGAATATTGGTTGGCGAAGTGAGGGGCACTTTAAATGATTAGTTTAAAATAATTTGTAACATCAAATTTATAAGGAGAACCGACTTTGTGACGTACATAAAGTGAGCCCATCGCCACAAACATGGAGCTCCTATTAGATGGTGCATTAGTTTAAAAAATACATACAATAAATGTTTTAATAGAAACACGTTCCACGAATACCTTTCCCTACCAACCACTTACCTAACCATCTAATAAATTCTCGATTCGTACAATCGATTCGGTCATCTGACTTTTGAACGAAGATAATTAATCCCTAGATTATCGTCTAATAGACTTTGGGTTCCGCCGCGACGAGTTATTGCCAGCAGCTGTCCGCGACCTAAATACGACGACAATATGGGTGTAGAAACAAAGTTTCCTGACGACAACGCCCCACTTGATGCTGCTAAGCGATGCTATAATATATACGAATGTGGGTTAAGTTGTCTGGCCGTTTTGTTCTACATGTTGTACTAGCAGTTTTGCAAAAGTCGTCTTTAAGTATCTAAATACAGGGTGTATGTGGCCTCGTAAATAAAATTGATAGTATGGATTCTATTCATGATTCTGGACGTCCCAGAGTTGGCATTTACCGTCGATCTTTTCATGAATTATACGCATTTTAATAATATTTTTTGCATGAAATCGTAATAGTAGTCTCAACTTGTTTTTTGATAAAAACAAACATACCTTATTTAGACCTAAAACTTCAATGTAAATTAAAACTCGATACGCTCGAGCGCGCTCGTCACTCGCACGAGTCGGTATTGCGCAGAACGTTGTGCTGTTATCGCGTGGTTTACGATACAATGCGTGCTCAAAAGTTACAGCATTTGTAACCCATGACTTTCAACATTATTATTTCTATAATTTTATAATAGCTATTAATGGTAACGTTTCGTCCGTAGGAGAATTAAGTACCCTCGAGATACCCTACACGTGACCCTGGGTGGTGCCAACCAGGTGACAACTCTACTGGTGGTAGGCTTCGGCCGTGGCTAGTCACCACCCACTGAACAAAGCCATGTCGCCAAGCGGCCTAGCCGTGTTCCGGCATGATGTTCCGTGTTGCCATTCATGGATGGCGGGTCAGATCAGTTGCGCTGCATGTGCCTAGTGAATGTAGCGTCTCTTATCTACAGCCGCCTTCCTACCTAGGCAAGTATGCTCCATCGTAGATCTCATCATCACTTACCATCAGGTGAGATCGAGATCAAATACTTGCCTATAATGTATAAAAAAAAAAAAAAAATCCACATATTTTCATTAATATGCCTTACATCCTGTTTAGGCTTTTAATAATTATAGCCCTTAGGATTTTCCATTGTAAGAATTAAAAAAATGCTCTAACTAAAACACCATAGAATACTGTTGTTCCTTTTGATAAAAAATTGTCTATGAAAGTATTTAAATGTATCAAACGCAAAAGTTATATCGTCTACACTGAATGACACACATCGCTATATCCTCGCTTTAAGTGGGCCGCTTTATTAGGACCCAGTGTGTTGCAAAAGTTATATCTTCTACTTAATACACTCCTTTAATTATCACATAAGTAACAGAACACAAATTAATATCGCTATATCATCGCTTTAAGTGGGACGCGTACATAAAGTTATTTTAGTAAAACTCTTCTAAGCATCTTCTGCAATGTTGATTGTTTTCGATATTTATTTGACAGATCTATTGTTTTCACTCGTCCACATTAAATGCCGAGTTCAATTAGGCGCTACCACGGAATTTATAGTAAAAAAAGTATTTGTAAACCTTTTTATTTATTGAAAATATTAACGTTTTGTCATGTCTATTATTTGACTGATGTCCATCACCTGTTGTTAATCGCTGTATACCTTGTTATAATGCGTGCGTGAACAGACAAATATATTGCCGGCTATTATTGTGCTCGCTTCGAATTTATGCGTCTATTATTATTATATATTCACACACAAGATAACATATAAACTTGTTTAAATATATTGTCGTTTAATAATGGCGAAACTTTGAAATAAAATACTATGTACTTTGAGTGACTGGGATCACGTGACCTATGTCTTGTCTTTATTTTAGGATGCTCATAGGTTGCCGGTGTAAAGGATCCCTAGAAACCATTAAATATTTTAATAAGTTCCGCTTGCAAATATGTTTTATATTAATCGCTAGAGTTACGCAAAAGGTAGAGCGATCATTCACAGCCATTAGTTACATCCTGTTTGTGGATGAAGTCTCAAGGCGCATCGTAAACGCTGGCCTTGATATGATTGAGTCATAATAACTATATACTTTCCATAAAAACATGCAAAAATCAAAAAACTTTTAGAAGAATTATGCCTTTGATGGTACCTTTAACTAAATTTTCTCCCTTTGGGCTAGATTCTAAAGATAAAGTCCCTACATACGGTATGACGGTTAATAAAAGCGAAACGCAACTATGGTACGCACAGTTGTTTTATAAATATATTCACAATCAGTATCGAAATAGTTTGGGTATCTACTGGCCCACTTACTGACACGTGCGCGGCTCGTGTCAAAAGTAATGACAATAAAAAAACTTGCATAGATCAAACGGCTCGGATATAGATTGGGAATGAAAACTAGTCTAAATTTAAAAATAGGGATGTTTAAATATAGATTCAGACCAGAGACTAGAAACAGTGGAAACTTTTTAATAAACTGTACTTTTTTCTTGTGGCAGCCATCAACCTAGTTATTTCGCCGGTGGCAATTATAAATTAAATACAATTTTTAGCTTCACGCATATTGGATAGACTTAAGACAATCTCAAAGTTATGAATAATAATAATAATAACCCTATTAATATGCCACTATTGGGCACGGGCGCCAATCAATATGAGGGGGAGAAGGCCATAGTCCACCACGCTGGCCAAGTGCGGGTTGGCTGACGTCACACGATTTCGAGAGGTTCTCTCTGACATGCAGGTTCTCTTATTATTAAGTGTTAAACATGGTTGAAAATGAGATTCTCATACGAATCCAGAGATACGAGCCGGGGTTTGAACCTGCGATCCTCGTTACCGAAGCAAGCGGTCTACCAAATTGGCTATTAGTGCTTTAAATATTATCACGGACCTCTAATGTTCTACTACTGTGTTTCAATTGCCTTGCCCCCATCATTATAATTCCAAGGAACATCTTCTAATTTTAGTGTAAGCGTCTTTTCGTGGAATCTGTTGAAGCTCTTTTCACCTATCTCGGACTTGAGAAGCCCCTTATACCTCGTTATACGATAGGACACCGACCCTTAATATTATGACTCATGTAGGTTATTCTTGGTATTCGTTTTCAACGTACCTACTATTTCCTCTAAGACGTCATTTATAATAGAAATCATGTCGTAAGTAATAGCCTACCAGCTATCCTCTCCTATTACATCAATAAATATTTGAGAATAAAACAATATTGCTTAATTTTCAAATTCGGTCTTAGTCTTTATTTTTATTATACACTAGCTGCGCCCGGCGGTGTTACCCGCGATAAAAAGTATGAAAAATTACAACATCTATCCCACGGGAACCATACATTTTACCGGGATAAAAAGTAGCCTATGTGTTATTCCAGACTATAATCTATCTCTGTGCCAAATTTCATCCAGATCCGTTCAGCCGTTCAGGCGTGAAAGAGTAACAAACATCCATCCATCCATCCATCCAAACTTTCACATTTATAATATTAGTATAGATATAGATTAGTATAGATTATACATTGAAATTAAAAAAGCATCCTAATTTCAAAAAGGAAGATGGCTGGGTGTTACCACCGACTTTGGATCGAGTAATTAATATAATTAAACCCAAAACCAAGCGCACCATTGCAAGACCTCGAAACATTGTGAGCACTTTCTGGTTAGACCGGACGGCAAACAACAACTAAATATGAGGGTACCCCAGATTCTAACTATGGCACTAGGACGTCTAAAACCTCAGTCCTCCCGTGACCATAGTTGCTGTAAAGCAGCCGAAACGTCGGGAACGTAAAAAAACATAAAATAAACGCAATAAAACTCGTAGAATTAGTTTATTTCCCGGTCCTCCTACCACTATCGGTGGTCTATGAGAAAGGGATTGTTTTCATTTAACTTAGAACCTGGCACTTTGCCCAATGATCGATACGGTTTGGAACAAAGCCAGACCATATGCCGGATTGCCGGATTAGAAAAAAATACAAAATAGTAAAATTCACTTGTAATCTTTAACTAAGACCTATTATTGAATCTATATTTTTTTGACTTAATATTGGTGTATTGATCAGCCCCCTGATTCATATCTTTTTGTTGTTGAACCGAATTGATTCAATTGGATTCCTTATTTGTGCTGCAGTTTGCCCTCAGAATTTGTGCGCGAACATTCTTAAATGTAGGTTACTGGTTGGCTGGCTAAGGCTTTGGTTCGATTCTTACTACCGACTGATGAAGGAAAGCTCATAATAAATAAATTCTAGATGACGTTGACGACCCGACTAACGTGACGTTTAACGACGATTAGCTCAGTTACTCAGTGGCCCTGCCCTCTGCGCCGATGGTCCCGGGTTCGAATCCTGGTAGCGGACAAACTTTGTGTTGAGTATGAATGTTTGTAACCGAGTCATGGATGTTTAATATCTATATAAGTATTATATACTGAGTTTGCCCCCAGTCCATTATACGATCCCCATAATACAAGCGTTGCTTAGTGTAGGACCGTATAGTTGGTGTGTTCGTTTGGCGACATAAGAAAAACACTTTTGATGAAATAAATTAATAAAGGCAGGTTCAAACATCTCTCTTTGCACTGTCTCAAGCCATCAATTTAGCCCTAGTATACGACGGCAAAAGTTAACCGAAATTAACGATAACCTCTGTCCGAGAATTGGCGTATCGCCACGCCGGTTGTAACCGAGATCCAGACGGCATTAATATTCGTTCATTTGATGCGCACGAGTTTCAATGGCTACCGGCTCTGGTTTATGTCTCGCGGCAGTAATGTGTTCTTGTTTGTGAGAAGTAGGGTCTGACCGTAGTTAATGAGTGTAGTTTATAAATGACTGATCAATCTAGTTCAGCGAGTTCAGCGAAATAGTAGGTATATAGTCCAACCATTAGCTCAGATTTTAAATTTCCGCATCATGCCGTAACTACACACATGAAACTTGAAACTTCTATAAGCAACTAACAAAATAAATCCTTATAAAATCAAACATTCAACGTAACACAAGATAGCAATCTCCAAAACCTTTTGAATCTATTTCCTCACACTTCAATCAACGAGTAATCTTTCAATCCGCCACAGATATCTTTTTTCCCACTCCCCTACCAGGAAATTCAACAAGTGCGAGTGTGACGAAAAACTGTCATTATATTCAACATGTAATACACCGCTGTGGAGGTAGGGGGAGGCCCAACAATGACTCCAATGCAAACAGCGACGTAGCAAAAACGTTCGAAACGATAGTCGATTGTCGAGAATGTTTGAACAAATACCGGTGGCGGGCGGTGACGTCGAAACAATGGTGGGACAGTGGTACGGGGGAGGCTGAAGTGCTGAATTATCATCTATAAAAAGCAGTGTGCAAATAGAAATGAATGAGGGTGGAATAGAAAGGTTCTGCTCGGATTATGAGATGGCGTGAATTTTGCGGCCAGATGATACTGGTTATAACGCGGCATGCGCAGTGATACTAATTATGTCGCGACTACGAAAGTAAAGAGACATTTTGTAGAAAGCGTTATGTTTTTTTATGGTTGTATATAGGCAATCTTGTGATAAAATAACTCAATTAAACTAAGTAGCCGAAATGCTAGTTCAAAACATCTCAATGAAATTGTTGAATGGATTGACTCACTTTGCTGGGTGAAATGGATTGATTAGCGGGATGAGTTGTTTTGGTGTTCAAAACTGCTGTTTATTTGCTGGTAATATATAAAAAAAACTCTTCGATGTGGAGAGCAGTAATTGAAATATAATGTATGGGGAATTTGATTTAGTTCCGCGATCAAAACGATGAGAATCAGAATATCTTTTGAATCAGTAAGTTAAAAGGATCATGTTAATGTATAAAAAAAACTTGAGAGGTGTCAAGGGACACCCGGATGGAACGAAGTTCCTTTATTATTTATTATGTACAAAAAATCAATAATTTTGGGAAACAAAAATATATCGCCCCCGGGTGGGCTCGAACCACCAACCTTTCGGTTAACAGCCGAACGCGCTAGCCAATTGCGCCACGGATGCACTTGTGCAATGTCTCGAAAATACTGACCATTATGTAAATGCAAACGATAAAGATAGCAAAAAGTGTCGTTACAACTTTTCGTGATATTTTTTTCCGTTTAGCCCCCTTTCGCAACGCGCGATAAGGAACTTCGTTCCAATAATTTTTTATTAGCGTTTGGCCATGCGCTCAGTACAGGATGTCATTTTTTTAAAAGTCGAATTATTAGGTTTATTTCTTTTGGAATGTCATCTTTATAACCTACTGTTAGCTCTGTTAAATATTTCATACTATTTTTGTTACACCTTATTTAGTAGTTGTACACGTGTATTTATAATATTAATATAGTCCCCAATCAATTGCCTAAAAAAAGGATAGAGCTATGGGAAAAAATTAGATGCAGAGACAATGCTGTCTCTTTATTTCTCGTAGTCCTAGATCTCCCTTGTGGGCGATTAATCGTTCCGTATAGAAGCCGTTTAAGTTTCAATGGGCAGACTGAACCCTTGAGACCTCTTAAAGCGAATTTCGATGGATCGGAATTGGGACTACAACTTTCGAAACCCTTAACAACGATGCTGCTTCAAATTATACAGGGTCTCCCTGGGTAATGTGTACAGACGAAAGTGGGTGTAGCTCGACAAACATTTATTGACAGAAAGATGAGAAATATATAGTATTTTTCTTTTATTAGTACAGACGGACTTACGGACTTTTATTTTATGTTTTTACGTTCCCGCCTTTAAATCCGAATTTAAGTAAAATCGGAAAAAATGTTTTATTTCAATGTATATATATAGTATTCGCGTAAATATAAGAATTAAGATTTTCTATTGACGAGGTTTAATCTAGTTTCACTAATTTCATATACTTAATGGTTTATACCTATTTAGATATGTGCAGACAAAAATGTGTGCTCATCACACAAAGTTGTCCCTACCGAGATTCGAGCCCGGGACCCTCGGTGCGGAAAGCAGGGGCAATAACAACTTGCCAATGGGATCATAAAATAATGATAAAAAGAATTCACATTTGCACGTAAAATTCCAATCCGATTTTCAATACATACCAATGTACCGCAGGTTTATGTATTAGCATTAAATATGCATGTGACCCCTGACATTGACGCTCGCAAAACGCCAGACAAAGGCTGGCGCATCCAACCGTGCCGACGCGACGTAAAAAGCTTAGCTCTCCAAAGCCGCACGTATGGCCGCCGCGCCAGAGTATCAGGTAAATAACACATGCAGTGGTGTCAGCAGAAACTTCTAACGTAATCGTAACGGCATCGACATAAAATACTGTCGCTAAAGTAAAGTAAATTAAATTTTATTTTTCAGTTGTGGTTCCAAACTAGGCGGATGCCTGTATCTTGGAAACCTGATTAGTTTGCTTTATAGTTGAGCACGTTATTATATTCGTATGTAAAAATAAAGCGTAAGTATTAAATAGAGAAACAGGTCAAGAATGAAATGAAAATAAAACATGATTAGTTATTAGCACTGTCTTACTTATTTATGAAATCTGTGGTGTGAAAGGGATGCTCAAAAATGTAAAAGGTCTTTTAAAAAAAGAGCAACCATTGAGTTTCTTGTCCGTTCTTCTCCATAGGGACGGCGTTCCGAACGGGTGGTAAAGTAGTATTTTGTAGCATAGTATTTTGTAACTTTTGACGATTCATAAGTACTGTACTTTATCGTCTACATGAAAAAAAATTATTCTGATTCTGATTCTATCTTTTTTTAATGAGGTGCCTTGTTGAGTAACTCCATAGCCAAACCACAAACCTTCTCCATAGATGTTGCATCAAGCGAACTTGTCTCGAAAGCAAACACGTCAGCGTAAATTTGTTTGAAAATGAATGATGCTGTGAGCAGGGAGGGGCGTGTCGCGAACTCGCAACACAATGTAGACAAAGTATTTACAATCCAAGACGTGATTGCTCACGAAACTCGAGTAACTATATTAGACAGCCACTCGTTGGGAATTTTGTTTTTTGGGGTTACAAGTTTGTGAACGTAAAATGACTAACGCAAGAATACGTATATTTTACTAATAATATCAGCCCTTTTAATGTTCCACTGTTGGGCACGGACCTCCCATTATTAGGCGCCGGGGAGCGAGGGGGATTAAGCGATAGTCTATCACCCTGGCCCAGTGCGGGTTGGCGGACTTCACACGTCTTTCCGGGGGGCTCTCTCAGACATGCAGGTTACTCATGATGTTTTCCTTCACCGTTTAGCATGTGACAATAGTGGCTGAAAATGAGATACATTTATATGTTTTTCGAATCTCTTCGTTATAAGGTTTTGTTGGATGCTAGATCATTGGGATTATCGTTCATTTGCATTTATTTATTAATGTCATACAAATAAGCATTTCATCGTAAAATTGTTTGATTGCCAAAATTTTAGAAAATAATTATCAAATCTATTTCGTTTTCATTATTCAGGATTTGCACTGAACAAATCCGCGCACTTAAAATACCTGACACCCAAGAGAAAACTAGTGACCTCTTAACGAAATTTCCTGTGCTCGTGAAAGCTCGACTTTAAACCCTGTAGTTTATGGTTGAAATTTATTTCCAGATTACTGTGCGTTTACATTTCAACTGAATTATGAGAGACGCAGGGAATTACATATGTATAGTGACTCTGAGAATTACACAAATCGCTTATTTGAACCATTATGATGTTGCAAAATTTGGTGTTATATTTTACCGTACACCCGGCTAACTTCATGCCGCCTCAAGAAAAAAATAATTAGTGATTGGTTCCTATGTTTAAATACTTATTCTGCAGTTCGTGGCAAAGACAAATCTAAGAAATCGTAGATCATTAAAATCGGCCCACCCGTTCTTGAGTTATAAATGGTGTAACTAACACGAGATATATAACATATATTCAACACTCTCAATTCTAGACTCATTCATCGACCATTACAATTACAATTATTGCAATAATGTAATGACAATTGTCGTTAACAAATTCAATTACTCAAGCAAATGTACCGTAGCTTTCATTTCATTTAATAGATACATACATCCATTACGGTAATTACTAATATGTGACAGCCGAAGTCATTATACTAATAGCGTATCGCTATATCTAGACATCCAGCTTGATGTCTATAATGATAGATGTAGTAATTATGCAGTTACGAAGCAATAATATAGCTTCAGATAGCTCAGGTTCACCTATTCCGTATTCGATTTCATAGTCGTATAATTATGAAACTAGCCAAGCGTCCCATCGTAACTTAAAAACTCACTAAGGAGTCGAATTTCCAAAAATCCCGCTTCATTGCACCTCTAGGCTACTCATGAATATATCCCCTGAATTTCAAATTTTATTAATACATTGGTGCAGGTTGTGCGTTGTCTTTCAGGCAATCAGTACATTTTACATTTATAAATTTATGAAATAGATTTACGTTATCGTTCACGAAGGCTGTATTTTTTTAAAGCTCTTTCTATTAGGCGTAATTAGATGTCTGTCATAGCGACAATCTGTGGTATGTTTAGATATATTAAATTAACATGTTATTAGTTTGCTTTTTAGCTCACGTAGCAATAAACTTACTATAGAGATAAATACGTTTCTTTATTCATTTTGTATATCGGTCTGCTTCCAGCCTCCCGTCTATTTTGATTTATCTTATTAACATGGAGCAACTGAGAAAATTCGTTCTATATTTTCTCCTAAAACAAACCTTTTCAACAAAACATCATCATACATCAGAAAATATGCATGGAAAAGGTTACATCCAAAAGCCAATCATACACATTCTCATATGCAGTGGAAGCGTTGGTGCGTACAGTCACGAACTTTAATTTGGTACCCATTTAAGGTTGAACGTCGTAAAGCAAACGTATACTCTCAGAAGTACTATTTTCACTGACATTACAGAAATACAACCCTATTGAATTATAAGTGTCATTGAAAGTATTAAGGAAATTAGTCTCATATCAATGTTCGTGACTGTACGTTCATCGAATACCTTCAGAACAGTTTAAAATGCTATGGAACTTGTGTGCACACACATTTTTATGAACGTTGCTCGATCGAAACACCGCGCAGTCATTGGAGAGCCATTCTGCCAAGTATATACAATGTAGGGCTGAGAGAAAATTGATAATATAATTGTTTGGTTTAGCAATCCTATACCTGCAGGGCTATTATGTAACTCTGTTCCAATAATCTCGTGTATTTCTATCGACTAATATTGCATTAATTTCAGATTTTTATTGTATCTAATACATATTTACAATAAAATACTCGAAGAAAAAAAACGAAGTCTATAGACGATTTCATTCCGAGCCAATGCTCTCTCTAATAAGTATTAATATACTCGTGATTTAATCAATAACAGAGTGACTATTTGGTAGTGAGCCAAAACCCCAAGTCAGTATTGTAGGTAATTTATTTCGTACGAGTGTGACAACCCTGAAGCATGGAAAGGCGCTCAGATATGAATAAAATCGAAACCTATCTGATTTCTTATAAGCCGTCGTAAATATTATATATGGTTAGTGTTACTCCCGCGCAGAAACTATTAGGATATGAATGCATTTTAATAAAATAAGAAAATTGCAATATTTTTAATATACAGGGTGTAAGGGACATGGTAACGAAAACATTAGATAAAGGTTACACTTAATGCCTATAATAAAATTATAGAAACCATTTCTGTCGAAAGTCATGGGTTACAAATGTTGTAATTTTTTTGCGCGCAATGTATTGTAAACAACGAGATCACAATTCATCGCTCCGCGCGATACCCGACGAGTGCGAGTGACGATCACGCTCGAGCGTATCAAGTTTCAATTTACATTGCAGTTTTAGGTCTAAATTAGAAAATATGGGTCAAAAACGCGTTGAGATAGACATCGTACGTAATTTAATATTAACATTAATTTCAATATACCTAAAAATATGTGAATAATTCATAAAAGATCTACAGAAAATTCCAAGTCTGACCGTCCATAATTATGAATTGAATCCATGATATCAGTTTTTGTTACGAGGCCAGTTACACCTTGTATATTACCTACGTCCTCTGGATTAAAGGCTATTTCAGAAACACTCGTGTGCTCGCACTACTGTGGTTAAGCCATAAACTAAATATTTTTTTAAATCATTCCAGTGTCTAGTTGTAGATTAGTGTTATTATGATCGTACAAAGGTGGAATAAATTCAATATACCGTCTTAAATCCCACAGATATGTTTGTTTGCGCTACTACATAACTTCAAATATCGGGGTTCGGTATCCGCTACGTTTGTTTTCTTACCAGATGCTTTTGAAATAAAATTTGCAATAAAAGATTCTTGGGCGTTATTGGTCTATTTTGGTAAAGACTCCAATATATCACTACTGGAGTAGGGCCAAGGCGCGTTACAGAAAGCGGTTTGTATAGAACTGACATCAAACGAAGGCATCTTGAATGATTTAAATCTTTTCCCTTTGGAACTATGTATATCAATGTGAAAATTGGTTGGTTTTTAAGTTTGAAAGAGGAGAACGGTACGGCTTATGGATTGGAATGAATTGCGGTATAGAGTAAGGTTATATAATATGAAATCCAGCCAACTTCCCTATTGAAATTAGGATGTTATCATCCTTGGTCGGATTCGGTGTTATTTTTCGTTCGATGTTTATTTTTTAAATAAACGCAATAAAATCCTAAAAAAATAGTTTTATTTCAATAAACTTATTTTGTAAAACTATTAGGTGATTAAATTGGAAAATATGATACCACATTACGATTATACTAAATCACTCCCCAAGGGAGTTGGGCTCTTGATAAAAAAATCATTTGGACGATGCAAGGTCTGGCACGGAATCCCACCCTACTGGGTGCTTTTAGTCGCGACTATAACACGCGATGCTTGCTTGGCTACATTTTTAATTTAACAAAGGTTATAGCTTGCGATACGTTATATAGAGTCCGTAATCCGTCGCTGTGAGTCTTATCCGATGAGTGTGTATGGCTGTAAGGACATCGGCCAGACTTATTCCTATCGACCTTGACACTTGAGGTCATATTTGCTACTTATAATAATGCTACTTATAAGAACACACCAACTATACGGCCCACACTAAGCTACGCTTATATTATGGGTACCTTGCAATGGACAGGCGGTGATCCCAGCATATAATACTTACACCTATATATATTAAACATCCATGACTCGGGTACAAACATTCGTGCTTTTCACACAAAGTTTGTCCCTACCAGGATTTGAAGTAGGGTCACTACCAACTGCGCTAATAAGGTCGTTAATTGCACAGTTAGAGGTTAATGTACTTTACAGATTTAAATAAGCTGCAGACGGTCACGGACAAGTCCTATGATGCTTCTTAAACTTGACACTGGCAAAATACACAAGCGTGTGATGCCAAAAAAAAGTTATGTACTTAATATGTCTCGCCTGCTTCGTTCAGGTTAATCTATACTAATATTATAAATGTGAAAGTTTGGATCGATGGATAGATGGATGGATGGATGTTTGTTACTCAATCACGCCAGAACGGCTGAACGGATCTGGATGAAATTTGGCAAAGAGATAGATTATAGTCTGGCATAGTATATAGGCTACTTTTTATCCCGGTTAAATGTATGGTTCCCGTGGGACATATTTGTTTTTAATCGCGGGCAACACCGCGGGGTGCAGCTAGTATTTTATAAAATTACCTGCTAAATATTCCAATGATTGTTCTTGTCAAAGATAATTATCACGCATTGAAACAAATTGTAAGCCCAGAAACCGAGTTTAATGTTGGCACAACAAAAACAGTCAAATGCACATCCTACAACTCGGATTCATTAAAACACCTATCCTCTGTGCACATCGGCTTTGTAAGGGTCCTTTTACGTTGCGGTTCAAAGCAGAACATTGAGCGGTTAAAACACATGTTATGGAACTATTACTGCAAATGTTAGCATGACAACTAATTATCGTTAAACAAACAGAAACAGTATGATACTAACTGAGAAACGGTCGTACATTGGACGGGGGCTGTCGTAGTATCACCCAGACCGAGAGCAGTTAATGATTTGAGATCAGCTGTAATTATATGTATTAATAAAAAAAGATTGTCACCTATCCAAATAGTTATTGGCGTGTTTTAATTAATGACTTAAGTACATCAATATTGAAGTACATAAGTACTCATATTATTGTTCGTGTACGTACATACATCCACTCATAATCCTCTAGTGGACCTCAAGTTTGTTTTATTCCCTGTCCCCTCTTGCTTTAGCGCATACCCTATGCCCACCCGGAGTCTAAGAGGCCATTCAGCCCACGTTAGTCAACGCTTCAGCGCTTTCAGTTAACGAGCGATTTTTTCCACATTTTCCACGTATAATTTTTAGTGTAAAAAAATATATTGGTTAGATAATTTATTTTTATAAAGTCTTATTAAGTCGTGCATTTCTAAAAACACTTTTCATGTCGGAAATTCTGCGGAGTGTTTTAAAAGCAAAATTATATTTATGCAGCATAAAAAGTCGGCCTAGGAACTAATTGCAAGGAAATTATAAAAGTGCTCTTGTTTACGATTCTGTAACATCAATTCTATGACTATTCTCATATTGTTCTGTTAATGGGCCGCGGCCGTTATCGTCAATACAAAATATACCGTATTATAGTAATATACAAAATGTTTTTTGATATAAATTAGCTTTGTAAATAGGGAAAAAACTTATAGTTACAGCAAAACGGTTGGTTGGCCTACTCATTTCCTTTCTTTCCCGTCCTTTTAAAAGTGGGTTGCCCCCCAGAGGTTAATGAGCAGAGTTGCTCTCCGGCTGCGTTTTTCGCAAACGAAACGGTAACATTTGTGAGTGCTGGTGTCATAATTCAGGGAACTGGAACGTTATATGAATGTAAGTAGTAATGGAGAATGTTCATTAGATGCTGCAATTTCGTTTGGGCATGGAATTTCTGTGTTTATATACCTACGAGTTGTTCGTGATGATATGTTGATGATCATATGTTTCCGTGGAGCATTGCTACTGCCTAATAGATGAGGTACTACCGAATGACGAAGGTTGAGATAACTATTTTTAAAAGATATCTGGCTAAATGCCGTAGTCAATCTTAAAAAATCTAGTGTAATTTTTTACATCATCCTAATAAGTGACGATGGTGGATCAAAGAAATTAAATTAACCACATTGAGATATGCCAATTTGCATGTATGTTATTGCAGATTATTTACCTACTTCTATAGCAAATTTCATTGAAATCCGTTCAGCCGTTGTTGGGTGATGGTTAGTCGAGTTTACAAACCAGATTCTCATTTATATGAAGGGTCAATGGGCAGCTAAGTAAACGATGCAGAAATATATAAATGGGTTTATTTAGTAAGATAGCACGGACATGCCATACAGAGCATGACAAACGAGTGACAATTTTTTTTTCTCTACTGGGGTGTTTACTATCTAAATTTATATGCTTAGCAGTATGGATAAAAAAAACTTTAAAAAATTAGCAAAATTCTATTTTGACGTCACAAATTTGCCTAAGCAAAAGCCCGAAGTAACTTATTTCACGTGGTCCTAAACGAACCCATAGAAAATTTTCGCGCACATTCATAACAAAAAGTCCCCCACGCTTAACAAAATCTACATCATTATAGAGGCACCATTTGGCGTCCCCGACCAGATTTGAGTCCATTATCCCGAGACAAATTAGTTCATTACCGTATTCAAGAAATTACCACCGACCTATATAAAATGGTCTCTCCATATCCGTGGCCGTTAGAGAAAATGTTGAGAGCTGTATCTGCTTATGGAGATATTGTTACCGTGGTTTGTAAGCAATTCGACTTATTTTTGCTCAACATATTTTGTAATATTCACCGCTAAAAAGTTTTAAATTTAGGTCGTTATTACTTTTCACAGTGTTTTAATTACACGTGTTTTGTTAGGCTAAATATTTAGCGCGTCGTCGTTGCAATTTGACGTACGAGTTTGGCAACTATACGAAAGCTTAAACACGCGGTAGTTAATAAAACAAGTTATATGTGCCTAATGAAAATAACGTGTCCAAACCCCTGCTGGTATCTCTGGATTTTTTTCAGGTTTCAGTTGCAAATCTCATCGTCAATAATGATTATCACATGCCGCACGGTTAAGGCAAAATTGTATGGAAGCTTGCACGCCTTTCGGAAGACGTATGTAATTCGTCAACCCGCACTAGGTCAGGGTGGTGGACTATAGCACGAATCGCCATCGCATTGAAGGGTAGTGTGCCTTTTAAATTTCAAAATCTTTGGGCCCCATACTAAGGGACCAAATGTCATTGGTGAAATGTGTCTGAATGCACAACTGCGTACCTCTTCTGATGATGGTAAGTTTGTAGCAATGTTTTTGTTGCATTCTTAATCTCATTCTTTGTTATCTTGGCGTGTAGTATTTTACTGCGGGTTGCTTTAGCCATCAATGAAGTTGCTCTCACCTATGTTAGATTACTTTTTTTTTTTTTTTTGTTGACGGGGGGGAAATCTTCGATAGATACCCGGCCTCTGTGTCGGAGAGGGCCGGGTTATGTGGGATTCTTACCCACTAAAACCCCCCCGGTGGCCGCCTTCGACACATGTTGGAGGGGCTCCGGGATCTCCAAACGGAACGCACCGGTGCCCCTATTGTGCCTCGCCCCCTTATGGGGCCCGTCTCGGGGGAGCAGATGTTTGCTCCCCCTGCGCCCTCGCTGCGCACGGCGGCGGGGAGCCACGCCCGCCGCCGTCCTCCTCAGGAGTCGTCATCGTCACCGGACGTCCGGGGCCCACACCCCAGTCGTCCTCGACCCCGAGGGTAGCCCATTATTTAAGGCCCTGGGCATCAGGGCCGATGTTAGTTTACATGACCTAGACTCCAAATGATGTTAACTCAAACAAAACGTTGGCGGTTAATCTATCAATGAAAGTGTATTCTCATTTAAATATACAAGTTATAACACAAATTGTGTAAAATATTTTAACAGGTAAACAAGTATGTCATACAGATCACGTTTATGTATAACATGTCTTGTGTAAATGATGTTTTTTTTTATGAAAGCAAACCAGTAACGTTAAACATGCTCTTAGTACGTGATGTAATATTTAAATTTCTAATAATTTGATTTATTTCATTGGAAATGTGTTCTTTATTGCCTACTGATCGACATGTTCAAATATTTTACACTATTAAAGTTACACCTTATATATCAGACTCGAAACCTCGATTCTGTAACCTATCCTATAATAGATGGTTTATCCATTATCTCCTCTTAATTTAAGTGGTAAATCATGAGATCCGGCTTCAAATGCATAAACACACTTAATCTCCCTGACGGTAGACTAAACTTCAGTCAGTTTAAAATACGGAATATAAAGCATACATTTGACATGAATAATTATTTGTTTTTTGTTATAGTAACATTTAATTGTTATAATATAATGGTAAAGCATTTAGAGATGATAGGGTGATGAAATCTTCTTCTACATAAAGAAGAAGAAGATTTCATACAATGTCGTGTTAGTTACACCATTTATAACTCAAGAACGGGTGGGCCGATTGTTATGATCTTTGATTTTCAAGTTCTTCTAGTTTTTAAGTGGTTATATCGTAAAAGGACTGAAGGACATTAATTATTTAGGATTAACATCATTCTATAATTCCATGGCGATACTATTTTTTATAGATGGGATTCGTCACTAAATCTGTACACATAAATTTTCGCGTTTCATTGCGCCGTTTGTATACGACGTTCATTGAGTATATTCGAACAGTGTTACGATTATAGTTCTATGGAAAGGCGACTAAGCAATATTGTAGCGTTTATGTTTAAATGGAAAATGAAGTATTAGTTATTAAATGGAATTTATTTATAGTCCAGTATTTTGATCTCCATATATTGTGAAGTATTAAGCAATGGAGTCGGACACGCCCGAACATTGCCGAAGATTGAAGCTAACAATAAAATATCATGGTGCAATGTTGTGTATATGTTCATTTTTGATGACGGATTCCCAATCCAGTGCTGGAGGCCCTGAACAAATGATAGATTATCTGAAGATCCAACCAGATATTCGCTGAATCTGGCCATGTTTCACTACTGGAACAACATGTATATATAAAAAAAATGTAGACTTTCCATTCAATTTAAATTATTACATACATGTTTTTTTTTTACATTTCTATTGTACCAACAAATGGGTGTAAGCACCAATATTAAAACAACATCTCTAACAAAACCAATATTATATTCAGTTGCCCACATGTAAACATCAAATTACGCCGTAAAAAGAAAAACACATTGCACAAGGAAATGTTCAAATGCAAGAAACAACAATTTGATCAGACGCTGCAATAATATGCCTTATGATCAATAAAAATAACGCCCACCAAATTAGCTTTCGCGTCCGTTACGCTGCGGCGTAAAACAATATTAACGCGCGTAAAAAAATCGGCGGAAGCGATTATTATTGAAGATATAAATAATGTTAGCGCTTGTAAGCGTGCTTTATTATAATGTAACCATTTACTGTTAGCGGCGTATTAAATTTATTATTTATTAAATCAATCAGCATAAAAATTTATTATAATAGCGTTCATGGAGTGTGTTTTAATTATACTTTGCTGTGTATTGCGTAGCGTACATTCGCTTATAACCAAACACGTGTGCATAAAACGAGTTGTACTCGTATACATTCAATCGCATCGTAACCGCGTTAAGGTCGCGCCACGCGAACGTTTTGCTGTCGCGTTTCAAACGACGACGCTGTAAACAGTTTATGTTTTGTGTTAGTACCCTTTGTTTGTGGGGGGTGGTAAAGATTTTTTACGGGGCAAATGATTGATGTAGGTAGTGATCTAGTGATATTTTTGAGTTGTCGAGGAAATATGAAAATGTTGTGTGTGTACGCCGTGCTTTTTTTTCACGTCGTGTCTGTCTCTCTCTCTAGCATTCTTCATTTATATGTGAGAAGTAGAAAGAGACCAAAGTAACACTCTCCAAACGCTCGTGTTGCCTCGCCCGAACGCCTCTCTAAAATCTGCCCGACATTTGCCTCGCTAAAATGTGCCCGACATTTGCCTCGCTAAAATGTGCCCGACATTTGCCTTGCTAAAATGTGCCCGACATTTACCTCGCTAAAATGTGCCCGACATTTGCCTCGCTAAAATGTGCCCGACATTTACCTCGCTAAAATGTGCCCGACATTTGCCTCGCTAAAATGTGCCCGACATTTGCCTCGCTAAAATGTGCCCGACATTTGCCTCGCTAAATTGTGCCCGACATTTGCCTTGCTAAAATGTGCCCGACATTTGCCTTGCTAAAATGTGCCCGACATTTGCCTCGCTAAAATGTGCCCGCACCATCCCGAGGCTGTCCGCTCCTCCTGGATCCGGATAATGCACTAACAGACATATTATACAAATGTAAGTCGACAAGCAATATGGTGAAACCGCAAGGACAATGGGGCACGTCAAATATTTTCCGTGTCAAAATATTGCCAACCGAAATACCGCGACTGTATTATCACTTAAACAAAGGCCCGTTTCCACACAAAGATATATCTGAGTGTAGGGAGAGCTATAAATTATTATTATACACGGAGACGCGACGATCGTAAGTTCAAATAGAGCCCAAGATTTGTGCGAGCAGCGTAAATATTTGCACATAGGCGTGTACAGTCGGTAACGACGCTACTGCGACTAAGAATTATATATTGTCAAGGAAATTAGCCTTTGTTCTGCCTGTAACAGTGTTAATAATGGCATGAGTTCGTTGATCAGTTGGGTAGATTTGTCTGCAATTTTTAATGATTGATAATTGAGAGTGGCGTGGTGGTAAATTGAATGTGGGTTTCAAAATGAATAAATATATGTTAAAAATATTATTTTTAAGAGCTTTATTAGATGGCATTTTGTTCTCTACATTTGAACTTTGAAGCTTGCACATTGTCAAACTATATGGTTCATTTTATCGCAAATAATATCGCGGTACATCCCTATTTTTTTCGCACCTTCAACACAGATACCTCTGGGCTCTGATATTGACAGTACCCACGTTTGTAAGTAGGTAAAGTTAAAATGCACGCGAAAATAAACATACCGCGTAAACTGACTGATGAAATATGCATATCAGCGAACTGGCGCCCGAGACGGATGCCATTTGCATGTTTAAAAAAATAAAGAACAGGAATTCGTATGTGTGAAACACAGTATCCCAAATTAATAGGCATACCCAATTCGCAATGGCATTGCAAAGAAAATGATTACCAACCTTCATTTTCTAGTTTTTCTTTCTAATACCTACCTACTGATAATATTCGATTTTCGGCAAATTTTAAAAGCGTAAATTATTGTATGCATTGAGTTTTTTTTAAATCAATCAAGATTACGGTAATGACTAAACATTATTTTCCGTCGCATAAAAGTATCAACAATTATTGGATTTTTTTTGAATTATGAAAAAACTGGCGCTGTAGATGACATTCAGAACAAATGACGAAGCTCTACACAATCCTGAAGCGCGCTATGAGAGTTTTCGGAGCACGTAACAAATATACAAGATCCCGACAATAACCGTCGCGGCATAGCGGCCGCCCCGCCAGGCATACCACTTGCCTGGCTGGAAGATCTTCCCTTTGCCGCTAAAAATGTATCATAAGCTCGAAATTTTAAACTGGTATAAGATACTTGCTAACCCGCAATGGACTAGCGTGATTGACTATGCTCTTATCCCGCTCTCATTGATGGGAGGCCCTCCCATCAATTAGTAAGGCTGGTATTATTATTTTAGTTAATCGTAAAACGTATGCAAAGAATCCACTTCCTAAAAACATGTATTATTGCCGTTTTTGTAGACTATTCTATAGAATAATGTTTACTGCACATACAAATGTCTGCGGTCATCACCAAGCGGTCATTCCCCTCCAGTAATCATTACCCAGCGGGTCTGTCATACTTACCTAAAATTATTAGCAATTGTCTCAGGTAAGAACACATGTCTATGCGTCAATACTTAAAGACATTTCCGAGCTGGACTTGGTATGTAAAGGTTTTTCACATCTGCGACAGCCGTTGCGTTTATTTTTACATTATTTTGTGTTTGTAAATATTTTTAAATGTTCGTCTTATGATTGAAAAATTGTATTCTATATGTTTTACTTTATGTAAGCCAATACAACGCTAGTTCATAAGGTTAAGTGGAAAGACAGCCTTCTTATATCGGCGGCTCAGAACAGGACTTCCACTGAGAAATTAAGTTATTTATTGTTATATTGTAGATAGTGAAATTTATACAGTGAATCGAAATAAAACACGTTCACTGCATTTATTATCTTCCGACAACTTGCAATAACGTCTAATTTCTCTAATCAAACAGTTTAAACTCAATGATGCAACACAAATTTGTGTGAAACCTCTTAATATTGCCGACAAAGTCATCCATCGTCGCGAGGGTCTCATCCTCTTCGACAAAACCGTTAACCCATCAACTTTACAAGAGTTTAACGGTATCCAATAAACCCAACTATTCGTTCACGATACTCGCTATCGAGATGGCACATTTGCGTAGTACTTAGGTTTTAGAAGCTTTTCTAACCGTCACCAGCAATCACACAAGTTTGTACTAGAGGCACTACAGGTTTGCCGCATGCAAGTAGAAGAATGTGGAGCAAATATCCTCTTTTAAGATTTCTATAGTCACACCGAACCTGATTAGCTTAGGTGGTAGTGACCCTGCCTTCGGCGCTGAGATTCTCGGGTTCGAATCCTGATAGGGACAAATACCAATGTTTGTACCCGAGGCATGGATGTTTAATATAAGTATTATATAATAGGTTCGCCCCCAGTTAATTGTGCGGTACCCATAATACAAGCTCTGTTTAGTGTGGGACCGTAAGGTTGGTGTGTTCGTCGGGCGATATTATTATTATTATTATTACTTCTCCCAGACCAAAAAAAAACCTCAACTTGATAGCTATAAACATTGTGCGATACTTTGGACACTTTTGCTAGTAAAACGTAGCGCCAAGAATATCTAAACAAACCTCTGTGACACAGCAGTGGTACAAAAAAAATGCTTTCATAAATAAGTAGTCACCTTATTTTAAAAACACATAGTAGGGCTACGTTTAGTTTCCCCCAGCTCTCGAGAATTTAACGTCAAAATGTAACTCATCGTGACACAGGCAGCATCCTCAACCGCCTGTTGCAACAAGCCGTTAATCCATCGTCTTTACTTTGATGTTAACGGGATAGCTGAGTGTTGTCTGCCTTAAACTATACACTTAATTACAAGTAGCTGCGAACCTTAATTGCAACTTTAAAGTATTATTACATGGGGTCTTAGTCAATCTTAAAGAGATGCCTAGTCGATTGATAAAATTAATAAATAATTGTAGTCGGACTGGGAAGATGATCAACGAATTTGAAGGTGATACGAAATGCGAATGTCCAATGTCTCAGGCTGCTCTCAATCCTAAAATTAATTGCATCTTGTCATTTAATTATTACGTAGTTATTAAAAATTATATAATCTGTGAACTGTTGGGACGGGCAGCAGTGATGGCCAATTTGGTTGAACGCTTGCCTCGGTAACGAAGATCGCAGGCTCAAACCCTGGTTCGCACGTCTGGGATTTCTGGGTTTTATGTGCGGATCTCAATTTTAGTCATGATTATCACTTATTAAGCGGCGAAGGAAAACATCGCGAGGAAACCTGCATGTCTGTGAGAACCGCAGATGTGTGAAGTCCGCCAACCCGCACTGGGCCAGCGTAGTGGACTATGGCCTAATCCCCCTCGTATTGATGAGGGCCCTTGCCCAACAGTAGGACATTAAGGGCTGGTATTAACACTCGTGCCAGTAAAGACCGACATTTCAAAATCATAAATCATCTCAATGTTAATATACAAATTGTTTTATATCCCCTTAAATTACAATGAAGCATTACATAAACAATATTAAGAAATAAACAACGCTAATCCCACATAATAAATGCTGTTATACGACGTCCTGTTACAAAACGTAATGAATAGCCAATCGTCATATAAAAGTCGTATACAAGCGGCCAGTGATGTACGTCGTCGTAACAAGGATACTTTGGATGATTCTCGTTTTGATTTATTCTTAGTTTAACCGTTCCATGTTCTAGTTGTTTTGTTGATAATATGACAAGTTTGTGCAGTAATTTTAATACTCACACAATAACATGTCTTGATATTGAATTGTAAAAAAAATACAGAACTTTAGTGTTGTTTTGTATTTTAAATGCATTTACTACCAACTGATCAATTTGGTCATACGAATGAGATAGCATATTTTTCTTGACGTAATTTCGGCGCGTTACGCTGCGCAATATATCGCAATTTACCATATTTTTAATAGTTTTATGAATCATACCGCGCTTTATCGTGAAACGTGATATAAGAATAGTATTCTATCTCTCCATGTATTTTTCATAATACCAGACGGGATAATGCTGATCAAAGACCGACAGAAAATACCTACCAAAATATTATCTACATACCTACTTGGTGTCTGTACTTCAATGCTCTATCTAAGTAGCGAGATGCATCACAGTTAAATTCAAATATTCCATCGTCATTTCCATCTCTATAAAACACATTTACATAAAATAGTGGTTGAAATAAACTTCCATAATAACGCTTTCAACTTCTTCCAGCGAAAGTTGAATACAACTTATGAAAATTATTAACGAAATTGTCCTTTGTTTCAGGTAAGCGGATTTTCAACTCGAATCGCGAAGTTTACTTTGTGTTGCGTGGATCGAATAAGAAATGGATGAGTTATATCGCAGAAATATGACGTAATATATAAACCAGTGTATTAGAGAAATAATAATTGCACTAGTGTGATGTCCAAGTAGGTCGACGTTTTGCAGGTAGTTCAGTAAATATTGTAATTCAACGCGTCCTTATAAAAAAACTTTTTAACAAAAAAAACTGTCTTCAAAAAACTAAAAAGCAAAAAATAATCTAATCTTGAAATCTACTTTGTCTAACCAAATCAAATATTTAACGAATGTGTATACTGAGTTCGCCCGCAGTCTATTATACGGTACTCATAATACAAGCGTAGCTTAGTGTGGGACCGTATAGTTGGTTTGTTGGTCTGGCGATATTATTATATAAATACTTTAAAAAGTGAAGTTTTTTGGGGTCGAGTCACCTTCGTCCGTAGAAGAATTAAGTACCCTCGAGATACCCTACACGTGACCCTGGGTGGTGCCAACCAGGTGACAACTCTACTGGTGGTAGGCTTCGGCCGTGGCTAGTCACCACCCACTGAACAAAGCCATGTCGCCAAGCGGCCTAGCCGTGTTCCGGCATGATGTTCGGTGCTGCCATTCATGGATGGCGGGTCAGATTAGTTGCGCTGCATGTGCCTAGTGAATGTAGCGTCTCTATCTACTGCCGCCTTCCTACCTAGGCAAGTATGCTCCATCGTAGATCTCATCGTCACTTACCATCAGGTGAGATCGAGATCAAATACTTGCCTATAAGGTAATAAAAAAAAAAAAAAAAAAAGTTTCTGTTTCTTTTCCTAAAACCCATGGCTAAGTTTCACGCAAAAGGTATCAAATAAAACACATACTGTCGACTACAGAATTGTATTTTCGACTAAATCTCCGTTTCCTTATTACCGTTCCTCGCACGGAACCCCAAAAGTAACTCTATTATGGGAAATTTCCGGAACCGACTCTTAAATCGTTTTATTGGCAACGTTTATTTACATTTGGCTTTAGAAACGACGCACCCATTCTAAGTAGGTATATGCCATACTCTACGGGTGGTATGTAAGTAATTTTATACCTAGAAGATTTACACGGGACGAACTGTTCGCTGAATTTACCGATTCATAAATGGACGATATATTAAACGATACTTGAACTACATTTATCGGTATTTGATTTAAAAACACACCCAAATTTTACATATGATTTTTTTTTTTTTTTTTTTTTTTTATTACATTATAGGCAAGTATTTGATCTCGATCTCACCTGATGGTAAGTGACGATGAGATCTACGATGGAGCATACTTGCCTAGGTAGGAAGGCGGCAGTAGATCGAGACGCTACATTCACTAGGCACATGCAGCGCAACTGATCTGACCCGCCATCCATGAATGGCAGCACGGAACATCATGCCGGAACACGGCTAGGCCGCTTGGCGACATGGCTTTGTTCAGTGGGTGGTGACTAGCCACGGCCGAAGCCTACCACCAGTAGAGTTGTCACCTGGTTGGCACCACCCAGGGTCACGTGTAGGGTATCTCGAGGGTACTTAATTCTCCTACGGACGAAGGTGACTCGACCCCAAAAACAGACAGACAGAGTAATTCCTGCTTCGAAATGTAAATATTCAGTGAATTCTAATTTGGTGACGGTTTTGCCAGTTATGAATCGTTCAAAAATTATATTCGCACAGCAATAAAAAGAATACCGAGCTTAAGTGGCTAGAATTAACCCCCAAACTTATAGACCTTTTACATCTTTATTAAACTCCACATATCGCTTCGCGCAATAGTTTTGCTTTGCGCAAGGGTAGTTATTTTGCTATTAGGGGCGGAGAGACAAATTCAAAATAGTAAAGATCAAAAAATGTACCCACGTTCTTGAGTTATAAATGGTGTAACTAACACTTATACTAGCACTACAATTTTCATATCTGTGACTACAACAGCTAGCCAAAATATACCAACCAAAAGATCTATTAAATGTTCGAACAGCTAAACAGCTCACACTAAGCCTTTATACATCTCGAAGGTCGTCAACCTCTACCCTACTACCCCTTCCCCCCTACTCAAACATAGAGCTAAGCATAGGTTACGACTTCCTTTATTAAGCCTCCGTATTGCAATACGCAGTACAGCTGTTTTAAGTGCTTAAAGTACTTACCATATTTCAGTAAATTTGATAGAAATGGACCTTATTTTTATTGTTAACACTTTTGCAGTAGATGCTGGGTTCTGTCTCTTTGTGAGGGCTGTCAATAGTAAAAAACATTTTTTTATAAGAGGAGATAATTTTGAACAACTTTCCGGAAAAAAACTTGGCCACCGATCGCTCAAGAAAAAAGTTATGCAGATATAAAGAAGAGGTAGTGTTGCAGTTAATTTGTATGCAAATACAATTACCTACGCGTACATGTCGTATAATACGGTGTAATAGGTTGCACTGGACGAAAGCTTGTGGAGAGCACTCTACCGTCTGCAACGAATACATTGCTAAACTGGACGCAGGATCATTGACTGTCGTTAAAAAAATGTCAAAATAAAATGTTTTGAAACACAAATGACCAAGTCCATGAAAAAGTAGTATAATTTAAAGGCATTGTTATAATAAAGAAACAATAAAAAACAGTTCTCCAAATTTAATTCTATAGAGTCATAGGCAGTCGCTTTAGCCAAAAATGGCGATAAGGCGTGACCATCATCATGATAAAGGGTTCAGCAGTGTTTTACGGGTGTATTCTAATGACGAAAATACTAACACAGTTTACTATGGCTCCGGAAAACTATTATATCCATTGACTAAAATATCGACAAGCCTCGAAACTGATAACTTGGCAATAGTTCTGTTTATTTAAATTGGATTCGACCATTTTCTAATCGCGATGACGTTGCCGCGATACGCCGAAGTTCGGTTAGCGTATAGATGCTCGGATTTAGACAATGATGCCGCAACGGCACAATAGAAATAGCTTCAAGAATTCTCTGCAGTTATACTTATTATGGGAGTTTAACAGCTTGTTTTGTCAGTCTGGTGTGACTGTGTATGGATAGACAAGTGCTATCTGGAATTTTAAAAAATGCATTTTTGACACTCAAAAATCGTTTACGCGTAGTTTTTTCTTTGAGATGAACTACACTAATATTTTTTTTTATTTAAATTGATGCGCCAAACTAATAATTTATATTGTATATTAATAAATAAATGTAAAAAGTAATAAACGCACTAAATAACGACTCAATAAAATTTTATAAATTTTCATTACGTATACGCACGGTGTCTTGGCAAGCGCACACTCGTGTGCCACTATAAAACATTTTTTTTTAATTCCAACAAGTTAGCATTACCTAAGCTAAGTGCACACGATCCCCGCTCGTAACATTTTTACGTTGGCAGAAGGCTTTTTAATCCACAATAACTGTCTGGGTGTCAACGGGTCCGCTTTTATGGCCGGGTCGCGACCGTGAATTAATATTACACGTTTTAGGCTTTATTATAAATTAAGGGATGTTCCCTTTGTTGAGAAATGTTTCAGCGGTTTTAAGTTTCAAGTAGCGCTTGTGTTATTTAATGAATTATATTTAAAGTGGTTTAGTTGTTTTGTATTATGTATAGCGTGTTATTCTGTTTAAACTCAACGGATATCCTGTATGGAAATAATGTGGAATTTGCACATGTAGAAAACTGCTCTTCACAGGAATTCACCCAGTATGCGGATTTCATTTTTAAGAGGTCATATTTTTTTAGAAATGTGACCAATAGAAACCAGTAAGTATGCAGCGTGTTAGCGATATAACGCAAAATCTGTTAGGATATCTGAAATGCCAACAAATATTAATGATATAAAAGAAATTGATTACATGTGATTATAAAAATAGTTATTACTTACTAAAACGAGGGTAAGTTTTTTATATCCTAACCTTCAAATTTATAGAAAGTCATAATGCCATTATAACTTCTATAAATTTGGGAGTAAGTGGTTTAATAGGTGACCTAAACAAAATTGTGCACCGGAATCCCTGAAGGAAAAAACCTCATACTTTATATGTTTGAGTCGCGGGCAAAAGATAAACATTCCCTTGCGACTAATAAACATAATCTCTCTAAGATATATTTTTACAGCATCCCATATAATATACCACTATATCCAAACCAGAAGCTCGTTGAACCGCACTGTAATTTCAAAATCGTTCACCTAGGAATATTCCATTAGCAACCATTTGCCTTACTTTTTTTTCATGCCACGTACCTATACAGTTGGCACCATTCCATCGGCTGGCAAGTACTGACTGGCGAAATGTATTGGAAAGTTCACGACGTTGTATAGTATAAATAATGCTAGAGAGTATGTCTCTGTGATTCCAAATATGAATACAGTGTGTGCACAGCCGAGTATATCCGGATTTGTCTAGATCAGGGATTCCCAATGTGGTCGTCGACATAAACGAAAACTGATTTTGGGAGTTGAAAAGGTCTAAAATCGACCCCTATTAATTAACACACGTTCTTATTTGAAACTGTCAAGATACTGTATATGTTGTGTTACGTGTACCAACTTGTTATAAGAATGACTGATATTTTAGTAGGAAGTATCATTGTTGTACTTTTAAAAAACTCAGGAAGTCGATAAGCGTGCACAAGTTGGTGCAAGATGAAATTACTATTTTGTATCAATAGGGAAAAAAACTAGAGATAGGATTTTTTAAGTAATTTGGCTATGGGGGTCTTAGGTATCAATTTGTTTTGGAAAAAGGGTCTCTTGCCAAAAATTGTTTGGGAACCCCTGGTCTAAATACTAGAATACTTGTCTAAAGGATCCCAGATAGGTTTAAAATAAAAAATATTGTCGAGAATAAGAGTGAAACTCTAGAAAATATACGTAAGCTTTAGTGAATTCATTTATTCTACTTTTGGTAGACAAAAGTTGCAACCGTTGTTACTAAGTCTCATAGTGTTAACGTCGCTGAAAATAACCTTATAAAGACTGAGATAAAACAGCAACGCTCACTAATTATGATTTGTCCAAGTCCAAGCACAAAGAACAAGCTGAAAAACAACCTGAAACCTACAAACGGTTTCTATCGTAACATTCCTCCAGATAATTATTTGAGATTGAATTATTTTAAAATTCATTTGTACAAACCCAGCCGGTATTCTGCTGAGAAAAAAAATAACCACTGCGAATGGGTGGCATACAAATAGCGCCCAGATCGGTGGGGTACATAATACCCGTGACTTGCATTAAAACTGCCGAATTGGGGCGTTTGTTATGCGAAGGGTTGACGACGCTTATATTTACACTTGTGATTTTTCCATATAAAAAGATTACCTGATTTATACTTTTTTCTTTATATTTCTTTTTCACTCATGGGCATATAATGAACTTTTGCGAGCAAATTTCGAACAATAAACGCCACCTCTCCGAGCCAGTGAGATGAAAAATATTTTGCCATCCGCTACAGAACGAACGTCGCAATCCGTAAAATATCTATATCATCAAAAGCAACCTTATAAATTTGTATGCCTCATTATTCTCCAATCAGAAACAATTGGACCTTTCCACAACGCTTATATATTTCACAATTTCCAACGTTCATTAACTCGAAACGTTGTCTGGCGTTGACACATTTCCACCTGAATGTGCCTAAAACGAAACCTAGGCACCGCGTAACTAGACACAGGCAGAGGTATAAAGTAATAACTCATAACTGCGCTGGATGAAGCGGATATTAAGTGGGCTTTGTGTACTCCCAACTAATACTCGAACCAGAACAGCGCCATCTATTGCTGTGTTTGATAAATGTTCATTAGCCACGTAATTGTTCTGTTAGCTAGTTTCTGTATTGTTACATTCGATTGGGTCATCATTCACTGGCGTTATTTTACTTGCGTGGAAATTAGTCTTTGCTGAAATATTTATCGTACAACAATAGCAAGATCCGATAGACTTGCTGGCGAGAAATTGAACCGTGAAGTTGACAATTTGGTTTTATTCCCTAAAAATGTGTTTCTTTGATAAACACTGTGTAATATTAGTGGGATTTTGACCATTGTAAGATCGTAAACGTGCATGAGTGAAGAAAATTGAAATATAGTAGCCGTGCGAACTTGACTTTTTCAGTTCCCCGGAGATGTCCGGTAAGTTTTCAACAAAGTATCCACAGCTTTACTGATAAGGGTAGGGGATTAATTTCATCATCGTCGTCGTCATCAACATCATCATTATCATCAGGGGTGCTTATAATTTTATTACTATTATCAAGAAATACTCGACACTGGTAGAAATTATACTAGTAGAAATGGCATTAGTTTGTAGCCGATTGCTAACCTAAAAAATGAAGAAAAAAAAACAAGATTTTATTGCACTAGCTAGATGCATCGCATAATTCATATGCCTCACCTTCTAAGACTGTAACATCTTCTATTATGTAAATGAGATTTGCCGTTTCAAAAATAGTTGCAAATTATCTCGTTTTCCCGTTAAAACTTTATACTCCTATGAAAGGCATAAAAGTTATCTTTATTAACGTTTGCAACAGGGAATCTTTAGCAACAGAGAGCAATCTGCATCGACATAAAACTTTTTGCCTCCCACCGCCGCACGGTCGGATATTGCACACTTTGTTATCTAACAAGTAAACACACGCTGCCAATCACTTAGATTTATGTCGGCAATGTTTGCTTTGAAGTAGTAAAGTCGTAAAGTTGTTGTTCTCGGTACGGTATTGCAGTTTATAGTAGATACATTGAAAACTGAGTCCTGATGTTGTCTGTCAAATGCAGCGGTCAGTTCTTCAAGTACATTCCTTTTTACGTACCGTTTCAGTAACGTAAGCGTCTTCCATCCCTCTCGCATCACAGATTTCAGTGTGGTGATAATAGCACCACATTCAAAAGTGCACAAAAGCATTCAATTTTGGAACAATTCATATCGATCCATCACCCTCAAGAAAATACTGTACTGAAGAACAAAAGAGCGCGATGCAGAAAATGTAATTAAGAACGATTTGGACTTGTGAAAATAATGATTGGCTGAATAACAAAAATATGATTTAAATACAAGTCCAAGTTTCATTATAATTCCTATTTCAAATGACAAATAGAACATAGTGTAAACAACACCAATAAAACTCGTAGTCTCCTTGTAGAACTTTTAATCACTTTTTCCACACAGTTAGAATGATAACAATCACTAAACGAATTTAACACAATTTGTAAAACAATCTAAACAATTTAATAACTTGTATTTATATGATGAGAGGATGAGGTGTTTCCTCAACTAGGGCACGATATTCACTGCCGCTGCCGGGGCGGTCACGGTCCCACATCGCCTCTCCTCGGTCCGCTTATTACCCTCGCGCCATCTCGTGTCGTGATCGCCCCGCCATCAGCCAGTGTTACCAGTAATGATTATTTATTAGTACACATAAAAATACATCGACAAGAATATAAAAAGTCTATGTTTTCTAACATTCGGCCATCCGACCCAATACACGTCCTCGTGTATTTTAAATTTTACTAGGTACAAACTAATAAGTACATATTAATAGGTAGATTAAGTTTACTAATAGATACAATAGTCATAGAAGAATTTAAAATATAATACAGAGCACATCATACCTGTGTACGGTATCAGGCCGCTTCTGCACTGAATACCGACATCAATACCAGAACAAGGTATAGTATTAGGCAGCTTTAGCACGGAATACCAACCCTTCACAAACACGGTAACAGGCCGCTTCTGCACTGAATACCGAAATCAACTATTAATAACATTGCTCAGTATTAGGCCGTTTCTGCACTGAACACCGACAATGACATAAACCAACCCAGTTTCACAATGTACTGTCATTCTGAGTACCAGGCCACTTCGGCTCTGAATACCTTAATAACATAATTAAACTCAAGTTACATAATCACGGTATCAGGCTGCTTCTGCACTGACTACCAGTAATAGTTATTACAATTTATAGAATCAGGTCCTTTCGGTTCAGTGTACCTTAATAACAGAATTAACACAAGTTACACAATCACGGTAAGTCGATCTGTTCCAGCGCTAAAATTAAGCCGATTAATAAGATACTCGTCGCACTACATAATGACTTGTATATGTAACAATAGATACTATGGTTTTACGTAGGTACTTGACAGTTACTCACAAAGCATCACCATCTGCTTCATCAGAAGAGGAGTCTACATCCGAACGTACAAAGTTCATCCACGGTTTCATTTTATCTACAGCAATAACACCCGTATATTTTCGATTACCTTTGCGTGTAAGTGGTGTATCCTCAATCTCATATCTATCATTCCCTAAAGCGGTAGTAATACGATATGGACCTTGGTATTTGGGTATTAATTTCTTACTCTGACCTGTGGCCTGAATCTCCCTTTCTACACTGACTAAGTCTCCTACATTATATTGAATAGTCTTTGTGGCCTTTTTGTTGTATGATTTTTCTTGCTTGTCTTGGTATACTTGTATATAGTTATTAATTTCATCCCTTATCTGGTCGACAGTTTTATCCTGGCCGTCGTGAGTACTATCTAGACAAGACTTTACCTTACCCTCAGAGTGTCCCGTTAAGGTAGTACCAAACAAGGCCTCAGCAGGCGTTCGCCCTATACCCTTATTCAGAGTATTGTTAAGTCCCCATTGAACATCGGGTACTTGAGTATCCCATTTCTTCTCGTCAAGACCTGAACACTTTGCCGTAAGAGCATCTAACAGAGTGCGGTTGTACCTTTCGACCTGCCCGTTAGCACGCGGTGTTGCCACCGCATTGAGGATATGTTTAACGCCAGCATCGGTCATAAATTCCTTAAAAATACCACTCGTAAAACATGAGCCTCTGTCAGAGATTATCCTTTTAGGCGTACCAAAAATGCTAAAATATTCTCTCAATTTGTCGACAACTATCGACGCTTTTGTACTGCGTACCGGCCTTAGAATTATAAACTTCGTGTAAGCGTCGATGATTACCAAAATGTGAGTATTATGTTTTGAACTTTTGACAAAGGGACCTACGTGGTCAATGTGAAGGGTTGCAAACGGGCTATCTATCTTAGGTATAGGGTGCAATGGTGGTTTTGTCCTCGTCGATTTAGTGTACGCACACTCAAGGCATGAATTAACATACTTTTTGATAAACCGCCTCATTTTTGCAAACCAGTATGTTTCCTTTACCTTAGCTAGAGTCTTTTCAAACGCAAAGTGGCCTATATCGTCATGACACTGTTTGAGTATTTGCCACCGTACCCCTTTAGGAACTACCCAACGTTCACCTTGATCGGTGAGCCTATAGAGCTTATTATTTTTGACTGCAAAGTTCTTGACAATATCCGTGATAGCGACTGATTCGGGGTCTTGCAGGATGGAGATCTTACGTTGTGTTTCCGAATCGGCGCTTTGTACCGTACTCAGCCAGTCTGCCTCGCCTATAGCCAGGACATCGAAATACTGTTCCGGGATGGGGTTTTCTGGAACAGGATTCCTACTCAAGGCGTCAACATAAGCCATGGCCTTTCCTGGCCGGTATTCAACCGTAAAATCGAATTCTTGCATAGCAATCCACCACCTAGCCACCCGAGGTATTAGATCGCGTTTAACGAACGTAGCACGTAACGAATTACAGTCTGTATAAATCTTAAAACTGAGACCTATCAAGTAAACTCTGAACCGCTGTAGTGACGCGATTACTGCTAAAGTCTCAAGTTCATAAGCGGTCATATGCTGTTCGTCGACGGTGGTTTGTCGGCTATAATATGCTACTGGCCTAAGTGTATTACTTTTATCTCGTTGCATTAATATTCCCGCTATACCGATCTTACATGCATCAGTATGCAATTCCGTCTCAGCTTTATGGTCGTACAAAGCTAATGTAGGTTTCCGTACAAGTTCTTGTTTTAATGCGTTAAATGCCTTAGTTTGATCAACACCCCAAATCCATTCTGTGTCCTTTTTAAGGAGTCTAGTCAGTGGTTTTGCGATGATCGAAAAATCCTTCACGAATCGCCGAAAGAAACTACACAACCCAATGAACTGTCTAACCGTATGTTGATTCTTTGGCTCCGGGAAATCTCTAACAGCCTGTATTTTAAGACTACCTGGCTTTAGCCCATCTTGGCTAAGTTCGAAACCTAAATAGTCAACAGTCCTTTTGAAAAAGCAACACTTAGAAAGTTTCAGTGTTAGTCCGGCCTTGCGTAAAACATCCAATATTTTCTCTAGCTTCACCAGCCCTTCCTCAACGGAGTGCGATGGGATAATAATGTCATCCATATATGCAGATGCAACGCCCCGAGCGTCATTTAGTGCTAAATTTATCATTCGCATGAAGGTAGACGGTGCGTTGACGAGCCCAAAGGGCATTCTATTAAATTCAAACTGCCCGTCCGGCGTTACGAATGCGGTTTTATACCTATCAGTGTCCCTAATATTTATTTGATAGTAGCCAGCAGCTAGATCTAAAGTTGTATAGAAACTATAACCTGCTAAATCGTCTAACTGGTCATCGATCCGCGGGAGAGGGTAGTTCTCCCTACGAGTCTTTCTATTCAGTGCCCTGTAGTCTACACATAGTCGTAAGTCTCCAGATTTCTTTTTGACCAAGACTATCGGACTCGCGTAAGGCGAAGTCGAGGGTCGAGCGATGTTACAGTCAATTAGTTCTTCTACCATATCACGCACGGTTACTCTTTCACAATGTGGTAATCTGTAGGGCCTGTATACGACTGGAATATCATCTTTTAAATTAATAGACATTTCTGTTAAACTAGTTTTACCCAACTCACTTAAGTTAAATGCAAAGCAACATCGGTATTTATTCAGTAATTCAATCAGAGTTTTAGCATTTTGATCACCTAGAAATTCATCCGTACCTACGTCGGAAGAATGGATAAGTCGGGGTGTGCCGGGGGCATCTACCTTAAGCACATTCTCATGTTTGGTTACATCGTTAGTTGAGTGAATACGCAATTCAAGGCTATCCTTCTGCACTACCACATGTGGCAATTCAGTAAAGGTACGACCAACCAACAATGGTTGAGAAAGAAAGTTGTCAGGAACAACAAAAATTTCAACATCGGCTATGGCTGAATCAATTTGAAGATTAGCAACAAACCTACCCACCGTCTGAACAACTGCGTTCCCGAAACCCTTAAACGAGGGTAGTTCTTTATCAGTGGACCAGTCTGTAGCCACCTCGTTTGCATCGCGTTCCCTAATTAAAGTCGGGTTACTACCAAAGTCTATAAACCCCATCTTTAATATGCCATTAATAGTTACCGCCTTATGGTATTTCGAATCAGCAGACGACCCCGTCACACACATGACTGATTTAGGATGATCGATGTTGATTTGCTTATTTGAATTGCACTTATCAGCGGTATGGCCAAAACGTTGACACTTGTCACATTTTACTATTGGTTTGGGGCATTGAGACTTATAGTGGCCTTCTTGCGAACAATTGAAGCATATTAGTACGCGATCTCTATTTTGCATTGTTCCTCTATCTGTTTTCAAGTCAGTAGGTCGGAGTTTACGTCCTCCTGAAGTTCTGTCTATACTTCTATCAACGTAGCCGGTCCTAACACTTTTTAAATATGGAAGTAATCGCTCAGGTGTATCAAAGCTCGCCGCTTCTGCGCCTAGCCTAACACTCCTATCATCGATACCAAATACGACGCAGTCTACCGCTTTCTTTCCTTTTATGCCGCAACGGTTTAGCAATATTATTTTGTCGTAAAAATACTCCTCTAAAGAATCTTGAAACTTGGCACGCTTCACGAGCATCGTTGTGAGTAACTGTCCGTAGTTGTCGTCGCTGGGGAAAGCTGATGACAACTTATCCTGCCATTCCTGCCATGAGTAGAGTACCGAAGCAAGACCTTCGTACCATTTCTGAGCTAGACCTTTTAATTTCGGGAGTGCAAAATGTGTGGTCTGTTTGTCCGTCCAGTTATAAATGACAGCGCACTCATTCACCTTGTGTAGCCACATACTGATGGTCTGCTCTTTGCGAGCGGGGTCGAATTCAGGAATGGTATTGTGATTAGATAGTCGGTCACCACTGTTGTTACTCATAGTACTTAACGCTTGCAATAGCTGAGCTACCGTGACATTTTGGCTAGAACAATTAGTTTGATTAGCCTCACCCGGAATCTGTGGTGTGGATACGTCCTGGTTCTGTAGTAGACTGCGTGACCGTCCGTCCCTTCCGTCGTGCGCTAACTCGTCTGCCCGGATGCTCGCTGGCTGTTCCAACCTGCTGCTCGTAGGTCGATCCGCCCGGCTGCTTGCGCGTTGATCAACTCCACTACGCGAGGGCTGGTCTGCTTGGCTGCGCGAGCGTCGGTCCGCCCGGCTGCGCGAGCGTCGCTCCACCCGGCTGCGCGAGCGTCGGTCCGCCCGGCTGCGTCGGTCCGCCCGGCTGCGCGAGCGTCGGTCCGCCCAGCTGCACGAGCGTCGATCAGCCCGGCTGCGCGAGCGTCGGTCCGCCTGGCGGCGCGAGCGTCGGCCCGCCCGGCTGTGCGAGCGTCGGCCCGCTCGGCTGCGCGAGCGTCGGCCGGCCCGACTGCGCGAGCGTCGGCCGGCCCGGCTGCGCGAGCGTCGGTCGGCCCGGCTGCGCGAGCGTCGGTCCGCCCGGCTGCGCGAGCGCCGGTCCGCCCGGCTGCGCGAGCGTCGATCCGCCCGACTGTGCGAGCGTCGGTTTACTGGACTGCACAGTTGTCCGATTGTCTGGCCACGCCGACAACCACCTTTGTTGGTGGAGCTTTGTTCGTCCATTGGATACCCTGCAAATGTACCAGCGACAAATCTGTTCGTCTACCGAGTTGACCGCCGTGCCGTTATATTCTTACACGATTTGCGGTAAAACAGAAAAAAAAAAATCTAAATACACCAACACTTAACTATCACAGTTTGTAATGGTTCGGTGTATTTTATACCAGTTTTGTAGGTATAAGTTCATCTACATAATTACCTTTAATATGTAGGCACTCAAACACAGACGAGGAAAGAGAAATGAATACAATCAAGCTCTTGCATCAACCAATAAATCGTAATAAGAGATGTAAAAAGAATAAGGTGCACGTGGCAATAAAATCGAAAAAATAAAATTACTTGGGGGTAGGCCGTAACAAAATCTAACATAATATTTTATACGCCATCCATTACACAATGGACAGCATTTCATAATTGCATGTAATCTACGTACAGTGCAGACAACGACAATGGGCAAGGGTCAAATAAGCGAAAATATTTGCACTTACCAATCCCACTTCTGAGATGTAAACAACACCAATAAAACTCGTAGTCTCCTTGTAGAACTTTTAATCACTTTTTCCACACAGTTAGAATGATAACAATCACTAAACGAATTTAACACAATTTGTAAAACAATCTAAACAATTTAATAACTTGTATTTATATGATGAGAGGATGAGGTGTTTCCTCAACTAGGGCACGATATTCACTGCCGCTGCCGGGGCGGTCACGGTCCCACATCGCCTCTCCTCGGTCCGCTTATTACCCTCGCGCCATCTCGTGTCGTGATCGCCCCGCCATCAGCCAGTGTTACCAGTAATGATTATTTATTAGTACACATAAAAATACATCGACAAGAATATAAAAAGTCTATGTTTTCTAACAATAGACATCCAACTTTTTAATTTATTTGAATCCAAGCATCTAGGTATTAAAAGTCTTAAAAGTTTATTAGTTTTAATATATTTCAAGTGGCCACGTAAGCGTCTTCAAATCCTCTCAATCCTTAGATTTCATAAATAATTACGAAAGTGACAGCATATTCTTCTTCTTTCAATTATTCGATTACGTTACGACGAAATTAGATGTTCCTGCTTCGCTACTGTTGACAGGGTAACAGGACTGTGTACTAAAGGCTGTCTGTGAATCTTGCTTTTACGTTATTTTCGACAGAAGATATTTGACACTGTTTTAATGTTTAACAGAATTTTAAGTTCAGTGGGCGTGCATACTTGGACGCTACCTAATGAAGAATTAAATAATAAAATATGGGTTATATCGACGATCCATCTTTGAAAATGCCGAGTCATATATCGAGTAACATAGCGAAAAATCCTTCGGACATAACGAAGAGAAATCGCTTTTCATGTCATAAATCAAAGCATATTGTATTACTGGACTCGTTGGTATTACAATTTAATGGAATTTTGACGCGAGAATGACGTGAGTTTTGGAGGTGATTGGCTGTTTTGAACTTCACATACGGTCAGAATGAGCTTCTGTAGTACAACCTATATTCATTCTTAACGTAGGTTCTTAAAGTACATACTGCCCTGTACTGCATTTTACGCCGTATTAACGCTAGGTCAAATAGTATACGTTCATCCATTGCCATAATATTATCTAATAATAGTGGTGTGGGAGGATAGTAAAACATCTGTGATTAGATAATAGAAATAAGATCTTCATGAGGGTGCATTAATGGTGCCTACAATATAGGCTTATTTAGGATATAGTTTAAATCTTTCAAACTAATCTTTGTCTTAATTCACAATATTTCTTATAAATGTTAATCCTATAATGCCCACCAAAGAGCTTCCCATTTCTCACTCACACATCGCCATCGAGTTATCAAAGTAGGTACCCATACGTCAACAGATGGCGTACCATTCGTACCGGTTTCCAATATCAGCATACACATTGTACCATTTCGCTGGTCAGCGCCTCATCAGTCATTTGTTAATGCTACGTTAAATATGATAAACTCATGTGGCAGGCATATGTTTCAAAAGGAAAAAAGACTGTACCTAGTTGCTGTATTCGCATTAGGGTGAATTTACTATTTCGGTGAATAAGTCGTGAAAGGTCAAGTTGGCCACTGAATAGTGAGAATGGAACAATAAAGGCGACACAATGAACAGCCAAGGTTTTGTAAAAATACGTTGTAACGTATACAATTGATGGATCTAGCGTATAAAAGCAACCTTTTGACTGTCGCACCAATAAGTTGGTACCCAGTATCTCATTGTTATAGAACGTTCCGACATCGTGAAATTCCTGTAGTCCTTAGTTTTATGTATATTTTTAATGGTTACCAATATATTTATAAAAAAAAACAAGCTGTCTTGGCCGGCAGACAGTGTGTTTTCAAAAAAGCGCTTTCAGTTTTTCCAATTTTCCGAACAACTTTTAATTTTTTCATTCCCTTAAAACCAGATTTGGGCTATTACGAACATTAAAAAAAATAAATTACCCAAATCACTTTAGCTGTTCTCAAGTAATGGGATTACCAAAAACATAGTTACACTTTTTTTATTTCAATAATACCTATAATTGCCTATGTGCTGTTTCCATTTGTTATCCTTTCATAACCACGAAAAATTAGTCTTGCTACCAGCACTTTGAGAAAAAGAGTGTTTTTTTTTGTATCTCGTAGTATTTTTTTTAAAGTAGCGTCACATCGAAATAGTTGAAACAAAGTTTAGTTACGCTTCCAATCATTGAGACGTGTGTCGGCCCCAAAGAAATTTTATGAGTCGTTTAGCTGTGGGCTGTTTGGCCCGAATGATTTATTTTATACCGAGTTTCACGTTACGTTTGTACTGAAACATCAGTAGTGACGCGGAACACGCGTTTTGATTGGTGCAAAACGTATGAAAGTTTAGTATTGAATTTGTGCGATTATTTCGTGGAAATGAATTTAGTGTTGTGCGCGAAAGCGCGGCTCAGTGTTTACTCTAAACGTGATTTGTACGTCGTTGTGTGGCAGCTCTCCTTTTATTCTCTATGCACTCTCGATATACGCGTTTTGAGAATATTAATTAAAAAAAAAATCACGTAGCGGCAGTAGGAAGGAAGCCATATTTGTTGAAGACATCTTTGCCATACATTAACTTTTTAGTGCGGCCGCCGTTTCGATGTAGTCATTTATCAGTATTGGGCCACCTGTTGACGTTTCACAACGTTCTTGGTCTATGCCCTAAAACCATTATACTCTATTTATATCAGTAAAATGCCGCACCAAAAAGAAGCTTATTGTAAATCAAGCATACAGAAATGATTGCAAGCAACAGGTGTGGCCGATACATAATGCCTTAGTACGAAGCTCGATCGGTCGTGTCGCACCGCAACATCGGCTTTATCTGCACTGGCCTGTTAGCATACCAGGATGATATAATGGTTCCAATTGATTTGAATATACAAATTGTAACTTACTTCTGTTAGTTTGTTTACAGCCAGTATTAGGCCGAAGATGATTTTGTAGGTGTTCACAAACTAATATTGGTGACGGTGTTAACGGTGCGAAGCTGTCATCCAACTGTCACATTGACAAGACGGTTGCTCTTCGTAACTATTTTTACAAACTGATAGTATGTATCCGTTAACTACATAATACAGTTCGAGAATACAAATGAAATGAGGTAAGGTTATCTCCGCTCCTCATTCCACAGAAAATAAAAAAGTAAAATCAGGTCTCGTGAGAAATAGAAAAAAAAGTTACCAATTCTGTCGCAGGGCTGACCTCAGACTCCGCGCAAATTGTCCGCAAACTTTTTAAAAAGGGCTGGCTTTTTAAATTTCAAATTTAGCGCGCCGGTTTTATTTTTAAAAAGAGTTCCAAATTTAAATATATCCTCAAAGCGGCAACCGCTACGAACTCTCGTTAGCATTGTTTTATTTACATTGATAATGTGAAGGGACATTTTCGTCTGTTTGTGTTTGTTTTTAAAGATTGTTTTGGTAAAGCATTTTGTGTTATGTATACACTTTTAGTCGATATTTAGGTGCGCAATATCTTCGTGCAAGTTGCGATATGATTTAAATATATTTACTCAGTAAAAAATCGTAGGTATACGGCACATATTCGACCGAACCCTTTAACAATACCAAATACAAAGAGTAGCCAAACTAAACAAGGTAGGGTAACCTTTAGAAAATCGTAAACCGTATTAAGCGCTTCGCATCACGTCAAAGAGCCACTCAATAGTCTATCCCATTCAATCCAACAGATACAGTTCGACTTCACATGGATTCTGACAAAGGAGTAAAAATAGTGAAGCATCACATAAGGGCTGTTTATTTGAAAAGGGTTCCAGCACATGACCGACGTAAAGGAAATCTCGGCTTAATATCTTAAAAGGGATGACGAAGCCTTTAAACAAACAAGACTACTTATGTATTTCCCGTGTAAAAGTTTTGTTTAGGAAAATCTATATTACATTATACATGGCACAATTTGGGTAGACCATAACCTGATTAAGTGTGTTAAAATATGTTATACTAGTTTTGGTATAGTTTGTGTAATCCCAAATTGGGTAAATCAAACAATAACTACCAATTCAGGATGTCTCAACAATAGTAAAATTCTTAACATTCAGTTACTGACCAACAAAGAACGCACAGCTAGAACCGGTGGACCTAGGCTTCTTGAGTACCTTTAGGCGCACTAAGGATTTTAGAAATCATAACCCTAAGGGGTCAAATGCGGGATTAGTTTGTTTAAAGAAAGATTTTTATATTGATTTCTTATATTTACGCGAATACTACACATTGGAATAAAACTAATCTTACGGATTTTATCGCGTTTATTATTTGTTTTTTATCGGACCGCAAGCAACAACTAAATATGAGGGAACCTTGGTTCAAACTATGACACTAGGACATCAACCACCTCAGTCCTCCCGTGACCATGGTTGCTGTAAAGCAGCCGAAACGTTGGGAACGTTAAAAAAACGAATAATGAACGCGATAAAATCCGAAAGATTTTTATTCTAAAGTTACGTTCGGTCGCCTAGCTAGTACAAAATATATAAGTAACACATTGTGATTTACCGAACAGTGAGTGCGCTCAAGTTTGCGCCGCAACATTGCATGTGTTTCAATGTTATCGCCAGCCGCCTCCTGAAAAGGATTTCGCCATTGAAAACTGGGGATTAACAGAGTTCAAAAAGAGTGGGGATTTACTTGCGCGGCTCGACCTAGATTTCGTGCGAGCTGGCAGACGGCGGACAGGTTGGGACGTGATTTTTTTTTCAGGTTTTAAAGCGATGGATTTCGTGGGTGAACGATCTGGTATTTTTAAATCATTGCTCGTTTTGTTTGAAGATTTCTCTTTTCATATTGTTTGTACTTACCGATTTGAATTCGTCTCAAAACGACTAACAAGTTGAATTTGAATGTAGAAATGTCTATTGATTTCTTATATTTACGCGAATACTACACATTGAAATGTAGAAATGTCTATTTAGAATTGGCTCTTAACAAAAGCCTTTTTGATGTCTTCATACGAGATCGCTTTTACAACTCCAAAAAGTTTCAAACTAAAATTTCAGTCTACTTTTCATAGTCGAACAAAACAGAATGATACATAAATATATTTGCTATAAACAGATTGAGTCGTATAAATTTGGCACGTGCTGCATCAATAACAACTAGATCTACACCAAAGCAATACATAAAAGGATCATAAACAATATTTCATACATAAAAAGTTTAGTACGAACCAGTGCTTTTTTAAATGTACGACCTACTAATGTAACTCGAATAAAACACGATTCGTCGCTACATAATACATATCTATTATAATAAGACTGTGACTTGGTTGTTTCTGTACATATAAGTATTTAGAAAAATACATCGTAGCGGACATTATTTTCGGTATTGAGGCCGAATCTGATATTATTGGAGTTTTTGTCTGCCTGTTCGCGTATCACGAGAAAATTAAACGATAGAAATTTGTTATATTTGAGATGTTACTAACAAGTGTTATCGTCAAATTGTTTGCAATAGTCAAAAATTACACAAATCTCATACTGTAGGTAATTGGGAAGCCTTATATACCCAGGGTGGTCACTGAAATTGTGTTTTCAGTTCAACGCATCAAGTCGCTTCCAACTGTATGGGCCATCGTTGTCGGCAACTACCCCAAGATCATATAATTCATCAGTTAACGTAAACAGGGTAGTGACAGGCGCCGGAAATCGAGACTTTACACTCGA
This sequence comes from Pheosia gnoma, assembly GCA_905404115.1. Taxonomy (NCBI): domain Eukaryota; kingdom Metazoa; phylum Arthropoda; class Insecta; order Lepidoptera; family Notodontidae; genus Pheosia; species Pheosia gnoma. Next base: position 1,802,120 of record FR989894.1, on the reverse strand, counting down.
AACCACGTCGAGTTCACTTCGAGTGCTCGTAGTACGAACCTGTGCGTCTGAATGGAGCCGTGACGTCACACCGACGATCACCCGTGATTTATGATATTTTAAAAAGTTTTTTCTCTCGCACCACGTGGACAGCTTCCAAGGCGTAGTTTTTTTTTATTCTCACGTACACATCACGTGAACGCATCATGCCTGAGAGCTACGTAACGATCGAAACTCGGGTATGTTTATAGGATTAACACACTCCCAAGGTTGGCAGATACAGATTGCGAATCTTTGAAGTCAAGGGCTCACGAAACGGTCCAGATAAAATTGTCGATTACGCGGTGTGAAATTGGCAGCGTAGACAATGAATAGCTCGCAGTTGGCGCTAATTTATTTTAATAAAATATGCGCCCTGCGAACTATAAAGTTTGAATTGTTTTAACAGATTTTCGCAAGTCCATTTGTCTCAGAAGTGAGATTAAAATCCACTACATTCCTTGAGGCCTATCTCTTAAATTCTGTGTAGTTGTCGCAAACGATCTATTAATGTCACGCCTATGGATAATGTTGAAAAAACCGAGCATTTAGTAACAACATCGCTAAACTCTTGCGCTAATCTTTTCAAACTACATTGTTCTCACATACCTATAACAATGTATTGCTCAAAAATGTAAAAGATCTATTTTAAAAAAAGAGCAACCATGGAGTTTCTTGCCCGTTCTTCTCCATAGGAACGGCATTCCGAACGGGTGGTAAAGCAGTAGCATAATATTTTTGTAACTTGACGATTCATAAGTACTGTACAATAATGGTCTACGTGAATAAAAAATATTCTGATTCTGATTCTGATTCTGATTCTGAAACATTTGGCTCCAAGGAGTTTTGCAATTATACCGCAATTTATTGTAGTTCTAAAGACAGTGAATTTTATCTTGGCGAGTAGGTAAGGGCCGAGCCCTTGATGATGATGTAAGTTTTTTTTAAACAAAACAGCTCCACAGATACTTATTTTAAGATGGATGGTTAAAAATGTTTTATTTTTGAATTTGAACTGACGGGTGTTCCTAATGACGTGTGGCATTGTACTGTAACAGATGACAAAGAAAATATAATAAAATTGGAGTGTCTGTTTGTAATATTAAAATAACCGCTTTTTACTAAGTTTATTTGGATGTATACACGTTACCTATACCGAAACAACATTTTTTACAATTTTTGTCTGTCTGTCTGTCTGTTTGTTCCGGCTAATCTCTGAAATGGCTGGACCGATTTTGACGGGACTTTCACTGGCAGATAGCTGATGTAACAAGGAGTAACTTAGGCTACTTTTATTTTAGAAAAAAAAATAGAATCTCAAGAAAAAAATTAAAACCAATGTTGCAGCGCAGCGCCTGATTAAGTTTGATAGCAACAACCTGCAATGCGTCCCGCGGGCTCAGAATGGGCGAGCAGGCTGTTGTCAACGGTTGTCTTTGTTAAATACCACGCGGACGAAGTCGCGGGCAACAGCTAGTAAACAATATAAAAGTTGCCGTGACACATAGCTACGCTTTGATCTTCTTTATTATGGTAGATTAGTTGTTTTTTATTTTGATAATTTATTTGGTCGAGAATTTATTTAATACATTGTATATAATAAATAATTGATTCATACTTACTGAAACTCTAATATTTTTAATCTCTAGAATAGGCTTTCAGTAATGTATGAATAAACAGACAAACACGCACAAATAAGATTTAAAAAAAACTTGTTTTGGATTTCGAGACGTCCAAATAACTTATCAGTTTTTTTTTTTCAAAGCCTACAATATAGTTACAATTTCAGAATAGTAAACATAGATTTCATATTTGTAATAATATAAATAGACAGAAAGGTATACTTTGCGAGGCTGGATCGAACAATTAATTTAGTAGAGACGAAATGAAATATCGAGAAATGAAAACGGCTGAAAAACCTACACAAAGAGAATATTTTTTTTTTTTGTAAAAATACGTTCCAACTGTTTGTTATCCCCGTAAAAATCTCTACAACAATCCAATAAAAACTTTGCACGTAAAACGAACCGTAAAAAATATTGCAATCTACAAAAGTTGCAAGTATCAATAAGAGAAAATGTTTCAGAAGACTTTGCATTATTGTCAGGTTTTCACCTGAAAACCTTTGCGTATTTTTACAATCTACGAGAAAGGTTGTTCAGGAATAAGTACATTGCCTTCTTTACTTTATATAAAAAAGAAAACTTTTTGATTAATAATAATATCCCCCGACGAATACACCATCTGTACGGTTCTAAACTAAGCAACGCTTGTGGTATGGGCACCATACAATTTACGGGTACAACAGACTGGGAGCGTCCACAGTACAAGTTAATTAAATGGATATTTAACATCCTTAACTCAAATAGAGACAATCGTGTTGATCACACAAAGAATTTCACTACCGGGATTCGAACCCGTGACTGTCAGTACAAAAAGCCGCCACTGCCAACTGTGCCAATTCCTAGTTATAATGCCGTAATTTTTGCATCAAAAATCTAGCTTATATTTACAATTTCCCCAACGATAAGTTACTTTGAAAATACACCTTAAAGGCATTCAAAAAGACAAACGTACTTTTGTTGTATACAAAGGCTGTGGCGAAGTGCTGTGTACTATATCAGGGATTGCACTAAGTAAAAACGCAAGTAACTACGCGGTACAAACAAAGCTTCGAAGCCAATCGTCTTAATGCAAATGTTTTACAAACCTTAGGATGCTAGTAAGAGTACCAGAACTTGAAAGTCTGCTTCAAAGTTTTTGAAATCGCTGTAACAGTATATTTAGTAGATAAACAAATGGGGAAAGAGGAACCCGCCACTGAACCTCAGCTTGTTAGCTTTCCAATTATAAACCAAACGAGTTGATCGATAATTAAAGAAGCCAGCAACACCGAACTCCTCTAAGATGTTAGTTGAGCAACTGTCTGTCACAAGTATCTGGACCCAAATTAATATGCAATTCTCCGCGAAACGATGCGAATCTAAAAAAGTATTCGACGAGTGTTTCGCCTCTAAACGAGGCATCCTCAGGGCGTCTGGGCTAAGAATGAGCTCTTTCCCCATTTGTTTAACAATTTCCACCAAGTATCGCCTAGTTTTATCAATTATATTTAGTAGATGTTCCGACAGTAAAGGTTAAAGGCTGCAGTTACTTGTATATGGCTGTCGTCGTTTGTAAGAATCTTTGGGCTTGTTAAGTCTCTTTTACGTATCTAGGCGCTGATTTATTAAACAAAGCTATCAAACTGTGGAGGAAAATGAAGATATATTCAAAAGTAACATTATTAATATTGAAATCTGTTTAAATATACTATTTTGGCTGTTTAATACATGTATCACCATTTTCCTTGTATGTGTCCCTCTACGAAATAAACCTAAATGGGTAAATGAGTATAATAATGCAGTGTAATTATGTCCATAGTGTGTCCTAGTGGGGTTCTACTATTTACCGTGTTACCCAACAGCTACGGTGTATCCCAAACACCAACACGGGGACTGTTTCAGCCACCATAAATCCTGTTTGCTATACCCAGAGTGGCGGTAATGTAAATATTTTGACATCCGTAGTGGTAGCGCACGGACGCACGATTAGTTTTGATGATATATTTTGTCAACTGCTTGTCAAAATGTGTATAATATTAATGTTCCCTAATGAAAAACAGTTTCTTGAGTATTTTTGGGAAACTATTATTTTATTGCTCTCATCCCTCTTTATATTCTAACTATCTATCTCTAACATCGCATCCTCTGAAACATTACCTCATCACAATACTTTCTACAGTAGGTACTTATATGCTCTTACCACCAGCTAATATTTTAAAATCTGTTTCACAGCTTGTACTTTCAGTAAATATTTCATGAATTCTAGTAGGTCATCATGAAAATGCAGACAATTTTGTTTCAAAATAAAAAACGTGCCCCATAAAAAACGTGCAACCACGTCAATTGTAAATCGACCTTATTATAATAACTTGGTTGCGTGCAATGAAATCCATGGGAGCTGCTATCCTTATCATTCAAACGGCGGTCTATATATTTGTCTCTCTCCAGCATGTTTTATTTACGAATTTGGTCGCATCACTACCACTACCATCAGGTATAACGCCCCGATGTTTTTTTATTTTATATGTAGATGGTGTGAATTTTACAGTTTTAAACCGACTTCAAAAAGAAAGTTGTATTTTTTTTTAAATGTTAGATTCAGTGGACTCATTAGATTCGTATTTACATTTAAATACCGAAGATTCCTTTTTAAGTGTGTTATCATATTATATACCGCGAGAAAGCATACTGAAAGATTTTTGACTTTTCTCTCCTAAAAATTAGAGCGCTGAAAATTAATTTATAAGTATGAAAATGAAAATATTATCGGTAGAGAACTAGAGAGAAATATATTCGTCTAAAGTTATATCAGAGACAGTCTTTAGAATAAATATACTATCAGGTTGAGATTAATTTACCAAATTGGAGGATTGTTTTATAACCTAGTTATCTACACAAGTGTTGTGCTACCTCATAAACTTACTCCTTGTGTCTGAAATAATTAAACTTGTATGAAATGTGCCACTCCAGTTTAAGCCTTAATTAATTACGTACATTATTTAATTACTGCGGTAAGAACACCTCTGGAATACAATAGAGAAAAGGACACAACACAAGTATAATAACTAAACATGAAAAGTTCATCAAGAATATTATTTATACATTACAATTTAATCTATCGTTTTTCGATTATGTTGTACTACGTCACTCTTTATTAGTTCATTATCCATAATTCATGACGTCACTGATGCAGTAATACGCATCAATGTTGAATACGGGCGAATATCGACCGTACATGAAAAATGTAATTTCGTACTTTCAATCAAATTGGATTTACCGAACGAGCCGTCAATGTATTTGTTAAATGCCCAGGGATTTAATGTTGGAAAACCAATCAAGTATTTTATACCAGTGTCAATTAAACATGTTAAATCTTACTGCGTTTTATTGATAGATTGGGATATAACTATGTGCAAATTGCACTAAAAAACGCCTTTCGTTTTGGTGCCTAATTCTAAAACAAAACCGCGCGTCAATTGTTTATGTTGGAGGCTCACGTTCTAATATATTTAGCCGGGTATAGCGTGCTTATAATAATACCAGCCCTTTTAATGTCCCACTGCGGGGCACGGACCTTACCTCAATGTGAGGCGGATTAGGCCATAGTCCACCACGCTGGCCCAGTGCGGGTTGGCGGACTTCACGCGTCTTTCGAAGGGTTCTTTCAAACATGCAGGTTTCCTTGCAATGTTTTCCTTCACCGTTTAGCAAGTTTTCTACCAACTTGGCTATCACTGCTTAGCGCGATTATCACAAGAGTATATAATTAAAAACCAAAGGAAACTAAATAAAAATGGCGCACTGTTAAACGGTCCGCAGCAACTTTTAATTGATCCAGGTACCTTTTGCGTCTATACGGGAACTTCTTTAATAATTTATCGTCTGCTGAATACGGCGTGGTATATATAAGAGCGGTTAGCGTTTTATTCTCGCAAAATTGTCGCCAATTCACAGATAAAGATTACATTTGAAACGCGGTGCGATCTTGTTTTGTTGGAATTTATCAAAATTGCATAACTTTAGTTGCAACAATGAAGCTTTATGTCTATGCTCAAGTCGCATCGACGCAGGTTTAATGTACCAATGTGTGTGCCCTCATTAACATGCATTTATGAGATGTCGGAGCAAACCGCTCTAGTTATTAAAGAGCTATTGTAAATCAGTTAATATGTAAAATGTTTACGTCCACCCTCGTTCGGCATGAATACATTAAATATTTGTACTCGCTGCTGTGTGGACTACTCAGATCATTCGTGATATTTGTATACTATGAAATGAACAGGAAGAGTAAGCTGGATTAGTTAGTGTGGCGTCCGATACGTTGGTTAAGACGACTAAATCGATTTCAAAAAATGTCTATGGTTAATTCATTTGGTCAATTCGAGGGCCTGATTATTAGCTCATAGTTGCGTATTTGGGAAAAGTTAATCGGTGTATTCTTCTTCTTCTGGCGATATTATTATTATTATATCCGTTATTATTTATTTCTCGCTACCGCTTATGATTAATCCACTGCATAACGGGCGCGGGTAAACTGATACCTATGCCGGGGTAGCAATTAAATTCTCGACCCATCAATGCCTAAGCTGGACCCACACCAAATACATTTAACTTGATACGCTTGGGCATGGCACACTGTAACAATAAACTAATGGGGGAAGAGGAACCCACCACTGACCCTCGGCTTGTCAACTTTTCCAATTATAAACCAAACAAGTTTGATCGATAATTAAAGACGCCAGCAACACCGAACTCCTATAAGATGATAATCGAGAAACTATCTATCACACGAGTGACGGGACCTCAAATAAAATTCAATTCTCCGCGAAACTAAGCGAATATATAGCGAATAGTGAATTCGTGAATACATACCGTCGGTGTTTCCCTTGGTAATTTAATTCAAATCATAAACAGTTAATATTGTTGAAATCACAAAATCTGCCAAACAAACGAAAACCTATACTATATCACTTTTAATTGCAAGTAAATATAAGTGCGAATAAAACAGATATATATGACGATAGTGTTTATTTTTCAGTAAAAATAATCTTGAAAACATCAACGTAGCGCCTGTCATTACACATCTAATCATGACCCATTCAGACAGGACCCCCGTCACCCATGCCAGCCGATTGTAGACTTTGCAACACAATTGTGAAGGTTTTATTTGTAGTAGCATGTTAGGTTCATTAGGCATCTTCTGTTGGTAAGTGAGATGGTTTGTGTCGAGTTGATTGCTCAACAGTTGATGCTACTTTTTTAACCGACTTCAAAAAAAAGGAGGAGGTTCTCAATTCGGTTGTTTTTTTTTTTTTTTTTTTATTTTTTTTTTTTTTTATGTTTGTTACCTCAGATCTCCGTCATTTATGAACCGATTTGGAAAATTATTTTTTTATATGAAAGGATATCCTTACAGATTGGTCCCATTTTTTTCAAAAAATTGTTCTGATCATGGGATCCATGAGGAATTGAGAGGACTCCTCAAATTTTATAGGCAAACCTATAGCAATTTTGGTATTTTCATCAAGAAGTCAAGCATTTGCATTCAGAAAGTATCATTTGCTGAAGTGAAAGTGATGAAGAAGACCACAAATGGCCACCGGAACATGTCAGTGATACGTATTTCACGGGTTGCGCCAAGATAATCTCGATTATGATCGTTAAGCGACAATGAAAAAGCAAATTTAATAAAATGGTTCTGATGAATATGGTACCATCGAACTGATCTGATGATAAACCCAGGAGGAACTGGAACATTGTAATAAAACAATGTATCCAAGCCGTGTTTGGGCTTATTGAAATTGTTATGGGATGCACTTTGGCTATAAATAAATCTTTTTCGTGGATGTTCCGATTTCGATTATTCTTTTTTACAAAATAAGGTATACCTTTTTAAAATTCAGCGAGATTGATTCAGTGGTTTTTGTTTTATCTTGATTTCTTTGAATCTATGTTTTTCTCGCGATGATGTTATAATTGGTATACCTATTATCCAGTAAAAAAGATTGATATTACATTCTTTTTAGTGACAAATAATAGTAAATATATCCACTAAAAAGTGTAAAATAAAAAACTTTTTAACAAAATAAAAACCGTCTTCAAAAAACTAAAAAGCCAAAAATAATCTAATCTTGAAATCTACCTTGTCTAACTAAATCAAATATTTAACTAATCTGAAGTCGGTGCCAAATAAACTAACGATGAAGAATAACAAAAGTATACTCAGTAACGAGATGCGCGGACCAATTTGTAGGTATAGTCTTTGGCGCAGACCGGCAATATTCGACTCAGCTGTTTGTTTGGCACCGACTTCAGATTAGTTAAATATTTGATTTAGTTAGACAAGGTAGATTTCAAGATTAGATTATTTTTGGCTTTTTAGTTTTTTGAAGACGGTTTTTATTTTGTTAAAAAGTTTTTTCATTGACTTTGAAAGAAGAAGGTACTATAAAAACAACCTGTAGGTATATAACAAAAGTAGGTTTATATATAACACGTTTAGGTACACAATACAAGTGTAAATAGCGTTTGATTTTTTTAACCGACTTCAAAAAAGAGGAGGTTCAACGATTTCACATTTGCTAAATATTTGATTTTGTTAGAAAAGGTAGATTTCAAGATTAGATTATTTTGCTTTTTAGTTTTTTGAAGACTGTTTTTATTTTGTTGAAAAGTTTTTTATTGCACGTCACATTTATCTTACGCGTGACACACATTGTAGTCAAGTGTCAAGAGGGACAAGCATTTGTTTTCACATTTCGGTTCAGTTCAACCCGACCTTGCCTCAGATCAGACTTCGAGAAACCTGAAAAGCTATATGCTGCATAACAGCTGTATATGACGTCCTAAACAGAATCCTAACTGACAGCAGCTCACCAACGCATGTAAACAAGAAACTAATTTTAAACATACTTTTTTCCATGCTAATCTGCTGTCTGACGTCAGTCGAAAAGTCTGTTCGTTAATTAATTCTATCTTCAGACTTTGCATACACTTTTTCGTAATAAATTAAACATTATGTTTCGCGCCTGTATCGCCCAAAGTGTTAAGCGGTGCAGTGCAGTATACCCGCATTTTTTATGGCATTTATTGTGGGATTCGCCTCTGGAATTTTCGATTTCATGTCCGAATCTTATCTCAAGTTATACTAAGCACTTTCTGAACAGTGAAAGCTACTATGAAGACACCTACATGTCTTTCAGGAGCTGTGTGAAGCTCGCCAACCCGCACTGGGCCAGCGTGGCATTCACAGATCAGTGGTGGCATTATATGGCCCAAAACCCCATTGCACCGAAGGGGAGTTTGTTCAGCATAATGTTAATGGTCTTGCTCTAGTATATCTGGCTGAAATATTATGTTCTAGTAAAAAAATAAGAATTTATTTTATCATTTTGTGTATTGGTTTTTATTAAGTACAGTTTTACTTGCTTGGTACCTAATTGCCTGGTAATAATAATAATTTTTTTCCTTGTTACAGGTCAGTATAACCAGTACCTACGTGTAGGTACTCGTAACGAGATTCCAGGGCACAGGTATTTCATTTGCAAAAACTTGACACAGAGCAGTAATTAAATTTAAAAAAAATACTTGAACTTGACTTCGTAGGTAAGCATTTTATTTTCTTTTATATACGGTGTAACTTTAATATTATATAAACAATGACGGCTCGTATCAAAAATGTTAACGAATTTACTTCGCCCGAAACATTTCGCGAGATGCGCGTGCCCGACACACATTATGTCGTAATGACCGCGTTCCGCGTTCTCGTGTTACCTTGATGATCATTACTAACCTCGTAATGTGAATACTTTTAGCTCTATCGGACCTACTCTAATATAGGTTCCATCCATCAGCCGAAAGATATCAACTGCTAGCCATAAGTAGGCCTCTCCAATGGCGTCCCCACATCGCGGTCTTTCGCCTAGTTAGATCCATCGAGATCCATCCTCGATGGATCTAACTAGAAAAAAGATACTCGATCCAGAGTAAGATCTAATGCTATAGATTTTTGCTAAGCGCGCAATTGTGTAGTGAATGAAAATATTTGATCGGTATTTGATGCTGCTAAAACTCACGCTAAGCCCTCTGAACGCTTATGCTGTACATCTCAACCGTGTTCAAAGTCCTTTTACCGTGGACTCTTTCATAGTGCGGTGAATCAACACGCGACTCTAGGTATATTGGTATATGTGAGTGTACAATAGTTGTTAAGTTAAAAGAATTCCTTGCTACTCTGCTTGTGAAATCTGTATTCCTAATAATGTATTTGAAACGACACATCTGCGAGACAGCATATTCGTTTGTTCGCAGGTATATCATTAATCTTAATTAAAGACAACTCCGAGACACGTCCCGAACTAAATGTGTTTTAGCAACAAAACCCCAAAGTTTTATTAATAAGTTGGGACGGGGAAATGTTTAGTTATGACTCGCTCGATTGCCTAATTAATTTAAAAAATCGTATAAAACATATATTTTTTAACCAATTAATTAAAATCCAATAAACACGTATGCAAATGGACTTACGTACGAAAGTGGTAGATGGCGAGCCTAGTGTCATTTATCCAAGTAATAACACGGACTATTAGAATTAGAATAGAATTAGAAAATCCAAATAATATTTTGCACGACCCAAGAAACAAACGCGGGATCGCAAGTCCAGCGAATCGCGTTTGCAATCAGTTACATACACTGTAACTTACGTAAGCAAACTGACATGGTTGTATTTCCCTATAAAAGGACTGTCTTTTGCAATCAAGTTGTTTCTTAACATGGCATTTCCATGAATAACATTCCATCAGTATAACGACGAGTCATATTTTTTTCCTGTTGCATTAAGGAAATAGAGACTACTCGGAGTGACATTGACGCTATTGAAGCACTCATTTGTAGCTTCGACATTTCGGGTCCCTGAGTCATCTGTTGGGTACCATAATAAGTACGCGGTCAAAGTATACTGGCTCGCTTGCTCACAGAAAAATCAAACACTGTATACACATATTTTATACATAAACTTGATCATTATCACCTTCTTGTGAACCCCTTAAAATATCTTACATTATTTTTGTCAAACTTTATATATTATTATTTTTAAGTCAGTTCAGACCCTCGCTATTTATTTTGACTCTTTCCTGATAACAACACCGGAATCCGTTTGATATCATAAGCTTTGCAATCCATGTTATAACTCTTATCAGTGCCGAAGACGTCTTTACAGCGCTTTATCAGTTTTATAACTGCTGTAAATGATTAAACTATATAGCTTAGTTGCGAAGTATAATTTTCGCTTTAGAAGTGTGGCGGCGGGTAATAAAAATGAGTGGTTTTATTTAAGAGTTGTAATTAAACTGGGTCGTAAATAATAGTGGATTAATAGCGTTCGATAACCGCTAATTTCCATGCTACTAACATAACAATATACTTGGAATACATATAGGTCACAAATATTAACAACAGTTAAATAAATGAAACAAATCTAATGTTAAGGATTTTATCGAGTTTATTTTATGTTTTTACGTTCAAGTGTCATAGTTTGAACTGGGTTATCCTCATATCATAAACTATGACACCAGGACGTCAAACACCTCATTCCTCCCGTGACCATGGTTGCTGTAAAGCAGCCGAAACGTCGGGAACGTAAAAACGTAAAATAAACGCGATAAAATCCGTAATACTAGTTTTATTTCAATGTGTAGTATTCGCGTAAATATAAGAAATCAATACGGTTAAATAATGTTTTCTTTTAATAATATCATATAAGTGTAGGAATGTCGTACGAAGTCGGTCGCACAATAGGCAAGCTTGGTAAATGGCTTCAATCCCCATCGCATTGAGGAGAGGCCCGCACCTAACAGCTGAACATTAAAATGGGAACTAAATAATAATTATATTATCTCCAGACGAAGACACGAACTATACTGTCCCTAAATAAGCAATGCTCAGACCACACTAAACAGAACTCAGTATATAATCCTTGTATAGATATTAAATATCCATCACTCGGGTACAAACATTCGTGCTCTTCACACAAAGTTTGTCCCTACCAGGATTTGAACTCAGGACCCTCGTCATAGAGAGAAGAGTCACTATCAACTGCTCTAATCAGTATTTTTTATACGAGAACCATACACGTGTAAACTTGACAGCCTCAGAATATTAGGAGTGGTACAGTACTATCAGAAACGGCATTATATAGGAAAAAAACAAGGCTGTGTAACTAACATTAGCCCTCAATGCTGTCTCTCCCTCTTATTTAGATTAAAAATACAGTCGAAAAGGTCGTACCAGCCACAGATACGTACTTACGTTTTGTTGAAAAATTATCTCAACAGATTCAAACACCTAGTTTTATTTCTTTTTAGTACCCGACCCTCATTAGCCTGAGATTGTATATAGTCTTTGGACCGCCCTTGCATTGTTCCAACTGATCTGTATCGATGCTAATAAAAAACTTTACCAAAGGAAACAATAATTGTGGTAATTAAAGATTGTTAGTTTTATCCTTCAGTCTGTGTTTGGCTCTAAGATTATTATAGTCATAAGTGGTTTTATAAAGTACCATGTTTCGGAGTTTATAATAGAGTCAAAATAGTCTGGCTTACGTTGGATTCCGACATAGCAATAACACGGGGCGTCGGTTTTTACTGTTCGTGCCATAATTACACTTCCGACCTGTCACGGTAAGGGCGATATTTGAATAACGATACCATCAATCCGCGTCACGATTTTATGTTGGGACGGGACAAAACACTTGCATTTAGAGGTAGGTGCCATACTTTGGCGAAGTTAATAATTCAGTAAATAAATGCGTTCTCATCATAACTTAAGAATTAAAAAAAAATCAATTAAAAATGTTTCTATTGAAGTTCAAAATAACCATGATTTACAGTGTTCATGAACTATTGACAATAATACGGTAGGGTTTTCTACTGTATTGTTTAACCTCGAATTTATAGACGCGCTATAATATTATAGACGCTCTATAAATTTATAGAGGCGCTATGAATTTATCAAACGTCATATTACAATACTGCGCACAAGAGTTTTTCTTTGCGCAGTATTACATAAAGTTTGACAAAAGTTATAGAACGTCTATAAATTCTGGAGTTAGTCTTTGTCGTTATCAGGCATTTTATGTAGGACTGAGTTCTAAAATTGTTGCTGTCGATGCAATTAACTTCACAATCATCAATGCACTTTCAATTTTGCCCAGGCCCATATATATTATATTAATTAGGGTAGTACGTAACTTTGCAATAACGTACAGAAAATTGACGTTAACTGATAAGTTAAATGGTACGATCGTGTTATCAATGTCCTGTAATCAGTAGCTTGATCCCGGGATTAAAGGTTTACGAGTACATGTCTGAATTTATTTTGGTATTAACAAATGTGTTTGTTATCTGACTTGATGAAATTGACAACAAAACTCAAGGAGAAACGTATTAAAAAGGAATGGCATGGTAGCGTATATATAATTATCCCGGCAGTTAAAAAGAGTTGCATAGTAAAAAACCTAATTTTACGGATTTTATCGCGTCTATTTTATGTTTTTACATTCGCGACGTTTCGGCTGCTTTACAGCAACCATGGTCACGGGAGGACTGAGGTGTTTGACGTACTAGTGTAATAGTTAGAACTGTGGTACCCTTATATTTAACTGTTGTCTACGGGCCGATCTACGCAGAAAGTGCTCACAGTGTCTTGAGGTCTTACAATGGTGCGCTGGGTTTTGGATTTTATTATATTAATTACTGCATCCCAAGTCGGTGGTAGCACCCAGCCATATTTCCTATTGACATTATTAGGATGTTACCTACTACACATTGAAATAAATGAGGTTTTTTTTAATGTGAATTATTATTGTATTCGCGTGAATATAAGACACCAGTAGGAGTTTCATAGGTTGAATAAAAAAAAGCCAGTCGCGATCTCAGCTAATGAAATACCTAATATGAATTATATTGTCTTTCAAATGCGCAACATACGTGTAAATATGTTAATCTTTAGTTTTTGTTTTTGTTCTAAACACTTTTTATTTCGTTTCAACCTCCGTGCAAGGTTAATTCATATAATTATAACGATCCAAGGTAAACGTATAATGACCGAAAGGATTTGGAGTAGGTACCTACATGTTAATGTATTAGAGCATTTACTCACCTTGTACGGCCAAGTATTTATACTTACATATTAGGTATATCAAATGTGTTAGTAAGTTTTGTAGTGTTTTGCGCTAAAAAGGTTGCACAGATTTGGCTATAGTTAGAGTATGCTTACTCTGAAACACAATAGATATTCTTTGTCACTGAATATTATTAATATAATTTCCCTTCAGTATGGAGATTATTTTTTAACATGACATTAAACATAGGTGAGCTGGTAGTTCTCTATGACGTCATATAGGAGCAAAATTAGCGGTTATGGCAATGATTATCTCTCTATCTATTTATATACATATGAAACAAAGTCGTGTTAGTTACACCGTTTATAACTCAAGAACGGGTGGGTCGGTTTTTAGGATCTTCGATTTTTAATTTGTCTCCGCCCTGAATAGCAAAATAACTATTGAAACATGGAAAGAATTCCCATAAAAATGATAAAAGAGTTAATTTATTTCATCATACATTTCATTCTGAGGTGGTACGAAGTTCGCCGGGACAGTTAGTTATTATGAATAATGAAATATTCTGAACTTGTCGGCAGGATATGAATGATCTTATGTAGAGCATTTTTGCGCTAAAAATATATCTTATAATATGTTTAGTAGTACGTGTCTAATTGTATACAAACTTTACTTTAATACAAAAAAGTAGGTACCTAATTTTATGTTATATTTAATCCATCTAGTTTCCTGTTGTACAAATAATTTATGAATTTACCTAACTTAGCGCTGTTGTCAGTGACTTTGTACGCGTAATCCTCAACAGAGCTTAAAAACAATAAAAAGTTTATTTTTGTATTTAAACCTTTATGTCCTAGGGTTGAATTAAAAACAAAATCGTAGTAGGTATGTCATAACAGTTAACGGAGGTACCTATTTGTAATATACCTATGTCAAAGTTAATCCAAATTTGTTCCCTATGGCTCCATTCACACTCAAGTTAGGTCAAAGTATTTCATTACCAACTTTGATGCTATTACATCTTTTTCGTATAAATATTCATCGACCTCACAAACCTTGGCTCGCCAAAATTAATGGGAAAAAAGTCACGTCACGACTCGAAAACAATGGCCTCCAACCTTGACCTGTTTCCTCATAAATTATTTTATCAGTCACAAAATTATGTTTGATGTAATAATGATAGAGTACTTATGTTTAGGGATTTGAGAATATGAGTCGGTACTCTACATAATTTGTGACCGATATTTAACATAGTTTCTTAAATTTTTCAAAAGCACCGGATTGTTAAATGATAATTATTAATATTCTCTCTGACAGACGATTCTTTCAGTAGTTTATTCAAAATGCAACCTTAATTTGTATAAAATTAAATACTGCTTTTGTATAAGTAAAATAGTATTACGTGTTCTCAAGGACGCGCCTAATTATAATTTTCTTCTATGTTTTTTGCTTGGCTGTTAATTAAATGCTGGCTCTTCATTATATAATGGCTCGTTAAGAGTGGCTCGCGACTCGCCTCAAATCGTTCATTTTGTATGTTCCATGTAATTCGTTCTCATCTTAAGATGGAAATGGCAATTAATTTTCAAATTAAACGTTTATAATTATGGCGGTAAATCTGTATACAACCAAGGAAGGCATAATTATAATACTTAATACGGATTTAGCACAATTAAACTATAAGACATTTGTATAAATGAGGATTTGATAAGAATTAACTAGTTAAATAAATATATTAAATACGTGAAAAAAAGCTTTTAAATTAATTTGTTTTCCTTCTTAAAAAGCTTCCCCTAACGCTTAATTTTACAAAAAGTATTTTTACTATAACCTAAAGACTAGACAAGTCGGTACTTACCAGAATATATAATGTTTAACAATAATAGTGTTAAATATTTTTACGGGTCTATCAGTAGACTATAAGGGTCACATTCTTGAAAAAAACAATCAAATTATTTGAAGTTTTAAAAAGAACACTACGCGCTAAGACCGCGATGAAACGGCACAGTCTTACTTTCTCACAGACCAATCAAACAATGTTAACACATATATTGTTAACCCCTAAAAATATTTTACACAATTTTTGTCAAACCTTATATAAAAATGTTAACGAGTGTACGTAGAATTTATTTAGGTTGAAGAGCCTCAGTGAAGAGTGGCATAACACAAAGATTGTTTGGCCTCATACTGCCAACTAACAAACGCCAAAAAAAAATACAGATATTTTGATGTACCGCGCGTGGGACAGTATGACACACATACCCGAAACTGTTATAACGTGTCGTCTTTGTACCACATATTCCCATGAAATATATATAATACTAGCCCGCGACTTCGTCCGCGTGGTATTTAACAAAGACAACCGTTGACAGCAGCCTGCTCGCCCATTCTGAGCCCACGGGACGCATTGCAGGTTGTTGCTATCAAACTTAATCAGGCGCTGCGCTGCAACATTGGTTTTAATTTTTTTTTGTTTCTAAAATAAAAGTAGCCTAAGTTACTCCTTGTTACATCAGCTATCTGCCATTGAGGGTCCCGTCAAAATCGGTCCAGCCATTTCAGAGATTAGCTGGAACATACAGACAGACAGACAGACAGACAGACGGACAGACAGACAAAAATTGTAAAAAATGTTGTTTCAGTATAGGTAACGTGTATACATCCAAATGCACTTAGTAAAAAGCGGTTATTTTAATATTACAAACAGACACTCCAATTTTATTTATATGTATAGATATACATCA
This sequence comes from Pheosia gnoma, assembly GCA_905404115.1. NCBI lineage: Eukaryota > Metazoa > Arthropoda > Insecta > Lepidoptera > Notodontidae > Pheosia > Pheosia gnoma. Next base: position 1,785,633 of record FR989894.1, on the reverse strand, counting down.
TGTTAAAATGGATAAAGTTGTCCTACCAAAGTAAACACTAAGTATATCTATTTAAGTTTCAATTTTGTCTTTCATTACACTCGCCCACATAAACTTTGGCGAGCTGATACTAGAAAATGTTTAACGATATCAAAATGGTTTATTGGTCATTTGCTGGTAATGATAAAGGTATTGGTCAATCTGCCCCACTCGTTATAAAGAAGTCCTTAACCAAATGCGCTGCATTAACCATTTTTTAACCGCAAATCGCTTTGTTCTTCTGAGTCAATAAATATGTGGGTACCTACATTGATTCGTTGAAACATTACATCATTGCATGCGCAAACGCACGTTTTTATGCTAAGTATATTTTGATAAGTCATTAGTTATGTATTTTTCTTTTACAATAACTATTTTTTTGCTTTAAAATAATTATACGGGTTTCAAATCTAAGAAGTATTGAGCTGATGATAAGATTCTGGTCTTTTGTAGATAAATCTGTAACTAACTTACACTAAAAACTTAAGTATTTACTAGCTGTCCCGGCGAACTTCACTACCGCTTCAAAATCAAATGTATGACACAATGAACTTTCTTTATTATTAATATTTTTGTGATTCTTTCCCATGTTTTAATAGGTATTCTGCTATTCGGGGCGGAGAAAAAATCTAAAAATTAAAGATCATAAAATTCGGCCCACCCGTTCTTGAGTTATAATTGGTGTAACTAAAACGACTTTGTCTGATATATTTTATATTTGGGATCGTCTCCTTTTCAGGGTTCCCGCAGGATTTATTATAGTTTTATCGCTTAACAAAGATTCTATACTAAGTATATATAGTATCTAATATGTATCAAGTGTAGCGTGTGTGCGCCCCGCATGGCAACACACTGGAGCTTAGTTTTTTATTTTTTTTGTAACAATAATTGATCAAAAAAAAAAAGACAACGCGACAACGGATCTTCTCAGTTGAGGTCGCATTCCGATCCGGGTGTAGAGTTAAGAAAAAAAAATCTAATGACAATTTGTAAGTGCCCCCGTAGGCCTATACTAAATAAACGATTTGACTTTGACTTATGTCTATTTCGCGCTTGAAAATGTATAACGCCTAATACCTAGTCTCAAACTTGTCGCTTTCGTCAAACAATACACGTGTGTACTCATTGTGTGTACTATAAATACTCTCTAATACGATATTATCTGCGAATGAATACTTCTGTCTGTCACTCGCGTCTCTTTCCGCGTTGGCACGGAACCGACTACGCGTCGTGAACCGATATTCATGAATAATTATTTTCATTGTTGAAATATTTTTATAGCATACACAGTTTTTATAGATGAGCAAGGCTACAAAAGTATACATGGTGTAAGGGGCATGGAGACGAAAACTTTGAGTAAGGGTGACACTTAATGCCTATAATAAAATAATAGAAATATGTTTTATCATATATCATGGGTTTTTAATGGGACCGCCACACACTCCCACCACTGCTACTCCTGTAAGCCAGGATCTACAGTGGTGTCCCATGATGACACCGAGGTTTGACCCTCGGCGAGTCCCGGGATAAAGTTAATTGTTTTGGAACCCGCACGAATGTAATCGTAAGAAAAAAATAGGAGGAGTTGGAAGAAAATTATCCACTTCCCTCCATTACAAAGCGGGAGTCAAAAAAGATCTGGTAGATAAATTTCCACAGAAGCAAGACTCTTACAGCTGGACTAAGTCCAGGTGTAAGGCACCACGGAGAGTCTAAATACTAGTTAGTCCTAAACTTGTGAGCTTGATATCATGCGTACCTATGTTGTAATTTTAGCGCGCAATGAATCGTAAACCACGGTTTCACAACGCATCGCTCCGCACTACAACTAAATATGAGGGTACCCCAGTTCAAACTATGACACTAGGACGTCAAACACCTCTGTCCTCCCGTGACAGCCAATACGTGAGGCACGTAAAAACATAAAATAAACGCGATGAAATCCGAAAAAATAGTTTTATTTCAATGTTTATAAACCTAGCGAGGGTGGTGACAAAAATGCTAGTAAATACACTTTTAATTAATCATATAGTAATTTTATAAGTCGACTACTCAAATCAAGCACGCCTTGACACCTTAAGTTCATTAGCCTAACGAGATAGCATCAAGGAAAATGTCACATCGAGTTTCCTCACGGGCAAAAGTTATAATTCAACCTATTGTCCCTGCTTTCATAATTCAAAATACGTTGCTATTCATTCGCAGCTTTGTAATATCGCGCCCCATTCCTGAAAAACCTCCCCCCCCCCGCTTTTGTAGATACAGAAGCACGTGTATCGTCTGTCTTTGTTTGGCTTGTACTAGCTTAAATATAGCTGTCTTGCTCTAGCGCCACCGATCAGCGCACGCATTGCAGGTGAACTGGGGTATTCTGCTCGGTTCGCTCTCAGTCGTGTTTGAGGTGCCGCGTGGGTGTTACGCATTCGTACGTCCCCCGTTTCCCGCGAAAAACCTTACGAATATTTTTAAAATTACAATTTCCCCAGAAAATATTAGTTTATATAAATATTTTACTGTTGTTAATGTTCAGTTGATGTGTGACGTTCATTAATTTGTTTGAATATTTTTTTGTGTTTAAAGAATTCAGTGATTTAACTGAGCAAGATTCGCCGATTGGATTTTTTTTTCTCGTTCGCATTATACAAGTGAGTATTCTTTTCATTATGAATAATGGTATAATTTCTGAGAATGTAGAAAATAAATGTGAAAATAACTTGTCATTAGTTACTAAGTATCTCCTGAAATATCGTATTTTTTTTAATACCTAACACGTGTAGTTTTTCAAAAATCGAATAGGATAGCTTCATTGAACCGAATCGTGTTATTTTTTAAGAAAGAAATGTCAATGTGTACTGATGCGGACGTCCATAGAATATTCATCAAGGCACCAACAAAAGTTTTCTTCGTAAAATATTAACGCTTTCAGTTCGTGAGGTCGCGTCATAGTTGTGCATTAGACGTACTTTATGAGACACGCAGAAACTGTGATTTAACGTTTTATGTGTCAAATATATAATGAAACTAATTTAAAACAAAACCTTACTACTCTATTGTTCGCTGGAAAGCCTTATTTGAATAATTCCAAATTCAAATGTATCTATTCTGAATTGTAACTGGCGAAATTTCTTCGCTTCTTTTGTTTAAAAAAATATACGAATTAGGTTCACGACGCGGTTTTATTTTCTGATTTGAATAATCTTTATTTGAAATTACCATATTATTTTCAGCGTTACCGTTATTGATACGGGCTTAAATCCAAATGACATCTTTGTATTTATCTTTCTACAGAAAAATAGTTTTTGTTGCTTGCAACTGTCTGTAATAAAGTGTATTTTTTATTCAAATGAATGATGGTAATTGAAGCGCAAGCATATTTACCAAACAACAATATAAACTATTAATTAAACATACGTTATTGCTTATGCAAAAGAAAATTGTGATACATTGCGTTTTTAACAATTGAATCATATTTTTCACCGAGATTTCGTGTGTCTTGGATTGTTAAACAAATAATAAATTCAATTACTTCGGACGCATAAAGCTCACGAAAATCGTATTTATGCACTATTTTCGTGGTCAAAATATACGCAATGAACACTGATAATTGATGATATTTGATATTTGGAGCCGATGTGAGTCGATGTATTATCATAACATTTTTAAATGTGTCTGCGGGATATGTGACACTAAAATTAAAATTCTTCATAGTTGCGCAGTTCGTCTCATCGCAAGTGAATTTTAAAACAAGTCTCCGCTTGCTACTTACTTATCTCATTCAGTACTTCGTCTGCATCATTTAACACAATCGCAGACATCTTCAACTTGAACGAGTTCTGGACTATCCTCTAACATAGTGTTAGAACAGTAAATAAAGACCAAACTTTAAAAGGATCACAAAATTGTAAACGAGTCAAAATAAAAGTAACATTCGAATACCTTCAAAAGTCATGTGACAATTGAATTGAAAATAATAAAAAAGCCTTGTAAGTTTTATTTAATTTTCAATTTGTTTCAATCATAAATCAAACCAAAGGATGTCAGAGTCAAAAGCACAGAAGGTCGATTATCCAGTAGCTCGAACCGATTAAACGCGTCGATCGTTAGCGTCAGCACCAAAACCAAAGAGCAAAAAACTTATCACGGAAATGGTAGAAACAACATATGCAGCTGGCTCGATCACATTGATTAGATGCTCTATAAATACCGAAACCACCTCTGGTGTACAGGGATATATACAAGAACTAAATAATACTAATGCATACCAAACGATTGTCGGTTTGACTTGTAAAGTCGAACTAGATACTCGGTCTATTTTAAACGCAACATCCGACTGGACCACGACAGATAGTTGGCGAACGTTAACTTTCTGTATTTTATTTTCGTTGAAAAAAAAAATATATATATACACATTCTTCTCTCGACGAACCTTTTGTTACGGCATCGGAGGAGCTTATAATTATTTTTTATATATTCGTCCACGTTGCCAAGGCATATTTAATTCGGAATTGTTCCTGAGATTTATTATTTAATTTGTGCTCTGCGCAGCTGCTGTTCGCGTAATTGTCGCGAATCTAGATTGCTCAACACGTTTGATAATGCTGTGATAATTAATCTATATATATACATCTAGTTTGGGCCAGACACGTGTCTCAACGACTCACAATAAAATTGAAAGTGTTTGAATGGCAGAAACACGAAGTATTTGATGCGATATATCTTTGTTTCGACTTTATTTATAACATATGGATAACAACAAACTGTTGCACAATACTGTGTAAGCATTTATTATATATAGTAGGTACATGTTTAACTTGTAAATGTGCATGCAACTCACTACATTATCATCCAATTACAACAAAACACTACATTATCATCCAATTACAGCAAAACAATTAAAAATTACCAACCATTTTCACTGCAGTGGACACGGGTAAATATATTAAAATTAATATTAAAGGAATTATAAAATTCATTAATAAACTCATTTGGAAGTACCTTACATTTGTAGTGTACTAATAATATGGATGCTGTAATATGGACCATAAAAAAAATTACAGTCTCTTGCTAATCACGATTCGCTTAAATGTTTCCTGTTAGTTCTTACACAATCTGCAGATCTACATCTTAACAATAGATCTACTGTACATGCAAGTTAGATGGGAACATAGATCACGTTTAATGAATTACGAAATATAACAGATTTATTAAATATTGATTTCTTATATTTACGCTAATACTACACATTTCAATAAAACAAATTTTACGGAATTTATCGCGTGACCAGGACGTCAACCACCTCAGTCCTCCCTTGACCATGGTTGCTGTTAGGCAGCCGAAACGTCGGGAACGTAAAAAATAAACGCTATAAATCCGTAACATTAGTTTTATTTTAAAAGATTTATTAAATATTCAATATTAATCACAAAAACGAAGCTGGCGCTGTGTTAAATTACACCAAGAATAAACAGGTATAATAGGTACCTATGAGTATGGGTAGTTACACATACATTAAATGTATTACATCTTTAATGTATTTGTTATAACCCGAAATAAGATGTTACACTCTGAATGTAACGACCGTCTGAACGCAACAAGTTGGTGACGCGAATTTGAATATTTCTGCATCTGAATGTCGTATTGTTGTAAAACCAGATGAAAACATTTGGCATGGTTTATTTATTCGTAATTATACGTAGAGTATTCAATGACTTGGCATTTAAAAATATCCTGTGGACACATGAAGACAATGCAAAGAGTAAAGAACTACCTATGATTGTGGCAAATGAGTGAAATAATTTGAAAAAAAAAGAAAAAAAATATCTCTGTTTACTTATTTTGTATTCACAGCAATAGAATATCATAAGGTAATCTCATTATCTTGTTATATTAGGTTAAGATATTTTTGTAAAAATAGTTATGCCAATCTCGCGGTACAAAAGCATTTTTTTTTTCTGATAGTTACATTAATTTCAAGGAAAGGCCTGTCAGAATCGTGTAAACATGTCTACATGGCAACTAAAAAAATATAAGAATGTAAAAGTGACATGTGTCAACATTTGTAATGACAACAATATGTGTAGGCTATTATTTTCTAGTCACTAAGATTTTAAATTAATTAACTTTCCGGTAACCAGCTTGAATCTAGAATAGTGATGCAGCTGAAAAAAGACTCCCAAAATCCTTAGTAGATATTGGATTATTGCGTGTTCCTCTCTAGAATGGTTTCTTGATCAAATCTAGTCTTATGTTATCGCGGTACTATTTGGAATTAAAACTGGGATTAAAACAAGTATATCTCATTTGCTCTACACTAACATTTGTTACTCCTGTTATTTGGTTTCTTTTTCAGGTATTAAACGTTATAACTGTAAATGTATCAAGTATTAGTCAGAATAATAATTATATTTTGATTTGATGAGCTGGACGTGTTTTTTTTTTCATGAGCACCAATGTGTTATTGCATCATCGACATAAATAATATTTCCCATATTTCTGTGTTAATTAATTTTTATCCTCGATTGGATGACTATAAAATCAACTTAATTTGTCGTTGATGAAATTAGAAAAGATGGTAAACTCAAACTCAAAGTCCGCCGGCGTACATAATTGCGGGCACCATTTGATGTCTTCCGATGTCTCGCGGAGGCAAGTATTTTTAGATTTTGAACGTATTCCAGTTTAACAATTTAAAGTGATGTCATATCCCTAATAGAAACACGAATTTAAACTTTGTCTTAAGAGGTGACCAAAAAATGTGTAAGGTTAAGACTACATACACCATGAAGCCTGTAATCTGCAAAGAGGCACCATCATTTTGCCGATGCCATTGTCATTATACCGGGTAATTTATCTCTAATATTGTATATGAATATAATCATGAGCCATCCATGTACACATTCGAATAAAATTTGTTATACCTACGTATAAATTCATTTTATAGTCACGTAACTTCTATGTATGTGTTTTCAACTGCCTCACACACGGTACTGTACTGTACTGTAAACTCGGCACTGTTTATTTCAACTATCTATCAGATTTTGTAAACCAACGTCTAGTGATGGCGGTCGGTTCAGTACATTTACAATTGAAATGTTTATTAAATATGAACGTTGCGTTACTTGGCCTGTGTTTTCATATTGTTTTATTTTATATTCACCAATCGCGTTGGATTTGTCTGCGCCATTGTTGAATTTGTTTGAAGTTATGGTTTAAGTTTAAATATCTGGATGTATATCAAGTATCTACTTTATGACCGTTGTATTTACTTATAGGTGGATGGAATTATTGTGTTGTTGCATTGCATGAATACAGCATCACAGCCACAATTTTCTTGAATCACCATCCTCATTCAATAACTGTTTCTATATCTATCTGAACCTAACCTAGCAATAGCTACGTATACTACTAAATCCACCGTATTACCTATGTTATAAGATACTTATTCCTAAATAACATTGGACGTGTTATTTTTTTCTCAGAAACGTTTTACACTAAAAGCATTTGGATATCGTATCCATTTGACTTAATAATACTGTGTTCTCAAATTCACTCTTGCAGAAATCGAGTGTGCGTAAGTAATAGTCATCTTGGATTCTGTTTTGAATTGCAAAGTTATCAGCTTTACACAACCTTGAATGTCGAAAGGAGATTTTATTTATATCATCTATTTTATGGTTAACCTTGGATACTGAGGATCAATATTAATTAACTGCTGACATCCACAGCTTACAAAAACATAATGAATACTTATTTGTACATCTTCATTTGTGAGGATAAAAGAAAAAAAAGCTAGACGATTGTAAAGACTATTGGTAGTTATTGACAGTGAATTGAGATGATAATCCAATAGTTAAATGATTCCAATGCTACTTGTAGGTCTTCAAAATGACTCAGTCCTAAAGCTGTCGTGCTCATCAGCATTTGTATCGAAGGATTATTTTTCTTTATCATTAATAAATACAAGCTGCAGTCCTTTTAATTCCGTTTTTGTATCACTGCTTTCAAGCAAAGATAATACTTAGTAAACATTCTCAATAACTGACTTGTTAAAAATATACATTTTACGTGTATTCTGATGTAGGTAGGTACTGATATTTACAACGTTGCAGCTCATGAAAGCTAACGAGATTTTCTCACTACCTAAATGAGACACGCGTCATTTACATAAAAAAACATACCGAACAATGTTCTTGCATCTTGGCATAAGGATGATTGGTCAATTTCTTACCGCTCGGCTATTCTTACCCTCAAGTGACGTCTGTCCATAGATCATTTGACTTAATACGTCATGCTGAGAACTGTTTTATTCATATCAATGCAAGAAGTTTAATCAATAATAACTATCCGTGGGTTTTGTCTGTTGCCTATAGAAACTAATAGCAACATGTAAACACCTCATTGATAACATATGCTTCTATGATCTCATTTTTCTTCGTGACAATCTCTCTTCGGGCTCTTTTTGTAGTTTCTCAAATCTTCGAGTTCAAGGCTGCGTACCTATTCTGCCACTGCTGTTGCCTTAATAGAAACGCTTGCAGTTTCTATTTATTCCAATCGAGTTTCAATTATGTAGCTTCTGAATTCGCCATCATCACTAAGGTCTCCGCAGATGTTCGCCTCACCACCTTTTTCCATATAAGTATCTTTATTTATAGTTCAATTGCTGGCTTTATGGTGTGAATCAAATACGGAAACTATTATATTTGCAATAGAATGCAATTGAAATTGTTAGGCTTGGTGTACATTTAAATTTGCATAAAGTTTACAAAGTCTTTAAATTCTAGTACGTTATACGACTGTGAATATTTATCAGTTACCATAGAAGTTTTAAGACTACCATACTATGGTGACTTTATTGTTTTTTTTATTATCCACGAAGTGCCGTTAAGACCTGTTTAACCTTATTGAGCAGATGTAGTCGCTCATAAAACTATAGGCTATTTATTTATTTATTTAGGATTGCCAACAGAGTTTACAATGTTACATGTGATATAGTAAAAATAAAAATATGAGTGATATTAGGTAATTGTAACTCTAATAACAGGCAACCACATCATGTGCCACAGATACAGTGTAAGTAATAATAATAATTAAAAAAAATGAGATTACATGTAGAGTACACTAGAGGTACTTAGACTAGATTCTTAGTCATGTTGTTGGGTTGGGTCGAGCCTTTAGTTTTCAGAGCAATTATAAATAATTATCGACTAATTAACGTAGAAGGTTTATCAGCTGCATGGTAATTAATTAATGCATTCATTTTGCTTAGCTGTGGGTTGTGTTAAGTGGTTGCCACCTGCAATTGTTAATTCGAACAATAACATGTTTGGTCTTCATAGATTACAATATTTGGAAAAAATAGCCTGAATTTGTTTTTTGTTCATATTGTTATAATTTAAGTTTTTTATACGCAGATGCTATGATATTATTGAAACCTAAAAACGTTATATGTTTTCATATTTTCAGACTTTGAATAAAAATGCATAGCAATATCATTGTACTTAAATACCAATTTATATTGATTGTGGGATATTTTATCATGCATTTAACTGACAATATTGCAATGAACGGACAGAAACTGGTTATGGAAATAAACAGGTGACTGTCTATTAATTTCAAGTCGCAGTCGCGCTTATGCACCCGCCCTAACGTCTATTAATACACGCGCAGAGTTAAAAAGAATTATTCTATTCATTACTGGAACGTTTCGAATTTTTTTATCTAAGAACGTGGAATACTTTAAAGGGTATTTCCTTTAATTAATTGGTCTCGGCCGCATACCATTCGGAATAGGGACGCAAACGGGAAAAATCGACTTGCAAGTCGATTATGATTTCATTGATTATTTATTGAGGCTATCATAATATCGTAATTAAGTCTATTTATTTATTATTATTAAATTAATAGGCGTGTAATAAAAAATAAAAGATTAATCAAATTCTTGACTATGGTAACTCTACTCTACCATCTCTACTGCACGTTGCAGATATTGATTTATTTCATTAGTATGTGCACATACAAGCTACGTTCCGCTACCCGCTGCGCTCTACCGGAACGACGACCTTATTAGTTTTATGACACCTACGCTTCATTTTCGCAATTCAATAACCGTATTCCGTAATGCCGACTTTATACATATTAGTGTGCCATTCATAGAACACGGTATTGTGGTGTTTTTATGCGTTTTTGTTGTGACAAGCTTAAAGTTGAATTTCGCCTGTCCCGCAGGCCAAACTTATCTGGTACTCTGCGTTATTGTGACATCTCATCAGAGGTCCAAACCTCCCTCTAGAACTCGTGCACTTACTCAACAGAATATCCAAATAGCACTAGTACTACCCGGGAATCATAATATCTAGGACCTCTTGAATCATAAAGCCAGCTGCTTATGTTTGCCTAGCCGTACCTACATTGTTCTCACATATCCATAACAATTTGCTCTAAAATGTAACGGATCTTTTTAAAAAGAGAAACCATGGAGTTTCATGCCCGTTCTTCTACATAGAAACGGCATTCCGAACGTGTGGTAAAGTTGTAGCTTAGCATTTTGTAACTATTTTGACGATTCATAAGTACTGTACTTAATGGTTTACATGAATAAAATATATTCTGATTCTGATTCATAATCTGAATGAATTTATTTTGGTTAATTAAAATAACACAAACATAATAAAAATACTGGGAATTATATTATAATCTATAGTTGCCACATCACTAGTTGACGATAATAGGGGCTGCAAAGCTGCATTTACAATGGCTAGCAATAAATATCTTACTAAGTTGAATCGCGCGTCTTCAATCGCTCTGTAACTCATTAATTACTCGGGACTAATTAACTTAAACTTTATCTGCAAAGTTTTAGCAAGTGAACGTTGAGTTTTATACGTCGCGAAATTTATAAGTATAGGCATATAATAATATAATATCGCCAGACGAACACACCAACTATACGGTTCCACACATTGTGAAATATCTTCTAAGGTGGGTACTTACCTATCGTGTAAATAAACTCGGGAAGTCTGTATCAAAGTGAAGTAATTATATCGATATCGTTAGTCGCGAGAATACAGGATTGATTATCGATACAGAATCAGTTTATGGATTCGCTGACGTAGATGCGTGGGCGCATCAAACAGACATTTGTTGTTTTCATTGGCATTACCTTTCTTTGATGGCCTAGTTTATAGAATAATATAATAATAATACCAGCCCTTTTAATGTCCCACTGTTGGGCACGGGCCTCCCCTCAATGCGAGGGGGATTAGGCCATAGTCCACCACGCTGGCCTAGTGCGGGTTGGCGTGGCCTAGTGATAGAATAATATAAGTAAACCTATTTACTGACTAATTGATTATGGTGGTCTTATAATGTTGAGCTGTGCACCAAATAGTCTTGAGGTAGAAAGACGGCAGATTGAACTTAACTCAAAAGACCCTTTTCAGTAGGATTTGGCGACTGGTGGAAAACAGCTATTAACCATATCTATAAAATAAAAGTCAAATAAACCATTAACCTAACATGGTAATAGGGCTCAGACTAATATAATGTGTGGCCCTATTGGCAGATGCTGAGCTACTATATAGTATGTGATTAAAATTCCTGGATGGAACGCTTTGAGACGAGAGATGACTTTGAGAAATTTATTTTTATGTTACTAGATATTGGATGGAGTTATGTATAATAATTTAGTCTTATTTTGGTAATATTAAATTCAGGTTTCAGTATATCACACCTCTCATTCAAATGAAGACGCTATGCAATTTCAAAACACCTTTTCATTTGTGTGTTGCCGTTATCAAATGAAAACTCCATGAATGACCATTCATAATATTTTTGATATAAAAAAAGGGAGGTTTCGTCCAAAACGACTCGTAATCGGTATTTCACGAATGAAAAGAAAGGAACAATAAAAAGGGCCGCCCTCTTTTATCATTAAATGACGCCATTGTTGTGTAACACAAAATCAGTATATAAGCGTTACCTTGAACACTCTTCAAATAGTGAGTGTCCGAATTTTGGATCGGCGAAAATAAAACGATTATCGCGCAAGCTTTTGTGGCACGCGATAAAGGGATGAACATCATTGACTAGTCAGTCAGTCTTTTTTATTAACCGCGTACTGACTGACGCTGCGGCCTCGCGACGACGTTGGCTAGAGCACATGCCACTCGCGGTGACCTCAGTATCGATACGTCCAAGCAATTAGTTTACGCGTCGTCAACGTAAACAGACAGACTGACAACAAGGCTATTAGACTTCTTTTCCCTAAAATTTGTTGTGGGTTCCAAGGCTTCTCCGGGTCTTGTTGAGAGTCGAACGGTTGGACTCGTTGTAGATCTTGGCGTACAAGAGTAGGAGTAATAGCAAGTGTGTAAGGTTTAAGGTGTGCAAGATAAGGCTCATATAAAAAAGGCTAATGACAGACGGACGGCTGTTCACGTAAATTGGAGTACATGTGTATTGTCAGATATTTTTCACTTTTTATTTCTTTGTAATCCCATACTGGTTTTTCCCCCCAGGGCTTCGCCTGCGTAACCGTATGAATACGCAGGTGAAGCCTGGGTCTAGTGCCTGCCTGGTAAGATACCACCTATGGAGGTCTTAATTTAGTCAGTCCATCATAGAGGGGATTTCTCCCGCGCTCAGGTGTCCTCGACTTTTCCCTCCACCACCCGTCCATGTGGGCTCCAGATAATAATAATAATATCGCCAGACTAACACACCAACTATACGGTCGCACACTAAGCAACGCTTGTATTATGGGTACAGTACAATGGACTGAGGGCAACTCAGTGTATATACTTATATGATATGAAACATCCATGACTCGGCTACAAACATTCGTGCTCATCACACAAAGTTTGTCCCTACCAGTATTCGAGCCCGGGACCTTCGGCGCAGAAAGCAGGGTCACTACCAACTGCGCTGATCAGGTCGTCAATATATATAGCGTTTGAATATTAGGCCTTATGCCACTTCCAGTCCCACTATGGCGTCATGGTGGCCATTTTGCGACATCGTGCTACTATTTAGGTCAGTGGCGCAGTCGGGGCGATGGTACAGGGTGCGCTTTATTGTTCACCTGGCTACTACGTAATGGCTACGGGGCTGTTTCGTAGACATACTTTTTTTCAGCTATTCTACTAACTATATATAGCTGGCGTTAAATCTGGGTCGAGAAATTCGACCTATATTATTTTAAGTGCTTGTTTCGAGCTTGAAAGTGGACATGTCGAACGTAGTTTTCTTTGCGCGCTCGTGATTTTAATTTAGTTAAATTAGTTGGCACTAGGTATTCATAGATACATAAACATTTTTTTTTGTCAAACACTGGATTAGCCGCACACCATCGCTAAGAAATAATAAGTAGTACCAGCCTAATTGAATTATCTCTCGCGTCGATGTATTTGAAGTAGGAAACCAACTGGGTTAAGGATGCATGCATACTTCCATTTACAGTCGGTTTTATAAAAGATTCCGAAAATATTTGCCTTCGTTTTCTCTATTAAGCAAAACAAAAAAAGCTTTTGTAACTTGGAGAGCACGTAAATGCATCGATCCTGTGCCTGATCTCTCTACGGTCGTGTCGGATTACCGGCATACCGGACAATGAGAGTGAGAGAAGAGAGAGTGCACCAGTGCGTGCGCACACGCTTGTACACACTATGATATCTTCTACGTCATTGGGTAGTCTCCGGTGGGATTGTCAGGAGGACTATTCTATATATACAAAAAAAAAAAATGTTGTCAAGAGGACAATGCGCTGACCAGTCCTCGCAAGCAGCACCCGTACTTAAGCATCACTTGAGGGATAGGTCGGGCTACAGGCATAAAGCATAAAATTGCCTGTTTCCCGCGTCCATTATAACTTACGATAAATTTTATTAACAACATTACAAATCCCAGTGTGTATTATTGTGCTCAAGTACATAATCGCTCTGTGATTTACATAATACTTCGTGCGAGTTTCTCAAGATGTTCCCGCTATGACGCGTATGGTTACGCGTTTCCTCTGACGTCCGAGCATTTCCAATAGGTTAATAGATTTATTACTAGAGTTTAGTTGATATTTAGGTTGCTTACTCAAGTCGCGTTAGTACACGCTTCGTCAGCCTGAAGCCGTTCTCCGCACCTCACTCGAGGTGGAGTCGAGCTCGTTATAATATGGTTGAACACAATTCTGGTTCACATATTGATTTTATTTACGCAAATACTGAACATAGAAGTAAAACTAATTTTACAGATTTTGTCGCGTTTATTTTATGTTTTTACGTTCCCCACGTTTCGGCTGCTATACAGCAACCATAGTCAGGGGAGGACTGAGGTGTTTGACGTCCTAGTGTCATAGTTTGAACTGGGGTACCCTAATATTTAGGTGTTACTTGTTTGCACAACTCTGGTATAATATTAGGTACTTCATCAAAATTCGTTCAGACAGTGATGTTTGGTGAAATAACAAATAAATATTACTACAAGTAAATTTGTTTTTATACTAAGGAGCTAACAAGTCTGCTAGTAATGTTTGTTCGCACATTAACAGTAATCTTTTAAAACCAAACAAAAAGACATGTTATTACAATGTTACTAAGAATGCTCTTTGAACACCCGCACATTACATTGTTAAAACATTGCGTGCTATGCTAATATACTATTTAAGAACTATTTGTGTAGGTCCGTTTTCAAATAACTTCATGCAGACATGCAAGCATCTCCGCCACGAGACGGATCTGTCCGCCTCTATTTAGCTACATAATTGATACTCGGGCATAACTCACGCGCAATGTATATGCCGCCGAGATGACATCTGCGTATGATGGTCGTTGAGCACAGCTTCATCTAAAATGATCGCAGCTTCAAGATACATAGTTATAAACATATCGAGTGGATGATAATTTTACATTCAACGGAAATAGTTGTTGATACCTACAAAAACGTAGTTAGGTAGGTACGTAGGTAAATTCGTTTTATTCCTGTTTGTAATAATTAACTCGCACTACTTTAAATAAAGTCACCCCGGTTTATGCAATAAATAATAAATATCTCCAAACGATCTCCAATTTAACGGACCCAAAACTAAAGTTACTTGCCCCCTCTTCTCCCTAGGAACGACATTCCAAACTTAATGTGGCATCTTTGACAATTCATAAGTACCTACTGTAATGGTTTAAATCAGCTAGACTCAACCGGCGGCCCGCTGGGCCTTTGAAGTTGGCCCATCTGGTGTTACTTTATTTTAAAACTTTGAATTTTGCGCCCATAAGAAAAAAATATAGCGCGCTGAGTAAATAGGTTCTACATAACACTACCGCGCTGCGATGAAACCGCTCATAGTTGTTTAATTCAATATATAAAAAAAGCGAAAACTTAAGAAATCATTATCTATTTTGCTGCCCTCGACACCTCGTTTAACACATGTTTGTGGCCCTATGAAAAAAAAGGTTGAGTACTACTGGCTTAAATTAATAAAAAAATCAAGATTCTCATTTGAAACAGCGCTTTTATTGTGAATACCATCCAATGGACTGGTGGCGTTCGCATTCAGTAAAGTTTACTAGCGATGAGCGCCCTTTTCATTATTAATTGTTCAATCAAACTATTAAATGCCACACATATCTGAGTCTAGAATAATACCCTGTATGACATTCCCACGGGAACATCAACCGAGCCACAGTTATTATCAAGTTGCATTTTTAAACTCAACTGTGTTGCGCATGTTTAAAACCACTTTTTGCTTGGCCTTTAAGACATGATGGATACTTACGCCCCCTTGTCTGCTCTGAATTAGATATACTCTATGCATAGCTACACAGAAAAAGCATATCAATCCAACCTCAGACATAATGCATTATCATAGACCGCCTGTTTGATGTCAAATATGACTACGACATCTTTGTACGGGTAACATTACGACAGATGACAAAACGCTATCATAATTTAACTCGTACATCAGTCCTTCGAGTCAATATTCTTATTGTGTAGGACAATAAATTACAGAACTCACAATACGTGAGAGCGAACGATTGGACACAAAGTGTTATTTGGGAGATACAAAAGTGTTGAAAGTGGATTAGAGAGTAAAACTTGTTACACTGTCCAAACAATGGGAAGTGGTCCTTTCAGCTTACAATTCAGTTTTTTTCCAAATCCCTTTTCAGGGTTTCGTACTAAAATGGCAAAACCTCTTATGGTCCGTCTGTCACACCCGATTATTTTTCTAGTCGAACACACAAAATAAATACGGTCTCAAAAAAAGCAACACTTGTATTATAGGCATCATAATATCTGCATGGGCACCATAGTATACTGGAAGCGATCCTAGTATATAATTACTTATATAAATATTGAACATACCAACTGTCCTAATCGGGTCGTAGGTATTAGGGTAATCGATTAAAGAATATCTTACAAAAATATGATTTGAGAAAAAGAATCCGATCACCCGGGCATTACATTCAATTTCACGGGCAAAACAACAAAATTCTCAAAAAAGTTATAATAAAGATAATTTATTTTCTCTCACATTAGATTCTGAGGCGGTACGAAGTTCGCCGGGATAGCTAGTTTAAATTAGATTAAGCACTTAACTTACTTTTAAATACGAGGAAAAAAAACATAATTTTACGAATCAGTTATTATCATACAATATCAACTTACTTCGTGTTGCTAACATCATGTAACTTTGTAATGGCTGTATAAATTTTACGGTTAATAAG
The DNA here is from genome assembly GCA_905404115.1 of Pheosia gnoma. Classification (NCBI taxonomy): domain Eukaryota; kingdom Metazoa; phylum Arthropoda; class Insecta; order Lepidoptera; family Notodontidae; genus Pheosia; species Pheosia gnoma. The sequence goes on along the minus strand of FR989894.1, from coordinate 1,768,903 downwards.
CAACTACATTTTACATTCATTCTAATTCACCATTGTGTTGCCACCATCGAAGTGGTCTGTTTGAATAGCTCAGACATTGACATTCCCATACTTTATGTAGAATTTCCTTTGTGGTCTCAACACGCGAACTAACTATTACGTGACGTGTCAATAACTATGATTATGTTAGGCGTGTTATGGTTCATGTATCGGGCTTTTTTGCCGTATTTTGTTTAAGGTTTTCTGTGTCATTATATAGAGTTTAAATAAACACTGCTATTGTTGCAAAAAAAGCAGTAGCTTTAGTTATTGTATTAAACTTGAACTGAGTTCTAAGAATGTCGGAAAATTCGATAATGTCTTCATAAAAAACAGGCATCAGCAACTTTACGATGAGTATTATTTTATATTACAATGATTAAGCTTCATATTATATTAAAAGCAATTTCAAGGATCTCTGCCAGAGAATTATTGATCGCAATCAAAATAATCTTTTGAAGTCCAAATATATAACGGCCAGCCCTATAAAACTCCAGTTCGGAACAATCATAGCCAACCTCGATCTGGCTTTTTGAAGTGCATTCATACAAGTGGCGGATATAATGTTTTATTGCCGTCCGAATTAGATACGTTGTTTCGTGGCGTACGAGTGATCCAACAATAATATTGCGGCGCACTTAGCGCGCGGTGGCTATCAAACATTAATGTCGTTTCTGTTGTTGAACTACTCTTAACGTTAATTAGTGCGGTGTTTCGTTTTGCGTAATCAGAAGTTACCGCATCATCATAAGATTGTTAATTGAACGAACGTATTATTTCTGTGAAAAGTCTTAAGAAGCTTAACTGCGGTGGCAAAGCAAATATTTCAAATCTTTGTCATTTAGTCGTAGCTAGCTTCCCCGGCGAACTTCGTACCGCCTCAGATGTTTGAGAAAATCATGTTTTAAAAGTTATTCTGCTATTCGGAGTGGTGACAAATTAAAAAAACCCACCCGTTCTTGAGTTATAAATGGTGTAACTAACACGACTTTGTTTTATATATATAAGATAGATTGGAGATAGTGCATCATTGTTATCTTGAGTAGTTAAGTATTTGACCGCTCTTTCGCGTTACTTTCTCTATATAAGGTGCAACAAAAATAGTGTCAAATATTTTAACAGAAGAATCGGTAAGTTATATGGATCACGTTGATGTATAAAATAAATGTGTAAATGATGTTTGATGTTTTTTTTAAACAAGTCGAACTAGAGCGTTTGTATTTTTTTTAAATTCTCATAATTAGAGTTATGTCTTTGGTAATGTTATCTCTATAATCTACTGTTGGCACTGTTAAAATATTTTACACTTTTATTGTTGCCACTTGTATACATATAGGTACTTATAGCTTAATGCATTAATGTAATGTGGAAGCTTAGGCTCTAGTTGACATTTAAACGAATGTGACCGTAACCCGTCTCGCAACAGCTTAACAAGCGTCATAAGTCTGTTAACACATCTAAACAAACAAATCTATCACAAAGAGGTATTTAGTTAACAATAGATATATATGTATAGATACATGGATAGAATACTAAATGTGGTGTGTAATCAATATTGACTGATACTGGATTATGTTTTTAAAATATTGTAGGTATTAAAACATAGCCGGCTATTAAATTAAACTTAGAATAAATACATTAAATGTAAATATACTTTACTGAAGGTCATTCACGTAACGAGGTTTCTTAATTCTCAGTTGAGAATAATATTAAATCATTATTTTTTATACATCCAGCTACTAATGGTGCACACATTTGTAAAATTATTGAAAAAACACACTCCTCAGTAAAACAAACACACGCCTTGACATTAAACACATTTCAAATTAAAGCCGTCATCGCTAGTCAGCAACCATTAAAAGAATAGCGCCATGTATGTATTATAAAACGAAATAATTCTTTATAATATGCAAATCGGACGATCGTAACCCACATACGGGCAGCCAATGTCAGCTGTCACCGATTACGTGCGGTTACGCAATCGTCTGCGCGTACGCTCGCGAGACCATACTGCCCCGATGCCCCCGCGCCGCGTCGCCGCGGCATTTCTCCGCGCCGCTCGTGCGACCTCGGCTACGAATCGACCACTTTCGCTAGTTCACGCGTAAGTTATAGTTCCACTGGAAGTGACTGAGAATATGCCTTATTTTTTTTATTTCTACTTTCCTTGTCTAATATATAAAGAAGTTATTACCGAGTAAGGTAATAATATCTTGTTTTGTTCTTTAGTCTTGAGCTCTTGACAGTGTTGTTCTTTTCATTTATATCTCTGTTCTGCCAGCTCAATGACCATTTGGTACCTTTCGATATGAACTTCATTTTCTCCCCTATCTGGTGGTGATAGCTTTCGTAGTTACTATTATGATAAAAGCGTCTCCTTGGTAACTAAGTACTAGTACTGTTTAATAATTATGTGGAGTAAAAAGGTACATACTGTGTTTGATTTTTTTTATCATTAAAATTACTCAGAATTTTATTAGTTAAGTTTATTTTAATATGCATCTGCATCCCTACTACTTATTCATCAAATCATATTCACAAAATTTAGCAAACAATAAATCAGTCGTATCTGTATTCGAAGCGCTTCCAGTACCACGATATTGTTTAAATATTCATATTGAACTAGTGAACTCGCCAGGCAAGTGACTCGGCGGAGAACAAGTCACCGGGTCAAGTGAATCGTGTCAAACGACGGAATCACCTGTACGTCAAGTGCGAGATTATTCTTAAGCTAACCTAACGTATACTTTATAGTCTACCCCTCAAAGTTATAGACGTTTTATAACTTTTTCAAACGTAACATAGTACTGCCCGCAATAGATTAACATTGAGCATATGACGTTTGATAATGTTACGAAATTTCTATAAATTTGGGGGTTCGTAGTAAGACATTTTGTATGGAGAATTGGACAGCGCCTCTCGCTGATAGTATTTAAAACTTTCAATTTGCCATACAATGTGTCTAAATACGTAAACTATACAGTTAGCTTAAAAAAAAAAAAAAATTATACCTACAATAAATTGTTATCATTAATCCTATATAACTTGATGTAAACTATATATGTATAGCTTCATTATAAACCTCAGTGGTTTTTGCATGCTATGTAAAATGTTTCCCAACAAACTATGCTTTTAAATCTATACTAATATTATAAATGTGAAAGTTTGGATGGATGGATGGATGGATGGATAGATGGATGGATGTTTGTTACTCTTTCACGCCCGAACGGCTGAACGGATCTGGATGAAATTTGGCACAGAGATAGATTATAGTCTGGAATAACACATAGGCTACTTTTTATCCCGGTAAAATGTATGGTTCCCGTGGGATAGATGTTTTAATTTTTAATACTTTTTATCGCGGGTAACACCGCCGGGCGCATCTAGTGATAAATAAATTAAAAAAAAAAAGCTTTCGAATAATCTCGCACTTGGTAACCTGTTTTATAATCAGAAGACTATTATGTTCAAACAAGTATATCACACGACTATATTCTCCAAACGGGTAGGCAGAGGTGCGCCCACATTTTGCCGATATGTTATTATGGTCCTGATATTTAATGACGGCAAGCCGTTTCCATCAATCCGGGCTAATCCTCCTTCAATTTTAAACCAGTCACATGATGAACATTTAACTTGCTTTAGAGGAGGGAATTAGGAACATATTTGGGGACCTTTAGCTGTTGGTTTAGTATCCTAAGTAAACTGTCTCCTTAGTCTAATGGTCGAGAGCATGGCCTCCCTCAATTCCCGGTTCGTGCTGTGCTTGGATTATCTACTAAGAAATGCCTTATGAATTGTCTTAAGATAAGATTCTACCATCCATTCAGAATACCATTCCCCTGGAGAAGAAGATGCAAGAAAATCCATGGTTATATAAATTATTTTTCATAATGTAAAGTCGACAAAAAAACTTCTGTATAACATTAAGGTTGAATATAATTTAAGCATCGTAGAATCGCAAGGCCTATTTTTGTCATTTGTTATTTATTTCAACTTAGAACGTATCAAATATGAACCTTAGTATTTTTTTTATTAACTAGGAGTTTTTGTCAAAACTGATAAACCACTTTCATGGCCGACCTTACATTGTCATTGGCGCCGAAAAAAAAGTAAGTTGGGCTAGGCAAGCTGAAATAGTTATAATGAACTATAACTGTGTAATTATAAATTAAAGGTTTGAGTAATACTTCCCACATAAAAAAACTAGGGTCTTTTTATAAAGTATGTCAATAATGATAGATAATAAGAAATAAGAGGGATCCATCTAAATAAATACAGTGCTTGAACGAGTCATGGAGATGAAATAACTTCTATAGCTAATCCCATTCTATTCTATTAAAAACTGATAAATTCCTATCACTCCGTTAGCCCATTAGCGTGGGAGTATATAATAGGGTGAATCATTGTTATAACTGAACAGTAGTAACATTGTTCTTAATTTAAACTATCACACTGAGCAGTGATTAATGTGCCAACCTTGCCAAAAAAATATATATCCTTAGCGTTATGTATAAATTGGTAATGAAATTATTATCAGGATGCAATGGATGTGACATAATTGCCAATGCCGAGTAGTACCGAGTAGGTTACCTAAGTACAATATGCACATGTTCCGTCCTGCTCTCACACTCGAATTTAACAAATCACATCACGTTTGCGTTTGGGGTTCTTGCCAGCCAGACACACATTTTTAAAAAGAGAAGGATAACGACCATGTCATAGACAAGCTCTCTCCATAATTGTTATTCGCTGTAAGTATTTAAAATGTATCTTTGCACAGTATCTATACAATATAATAAACGGTGTTGGTTACCATGGATCGGTTCAACTCAAAGATTATACGTGTCCGTAGCATACCTATCAGTTATAATATTAGAACTGTGATCGCGTATGAGTTGGTCAGAGATATTCAAAATTAAGTGAACCTTATATGTGCCCGGTGCACACGCAAACACAGATCAAATGAGATGGTCAATGGTGAATCAGTTTTTTTTTTAATTACATTATAGGCAAGTATTTGATCTCGATCTAAGTAACTCTTCTAAGACCCGGCCTTTACGCTTTGCTTCACTTCGCAAACCGAATTATATCGAATGGCTAATTTTCAAGAGTTGGTGTGTTACATTTAATTCCATAAAACTGTGCAAACTATTCAGTCTTCGTGCAGCGTGTAATTCTTTACAATGTAGTTTAATTGTATGGTGTAATTGATAAGAATTGTAGCAGGCACAAATATTAAAATAAAACATTTATTACGGATTTTATCGCGTTTATTTTTTGTTTTTATGTTCCCGACGTTTCGGCTGCTTTACAGCAACCACGGTCACGGGAGGACCCTCATTCCATTAATTCCTTCATGTTTGAGCCGTTGGTGTTTGTAAGTAACTACTTCTTTATAATACATTTTATGTAATCCCTTTTTTATATTCAGACTTGGTATCGCTGTCGCTCATCGATTAATCCGATCGAAAAAGGAATATAATAGGCACCTAGTTACCACACGGTCGCGATATTTGCCAAGTCTTGCACCACGCAACATCTGCATGTAATGTGCATATTTGCATTCGTTTTTACCATCTGTTTGTGCATGATAAGGTCATTATTTAATTATAAGCCATATCCAAACCGATCGCGTCTCACAACGCTGTGCGTTCGGTATTGATAGAGCCATTACAGTAGATACCTACTTAAGTTTTTTATAATGTATTGTAGTAGGTAGGTACTTGGTATAAAATCTCTAATAAAATAATGCACAATATTAAATTTGTTTTAGCAAAATAATCTGTATATATAAAACAAAGTCGTGTTAGTTACACCATTTATAACTCATGAACGGGTTTGCCGATTTTTATGATCTTTTTTTTATGTCTCCGCTCCAAATAGCATAATAACTATTGAAACATGGGAAAAAATCATTAAAAAATAATAATAAAGATAATTCATTTTCTGATACATTTGATTTTTAGGCGGTACGAAGTTCGCCGGGACAGCTAGTGGTTAGTTAAAGTTGCATTATCTATTCAGGAGTTAAGATACCTTCCGGCATAACCCGCGCCGCGCCCCCGCGCGGCCGGGTATCCATGAGGATTTCCCCCTCGAAAAAAAAAAAAAAAAAAAAAAAAAAAAGGAGTTAAGATACCTCTGCCTGACATTGCGCTGCGCGTCTTTTTTTTATTGTTCTCAAAATACAGTCTTGTTATGACCACAATATTAATAACTGCAAACGTCACTATATAAAATTATTACAAAAACAAGATTTAATCGCAGGAACAACCTTTGCAATACGAATACCTACCGAATGTATTTACAATGTCTAATTAGCATTGAAGTGCGAATACATAATATGTGTTGTAGCGACCTCATCCATCTCGCTACGCGATACACAGATGGCGCTGACGATTCTCCATACAATCTTGAAGCGCGCTATGAGTGTTTTTGGATCACGTAACATATATACAAGACCCAAACAAGAATCGTAAGGGCAATATTGGCAACAGCCCAAGCCGAGGTCGTGCCCCCGGAGGCGCCTTTGAGCTGGTTGCCCCTCTAACCTTCTGGCGGGAGCGCCTTTAGCGCTCGCTTTCTCGTCCCGTGAAGTTGTAAAGGTCATTTGCGACCAATAGCACTTATAATTTGGAAAAAAAAAACGTCGCAGCATAGCGGCCTACCCTACCAGCCATAAGTACCGCCCACCTGGCTGGAAGATCTTCCCTCTTTCGCTAAATTGTAATTAACTGATCTAGTGCTTCTTTTTTGGTATCGATTGTTTTGTAAGGTTATACATTTTATCATTGATGAGTTTCGACCATAGTTTTTGAGAAATTCAGTTTCATAAACAGAGTAAATTTTTCAAGTTGACGTGCATGGTCAAATCCGAAACTATAGGGAATAGCGAACAATGCTTAAAGGACTTTCGATACCGATTTTGATGAAAACTAAACTAAAACTGTATATAGAAAAAAATTATTTCCCTAGCCGGGAATTATGTTATCCCCTCTGTCTTATACACACGAATCTGGGCGTGAAGTTTGCGAACAGAATCGACTCGCAATTGAGTGAGAAATGAATTGTCACTCTTGCTAGTTTTGGAATACGTTAACAAATATAAGTACAATGCGATTGCTATTCAATCATACGTCAATTATGTTTCCAGGCTTGACGCCCTGATCTGACTCCCAACTGAGTGGGACGGAGCTATAGAAAAGCACAATAGCCAGGTGTTGTGTTACTGTACTGTACTTTAGTGTACTTTACTGTACTGTACTCTGTTGGTAATTAAATAAGGCCGGGTGTTGGATGGTCTGACTTAATTTAAAATGCTGGTGTGAAACTCATTGTAATTTTGAACCGATAAAAGCGAATGGTAAAAGCGATAAAATGGAGTTTTAATCGAAAAAATAATCGTTTTTAGATATGTTTCACGCTAATAACTACTTTACTATTGTTCTGTAACGTCGGTCGATATTAAACTGTGTCGTAAACTTTTACGATGTAGCTGTTTTACGACGACGCAATCAATGAAAATTGATACTAACGACACAATTTACACCTGAAAACAATTTTCACTGTTTAAAAATCTGGGATCAAAGCAATGCCGACTTTAAGAGTGACGTTATTATAGATCCGGTTCTAGGTGGTGGCGTTGTAGACACTTGTCTGAAATGTCTGTTGTATATCCGGATCATTGACATTTCAGTTGTAATGAATTGAGATCCGGATGGCATATAAATAAGCAGTTATTTTTTTCTTTTATCCCCATAATTTTGATCACAGATGGAGACTTATGTTATCCGGCGCAAAGTAGTGGTATTTATTCTTTGTAACTGAAAACAAGCTGGTTTTGAATCAATCTGGATATTTAATTTTCAAACCCTTTGGTTACATGAAAACAAACAAAAAATATTATAATCAAAAACGTAAATTACCAACATGTTGAACGGAACACCCGGGCCCGTATCTCCGGTCGTAAAAATCGCGAAATGAATCCGGGTTGGGAGTCACCCGGGCGGTATTAGCCGGCTGATTGAAATGACGGCTATTCGGCACGCGTGTGTGTGTGTGCACCTGGCATCCGGATTTCGGAGTATAATGTGATACCCGTGTAAACAACGACGGGGCTCAAATCCTATTTTGACTTTAAAATTTTTATTGAGAGCTGGGTACTAAATTCTGAAATTAAAAAAGAATATTACGAGTTGTATAAATATTTTCTTCTATTGTAACATATCTCATTAGGTACTTTTCAAAGTCATTTTACTGTATTATAGATGTTTTCATTTCTAGATACATACTTACCTAAAATCCGTTAGTGCGTAAATAGAATAGATATAGGACATGGAGTGGAGTGGAATATGATTTTTTTCGTGCGATTCAAAGTGGCACGCTCCGAGGCATGCTACGTTTAAATACATGTGGTTTACTTACTGAAGTTATGGGTAGGTTCATAAATCGGAGATAAATTTAAAATGGGAGTCGTTGTCTTTTTATCGCCTTATCTGAGCCTGATTCTACATCGCAGTAAGGATATTTTAATAGAAGCTTGAATATGATGCCTCGTTCAAGGTCATATATAGACCCGTTTACATATCAATGAAAGGTCAGTGCGTCGCATGCGGAAATATATTTTAATCAATTGAATACAAGAATTTAAAGCTACTGATATGGCGTAAAAAAATATATCTTGTATGGAATTTAAAATGAGCTTAGTGTTACTAGTTTTGCTTCGGAATTTGATTTTTAAACTAGCTATCCCCTTGTGCTTATTAAAAAAAAAGATAAATATATATTTTGACGGTCTAATTGTCGCAGTTAGTAGTTACTCTGCCTTCAGTGCCGAGGGTCCCGGATTCGAATTATGGTAAGGACAGACATTTTGCGATGAGCACGAATGTTTTTCGAACTTTATATTGATTTCAGAATGACCTGCCAAAACTGTGGCGTCTGAAGCGTAAAGTGTAAACCAGTACTTATAGATAATATTTGTTTTATTTGTAACAAACAGGAATCTATACGGAAATCAAGACACTCTTAAAATAAAACCATTACATCTATAAAATCAAATATCACTTGTATGTCAAGTACTTACATACTCAGTATAAACGTTGGCATACGCTACGAGTATGTACGCTTATCCTAGAATATATTATGTGAGACCTTGATTAAAACCTGTCGCGGTGAGAATCAATCGTGTGCAAACCGCAATATGCGGGTAAAAATGTTGATTTTATAATCTATTATAAGTGTACCCACTATATAGAAATAAAGTTAAAATAGATATGTATCGCCAGATAAAGAGCAAAATTGTTAGCCTCAAACTAAGCGACGTTTTTTTTATGAGTACAGTTCAGCACCGAGAGTTATATTATTTCACTAGCTGTCCCGGCGTACCTAACGTATAATGGTGACAGAATGACAGATACCTTTCGCCTGACGTTCGACAGACCAAATGACAGTCAGAAAAAATAAAGCACAATAAAGACTTATTTAAAAGGCCATTAGGGAAAAAAAAGACTTATTTTTCGTCCTTGCAACTTTTCCATATTTTCTCACCGGGTAAACCTTCCCCGGACTACGACGAACATTTCAAGACCAAAATCAGCTAAATCGGCCCAGCCGTTCTCGAGTTTTAGCGAGACAAACGAACAGCAATTGATTTTTATTATATAGATTATAATTTATACCCTTTTGTTAGCCTACCTTGACTTATAATAAGGATAACCCGATATTTAGCACAAATTACATACTTAATTGGCAATATAACAGCTATAATTCCACCCGCCCCAGGGCACACAAACTCAACATTATTGTAGGTACATCGGATACTGATCGCTTACATTGCTTATTTAATGCTTAGAGCTGCATTAGCTACCAGTATTAAAGTGCCACTAGATTCTTGTAATTGATTTTATTGTTCGGGATTTTGTTTGATTGTAGCGTTCGATGATGTATTAAAAATAATGTATACGTTTATCGTTCACACGCCAATAAGTGGTCTTTTATTTTTTATTTACTTAGACATGCATTGTAAATGCTTAATTTGTTTCGTCACGGCTAAACTATTAAATTGTTTTTGATAACATTTTGCAGATACGCCAGTCTTTTAGCCTAATATCCTTTATATAAACGAAGCCACTTTTGAGTAAAACGTGTTCATTACTTCTTCGGTAGGTAGTTTAAGATTGCACATTGGAACAGATCAAAGGCAACTACCATCATACTGGATTGTGGAATAAATAACATGAGCATTATCTTTTTAAAAATGGTTGGATAGCCAATAATTTGCTTCTCAGCTCATGTCTAGTTTTTAAAAGGGCAAGGATCTATTGTCGATACAATTTGTCGTGTTTAAGCATCTAGAAATCGAAAGATACGCTTATTATATCTTACAGTTTCTACGAGTATTAGTGATGCGCCGAACATGGAATTTTAAACCGAACCGAATACCGAACATTATTCGGTCCAGGCCTTACCGAACCGAATATTCGGCCGAATTATTCAGTTTAGTTTACGCTCGGTATCCATGCTCCAATTTCAAGTTGTGCGTAGCCCACTAGGTAGTATTTTTAATTCTAGCGAAGCCACAGATTCATTTTCTTTATTTTGACTGTCTATTTATATATACTGTCAACCCAAACACATATAAGAATGAGAATACATTATTTTATTATTTATTAACCAAATACTTATCTACCTCGTACAGGCTTAAGTAGAATGAGAATTAAGTATTTGGAACGTTAATAAATGTTGGTTAAACGATTTTTTTTTATAAAAGTTTGGTTAATATTCGGCACATCAACCGAATATTCGGACGAATACCGAATATATAAAATCTTGCCTAATATGCCGAATACCGAATAATTTCTGAATATTCGGCGCATTCCTAGTCTCTATCTGTGGTGCGAACGTGTGTGCGGTGTTATTGTATATTCATAACAGCCTCCCAATAAATGCTCCCGCTCATGTCATAATGGGTGTCGTAAATAATCCACCTATAGGAATTCACAAGAATACCCTAACAAAAGAATTCATCAATGCAAGTTCCAATTGAAAGATGACAGCCCTATTATAGAAATATGTAAAAATCCAATTTTAATTTAAAATGATTTTCTTACAAACTCAAACAACCAGCGTGGTTTTTTATTTTATATTTTTTATTTCATATCGTGAACCGATTTAGATCTTTATTTTTTTGTTCAGCAATATATTGCCAATATGCTATAAAATAATGTTCATTTATTCTTCGAGAATTAATTATGAGGTTTTGTATGAATTTGGACTGACACCAACCCAACAAATGAGACAATTATATATCACGCTTTTTGTATCCCAAGGTTTTGAAGTCAGTGTTTGCAATCAATTATTTTTAAAAGCAGTCTATTAAATATAACTTGGCGCGTTTCCATTCGCCGATGTACTCTCCACCTTTACCCACCAGTTTTTATAATACCACCGTGTATGGTTAGGCCGGGTACTCATCTATCTATCAATGATTTTTTCTTGTATTACAGGTAAGTGCAACTCGATGGACTGGCCCAGACGAGTTTGGCTGCTATCCTGCAGCTGTTTCCTCGCTCCCAGTTCGTTGAAGGTTCACGTATACAAAGTAAATTGAGGGTAGCTTATACGAAGGTATGTTTGAAGACATATAAGAGTTTATCTGCCTGAAGACCTGATTAGCGCAGTTGGTAGTGACCCTGCTCTCTGTGCCGTGGGTTCCAGGTTCGAATCCTAGTAGGGACAAGCTTTGTGTGATGAGCGCGAATGTTTGCACTGAGTCATGGATGTTTTATACCTATATAAGTTTTTTTTCACTAAGTTCGCCCTCAGTCCATTGTACGGTACCCATAATACGTGTGAGATCGTATAGTTGGTGTGTTCGTCTCGCGATAACATTATTATACCTACGTAGATTTGATAAATAATGACTACCACGTTATCGTTATAGTACTATTCGAGATTTTCGGTTACATTGTGGCTTATAAACAATGAAATGTGGGTGTACCAAAACGCCACTTCTTTGAACCTCTCCAGGAAAAGATGGTGTAATGTTATTTAAATTTTTTGACAAATTTACGAAAAAAAAATGTAATCTATTAGATTATTGTAAAATTTTGCCTCCAATTTTACGGGGTAGGGATATTGGAAGGATTCTGCTTTAGACTTTTATGACTTGTAGTTAACAGTCTACATATTTATACTTACTTAGTATTTTGGTTTTTATTTTTTTACGAAAAATTTGGACATCTTTACGATGTAATTTAGTGTTTTGCGATATTAGCATTCTGCATTGGATGTCTCGATGTATTAAGTTTGCTTAAAAAAATACCTAAAGCGATACAACACCATAAAGTTGGTAAAAGTAGCGGTTTTTACAAACCTTATGGTATTGTATCGGATTAGGTACTTTTTTAAGCAAACTTAATACATCGATGCATCCAATGCAAAATGCTAATATCGCAAAACACTAAATTACATCGTAAAGATGACCAAATTTTTGTAAAAAAAAAAAACCATTGACATTTTGAATTTCGCGCCTTGACCCTGAGCTTCCCCCTTAGTGATCTTAATGTGTCGACACGATTGGCACATACATATGAAGTTTTTAATGACGAGTTTGACGGTGTGATTACCGGTTCTGGCCATCCGCTAAAAAATAGGTGTGATCGAGTTTGTAATTATATAAATGGTGTAAAATATTTTAAGCTGGTATCAATTAGGTGATACCGATCATGTTTGTGTATAAAATGTATGTGTGTACAGTGTTTGATTTTTCTGTGAGACAGCGAGCCAGTACGTTGCTTCGCGGACTTATATATATAACTTATATTAAAAAAATATTGCAATGTAGAACGAATATTTTTTTTTAATCTTCACCAACCTAATTACGTAACATTGCGAAATTAGTAATAGGCAATCCTATTGCGAGATGATTAAATGGCTTCATAATAGGAGGCGTAGAGAAACGACGAAACGGTCCACGATTAATTATCTTAGGCTAACTGTTCTCTAGGATTTTATATGATATTTGTATAATAAGCTCTATTGCAACTTTTCTGCACTTAACGTGATTTTCAAAACGTGTCCAATAGGTATTTAACCCTTATTAGCCTAGAGTTTCAATTTTGATACCAATCTTTTAAACCGAATGTTCACATTACTATTAGTTTTTTTTATAGGTTGGCTGTACGTATTTTACTGTTGTATAATATTCTTTCCAACGAAATTAAAAAAAAAATCATATGTCATTATTATTAAACACAGTAACATTAAACACAGTAATATTAAAAATAAATCACTTTCGTAAATCAGGCTACTAAGGGTTAAAAGCATACTTTTATATATGTCAGGGTCTCTCAGATATGAATCTGAGAGACCCTCTCGAAAGATGCGTGAAGTCCGCCAACCCGCACTGAGCCAGCGTGGTGGACTATAGCCTAATCCCCCCCTCACATTGAGGGGAGGCCCGTGCCCAGCAGTGGGATATTAAAAAAGGGCTGGAATTATATATAAACTTTTTCGTATATCGCAATGCAGTCGAGACAATCACGCTTTTATCGTGTAGTAATCAGATATTATGTTCTAATGTATCTGTAATAAACGCTAGACTATGTTAGTATTGGAGTCTATAAATTTAACGTTTTATCTGACGCATCTTGTTGGTATTATATTGCCTGTAATGTTATCTGTGTTTGATAGTAGTTAAACATTAGCTGTTTCACATAAAATGGTTAGTTCATAGATAAAATAAATATCGCTAGACGAACACACCAACTATACGTTCTCACGCTAAGCAACGCTTGTATTATGGGCACCGTACAATAGACTGAGGGCAAACTCAGTATATAATACTTATATAGATGTTAAACATCCATGACTCGGGTACAAACATTCGTGCTCATCGCACAAAGATGCAGGGTCACTACCAACTGCGCTAATCAGGTCGTCCAATCTTTAATCTATAATTTTTCTATGGTGTTATTAGAAATGTTATGGTTATGTGTAAAGTAGTAGCCAATTTATTTAATAATATTTGAATTATAGGTTCTTATGTAGCTTTGTTTGTGACGTACAAAAGACGATAATTACTGGAATGTTTTCCTCTTCTTTCCGTCTGTGTCTACCCACTGCTGGGTAAAGGCGCCTCCTCTTCCTCGTTATTCCTTCCGGTCCTGTGCTACGCTTGTCCAACATGGTGCAGCCTACCTTCCTAATGTCATCGAACCTGGCTACTGGACTGCCTCTCCTCACCTCTAATCTTCATTACTAGAATACCTACGAACTTAAAATAAGGCATATTTATCCATAGTGCCCAGATGCTTAGTAAGGTTGTTCCAATTTTACCTTTAACACTAGTATACTCTCCACTGTATACAACATTTTTCTAGTCAGCTACTTATTATAAAAAAGTTAGATAAACTGCTTCTTCTCCTGTAAGCCCAATTAAACCATAAATATCATCCAATAGGACACGGATTCGACATTTTACTTTTAATCACTCTGCCTATCCATCCAGCTATGCTTCAATGTTACTAGACACGTTTTTTGGATTCACTATTACAGAAAAGAGGATAAATAATGATGTAGGGACCATTAGACGGTCTTTCTGTGTGTGACGGCTGGTTTTTGTAGGGATTTCATTGGCCAATTTGATATTAAAGTCTACAATGTTTGGGGAGCTTAACATTTTCTGCGGCAATATTTGAATTGGTTTAAAAATGTTATTTATTATATGTGCATTCAATTGTTTTTCTTAATTGAAGTTATTGCTATCGGCAATTTTGATGCTTAATTATTTTTTTATTTCCCTAATTGCTATATCAGCAGCAATACGTTATTCTATAAAAATAATTAATTGGATAAAGATATTCACCCATTTTTTGCCCCACATCTAACCTCAACAGGTTTCGTTGTTTCATTACATAATTACATAATCTAAAAACTAATTTGCAAAAGGATGTTTCGTTTGATTGATGTTAATAGGATCATTTTTAAGTCAATAAACTTGCCGTTGCAACATTCTATATTATTTATTAAAGACATAGGAAGTAAGTATACTTAGCGACAAATCTTTAATGATTTCTTATATTTACGCGAATGTTACACATTGAAATAAAACTAGCTTTGCGGATTTTATCGGATTTACCATTTCGAGACCACAAGACACTGTGAGCACTTTCTGCGTAGATCGGACCGCAAACGACAACTAAATATGAGGGTACCCCAGACACTAGGACGTGAAATACCTCAGTCCACCCGTGACCATGGTTGCTAGAAAGCTGCCAAAACCTCGGGAACGTAAAAACATAAAATAAACGCAATAAAATCCGCAAAATTAGTTTTATTTCAACGAAGCTTTAACTAGATTAAATTTTGTAAAATACATCAGCAGGTCTCTGCCACACAAGAAATACATTAAACACAGTATTAGTAATAAGTTAATAATTAAGTATTACAAATAATGCAATAAAACGGATCAACTTGACAAATGCAAAAGTATGGGATGGTACCTATTACGTTCCTACATAGTACTCTCCACTATACTCAGGGCGAAGGGAATAGACGTCTAAACAAATCAATGGTACCTAATCCACAAAGTCACGAAAATAATTTTCCAAACTCAACATGAGATAACTAGGCACAAAAAGCATTTGGATGTGTTTATGTGTGGGTAGATCAATGTCTATGTGTATATTGTACATGTGTAGCGAAGCTAGTTAGGTATATCATCAGAACGGATTGTAAAGACTATTTTAAGCGTTGTTTTCGCATTCTGTAAGGATACATCAATCATGGAGGTGTGCAATTAAAAATCACTTAAGCTTGTCGGTGAGGCTTCGTTTAATAGTTACTGCATTACGAAGGTTTATAAGTCTTTAGAATATTACTTTACGCAAACTTTTTTAATCTAATTCTTTGTCTTTGCCTTATTTGTTTTTGAGGTCGGCTTCCATACTCCTCCGAATTGATATGCAGTTGCTAAACGCACCTAATATATTTAGTTAATGCCCCTATGCCGTTCTGTGGCAAGTAGTCTTTGTATGCGTTTATAGAAACATAGATGTAAGCTGTTTAGCTCGCCACCCTCAAGAATTGTATGAGTCATGAATAAAATGAAACTCTTCATCAATTTGGATTTTTGATTTTGATTTGCTCACCATGTTTTTCTCAAGCATAAAATTCTTCAAAAATTATGGAGCTTAAAATAAATGTCATGAATACATACAACTTTAAGCATGTTCTCTAAAAAAATGACTTTATACGCACTTTCAAGCACAACAGAGAACAAATTCCCGTGTCCAAACCACACTTAAAAGCGTTCGCTCTCCCGACAGCGCGTCGAAATTGCCAAGTGGCTATCTTTAAGAAACGTTAAATTGGTAAAGACCGGACAAACGTCCTTAGGGTGATTCCTTTTATACAGCTGACCGTCCAATTGCCAACACCCAATGGTTGGCGAGCCAATTTGTTAATGTTCAGCTTTGTAAAACATGTTACGAATAAAATATACTTAAATAAACCCTCAATCAACAGCTTTATTTGTTGTCCCTATGCAAAGAAGTTGGTTCCAATGTGTGGCTTTTTGTAGCCAACATTAGTTTCTCAGCTACTAACTATGGTATTGGATGTTGGCTATTGGCGGACCAAGTGTGTGTAACCATCATAGATGGCGTCGAATGTGATTATAAGGCCCCCGTCGATGGGTGCGAATATCATGGCGTCGGGATTGAAGGGATTGCGGCCATTTTCTATTTGGTATCTGCGGTTACCATTAATACTTTTTATTTTTCACAAGTGCGTGTAACAAGGTGTTGGCTTGTGTTATTTGAATTAGTTCTTTGAACTCTGGTTAGGGTCAAGGCTTAGGTTAGAAATATTTTTCTCAGATTGTTTTAAAAGTTCGTGTTGCAACATAAACATAATCATCGCTGTTTCTACAGTTTTAATTCTATTTTTTTTGTAATGTGTCCTTGCTAAACATGTTATTAGACACTTACAACCGCACTTGACCTGATTATGTTTAATGGAGAAGTGGTTAAGAACGCATAGTGAGTTAAGTAGGTACTTTATATTTATCTGAACCATGATCGTTTTATTCATATTGTGATTTTAATACCATTTAATATTTCTTAACAGCGTGTGAAGTTCGCCTATCCGCACTGGGCCAGCGTGGCTGACTATGACCTTAATCGTCTTCACATTTGATTTAACTTACTTTCCCAAAACATCGCTGTCCAAAACAGAGAGGTGGTTTTTCTGCCTGAACCAATATAGTTTCGACGTCTTCCGGTAACTTAGCTCATATAACAAAATATTACATAACATTTACATACAAAACAGTTTACAGCTCACATTTTTGATTTCAATATGCTTCGTTGTGCGTTGCGTTACCTTCAAATGTCATAAGTACAATCACATCATTATTTCTTGATCGCTACTTCTTTTGTGCTTAATTCTGAGCTTACTCATTACAGTATAAACCTATTCTTTGTATTATCAGGTCATGGCTATCGTCTACAGTATTAGCCTCTCTTCCATTCAATTTAGTATCATTACATACCGTTTTTACTGCGTTCAATTCGTCGGTTGATTTATGTTTTAAACGGTTTTTGCTGTGATTTATTTGAAGATGTGCGTGCGTCTGTTTTTGTTTGTGGTATCGTTATAGTGAATTTTGATTGAGAATTGACAGACGTAATAATTTTATCAATTGAAGTACTAATCATAACATGAATGAAATCAACGAGTTTAAATGAATTATTGATAAAGAAGCGAGATGAATATAGGTATTGATAGAATGTACGTATACAATAGATAAAGAATAATGATTCTTGCGATTTATTTCTGTAGTTTAAAATATTGTCGTTGGATTTAGAACTCGTTGTCCAGTTTATATTGAAACTTATTTCAGTCAATATAGTGCTTTTAAATAAAGCAAATGTCTTTTGTTACTGCTAAGAATCATCTGTAAGAGATATGTACCAGTATACAAATATAGTTAAACCGTTTTCATGTAAAGATATTACACTCTTAGAGCGTACTTATCAGATTATTACATTCATAATATATTACCTACTCATCCCTTTAAGACTAGTGAGATATAGTTCGTACATGTTAACATATTTTCTGTACGCGTTCTCGGAAGAGGAAAATATATATCTGCCATTCATTGTGACCGGCCAATTTGTTTGTCTTTGTTATAGACACGGGAGTCTTTTTACGAGATTCCTATATTATTATTTTATGTTTTGCCTTGAAAAATTCAGCTACTGAGAATATTTATTACCAAGACCTTCTTTGAGTGTATCCTTTTCATCAGTCGGGATTAAAATGTACGTAAAATATGTCTTGTCAGGACATAGTCTGTAGGCATTCACGAAATGCGTTTTGGCTTTTATCTTGATGTTGGCTCCCAAGTAAAAGTCTTATTTTTCAATCCGATAATTTGAAGATCAAATTCTTTAATAATTTCAAAATTGTCGAGACCTTCAAGTTCTGTTTATGCAATCTTTCGCTCATCTGCTATGTTCCTACTTTCCTTTGCAAAACCTCATTCCCAAACGGCAATCAGTGGGCTCTGCCTACCCCCATGGGATAGGTACAGGCGTAAGTATATGTATGTAAATTTCCGAATTAGATTTTCGTTTTCAAATTCAATTTTTTTTACTAAATTATTATATTTTGGTCACAGAAATACTATCAACTTTGAGTTTCAATTACTACATAATTCCAAACGAATTTAAAAACCTCAATGGCTGTATTCCATTCATATGATACGAAATATCAATACATAACTCCACACAAATTTCCAAGTTTACTACAGTAGCAATCGAGCCGTTGAATATTACTTTCTATATTACTTCCTCAATGCGCGCGGGAGTCGATTTTTAAGAATCGTCCCCTGAGGAATGGATAAACATTAATTTGTATGAAGGGTACAGTGGTAGATTACACAAAGTGTTTTTTTACGTGGATCACATAATGAACAAGCTGATGGATTTTGGCGCCACCCATGGACGAAGGGACTGGCCAACGTATAACGTCAATGGCGTTCTCAAGTCTAAGATTAAAATTTTGTTTTGATTGGGGGGGGGGGGGGGGGGCATGTTGATAGATGGATGGATTAATGTTTTGATTGTTCTAAGTCTTATTCTAGATTTAAAAAAAAATGTCAGATCGATTTTGGTGTATACCTACTAGAAAGGTTGCTATTTCAATTACAACGCGGTTTTTTTTTAATTTAATTCTAAATAGGTACCAGAATACATTTTATTCCTGGCGTCAGTTTTTTTTTCACTGCAAAATGGTATCTTGCGATTGATTGCGGTACCGGTAAGCCATCAAACCCTCACCAAAAACCTTATACAGTAAAATCCAGTCCATGGTTATTTTATACCAAATCGTAGGTCGTTGCCTTAACGAATTTATTCCCGACTCTAAACGGGATTAGTATTCACCCCCCGTGGGCCCACGGATGGATTCCATCATGAATATAAACCGATTGAAAGATCGACGGTTCAATATTTGTTTTTAATTTATGGTACGGGTACTTTTTTTATAATTCCGTAATTATTGTTGTATAATTCGGGAGCGAAAATTGAATCTTGCGGACGCCGTGTTGCTAATGTGTTTTGTTATAGTTTTTCCTTGTTTGATAAGAGCCTTTGATAAAGCTACAAATATTAATATGCGGAAAAAATAAATGCTCAGAAATTATGTCAAGGACAAATAGAATTACGTTTGAAAACATTTAATAATGTATCAATTAATATAATGTGTATGTGTATGTCTCATTAGTTAATGCGCATGTGCGACTTACTATTTTGGGGCCCAGAGTTCAATTCCCGGGTATAATAGTCTGTAACCAAACCATTGTACATGTTAATTTTTAAGTATATATATATATCATACTGTATTCATTTTAAATAATAATATGAGTCTATAAGGTGTAACTTTAATAGCGTAAAATATTTTAACAGTCAAATCAGTAGGTTCTAAATAAAGCTTTCCCGAAGAAATAAGATTAGAAATTTGAAATAGCTCCACATAGGTTATTAAGTGCGCCGAGTAACACTACTGGTTTGCCTTCTTAAAAAAAACAACTTAATTTACACATTTATTACTCGTTTGACCCTTAAAGTATATTAGCACATCTCCAGGTTAAATAAAAAAAACTATTAAAAAAACACCACTCTCATTGAAGTAACGCAACACTTAGATACCGCTGATACGTCTACAACGTTCCTTTGTGAAGGATGGAAGGAATACAACGATACTGTGAAGTTGTCACTCGTGTCCTACAACTTATAATAATAATAATTAATTGCATAAACATGTTAAACGTTATCGTTAAGACAGCTCTGTCCTGTCGGCCGAGAAATTAACTTTTATTTTTTTATTTAATATTTAGTGTGGTGCATACGAGCGATTGCGCGGCGACTGTTTTGTTGATAGATAGTTGCCGTTGATCGCGCACGTATTAAATGATTAATCGCATATCTAATCATTATATAAGGTGTAACAAAAGTAGTAAAGTAGTGTACAATATTTTAAAAGATGAGTTAATAAGTTTATAGAACACGTTGATGTATAAAATAATGGTCTATGTGATGTTTGTTTTTTTTTAAGCAAGGTGATCCAGAAGCTTTGAGCCCTGTGCTCAGTTCGGGGTGTCATTTTTTAACTTTTTAATAGTACTTATTTCTTTGGGAATGTTTTATTTTATAACCTACTTTTGGTCCCGTCAAAATGTAATTAATTCTGTTATTAATGTTATTATTTCTCCTTTTAGTCACATCTATCTACACATCTACACTCCGCCTTTTTAACATTTTACATGGGTCATTTTAGGTCGATTGCCAGTCTACCCTAGTCCCATTATTAACACGGAATGCCTGTGCTCTGAATTTCTACACTCAACTACCTGACAACCTGTTCCTATTGCGGGCGTCCAACTGATAGTAACGACGTCATAGGATGTAACAATGTAAAACGACAACTTTACATACTCCTACTATTTGTGTGTCTTTGGGCTTGTTGTCATAATATGCATTACGATGGTTTGTATGTTACGAGCGATCAGTTAACGGCCCGTCTGCAACGTTCTCGTGTCTTTGCATGTTGTTGCTATTGTAATTATTCGTTATTATTCACATCGTTTCATCGTACCTTTTTTCTTGTTTTATCGTTTTAATAAGTAGTATACCTTAATCTTTTTTAGTTGCATATCGCATTATTTATTGCAATTTATCGGTTGCACTTAATGTATGCACATAATATTTGCTCATTTTAAAATGTTTGGATCTGCAAGAATAATCAATTTATAAAATACTAGCTGTCCCGTAGAACCTCGTACCGCCTCAGAATCAAATGTATGACGAAATGAATTATCTTGATGTATTATTTTTTATTGCGAATGTTTCTCATGTTTTAATAGTTATTAGATATTAATATCATAAAAATCGACCTGTTCTTGAGTTATGAATAGTGTAGCTATCACGACTTTGTTTTATATACAGGTTGTAAGCGGCTTCGTAACAAAAACTGATACCATGGAATCAACTCATGATTCTAGACCCCTCAGAGTTATAATTTCTCGTCGATCTTTTCATCATTTATATAATCTTTTTCAGTATTTTTACAGCATGAAATCATTATAAAGGTCTATCTCAACGTGATTTTAATTGAAATAAAACATTATTATTAATTATAAAAAACTTTTTAACAAAATAAAAACCGTCTTCAAAAAACTAAAAAGCAAAAAATAATCTAATCTTGAAATCTACCTTGTCTAACCACATCAAATATTTAAGTAATCTGAAGTCGGTGCCAAACAAACAACTGAGTCGAGTATTGCCGGCCTGCGCCAAAGACTATACCTACAAATTGGTCCGCGCATCTCGTTACTGAGTATACTTTTGTTATTCTTCGTCGGTTGTTTATTTGGCACCGACTTCAGATTACTTAAATATTTGATGTGGTTAGACAAGGTAGATTTCAAGATTAGATTATTTTTTGCTTTTTAGTTTTTTGAAGACGGTTTTTATTTTGTTAAAAAGTTTTTTATTTTAAACTTTTTAGTGGATATATTTACTATTCTTTGTCACTAAAAAGATTTGTATATCAATCTTTTTACTGGATAATAGTTATACCAATAATCGAGATTATCTCGGCGCAACCCGTGAAATACTTAACACTGACAAGTTCCGCTGGCCATTTGTGGCCTTCTTAATCACTTCCACTTCAGCAAATGATACTTTCTGAATGCAAATGCTTGACTTCTTGATGAAAATACCAAAATTGCTATCGGTATGCCAATAAAATTTGAGGAGTCCTCTCTCAATTCCTCATGGATCCCATGATCAGAACATTTTTTTGAAAAACATGGGACCAATCTGTAAACATATCCTTTCATATAAAAAAATAATTTTCCAAATCGGTTCATAAATGACGGAGATATGAGGTAACAAACATAAAAAAAAAAAAAAATACAACCGAATTGAGAACCTCCTCCTTTTTGAAGTCGGTTAAAAACTCGATACGCTCGAGCTCGTTTGTCACTCGCACTCAAGTTTTACAACACTTGTATCCATGACTTTCGACGTAATTGATTTCTATCATTTTATTAATGGCATAAAGTGTGACCTTTACCCAAAGTTTTCGTCACCATTCTCCTTACATCCTGTATATAGATTGTTTTGAATAACTGAACTAACTACATACCAACAAAGTATAGTGAGTAGATGTGCGTCCGAGAGAATGTAAAACTAATGATTTTAGTCAACTTGCTTTGAGCCACTGGCCTAGATTCAAGCAAAAAATAGTCCAATACACGTGGCCTGAATCTATACAAATAAATAAATTGGAGTGTCTGTTTGTAATATTAAAATAACCGCTTTTTACTAATTGCATTTGGATGTATAGACGGTACATATACCAAAACAACATTTTTTTAAAATTTTGTCTGTCTATCTGTCTGTCTGTTTGTTCCGGCTAATCTCTGAAATGGCTGGACCGATTTTGACAGGACTTTCACTGGCAGATAGCTGATGTAACAAAGAGTAACTTAGGCTACATTTATTTTAGACTAGCTGTTACCCGCGACTTCGTCCGCTTTTTGTTAAATACCACGCGGGCGAAGTCGCGGGTAACAGCTAGTCTCCTATAAAATTATTAAGTCCAACATAGTCATCTCCAAAGCCAAACAAATTATTTCCGAATCTATTTTATATCTCGAACGCGTCACGTGTAAATCACAGCTAACCTCTGGTGTCATCAGCCTGGTTGGTACATTGAGCAATTGCAGGCTCGCTGATACAAACAATAAAATCGTCTCGTTGTCAGCCTACATTGGGGTCATGAGCAATTTGTTTTGTCTGTATAAATAGAATGTATCTAGACGCATCTTAAGTTAGGTTCAAGCATTTTGATACCTTCTTGAATGTGGTCATGTTTGCCATAAGTAGTTGAACTTCAAGCGGTTCCCTCGGTGCAGGCTACATATTTGAGGTGTTCAGGGTATAAACATTGGGTGCGTGGGGACAGGGTGCCCATCGGATTTTCAAGGAGCTTTTAAAACGTCTGGTGACCAGAACGCTGGAACGTATTTTAGCCAACACATGAGCATTGCCATTCAACGTGGCAATGCTGCCAGCGTTTTGGGCACCCTGCCGGCAGATGGTGGTGGGGATTTGCCGAGTGCTTTCTGATACCAGTTTAATTTTAATTTATTATATCTCTAGTGTATACGTTGAAGTTTACCACAAATGATATTAGCTCAGAAAAAAAATATTAACCGGTACAAAATTCAACAGTCGATTTATGGCTTGCGCTGGAAATTTAGAGTTGTTGTTTCTTCTACAGCGAAATGATTTTATATTACTATTTCTGCATGTAGTCAGTGATGTGATCAAATGAATATGTGACCTAATAAGTATATGCTAAAATATAAGCTATGAAATGCTGACACGAATGTTAAGCCGATCTTGCACGATGTCACTAGACGTTTGTGACCGCTTTTTTATTTCCAAGACAAACATTAACTACAAACTTCGGTATCTTTGCTAAATAATCTGGATAACGAATACGATGTTCATCAACGGAGAGGATAGATGGCTCTGTAAATGCAGGTCCATTTAAACCTGTTTGTAACTTAATCAATTCAGAAGATTGTTTAATATTTTTATGGTGCAACTCCACCTTTACAGGCTCTATCATTGCGTTAACTGTCGCTAGAGTCCCTTAGCGATGCTTAATATAAAATTTACTGAACGAGCGCAATTTGTGGAACTCATTTTATAGTCGTAGTCATCGTAGATTAAGTTATAATAGGTACTTATTATTGGAATCGCGATTCCAGTTGTCGTTATGGTTTGAAATACATTATGTTGTTTATTTAAAAAAATATGTATATAGACCGCTTTTTGCGTCTGCGCGTAATACTTGAATTGAATAATTTATACGAGTGTTATAAGCTGTATGTATTTTTTTTTTAAACAATTGTGTCGTTTTCTCAATTCTAAATATATTTATAACTTACTTGCTTTTACTCGTGCAATTTAAAAAATACGACTTCTTGCGTTATGGATATGCTTAAAGTTTTCTTGCTGCTAGATCACTAACCCTTTCTCAAATTGGCGGTGGCTAGCGAACAACGTTTCGAGTAGGTATTATTACCCATTGGCCAAATATTTTTTGTTTCCAAAACTGATAACTCTCGGAATTAATTTAAAAAAAAAATGATACACAAAAGAGATCGTCGCAGCCTTATCCCGCACATTATAAATTTAAATCGCCGTGTCCCGAGCCGTGTATTATGAAAATGAATCGTGTAGTCGGCCGATGTTTTTGCGCATCGGGCGCATGCATCAGGTGCGACTCGTTCAGACGTCGCGACCCGCGATTGCCTTACGATTTATGTGCACATGTTTAATTAACGATCTATTTACATATTTAACTCGTATTTAATATCTTTTAGAGGTTTCTTGTGTGTGTGGTAGTTCGTTTTTATTTTGCATTGTTTTGTTTTTTTTATTAAATAATTCGCATATCTATAAAACGTTTACTGGGCTATAATTGTGCAGTTATAATATGAGCCCTTTTTTTAAATTTTCCACTGCTGGGCATGGGCCTCCCCTCAATTCAAGGGGGATTAGGCCATAGTCCACCACGCTGGCCCAGTGCGGGTCGGCGGACTTCACACATCTTTCCAGGGGTTCTCTCAGACATGCAGGTTTCCATGTGATCTTTTCCTTCACCGTTTAGCAAGTGATAATCGTGTTTGAAAATGAGATGCGCACATGAAATCCAGAAATCCCAGAGGTGCGAGCGGGGGGGTTTGAACCTGCCATCCGCGTTACCGAGGCAAGCGTTCTACCAACTTGGCTATCACTGCTTGGTGCAGTAAGTATTAAAAAAATACTGTTGAGAGACCATTGAAGGCCGAACTACGAAGCAAATATAAGCATCGTTATGCTAGTATTTATAAAACTCCGAGCTTGAACCGTAATTAGGCCACAATTTAATAACAAAGTCGTAGCTACACCATTTATAACTCAAGAATGGGTTGACCGATTTTTATGATGATCAAAATAAAACATTAGTTGCTTTAAAGGCGATCGGCAAGTTGCGTCGTCTGACCCATCTCTTACCACACAATAATGTTCTTGTATAGATATACATCTAGTACTGATGTACATACTAGTATTCATTCATATTCAAGGATTTTTCACTTGTCCTATTATTACGTTTTCTTACATTCGTTATGGTTTAAGTAAAACTATGGTTGTATGAATAGGGTGGCAATTTTGCTTGTCTTTTATTTGTTTGTTATTAATTCTTATACCATGCATCTTAATCTTCAAAGCCCGTTAGTGATTGCAGAACTAACGGCCGAATACTTTCTATTAAATTAATTAAAATTGCAACATAACTTTATGGATCGACGTCAACTCTCATTTATTACGACGCGTTAAATTTAAGCAGTACTCAAAATGTTGAGTTTTGAGTTTCGAGTAGTCAGCGGTTACAATTTTTAAGTATTACGTACAATTATCTGCTGGCCAAAAATATACTTCAATCCAAATCTCATCAAATTATAAATTTAATTGGCTTTGATATATTTTCCGTAACGTAACATTTATTTTTTTATCTCCGTAATCAATGTTGCTATTTATAGCTACATCGTTTCCGTTTTTCAGCTTTTATGTAACAAATTGAACGTTCATTGGTGGTCGACAGTTTAAACGAGCACAATTAACGAATAAGTTGTAATTGAGTCGCTCGGGAGCCGCCGAGAGGAAATCGTGATTCATTAACTAATATAGTCTTAAATGTTTATAGATACTTACAATATAGTGATATAGCTAGTTGTACTATAATTTTAGTTCATGTGGTCTTGGTGAAACGAGAAAATGCTTTGTCGGTTTGCGTCATTTTTCCTATGAAGATTAATTTAGAAAAATCTGAATTGCCCTTTTTCAAATTCCGCATCAACCTTGAGTTGGTTAGATTACCCGTCAATTATTTTAGGACCGTTTTGCAAATACCTAACTAAAATATTCTAATTTATGCAAAAGTTATATACAAATTGAATTGATACGAATATATATGTATGTGTAAATGTAATAGTAATTAAATAGTTTACTGATAGTTCCCAGCGATTCTGCGGGTCATTTGCAACGGTTACGTAACTATACTCGCGTAGGTACGAATCGTTTTTATTTTTTTATATTGCTTCGATGTACTTTTAATACTCTATCGGCTAGGGTTGTCCACCGTCGTAAGGATCGGAAGTATCAAATTCTAATTCCGATGGAAATCCTTATTCTGAAATCGAATACTAAATTTAAAAGAAAAACCTCATTATTTTTTTAATCTACACGTTCGGGTATAGCTTATGTTGCAGTTAAAGTAAGTATATTCATGTAATGTTAATTTTTACATATAATTTTTAGCCTTTCATACCCCTGGCATAGACCTGGACTTTCCAGAAGATTATTAAAAAAAAAAATAACTTTGAATATTATGTGCCAGCCCTGCCCTATCTATAGCTATTAGTGCGATATCACGTCAAACAATGGCCTGTACAAAAACTAAAGAGCTTCGTTACCCGATAATCTCGGCAGTCATCTCAGCAGATCCGCCCACCGTCTAGCGAGGATTCTGCCTTTTTTACGCTTCAAACGTTTTCTTGAATATTCCACTGATAGTAATTTGAGCTTGGCTTTTGTTTTATACATTTCACTAACGTTTTTTTGGCGATAAAAAATATAAAAGTATAACTGTGTATATGTATATGGACTGGGTTTTATATTCCTCCTAGCTGCCCCGGCGAACTACGTATCGTCTCAAATGTATGAAAAAAAAAATAATAATTATCTTTATTTATTTTATTTGTGAAGTCTTCCCATGTTTTAATAGTTAATCTGCTATTCGGGCGGAGAAGAATTCAAAAAACCAAAGATCATAAAATCGGCCTATCCTTTCTTGAGTCGTAAACGGTGTAACTAACACGCACGACTTTGTTTTATAGATATATATATATATATATATAGATTTTTATTTCTATGTAATACTTGCATACTATAAATATTAATTTTGATGCCAGCGGTAAACGTACGTACTATTTTGACGTCTGCCTTTCCTCTAGCTAAGTTGGAAAAGTTAACC
Organism: Pheosia gnoma; assembly: GCA_905404115.1. Lineage (NCBI taxonomy): Eukaryota > Metazoa > Arthropoda > Insecta > Lepidoptera > Notodontidae > Pheosia > Pheosia gnoma. The sequence continues at coordinate 1,741,216 of FR989894.1, read as the reverse complement.
AGAAAACATATAATACCACTAGGTATTATAAGTAGTACTCTACTAGTAATCTTCAACAAAAATAAACTTTTGGAAAAATTACAATTCTATGCGTAGTTTTAGTCAACTTTTGTCAAAACCGATTAAATTTTATTGTGTGTCGCACTGATCACTTCAAATAGGAATAAGCGATTGGAATACGATCAAATAAAACGAACGCACATGTAAGTACAATTCATAAAAAAAACTTTGCACGTAACCACGATAGACGCTTCCGCGAATTTCTTCTATAACAACAATACTGTAAGGTTGTAAATCCTGTGGGTGTTCCGTTTTTGATCAAATAATATGAATGTAGATACGTATTTTTTTTCGATTCGGTATTAAATGTAATTTGCTGTTCCGTAAAAAAATATACCTACGACTATCTATTTGTGATCGATTGAAGCGGATTGCAAAAACTTATAATTACTTAATTCGATTATTAGAATATTTAGTTTGATTGGGATTCCGTAAAAAAATAGGTAGGTACCTATAGAATGATTTATACAACTGGATTAATTTAAAATCACCTGTGATACTGAAAAAGTATTATATACTCTTTTAAAAAATATGATTGGAATACAAATCAATGGATAAGTACTTATGTTGGAAGATCTAGGACAGGGCGCGAAATTACAAAAACAATATTTTTTGTTTTTTTTTACACACACCGATGACACCGAGTTGCAGATCTCGTTTCCGTGTCGCTTAGTCTCGAGTGTAAGTGTCGCTGTGTCGTGGAGAGCACACATAATAGTCCATACAATAAAAAATAACGGTATTTTAAATACTTCGTACTTAGATAGGGTTATTTGTTAGACCTTTATTGAACTAGGGTACCACTACCAATTACCGACACAGCGTGAGATCGATTGGATGACGTCACACCACCAGCATGTTCATTATCGAGCCATTATTACCACCGCACTAAGTGAACCAACCTTGAGTGTACTATGAACACGTTTGATTAATACCTAGATAGCCGAAGACTCCCGCGGGGAATCGCGCGTGCTTATCTTGTACATATAGATCACAGACTTGTTAAGAAGTTCAGACGGAAGGCAGCCACTTGCAAAGTGGAGCCACTTCTCCACTGCATTTGTAGTGGTAAATGTTACCACATACAAAACCTTTTGCCTATTAATGGTCTAGATAATAGACTAAGAAGTTCTGGATATTTTTTTATTTGTCCGTGAGTGCGTTTGTTTACATGCTAGCGCAGAGTTATTTTAGGGTTCACTTGTGACAAATCTGTGATATAGTTATGTAGGCACTTTCCTTTTTGAACGAAATGGAGAGAAATCCCGCGCGGTAGCCTTGACAGTCAAAAACAGCGAAAAAATCTGGGAAAATGGATAGCAGTAGAATTTATATTTTATAAGTGTAATATTATTCTATAATGTGATAGCGAAATATCGCCAACTAACTTGAAATGTTTTATACCTATTTACCACTAAAAATCTATGCGAATGTTAAGAAGGCCCTATTCAAAACTTAAATCCTTAACAAAGGGTAATTTAGACGCACAAAGTCGCGGGCCAGAGTCAGTAATTGAATTCCCATGTTCTAAGTAATATGGCCAGCAATAAGCATAAATTACGTCCCGCTGAGTTCAAGGATATATTTATCGCATCGCAAGGCAAAGAAATCCTGTATATAAGTCCTACTACTTGTATAAATTAATGTCTATTGCCTATACAGACGTTTTATATCTAGTTACAGAATAAAGCCGCGTGCCAACGGCCATCGGTCTTAGATATTTTTTCTTTATAACAGATCTGTGCGTAGCGTTCTTGTGCCGCGGTGGTGGCTGCTCTCAGTCTACTGGCTGGTTCAGCACGTCAAGTGCGAGATTATTCGTAAGCTAACGTATACTTCATAGTCTACGTATTAAGACATATATTTTGGTGAATTGAGTAGCGCCTCTAGCGGACAGGATTCAGAACTTTCAATGCTCCTTACAAAATGTCTAAATACGTAGGCTGTAAAGTATACGGTTAGCTTTCAAATAATCTCGCACTTGACGTACAGAAAGGGTAAGCTTTAAACCTGAACTTTCTAAGAGCATTTGTAAAGACTATGTGAAGGCAGAATTTGGAAGAAATTTAAAAAGAAAATGTAATAATGCCAGCCCTTTTTTGTCACACTGCTGGGCACGGGCCTCCACTCAATGAGAGGGGGATTAAAAATATGTTCGCAAGAAATCCCAATTCTCAATTGTCATTTTGTTCGAAATAATTTATTTTTAAAAATTGGTATATCGAAATTCGGATTTCACATAGTGTAAACAAATGCGCCAAAAAAAACCTGTATATTTTGTAAGTGTTCTTACTTATTTTCAGCGAAAAGTATCGCTCAAATGAACGTCCAGTATTTGGTACCGAGTTTCGAACCCATTGAACGTTGTAAAAGCGACGTGATCAAATCATTAACGATCAAATCATCACAGATCACAGATCAAATCATTAACGATGGATTTAACTATTTTCTGTGCCCTATCTGAATGGTATAGATGTACTGCATATTATAGAATACTTGTTCTTGCCAGTCACGGTGCTTATTTCTTAGTACTCAATGTAGGTAAACAGCGTATAATTATATAATTGCGTATACGGAATCATCACGATATATCATTACCAATGTTCGTGTCTAGATGATTTCATTGCAACCGGTCCCATGATATCGTCATGTTTTACGACAAGAAAAAAGACACTACAGTGTAAGGTAAACGATTTGGCACACATTTGCTCATTTTTCAAGTCATGTACTCAGAATATATGACTTAGTAGAAACGCTTGACTTTTTATGTTTCTTAAAATGTATAATTATAATAATGTCGATAGAAGCGAATATATAGTAACGAAGACCTGATAAGCGCAGTTGGTAGTGGCCCTCCTTTCTGCGCCGAGGGTACCGGGCTCGAATTCTGGTAGGGGCAAAGTATTTGTGATGAGCAGACATGTTTGTAGCCGACTCATGGATGCGTAATATCTAATACAAGTATTATATACTGGGTTCGTCCCCAGTCCATTGTACGGTACAGATAGTACAAGCGTTGCTTAGTGTGGGACCGTATAGTTCGTGTGTTCGTCTGACAGCTAAATGTGTCAGTTCAAAATTATAACTTTCTGACATACCTATGAACTGAAAACGAATAATATTTAAAAATAATCTATTTGTGGTGGTGTCATTTTATTTGCTAGGCAGTGTACCGTGGTATAGGTAAATACATTTTAATCATTATCCTTGGAATTTTACAGGCAAGTAAATAAATTATAAGAAAATTATTTATATTCAATTGAATTGATTGCACAGTTTATGAGATTTTTATGTAAATGGAGGTGCTGGATATTTTCCTGTTAGGGTGTTATTCATAGCATAGCATCTTTAATGATCTCCACAGGTTGTGTTTGACAAGTCATGGATGTAGGTATAAAAAGGCAGATTCTACGTACAAATCAGGCAAAGTATAGATAATTATTTTTATTTAAGGGCCTGATTAGGGCAGTGGTAGTGACCCTGCGTTTGTGTCGAAGTACCCGGGCTCGAATCCTGGTTGGGACAAACTTTGTGTGATGAGCACGAACATCATCCATGACTCAGGTACAAACCCGAGTCATAGATGTTTAATATCTATTTAAGTCATTTATACTGGGTTCGCCCCTAGTCCATGGTACGGTACCCATAAAACAAACGATGCTTAGTGTGGGGCCGTATAGTTGGTGAGTTCGTCTGGCGATATTTATTTATTTATTATATATTTTTTTTTCAATAGTAAGGTCTTGTATAAGTTGGTCGGCCTACTAGATTATGAGGTATTCTGTTTGGGTAACATTTAGATATGGCCTTTTCGCAATAGGTATGCTCTGTAGTCTTGGTTTTGTGGAGGAATTGCCGCGAGTACATTACGCGTTACTCGTAATACAGGCTGTCGTTTGTTTAGGATTTTAACCTCTTCTAAATGTGCAGAAGTGAAGAGCATAGTAATGGATTATTACCATTCTAAAAAGGTCGCTTGTCTATCAAAATGTTGAACGTTTCTTATAAACAAACAGTTTTCCTCACAACATTTTCCTTTATTGTAATAATTCTGTTGTGTTTCCCAAGTCTGATAATCGGCTAGTCAGACAGGTACTTATAATTAAGTTGAGAACAAAAGCCAGACTTATTCTTAGACGTTATTATCTTGGCAAATCTATTAGCTTCTATTGGTAGTTAGACGTTGCTTTGTTCATAATTTATCTCAAGGTATATCTCGCGGTATGATTGATAGTTGGTTGCGTTCATTCTCATTATTATATTGCATATACTGACAAGGCATAATTCCAGATCATTGTTAGCACTAGCTGTTGTCTGTTACCTCGCTCGTGTTTTTTTTATCATCGAGATTACTTTTTGCTAATAGTTTAGGGGAACTGTTACGGGGCCGACCATGTATGCCTTTTTAAAAAAAACTACAAGTCACTGCACTTACTACTTTATTTAAAAATGAAAGCAAAAATACACTACACACTACTAACTAGCTTCCAAAATCCGGGTGGGCTTGATTCTGACTGAATGTTAAAATTAAATGTATTAGGGAAAAGGGCAAAATTGCTGGATTGCATTGCGTCTTGTACTGGTATGCTGAGTGCGATTTATGTGCATACATATAAAGGTTATAACAGAAAGAAAGAAGACGGCTATTACTGGTAACATTTCTAGACTAGTTTCTCAATTTAAACTCCAAATTTGTCATCGCATGAACCTGGGATCGATCAATTGGTAAACAAGGCATGACGGCGTAGCAAATGACAGATCCCACGCTCGAGCAAGGCAATGCGATCGTTTGTTTTTGGTACATCTACAGCAGGGGCTCCCAAACTTATTTTGTCTACTGCCCACTTTGAGAACGAATAATTTTTTGGCCTAAATAATTTGGCAAAAATATTTTTTCACCTACTTAAAAACCACTATAACTTCAAATGAAATTAATTATTGTAAGTATTAATTTGCAAATTTTTGCAAAAAAAATGGACCCATTTTTATTTCTGGGTCTCTTACGTCCCCTTTAGGCCTGCAGCGCCTACAAAGAGACGTTACCCACTTGCGGAAAGGCTATTCTACAGCATCATTTCGAAGGTTTCAAGTTAGGCCCCCCTTCCGTTCAATTTGTTTATTATTGTTGACGGCATGCGATTGTAGGGTACAGGTGTCAATTATCGGTGCTGTGTGGAAACAACATCTTTATTATGTTGGCACATCATCCGGGTCTATTGTAACGGGTATAAATCATAGCCTCGTAATGTAGACAACGTGTGTAACATTCACGATTTCAAGATGGCACAGTTTGTATTGTGATTGTGAATCATTTGTATATGTAAGTAGGTACTACAATGATGTTAAAACACAGTTGGTTGAGGAAAAAAACTTATCAATTTGTTTTCACCCGTATTCTGAGTCGAATAAAAAAATGGGCTGGTTATGGTCGTAGTGTTATATCGCATTGAGTACTAACAAAACAATGGAGTAATGATATAAAAATAATACTAGCCCTTTTTAATGTTCCACTGTTGGGCACGGGCCTCCCCTCAATGCGAGGGAGATTAGGCTATTGTCCACCACGCTGGCCCAGTGCGGGTTGGCGGACTTCACACATCTTTCGAGGGGTTCTCCCAGACATGCAGGTTTCCTCGCGATGTTTTCCTTCGCCGTTTTGCAAGTGATAATCATAGTTGAAAATGAGATTCGCACATAAAATCCTGAAATCCTCAGAGGTGCGAGCCGGGCTTGAACCTGCGATCCTCGTTACCGAGGCAAGCGTTCTACCAACTTAGCTATCACCGATTATATTGAAGTAAATTGCCTATTAAATGAATTCTAAAGTATTTACCGTAAATTTTTCAGTTGCTTGCGTAACTTTTGTTAAACATTAAGCGCATTAATTCATTCCCCTCTCAAGTGCGCGTGAACAAAAACACGTAACATACACTCAGACATTCATCTGTCATAATATCTCAGATGTTTTGCTTACAAATTATTTAATTTGCAATAGACAAGGTCAGATTAGCTTGATATTCGCTTTTACTACCCATTTATGGTAATGCCCTTCTGTATTTGCGAGTCGATATTAGCTACTTACTCGTATTATACGTGCATGGATTGTAAATTTTTATTTTCGTCACAGTTTTGATGATTAAAAAGTGATAAGTGCGGTTGAATGTAAATTGCTACTTTATACGAGATCACATTCATCGGATCACAGACTATAGTGAAGTTTTGTTGTTTTTTTTACCGCTGCTAAATAATACTTAGGTATGTTTAATTTTATTTATTGCTTCTCTTGATTGGATATCGTTATTATTTTCTTGATACAAATAACAACACGGCTATATATTATTTTTAGGAGAGAACACATTTTATAATTAAGTATTTATTATTCATTTTTATCTTGACTTTTATTTCTTTATAACGTTAAGATAAGTCGTCTTAGAAAAGTAATTTAGTAAATTTGATTGTTGATTCAAAATGGTATTATCAGAAATACAAACAAAACCGCGATGCTATTTAATATAACATCTATTATTGAGCAATATTGAAAAGTATAATGGATATATTTAAGTTTTCCCACCCTATAATAAAACAATTTACAAAACCTATATGGTGTTTATAATAAGGAATTGATTCAAAACCCTTTTTTAAAGAAACCTAATTTAAAATGACCCATTTAAATCCGTAACGAATGCTAAATAATGTGCACAAATGGAATCCCAATATAATCTATTCATCGAAAATGGAAAGAAAAAAAAAAGCAAAACGATTATGTGCCCTAACCTTTCGGGCGTGTTGAGATGATGTCACCATGGGACGTTTTGATTGCGGCTCATTACCGCGTCCCGTGTCGTCCGTAATTGAATACCGAGCGGACAACAACAAGTGCATTTACCCCATCTTAGACAGATGTCGGCGAGATTGCTGTTATTATTATTAGGTTTTTTTTTGTCGGATCATAAGACGACGCTTCTACGTACTCTTAGTATATTATTAACTAGCTGCGCCCCGCGGTGTTACACGCGATTAAAAAGTATGTCCTCTTCCTCTATATCCTTTCTGTACCCCTGTGCATTTTTCCAGGATAAAAGATAGCCTATGTCATTTTTTGACTTTTATGAAAAAAAACATGTCGATCCTTTGCTCTATGAAAAATTAAAACAAATCTATCCCACGGGAACCATAGATTTTACCGAGATAAAAATAAATAATATAGAGACTATAATCTATCTCTGTGCCAAATTTCATCCAGATCCGTTCAGCCGTTCTGGCGTGATTGAGTAACAAACATCCATCTATCCATCCAAACTTTCACATTTATAATATTAGTGGGATAAAATGGTTTGCAATATTTAAACTGATAGCGTAATGTTACTTAGTATTTCGCTGTTGCTGTATATAAATATTATTTTTTCTGCACATAAATAACATTCGTATGTGGTCATTGCTTGTTGCCGCGTAATTCAACTAGCCGTTTGCCGTTCGGCAGTAAATTTGCTGCGAATATATATTGCGTTGTATATCACTCAGTAACTCGTAAATATAACTAGAACTACGATGTTGGTTTAAGAATATATTAACAGATATTTTGTGCTACAGTTTTAGTATCATTATCTTAATTTTTTGGTGCCATTTACAATATCGTTATCATGTTGGTAGTGAGGAGAGGTTGCATATAATGTTCTGGCATTACGTAAATATTCAGCAACAAATATATCTTATTCTTCTAAATTTAAAAGGTTCGCTCGTATCGATGGTGTTTTACCAGCTTTTGGAACGAAGTTCCTTATCGCGCGTTGCCAAAGGGGGCTAGACGGAAAAAAATATCACGAAAAGTTGTAACGACACTTTTTGCTATCTTTGTCGTTTGCATTTACATAATGGTCAGTATTTTCGAGAAATTGCACAAGTGCATCCGTGGCGCAATTGGCTAGCGCGTTCGGCTGTTAACCGAAATCTTGGTGGTTCGAGCCCACCCGGGGGCGATATATTTTTGTTTCCCAAAATTATTGATTTTTTGTACATAATAAATAATAAAAAATAATAAAGGAACTTCGTTCCATCCGGGTGTCCCTTGACACCTCTCAAGTTTTCTTTCCTGCTAACTCCTTGATCATTTGATACACATTAATTTTACTATTTCACATGCATGTATTGTACCTTTACCGAAAGCTTTCATTATCATTCCCCTTACTCCCTGTATATATTACCTATGTGCGTCTTACATCTCGCATCATTAGTTATGTAACAAACGTAGACCCAGTGTATTCTCTTACTGAATATTTCAACACAAAAATAATAATTCATTATTCCAGCACCGTCTCGCCTGATCCGGTTCGTCAATTGCAAATAACATGCCTTAACCCACCCTACACAGAGTTAATTTTACGTTCACGTGACACCGAAATCCGATCGAGAAGCCGCTGCGAATTAATTTCTAACGAAAATAAACTCTCGTATTTCAATATTTTTATTTCGATTCCTTTTGGATATTTTCGATGTGTAAAAATAAGCTACCGAACCAATATGTTTCAAAGCCTCTTCGAAATTTATGTTCATCTAATCGGAATATCATTAATGCTGTCCCGAAACTTCGATGGGGTTAAGGAGTGTTCATATGTACCGCGTCAGGCGCTGCGATTCGACCGAAATACGAAGTTGGCTGTGCGGCTTAGAACATATTTTCGTTTTTAGTTGTACATTTGAGTCAGTCACATAAATCATGGTTCTTGTATGGGGCTAATACAACTATAGAATACATAATTTTGACTAGTGTTGCCCAAAGTCTTGATCTTGATTTGCATATTTTTCAAGAACAAAGCAACTTGATGTATGATAGACAACAAAATACGGTTCACAGGACTCTGTTAAATCAATAAAAATGCTGAAGCATTACGTAACTACGAGAAGCATGAATTTCCAGAATCCTTCTCGTTCTCGATATAGTTGGGTGGACTTGGTCCAAAATTTTCGCAATGCCAAGAACTAGGCTTTCGGTAACACTAAATTTTACGATCGACTCTTCAGAACTCCAGTCTTTGATTAATCCCCTTTTCAGTCCCAAAGGATCGCAGCGACATTCTACATGTGTGCAACCTCTCCAATAATACCAAAAGTAAATATGGAATCATTAAATGTATCTCAGAAAGTCTCATTGTAATTTATTTGTATGCGAAATAAGTTTGGAGGTAAAAAGTTCAAGCCGTTCGCAATTTGCAAACATTATGCATCTCGCCGCCGCCCCGATTTACGACTCCCATCTTATTTTTATTTGATGTATACGCCCATTGTGTTACCTAATAAGCTATAGATAAGCTTCTACAAGGATTTTAAGACAGTGCTTGTGGTGTACTTCATATTGCAGTGGACTTGATAAACAAAACAATATTTAGTTGCCACAATAAATGTAACGAAAGAATTTTCTTGATATCAAAATGTAATTGCGGTGTTTTTACATAAATAAATATCGCCATACGAACACACCAACTATACGGTCCCACTTTAAGCTTAACGCTTGTGTTATGGGTACAGTACAATGGACTGAGGGCGAACTCAGTATATAATAATTATATACATATTAAACATCCATGACTCGGGTACAAACATTCGTGCTCATCACACAAAGCTTGTGTCCCTACCAGGATTCGAACCTGGGACCCTCGGCGCAGAAAGCAGAGTCACTACCACTGCGCTAATCAGGCCGTCGCTTTTGCATTTTGAGAACAGTTCTAACGGCAATGCCATCACAATAATGGCCGCACGGGCATTTAATATAAGCACCTGATTTGTTTACCATCGGTAAACGTGCCAGTTGAATATCGTTACTAGAGAACGTCTCGGATGTAGTTGAGACAAATATTCAGATCCCTTCATATCTCATTGGCTGACGTTAACAGGCCTGGTTTATTTAAAGCCACGCCAATCAAGCTGTGATTTTTAAATAAAACAACAGAAGTTCGTTATTGATCCACGATGCCGCAGATTCCTTGTGTACAGACAAACGTAACTGATACACTTGCCACTTTATCCACTTGCCACATTATCTCCAACGTGATTGCTTTTCACATTCGTAAAATATTTGATTCAGTTAGACACGGTCGATTTGAAGATTAGATATTTTTTTCCTTTTTAGTTTTTCGAAGACGGTTTTTTTTGTTGAAAAGTTTTTTTTAGTGATAGTATCTTCCTTGTATGACATCGTTCAAAATGAGAGATGAAATAATTCTCACCTGGTCATCCTTGAATAGTTATTCTGTAAGTTTTTAAATACTGAAAGAGAACAGGTCCACGGGAACCCCTATGCTTGGGTTTCCTAAGAAAGCGTTGTCGCTGTTTGACAATCCTAGCCGTTTGTCAATCAAAGTTGCCCCTGTTTGTCAATTCCTAGAATAACTTGATTGTCATCATCAAGTATCATTGTTATCATTTGCATAAAGGTTACTGCTGCGATGCTGAATATATCAAGTTGCTGTGTTTCTATGTGTCAACAGACTGTAATAACGTCACAAAAAAAAGATAAATAAAAAAGTGTAACGGTATCCCCTATTTTATTCTAAAAGACATTTGCTGAAATTACGTGGTGGAGTAAGCGTTCGCCATTTCATGAGGCTATAAGGCAATTAGTTAACGAAGAACACGGGGACTACAAAAAAAACTGACACTTAAAAAAAAATCACTAGCTGCGCTGATTTAAAATTCGATCGTCAATCAAAAAAAAACAATTACAGGGCATTGTTCTACCCGTGTTACTTGCGTTGCGTGCAACTGATTACCGCTCATATACGGTGATCCTAAAAAGCCTGTCTAATTTATTCGTATCATAGATCTAGAACCTGAGATGTTCCGCTCGGCTGCGCCAGACCCTGGGCGGTCATCCGTCATGCGAGTACCAACCTTATTATCAGCACAATGAATGCATGTATGATGACGTGCCCCGGCAGTGTTTTACAGCAAGCAACAAAGTTGGTTACGCACCGGCGGATATGAAGACTTTGAATATCATTTATGACCCTGGAGCTAATACGTGTTGTTAAGTAACTTAAAAAATTATTAACTTATTTGTAAGAGGGTCTTATAAACGAACGAATATTGATGCCGGCTCTGCAAGTAAAGTGTGCAGGCTTAAACCCCGGCTTGCACCTCAAGGTGTTTTAGATTTTATATATTGTACGGTAAAGGCAATAATTGTGAAAAAATTTACACGTCATAAAGACGCGTGAACTTTGCCAACCCACACTTACGAAATGGGTGGTCTATATCCCAAATCACTCTCGCATTGAGGGGGTATAATGGCACTATGTCTTCAATTACAATGGGACTGCAATACACCTCTGCCTACCCCTTCGGAATTACAGGCCTGATGGTATAGCACAGCACAGTTTCAATCCTACAAAGGTACTTTTATATCATTCGTAACACAAAAGAAAATCCCATATATAAAATGTTACCGCTCCGCTACAAAAATATCCACGAGTGACCCATAAACGGAATAATGGGTTCCGTTCCCACGAATATTAATTATGAAAAGAACCACTATTTCATTGTTGAGTCGTGGGAGGGATCGGCCGGTCAATAAATTCCGCTCGAATAATCATTATATCGATCCCCCTATTTGTAATCGATTAGTTAGCCTAACCAATATGAATCGATTTGTTAGTGATATGTAAATTGGATGGACTTATGTTAAAAATCCCATTAAATATTAAACACTTTTTGTATGGACCATCTGTCCGATAAATTGTGGATGGGGTTTGTGCAATATTTTTGGCTGATTTGAAACTTGTTGGTGAGCTTAGAACCTGGGCCCTCTTATCATGCAGCCCGCCATTGATTTATGGGTTTTGGTATTTATGATGTAATTTTCTGATTCTACTTATAATTGGACGCTAAGAATTGCTTCACTAATTACTTATGTTACAATAGCTTGTATCCTAGTTGAATAATTGAAGCGTCAAAAGCCCAGTGATTAATCATCATCATTATATCAACGTAACTAAGAGGTGCCAGGTTCAACTCCAAACGTAGACATTAAGCTAGTGTGAGCTTGCTCCTAGCAAAAGCTATAGCTTTGTGTGAGGGGCTAAAGGAGCGACTAGTATTGTGATTAACCACACATAACATCATCATTTAAACAGTCACTCATAATTCATTTATCATTTCATTTATATAATTAATGTAAATAAAAAATGTGTCAATTCATAAAACCTTTCGAACTGCATTTCATTTTATTATATATCCCTCTCACTCGTACCCCTCTACAAGCGCATACAATAATGCGCGTATCACACAAAAAGATTCGAATAATAGCCACGGAAACAATGCTGTCATCGATATGAATATCGATATCTCGAATAGCTCGGATAATATCGATACCGGCTTTTGGTTGTATCTGTAATTCCGAAAGGGCTCGGGGAGTATGAATGCCTATAATTAGTATCGGTCTTCGTTAGACGTCATCGTTCGTCTCACTATTCTATTGTGAAGAAGATAACAACGGCGTTATACTTTAAATTTAAATTTGTGAAGAGTGATTAGTATTATTTTTATTGTTAGCATTATTTTAATAGAATGACCGTTCTAATTAGGACTCTATTAGTGTGTACCTTATGTATGTGGCGTATTTGTTGGCTTGTGACATCGTACCTCCAAGTAGTATATTTCTATTGGAACGAAGTTCCTTATGGCGCGTTACGAAAGGGGGCTAGTCGGAAAAAATTAAGACGAAACGTTGTAACGACACTTTTTGCTATCTTTGTCGTTTGCATTTACATAATGGTCAGTATTTTCGAGACATTGCACAAGTGCATCCGTGGCGCAATGGGCTAGCGCGTTCGGCTGTTAATCGAAAGGTTGGTGGTTCGAGCCCACCCGGGGAGATATATTTTTGTTTCCCAAAATTATTGATTTTTAAATAAATAATAAAAAATAATAAAGGAACTTCGTTCCATCCGGGTGTCCCTTGACACCTCTCAAGTTTTTATATTTGATAGCTGTTGTCAGCGAAATGGTTCATAGTTATGCTTTAGGGAAATCAGTTTTAGCGTTCGCAATCTTGTCATACGTAAAAAGGATTTTTTTTTACTACGACAGTTACAGGCGATGAAGAAAGACGTGTCATTGGAACAGCGACCACACCGTTTCATTGTATTATTTATATGAGTTCTGGTGCGTGAGGGGCAGTCACGTGTCGCCAGTCATCAGAACTGCCCTTGTCTTCTGGTCTGTCTGGCCTTATCTTCTCGGCCTGTTATTGTCGCAGTGTTCCAAACGCTACCTTAACCAGTCCGTACCATTTATTATCCACCTAAATATAAGTGGCTGATGGATTATTAGACATTTTAACTTTACATTAGCTTATTTATTATCCACCTAAATATAAGCGGCTGATGGATTATTATACATTTTAATATTAAATTTACCTATTTATTATCCACCTAAATATAAGTGGCTGATGGATTATTAGACCTTTTAATATTACATTAGCCTATTTACTATTTATTATCCACCTAAACATAAGTGGCTGGTGGATTATTAGATATTTTAATTTCCATTTGTGATACATGAATAGCAACAGTCAATACCCATATCCACTAACCTTTTCAATACACCGGCCATGGTTTTGACATGGCGACCAAGAGCCGTATAAATCGGCTATTGTGCGGCTAATGGCCGTTCGATTTGTTAACTCAACTATAACGAATATGCTGACTTGCGCCGGTTTCAAGCATCAAAGTTTTTGGACCAATTTCAAGTCATTGTTCATTCATGGTCGATTTTTCAAAGGATAATAGCCTATAATGTACCTATTTAGTGGTTGTAAAAGGACCTCAAGTCTGTATAAACAATTAACTCGCAATGGCGTAACAGTGGCGCCATAATTGTCGATTTTAACAGTGTAAGAATAGGAAAACTGTCAACAGTGATAATGGCGATGTTATTGCAACTCAATCATGAATCAATTGGGTCAGCAAACTTGGACAGGACTCATAGTCACGAGCGCGGTCCGTGGACTGAACATAAAATCGATTCCCAGGTCGAGCAGTGTATTAGGGATCTTAGTAACAATAATGATTCATAACCAGGAATGAGTCCTTCAAATGTCAATAAACGCTCGCCTCCTATGACATTGTCATAATGTGGATACACAACTATACAACCCAACAATATAATACGTACCACGGTTGCACTTATCACTTAGATAATTTTTATTTTAATGCAGCACATTCAAATATCAACATTATCCTTCGTATCTATAAGGTAGAAAGTATTTTTTACCACCTACATGTACCACGTTACCGTCACAACTCCCACAACGATGTTATTTAAATAACAATCTAATCCAATTCGGATGATAACTCCGTGCCGTCGCCATGAAAACGTTTCACTTTGTCCTAAGGGTGTGGGTACACTGTCAATATCATTACCACCGGTTTGCGTGAGCGTCCCATCTTGTTTGTTGATACACTCAGTGTTATATTATATCGGGGGTCTTTGTAGTCGATCTGTTGTGTTGTCTCGATTCTTTCTCGATTCCAAAAAGGATATATTATCTGTGAATGATTGGTGGATGGCACGGCTTTTAGGATTTTACGAGTTCGTTGAAGACTCTACAAATTGCTCAACTGATTGGGCTTGCAAGTTGTGCCGTTGGTAGAGGCTTTTAATCTTGACTGAGATTTAAACTTTGATTATTGGTTTTCGGTGTAAGGTTATTTTTCAATCCGCAATGATTACTATTTCGAGATGTCCAAGCCACGCCCCTTTGCCTTCTTGTTTTCTTTTTAATGTAGGGCCCCTTATTAGCGAACCTTTTTAGTTTTTTAGATAAGGGTGCAGGCAGCATGTTGATTGGCAGATATTTAGTTACAGGATATTTTAAGTCATGTGTATCAACAAAATTATTTTACAGGCCTGTCATAAATCGCTCCATGAGATTGACTTTACGACCGCATTTTTGAAAACCCAGACTCGTACTGTCAAACATTTGGTTTAAAAAAGTATCTATAAATTATATCTCCCATATAAACAATGTCTAGGAACACGTAAATATGTAAATGTTTACGCTAAACCGAAGCTACCATTAATTTTTTTTCATTTAAAACTATGTTAATTACTCATACATAAAGACGCTAGTTTTATTGTATCTTTTAAATTTAGGTGTGCCTTTATTGCCCCTCGATACGTTATTTGAATTTAATAGTCCTGTTTATGAATTCGTTTCTGGAAGATCAAGCTAGCTGATTTTGAAACAAAATCAATGTTATATTTTTTACAAATCAATTAGTTTTTATCTAAGAATTTGTGCATATGTAAATTTATTATTTGAGTAACCAGCTTACTGAGAGCTGTATTTAATGCGGTAGCATCTAAAGTAAGATTAAAAATTTGAGTCATGAGCGCAAGCGGTCGCATATTCCAATTTAAAACACGATTCAAATTTATTCGGTCACATAAAAATATCGTTTCGGCTTACACTTGAGCTCTGGAAGAATGCTGATAAGGAAGTATTCGTCGATTATTTTTTACGCCTCCCCGAGCCTACAGAACCTTATTAGGGTTATCGTGTTCTCTTTGAACTGTATTTTTTAAAGATTAAGTTAATTCGCCCAGCAAATATATTTCTTATGCGTGCCTCTACATTTCGTAGTAAATTCCAACCGTATGATACAATATGTAAATCAGTTCAATGATGGTTTCATTGTTGAACTAATTTTATTACGAAGCGTAGCCTACGTACTGTCCCGGCGATCTTCGTACCGCCCCAGAATCAAATGTATGTGAAAATTTTCCCATGTTTTAAATAGTTCTGTTATTCGGGACGAAAAAAAAAATTAAAAAAATCAATGATCATACAATTCGTCCCATCCGTTCCGTTAGTGATGAGTTATAAATAGTGTAAATAAAACGACTTTGTTTTATAGGTATATATATAGATTTAAAAAAAATACAGGAATTTTGGTATTGCCATCGAAAGGGAACGTCATTCACTAGTGTCGCAACCACAGATCACGAGAGATATGCCGTGCGATTCAAAATGTATGGGAACTCGCTGTCTCCGTTTTGTTTCCCACCACTCGCTAAAACCAACCAATACGAAGTCTCTTCGGTGCGTGCTGCGTCGTCGCCGTATACAGCGGCCGTACCACGCGACGCACCAGTTTATTCAAAGTATCGTTAGACGATCTATCCATTGCCTCGTACATTCACTCAGTAGCGAACATAGGTGGTACTTAAAGAGCCATGTATTTTGTACAAAAATAAAAAAGTCGTTGTGCTACATGAAAACTAAAATAACATAATAAAGGCATTAAATATTTTTTGATTTGTTGTTTTTAATGATTTTAAAGACGAATAAATAAAATACTTAATACTGGCTGGTGAAATGAGATTCCATCTTTCGCGTAGTTCACTTTGCTGCTAGTATTTTAGCACACAACCACGGAATAACACGGCATTTAAAAAAAAAGTTAGAGCTCCGATACCGACGTGCAGTTGCAGTCGACTGACGGCGAAAACTCTATGTTAGCGTAATTTTGGCATAAGGTGAGCGCAAGCCCACCGCTTTCATAACATATCTCCTCTAATATATCTGTGGTCGCAACCGTACGCCGTAACACCGTTATTTCAGGAGTTTTCTTTCAGTTTTACGCCCCAGTAAACGCACGCACAATCGCAATCTCTTTGATCTACGGAGACACCGACTCGATACCGTATGCTAAACAAATGGGATAGATCAGTCTGTCTGTTACTTTTTTTAGATCGCATCGCGCCCGCGCCGCGCCGGGGGATTATATTTAACGTTTGATGGGATTAAGTATTGCTGATTCTATTCGAATGTTGGATTGAAGGTATTATTTAGACGCTAAAACTGATGTTTTTTTATTAAGTTATCTCTATATTAATGGTGGCTTTAATGGAACCTGATTATTTGTCATCATTATAAATGATAACATTATATGGGCGCCGTCGATTATAGAAGAAGCTGTGCCCGCGAACTTCGTACCGCCTCGGAATCTGATGTATGAGAAATTAAATTATCTTAATTTGTTCACATGTTTTAATAGTTTTTCTGCTGTTAGGGGTGGAGACAAATGAATAACAAAATCCATGATTATAAAAATCGACCTACCCGTTCTTGATTTATAAATGGTATAACTAACACGACTTTGACTTTATTTATATATAGATTAAGAGAGTAATATTAATCCTCCTCCATTCGTTCCTTCATGTCTGTTTATAAATTCCAATAAAACTTGTGTCCCACGGCCGTATATATATTCTGTTCATTTAATATTATCCTTGCCTTACCAGAACTCAGAAGCTATATTTAGCGGGGCGGTTGAAAAATGCGAGGATAATAAAAAAGCGGTTCTTAGCCATCGGCGTCTAACTCGTATAGCTCAACCTAGAACCGCTTTATACGGACATGTGTGCAAACCGCATCAATTACTTGCATGGTTGATATGATGGGATGTATATTCTGTATTATCACGGTTTATCTTTATGCTAACTAATACTTTATGGGGTAAGTAGTCGAGATAAGTTAGAGTTTTTGTGAGCACTTTCTGCATAGATCGGACCGCAAGCAATAACTTAATGTGAGGGTACTCCGGTTCAAGCTATGACACTAGGATGCCTAACACCTCAGTCCTCTCGTAACAATGATTGCTGTAAAGCAGTCGAAACATCGGGAACGTAAAAACATAAAATAAACGCGATAAAATCCGTTGAATTAGTTTTATTTCAATGTGTAGTATTCGCGCAAATATAAGAAATCAATATAGGTAATTTTTTATTTGTTACTGTATGTGCCCACGTGTAATTGTTAGTATTACTAGGTACTAAAAACCGGCTAAGTGCGTGTCGAACTTCGTATTCGTTGTTGTTGGGTTCTATACCCAATGCGCGATTTTTCCTCCAAAAACCAAAAACTTTTTATTACAGTTGAACGAGTTCCCATTTTGACCCTCTATGGGTAGCTGTGTAACTTTAAATTAAAGTACCTATTGTATTATTTAAAAAGGCGTATAAAACGACCATCCAGAAGGGACGACGGAATTTTCTCACAAATTGTTATCGAGATAAAAAAATCACCAAGTCCTCCAATAAAATAATACATATCTAATACCTTACACTTTCAACAATCAATCTAAATTAACATTCTCTTGTCCACAGGTACAGTGCTAGTGTGAATTATACCATATGTTCCCAACCGTCGCGGTAGTGGCAGTGTTGTGTTGATGTGGCGACGGTAGCCGTCGAGCTGGCGTGGTACGGGGCCGGCGGGGGTGCGATGCAGGCGGGCGGGGGATGGTTTGTGCCGTGGACTATGGGCCTGCAGAAGTTCGCGGTGGCGCTCCCCATGGGGGGAGTGATGCAGCTGCCACCGCTGCTGGCTGCGATGCCGCCCGCCCCGCCTCCGTTGAGGCTGATCGCGCCGCCGCCTTTGCCGCATCAGCAATCTGGTCGAAAGGTAAGCATCAAACTAGTGGATCGAGCAGTAAAATGGTTTTAAGAAGGAGGAAAAATGACCTGTTATTAATAATCATAATGTATATGTCATATAATTGCAGGTCCCATTTTTTTATAATATTTGTTACTCTCTTAATATTAAATGATAGATAATAAAATAGACTTTCTGGCTACAAAAAATGGACTAGGCTTTTACCTATATTTCAAACAATATCTCTTTTCTACGCGCCAACGTGCCTCAGGTTTTGCTATATCGTACAATTTTAACGGATCTCGGACCGTTCTCAGGGACAAACAATTTGGCCCATTGTCTGACATAAAAAATGTGTGGCCTAATAGGAAAAGGCATTGCCCGACGTGGGTCTACATTCAATTACTTACTGAAGGAAATTCAGGACTGAAAATATCTATAATGTAGAGTTCCAGCGTGTCTTAGTTCTAATAGATATTTATTAGGATATTTTAGCGTAGTGTGATCTATGAAGTTCAAAGGTTTGATTCCTGTCAGGTCTTATTTTGTGTTTTGGAAGCTTAATTTTATAACCATACTAACTGCGCCCTTTATTTATCCTACGGGAACCATAAATTTTACCGCGATAAAAAGTAGTCTATGTGCTATTCCAGACTATAATCTATCTCTGTGCCAAATTTCATCCATATCCGGTCAGCCGTTCTGGCGTGATTGAGTAACAAACATCCATCCATCCAACCTTTTTATCCCGGTAAGATGTACGGTTACGTGGGATAGACATACTTTTTAATCGCGGGTAACACCGCGGGGCGCGGCTAGTTAATATATAAACTGGTTGCGTCGCTGTCGTAGCGCTACACCTGTCTTTATCAACAGTGAGTTTACGGACGCAATGCTACCTTAACGCCTATATAAAGTACTAGATGCGCCCGGCGGTGTTACCCGCGATAAAAAGTATGAAAAATTAAAACATCTATCCCACGGGAACCATACATTTTACCGGGATAAAAAGTAGCCTATGTGTTATTCCAGACTATAATCTATCTCTGTGCCAAATTTCATCCAGATCCGTTTAGCCGTTCAGGCGTGAAAGAGTAACAAACATCCATCCATCTATCCATCCATCCAAACTTTCACATTTATAATATTAGTATAGATATGAGCCACGCACTTATACAAAGTTATATCAGTCAGCCATGATTGTTGTGCCCACTTACCTGATTCTGGTATAAACATTTGTTACCATTTCCTTTATTCTCACGCTAAAATGTTTGAATTGGTTTCCGAATAAAATAGGATGTGTGTAATCTATCGATTCGTTATGATCACGCAAATCGAGTATAAAAGGGAAAAAAAATACCAAGTTCTTTTCAGAAAAAAACCTTTGAAAAAATTGTTTTTGCAAATAAAAACGAACAATTTTAGATTCGATTTGGACTTTGTATCTATGACTACTCGTAAGGTATTTTTTCGCAATATTTTTCTACGTTTAGTGATTTCGCGTTCAGCGTACGAGATTTGATTGCTTAATTGAGTTAATATGTAACGAACAATATTTCTATATACCAATTTAATTTTATATAGTAATAGTGAAGTTGGTTAGACGGTCGTTTTATAAACAATGTGTCCAGGTTTCAACCTTGGTGTTCTACTTTGGGATTATGGGATTTCATATTAGATATCACTTATGTATATAGGCTCACCCCATATTACGTTGAGACCAAATACCGCCAGCAAATCTCCAGCAGTACAGCACCTCTGCCTACCCCTGATATCCCACTAATATTATAAATGTGAAAGTTTGGATGGATGGACGGATGGATGGATGGATGTTTGTTATTCAATCACGCCAGAATGGATCAACGGATCTGTATGAAATTTGGCACAAAGATAGATTATAGTCTGGAATAGCACATAGGCTACTTTTTATTCCGGTAAAATGTGTGGTTCCCGTGGGATAGATTTGTTTGAATTTTTCATAGAGCAATGGATCGACATGATTTTATGCATAGGCAGTTATAGTTTAGGGGTCAGAAAATGAGGGGTACAGAAAAGGATATAGAGGAAAAGGACATACTTTTTAATCGCGGGTAACGTCGCGGGGCGCAGCTAGTTTTTTATAATGTTATGCTAATTATATTGGTGCTATAAAACGTTGGTACCCAAGTTAACCCAATAACTTATTTGTAACACTATCTGTCGTAACATTATCTCAACACGAGATCGGCAAAGATGACCGCGGACTAATGTACTTCTATGTTGCTACTCCCATAACTGGCGCCGTCGTCTATCCCTTTCTTTTTATTGTCCGTCCCACTCTATCAACGGTGTCACGGCTGCTATTATTATCCGTAGGACTCGTTTAACTTGTACAGAAATTAGTTTGGTGGATATTACGAGCGATATACTGTAGGAGCTGGTAAACTTGAAATGAGAAAAATGTATAACATGGTTATTTTCATACTATAGCCTTTTAAGCCCATCGTTGTCCCACTGCTGGGCAAAGGTATTCTCTAAGCCCAAAAGAGGATCTTGTTTTGTCCACGTTTTACGCGTAAAGTATTCCAAATCATCGCACCTTATTTTTTCTGTATTTTTTTTCAAATTTTACAGCAAAACGACGATGAATATTCACAAAAAAAAATGACACGGAAATATTAACAATCAGAGAAAATAAAACAAAACTTAATATTGTGGTCAAGGCTCAGAAGAAGGTGATTACCAAATTTATCAATACCCAATCATTTGTTTATAATTATAGTCTACGACTCAAAACCGTACAAACCTTAAACATTTTAGTTGAGCTTTATATAAAGCAACAGGTTTAGTATAGAACCGCTTCCCCTTGTAACATAAACTAACCATAAGTAATTGGTTCTAGTCTGCCTTATGTAAGGCGTTTAATAGTCTCAGCATCGTGTCATCGGATTAACTACGTTTGCTTTACAGCCTCCTCCTTCCCCCTCCTCTTCAGCCGGCACCAAGGCTGTATTGAAGGAGCATAATGGGTGTATTGTTGATAAAGTAAATCCAGTTTATGGCATATTAATGTGTTAGTTTGTGAACTTGGCGGGTTCACTGTCGCGCCGAAAATGATGTGCTTAATTTTCGTGTAAATTCAATAAATATTTTTTTAATGATTAAGTACAACTCAATTATCAAGTTATCTAGTACCAGCCTATACTATAATTAAAAGCGATAGCAAAATATACCAAACTAAAAACTTGCCCATTACACTTTTGCCACAAACCCACTCCAAGCTCTTGCTTAGTTCGAGGCAAAAAAAAAAGTTTCCAACGACACCAAAATTTGCGACGTTTCTAGCGTTCTGTACGTCAAGTGCGAGATTATTGGTAAGCTAACTATATACTTTATAGTTTACGTATACACATTGTATATAAATTTGAACAGCGCCTCTAGCGGACAGTGTTTAAAACTTTCAATTCTTCATACAATGTGTCTAAATAGACGGCCCGATTAGCGCAGTTGGTAGTGACCCTGCTTTCCTGGTAGGGACAAACTTTGTGTTATGAGCACGAATGTTTGTACCCAAGTCATGGATGTTTAATATCTATATAGGTAAATACATACTGGGTTCGCCCGCAGTACATTGTACGGTACCCATAATACAAGCGTTGCTTAATGTGGGACCGTATAGTTGGTGTGGTCGTCTGGCGATATTTATTATATACTAGATGACTCGGTGTACTTCGTATCACCTTTCTAACGACACTCCTCATTACTTGACATTTGCAAAATACCCGCTAAGTTGTGGGTGAGGCCATTTGGTAACGTATAATGGTGACAGAATGACAGATTACCTTTCGTTTGACGTTCGACAGACCAACAGTCTTTTTTTTTTTTTATTACTTTATAGGCAAGTATTTGATCTCGATCTCACCTGATGGTAAGTGACGATGAGATCTACGATGGAGCATACTTGCCTAGGTAGGAAGGCGGCAGTAGATAGAGACGCTACATTCACTAGGCACATGCAGCGCAACTGATCTGACCCGCCATCCATGAATGGCAACACCGAACATCATGCCGGAACACGGCTAGGCCGCTTGGCGACATGGCTTTGTTCAGTGGGTGGTGACTAGCCACGGCTGAAGCCTACCACCAGTTAATAAAATAGAACAGTCAGAAAAAATAAAGCACAATAAAGACTTATTTTTCGTCCTTGCAACTTTTCCATATTTTCTCACCGTGTAAACCTTCCCTGGACTACGACAAACATTTCAAAACCAAAATCAGCTAAATCTGCCCAGACGTTCTCGAGTTTTAGCGAGACAAACGAACAGCAATTGATTTTTATTATATAGAAGATTAAATACGTAGACTATGAAGTATACGGTTAGCTTACGAATAATCTCGCACTTGACGTCCTGATATCGACGTTAAATTAAAACGTTACCCAATGTCTGATCGCCGTGTATTCAACCATCATAATAGCAGTGGTTAAACCATAAATCATGATGTAATTACTACCATGGGATCGGGCATCGTCATTAGAGTACACGATCGCAAATTAGCGCTTCGGGCTTTCTTTGATAAGGCTAGAATATATGAGTATATGCCTTTATTGTGTTGTTTCTTTCATTCTGTCGGTAACCCTGATGATATCGTAACGTTGTGGGATATACATTTCTTTCGCTGGAAACATACAATCATAATACCGACCGTTTTAATGTCCCACTGTTGGCCACAGGCCTCCCCTCAATGCGAGGGGTTAGGCCATAGTCCTCCACGCTGGCCCAGTGCGGGTTGGCAGACTTCACACGTCTTTTGAGGGGTTCTCTCAGACGTTTAGCAAGTGATAATCATGGTTGAAAATGAGATTCGCACATGAAATCAGAAATCCCAGAGGTGCGACCTGGGGTTTGAACGTGCGATCCTCGTTACCGAGGCAAGCGTTCTACCAACTTGACTATCACTGCTATACAATAATATATTGAAATAAAACTAATTTGGCGTATTGTATTGTATTTCGATTATTTTATGTTTTACGTTCACGACGACTCTCAGTCCTCCCTTGACTATGGTTGTTGTAAAGCAACCGAAACGTAAAAACATAAAATAAACGCGATAAAATCTGTAAAATAAGTTTTATTTCAATGTGTAGTATTCGCGTAAATATTAGAAATCAATATTTAATCATACATTTGATTTTGAGGCGGTACGAAGTTCGCCGGGTCTGCTAGTTATTTATAGATATTCCTTCATAACTATAAACATCCATGGAATTAATTGTCCACATTGTCTTGTTTAGAGCTCACCAATACTTTGTTATTGTCGATGTTACTCGGTAATAAATTATTCTTATTCCGTAGCTGCTACAATTCGCGTAATGTTACCCATCTATTGTGAACGATTTCTACGCAAGAATCAGTGGTTAATTTAAAATTAAAAATTATTTATCTTATAGTAGAAAAAAATACTCCAATCGATCATTAAGACAACGTTTATGCAATTTAAAATTCTGTATATTCTGATATATAAATGACTGTAAAATGGCAATGTTGTTAAAAAGTTTATAAAACATCCAGAAAACCGAATTATTCCTTTGAAGTTCAACCTGTTCGTCTCCATTAACCCCTTAACTACGCTTGGTGAGTCTAGTACCCACTTTATAAATAACCGGCGTCCTATTAATTAGGGCTGCCAGTTTATCGTGAGATGTATTGTCTAGATATAGAGTCGTAATTGCAAGGCTTTTTTAATAAAAAAAATCTCATAAGGTTAACGAGTCCGCAAGCAAATGGGAATAAAATATTACTATCAAGTATGAAAACGGCTTATAATATTGAATAGTGCTGCCTCTATCGTGTCACGTAAGAATGAAAGAGTTGCAGTGATATGATTTTTTTTTTATTATTTGTAAAGCCAAAGGAATCATGGTTCAGATTCACGGTGTTTCAAAAGTTGCCGCAACTTGTATCAAAATCATTGTTTTTATTGGTTTCATATTATCGCTGTACTGTTTTAGGTTAGTTTCTTAGTTTGGCACCACTTTTGTGGCCACTGATGTGTGTGACATCAAGTCCGTTGATCGACGTGCTATCTCGCCTTTTATATTGCCTACTTGTAATGATAAATTTAACTGCAGTTCTAAAAAGTGGGCTGTAAAATGAATTAACTAGAACATTTAAGCATCGCATCTTTTATTTAATTAATAGCTCTTAGATGTTATCTCGCTGTAACAACCCTAGCTAGTATAAATTTTACGCTAGATTGCCCACTATCGTGTGTTGATTTCTTTTAATAGTACTCGTTGTGTTTTAATGATTTTATTTTTAAAATGAACAAGTCAAATCAACTTATAGACACTGCGTGAAAATATTATCGTATTTCTTTGACGTAATGTAAATAGCCATGTAATGACTGACCGCGCAGCCTCTCGAGGCCGCTTTAGTTATTGAGCGAGGCGTTGCTGCTCATCAGTTCGTACAAGGCTGTTGGTTTACGTATATAAGCTTTAACAAAAATAGTGTACAATATTTTAACAGATGAATCAGTTAGTTATATGGATCACGTTGATCTATAAAATAATTGTGTAAATTATGTTTGATTTTTTACAACAAGTCAAACCAGTGGGTTGAAACAAAACTAATTTTAAGAATTTTATTGCGGTTTATTTTTTGATTTTACGTTGCTGTAAAGCAGCCGAAACGTCGGGAACGTAAAATCAAAAAATAAACCGCGATAAAATTCTTAAAATTAGTTTTATTTCAATGTGTAGTATTCGCGTAAATATAAGAAATCAATATCAAACCAGTGGGGTTTGTCAATTATATAAATGTCTAATAATATTTTTTTTTCTTTGGGAATGTTATCTTTATCACCTACTGTATTATTGTTACTCCTTATATAAGAAACATGTTATTCTGATTATTTCAAAGCTTATACGTAAACAAATAAAATGTCTCATTAAACTCGAAAGTCATCGTAAATCTTGAAAGTTAACTAAAATCCAATTACTCTCGCGACACGTTGCTCAGACGAGCTAATTATTAATTAAAATCAGATCAGACGGCTCTTCACCTCTAAATCCTATTGATTTTTCGTATCTCTAATGTCACCTTGTATGCCCCTGAACTAAGTTTTTGTAGTATGTACCTACATCGGAGCTATTCATAGCAAGCCATTTGCAATAACATTACAATGCCGTTATGTTCTTTATTTTTAATGCCATTGTTAAATTGATCAAACGTTCTATAAAGTTAAATAAATAAATATCGCCAGACGAACACACCACCTATACGGTCCCACACTAAGCAACGCTTGTATTATGGGTACCGTACAATGGACTGAGGGCGAACTCAGTATATAGATGTTAAACATCAATGGCTCGGATACAATCATTCGTGCTCATCACACAAAGATTGTTCCCAAAGTCAAAGTCAAAGTCAAATCATTATTTCGTATTAGCCTACGGGGGCACTTACAAATTGTCATTACATTTTTTTTCTTAAGTCTACAACCGGATCGGAACGCGACCTCATCTGAGAATCCCTACCAGGATTCGACCCCGGGACACTACCAACTGCGCTAATCAGGTCGTCAAAGTAAGTTGAAGGTTAAGTTATAAAGCGACTGATATAATGTCGGTAAAATGTGTTTTAACAAACGGTGCATACTGTTTACCCCTACGGAGAATATGTGTAAATAGAACAATATTTTTATCATAATCTTTGCTCATACACAACTGAACTGACTCGACGACTTGACGCACTCGTACTCGACTATATACTCAGACCGTACGATATTGGGTCCCCCGCATGACTCGTCTCGACCTGCAGACCGTGACACGGTGCCTAAAGCCACTTAAAAAGCTTTTATAACAATTAATTTTGACAACACGTGTAAGTTTGAGTGGTTTTTTAAGCCGCCACTTCGCTCCCCAAACATAGGAGGCGCTTATAAAGTTAAAGCCGGCGAATATTATCGGTCGATTTCTGAATGATTTTCGCAGGTTGATGGCGTGGGCTGTACTATAAATAACATTACGTGTTACTACCATTTTTATTTCCCATGCATATAGTTATATTCTGGCCACAGGGAGTTTAGTACGATGTCAAATTTAAAGTCAAATCATTTATTTTGTATATGCCTACGGGGGCACTTACAAATTGTCATTAACATTTTTTTTCAAACGTCACAGCACCGCGCACGAGAGTCTTGTTTTGCGCAGTACTATATGACGTTTGATAAAGTTATAAAACGTCTATAAATTCTAGGGTTAATAGCTAAGAGATTACAGCGGCATATGAACCGCGGGCTTTGATTAGAAGCAAAACAGTAGCAATCAGCTTCTTGGCCCATAAAAATTCCTTGTTAAGTATCTGCGGTATCGTGCGTTCAATATTAAATGTGCATATATCTCGAATTAGTCTTTTTTACGACTGGTATCCCCTAAGGATTTAATAGAGATCGGGGTAGTCCATTTTGGAACGAAGTTCCTTATCGCGTGTTGCGAAAAGGGGCTAGACGGAAAAAAATATCACGAAAAGTTGTAACGACACTTTTTGCTATCTTTGTCGTTTGCATTTACATAATGGTCAGTATTTTCGAGACATTGCACAAGTGCATCCGTGGCGCAATTGGCTAGCGCGTTCGGCTGTGAACCGAAAGGTTGGTGGTTCGAGCCCACCCGGGGGCGATATATTTTTGTTTCCCAAAATGATTGATTTTTTGTACATAATAAATAACAAAAAATAATAAAGGAACTTCGTTCCATCCGGGTGTCCCTTGACACCTCTCAAGTTTTTTTTATCTTAAGGTAGGTATCACATATGCGTTTGTGAGTCCACTGTTACAAATATAGCTCGTATAAGTTCCATGGTGTTGATTATTCATGTGAACGCACCCTTGCTAACTAAGTTAATGAGTTATTTCGACGTCTCCAAAAACGAAACAAGTGCCTTTGCAATATTATGAGTATTTGTTTGGTAAAGTTATTGTTGTTGATTTCGATATGGTTTGAGTCAAAGTATAGGGTACCTTCATGTTTTATTTATAAGATGTAATAATAATAGTGTAAAATGTGTTACGCTTTTTACATATTATAAATGTGAAAGTTGGATGGATGGATGGATGTTTGCTACTCAATCACGCCAGAACGACTAAACGGATCTGGATGAAATTTGGCACAGAGATAGATTATAGTCTGGAATAGCACATAGGCTACTTTTTATCCCGGTTAAATGTATGGTTCCCGTAGGCTGAAGGACATAATTTTTAATCGCGGGTAACACCGCGGGGCGCAGCTATATATATATATATGTGTGTGTTAATATAATGATCCTCATAGTAGAAACAGCTCTGTAGACGTTAAATAAGCCGCATCAACTACCTATAAGTTTTTCAAGTGTTTTAAATAATTTATACATTACTGTAATTTACTCATTCTCGCATAGATGCTGCGGCTGGGTTGGTAGGAGGTGCGGGATGCGTTTAACTCAGCAATTGCTCGGGCAATTTGACGACTTCACTTTCTTACTTTCATATAGATGTTGTATCAATAATTGGGTTGGCTTTTGCTCGCGGCTCGTTTTACGTTGAAAGGCAAATGCTACCCTATTAACTTTGCTATAAGGGTGCGAATTCAGATTTATCGCCGACATCGTGATCTTAAATGTTCATGACGCTTGGCTCACCAAATTTGATTTGAATACTACAAACTGTCTTTATGTTGAATGAATCGACGCCTAAGGCCGTAAATATTGCTGTTACATTTAATTGAACTAAATTAAATTAAGTATTTAATTACTTGCAGTGGCCCCGATCTCGTTCGCATAAACATTTTTTTTTCTTCTTCTCTTGGTTTAATATAAATATCTTATATAATATAAATATCTTATTTTAGCATTAATCATAATAGAAGTCTATTTCAACGAAATTCTTAATATAAAAACCATAATCACTCATTAGTCTTTAAACTGCAATGAAAATTAAAACTCGATACGGTCGAGCGTGGACACCGCTCGCACGAGACGAATGTCGCGGGGAGCGTTGTGTTGTGATCGCGTAGTTTACAATATATTGCGCGCTCAAAAATAACAACATTTGTAACCCGTGACTTTCGACATAAATTATTTGTATAATTTTACTAAAGGCATTGAGTGCAACCTTTACCCAAAGTTTTCGTTACCATTCCCCGTTACACCCTGTATAGATAGGAATATTAAAATATTATTTCTGAACGTAATGCATAACTTAAAGATAATGTATACTTATCTCGGTAATCGAACAGGCTACAACGAAACCATTAGACCGAAGAATGAATGCATATTATTACATTAATCCTTAAGATACATATCGAATATCTTGGATAGCGTAAAGAATTCCTCAGATATATTTTATTTTCTATACCTGCTAGCTTATAATCGTGCGCGGCATTATAACACTTAATTGCTAGCGATACGAACTAAAATTGCGTAAAATATGAGGCTTGGTATACGAGATTTTAGCCCTTATGCTCGCTGTATAAACTAGTCTAGTAAAGTGTGATTTGTATTTTATTTTCCTCGATTTTTCTACGATCGTCTT
Organism: Pheosia gnoma; assembly: GCA_905404115.1. NCBI lineage: Eukaryota > Metazoa > Arthropoda > Insecta > Lepidoptera > Notodontidae > Pheosia > Pheosia gnoma. Next base: position 1,712,172 of record FR989894.1, on the reverse strand, counting down.
GGACGTTGATTACTGTACGAATGTAAAATGCGTCTGTCTGCGGTGCGGTGGTACTGTACTGAATATTAATCGCTTCATTCATATGTTTTTATGATGATAAAATTGAAGACATGATCGTGTTAACTACCATCCTCGTATCTGTAGTGGAGAGCAAACTAAGGTAAAGCAAGGTTCTCACGTGTAATAATAAAAATAATTAAAGTTGCATGGTATACGACTAAGAACTTAACTGAATCTTCAGACATTATATACTATCCAATTTGTCACGGATAAATTATTACGTTCAGTTTTTCTCGAATATTGAAATTTTTCGGATAACTTTATTTTTTTTTTGTCTAAAACACATAGCTAAATCGGTCCAGCCATTCTCAAGTGATTTGCTTGTAAACGAACAGCATTTAATTTTTAATGTAATATAGATAAATCAAACTTTTGACTTTTTAATTAGCTACCTATGTTTCGTTAGCTCGTTCACTACGAAACTTATTTGTTTTTATGACCTAAAAGCAGTTTGGTGTTTAAACCTTTGCCCATTTAGGTGATTTATATCAACCTATAGAGATCTGTATTCACATACAGATAATAATAAAGCTTCACAGGATAAAATTATCGACAATAATAATAAATGTATCCTTCAACATTATAAACGATTTTGCCGATAATATTGATGTACCAGCAATGTATATTTAATTTTAAAATAATTAGCACTCTTTAATATTGTGGCAGTAATTATTTGACTCGAGAAGAAATAATCTCGCGCGCATCGCATCGCTACATCGCTTGGGAATCGTAAAAGCGACCTGTCAATATCGATAATACGACCAAATTATTATCTTTCGTCTCTTTCTTACACGTTGGCCGCGAGCGTGTAACATTTTAAACCTTCTTCGTCGATATAATAACCGCCGTTTCATATTGTATCTTGGCATGTTGATAAAAATGCGAAATTTTACGCAGTCGTGAGTGTTGTTACATTTTTTTATGATAATTATTGAGGCATTTTTGTAATGTGTAAATTATTTTTAAAATAAGTTCCGCGGGACAAGATAAAGAGGATGATTGATTTATATTTAAGTTGTTTTTTTTTTTGCACGCCAAGTATAGAAATACTGGTCCTTCGTAATCGAAGCCTTGAGCCAACAACGCGTCTATTAAGAATTACCCAATATTTATTCAACAAAAGAGAAAGGCAAGAAGCTTACTTAAGTACATCTCGAAAACTATGACGCTCACAAAGTTAAAACAAAAACTCGTATTTAAATTTATACACATAGATATTTTAATTTCCAATCAAAATAGAGATAGGTCATTTAAAATTCGACACACAACCATTTACACGCCGTCAACGGTTTAACACGCGTTGTGAGAATTCAAATGTTGAAACGATTGTCGAATCGATTAACGATTGTGTATCGATAATCGTTAATCGGTTGTCCATATGAGCCTAATTTGCGTGGGGGCTGCGTTTGATTAGTACCGATTGTGCGATTGGTGATCTATTCGATTGTTTAGTGTCTACTCGATGTTGCGTCTGTTTGTTGGCTCTTGCTCAAAATGCACGGCTCAGTTTGAAATTTTGCGTTTGTTTTTTTCCATTTCAGCTATTAAACTGAACCCATGACATCTCTGCTATAAGAGCGGTCCCGTTAACTACTAGGATATTAACTCTCCAACCGTTACGCATAATAATAACTTCCAATTACCCATAATTTAATGCTCCAATATATTTTATTTAAACAACACCGATAATAACTGAAATTATTACGTTTTAACTTGAATCTTTCGCCGATGTCTATTGAAATGAGACCATTCAGGCTGAGTTATTATCGGCGATCGTTTGTGTAAAGTCCCTGGAAAACATTATACATTATATTTATGAATCGCTTTGTTGTTTGTTATTAATAAAAATATTGAATAATGAAACTGGCGTAATTATCAAAGTGTTTGTTGATGTTGATATTATAAAGAACACTCTAATTGTATGGCCACAAACTGTGTTTTAACTAATCAAAGCTCGTTTTATGAGTACTGCACATTGATGCGACCATTTTAAGACGTGGACCAGGAAAATACAATTGCTAAAATTCAAATTGGGAATCCAATTTGATTACCCGATCCATTGGGCCGAGCGGTCTACGCTGATGCCTAGCGGTCTACGCGGATGCCGAGCGGTCTACGCTGAGGCCTAGCGGTCTACGCTGAGGTCGAGCGGTCTACACTGAAACCGACAGACCACGCCGCGCGTTCGTCAATAATAGTGACGCTAGTAAAGTAGCCACCAGTTCTGTCATTAACCTATCAATAAAAACAATACTTTATACCCATCATACCATTTCATAGATCGCAACAACATATCCCAATCATTTCCGTGTATTACATGCATGATGGGATTTTCAATAAAACATTACTGAACTGTCATTATATCACATCAAAGTTAGCCAAACCCATCCTGTGCATACAACCATCATAATACTGCCGTCCGCAAACTCATTGTGGCCATCGCAATAATCTCTATGCTTATAGAAATAGGGACCAAACTTTTTGATAACTGTTGGTTGTTCGGCAGCAATGCTATCGCGGTCAATCGATACAAATCACGGAAAGCATTCACGGGAGTCGTGTGCTTGGAAACCAATTTCCTGTTCCCTTTCATATTGAAATGTAAGTGGCGCCCTCTATGGGGAGCGACGGCGGGAGCGGAATTTATGGACCGTGCTACCAATGTTCTGGATGCAACTTTTCGTGACGGCGTTTCTGGGGATGACGGATTTGTTTATTTGTAAGAACACAATCTAGGACGACCAATACGACGACCAATACCAACGCTAGGATACAGTTATGTTGATTTCGAAGTGGTCAATTAAGGAAATGGTAATAACGCCTGACAGAATGGTGCATAGCTGGGTTAGACCTTGGATGGGTGAGCAAATAGCTTCAGTGCTTCGATGGGCAAGTTAGCCACGACGGTTCTGGTTGTCATTTTGACATTTAACAGTTGTTACGGCCGGTCATAACAAACAATAAACAAATCTTTAATCTGCCTAACAAAGTTGACATCAAATCAGAAATATCTACAAAATTTTAACATATATCTCCTCGGGAGATACATACAGATTAAAAAGACGAAGCAACTAATAAAATCCCGCTAGTGTTTGAGCAAGTAGAAGGTGCGGCTGCGGCCAATTTGCGAGATGTATTCAATATAGGTGGCCGGCCCACGGGGCAACCAATTTGTTGCTTTGATCATTCAATCTATGCGAACTGAGAAGATCATCAATCGACTGCCGGATGGTAGCTTTGATTGGCGGATGGCAACCTGAGTATGATGAAAGCTAGCTAGCTCCGCTACAGTAACTGATATTTGCACTGAAGGGAATTTCACATTGTGTAATTAAAGGAAAACTTGATTATGAAGTAAAAGAGTGTGAGTCCACAAATCACTGATTGATATTATGCCTCAATGGTGGTTGGTATGGTTTGTATCAATGTATTTTTTTCTAATAACAAGGTACAAGTATCATAAAAGAGATTGGTCCTCATTTTAAGTTAAAGTTCGCTTAACGAATACCAGAGAATAAGTGCATATATTGAAAGCAATCCTTTTATTTCATCGCATAATATATACCCCAACAACAATGGCATATAAAAGAAAAAAAACACCTGATAAAAATTACATTTAAAATACGACGCGAATCTAAATCATTATTGTGAATCTACAAAAAAATATTTGTTCGCGATATAATAGCCGCACATTTCTTTCTCATCCCAAAACGGTCACCAAAAAACTACCACGACCACAACCCAAAGCGGTGTCACGACAAGCGGACGCCCCTTTCGATAAGGGTCATCCGATATGCCCTTTTACATTCTTTTTTCTCAAACTTTGCCAACGAAACGAACGGACGACCGCAAATTTCTTTGCAAACAGCCGCCATCTTTTTGCGCCTCGCATTCACAAAATGGCCGCCGCAAAAACTTTGCACAGGAATCCGTGGCGGGAACAGGAATATCGTTTGTTTCAAATTAAATTAATTTCGACCGTTTGATCGAGTTGTATGAAAGCAATCTGTTATTTCTGTGCTGGATTCGTGCTTACTTCCAATTTTAATAAGTTTGATTGATTGATTTTGAACTTTTGATTGGAAATCATAATGGCTAGGTTGAACAAGGAATTTCAGGTGAACAGCCAATTAGTGGAAAACGGTAAAATAACCAATAATCAAATATTAGTTGTGCGCACGACAATTTGTGTGGATTGTAGCGGTTTTTGAGATACTCGTAAGCTTATAGTCTACCTTTTATGAGATACAGGTTTTTGCCTATCCCTGGATGACCCGTTGATTCAACAAGAACATAAATTATCCGAGATCCTGCCAAGATTCTTTTAAATCCAAAATTTTGATATAATTACAAAAAAAAATCCGAGTAAAAAAGAAGAAAATCTATACGAATCATAACAGCTTATTTATTACCTACCTTCTCTTCTGCAAGCGAATGTCGATCAAAAAATATTTATGACTTGTTTATTACTCCTAAAATTTGCGCTTCAAATGTCCTCTAATATTTTCCTCATCCGACCTGCTACCTTCCAAGGTTCGATTTAATTATTCAATTAATTTGGTCACCTGCAATTAGACGGCTCTCGTTCGTATTCCATTCGATTTCTTTTCATTGAGTCGTCTCGATTCCAAGGGATTGCAAATCGTCTCGTGATTTGACATTGCGTTTGAGGTGCAATAAAATTTGCGAACATAGCTTTTTGTAGCTTTTTATGGTACTATAAGATATAAAACATGTGTAGGTTAAAATAATGCAGGTTTTGGGGTCGAGTCACCTTCGTCCGTAGTAGAATTAAGTACCCTCGAGATACCCTACACGTGACCCTGGGTGGTGCCAACCAGGTGACAACTCTACTGGTGGTAGGCTTCGGCCGTGGCTAGTCACCACCCACTGAACAAAGCCATGTCGCCAAGCGGCCTAGCCGTGTTCCGGCATGATGTTCGGTGCTGCCATTCATGGATGGCGGGTCAGATCAGTTGCGCTGCATGTGCCTAGTGAATGTAGCGTCTCTATCTACTGCCGCCTTCCTACCTAGGCAAGTATGCTCCATCGTAGATCTCATCGTCACTTACCATCAGGTGAGATCGAGATCAAATACTTACCTATAATGTTTAAAAAAAAAAAAAAGCAAGGTTCTATTTAATTTCAAAACTATTGTAATCTTCTTATTACAGTTAGTGTAACTGTACGTATTACGTAAATATAATATATTGCTATTCATTACACGTTCGTTTAGATAAGAATTCATTTCTTTGTTCACCACACTGCCTTAGATCACGTATCTTTGAATAATGGTTTCAAATTGAATCCTTACTTCAGAATATTGTTTCTTGAAATCGTGACTAGATAAAAAGCCATACATCTTACTTATCTAATCTATTTTATTTATTCGCTTCGCCGCGCCTGGTTCTTGAAATCGATTTAGATTTTAATGTTAGCGTACTTGTAAGATTTGTTCAAGATTACTTGATAGGATTTATACTAGCTTACCAGTCTCCGCACGTTATCGTCCAAAGAATTAGAAATACTTAGGGAGGAGTGCACCAGCCACGGTTGAATATTACTACAGGCAAATCTATACAGAATCTTTGGTTAAATTCATCCATAGATGGTGCACTCCAGCCTTAGTGGTGTCTAGATGATCGTGTGGTCATTTCAACAGAATGAGTGAATACTTTAGCTTATTTCCAATTGGTTTTAAATTGAACCTTAAGTCAAATTTGTTACTACTTCACGCGTTATTAAAATATATCATACCACGCATACACAAATTTATTGATCTTCCTACATTTAAAAATCAATGTTATTAACCGCAGAATAAATATCAAGTTCATATCTCACAGGTACATAGCCATCAAATAAATGAAACCATAATGTTAGTAGAAAACTTGGCTCGCGTAACAAAGTTACCTCGAAAACTGAAGTAAACAACCGTGAAACGCTTCTGGGGTCATTAGAGCCAAGTGATTTAGAACTGCTGAAAACATTCCAACCTATCTGGCAAACATTTTGTGAAGAGAACAAATAGAGGAGTCCAAGTGATCGTATTAAATGCAAGATTCCATGTGATTTTTGAAATGACTAACATTGGTTTTGCAAAATATGAAGACTGCAATTTCGATTTTAAAAATACCGTTAAGTATGATATCATTCATTGCACAAATTAGGCTTCTTACATGGCCAATGTTGTGCGACTTTACATGATTGAAAAGCAATAAGATAAGAGTTTAATTCACCCTTTAACATGTCCTAGACAGATACGCTATACCTATAACAATGTACTGCTCAAAAATCTAAGATCTTTAAAAAAAAAGAGCAACAATGGAGTTTCTTGCCCGTTCTTCTCCATAGGAACGGCACTCCGAACGGGTGGTAAAGTAGTAGCATAATATTTGTAACTTTTGACGATTCATAAGTACTGTACTTAATGGTCTACGTGAATAAAAAATATTCTGATTCTGATTCGCTATAACAGCACTATTAAAATTTAAACTAAGAACTGTTTTAAAAATATAGAATGGCTCTTTCCTTATTTCATCTACCAAGACGATGAAGATAGTACGACACAATACATTTATATCCTTAGTACAAATAATCGAATTCAATTTGAAACCTCCACGAGTTGGTACCCTTTTGCGAAGTTTTCTTGCGAATCGAGTGATATCTGAATAACAATTTAATCTCAATGTTGATCGTTCAATTCAACCCGTAGATATAGATTATCTGGCAGTAAAAACCCTGATACCTACTTCGAAATAATGAATTATTGTAATCACACTATCACACTAATATTATAAATGTGAAAGTTTGGATGGATGGATGGATGTTTGTTACTCAATCACGCCAGAACAGCTGAACGGATCTGGATGATATTTGGCACAGAGATAGATTATAGTCTAGAATAGCTTTTTATCCCGGTAAAAAGGACATACTTTTTAATTGCGGGTAACACCGCGGGGCGCAGCTAGTAACTAATATTTTACAGGTATAAGGGACTATTGTTGACAATAATAAGATATTGTAAATATATAAGAATTATAAATCTACATGTCAAATAAAACGAAAACAAAACTGGCCTAGCGTAAGTCGGATTTGCAGATCAAAGGGTTCCGAACTGTGGCTTTTACGGTAACCACAGTTAAATTGGACAGTTCAAAAATCAATATCGTCGACTATCATAGAATAATAGATTTGATTTTGCAGTTCTCAAATTAATGAGAACTCCTGAACTGACGTTATTTTTCGTTACAAAAAATGTCGACTTTACGAAGAGTCTTTAAAAATATTTTTTCTATTCGATTTACCAAACCTCTCTCCTAATCGCGCATCTCTAACACCGTCGCAAGCAGCCACTTCTCAGAAGCATTTCTCGGCGTCTCTTTGTGAGGAGTTATTCACATACCCTCTTATTTTAATTCGCCCGACGTCGCGTCGTCACAGTTTAGCATTGTTTGCTTTTTCGGGCCGGTCGTCGTTAGGCCAAATGCGATTTTTACGTTTTTTAGCCGCCTCGCCGTTCGGTCCGATGTCGACGGTGTATCGTATAACCGTTTTGTTGTGTTCGTTTTTTGTTTTATTTTAATTGTTTATACATATGTTACCGTTTACGTATCTATATGTTTCCGTTCTCAACCTTATCGTCATCAATGCTTATCCCACTAATCTATACTATCTATACTAATATTATAAATGTGAAAGTTTGGATGGATGGATGTTTGTTACTCTTTCACGCCCGAACGGCTGAACGGATCTGGATGAAATTTGGCACAGAGATAGATTATAGTCTGGAATAACACATAGGCTACTTTTTATCCCGGTAAAATGTATGGTTCCCGTGGGATAGATGTTTTAATTTTTCATACTTTTTATCGCGGGTAACACCGCCGGGCGCAGCTAGTATTATAAATGTGAAAGTTTGGATGAATGGATGGATGTTTGTTACTTAATCACGCCAGAACGGCTGAACGGATCTGGATGAAATTTAGCACAGATATAGATTATGGTCTGGAATAGCACATAGGCTAGTATGGTTCCCGTGGGATAGATTTGTTTTAATTTTTCATAGAGCAAAGGATCGACATACTGTTTAATCGCGGGTAATACCGCGGGGCGCAGCTAGTATATTATATAATATAGTAATATTGAAATAAAGCAGTCACGTCACCAAGTTAAACTTCTCCTTGAAATCGACAATAGGTTTCATCGCTTCCCGCTAAACATAAAAACAAATTTCTTGGTCTCGTTGTATTGTGTCTTTCCCTGAGCCCTACCATTGGATATTTCACTTGTTAACGAGTTATACAAAGGAGATATTAATCAAACTCTATTTTGTATATATTTTTTTATTTGTTTGTCATTATGTACAGTACCTCTGAATCATCAAAATAGTTACAAAATGCTAAGCTACAATTTTATCTTTTAATCACCTCTTTGCTCTATTTTATTAATTAAGCAGTACTGTCTCTCGATCTTTTAAAACATTTTTATTATACTTAAGGCCTTACAATATACAACATTGATGAGAGTCCAATCCTATCACAGTTATAAAAAAAAATACAACCGAATTGAGAACCTCCTCCTTTTTGAAGTCGGTTAATAATAGGTCTGAGTGCTAGTAGCTTGTTAACCCAGTAGCTAATTAAATACGCAGCCCTCAGACAAGTTGCGATTAAGTATCTGGCGGTAGGCCGAGTGAAATTGTGGACCAATCGAAAGCGAGTTCCCATGGTAGTTACACAGTCGAAGCCTCGTCGTTCGGCTCGGCCCAGTCTGACGACGGACCGCAAAGGTTCACGATAATGATTTTTGTTTAATACCATATTGTTCCATATACGGAGAAGGTACTCTCGTAACTCGTAAAATTCTCGTCTCGTAGTCCAAGCGTTGGCTGTGAGCGACCTAAAAAAATATCCATTGTTGAAAATATGACGACCGATTGGCGTAACTGTCGGAAATATAACTCTACGGCTGGAGTGCACCATCTTCCTAAATATTCTGTCAGAGTCTCTAAAGATTTGACTGTAGTTACATTTAACCGTGAATGTTGCGCTCCTGTCTAAGAGTTTAAAGGTTTGCCATTAAACCCTGGGATACCATAAGTCCTTCTGTTTCTTGAAATGTTTGCCCAGAAAATTATATTTTACAATATAATCATTGTGAACATAGTCTCTGTACTTCTGATTATGCCTGTATATTTGTTGTGCCCACACATCATGAGATCGCCCGATAAATATATATGAGGATTATTTAAATAATCTCTATTAGCGGTAAGCCTGTTATTTCAGCTATAATAATTATCCCTTTAATGTCCCACTGCTGGGTACGGGTCCCTCCTTAATGCGAGATGGATTCAGGCCACAGTCTACCAAGCTGGCGCAGTGTAGGTCGGCGGACTTTATTTTAATTGCTATGCTCGTGAGGTCTCGCTCATTCCTTGCACCATATCCCACAGGCTGACGCGTCAATTTGACCCTGCCTCCAGGACCTTGGGACCTTAGGACCACACGTTTGTGGAACACCCACATTTTGTTTTATACTTTTTTGGACATAATAACTCCGTTCTCGACCGACAACACATCGTCAAAATTTATGCTCGTTTCGGGTTTGGGGAAATATATGCTTTAAAAAAAATTGGTTTTATTTTTTCCAGTAATTTTAACGTTCCGCGCGTTGAAATCTGCTTTACTTTTACTGGCAAAACATAGTTTTTTTGTTTTACTTCTAAGTTCTGAATGTTATTTTACTACCCATTGCCTTATTATTATAAAATTAAATATGAAGAAAATAATTTTAAGCATGTAATTTTTGTTACAGGTAATTGGTACAATATGTTTTACTGCGCCAGAAATAGGGTAATGTATTACGGATAGCGGCTTACTCTAGCTTGTAAATCCACGACGAAAGTATTCAATATTTCTGTTAACGTAAATAGAAATTACAGCTATCCTAAAGTAAATAAAGTGCAAGAAAGGAAAAACAGACGTACCTAAAGCCTATATACATAGAGCCTTGTATGTAAATCAAAGCTATTTTTGCGAATAATCACTTGATGGTCTAGAAAATGGAAAGAGAGGAAAATAACAATCTTGCTAAGTATAAAATTGACTATTATGGATGGTGATGTTGCCAACAGCATGGAAGTATTAAAAAGTTATCCATCGCTCGTCGGGCGTCGGTTGCTGAAAAATAAAACATTACATTTTTTTCGATGCGGAAAATCGCGCATGTTATATTCGTTTTCCGCGAACCCACGAGCGGTTGTGCCTAGCGGAATCGGGTCACGCCTAATAGGGTGCACGGTACAGAAGTAACGTGAATGCCTAGTTTTTTTAACTCATACAAGGTGATTCAGAGAGGATATACTATCCTTTGAACCTGCGCTTCCATACTACGATTACTAATGCACTATAGACCTCTGCTTCAAAGGTAAGTATACCCTTTCTGAATGACCTGTATTTGTTCAATTTTATTTTTTGTAGGTACGATTAAGTTGCATGAAAATATTTCGGTGGATGCGCGAGCGGGGCCGCGCGTAAAAGCAAGCGTTTTATAAAAGTAGTTACAAGCATTTTAAACTTATCTCCAATTATAATTTCTATTTCATATTATAATTTATACAATGACCTTTAAAGATAATTGTCGCCTCACTATAAATAATAACTGTTGTAGTTATACTACCTAGTGTCGCGATCCTAAAAACAGGTTTCTCATACAATTGATGTGGCGTTTATAGTGAGTTAATAATGTCCCCACGTACTAATTCTTCAATCTGGGCTTCTTTAGCTTATTTAATTAAATTAAATTGTTAAATAGCTCCACCGATCTTGGATGTGTAAACATTATTTTAAGTCAGAGTTTGGATACGTAATTTTTTTTTTATTTTTTCGCAAAAAATCTCGATTGTCATTTTGTTGAGATCAATTATTATTTCAATCGATATATCGACATATCAATATCCCGCATTCCTCTCGCATTGTGAAGATGCACCCAGATTTCAGTGAAACCAATTTAGTTCGAGTTATCCCGTTGACGAGGAAAACCCGTCCACTGATAAAACAGTATCAGCCCCCTTACCATTAATTGTTCCTGCAACTCAAATCAAGACCTCAATTGGAACATTATGTCACCTTATTCAAGATCAATTGAGGTCCTAATTTGAGTCGCATTATTAGTTCACGGTAAACCCCGCTGGTTATTGGTAACCGTATAACACTGATTCAATACAATTATGGAACCTATTTTCATTACGCAGATAAACCTTTCCAGGTTCTTAAAGTAGGTCACGGTTGTTAGTTTTGCGCGTTGAATGAGAAACGGCGCGTTAATGCACATCAATGCGTCACGGAATTGCGCAATAAATTCAATTCTGCCAATTCTTAAACAGAAATCTTTCCAGTATTATGTTTGATAATGGATTTTATTGCCGCTTAAAATATCTCCCTAGTAATATTGTACGATCTAAAACGCTCGTAATATGACTACCGTACAATGGATTTGGGGCGATTTGGGGCGACCTAGACATGGAGATATTACGAATAGCAATTTCCGAAAATTTCCAAGAGGGTAATCGAACCTTGAACGACCCGGTGCACTGATGAGCTCAGCGGCAAATCTTCATAATTCTAATGTCATTATCTTATAATGTATTTGTATATTTCCCTTTTACTTTTAATGGCATATAGTGCTAGTAGCCTACATCTACTTATGTCATCCTGCAATGTTTCATTACTTACAAGGAAAAGCGATCCGAGCGAGCGAACCGAGCTATCTTTATTGCAATCATAACGCGTATAGCAACAAGATATATTCAGCTTTATAATAGAATCATCATTTGACACCTAATTAATTGAAATGGTTGATTGATTTGTTTATAAAACGTAAAGCTATCGATCAGGCATGCGCCTGGCTTGCCGCCAAGCTGATAGGTCAGCTGGTATCTTTGCAACTAGATATGTCTGAACCTTTGTTTGTCAGCCTACGATACAGTTAGATACGGCACAGATACCTGGCCCGGTATTGCTTAAGGGCGATTTTAGATATCTAGTTGGGAATGCGTCAGGAATCACTATCAATAGTTTGATATAAGTACCTACCGAATTTATATTGGACTAGCTGTTCTTGCGAACTTCGTACCAGCTCATAATCAAATGTATGAAAAAAATAATTATCTTTATAAAATAATTTTTTTGTGATTTTTTCCCATGTTTTAATGGTTTTTCTGCTATGAGGGGTGGCGACACGTTACAAATCGAAAACCGTTAAAATCGGCCCACCCGTTCTTGAGTTATAAATCGTGTTACTAAAACGACTTTTTTTTTAACCTACTTCAAAAAAAAAGATGAGGTTCTCAATTCCTCACCTCATTCCTCATCCTTTTTTTTGAAGTATGTGAATGTGTCTCTTGGCCGAACCATATAGGTTTATAAATATATTGTAAACCAATATTTCCCGGAGTAAACTCCTCCATCACGTAAGAGTGTCCATAGGTCAGTATTCCACGGTCTCTTCTTTCAATATAGAGTCGTGCCGTCCAGACGGACGGGCCGTCTCGTTGGCCCACAATGCGGCCGCGATGCGCCCGCGCCGATCGCCAGCGCACCGTGCCAATGGAATTTCTGTCTCGGGCCGAACGTACGGGAACGACTTACATAAGTGTGTTTTGTTGTGTACTATCTCGTCGTATCCGCGTCTAAAGGTTACAATGAGTTTGGACAATAATCTATGAAACTGCTCTATATAATTTTCTCTATGGTTTTCTCTCTCTTCTCTATCCGGCTCGAAGGACCACATGATAAATATCCCTTCTGGGCCCTGGGGTGGTAATTTAAACTTCTCTATAGTTAAACAATCATAATTTTATTTAAATGTACAGAACACTTTTTAGACCACACATTGTCAAGCAGCCGCCATAGAGAAGAGAGAGAAAACCATAGAGAAAATTATATAGAGCAGTTTCATAGATTATTGTCCAGAGTTTGAAAACATTCGCTAAAAGGTGTATGAATATTCTATCTATCTATCAGCCGATAGACGTCCACTGCTGGACATAGGCCTCCCCCAACGACTTCCACACATTATGTACGAATATTAGTGTAACATGTTGTAATGAGTCTACGGTTAGGTTTTATAGATAACCTGTTATTTTTAAAGATAAATGTTTTCGATTCCATGACGACCCGATTAGCGCAGTTGATAGTGACCCTGCTTCCTGCGCTGGGGGTCCCGCGTTCGAATCCTGGTACGGACAAACTTTGTGTGATGAGCACGAATGTTTTTACCCGAGTCATGGATGTTTAGTATGTATATAAGTATTATATACTGAGTTCGCACTAAGTCGAAAGCGTTGCTTAGTGTGGCACCGTATAGTTGGTGTGTTCGTCTGGCGATATTTTATGTATTATACAAAGTGAATTACCAGTGAACATGTCGAAAATGTCCGACGCACGTAACTCAACATCAGCATATTCGCTCCAGACAAAAAATAAATAAAAGCACACTCGTTAATAACACATTATCGGCTACCGTTTCACTCGATACCGGTTCGAGTTCGAGTGCATAAAAACAAGCCATGAATTCCGACACAAAAAGCACTTGAAGTAATACCAAATTATATTGGGTTATTTTATCATAAGCAGACGTCAAATGGTATGAAATTACTCGGCTGCGTAGTGATCCGTGATTATATGTAAGGCGTGTTGTACACGAGCCAGACGTGATAGCCACTTGTGGCTATCCGAAGCTAGTTGTGGCTAGTAGGTTGACGCACGTTAGCGTTGATTTATTATATTAAAGGCAAACACTATGGCTTTTAAAATTATTGATTTAAAATGTATATATAGTATAAAAATATATATAGCTTTGACGAACTGATTAGCGCAGTTGCCAGTGACCCTGCTTCCTACACCGAAGGTCCCGGGCTCGAATCCTGGTACGGACAAACTTTGTGTGATGAGCACGAATGTTTGTACCCGAGTCATGGATGTTTGGTATCTATGTACTCGTAAGTATTATATACTGAGTTCTCCCCAGTCCATTGTACGGTACCCATAATACAAGCGTTGGTTAGTGTGGGACCGTATACGTGGTGTGGTCGTCTGGCGATATTATTATTTTTATGCTGTTGTAACAGCGAGTATAAGTCAACACAGATGGTGTATCTATATGTATATGGCTACTAATAGTTATTGTAGACTAGACACGTAGATTTTTTCTGGGCACAGGGTTTGAGCGACAGTGTTGCCTGTAAATGTTCAGGTGTTGTTAGATACTCACAAAGGTTACAAAGAGGACTAACAATTGGTGTTGTTACAAAACCGTAATTAAGTTCCAATTTTGGCGACTCATGCAGCACAGAACATCTACCTGAATATCTCACCGCGAATCTATACTAATATTATAAATGTGAAAGTTTGGATGGATGGATGGATGGATGTTTGTTACTCTTTCACGCCCGAACGGCTGAACGGATCTGGATGAAATTTGGCACAGGGATAGATTATAGTCTGGAATAGCACATAGGCTACTTTTTATCCCGATAAAATGTATGGTTCCCGTGGGATAGATGATTTAATTTTTCATACTTTTTATCGCGGGTAATAATATTATAAATGTGAAAGTTTGGATGGATGGATAGATGGATGTATGGATGGATGTTTGTTACTCTTTCACGCCCGAACGGCTGAACGGATCTGGATGAAATTTGGCACAGAGATAGATTATAGTCTGGAATAGCACATAGGCTACTTTTTATCCCGGTAAAACGTATGGTTCCCGTGGGATAGATGTTTTAATTTTTCATACTTTTTATCGCGGGTAACACCGCCGGGCGCAGCTAGTTATCAATACATCTTTTGCGACATGCCATCTCTTTTGAATGAACAACGAGAAAAGAACTCTGTGTGATAATATTGACACGTTTTAGTACGCGACTTGTGGCTCAAGCTTGTCTTTGACGCAACGTAAAAATATTGTTGTTTTTACGTTGCGTCAAGGTACTGTAAGCGTCTTCCGTCCCGCTCTCATCACAGGCTTTATAAATAAGAACGACAGTGACAGCATGCTGTCTCGATGATACATTAGGGAGTTCCTACTTCCCCTACTGGTGGAGGTAAAAACACGCCAATGCACGTAATACTCGTTCCCGTGACAAAGCACCACTTGATTTGGCCACCAATGGCTTTATCTCTATAGAAATATGGTCTAGATTACTCGAACGTCCGAAATTGCTCACATCGGATGTCGAAATTGCCTCTTTATGTATTTAATGAGCGAGCTTCACGGCCGTCTCGGTGCTTGACGTAATTTACAAGAATTAGCAGTTTCTAATTTTGGTGAACACATATTTTTAAGCATGAAAATTGCTGAAGTATATAGTGACTAAGAATATTTATTATATTATTTTTGAATTGAATTAAAACTAATGTTACGAATTTTATCGCGTTTATTTTATGTTTTTACGTTCCCGACGACGACGTTCGTGAGATTACGTTTTATTTCAATGTGTAGTGTTCGCGTAAATATAAGAAATCAATATTTTTAAATATTATATTGTTATCTTCATTCCTCACCATAGGTTAATGTATCTAAAAGACGCTGTACGTAATGTAGTGATACGAGTTGTTCGGCCTCCGTCTACCACACCATGGCATTCAGCCAATCTGTTTAGTTTTTTTATTGTACAAAACTATACATCATCGGTTAGTTACATAAAGGAAGAAATAATTTGTTCACGTGCGCGAAAGCATTTCCTACAATAATGTTCTTAAAAAAAAAAACAATTCATCATCTTGTGTAGTTATTTACTGAATGACGTAATAGTTATAAGTGAGGGTTTAAAAATTATTATATACCTAGTATTTCCAGTTTTGAATGAGTTATGTCCAATAAATTTGAAACTGTCAATTTTTAATAGTTTTCTGCAGAAAAGCTATAATATTACCAGCACAATTGAGTTAGTACTCGTATTTTTAGAATGAAACCAATAAATGTAAGCCCCTAGTGATAAGGGGGGCCGCCGGGCAGTAATCAAGAGGTTCCGGGTTTGAATCCCATCCTGATCGTTATCGCATTGAATTTTAACAGAAGTACTTAGTTTACTTGAAGCGGCTACTGAGAGTAGATACTTACCTACTGAAATGGGCGCTACAGACATAATAGTGTAATACTAACCATACACATTTAAAGTCTCTACATATGCCCTTAAGTACCTGTGATGGTACTTTATAATAATAATATCGCCAGACAAACACACCAACTATACGTTTCCACACTAAGCAACGCTTGTATTATGGGTACCGTACAATGGACTGAGGGCGAACTCAGTATATAATATTTATATAGATTATTAACAGCCATGACTCGGATACAAACATTCATGCTCATCACACAAAGCTTGTCCCTACCGCGATCGAACCCGGGATCCTCGGCACAGAAAGCAGGGTCACTACCAACTGCGCTAATTAGGTCGTCAACTTGTAGGAATACTCTGCCAACTTGCACCACACGCCAGGTCGCTGATGCCTCCGCTTAAGGGCACTAAGTCACGCGATAGCGAGGTGTCTTTGAACTGGCGAACATGTCGGCCACGTTTGTCGACAAAGCATTTCTGACCCTATTGCGTACTGGCCTTCCGAATTTTACCTTGTGCAAACAGTGCTGACAAGAGATTCTAAATATAAAAGCTAACTAGTATTCACAAAGTCGCTCACATTACCAACTTTAAATTGGTAATCTATGATTTTGTGTGATATATGTGTACAAGTCAAGGAAATTAATATGAAATAGTATAGCATGACTTTTCATATTCACCCAAGATGTCCGGTAAATTTTCAATCAAATATCCACACATTTACTGATTATGGTGGAAGATTTATTTCATCATCATTATCATCATCGTTAACATCATCAATATTTTTAGGGTTTTTTTTAATTTAAAACCAATTATCAAGAAATATTCGACACTGGCATAAATGGTTCTATTTTGTAGCCGATTGCAAACCTTAAAAAAAGAAGAAGAAATTACTTATAAATGGTATAAATGGAATGTTCCGAGCGCATAGAGAGTACCCAATGTTATAATGTAGATGTATATGTATATCCTTAGCATATTTTCACCCTACCGAAGCCGGATTTAAGACCCAGTAAAAATAAAATATTCATACGCCATATTCGTTTGGGTACATAAAACGAACAATAAGTATAAGGTTGTATATATTTTGACGTCGTATCGTTCGGAAACCGGCCGTCATAATAATAGTGTAGGGAAGTTTTGTCGTACAAAACATGTCATATGCCAGCATCTTATACTGCCTATCTTACTCTTGAAGCGCCAAACGGCCTTTTTATGTACACATTTAGCTGCATAAATAAAATGTCATACGACTTTTATATTACGCGTTCGGTTTGCATATCGAAGTCAATACGTATACGAGTACATAGAATTTTAAAGCTATGCAAATATGTATTTTATTGTAGACTAGCTGTTACCCGCGACTTCGTGCGAGTGCTATTTAACAAAGACACAACCGTTAGCAAATAGTCCGCTCGCGCGTTCTGAGCCCGCCGGCAGCTTTTGTGATATTAAGTCGTTGGCGGGGGTCGGGAGGGGGGGGGGGGGGTTCTAAAATAAAGTAGCCTAATTTACTCCTTGTTACATCAGCTATCTGCCAGTGAAAGTGCCGTCAAAATCGGTCCAGCCACTTCAGAGATAATCTTACAAGACACGCGTCACAAGAAGTTTTAGTTCACTTGATTTGAGATAGAACCAAGCCAAGCAGTGATAACCATGTTGGTAGGACGCTAGCCTCGGTAACGAGGATCGCGGGCTCAAACCCCTGGAATTCATGTGCGAATCTCATTTTCAAACATGATTATCACTTGCTAGGAAACCTGCGTGTCTGAGAGAACTCCTTAAAAGAAGTTTGAAGTCCGCCATCCCGCACTGGTCCAGCGTTGTGAACTATGGCTTCCTCGCATTGATGGGTGGCCCGTGCCCAACAGTGGGACATTAAAAGGGCTGGTATTATTAATACGAGTATAATTTGAGAGGAACGTTCAAAGAACTTCTTGTATCGGCAGATCTCTTGAGGGTTACAGCTCGTATAATAATATTGAGATAATCACTAGTGTTTTATTTATAGGAAGTACATTGTCGTTACAAAATGAGTAACACTTTATAAACAACATTCAACAATCTCGCTAATCGTAAATTCCTACATGTTAGAATGGACATTCCACACCCGATGTGCATAAATCCGACATTTTAAAAGGATCGTGTAATATACCTACAATCTATTTAAAACACCATTATCGTGCAATCGCTATGAACCTAAGGTTATTTTATCCATTCTCGCATGCAGTTCTTGACCCACAAAGCTATAGTGGCGTGTTCACATAAGTACATCATAAGTAAATCCTCAACTATGCCCTTACCTCTGGCGCTCACTTGGACTTCAGCTAATGTGTGGTATAGGAACCACATATTACCTGACTAATAACAGAACTAGAAAATAAATAAACAAGGTTTATCAGTATATTCTAAAAAATGAAATACATTTAATTATTTTACGTAATAATATGTTGTGCATAAGGAGTTAATGTGTCAAAACATTCATATCATATGTTCATAAATAAAGCAAACCAGCCGGTAAGTGTTGTGTAACTTTTTTATGGGTATGTTGCTGCTACGAGCGATAAGCGGAAGCGGGTGGGCTGCATTGTAAACAGTTGCTGATGATTTCTAGATAACTTGGTACTCATTTAGATAGCGTATACAGCGTGATTTATAAAGCCGGTATACCAACTTTTAAACTTGCGCCTCTTTAGCGCATTTGTAATGATTATGTGAAGCTAGATTTTGATAGGTATGTCAATTTTTTTTTCTTCATTTTGTTCCTTTTTTGCTAAATGGTGCAATTCTGTGTAATTGACCGCAATAGTTATATATTAGAAATGTTCACGAAAAATCACAATGTCATTTTGAAGGAAATAATTTTCAACTCCTGAGTTTTCCCTATTGTCAGTAAGGATGTCATAATAAGTATATTGTTTGTTGATGCTATCATAGCTGCATGCAAGTAACGCGTGTAAACAAGAACGAGTAAACAAGATTGGATTAGTTGCTAATAATTTTAAAGATAGTCCGCTTTTACACATAGCATGCCATTCCACTGGGCAATATGCCTTACGGCAAGAAATTGTGGTTACTGAGATTATCGAATTTCCTTGAAGAATTCCACGAGAATATTCTTGTTGTTGTTTTGTTTTATTTATATTGCGTTGTTTTATCCGCTTACCGCTTTTCGCGTGCACTGGCACCGAACAACATTCCGTCATTGGAAATGTCAACCTATTTCAGTGAATGCGGAAAACCCCATTTTTTTCTCGTCCCCGGATCAACTCGATCCACAGTTGTTCGCGATCAGCTGCCAGTATTCTAAATAGGTCACTGGGCGTAGGTATTATGACTAGTTTAAGATGAGAAGAACCGGTTCTATTGATCTGGTCGGAGGTCACGACAACTTGTTTTGATAAGACATTGTTGCGTTCACATTTATCTTTGAATTAGGTACTGTAGTGCTACTAGATTTTGCTCGCGGCATTCCTGATTTTAGAGTTGCAGGTGATATACTACTGATAAGGAATTAGATAAGTACTCAACCTTCATTGTATTCAAGACACATCATGTTAGGTCAATCGCCCGTACAATAAACCTTACACACTCAATACTCTTCGATATTCAACAATGCCGCCCGACAATAATTTCATTCGCCCTTGTCGCGTCATCGTTGAATTTATTTATTAACTACAATAAATCTTCGGTTCTCTATCAGCGCGGCATTAGGACCTCTTTTTATTGGCTTATAATATACTTAAGTGTTCCGCGAATAATAGGTACGTCTTCATATATACGAATACTAGCTGTCCCGGCGAACTTCGTACCGTCTCAAATGTACGAGAAGATGAAGTATATTTTAGTAGTGATGTTTCCCCATGTTTTAAGAGTTATTCGGCGGAGACAAATTCAAGAAATCAATGATCATAAATATAGGCCCACCCATTCTTGATTTATAAATAATTCCAGCCCTTTTTTAATGTCCCACTGCTGGGCACGGGCCTCCCCTCAATTCGAGAGGGATTAGGCCATAGTCCACCACGCTGGCCCAGTGCGGATTGGCGGACAATTCTTGATTTATCAATGGTGTAACTAACACGAATTTGTTATATATACGACGATAGACTGAATTATGTTTTGGCATTAATTTATGAGGCAATGGCCCCTAAATAATAATTGTAATGTGGGTTAACGAAAATCGATAAAGAAGTTATGGGCATTTTATGTTTATAACGGCAAAAAGGTCTTAAATTTCCAGAAAATTCAGAAATGTCATTCTGGCAGAGAATAACATCTCAGGAGCGCTTCTTGGCTATAGTTTTTTAGGTAATGGGATCGACCAGGGGGCTCAAATCGTCAACTCAACACGATGGAAGCCATGATGATTTAAAAAGTGGAATGGATTGAGGGAATTCGATTTTCCACTATCTATTCTTTGAAAGTGTTGGCTAGATTGTGAAAATGAAATTTTATCAATTGTTTGAATATTATCGATAAGCAAACCTATTCCGTCGGCGCAACGCGTATAACACGTGGCCTTCTTATCACCAGACCGCTCCTCTGCGTTTCTATTCCTAATCCATTGTTATTTTTGGCACGGTCCGCCCTTGCGCACGAGTTGCGTCGCTCGACGACTTGATTTCTTACGGATGAGACCGAAGCGCCGGTGTCTCTGTCTGCCGCGAGATATAGTCGGTTATTCTTTGATATGTGGTAGCATTCTATTTTGTAATTGTTAGTAATTGTTTGTAACATCAACATTTTGTTAAAAATAATATTATTAATTTGAATAGTTATGTACTCACACATTAATAGATGTAACAATGGTATTATGAAGAGGAAAAGTGTTCTGTGATGCTCACTTACTGAAAAACAAAGCGCCACCTAAACTTCTTGTTATAGATGATTTTTTTTTTATAGTTTTTGGACTCTATGTTAGTAGTTACTCTATCTAACCTTCAAGATTAGTTACAACTAAGCGCCCTTTTATCTTTAACTGACATTAAAAAGGGTGGGTTCTCAATTCGGTTGTATTTAGTTTTTTTTTTATCACCTCAGTACTCCGTCAATTATGAACCGATTTGGAAAATTCTTTTTTCGTTTGAAAGGATATACTTCCAGATTGGTCTCATATTTGCTTGGCATCAACATAACATGCGTTAAATATGATTAAGTTAGACAAGGTAGATTTCAAGATAAGATTATTTTTTGCTGTTTAGTTTTTTGAAGACGGTTTTTTTTCTTAAAAAGTTTTATTGTAGACACATCCATAGTCCAGTTATTTATTCGTCATAGACGATTTAGTCAGTGGTTGTCAAACGTACGCCCTCTTTTCTGCCATTGTGGTCAATGACCCGTTTCAGTTGCGTAATATACTATGAGTGCGTATTCTGCCATTGTGTGTGTTGCCATAGTGTGCATTTATAGAGACATAGACAGTCTTGTACGGGTTTTCGTCGTCATCCCCAAGAATTTTCATCTCGTCGTTCCAAACGATCTCAGTTATTAATACAGCATATCAGCATAGATACAACCATTTTCATTGTATATCTCTGTCAAGTCTCTGTGCCTTTTATTATACCCGCGCGCGTACCTACTCCCTTGATTTATTATACGAAACGCGCGTTTGACGTTTTTATTTTTTGAGAATTATATTCTGACAGCTATATGAAATATGTCGCGATGCCGAGTTCTTTTTTTTGCAGAGAACACTTCGCTGGAAGCCCTTTGTTTCTTTGTATTTAGATTGTAACGCGATACGTTTTTATTTATAGGGCATTAGTAACCTTTAAACCTTGCTACTCGGGGACTGTTCATTCGCATTCGGATGGAGGTCGTTAGGCTCATTGTCTATGTCTCTGATAATATGTGTATAGTTTTGAACGAAGTTCCTTATCGCGCGTTGCGAAAGGGGGCTAGACGGAAAAAATTAAGACGAAAAGTTGTAACGACACTTTTTGCTATCTTTGTCGTTTGCATTTATATAATGCTCAGTATTTTCGAGACATTGCACAAGTGCATCCGTGGTACAATTGGCTAGCGCGTTCGGCTGTTAACCGAAAGATTGGCGGTTCGAGCCCACCCGGGAGCGATATATTTTTGTTTCCCAAAATTATTGATTTTTTGTACATAATAAATAATAAAAAATGATAAAGGAACTTCGTTCCATCCGGGTGTCCCTTGACACCTCTCATGTTTTTTTTTTATAAATGAGGGTTAGGTAAAAGCTCAACAACTTTGTTTATTTGTGTACTGGGATCCATCGGGGGTAGTGTTGTGGATCACAAAGAATTTTCGGACTATAATTAGTACATTAGGTACAACGATCAGAGTATATTTTTCTCTAATATAAATAAATATCGCCAGACAAACACACCAACTATACCGTTCCACACAGCAACGCTTGTAAAATTTGTACCGTACAATGCACTGGGGGCGAACACAGCATATATTAATTATATAGATATTAAACATCCATGACTTGGGTGACACATTCGTGCTCATCACACAAAGTTTCTTCCTACCAAAATTCGAACCACGGCACGGAAAGTAGAGTCACTTACCCACTGCGCTAATCAGGCCATCAATTATGTATATATTCGTGTTATAACTTTTTGGCGCTGTAAATATTTGTACTACAAAGCTATATTACATGCCAACAGGTTCATCATCTTATTTGATGATTTGCGCCTGCGCTTTATGTCATAGCAACAGCTCATCTGCGTTATTATTTTAGGCGTCTCTACATGTATGCACAGACGGCTGTAGCGACATTTAATATAAATCGTTGTGTCGGGACCAAAATTAATCAAGCCGAACAAATATCTCGGCGGCTAAAGAGTTCCAAACTCGTTTGCTTTTATACTAATTTGTCAATATTAAAACTTTACGTCAATGTTCCTCAACGTTGTGCGCGGGGCGTTATATTAAACATATTTTGGGGCATACTTGTCTCTTAAATAATTTGTTGAAATTTTAAACAATTTCAATATAATGCTGTAGTATTTTCAATTTTAAAAGATAGGGTTATAATAATGTTAATATCGCCAGACGAACACACCAACTATACGATCCCACACTAAGCAACGCTTGTATTACGTGTACCGTACAATGGACTGGGGGCGAACTCAGTATATAATACTTTATAGGTATTAAACATCCATGACTCGGATACAACCAGTCATACTCATCGTACAACGCTTGTCCCTACCAGGATTCGAACAAGTGACCCTCGGCGCATAAAGCAGGGCCACTATCAAATGCGCTAATCAAGTTGTAACTTTGATCACAGATATTCTTTGTCTATACCTTGGGAGCCATATTTGTTTATAGGCATTTTATGTTGTTCCGGGAGCTTTTATAGATCAGTTCGACACCGCGCCAAGATTTATAAAAATCTAACTCGCTTGTTACGTGATGCTTGCTCGGACTGTCGATTTAAATGTTTGCCAAAGTTCAGTAAACATTTGTAGGTAAACTCGTTTTAACCCTTAGTAGCCTGATTTACGAAAGTGATTTATTTTTAATATTACTGTGTTTAATAATAATGACATTTGATTTTTTTTTTAATTTCGTTGGAAAGAATATTATACAACAGTAAAATACGTACAGCCAACCTATAAAAAAAACTAATAGTAATGTGAACATTCGGTTTAAAAGATTGGTATTAAAATTGAAACTCTAGGCTATTAAGGGTTACAGCATCAAATTTTACCAGCCCACAAAATTTAATATACATTCACTCAAGTATTTTCTATCAATTCCCACACTTCAGGGGGGCGACGAAACTTCAACAACCTCTGGTCTACAGCGGTATCTATCATCAAATTCATTATCCCTCTGAGGACGAAGCGTTCAATTAAAACTTTTAACAAATTGATGATGTTTTTATAGAGTTTTGGTGGGCACCGCGTTTATTGAGTGTTTACATTGTCAGCGAGGCGGAACAGCGGGCGAACAAATAAATGACTACGGGGAAATTATTTGAAGAGATTCGGAGGGACCGGCTGTATATTTCGTTTTCTGAAATGTTTTAATACTACAATATGTTTCTATTAGTACATTCTACTATTATAGTAAACTTATTTTCGTTTTCGTAAAACTATAAATAAATTTACACGATCACAATTTAGTCATCGCGTGGAATGCTGACTGCCGTGGCAAGGGCTACGCTCGTAGCCACGTAGGGCGTCGTAGCGTATTGATCGTTACGTAGCCCGCCCTAGGGGACGACGACGGCTTTTAAATGATTAATAATTAATTTAAGTATGTTTCATTGTTATACAAAGAATATTAATTATACGTATTTAAAATAACGCTCGTGTTTTAAAGTCCTGAACAGACGTTTAATATACTCTATATAACATTTTCAGGTAGGCTTTTAATTAATATAGGTTTAACCTAAGCATTTCTGGTGGGCAAATATGTCGGAAAAGATTATTTAAGAAGAGAAATCTCTCTATAAATGCACGTTCAAAGAGTGCATTTTGTCAGAAGAATCATGAATGAATGAAAACATTCTTACATACAGCGTTTTATCACCGCGCGTATGCCGTAAAACACGTATAAGGAAATTGGTTTTTAGCCATAAAATAGGATTTCCGACGTCTCGCCACAGAATATTAAATAGCACATACAAAGTATTGTAAAATAGGACCATGTAAAATATTATAAGTACACGGAATGATTCAAAAAGGGTACACGAAACCTAGAAAATGATTATTTAAATTTGACCTATCAAAATTCTGACTTCACATTATGAATGCCAATGCGTTGAATAAGCTTAGTATACTCTTTCTGAATCATGGTGTATATTATTTTTATTATGTTTCACCAAGCATTATTTTTATTGTATAATCAGATTTTAAGGATGTTTTTATTGAATAGCATACACTTCAAAGTTGGTCTCATTTAACGTAACACACGAAGTAGTTTTTTTTTTGTTACTTTTATTTGTCTCTGTTGGGAGCTGCAAATCGCAATGTTTTTCATTGTGTTTGATGATGTATAATTTGAGGCACACCAAGTGGTTATGTACCTACTCAAATTACAAATTTAAATACTCAACGGTACAGTATTCCAGTGCGCAACCGAAGCGAATGTAAACTATTCGCAATCAACGAACGCATGTTTGTTAGCGAGTCTGCGCCGGCTCTAATTATGCGCGGCGTGGAGTTGTGTGTTTTTAGAGCACATTGATTCAAGGCAAGGGTGTAGCCAGAAATTCACTTCAGGGGGTCGAGTTATGGACCAGAGTAGGAATTCACTTCGGGATTCGAGTGGACTAGAGACATTATCTGGTCCCTCCCCTACCCCGTAACAACATCAATCCAAAAAACGAGAGGTGGTCATTTCAGGGGGGGGGGGGGGTATTGAACTGACAACCCACCCCTCCATCATTCGGCCTTAATTTAAGGGCGCTAGATACTTAGATGGTTGCGGAATTCATGTAAGCATCTCATAATGCAGTTTATAATTAAAAATAAACATCGCCTGACAAACCATCAACACCAACAGTACACTGGTCACAAAATAATGCTCCTATCCCTTCTCTGGTACCTCGGGGGTAAACACACTTGGTGCAGTGAGCAGAGTGGCCTACGCTCAAACCCGTAAAATCACACTGCCTCTATTACAAACAATGATGAAAATTAAGTACCTACTGACTACTATTTTCTACCAAAAATTGACAAACATTAATAAGAGTAGAAACTAATGGCTCTACATTATTCACATTTTTATCTCGCTTAGTTATAATTTAAAACCTACATTTTTCTCTATGAAAATCGCGATTTATTTCTTTAACTTTCATACAATTCATCTTCATTCAAGATTTTTTTCACGTCAAATTTATTTCTAAATGACAACCCTGCGTTCAGTATTCATCGGATTTGCTTTTTTCACCGCGCCGCTCGTTTTGATTGGTGATTCCAAACGGTCCCCGTCGACAATGGACTGTGTTTTTATACGAACTCAACAAGCTGTTTCAACATTTCGAACCATTAGTTTATACTAGCATAAGCTGAGTTTTGTTTAAATTAAAACTTTGTAGACATGGGGATAAAGAGTACTTTCGTTTTGTTCTTTAGTGTCGGAACAGAATATGAATGAATTTAAAAATGAATCACTTTTCTGTAGACAATCTTTTTTTTATTCTTTCAAATTTATGATAAAAATTGGTCTAATCTGCGTTACATTGCTTTTCTTTTCTTGTTTGTATTTTGTATAATCAGGGTGAGTAATCGTCTTTTTCTTTTTCTGCAAAGTTTGTATACAAGTTGCTTTTGTATTAAATGTTTTGAACCTATAGCGGTTCAGGCGCTTAAGATAATTAAACATGTTAGGTATTATGATTATTTATTTTATTTGTACCACATAATTTACTTATACAACTGGCAAAATATTTTAGGCTATTTTAGTTTGTGTATATAAGTAATTATACTGAAATTGGCACCGGCCTATATGTAACAAGCCTTGCTCAGGGCCATACAGTTGCAGTGTATTCGTCTGGCGATATTTAATTATTATGTTTCCATTGTTCCAGGGTGAGAAGGACAACGGCAAGAACTGCATATTGTCCTGCGAGAAGAGGAAGGCGGATGACACGGACATTAACAAAGACCTGAAAAAGGTAACCACATTAATTATATACATCTGGTAACAAATGTTCTTTTAAGCCGTAAAAAGTTGTGAGAGCTTATGTAGAGCCGAGTCTTGTATCTAGGGATTGCATTCCGGAAAACCAATAGCCTATACCGGATCCGGTACCAGTATTCCGGATCCGGTATAGGCTATTGATTCGTTCGTTGAACTTCACGCAAAAGGGCGTCATTATTCTACACACCTTTAATAATGCTACACCTTTAATAGATCCTTTTTTTTTATTCTATCAACCGAAAGACATCTACTGCTGGACATAGGCCTCCCCCAATGATTTCCACACATCACGGTCCTCCGCCACTCGCATCCACCGGCTTCCTGCTACGCGTGTGATATCGTTGGTCCACTTTGTGGGGGGCCGTTCTACACTACGTCTTCCGGTTCGTGGTCGCCATTCTACAACTTTTCTGCCCCAACGGCCATCGGTTCTGCGAGCTATGTGCCCTGCCCACTGCCACTTCAACTTTGAAATTCTTTGAGATACTTAGCTTAGCTAACTTAATAGATACTTAGCCAAACCAAATTACATTTCGGGACAATATAACTAGACACACACGATCGACCGCTGGGTGGATCCATCTATTACCTCGAGTGGGTCATAAAAGGCGAATACATGATGTGTGAAGTTAGGCATAAATACTCGCAGGCCACGGAACGTTGTCGTAAAATAAACGTACCCACACCGCATTTATGACTCTATCCAGTTATAAATAGTGGAGTTTAATCGTCAATCGAGTTCGTACGAGACATTTTATGGATGACTATCAATGTTTTACCTTCCTCGTGTGGTACTTACCTTACACATGTTTCCCTCTGCTGGAGGTACTTGGTCGATGACCATGTATCTTACGTATGTGTCTCCGACCATGTATCTCCGCAAAATATGTTTGAGTGTGCGAGTGGATTGTGTTACGTTCGTGTGCATTTATTGAAACATCAATGTGTGATGTACGCGTTTACCTTAATAAACATGTAATTCAGTAGTCTAGGTATATTAATACTAGCTGTCCCGGCGAACTTCGTACGGCCTCGGAATCAAATGTGTGAGAAAATCTAAAAATGTTCCCAAGTTATGCTGTAGTATAGTACTGCGTAAAGCAAAACTCTTGTGCGCAGTACTATATGAGGTTTGATAATATTATAAAACGTCTATAAATTTGGTGGTAAAAATATAAATAGGCAGTGTTTGTTACTTTGTTAGTTTGTATGCAAGGGGTAATCCTCGGAACTACTGAACCGATTCTAAAAATGTTTGACTAATAAAAAGTTACATTATCGCTGTGTGTTACGATACATCGAGGTACCGTGGGAGGAGCCGCGGGCAGGAGCTAGCACCTACACAAACTAACGCTAGTCATTTACTGTTTCTAAGCGCTCTATGTTAGTTTTAGTTCGAATCAAGTCTCACAATGTGGCCGACCTGATTAGATCCTGGTAGGGACAAACTTTGTGTGAGGCGCATGAATGTTTATACCTAAGTCGTGGATGTTTAATATCTATATAAGTTTTATATTCTGAGTTCGCCCTCAGTCCATTGTACGGTACACATAATACAAACGTTGCTTAGTGTGGGACCGTATAGTTGGTGTGTTCGTCTGGCGCTATTATTACATACCATTATAGATATAAAAGACTTAGGTATCCAGCCCATATTCATCCATGTATCATACCCAAAGACCCTAGGTCATTTGTTTTCATTACTGTGGGCCGGCAGAGGGCGCTTTAATTTACGACAAGGGCTGCACTCTACCCTAATTTAAATACATTACGCGCGCCGAAGGACATCGCTATCTCGACGACAGTACTAGACGTTAATTGTACTTGTATCTCCGCGGAAATTTCCACTTAATTTACGTTGTTGGTAGATGAAGATTTGCTGGATAATTATACTATGCTAAATAGGTTGGACAAATGAAGGGGCGGGTATTTGGGTATGTTTTAGGATGTAATGGTTTGTGGACATTGTTTAGGGCAAAATTAATTTTAAGGATTTTATCGCGTTTTTTTTTTTTTACATTCCACCATTGCAAGACCTCAACACACTGTGAGCACTTTTTGCGTAGATTTGACCGCAAACAACAACTAAATATGAGGCCACTCCAGTTATAACTATGACACTAGGACTTCTAACACCTCAGTCTTCCCGTGACCATGGTTGCTGTAAAGCAGCCGAAACGTGGGGAACGTAAAAAACATAAAATAAACGCGATAAAATCCTTAAAATTTGTAGTATTCGCGTAAATATAAGAAATCAATAATGTTATAGGGTTATATTTGGATGGAACAAGGGGCTGCTTTAGTCCATTATTCGTAAGGGTTGCTTGCCGCTTAAGAGCCCGGCTTTATACCCGGGCTTTGCAAAGTTCTATTTGGTTTGCTGACACACGCTGTGGCGTCGCGAAACAATATACCAGATTGGAGTTCAAGGCTTCATAAACAGTCGCTTCGAGAAAAAAGTAGCACTTCGCCTTTCAATCTTAACTTGGCGGAGGCACTGCCTCTAGAAAAATAAACACAATGCGTAAACCCGGATGGCACAGTTAGTAGTGACGCTGCTTACCTGCTAGTGTAGAATGATTTGCTCATCATTAGCATCCGAGTCATGGACCTTTAATATTTTTTAGACATTTCATTATACATATACTGGGATCCTCCCAGTCCATGGAACGGTACTTAAAGTACAAGCATTGCTTAGTGAGGTACAGTTGTTGTGTTCGCCTAGCGAAATTATTATTAATATAAACCCGTAATGAATCTCAATAAAAATCACGCCAAGTCGTGCCAAGCAGACAATAAATTTAAACTTTCAATGGCAACTTTGACTGCGAAATTCCGTGTTTGCGTGTTGTCGCGTGAAGTTAGTGCGAACCGCGCTAATAAATCATACGGAACCGTTAACTTATGTTTGTTTGTCGCCGGCACAACCCGCCGCGGGGCGGTTAAATAATTTCGTGTATTCTATTAAGACCATTAGTGCAATTTAGACTATGTAACACTTACCGAGTACGTATTTGTCATGTTGCTGCAATATTAATCGGTGTGTGTTTATAAGCGTTAAAGATTGTAGTAATTGAAAGTGAGATGGTAAAACTTATCGTTGCAGTTCCCCAAGATGTCCACTGTAAGGTAAAAAAACTCGTGGCTCCTTAGTATGAGTTTCGACATCATAAAATACCGATCGAGCGATTAAAACTTAACATACATTTCACAGCACCTAGCGGTAACGTGCAGATGTACAGAATAAATGATGGAAACGCACCATTGCAAGACCTCAAGACACTGTGAGCACGTTCTGCGTAAACCGGATCGCAAACAACAACCAAATATGAGGATACCTCAGTTCTAACTATGACACTAGGACGTCAACCAACACTGTGAGCACGTTCTGCGTAAACCGGATCGCAAACAACAACCAAATATGAGGATACCTCAGTTCTAACTATGACACTAGGACGTCAACCACCTCAGTCTATCCGTGATTATGGTTGCTGTATAGCAGCCGAAACCTCGGGAACGTAAAAAAACATAAAATAAACGCGATAAAATCTGTAAAATTAATTTTATTTCGAAATGTTCGTAACATTCGATCATCCGATCAGTATTTGAATTCATTACAAACTCATAATAAACTTTAGAAACCTATTTCGATTATCAGTTAAGTTTTTTTCCATCAACGAAGTTCGCCGAACTAAAACAATTTAACTTCAACTTTATTTTCAATATTCGCACAGAAAAATCGCTTTTCAAACACGCGCAGTATATTAAATATCTTTGTGTGTTATTTTGATCGATACGGTCACCCTAATGTGTCTGTCAACAGTCGGGGTTTTTTTTATCAAAGTTATTTTCTTTTATTCTAAACGAAAATACTCCCCTTATAAACTTTTCCTAAACTTTTCAAATATCGAAACAAAGTCGTGTGTCAGGAATCAATATAAGTATAGAGTCAACGTGAATTGTTTAGAGTTTTTTTTTAAGTTTTCTCATTTCGCTCGTCGGGCTGTGAGCGCGTCCCTTCGGGCAGCAGTTTATCAATGCTTTGTGTTAAGGCTGAAATTGCAATGAACAAGGAACATATATGGAATACTTTATCTGGTACATACCGCAAGTAGATGGACGCCTTAGATTAGCGTTTGAACGAAATTTGAATATAGAGACAGCTCGTTATTTTTTTAAGTACATACGAAGTGGCTCTACATTCTCTTCTGTTTAATAAAAAAATAATATATATATATATATACAACCGAATTGAGAACCTCGGCCTTTTTGAAGTCGGTTAATAAACGTGATCGCTACCAACTATTGGTCGAACCCTTGAAATGTTTGACACAATGTTGTTGGAGCATCATATTTGACGTCGAAAACAAAACCTTCATTTGTTTCTTTTGTTCCAGGCAAAGTTAGAGACAAAAGCTTTGAAGGCGAAAAGGCCCGGCTTCACGGACGACCGGTACAACGAGACCTCTTACTATATTGAGAATGGTGAGTGACTTTTCGTTTTTATTATGATAAAACAGAATGTCGGCAGTATTTGGCTTACAGTAGTAGTTCCCCGAATGTCGGTTGAAAATGCCGCCTATTGGCACTTTAGAAAATGGTTAATAATAATGGAAATTTTTAAAAGACTTTTTATAGAACCAAGTTAGGTATATAAGTCGTTGAGAGTGCTCTAATCATGTTAACATTTCATGCCTAAAGTTGCAAAAAATACTTTAAAAAAAAAAAAATATCGAATCTAAAAATCTATCTTGTCTAACTAAACCAAATAAGTATGTAACGAAAGTAGATCAAATTATTAAATAAACCGATTTTGATTTAGTCCCGTTTGTATAGTTTGATTTCTTAGGTGAATTATCCCGTGTGAAAATACAACATTATATAAAATAGATCGGACTGCCATCCATCTTTCTGAATAGTTCATCATCATTCCAAAAAGATAAACCTTTTTTCTCTCTGACCCTTTTTATACTAGGGCTTCAGTAACCCACGTATTCTTACCATTTTACAACCAATCCTCGTCGATTCGATCCACAAATAATATTGAGTAAAACACATAATAAGTCGTCAATAAACATGATTTCTCATATTATGAGTCGTAATATTTCGACGAAACCAATACGAATATATCATCGCAAAATCCCTTATATTTTTTATATTCACCGTTTTTATAAGCATTCAGACATATTCGTTTACATGGAAATCAATCTGTAAGAGACACGAGGACAGTACTCGTACGCAAGTTAGCTTTGGATCATTTAAGTGTCCTTGTGTGTAAACAGCTCATCAAGTACGATGAAACATGTGTCCGGAATAGATGTCCATACATTTCCATATGTTGGGTACTTGTGACTTGCGTACTGTCCTCGTGTAAACCAAGCATTGCCCTCATTATTTCTTTTGTAGCGAGATATAATAATCCTTAGCGATGTACGAATGTATTGATGTCAACATACTAATGGTAGGTAAACATATTTTTTTATTGTTCCCCTCCATTGAGTCAATTCTTTTTTTAAATTGTTTATTTTTTTACATAGCGACATGGAAATCTTTATGCGAATGTATCGCGTCACGCGTAATGAAAAATGTTAAACATTATTTTGTAATGTTCACGTTTTAATGTTCTTTTGTTTCCATAATACGAAGAGTTTGTTGTTTTCTTATATCGTAATGTTTGATTTTCTAAAAACAAATAACACTGGCTAGAAGTTCACACTACTTATTAATATGATCAACATAAGTACTCTTTTAAAAAAGTAATTGTTTATGTTGAACCACCGTCTGGATTAAATATTTTTGGGTGGCCATGATGTTTTCACACATTGACATTAAGTGGACGAACCGAGCTCGCGGTGCGCCAGTTTTCAATATAGCTAATGCCAGGAGGGTAGGAAAGGCCCATTATGATCTAATGGCCTTAGTCATCTACCCGCATTGCCGTTGCCTCATTTTAGCTACCACATAGTTTACAGCCAAACTGTGCAGATATTTTCACTGTAACGACTTATAAATTACTATACCACTCCATTTGAGTAGTTTTATGGTACTTTTTTTGGTGTATTAGCCAAAATTGTTTGTTTATTTGATGGTTTTAAATTACTGCTTAGGGCTGATGTGAGGGCTGATGGTCATTATACATAAGACAACCTCATTTAAAAAAAAATAACCTTCGCCACTGTCCTACATGTCTGAGGGTTCATTTTAACTTTTTAATATAAAAAACAATGCAAATTACAGGACTCCGAAAAGTATATCCATACTACTTCACATTCACAACGTTCACCAAAGGAAGGTGGGTTGGCGAGAAGATCCTCGACGTGTTCGCGAGGGAGTTCAGGGCTCACCCCGCGGCCGAGTACGAGCGGTGCATCAGGGCTGGCACCCTCACCGTCAACTACGACAGGGTTGACCCCGACTACAGGCTAAAACACAACGACTTACTCGCCAATGTCGTTCACAGGTATTTATTAAACTGTTGTCCAACTACTATAAGTCAACGCCGTCGAATAGATCACTTAGAGTACAGTCACAGCACATAGAAACTCGAATATACTCACACATTATCTTAAGGTACGACACACCGAGATTATTTATATATACACAGACACACACACATACACAGTTTTGTAAATACTATTAACTTTTATTTTATGCCTTATATGTACTTGTTTATCGACTGTGTTCCCGTTTTGTATATTATTACGATAACTTTTTTTTAACCAACACAATAATTTCTTCAATAATGTGACGTGTGTATGAATCGCTTGTGTATCAGGCAGTGTTGCCAGATTGGGTATTTTTTTCGCAATTCTGGGTAAAAATTTTGGCTCTGGAGAAATTTTGGAGAAATGAAATTCTTGGAGAAAAACTTGGAGAAAAAAAAATACCATGGTGAATTTTGGGCAAAAAGCTAATAACATTGAATCATCCATTTGGTTAATTAACCGATATTATTAACTTTTTGCCTTTGGGTAAAACTCAAGCAAATTGTATCATTTTGGAGAAAAATAATTTCAAATTTGGGTAGAAATAGAAAATCACATCTGGCAACACTGGTATCGGGTATATGGTATCTAATTTGTATTTAGTCCACTGTAACACAAATGTAATGTTGGATAATGATATCTTGAGCACCGAATGAGCATGCGAGTGCACTTTGGCCGTTTTCCAGCCGAGACACTGTAGTATATTATCGTAATAGTAGCCTCTGTGTTGACTTAAAATAAATTGTAACACGGTGTTTACGAAAAACGCCCGTTTATCCTTTATATATATATAGTTCACAGTCGCTCACGCATGTTCATTTGTTGTTTTGTTCTCGTACAATCTTTATTTCATACGTCGAGAGAATCTAAATTTGTACGGACTTTGAGCAAATTAACATAAGTTATGACATTAATCGCATCCCACAACAAAGTCGTTTTAGATAAAAAAAATATTTTGTCTAGATTTTCCAAAAATTTTCAAAGCAATAGGGAATATGCAGGTATATGTTTTTATAAATAGATAATGAATGCGTTACGATTATAAAAAGTGAAATAAATTTAGAAATAACTCTAAAAATGACAAACAGACAAAATTTCCGTCAAAAAATTGAACAATGCCTTGTGACGTCACCGCCTTAAGTGAGTGAGAAAGAGAACGCGGCTCCACTCCCTCCCAACTACTTGCGTTTACCAATCTTTTCAATGGTACCGACTATCTTTGGAAAATTCTATCGCAGTAGAAGGTACCTAAGTAATTAAAGAAACAAAACTTATTTTACAGATTTAATCGCGTTTATTTTGTTTTTACGTTCCGTTTATTTCAATTCGTAGTATTCGCGTGAATGTAAGAAATCAATGATTAAAGGAAATAACAAAAACCATAAGCGTATTCCCTATTGCTCGTCGGTCATTCGGTCCGAGTTCGGGGCTTGTCGGGAGCCGAAGCCTGACGTGTGTATCGTTGCAGGCACGAAGTACCGGTCACCAGTCAACCGATCAACCTCGTACATATCGACGAGGACATTGTGGTTGTCAACAAACCGGCCTCTATCCCCGTAAGTGGCAACTGAGACAGCCATGTTATGTGTACGCTTTCCATACATACATTCACCCATTTGTATGACATCCTGTATGTGTTGCATGATATATGTGTGCTAATTTTGTATTTGTAGTCACTAGCCGCCAGTTTGTGTTATGATGGTATTATATTCTGGGGACTGTCAGAAGACGATCGTACTGTAACTGTACTGAAAGGTGTAAACAATCTTATGGATAACTTTTATGTATACAAGAATATGTAAATTTATTTGAGTCAGTGCACTTAGTAAGTGGTGCTATCAATATGTAGTATATTGATGTATTTTCTTTAGAGTGTGACC
Organism: Pheosia gnoma; assembly: GCA_905404115.1. Lineage (NCBI taxonomy): Eukaryota > Metazoa > Arthropoda > Insecta > Lepidoptera > Notodontidae > Pheosia > Pheosia gnoma. The sequence goes on along the minus strand of FR989894.1, from coordinate 1,676,980 downwards.
ATCTGGACCTCTTAATATATTTTACACTATACATATATATTTTACGCCTTGTATAATCACACAATTCTCATCATCACACTCACCTTTTATGAACTGAGGTGAATATATAAATTAAAAACATGGGTACTAGGTTGGAACTATTATAAAACAGAATCATTATACTTATAATGAGACCACATCACTACCAAAAACTATTTTGCTACCTTATTGTGCTTGTTTATCTTCCGTGTACGTAAATATTATTAATAGCACACACACACATGTACACACAAAATTATTTTTGTTTGCCAAAAATAATGAACAAGCAACACTTTTCCAAACGATAAAGTAGGTACTTAGCACACAAATGCAAGAGGTCACCGACTTCTGTAAATGAAAATAAACATCGATACAATAAATAGGTAGTCGACAAATTGTTAGGAAAAATAACGGACAGACAGATTTAACAGAAATATTTTTTCAACACACGTGCTCTTAAAGTGGCCCTTATTGCACTTATTTTAGGTTTTAATACAGCTTATCATACACGCGTGCTTGTCACTTTATAGTACCGTACTAGTGTTATAAACGTACTTCGTTTTAATGTTGGCAAAGAGGTTTCATTTCGAAAAAATATCTAAGATTTTTGCGATCAAGTTAACCGTGTCAAATAAAATATGATAAATAAACATTATATTTCCACAAATTATTTTGCGAAAAAAAAACCGGGCGTTTTTTGGCCTGTGGCCATTTTTCATAAATATGTGTCTAAGTATAGGGTGTTCTTATGAAATTCAATTATTTTTACCCCCAAGTGTGATGAAAAACGTCGTATCACGTGAGCATTTGGTAATTACACTCTTGGCCTCATTGCGCCAGCCTCGACTGTAATGACCAACTTAGCTCACTTGTATCATAACGTACTATTATCAGTTGAACATACCTAGGTGAAAAATCTGCTAAATATAATAATATACCTACCTTCTTATTTGTTGCAAAACAAATACTTCTATTCGAGGTAAAATAAAAGAGAAATTATGAGTTATGTGCAAAAAACCGCAGACCACTGAGTTTCTTGGTGATGTAGGATTTTCTCAGTAGCGTGTACTAATCTTTTTATGAATTCGTTTTTGGTATATAATGAAACGCTAACAAATAAATTCCAACAAGATACATTTCCTTGTGAATAATTTTCTTTGAATATTATGAATACGATTTCCTTCTAGCGTCTAAACCGCACAGAATTTAATGTAATGCCCCTCACGTCTCTACCGCGAATCTAACGTGCCTAATCACAATAGGCTTCCATTTCTCTGAAATCCGCTTTTCTGCCTCTAAAAGCTAGCGTCTCTCAAAGTCCAATGAATAACGAAGTATCACTACTTTATTATCTTCTGTTATTGAATAAAACAGTACGTCAAGTGCGAGATTATGAACAGCGCCTCTAGCGGACGTTATTTAAAACTTTCGATTCTCCATACAAAATGTATGATTTTGCCCGGAATAGCCAAACGTGAAGAGTCCACGCGTGAAAAATAGCGGTAACAGCTAGTGCAATATACACACTTACCTCTTAAATTAATGTTATAATATAATTATGTAGTACATATCAATTAATATATTATAATAGTCTTCTACCGAATTATATCGTGGCCCAAGTATGACGAAGGCAAAGGTAAACGGCGCACGAGTATGTTTAAGTAAATCGAAGGACACACATTTTTCTATGAAGACCACTTTCTATATAATTTAAAAACACAATGACTGAGTAACAGTGGGTACATTTTTATCTCGAAATTTTCTGAATAGATCTTGTTTCTTTGATGTCAATTCAGCGGTCCAACCATTCGAAAAATAGGTTTTGGTAAATAATATTGGGCCGTATATATCAATACTGTAGTAGGTATTCGATTAGTTTTGACGGCAATCTCCCATAAAATGGGAGCTGATGGCTGTACGAAATCTGATACCAAAGTTAGATGTTTGTTTTATTTTTGATGAGACATCTCTGTGGGCAAGCAGGATGAACGAACATCAAAGTTATAGGGCTTATTTTCATAAAAATAGTTACGACAATGCTAAACCTTATTAATATACAAACCTTGTTGGCTTTTTAGTGATTTTTCTTTATCAAGTACCAGGATATTTTACGACAATGGTTAATGATTATAAATAAGGAAATATATTATAAACTAAGAACGTTTATGAGTAGCATTTTTTTTATAATAATTAGTATACACAAAGCGATTGCATCCCTAGCTACACAATTCTAAATTTGAAAATGTCGTTATTTTTTGACAGTTTGATGAAGGCAGGAGCATCGCTGTACATATGAGTACTTAAGCCACTGTGCGGCTGGTCCAGTATGCTTACCAGATATTAGTTACTATCAGTAAAAATAATAGGAATTTCCTTCTCAATATTAACTTTTTACTCCTGGTAAGTATATTTAGAAATTTCTTCGCAGTTTTTTTAGCAAATGTCAAAAAGTTCACTGGTATTTTTTTTTTTTAATACAATATTAGTAACTAACTTATAAACATCGCTCTTCGAATATAACAAAACAACTTAAGATAAAAGGAAACCTATTTGTTTCTAAAGCGATCAACAACCCTCTCACCACTACAATTATTAGTCGGGGAGGTTAACGATTGGGACTATAAATATTGGAGCCATGAATTCCCAGTATTCCCGTTGGTATGAGTATGGGAGCAAAACTCCCAGTATTCTGACTAGTAGTCATCTATAGTAAGATTACTGGGAACAGCCCGCCACAATATAAAGAGTTCTTTCAGTAGATAGATACCTCTCATCCGATGGGTACTGTGAGCTAGTTCATTAAAACTTCTTATTAGAGCTAGCTAGGCACACAATATACAAGCTGAACAACTATTATATCCAACTCCATATTCGTGTGATAGTTTGTCAAAGCGTTTAGTTGCCTCCACACGTTCTAGTTATCTTTGCAAACTAAAAACTATTTCATAATGTCGCAGTAGATAATTGCGTTTAAAACTGATAATTGCGTAAAAAACAATAATTCAAGTTAATTAACTTGAATTATTGTTTTTTTGTTAAAGATTTCGATAATAAGTCATTTGACTTTATAATTAAGTACTTTTAAATGCTAGATCAATAATTGTATGAGATAATCGGTAAGTAAAAATGAGAAAAAGCAACTTAATGCGGTTTCTAAAACTAAATATCAATAAGTAAAAATAATTTAACTAAGTGAAGATAAATAAATCTCTCTAAAAACTCTAACCATGACTAAATAATTACCTTAAAAATACCAAAATATAGGCTTGGTACGAATAATTGTTAGTCAAATATCGTAGAAAAATAATGTTTCAGCAGTCATTCTATGAAAGGGGCGGAATGATCGACTGCCCCCTATCAGGGCCCCAAGTCTGCTAATTTTTAATAAAAACGATCCTTTTTCCGTACTATTACTATACCATTTCTACTGGTCCTTAAGTCGGTAGTCTGTTAAACTCATAATGGTAGAATAGTGGCACGGTAGTCGAACCGTTTCATAGCGGTAGAGCAGGGGTTCCCAACCTTTTTTTGTCTACTGCCCACTTTAAGAATAAATTATTTTTTAACGCCCCCCTTTTTAAACATACTTAAAAACCGCTAAGTACTTATAACTGATTATTGAAACGCAAATTTATAGTATTCGGACAGAGTATCTTTTATTGAAAATAAAACAAACATAATCAATTCTTATATAAAAACTAATGTGAAGGTTGAATCTGATGCTGTTCAATAAGTTTGTTGATATCAGGTTCCAATTTACTCAAAAACAGCCGCAAGTCGCCACGTTCGGTAACACGCAAACGATTTCTCTTTTTAGTAAGCAGCGTTGCCACAGCACTAAATCCACGTTCACACAAATATGACGATGGGAATGCTATCAAAAATCGTTGAACAATTGACCACAATCCAGGGTACAATTGCGGGATCGGTTTTTGTAGCCAAAATTCTTGATATCCATTTTTGAACTTGATTTTTATTTCTTCGTTTGTTGTCAATTCTATAAGTTCTTCTTCCAGCTGAGGTGACATTGCTGTGTTGACATTTGAAAACGGATCCAACACCCAGTCTGGTATTTCCAAGTTTAAAATGTCCTGGTATCGTTCGGTGAAGTCAATGTTGAGGTTATCCAAATGTTGGCAGTAGGCAAACAAGTCGTCGTTACTGCAGTATACTGATAAATTCGGAAAATTGTGAAACTCACGTCTGCCCATATTCTTTTTGTGCAGAAGCAGTTTGGCTGCGAAAGCAGCAACGACATTTTTTGTTTTAATTAAATTTAGTTCATCGCCTTGCAGTTGGAGGTTCATGTCGTTGAACATTTTATACAGGTCTGTCATGTAAGCTATATCATTCTTTGATGTTATGAGCTTGTTGCGCAGTTCTGTATCTTTAGTTTCCAAGAACTCTATTATAGAGTCAAACAGGTTGTAAAATCGAATCAGACAATTGCCTCTTGACAGCCAACGAACTTCAGTATGAAGCAACAAACGGTTGAAATCTTCGTCATTAGTAACACAAAGCTGATGAAATAATCTATCATTCAAAGAGCTGCTACGGATTTTATTGACTGCTTTGATGACATATTGCAGTGATTGAAATAGTCGTTCACTTAAGTTTCTAGCAACCAAATGTTGTCTATGAATAACGCAATGTATAGCAAGGAATCTGGAATTTTATTCTTTAAGTATGCTATGAAGCCTGTATGGCGCCCTGTCATAGCCGGAGCGCCATCCGTAGCAACTGATATAATATTTTTCAAAGGAATCTCTTTCTCTTCACAAAACTTTTCCAATGTATTGAATATGGTTTCGCCTTTTGTATCTGTCTCCAAATTTCTGGCAAACAATAATTCTTCACGTATTTTCTCATCTTTAATAAACCTCACGTAAGATAGCAACAACGCTTCATTAGTTGGTAAAGTGGACTCATCGAGCTGAATTGAGAATTGACTAGTCCTCAGATGATTGCACAATGATTCTTCAATGTTTTCAGCCATTTCATCAATTCGTCTTTGCACAGAATTATTACTCAAAGGAATTTTTCGGATAATATCTGCGGCCGGTTTATGAAGCACAGTAGTTATTACTTCCTTTATTGCTGGCAAAATTAACTCTTCTCCGATGTTGTGTGGTTTGCCTTTTTGAGCAATTAACAAAGAGATATTGTACGAAGCTCGAAGTCCGTCGTCATCTTGCTTAGCAGCCGCCGAAAATAGTTTTGATACACTTGGCTGAGTATTATGCTTCTTCTCTAGGTCTTGAAAATATGCTACATTCTTTTCTGTCTTATCTGGATGCATTTTATTCAAATGATCTTGCAGTCTTGAAGGCTTCATTGCTTCGTTCGAAAATGTTTTTAGACATAGAAGACACAAAGGCGACGACGGGTTTCTGGGATTTTCAATAAATCCGAATTTAATATATTCCGCAGAGTATTGCCGTCTCTTTTTTTTTACTTCCGACATTGTTTTGTTTTAAGAAATACGTAAGTGTTGAAATCAAGTACTGCTTATCTATTATGCGCGAAACCGCAAATGAAAATAAAATAAATTTACGTCGTTTATATAGGATTGCATAAGCAGCACGCACCAACAGGAATAAGACAAACGTGCATAAACTCGTTTATCTCATTCGACGCCCAATCGTACTCGACAAGCAAGAACAAGTATTATAGAACCAGCCGATTGGTATAGGAATGTACAATTCGGATTATTTAACAAAAACTTGTTAAAACATGATTGCCCGCGGTCTTTTATATCGAATCGAGTTTGAGCTATATCTTAATTAATATTAGTTGATGTTCACAAGATGTAGTCGAGAGTCGAGAGCTCAGTCGGAGTCTAAGAGTCTTCCTAGCTAGGTAGATGAAATTATAAATCGACCCCAAAGCCCTACACAATGCCCCTTTTTTTTTCTGGGTCTCTTACCGCCCCCCTTTAGGCCTGCAGCGCCCACAAGGGGGCGTTATCGCCCACGTTGGGAAAGACTGCGGTAGAGCAAATGAATAGAACTCGTAAATTACTAAGTTAAATACAATTTGGTAGTAACTTTTTATCACGCTTTTGCGGCATATTCGGTATTAACTAAAATAATATTATTTTATTTACGATAAAAAGTATTTGCCTCGCCGTGTAAATCATAATTTCGCTATTTTATACAATTCTATGTTTTCTTGGTGTTTAAAGACTTGTTTTCAAAGCGGGACAAAATCGAGATGTGCTAGAACACATAGTAAAAAAAAAAATAACTTGAAGTTTTACGAAAATTTAATTTTTTTTGCTATTCGTTTTGCCACTTGTACTATGTGTCCCAGCATACATTTTGTTTTTTTCGCAGGTTTACGGAATATTATTTCAAATATCCAAAAAAAAAATTCATCAAAAATTTTTTCAAAAAAATTTATTTCAAAATATGTTCTCTCTTTCGTCTCTATCGTTCTCTCTCAAAAAGTTTTTCACGAACTGTGTCCGGAACATCCCGCAACGGATCCAAATTACGCCTTAATATAGGGCGGTTTTGGCGGCGGTTTTTATGCAATGTAAATGGTTACTGATGATCATCTGTAACGCCTGCCAACACCGATGTGTCCCTGCTAAGTAGTGATAAAAAAATTAGTTAGTATAAACAGCACTATAAAGCAAAAAACTATAAAAAGTTAAGTGACCAATGAAAAACTTTATCAAAAAAGCAACAGTTGCACAACGGCATTTCCCGAGTCGAAATCGTACCGTGTCAGTCCGACATTGCTGTCAAAATATTAGCAGACTACCAAGGTGACCGTGCCACTACGATTCTATTGTCTAACAGACTTCCAATTGTAACCATAGATGTCAACGGTCGACCGGCGGTTTACCGTGATAGTTCAATTGTACTAGCAGACTACGAAAACAGTAAAAAGTGACGATTATGGTACCACTGAAGTACGATTTGTGTTAGCAGACTTGGGGCCCAGGGTGTTTGCTATAACTGCTCCATTGCGGATCCCAATACTTTGCAATGCATGCATGCATCATGATAGGGGGCGTTCCACCATTCCGCCCCTTTCATAGAACCCAAGAAACTCATTTGAAATATGGACTATTTTTGAACTCAAAAACCCTTTTAGAGTACGGCTGGGATTGGGAATAGACGATAATAATATATTTTTTTAAAGCCACCTTAGTTTTTTGTAAGTAGGTAATAAGTCTTAATTTTAATACAATTTTTATTATAGCTCTAATAAAACGCTTCTCTGATACTAAAACTAGTCATAGTTTAACATAAAGTTTATACAAATCAATCTATATTTATTGTTTAATTTATTTTTTCTGTCAATGTAAACATATACTATGTCATAATCGTCCATACAATCTACAATCATTTGATACAGAAACAAAACACCGGATATCTAGTTTATGTGTTAGACAAGCGAATCCGGCCATCGAATCAGCCGGGATTAGAACCTTATAGACATTCATAAATACCTTCACGCACTTACAGCTAAACAATTGTTCTCACAACATTATGCTGTGCGTCTTTTGTATTAAGAATTTATATCGTCTATGATGTTGTAAATGCACTTTGAGTGGCTCGTCAACGTTAATGCTCTCATGTATATTAAAATTAGCCATTAGAAAGTCTTTGTTCGCCCTTTCATTGCCTTGGAATTGTACCTCCACGAAACAGAGGAATACTTTATGATCTTATATACTTTTAGCGTTTCATAAAATTCTTATAATATTGTTGAAACTTTCAATGTATTATACTATAAGTCTGTTATCGTTTACATAACATAATTTGCTGTTGTCATATCGCAATGTACCGCTAACGGTATTATAACGTCAGAGTCCGCTCGAAGTTTAATATTCTCTGCTGAAAGATTAAGAAAAGGATTGATGTTTCGTCTATTATTAAATTCTTTAGGTGTACTTATAAAATATTAGATTTAGTTTATCCATTTGTGCTGTCTATTCCGCTGAAGCGTTTAATGGCTAAAAATGAAATGCTATTGCTATCAAAGGCAGTTGCAACATCATTAGACTATGAAAAGTCCGTAATGAATCAATGTTGTGGTGGGCCAGGCACGAGACTCCAGTGCTCGCTAGTCCCTTGCGCATCATACACGTGGATGAAGAGCTACTCGTGCTTGACAAGCCTTGCTCGCTGCCGGTGAGTCATGCGTTGGGACCGTTTTGTCATCATCGTCAGACTCTGATCGGTCATCATTGGGCAGTTTTGTCATGACAGCCACACACTTTGATATTAATCTTGAAATCAATATTGTTTCACTTGTAAAATCATGGGGAAGCTATTAAATAAAATCATCTATAGGTTCATTTTTTTTTTAAACATTTGTCAGAACTAATATTTTGTGGTTCAGATAAACCTTGTCAACCAACTAAGAAAAATATGAAAGCGTACAGAATAAAGTCAAGTTTTCACCCATGATTTAACCAAAGTACGCCGTCAGAGTCTGACCAAGGATTGTGATTTGCACAAAAGTTTGAAACTTATTACTACAAATAAAGCTGAAAATGTGCGGTCTCGTCACAAATCCCACTTGAAAGTGGTCCCCTAACTTGAGGATTTCGTATCTGTCGTTAACGGCGGGCACCTTGTTATACCAAATATTTTAGCTTGATCCAATTACTGTGCCATTCGGACATAACTTTCAAAAAATTGTCTTGTCACAAGTTGAATTGTAGAGCGAGTTTACGTCGATTCAATTAAGAGTTCGTCGTGCGTCCTTTTTGAACGTCTCTATAACTTTCCGATCGAATCATGTTTACAGCAGGAAAAAATTGAACCCAATATTGAATTTGGGGAACTTTATGAGGAATTGCTTATGTGAAAGGACCCGTAAGGAATGTGTGTGCGAGAATTTATGACGTGAACGATAAGACTGTCCAGTTTGGTACTAAAGAAGAAAATAAGGATAGCATCTATAAAAAATATATGATCTGAATTGGATTGCAAAACAAAATTGTTGAAAAGGCAAAGGAAACTTGTATAACAGAAACTAAATAACACAAGTTGTTCAAATGATTTTTCATTTCTACTTTTTTCTCACTGACTTCAAAAAGAGACAAGCTTTGCCATCTAATTTTAGATACAATTCAACTTGATAAAGTGTTTATAAATTTATCGGATCGATATGACTTGGTGCTTGCTCCTTCTATACTTTTCTGTATACTAAAGTATGATTTATTTATTTATGCATGTATATATAAAGTTGCTGTGATATAACTATTTAGTACACTATCTTTTGGGCGTGAAGCAAATAGCGTTCTTCGAGTGTGTGCAATGCTTGCTTATTCACTGTCATTATTGCTTGCATCATCATCGCCACTGTCGTATACCATGCATAACTTTGTTTTTAAAGTGCCAATTATCCATCATGTGAATAATGAAAGATATTTTTTTAACTACCTAATTCATATTAAAACAATAGTCGAAAATATCTACTTATTCATAACTTTATCCAATTATTTAATTATTCATATTTATAATTCAGCCCTCGGATTTGTTTCTACTTTGATGTGTTTTCCTCTAAAAAAGGAATGTTTAATTATGTCCGAAGGCATATTTTTATCAAAAATCTTTTGTGAAAAAAATTGCTTTGAATTATTACTAAAGATGGGAATAACATTGTCAGGTGTAACAAAATTCAAATGTAATGAGATTTATTTTGCTAGGTACATCCTTGCGGTCGATACCGGCACAATACAGTCGTATTCATACTCGCTAAAGAGTACAACTTGAAAAACCTGAGGACCATTCACCGGCTCGACAGACTAACGTCAGGTAAAATATTTTTTTTCGCTTTCAAATGTCTGGTCCAAAACTAAGGACGTATACCACACACTTGATGTTTTGAGCAATGCGTACGGGCTACGGGCGTAGATTTAAACCAATATAATAATACAAGTATAATAGGAAACGAACAATGGACTTGGGGCGATTACAGTAATACTAAAACTAGGGCAATTCCGAAGTTTTCCCAGATAAGATTCGAATTCGAAGCCACCTGCAGCATAGAGCCGACTGAACTGGGCCCAAATTACTAGACTAAGCTGTTGTTAACATTTGTGGCGTAGGTACTGTCAAATGTAGTGTGCCCTTTATGAGTTTTGTTGCTGATCGTGGACACTTATATAAACAGATTAATATAATAAGCTACTTGTATCCACAACGCCGTCGTACATAATTTGAAAGGACCAATAGATATTCAACTTTATTTCAACCACTGACCGACAGTTCAAGAAAACTCCAATTAGCCTTCACATCACATAAGGCAGTGATACGGATAATAAGAAAAATGATAATCATTATATTATGGTTGACAGGTCTATTGCTATTCGGGAGGAGTCCAAAGAAGGCGAGACAGATGGAACACCAGATCAGGAACCGGCAAGTGCAGAAGGAATACGTGTGCAGGGTCGACGGTAGATTTCCTGAGTAAGCTGCATTGCATCTAAATTTATCTCTTGATCTTTAGAAAATCTAATTTTTAAACCCAATTCGATGATGACTTTGAACCTAGTAATGATAGTAGACTTGACTTATAAATCTATTATCTGAACAGTTTTTTTTTATCTTTATAAAGTAGCATCACCGTAACAACTTAATGTGTGCGTTAACGGCAAAGTTAAGTCTATAGTGTCTATAAGTTAAGTCTATACTGATCAAGAACAACTTTATTTGACCTCTTAGTGTTCACTCCTTAAGGTTATTAAAACAACCGAAGAACTTACAATTTTACGACATCATCTATGTAGAGATACTCAGATAAATGCTTTAATGATTGCCCACACAAGAATATTATCCTGTGACCCGGCACGAACCTATTTAAACTTTCCAGCTAATCCGAAATAGGAATTGCCCACACTTGGTCGTTATTCTGTGACAGATATATCGGCATACAAAGTCGTTAGATGTAATAAAATTCTGCTGAATATTATCTTGACCATATACAGCTAGATGCGGTGTCAACTGTAGCAGGTTTATTCACGACTCCGAGGTCTCGTTAGGGTGATATACTAGTTTGTGTAGTACAGCAGGAAATTCTATGTTGATTTTATTGCTAGTCTAGAAATTTAGTTAAGTCGTATTTTAATCCTTCGTGTTGATTTTTGTCCTATGTAATATTTAAATTTTATAAGATTTTTCTTCAATATAGTATTCTCGTTATGCAAAGATCATTGTTTCAAATTAAAGATTCAAAATGTTTCCACCATTATCATTATTTCGACTCCTGAAGTACCTACATTCTTAAGTGTACGTTTTTGACACTGTTTCATATTCCCTTCATCATATCCTCCTAGCAATCTCAATTTTAAGTGATTAGGTTGCTTACCCTTATTTAGACTGTGCACATATTTTTAATTAGACGTATACGATCTAATTCTTAACATTCATATGTCCCTAATACTTTCACAGTGATGAGATCGAATGCCTAGAGCCCATAGAAGTTGTGAGTTATAAGATCGGCGTATGCAAGGTGTCTCCGAAGGGCAAGGACTGCTCGACGATATTCAAGCGGCTCGGGTTCAACGCGAACAACAATACCAGTGTCGTGCTGTGCCGGCCGAAGACTGGCAGGATGCACCAGATCAGAGTGCACTTGCAATATTTAGGTGAGATTATTACCCTCATTTGATGATGATTCAGAAAGGGTATACTTATCTCAACGAGAAATTTGTCGTTTCTGTTTTCTTCTGTTGTCTCAGGTTAGGTCTTATCAATTCAGCCGTTGCACCTCTAATCAAAATTCCTGATGATTCCCTTCATTCCTCAGGTTACCCGGTTGTAAACGATCCACTATACAACCATCCAGTATTCGGCCCCCTCCGTGGCAAGGGGGGTGACACGGGAGGCAAATCGGATGAGGAGCTGGTCAGGGACTTGATAGCTATACATAATGCTGAAAACTGGTTAGGAGTGGACGCGGCCGATGACGATATGCTGTTCTCCAAACCGGTGTCCGATGATAAAGGTATGTGATGTGTTTCATTTGATTATAGTGCACTGATACAAGGTCTTATGTGGTGGTGGTAAACCAATTTGAGATTAAAATGATTTTAATCATCTTAACCAATAACGTACTTATGGATAGTCATATGTAACTTAAAAGAGCTAACGAAAACTTAATTTTGTAAGAGGAGTATAGTTAATGCAATTTTATCTATCCCAACAGATTTCAAACTATTCAACGTAAGTAAACTTTTTGTATTGTAATCATTTTAAATGTAACAGTTGGTGAAGACGATTGCGATACAGGACCAGCGTCGAGAGAATCATCACCTAGACTTGAATCACCGGCGCCAGGAGTCACGGCTTCAACTATTATGACCCGTAAGCTATTTACTAGTCTTCTCACTAATACCTTAGCACGGTCTCTACTAGCTGTTAATAAGATTTCTAGGGTAGGTCAAATATCTAAATGTCCTTTTCTATTATACGTCATTTTTATGGAGGACCAATGATATTTTAGTCTGGTCTATTATCTATCTTGCAATTCAATTTCTAATCCTCGTGTCTAGTTTAAGAATAACTTTTGTTATCTGAACTACCTTCTACATATTGTGTTTATGACCAGAAACCCTCCCGAGTCCGTCAAGTGGCGCAGAAGCGCCTGTCGAAGAGTCCAGCTCGTTGGCGCCATCACCCGCCGCGTCACCAACACTCAACGAAGACTCAAATGATGCTAAGGTATGATGTGTACTGTTTCTAGTTTCAGACTTGAAAGAGTCGTCGTTGTCGTCATGGCTGGGTGCGTCTGCCTAAGCAACCTCCCTGCCAAATTTATTTAAAAGACCAACCATGGTGGTTTTAACTTGGTCGGTCCATTTCATGGATATTTTCGACTTCCCCTCTGCAACAAGTAGTTCTTTATTAAGTACTACCAATTAACCAAGAAGGTACATATGACAATCATGCGCTTTCGTACATTTGAGTGCATCAGGAGCTCGAGTGTTTATATCTTATGCCACTTTCACTCTTACGAGTTTAGATTTATTAAATTACGTGGACTATGTAGGTCTTGAGGTAACCGCGGTGCGGGAAGAGAAGTGTTTCGTTTTACTACGCCCCCCCCCCCCCGCGACTTGCAACTACTTCGGGAGATGTCTAGTTTAGCTGTGCACATAAAATGTTCAATCCATTGCAGGTTTAAAGGGTCACCAATTTTTTATGCTATACTCCTTGCTCGTTCAACAGTCTGACAAAGTGACGGTGGCAACGCAAACTGGATGCGCGCCGGCCGCAACAAGCTCGGCGAGCGGCTTGGCGAGCGGCTCGGCGGACGCGCTGTCCACCGACCCCCACTGCTACGAGTGCCGGGTCCGGTACCGGGACCCCAGGCCCAGGGACCTTGTTATGTACTTGCACGCTTGGAAATACAAGGTACGTACCACAAATCATAACATACGAGCAATTGAATTCTGTATCAAACCATATCTATAAATCGGTTCGGTATCGGTCATTGACCAAAAACCGATTATTACCGGTTAATTTGACCCAAGTTAACCAATTAAATGACTAATACATCACTCAATTAAAACTGCTATTGGTCGACATTAGAGAAGGGAACACCCAAATTAACCGGTAAATTCGAAATATTAACCGGTTTTTTACTAGTCCATTATCATACATGTCATTGTGATACATTTATGTTATGTTCTTGTAGGGTCCCGGATGGGAGTACGAGACGGAGTTGCCCCAGTGGGCGAGCGTCGAGTGGGAGGAAACTGACCACTCATAGTTACACGAATTGACACCACTGAGGATGCGCCTCGCCACCCATCTGTGTATCACTAACGAAACTTAATGAAGAAAGAGACCATGAAATAATAATTTCTAGCTTACAGTCACAACACAAAATACAATCGAAGATTTTATATTTTGTTTACGATTTTTGTCAGTCATTTAAGAACTACCTGCTTTTGACCTTATTATTATTTTTATTTTTTAAGACAATATTTCAAGTTGAGTTTTACGTTCAAAATGACGATCAATTACCGTTGAAGATTTGTCAATGATTAAAAAGCAAAAAGCAAGCAAATTTTGATAGCAAGAAACACATTTCAAATTGTTCAATAGTAAGAGTCTACAACAAAGTTCATGTTCATAAAAAAGCGTTGTGCGCCCTGATCAAGAATCCATAAACAAGTTGAATCCATTTAAAATGTTCAACTACATACTATTGGACCTAATCAACACATCGGATTGTTTAGACTAACGATGAGTCGATATATGTGCGCTATCAGCTGTGTTACAAGTTTCCCTACTTTTTGAGACTTACTAAATTTACTATGGTATTACAAATATTTTTTTCACAAGCAAAACTGCTTTGTAATGTCATTGAAAATGGTCAAAATCTCTCTATGAATATGTAGTCAAGGTAATGCATTTTTTATTGACTTGAACAAAGCTTAACATGAATCTTTTTCGTAATGTTAGCAATTATTGAATACCAAACGCGAGGCGCCCTAATAGACAACCTAACTGAGCTGTTACTATGAGCTCGGAGGTAAGTTTTTGTAATTTACATTATTAAGTGAGACGTAGCATAAGTATAGACATACTTTATCTGCATTGAGAGATGCTTTTAAAAGAAAAATATGTTCTTAAATCAAATTTTAGTAAACTTATATAGAGAACGTTGATTGATTTTCCTCTAAATATTCGCCCTCAAATGTAGAGAAGTTTTCATCGATTTACAATGGTATTGCAAAGCATTTTCAGTACAAAAAAAAGTTCATTGCAATAGGTACCATTGTGGGTGGATGCCAATTTAGGGGGTAAGTGTTTTTCTTCTTTCATTTTAGAAAATATGCGTTTTGTCAGTTCAGTTCCTATCGGCCTAGAATGTTTGGTAAAGCTTTTAGTGTAGTGGCGTAGTTAAATTGTAAGGGAATATGTAACAACTTGTAATATGTACCATTAAACATAATTGTATCGCTAAAACGAGGCAGGGTCGAAACCACAATCATATGTGAATCTATATTAAAAATGAATCACTTAAAAAAATAAATAAACATATAATTAAATTAAATTAAATGGGATAGCTCTTTTAAACAATCGAAATTTATCTATTCATTTTTGCACTCGGGTTACAACATATTATTTCACTTATATTTGAACAAAACATGTAAATAATTTGATTAAATTTCAACAATTATTGAGTCGTTTTGTAATGACAATTATTGTACGAAATTGCCGCTCGGAATAATGGACCACTCGTATATTTTCTTATTCTTGAAAATAAAAACGAATAAATAACAGGACCATTGTTTAGTAAAACAGCTATCTCTGTAAATGCGCGCGTTTACAAATAAATGCATAAATTGTATAAATACTAATAAAAATATATCACATTTTTGTAGTCGGTGAATGTAGCAACACGCTACATCACCACGTTTTGGCTTCCATACTTTTGAAGTAGTGATTTTAAATATTGGAAGAGATAAATCGGTAATGTTTTGTACTGATAGAGATGTCATCTGCTAATCATTATATTTACTGACATTAGAGGCCAGTTGTGATATGCATTTAAAATACGTAATTATGCTATTTTACATTCATTAAAAAGACAGTTTGCAATGTTTTATATTAGTGCTGTTCGTTTGCCACGCGAGTAATGTTAACATATTATATCCCTCAAATTTATAGTAAGTATGTTAGTTAATCAGTGTTTTTCAGATGAAAACTTGGTATAAATTTGGGGGCTAGATACTATTCTATATGTATCAATTATTTGCCCGTTGTTGTTGACTTCACAGAACATGAAACCCCAGTCTATAAACAACACAGTTTTGGAAATTGATGAACGTAGTATCGCTCTCAAAGTGTTTTCTATTTTTTTAACCGACTTCAAAAAGGAGGAGGTTCTCAATTCGGTTGTATTTTTTTTCTTTTTTTTTATGTTTGTTACCTCATATCTCCGTCATTTATGAACCGATTTGAAAAATTATTTTTTTATATGAAAGGATATGTTACAGTTTGGTCCCATTTTTTTCAAAAAAATGTTCTGATCATGGGATCCATGAGGAATTGAGAGGACTCCTCAAATTTTATTGGCATACCGATAGCAATTTTTTTTTAATGTTACTGGCTACTTTTTTTAGCAACGTTTGCCACCGTGTACAACATGAGTTAATAATTAAAAACTTCAGCAAAAAAAAAAGAAATAAATATGTTCGTACGAAGCAGCAGATTCTAAAGACATTTTTTTTTATTACGAATGCTTTATTTTTTTTTCTCTATGTAAGGATTTTCGAGTGCTTAGTGTTAAGTAAAGGGTTTCTCTTTTAAGTTTTACTTGATGCCTGTTTTCAAAAAAATACCACTTTTTTTTTTATCGAAATTATTAAAACTATTTTTCAACTTACTTGTCAACGTTTATGCCGAATTCCCCAAATGGGTACCATTTGGGGAATTCGGGCGTAATAGTATTTTTATTGTTTGGTTCGTTTACTCTAGTAGTAATTTAGTTAAAAAATTGGAATGTTTTGTTTTTCGAATTGGAATAGTAAACGTTGGGTCGTTATTATAGGTTCATATCTATATGTATTAGTGTATCGTGTGTAGTATGTATTAAAATCATAAAAGACATATACTTGTGACACGGTTTTTGTGTGCGATGATTTTCTTATTAATGTAAAACACTTAAAAAGTATAATAAAATGAATTGCTTGAGCTAAGTAAGTAAATTGCTATAATGTACGTATCTATGTAAAGCCAAGGGCAGGCCATTTTTTTTTATTAAATGAAAAATTATCGCACACACACATGACCTAAGATAATTCTCACGAGCTTTCATAAAATTAGTTTGATGTAAAGTTTATATATTTTTCTTACTTCTAGCGTAGTGTTAGTTGGCAAATATATATATAGATATTGTTTTTGTTATTATTGTGTCAACGAAATCGCGAATGATTTTGGAATTAAATATACCTACACACTTGTTTTTTGTTTTTTTTATTCCCTAGTACTTATGTTTTTTAAATTTGTTCGCTACGTAATTTGATAAGGGTTTTTTTATTACTTTTTTTTGTTTTTTATTCCACTATCATCGTGATTTCACAATGTTGTTGCTATCGGCTATACATGTAAATAGCTAATTGTTATTGTATGCTATCGTCGTTTTCGTTCGAATATAATAATTTAAGTCATGCTGGCAAATCATTATCTGTTTTGGGAACAAGATAATTAGGAAATATATAAAAAAAATACATTTAAAAAAATTCAAGTCATGATATACCTCTGTTTAGTTCGATAATCCAAATATTCGCGTTTTAATTATAAATAGAACACTTTTTTATAACATAAATGGTAGTATGTACAAATAAGAAACAATCTGTGGCATATCACCTAGGCACCACTGCGGAAGCTGCTTGACTTGTCGATTTAAATTGGATACACTACGAGAGCAGAGAGAATACAAATTGAAAAAAAAATTCAAAGCAATTTTTTTTTCAGGTTTTTAATTTTTGGATTAGATATATGATACGATAAAGCAAAAATTGTTAATATCCAAATTATGTACTTATTTATGCAATTGTAAATATTGGGATTTTATTTCCTTTAAGTTTGGGTTTTTGTTTTTAAAGGTGCGTTTTATCGACACGTCAAATGGTTTCCACCGGAAAAAAAAGTATTGTTGTATTTTTATATAGTATGTAAGATTTATTATAATCCTGTTTTATATATTAATAAATTACAGAACGTCAGTTGATTGAGCTTGAACAAGGCTGGTGATACTTTTGCAACTTTTGATAATGTACGCAACATTACGACGATCTAACCTCAAACAATTAGGTACGAATGAATTACGTACGTTAAACACGTCTCGGGAGTTATATTAGCTTTTTTCCAAAAAAAAAAACAAAATAGTAAACTAAAAACTGTTCGTTTGTCGCTCTGTCGGTTAATTTAATTTTTAAGAGAAATTTTCAATGTGCCTTCTCAAAATAATGGTAAAGAATAAAGATAAAATTGTAAAAGTATGTTTTTAATTACATGTAATTGTTACACATTTAAAGTAATAAGTAGTATTACATTTTGGCACCAACGAGTTGCTCTATTGTTGTACGATAGTAGAGCATAGAGCATACCCTTAATATCTATTATCGTTTGATACATGTTTTTTCTCGCTCTTTTATTAAACTCTATCAGTTTGAAGAAAGCTACTAGGTAAATGATACCTGAATAGGTAGCTTTCTTTCGTCGATTCGGTATTCATCTACGTTCAAACTAAACTCGTTCTTGGCACAATTCACCGAAAACGTTTGCAATGATACTTTGCATATATTCTGACACTTGCAATGTTTGAATTGCTTTTTGAAATTAATTTGCGATGTGAATATTGAAACGTGCCATACACATGTTGGCTGTCTGTTACACGGAAAAAGAATACCTTTTGTCACACTTATTATAATTTGAACGATGACATAATGAAAGACAATTTGTTTATACAATAAGTATTTCATAATTAAGCATAGTGATGTATATTAGTGTTTCCTTCTTTAGATTCATTGTGTAAGAATTCATGTTTCCACTTAAATTTAATTAGATTAAATGTCATCATTGAATTTGATGTTGTTTTATTTTTACTCAACCTGGAGTTTGCATCGGCGACTACGATAAGATCATTATTTTAACTATAATAAATCAATAAATATGGCCAGACGAACACACCAACTATAGGGTCCCACACTAAGCAACGCTTGTATTATGGGTACCGTACAATGGACTGGGGGCGAACTCAGTGTATGATACTTATATAAACATTAAACATCCATGACTTGGGTACAGACATTCGTGCTCATCACACAAAGTTTGTCTCTACCAGGATTCGAAACCCGGACCCTCGGCACAGAAAGCAGGGTCACTACCAACTACGCTGATCCGGCCGTCAAAACTTGTTATATTATCTTTTATTTTTGACTGCGGAATGGAGCTGGTACGAGTGCTTCGTATGAGCAAAAGGGTTCGGCTAGGTTATACAACTGGAACACGTTGTGCTGAAAGATAAACCGACTGGTGGTAATGATCGAGCAAAGCCTACGTTGTGTGGAAGCGGTTTCGAGCATTGCAGCCAATCGAGCAGTTACCAAGCTATGCGCTTACAAACAGCGTTTAATTTTTGTTTACATAGAAGATATCAGTAAAAAAACACGTACCTATCTTTGTCCACCTGAAAAATAAGACAAAATATTGCAGCGTGTCACATGCGTAGGTCAAAGGAAAGAGCATGACAAGAAATTGAAATTCGAACTTATGACCGATTCAGGATTTCGTTAAGGGTTATGACCTATCATTCAGAAATAAATAATAATGATGACCCAAGTTTCGTTCGCCTAGATGTAGAGTCAGTACACACATTGAACAAAACCAAAGTCTGATACAGGATATAATGTAATTATTGTGACAATAATATCTCCTCTCTATACGATATAAAAAAGCTCCAATAAGAAAAAAGCTCAGATATGCGAGAAAATAAATATATTAAGGAAAAAATGTCCCTCCAATAACCGTTAGTCTCATATTACAAGCCTCTACATATATGAGGCGGAGAGGGCTCTCGAGGTTTCCACTTTCAATTAGGTGCTCCGCTGGAGAGAGGTGCTTGAACTCAGGGATGCCTTTGGTGAGAATATCTTTCAGGAAAATGGTAAATGAAATAGGATCCATTTTTTTTTCTTGTCGAAATTGCGATCTATTTTACTGATCGAAAATGTAAGTACATTGATTATTATAGATTTCTTCGTAAATATAATAATTATCGTCTGAAACTGAAATTGAAATATAGTGTCTAATTTTGTTGGAATCCTAACTATTATGTGTTCATAAACGTGCACGAGTGTAGGAAAATAAAACTAAACAGTAAAACATGACTTTTCCAGTTCTCCCAGGAAGTCAGGTTTTGTCGGTAAAGTATCCTCAACTTTACTGATAGGGTTAGGGGGGTTTATTAACCCTAGTTTACAGATTAGGCCTGCATAGAAATCTTCCATGTTTGATATTTTAAAAACATTCCACTTGGCGTTGGCAAAATACCTATACAAAGGTGGGTGAAGCCATTTTCTAAAAAAAAAAGGTCCTTCGTCTCCAATCCGTTGAGCCGGTGTGAATAAACACATTTCAAGGGTGCAGCCTCATCTGAGTCTATTCAAATGTGCTCCCTTCGGAAATGAAAGGGTGCTGTGCCCGGCGATCAACGCTGAGCGAACTTGGATTATGCGGGACCCTAAAAAAACGTAGGGACGCAACGGCGTCAAACAAATTTAAGCAACTTCTGACGTAAGTATTCATAGATAATGTGATCTAGAAAGAGGAAATACTGAAATAAGTCACCGAAACAAAAACAAGAACACCGAAAAATAAAAATGAAAAAAGGTCGACATTGAACGAGACGCACATATCATAATTAGAGCATAATGATAAAAAATATTTGAGTATTATCATCACTCAAATGATGAAGTCCAAATAAAGACAAAACAGGACACGCCATTTTCATTTCTTCATGTCACATCCATTATTTAATATTGCTATTAATTACTTGACACTGGCAAAATACCCGCTAAGTTGCGGCTGAGGCCATATTCATATCCATTTTATTTCATCGCATTTCATTTCTTAAAGAAAGAAAGACAAAACAACCGAAACTGAAATGAATATAAATCGCTTCTTCACGCAACAAACTGGTCTCCGCCCTCTTCAGAAAAAAAAACAAATTATAGTCGTTATTTTTCAATTAATTAATTCAACCGCGTTCAAATTGCGAAATTAACGAGTACCATAAAAATTGCGTCGCAGTAAGGGTTTGTAATACAAGTCGCGTGACTAAAACAATTCTCCCCACTACCCGAAGGAAGTGTGGTGATGGATGGCCCTGCGGTTACGACGCGCATTCTTTACCTATATGGCAGTCCGTTTTTTATTATTTTATATGAGTTTGTCTGACTACAAAAGTATCTATGTAAGTACTAGATGTTGTGTTTTCAAAATTATTAATTTTTAAAACAGGCTAGGTGTGACTCATGAGAAGCGGTATAGTAGATAAACAAATATCAAGTCTACTGATTCACCCAATTATTTTAATACAAGAAAATTTTAAATTAGATGAGGTTTTATACATCTGAACAAACCGACAAAGAAAATGTTTTACTTACAATCATTTAAATGTAAACGTTTCGTGACAGCCCTAGTGATAAATTGTACTGAATACATATCTTGGCATTTTAATTGTAACAACATGTTGTATTCTGATCAAAATAAATGAGGTAGGTATAATTTTACTCAGCTAGCCCACATTTCGGTTAAGATACAGGGTGTAAGTGGCCTCGTAACGAAAACTGATACCATGGGTTCAGTTCATTATACTGGACTCCAAGAATTTGAATTTTCCGGCGAACTTGTCATGAATATCCGCATTTTTTACAGTATTTTGAAATAGATTTTAGCATGACATCACAGTAGAAGTCTATCTCAACGTGATTTTATATAATAAACATACATCATTTGTAATTTAGACCCAAAACTTCAATGTAAATTAAAACTCGATACGCTCGAGCGCGCTCGTCACTCGCACGACTTAGGATCGCGCGGAGCATTGTGTTGTTATCGTATACTTTACGATACATTGCGCGCTCAGAAATTACAACATTCGCGAGAAATCATTTGTATAATTTTATTATAGGCATTAAGTGTAACCTTTACACAAAGTTTTCGTTACCATGCCCCTTACACCTTGTTGTATACCACCACTATTATAAGTACCCACATAGATTATTTAACAAAAATTAAATGTTTCAGGTAAATAAAACAAAATTTACAATTTCACTCTTCATCTTGCCGCCAAAAAGTGCGATCGGCGTTCATAGCCACACCAAATATGTGCCCAAAATCTGTCTTCTACCATAATTAATATTCGCTGAAACAAGCAATAAGTTATCGGCGAGCTCTCCCCAACGGCGGCAGAGGTGATGGATGGCCGCCAGATTATCTTGAGATTTGCACCTCGGGCTTGTGTTGACGACTCAATGGCTTGATTGATGGGCTTGATGATAGTGTAAGTCGAATTGTATCTAATGGTTAATTGACGATCGTTGAAGCTGCGGCTGCTATTTATGCTGTGAATGTTCAAAATGTATGTGCTAATAAGTTATTAGTTACTAGCTGCGCCCCGCGGTGTTACCCGCGATAAAATAGTATGTCCTTTTTACCGGGATAAAAAGTAGCCTATGTGCTATTCCAGACTATAATCTATCTCTGTGCCAAGTTTCGTCCAGATCAGTTCAGCCGTTCTGGCGTGATTGAGTAACAAACATCCATCCATCCAAACTTTCACATTTATAATATTAGTGTGAAGTGTGATAATGAGCAAAGTCAAAGTCAAAGTCAAAGTCAAAGTCATTTATTTGCGAATACAGGTGAATACAGGGTGTTATGATGACAATATTTATACTTATACCGTACTCTACCTTATGGCATGCAAATATAGATTAGGGCTAAAAATAAATTACAATTAAAATTAAAATGTTAGTCTTTAAAAATAAAAAATAAATTCATCATAAAAAAATTTACATCAAAATTATTAAAATTAAAATTATGTCATCAGAAGTAAGTAGTAAGAATACATTATTATTAAAGTCTTATTATTTATAACTTGTCATTAAAGTATTCCTGTACATTGTAATACATCTTATCCAGTAATATATGTCTAACACTCTTTTTAAACGTGTACAAGCTATTTGATGCCTTTATAGTGTTTGGCAGTTTATTGTACAATTTTGATGACATGCAGAACACACTTTTGTTAAGTAAAGTGGTTCTGTTGGGTATATTTCGGACATTGTTTTTATGTCGAATACTGTGAAACTTATTGAAGGTATTTAAATTTTTTTGGACAAGCACAACAGTTTCGAAGATATATAAACATGGTAGAGGTAAAATTTTTAATTCTTTAAAGCTGGGTTTGCAACTATCTGTCGATTTCAATTCACACATTGACCTTATACATTTTTTTTGCGCTTTAAATGCAGATTCCCAATTTGTCGAGTTACCCCAGAAGATCAAACCATACCTCAATACGGATGCGACATAAGCATGGTATGCAGTCAACACGGTAGACATGTTAACAATTTTATGTAACCTATAAAGGACGTAAGAAAATCGATTTAATTTTGTGCATACAGAGTCAATGTGTACTTTCCAATTTAGGTTTTGATCTACATTTAATCCCAAAAACTTTGCAGTCTCAACTTGTTTAATATGAGTTTCATTATGATTAATGTTAAGACACATCGGCTTTGTTTTGTTTCTAAATAACATTACGTTCGTTTTATTTAGATTAATTATAAGATTATTAGCTTTCAACCATTCAATTATATTTATTAATGCATTTTTAACATCTAATTCAAGTAGCGCGTAATTCTTGTTGGAAAATATTACGGTACTATCGTCGGCAAAGAGAATCATTGGGAAATTTAATGCTTTTGGAAAGTCATTTACATAGATAAGAAATAAAAGAGGCCCTAACACACTACCTTGGGGCACACCGTATTTTGTTTCTCTGTAGTTTGAGACAAAACTTAATTCTCGTTTTTTGTTAGGGCAGAGTTTTGTAATTATTGTCGCCTGTTTTCTTTTACTCAGATAGGATTTGATAAGATCTAATACATTGCCTCTGATACCGTATTTCTGCAGTTTATAAAATAGTATGTCATGATCTACATAATCGAATGCTTTAGTTAGGTCCATGTATAACGCGCACACAGGGACTTTATTGTCCATGTTGTTCATAATTTTGTTCAGGAAATTATAAATTGCTATGGTAATCGACTTGTTTTTCCGAAAACCTGACTGCTCTGGTGTTAGGATATTATATTTCTCAAGATAGCTGTAAAGTCTTTCATATATAATTTTTTCTAAGACCTTTGAAAGTATAGGGATTAATGCAATTGGCCTATAGAATGACATATTTTCTTTGTCTTGTTTTTTAAAGAGTGGTTTTATAATTGTTACTTTCAGTTTCTCTGGAAATACACCTTGGACAATACATAGATTAAAAATGTAAGATAACACTGGAGATATAGCATCATTTACCTGTTTTATAATTTTGGTAGATATTTCGTCATATCCTACACTATTAGTATTCTTTAATAAGGTTATAATTCTTTTGATGTCATGCGGTGTCGTAGGACTAATAAATATAGAATTAGAATTTTTGTATGTCATAGTGTTTTTAAAATTGTTGTTGGGGTTACCAATAGGTTTTATTTCATCAATGAAAAAATTGTTAAAGTTTTGTGCAATGTCCTGTGGATCGTTAATAATTTTCCCGTCAATATTTATCTGTTTAATATGTTCTTTAGGTATATTAGATTTATGATTATTAATAATATTCCAACTTGCTTTTGATTTATTTACTGCTGTTTTTATGTAGTAATTATTTTGGGATTTTTGTGTTAATTTAATTATGCGGTTTAGTTTGGCAGAATACAGTTTAAAGTCAACTTTATCGGTGTTACGTCTCGTTCTCCTGTACTTCCAAAGTAGAAAACGTTTTCGTGCTGTACACTTTTTTATTCCTTTGCTTATCCACTTAGGGCGATTTCGTAAAGATATTCGGGTTTTCCTAATGGGGAAGCATAATTTGTAAAGGAGTGTAAATATATCATGAAAATTATTGAATGCAGAATCAGGGTCACTATCATTATATATGTCATTAAATGTCAGATCACTAAGATATTTTTTGAATTTAGTCAGATTCTCATCAGAGTAGTCACGTCTTTCAATATACCAATGCTCAATATCGCTGCCTAATCTCACCGGGACAGACAGTCTTTGAGCGGTGTGATCAGACAGAGCCAAATCAATCACTTCACCTTTACATCCTCTTATATTATGAATCATGTGATCAATACACGTGTTGCTAATTAAACGGGTTGGGGAATTTATAGCCATGTGAAGATTATACCCCGCTAATAAATATTTGTAATCGTTAGTGGTTTTGTTAATTTTTAACGTGTCTATATTAAAGTCTCCACATAAGATTATTTTTTTATTTTTGTAACAAAACTCATTAAGCATGAGGCTAAGTTTTTCAAAAAAAATATGTATATCTTCATTATTATTGCTGGGAGGTCTATATATACATATGACAACGATGTTATGATGCAGGAGTTCTATTCCACAACATTCTATGATATTTATACATCTGAGTATAGATATTTTATCTAATTCTTTAAACTTATAGTTTCGACGAACTAGTATACACGAGCCTCCGTGTCTATTTTTCCTAGAGCAATAGGAAGCAAGCTTAAACGAAGGCATATTTAACAATTTCGTATCATTTTGAGTCATGTTGTGCTCAGTAATACAGAGTATATCAACGTTTATTTTTTTGTCGATTAATGTCTCAACACTTACACAAAGTAGGTCCATTTTATTCAGTATCCCGTTTATATTTTGATGTAATACATTGATATACTTAGGAACGAAAAAACATTTGTTCTGGATTAGTTATATTATTATTATTTGAGTGATTATCGTGAACGTTATCAATATACAAATTCTGGACATTATTATTTATTATATTATCTTTCGTATTATTATACCCTGGTCCTAAGGCTGGCGTAGGATCAGTTTGAGTAGAATTGTCTTTTAATACAGAAGTCACGTTCGTTTGTTTATTTCGTATTAGTAGAACGCTCGCCTAGGTAACGAGAGTCGCCGGTTCAAAGCGGCTCGCGACTCTAGATCTTCTGGATTTCACGTGCGTATCAAATTTTCAACCATAATTATCACATGCTATAAAGAAAAACATCGCGAGGAAACTTGCATGTCTGAGCGAACCTCTTGAAATACGTGTGAAGTCCGCCAATCCGCACTGAGCCAGCGAGGTGACAATGGCCTAATCCCCCTCGCATTGAGGGGAGGCCAGTGCCCAAAAGTAGCTCAATATTACATAGGGCTAAGTAATATTAGTTTACCCGGATATAGAGTTAAATTTAACGGCCAGTAATGGCGGATATCCGAGTCAGTCTGTAATTACCATATTAGTTCCGGATGATATATCACAAGTCAGTTATAATGAGATATAACAAATGTATGTATACTTAATAATGTAGGTATTTTTTTTTTTTTTATTACATTATAGGCAAGTATTTGATCTCGATCTCACCTGATGGTAAGTGACGATGAGATCTACGATGGAGCATACTTGCCTAGGTAGGAAGGCGGTAGTAGATAGAGACGCTACATTCACTAGGCACATGCAGCGCAACTGATCCGACCCGCCATCCATAAATGGCAACACCGAACATCATGCCGGAACACGGCTAGGCCGCTTGGCGACATGGCTTTGTTCAGTGGGTGGTGACTAGCCACGGCCGAAGCCTACCACCAGTAAAAAGGTATCCCATATTTTGACCCGGGAAAAGCTGCACGAATGCCAAGATTTATAAAAATCCATCATGTAGTTTTTCCATGTTGCGCAAACAGACAGACAGACGCACGGATATTAAATCGTCATGCGATTCACATTGTTGTGACACAAGCTGTTACAATTCATGAAGCAAACATGAATTTTTCGCTATTTCAAAATACAATACCGGGTGATTTCATACCGTAGGTATCGATAACACAAGCATCGCTTATCTATCCAGTACGTTATCAATTGATAACCAATGTTATTATCATTTCATGTTCCTAACTTTATGCGTGTTTACCTCGAGACCTTATTACTAAGTGCTGCATTATTTCATTCTGTAACTTTCAGTTGTTTTTTTTTATTTTTTTTAAATAAACAAAGCTTAATTAGATTGGTGTATTGAGGACCGAAGTGAACAAGTGGTTAGAAATGGATGAAACTTCGGCTGATTCGAATGAAAATGTGGAGGAGAGTTCATCGGATGCTAAAGGGTTTAATTTTAAACCTTCTAATACTAGGTAACGTACAATAAGTCACTTTGTAAACTTCTTGTAAGCTATTTATGAAAATGTTGTCTGACAAAGACCGCGGCTTGCGATTCTTTCGTTAGACGAAACAATCGTCTTTTTTACAAAAATATTACAAAGTACTTTGCTCCTGAAAAGTGCTTTGCAATGCCATTGTTAATTTTTGAAAACACTTATAAATTTCGAGCGTAGGATATCCTAAATAGATTTATACCGAAATTCATAGATGTGTTTTGTATGCTACATATTTGATGCAACCTGTACACAGAATACAAATTATAACACATACTATTAGGACCACTATGAAAGCAGCTCTGCATAAGTTATTAATTACTATGATAATGACATCTTATCATCTTAAGGTGGAAGCTCAGGTCAGGGCCCGAAATTCAAAATGTCAATGGTTTTTATTTTTTTAAAGATGTCCAAATTTTTCGTAAAAAAATAAAAACCATTGACATTTTGAATTTCGCGCCCTGACCTGAGCTTCCACCTTAAATATGTATATTGTTTCAGCAACATTACATTTATATCGCAAGAGGCCAAAGGTCCCACGTTCGATCCCGACGCGCTGTACTACGACATGACCGGAGACAAATTCCTAATCATTCTGAACCAACACACCTTTCAAAGGACACGGTATTTTAAGTAAGTTTTTTATATGGCTAAGCAGATATAATTGAGTGACATGATTTCCTTGCGACAGTTTAAAAATATTGTATGAATACCATAGAGTACCTATATATAGCGTATATTTATATAATAAGTACGTAATTAAGTATACATAATTATGGTTATATACCATCACGCCTATATACAATTTCAATAGGTAAGATGGCTGGGTGCTACCACTGACTTGGGATCCAGTAGTCAATATCATGAAATCCAAAACCAAGCGTACCATTGCAAGACCTCAAGACACAGTGAGCTCTTTCTGCGTAGATCAGACCGCAAGTAACAACTAAATATGAGGGTACCCCCGTCGAACTATGACACTAGGACGTCAACCACCTCAGTCCTCCCGTGACCATGGTTGCTTTAAAGCAGCCGAAATGTCGGGAACGTAAAAACAAAAAATAAACGCGATAAAATCCTTAAAAAATAGTTTTATTTCAATGTGTAGTATTCGCGTAAATATAAGAAATCAATAAAGGACTTTGCATAGATAATAAGCTTTTGGAAACATAGGTACTGAATCAAATCTCCACAGATATAATCAACCTACTACAAGGACCGGTACGGACAAGGATGTCAAAAGTTTAACGAATCTGTTCCAACAACTGGACTTTCGTGTGACTGAGCATAGGAACTTTGAGTACAATGAAATTATTAAGGCTTTCAAAGAATGTAAGTAGTTGCATCTATATTTTATTGTTATACGGTATTGGCTGAATCGGTTCGTACTATGCAGCCTCGCGAGGCAGGCTCGTTTTAGCGATGCTAATGACAGATGACCCTGCTTGGGCGAGGCAATCTCATGGAGAAGCAACGTAAGAAAAATTAAGAAAAGTACTGCTTACACGCAGTGGGGTTTAATAAGGACTAAGTATTCAAGAATTTTAAAATATTAGTCTCAATTGAATTGATCCTCATAATAATATTTATTTCAATCGTTTGAATTGACCTTCATAGTTAGTTGAATTAACTGAATTGACCCTTATAATGATAATTATTTGCCTGAATTGAATCGAACCTCATAATTAAAATCATTTGACTCGACTGATTTGATGCTGATAATTATAATTATTTGACTAAATGGAACTGACCCTTATAATATTAATTATTTGGTGCAATTGAATTGATCCTCACACTGATTATTATTTGACTCAATTGAATTGATCCTCATAATAATTACTTGTATCAATTGAATTGATTTACGAGGAATTGATCCTCATAATGATGATTTCAGTCACGACACGCGACCACAGCAGGACCTCGTGTGTGTGCGTGTGCATCCTCACGCACGGGGACAGGGGGGGCGAGCTGCACGCCGCCGACAGGCCCTACTTGCTTAGTGACATTGTCACTTTATTCGAACGCCAGCCCGACTTCGTGAACAAACCGAAACTGTTCTTCGTTCAGGTATATAAATGCACTTTTTGCTACGTAGTTAGGTCCCAGAGTAAATTGGTTCCTACCTAGACTGATTATTATACAACATGAAGATTATTAAACAACATTTTGGTAGTTTGTGGATGGTATTGAAATATAATCCAATAAAGTTATTTATTGCGCAACTCAAAGGAGCACCATCATCACGCCTGTTATCTTTGAAAGGGTACGCAGAGGTACAGTGTACGCGGTTTTCGCCGCGAGCTTGGGCTTAATCCTTTTCAGACAGTGTTGAACTACATTGACAAGCACTACAAAAGTATAAAGAACCGATGAGATAATGCAATCCGCCCATACTTGGCGTCTACTATACCAAAGGGACAGACTCCTTACAACTCCTCAAATTTGAAACAATAAATAAATAAATATCGCCAAACGAACACATCAACTATACGGTGCCACACTAAGCAACGCTTGTATTATGGGTACCACACAATGGACTGGGGGCGAACCCGGTATATATTACTGATATAGACATTCCATGACTTGGGTACAAGCATGTGTGCTCTACACATCACCACACATCATATATCCCTACTAGGATTCGAACCCGGGACCCTCGGCACAGAAAGCAGGGTCACTACTAACTGCGCTAATCAGGGCGTTAAATGCTTGTGAAATGCAACTAAAATGCTTATCGATTTTGAAAGTTCAAACATTAACTCGCAGGCATGTCGCGGTGGCAACGCAGACGCGGGCACCACCGTGCAGCTCGACAGTGTTAGCGATAGTGTTCTCACTGTGCCCACACATGCTGATTTCCTCATACTTTATTCTACCGTTGAAGGTAACAACTTGGCGGTATTATTATAGTATACAATTAAGTACCTACTTAGCATGAGATTTGGAACCTATATTGTATGTTCTGTTGTCACCGATTAAACTACTTAATTAATCAGACACCAATTATCTCATAAGTGCATATTATCATAGTTGAGAACCCACCTATCTCTGCTACGCAACATGTATTTGAACTGTAGAAATATAGAATCAGTATTTGAATTAAAAAAAAAAATATTGTCTACGTTCTGTCGTCTTAAAACTGCAACGCACGTCCTACTGTTTATTTCGTTAAAGATGTGTTGTATATGTCATCACTACCATATGTCATCACTACCTACCATATGTCATCACTACCATATGTCATCACTACCATATGTCATCACTACCTACCATATATCATCACTACCTACCATATGTCATCACTACCTACCATATGTCATCACTACCATATTTATTTATTTATTTATTTATTTATTTATTTATCATCACTACCTACCATATGTCATCACTACCATATGTCATCACTACCTACCATATGTCATCACTACCATATATCATCACTACCTACCATATGTCATCACTACCATATATCATCACTGGCATATGGTGACATATGGTACTGAGACATGGTCGCTTGCTATGGGCCTCATATGGCCGTTGGGGCAGAAAGGTTCTAGAATTGCGACCACGAACCAGAAGACGTAGTGTAGGAAGCCCCCACAAGGTCGACCGATGATATCACACGCGTAGCAGGAAGACGGTGGATGCGAGTGGCGGAGGATCATGATGTGTGGAAATCATTGGGGGAGGCCTGTGTCCAGCAGTGGACGTCTGTCGGCTGATAGAATAGTAAACATAATTTCTACTTAATCTATCAGATTTTCTTTCAGATTACCTATCATATAGAGACTCAAACGGCTCCTGGATGATCCAGGCTCTCTGCAACGTGATCGCCACACAGTGCAATGACCTCGACCTGCTTCACATGATCACACTCCTCAACAGACAGGTGGCGTACGAGAAGGTCACCTACGTACCAACGAATGTGCAACTAGATAATAAGAAGCAGATGCCAGAAACAAGATTTAGTTTGACGAAACTGTTGAAGTTTTATTAAATGGAAGAAGAGTTAAAGTTGTTTTCCATTGTGTTGTTTTTCCTGTTTACCTGTTACCTGTGTTACCTGTAATCCCTAAAGGGGTAGGCAGAGTATTTTTCCGATATGGTCTTATTGTTGGAGGCGAGCCTATTCTTAGTTGTTTGGGGGGATTTAGACTTTATTCCACACCGCTGGCCCGGTGCGCTTTGGCTAACTTCACAAAAACTTCTACGAACGTGCAGGTTCCTTCACATGTTATAATCCATATACCATGTGTCTTACAAAACTATTGTCTTCAAAAAACCGCCTTTTCATTAGGCTAAAAGTTCATCAAACTTCTATCTACATAGCAATACAAGCATGACGAACCATTTAACATGTTTGTATTGTCCTTTTGAAAGTATCAACGCATATTAAACAACGTATTAACATCGATTAGGGATCGCTATTCAAAAGTGTCCCCGGAAATGAGGCCTCCATTCACCCGGACCCATTTAAGGGACTAATCAGAGGAGAGTGCCGAGAATGGAGCTGATGTTAATCAAATTGTCATCAATCAAAAAATTGTCCTTGCGCCTGGAAAAAGTTATATCCGGGGATAGGAAATCGAGTTAGTGATCGTGGTTCGATTACTGGGTGAGGCAGTGTGATTTGGAAGCGAAAGGTTGTGGAAATGATTTGGATGTCAGTGATTTGTTATCTGTTTGATTAGATTCTATGTGTATTATGGGTTATTTATTACTATAAATTATGTACAATAGTTATTTACATGGAAAAAAAACTAAAATATACTTATTAATAGGAAAAATACACATGTATATTAAAAATAAAATTATATACATAAAAATGCCTCTACATCGTCGTCGATGCCAAAAGTGCCGAGCAGGCTGGCCGCGTTTCCGCTCTGAATAGCGAGGCTCACTCTCTGCGCGAAATAGAGGCCAGCCTGCCGGTCACGGGTAGCGGCGAAAAGACGTGAAGCAATGTCCTTGTAAAGGAGGCGAGCGTTGGGGCCCCACGAACCCAATGTCTCGACCCCAAACAGCTCAAACAAGTAGCCTCCAGGGAGGACACTGTATTTTTGCCGCTTTAAATTTTCGGCTTCTGCTGCAGCAGAGCCCGATCGCAACGACGTACTTGGAAGATGCGACGGCGCAAGGGTGTCAACGCATGTCGCATCCCACACCAGGGACCGCCCCATCTTCCAAGGCACCAGAGACATACCATCGGGTCGCTTAGCATCATCGCGTGCCAGATTAGATTCTTGTGCGTATTATTTAATTGATTGGTGTCAATTGCGAGAGAACTAGAGATTATGGCCTCACCCACAACTTAGCGGCTATTTTGCCAATGTCAAGTAATTAATAGCAATAACACATTCCATTAATACACGTTACAAATAAAATAATGGATGGGACCAAAGATACGATAATGAGCAAAGCTTGAAAGCTCGCGTCAAATCTTTGACGCAATAGGAAAAAACAGGTTCCGCTGTACGTTGCTAGAACCTCATGAACAAGTTCTGAACTATTTTCATCCGACTCGCACATAGAGAAGACTCATTGCATAGTTGCATAGCGATGCACCCAACAAGCAAACAATGAGGAGGAAACTAACTTCCCCGGACCTATTTATGTGGGACAAACAATATATGGCAAATCCAACACTGACATAGACCCCATTACTATTTCATAGGCACTTCAGCCTTAACGAGCGTTTCGGATGCGGTCAAAAATTTCCGCCCTCATTCCGCCCACGCCCCCGCGCTGACGTCTCTGAATATGTGACGATGGCAATTTAACTTGTGTTATGACGCCGACGTCGGAGCCTGTAGGGAGCAGTGTTTACGTATCAACCGGTTTATGCTGTTGCAACATTAAAAAGTTAGCAAAGTGTCGGCCCGGATTTTTTGTTTGCGGTGATAAAAAACAGCAAGCTATCAAAACAAAATTAGGATTAAGTTGCAAAATTAGTTAGGGACATTGTTTCATC
This sequence comes from Pheosia gnoma, assembly GCA_905404115.1. NCBI lineage: Eukaryota > Metazoa > Arthropoda > Insecta > Lepidoptera > Notodontidae > Pheosia > Pheosia gnoma. The sequence goes on along the minus strand of FR989894.1, from coordinate 1,644,031 downwards.
AGGTGAGTTTATGAATTTAAATACGTTTGTATTTAAAGTGATAGGTATCTGTGATGGTAAAGGCTCTTTCTGTCTCGTTCCCTTCAATTGTGTAGATCAGGGGCTCCCAAACGTATTTTGTCTACTGCCCAATTATTTTTTAGGGCTCCCATTTTTTCACCTACTTAAACACCACTGTAACTTTAAATTAAATTAATTATTGTAAGCCTCTACACAACGCCCCCATTTTTTTTTAAGGCCTGCAGCGCCCACAAGGGGGCGTTATCGCCCACTTTGGGAAAGGCTGGTGTAGTTGGTAGCCATTAAGCATATCTCTTCAATACCATCGTCATTATGTACAGTGTACTTTCCTGGTTCTTGCCCTTCTTCTGGCTCATCTGTCTTAGATCTGAATCTAACTTGTGTCAAAAGCCGAGGCCCTACCCTAGCAGCTAATGGAAACGTTTGGTGTTGCCAAGATCTTTGTTAATAAACTCTCAGTTCTTCTTACAGTTCACAGAATTCGGAACATTCCTCGCGAGCACCACATCTCATATGCACCATGCATCAGCAGGGAAACCAGGAACTTCTTATGTACCTAATCGTAACGTCATTGACAAAGCATGCTGTCACTGTCATAGTTATTTATGAAATCAATGGTGCGAGAGGGATGGAAGACGCTTACATTACCGACACGTAAAAATGACTGTGTTTGAGGTGCAGGTAGTTACATAAGTAGATACCTACAATTGTTGGTTCACAGGCATACATTACAAAAGATTTCGTTTCGCTTACACCTTGGTTATTTGGAAACATGCCATTTCAGCTTATCGACTAACTGCAACACACGATTTGCACAACCAAAGGGGGACGCTTATGTTCCTACGCTCGTAACCTCCCCAATATACACGGAAAAATCCGAAAAGAAATTCGGTAAACGTGACTGCACATTACCGTAATAACTAGCAATACTACATACACTGCACAATATCAGCATTTTTCAGCAAATTCCGCAAAACAAGCGATACGTTGCATTAAGAATAATGTATGTCCGCAAGCAGTTGTGCCGACCACTGTTGGCAATGTTGCCAAAACTGTGAATTAGTTAGCGAATACGAATTGCTGCTAGCGCGTAAATTGGATCCGTTTAAAAATAGGTAGCACCCATTGCACCTCTGTATCCACGCCTATAATACCAGCCTTTTTTAATATCCCACTGCTGGGCACGGGCCTCCACTCAATGCGAGGTGGATTAAGCCATAGTCCACCACGCTGGCCCAGTGTGGGTTGGTGGACTTCTGCGCCTGATTAACAGGTAAACACTAAACCCAAAAACTAAACAAAGCTGAGCAACACAGTACCAACCTTCATCACCTATGAAATATTGACGCGGCGTACATAAGCCCACTAATTAACTTACAAATGTCTCGTACCAACAGGCATGAGCCCGTTTGAGCCGGCTTAATCCATCCCGTACACCTTCGTTGGTGGTTTAATATCTTCTAATATTCACGCGAGGTGTTGGTACTTAAGGCTCGTAAAATATGGCGCCTACAAAGTCTGCATTAGCATTGAAATACTTACTGAAACTTTTTTCATTTTACTGTAATTATTAATGTTTAGTTTTATTTCAATGTGTATTCGCGTAAATATAAGAAATCAATAAGTACGTTACTACTATAACCTGGGTCTCTGTACGGATCTATTCTAGAAGCACAATTAGTGTTGCTTTCTGTATCGAGGATCTTGGGTTCGGATCCCGGTAGGGGCAAACGCGAATTGTACCCGAATCATATTTGTATAATATCTACGTGCCCAAGACGGCTTTATATTCGAGCAGCCCTCAATATGAGTAAGAAAGTTACATTAAACTTGTAAAATTAATATTCCTTATGCGTGGTGTATGTACCTACATCATTTGAGCTGATTACAACATCGATTGTAATCTTGTATTATTTTATGACGCCTGTACGCAATTACAATCAAATTAAACGACTATTAATCATACTGTAATTTCCTTTACACAGATTAAAGTGGCTTGCGTGAAAAATACTCGGAAAAATGTTGTTTTTTTATGAGGTCGACGGAAAAAAATCCCAATACCTATTTAATCTATATATACTTATTAATTGTAAGATGTTAAATACCTTAGGCGTAGTGGACAAAATTTTGGAAATACATTGAAATAAAACGAATTTTACGGATTTGTCATCGCGTTTATTTTATGTTTTTTGGAAATACTACAAATTTAACTTGTAGGCTTGTCGAATGATTTAAACTAATGTAACATAATTCGAATGTTCAATTTTGTGACTATAACAATGGCTCTGAAAGATTATTTACAACACGAGAAAATGTCTAATCAAATCGTTTCGGTTGCTAATCAAAGTTTTGAATCATGTAGAAATTGAAATAAAACTAATTTTACGGAATTTATTGCGTTTATTTTATGTTTTTACTTGCTTTTCGCCTGCTTTGCTGATACCATGGTTACGGGAGGGCTGAGATGTTAGACGTCCTAGTGTCTTAGTTAGAACTGAGGTACTCTCATATTTAGTTGTTGTTTGCGGTCCGATCTGCGCATAAAGTGCTCACAGTGTCTTGCCGAAACGACGGGAGCGTAAACACATAAAATAAACGCAATAATTAATTTAAAAATGTGTGGTATTCGCGTCAATATAAGAAATCAATATCCTTTAAACATTGTTATAGATTAGAAAACTTATATATAAAATCGGACTTTAACAAAAATGTTAACAATTTTACCCAACAATAACTAACTCATTCAATAACATTGTACACTAGCCATTATTAAACGATGATCCATCAGCGATTGGCAACACCAGCGCGCGTAACATCCGGCCGATAGCGGAAATGGCGCCATCTGCCGACAGCTACTGTTGACATCGAGCCAAGCGCATTATGAGCATATTGTTGATTAATAAAATATTGTATGACACTATGCGGTACCTATTTAATAATGGGATGGTTGGATTTTGTGGTGTGTGTTATGTATCGAAGTGTTGAGTCATTGTAGAGACATCTTCAACCTCACCACCAGCTACACAGATGGCGCTGCAGTCGACATTCAGAACAAATGACGAGGCTCTAACACAATCCTGAAACGCGCTATGAGAGTTTTCGGAGCACGTAACATATATACAAGATCCCGACAATAACCGTTGGGGCATAGCGGCCGCCTCACCGGGCATACCACTCGTCTGGCTGGAAGATCTTTTCCGCCAAATTGGTGACCCCGACGTGATACCATGTACCTTTCTCCGTTCCTTTTAAGGGGGAAGCTCAGGGTCAGGGCGCGAAATTCAAAATGTCAATGGTTTTTATTTTTTTACGAAAAATTTGGACATCTTTACGATGTAATTTAGTGTTTTGCGATATTAGCATTCTGCATTGGATGTCTCGATGTATTAAGTTTGCTTAAAAAAGAACCTAATCCGATACAATACCATAAGGTTTGTAAAAACCGCTACTTTTACTAACTTAATGGTGTTGTATCGCTTTAGGTATTTGTTTAAGCAAACTTAATACATCGAGACATCCAATGCAGAATGCTAATATCCCAACACACTAAATTACATCGTAAAGATGTCCAAATTTTTCGTAAAAAAAATAAAAACCATTGACATTTAGAATTTCGCGCCCTGACCCTGAGCTTCCACCTTAATATGGCGTGTGTAATAATCATAAAACTACAATGTAACCCGCTTTTCCGCCGCAAGATGGTTGAATATACAATATCAAATCTTACTTACAATCAGTTTGTGACCCAGGACGTCAAGTGCGAGATTATTCGTAAGCTATGTGTAGTATTGAAAAATGTAAGGGAGAAAATGTCTAATACAGAGCCACAATAAGCTTAAGTGTGCGAATCCGTCAACAGCTTTCGTTTGTTTTCAAAACGAACGTTTTTTTTTGTTTTTTCAATTTTCACTTCACATCTCACCTTGTCTTGATGTAGGTATTTTGAATAAATTTGAATGCTGTTATCAAACGGATATAGGGCCTAAAATACAAAGGAACAAAGTTGAGATTGCAACAAGTATGTCATGGCAACACTTGCTAGTGGGGGCCATTCTTATTCAAATGCGTCTTCGGTCGGGAGGTGTTTACTTTAGTCATATGCCAGACGGTAGTATTTCATTTTATTTTGTTTGGCATAATCTAGTTTCCTCAAATTAAAAAAAGTCAGAATTAAGTACCTATACATAACATGTTTTAACTTGCGTTTGCGAGTTCACGGTAAGCTTCGTAAAAATGAAATTATATATAGCGTTCCGTGGAAATTTTACGGCCATTTTATAGCTCTAAATTTGATGGATACACGTCTTTACCAGCTATAAACTTTTATGGCTGCAACATCTGGATAGGAATATTAATTATTTACTTACTTATAAAGTTAAAAAATGAAATACGTTGGTTGGTTGGTACCTACCGACCTATTACACTATTTGACTCTACACTATTCAATAAAAAGAAATAGTTATTAAACTAACTTTATGCTTTAGACGATTCGCAAATTTAATAATATTAAAGTGGGTACCCACTTTAATATATATGAACTGAAACGAATGATTTAGAACGTTTTAAAAATAAAGGTTCGACAGCAAATTTCTCCAATATAAAATGAGCATTCAAATGTTAATAAAAGTTCCGCCAAATTCAATATAGAAAATGACAAAAGAAATTTCCTTTTTAAAATACTGACATTATCGTGCAAACCGGCACACAATTGGCCCCGGTTTCCATTAGCTAATTGCGATTGGTCGCGATCATGGCCACAACTCTGTATTATTGGCCAATCGGATGAGGTTCGAATTTTAAATCATAAAGTAATTGAGACTTTGTTGAGTGCGGTTGCAGTTCCCGCCGTTTGGATAATTTGTGAATTTGGAAAAGAACGATTTATTGCGCTCGGTAATGGATTTTGTGATTTTAAATTAGTTTAATGGTTAAGTAATTAAAATCCACCCGTATATATATTTCCAGGATAAAATAGTATCTCTGTCTAATATATCTATGGGATTCTCAACCGACCTCAGATCAGGGAGTCCGAAAAAATATGCGTTTATATTTTTTTCTAAAGCTCTATTCTGAAAAGGAAACACCGAAAGGGTACTGCTAATAACATGTACCCTAAAAACTGGTACACGGAGTGTTGCAAGAAAACCAGCAAGCACTTGAAACTGACATAAGTGGTGTTAAAAGTGGCTCCTAACACGCAGCTACCAACGACATAAGAAAATATGGATAAGGCTGAATATATTTGACTACTACGCTATAGTTTGTCCAACAAAATTAGCTGTGCAATCAGCAAGCTACTCTATATACACTTAACCCCAAATTTATAGAAATTTATCATGGATTATAATAGCATTATAACGAACTTTTCAGAGGAAAAGTGCGTTATAATAGCTATTGTAAGATCTATTGTTAGAGTCGTTGGTAAACCTAAATATAAAAAAAAACATATTAATATACCTGGAACACATTTCACGCCTGCCCACTATAGTAAAAAAAAATAAAAAAAAATAAAAAAAAATGGTTTATTGGTAAATCGAAAATTATAGTCTGTTTTTCATTTTTTTTTCGAAATGTAAAAACAACACTGCACTGATTTGTAATTGTTGCACTCTTATAGGTACTTATTGTTATGAACTAAATATGTTTTATTCTTAATTTGGCACTGTCGTCTTATTACTGCCTCTATGGCAGTGGCAAGCAAGCTTTATTATAGGGTAAGAGGACTTGAGCCCTCTCTAACTGTTCACATGCTGGGGTGTGCAAGTCTTAAAACGATTTATTGCGTCTGTTCTGTAGACTAGCGATAACTTGCTAACATGTGAATAGATACGTGGTGAAAGAATAACATAACACCGTGGAATATATCTAGCCTTTTTAAGGTGGAAGCGATCAGTCGCATTCCCGTACATCATCGTACAAGCATTCCTATCCATTCTCTATGAATTAAGCCCGCTGAGTTTCTTGCCGGATCTTCTCAGTTGAGGTCGCGTTCCGATCCGGTTGTAGACTTAAGAAAAAAAAAATGTAATGACAATTTGTAAGTGCCCCCGTAGGCCTATACGAAATAAATGATTTGACTTTGACTTTGACTTTGACTAAAGTCCTCGCGATCCTGCCATTATTGTTTGCATGAAAAAAAAACACATTTTTCATGACCTCTGTTGTTAATTGAAGCTCTGTTTAGTGCTATGTTGTTATTATTAAGTTATTATATTGTTATGTAAGAAGTTTAATTACGCAACATAGCGGTTAAACGGTAAAATGTTTTGATCACTTTGGCATTTTGTTTGACGTTTACTGGCTATGATTTATAATTATTCGGTACGAGTACGTAACTACGTATACCTCCTATTCAACATACGTACATATTTCATGTCTCTACAATTATATGGCGTGTGAGTGAAAAAACGCAAACCTAATAACGCCAACGAATTTTATTTAAAAAACTAGCTGTTGCCCGCGACTTCGTCCGCGTGGTATTTAACAAAGACAACCGTTGACAACAGCCTGCTCGCCCATTCTGAGCCCGCGGCACGCATTGCAGGTTGTTGCTATCAAAATTAATCAGGCGCTGCGCTGCAACATTGGTTTTAATTTTTTTTCGTGAGATCCTATTTTTTTTTTCTAAAATAAAAGTAGCCTAAGTTACTCCTTGTTACATCAGCTATCTGCCAGTGAAAGTCCCGTCAAAATCGGTCCAGCCATTTCAGAGATTACCCGGAACAAACAGACAGACAGACAGACAAAATTTTTAAAAAATGTTGTTTTGGTATAGGTACCGTGTATACATTCGAATGCACTTAGTAAAAAGCGGTTATTTTAATATTACAAACAGACACTCCAATTTTATTTATATGTATAGAAATGAATATTTTACTTAAAATTATATCCAATCCATTAATTAATATTTTCCATCCAATTACGTGTACTTAGTAGGTATCTCACTCTAGACTGGATTTAAAATCGTAATAAATTTGACTTGACTCCCTACTAAAACTAATTTAGTAAGACCGTTGAATGTGAAATAGCAAATTTCCAATCTAGCGTTAATTCACATTGGTACACGTTCTACACAATTAGAGATAGGTACATACCCAAAGTACATGTAGTATTACCCCAGAGACGGGCACCGCAACCAGCGTAGGAATGATCTGCCGCAGTCCGCAAGGCGAAGTTAAAGGTCTCAGCACACATATGGGATCGGAAAGGGATCGTAACCGTAACGCCTTTCGCCTCGCTGTCAACCAGGCGTCAACCTACCGTATGCACGTAACGAAAGCGTATCAGCAGCGCCTGTACGTCAACTCGGCTACGGCTAGGCGACACCGCGCTTACGCCTCGCCGCCCCCTGGCTGACCTGGTTGGCACCAGATCAGTTTGAATCCAAACGTTAAGTGTAGCGCACGGTTATGTCTTGGTTTACAATACGTGAGTTGGCTATCATAGCCATAGCACTTGATGAAGAGGAAAAAGAAAATAGCAAGAAAAAAAGAAAAAGATATTGGGTACACAGTATGAATAAAGCAAGGAGTACTGAAGGGGAATTTCGGACTATAAAAAAACATTTGATGGATGATGAAGAGAAATTTTATATTTATTTTCATATGCCGAAATATCTCTTTTATAACATATTGCAGTCTATAGATGAATGTATAAGGAAGAAGAATACAACATTCAGAGAAACAATATCGCCCGAAGAAAAACTAGCTGTAACGTTAAGGTGAGAAATTGCATTTGTTTTTGGAATTTTTAATCTGGTCTACATAAATATTTGTACTATAATTTTAATGTTTGTATTATCTCTATTGTTCTTTTTTTTAAGTGTACACGGATAGTTTCTGCTGAATTCAATTTTGTTTGCTCTATTGTATTCCGGGCTGAACTTGGGCAATTAATGGACGGTTGGACGGTCCCTTGGTACAGTTTGGCGTGTACTTGACAGAGAGAATGCTTTGATTATACTTACGTTGTAAAATATTTTATAAAGATTAACGAGTAATTTTGTCTCGTTCTCTCTTATTAATTAAGAAAGAGATACAAACTCGATGCGTCAATCCGCAATATAATCGCAGATGTAGAAAAAAAAACACGATCGTAACTTTACTAGTGATTAGGTGTTATTCATTTCTTAAAAAGGTATCTTTTAAGTACAGTTGTTTTGTCTGTCTGTCTGTTTGTTTGCTTTAATTAAATAAATAAATATTACATACCTAAGTATATTGATTTACGCGAACACTAGACATGAAAATAAAAATATTTTTCGGATTTTATCGCGTTTATTTTATGTTTAGTCCTCCCGTGACCATGGTTGCCGTAAAGCAGTCGAAACGTCGGGAACGTAAAAACACAAAATAAACGCGATAAAATCCGAAAAAAATGTTTTATTTCAATATGACATACCTATTATAAAGTACCACTAGAGTCCGAATCTGAGAACAAAGTGTTAGATAAAACAACGGATTTTACTTTACAAAATGAACACAAGATAAGTGAACCCTGCACTTCAGTGTACACTTAGTGGCAGACAAAATGGTATAAATGCTCTCTCTCGTCGAAAATATAGACCCACTACAGACCGACACTGTAGGGACTATTAGCCTCTGAAGGTTTTTCAATACTTCAGTAGCTAGCTCATTGTTAATGATAATTTCATTCGATTACAAAAATATACCTTGTATTATCTTGAATGAATTTTAAATCTTCTATATTTGCTACAAAAATGAAATCCTTTTCGTTGGTAAGCGCATCACTTGAGAACGGCTGAACCGATTTGAAAAATTACTTTTTAAATGTTCGTAATAGACCTTATTAGGTTTCTAGGAAAAGATACATTTAATAATATGTCCGGAAAATCGGAAAATTCTGGAGAAACTGAAAGTGCTTTTTTCTATGGGATTTTTGTAAGGACAGCGTCTGTCGGGTCAACTAGTATATAAATAAGTAAAGATGTAATTATGTTCGTTGATAAGAGCATCATTTAGAAACGGCTGTGCCGATTTGGCTAGTTTATTTTTGTAAAGTTCGTAATAGTCCTAATCAAGTTTATAGGAAAAATATAATTAAATATTGATTGAAAACTTGGAAACATTGGGAAATGGTGCTTTTTGTAACCGGACAATATCAGTCGGTTTAATTAATATTATAATAATTTGTCTGTACATTGTCAATCATCGAAACCAGGGGTTCCCAAACTTATTTTGTCTACTTCCCACTTTGAGAATGAATTATTTTTTAGCGCCCCCATTTTCTAACCAACATAAAAACCACTATAACTCAAATTAAATTAATTATTGTAAGCCTCTACACAACGCCCCCATTTTCTGGGTCTCTTACCGCCCCCCTTTAGGCCTGCAGCACCCAAAATGGGCCGTTATCGCCCACTTTGGGAAAGGCTGATCTAAACTATGCTTCTTCTCTATTAGATTCATATCCATACATATAAATAAAATTGGAGTGTCTGTTTGTAATATTAAAATAACCGCTTTTTACTAAGTGCATTTGGATGTATACACGTTACCTATACCGAAACAACATTTTTTACAATTTTTGTCTGTCTGTCTGTCTGTCCGTCTGTCTGTCTGTCTGTCTGTCTGTCTGTCTGTCTGTCTGTCTGTCTGTCTGTCTGTCGGTCTGTCTGTCTGTCTGTTTGTTCCGGCTAATCTCTGAAATGGCTGGACCGATTTTGACGGGACTTTCACTGGCAGATAGCTGATGTAACAAGGAGTAACTTAGGCTACTTTTATTATAGAAAAAAAAAAATAGGTTCTCACGAAAAAAATTAAAACCAATGTTGCAGCGCAGCGCCTGATTAAGTTTGATAGCAACAACCTGCAATGCGTCCCGCGGGCTCAGAATGGGCGAGCAGGCTGTTGTCAACGGTTGTCTTTGTTAAATACCACGCGGACGAAGTCGCGGGCAACAGCTAGTTATTTATAAGGATTTTACAGGGATATGTACTCACAAGTTTTAAACCATGAAATGAAGGCGCAATTTGTATAATTAAAACCGCAGCTTAGGGTGTTTTTAATGAGGGCAAATGTGGGTCGGGCCAGCGGAGTGGATCAAATTCTTTTCAAACGCATCTCGAAAAGCTGGTGTGTGTAGCTACAGTATGTAAAACAAACCTACATATATACAGCGTGACTCAGAAGGGGTACACTAATCTTTGGACCGACATTAAAAAAAAAAGAAGCTTTTAAAAAGAACAACCATGGAGGTTCATGCCCTTTCTTCTCCATGGGAACGGCATTCCGAACGGGTGGTAAAGTTGTAGGTTAGCATTTTGACGATTCACAAGTACTATCACATATATTCTGATTCTGATAGAACGTGACGAACGATACGATCATATTTGAACCTGCTACTAGGTATTTAAAACACAATATTCTATCACTGCGCCTTGCCAAGATATATAGGGTGTCCATGAATTATTCAACAGGTAGGAGCGGTATTTACTGTTTCCGGTGTGCACGGACCGGCTGGCGGAACCAGACATCTTGCGATACTGCCAGCTAGTAGGTATTTCGGTGAAATATGGTCACCCTAATGGATTTATAAAGTAGTACGAATAGTCACCGTAACCGTTAAATGACAAACCCATCTCTATTCCTTCGAGGTATAGAAGCGACATTCCATATCTATACTAATATTATAAATGTGAAGGTTTGGATGGATGGATGTTTGTTACTCAATCACGCCCAAACGGCTGAACGGATCTGGATGAAATTTGGCACAGAGATAGATTATAGTCTGGAATAGCACATAGGCTACTTTTTATCCTGGTAAAATGAATGGTTCCCGTGGGATAGATTTGTTTCAATTTTTCATAGCGCAAAGGATCGACAAGATTTTCTGCACGAGTAACACCGCAGGGCGCAGCTAGTATAATATATATCAATATTGCGGACCGTAATACGGCCCCAAAGTAAGAAAGCATGTATTATTATGTGTTCCTAGTATATAACTTGTACTTACTTAAATATTTTGAAATAAATAATTTTTTTTGTGGATTTTATCGCGTTTATTTTATGTTTTTACGTTCCTGACGTTTTGGCTGCTTTACAGCAACCATGGTCACGGGAGGACGGGGGGATGATCCTCCCGGCGGAAATTCAAAAAATCCAAGATCATAAAAATCGGCCAACCCGTTCTTGAGTTATATATGGTGTATTTTACCGGCATAAAAAGTCTAAGCCTATGTGTTATTCCAGACTATAATCTATCTCTGTGCCAAATTTCATCCAGATCCGTTCAGCATTTCTGGCGTAATTGAGTAAAAAACATCCATCCATCCAAACTTTCACATTTTATAATATTAGTGAGATGACATTAGTGAGGTATATAACAAAAATATTTCTGATATCCCTATATATTTACTGTATTTATGTACATAAACTGATTTGTATGTGAGTTCGTGTTTTTATTTTCATATTCCTAGTGTTAAGTTTCTAGGGTTGCCACAATAGGTCAACTGTCATGTACACAGGAATGTTGAAAGCCTTCCAACAAAGGGGTATATTAAAACTAATATTATCAGAGACAACGGCACACGAGACAATACAAAGGACAAGTCACAGCCTGTATTTTATTACTACACACTGAATATTGAATCCTATACCAATAAAATTAAGGTTGAATGTGTATTTTATGGTGTTTTCCAATACAACACCTGTTGTGTCGTCTGCTCTTTTGTTACGACGAAATGAAAGATTTTTCTTTAAAAAAAACCGTAGACAACACGATTGTTACTTGAGCCTGAAATCCTGGAGATTTCTTTAGAGAAAATAAATTTTCAGTCTTGATAACATTAGGTGCTTACTCTTATTTTTATTATATATAATGTTGGTTTAAAAGACATTAATACTTTTTTAACAGACATCAAAGAGGAGAAGGTTCTCAATTCGGTTGTATATTTTTTTTATATGAATTTTCATAGTTTTTTTTCAATAATGACGGCGTTTGAAATATGGGGAAAATGTTATTCGTTTAGCCGTTCTTTGGTGATGCTCAGACAAACGTACAAACTAACGCACTTTCACACTATATAGTACTAGCTTTTGCTCGCGGCACCGCTTAATGGTGACAACGTGATGATACTACCATTTTTATATCAAACCATAAGTTATCCAATAGTAAGACCCCGTTAAAATTAGTCCAGTTGTTTTGGTAGATGCTTGAATGAACAGACAACAATTCTACAATTGTTTTGGATTAAAGACTCGTCCAAATAGCTTATTACACTATTCTGTGTGGTGTGTTATTAAATGTCTTCAATGTCGTTTAACATGGCACAGTTAAAGTTTATATATAGACTAGCTGTTGCCCACGACTTCATCCGCGTGGTATTTAACAAAGACAACCGTTGACAACAGCCTGCTCGCCCATTCTGAGCCCGCGGCACGCATTGCAGGTTGTTGCTATCAAAATTAATCAGGCGCTGCGCTGCAACATTGGTTTTAATTTTTTTTCGTAAGATCCTATTTTTTTTTCTAAAATAAAAGTAGCCTAAGTTACTCCTTGTTACATCAGCTATCTGCCAGTGAAAGTCCCGTCAAAATCGGTCCAGCCATTTCAGAGATTAGCCGGAACAAACAGACAGACAGACAGACAGACAGACAAAAATTGTAAAAAAATTTGTTTCGGTATAGGTAACGTGTATACATCCAAATGCACTTAGTAAAAAGCGGTTATTTTAATATTACAAACAGACACTCCAATTTTATTTATATGTATAGATGTATAGATAGACTTCATGGCATCACTTCGAATGATAAGGGGTAATAACACTCTATTTGGGCATATATAATAAATTCCGAGTATGGGACCAGTGACGCATGAAGATAAGGCAGGGTCCGGACCGAGGGTCTCCGCCGAAATTGTACGTAAGGTGCCATTTTCTTTATTATTCCATTTAAATATATTGGAGAGATACTAAGTGATGAGATGGACATAAAATAATATGGCTACGGCTAAGTGTTGCCAAGCGAAAATGAATTCAAAGCTTCCCACGCAGTAGTCTCAGATAAAAATTAGAGTCATTTAGAAGCAGACGGGAATTTATAAAATGCTGCTACCTAGCGCCGCGAGCTTTACAGAAGCGAATACGATACTTTTTAATTGCTCCGATTTTATGCCAATTCTTGCTGCCGAGAAAAAAGTTTGATGTAAGAAATAAGCAAACAGATGTTTTAGGCCAAGAAAATTCGGGCAGGGCCGGCGGCGAAATAAGACAGTGTGAATTAAAATGGTACAAAAGTTTACGATAACGGGTTGTCGGATTAAATTATTTAATTCAATTGGATTTGTCATGCTACTCTGCGGGTGAGAATGAAATATTGTAGCTCATGGTAGGTTTTGAATGGGCGACCTATGATTCTTATTTCTTTTTTTGTAATGAAGTCCAACATCGGAATCCTCAAATGACCTATAGACAAAACAAAATTCAAAGGAGTTTGACGTCATTGCAGTGTAGTGTACGTTATTTAGAATTTAAAACCTACATATAAAAAATATTCTATACGATAAATCCTTTAGAAAATTAAAGAAAAACTATACAAAAATGGTACTTAAAATGAAAATAGAAAAACTTACCCAATACCTATTTATTATTTACAAAAACCTCAACAATTTTAAATAGGTTATAGCAAGTAATTCATTTCAGTAACAGATCGATATTTAACTGAACCCAGCACCGGCTGCCTAGTGCTTGGACAGATACATCAACGTCAAAGAACGGCCTAGTTAACTTTAACTTTACAATATGATGGATGCTTACCTTAGGTGCATATAAGACTATATATGCATTACTATATATATTCTTGCTACGATATAATCATAGCTTGCTTGCTACGATTATATCGTAGCAAGAAGCCCCGCCCCCACTGCCAGCTACGACTATTCATATTCGACGATATTAATGACGATCACGTGTGAAGTTTACCAAGCGGCACTGGTCCGCGTGGTGGACTATGACCTAAATCCCCCCTCGCATTGGGGGGGAGTATGCCCGTTATAATATCAATAGGCTTGCTCCCTATGACATTGGGACATAAATGGCATCAAATACAATCAACGAAAAGTGGGTGCACTGCATTTCTGCCTACCCCTAAAATAGTGAACGATGACATTCTTTTTGGGGTTGAAAATGTAGCCTATGTACTATTCCAGACTATGATCTATCTCTGTGCCAAATTTCATCCAGATCCGTTCAGCCGTTCTGGCGTGATTGAGTAACAAACATCCATCCATCCAAACTTTCACATTTATAATATTAGTGTGATTTGACGACCTCATTGGTGAAGATAATAGTGACCCTGTTGTGCCAAGGGTCCCGGGTTCGAATCCTGGTAGGGGCAAACTTTGTGTGATGAGAATGAATGTTTGTACCCGAGATGTTTAATATCTATATAAGTATTTTTTTTTTTTTATTAATTTATAGGCAAGTATTTGATCTCAATCTCACCTGATGGTTAGTGACGATGAGATCTACGATGGAGCATACTTGCCTAGGTAGGAAGGCGGCAGTAGACAGAGACGCTACATTCACTAGGCACATGCAGCGCAACTGATCTGACCCGCCATCCATGAATGTAAATTGTATACTGAGTTCGCCCTCAGTCCATTGTACGGTACCCGGTAATACAATTGTTGGTTAGTTTGGGACCTTATAGTTGGTGTGTTCATCTGGAGATATTATTATTATTATAGTATGAAAAGGGAAATCCGTGCCTGCAACACATTGATACAAAACAAAAATAGATTTAATAAAACTGCTCGTCGCGCCCAAGTTTCTGAACAACGTTTTGCTTTTATAGGGAGTTTTGCTTTTCACATTTAAATAACAATAAAAATTCTGCGATGGAGGAAAGTTCTCTCGAAACAATGGGATAGGCCGCGGGATTTTTAGACGTGACGGCACGGGACCGATACTACCATACGGCCTCAACAAAGGAAAACTGCGGGTACAATGTATCCTACACAGTTGAATGTCGGGATTGTCGGGCTTAAAATTTTGGTATTATTTTTATTCATACGTTATAGAAAAAACAATTTTAATTTAAATTGATACAAAACGTGATAAAATCCGTAAAATTCGTTTTATTTCATTGTGTAGTATTCGCTTAAATATAAGAAATCAATGTAAATTGATACATTATATATTTTATGCGATCAAGTTAGATTGGAAATTCCTTTAAAACTTAGGAACGTGGGTGTGAACTTACAAACTATTCCTGGACAAAACATATCCAATGTAAAATATTTGTAATTAATATCTATATATCGTATCGTATAATGACGGATCTAATTAAGAAAAGTTTCGTAATTTAAATATTTTATACGGTTATATAAAACTCTTCGCAAGTAGTCACATGCTTCTCTTCCCTTTGTACACGAAACAATCTAATTAACCTAATACCTATATAAAGCCTCTTATTTTCCGTAACAAATAAATATTGCCAGACGAACTCAGCAACGGTATGGTCGTGAACAAAGCAACGCCTGAACATCATAGTAGGTACAGGGGCTCACCTCAAAATTTTGCAAAAATGAGTTAAGATCATAGAGAGACTTAAAAATGTATGCTCTATCCGATGAATATTAAAACAAAAGCGTTTTTATGATAGAAAAAACATAATTATATATCCGTCTCTTTCAAATCAAAGTTATAAATTAAAACTTTCCGATCTTTGATTGCGATTTCAAAAAAATATTGATTTTTGAGTTGAGCCCCTGTCGTTCTGAGGGTGCGATATATAGCAAGGCGTTCACACATCGATCACACGGCAGCGTCTACCACAGGTACTACTCACATGATTATGTACGTGAGCCGAGGCCTGTCGATATTCAAAGGCAATAGAAAGGCAGCCCCTGAATGCCTCATTACTGGGACCTTCTCCTTACATAGAGTACTGAAAGACAGAGATTTTTTATTCGAAAATCTTGCGAAAATCCTTTTCTACAAAGATGCGAACTATTAGTAGAACCTAATCGGTATATAATCTGCAGAGACGTGCGACTAAGAGAGAGACGAACAGATAGGGAAAACTGAGATAAAGGATGATGATTTGCCGCAAGACACTTGTCGCGATGCTGCCATCTTAATCCCCGACGAGTCAATAACAATCAAAGCCTATAAAACGATTTAGAAATGTTCGCTCTTCGCCAGGAATTATAGGAAAGTGCGGTTGGTCTGGACATGGTCATTGTCGCAAAAATGTAGTTCAATTTTTTTTCAAATCTCTGTATCTTGATCCTACTCTGCACGCCACGGAGGCGCAATGCAAACTACATACATAGATAAAGACCCCCCTCGGCTATGTAGCTTGCATTTATGTGGACAGACACTGTGTCTTTTGCGACACACTCCTCGATTATGAATACAATATAAAAATACATACGAGGAATTATTCTCATTTAGTCTGTAAATTTGTATAATCCCACCGACCTTAAAAGCTATTTGGTGAGTTGTAAAGTTAGGGTTTGGACAAACATTAACTTAACATAAGCTATGATTTAGATTTAGGACTATTAAATACGACCATAGACAAAATTGTATGACACAATGATTATATCATCATATTATGTCTAAAATGCATTAAAATTATGAATCCATAGATAATTTGAGTCTAGTCCTATCCACGAAGGCACTGACAACTGGTGTTAGAGTAAATGTCTCCAATAATAGCATACAGCTTGAGGCCTCTTGATTTAAATTCTTATAAACACAGCGATTACCTGACTAAAACCCTACGGTGGTCCCGCCTTCAGGGTGGGCAAGGCAAGGGAACGATTTCGCACACATCCGTGACACGAAAGGGATATTTTTATAATTTTAATTTTATCGTCTATTGTTTGTATTCTTTTTTTTAATAATGAATGCTGCTAGAAGTTTGTGTGTGTGTAATTCGGAATGGACGGAGATTGCAGATGAATGAAAATCATAGAGAATTGTGGGAAAATCTTTGCCCAGCATGGGACGACGTCTAACAAAAAAACCGTTCTAAATATAAAAGTTAATACAACAATTCTAATGAGTTCCTTAGGCATGGTGTAAAAGGATTACCGGTGCCTCGTATTCAGCTAATTTATAGGTTATTTAATCAAAATTAGCGAGGTTAACGAGGGTTAATAAAGGGTTTGGTCTTCTTTGAATTTGATCCGCAAATATTTTGATATTAAAATGTGCTAATTACAGGATTTACTGTCCTAATTAAATAAATTGTGTAGATCTGTGTACAACTGAGAGCCGTTACAGATGTTATAAGCATCCTGAATAATAACATTAAGACTAGACTTTTGGGTTATCGGTATTTCTATTGGTTCGGTCTCTGCGATCCATTCCATACATATAGGATATAGTATCCATATGTAGAAGATGATTCAAAAAGGGTATACTAAACATAGAACTTGCGCGTCTTGCGCTATTTTGAATCGTTATGTGTAGTCAGAATTTCTATGTATTTTTTTTAATTTGCTCACACATTATCACAATTGTCATTTCGTTGAGAAAAAAATGTGTTTCAAAATCGAAGTTAGTATACCCTTTCTTCATCGCCTTGTATATCTTGCTTTTCCTTGACAAATTTGTGTGATTAAAAATTAGAAAAAATCCTGTACGCAGGTCATTGACACTAAAACAAATTCCGCAAAGAGCGTGGTAATGACCGCTATAAATAAACCTAAATGATGCACGAAACGAATTCATAGTTCAAGGATTCCGTAGTTTTTGTATAGTTGTACAAAATGAATATTGAACTGAGTTGAATCCTGGTTTTCAAGTAGATCTCAACCAACTTAGCCATTTAAAACCCTATTCAAACTAAACAACGCTTTCTTTTTCGGTGACGTACAATGTACCCGGGGTACGAATATAGATATTAAACACCTATGACTCGAGTAATTAAACGAATATGCAAACATTCATGCTCATCACGAAAAGTTTCGCCTCTAGGGGATTCGAACCTGAGACCCTAGGTACACAATAGTTAAAACTCTACAAGGCAGTAGGTAGGTACTTCAAACAAGCCATGTAAAACTTATTTCCAATAGATCTACATTTAAATAACGAACTCATAAATACATAATGCCAAGGTTCTTGAATATGCAGCGCCATCTATGTAACTTGTGGTGAGGTTCAAGAGGTTTAGTACTTTCAGATGTTTATAGCTATAGTAAAGTTTTTCACGAAGTCCACCCTAGGGTTCAGAACGTATACCTAAAAGCTCTGCGGTACCCTAAAACGTTCAAAAAGGGAGCCATGCAAATTTCCCCACAAATAGAAATTCCTCTCATTAACTTTGGCTTAATGACTACCTTTTTATTTTATTTTTTCTGCTAAACTCGGTCAAAGAAATGCGTAGTCGCTTATACTAAAAGACGCTTAAGCGTAGCTTAGAATGAACAGTAGGGTGTCACCATAATAAAAACGGTAGCACGGATACTGTACCTCTAAGATTAAATTACAGTCGAGGGACTCAAAAGTTGGTTCGTGTCCATTATCCATATTGAATGTAGTTAGGGTGTCCCAATTTGCTAGTTATAGGCAAAAATCATCAAACCTACGGCGTTTAAATACTTGTTACTAAGTGTTATTAGACTCAACGATCTAGGAAAATTATTGCATTTTCCTGCTAGTCATTTTTCACTGCAACACGAAGCATGGTCACCATACTGAAGGGTGAATATTGACTAGAACTTATTACTATTCATAGTATACATAATTAATGTATATCATTAGGACGACCAACTGGCTGTGCGTCTTTCAGGATAAGCTGTCTTTTTTTAATACGCATAATGGTTGGTCTCTCAAAAGAGTCACCCTTTTTAGGGAGCAAAAATATGTGGTTCCTCCCTCAAAAGTGATTGGTCAAAGCATAACAATATAGTCCATTTTTGACTGTCACTGGAAATCTTTTTCTGAAATTATATTAGAACCACCTTGCCAATAGACCTTTTTTTTTTTTTTGTTTCCGCTGGGAAATGCATTTACGCATACCGCCCAAGCCCGGGGGAGCTTGGACGGTTATGTGGGGCTCCTGGAAGAAGTCCAGACTACCCACTAAAACCCAGCGCCGCCCTCTGTGCCTTTTGTGGGGCGCCACGGGATCGCTCTACGAGCACACTACCGTGACGCCCCGGCGGATACCTCTGTTTTGGGGCCCCCCGGCCCCATTATCGGCTTGCTGCCGTAAGGCCCTCTTTATGGCGGGGGCAGGAGACGAGCGTATCGCCCCCTTCTTCGCCCCCGCCTCGCTCTGCGGATCGGGTCGGCCAGGGCATCCTCTTCCCTGACCCGTTCCGCGGCCTCCTTCTGCGACATGACATTTTCGCAGAAGGAGACCATCGCCTCCCAGGACCCCCTGTCGCGGAGCATAGCCTCCACTATGCTCCGCAGCGAGAGGTCCCCTCCGACCACGCTCGTGAGGTCGTGCCTCTGCGACCCCCACACCACACACTCCCGGAGCGTGTGGCTTGCCGTGTCCACGGGTGCATCGCACTCGTGGCACTTGGGGGTCACCTCCCGCCCAGCGATCTGGTGCAGATACTTACCAAAGCAGCCATGCCCGGTAAGTATCTGCACCAGCCTGTAAGTCAACTGGCCCCTCCTCTTGAGCCAGTTGACAAGTTGAGGGCGAATCGCCATTACGATTTCTCCGCCATATGTGGGGGTTGCAAGCTGCTCCCCCCACCTGCGGACCACCTCCTCCTGAGCCCTCTTCCGCTCGCGCCGCACCGCCTCCCACTCCGGTGCGACGCCCCTCGCCCGCTCATCCGCCCGGAACCGGTGGACGACGGCCAACACCTCCGCCTGCAGCTCCCAGGGGGGATCCCCCGCCAGGAGCGTGGCCGCCGCCCAGGACACCGTCCGGTACCCTCTGATCTTGCCAATAGACCTTGCCATAAATCTAAGTGACTGCATTTGAATCAATTTATCCATTCTTGAGTCATCACAGACTAAGATACCTATAGATGAAGGCGTCAAACTTATAACACCATACTTTTCACAACGTTGCCGGGAGTAAAGGAAAAAAACCATTTAAGCACGCTCTACACCTTCCGATCCGATCCGAAGCTTTCCTAATTATCGGATGAAATCGGATAATGTGTAGGGCAATCGGACGTCCTAAATCGATTAGACTATGCACCTTCTAATGTAGCCATACTCAATCTGCGGCCCCGGGGCTCCATAGTATAAAGCCACGTACACATGATCAATAATTTGTGCTATGATAAATAAATAACATCACCCTAATAACTCAGGCTGAGGTCATAAAAAATGCTATATTCGAAATGTATGGTCGCGGAACTGCCCAGGGGAAATCTATGAGCTTTTACTTTTTGCGCAAAACATATTAAATAGCCGAGATCGACGGCGGAAAGGCTCGCGACATGCGATTCGGACATAGTCTTAGAACTTTCCGTTTTGGCATGGTATAAACATATGCTACGCCAGGTATTCTCATCCGTGACAGCTAGCTTACGTGATTGGCTTAGGACTACATTGACGGCCGTCTTCGACCAATGAGTGAGCGGTGTTAGTTCTATAGTAGATAGTAATTGATGGCAACACTGATTGTGACGTGGTCTTGGGCCATCGTAGAAAGAGAATATGTACCTTTATACATGGGTTTTGGTAAACAATGATGGCGTCCCAAATACACCGGAGAGAGTTCATAGTTCTGCGTGCCGCGTTCTTTGTAATGTGTGGGATTCAAATCATTCATTTAAATTTGCACGCGTTATTTTACTCGGAACGACAATACTAAAATAAAAACTGCTAAAATAAAAAAAAATGTGGAATATACTTACCTCGGTAGAAGATAGAAATAAAAAGCGGAAGAAACTCTATGATCGATTCTACCTAATCTAATAAAAATTAAAAATAATGGAAGACATTTTTTTTATTAAGAAAGCCATATTCTTTTATACCGCGTATTTCGAATTTCGAACGAGTAAAGACAAGCAAGTCCCATTATCTCTTGGAAATTGGATTTGGATTAAATTCTGATTTACTACGGGCCTATCTGTAATAGAAAATGACAACACATAAAGAGTAAAGCGCAAAACAGAGTCAGTAACGGCGGCGCCAAATCCTGGATCCACATTATTGGCTATTATACCCCGCGGCCACAGCGGGGTTAATACAAAACTTAATACCTACCTTTATTTTCTTAGCTTGTGTAGCAGATTATAGGTATACCACGCTGTGTTTAAACGGGAGATTTTAAAATTAAATGGGGACAGGTACATACATAAATTATATGCATTCAGGCCTGAAACCCTATAAGATATAAGATGCAAGTCGCTACTTAAGTCGCATCTTACTTTAGTGACTAATACCTATATTCCAATCTGTGCTTATTATTTTAACTTAAGGCACACATCAAAAAATTGCTTACTTATTCTACCGATTTTTCAGAGGTGTGTAGGTAGAGGTACCCATACTGAAGGTTGCATTATCCGTGCGTATTTATGTATAAAAAACGTGGTCACCACACAACCCCGTGCTGAGCCCAGATGCACCCGGCTTAGAGTATCGTGTGGGCCCGAGATAAACCCCTATATTGACCACACCGGTAAACACGCCACGCCACCCCGACCACACACGCGGATTATCCGCGCAAAAAATTAAATAGGTTGATATTGTGAAAAGGGCACATAAAAATGATATATTTTTGTCTTTGGTTGTTAGATATCACTTTTTTTATTTCATTTCGGACGTGAGTAGAGACATTTTATTTGCATTAGGTGTTTGAAAATGGAATTGTTATTTTGTTCTTTTTTTATCGCAAGGTAAATAATTATGTTATGCCTTTATCTTTGTTTTTAAATTCCTTTCTACCTACTATGCAATAATTGAATTGATAAAATAATGAAAACATCCAGATAATGTGGCTGTACCACGTGATATAATTTCGCACTGTATAACATGTGCTTGACCTTCGTCAAGCAACCACCATTTTAGTCGTAGACAACATAATTTTCGATACCAAACCCAAATCCGCCATCTTTGAAAGATTTCGTCGATACTTACAGGTGTATATCTGTTCTCGTACTATAGGAAAACCTGGCATGGTTATAGCCCACAATAATTTCAATATAGAATATTTAAGTTAGTACCTATTTACTCCCGGGAAATGGAAGGGTTCCCTGGTACAGCCAAAACACTAAAGTCTTATGAGCTGTAAAAGTCTCAGGCAGAACTAGTTTTAAGCGGTTCGTAGGTTTTAAATAAGTAACGAGTGAGTAATAAGGAACAAATCTTTTGATCGTAAGTATCTAAGTTGGTACCTACTTAATTTCGTTCTTCCCACCCTCTCAATAATTTCTCTAAGATAGTGGGCATCTCGCGACATCCGGGTATACCATTACAAAATTCAGATTACCTACATTACACGACCGTTATCATTAACCTTTCAACCGCTTATCACCCAACCGGAGATGCAATGCTTATCATTAATTCATTAATAAAAAGGCCGCGCGCTCACTACGGCCAAAACACGCGCGGTTTTTCTCGAGGCGTTTGTTATTATTTATGTAAATGACTCTGTCACCAAGTGTGATAAACACTACATACAGCAGAGCTCAAATAAAATTGCAGTTTCAGCGAGAGTAAGCAATAAAATATACTTCGATAGAGGTACATCGAAAAGTATATAAAAGTACAGCATAACACGGTTTGACAACACAAAAGCACAGACAACATTTCTTAGACGATCTCCGTCTAATAAAATCAAACATCAAAAGCCTATTATGGCTGCGCCATTTTCATATCATCATGTCACATTCATTATTTTATTTATAATGTGTTATTGCTATTAATTACTTGACATTGGCAAAATACCTACCAAGTTGTGGGTGAGGCCATATTCATTATTCATATCCATTTTATTTCATCGCATCTCATTTCGTAAAGAAAGATGAAGAAGAAAACCCTATTATTATGTGCCAGCTACGAGTTTACAAAATAAAACTAAAACGAATAGCAATCCTCTTTGCTTCAACAGTTATTCATACTGTATAGTAACGCACCCTGTTTATGAATCACAAACCCCTGCATAGAAGTCCGACCGTTCACCGCAGTGCGTGCTCGGCCTTATATATTAAGTTTACAATTCATTATTGTTAGTAACGACCTCATAACCACCTCCTGTGGGATTACGCTCAAAGATATATTAGTAGTATAATTAAGCACCTAGTAGGTATTAAAATTGACCCACGTTGTTTTTGGTACGTCACTGATTTTAATGGGGTAAATAATATGACACGGATGTATGATAATTTAATTTAAACCTAAGATCACAGATATGATCCTTGAGAATCCTCGGGCGAACGAGCTGCTCAGTTATGTGAGTTGAACTATAGGTAGGTACCTACTAACACCAAAATATGACTTTAAAGCTTATAAGCTTACTTCTCCACTAAGTAAGAACGTATTTAAAAAAATGACCTCTAAGTTAACTTTCTTTCACTTGGTAGGTCAGTAAAGAGGCAAGGTTCTTTCGTCATCTGTATACTTAACTAACACACAAATATATACCTAGTTTTAAAGAATTTTAAAGATGGCGGTAGGTATAGTAATGTTTCTCATGAATATGACATTGATCACTTCAGTCTAAAACCAATATTATTGACGTGCCTTAACGATAGAACCATAATTGGAGGCGAGCCTTAAGCTTGAACGTAACGCTGTAAAGCCAAGTTCTCACCGAGAGCATTTGTGTGTAATGTAACAATCCAGAATTATGTGTCGTTGAGCATTACATTACCATAGTGCGCTATTGTAGTGTGTAGCTTAACGTACTGATCGAGGAGCATTAGTTTAGGTAACCAATCGACTTTAGTGAGTGTTGTTTCAGCGTTTAACAATTGCGTAGCAAGTGTGCAAATGTAACGCTCGTCTCGACGTATTTACTGACGTAATGTTATAAACTAAGATGTGACATTACACGCGAATGCTCCCGGTGTGTAACCGGTTTTAAACAACATATTTTATTCGATACAAACTAAAACGACGGCCAGTATTCAGACTGCCATCGTAGTGATCACAACTAAATTATAAAGTTCTTATCTTTTTTTTTAAACGCGACTATAACTAGAAGTGGTTTTTTTTAATAAAAATGTTAGCGTTATTTCATTTATCTGTGGCTACGTTGAATGCGTACACACTATGGTACGACCAGATGTATGTGGACCTGCCTTTTCCATCGAAAGAGATTGAGGAGATGCCATTCAAGGCACGATTAATATTCGTCACTATTTGGTGCCTCGTAAGTTAATTCTTATTTCATGTGTACTGTTTCTGCCGACCTGATCTGACCTGAGCTCAGTTGGTAGTGAGTGACCCTACCTTCTGTGCCGAGTATCATGGGTTCGAATCCTGGTGATCCTCAAACTGTGTGATGAGTACAAATGTTTGTACCGGAGTCATGGATGTTTTATACCTATATAAGTAGATATTATATACTGGTATCGCGCCCAGCCTATGGTACGGCACTCATAATACAAGGGTTTCTAATTTGGGACCGTTCAGTTGGTGTGCTCGTTTATCGATATTTATTTATCTACAGCGGCCCTACGTAGTCACGACTCACGCACCTTTTACAAAATGTACCTTAAGGAATATTTATCTATACCTGCTCATCCTTCGCCCCATAATATCGGTACCACTTAAAACCTCCTCACGAACGACTGTGAGGACCATTGTTTATGAGGTCTTTTCCAATGAGACAGTGTTTCCTTACGTTTTCATCAGCTGTTTGTACCCCCTTTACGCGAATATGGAAAGAACTCTGCCAAATAGTTGGCAATGTGCCATTTTGTAGATACCCTTTGCTTTCTGTGCTGGTGGGTTTAGAGTTCCAATTCCGGCAGGGGTGTTGAGCACAAAGACTTATAAGTAGGTACCCGAGTCGTGGATGTTTAATATCTATGCACTGGGACCGCCCGTAGGCTATTGCATGCGTTGCTTAGTTACCTACTGTTGTTATGTTCTTCTGGCGATATTATTATTATTATACCTACTGCGGTGCACCTGTCAGTGGGAAAGGGGCCACGCTTAAGGAGTGCGGGTTGATGACCTTCACAAACATTCTAAAAACTAGTCAGGTCCTCTCAGAACGTATAACCTTTCTCAGGAGTAAGTCATAGTTACAATAATGATAACAAAAACATTTGAACTCTCCAACTGATTTAATGAACCATCACGCCTGTGATTCCTGAAGGGGTGGGCAGAGGTACACTATAGTGCACCCACAATTCGCCGGTGGTATTTTAGTCCTCATGATTTAGGGAGTGAGCCTAAGAGGCACACTCCTCAATATGAGTAGGATTTAGGCCATAGTCTATTACGCTGGCCCAGTGCGTTTTGGTGAACTTCACACGGCTTTCGACTGACGTGCCAGACTTCCCCACGATGTTTCCCTTCACCGTAACTACAGCAAGTGTTAAGCGCCTTCAGCTGTCAACCGATTCTTTTCTTTTTTCAGATACTACAAACTGTGTACTTCACGCTTGCGTTCCTGAACGACTTCGTCGGGACGAACGCCGCAGCGCCCAAGAACCCGCCTCTCATCAGGAGACTGAAGGACACAATCTTCACCCTGGCCTTCCCCTGCGCATTGTTCGTGGCAGGAGTGTTCTGGGCCATTTATTTCGTAGACAGAGATCTCATTTTGCCAGAACACATTTCCAGTAAACTCCCCGCGTGGGTAAATCATGTTATGCACACTCTGATAGCGCCGTTCGCGATGGCTGAGGTGCTATTCTCAAGGATATCATATCCACCAAGGAATATTGGTCTAACAATAACTTTAGTGTTCGCTGTAACTTATGTTATATGGTCGAATATAATTTACTTTACGACTGGACAGTATGCCTACCCATTCCTAGCTATAGCTAGTTGGCCTGTTAGAATTGTTATTTTTTGTACCTCCCCCTTAGGGGCGATGGCTGTTTATTCGTTGTGTGAACTGTTGAATAATTGCGCTAATCCTAGTAAGATTTCTGTTCACTATACAAATGGGCATAGCAAGAGTCATTAAAATAAGTTTCGATAAAATGATCTTAGTTTTATTTTTTACGTACTCAAGAATATCAGTGACGATAACCTTGCAACCCGCTTTTATGAATATTAAGTAAATTTGTTACATGTATGTAGTAATTACGTAAGTACCTACTTATTTATTACTAATATAATGCACATTATTTTATGTTGCGCATATTTTAACGCTCACAATATAAGTAAGTAAAAACTCGTAAGTAGGTAGGTAGTGCTCGTATTTTTATTTTTCTTTTTGGCGGGAAGTTGAACAGTGTAGTTGTCAATTTAGTTTTATTTTCTGAAATTGTGTATTAGTTTGGTGTGTAGCGAAGGAAATTCGAATAAAACAGTATAGCTAGTTTTTTTGAGTTCTCCCAAGATGTCCGTCAAATTTAAGTAGAGTATCCACAACTTTACTGATAGGGGTAGGGGATTCATTTCATCATTGTCAACATCATTACTATGATCAAAAGTACTTATAATACTTAAAATAACGAAGAATTATTTTACTTGTCACTGGCAAAAATGACACTATTATGTAGCCAATTGCCAACTTATAAAAAGAAGAAGAAGAATCATGTTTTTTTTTATAGAACGAACTAACTATACGAACAACGCATATATTTTGAGTACGATGAATACGGGGGCGATTCCTGTATATAATACATATACAGGATGTAAAAGGTATGATAACGAAAAGTTTAGTTACACCTAATGCCTATAATAAAATTATATTATTAATTTATGTCACCACCAACATAAGCCATTTATTATATCACCTGCCTACAGCGCCCCTAGTGGAAACGTGTGGAGTTACTTGCAAATGTACATAGAGATATGAGGTTTCGAACACGGTCTTGGTAAATCCGCAGGCTATCAATGTCGACGCCAACTTTTGGCGCAGTGTTTTGTGGAAGGAACCCAAAAGTTTGTAGTTCGCGCTGTTGTGGTAGCCCAGTAATTGGGTTAGAGGTAGGCACATAATAATCTGTACCTACATAGAGTTTATGGTACACGGTATTTTATATAGTATACAATTGAGAATTCTGAAAAACTAAGTTGGGTTTAAAAGTGTTTTGATGACCCTTTTATACATTTGCACAAGATTATATCTTCAAGGATAATATGTTGAATTGTTTAAAATTATTCATAAATTTTGCTCAATTTATAAAATAATATGCTAATTTCAACATTAACATAAATATCATCTTTAGTTTGCATAACTTAAATATATCTATGTATATAAATAAAAATGAAATGTTATTTTCGGGTAAGTTAAAAAAAAGTAATAGTCTCTATAAATGCTCATCAAGCTTACATGAATCTTACACCAAAATAATCACTAAGACACGTTTAACAATGCTTTGTGTATTTAAAAAAAAACCTCCGTCATTAGTTATTTTCAATTGTTCACCCCTTAAGTCCATGCTTAAAAGTTACCTCAACATTTATGATATTTATTATGACCATTGGTTTATAGTTTATGGCGTTAATTTATTATATTAGAATACCTACATAAACATGATCAAGGTCAATTATCAAAATGCGAAAAAGAAATATTATATGCGAGACACACAGTTTTGCAATTTTACAAATGACCTCCGTTATTCGCAAGGTTAAATTGTAATTATTCAAGATGTAGCAGTAAATTATCTGAGTACTTAGGTAACAAGTTGCAGTCTCGAACTCCATGAATGCATTATCTCAAACCATCTTCTAATCCTTCTTCTCGATAAGATATAATTATTTATTGGTTTTAATTTATTTTTATTTAATTTAAAGATTTAACATTGTCGCATGGTCCACCTCATTCAAGTTAATTTTATTTTCATTTTTAGATTTAAGATTCAATTTATAAGTTACCTTAAACCTCTGTAAGACTCTTATATTATGTCGTAACCAGGTTCCCAAGATCTTGTATCTTACGCTTAGTTTGGGACTGCAACACAAATAATTTGTAATTATGCTTATGGAAATAAATATTATTATTAAAGTAAGGCATGCAATTAGCCAAGTAAGACCATTGATCCATCTCAACATTATACCGACAATCCCCCTCCAATCATCTGCCCCTGCCCCTGAGAAATTCAGATGACCACAATCGTTAATATCATGTTGATTTCAACGCAACCAGAGACAATAATATTTTGGCAGTGAAACTCGCGGTGAGTGCGCCAACGCAAAGAGAAGCCATGAGAAACACACATAAGTAATGAAGATTTTATGTTGTTAATCTTTATAGTTTTGGAAATTCCATGATGGGTTGATTCCGTAATTATTTAGCAACATAATACAAAAAGGAAAATATAAAACTTTATTCAGATAAAAACCTCACACTCAAATCCTTTTACGATAAAATCAATTTCTTGTTCCTCTGTATTCTTTGCACGCCTACGCTTCTTTTTCGTCCATTTCGCAGTCGTCAAGCCCATTTGTTGGACACATTTCTCGTAAACACTACATAGATCCTTATAGAACAATAACACAGTGGTGGCACCTTTGAGATATTGTTCAAAAAATATTTTCGGATCATCTTGATTCTCTAATTTAGTTGCAACATTGTAAACAAATGTGCCATTAAATGATTTTGAATATTTTGTGCCTTCATAAGGGCTCCTACATAAAGTATTCAAGCAATTTATTTGATGCAGACAACATTGAAATTGTGCTAATGAGTGCATTCTCTTGGTGTCGTAACTTTTTGGACGCTTCATAATTTTATCATCCAATTCAAAATGCTTCAAGAGTACTGCAGCAGCAATTAATGAGTCTTCATATTGCACCTTGTTTTTGTTCAAAAACAAATTACCTTCATCATAACTGTATATGCTTGCAGAAGCTTTAAGCTCTTCAATTTTCTTTCCATATTTATTAATAAAATGATTGTGTCCTCTAAAAGTCCCCGTTTTTTCATCAATAGCTTCTAACATTACGTAGGACATAATAAGACTGTGAACATTACTAATAGGGACTTCACATTTAGCTATCCACCAAAGCATGGCTATCAGAAAAAGTTGAAAATTTGATGGCAGCACCTCTAATTCATTCAAATCTAATTGAGGCATATGTTCTTTTATAAAATGCTTGAAATATGATTGTAACTGTTCCTCAGACAGATCTTTGAAGGGTATATCAAATAATCTTGATGTGGCAAGGTCTTTACTAATTGGCATTCTATGATAGCTAGAATTCTTTTCTCTGCTAACATAAATGCAGTGATCATGAGAATAATCAGTCAAAATATCAAAACCATACCTCATAATAGGTAATGCACATATAAAAGAATCAACATCATTGTAATCTTCAGCTTGTGGTATACAGAAATGTAAATGGTGAGTGTAAAGATTAATATATGCTTTTGGTATGTGATTCTGTCTGATTCCTTCTGCAAACCAATCTGGTAGACCTAGAATTAATTCTTCATTATCCTTATCCATTAGTACATCATGATCTTCAGTTTCTGAGCCTTGTGATTCATGATCACTCTCAGAAGAGTTTTCAATCTCCTCATTTTCCAAATCTTCATTTTCAATTTCTTCAGAAATTACAACATCAAAGTCTTCAGGCAACTTCCAATCAGAGTTAGGTGTTGGGTCTTCAGAAATATGAAAATATTTTAAAGATCTACAGTGTTTATTGTTATAGCCATCAATGCTTTTTTTAATAGTGTGTAAAACTCTTTGTTTATGATGTTTCTTTACTCTACCTAATATTTTAGCAATAGCTGTCTCCAGACTTTCATTTTGCAGCCATTTGAACAAACCATGAATACATCTTTGTTGTTCATTTTTCTTTTTCTTAGTTTTAGGTAATTTGAACTCAGAGAAGAACTTCCTAAATACCCGTTTCTCAACGAAATCATTACCTAGCATTGTAGCTAACAAAGGCAGCATTTCTTCTTTGAGTCCCCCAAAGTTGCTGATCATGTGTTCCACTCTGAATATCTTACACTCTAAAGCATTAGTTCTAGTCCCATTAATATCTACAGGCTTGGGTTTTAGGTCTAGAGTGTTAAACGGGATATAAAGAACATTGTAAATGAAGAAATCTGAGTCGTAGCTTAATACTGGGCAGTTTAAATGACGGGCCATGGCCGCTATTTCATCGTCAGCTTCGAATTCACAAATTGTGTATGGGACATTCATATCAGAAAGAGCATCTGTGAAAACATCTCTTAGTAGCAGTGGGAAGATCTGTAAAGCCCCTTGTGTAACCGGGTCGAGCTTTGAGGCGCCACAGATCTTCGATCTAAGTCGACTATAAGCTGTTTTTAACTTTCTTCTTTCGTAACTTCCATCGAATAGAACATAAGCAATAATGTTACACTTGCGTAGATTTTTAAAAAAGTTCCTGACGTATGATGCAAACTTATCATAGTCTCCGCCAAACGCTGAGAAGCAGTTCAGGAGTCTGTATAACTGAGCGCAAAGGCTGTGACCGTCGATTATCAGACAAGAGTCGTGTAATAAGAAATCCTGAAGGAAGTTGTCTTGGTTATAATTTATATAAGTGGTCAAACCTCGGACACCCATTTCTGCATCAATTTAGACCAAGGGTATAAGTAAATTGTTAATAACAAAAGTTGCAGAGTGTTTGTATGCAAGGGCTTGTTTTGAAAAAATAATTTGAGGTTATTTACTCCGCGCTGACGGCCGATCAACAATGACTTTACGTGTAACGTCTAGAAAGAAACAATTTTTTGTTTGCTTCATTGAAATCTACGGTTCTATGACACATTTCCTTTATTGTTCTGAAATCTACCAACGGTATACAAGAATTTTATCTATTAAATTACTGTGATTCAATTGACATAAAAATGTGCCTCCTTTTTTTGGCCTTTTTCTATCGATTCCATGCCATATCCTTTTCTTATTTTGCAAAGAATTATAAGACAAAGTTTCTGAACAAACAATAAAATATCGATGTCAACAATGACAGTTGACATAACACTTCACTCCCTCTGTCTTTCTCATCCCTCCCTTCTTTCCCCTCCCTTTGCCGGCCGCCGCGTGTGGTAAAAT
Organism: Pheosia gnoma; assembly: GCA_905404115.1. Lineage (NCBI taxonomy): Eukaryota > Metazoa > Arthropoda > Insecta > Lepidoptera > Notodontidae > Pheosia > Pheosia gnoma. The sequence goes on along the minus strand of FR989894.1, from coordinate 1,612,948 downwards.
CGAAACACGTGTGTTTCAAAGAATTTTGGTTTATTTCTATTGATAATAAGACAGCATCCGTGAGTTAATCACTTCCCGAGATCTCTCAGTGTGTTTTGATAATCAGTATTGTAACTGGTAAGTAAAATAAACGAAGTACACGCATCAAAGTGCAGTTACACCTTGGCTAAAATTATTGAATTTTTTAGTGCTCTTTAATTATGACTGAAGCTAAAGAAGTGGCGACGGAAAGCAATGGAAAGGAGAATAAGATCGAGGATAATTTGGAGGAGGAGACCGACTTGGACAGTGCTATTATACGACAAGTAGAATATTATTTCGGTGAGTCAACTTATATCATTTCGGTAACAATTTACCAATAGACACGTATCAATGCGGTCTATGTTACCACTAAAGTATATATTGCTGCGTTTGTACGAGATGCTGTTAATATTAAGACTGAAGCAATATTTAAGATTAACTTGTACTGATGCCAAAATGCATATTTGCATCATAAAATATTCAATTTATAAGTCTCCTTGAGCAAGCTTGACATGATAAGGTTTTATATTAGAATCTAGTTTATACTAATGCTTAAGCAAAATACTATTTTACGGTATACATATAAACTTGCAAATAGATATTTACCTGCTAACAAAATCATAACCATTTTAAAATATATTTTTTTTATTATGATCGCTTCTATTATCAGGAAATACATACCCATCTCAAATGTTTCTGATTAAAAAATAGACTAGCTTAGTCACTGCGACTCATGAGATTATAGGTGTAAATTTTATTAAAAAAAATGTATTTCACAATTTTGTTGGGTAAGGTTTGCAGTTTTATTTTAAACTAGCTGCGCCCGGCGGTGTTACCCGCGATAAAAAGTATGAAAAATTAAAACATCTATCCCATGGGAACCATACATTTTACCGGGATAAAAAGTAGCCTATGTGTTATTCCAGACTATAATCTATCTCTGTGCCAAATTTCATCCAGATCCGTTCAGCCGTTCAGGCGTGAAAGAGTAACAAACATCCATCCATCCAAACTTTCACATTTATAATATTAGTATAGATAAGTAATAGGTATGCTATTATAATTAGGTCTTGTTCTTATAATAATACCAGACTACTGACATAATAGGCTACACTAATACACCTATGACATGTTTAATTTTCATGATCATACACAAATAGGATTTCCCACATCAATGTTATTGATATGATAATCCCTCAGACCATTACACTAGCCCATCATGGTTTTGGGGGCGCCTACTTATAAGTTGTTGGTAAATTTCACAGGGGACTTAAACCTGCCACGTGACAAGTTCCTACGAGAACAGGTGCAGCTAGATGAGGGCTGGGTGCCGCTCGAGGTCCTCACCAGGTTCAATCGTCTCTCCAAACTGACCTCAGACACAGAACTGATCGCTAAAGCACTTAACAAGTCCACAAATGGATTATTGGAGGTATGATTCAATCGTTACCAAGAGTTCTACTGAAACATAACAAATAACATATTCTCTGTGAATGGATAGAACGTTTTAGCATTGATAAAGATTCTTTAATACTATACAGTGTAAGGATTGTTTAAAAATTACAAATAATTTGCTTTTAGTGCTCACAGCTAACGGTCTCTATAACAGTGAATGTTGTAAAAAGCTCCTAAACAATTATAACCATATATCATTTTACAGGATCTGAAATTTAAGAATAATGTGTCTGTCACCTGAACAGTTTTCCCATAACAAGTTTTGTTAGAAGCGCTATTCCAAATATTTATGGCTATGTTAATTATTGTGTATTTCTCAGATATCAGAGGACAACAAGAAAGTGCGAAGAAGCCCCGAAATGCCTATCCCAGAGATGAATGAGGAACGACGCAAAGAACTTAGCAGCCGAACTATCTATGCTAAAGGTTTCCCAAAAGACTCAAACCTTGATGACCTGTTGAAGTTCTTCAAGCTATTCGAAGGGGTGGAGAATGTGATCATGAGGAAGTACCAGGAGAGATCTTCAAAGAAACGGATGTTCAAGGGATCGATATTTGCGACATTCAAAACTAGGGAACAGGTATATTCAATTTGATGATTCCTATACTCTGTATTGTTTGCAATTCTTTCCATAGGAAATGCAATTAAAACATAAAAGAAGATTTTACAATCATAATCATGACAGAAAAATATTTAGACATAATTATTTAACATAGGTTCAATCACACCTTTTGCGTGAAGTTAGTTGTATAGTTAGAATTTTCATTTTAATTTGTTTTCCAGGCAGAAAAGTTCATAAACACAAAGGGCCATAAGTACCAGGACACAGAGCTTTTGGTGCACTGGCAGGACGACTATATACAGCAGAAACAAGAGGAGTACGCATCCAAGAAAGAGCAGAAGGAGAAGAAGAATAAACAAAAGCAAAAAGAGGTTTGTCGTAAATTGCAATGACTAAGAGATTAGGCCATCCCTGCGAATTTATCTTTGGCCATTTGGAATTGTCGCTCTAATTTCCATTTAATGCAACCTCTATAAACACGAGCAGAACCCTGCAAAGACGACATTTTGGGATTCCACACACAATTTTGACTTAATGGCTCCCACTTAAGGAGCCCATAGAACAGTGCTTTTCTAAAATAATTGATGTTCTGGATTAAATTGCATAATAGGAACATCACTGAGTTAAGCCTTTAATAAACATGCAGTAAAATCTAAGCCCCAAAATTTATATCTGGTTGACTTATGCAATTATTTTTTTCTAAAAATACTACAATCTACAATGATAGATGACGTGACAAATACTGTTAATGACTTTCTTTTCTACATAGTTTCTTTACCTTTTTAGATGCAAGGTGAAAAGGAAGAATTCAAACTACCCACTGGAACGGTGCTGCACTTCAGCGAAGGCACAGACACCATGAAACGGGAAGATGTTAAAGATGCGCTTGTTAATTTAGGTATGTATTGCTATTTTAACCCGACTACGGCAAAGTTAAAAATAAGGGTTATGATTTTAGCTGTCTATTTTATCTATACGGTGACTATAGTTGAGAAGAGAGTATATAAATTTCGCAGTACCATGATTTGGGCAATGGTTCAGAATGCTTTATTAATAATCTTATTACCGTGTAAAATAATCTTTAAATATTTCCAGGTGGCGAAGTAGCTTACATAGACTTCAAAGTGGGAGACAAAGAAGGATGGGTTCGCCTGACCAAAGAGAATACCGCGAAAGAAATCGCTGAGAAAATGACCGACGGCAAAGTGAAAATTGGCGATGCCGATGTAGTATTCAAAATCCTAGAAGGGGACGAAGAACAAACATATCTAGCCAAGACTATTGAAGAGATGTCGAAACGGCGCAGGAACATCAAGAGTTTCAAGAACAAACAGGGTGGAAGAAAGGGGGGTAGGCAAGGAAAGAAAAGAAAGCCAGACCATGATGATGACGGACCACCGAAGAAAGTTAAATCAGATAGTTAGTTTTATAAATTAATTGTGTAGTTTCTGCTCTATGCTTGTAAGCTTTTTACGAAATTAATAATATGATAACGGAACGCGAACATACCTGATGGTAGGTTTATTTAAAAAGCAAACGAAATGCGTAGCTTGTGGTGCGTAGCGGTCAGTATTTCATATTCTTTGAAATGTATGCGTTACTAACTGCCATGACACCCATGCATTACAGATAAACGCATAATGCTGTATACTTGTCTGTGTACGGTCAAGTGCCAATGATAACATACCTATTAATTGCCCTCCTTCTCATAATTATATAGTGTGTAAAGGATAGCAGTAGACATGTCCTAGAAACTATTTTGCAGCAGTTATTACAACATATATCATTATAACAGAGGTTTCAGAAACATGTAATTTAGCGGTTCTCATTGTATTATTGTTGATTTGCTGAAAACGAGGTTGTTAATGGGTTTGTTGGATTTATAGCACAGTTTGTTTTGACAAGTAATAGTTGTGCATTTAATATCATACAAGCATAGCGCAGTTACAATTCCCTTATTTGTATAAGCGTACAAATATTTTATTACCTTAATACTAGCGTGTTATTCCGCATTTAGCTTATATAAGTGTCACTGATTCAATTCTATATTTTTTGTTATTGAAACTGACGTTGATAGCTGGTTTCATTCAATGAGACGTGATGTTAATTATTAAATTTTGTCGTATAAAACGTATGACTTTTATTGCATACTGGTTGTGATGGTGGTCGGTTCAGCATGGATGGACAGCAACACAGTCTGTCAGTGGAGTAAGGGGCAAGTTACAGTATCATTGGTCATAGATCTAGGATGTCCTTATTTATAAAATAAAGTGATATAATCGTGTGATTTTACGATCATATTTAACGGTATTTTTTTTCTACGATTCTAGATATCAGACTATGTTATATCCTCACTATTCTTCTTCATACTTTACGAAATGAGTTGCGATGAAATAATATGAATATGGCCTCACCCACAATTTAGCGGGTATTTTGCCAATGTCAAGTAATTAATAGCAATAATACTTTCAATAAATACACATTATAAATAAAAAAAATCTCCTCAGTACTTGTAAAACTTCAACTGTTAGTAACGTCTCTGCCTACCCACATACCTACTTCGGTCGTGATGTTTTTTATTTTATGCTTCACAAACAATGTGCCGTTCAGAATACGTACATACGAAACGTGAACGTAACACATTTCTCAGAAAATAAAATTGACAACCTTGTCCGAAGCACAGGTTTGAATACTCCTAAAAAGTTTCTAGATCGTGATACAGAATGAAGGTGTGAACGGTGCCATTTATTGTCATTGAGATGAGACTGACTGACACTGTGTTGCCAGATTGGGTATTTTTTTCGCAATTCTGGGTAAAAATTTTGGCTCTGGAGAAATTTTGGAGACATGAAATTCTTGGAGAAAAAAAAAAATACCATGGACAATTTTGGGTAATTTTTAGTTTCAGTGGGATTACCTGTAGGATGACCACAACGCATGTTACGAACGCACGCGTTAAACCATCTCGCTCAGTGGGGATAAGTAACGTAAAAAAAAATATTTGGAAATTAGAACAGTATTTCAAGGAAAAAAATAAGAAAAAGGCAAAAAGCTAAGCCGATATTATTAACTTTTTACCTTTGGGTAAAACTCAAGCAAATTGTATCATTTTGGAGAAAAATAATTTCAAATTTGGGTATAAATAGAAAATCACATCTGGCAACACTGGACTGACATTTCAAATAATTTATGTATAATCTATTGGTCTGTGTTTTCGTGTATTTGTATTTTGTGTACAGTGTGTAAGTTTGTTGCTGCGATTTATATTTTGATGAGCTAAGAAATAAGTATATAAAAGAGTTGTGCTACTTTTTGAAATGAAACCCGAACAAGAAGAAGCAAACAATGAAGACACGGATAATCCAGTAATTCCGCCAGTAGCCGGCGACGTGATAGGCGACACAGCATACAGCGAACGCTTCGTTCTTAAAATTCTGCTAAAACTCGCTAATTTAGATTCTTTAAAACATGAAGTTAAAGAAAAGGCGTTCGAAGACGACCTTTGCATACTATGGGACATGACTGCCGAGAGAGATGTGGTGTTATTCCTGCAGAAACACGACGTCCTTAAACTCTTTAATTTCGCTCTACCGGTGATTGATTCTCCAAGAATGATTGAAATAATCGTCGGTATTATTGGTAATATGTGCTGTCAGAAGGAAGCGGTGACCGTTTTGTTGAAAATGGACAGTCTATTAGCACTTTTGCTTGATTACATCAATACTGATGATAGCCTTGTCCTGATCCAATTGCTACGTTTGGTTAGTGCTTGTTTGTTCTTAGCTGATGGCGATGACATCACAACATGGATGGATCTGTTTTTAAATATGGAATATTCCTCAGCTCTGTACTTTATACTAAATAATTCATCAAATAAGGATCTCCTTGTCACTGCATTAGAAAATTTTAACACAGTATGTTCATATTGCAATACAGAAAAGTTACAAGATAAGTTCTTCACACATTTTGTAACAGTAGAAGCATTGGAGTCCTTGACTGTAGCTTTCACAGAAGTATCTGTCAACCAGAAAGATTTGTGTAATAAAGATGAACTGGAAAGAATACTGGTGATTAGTTTACAAATTACTTTAAACTTAGTTGGGTTTGATAAATCACCAGAAATCTACAATGGCAGCAAACAGAATGTTGTAACAATGATTCATGTTATTATGAAATACTATGAAAACAAATTGTGTAACCACAAAGAGATTGATACTGATGTGGTTGATGTTATAGAGTCAACAAACACTGTTGTAAGTGTGCTACAAATCAGTGGGATTTGTGAACCTATCCAATACTTTGAGCAAACCTGCCATATGTGGAAATATATTAGTTTAGTTACAAAAAATGACCAAAATGGATCTGCATTTGAGGAGTATGATAAAAATGAAGTAAAGGAATTCTCCGAGAAGGTCAAGCCAGTTTTATGCACCCTGATATGTATATACATTTCACAATGCTCAGAGGAAAACTTACTCAAAACTCTGGACCATATCCAGGAAGATTATGAAGATATAATTAATTTCGTTCGAGATAAAGAGCTGAAAGCTGCTGTGTCTAGCAGAGCAGATAATTATAGGACTAGGTTAAAAGAGAATGTTGATTCCTAATAAATGAATATGAACTGTTGCTTTTATTTAAACTCTTTTATTAAGAGCCTTGTCACTTTTATTACTTGTTATTGTTTTGTTGTGTCTTGTTATTTTATTATATTTATTTTTCTTAACATTAAATAAGCTTGAAAGAAGCAGGTGTTGCATTTAACAGGAGGGAAAAGAAACGACAATATGTATATAGGATAATATATTTTGTAGACATTATAAAGCAACATTTACATTACCATAAACGAGTTTTACACCGTCGCGGGCGCGGCGGACTAAAACTATTCGAATGTAACAGTACATCGTAACAAAACAAAGCTCAGCCACGCAGCGTGCGCGCGCGCACCCCTCGCATACTTGTCATTTTACATGATATGCTCCTCACATAAAAACAACATACGACACAATACTGAAAAGGAGAATGGAGATTAATAACTTTACATTTAAATGTACTTATACACTAACTAACCACGAGCCTACGTGCCCCATAATAGGGGTCAAAAACGCACGAAATTTTTTAAATATCAATTCGTATAGTGTTTAGATAAAATTATTATATCGTTATAGATAATAAAAAACAGGATAAAGACTAGACTTTACACTGATCAACGACAAATTGGCTAACAGCAACATATCGCGACTGGCGTCTGTTTGCGGGCGGCGGTCGCAACTAACAACATGCGCAGAGCCGCGGCGCCGCCTGCCGAGCCGGTGCCGGGGCCGAATTGTAACACCTTTACAATCGTTAAATTACTCACTATTTTACATTCCAATTCTTTACAAATAAACGGCGTAACAATTAAAATGTACACATTACCGCGGTCCCACTAGTGGCTATAACGGCACACCACCGGCCCCGCAGACCGAAGAGCTGGTGGAAAATAAAAATAGAAAACAAAACGTGTGACCGAGTGCGTCGCCCGCAAAGAGACGCGTCATAACATACATATAAAAGTTACTTGTTACCTACTCAATAAGTTACATAAATAATTTGAATTTAAAACAAGTCTTAGGCTTCTGATGAACATACAATGTGAATTTATATTGAGTTTACTGGGAAATTATAACAATTTTTTTCCATATGACCACCGCGAATATTTATTACCGCGGCGTAAGGATGTATTATGAACAATATAAATTCATACTGTGTTGTGTAGTACCGTGACGATCCCCAATTTAGCTACGCCCAGTCGACCGATTAAAGACCACAATAGCGCCGAGTATTCCGGCTTTTACGGTGCTATATCGAACCATCATTGCCTACAGTATTTCTGGGATTTTGAAAACTAATAACTGAACCCCATGGGAAACACTTGCCAAAGCCGTGGCCAGACCAACCGTCGACTCCCGAAGCTCCGCGGTTGGTCTGGAAACGGCTATTCACTTTTATAAACCTGTCTTTGTATGATCAAACAGTCCTCGCTTCATAACTTTTAACTCAATACCTCTTTAGTACAAGGATACTTTTAGTTCTACTCATAATAGTTCCAGCAACGTAGACCAGGGCACAGAACACGAAATTAATAGAATGACGCACGCTTATAATTTGTTTCCATACCGGGTGCCGCATTTTGCCTGTTCTATATGAGGATTAGACTTCTCGATTCGTTATCCCCGCAAAATAATAGCGTTAGGCGGCATTTCCTATCCGTCACAGCAACGGTACTTAAAGAGTATCGCAGTGCATCGAGACTAAGAAACGTTTACCCATGATTTCTGATGGATATATAGCAAGTGGCCCACTAACAAGCCCCTTCCAGTAATTATTCTTTATTCCGTGCCCGGAGGCAGATGGCGTGTCTTACATTCTTAATAGTTTTGTCAGCCCTGACCAAGTATATAATAGAAGCGTGAACTCTAATATTAGTCACTAATATAACACGAAAATACCACACATCAGATGCTTTCTTAAACGAAATGCTGATGGGTTTACTTAGGCATAGCAGCTCCTAATCATAGTTCAGGTACATTCCGCACAGCTTTACAAACACAACGAAAGCCGAAACACTCTCGTGATGGTCATGTAACCAGTCGACTGCGAAGAGAAACAAAATATTTACAGTAAAATATAAAAAAAAATCGTAGCCGAAATATAAGCCGCGGGTGATATGAACGTACCCCTTTGTACCGACAGGGATATGTATATTGTGACATTACCGACTATAACTACACGTTGTCTGCATGCATTGTGTCGACTTTGTATAGTTTTATAGGGAATATGCGTATTTTTTTTAAAATCTAAAGTGTAAGAATCTTTTTTTTCATTAAATTTTCGTAAAGGCAAGTTATGGTCTTTTATTCGTCGCACCCGTGCTGTGTCGTCGTTCCACTTGGAACATTAAACATCTGTAATATTGAAATAAAACTATTTTTAAGGATTTTATCGCGTTTATTTTTCGTTTTTACGTTCCCGACGTTTCGGCTGCTTTACAGCAACCATGGTCACGGGAGGACTGAGGTGGTTGACGTCCTGGTGTCATAGTTAGAAACGGGCTACCCTCATATTTAATTGTTGATTGTGGAAACGTCGGGAACGTAAAAACGAAAAATAAACGCGATAAAATCCTTAAAAATAGTTTTATTTCAATGTGTAGTATTCGCGTAAATATAAGAAATCAATACATCTGTAATATTCTCATTTTTTGAAATTCTCCAAAAATGTTTATCAATGTCATTAATTATGACACTCAAATTGTATAACTATCAATAAATTACGCAAATTCCCTATGGTGGACGGGACGGATGCATTGCGCGATTTAATCCATTAAAAAATCTGATGGCAATATGAACTCGCATCAGTTCATGCGTAAATTAGTGGCATCAATTACTTCACAAAAGTGCAATGCATCCATCTCCCACAGCAAAACATGTTCAGCATCATAATAATATAAATAAAAAAAAACCTTATATTATAAAATTTCACCTTCATTTAACCGATGAGTAACGAATGCAAAGCCTAATTCACTTTCGTTTCGTCCACAAATAGGATACACGACGTGTAAATACTATCTTTAGTTTTAGTTCTTCATTTCGCCGATCCAGCCAATTCGCGAATGGTCCAATTTTGGCACATCACCGTTAACAAAATACATAAAATAATACTACTCAAAACTGCAACTGAAGCAGTGTTCCATTGACACTTGTCGCTTTGTGATAAGCGCGAAAATTGGGTGACAATCCGTGAATATATTTTTTAAGTTGGTAGTATTGTTTTATTCAGAACAATGCTATGATTCATAGAATCAATAAGACTTATTAGAAAGACTGTAATCTTTTTGATGTTTGTTCATAAGCCCAGAACATGTCAAAACGCTTTCATAATAATTGTAAAATAAGAATTCTGTTACGAACAGGAACAATATAATCATTCTACGATAATTCTTTGGTACACTTTTGTGAGCAACGACAAAATGTTAACTGTGAGTATATAATTAACTTTTATTGTAAAAAACTTACAAGCGATTATGAACATACTATACGATACATAAATACTGTCGTTTGGACCGAATTTCATTGTACGTGCCGCAACATTTTTTTTTAAATCGAGAACGATGTTTATTTATAATCGGCATCTGATCGCGTCGAGCCTCCACCGGCCGCGCTCGAGTCACTGGAATGTTCGCATCGACTCCGACGTTCCCACCGCACGGCTAAGCCCCAAATACATATTGCTTTCGAAATAAGCGTATTCCCATCGAGAGGAGGTACGATACATTCATATTTTGTACTTGCACACATCTAAACACGAGTAAATATATAAACAACCTACGTTTCCCCGTCTTCGTTGTCTTGAACGGACAGTTTGAACATCGAACAGGATAGCTACGGGGGACACACAGAGATTAACGTCGTAGAATAAATATTAGGAATACATCTACACAGTCTGTTTTAACGGCAAGGGGGTGATCAATACATCTCAACGATTACGGGATATTTTCATGTGAAATATATCGTTGCCTGAACGGCAGGGGCTCTGTAGAATGTATTTCACATAACACTATGTGGAAATACGTTAGGATCGTTGCGATGTTTGCGGATTTAAAATCTCGCGTGGGATCTATTGATAACCTCGACCGGGACGCACACACGTAGACGCGCAAGCGCTCAGGGCTGTGACGCCATAAAGCCACGATCACAACATTTATCACACTCGGGGATATGAAACTATCGTAATAAGACGTTGATTATCGAGATTATTTCACTCCGACTGCGGCGCGGCGCCTACGCTCCGGAGAAGCCGTATACTTCGAGCACTCGGATCTCGAAGTCGCCGCTGGGGCATAGCGGCGGGTTGTTGAACGTCGAGCAGCGGTCAGTCTTGCCGAACCTTATGTTCTCGTCCATCCATATGGCTTGGCCGTCTCTGGAAACGAGAAAATATACATTGTAATGTAGCTATTTAGTTAAATGATGAGATATAACTCAATTAGATATATTACAAAAGAAAACAAATCTTTTTTTTTCAAATCTTTTACGAGTATAACAAAAAAAAAACACAAGAGGTCACATTCTTCTTTTACAACACTGAAAAAAAACAAACACACAAAAACATATAACTATAGGGATTTTTACAGGCCTAGCACGGCTAGCAGTGACCAGACATTGAGAGATATTTTTTTTTATTTTTTTTATTACATTTTAGGCAAATATATCGATTGTCTCACTCTACCTCTCTCATGAATTGAGAGAGCGACTTAAGATGTTTCATAAGTCTTATTTTCTACCGTGTGCTAGTCCTGTCGGTGAGAATCAAAACTCTGCCTTACCGTGCAAAGTTTAATCTCTGCCGTCATCCCTACAAACATACCCGCCACCAATCGTAATCATAGTATTATCAGCCGCCATGAAGAGTGAATTCGCGTGGGGAGTCCTCGCCTCCCCCTCGCCATCCTTCCCGTCCTCCTGCACGCACCCCACCCAAGGGTACTTGGCGCGGGCGGGATGCAAGCTGGAAAGGTACAAAGTACCACACAACTCAGAGGCAGCATCGGCTATATTCGGCAATCCGATCATTTCCGAGTTCCATTCAAGCGACCAATAGCAATTGCTCATCTTTTTGGCTGGTACCAAAATTGGCTCAATCAACTCTCGCCATGGTCCCTTTACACGAGAACTTCCAATATTGGATTTGTATGAATAATTATTTTATTTATATATATTCAATCCAGGAACTTTTTCTTTTCACATACGCCAATATGGAGTTTGTTACGTGTAACTGGGCCATCCTACCAATTGAGAGGTTCTGAGTTTGATACCACTCTTAACACAAGCATTTGCTAACGTGACGACTTCAGCCTCACATTGCTATTAATCTTTGAAAAACAAATATGTAGCTTGATGAGTAAATAAGCGAGCCCTATCAGTTGTTCGATCGGGTTTCCGAACATTGCCGATGCAGCACTCCGGAATCGTGTAGACCTGTACCGCTGGCAAAGAACGGTAGTGTGCAGTGACTGACCCGCCGCCGATGGTGATCATCTTAGAGTCGGCCGCCATGAACAGCTCGGAGCCGTGCGCGAGCCGCGGCTCGTCGGGCTTGCCGTCGCCCGCGGAGCACCCCACCCACGGGTACTTGGCGCGCTCCGGGTAAAGGCTGCAAGCGAACCGCCCGTTGCGTGATGCCAACATGCTTGTGGTGTTTGTACACGGGGGGCAGATGGGGGGGATCGGGGGTGTCTTATTTTCAATATGGGATCAATCGTTACACCAAATATGACAGTCGATATGATTATAAATGGCGTCAAACTTAAAAAAAGAAAGTAAAAAGGAAAAAAAGTAGGAAGAAAAAAAAAGTAAAGTAATAAGTAGGGAAGTAAAGTAGTAGAAGTAAAGAAAAACAAAGTAAGAAAAGGAAGTAGGGGTCATATATATAAATGATGATGATGGTGAATGATATTTTCGGTTTAACATCAATATATTAAAATGTGAAATAGTGTCAATGATATCACTAAAATGGGGTGAATAGACAACACAAATATGCAATATTAAAATTAAAAACCACAATAGCAATGAAATGTGAATCACCTTTTGCTAATTTCGATTTTATTAATCTATTGTTTAAGTTTAAATTGCTGGCCATCGTTTAAGGTAGTTAACATTTTATTGCACAACACTTAATTTAGGATTTGAACATGGCACCATTCCAGATTATTATTGTATATATTTTACTGCGAAACAAAACACGTATTTACAGAATAATTATATGGGAACACAAATGTCAAAATTAAAGGGCAAAATAAACCCTAATTATGTAAATAAACTACTATTAATAGAACCAAATGTTAAGGAATAATGTTATTGAATATTAAGCATGCTAAACCAAACAAAACATGTGTGAAAACATACAAACAAAAGCGGCCGATTGCCTTAGCGGTTACCCGAAGAGCCCAACGGCTCACACAATAGTAAAAAATAGTGTGACCAGAACAATAGAATCGATTCTTTTACCAAACGGTGTGACCAGGTTCCAAATATATTATTTTCAAATTAATTTTGACGAACACAGATTATCACAAATATATATACCGAATACCCATATAAGGCTGTAGTCAATTAAAAAGCATTAATGATTTCTACTATATAGCATTGGATAAATTTTTGTAAAGCACTACAGTAAGATACTCATTAGCTGATAGATTATATACTGATACTGATACTAAGACATCAAATAGAGCAGCCTTTCCCAAAGTGAGCGATACCGCCCCCTTATGGGCGCTGCAGGCCCAAAGGGCGGTAAGATAACCAGAAAAAAATGGGGGCGTTGTGAGAGGCTTACAATAATTAATTTAATTTGAAGTTATGGTGGTTTTTAAGTAGGTGAAAAAATGGGAGCGCTAAAAATAATTCATTCTCAAAGTGGCCAGTAGACAAAATAAGTTTGGGAACCCCTGAAATAGAGTATGATTTGGTTTTTTATATAGAATTAATATTTTTAAATAAATAATAGTTACAATACCCGGACGTTAAAAAAACACATCGCCTTTTGTGCTTTGAACAGCGTCTCGTATCTGTCACTCGTACCTCTCGCCAATAGACTCTTGCTAAAGCCGATATGCAATATTTACGGCCTGGTACTGCACTCAGGTGTATATGCTCATAATAAACTAAATAAACTGCCGAGCGAGTAGCAACTGGCTGTTAAATAAATATAATAATAATAATAACGCAATCTATCAGTTATTCTCAGTTATAGTCATCAACTCATCCTTCATGTTACCCGATTAACAAAAGAAATAATGATGTAACCAAGGTAATTACGAAACAAAGTGGTGTCACAAACAACGATGAAGTCATTCCCCATAATGCTAACTTAACGTTTTACAAATATTGAACCACCCTAGTCTTTTAAAAGTTGTGTGTTTTATAAAAAGTTAGCAATTTGAGCTTCTAGACTATGGTGACTACTATACCTATTCTACGGTTAAGAATAAATTATACGGCAGCAACGAGCGCTGAACGTCACCGGGCCAATGTACATATTTGAGGATAATTCAGTGTGTTTACCTAAAGAGGAATGTCTCTCCGGTGCCGAAGTACGCCTGTCGGTTGCCGCGTTCGTCCTTCTGGTTGCGTTCGAACCATCTCGTCGAACAGTACGCTCCGAACACCTGGATGTGACAAGGACAATAATTATTAAAAAAAATAACTCAATGTAAATGATAGCCACGATGGTAAAACGCTTGAACCGGTAACAAGGATCGCAGGTTCAAACCCCAGCTCGCTACTCTGGGATTTCAGGATTTCATGTGCGAATCTCATTTTCAACCATGATTATCACTTGTTAAACGGTGAAGGAAAACATCGTGAGGAAACCTGCATGACTGAGAGAACCCCTCGAAGGACGTGTGTAGTCCGCCAACACCTGGGCCAGTATGGTTGACCATGGCCTAATTATGTTTGGTTTAAAACTAGAAAAGTTGACAAGCCGAGGGTCAGTGGTGGGTTCCTCATCCCCCATTTGTTTAACAATATATTTCCTCCAAGTATCGCCTAGTACATATCGCAAGATTTAATGTAACTAGTATAATATAATCCGTAATGTAGTTGTAAATCAGAGTTTCTGTGGCAGTCAGTCTATTTTAAACGATTATTAACCGACTTCAAAAAGGAGGAGGTTCTCAATTCGGTTGCATTTTTTTTTTTTTTTATGTTTGTTACCTCAAATCTCCGTTATTTATGAACCGATTTGGTTTTTTTTTGTCTCCCACTGTTCCTAATTAAGGGAAGTATATAAGTGGATATATTTCATGCATACACCATCTTCCAATTAATTGACATGCCTTGCCAATCCTGGGTTACGGTAACAATGGGGAAGAGAGAGAGAGAGAGAGAGAGAGAGTTCTATAAAATGTATATCTCACCTCGTTGTTACAAGTCTTGATCATGAGTAGCGTGGGCTCGTGATGCTCGACCCTCACGTAGAAGGTGGTCAGCGAGCAGCCGTGCTCCTCCGTGGTGTAGAGCAGCACCGGCTGGTACATCGTGATGCGCACCGGCAGCCACGACCACAGCGTGAACAACTGGAATACAGTCGACAATGCCTCAAAACTTACATTTATCTACGACGTTGGATTCCTGACTGCTACGAGACTACGGGATTATTTAATGTACTGATACAATGTATTTCTGTAGCATTCAATTCAGGGCTACGCTACGAATTCTGATGTCACTAAAGCGGTAGTACACAAACAGGCGAGTCGACCAGAGACATTAAGAAAAAAACTTTACTAATAAAAAAAATATGTAATTCAAATAAGGAAAACATCATAATGACGTCACAATTATTAGTATTGTTCCAATTAGTTGACGTGAACAGGTGAAGGGTGCGTATTGTGCACACATTAACGACACAAAATAAACATTTATCTCTACAATATTAAGATTATTGTTCACAGTAAAATGACCTTTACTGCATACAGTCAAGTTAGTATTATAGTTATTTTATTTAACAGAAGTGTTGGTGGTCAACTACAAAGGTGTTTTTACTGTGGTGGATTTACACGCATGTTGACGAAACGAAGCATGCAACATAATCGTAAAACAATATTAACAGCTTGATTCGTGTCAGAGCCAATTTCACAACGGCAAAAAATTATGCAGTTATAAATGGGTTCATAAAATAACGAGGGGTTCATTAATGAATTCGCTACCTTACAATCAAGATATACCGGGTGTAAAAGGCATGGTAACGAAAACTTCGGTTAAAGCTTACATTTAATGTCTATAATAAAATTATAGAAATATTTTTTGTCAAAAGTCATGGGTTACACATGTTGTAATTTTAAGCACGCCCTGTATTGTAAACGACAGGATCACAACGCAACGCTCCGCGCGATACCCGACGCGTGCGAGTTACGAGTGCGCTCGAGAGTATCTAGTTTTTATTTACATTGCAGTTTTAGGTCTTAAATAGAATTTATGTTTTTTTTATTTAAAGTCAAGATATACTTGTTTTATGATTTTATGCTGAAATCAATTTTCAAAATACAAAAAAAGTGTATATTCATGAAGATCTACGAAAAATTTCAACTCGTGAGGAGTCCAGAATCATGAGCTGAATCCACAGCATCAGTTTTCGGTACGAAGCCACTTACACCCCGTATAGGATTCTTAGACAGGCATGGCATTATTTAAATGTAATAAACTGATACTATAGCATGGTTAATGACCATCGGGTATAATATGTTTATGAGTCATAATGCCATTTATTAACATATTATAGTTAGTAAACATTTGTTATAATTAGCATATCTCATGATAAAATATATTACCTACTGGACATTATTTACAATAGTGTGATATATAATATGTTGTGAAAATGGCGACTATTTTATTAATGAGTAGATATAATAGCGCTATTAAATTATCGACTGCTATATTATTATACGTAGCGGATACGATGAAATTAATTGATGACAACTAAATTACTCCTAGGAATACATTAATGAAAGTAACTGTTAAAAGGTCAGGTACGTCAGTAGATACCTACAGTAATAAAGTTATTTTTGTATCCATATTATGTTCCTCTATGTGAACGCAGGCACAATGTAAGTGCGTTTTGAGTACAGGAACAAATATTGAGAATACATGCATAGGGTACTATGTATGACCGCTAGCAATTTACTTGAAAAAGTTTAATGGACTAGAAATCAACGTCATTAAAAACAAATACTACTCGTACAGAACATCTAAGTGCATTCTAAGCGTAACAAAAAGAGTAATATTGGCCTGCAGACCGAATTTCTAACAATTAGGTGCTCATTACTTTTTAAACAAAGGAAATAACGATCTACATAGAGTGCCACCACAAGTAACCCTTTATTATATAAGTGGTATTAACAGCACTGTCAAACCTTCTGTCTGAGGTCTGAGGCGTGTTGCCGCTGGTCTCTGAACACAGCGTTTGGGAATGGGAACCACAGGGCCAGGTGAGAGGAGCGCGGGCTCTGCGAACGACGGGCTTTGCGATGATCAAATTGATCAACATCTTTGATCATTCACAGTTTAATCGATCATAATGTGTGTAGCTTTGATATTTATAACAATTAAACTATCTATGTTGTATGTGTTTAACTAAATAAACTGAAATGATATACCTAAAGTATGATCAAAATGGATCAAAGTAGACAACTTTTTTTATTTCAACCCATAAAACTCGACATTCCGAGTTATTTACATGTTAATATTATAAGACTTTGAGAAACGTTTACAGTTATCTATAGCGATAATCATTCAAGTTATTGTTTTGGCACTGTACAAAACTTAAACAACAACAAATAACCAAGACGCATTACATTAGCCGTCATGCAAACTCTAGCTTACGCATACTTACCAAACGCAAAATAACTTTAAACTAAAAACAAGCTAGGTTTCACCTCGGGACACTTTCGAAGCTTTATAATTCGCTTCGAAAGTGTATAAATAAAACACCTAGTGACAAGCGGTGCATCTAAACATCGATATAGGTAATGTCGCAAGCTCTGAATAGGGCGACACTTATATTTGGTGACTTAATACTTGTATCTTACTTCGCTCTGGTCTAGAATCTGCGACCTGATCGCTTGGATTGGGTACACGCCCATCGATAGGGCGCGCGGGCCCGGAGAATGGGAGCCCTAACAGGAAAATCGACACACAGTTAGCACTCACACAAAACAATCGATTACATGCGACCTTCAAATCACTATCACTATTATAAATATCCTCTCGGCAAATGTTAATTCTCAAGCTATGTCCACTCGTTATTGCAATTTTATACATCTGTATAATGTGATTCTCATACGTATTCTGAGCGATTATCAAACACATGCCAAGTTTCAAACGCATTGACATCGTCACGTTCGATTGATCTAAAATAAGAAACTGTATATTGTACAAAGATGAAGAGGGCACACTTAAAACAATGAGAAAAACAATTAGGTATAGATAAATCAGACATTCAAAGCGAATGATATGAACTGATCAGATCCTTCATTCAGCTTCTAAGTAAACTTATCCAAATGATTTGTAGATTCTAGTCTTATGATCACATCGATTAACACAACACTGTAATAATCATTCACAGATCTCTCGCTACACAGACGAAACATAACATAACTGTGGTTTCGACAAACGAAAGAAGATGTATCTTACAAAATAATATTAGGATCGACACTGAGTTTTTGTCGAATCTGTATACGAATTCGATTGTAGTTAGTCGGTTAGAGTCTGCAATCGAATGAATTTAATGATATAATAAAAGCCAAAGCCACGCCTAAGTCGTCGTGTACGATACCATTTGTTTGCACGTTTCCTCAGACATTCTCTGCGAACCAAGTAAAATAAACTGATATACACTATATATATATAAATATTTGTATATTTGTGTGTTGTGCCGTGTGGAGTTAGATTGTAATCATCGTGTCTGTTAGCATTAGGCTACCCGTAAGCTGAACATAAATCTATACGTGGCTGGAATACACAAAGATAAACTTTATAATTATTAACAATTCCAGAACACAAGATAACATTCCTGAACACAAAGTTTACATAATTAATTCATTACAATCACATTTTGTAAGTTTTAAATGTAATCGCAGTTGCTAATGATCAAACTGATCCAACTGCATACACCTATTAATAACCTGATCTTAGCTGGGCAAAAAATAGTTGGATCACGATGGTCAAATTGATCAAGACTCACCTCGCGTATGGTGAGTGTGTGCGACATCATCTGGATGTTGACTTGAGACTGGCTGGTGGGCAAGTTGTCGGAAGACCTGGAGCGGACGAGCCGGGAGCCAGTGATCACTTGCTTCGATTTAAGTGTCATCTCCGTCTTTATGAATACCCGAGATATGTACTGTGAACTACGGAAAAAAAGAATTGATCAGTCTGATCCACATCTTAGATTTTTCTGATATTCTCTCAGTAGTTAGTGCAATAATTCTAATGGATAAATTTGTGGACGCTAATCAACATAATTTTGGCAAGGCTGAAAATTTCCATGCTAGTGCCTTTTTTCACGAAATATAGGACGCCATTGCTCGAGCATTGAATCAGGGATAATATATACGAAATGCCAAAATATTCTTAACAATGTTACTCGTTGGTTCCCGAATTTACATACAAGATCCCGTGTAAGCTCATTTGCGTCTTTAGATTCGTCCGAATCAATTATGTATTCAGTTCATACTTTTGTCGACGCAAAGTCTAGTAATGAATCGTTTTATGAGAAGTTTTTATGAAAAGTGTGTTTGGATATTCAAGGTTTACATAGTTTAGGGAATTCTAATTATATGGAAAGCGAATCAGGCTTATTTTTAATTTTAATATAAAAGTATAGTCACAAAATATACGAGTCGAGAACACGGATGGTTAAATCAGGTAACTTTAACATCCGTAAAATTAGTTTTATTCCAATAGATCGATACTATTTATGATAATTTTAATAATGAAGTATTCGTCGAGTTACTGAGACAGAAGATTATTTTTTAAATCCCAACACTTCATTGAGCAGGAAAGCCAGCTTTAGCTACCGATCGTAGGGTTGCTTACCTTAATGCCCTTATACTGAACGCGGTCCTAAGTAGTTTGGTGGGCGAGGCGGGCATATTCCTGCAGAACTTGTCAATGGCGTGGTCAACGCCGTTCTTGGTGGCCTCGGCGTACCACTCAGAGCTCTGGTTCGACGCGTGCTTGTTGAACAGAATGAGTATCGCTAGCGCCACCCTGTAGAATACCTGGGGAAAAACAACTGATGGTAAAAATATGCCCTCGAATGAATAGAAGTTATACATTGGCATTACAAAGACTTTGTCAGAGAAAAGTGTTTTTATACCTTGGGGAATAATGTATCCAGTATAATATTATACTGGATTCGTAATAACTCCCAAATTTTATGAGGATGTCGTTAAAGACGCAAAGAAATTGAGTAGATATATGTACGGTTGGAACTAATACCATAAACAAGCCTAAAAGTTACATGCCTAATAGTTATGTTCGTACGTAGAACGTTATGTTTTATTGAGGTATCGCTAGCGAAGCAGCGGACAAAACCTAGTTAAATATAATGTGATTTTTTTTAGCGTATTTTTTACTATGGTGTCATGTCCACCAGCTCACCTTGATTCCCTCGTGGAAGAAGCAGTCTAGCACTCGCACGAGGTGGGGGAACGGCAGCGCCGCGAGGATCCACCACTGCCAGTCGGCGTAGATCCGCTCCGGACCGATCGCGCCGGACAGCCTGGACAGGTGCTGGGCTGCCGACTTCTGCAGACAATGATCACAGTGTCGGAAACTTTATATGGAACAATATGTTTGCAATACGCTCTATGCGTATTTTTTTAATTGCATAATATACAATTTATGTTACCTATATGATTACTAAAAAGTAAAAAAAAATACAACTAACGTTAGGTATACATTACTATGCCAAGTGACGGCACCGCGATAAGTGAGCACATATGTGACAGAGACAGAAGACGAACCCTCTTGCTTTTACCAAACTTTAATAGCGAATATCTTTGACATTACGAAACATATTATAAATCTGTCACAGTATATCATATAAAAGCATTTATTCGTACCTACTTATAATTGAATACCACAAATATTATCTAATAATTGAAATAATAGGTATTATCCCTATTGCAATGTGCAGATGTGCTATGCTGAAACATTATACCGGCCACAAACGCATAGATCTACTTGCGCAAGATTAGCCACAGCACAGATAATCAGTAGCGCAACGCATCACAGCCCGTAAGTACGACCACAGTGAAGAGAAGTACTGATGTACTTCTCTTCGACCTGCCAAAATGCGTCGTGTACGTATTGTCCAGAGTACCTACACAAGAGGCAAAAGGCCTTATGTACTGTACCTTACGTACACATCCACTTGATTTTTATTACTATAATGTTGGGTCATTTCGTCTGGTTACTTCAAGGGTATTTCCATTTATCAGTCTTCCCACCTCTTTAAGTACGAAAGCGTTCGTTAACATTGAGATGATTCATAGTTCAAACGGTATAAACTAACTGGAACTCTGCCATTGTACTATATTCACATCGAAATGGCCTAGCGAGCTGATATAAATTTTGGCGATCTTTGCTCGGACCGCAGTACATAAGGCCGACAATCCACGGCGGCGCACGAGTCTACATTGCGTACACAAGATCTGCTGTGTATTGGTATAAAATGAACGTGTAGTGCATATATCTTATACCCCAAATGTCGCGTAGCATTGGGCCTCGACTTTTAGCAATACTGTTCTAATGTATTGCTTCTTTATAAATCAACAGCCTGTTCCAGACTGACCTCGCAACCTCGCGAGGCTAGCTCAGGCGTTCGAGTTTAAGACTCGTACTGCCGCGCCTGGGCGCTGCACACCCACACGCGACATGTGGCCAGCCTGCGCGGTCGATTTAGATCCGGCCAACAAGGTGACAATCTTTCGATATTTCCATTTGATATGTATTTCTCTCCTTAAGATTCATACAACACAACTAGATACATAACAATGTCAGCATGCTCATTTGATGACGATACTATCACGTTAAGAGTTTGTACTACGGGCACTAAACGTATTACTTGGGGAGTAAGTACCAACGCAACCTTTCCATACCCCGCATCAGACTTTTATTAAATGATGACCTTATATAAATAGACCATTACACGCACTGAGTCACACGGCGTATGCATCGCTGATGCAATTATTGGCACAAAAACATATTGCACATTTAGGAGTATGCATCGACAATCGATATCAAAACGATTATCGACTAAAGTTCAAGAATTCATTTTAAGAGCCGTGTCGTTCACCTCCTTGTTTATTAGTCGATAAATAGGGCTGTAACCTCGGACCCTTCGAGATAATGATATCGAGAATTTATTGGAAGATCACGTCGGTGACAGGGCGCGAGTCGTAGCACGTGATATATAATTGTGTTCTTATCTACACGGTAATTAAATTGTATTGATTACATAATACAGCTGTACTGTTTAATGGCGGTTATTAATTGGGTGACGGGTTTTGTAAAAGCCTCTACATACTGTACAACTTGGCACCGAATCTGTAAGGTCGGTTCGTAGGATCCCATCAACTAATAGGCAAGTAGAGAGGCGAGTTGGTTTGTCATATACATGGAAATTGGTAGGGACCCTACAATTTGGCGCTACATATTTGGTGCCAAATAGGACCGTCCAAAGAGGCTTTAGGAGTTAGAACCCAGGTACCGAATTAACGATATGATCGACAAAGTACTATTTTGTTGCCATTCCCCTTGTTGTTAGGTCATTACTGAACAGAATACTTATTATTACAATTAACTGGATGTAGAGCGTTGTAGATATTAAAAAAGAATGGAGTCTTGAACTATTTGGACAACTCCCTTCGCTGATTTCCTTTGTTTAGACTCAAAAGTTCGGGGTCGAGCGAGCTGCAGAACAAAATGGATGGTTGCACTAGCGGCGCCGCAAGAATGAATTAGTATTTTATAAATGCTCGTTATCACCATGACTTAACTACGAACTATGTAACACCCTCTACTTTTATTTACGCTTTATTTCCTTTGTCGCGACTTTAGCCACAAAAAAGCCGAATAAGGACGGAATCAGTACTACATCGCGTGTTGCATTGTTATGGACGCCGGTAGTTTACGATGTGGAGGTGGCATTTGTGGGTAGGCACGCGATTACTTTAAGACTAAAGCACACTGTCCTTTGAACGTTTAAGTAAGGGACTTATATAAAGAATCGAGAAGAAAAAGCAACAATGGACACCTGAAGTTTTAGGATTTTACACATCGGGCCTTTACAGCGTTCGAACATTTGGCCGCAAAGATAAAGCATAGGGCGTTGGACTATTAAGGGGGAAGCTCTGGGTCAGGGAGCGAAATTCAAAATGTCAATGGTTTTTATTTTTTTACGAAAAATTTGGACATCTTTACGATGTAATTTAGTGTTTTGCGATATTAACATTCTGCATTGGATGTCTCGATGTATTAAGTTTGCTTAAAAAATACCTAATCCGATACAATACCATAAGGTTTGTAAAAACCGCTACTTTTACTAACTTAATGGTGTTGTATCGCTTTAGGTACTTATTTAAGCAAACTTAATACATCGAGACATCCAATGCAGAATGCTAATATCGCAAAACGCTAAATTACATCGTAAATATGTCCAAATTTTTCGTAAAAAAATAAAAACCATTGACATTTTGAATTTCGCGCCCTGACCCTAAGCTTCCACCTTAATTAGGTATAAGTTAGCACTCTAACGAATAAGAACAAAATGTAACTCTTTTGGACTGTGTTACTATTCTGCTTATTATAATGTCTAATAGTGTGCCGAGAACGTTTTTGGCAACAGAAAGGGCCAATAATTATGAATTACAATCGACTACAACCTATAAAAAAAGCTCCTCTGCACCCAAATCGAAGCATTTACAACAGTTACGTATGGAAGCACCTTAAGCGCAAATTTAAAATGCCGATTTACTTGTGCGTTTTGTAAAAATGCCCCCTGTCACGCAACCGTGGCTACCACCGTTCTTATGTCGAGTGAAAGTATCGTAAGTTTTAAAGTTTACTAACTAGTAACGTCAGCCTTAACTTAATTTATATCAACTTAATTTATTTGTTTATAAAATTTATTTATTATTATTGCTCAAATTCATACATAATTAAAATGTACAACATTTTAATAAGTTATGAATTAATAAATTAAAATTCACACGAGTTAATGAATCGGAAAGGCGATAATATAGATTTCCATTCGTATTTCGTCAAGAATTATATTCTGGCGTCCCTCTTTGATGGCAATTTAGTCTTAATCAATGGCTGTAAAGAGACAGTGCTATGGAGCCTCGAAAGGCTAGCTCGGACACAGGCCGCGCGGAGAGTAACGCGAGGCAAGTCAGATGGCAGAACTCGGATAGGGCAGCCCGAGCGATTGTCTCGTGCGAGCACTGTCTGCGCATTCTGATCATGGGCCTTCGAACAATGCAAAATGATTGACGCCAACAGGGAGCCACTTGCACCGCAAAGGCAACAATATAATTGTACATATAGAATCGTACTTACGGCATGTTTCTTGGCGATTTGCATGACGGTCTTCCACGTGACCTCATTGAGTAGCTTCGTCTGCGTGATGAACATCTTCTCCTTGGACGCCACCAGGCTCGCCATGCAGTGGTAGCACTCCTCTTCTGCAAATAACGAGAGGCTGTGGTTACATTACAAGTAATATAACGGTACAAATTGTAGCTATCGTCTTAAGAATAAAAGTTTTTCATTAGCTTCCAAGCCTTTTAGCTACTTGCCTATCGACGACCACAAACGATCGTACGACAACGAGCAAGGTATATTATATTTATCACCAGTGTAGGGTATAAAAGCTTAGCCGAGCCACATAAGTGGATCGGACAGGCTTTGAGTGCTTCATAAAAGGGATATAAGTAATGGATAAAGTAGTTTATCCTTTAAGCGCTTTGATTTAAGCCAAATGGAGCCTGACCTTTGGCCTTGATCATTTAAGGAATTTGTAAAAAAAAAAAATTGTCCGTATTTTGAAATCATACTTCGGCGTTGCTTCTAATCTTCAGAACGTGACCTACA
This sequence comes from Pheosia gnoma, assembly GCA_905404115.1. NCBI lineage: Eukaryota > Metazoa > Arthropoda > Insecta > Lepidoptera > Notodontidae > Pheosia > Pheosia gnoma. Next base: position 1,588,209 of record FR989894.1, on the reverse strand, counting down.
GGGAAGCATATTTGTTGAAGAGATACTATCCAAAATTAGTCGACAACCGAACAATAACTATATTAACTAATGAATAATCAACAATTTTAATGCAAAGAGTAACATTAATTATATTAAAAAGATTAGATATCGTAAACGTTCAATAGATTTTAATCCACATTTGGCATGTAGTACCTACTTATATACATTTTTATATGCGAGAAACTCCCTTTCCCTTTCTGGGTTATGGTGAGCACAGATCATTATTTTTTTCGGATAATCAGTCAAAACGCGATGATTGTCACTATGTAATGATTACATGTCAATACTTATCACTGAAATATGCAAAAATATTGAGCGTAGACGAAATCATCCGACTGTGTGAGAGTTACATAAACGTGAGACGAAATCATGCCGTGGGATCTGGATGCATTAAGAGTATTTTTCCATCGGCAATGTTCAGTACGTGGTCGCCTTGACACGATGCAACGAATTAAACGACACTATATGCATTTAAGCGTGCATACATTAATGTAGAACCTGTATTTCATAAAACAGAATGAGTAATCAAAACACTAAATCGCACGTCACAGCCCAGTAATACAACACTAGCGTCCTAGCGATAAATTGAAACGGACCACTTGCAATCGAAAATTCGGGAACAGCCTTTAGAGACGGTGGATCGGTTTCCAATAATCGATACATTACGGTAAAAATAACCTATAGCATACTTTATTTAGGAACCTGTTTTGAATGCACAGAGACATAGCTTGCAATCAATACTGAAAGTATTTTTTCAGTAGGACGCCTATCCAAATATTCTGTATTCCATGCAATGTGAGTTATAGTATGTTCAAAGTATAAAATATAGAAAACTCGCTCAGTCCAAAGACTGAATACAAAAAAAAGTTTAAACAGCCGTTTTATTATTTCAATACACAAATATCGGCGTTGATGTGTCTATCCGCTGTTCGGATATTGAAAGCTTTTGGACTGAAAAACATCCTGCACTCCCCTTGACTGATATCATCAATATTACATCATTATGAACACATTACATCTGCTCGCTATTATTCAGAGCGGCAGAATCGATGGCTATCAATAGCTGTATGACGAATTAAGGTTTCAATATTGGACAAATCATAGCAATTCATATTAGGGGAACGAACGAAGAAATAACAACGATTTAGCGGCACGAACATTTTCAATTATGATGTTGGGAACGAGGCTAACCAGTTAAAATAGAAAATGGTTCATGAAACTGCAGTAGAATTATAATTAACTTTTAATACCTATCTACAAAATTAAATAAGTATCAAAGAAATTTAAAACAGCAGAGTTAAGACACAATTTAAATATAGAGATTTACCTATATGCCAATAAACAGCGGTTCGGTAGATTTTCTGTGATGTGCAAACAAACAGACACACAAATCTATTATAAGTCATAGGCTTACCACAAGGCTTCCTCTTTGGGTCTGATTTTAAAATGTCACAAACAAGAAAACCTCCAATGATATTACATAAAATATTTCTTAGGAACAGAAAATTACATAAAAAAGGTCACAGCATGAATCATACTTAGCGTACACAAGAAAGCTTTTAATATCCAACCGTGTAATACAATTAAAGGTCGCTGAAAGCCGTCTGTAGGGGCGCTAAGTGGCTCCTGCTCTAAGGGTCTTTCTAGCTGGGACAAACGCATTAGCCGGCGTGATGGAAAAAGTAGAGCTTCTGTTATTATGTACGTAATGAAATCAGGAGGATGGTGGACCTCTTAAGAAATTGGGTCAATAGCAATATAAGCTGAAGCTTAAATGAGCGAAATTGAAAAACGCACAGACAGACATAGCCGCACCGTAAGGTTTCCTTTTTACCCTTTTGGTACGGAACTTTAACATTGAAATGATATTCGTTGGTGAGCGCATTACTTGAGAACGGCTGAACCGATTTGACTATTTTCTATTTTAAAATGTTCGGAATAGTCCGAATCAGTTTATAGGGAAACATAAAATGAAAACGATGCCCAGAAAATTAGTAAATTCGGGAAATTTTGAAAGTTCTGGTTATACAGGACAACATTCGCCGGGACATCTAGTTTTATATAAAACATTCAGATAAGTGGATTTGATCACAAAAAGAAATAGTAAAACATAAATAAAAATCTTGCATCAGATTTTTAAGGAGCTTAATGCTATTAATCGTTAATAAACCTACATCATTTGTAACAATAAACAATATAAACATCAGACAGCAACAGAAAATCTATTTATCTACAGAAGCATTAAATTTCCAAGGCTTCTTCATAACTTAAGCTCGGAAACGCTTGAAAGCTCTCGGATCTCAAAGGCTCCGGATGTTCGAGTCGACACGTCCTATTCATATAAACGTGCTTTCAATCGAGGAACTCGTATTGTGTTGCTTCTTATTCTACTCTGTTGCGAGACAAATTCATACTATATTCTCCCCTTAATGCCGGATAGATTTCCCAGAAAATTTCGTTGTTTTTTTTTACATTGATATTAAGGATATCATATTGAGTTGTGATAACTTATGATGACCCGATTCGAATTATTCAGTCCAATCAAAGTTGTTTTTAATATTTTATTCCAAAGGGTAAGCTCTTCGCAGTAATCGTTTTTCAATCAATTCCTAGTTTGATTGATTTATTTTACGTTGCCGTGTGATCGAACACCAATTAACATGACATTAAACGTTGATTATAATTCACCGCGGCCCACAACTCTGTGTCTTAGTTGGGCGAGATATTGATCAAGTTGAATTTATAAATACGATACCCTATCATATAATGAATAGAACGACCGACATACAAAGGAGCAAATAACACAAACTAGGCCGAAATAAAAGAAGGGATCGGTGTCATGTCGTATAGGGAGGTGAAAGAAGCTGCTCTAGATAGAGACAGAAAGAGCTTCATCAGCTACACCGACAAGGGTCTAACCCTTAAATTAGAAGAAGAGGCCGAAATGGCATGTATTAGGACATGAAAGCAATTGCCTTTCACAATGGTCACCGTATCCCGTAATCGAGAGGGTACCTATAATGTTAGAAGCTATCCGAATGACGTCCGACAGAAACAGCAAAGCGGGGTCCTCATGAATATACTAGCAGCAGTGTCGGACGATCCGCCTTGTTTCAGAACGTTCACCCCGTGAATGAACACCTGGCTTATGTAACCCGCGTTCAAGTTCGATGCTAGCATCGACTTTTCACTGTAAACTTGTGGAAAGTTGTTGACCCTTCAACTGTAGAGCGAGAGCCAGTCCAGTGGTTTACTTATTTCCTTTGAGACGTACTATGTTATACTGGCTATATTGTATATTCGATTCATGACTAGTCGTATTATAAAGTATCTACACATCACATACACAGTAGAGCAACTAGGGCACTGCACGTGTGTATAATATAATTTTAACATTAACCTTACCCCACGTTTCTATATAGCGAGCCTTGATGTTAGTACTTGGCTTTAAACAAACAATCTTATCAGATAAAACGTAACCTAAAAACAAGTGAACTACACGCCGCCTTATCTACCGGCTGGGGACGCAAAAACATTTTTTATAAAGATTTACCAAGCAGCTAAGCATAAACATAATCTGGTTTAAAAATAATTTCACATGTAACATATCTCACACCGTGGAATAAGCTTTCTTTGAAGTATTACATGACCGTATATTCAGCGATTAATTAGGTATATCCGTGAATGATTTAAGAAAACAACATTATCAACTTTTTTTAGTCGCAAACAGAAAAGTGTATCCAAGCCGTGAAACAGACGCACGCGCACGCCGAGTAAGCAACAAAAAAATAAACGATTAACCGATCACCGTCCAACTCTGATACGAGGCCATTTGTGTTATTGTGGAACAAATAAATAAATAATAGCAGATCACTCACTCATACAGAATTGTCTTGTTGAATTATAATTAAGAATATGATGATTTTAAAGTAAAAAAAAAGACGGCTAACGATATTACAAACTGGTACCAAGCACTAAATAATCTCTCCCTAAAAATCTTCCAAAACGTTGTCTAAAACACTTTTCAATACACGAAATAGTAAATCGTCGTCGAATGGGAAGCGTTACCGCGGTAACTGTGGACATATACAGCGATCACGTATTCCCATGATCTTCACGCACTAGACGATACATACATCAATGCCAGTTACCGATTGTTTTTTTTTTTTTCCACGATCAGTCTTTTATTCTGCGGTTGGCCTGCGACACGTCGCCTACACTGAGCGAGTAAGAGGCTTGCCAAATTTCTCCTAATATATGTTTATCGCTAGCGATTCTGGGAGATTCATATTTTATGTATAAAAGTGGTTATTTGTCAGGCGTTTGGATGTTGTTATGTGTTTTTGCAAAATCAGTATGTACATAGATAATGGTGATAGTTATTCAAATCTCTTCATCTTGCGATCTAATTGGAAAGCTGCTAACGTTCTATTCTTCTTAGCCTGCTACGATTAAAATACTAAGCATAGAAAGTAAAATATATCTTTAATGTACCTCCAGAGTATGTCAAGTACGAAAGCTGTCAAGAACAGCAACTGATTTTGTAGCACACAGTCGGTAATCCGAATAATGTAATAGTTATTACAGCTACTTGCCTGCCAGTCGCGCTCGGGACAGATATCACTACAAAATTATATTTTTTTTTTATTATTTCACCACATAAACAAGTGATCCATCACGTACCACAGAAACAATAAACTTATTGACGACACATAAAAAGTATATTGCAATTGTTGCGACGCATAAAGCAGCTGGAGTTTTACCACTTGTCCCTATAAAGAGATATTCATGAAAGAGGAATATATCGGTCGCTTTAATCTACATTGGAGGGTGGGTTAAGGAGCTTAGGGGTCTTGAATAATATTATCTCTGGTACAAATTTATAGAAGCAAAATTAATTTCCATTGGAATAGAACAAATTTTACGACGTTCCCGACGTTTCGGCTGCTTTACAGCAACCATGGTCATAGTAACTGTCACATTTGACAGATATTGTATGGGATATCTGTCAAAAGTGACAGTTACTATGCGGTTGCTGTTCGATTATGAATCGATTGTGTTAGCAGACTTGGGGCCCTGATGTGTTGCTGTAAAACAGCCAAAACGTCAGGAATGTAAAAACATAAAATAAACGCGATAAAACCCATACAATTAGTTTTATTTCAATGTGTAGTATTCGCGTAAATATAAGAAATCAAAATTGTTTTCCGTTTAAAAGAGTTAACGAACTAAGAGTCGATATTAACTGAAATAGTTCATATCCTTCTCGTATTGCATTATTTAAAGCTAAAATACTGAAAAATAAATCTTTCACGTTATATACCTTTGTAATAATATGGCAAGTTTCAAGTTTCATTTCATGCCCTAGTCCGACTTTCAAAGGCAAAGTCAAAACATTTATAAATTATTTGCGTATTTTCGCCAACGACCATATAACTTTAACGAGTCTTTTAACTGCTTTGAATGGGACCTTCAACATAGTTTTTAACTTTAAAATACTGTCTGTCTATTAGCGATAAGGCCGGTGTCTCCTCAAAATGAAGTCATAGCTTATGCGTACAGTGTTAAAATGACGCAACCTTTGTTTTACATAAGCAGACCACATTACCATAATAGTTAGTCGCGTCAACATTTCGCATTACAAATTCAATTCAGCCATACATCATACAATTGTGGGCGTGGTGATTTCGGTCGTTCCGCTGTCACGCGTTATCTAGGCGCAGTAAATAAAGTAATCAACAAAAAAAATACAACCGAATTAAGAACCTCCTTCTTTTTGAAGTCGGTTAAAAATGCTCACACTGTGACAGTGCTAGAAGCTAATACTATTTCACAAGGACGACACGACAGAGAAATTTCTATACATTTGACAAAGAACGGTTTAGAAAACCCTGAGTCATTAACCAAGAGGTCTCTCAACACTATTGACTGACTGTCTGAGCCAGTCACACGGGTGATATTACACAACATGATGACGACTAACATACAGATAAGCAGAACACTACACTTGCGGGTACCAGAATTATCGGCATTCTCTGATTAACCCCGTGTGATACATTCGTGTCACATGAGGAGAATAACGTGTAGACAGCGACTTCTTAGTATTTACCATAATGTATTATCTACACTGAATGGCCAAACCTTCTGATCCCAAATAAAAAGACGCCTTAATTCTAAGCCATTTATATCCTTCGATGACGAGGCTAGGCTACATACATTTTAGTGCTACAAGATAATAGCTAAGTCAGCGACCCAGCTATTCCGTAAGCTATAAACATCAACAAATACAGCCGGTGCCAGTCGCACGCGCACATATTGCTCAATTTGATGACAATCGTAAAAAGTTAACGGCGCCCGCTGTAAAAAGTTCGTTCGCGGTCACGATATATCTTTCATCGTCAGCTAGGAATGATGGTTAATACTTGGATTTATTAAAGAAGTTCGTGGTTTTTCACCACCTCAACCATTTACTTCTCCTTGCCATGGAATGGCTGGTGGGCCAATCGATGAACTAGGGTTTGGTTGGATTCTGAAGAATGGACCTGAGGTCAACCGTCACAAAAGACACAAGCTTTTAATTTAGAAACTTTCCAAACTTCAGGCACAGCAAGTAGATAAACATGTTTTGACTCAAACTATGTCTTGAGGCAATCTTCGACCAGAATTATGACTGAGCTATAAATACCGGTTTTATAAAGCCAATTGCAAAATCCAACAGATAAGATCTGAATAAAAACTTCTATATAATAAGAAAGACAACTCGAACACTGTAATCATTTAGAGATAAGCCTCAGTCATGAATCATTGACGAAATCGACACACCCACTTGTGTAAAACGTAGTTACAATAATAGGTGTAACTAACAACGACACAGGCAACTGTACAAATGATATTGTTGCGGTTTTATGATCAATGCTATTATTGTCACCTATTTAATTACTATATTAATTCTAGCAGTAACAATCAGCGAGTAATAAATGAATATCATTATCTTCGAAGCAAACGACAAGGAAAAATATTCAGAACCAAAGTACAATGGAGTACTTGGAGTTTTTATCAGGGTTCTCATCTTATTAAAGAGACAAAGTTGGAAGTGAAACATTTTTAATTTAATAATCTTATTTGTGAATAATAATAACCACAAAATATACTTTGTGCGAACTGTTGAGGAGTTTAACAGTCACTACAATTCTCGCATTTACTTAGCTCTCCTCTGAGTATATCTTTAGGTATTTCGACTTCCACATCAACAACATTATTGCCGATGAGCAACTGGAAAATCCTGTAGGAAGATTTATATTTCTTCCCATTAAATTGGGCTTTGTTTGCAAATAAAACATGCCACATGAAGAATTAATTACACGATTTTTTTTTTCTTAAAATCTAACTATACTCGTATTATTACTTGGAACCACCTAAAGAATGTCCATTCATAAGTCAGCCGTCAGCACCGTTGGCCTTTAGCGGCGCGAACGACCTTTACCTGACGAAACGACTCATGACTAACTCGACAAAATCTGTGTGGACGATTAATTAAAGCGTGACTAAAATCTGCTGATTGCACGCTTATTAACGGTTTTAAGGCGAGTTACATGAGACCAGTAAATTTAAAATGTCAGCGGTGACGTAGAATCGTTTTTTTTTTTATCAAAACACGTGTCACGTGGAATGTAGTGCGGTTGAGGTGAGGTAAATTAGCAATGTTATTGTTAGTAGTGGATATCATAGTTCTTGTCTATGATATAGTGAATGATGCTGTTACACAGATTATTCTGTATGGCGTTTTTTAATTATACCACCAACATTCCAGTTTATTTTCTTTGTATCATACCGATCATGACTCGGTAATTTTGGAGCTGCACATAACACATTTTTTATGAGAGATGACGTTATATTTCGTAATATTATTAAACATGTTTAAAGCCCACTATTGCATGACAAAATTCTGAAATATCATCATTGGATATAGGAACCTAACATAGAACTAATATATTCGAATCAATGACGTTCGTGCTTCAAGTACTGATTCAAGATACTTTATGGATTATACCTATTTTCTCAGATGTCTATGGCATGATGAATATATTTGACAGTCGTGCCGGGCAATCATAAGCCCGAAAAAATCTTACTTGACTACTAGCGGTAGTCCTACTAGACTAGATGGCTTACGGAGGGCAGATAGCAGTCCATTTCTGTGTTTAAATATTGGTATTCAGAGTAGACTGGAAGCCAACGAGGAGGGAGATTGGAGGCTAGGATGATGATAAGGGCCAAGAGACAGAGATATCTTTTCTAAAGTGCTTCATGTAAGGTCTCTTACGAAAAGCACCTCAGAAAAGATATCCATTAATCAGAGTAATGACAGAGAAAGTTGTCAATAACACTAAAGCCATGCCGTTCGATTTCTTATCCATTAACTCTGTCTCTATCAGTTCCGTCTAAGATAATCAGTAATTTAGCTCGTCTGTCGTCGCGTGACTCATTGTGAGACATGCTCCGGTCCACGTATTTCATTTCCTCTCGTACTACGAACCACGATCCACGCGTTATCTCTGCGCCAATTCGCAGAGTCGTGACTTAACAAAACCAACTCACAAATAATCACTAATCACTCAGCTCAGGAACAAGATAGTGACAATCTTTGAGTAAATGGTTCAATGATTGAGTGCAATTTTTAAATTGTTGGTGACGCTGTAGCAAATATTGATATCATTATTGTAACGATTGTGTTGAAGACCATTGATAAAGGTATCTTTTTTGTAAGCAAATTAACGAAGTAAAGTACGAATTAACATTGTACTGTCTGACTTTTTAGACTGTTGACAATTTTTTTTTTATTACATTATAGGCAAGTATTTGATCTCGATCTCACCTGATGGTAAGTGACGATGAGATCTACGATGGAGCATACTTGCCTAGGTAGGAAGGCGGCAGTAGATCGAGACGCTACATTCACTAGGCACATGCAGCGCAGCTGATCTGACCCGCCATCCATGAATGGCAGCACCGAACATCATGCCGGAACACGGCTAGGCCGCTTGGCGACATGGCTTTGTTCAGTGGGTGGTGACTAGCCACGGCCGAAGCCTACCACCAGTAGAGTTGTCACCTGGTTGGCACCACCCAGGGTCACGTGTAGGGTATCTCGAGGGTACTTAATTCTCCTACGGACGAAGGTGACTCGACCCCAGCTATCTATTAACTAATCTTATCGCGTTCACTCGGAGCTGGTCGACGCTCTATATGTATATTTGTTTCGTCAATGCTTCTAACGTTCACGCCCACCGTTCACATTAATGTTAATTTACACACGCTCTTCTCAAGAATTATTTTCTTTGGTTCGCATTCAAATGTGCAGAGAGTAAACAAATTCGGTCAGTTTCAGATTTAAGTTCAATTATTTTGGTGTGCATAGTCATATGTCACGTGATCTATGTACACGTCACAGTGTTGTTATCACTGAACGTTTTGAACAACATACGGTCTGATATTTTCAGAAGTTCTTTTGCAATTTAAAAACATTGGGAGATTGTTTTGCTAGTTTTTGGATATGCGACGTTTACATAATCAAAGCACTAAAAAGCCTATTCCAAAACCCAGAAAATTAATCTCCAATTTTTTTTTTAATATATCATTTTTTGCGAAGTTATGTAAAAATAAAACAAAAAAAATATTTTGGCAACGGTATGCATATTTATTTCTCGTTTCAGATCAATACTTTGTTGGTGAGGCGATGAAAACGGAAAATTTTCATGTAACAATCGACAAATACAAACCGTGGTAAAATATGTACGCTAAAACGGCGGCGTAACGAGTAAAGAGGTAGTGAAGATATATCAAGTACTTATACGATTTAATGCCTTATAATGCCACGGTTCTGACGCACGTTTCACGTCGTGATGATGGAGATTTTCTCTTTGTTTGGAAAGTTCAAAAACGATGTTGTCTTATGTAGGTATTTCATAAAATATTCAGAACGAACTCTTTAGAAGTAGGTTTTCTATATCTTACGGGGATTAAGCACTCACTGTGTTCTGTATATTAGTATTAGTTTGCAAGGTAATGGATGAATTATTTTCACGAGTAACCTTATAATGTTTACAAGTGGTTTACAATCAAAACCTAAAATTCAAAATAATGAAAAGTCCTTTTGAAAGAATTTAATTGTATTTGTAATAAAGATCTAAATTATAGATAGGTATCAATTCTTCCTTGCGACAAAACGGAGTTACAAAGCGACAAACGGAAGCAACAGTCAGATGCCATAGCGGATATATTTATATTGTTAACCCAATGGATGATGGGGCGCGATAGGCCAGTTCCTCTTTGTTGGGAACAAGTTAATTACATCTTCCTCGAGACAATTGAATCAATATTTTGATTTAACAACCAATGTAGAACGAATGTGTTAGCAAAATTACCAGCGTTTGATAATGGTATGCAGCATATTCAACGGTAAACAACGAGGAACCACTTTCCCTGTATCAATTTACAAAAAAAATACCCAAATATGTCTTTGAAGATCGTATAGTCTGTTTCGCTCTTGCGAATTCGAGCGCGAACGCGCAGAACATTTAAAAAAAGAACACCCAAATGATTCTTAAAAAATGCAATTACTATGTCACTATAATACTTTGGAATGACTAGGAATAATACCCAGATGGTTACACATTATATTTTATATGCAAACAAAATATTTAATAGTAGCGTAAGACCCATAAATCAAGGGTCATCATAAAACTTCACAAGTGCTTCACTGACATGGGTCACGTACCTATCTGAAGGGCCTGTCACGGAGGTACGAGCTGGAATAATTATCTCGACTCACAATTCTTTGGAGAAGGACCCTATTAATTTGAAAGGTTGAGAAGTTGATTGGAGTCTGACCCGCAGATGACATTTAACCTAACGCTTTTTTCGGGGAGTCGGTTTTGAAACGGCTTGGTTATTAATTACGTTATAAGACCTTCTCGTTATGCGAGGAGCACGTCAATGTTTAATGTTTTCGGACAAAAAATATTGTTTGGAAATCTCCATGAATCCAGTAAGGGTTTAAACGTTACTATAAATCTTTATTACAACTAGCTGTCCCGGCGAACTTCGTAGCGCTTCAAAATCAAATGTATGAGAAAATGAAATTATCTTTATTGTTATTTTTTATTGAATTTTACACATGTTTTAATAGTTATTCTGCTATTCGGGGCCGCGACAAATTAAAAAAATCAAAGATCATAAAATAGATTAGACCATTGATTTCATACATTTCAAAGCTTTAACTGTATGAAACTAAACAGACGGTAAAATTATATCTACTTAAACAAAATCGGGCACGTACTTACGTAAGATAAATTTATTTTAAAGATACATTAAATATTTTGCAATTACTACATTATTTCAGTACAACGTGAATAACAGATTAGCTATTTTTATGATCACCTCGGATGTTTCTCTATCCAGAAATAACTCGGCCACGGTAAAAATTATTGCCATTAATAGTTTGTAGTTAGTTACTCTAGTTCGTTTATAGTTACTGGAAATAAAGTGACGACAATTACGAGAGCATTTTTGATTTTTCTCTATCTAAATGTTATAATACTGATCACGTGACTATATTTTTTAAATCATTTACTAGACTACGAGCACACAGATACTTATAACGAAATAGTGTTTGATATATTCTAATTACATGAGATGATCTTTTAGCATAGGATAAAAATAAATGTTGAATTAACTAAATAATTAGAATTCAGAATAATAAGAAATATTACACGCTAACGGGCAATTATAGTGGGCAACACCGTAACATGTAACAAAATAATTCGTAATAATAAAATGATATACAAGAAAATAAAAATGCATCGGAAGTCTTAATGTTATTTCGAAAACAACGGATAGAATTCACAATTCTAACACACAAAAACTGTACTGAAATCGGTTCATATGTGTAGAGGAGAGATCCTACAACCACATATAATCAGACAACAACTTTAAACTTAGAAGTATAAGCCTCACATTGCGTGCGTCGAAATTAATCAATAACATTTTGACTCAATATTTACAAGAAATTTTGAATTCTTTACTGAATACAGAACCAACTCGCGAGCACAATAAATAAAAAAAACAGACAATACGGTTCAAAGTCTAAGGTCAAATTGGCTTCGCTCGCTTACGAATTTCCTTCAAACTAAAAACAATTTTCGTGCATTTTATGTACATTTTATTATAGTTTTTAGTAGAAATTCTAATCTATTTGTAGTTTATTAAAAACTCCCAATGTTATTTGTGGTTTTAACGGCTTAAGAGGTAACTGACACGCCATTTAGCAGTTCAAAAATAATGTGATGAAAAGAGTACTAAACTAAAATGAAAAAAAAACTTAAGAACAAAATCTGGTATTTTCTGAATCTCAGTTTTAGAAACTATTGAATACTTTAAGCCAATTTGGATAAAAAAAATGGATATGATAGACAACACACACATTATTTACGTTTTTAGATTCGCAACCCTATTAGAAAAAATATATACCTAACCAACACCAAATCCACCACATTCGCAAAAAGAACATTCTTAAAAAAAACGTTATGACAAATACATTATGTTACACTGTTACAGTGGCAACGACCTGACTTATGTACGCAAATACTAGTGTATGCTCATGCTATTGCCACCTGGATGCGCGCAGTTCTATTAAACAAACAGCTCAGGCGTAGTTAGATAAGCTAATATGATCATATTTAATAGCACAGTTAAATATAACAAGACATATCTAAGGTCAAAATGACAATACATATTATTTTAAGGAAAGGGTTGCTACAGCAGACATCAAAGACCCTGATATCGATGTAGATACTTAGAAACACAATGTAAGTTATAAGCCTAATAAAGATACACAAATAATTAGGCGACGAAAACTTAAGGCCATCGCTCAGTAAGTACGAGGTTACAATTTCGATTCACACGGTGTTTGTATTTATAACATGTACCAGTATAGCTTTGAGTAGTCAAGGGAAGTATAAAAAATATATCTAAATTGCCTTCGCTCGTAATAAATGTCTTGGCTTGGTTAGAGAATTCATATCTGCAAATTATTGATCCAAATAATAAATAAATAATATTGCAAACCAACATTTAACAAATAATGTTTAACAAGAAAGCGGACGACATTGATCATCCAAATCATTTCACTGACATAAAATAATATTTAAATGCAGAATCTACAACAGATGACGAGGTATTAGAATATTCGTTAACAAGGAAAAATAACTTACATCACCACACAACAAAAGAGACACATTAGCATTGACACAATTATAAACAGCAATCGGTTCAATAATAAAGAAACGAACGTTAGAAGTAAAAGTCCTTGCACTATTACCAGCTGGGGCCGGGTGAGGCCAACCACCTGTGCCATTGCAATATGTAACGATATCACATGAGTTTATATGATTCATAATACCAATCATGAAATCGATATTTGCTTTACCAATAAAAATTACGATGCAGATTGTAAAATCGAGTATTAGAATATAATATTTTTTCTGGTATATGGTAGATGTAGACAAGCTTGCCTCATTCCTATAAGTAAAGAAACGGCTCCAGGATAACTTTACACCTTTAGTCTATACTGCATTCGCGCGTAGTGGTTTGGTGGGGCGCGCCAAAAACATCACTGTGGTAAGTTATGCGCGAAACACTGGGCGTTGGGCGTGAATGACATCAGAAGGAAAATATACTAAGCCCACTTAGCCGGAGGAAATAATAGCAGATATAATAAAATAATATTGCATTTAAGCTTAGTTCCTTCCGATTGGCTAGTAAGAACCACAAACAATATCATTTGTCTATTAGTTTAAAAAGTATAATTGCATAATTGTATTAAAAAAACTAATTCGTTTCGTAGTGCAGATAACTTAATAGTTATCATTAACCTAATCGATGAATTGGACGAACATATGAATTTAATTGAACGAATAAAGTGGTCTATAGGAAATATAAACATGGCTGCAATTCGTGGTTCGAGCGTTGCTCGTTAAACTTATCGCTTTGATGTATTGCCGTCTGCTGCCATCGCGCAAGACGTCCATTTTGTTCATACACGTTAAATAACTCAAATTACTGGTTTCGATTTAATTTTATTGCAAGGCCGAATATGTTTTTTTTTTTCAGTTAATCCAACTTCCTCCGACATTAATCAAATCGAATTTTATGTGGCAGATGGGATACATAAATTATTTGATAAATATAAGTTTTTTTAAAATTTCAATTCCGCTTAGTTTTGGTGGAATTCTCATAAATTGGGGATTGATCTTCTTGATGAATACATTTTCAGTCAAATTTATTTTAAAACCGTTGGTCGCTCACTCGTGTGAGGGGGCAAACACAAAGCCCAAAATTGAAGGACTTTACCAACAGTTGGAGGATGTTGTGACCTATATTCCTTTAACGGTGCTCGTCAAGGATTGAGGTCACAACACTTTGAAGCAGAAATGCAACGCTAAATAGGGCGTTATCCTTTGAGAACGACGAGTGAATGCAATTGCTAGCAAACATAAAACTGAATAGACCAATCTAGACACGGTCGACTAAGTACGCACGTATGCAACACGAATATGTATTGTTAAAATTAGAGACTTAAAAATAAATGTAAATCTGAGTTTGACCATGAATATTAAAAATAATGAACTGGGCAAAGTGCGGACTAAATACTTGGTGAAGTTCTAATTAAGCACATCGTCAGATTTGTTAATGAAACCAAATTGAAATTTACAAACCGTATCTCATCAAGTTCTTAGATCTGAAGATTGCACGTAAGCTCTATTGAAAATAGCTGACTGAAAAAAATAGAGCCTGTACCATGTCTGTAACTTGACCTACATTCTCGCTAAGTGATCAGACGCTTTCGTATTCAGAAAACTTGAATGCCCTAGAGGCAAATAGGGAGGTATCATACGCGAACTTATTTAGAAAGATAATAAAGGATCATACAATTCGGATACTTATAGCTTCGTAAGCTAATTCTTAGATATCCTGGAGACAAAAAAAAAATGGATCACGTATAAAATAAGACTCAGAAAAAGAAACGAATCCAGACAGACTGAAATTTATTGACATAGTAACAAAGCACTCGTGCACGAACAGGGTACGTACTTTTTTAGAAATAAGAATAGCTACAGATTATACCTAAAACTGACAACATAGATCGCAGACAAACTCCAGAAATAGATCATGGTTTTCTTTCGGAATACTCAGACTCAGCTCAAAATAATTAACCCTTAATAGCCTAGAGTTTCAATTTTGATACCAATCTTTTAAACCGAATGTTCACATTACTATTAGTTTTTTTTTATAGGTTGGCTGTACGTATTTTACTGTTGTATAATATTCTTTCCAACGAAATTAAAAAAAAATCAAATGTCATTATTATTAAACACAGTAACATTAAACACAGTAATATTAAAAATAAATCACTTTCGTAAATCAGGCTACTAAGGGTTAAAGAGGTAATTACAATAAGCAGAATAAGTAATTAGGTGCTCTACTAGAAATTCTGTGACCCATGAACCTAGTAAACTGCCAAAAAACTATTGAATTTCAATAATTTTATTTTTATCGTAATATTTTTTGTTATTGTTTAAATTTTATTATACACACGGGATTTCAAACTGAATGTAAATAAACGTACATAATATTATGGTATAACTATGAGAAACTAATTGAAGGGTTGTAAGTCTAAAGGGTCTAAGTGCCAATTTTATTTTTTAGAGATATAACAAAAAAAAAGTTGCTTGGCTTGGCATATGGCTTGGCTTGGCGTATTTTTGTAATAATATAGATTTTTTTTTTGGCACTTGGACCCTTAAGAATTACTACCCTTCAATTATAATAACTGCGTAGATAATGTAACGCGCATGGCAAGGCTACTTCAATATGTATCAGCTAACCCTCACAGTATTAACCGTATCTTTATTACATAACATTTCTAGTAATACTTCAGCTATTGCAGCAATCAATATTATTACTGCTTACATTACAACACAGACGAAAATTCTCATACTATTATTAGTCACGAAAAAATTGGGACAGTACGTTGTTATTATCTATTCAATGTAGTACTAACTACATAAGTATAAGATTGTATATATTTTGGCACCGATCATTTATTGCATTATACATACTGGCTACTGGGATGCTGTAGGTTTTTGTTTTAAAAAGAACGCAGTTATTCAGAATTTAACACCTACTCCGTGATGTCACACGTCTGAGTAACTCGTGACACTATGTGGACCTCATCTCATATGGAAATCGTAACGGCCCTGGACCGCCATAACACAATGTTGTGATTAGATCTCACGCAATAAATCTAGTTATAAACAAAAATATACTAGTAGGTACCGTTAATGTCGTCATAAAATAGTCACAAAAAGGGTCACAAATAAAACTTGTTGATAGCCTTCGATTAAGCATTTATCACAATCATCCCCCCGCTGTAATATATCGACACAAGTCTAATACAACCCCCGCCGTGGGAGGTTTGGTCATAAAAGGGGGTCTTGTTACATGGCGAGTGGTAATTGCTGTTTCTTAGAACCGATATTGAAACACATAAGTAATGCACACACTATATATTTTACTTATTTGTCAATATACCTATGATTAATAAACAAACGTGAAATAGATTTGTATAGAAAAAATAATAAATGGTACAGGAATATTATCTTAAATTCTCTCTGAAAAATTTGTAAACATATCATGTTATAGTAACATCAAAGCAAATTTGGGACTATTTAAACTTAAAAATTATAACTATGCTATAAAAATAGTAGTCTAATACAATAATAATTTAATAATAATAATACCAGCCCTTTTAATGTCCCACTGTTGGGAACGGGCCTCCCCTTAATTCGAGGGGATTAGGCCATAGTCCACCACGCTGGCCCATTGCGGGTTGGCGGACTTCACACGTCTTTCGAGGGGTTCTCTCAGACATGCAGGTTTCCTCGCGATGTTTTCCTTCGCCGTTTAGCAAGTGTGCAATCATGGTTTGTAAATGATTAAATGAGATTCGCACATGAAATCCAGAAAACCCAGAGGTGCGAGCCGGGGTTTGAACCTGCGATCCTCGTTACCGAGGCAAGCGTTCTACCAACTTGGCTATCACTGCTTCTAATACAATGTCTCGCTTAAAATGTTCCCACTGCCTGTAAACATTATACAGGGAAGCTGCTTCGCCTGTATAACTTGGTGAAAGGAAAACGTTATTAAGTCTTACTTATCTAATGTCGTGAATGTCGTGAGTAATATACACTGCTAGTATTTGCAAGAACGGAACAGGAAACGCCGCCACCTTGCTTCAATGGTTACAGAAAACTAAAAAAAACAACATGTAATGAGGGTTCTATTTAAGCTTTTTGCGCGGCCCTTTTGACCTTTGGACAACGCCATTGTGGCCATGGAATTGGGTTACAAAACATATTTAACTGAACAGACGAATGTTCATACGTTCGATTAAATTGACATTCGATCAAGATTGAATCGATCTATATACGCATGACAAACAAGCTTATCTGAAATATTGATAAAGCGAATACGTGATGGTAAAACGATTGGCGGTCGCAATGAGATTTTTAAACGGTCACATTGTTCTCTTACGCCGGCTGATGCTGATCGCTGCCAGTTTTCAGATCGATACGCGGGAACAAGTACTGGCGGCAAGCCAACCACTAAAACATGGTAAACCAAAGTTTATGACGAGCGTATTATGAACGGTAACTTTATTTGAAGAAATTAGTCGAATAATATAGATGACGTCGTAACTACGCTCAAACTAAAGACTAGTGATAGCGTAATGAAAGCTACCACTGTCATGGACACAGGTTGGTGCGTTCATAACAAGTAAATTTAAAGACATTGACTCATGAGATATAGTTGTTCTAGCGGACAACAATAAAAACATCATCTAATATGACCACTTGAATGTTAAGAACACTGCACGTGAGTAAGAAGGTCATGAACAATTTCAAGCATAAAACGTGACTATTGATTCTAGTCTGGACATAGTTTTCAATACTCCCAGAACTCCCAGAAGACAAAATATAAAAGGCGATAACATGCG
This sequence comes from Pheosia gnoma, assembly GCA_905404115.1. NCBI lineage: Eukaryota > Metazoa > Arthropoda > Insecta > Lepidoptera > Notodontidae > Pheosia > Pheosia gnoma. The sequence goes on along the minus strand of FR989894.1, from coordinate 1,570,076 downwards.
GCCGGTCCCACAGAAACTTTATTGTTGTATCATCCGCTTTAGGAATGTTTCTCAGCATTGTTTGATAGCGTCAATTCATTTTGTCCGTCATAATAAAATCACAGCTGAAATAGAACCGTAATTGTTTCTACAAGACGACATAACATAGTATGGTAGAGATGACACTAAAGGAAATTTAAACTTTTGGAGTCATCCGGCAGCTAAATGGATATTCTAGCCTGCCTTCTCACGACTCAAATTATGTAACTGGTGACCAAATTATTGTGTTCATTAATTATGTTTGTCCGTGCGTGTCGATTTATAATCTATGGTCAAAACATAAGAATGAATCTCTGGTACCTACTATAATTATATGTAGTTTGACATAAGCACAGGCTTATTGATCATAAACACATCTGTAACTACGCATTCTAACCAATTATATGTAAACGTGCTGCAGAGGAAATGAGTCGTATGAAATTGACAGCACAGCGGACGCAATGCAAATCTGTGGCGTGCCGGCGACTTCTATTAATCGTGTGATCACGTCAACCCGCCCAGATAGATCCATATTGAACGCATACCGGACTTTGTTGCCGTGCACGAGAGTTCAATTTAGATGCCGATAACAGCGGTGAGGGATACGATTCCAACGCAAATAATAGTAGTTCTTAATACAAAGAAGTAGAGCACGAATTGATTTGTGTTGTGTGAGTGGGTAATCGAGATGTAGACGGGAGAGACGGCTCCGGCAATTTGCCTATTGCAGAGTTCAATTATCGCCCCCCGCACTCATTACTGAATTAAGGCGAGAGCGACTGTAAATTTAGTGACGCCTCTGCTACAGAATTGAGAGTACTTTATGTAACCTGTTGTTACCGGATAAAATCAGAAGTAAACAGAATAAGCACCCACACTTGCAAATAGTGCGACATCGTAAAGCCAGCCACATCTGCCTCCAAACTCTTCCCACGAGCTATCACTCAGTCAAGGGCTATACGACAAATAGGAAGAAGAATACGAGGGTGCTCAAGAACAAAAAGTATCTGACGTCACAAAACTGAAATTAAAGTGATTGTCGTGTGTCTAATCTTTAGAAGTTTTATTGGAGAAATAAAACAAGCAATAAATTACTTTGAAGCAATTTATCAGTCGTATTATAATAATATATTTCGCGTCATAATCTTGGTATTGACAACTAATAAAGCTGCCACGATGCTGCGATGGGTGAACCTAAGCAGAGCGAACCACAGTAATAAAATTAACAGCTTCCATTCAGACCATCACGAGCTCGGTCAATGAAGATTCAAAATTAATTAATAGTAATTGCTCTCATGGCACTCATTACGAGGAAATTGATCGTGAAGATTATAATTGAATATTTTAAATTCTATGAATAGGTATGGGAATTAAACTTTTACATTTGCATTTGTAAATAATTTCTAAATAATGAAGCATCATCAAATTTCAAAAATGCCATACCTAAAGATATTGCAGTTTCAGTTATTACTAATATTATCTTTGATATGACGTAATGATTCTTGGCATCGATAAACTCATTTTTCGTTATATTATCATCATACAAGTGCGCGATAACGATGACTAAATACCATGAAGCTGAAAACAAACGAATCGAAAAGAATTCGAAATGCAACTCACCAGGCATGAAGTGCAGCAACGCAGCGGTGATGGGGTACAAACTAGGGCTGTACGTGATGTCGGGGCAAGCATATCCGAGGACGGACACAACCCTGTCGGCGACCGCCCGGCCCTTGCGGGTCAGGTGGTAGCCGAGGCAGTGAGTCGCCTCCACGAAAGGCGGCAGCATGATCGGCTTGTCGGGCAGCTCGACTGTGCCAAACACCTGGAACAAGTAGAAGGAAAGATTAGATTGAATAATCAATACGTTATGTTATGAAGGTACAATATTGGATACCGAAATACAGGTTTCAAATTATAAAGTATTTAACAGCGATTATATACATAGCACTAGGCTAGCTAAAACTGGCCATTAGACAGCTATCTGGAGGTTCTATTTTGTCGAAGGTAGTGGCTCACTCTTAATATTAAGAATTATGTCTGTATTATAAGCACTGCACACAACATTGTCTGATACATACCAAAGGTAAAAAGATTATAGTTCTATAAAATATTAAAAAATCATATCATCCAGTAGAATTTTCCAGTACAAAATAGTAAAAAAAAAGACCACAAATCACAGACTCACGACGTGTATCCATCAATAGCAACAGATATGATTCAATTAGTAAATTTTCAATGTTGTGCTATAAGAATTAAATTGTTATGACAAACATAATATACGTAGGATGCCTTAAATTTTTTGAGCAAAACAAATTAGTGTGCACGTATAAATTTGTTATCCAATCGGCTGCGGACGCGTTCTCAAGTGTTCTCGTGATTATCCACTTTGCGGGCGAGGACGATCCGTTGCGTCCGAGTCGTACATTATTATACATTTCGTCTACAAGCAATGGCGGTACATTTTTAACGTCTATTTAAAATGTCGTTGTCGTTTGTATTTATAAATGAGACCAACCTTATATTTTCATGAATTACATGAACTCGAAACTTCTAAAAGAATTAACTGACGAAGGTGACGGAGTCAGATGTACTCAATGCCTACCTTTGCAGTAAACAGCCAATCCGATAAGAGGTTAACACCTACCGATAGGATAAATAATAATAGAACGCATTATATTTAATTATAACTGTTAAAGGTAAATCAAAAAATCTTCAAATGCAAGGCAATTTAAAAAAACTCTTTTCTGCTCAATGGAAACTCCTGAATCATAGCCGTCAACCACTGAAAGCCATGTTAATAAAAAAAATACAGTTAAAACATGTGTTATTATTTAAATGACATACATGTCTCCGTAATCAACTACATGTTAATCTCCATGTCATGATCCGTGACTGATTATTTTAAAGTATAACAGAGCGTACTTATTGTCACCGCTTGTACAAACAGCCGCTTGGTTCAAGATTTTCGATAACCACAGATAACCCCTTCATTTACAGATTTTGATAACGGATTTTGTAGATTTATACAAGCCATATTGATGTCTTATATTTACGCGAATACTACACATTGAAATAAAACTATTTTTCGTCGCTCCACGAAGTCTGCAATATGTGAACATGTACAAGATCGCACCCGCCATTATATCAGATTTGATAAGCCACAGATCCTCGCAAAAGAACACCGATTCCGACCAAGGATGATACGCGAGGCCATTGAAATTAAAAAACATCCTAATTTCAATAGGGAAGATGGCTGGGTGCTACCATCGACTTGGGATCCAGTAGTAAAGATCATAAAATCCAAAACCAAGCGTACCATTGCAAGACCTCAAGACACAGTGAGCTCTTTCTGCGATAGATCGGACCGCAAGTAACAACTAAATATGAGGGTACCCCCGTCAAACTATGACACTAGGACGTCAACCACCTCAGTCCTCCCGTGACCATGGTTGCTGTAAAGCAGCCGAAACGTCGGGAACGTAAAAATAAAAAATAAACGCGATAGAATCCTTAAAAATAGTTTTATTTCAATTATACAAGCCATTTAATTATATAGCCATCTTGTCACTGAAGCGTATTATTTTACACCTATGCATACAGCAAGTTCGTTGACGGTGTTAATCTTAGGTAAGATAACAATAAGTCTATTACATTGCCTCAGGCTCATGTATTACGTAAAGTTTTGAGGAGCAACGACCGACTGCAATATTTATCAATCGGACGGCACGGCACGATAAATATAATAAATACACCTAATATACATTTGTCACAGGAACAACAGCCGGGCTGGGAGATGACGCCAACTATCTATAATTGGATATCAACAAAGCTCGGGCATTCTCAAAGAAAAAATATATTTGTATCAACAAGAAAGTAGCGTCTCTAGATACTTTTCGTGAAATAATTAAATCGTGTAATATACCGTATAATCAATAATTTGGTGATTTAATATATAGTAAGTAAGTTCTTCATTGTTGTGAGAAATATCAGAAACGAAATTTTGCAATTTTATATTATGTGATATCAACATACCACATACCTATGCACATAACAATGTTTTGCTCAAAAATGTAAAAGATCTTTAAAAAAAAGAGCAACCATGGAGTTTCTTGCCCGTTCTTCTCCATAGGAACGGCATTCCGAACGGGTGGTAAAGTAGTAGCATAGTATTTTGTAACTTAACGATTCATAAGTACTGTACTTAATGGTCTACGTGAATAAAAAATATTCTGATTCTGAACATGTCACGTGGCGTATAATTAAGTATCATTGTCTGATCCAGGTTGATCGGTGTGTTACATTATCGACATGCATTGAAACATCTGTGCCAATAACTTAACAGACAATCAAAATGTTATCATAAGTTTATACTTATACATATTATTTACAGAATACACTAATAAATGTAGTTTATTACAATTTAAGCTTCGCATAAGAAAACGTCTGAGATAAATTTATCAGGAAGACCATGTCAACGTGACTTGATACTTAGACTAAGAAATCGTTCAGACGGAGCGTCACAAACAACATTTTATTAGTATTGAATCCAAAAAAGACCAACCCGATATGTGTAATACACGCAAACGACCTTGAGTACACGCGAATTCGCGTGTTCACACACTTGTTTTTTTTTGGGCTTAATTATCGTTCGCTACACTCTGTCTGTATCATTTCTTCGTCTGAGACTTGATATTTGAAAGGGTATGAACCCACAGTGTATTTAACCCTCACGCACACTTGCTTAAGCTTCTTCTCCTGCTCTTTCTGTGCAAGAACAATACTGCCCAAAAACTGCGTAGTTTCGAGGTCATGTTTTATTAGTTCTGAAAAGCCCATAGGCGAGTCCATTAACACATGAGCATTTATTTATTATTTCTGCCACGTACCCCGCGTCCGGGAGTATTGAATTATGAATAGTGTGGTGTGGAGTACGTCAACCAGTTTTTGTTGTTTCGCGCGGAATACCTGCCCAGCTGCGGGGTTTAGTAACTGCCTGCCTTTGTATGATCATTACAAATGTGTTATGGGGCGCTTGCTAATGGGGAATATTCCGAATCAGTTTTATTTTTTTTCCTTTTTGATGCAGTTTATCTGACATAAGGATTAATAAATTATTGTTCCAGTAACCCACTTAGTAATTACGTCTACGCCACCACTTTCAAATCTCCTTAAAAAAAGATGAAAAAGTAAATTGCTTACCCATTAAGTATAGGTAGGCACTGGTAAATTTCTGCCAAATATTTTTCATTAACCTATACCAGCTTTCATTTCCCATTAATAAAATTGTACCGTATAAAGACATAATTGAATGAATAAAAATAAGAGAATAGTCAAAAAAAAAGTACCAAAAAAAAACTTATAATTAATATTAGAAAGGAAACATTACCTATTTACACAAGATATACCAGGATTCCCATTTTTTTTTAATTGTCTTAATTGAAAACCTTATTCGTACCATTACACATATTTTAGAAATAAAAAAATATCAGTCCAGCCGTTCTCAGGTAATGCTCTTACCGACGAACAGCATTTAATTTTTATTTTCTACTTATAGATTTCTGAAGCAGAGAGAAAAATCCGCAGCCACCCATTCGCGATTTGAGCGTGTGCTACGTTTGCCACGCCCCCCGGCGCGCGCGCACGTTCGCCGCGCACCGGCCGTCCTTCATTCAGTCAAGGCCGCCCACGCGTTTAGAACAAACGCGCCCAAACCTGATCCCAGCCCGTTTTGTTTATAAACCCAAAGCCTCCAAACCTGTTTATCGACTTTTCGCACGTGATCTCACGGGACATAAACGTAACTTAAAACGTTTTATGTTCATCGGAGTCAATTACGTATTAATAGCAATCACAACTCGATTATGTAGAAACAATAGTCCGTAGAAATTGTGAGTTATGGTAGGTATTCAAAGAAAAATAACGGGCTATCTGTCTCGTATTTAATGGTACTGACTAAGAACGTTCATCTCCATGATTATAGTGGGAGCATTCTTCAAAGCGCACCAATTTTAATTGTACCTACGAAGTCTAAAGTCTAGTTCCTGGCGAAGGAATTTTAACAACTTTTATTATATCATAATATTGTAGTGTGTTTATGATATCCTTTGGTGTCCTAAGTGGACTATAAAATGATAGTTTCGGTGCGATTAAACTTAGTGTGTTCTAAGGAATGCCCCCCATTATAGTAGTGTATAAATGAAGCAAAATGAGATAATGATCAATCGTTGAAAAAAAAACCATTATTAGTGATTGTATAAATCTGTAGTTTTTGATGTTCGGATTGTACGACAGGCGTCAATACGCGCAGAATATTTAGTATGTCAGACGCGTTTGACAGTATTGAGGTCGGGCTGCACGTGGCCGGGCCCTGCCCCATCGAGTCAGTCATATAGTCATACATCGCGGATCGCGCAAATCCTACGAAATCCCCTTCTGTTTATATTGAGTTTCAACAGTGCACATTTGCATTCAACCTTGGTGTTTGACATGAATAATGTAATGAAATATTGAATGCTTTCAACGCGTACTCTGATTGTACCTAACGATCCGACGTTCATATGCTGGAGATATCAGCAGAGGGGTGTTAGCAAACCTATAAATAAATGCTTCATAGTTCATATTTGAGAATAATATTGAATGGAACTCCTAAAATAATGTTATTGTGGACTATAAAAGCTAGGTACCTAATAAAATCAACGTAAATACATACATACACTTTGCATTTAAATTCAACTGTCGTCAGATTATATTGACAAAGTCACAAACTCAATGTCATCCTAGTACATTATGATTACGCAGATGACCTAGTTGTAGCTACAATGAATTTCAAGAAATCCTAACATCGAGATGAATGAGGCTACAATTGGACAATTGCTGAGATGTTATAAGTGTCTAGGTGTATTACACCAGGATACAGATAAGGTATACGCACTATATACAAGAGCCTCGTGCGTGGGCGAAGAGTTTGCGAAGAGATGAGTATGATGAGGCGTTGAGGTCCTAATTAGAACAGCCACAACCCCGACGCGACCTCTTGCCACCGACAGTCGAGGCTTAATTGAATAAAGTGGACCGACACGAGCTAAATTGCGAATTTGATGCGCTTTGTTATGAACGACGGTTCATAACACCCGATTCTACAGATTGTACGAGATTATATCAAGAAGCCATTCATTATCCTCGTAACAGTCATGAAATAAAGGTTTCTAAATTCGAAGGATAGCAAAGAGGGTTCAGACCGGGATTCCATAGAGGCATCAATATGTAAATGAACTCCAAGAATAAGGCAAAACTTTTCCTATATGCCGCTGTATAAATAAATATGTGGCCGGTGTTATTCTCTGTTGCGAATAAGATCGATGATACTATTTTCGGCGGAGCAAATCCACAAGGCGGATTCCGTCGGAAATAACTGTGTGGTTTTACCATCGCTCTGTGCGCGACTGTAAATCTTTCGCAGCCATAAGTCGATTGTGAAAAACACTCCCGTTATCTACGAGGCTAGATATTTGCGTCGAGTAGAAACGACACTGGAGCACTCGGAGCCGATGGTTTAATTTAAGATAATGACGAAACAATAATAGCGAGTAGCAATAAAGAAAAACAAAAACTAACAAGATATAAGACAGACGCACCGTCTCAGAGTCCATAAAACATGGCAAGGCAAAGATGCTAAATCAACATTCGCGCAAAGCGCCGGCTTGTGAATGACACATGAATGGACTGGAGATTGGTTTGCATAAATACAAAGAGAAACATCTTGAACAAAAAGACGCGATGGATGTTCTGCCATTTGTTAATATTTTACGCACTAAGTAGGGATTCAAAAAGTATACTGAAATGCGCTCTTTACACTTTGCATCATACTACCTGAATAGTAAAAAACAAATGAAGTAATAAATATTACAGATAAGAATAAAGACTTTCGCGCCGTTATCACAAGTTACACAAAACATTTCAAATCATATATACTAGTGGCACTCTAAAGATAACAATGTCATACATAAGGGTGGGTTTAATAGACACAATAGGCAGATTCCACTGGCCCGTTTTGATACTTCACATACCAACGGGTGTGGAAATGTAGACTAATAAATTTTATAAGAGAGAAAATGTATATATCCTTCCCAGTTATACACTGCTTATAAACACTGTGAATGTGATAACCTCTTTGTGTCAAACCTGTTTACAGTACCTAGTTTGATTGATAATGTGATAGCAGCAAGCGACCCATAGGTTATCTCTTGAATATAGTCTTGGAATGTAATAGACACAGCATATTTGCTTGTTTCAAGAGCTCCGCCGTTTCTTGACCATCCGTACTAGTCATGGCATGGTCTGTTGGTCAGTTAAAAAATACCTAAGATGTAGGTCTTTTTAAAGATAGTGTTCTCATACAAAAAAACGATCAGCTATGCCGTTTTCCAGATATACCCCGCCAAAATGTTAAACAATGTGTTGTGTTATTTTTATATTACTAAATCTAGCAACTTGTGGTCTCCCATTCTAGTGGACCATAGTGGAAACTACCTAAACACATTATTTTTAGAATCCGGTGATAATATTTTTTGAGTTATGGAGGAAAAAACGTGGAATAAATACAGAGCCCTACAACTTTGCGTGGTCCCACACGTCCTTGGTCGGTTTTTATGAAATTGTGTAGGTCATATTTGTTTACTTACATAGTATTTTTAGCCGCGATTAAGAGATTTCAGAGCGAGAGATAATAACCTTACAAAATACAAAAGTCAAACACGACATACAAAATGATTCTGAAAAAAAGAATGTTTTCAAGGGCGAAGTAGGTATGTCAAAAAATTTTAAGTCATTATTAACCACACACTTGAACTAGTATATAATCCAAGAATATCGAGAATCCTGATCACCTCGTTACACTAAAGACATTTAACAGAATCTATAAAGCAAATTGAACAAAAACGCGGATAGCAGGCGTAGACCATTTGCCAGCGAAATGGTGTAGCAAACCAAATAAACTGTCCAAGCTGGGAACAGTTTACGGCGCGGAAATTTATAAAATTCCAATCACGAATGCGAGCTGTACTGACGTCAGAAAAGAAAGAGATCTTCTATTTGCCTCATCTATACCTACTATTGAGGACGACAAGTCTAGTGATGCGAATATAAGAAATAAAGGCAGATCAACAGGAAGAATATGAGTTTATGTGTAAGACAATGAATCTGCCTTGGTAATTAAAAGGGACGACAAAGTCCCGTCCGCCTGCGGAGATTTCAAATAAACCAATAGTGTGCTAGTGTGTGTAAAGTGGCTACGATATCCATTGGAGAGTACGTCAAAAAGAACGTAACAAAGAGGCAAAATAAGTAACTGTAATAGTGTTGTCTACGCTCGGTGAAACCAAAATACAAGCAGATATTTCGATTGATTCCAGTCTGAGCCCACAACGAGTCACATCGCAGGGAGTGACTCCAATGGCCAAGTTGCACTCATAGATATATAATAATAGATAAACATGGAATATTTATTAATAATATTTCTTTTTTCTGTTTCTTTGCACATGCTATCATAAATATTGGCAGTGCTCGCGACGATAACACTACTGAAATAGATCGACCTAATAAATAGGAAACGACGGTGCGGCTCCATTACGCAATATTTGCTCCGGCACGGATGTGAATGTGCCGCTCAGATTGTTGCACAATACGCGATGGAGGCATTATCATACATTTTCATAGTGCACCTGTTAACGTTCGCTAAACGAATACGTGTTTTGAAATCATATTATAATTTGAACACATTCGATCAAAAATGGGTTTCTATACAAGTACAAGGAGCAATAATTTCGCACCTTCTTGTTGTATACTATTTAATACATATTTGCACACGCCCACCGCCATATTAATAACGGAAGCAACAGATACGGTCATGACAAACAAGATTAAATATAAAACATATGTTTTTCAGTTTCATTATTTAACATATTTAATGTTAAACATTGCATAGTCACTGAATGTGATTTGACACTTTATTATGATATTCTATTATTTATATCATGATAGGTAGGGACAGTTAATTAGAGGCGAAGTAATTATGTATATCGCTATTCGTAATTAGTGCTATCACTAACAGCATATAATAAAGGGCCAGCACTACATCAACACATAACTCTCGACAAAATTCAAAACTCTGTGACCTCGGGCGGGTTCGGAGACCCGATACGATTAATTTATTAATTAAAATCAACAGCATTTAATATCTTGGAACAGACGATGATAAGTTCAACAATGATAATGTTAACTCAAAGTTCGAACACAATAATTTCTTATGACTTATTAATGTGTAGGTTACCTACTACAAAATAAGTATGATATTATAATTTCAAGCTAAGTACCTTTATAGTGGCGATTTAGTTTTAGTTAGAGTTGGTCATTTTTTAAGACTTGCAATCTCAGTTACCTTGGGGCATTTTAAAATAGCCACCCTGATTTGTAGGTTAAGGACCGATGAACGTTAGCGTTTCTGAGTCAATAACGTGACCCTAACATGTATGTCATCGAGCGTTAGGTATTTTTGTAGTAAGTTTCTTAAATGTGCTGACACCTAATAAAAAACAGTAACTACAACGAACTTTTGTTTTTCATTAATCCCTTTTGGACCTTTCTCTTCTTCCTACCCACCAGTTTATATTCAACGAATTTATGCATAGCATCTCTTCAGAAACAAAAAATGCGCCTGACTTTTAAACTGTATTTAATTACAGGTCACCTTGCATATACATAAGCCGTCATTGTGAGAAATCATAAATTCCATCAGCTATCTATTATGCAGAACCGAACGCGACGTGCCTTTGCTATCTATAACGTTTAAACTTAAGACGATAGGGGGGAGGGGGGAGTGGGGGGGTATATCCGAGTGGCTTTGGATAGGGATTTGGCGAATAGAACTGAATAGTACGTGTTCATTTATGAAAAAGTTCCAAACTCTAAAAGAATATGCCACATTAGATCATACCATCATACTTAGGAACATTCTTATGCCTAAGTTTAAGAAGGGAGTCGTCGTATAATCCTAGTCTGCGCAGTTAAAAGGCATGCAGCGCGTGCATACAATCAACAAGTCGATAACATGTGGTGAGCCGATAAAGACGACTACTGCAAACACTCCTTGTACGAGCCTGGCTTAGAAAAATGCAATTGGGTTAGGTCCGTTATTATTCATGCATTATGCATGATAAGAGTAAGTAAGAATTATCATAGAGTGCAACACATTGAAATTAATATTTATCGACGGGCATTTTGAAAACAATATCGATTTACAATACATCGGAAGGTACCCATGCAACGTAATCACGTGCTGTATCGACCGATTCGGTTATTAATTGAAACTTGCATTAAGAAATTAACTATGAAAATATAGCGAGTGGTCGAATCGAACCGAAGTCGAATCGATCGGTTGCGTAGTCGTATCGAAACTTCGATTCGGTTATGAAGGATGGCTCTGAAAGGTCATAGTCGAAACGAGAAAATTTCGCATCGAATCGTTCTAAATCGATCCGTCGGTGTAATTAATAACAATAAATGTTAATACCTAACCCATTTCAGCTATAAATACAATACAACCGGCATCAATCAACGACTAACTAAAGTAAGAACATCATAAATTTACTTCAAAATTGACAAATTCTTAGATGAGGACTTGCCTTAAGTTTGAAATGTATGCAAATCTACAAGTATCTACAAACAGGTAAACATAAATCCACAAAAAAACAGATATTATGGTAAAACAATAACATCAACAAAACAAAATTTCAACGTACACATATCCTCATAGTCTAACGCAAGTTTAACAAAATGTCCATCGAAAGAAATACAAGGGCAAATCTACATCTTTCAGTAACGGGAAACAGACTAGAAAACCAAGGTCGTCTGAAGAAAAAAGAAACAGAAGCAAATAAAAGGACTAAAGAAATCACCGGGTCTGTGGTTGCTAGGCAATCTACTATTCAACAATCATTGTCGCGGGCCCATGTGAATAGACCAATCCATCCATTAATTGGGTACCAATTGGAAACATGATTAGACGGGCAGCCGCCAGTGGTTCTGCGCATTCAGATTATGCAGTTCAACCGTGTGGGGCTTTGGACTTGTCTGCGGCGGTGTGCTGATTGAATTCTGAACAACTTTCCTTTATGGCAATCTGGCATCGGTGAGGTGTCGAAATATTTGTGCATTGCGATTTTCGTATTATCCGTTCGATTCTAGGATATTTCAGGTTCAATAGTTAAAGATATTAAATAAAATAGTGTAGTGTAGTGTAGCATGATTTAGCATATGTATAAAGCTTACACTTTTATCAATGTTTTTTTTAATCTCCTTTTTAATACCAAGACATACATACAGACACACATACAGATTAAAGAAAACAAACGGTAGTCGACGCTTTATTCAGAATATTGATATAAAGAGTTATATTAAATTAAAAGTAAAGTTATGTTTCAAATTTAAAACATTTCAGCAGATTCCAAGGACTTTTCAAGTAATATTTTCTAACAAAAAAAATGAAACCAATTAAATTCAGAGAGTCCTAAGTATCATTCACTTAACTGCTGCACGTTTCACAATGTAGCCTGCTACATATAACGGTATTAAATTTTTCGGCCTTTAATATAGTTGAAAACGCAATAACTAATTTAGGGCGAAACATTGTTATTCAGCCGTTTCTGTTCACTCCTGCAATTTCTATTTCGAGCTCAAACATAAATTCCACATGCCAACAAAGTTGTTTTTCTACATTAACATCAAAATAATGGTCGCTACGCAAATCAATACTACACATCCAAAAACATTTTTAAATATCGCAAACTTACAATCGTATGAAGAACGAACTCCTTCAAGGTCGTTAGAGACTGCGTGCGGGTCTTTCTGATGCAGGAAATAGGTAGGCTGTGACTGTATATTCTGCTCCCTTGTCCACTTCCTGTACTCGGTACGAGTCGTCGGCTTAGTCATAACCGGTCATAATTTCACGACTTGCCTCAGTTAGATCAGCTGACTGAATCGCAAGGACGTGCTTCTTGGAGCGTGTAAATCAATTTTATTTGCACATGTTTTAAGAAGCTGCCTGCGCGTATTGCAGTTATGCAGATTGATTTAAATGTCAGTATCTATGTGAGACAATAATTGAATCTTGAACCTTAATCTTAAAACTAATAAGTGTAAAAACGTCATCAACATAAAAAATCCATATAAATGCTGAAAGCTCCTTATCACACGTTTTTGGTCAGATCTCGGTAACCCTAATATTTAAATTTGAAATTATTGACTTTGTGAGCGAAGCTCTTTAATTAATATTGTCATTTTCATACGCTCGCACTACGATGCACAGGCGGGGTCTTAAAGGCAGGTTAATATCTGGCTATTAACTCTTGTTATTAAAGTGTCGCATGCAAGTAACTCTATTATTAATCATCTTCCATCATCAGCGTTTGATACATTTATGTAAAAATGAGTCAATATACTCGTTTCTAATTTATCGTCTTTTGTTATTGAACCTCGATTACAAACTATAATAGCGGTTGTAAAAAGTAAAATAAAATCTTAATGTTCCACTCACGTGACCACAATGCAAGTAGCAGAAGGTGAGAAAAACAAAATGGTGCTGGTCTATTTAAAGATTTGGCTCTCGTCCATCGTGCGCGCAGGTTTACCTATGTAAGTATATCAATTATCGGGTTGATGATTTTATGTCATGGTGAATCAAAGTATGTTGCACTAGTTGGTCTTGGAGGACCAATGGCAAATACAAATAAGAAATAGGGAAAAGGTTACGAATTATAACAAACACAATGGCGTAACGGAAAATTACAAAGATTTGAACTACTACACAAGTATGTTGATGATAGTCTAAGGGTATGAAAAATGTTGTATTAAATCTTAAGAAACTTATGCTTTATGATTCAAAGAGTTAAGGAAAATATTTTAGAAATTGCCACAGGAACGCATAAAATATTAGCCGATATTGACACTAATACGAAGTGGCAGGATATTCTTTGAGTAAGCAAGATATTATTCTTGTAATGCAAAGAATTATTGTTATAAACGTATGGACACACCCCTTTCATGTTATCAGTAGTGCGCACGATTCTCCCAACCACAACGATTAAGTTGTTGCACTAGTTCTTGCGCGTGCGCATTCCATTGATATATTTATCACTAATATGATAAACATAATAATTGAAGATTTTAAAATGAATTGACATGATTGGGTTGCTGCTAACATCCGGCTATAAATAATTACATGAGTAGAAAGTTGAATGCAGCCTGATCAATTAAGGGAAGTGCCCTACAAAGCAACGCAATACAAAGAAGGGTGCTTAATTTCAAATATTTTGTTGCTAAATATATTAATAGAAAATAAATAAAGAAAAGAATTTAAAATATACTTAATAGAAAACCTTTTTCATCCTAATAGCATTACCTTAGGAATTTTGGATGCGCGAATTTCTGAATACAAACTTCCGCAAAAGCATGATCCTCTAAGCTTATTACTTTGTTGTTCCCAACGGCCTGTCCCAACAACCCAATGTTACTATTTACCCAAATATGTAAAGCCTACGAAATTCCCTCCAGAGATTTAATTAGAGTCGTATTTTAATACGAAGCAGCGGGATTTGGAGGCAGCCGGGCATTCGTCTGCCATAATCGGATTCCAAGTAATGAGATTATGGAATGACGCAGGACGTCTGAGTAGCGCTTGGTTTTCGAGCAGTCTATTACTAGACCGCCGGCTATAATTTGCTTAATAGGCATTTATTTAAGTGAATGAAGCGGGGATCGCTAATGACACAAAGAAGATTGGAGGAGGATTGAAGTCATCAAAAAATATTAACTAAAGCGTGATCATGCACGCGCATAGACTATATAAAGATGTTAAAGATTACTCATCAAAATCAAGTCATACAATATAAGTTATTAAGCCTTACCTCAAAATTAATATTAGATTTAATCAATTATCAACGGTATTACAAAGTACTTTCATATATGAGAGCAAGATCTATTTCTAGCCAATTCTGTTTTGATTATTGTGTCGCCAAGAAATCTTTCGGCATCTCCGCCACAAACCGCCACGTAACGACTAGGTCATGTTGTCTACATCACAGCCGCCAAAGACGTTTGGATAACTTTCCTCGTGGCTTTCTCCGTCCTACTCGCACATACATTCGTATTAGTATGACAAATAGCGATATCGCGTTGGAAATCCACCGTTATCGGTGAGTGACAGCGTGTGACGGCTTGCGAGGTCAAGGCGCGTGTGTCGTTGGCACTGCACCAGAGTTCAGCTGACAAGTGGTTCCCCTCGATCCTCACGCAATTTTACGGATGCCATCTTAAGACGTTGAGGAGAATCGTATGGTTTATGATAATTTCGTTGATTGTTGATAGATGCTAAGTGAGATGTGGGATCAACAGGGTACCATAGTTACATTATTGCAGCTGGTTAAGGGGGAAGCTCAGGTCAGGGCGCGAAATTCAAAATTTCAATGGTTTTTATTTTTTTACGAAAAATTTGGACATCTTTACGATGTAATGTATCGGATTAGGTATTTTTTTAAGCAAACTTAATACATCGAGACATCCAATGCAGAATGCTAATATCGCAAATAACTAAATTACATCGTAAAGATGTCCAAATTTTTCGTAAAAAAATAAAAACCATTGAAATTTTGAATTTCGCGCCCTGACCTGAGCTTCCACCTTAAGTAAAATTATGTCTCTAGTATGTGTTGCATTGTCGTAACCACAACGCGTAGCTCAAATCTATTAAAGATAAATGTGAAAGACGACGGTTGTCGCAACATTTAGACATTATTAATAGTGATACGATTACTTGGGACGTTGGATTATTCATTCAGTGAAGGAAACATCAGGTCTGTTAAGCGCATGTGTTCGGCGCGGCATTCCTTCCCAGTTGTTTCTGAGAAAACCGGAATACTTGGCTCGCTTGTCCCGCTCACCTTGTGGGACAGCACGTGGCATGCATCAAGACACGTTGAATCATCCCGATTGCTGACAAAAAGGAATGCTAGCAGCGGTTGACACATTTGAGGAATGGGATTCGGTTAATTTAGGGGACATGAGAACGAATTCGGAAAAATCAAACAGAGAATTTTACCACCCTTACTACTTGACTACTTGTAATTAGATGATTTACTCCTTTATTTCATATTGGTTTTATAGGATGTCGTTAACATGATTTAGAAAGGTACGGTGTTTAAGGTAGTTATTATTATGCAACTGAATTCAATTAAAATTATATATATCTAATGCGACTATATTAAAAACACTCTTCAATCCTCAATCCAGAAGGGTCGTACACATTCAGCAGCATAATTGTGCGTATTATATGTAACGTGCATAATATGCGGAGTTTTTTGGAGCGCGCGCGCCACTCGAAGGTGAGCGAGCCCAACTTGACGCTGTGCCAATCGCTTACGCAGATACAACAACACACCATTTATGCGTTTAGCACTTTACCGAAAAAGATTGTCCAAAAATATACAACAATTTCAGATTCCCCCGAATTGAAAACACACAACATATACGAGTGTCGCAACATGTAAAAACAATAAACTCATAAATTCATGGTACTGCTATTCATTTGCTACAGCCACCTGTCGTATAATTAGTCAGCTATTGTTATCTGGACAGCGGTTAATTAAGATGCGCGAACCGCTCCTATTGTGAGGCGATGTATGCGCGGGCGCACGTTGATGTCGTACACAAGGACCCGCTGAATGACAGATGCTTGCAAGCGCAGCCGACTGAAACGCATAAGCCCTATTCCTATGTGGAAGACATTTTCTACATGTCTCCAAAATTCTTATCTCGGCTGCTTCATATATTTTTTATTGGCGACTTCCATTGTGTACGTTTCAGTCTCAAGGACCCGACTTTAAGTGTGAGTACACTGTGGTCAACCAACAGACACGTGACTCGAATTTTAAAGAGCGCCTAACTTAGCGTCGGTACTACAGCAAGGGAGAAACTGTATTATATTCCCGGTCTAGGATGATAAGGACACCCTTTTACCATGGAGCGCAATAGCTGACAAACATTTGGACGACGCATTACGAAAAGTAAATAGACACGACCTTGGCAATATTAAGTGTTCGCCGGTTTCGCGAGATAACGCGTTTTATTATCGGCGCCTTGCGAATTTAAATTGTATGCGAGTCAAGTTACTCGCACACCTTGGGGGAAAAAACCGATCGTGCTTGTCGCGTTGCGTAATTGGAAAGATCACTGACCTGTGTAACCATGTCCCAGTAGAATCCGTCGAGCATAGACTTTCCATGTTGATGCTGCCGGCAGAGGGCCGGCCAGAGGGAGGCGCGCACGGGGCTATTGATCGGCCACGAGTTCTCTCTGATGAGCAGCTTGAGCTCCCGCTTACGGGCCTGCTGAATCAGCGGCTGGATTTCTTCGAATGTCTTGAGGGGCGCTTTCTTGCCTGCGAATAACGGAGAGGGTAAGCACTGCGTCCAGATCGGCGAGGCGGACTCGGCGGCGACGAGGGACTCGGCGCTGGGTGCGCGGAACGCGGCCGGTTCTATGTACATCGCTCTGGTGGCGCGGGGCACATGCTTTCTGTGCGCGCGCGCCGGCGGCACTGACGACCGCCGCCGCAAGCTCGCCAGCCTCCGGAAAATGCGATAGCGTGCCCCAACACTGTCACACTTCGATTGTTTATTTGACCGTGTGACGCGTGCATCGGTCGTTAAGACCCTCACTGGCAAATTTAATTACAAAAATAATTGAAACTACAAAATATTTATTTATATGCTCGACATTAATAGTCTAAAAATAACTAATCGGCCTTTTTATCTGACGTAGATGTACGGTACCGGCGCGGACGAGTTGTTTGTTTGCTGCTATCCTAATCTAATTTATCATCAGAATTTTACAAAGGAAACTGCCTAACAAAACTAAGGACATCAAGTAAACAAAGTAGATATCACACGATAACAGCATGAACAGTCGTAAAAATAGTTTCAAATCAAAGCGAAACGCAACGTTCTGGATGCATGCCAATAAAACGAAAATTTCGTAGTGCCTACGTAATCGTAGGTCGAAAGCAAGACGATAAAGATCTTAGAATAACTAAAGAAACGCCCTTTGCGGAATGCATTAGCAAGTTTTTAATGCCCATACATACATTTCAGAATGAAGGTAAACCCTATGATTATCAAATGCATATTTTTACGAGCAAAATGTAAAAAATTATCGATGACGTGGGAATAAATTCACGCAATTGTATTGGTATATTGAATTTCTATAATTTCTGCTCCACATTTTTAAAAATAAGCGAGAAACTAACGTATAACCTTATTGCAGCATTGGAGAACAATCTACTGTCCAATCAAGAATGGTGAATAAATTATAGAGCGAACGTGAAAACCGGAAAGCGGCCAATGGCACTAGATTAAAAATGCATGTCTATCGATTTACTATTAAAAGAGCAAAGGTTTTTTAACAAGTTTATTCAACGTAATTACTTCTTTAAGCAATTAAGTCAAACCAGTTGCATAAATCAAACTGTAATAGCAATCTACTTGCATACATCAAACCGTGTGAACATACATATGGTACTTAAGACATTGATTATAAATATTGGCCGGTATGGTAAAAAGCAAATAGGTGTACTACTTCTATATTTTAAGGTTATCTTCTATCTACTTCGCTTCAGGGGCGAAGGAGGAAGGCCGGTTATTGTACTAAATACCTGTAATGTGTCTGTAGTGTTTGGCAATAAAAGACACTAATGGCTGGCATTTTTCAACGTCCTGAGGATACCTCGTACAGAGGCGAAACATGATTCAAATTATTTTTAGATTCGCTACGTTTCGCGCAGAATTGTTTATTAGTTAGGGTCCCGATACTCATGACAGAAATATCGAGTGTCTGTTGTGAGTGTCGAGACCCTAACTGCTGGACTGACGTCATAGTTGAGTTCAGATTTGTAACCCTAATGACGAGCAAAATCGAATAGTCGAGTAGAAACATATTTCTTTGATACAATATGAAGCGTGAAAGCAAACGAGTAAGATTCTGTTATCATCTAAATATCGGTCCGGTGCTATAGCTCTTAGAAGAAATTGTACTACTTCAACATTGTTCACATAAAACTATTAAAGCTGATAAAATGTGACACCTACACTTAATGCCATAAGGACGAATGTTTGTTAATGCTATTAAGATAGTATTCATAGCAATTACAAGTGATAGATGTAAGATTTAGATGCGTTTTATCTTAGCGTGGAGTGCACCATCCATGGTTAAATTTAACTACATCTGAATCAGACAATTAAAAATGTTAAAAATTTCTTTAGGCTGTTATTTTCATAAAAGTATATTTTTCTAACAAATTATTTAGAGGAGTAGGAAATAGATTAGGAATATGGTCTAAAGTGCCGCCAGTGAACATTGCAGTGTTAAGTAAACACCTTTGATAAGGCGTAGGTTATCTTGTCTGTGGACGCCGTCAGAGCGCGACGGCTGTTACGTTGGTTTTTTACACAGTTTCTTTACCCAGTTATAAACTTGAACAGGTTTAGTTAATAACTGCAGTGTTTTTTTTTATAATTGATTTTTCTACAGCCAGTTTTAAGTGTTACTGGAAGAGACTTCTTCAAAACCAGTGAAAACAAAAAATGCACCTTCTACACAAGATAGAACATTCTAGAATATTTTTGGAATTCGTATGACAGTTGTTAAACATTACATGATGCATAACTAAGAAATTTCTCTTTGACATGGAGGTGCAAATTGGGTAAGCGACGGCAATACTACTATTGCTACATAATTAACAACACGCACGTAACCTATAAGCGGAAGGTAAAAAAAAACTAAGTATTAGACAAAAGAACATTTAACATACGTGAAGACAGGTTGACTACTATAATTTCACGCAAGCGAATATAATTTTCTCCCCAATCCATGATGAAATTCAATTCATTACTAAATAAAATACTACCATGATTTACCATTCTTCTAATAAATGCTCTATGGCCTAGGATATAATATAAACCTGATTTGATTGAGCTACTTAAAATAATTCAGCTTATTCATCATCTACAATGGAAATAAGAACTTTTCGAAGATAAACGACATGTAATGGAAGCCAGGGGACATGTGTATCTAATTGGTAATCGATCCCAAGTAAATTAATATAAATAGAATTACAGACGGAGAGGACTTGCTAGTCCCACGTGACTTAGCAAAACATCCACCTCTCTGAAAAGCCAGTACCAGAAGTCGATCTCGGCGGTGAGAATGATTCATCCGCGCCCGGAGAAGTTTACCTGCGTAAACCAACTCTACACTCAGCTCAACACGGTGTATTTTTAAATTTCAAGATTGTGCAAAACACCGGTGCGTTTGTTTACAAACGTGTTGCCTCCCTGAGTAAGGTTGTCACTTTATCAAGAAAATCAACTAGATTTGAGGAAAAAAATTGTATGCTTAACACCATTACTATGTATCCCGCCTTTTCAGAGCCAGAAGTGTGGGACCATTTCACCACCGTTGAATTAGATAAACCATGTAATATCAACTAATTGGTTGATTAAGATGTGGCACGGAAATTAGTATTATTAGCAGCCCGCATCAATAGCAAGGATTAGTAGAATATGTTTTATTTTAACAACAACAACAAACAACAAAACCAAACACGATGAAATTATGGCTCATATTCAATGGAAATTATTTTTTAATTCAATAGATAACTCACGATAAATTTCTACAAGTCATCTAAGAGATTACTCTATGAGTGAATTTAGTACAAAACGTCGAAATCTAGAGCAAATATTTTTTCGTGGGGTAGCTGAGGTAGACCGACTGACTACGCAGATTATGTTAACAGATAAAATAAGATAGATGAGTATGAGACTGAGTTAAACGACGCCGAAATGGAAACAAACAGGAAAATGCGTGGAGTCAATTTTGCTGCCTTAATGTCCGCAAAGGCACATATAGAACTAGACACCAAAGAAATAAAAGACATTCCGAATGGAATTAAAAATAACAAGATCAGCTGGCAAACTGACAGACATGTAAAGAGCAACAAAGATGCCGTGTCAATCTACAAATACGTACTAACCTGCTCAATTTAGGAGCATTTTATCGAAGAACAACTATGATAATCGAACAGCTAAAATAACTGCATCATAACTTCGCTCGTTGTTAGTTGTAAAGGCAAACATTACAACAGAAACTATAATCATATCAGCATTTTAATTGTTTAATTGACATATCCATCAATCGTCCTAAGATATTTAATGAAAATGCAAGTTGGCTCGTATAACAAGTATCAGTGCGCACTATGCCAACCCTATCATGAAAATAACCCGCTAATAGGTGGTCAGAAACTCCCGACTGACATCTGCGGGGGTCGATTGCGATCCATGCAATTAAAACTATTCGATGTTTACAATCACTTGCCATCACTGTTGACAGATAGCATGACTTACTTATCTTATGTTTGTTCTGTTTTGCGATTGCGCATTTATACTTTGAAGTACAAGTACGTAATAATGACAGAAAAAGGGAATATCATCTGTAAATTGAAAGCTAGATATGTAGAAATCTTGTACAATATCTGTACCAGTGACAGCGATTTTAGAAATATATTTGAAAATTAATCTATAACATTAAGGACGTCGACAAAATGTATAGTTCCGTATAAAGCTCAACTGGACATTTTGAGGTACTCGTAAAAGAGACGAGCCGCTTGTTTTCAGCGCACGCGCATCCTGACTCGGATATCAAATTATCGCCTAGTTCTATCAATTAGATCTCAAATTGTATTTGGGTTACCGCAGTTACAAGTTAAAAGGCCTCGGTCTCCTCCGACAAGTGCATGTTGATGTAGTATCAGCTTGGGTATCAATAGAAACAAGCTAAAGTATCTGAGTGGAGGAAGGAGTATGCCTATCAGTGGGACAGAAAATCCTAATAATAATGTATAGTCGCTGTTTTAACATCGGTGTTAAATAATTACGCCTAAAAGTGTACCTATTAGCCGCGAAAAGGAAAGTAGTTTCTATTCGGCGTTTGAAACTGCAATTAAAGAAATTTTAGAACATATACATATATATAGATAAAACAAAGTCGTGTTAGTTGCACCATTTATAAGTCAAGTTACGATGGGCCGATTTTTGTGAACTTGGATTTTTTTAATTTATCTCCGCCCTGAATAGCAGTATAACTCTTGAAACAGGAAGTATTCACATTTGATATGTTGTAGGTAATATTATAATACGATAAATTAAAATAAATAACTGAATGAGGCGGACGATGAACGGCCTACTTCACGTGTGACTTAAACACGAACGATATGAATGAAGAACTATCTAGGAGATAAATAAATGGAATCATGAAATTTATTTATTAAAAGAAAACAGAATTCCTTGAAAAGAGGAAGGAAGACGTGTTTGTGATGACTCCAAAAAATTTACGTCAATTCGTACGACTGATGCGTACTTGAAATAAGCGGAGCATCAAAACAAGAAATCATCACAATATCCTCGTCGTATAACGAGATAAATTGGTATAGCTGTCATTTAAGAAATCACGAAATTACCATAGACATCGATGAAAAGATACAGACTAGTTAAAACTTACGTCACATTAGTCATCTATACTCAAACGTCAAAGATTTATTATAAGGCTGTTTATAACTCAAAAAAATATGTACGAATAACGGATTTAAATTCGGGTCAATTATTATTGGAGAAATAATTTCGGTCCAAAAACTTACTTTTAGTCCATTCCACAACTCCGTCCATTTCGTGTGACTTGCAAATTCTTTCAAACAAAACAGCCACTCTCCGCACTCGATTCACCAAAGAACATCACATTGTTCTTAATTGCCATCAATGAAGCATCACCGTGTGAAGAATGACTCACTGCACTTCATCATAAATCACTTTTATCGTGTCACCGAGAGAACTGTTCAAACAATTTCTGGCTCCAGCCACGAAATATTGCCGAAACTAAGATCATAAAGCCATTGGCACGATTATATTTTTTCAAAGAATCTACGATGTTGGGGCACTCTTACAACAAACTAGGACAATAGTTAATGTCGTTTGGTATAAGTGTTAGCACAACACTCTGAGTGATTGGCGCTTAAGCTGAAACGTGACTGAGCAATATGCAAGTTGCGAATGATTTTTATAAATTGCCGCCGTCATCTTGGATTGCAAAGCGGAACTACATTAAAATGCTATCACTTATCATGTAAATAGTGAGACAAATTCAATGACTTCGGCAACAGCCCCTTAAGTCTAAGTCAATCTAGTCTTGCGATAGATTACGCAAGAGCAATTATGTCTTGCTGCCAGTTACATTGCAAATGTAATTGTTGCATCACTGGCTATAGGGTGATTCAAAATGGGAAATACGTTTCTTGTAGTTCTGGATAATATTCATAGACTGCTATTTTATGATTGTCTGCTATGATTTTCATGAACATGAACATAAACAATGTTTTTCTTTGTACTTATGATGCATCTTTATCTAGAAAACAGAACACAAGGTGAATCTTTAGCTTTAATGTCTGAAGTCACGTAGACAATACACGCAACAAATTCTGAGATTTCCATAGATATCTAAATCCTATATAGGATTACATGAAAACTTCGCTGCATCGATCTTTAAAGATCTACGAATATGTATAACATAAGATATCCCAATTACGTACTAATATAAATTAGTAATACAATCTATCAATTATAGTAATACCATCTTTAACTTCATTTTCTAGAGTTCTAAGGTATATTTATCTATATAAATAAATAGTTATCTACTAGATTTTCTTAACATACTCGGTGTCGTGCTAAGAACGCCTCTACAGTTAGATATTATTTTGCAAAATGAGACCACACATGTACGAAATTTATGAAATGCCTCAATTAAGGTATCTTACTTTCGCCGTGCGGCGTGTTAGCCCCCACCAATGCGTGCGCGCATGGCATCGGACCATCATGGCACCATAAATCTGATTTGCCAACATGTTATTCATGTTCATAAATTACTTCATTCAGAACATTTTGATTACAGCTTCGTATTGAATGTTGCGTGAGATTTCAAAATCCGTTGGAATTTGTAATACATATACTTATTCTGACAGCCATTCAAAGAAGGAAAAGCAAATGTTTCTAATTTTAGGCATAGTTTTGAAAATGTAGGAATATAAACATTGTGTGAATGAGCACAAAAAATATTTGGATCAATTATAGACACCAAGTGGACTATATTGGGGGGTAAAGTCGATGTTTGCCAAACATTTTTTGTAAAATTTTAAAGGTAGGTGTATAGTCATCGGGCCCGCGTAACGTGGGGCACAATAGTCTCCTAGAGCGTGTTGTACGCATGCCTCGAGGTAACTCGATCAAAGTATCGAATGGTATATGCATAGGGTAATGGCATACACCATTTGTTTCAGGGTGGACTGGCCAAGGCCAGTAGGCTTCAAGCACTAGCCTCATTTTGTCTTCAGGAAGATAAGCCTCTGACAAGACTCATACGTACAACGTTTTTTTTACAATCATAGAAAAACATCATAATATATGTATAATTGCGTGGCTTGACTACATGGTCCCTGTAGCCAGGGGGCAGGTTCTCTAGTTTCTAAATACGTATACGTGTTTTTATAATGTTTGTTTTGTTAGCATTTAGAAGGCATACACAATACTTATAGCACAATGTAGCTGTGTTTCGTATCACAACAAATAAACACAAATTTCACACGTTGTTCGCAGCAAATCCCACGTGTATTTACTAATATACAAGACAACTATCATTTCTCACAGTGCGTTATCTGTTACAGAGTGTGGTACTTGAGATACAGCTCTTATCATTGCCACAGCCGAGATTTTAGTTGATAAACCTCATTAGTCGAGATGAGGATTGTTTGCCGGCTCTATTGATAACAAACAATGTACTGCGACCTAGATAGTATTTTGTGCTGAACGCTACGAGCTGTATTGTTCGTTGTGGAATCGTCTGGCGCTAAGCGCTATCCATATGAATGGGTATAAGTCATCAGAAGGTTGAAATAAAATATCTCGGATGGTGCTTATAAATTGTTTATGCCTTCCAAATTAAATTTCCTTTGAACCCTCGTACTTGCTCGTCATTTACATGGCAAACATGACAGAATTAGAGACCTTTTTAAATTTTGCAGCATTTATTTGTTTGAAACGGAAGAAGGCAATTTTAAAATGACTAAGATTCAAATATATACTCTGACATAATGCTTAACACTAGCCGTAAGCTTAAGGCTAGGGAGGTATTTTAAGTAACTGATTTACTTATCGTGCTATGCTGGCCATGTTAACATCACTTTCGTGTTTCAATTAATTCTTAAATTTAAGTAAGCATTATTATTCATTAGAAATTACTTTCTCTACGCGTATATGAATGAAGCGGCTGGCCGAGATGCGAAAACACATATTTTTTTTACGGTAACCGTGCCGTCGGAAATTTTGTAAGTGCGATATAATATTTCAAAAAGCGGAATGATAGAATAGATTACATGCAATAAATGTATTATTATAGAAATGGCCTTAGACGCCCCGGGCCGGCCTAATCCATCCCCCCCTTACAAGCTATTATCAACGAAGGTAACTACAATATTTGTAAGAGCTTCATAGGCTATGTCTACCAAGACGCAACTTTCTGTAAAGTTTTTTCTCGTATAGAAAAGCTGAATGCACGCTAACATGAACTCCACTGGCAGAAGTTAAGGCGCCTATTGTTACAGCTAATGCTGTTTAGAGAACGATATCCACAACACGGATCCGTGTTTCATAAACAATGCGTTGAGACATTACACTCGTTCAGGGAAATTCGCCAACTGTGAAGAAACGTGAAGTCAATGAACATGCGCGCAACTGCTGTCTGAATGAAAAGCGCATAATGCGAAATGACGCAGACGATATGCAGGGCCCTCTTTCAATAAATATTTTACTATTATTAAAATCAAAATCATTTCAGCAGATTCAAGAAGGTACGTAGGTACGAAGGCTTAGAGGTGCGCACATTGAGGCATGATAGCTATTATTAATAACATGAACTCTGTGATTCGAAGGAGATTCATTGTAAACTAGCAGTCCTGACTGCTGTTCTAACATCTATGATAGCATTACAGACACTCAAGAAACTGAATAAAAAAAATCGGAAATTCCAATTGTTGTCTCCTACAACAGAATGAACCAGGCCACAAATTTCAGTTTACATAGCTCTTTCCAATTCTAGATCCTTTTCTTTTAGATATTCAAATTTAACAAATTCATGTATCAACCCATATTTAGCAATAAATGTTTTTTTTATTTGAATTTGGGGTTTTTAGTGAAGAATAAGACTATGATTATCAGATATTTGTTGAAATGATTGTGGGAAAGTAATGCAATGAATCAAAAACAATTATGGCTTCATTATATCAACAGTCTTACTCTGCCAACATGCACTATGCAGATAAATATTACCTATGTAAGGTACCATCAATGGATTTTGAATGTTGAAGTCAGTCTCGGATATTATTTCATGACTAATACTGTTTCAAATAAAACCTGCTAATCAGTGTGAATTACTTCACACAGACAATCTGCAAGCAAAGGACATAGACATAAAATAATTCGTAACAATTCATGTCTCATAAATTAACAGTTCTATGCAAAAAGGATACACAAATTAATGTGTTGTTGATGCCAACAACTTCAAAATTATATTTTTTTTCCATGAGGCCACCTACCACTGTATTTAAATTAAGAAAAAATATTGTCAATGGTTTTAATTTTTTTTTACTAATATTCTTTAGAAAAGTTCAAAGAGCAGTTTAAAATATTAAATTGCTAATATTAAATGATATCTACTGTGTCACAGTTTGAAACATGTGCTTAGTTTATTGGAAGGCATTTTCCATTAATAGGCGAATATTTTATCACTGATTTCATAATTAATCATTACATTATCTATTGATAAAAAAAGAAATATCAAATTATTGCTGATTTATCAGATCTTTAAAAGTTGCAAAGATACTGGAATAATGAGTACTTACATCACTATATTTTTCATATTGCAGTAATATAAATGAAAATCAATATAATTGAAAATAAGGAACTTCAATTTTAAACCAATGTAATAAGGTAGCATTATTGTTAAATAAGTAAAAGGCTTAAATTTATCATGAAGACTAAATATGAAGAGAAATAAATACTTATGTAAGAAATAATTTTACATTTGAGTAGCAACTAAATGTATACCATTATTTAACAGAGTGATAAATAAATAATAAAATAGCAAAAGTTATGGATGTCTCACCTGGTGGGCTATCAGTAAGGATGGTGATTCCAGTGGGGTCAACATGAGGTGGGAACGCCTCGTACAGGTCGGGCTCCTCTTCAAGCACTGCCGACAACATCACGGAGGGCATCCCGGCTCCACCGTCACTATCACACACACACTAAGACTAGACACTGCACAACACAACACTTGGCTCGCCGTGTCCCTAGCTCGCTCGGAGCTCACACCAGTGAGCCGCCCCGAGCCATTACTGACAAACACTTTACAAATGAGTCCTGCCTTCCTAGGTCAAATCTTGCTGCACCATTTTCAAATCTGCAAAAAAGGTATGACATTCAAATCACTGAGAATGTGTCGAAACTGCCAATATTAGTATTAATTAAGCAAAGATAACACTATCAGACCCAGTAATTCAGTGATTACGTGCCCCATGATAGCGAAATCTTTGCGAGTCTCGAGAAACAATTAGTTACCTAATTCATTACAATTAAAACTGTACAGATCAGCTGATCGCTGCCGTGCCAGGCCAGACTTGACATTTTATCGCTATTTTAAGACATACGGGCACCTGATCGGGCCTTCAATGTCAGATGCCAAGTACGAAAATTGAGAGCTCGTAATATCGCTTTATTACTCGAAATAATTGTATGAATGTGGGAGCGTGTCGCGTCTGCACCGTACTCACCGCAATCCTGACGATAAATGATGCGAATCAGGATATGCGCCTCCGTATTTACCGCTTTGGAGTCCCCGCGGCGACTAAGCCAAGTGGCCAGTTCCCGGCCCAACGTAATCACGATTCACGAATAGGATAATAGTCTCGGATGGGAGCCGACGCTTTGGCTTTGTCACTTAAATGAACACAGTATATCACACAGATATTGTATCATTAGATGAATAAAAGCACGGATACATAGCGGTATGTGGGATAGAACCCCTTTGATTCTTTATTTCGTTTATCGTTAATCAAATTAACGATGTGTTCAGTGAAAGTTCGTTTTCGTTATTGTGCAGTAATACGCGAATATATGGATAATGGTGTGTAACTGCTGTTGTAATTTAATTTGTTGGTAATTTAACGGGAATATTCGGAATATTCGTTGTCTAGTCAGTTGGTACGTTCACAGTCCCTATCCAAAGAGAATTATAACACTTCCCACGATTTGCGAAAAGTTGAGAGAACACGATTCTTTCGTCGCACGCCGCGCCGGGGCGTAGGACATAGCATTCATAGAGTAAAGTAAGTAATACACGCACGCATTGGTGGCATTCGAAGAACAAGAGCATAGACTACAAAATAAAAAACTTATTTAGATAGAGATGCTAATGATACACTGACCTCCATGTATACTATTTTTATTATTTGAAGAAATGTTCAAAACATAAGCTAACACATTGCCTACACTACAATGAGCCAACATATATACGATTAGACAAAAAACATTCTATTTTAAAAAATCGCAAAGTAAATCGGTCGTCGAATCGATATTTCATACGTAAGTATTAAGTAGGTAAGGTAGACAATTGTTGATGGTTTTGGTTTTAAATCTGACGTTGACGCGCTTGTCGTAGGTACTTATCACGAACACGATGCCGAACATAATTCTAAGAATAAAGGAAGGCATTTCCAAAAATATTATATACCTAATATTTGATTTTTTAATTCTAAAAGAGGACCTTTCATTGAAACCGGAAAGGTTTAAATTCTGTACACTTTTAATTATTTTGGCAATACGTACTGTGTATAAAAATCACTACGTAGACAAAGTGCAATCACAATAAAAACTATTTTCATATGATTTTTTTATATGTAAGTAGCAATGTAGGTATATACTCCCTTTGTTATATTATTTGCTAACTTCCTCGGGGAACTACGTACCGCCTTAGAATCAAAAGTATGAGAACATTAATAATCATTATTATTATTTTTTAGAGTGTCATGTCTAATTAAAAAACATCGAACTCTTCATTACAATTTTATTACATTTATTTGTTTTTTTAGATTTTATGAGCATTCAAAGGATTTTTTTAGTATTAAATGTAGTGTGTATGGAGCTTTATAAAATAATAATTACCATAGACAGTATACTAAATCAGGTACTACTGTTTTGGTAGAAAAGCCGAAAAGTATAACGGCGTGCCCCGTTAAACTTTTCTAGCCAGGAGCCAATATATTTAATGTGGGACGTCACCTGAGCACCTCGCATTATTAATAGATTCCTAATTTACATAGTCACATTTTACAGGTATGAATGAGATAAAAAATACTAAAATAATCTTGAACATGCCCGTCACACATTAGCTTCACAATCCTTCAGTCACAATCCTTGTTTTTTGTTTTTCAGGATTTTTTTAAAGCGAATATTGGTTCATGCAAAATCTGCTTAATATTTAAAGAACGATGTTCGGATTATTTAACCTAGTATCTCTCTCATGATAAGTATTTTTCTAAAGGATACCCAAAATAAATATTATAAAACAATCAAATACGTTTATTTATAGAATGTTGCTAATTTTGTTGATACGTGAACTAAACATGACTAAACTAAAGCTTGTAGCCCTAGTCCAGACGAGAAGATTGTGTCTCCGTCTGTCTCCGATTGCCGCGGGTTATCGTACATATCCGTAAAGGGTAGTTTTGTTAGAATACCTTGCAACACCAACCTCTAATATCATAGTGGAGGATTTAGCGATGTCAGCTGTTTGTGACTGCTGTCAGTCTGTCATGTCATAAAATCATAAACACTCATTGTCATTGGGTGGGCTATGGGCAGTATGGGCTTTATTCGTTCACTCTGTTGTCATCGTTTTTACTATGTTCCTTGTGTAAATTCTGTTTGAATAAAATTGAGAAAAAAAACTGCAGAGTGCAGGCGTGCTGCGAACTAATCAATATCTTCAATACCACAGGCTATGTGATTAGTTAAAATGACAAAATCCGATTGCCTCAAAGGTAATAAACCTGAAATTTAATTATAACGCGACACTGGTAAGGTTTCAATATGTTATCAAATATGTGTTTATTTTCATTTGCAGATACAGTGACGGTGTTAATAAACTCCGTCGGTGATAGCGACAATTCCGTAAATAATGTAGTTATCAAGTCTCTTACTAAAATAGCGAACACATATCCAAATGAAGTGATTGATATTTTTTGTGAGTTCTACAAAAACGCTGTTAAAGTGAATCCTGTACAGCTCGGGAACATAGTTAAGTAAGTTATTACTACTGTCCTATACTACTACTGTCCTGTGTTTCATACTGTTATATGCAAATTTACTCAAACACTACTCAAATAGAGATTTTGTCTTGTATTGTTAGTATAATTAATTAAAATTAAACAGTCCTTAAATGAAAGTTGTATTTGTGGCATTACTTGAACCCCTGTGGCAGGCCACAGGATCCACAGAAAAGTCTGGAATTTGCACCTGCACACACAACATTATGTGTTGTGTGTGTGAAATGTGTTATATTAGGCTTTAAAGCCAGGCTTGATAATTAGATTATTAATGTCTTAAATTGGTCTTACAAACAACTACTTCTCGACTTAGTAATTAAACGGTCCCTTGCAAAACCAGTTATTAAAATTGAATTGTAAATTATCACTGTATAGTCACTTAAATTGTATAATGCATTGAGGATGAGGATCTTATTGCCTGCTCTTTTAAGAATAATTTTGATTGAACAATACTGGTCCATGGCTAAAGTTACGCATAGTAATAGTGCTGAATATTGATGTGCAAAATTGACCTAAAAGTGATCAGGCTGTAAGTCCCTAACATAACTGCCTGGTCATATTTACGTATTTAACATAACTAGTATTACTGGTATAATATCCAATTTTATATTCATTTGAAATGCTAATGTATTTAAAATTAATGTATCACATACAACCCTGACACTGTTCCCAAAGAATTTAAGTCATGACATATAAGAAAAATTATAAATTTTATTTAGGTGGCAATATTTCCAATATGGAGGCAATACCATTTTTCACAAGAAAACTACTGTTTTGGATGTATATTTATGACACATAACATGGTGATGGCATATACCTTGGTCACCATACAATACTTTTTATCTGTAGAAATAGATAGCCTTCTGTGGGATATCCTAAAGACTACTGCATGCCATTTGTTGCTATAAAACAGGACAATTTTGCATCTCAGAGCTTTACTCGGGGTCACCAGGCGGACCATTGAACAATGGGAAGATCCTTCTTGAAACAAAATGTATGGTGAGGTTTCCTATAACGCTATTAATTACAGGGTTCTAGAACAGACATGTGTGAATCAAGTGAAGAAGCTGGAACCCTCAACCGCTCGCGAGCTGGTGAACGCCATGCTACGAGCGATGATGGAGAACCCGGGATACGAGCCGGTGGTGCAAATAGGTGCCTCAGCGGTGTTGGTTGCAGTGGGACATGAGAATTTAGACCTGGTTGGTGTCTAGCTTTTAAAAAAAAAATACAACCGAATTGAGAACCTCCTCCTTTTTTTGAAGTCGGTTAAAAAGATGACTAGCAGTGTATGAGAAACTGGATTTGTTGGTAACCCCTCCAACTAATTTGTTACAGTAGTTTTCCTCATATATAAGCATGATCTCACTAGACATGACAATTTGTATGTATTGGCAATTCGGAATGGAGCAATGAATCTTAATTGACAGCTGAATGAAATATTAGACATCTACATTAAAAAAAGCTAGTTTATTAAAAAAAACACTTTAAATTTGAACACGCAGTAGTTAGTTCAAAAGTATATTTTTTTCAGGTTCTACGATCTTTAATCGATCAACTGTCCCCTGCATCAGTGCCCCACTACACGATAGCCCACACACTGGGCACCTTGGCCGCAGTCAACACGCACGCCGTTGTGCCCCATATTAAGGAGATTTTGAGCAAAATGCTGCCCCTACTATCGCTAGTCAAAGCTGATGGGCTGAAGCAGGCGTTTGCTTATGGTAAGTGATGTTTTTGTATCCGTCTTCTAAATAAGATTCATTTTCATGTACCTTAATACCAAAAATGTATACGACTACGAATGATACACGTTGTATTACGATTTCAAACAAAACACCCCTACATGATACGCCTTGGATGGCCGATGCTGGGGTGTCGGTTTGAACCGGCCGTACCTACCTACCCAAATGCGTCACCTTCGACCGTAGGAGAATTAAGTACCCTCGAGATACCCTACACGTGACCCTGGGTGGTGCCGACTAGGTGACAACTCTACTGGTGGTAGGCTTCGGCCGTGGTTAGTCACCACCCACTGAACAAAGCCATGTAGCCAAGCGGCCTAGCCGTGTTCCGGCATGATGTTCAGTGTTGCCATTCATGGATGGCGGGTCAGATCAGTTGCGCTGCATGTGCCTAGTGAATGTAGCGTCTCGATCTACTGCCGCCTTCCTACCTAGGCAAGTATGCTCCATCGTAGATCTCATCGTCACTTACCATCAGGTGAGATCGAGATCAAATACTTGCCTATAATGTATAAAAAAAAAAACCTACCAATGAAGTTCCAAATTTTGTATACATTTATATAAATGCAACAACTAGGTATATGTGATAACGATTTTGTAACAGGATAACACGCGAATATATTTGGTTACATGTTTTCTGTTCATCATTTTAGAATCCAATACCATATGTGTGAGATAACAACCTCTCACTGACGTTGATTTACGCGACTATCATAACAAACAAATAATTTATGTAGTCTGGTTTCTTATCGGCGACACAAGCGCACTTATAACTCACAAAAAGCTTGTTTACCGCTCTTGACGATTACAGTATTATACTATATAAATTATATTCCGAAGCCCAACTACGCATCATCGCGTGGGCAAATATTAGTCAACAATGTTAGCGTATTTATTATAATTTCTTTCAGCTTTCGGCCACTTCGCAGTCGCCATATCCGAGCAAATTGGTGACAACGTAGAAAACGACAATATAACATCTATAAAAGACAATTTTGTCACAGAATTCTCCATAATATTCGACGTTCTGTACAACCAGTGGCTTCTTTCGCATGAGCCTAAAGTTTCAGAGTCCGTACTGGAAGCCCTCGGACCCATAACAAGACTTATATCCGAGAGACAGTTCAACGAAACAGTTAACAAGTTCGTTCTTTCATTGCTTTCCTTGTATCGCAAACCGGCAATCAACTTCTACTATATAAGTCAATGTATATCGTATTTACTGTCACCGTCTTCTCTAAACCCAAAGTTAAGTTTAAACGACAGCGTTATAAACTCTATCAATCAAGTGTTATTCAACTTGGTGCTATTAGAACCAGATTATGACCAGCCACACACAGTGAAGAACCATTTTGAAGTGCTACGTTGCTTCGACCATATGGCCGGTCAGTTTTCAGATCAGACCATCGAAAGTTTACTCCATCAATGTAAAAACAATCAAGAGAGAGATAGAATGAAAGCCGTCATTGTACTAACTCATTTGACGACGTCATCACAAGTTTTTATTGATAATTACGCGTCGAAATTCATTGCTATATTAAAGGTGATGACTACAATGGAGCAAGGGGTTAAAATGAAGAAGCTTCTAGTTAAAGCTATTGTGGGGTTAGTTTATAGAAACTGCATAACAACTCCCGAAGATTTTACGATGGTGGAGTTTATAATAAAACATTGCGGTTACGAAGCACCAGCGAGTGTGCCGAAACATGAAGTATCAGATTTACATTACACGTGTAAGAGCTCATTGATCCTAATGTGTAATACAGTCACTAGCATAAGATCTCAGTTACGTAGTCTACTGCTCACGGCTCTGACGTTTGAAGAATTCACACCATCCATGCCAACAATTTGTCATTGCTTAACATCGTTACTCCAAAACAATTCCGAGGTTATTGCTGAAGGAGAACCAGAGAAAGATATTGAAATCAAATATTCGCCCGACTTGGTATTCGTTAGATGTTTGATGCACGTCGTCGAACCAGACCAAGTGGAGAGGAATACGAATACACTGGTCTTTCTCGAAGAATACTCCGGTGATGTTCATAAGAATCTGAAGAATTCTTGGACAGTTGAAATTCAGAGGCTGCTTAAGTTCGTTGACGCGAGCGAGTCGAAAGACCAGTGGCATAGTATGCTGTTGGATCTTGTAGTGTCAGCTATTGAACAAGTTAATAACGACAAGTGGGTGGAAGTGATTGCTTCTCTAATATCCCAACAAATCCTTTCGAAAAAGCAGTCGCCAATGATCAAGGGCGTTTCGTTGCAGTATCTTGCAATACTTTCCTGCCACATGACTAACGCCGCAGCAGTTGAAAAGACTTTAAAGATAATATTGCTCGCTTTAAAGTCTATCCCAATGGAAAGCAGCGAATACGTTAGCAAAGCTATAGGAATAGCCTCAAGGCAACACGGAGAATTCATCTTGAACGAGCTAGATGCTATTTACAAAGACAATGAGTCAAAAAGAGGAAGCAAAATTCTTAATTTTCTTTCGTCTAGACATTCCAAAACTGAATCGGAATTAGGTGTGGTTAGATACGCAGTTATAACGTGTTATGGTAAAGTTGCCGTCGACTGTTTAGATGTTCACGTGTTAGGAAGATTAGGGGACAATGTGACATCAATTTTGTACGAAATCTTGAAGTCGAACCCTTCTTTCGATTTGTGCAGAGCAAGCGTCACAACATTATACCAAATAAGCAAAGCCTTGCACCCGGCTGCGCATCACAATGTGGTACTGAGAAATCGTTGGCAGCTCCTCAATGCTGTATTGGAACAGATCTACAATGGCAATTTAGACAAACGCAACGTGGAATTGTATCCTATTATAGTGAAGGCATCTAAAGCGCTGACAAAATTACAGAAAGGCATATTGCCCGAAGAAAGGAACACGATTCTGAGAGTGTTATTCAATAGTATATTCGGAGAGCTATCTTCGTTTAAGCGAAAATACGAAGTCGGAGGGAACGGAGATAAAAATGACATCCTAGCTAAAACATTAAACGACAGCTTGATGTTACTGCATCTGTTGATCAAGGAGCTGATCGTTCAATCGACTTGCTTGAGTACCATCGATGATTTAATCAGCTTACTGACCGAATGGATCAGACACGAGAACGATGAGATTAGAACCGCATCGGTAATGATCTTACAAGTAATTTTCG
This sequence comes from Pheosia gnoma, assembly GCA_905404115.1. Lineage (NCBI taxonomy): Eukaryota > Metazoa > Arthropoda > Insecta > Lepidoptera > Notodontidae > Pheosia > Pheosia gnoma. Next base: position 1,534,563 of record FR989894.1, on the reverse strand, counting down.
ATACATATATCAAAAACGTCAAATTGAATTACGAAACACCGAGCAAGTTTGGGCAAATGGGATATCTTTTGGGCCTTATAATCCCGGGAGTAGCGGACACTAACTTCCCAGTGAGACTGACTACTATAGACTGCATCAAACTCATCATTCAGATACAAGATCTATACGAAGGGCACACAATCGAACCGGACGACGAATGCATGTCGAATCTTGCGCAGCTCCAGAACAACATCTTAACGAATGACCCGAACATGATCAGTGATTACTGTATGGCGTTATGTGATACCATATCATCGAAGATACCACATCAGCACAATATGCAATTTATTGAAAGTCTTTTAGAAGGCTATGATGATCAGGAGTTTAGGAGTGTTGGTATCAGTTCGATTTTGGATGCCTTCTTCATGAATAAGGGCCAGGATTTGTATCAGAGTGTGGAGAGGATCATTGAAGTGATGTTGACGACGATGGACGAGGTTGACGGCGTCGCTCAGATGATGTTGATGAAGCCACTGACCTCGCTGACCCGGCATCATTCTAATGCGGTGACTGCGGTGCTGTTGGCGCAGAAGCTGCCTTTGAAACCGTAAGTTTATTTTATTTATTTTTCAAAATTCTTATGCCTGCTATTTGGAACTGGTATACAATGAGTGGCGAAAACGTTGCCCTTAGGATGTGATCTTACCGTTCTTGGGATGTTAAAGATAAGTCTAGTCTAGTCTTGAAGTCTGGGCGAGTCCGAATCAGCGTTGCCCGAATCTTGCATTGTTTTTTTTATAATTTTTTCTCTGTTATTCAACAGGAGTGTAGTGAACGCGTGGCGCTACCTCGCTCGTGACGAGAATCTCGCACTATCCATCACAGATAACTTCCTGAGGCTGATGACGTCAGTGGAACTGTATGAGGACCCTTACCATATCACGGATAACCATATTGCAGCACTCCAGCCCTTAACGGTAAGCAAATAACACTTAAATTCAGGGCCCGGACAAGTCGTTCAGTGAGCTGCAGTCGTTCAAGAGGATTACACCATTCATCGGGATTCCCTAAAATTTTACCTACCCATCTAAAGACTCGCATAATAACGTCACTTTCCCTGTCCAATGGGTTTTATCGGGTTTTGCGTTTAACTTAGCGTAATCCAAAGGTAAGGAATGTGAATGGGTAACCATAAGTCAAATCTAACACCAGTTAAATATCTGTGAGTTAAGTCTTTCTAAAACCCAATCAATACCCGTTCGTGGGCTTACCTGGAGCCGGGCCCTGCTTAAATGTAATACGTACAGAATGGTCTCTCCCGCCCGCTGCCAACATGAGCTACGTTATCCCAAGGTACCCCGCGAACCTTCCTTAGTGCAGGTCATTAGTGTGGGCTACCATCGGGCTAATAGCCTTGTACAGGCTATGAAAATTGAATAATACGATTTATTATAAAACAGCAATGATACCCAAGTTGATAGAATGCTTATCTCTGTAGCGATAGTCGCTGGTTCTTATTTCGCATCTTTGGGATTTCTGGATTACATGTGCAAATCTCATTGTGAACCATGATTATAACTTGCTAAACGGTGATGGAAAACATAGTGAAGAAACTTGCATGTCTAAAAGAGTCCCTCGAATTTATTTTTACATATTGAGTAAACCTTAACCTAATTATTGGATCAAAATGGTAACAAGAATATATTTTTTGTTGTCTTTGATTATGGTCTAACTGCTAAGATATATATTATTATACCATGGTAACCTATATGACTATTACTGATCATTCAACTCTCTTTCAGCTCATAAGCGCCTTAGGAGAGATGCTTCAAGAGCCTTCCATGAAGCCCACCTGCATATCCAAGTTCTCAGACTTATTCTCCGTTCTGTACACAACGCTGGCGTGCTACATAGAAGCAGAACCCCCTGCTTACTCCCCGCCGACCCTGAAGTCGCAGGAGCGGTTCGGCTTTGTGCCGAACAGGGAAGCGATCCGGCTTTCACCGGCCAAGATAACTGTGTACACATTCAATGCGTTTTTGGAGCAAGCTGATTGTCATAAGGTATGATTGTTAGGACCGGGCTACACCTGCGCTTTAACCGTTAATCGACGTCAATTAAAGACGCCGGTGTAGCCAGAGTGTTATATATAACTAGTTAGAGAAAAAAACTATTGTGATTTTTTTAATTTGTTGTATTAGTTTGGGAGTGTCAAAATTAGGTCCTTATTATTTGTTATTGACTATCTATTTGCATTTAAGATATTATAGTACTTTTTATTATATATTATATAGATGATACACCATCACGCATTTAATCCTGGAAGGGGCAGGCAGAGTGGTACTACAATCCTCCCACATTGCGACGATGGTATTTGATCCCAATGTAATAGGGGGCGAGCCGTTGCCACAAGTCCGAGATAAGGATTTAGGCCAGGATATAGTCCACCACGCTGGCCCAGTGCGGTTTGGTGAACTTCACACGACTTTTGACAGATGTGCAGGCTTCCTCACGTTATTTGCGTTCTCATGTTTTTTTCCCAAAGATCTATAATTTGTTTATTCACTCATTAAAATTTAATAATTGTGTCTTTATTGGCGAAATGTTATTCCAAGTATTGTCAGAATCGTCGACTAATGGTTTATCAATGGATTCCATTATAATAAGAATTTGAAGCAAATGTATCTTTCACCATTTAACAGGTAAAAGAAGCCTGCTCTCTATGCCTGAGCGTAGAGCACGGAGACTCGTCCACGACACTGCTAGAGCTGGCGCCGATACTGAGCAGCGCTCTCAGCCGCGAGTGTCCGCAGCACTTGGCTAGACTGGTGTCGCGTGTCGCGCAGTTCGGCCGCGCGCAGCTGCCGCCGCAGCGGTGTGCGGCGCTGGCGCTGTTGGCTGATCTGCTTAATTATAGGTGAATCATATACTACAGTGACCGTAGCACAAAATCCTAACGTAATCGTATCGTCATCGATAATGTATACTGTCACTTTTATTCTTATTCACGAACATCGCAAATGCAAAGCAAAACGACGGCAGTTTCGCCGGCAGGCATGCGCAGAGCCGCCATCTTTGCTCATTTTATTGATGCGACCTGTGCATTTTTTTTTTATTTTTTTTTTATTTTTTTTTTATTACATTATAGGCAAGTATTTGATCTCGATCTCACCTGATGGTAAGTGATGATGAGATCTATGATGGAGCATACTTGCCTAGGTAGGATGGCGGCAGTAGATCGGGTAGCTGATCTGACCCGCCATCCATGAATGGCAACACCGAACATCATCATTAACTTCCCCAGATGCAACGACAACACTATCCTGATAGAGACAGTCCTGGCGACGCTGAACACGGGCTGGAAGGACGAGCACGAGCGAGTGCGAGCCGTGTGCCTGCGCGGCGCCGCCAACATCGCGCGGCTGGGAACCGAACACCGCGCCCACGCGCTGCCGGCGGCCTTCGCCGCGCTGAGCCAGGGGGTGGACGCGCAGAGTTCGCGGTGAGTAATCGGACACTTCAAACGAAATCAAAAAAATTGTGTTTCTTGCTGCTAGTAATGCACCCCTCATCTTCATAACAAAATAAATGCCCCTAATGGTAGTTATGGTATCTTAAGAAAAGCACTAAATTATATTAATTAGCGTTTATTGAATAATCAGACACCAACACAGATAAGTATAATATAATGACAGCATAAACGTCAGATCCGTCGAGTGACGGGAACGGCTGCGTTCAGTATCCCACAGTTTATTTATTTATTTATTTATTTATTTATTTAATCAAAAAACACAAAACAGTTGCATACCTTACGTAAGTAGGTAGTAAATACCATAATAGGCAGAATATTATTAGAAATGGCGGTAGGTATACAATTTAACGTAATCCTTTTTTCCAATTCTCGTCGTATATAAATACAGGTCATTTTTGAGTGATTCGTTCGAGCAAAGTAGAAAAAGTTATTGCAGTATAAGTAACAGTAGTATTACACTTATCAAACTTCCACAGTTTTCACGAAGTTTAGCTTGCAGTCATTTTTATGGAAATGTCAAAGGATCAAAGAATCCAAATATAAATTGGATAAATATATTCTTGGATGTGACACAGATTTTTCAACTAATTGAATATATTATAAGAACACAGAGATAATAATCAACGACAATTCCTTGGTAGGTCACCATCAGACAACGTACCCCTCTCCGCTATCCAAGGTCTCAGCCGCCTGCTAACCGAAATGGATAAACTGGACCCGGAGTTCGACCGGGAGCTGGTCGCCATCTCCCAGAAGATTCGTCCGTTCATGAACACTGAGTGCGCCCAGCTAAGGGAGAACTCCATCAGGCTGTTCGGTATAATCGCTGAGAGGGTGAAGTGCGAGGCGCTGTCGGAGCAAGGCGTCAGTTCCCTGCCTTGCTTCCTGCTGCATCTGTGCGATTCCAATCCTGCTGTGGTCAGGGTGAGTTGTTTTAATGTATTCTAGACTTATTTTTATCCTTTCCAGGTAAAGATCCGTCGCTTGGAGTTCTTTTTTGTCTGAGAATCCTAAACTGAGAAAATACTAAGTGCTTTATATTATATCTGAGCATAGACCTACCCTCAATGCGAGGAGGATTCAAACCACGGTCTACCATGTTGGTCCGGCGTGGGTTGTCGAATTTCACGTCTACATGCAGGTTTCTTCGTGATGTTTCTTTTCATTCGCATGAAATTTGGAAATCTCAGAGGTGTGATACGGGGTTTAGACCTGGGACCCTTTCTCAAAGCGAGTTACCTACCAACTTAGCTATCACTGCTTGAGCATTTTTTTAAAGAAAATACTTTTAAAAGCAATAGCAAATGAACGACAATTTAATATTAATTTGAAGGTAACATTTCGTCAATAAGTGTCTGAATTGCAGAGGTGATCTTTCACATGCTAGGGTAGATAACGAAAAGACCCCGAAATCTAGTCTACCTAGAAAGCTAATCCGACCAAACCATAGGCACACACAGATAGTGGTACAGACCGTACAGCCTCCAAAGCATGCAGTAGGCTGGCAGCGAGGCAGATGACTTTGCCTGAGAGGCAGCCCAAGCTTTTGCCTTGGTCTAAATACGACTCCTTAAGCTTAATTTCACCCGTTTCTCCATTTCAGGCCAGTAAATTCACCCTGAAACAAGTCTTTAAGACCTTCAACGTCAAGAAGTCCAATGACTTAGTGCAGACCCACCTACTGGACGAAGGAAGGTTGTACCTGGACGAGTTCCTGTCAGCCCTGCTGCGGCAGCTGGCTGATGAGCTGCCCTCCAGTGTGGTCAAGTGCCTACAGACTGCTGTCAATTACCTGCACTGCGCCAGAGAAGATATGAAGCCACATCCGCCGCTATTGCTGGGTAAGAAATGTTCGGTTATTGTGTAAGAGTGACGGTTTTAATGTTGTATATTTGTTTTATTAAGGGCCTTCTGCTGTCAGTCTGTGTAACCCACCGATGGGTCTATGCACAGGCGTAATAGGCCTTTCTTCTTTCACGCCATGTGTGCCGTTCCCGGGCTAATCTAGCCCATCATGTACCCGCTACCTTCGTTGAATAATCTGGCTTGTGATCTGTTTGTCTGGTGCTGATAAACCATATAATCAATCTTAAAGAATTTAAGAAGAAAGCGTTTTCAATTGTAACGAAATGAGTGAGGCGACATTGATAACCTTTTATAGCTTAAATGCAATTCCCTATTCGAAGCCTACAAGCCTTTTGACAGCTCGTCTGGAGCAAAATCAGCATCAGAAAGTTTCGAACCCATTCCCAATATCCATTTTGAAGGCAGCCTCGTTCGAATCGATTTGAAATACCCCGCCGGTATCTCGTTCGTTAATCACTCCAATCTCCTCCAGGCCTCCTGTACGCAGAGCTGTACCGCATCAGAGATAAGTATCCCGAAGATACGCAACTAGATCCCGACGTGACCCGCAGCGCTCGCGCTCGGCTGCTGCAGCTTATCAAGGACCCCAACCCTCAGGTCAGACAGAACTCAGCCATGGCCCTCGCCAACATCTGCCTTGTGGACGTGGTGGACGGATGACCAGGGTACTGCGCCAGAATGGTCCTGCTCGATGTCAGGGGTTGCATAAACATGAGGAAATGAGGTGTGAAGTGACAGTGTGATTAGTATATTTTGTGATGGTTTTAATAGTACTATTAGGGTTGTTAGTTTGTGATTGAGAATATTTTTCCATAACCAAGTTTGTAGAACACCTACCTTGGTGGCAAGGGTCGCAGGTTGAAACCCTGGCTCGCACTTTACAAATTTCTGAATTTGATATCCATGATAATCACTTGCTAACGGTGAATGAAAACTGTCTTCGAAAAAAATAAGTTGCTCTCGAAAGATATGCGAAGTCCGCCAATCCGAATTGGGCCAGGGTTGTGGATTATGGCCTAAATGGGCCTCGCATTGAGGGCAGGCCTGTGCCCACCGGTGGGATATTATATGTTTCAGCATCTCTCTTGATAATCTGGTGCGAAAGTTAGTTATGCTATTTTTTATCAACCGTTTTAACTCATAAGAGGTTAATCACTGATAAATTTGTGGCAATGTATCGCCCCAATGCGTATAACGAAGGGCGCTGACATTAGCTAATCATAATTGTAATTTCACTGCTGCTTCACAAACTAAGTACGTCCGACTTTTTTGTTTTTTTTTTCACTAGATGCTTTATTGCTCTTCATGCTTTCAAATCTTCTAAAAATGCAAATGAAAAACACTTTCTTTCTGAAAAATGATTCGTGATTGTAAATTAATTAAAACTACTATAAATTATGGATAAAGATATGCCAAACCATCAAAATAATCAGAAAAAAAAATATTGTAGTGTAAAAAATAATATTGTAGGTTTTAAGCAAAAAATATTTGTTTATTATAATTATTCCATTATATGTGTATAATAATGTGTTCTTAACGTCAAAAAAAGTTTATATGTGATCTAAAAATACTGTGTTAATATGTGTGCCTTCCATTTAAAAGTGTGAATGGAGTCCATGGCACTAAGATAAAAAAAAATTGGTAGTCTAGCGGGCAAATACTCAAACGCTACTCAAATTTTAAGTCCTACTTCACTGTTTGAGACGTATTTATCTTGCAATTGTTGTATCGTCCTTAAAAATTAGGCAGCTCTCAAAGAGTTTTTTGTATATTTTGCGATTGATCTGCATTCGTGACTGAGATTGCTTTGGGCGTATATTTCGGAGCATAATATTATAAGTAAGAAAAACATTTATAATGTAGTCAGTGCTAACACATACATATATATGTCCATAAGGGTTTTAATATATTTTTGGTTTAATTCTAAAATCTAAGTATACTTACGTGGCGTAGTTGCATTATAAAGCGGATTGGCTGAATAAGCTTTTTCAAAATTGGCAATCTTATAATAGACAATAAATATAATTTTGATTTTTTAATGAAACATGCATTGCATTTAAACGTGGCATGCACTATTGATTCCGTGCGGAAACCAGAGCGAAACAAAAGCACTTACACAAAAAAACACTTCCAGCTGCCTGTTTCTTCTTATAGTTCTGTCTATCTATCTGTTGTGTGTCCGGGGTCGATAGTGTATGCCGCGTTCTAGTCGAATAATTATGAATAGTGCATGTCGAAAAAATATTTTGTAATTATTACTGTTATATAAGGTGTGACAAAAATAGTGTAAAATATTTTATGGATTCAATGAGGAGGTCATACCGATCACGTTGTATAATTATTTTTTTTTTTAATGTGAACCCGTTGCTTTGCACCGCGCACTGAGTATGTGGTCCTATTTTAAAATGTCTAATAATTTGATTTATTTCATTGGGATTGATATCTGTATCACTTACTGATGTACCTGTTACAATATTTTACACTAATAAAGTTAAACCTGGTATTTTTAGGCGTATTATGTAATTGTATTTTTTTTTCTATTATTTAATAAGTGTTATAAAACTATCTAAGCTTATATATTAAAATGATTTCTCAAATTTGAATTCTTTTATTAAACCAAAATAAAAAAGAAATGTTAAAAATAAATTGTTAACAACACTAACTATTAAGTATATTTATAAATTATTAATAAAAAAGAATTAGAATCAACAAAATAAATATATTATAGACTAACAAAATAAAATTATGATTTACAAAATAATTATGGAATAAAAAATATAATTTTAAGTTGTTTCCAAATTGAATGTTTAGTCGAGTCAATGCTATTGTTTATAAATTTGTTGTATTTTCAATTTATATGTTATAAGATGTAAGTTTCATACCTGATCTAAAAATATCTATGGTTAATTTACTTTTGAAAATTTTATAAACATGAAATAGTTAGGAACATTTTATGATAGAAATTTTACAATGTATCGCTGCCTTAACATAAGTCAATCGCAATCATGACAGCTCATTCAGATATAGACGATATAACCTTTCATCGGCGTATGCGCAGGGCTTTGTCACCCTGTGTCTAGAACTCAATACGTTAGCGCAAACCGCGTAGGTACCTCCTTATATCGCTGTATACCGCTATAGTCTGAATAGGCGTGTCTTAATCCCGCTGCTTATGTCTAAAATATTCATTATAGATATGACTAATGTTTAATTATTTAAATTTGACGATAAAGCTGCGTTCAACACAATGGAGTTTCATTTTATTTTTTCATACGAAGTGGAAGGTCCCGCATTCCTGGGAGCTGTTTGAAATATTATTAATAATATAATAAAAATATCGCCAGACGAACACACCAACTGTATGGTCACAAACTCAGCGAAGCTTGTATTATGAGGTCCGTATATAAATAAATACGTATATAGATCTTAAATATCAAGACTCGGTTACAAACATTCGTGCACATCGCACAAAGTTTGCCGCTATCGGGATTTGAACCCGGGACTCTCGGTACAGAAAGCAAGATACAAACTGCCAAAAATCTGGGCCCCAAGTCTGCTAACACAATCGATTCATAATCGTAAAGTAACTGTCACTTGACAGATATCCCATACAATATCTGTCAAAAGTGACAGTTACTATGCGGTTGCTGTTCGAGTGTGTTAGTAGACTTGGGGCCCGCCGAAACGCATTTTGAATACGTTTGAATATGTACGATACTTCACAGACTGGAAACTTTCTTCTCTTGTTTTTTAAGTTGGCCGGCTACAAAATAGAGCCATTTTTGCCAGTGTCGAGTATTTCTTGATAATTGTTGTAAAATTATATGTACCCTTGATGATAATGAAGATGTTGAAGACAATGATGATGACTATCAGTAAAGCTGTGGATACTTTACTGAAAATTGACCAGACATCTAGGGGAAGTTGAAAAGTCAAGTTATAGACTATTTGATTTCAATTTCCTTCACTCGTGCACGTTTATGATCACACTATGGTTAAAATCCCACTAATATTACACATTATTTATCAAAGAACCACATATTTTGGAAAAAAATATTACAACTTCACGGTTTAACTTCCCGGCAAAAAGTCCAAATCGGACTTTATTCATGTAGGTACCTGGGTGCTCTTTGATGAAGCCAGAACGTTTTAGTCGCGTCCGTCCAAGTCCGTAGCTGACGCGTGTCCCACCCGGCAGAGTCCATGCGCCACTGCGGGGGGACGAGCGGCGGCAGCATCGGCTCAATCGTTATCTGCGAGAGGAATTTGTTTTAGATATCGGCCAATAAGGGCAAAGGGCCGTCTTTCACTCCACCGGCCATATTTGTTCGTCACCATCATCTACATCCAAGTTTATGACAATTAGTTGCAAACGCCAATAACAAAGAAGAACCAGAACGTTGTTAATGTCATCGTCGTCGTCGTGTGGCATTTCACAGGTGGCGGTTAGAGAAAAAAAAATTAACATATGAAAAAAAAAATTGTGAAGAAAAAATCTTTCTGTGCTTTTTTCGTACCTATTATTTTGTCGTTACCAAATTTTTTTATAATGAATAGCAAAAATAAGAGGGCGGCAAATTGAAATCCGCACCGGGTGCTAATGACCTATGCTACGCCACTGTCTCCGGTCGACCGTCGTGTCGGATTACGGTCCCATCGAGCTATGGGAATGAGACATGCTCGCGCACGTACTTGTGCGCTATATCTCCTGCTCAGTTGGCTAGTCCCCTTTGAGATTGGCCACCGCGACCGAATTTCGGTCAGGAGAACCAATTCTAGGTAGGTACTATTCACCGGTTGTGCGGGGGCGCCGTGCTCAGCAAAAGGTGCTCTGATGCTCTTAGCTTGTTGCACGCTGCGCAAGCCACGTTGCGTTGAGGTTCTGTACACCTCATCCACCAGATCCTTCCGAGCCCTGAGAACACCTCTAGTATATATATACGTTATGTAGTGTAAACCAACGGTCGAATAGTTCGTTAAAATCGGTGATATCACAAAAATGTTACTGATATATAAAATAGGTGCTCTAATGACAACGGTATTGAAAGGTAGATATTTATAAAAGAAACGAAATAAATACTTACAGAATTATGAATAAAAGTTCGTTCGTATTAATTTATTGACTGTAATCTCGAAAATTATAATGATTGAAATAAAACTAATTTTGCGGATTTTATTGCGTATGCTTTACGTTTTTTACGTTCCCGACGTTTCGGCTGCTTTACAGCAGCCATGGGTCTCCCGTGACCATGGTTGCTGTAAAGCATGGAATAATCACAAAACAATGTTTTATTTGAATGTCTAGAATTCGCATAAAGTATAAGAAATCAATATTATAATTATTATCGAAATTATCGCGCGCTCGATCGCACTTATAGGTAGTGTTAGGTTGAAGGAGTAGCGAAAGGAAGTTTGTTAAGAATATGGATTATTTATAGATTGTTTTTGAATGACGTGGAATAACTATAAGAGACGTACTCTGGATCTTTAATATCATCCATGATTAATGCTGGTGTTATCAGAATTCTTGGTCGGGTCTTCTGGACTTTCTCTCTGTCTAAATCCTCGGGTTTTGTCTGCAATTAACGCATTGTAGGTATTTAACTATTTATGACAAACTAAGAGAGAACCTATCTAATGGGGTCAAGGATGTGTACGAAGGCGTTCCCGTGCCCCCCACAAGGAGGGAGAAGGACCACCCTGGGTATTTAGTCGGTACGAGTCTGACATATCCCGCTTGCCTCCCCCCGGGGCTTGCAGGTATCCATAAGGATATCAAAACGTTAAAATAAAAATATGTCGAAGTTTTAAAAGGCCATTTCAAAAATATTAACATAAACTTTCTGAACATCCTTCGGATTAGTGCGAACGATTTCTTTCGGTTTGTGGTACAAATCGAATGGCACATTAGGGACCCTCCACTCTGTCATTGCATGCAGGTCCTTTATGGGCTTCGCTTTAGGCCTGGTACAACGAGGCTTGTCCTTGTAAACCGTTGTAGTCTTAGCTGTTATCTCGCCATCCCGAAAATCAGTTCGAGTAGCGGTTTCGTAGTTGAAAAGGATTGTCTCAGCACGTTTGTTATGGTCCGGCATTTTGTAAGTAAATTATATAAAATAAAATATCGAAATTAAAACTATCGTAACAAAAGTGCGCTCTAAAATGACATTGTAAAGTATTTTTTTTATTTGACAAAAGTATTTTGAATTCTTCTGTTCTCTTTGTCATTACAACGTGAAGGTGCTAGTTTGGCAAGTCGGCTGTATTTTCGACTAGCTGCGCCCCGCAGTGTTACCCGCGATTAAAAATGATGTCCTTTATATCTCTGTGCCCAATTTCATCCAGATCCGTTCAGCCGTTCTGGCGTGAAAGAGTAACAAACATCCATCCAAACTTTCACATTTATAATATTAGCATAGATTAACTTATACCATCACTGATATTTTCAAATAGATATACAGATCCCTGGTATTTCAACTCCTGTCGAGTTGCGACGCTTTTATAGCGGAGCTATTAAGCGGTGTCACGCACGTCGCTTTTAAAGTGGCGTTACAATCCTTTTATATGTGGGCGTCGCGATGCTTTTATATGTGGGCGTCGCGATGCTTTTATATGTGGGCGTCGCGATGCTTTTATATGGGCGTCGCGATGCTTTTATATGGGCGTCGCGACGCTTTTATAGTGGCATCGCGATGCTTTTATATGGGCGTCGCGATGCTTTTATATGGGCGTCGTGATGCTTTTATATGGGCGTCGCGATGCTTTTATATGGGCGTCGCGATGCTTTTATATGGGCGTCGCGACGCTTTTATAATGGCGTGTTGACGCTTTTATAGTGGCGTTGAGGCGCTTTTATAGTGATAAACTTACCCTAGTGACACAAATGACTATGGAAACCGCAAGTGTCTTAATTTTCAGACATAAATATGAATTGAGTTAATTTTATTATACTCGGCTTTTATTTTAATTTAATAATAATTGAAACCCATGTAAATATGACAAATATGTTTATTTTCATAAGATAAAACTACATAATATCAAACACTAGAAATCATATACGGAAAATAATTAAAAATAACATTATATCTATTAATCTATATTTTATCTAAATTATTTAGTAAAAATAAAATTAAGTTGGATATCTTCAATAATTACTAAAACTTACCAATAGGCCAGATGCCTACGTTGAAAACATGGTATAACTGCTTCACCATAAACGTATCTATAGGATATAAATGCTTTCTTATAAAATTATGTTAACGTTAGAAGCCAGCCTACTGTCGCCCGCCCTTCAAGTTGCACAACATTTTCCTGTGCTCTCCTACCACTTGAAACTCCTTGCAAGCTCTGCATCTGTGAAATAAATAAGTACATGATACATTAGAAACTTTAAATTCTGTAGCGCACACTCGGACTGGTCGGAACAGAATAACGTAATTGTCAGCCCAAATTTATTAGTGTTTAGGGGGGGGGGGGGGGGGGATTTAGTATCACCAATATTTCACAAGTCTTTAGCGAAAAAGGCAAGATGTTCCAGCCAGGCGGGTGGTATGGTGCGACCGTTATTGTCGGGATCTTGTATATATGTTACGTTCTCCGTAAACATTCATAGCGCGTTTCAGGATTGTAGGGAGAATTGTCATTTGATTTGAATGTTGTCTGCAGCGCCATGTGTATAGCTCGTGGCGAGGTTGAAGAGTTCGCTACAAGCTTTACATTATAATTACACCCTTATACCGTTACACCAGCCCCCCTCCGGTATCCACCCCTGTTTGTAGGACGCTATCGGGTCTGACTAAAAATGCTTCGCAAGAGCTCGAGGTCATCTTGAGTCTCGAGTCGCAATTCGATAATTGCCACTTTGCAAAACACTTATGTGAACTATTCCAGGTATATGTCTACATAATCTGTGCTGTGCTAAGCGGGAGTAGTATTGTAGGTACGTACTCAGGCACGTCTTGAGTCAGCCAAAACACCTTGGTGGGATCACAGTGGGCGCGCAGCTGTTTGTTGTCCCACGCCACGGTCTCCATCCGCCACTCCGGAGACACCACTGGCGGCTGGCACTTGGGCAAGACGATCTGTAAACAGTGAATTTGGTTTTTACAATATTATTTGACAAAGTCAAATCATTTATTTCGTATAGGACTGGACTACGGGGGCACTGACAAATTGTCAATAACATTTTGTTTTTCTTAACCCTACAACCGGTTCGGAACGCGACCTCAACTGCGAAGATACGGAGAGAAAGTTAGCGGACTTTTTTTAATATCCACGTTTATTACAAAAAAAAACTAGGCGCCACGATATTGCGAAAGGCCCATGCATCCAAACCAGCAGCTGGCTACTAATAATATATAGTCACTAACAGGATTAGCAGGCGCCGGCAGACCCGGGAACGGCGCCTTAATAGTCGAGTACCCGGACACAGCCTCCCGCAGCCTCAGGCTCATCTCGCTCGTGTACATGTCTTCAACGAGGATCTCGCGCGCGCGCGGGTCGGCTATGTCGTCCATGCCCACCGCTGGCGTCATGATCAGACGCGGACGAGTCTTCTGAACTTCGAGCTTCTCGTCGTCACCCTTTTTCTCCTGGAAATCAGATTTTTGGTTTGGGAGCGTTCAAGTATTACGTAGCCCCCCCTCCCCCCATGTAACGCGCCGTAACGTTTTTCTTTAGCCACGCTCCCTTTGGAAGTTATTTTTTATCGTCATTACTAACTGTGCCCGCAACGTCGTACGCGTACACATTGCCCGCGGATCATTTTTTGTCCCATCACCCAATCACACACGATTTCTTCCGTAAAATCCGTCCAAGGTAACATCGTGGCTGCTAGCGCCATCTCTGGAGCGTTCGCAGTGACCGAGACCAATATTTCCAAAATATGGGCACGACGTGCAATGCTTAGGATTATGGAAACGATAGTGTAAATAAAATATATACTATTATTACATACGGATTTTTACAAATATATTTTCGTTAGTAGATTCTTATATATACTTAATAAAATGGCTAGAGTTATTGCCGCCTCACCAGAACCTAGAATGAGACCTTAGGAGACATAAGATACGCCTTGAATATGTCCAATTCAAAGTGTGGTTCCTCACATAAGCTTGAAAAACCTAATATCTACAAGAAAAATAACTAAATAACAAACAATGTTAGGTATAATCGATAGAACTAGGCGATACTTGGCGGAAATCCATTGTTAAACAAATGGGGGGAGAGGAACCCACCACTGACCCTCGGCTTGTCAACTTTTCCAATTACAAACCAAACAAGTTTGATCGATATTTAATGTTAGGTATACATAGTTATAAAGTACGGAAAGGAGACGAGAACCTCGAAAAGCTGATCGTAGTTGGGAACACCGAGGGCAAGAGAGCTCGAGGACGGTCCCCAACCAGATGGACCGATCAAGTAAAGGACTCATCTTCAACCAAATTCAGCTCGGTGGTCAGAAGCGCCATGAACAGAGGCCGATGGAGGCTAATCGTTCGATCCAAGTGTGGACTATCCAACGATGATCGCGATCCTCAGACATGAGGGACCGACCATAGAGAGAGAGATACGTAGTTATAAATTATTTATCGTTCCATGCTGAAGCTTATCAATGTACACAACTCACGTATTTTTGCTGCACCGCGTAAGGATTGGTATTGACAATAGGACGCGGTCGGTGCAACAAGTTGAAGGGCACGGCTTGCTTGAAGTCCGTCAGAGTATGGATGTCCCTGGTGGGCCGGGCCTTCGCCCTCGGCGACTTCGGCTTGGCGTGGTACAGGGTGGGGACGGGCGCCCTCAGATCACCGCCTTGGTAATCTGTCTTGTTTGTTGTCATATAGTCAAATAGCATACTTTCCATTTTCGCTTTTGTGTCCGGCATTTTGTAGCTTCAGAACCCAAGGAAACTTTCTTAGCAAAGGTAAAATCTTATCTTATACAAGATCTGACTTAAGTATGTCAAGTTTCTTTTTACAGATTGTTTTGTCACTTCGATTTCTTTAGCTAGCAATCAAGAAGGATGGTTAGATAATTATGTTGATAGATTTTTATAAAAAAAATGTTGAATTAATTTTGTACCACAAGAAAATTGGAAATTATTTTATAAATAAGCATATAATGAAAAAAGCATGGAAGATAATGTATCTACATGTAAAACTAATTTAAAATCTATGTGGTCACGATAAGGGTTCCACAAGGGAAATAATATATCGCCTGACGAACACACTAACTATACGGTCCCACACTAAGCAACGCTTTCATTATGGGTACCGTACAATAGACTGGGGGCGAAACCAGTATGTAATACCTATATAGATACTAGCTGTTGCCCGCGACTTCGTCCGCGTGGTATTTAACAAAGACAACCGTTGACAACAGCCTGCTCGCCCATTCTGAGCCCGCGGGACGCATTGCAGGTTGTTGCTATCAAACTTAATCAGGCGCTGCGCTGCAACATTGGTTTTAATTTTTTTTCGTGAGATCCTATTTTTTTTTCTAAAATAAAAGTAGCCTAAGTTACTCCTTGTTATATCAGCTACCTGCCAGTGAAAGTCCCGTCAAAATCGGTCCAGCCATTTCAGAGATTAGCCGGAACAAACAGACAGACAGACAGACAAAAATTGTAAAAAATGTTGTTTCGGTATAGGTAACGTGTATACATTCAAATGCACTTAGTAAAAAGCGGTTATTTTAGTATTACAAACAGACACTCCAATTTTATTTATATGTATAGATGTATAGATTATACATCATTGACTCAGGTACAAACATTCATGCTCATTACACAATGTTTAGACCCTACCAGGATGCGAAACTGGGACCCTCAGCGCAGAAGGCAGGATCACTGAGCTAATCAGCCAGTAAAATATGTAACTTTATTAAAAAAAAATCTAGTCTATTACACAGCGAACAATGAAACAAAACGGATCATAATTTCAATAATTTATTTTATAATTCATCAATAATTTACACCGTACCTATAATAAACATTTGAAACTATACAACCCACAAAAATAAAATATAATTTATTATCACAAAATTGATAAGATTTGGACAATAGCGGAATATACTAGCAAGGATTTGGTTTAATGGACCCCCGTTGTACCCTAGATAAAGGAATTATTAATTATAATACAAGTAGAATCTATGGTATTAATTGCATTTTAAAAAATCTGCTGTATTCATAAACTTACGCATTCAACGCTCGGTATCAAATAAATATCTATTAGCCTCCTCTATGTCTTAGCTATTCCCATTTCAACTCCCGGTCTAAATTATTTTTAATTTCACATCTAAACTTACACAAAAATATGTTGATTGCACAGAAACAGACTTGTTTAGAAATTAAGACGTAATGTTGCCACTAGCAAAGTGAAGCCACTTTTTCAATGCATTTTGTAGTGGTAAACGTTACCACATACATTTTTTGTCTAGTTAATGGTCTCGGCATAGACTAAGTGCCGATAGTTTTTTTAGGTTTCACTTGTAGCGCACGCCGTGTGTTGTCTGTATATTCTCACAAGTCTATGTTCACGTGAAATATACAAATATAGTTTTTTGTGCTTTAATATGTTGTTTGTGTCGTCTGAGCCTTAACCCAACTAGTGGAATTACCTAGCCTAAGTGTAAGACCATTTTTATTACCGATAATTCAGGCTACAGGCGGCCAATTACTTTGGGGGGTTAATATCAGCAAAATAAATTCAGTTAATAATATATTTAAATTTTCGTTTGCGGTTTGATTTGAAGGGGGCTCGTACAAAACATATGATAGGAGACACATTTGAGGAGGTCTAACAGCAGTTAAACAGTTCCACATTGTTGAGACAAACGTATATCTCTCACAGCTCGTACTTCAATCCGAATGTATAGAACGACGTTTGCAATTTATCTACTTATTTACTTATTATTATTTTTACTGAATGACATACTGTAAGTAGGTATATTAGTAACGTAGCCGTTCTATAAGATAGTAAATGTAGTTAATTATGTGTTTCATTGTATCTACTTAATTCGTTTCCTACTAAATTTAAATATCACGAGATCAAAATTCGTTTTAATACAAAAATATGTAGTATGACTTTTTTTAATTAGGTAATTAATACTTCCAAATTATATTTATTTTTTAATGTTTTTTTTTGATTGAACACCTAACGCCACTATCAGCCAAATACCATTCGTGCTATGTGTTTATTGACATATCTATCATAATCAAATCCCAGTTCGCTGTTTAATAGGTTATGTATATCAGAATTTAAATTTTTCACAATGTCCCCATTGTTGTATTTGAAAAAAAAAAAAACTTATGGAGACTGGTTTCCCTGATACGTGGCGTTGACGTCCAAAGATTTTGTCGCAATTTGTTTTTTTTTGGGTTTAAATATATTAATTTGATAATTAGAAACATTTACAGCTTACAATAATTATAAGAATTTGATCACAATTCCGCAAAATACTATCTATACTTACTATGCATAACTCTCCCTAGCCCCAAAGGGACATGGCGTGACGATGATCAATGTCTTTGATGTTAATCTACCACGAAAACTTTGTTGAGAAACCTGCCGTGTTAAAGTAATCAAAAATTAATAAGAAAACCTACAAAACCATTGTAAATCGGAAGATTATTTCCCTGGATTTTAAGAATCATTTTGACATCTCAATGGAGGATAACAATTCCTATTTATTCTTATAGCTATTGCATAAATTCAGAATAGGAGACACTGCAAAAAGTCCTAGTAAAAGATTTTATTATATTAACTACTTAATAAAAAACCACGCATTCAGTCTATGCCCAGCAGAGACTACTTATTTACAAGAGTACATAATATTTAATATCTAACTATATAGCTTGTTTGCAAAAATTCCGTGCTGCTCTCGTAATAGCAAATGCAGTACTCGCAAAATGGCGGTTTCGAGAAAAAGTCGATTAAAGGTTTATTTAAGAGCTCTACTCTAGCTGATATCAAAGTCAAATCTTTTGTTACTTGAAAATGTACAAATTAACACGAATTATTGTTTAGTTGAGACAACTCTGAATTTTGAAATAAAAAAAAAACAGAAATTCAACATAATGGCGATTACTGCATCTGCTATTGCGAGAGCAGCTTGTTTGAGAGTAATTTTGGTCCGAACCGTAAAAATAGATGAAGCCCCGAGGACGATCTGTCTTTCGAAAGATGATGTCTTTCATCTTTATGGCGTGACTGGACCAAAATAACCCTCAATCGAGGTCGTTCAAATTGGTCAATATAATAAAAACAAATGATTGAATAACAAAAAAAAAACCTTTCAGTGCATCAAAATTGACAAGGTCATTTTGAGGAAAATTGGATGTGCTCAATTCGACACGTATTTATATCCTTCTGCAATTAAATATGTAGTTGATATTATTAAATGGATTAAAAAAGAAAACAAAAACCCTAAAACCATCAATAGGTACATTTTGACACTGCAAAGGATTGACAGCGAAATTGGCGCCAACTTGCATTCAAACAAGATGGCGGCCTAGCGTGAATTGTTATAGAACTGCAATAATACCATAATAAGGCATTGTAATAACAGCAGTATGGCTGTAGTGATACAATTGGCTATATTTTTAGTGATTTGTCAATCTGGGACTTTGAGTTCCGCCCATATTGGGCAGAAGGGGGATGCGGGTCCACCCCATGACCAGCCCCTAGGGATGGCCAAGTGGCTAAGACCTGACCTAATGGCCCCCGAATGCCCATTAAAACGGCTCTTGTCGACTGTTCCGGGACATAGGATGCTGCTTTGGCCCGTTGCGGTGACATCCACGGTGGTAACAATGGCTTCGCTCAGCAGGGACTCACAGGATTTCAACGCTGAAAAGAAATATTTAAAGGTTAGATATGGCTTAACAATAATAGAGTAAAATATTTTGAGGGGTCTATCGGTAGGCTCTAAAGGTCACAATCTCGAAAAAAAACCCAAATTATTTAAAATTTTAAAGATGCAGGGAGGTGCTCTCTTAAATTAAACCCTAGCTACGAATAACTTAGTCACCTACAAGCCATTAGTTTTATGCAAATGATAATTAGGTCTCCAAGATTTAAATCTCCACATATGTATTTACAGATTACCTAGCATTGATTGCGACCACAGATACATTAGAGGAGATATGTTATGAAAGCGGTGGGCTTGCGCTCACCTTAAGCCAAAATTACGCTAACATAGAGTTTTCGCCGTCAGTCGACTGCAACTGCACGTCGGTATCGGAGCTCTAACTTTCTACTGGTGGTAGGCTTCGGCCGTGGTTAGTCACCACCCACTGAACAAAGCCATGTCGCCAAGCGGCCTAGCCGTGTTCCGGCATGATGTTCGGTGTTGCCATTCATGGATGGCGGGTCAGATCAGCTGCGCTGCATGTGCCTCTATCTACTGCCGCCTTCCTACCTAGGCAAGTATGCTCCATCGTAGATCTCATCGTCACTTACCATCAGGTGAGATCGAGATCAAATACTTGCCTATAATGTAATAAAAAAAAAAAAAAAAAAAAAAAATGCCGTCTTATTCCGTGGTTGTGTGCTAAAATACTAGCAGCAAAGTGAACTACGCGAAAGATGGAATCTCATTTCACCAGCCAGTATTAAGTATTTTATTTATTCGTCTTTAAAATCATTAAAAACAACAAATCAAAAAATATTTAATGCCTTTATTATGTTATTTTAGTTATTGATTTCTTATATTTACGCGAATACTACACATTGAAATAAAAACGTCGGGAACGTAAAAACGAAAAATAAACGCGATAAAATCCTTAAAAATAGTTTTATTTCAATGTTATTTTAGTTTTCATGTAGCACAACGACTTTTTTATTTTTGTACAAAATACATGGCTCTTTAAGTACCACCTATGTTCGCTACTGAGTGAATGTACGAGGCAATGGATAGATCGTCTAACGATACTTTGAATAAACTGGTGCGTCGCGTGGTACGGCCGCTGCATGCGGCGACGACGCAGCACGCACCGAATTATTGGCACGCGTGTGTGTGTGAGACTTCGTATTGGTTGGTTTTATGTAATTGCATGTGTTTTGTGGCGAGTGGTGGGGACAAAACGGAGACAGCGAGTTCCCATACATTTTGAACCGCACGGCATATCTCTCGTGATCTGTGATTGCGACGTATCAATTCGGCGTGAACGATAACATACAATTACTTGCATACCTACACAATCATATCGTATTTATCGACACGGCGAGGTTGCGCTTAATAGATTACTGTCGTCACGTTGAGTGGATTACCTGAATTTGAATGTAGCGCGGATACATAATGAGATTACCGTGATGACGTTGACATGACATCATTAGCTTTTGTAATTATATCACGTGTTCATTAATATTGATTTCTTATATTTACGCGAATACTACACATTGAAATAAAAGTAACTTTTCGAATTTTATCGCGTTTATTTTATGTTTTTACGTTCCCGACGCGGTCGGCTGTTTTATAGCAACCATGGTGACGGGACGTCGTTTAATTCAGTGTGTTCATTTATACTTATAACGCGACCAGTTTGTGATTGGATTCTGGGTCGAAATGCAGACCTACGAGAGAAAGTCGACAGGTATATTAAAATAGCTGTGTTTGCTATGCGTTTAATTTCGACTATCCCGGAGGAAACGCTTCCATTTCCTAGGATATAATTGCATACATTGACCCGGTATGCAAACCATCACTGTGGAAAATTTTGAAAATTCCGTCAGGAAGTTTTCCCGTGATGCGCGGCAGACGGACACACAGACAAATAATAATTATATTGCAAGACGAACACTAACTATACGGTCCCAACCTAAGCAACGCTTGTATGATTGGTTCAGCACAATAAACTAGAAGCGATCACAGTAGATACATGCTATGACACTGCACGCCTTGTTTTTTAGATCAGAAACTTCAAGCGTCCGTAGTTTCGTATTTATTAGACGTATTTCAATTGTTTTTTCAGTGTTAGTAATTATAATACACTAGCTGCGCCCCGCGGTGTTACCCGCGCAAAAAAACATGTCGGTCCTTTGCTCTATGAAAAAATTAAAACAAATCGATTCCACGGGAACCATACATTTTACCGGGATAAAAAGTAGCCTATGTGCTATTCCAGACTATAATCTATATCTGTGCCAAATTTCATCCAGATCCGTTCAGCCGTACTGGCGTGATTGAGTAACAAACATCCATCCATCCAAACTTCGACATTTATAATATTAGTGTGATTTTAGAACTCACCATCGACATTACTCCTAGTCCTGAAGTCTCCGAGGAAGGCGAGGTCCAGGCCGCTGCTCTGGGCTAGTTCGGCTGCAGTCCCGAGGCTGGCCGAGTCTTCGCTCTCCAACGCCCCAGTGCACAGAACATTGACGACAACCACCGGTCGACCGCATATTAGGAATGCTGGGGACATAACATTGTTTTTGAGTGGAAATCCATCAACACAGAGTTAACATTAGTTCTTGGCCAGGTGACCAAATAATTAAAAAAAGTATTCATTAATAGACAATGAAAAACCCCATCACTTATTAAATAGTACTCTACCATAATTAAAAATAGTCAGTTTATTTCATTTTTATTTTTTCATCAATAGATTTGTCTATTAGTGGTCCTAATATAATCTGAATCATAATATATAGAGTTATACTCTTATACAGAAACAGACATGAAATAAGTGTCCTAAACATCATATACATAAGGAAAGCTCTTTTTAACCGACTTAAAAAGGAGGAGGATCTCAATTCGATTGTATTTATATATACATATATAGTTACGACTAAACGTAATTTACATTTACTTTTTAAAGGAGTCTTATCGTCGAGAGCTCCGCGAGCAACGCGAGCTCTTTGGAAGCGTTGCGAGCCGCCCCTAACACCCTGAACCAATGCACCATAGGTAAAGACAGCACAGCACTGGGCAGTCGGTCTAGATACAGCGGCTTGCCCTCTACTACGTTGGGACTTAATATTATCTGTGTCTTTTCAAGTGAACCCCGGCTTCTACTATGCATCAACTGTACTGTCTGACCCTACAAGGCGGGGTACCCTTCACCCTAAGGTTACCCATACAAAGTAGCGAAAAGAATTTGCGTAATCTGCATTTCAACAATATCGCTGTATTGTTCTCAAATATCAGACAATAGAGGTAAAGTGTAGGTATAACCATTTAAATACCTTCGCCTTTGTGTTGATAAAGAAAAAAAAACAGCTGAATCTGATAATGTCGCGTTGACTATTACAAACATAATTATTGCGCAAATAGACAAGCGATAATGATAATTCAGCTCGCAATCAAGCGTATTAAAATAATATTGATTTTTAGATTTACACGAATACTACACGCACTGTAATCCCACTAATATTATAATTGTGAAAGTTTGGATGGATGGATGTTTGTTACTCAATCACGCCAGAACGGCTGAACGGATCTGGATGAAATTTGGCACAGAGATAGATTATAGTCTGGAATAGCATACAGGCTACTTTTTATCCCGGTAAAATGTATGGTTCCCGTGGGATAGATTTGTTTTAATTTTTCATACTTTTTAATCGCGGGTAACACCGCGTGGCGCAGCTAGTACAACTAATTTTGCGGATTTTATCGCGGGTACTACCACCAACTTGGGATCCAGTAATTAATATACCTAATTAAATTCAAAACCAAGCGCACCATTGCAAGACCTAAAGACACTGAGCACTTTCTGCGTAGATCGGACCGCGAACAACAACTAAATATGACGGAACCCCAGTTCTATCTATGACACTGGGCAGACAAACACCTCAGTGCTCCCGTGACCATGGTTGCTGTAAAGCAGCCGAAACGTCGGGAACGTAAAAAACATAAAATAAACCCGATAAAATGCGCACAATTAGTTTTATTTCAATTATTAAAATAAGTTCAGAATATCATATTCCACCTTGGCACGCCTTCGGTTAGAGAACTGTCGAGCCAGTGTTATAGAACCATGGACAAATAGATAGATAGATAGATAGAGATGGGGCTGTCTCTTATACCAGAACTATTATCCTGCATAGAGCCGTGCGTTTAATTCATACCAATCATTTACATAAAGACAAGGTCTATGTTCATCGCTCACCATTTAATCAGTATTTGAATCAATCACACTAACATTGATAACAGTACATAGGTACCTACCGAAACTTAGTAACTAAGTACTGATATGGAGGGGATTTGAAGGATGGAGCCATGATATTTTTTTTTTTTTTTTTTTTTTATTACATTATAGGCAAGTATTTGATCTCAATCTCACCTGATGGTAAGTGACGATGAGATCTACGATGGAGCATACTTGCCTAGGTAGGAAGGCGGCAGTAGACAGAGACGCTACATTCACTAGGCACATGCAGCGCAACTGATCTGACCCGCCATCCATGAATGGCAACACCGAACATCATGCCGGAACACGGCTAGGCCGCTTGGCGACATGGCTTTGTTCAGTGGGTGGTGACTAGCCACGGCCGAAGCCTACCACCAGTAAAATACCCGTAATAATATACTTAGAGTTAGTAATTTTTTTTTTACCAACTGCTAAATTCTACCTAGCCGTTCATACACATACTGCGAAAATATAAGCACAGTTGGTAGTGACCCGGCTTTGCTGCTGTGCTGAGGGTCCCAGGTTCGAATCCTGGTAGGGAGAAACATTGTGTGCTAAACACTATATAAGTATTATATACTGGATTCGCGCCCCGTCCACTGTACGGTACCCATAATACAAGCGTTGCTTAGTGTGGTACCGTATAATGGCGTGCTCGTCTGGCGATATTATTATTTAAACTGTTAATTCCGGTGTTAATGCAAGTAATAATGCTTGAAGACACACGTCGTCCTTTTTGCTTGGCAACAACGGGCCCTTATAACCCATTCAACCAAATATGAAATCCTCATTAACATGCACGACTCCATATGACTTCTGCAATGCAACCGTTGCTCGAAACCGACAAATAAACGTGGCCGCCATGGCGAAGGAAAATAAACTTTATTTCTATAGTGATACGATTTTCTATACAGCACACGGCATGTATAATTTCGTGAACGCACAAAGCATACGGTTTTGTAATTAGCATCGACTTTTGTATGCGACGGTACGTAAAGGTTTCAGATCACGTGGTGATAACATTATCATAGTCCGATTATTGTATAGGTATACGCTTCCTGTGATATCTATAGGCCGGACCTTCTTAAATTATGTGTTGAGTAATGGGGGATTATATTTGTAAACGATACAACAAACACAACAACAGCTAATGAGTGCAACTTGAAGAATGCTGGCGCGCCTGATACACAGCAAAGTTAAGTACGGCCGATCGCGATGAAGGCTCTTGTACGTAACCTTGGCAACGGCTTTTCTTTTTTTTTCGTGTCTGTGGTAGTAAAAACATAAGGGACTCAAGTAGTGAGCCTTGGCACAGTAACAGCTGACCGATGCTGACTAATCTGTACAACACAATGGTTCAATGGCAACGGGGCCTAAACATTGATATGTTCATTCATGACACTCTCTCACTCACACTAATTGGTCCTTTTAATGGCATAATAAAGATCGAATTAAATCAGATATGAAGAACTAAAATGGAACTAACAAATTTGTGCCAAGAAACCACTAGTCATAAAGTGCATTATTTAATGTTCTATCCAATTCATTGTCAACTGAGTGTTGCCAATAGCTAAATCTACTTGTGAACTATTTATAAAATTATTTTATGATTTTTTACATTTGGAGCCCATACCACAATTTTGACTCATAGACAAGATCTAGTCTTTATCAAGGACACCAAGAAGGTTTTCAAAAAGTACTTTGTCTTTTGGCCACTTATGTTCGCACGTGGCCCTGCATCACTGTCTATGGAGTGGGCCTTCTGCCTTGATATACTGCAAGGTGTATTGCTTATTATGGCAACGTCACGACATTAATCGATTGCCCTTTCGCGAAGTCTCGTGCGACCGGTCTACGGCAGGTCATATTGGTTGGGTTAAAATTAGCGCAGCGTGCACAAACAGGTTGTATTGATTCCATGTGCGCGCATAAACGATGAAAGTAAAAGGAGTGCACACTAATTGATGTCGGTTGTATAACGTATAAGTGTCTTTAACTGTCCACACACATATTGATTTCTTATATTTACGCGAATACTACACATTAAATGAAACTAATTTTAAGGATTTTATCGCGTTCCAAGCGTACCATTGCAAGACCTCAAGACACTGTGAGCACTTTCTGCGTAGATCGGACCACAAGTAACAATTAAATATGAGGGTACCCCGTCTCAAACTATGACACCAGGACGTCAACCACCTCAGTCCTCCCGTGACCATGGTTGCTGTAAAGCAGCCGAAACGTCGGGAACGTAAAATCAAAATAAAAACGCGATAAAATCCATAAAATTAGTTTCATTTCAATGTCCACACACATTCGAGTAAGTTCACGGATTCTTAAGGACGATATTTTGGTATTGAAATATGTTGAATATGACTCTAAGAATACTTTCCAAGTTTGTATGTAAGTAGCTAATTTGTAAAAGAGAATTTTAAAGATCCTATATCATTGGATGTAGGATTTTACAGTCGATTTCTAATAGACGGCGTTTTTATTCAAAGGGCTTGATATTACTGTAACAAAACTTCATCCCGAAAATGGTGCTACTATATTTAAGCTCCTTTACCAGCATCATAAATCGTAGTATGATTAGATTGTATCGATAGTTAAGTTATAAACGTTGTATTTTTTTCTGAAGCAGAATCGAATATTTGCGTATAATGCATGTGTAGTGCTGTTTATCCTATCATTGACAGCAATCGAACTCAGCAGGTGGCTAACTTAAATTTAAAATTCTCGAAAAGGGCCTCTTCGTGTTGGACCTATGTCCCTGCACAAGCCTTCCAAAGATCCGGGTATAGCCCGTGTGGAGAGAGACATAATAATAGTCCTCCTAACCGAATTTCGGTCACGGCGGCTAATCTTAACGGAGACTAGCCATCTGTGCTGGAGATATTATATTGCACAACTGTGTGCGCAAGCACATGTGCACTCTCTCTCCCCTCACTCTCGTAGTCCTATGGGACGGCAATCCGACACGACCGTAGACAGATCAGGCGTAGGACCGACGGCTTGATGTGCTCTCCAAGGCCGAGTGATAATCATAGTTGAAAATGAGATTCACATCAGTGCGAGCTGGAGTTTGAAACTGCGATTCTCGTTACCGAGTCTATCATTCTTCATGATAGTGACGAAGCGATAACAGTTCAGAATCAGAATATTTTTTTTTATTAGTAGACCATTATTGTACAGTACTTATGAATCGTCAAGTTACAAAAATATTATGCTACTGCTTTACCACCCGTTCGGAATGCCGTTCCTATGGAGAAGAACGGGCAAGAAACTCCATGGTTGTTCTTTTTTTTTTAAATAGATCTTTTACATTTTTGAGCAATACATTGTTATAGGTATGTGAGAACAATGTAGGAACGGCTAATCAAACTTTAGCTGCAAACTTTAGTTTATAATATGATAATATGACGTTTTGTCCAAGTGATTCATTTGAAACGATAGCTTAGCATACCAGTGTTTACTACGGGATAAACTGATACAATGACGACAAATCTACAACCTTCAGCGCAATGATGGGTAATAAAATGTAATCAAGATCTAACACGATGGCTGTTTAGTAAAGACTACGTGCGCAACATTCGAATACCTGATGAATACTCATTTATGTGTGTGACCGTATAAGATAGATGTTCCGTTCTCGAGCTTTAGATAATCGCGACATTGGTTACATCCGTAGCATTGAACAATTTTGCGGTAGGTAATCCATATATAAAACGAAGTCGTCTTAGTTACACCATTTATAACTCAAAAACCGGGTGGGTATCTGCCCCGAATAGCAGAATAACTGTTAAAACATGGGAATAATTTTCAAAAATAAAATAATTAAACACACCGCGGGGCGCAGCTAGTATGCTTATATGAATTACATCAGCCATTTAGAATGCTGTTAATTAAAGGGTCCTCTGATTGTAAATGATCTGTATCAAGCATGTCTCAGTGATACTCTTATAAAAGGCACGGAATTTCTCTATTGATAAGATAATCCTTGGGCTCACAGAAAGTAGGTACTACATGTATCTGGGATATACAATACAAATGTATAAAACATAATATTGAAATGTCTGCCATATTACGCTCAGGGTGGCGGTCAATGCAGAGTAAATAGCTTGAAACGCTACGGGGAGGTCAAGGCCCGCTCCGGGTCGCTGAGCTAATGAAGCAAATCAAATCTGGTACATTTTCGTGAGACTGCACAAATAAGTGCACCAGTTTAATGCTAACTCTTTCATACTGTTATATTAATGTTCCCGTTTTAATGGCATCATAAAAACTGCAATATAAAGTCAGCGTCGATATTTCTGACCTTGTTGCAACTACTGTTCGTGCAATTTGAACGCTTGTTGTTGAAAATTGTCGCGTCATTATTCCCTACATGCATAACGATTTAGGAAATTTAATATTTGTGAATACGATCCCATATCTAGCGATAGATTCTGGGTAAGACAATGTACTGTGTGTGTGTGTGTGTGTGTGTGTGACAATATACTGATAGGTATCAAGGTAGTTATAAAAGGTTATAAATGAAATGGTAACGTAATCGTGTGGAATATGAGTCATATTGAAAATAAAAAACTTAAAAATATTGTCTTTATAACACGTATTTCGCGGACGGACCTTTAAAGAAATTGTAAAAAAAAACAACTATTTTACTTATGCATTTGTCTTGATAGTCGTGGTTTGTCTCACCATAAACAAAGGCGAAGTACGGGAGTATCTAAATACAAGATAGAAAACCGTACAGTATTATTCACTCCTTTATTTTTTCTCATTATGTCCGGCTATTTGTCACGGCACCGACGGATCTCATTGCAAATAATACTATATTCAGTCATGGCTCAATTCTAACAGACGAGTACACAAACAAAGGAATAAAGACCAGCGTTTTAGGACCTGCTATCATCGTTTAGCGTAATTAGAAGGCGCAAATTAACATCGAAGGTTTTTGGAGGCAGAATCAAAGCGGTGAAGTAATCAACTGACATATAGTGGGTATACGAATTGAGTCAATTATGCAAATTCGAGACCTAACGATGTCGGGTTATTCATTGTCTGCATTACTGTCGGGCCGACGGCCGCACGAATTGCAAACAAGTGCTAGAGGTCGGATACATGATCGATGAGTAGCAATTAACAGTGGGATTGAGTTGAACTAAACTCCCTTACGCTAAAACATATTTTATTAGGTATGTTAGTGAAATAAGTTAAAGCAGTAATGTGGTTGCAATGCGATTGCAAATGTATGATAACTTTGTATAAATTCTGGGGTATCTATTTTAGGGCATCAATTGAAAATAAAGCCCACATGCGCAGAACAATATAATGTTGGTAGAGCTACTATTACTCGTATGTTGTGAGTTGTAATATAAAGGATCCAGCAATTACCATGAAAAAATAAGCAAATTTACGTTATATTTTTATGACTGTTTCAACTGAAGCTTACCACAAGGTGCACAATCAATAAAATGCTTATTTCATGCTGCACACGCGATGTTTTGATCGCGTAATGGTCCCATTATGAGCGTCGGCTATCAGGTTTTCGCTTAACTGCTGACGCGTGCAAGTTTACACCGCCAATCGAAAAACAATCTTTGGAGTCTCCTCGGGTGCATTCCTGGGACCAGGTTTATTTTTGGTATTGCTTGTTATGTCACATTGACTTGTAATTTGAATTTAAGCAATCTATAAGTAATAGACACTTCGTGTTCGCCAACATGTATCTGAATCAGCAACTAACATAGCTGAACACGGCATCGTTAATATAACAACGGATGAATGTAATGAATTCCGAACTGCTGCTAATACTTACATATTTTCAGTGTTCTTTAAATAAGATTCTATAAGTACTACTAGTCATATATTATATTTTAGGTCTAAATTAAGATCATCGATTAACCATGAAAGTCCTATCAGTCATATCACATACGCACGATGCGATAAGAAAATCCTGCATCATTTCACAAGTATGTAATGTCTGCATCTTGGAGCTCGGTACACTAATTAGGGTAGAAGTATAATGTTAAATGTTATTTTTTTTTTAAACTAAAACCAAATCAAATGTGAAAGTGAAACACTATAAAAAATAGTGTTCTCTATTTATACAGGCAGGGTCGTGTCTGTGTGTATGTGGGTGTGTGTGTGGGCGTGTGTGTGTGTGTGGGCGTGTGTGTGTGGGCGTGTGGGGGTGTGTGTGTGTGTGTGTGGGCGTGTGTGTGTGTGTGGGCGTGTGCGTGCGTGTGTGTGTGTGTGTGTGTGTGTGTGTGTGTTGGTAGGTGTATTTAATTTGGTATGTGGTGCGTATGTGTGCGCGTGAGCGTTGTGAGGGTAATATGGTTGTCTTCAGTTTTAGAATATTTTTTTCTGTCTCGTCGTAATTAGTATTGAGGAGCAATTTTATGATGATACATTTGCAAACAAACCCGGAGCAATTTTTAATGCTAGATATTTTGTAAAATTTCATATTATCGGCAATCAGCTATAAATTAAGTAAAAAAAAAACTTGAGAGGTGTCAAGGGACACCCGGATGGAACAAGTTCCTTTCGATTAATTAGTGAAGGAATTGTTATAAAATTTTATTTCTTTTAAGTTATTTATTATGTACAAAAATCTTGTATACACTCAACAAAAATAATCGTCGCGACACCACACTGTTCAATGCGAAATAGAAAGACGAAACGAAAATATCTGGCTTGCTTTCTATAAGAGAGAGAGAGACAGACAGAGAAACATGCGCACGCCGCACGGCTTACAAAAAGTGTCGTTGCAACTTTTCGTCTTGCCCAACGCGCGATAAGGAACTTCGTTCCAAAAATATTTTCTGCTGCAACTCAACTAAGCCTTGAGAGGTATTCCGAAAGACAAGTTGCATTTGAAAGTCACTCACCCTGCGGAGCGGCGATAAATCTTGCGCTTCGTAACGTCGTCAGTTCGCTGACAAGCCGCCGAGCGTCCGCCGCCTCCGTCAGCAGGCACACCTGCTCCAAGTCTATGTCCTCTATCGTGATACCCTTGTTTGCCGTATCGTAGATAAAGCCCAGCTGTTGACTGGAACAAAGGAAAAAAAATGTAGAGTTTTGGTGCAGAATGATGGGTTAGATCAGTGGTATTCAACCTTTTTTATAGGGCCACAAATACGTGGTGTCGCGGGCTGCAAAAAAAAAATAGGTAACGATTTCTTAGGATTTCGATATTGTTACAAATTGAATTTTAACAACTATGAACGGATTCATCGCGGCGTTGTAGTGTTATGTAGAACCAATTTACTCAGCGCGATTTCATTTTTTCTTATGGACGCGTAATTCAAAATGATTTAAAATAAAGTAACACAAGATGGGCCAACGACAAAAAAATATTTTTCGTTTAAAATTGTTGAAAATATGATTCGTTTGCCACTTGTCCTTAGCCATTCGTTTTTCCACTTGTCCGTTGAAGTTTCACTTCTACTATGTGTCCCAGCACACATATAGATTTTTTTGGGCCTAGCCATTATGTGGCCAATGACATAATCTACTACCTATTAGATAATCTGTGATACTTCTGTGAAGGCTGACGAATGGTCATGCCGAGCTGTGGGCCAATGCAGTTATTATTGTAGGTGGCTGAATAAACTTATCAGTTTTCAGAGTCATAAGAAGACAATAACATTATATTAATTATGACAGATTTATATTTGTTATCAAATAATTTATACTGTTTATAATCAAACTGTGCCCCTGTCGACTCATAATGTGTCACAAAGCTAAACATTATTTTTAATTATGATGTTGTTACATTTATGATATGAATATTGGCATGTGCTAAGAAATCAGTTTGTTTATATTGATTAGCTTATAATGAGAATTACACTACAACTACTTTTTTTATGAAACAAAACAATCTCATTGTAAGCAGTTGTGAAAGCTAACAAGTTCAGTGATTGTTCAAATTTCAAAGAAATTGTTCTTTTTTTAAGGTTGGCGATCGGCTACAAAATTGAGCCATTTTGCCAGTGTCGAGTATTTTTTGATAATTGTGATAAAATCATAAGCACCCTTGATGATAATGATGATGCCAATGGAAAAAAAGTTATTTGGGGTCAAAAGCCATATTTCTTTACCCTTAATTAAAAATAGATATCTAGTCAACACTGCATTGTGTCGGTATGAGAAAATAAATATTTAAAAAGTACAAAGTCTAGACTATATGATAACAAAATGTTCATACCACGATAACTGCGTGAGATATATTCATTGTTGATTAACTATTTTAGATACTTTAAACTCCATGTAGTTCTGAAAATAAAGTTCGGATTGATTCGTTCACTTAATTGTATATTTTTTATCCCCATAGTGAATCTATGAATGATAGCGATCAGAAGAGCTGGGTTTACATTTTTTTGCTTTGGTGTTCTTTTCAAGCTATGTTTGGTGTTGAATGTGGGGCAACAAGTTGTTCAACACGTTTAGTTATTTGTCAGCAGTGCAAGACACATTGTATTGGGAGCATCGAAGATTTCTCAACACCGTAAGATATTAGCCTGCGTGACTGACCTCTAGGGTAAGCAGGAACTTCTAGTGTAATCGTAACGTCATCGAGAAAACATGATGTCACTGTCATACTGTTTTATAAAATCTGTGGTGGGAGAGGGATGCAAGACGCTTACGTAGCAAAACGTTACTTAAAAAGGATAGTGCTTGAGTTACTCATATTAGTCATACCAATTAAATATGCCTAATTGCCTATCTTCCAATTTTAAAATTCTTAAATAGCGTCAAGGTATAGTATACAAAATTAGAAAAAAAGGAAACAGAAAGCAGCCCTTATCAACTCCTACGCCACTCGAAATGATACGAGCGGTATTGTAATCATTTCAATGTCTCGTACCTAGAAGTGATGTGCACACCGATCAATTGGTTCCGACCAATGTATAGTACAATGATATTTGTTTGCTAGAGATTTGGTGGACGATGCGTCGTTATTTGAAATTTTAATAGTTGTTTTATGAATTTAATTAGTATTATAACTACAAGTCCGTGTAAACCGGGCAAGTAAAGTCTATGTGGACATCGTAAAAGGCGACGAATGAACACAATATACCGTATAAATGGGGTCGAGTCACCTTCGTCCGTAGGAGAATTAAGTACCCTCGAGATACCCTACACG
Source organism: Pheosia gnoma (assembly GCA_905404115.1). Taxonomy (NCBI): domain Eukaryota; kingdom Metazoa; phylum Arthropoda; class Insecta; order Lepidoptera; family Notodontidae; genus Pheosia; species Pheosia gnoma. Next base: position 1,501,905 of record FR989894.1, on the reverse strand, counting down.
AGACCCTGGGTGGTGCCAACTAGGTGACAACTCTACTGGTGGTAGGCTTCGGCCGTGGTTAGTCACCACCCACTGAACAAAGCCATGTCGCCAAGCGGCCTAGCCGTGTTCCGGCATGATGTTCGGTGTTGCCATTCATGGATGGCGGGTCAGATCAGTTGCGCTGCATGTGCGTAGTGAATGTAGCGTCTCGATCTACTGCCGCCTTCCTACCTAGGCAAGTATGCTCCAACGTAGATCTCATCGTCACTTACCATCAGGTGAGATCGAGATCAAATACTTGCCTATAAATGTATAAAAAAAACAGCATATTCATGGCGATGGGACCATCATTAACTTCAATTTTCGTAAAAAGTTCCCGATAAGGCGGTATAGACTCTAAATGCATTATCGGAATTAGAAGTGACATCTCGACATCTCGAATAGTGAGTAGAGAGGCCAGTGCCAATGCTGTATCCAAAAGAGAGAGATTAATCGTCAAATACAATCATCCAGCCACCTGTATCTTATCAGCGACTTGAGCAACGGCTAATAATCATAATAACTATGTCAGCTTTTATCTTTGGGAGGACGTGTGCTGATCCGTCACACAGTTATTCAAATCGCGGGGATTGAGGAGTCTCGCAAACCTTTTGACAGTTCCCGGTTAGCTAGTCAATAAAGAAACTCATTTATCATCGTTAAGGTTGAATGTCATTTGCACATCGTCGAATCGCGAGGACTATTTTTGTCATTTGTTATTTATTTGAACTTGGAACGTATCAAATATAAACCGTAGTAGATTTTTTATTAACAAGGAGTCTTTGTCAAAACTGATAAGCCACATTCATGGCCGACCTTACATTCTAATAAATGATAAAGATATTGGCTAATAGAGGAAATTTGGGGACTGCTTACGATTGCAGAGTAATTATTTCGAGGCTTTGAACACGACGTGACATACCTAAATTATATACTAACCTAACTTATCATAATCTCTGTGAACAAAGCACATAGCCGCCCCCTTTATTTTATAATGTTTTACTGTCGGCAAATTACAAATGCACGTAAGGATATCTTAATTCAGTATTGACCTTCATTACATTACAATAAAAAATTTAATTAACAATGTATTGAACATACCTTTCAATTCGTTCAGATAAACAGTACTCCCATCTCTGGCTGTTGCAACTCCACTCTCTTACTCTCCTAAGAAGCGGTGAGTTCAACTCATCGCAGACCATTTTCAAAGCAGCCTCTTCTAGCACATCTTGTATGGCTATTAATGATAACCTGTTGAATAGGAGAGATGAATTGAAGTCAACTTTTCTCGATTCACTCAAGATAATTGAAGTTGAAAATAGAATTAATATAAGATGTACAGAATTGGACATGCTATTTTATACAGCTGTCCTCTATAATTATGTCAAATAAAGTTTATGTTTATTTTTATCTCATCTCAGACAACTAATACAATGGCTTTTGGTCTTGGATGGAGTTGTATTCTTATTTCTATGACAGTCGCTCAACAGAGAGAGACAGAGTTATAAGTAAAACAAATAGACAGTTTTCGTGCGTCAATGATTTTCCGTCTATTTCTTTGTGTCGGGTGTTTGAACTGACCTACAAGCGCCTCTAGAATTAAAGCTTTTTTTAAACTACCAAAGACATAACGGACTACTCACTTATTTTCCAGAATAGTCCTGCAAACAACCTCTCTAACACCAGGATTCGTGATCTTATCCACACTAAGCTGATGCAGGTTCCATGAAGCGAGACGGCAACACTTCACACCGTCTCTCTCGTATTTGAAGTCTTCCTCGACTATGGGCCGATGCGAGTACGCGGAGAGTAAATCCAATATATCATTGACTGGGGCTGTGGCAAAGCCATTAGGCAAGGTGATAGGAAACTTCGTTGGCATGGACAGGGTCTTTCTGTGCGGCGTTTTAGGTGTACTAGTCACTCCGTTTGGCAGGGATTCGTTCATCTCGGTCCAACCGTTCACGTGGCCATTGGTTAAGTGCTGTACACTCTCACATTTTCTAGGCTCCAAGCTTAGGTGCGTTTTGACTGTGCTTAATCTAACTATATCCATTCCCCGTACTTTAATCAAGTCGTCTAACGATTTAAACGGTCCTTTCTTGTTCCGATAGTCTACTATATTTGCAGCTATTTCCTGGTTTAGGCCGGGTACACATTGAAGTTGGAACACACTTGAGGAGTTTACAGAGCATAGTTTGCTTTCCCCTTGGAGTCGTACACTGTCTAAGGATTGTGTTCTGGAGCTCGCTCTTGATATTTGTTTTCTAGTGTTTGTGCATATTTCCGGCCTTAGTAATTCTAGTTTTTCTGCTCCTATACCTAAAAGGGAGATTTTTTTTATTTACTTGTAATTATTTTATAGTAGGTAACAATGTTTAGTCAACATAGTATATTCCATGAGGAAATTGTAACTACCGTTAACTCTTATCTAGGAAATTAAAACCAGGGAAGCAGGAAATTTTAATAGGGTAGGCACTTATTTGACAATTATGTTTTATTGCATAATTATAGTATAATTTATGTTAGAGATTACTAACACAGAAAAAACATTTAAAAATAACTCCAAAAGTTACAATAACACAGATATTTAAATTTACCATCAGGAATAATGAAAATACAACATAGGCACAGGTAAGTTATATCACCAATATAAGTCAAAAGGAGCCCAATTACCCCACTATCGCTTTTACCAAACCGCAGATAGACACCTTTATCTTAAACATATAAGCAATATACTTTGATATGTCTGCCACAGTATGTAATTAAAGAATCATTATTAATAAACTCAACAACAGTCAAACTCTATATTTGAATAGGATTGGTGTTTTCCTACAAATATACACAATAATTGTGATGAATATTGCTTAACTGTGTTATTAATACAATACACTGAGAATAAAATTGAATATCCAAATGTATTGCATAACTTTGGACCACAGAATTTAGGATTTATATTGTAGTGGTGTTAGCTTATCGCTACACATTATATGCATTTATAGAATTTATTATAAGAGAGTTATTTCAGGATCTTAGACCAGATTTAAGGGGGAAGCTCAGGGTCAGGGCGCGAAATTCAAAATGTCAATGGTTTTTATTTTTTTACGAAAAATTTGGACATCTTTTCGATGTAATTGAGTGTTTTGCGATATTAGCATTCTGCATTGGATGTCTTGATGTATTAAGTTTGCTTAAAAAAGTACCTAAAGCGATACAACACCATTAAGTTAGTAAAAGTAGCGGTTTTTACAAACCTTATGGTATTGTATCGGATTAGGTTCATTTTTAAGCAAACTTAATACATCGAGACATCCAATGGAGAATGCTAATATCGCAAAACACTCAATTACATCGTAAAGATGTCCAAATTTTTCGTAAAAAAATAAAAACCATTGACATTTTGAATTTCGCGCCCTGACCCTGAGCTTCCCCCTTAAAATGAACTACCTATTTCAAAGAGGTCTCAAATACTATGTCAAATACAATGTTGTTAGTTTAACTTGTTAGAAAATGAAGAGTTAGGACTTAAATATGGGGTCTATGTAAAATTTTTACACCTACAATTTAAATGGTTACATGAACTAGTTATAAAACAAATTCCAACAAAAATTGCTTGCTTAATATATTCATTATGCAGGAATTGTCATTCCTTACGTATGGTTTTTGTATCCGAGTCCTTGACATGCATCAATTAAGATAAATTACCAGCTATTAAGAATGCATATAAACTCTTAACTCCATGTTAAAACTTGTGTGAGGTTCGGGCTATGTTACTCAGTGCAACATCATAAGACTCCACATGATGTAAATATTTAAATACAATTATCATGCAGGGTATGACTCAATCAATAGTCCTATATTTGATTAGCCGTTCCTACATTGTTCTCACATACCTATAACAATGTATTGCTCAAAAATGTAAAAGATCTATTTTAAAAAAAGAGCAACCATGGAGTTTCTTGCCCGTTCTTCTCCATAGGCATTCCGAACGGGTGGTAAAGCAGTAGCATAATATTTTTGTAACTTGACGATTCATAAGTACTGTACAATAATGGTCTACGTGAATAAAAAATATTCTGATTCTGATTCTGATTCTGAATAAGTCAATAAAGAAAATTCAAACAACTTTCTTATGTGACACAAATGTCTCTCATGAATGTATGAATGGCTGTTTTAGGATTAATTTACCAACAAGCCATATTAGAATTTCTAAAATTAATATTTAACAAATAAATTACCAAAGTATTGAAAAGCATTCAGAATAGTGCTCTAGGGTGCAAAGCAGTTGGATTTCATCATGTTTGACAAACAAGACTGAACGCTTGCTACTTTTGAGCCAAAATATGAGGCCATGTATCCAGTTGAAAAATATATAACAAAAGAAATCTGGTACAAGATGAAGTGTAGATAGATGTAGTGTTTGTACTCAATGTCCTATTTATTAAACATTTTGGGATGTTAAATTAAAAAAAATACTACAATGTGTTGAGGTAGGTCATTAATGCCATTCACGATAAAATATTTACTAGTTCGAAAGGTATGTAACAGCTTACGTAAAAAACAAACATACCTGACACAAGAGCCAGGTCATCAACTCTCTTGAACCGTCCGATCACCTGTCGATGCCGCACTATTTCCCGCGCCAGCTGCCTGTTCACGCCTGGCAGCGTCATCAGCTGCTCCTCCGTCACCACGTTCACATTCATCAGCTCCTGGTAGTCCTCCGATGGCGGCAAACTGAACGTGTGGCTTAAATTCGATTTGTTAAGTTTACTCCGCCGCACGAACCTCCGAAACGAATCCTGCCGACCGCTCTTACTCCACACAGAGCTCGGACTTTGCCCCATATCGGTACCCGCCACTTCGAATTTATTTATCGAACATAACAACAGCAATTTTTAATTTCACTGAAGACATTTGATGAAAAACTACCTATTTATAGATTCTTACGCTATTCACTCGCACTTCACTTTTTCACGGATACTGTATGTAACGACACCGAATAATTGGATATCAGTGAAATCCGGGTAAAATTACGATTGAGCAGGACTGCGAACATAACTCCTTTACAGCTCCCCGTCACCCATCATGATCCATCAGCGGAGTAAAGTAATATATTACACTCGCAACAAACAACAATATGGTATAACAAGTATGGAATGAATGACAGCATGTACAATGTACGTAGATAATGAAGAAAGAATCGAAAGAAAAGAATAATATGAAAATCAGGACAGATTGAGTAAGACAGACAGCCAAGCAAGAATTGTCAGTTGGAGACTTGAGTTGGTTGACACATGGTTGACATGACACTGACTGACAGATAAAGCATGCTGTAAAGGAAGGAATTAGAGGGAGCGTAAAAGTTGAACCAGGCTTTATTCCTTTTCCAAACATTACGAAAATCATAAGAAAAAGAGACAACCACTGTTTCGATGAATTATTGAAATGTCTCCACAGGGTCTATCAGTTTTGTCCTGCTCTTTATTGAGTCGACATGATTGCCCCCCCTAGCCCCGGGTCTTGGAGACATGAGACAACAGCTATTGCTGTCCCATTATATCTGTTGAAGCAAAGAGGTTTTGTTTTTGGTTTATTAAACTTATGACTGGCACAATAGAATAAGTTTTTTCATATTTGTAATTTTATGACAGAGAATGTCGTAGAAGAAGAAAATGGTACATTTTTGGTTGTGTTGTTATATGATGTTATAATTTAAAATATACTCAATGTAACCCTTTACACGTATTATTCTTATTACTTATTCACTCAGCTGAAGCTGTGTTTCAATAGACTCTGCTGTATGACATGTTCATAGAAATGGAGTAACTACACTAGAGAGTTAGTTACACCATTAGGTTATAGCGCCAGCACCGAAGAGAAAAAGTATAAGATGGCATGTAATGGAAGTGCAAATACCGGAAACCCGAATGCGCATGGAGGTAACACGATGAGTACATTACCTTCTATAGAGAAGTTAGACGGTAATTCAAATTATAACATATGGAAGTTCATGATGGAACTTTATTTAATTCACGAGGAGTTATGGGAATATACTATGACAACACCCGATGCTAGTGATTTGTCAGGCTGCATTCTGCAAAAAGGATCAAAAGGCGAGAGTAAAAATTTGCTTGATGGTGAAACCACACTGTTTGGTCCATGTACGTCAATCGAAATCTGCAAAGGAGGCATGGGATGCCTTAAAGACTGCTTTTGAAGATAAGGGTCTGAACAATAGGTGCAGATTGTTGGCGAAGTTGGTGAGTCTGAAACTAGAGCAATTTCCTACGTTAAGAGAATACGTGGCAACTATCATGACGGTAGCGCAGCAACTGCGAGACCTAGGTAAGGAAATTGATGATGAATTACTTGCAACGTTAATGCTACAAGGGTTAACAGAGACGTTTCAACCCATGAGACTTGCAATAGAGAACTCAAACATTCAATTGACCACGGATTATGTTAAAACCAAGCTGTTCCAAATGGAGGATACCTACCAGGCGGGTCATAGTAACGAAAATGCACTACAAGCTCAACATTCACGTCCAAAGGAGAAGCGACCGCAGAGGAGTACGAACAAACGTCCGATTAAATGCTTCATCTGCGATGGTCCTCACAAGGCGAGAGATTGTCCAAAGAACCATAAGAACAACAAAGCTTATACGTCAATGGCGATGGCAACTGCGGGTAATCAACAACCAGGAGTGTGGATTCTTGATTCTGGAGCATCCAACCATATGACGAATAGAAGAGAGTGGTTAAGGGATTTTAGGAAGTTAGAAAATCCAATAGAGGTAGCTTGTGCAAATGGAGATAAGGTATATGGTGAGGCAGTTGGTAATGTGGTTGATGTGGAGACGGATGTTTCAATAAGTAATGTACTTTATGTGCCTGGGTTAGCAGCTAACCTGCTGAGTGTAAGCACAATAGTTAGTAAAAACTTAGTAGTAGTGTTTGAGAAATCTGGATTTAAAATTATGAAAGCTAAGGGATGTAAGGTGACAGGTGAAGTTTCGCATGCAGGCACTGTAGAGAACGGTGTTTATAAAATCACTTACTGTTCACAGGAAGTAGCTCTGACCTCAGCAGTATCTGACCAGATGATATTGTGGCATAGGCGAATGGGACACCTTGGGTTGCGGAACCTTACATTACTCAAAAACAAGATGGCATCTGGGGTAAGTTTTTCCAATACAACTCTGAAGCTAGAGTGTGAAGCATGTATGCTGGGAAAACAAGCGAGAACGCCATTCAAGAGATCTGGTGCCACCAGGGCAACGGAGGTCTTGGAATTAGTTCATACTGATGTGTGTGGACCTATGAGTGTGACGTCGTACGGAGGGTTGCGATATTTTCTCACATTTACTGATGACCTCACCAGAAAAACTTTTGTATATTTTTTAAGGACAAAAGGAGAAGTTTTTGAGAAGTTTTCAGAGTTTGTCAAACTGACAGAGCGTCAAACGGGCAAAAAGTTAAAAATTATCAGATCTGATAATGGTAAAGAGTTTGTTAACAGAAGGATGGATGAATTCTGTAAAGCGAGGGGTATTCGTCATCAACTGACAGTAGAGTATACACCTGAGCAAAATGGTGTTGCTGAAAGAGCAAACCGAACCATCACAGAGAGAGCTAGAGCCATGCTGGAAGAGGCTGGCTTAGACAAGCGATTGTGGGCCGAGGCAGTGAACACTACGGTATATTTAAAGAACCGATCACCCACTATTGCGGTTAGGAATATGACTCCAGAAGAGGCATGGAGTGGAAAAAAGGTTGATCTTAGTTTGATCAGAGTGTTTGGATGCAGGGCGTTCCTTCACGTTCCAGACCAGAAGCGAAAGAAATGGGATCGCAAGAGCCAGGAGTTAGTTCTTGTTGGTTACTGCGAAGAAACGAAAGGTTACCGACTAGTTAATCCTGCAACAGGCGAATTACATAAAGGTAGAGATGTCGTGTTCTTCGAAAACCAAAAATATGGAAGCAAAGGAGTGACTTCCAATGAAGAAATAATTCCATTGACAGAAACCGTCAATGAAATAGATGTTCAAGATACAACTCAGAAAGAAACCGTTCCAGACATGAGTGTCGAAGAATGTGATCAGAGAGATTCTGAGCCTAGAGAGGCTGATCTTGAAAATGATCTTGTAGAAGATGAAGTGTGGGAAACATCTGATGAAAGAGAGGAATCAGATATAGAACATTCATCGCCAATGCATGCGATACAGGAAATGTCAGAGAGGAGATACCCACTCAGAGAGAGAAAAGCAAAACAGTTTCCGGATTATAAGACATATCAAGCTGTCACTCAGATTCAAGATCCGTTAACAGTTAAGGATGCACTATCTAGAACCGATGCGTCTAAATGGAAAGTTGCTATTGAGGAGGAGCTCGAAGCACTCAAGAAGAATAACACGTGGAAACTTGTGAAGCCACCGAGGTCGTGTAACATCGTTGATTCGAAATGGTTATTTCGAATCAAAGAAGAGGCGGGGGGAAAGACTCGTTATAAGGCACGACTCGTTGCGAGAGGCTTTAGTCAACGGAGAGGTGTTGACTATTTTGATACATTCTCGCCTGTAGTAAGGCACAGTTCATTAAGAATGCTGATAGCTTTAGCAGCTAATATGGGTTTAAAAATTGATCATATGGATGTGAAAACGGCATTCCTCAATGGAGACTTGAAGGAAGTTGTTTATATGAAGCAACCAGAGGGATTTGAAGTAAAAGGCAAGGAAGAGTATGTATGTCTTTTACAAAAGTCTATATATGGTTTGAAGCAAGCTTCGCGAGCCTGGAACACAAAACTTCATTCTGAGCTTATGAGGTTGAAGTTTCGTAGATCAGAAAATGAGCCGTGTGTCTACACAAGAACACAGAATAGAAATATAATAATCATTGCTGTGTACGTAGATGACATTTTAATTTTCTGGAACAACGAGCATGAGATGCTCAAACTCAAGAGTGAGTTAAAGTCCAGCTTCGAAATGAAGGACTTAGGTAAGGCTGAGTTAATGCTTGGAATCCAAATTGAGCAAGATGATTCAGGGATCAAGCTACATCAAGAGAGATATGTAGATACACTTTTGAGAGCGTATTACATGAAAGATTGTAAAACAGTGGTCACACCAGCTGTACCAGGCCAGAGGTTAGAGAAACCTGCACATGACAAGATTCCAGATCAGAAGATTCCTTATCGAGCGCTGATAGGTTCCCTGATGTATCTAGCAGTTTGCACGAGGCCTGATATTGCTCATGTTGTGAACTATTTAAGTCAGTTCAATGAATGCTATGAAGAGCAACATTGGATTGCAGCGAAAAGAGTACTTCGTTACCTGAAAGGTACCAAGAGTTTGGGCATACGATTTAGTAGAGATAAAAACCTAAAATTTATAGAAGGATACGCAGATGCTGATTATGCAGGAGATAGTGATCGACGGTCATATTCAGGCATAGTATTCCTTATTCAAGGAGGAGCTGTTTCGTGGCAGAGCACGAAGCAACGAACAGTGGCACTTAGCACTGCTGAAGCGGAATATGTGTCTTTATCAGAGGCTACTAAAGAAGCAACATTTTTAAGGCGTTTCATATCTGAGTTGACTGGTAAAGAGGAGGAGACCATAAAAATCTTTTCAGATAGCCAGTCAGCAATAGCCATTGCCTACAACCCGGTGCACCACCAGCGCACAAAACATGTAGATGTCCGATATCATTTTGTGCGGAATGCTGTTGAGGCAGAAGTCATAAAGTTAGAGTATCGCCAAACCGAGAGGATGGTTGCGGATGTCTTAACTAAACCTGTACCGAGAGGTAAGTTTGAGTGGTGTGTGAAAGGTATGGGGTTGTATGAATAAGAACTGTAAAAACTGTTAAATGTGAGCATAAGTTTAAGGAGGAGTGTTGAAGCAAAGAGGTTTTGTTTTTGGTTTATTAAACTTATGACTGGCACAATAGAATAAGTTTTTTCATATTTGTAATTTTATGACAGAGAATGTCGTAGAAGAAGAAAATGGTACATTTTTGGTTGTGTTGTTATATGATGTTATAATTTAAAATATACTCAATGTAACCCTTTACACGTATTATTCTTATTACTTATTCACTCAGCTGAAGCTGTGTTTCAATAGACTCTGCTGTATGACATGTTCATAGAAATGGAGTAACTACACTAGAGAGTTAGTTACACCATTAATATCACATGAAATTAGTCAGACGAGAAATGAATCCATCATTTTAATTGGACCGCTTGGCCTGGGGGTGTTGTGAGGATAGTTAGTTTTTTATGGCATAATGGTCAAGATAGATATATACTTACTCTATGGCTACACCTGGGTTATACCCATTATACCATAGACAAACTAGCTAGACCAACCATTTTCTACCAATGCAAACACGGCAAGAAAAATTGCGGGAGGATTAAATTAAAATATAAAACGCAAGTTGATCAGAACAGTTTCCGTGCTAGTTTATTCAAATTATTATACAGTATCGCTTATACAATTACTTAGATATTTATAACCGCTGGTTACAATAATCAAAAGTTGGTAGGACACTGCAATAGCCCTGTAAAGAAAATAATATTTACAGAGATGAGTGCACGCATGATGTTGGAGCTATCTGAGTATATGTGTTTATTGTGATGGAGCCAAAGAGAATATAAGTTTAATGGAGCGAGTTCCTTGGACCGAAGTTGCAACGATTTTGAAAATCAGGAACCGAACAGTCTGACCGAGCTGATGTTAATGGATTTGAACGGCCCTAATTAGACTCACTTGCCATTTAACTTAAATCCATGTCTCGCATCGCGGTCGTTCCGAAGTACGCAGGTACTATGAGATGCGAGAGAATATCAGAAAACATGATTTATTTTAAATTGTTACTGTCCACGTGTAATTTTCATTTTTTTTTATCTGAGGCCTTAACGCGTAAAGATCGCGTGCAGTCAATTGAAGAAAAAGGGACGTGGAGTTCCTACGTTCAGCCGAGAACGTATTTCCGAGGGCGGCTGAATGAGGAGCTACCCAGCGATCGTCACCCGAAAGATAACCCTGAGGTAAGAAATTCAGCTATTATGTACCAACTTATTTTATCGGTCCATAGAAATCTCCATAAAAAATACAACCAAATAAAGAGATTGATAATAGCCAAGATGTCGCCAGTAGGTACCTACACTACAGAAGCTCACTGTCTGCTTTTTACATTTTTATACGTAGCCGTTTGCATTTTTATAAGTAATTCAATAGATATTTTTTTCATACAATCAATCGTTCGATTTTGGCTCGTTAGACCATCCCTTAAATATTAGTAACTAGATGCGCCCGGCGGTGTTACCCGCGATAAAAAGTATGAAAAATTAAAACATCTATCCCACGGGAACCATACATTTTACCGGGATAAAAAGTAGCCTATGTGTTATTCCAGACTATAATCTATCTCTGTGCCAAATTTCATCCAGATCCGTTCAGCCGTTCGGGCGTGAAAGAGTAACAAACATCCATCCATCCATCCATCCAAACTTTCACATTTATAATATTAGTATAGATAATTATATTTAAATAAAACATTACACTTAACTAAAATGTTTCACTTTTTAATATTGGAATCTAACCTATTGCGAAGCGTAACAAAAACTATCTTTTGAGAATCTAACTATAAATCACTAAGCTTCCAATGTAGGTATTAGGTCGGTAAGTATATTATTATAATTATTATCATAACCAAAATGGCATTACTTTTGACTGTAAAACGTCTTTAAAAGCTTCACTAAGGTTAATAATTTATCTATCGTTGTCTATGAGGCTATATCGCAAGTCCCTTAAGGGTCCATTCAAGCTAGCACAGAATCGACGCGTCAATCTCAAAGTTAACAAAATAAATTCACCCTTATCACCACAACGCAATGCACATTTTACGTTCAACGTAATGCACTTATTGGTGTGCGCAGGTTCGCACAAACTCAAGCACCTACTACGCGAACCAAAGCGTAAACGTAAACCGGCAACTAACGTCCGTCACTACTAAACGTAAAAACATGGGAATACGCGCGATTTCGTCATTGTGAAGAATTTGGCGCTTCGAAGGGCTTAGACTTTGCGCTAGCTTGAATTGCCCCTTAGGGTATGCAGTGAAACGCTTTTGATGGCCGCAAACATTACTTTATCTGGCAGGTAGCCCATGAGTTGTGGCGCCAAAAATCTAATATATTCTAAAAAAAATAGACTATTGTCGGGTGCAAAGTGTAATTCCAGTGATTGCTTGCTAACATTTGCCAGAGTTGGTATGAGGCCAAAGAGTTCGCGATATTCACTTCCCAAGACCGATAAATAACTCAATCTCATAGGTCTACAGAAAGGGTAAAGCGAGTGATTCTTGCGTTGTCTTATTTATGCGTACCTTGAAGTAATTTATGAAGTTTAAGGGTCAAAAAGTCAATAATTAAGTATTCACTTATTATGTTGATTGGTTTAAAATTATCAAATCGTTAAAAGCTTGCTTATTTCGCCTACTAGGTACCGTCCAAGTGCGAAATTAAGAAGCACCAAAAGAAAAATGAATCAATGAAAATGAAAAAATGCTCAAAATAGTAAGTACTCATTTTCCTACTACACAAGTTATGTCTGTACTTAGTTGTGATTATATACCTACTCTACGTGTACATATGTGTAAATGTTATGTCTGGACAACAACGGTTTTAAAGGGATTTTCACGTAAAGAAGGGTAACGGTAGTGTAGACAAACTATCCACCCCATGACAGTCATGTGCCGTCTATTTTTTTTTGAATATATTAGTCATTTTAGTGTTTTAAAAAAACACCAAATCTCAATTACAGAAAAGTGAAATATTTGCCTCTGTCACAACAGTTGAGCGGGAAACAAAAATCTATTCCTATATTATGAGGATGTTATGTGGCTAATATATCAAATACACAGATTACACAGACATTATTTTGTTCTACATAAAAAAAACATATCACAGAAAGAAATGTTAAATAATTGTCGATTTAATAAAAAAAAGTCCAACTGATACTTTGACTAGTACATAAAAATAGCAAATAAATGAGCAAAACACCATCTGTGATCGAAAATTCCTTCCAAATTATACCTACCTACATCTGCCAAATTACAAGCATTTCGTGTTAAGTATGCAGGTACCCATTACATTGTTATATAAACATATTTAATTAATGATTATTAATAATAGAAATACGTATAGATAGCAGACCACATTAACTAGCCTTTATTCCGAATACAATACGTTAGTTTTAATACTTTCATTTTCGCCCTTGTTAAATTGGTCGAAGAAACACCTTCGTAGCCCAGAAATATTTTTATTATTTAAAATTATGCATTTTAGCCACCTAACATTTTATTCCCCTTTATAAAAATAGACAATAATCCAGCCATCTAGTTTCCAACGACTTGTACAAATATATCAAAACTTGCCAATATTCAACCGCTAGGTATTACAAATTCTTTGCCTACATATGAGTTTATAATTATAGTATTGATGTTTTGTCAAAATTATTTAATCAGTGAGAGATTCAATCTACGTTCAAAGTTTAAGCAGACGATTTAGTTTTTAGTGCTACTGTTATCCTCAAAATAATAATATATAGTCCAAAATATGTGCATGTTTATGTTGAATAAAAAATAGACTGAAGGTAATTCTCTCGGAAGAAAGAAGAATGGTAATGCATAATCATACCTACTTGGAGCTGCCAAAACCCGTAGTCGTGAATTCGTGATCCATTTATCTGAATCAACAGGAGGACGCAGTTTTCTCAAATAAGTTTGCCAAAACATCAAATTGTTAAAATTAATTAATACCTAAACTACTCACGTTAATAAGTTATAAATTGAAAGATATTTACTGTAATAATTAAATCGATTTAAATACTTAAGTATAGGAAAGCCATGCTTTTGCATCTGTTTTATATTTGGACTTGCTAAATTTGAAATTAAGTACTCTAAGATATGATACAATTTAAGAAATGTCTTTTATATGTACTACGGTATTGTTTTTTTAGGTTTTTAATATAACAGTGACCTTTAATGCTAACCTTACTGAATAACCGAAATTTTTTGAAGAGAGCAAAGGCAAGAATCTTTGAATGAAACTCCATTAATATTTATAATAATTTTACTATTAAAAATAAGCACCAAACCTCGTTTGGAATGTTCAGTATTGCACCACATGTAGACCGAATCCAATCTCTATGTTACAATCACAACGTGAAGGACAAAATATAACATTCGGGTTGGGAGAGTAAAAAAATATAATTTCCAAATTAATTAATAGGTATATTTTGATAATTAAATTCGGTTATCACAACACAAAAAAGGTCAGCATTAGAGTCCAACATGAATCCTGATGAAGCGAAATGATATACACAATGCTGAGCAAATAAAAGAAACATTACAACGTACATCTTAATACCCATATACCCCCAAATTCATAGAATGTTCAAATCCATTTACAATTACCAAGCATTTTAACGAAGAAAAGTACTTTGTAATAAGATTACAAGTGGATTAACATTTGTAATTAGTTTGGGGGAAAATGTTTTATGGATTTTGTACAAACAGTGACTTCATTGTGCATTAAACCATGTGTTATCCAACCACTGCATCTCCAGTCTTCACAGAAGATCACAATCATGGATCTTTTAATCTCAGATGATAACAGAGCCGTCCACTAAGTATAAGTTTTCGTTTCATATTCCGAGCGAGTGCGTGAAACACATGAAACATTATTCGGAGTGGCTCTAACACAAGCCAGAAGTACGACGATTATAAATAGGTCAGGTTCATGCTCACTCATCATTTAGTTTAGGAAATCAGCCATGTTGAACTCTATTGGATTTTCTTCTTACATCTGTTAGATAATCTGCTCATTCAATTTCGTGTGTTCCAGCACTCACTCTTACACTATCTAAATAAATACTTATAATTAATATCATAAACAGTATAACAAATTGCGTTTATATGAATACCAAAAGTTATAACTCGCGTTCTGTGTCGAATAATAATGGAAATGTATCATTAAAGTTGTTCCTATAACTGGGATGGGGGCATATTGGGTTCGTACAAACCATATTTACATAGAAAATGCATGCATTATTATATAAAATATCTATGCTAATGTAATATACATATTATTACACGCTACTTCATTTAAATAATTAGTATTTTCATGGATTTGATAGTCATGTGAAGCTGCCGGTAATATTGTTACAAATCATACATCTATAGCGGTACAATTCAAAGTTCTACACGTCTATGAGAATATAATTTTGATTTACTGATAATAATAGCTCTCATTTTAATTATGTGCGATGTTTCGTTGACGTTCTGCGCAAAAAAATAGATTTTAAGTTATCAGACATTTATTATTTGTTTGAAAGTAAACAGCAACTTTTTCAACGATAATTAGAATTAGTCCTAAAATTTTGGCGACTAATTTATCGACTGATAACATGATGTGATTCCGTCAAAAAACATCGTACGAATGATTAATATAGAACTTCATAAAGCTACTTTTACAAAACATAGATGACGCTTTACATTTGATGTCACACCAAAATGCCCACCCAGTCCCGTCGAGTTAATTTTACAATTAATATAAACTAATTCATTTTCGTTTTTATATTTAAACAACACAACACTTCGCTCGGGTTAAGGTGATACGATGCCGCGAGACGAAAACTTTTGTGGTTTTTGAAAGATTGCTATTTGTAAGCTGCTTGGCAAAATTGGGTTACAGGTATTTTAAAATTTGATTATTACGCGCACGAGTTCGCTCACCAATGATTTGACAACCTTGTCACCATAGAGAATTGACCTGTGGCTCAACAATCTTTGCCATGTTATCCAATCAAACACGGAAAGTTCTAAATGTATATGTATTTTTTTTTCTTGTCCAAGAATAATGTTTAATCAGTGTCAGATCTATTGCTATCCATGAAGCTATTTAATTGTATACATAGTTTAGCTTGCCACGTCATGTGAAAGTAAAATGGTTCCTGAATAATCAAGATTCAAATTTAAACCACAATCTTTCAAAAACCACAAAACGAACGAATGACGTCACTTTTCGAGTACATTATCCTTCCATCCTTGAGAATAAACCGAGTACGTCCAGTGCAACCGAAAACAGCAGACAGTATTTAAACGGGGAACTAAAATTTATGACACAGAGCAACACTACAACATCAACTAAAAATGCCAGTGTCAATATCGTAAATGTCACCAATACTGTCAAACATTATCAAAACTGTTCTACGGGGATGCCATATAAACGGTATTAGCGTCCTCATTTAGTGTCTACTTTTTTCGGTCGTACCGTATCGCGTGCCTGCAAAGCTACGTATCGGGAGAATCTCGGGGGCGTTCGCGCCGGAAGCGGATGCGGTGCGGGCCATGAGATGCAACGCTTACCGGGGCGGGCCGCGGGCGAGTGCGAGCCAGGGACGTGTGGAATAGTGAGTGAACGATCGGCGCGTGCGCAAGCGTCGTCCAGAACGCGCCGGGCGTGGCCGCGCCGCACTGCTATGTACCTGCAAGTAGAGAAAAGAGACAGGTTGAGGACTACAACTGTCACAAGGGGCTACGTCACGCACATTTGGCTACGTCATTATTTTACTGGTGGTAGGCTTCGGCCGTGGCTAGTCACCACCCACTGAACAAAGCCATGTCGCCAAGCGGCCTAGCCGTGTTCCGGCATGATGTTCGGTGCTGCCATTCATGGATGGCGGGTCAGATCAGTTGCGCTGCATGTGCCTAGTGAATGTAGCGTCTCGATCTACTGCCGCCTTCCTACCTAGGCAAGTATGCTCCATCGTAGATCTCATCGTCACTTACCATCAGGTGAGATCGAGATCAAATACTTGCCTATAAAGTAATAAAAAAAAAAAAAAAAAAACGTCATATACGCCGAATTGAATCCGTCAATGCGAAGGGGATTTAGGCCATAGTCCGCGCTGGCCATGTGGTGGTTAGCAGAATGCAATCGTCTTTTAAAACACAATTGGTTGTTCGAAATCAATTAATAGTAGTGTATTACTATCACTATTTACTGGCTTGCTTTCTTCACGAAAAAAAAAACTATACATTGATTTTTGTATAAATATGATCAGTAAATAAATACACGCACACTTCGATTTGTCCTGGGAAAAACATCCTTACTGGAGCCCAATTCTGCTAATTTAAATACAATTACATACAATTGCCATTGTCGCTGAACACACTATTGAAAATGAGATTCGCACATGAAATCCAGAAATCCCAGAGGTGCGAGCCGGGGTTTGAACCTGCGGTCCTCGTTACCGAGGCAAGCGTTCTACCAACTTGGCTATGACTGCTTGCTATATGATATGTATGTATGTGTGTTATCTATACAAATAAATAAAATTGGAGTGTCTGTTTGTAATATTAAAATAACCGCTTTTTACTAAGTACATTTGGATGTATACACGGTACCTATACCAAAACAACATTTATTGTGTGAAATATTTTACACTATTATGGTTACACCTTATATAAATGTAATTTAGTCTGTTTTTTTCTTACAATAAGTATTACTTTATTTTTCATGTCTATTAATGCAATTATTCTTCTTAATAATTGTAATTATATCATTAGAGTATTGACTATTTTACATATTAAGTAATATTCTTAAGTGCGTTTTTTTTGTTATTGTTAAATAGTAAGAATAAACTGACTTTAGACTTTTCATTTTGTCTATACTGCCATCAATGATCGACTTATATCTATGCATATAATAAAGCAGTCTTTCCCAAAGTGGGCGATAACGCCCCCTTGTGGGCGCTTCAGGCCTATAGGGGGGCGGTAAGAGACCCAGAAAGAAAATGGGAGCGTTGTGTAGAGGCTTACAATAATTAATTTAATTTGAAGTTAAAGTGGTTTTTAAGTAGGTGAAAAATTGGGGGCGCTAAAAAATAATTCATTCTCAAAGTAATAGTAGTAGTAAGTGGTAATGTTATGAAATCTGGAGTTAAAAGAGGGACGGATCACGCTTATTCCATGGAACATGTTGATGGGTTTCAGGCACAGTACCTACAAAAGTCCGTGCTCGGCTAACACTCGGAAGAGGAGTTGAGGTCGAGTGGTGGCGGCGGTCCGGCGACGGCGGTGGTGGGCGCGGGCCGGGCCTTGGCGCGGGTGAGCCGGTCCAGTTCGGCCGCGGCGTCGGAGCGCGCGGCGGCGGCGGCCGGCGACGCGTCCGGCCGGCCCACCGGCGAGCCCGTCTTCTTGTACAGCAGCGAGTTGAAGAAGTTCGCCAGCACGCCCTCGTTGCCGGGCGTGCCGGGACTCATGCCGATCTTCGCGCCGTCCAGCTGGTGGTTACACGAAGAGTCATAATCATAGGAGGCACTTATACTCAAAATATTTTAGTCGATACTGGCATGATGGCTTTATTTTGTAGCCGATTTATGTTCTACAAAAGAGGAAGGGTAAGAATGGCTTTTTGGCGGGAAGTAGAACAGTGAAGATGCCAATTTTGTTTTAGGGTAAGTGTACCAGTGAATGAACACCCCCCAGTGAATGGACAAAACCCACTTTTTTCCAAATACTAAGAAATCTGAACATATCTATAATACACATTATTTTTTTTTGTATTGACAACAATTTATTCAATATTGTGGTAGCAGTTGTTTCTTGTATCGATGATTCATTTCAAAATGACGAGCATTTGAAGTTTTCCGTTTCGTTGTAGTCCAGATTTGTATGGGCCGGAATTAAGGACACAGGTAAGTCAAAATATTTTTGATGTTATTTTGTATCAATTTAGGTAGTTATTGCGATTAGTACTATAGTTATTTGACTAAAGATAGGTTAAATTGTTACTTTTAACCCGTTTCTATGCCAATTTTATCGTGAATTTAGTAAAATATTAGGGGTCCCAGTATTGGTACAAGAAATCGGAAAAAATCCAGTGAATGAAAGAGTGTTTATTTACTGGAACATGTCAGATTTCATGTTTTTGTTAAATAATGTAACTTATTATTACGTTAATAAAGTTTTTCCACTGATATATTGTTTTAAAATAGATTTCCGATCTTTTGGCCAATATTGGAACAGGTGTGTTCATTTATTGGTTTTAAAAACCTAGTTAATGAACTAGGCTTTTTATGTCCACTGACACTAGTCCCACAACTAAGTTTCCTCTAGTTCAGGATCTACAGTGGCCCCCTATGATGACACTGAGACTAGTCCCACAACTAAGTTTCCTGTAGGACAGGATCTACAGTGGCCTCCTATGATAACACTGAGACTAGTCCCACAACTAAGTTTCCTGTAGGACAGGATCTACAGTGGCCTCCTATGATGACACTGACACTAGTCCCACAACTAAGTTTCCTCTAGTTCAGGATCTACAGTGGCCCCCTATGATGACACTGAGACTAGTCCCACAACTAAGTTTCCTGTAGGACAGGATCTACAGTGGCCTCCTATGATGACACTGAGAATAGTCCCACAACTAAGTTTCCTGTAGGACAGGATCTACAGTGGCCTCCTATGCTGACACTGAGACTAGTCTCACAACTAGGTTTCCTGTAGGACAGGATCTACAGTGGCCTTCTATGATAACACTGAGACTAGTCCCACAACTAAGTTTTCTGTAGGACATGATCTACAGTGGCCTCCTATGATGACACTGAGACTAGTCCCACAACTAAGTTTTCTGTAGGACAGGATCTACAGCGGCCTCCTATGATGACACTGAGACTAGTCCCACAACTAAGTTTCCTGTAGGACAGGATCTACAGTGGCCTTCTATGATGACACTGAGACTAGTCCCACAACTAAGTTTTCTGTAGGACAGGATCTAGTGGCCTCCTATGATGACACTGAGACTAGTCCCACAACTAAGTTTTCTGTAGGACAGGATCTACAGCGGCCTCCTATGATGACACTGAGACTAGTCCCACAACTAAGTTTTCTGTAGGACAGGATCTACAGTGGCCTCCTATGATGACACTGAGACTAGTCCCACAACTAAGTTTTCTGTAGGACAGGATCTACAGCGGCCTCCTATGATGACACTGAGACTAGTCCCACAACTAAGTTTTCTGTAGGACAGGATCTACAGTGGTCTCCTATGATGACACTGAGACTAGTCCCAGAACTAAGTTTTCTGTAGGACAGGATCTACAGTGGCCTTCTATGATGACACTGAGACTAGTCCCACAACTAAGTTTTCTGTAGGACAGGATTTACAGTGGCCTCCTATGATGACACTGAGACTAGTCCCACAACTAAGTTTTCTGTAGGACAGGATCTACAGTGGCCTCCTATGATGACACTGAGACTAGTCCCACAACTAAGTTTTCTGTAGGACAGGATCTACAGCGGCCTCCTATGATGACACTGAGACTAGTCCCACAACTAAGTTTCCTGTAGGACAGGATCTACAGTGGCCTCCTATGCTGACACTGAGACTAGTCTCACAACTAAGTTTTCTGTAGGACAGGATCTACAGCGGCCTCCTATGATGACACTGAGGCTAGTCCCAGAACTAAGTTTTCTGTAGGACAGGATCTACACTAACGGTACATAGAACATATTCTATAAAAAACAATAGAAGAAAAAAAAGAAGAAGCAGTAGAAAAGCTTTTGGGCAAACGTAAAGTTATTATGTTAAAAAAATAAGAACAAAAAAATATATCTTCAAAGAAAAACAAAGAAGAGATTAAGAATAAAAAGAGGAAACACTTTTTTTAATTTTATTCATTGTAGGAGTATTACTTTAACAATATATTGTTTACCTATTTTCGTTAAAATATGCCTTTTATAGTTAATTAAATTAAATAATATTTTTGTTCATTTACTGGGTTCATTTCGTTTATTTACTGGAAAATACCGTTCATTCACTGGTGATTTTGCGGATTTTTCGCTTTATCGTCAAATATTTATTAAACCTATTTTCATTTATATAATAACTAAATACATTCTTAATCTTGAATGATTGCTATATACAAAAACATAGCCATGTACTTTAATTTCCCGTGGTAACATATTTATATTAATTTTCAAAGTCAAAAATTTCCTTAAGGTTTCATTCACTGGTACACTTACCCTATTTTCCAGTGTGTTTTCTTTGATAAATAATGTGTAATATTCGTGGAATAGTAACCATTGTGTTGATATGTGCACAAGTGGAAGAAATTAAAATGCAATAGTATAGCTTGACTTTAAAGTACACCGAAGATGTCCAGTAAATTTAAAATCAACAGCTTTACTGACACGGGGGGGGGGGGATTCATTTCATCATTAACATTATCGTCATTATCATCAGGGGCACTTACAATTTAATAATAATTCTCAAGAAATACTCGACACTGGCAAAATGGTACTATTTTGGAGGCCATTGCCAGCCTAAAAAGAAGAAGAAGAAGAACAGTATATAGAGTGCGGGTGGGTACCTGCGCGGAGGCGCGCTGCGTGGCGCGCAGCGGCGAGTCGGCGCGCGGCGCGGGCGCGCCCGCCTGCAGCGCGGCCAGCTGCCGCTGCAGGAACGCCTGCTCGTCCTCCGCCTGCACTTCCGCTTCGCGGTTCGCGCCGCTCTGCACACCCACACACACACATCATTATCCAGTACCACTAGCCAGCACTACCACCTATTTCACTCTGTTGCTCGACCCCCAATAAATATAAATATAATAATAATAATAATTTATTTAAACTCTGTAAAAAGACAACCTAATCAATGGGTACAATATTTTTCTTAGGTATAGTTTGTTTTAACGCATGCGCCTGCACTAGGAAATGGTCGCTGCGTGAAGATTACCCTATTATAAATGCTATCTAGTAAAGTAAACCCAGTTAAAACTGTTCCAGCAGTTGTGCAGTGATACTTAAACGAACTGACAAGAATCGTAAAAAAAACACTTGTTGTGGATTCATAGGCCTCCAAATTGCCGTTTTATCATCTAACGCGTCCGATGTTTCGTACTCTACACTGGACTCATCTCTATTACCGTACTTAAAAAACCGACTGCGATTCTCGTCTCGTACTGAACTTAAACTACATACTTACCGGACGCCTGTTCCTAACTGGACTTTATTTTATTTTTTTAATTCTTATATTAATTACCAATCCATTCTTGTATCAGGAATTCTTCAGAATCTAATTCCGACTTTGGGCCCCAATCCCGAATTCCATAAAATAAAAATATAATGCACAAAGAACTCACTTTCCGTAAAACGGGCTGCACGATGACATCCCTGTAGTAGTCGTCCGGCTTGCACGACTGCATGTTTTCATACAATATGCATATTTTCTTCATGCTATCCCAGCCGGCCGGTCTGTTTTACGAAATGGCGAGATTAGGCGTAAGAAAATTAAAAAAAAAACATATGTTGAAGCTAGTGTTGGTTAAGAAGACTTAATGAGAGGTTATAGCTGCTGAAACATTATTTTTCAAGATCTCCCAAGAAGTCTTGATAATATGTCAGTAAAGTGTCCTCCAAATTAATATCGCCAGACTAACATACCAACTGTATGGTCCCACATTAAGCAACGCTTGTATTATTGGTAGCGTACTATAGACTGAGGGCGAACTCAGTTTATAATACTTATATAGATATTAAACATACATGACTCGGGACAAATATTCATGGTCATCACACAAAGCTTGTTCCTACCAGGATTCAAACCCGGGACCCTGGCGCAGGAAGCAGGGTCACTACCAACTGAGCTAATCAGGACGTCAAATTACTGATAGGGTTAGGGGGTTTATTACGTCCAGTCTACGGATTAGTCCTGTAGCGACCTCTACAGTCTCGCTGAAAGCTACACAGATAGTGCTGCAGACGCATTCAGAACAATAAACAATTCTCAATACAATCCTGAATCGCGCTATGAGAGTTTTCGGAGCACTTAACAGACATGCAAGATCCCGACAATAACTGTCGGGGCATAGCGGCCGCCCCGCCAGGCATACCACCCGCCTGGCTGGAAGATCGTCCCTTTTCCGCTAAACTCCTTTATATAATCTCCCAAATTATGTATCTAATAAAGAAATGGAAACAATATGGCACTTACATCAAGACCGCGTCTTTCTCAACGATGAGCGCGGGCGTCCTGAACGGCAGCCCGTATATCCTGTGCGTCAGGTACTTGTACAGCAGGTCGCAGTTTTTATCCTCCTTGGCGCTCGAGTAGAACAACGCAGCACCGTACTGTTCACAAAATACATTTCGTTATAAACTTGTAATGTAATCATAACGTCACCGAGAAAAACACGCCATCACTATCATTGTTATTCATAAAATCGGTAGTGAAAGAGGGACGGAATATGCTCAGGTGGACGTAACTTCTATTACAAAGTAGCCGTGGCACCGCTGCTCTGGAAAAAAATTGTATGGTTTTCCTTTTCAGCCTAGTAGGGTTAACTATGAGTGACGAGTATGCAT
Source organism: Pheosia gnoma (assembly GCA_905404115.1). Classification (NCBI taxonomy): domain Eukaryota; kingdom Metazoa; phylum Arthropoda; class Insecta; order Lepidoptera; family Notodontidae; genus Pheosia; species Pheosia gnoma. Next base: position 1,478,445 of record FR989894.1, on the reverse strand, counting down.
GTTTGAGCCCCCTTATGGGATCGCCACTAGTCCATTATACGGTACCCGTGATACAAAGGTCACTTAGTTTAGGACCGTACGGTCTGCGCTGTACGCAGGGGGGGGATGGGTGTTTCACCCCACCCCCAAATGTCCTAGCCATCTCACGATTTTAATGATAGGTGTTGTTGTTATCCCACTAATATTATAAATGTGAAAGTTTGGATGGATGGATGTTTGTTACTCAATCACGCCAGGACGGCTGAACGAATCTGGATGAGATTTGGCACCGAGATAGATTACAGTCTGGAATAGCACATAAGCTACTTTCTATCCCGGTAAAATGTATGGTTCCCGTGGGATAGATTTGTTTGAATTTTTTTATAGAGTACCAATAAATTCATTTTCTCATACATTCGATTCTGATGCGGTACGAAGTTCGCCGGGACAGCTAGTTTATTATATCTGGTCCAGAGCTCAACCCCTCGGAGTGAATTCCAGGCTACGGCATTGCGTACATTTAGTGTTTGATTATTATTATAGTACTACTATTAGTATGGTCTTAATAAAAAAGATATAGTAAATATGATACCTGTAGACAGAACCGCCTGACCCACTGCTGCATGAAATCGAAGTGCTCATCGCGGTAGTCGTGCTCCTTCTCCAGAGTACTCATGTAGTCAGTCTGATAAAATAAACATTTGCATTAAAATACAACAATCGTAGAATAATATCTGGAAGTAAAAGCTGGAGCAACGGGATGTTATACTAGCAGTGCTCACGACTTTATATCTCCTGGGCTATTTATATAAATTAAATCAGTGAATTTAGAGGTACAGTTTTCTGTATATACCAAGGAACTAATTTATTTCATGATATGTCATGATAGTATCCTGTATCATTCCAGGGAATGGAAGAGTAAGACTTGGGTTATCACCATACCAAGATTCGTCAAAATACTTTAGATTAGATTATTTAGATTTGCCTTAAATGCCCATTCCACCTCGATGTCGAAAATATTGCCCCCCCCCTCTCTCCTTCCCCTACCATTTTACACTACAGTCTTATAATATGTAGAAAAAAATCCTTTTCTCACCTTAGTGGCCACAACTACAATATCCAGGCCTAGATTAGTGGTAAGTACGCCTTCGGGCAGGGGGCTGTCGTCCTCGTCCGCCTCCAGGTCGTCCGACAGGTTCCTGGAGGACCTCTTCATGGGTGACGAAGCTGTGGCCTCCATCTCGTCGCCCGGCTCCGTATACCTCTGCCATTTCTGTACTTGCTGCTTTTTACTTTGTAACCTTTGTTCTGGAACGAGATGAGAAATTAGCCGTCAGCCAAAAGATCTTCGACCACTCCTGGAAGGGCCAGGAAGAATACACTTGTAGAAGTGGTTCATAAAGGCATCGAGAGACGCTTATAAGACGGAAAGAATCACATAGTTGCAAAAACATGTCTAGATACATCACCCAAACTTTTAAATATTTGAATCGTATTTACAAGTAGTTTTGTACCGTTTTCCTTTTTTATTACGCTCGAGTGACAAATTATTAGAAAGTTTGTGAAAAAAAGTAGTAACAGACGATATATTCGGCTGGCCACAGTCGGATGAGAGTAACAATTAAGATTCCAATTATGAAGCGGAAAAAAACGCGTGTAATCATTGATCCGAAAGCACATTCGCAGCAATTAGCCCGGTAGATATATTAAGCGATTTAAATTACAAGGCTCCCGCCGGTCCGCAAATAAAAAAAGCTAAGAATGCTGTTAGGATCTCATCCTTACTACAAAAATAAGAATTGTCTTTTTCTTGTTTCTATTTTACGCCTCAACAATCGGATTGAATTGGAATATTGACTGACATAAAATATGGGCCATAATTATCACGCTTTACGGACCGGTGGCATCTAGAGAGGATTTTATGAAAAACTAGATAAGTAGGTACCTAGTAGTATCTTTCCTAAGGCACCTAATAAGATCGGGGCCAAAGAGTACCTTGGGAAATATTGCTTGAAGCAACCGTTAGTAGAAATAGAGGTCCCACAGTTCCAGTGATCAATTCAATTCAATATAAAGGACATCGTAGACCAGCCAAAAACCCTCCCACACACAAAACAGGCGCAGTTGGTGGTCGAATTGTGGAGAACGCCGCAGAAGAAGAAGGTATTTCATAACAGTTGCTTTTAAAAATAAGTAATGTACAAAACATGTTAATCTTTTGAAAAGAGTTAAAAGCGTGGATGCATGGAATCACCTATTATTAGTAGCATTAATCATTTAGGAGTTTTTCAAGTAAGACCGTGATTACTCGATCAATACAAGGTTGAAGGTTAGATCGTTTGTAGACAAAATAAATAAACAATATTACTTATGTATGTGTTTGTAGAACTTCTAAGGTGTATTAAAATTGTATGATTGGATGTTGGGGCATAGGTCGTCAAAACCGGACCATATCGGACGAGATTTTACTCGAGTGGTTTAATTCAAATATACAAAAATGTTGGTCTTTTACAAACAAAGCATTTTTTTATTAGATTCTTGGACGTTTTTAGATCAGTATTTTTTTTTTTATAATAATACTTTCGTGATATCTAAGTATATAGTATGCTTGTCAGTCTAACTGTATGCTTATTTAGTTGATGTGTATTTATTATGAACCTCGCATTTAAAACAGGTGAAGATCATTACAGGTGGGTGGCGTTATTCCATAATTGCAACACATAGGTAAATTTACAATAGATGTTTATGAATAAAGTACATAAAATACCACTTTAATCGTGCTTTATACCCATAGTAATGTGGTGGGTGACCCAGTTTTATTGACTACATTATGACTAAACAATCTGCAGGGACAAAGCGGATAAGATCTTTAGTAGGGCTGAATATAATACTATGATTCTGACATCATACTACAGCTCGCATCAAATAAAATGAGCAAAGATGTCGGCTTCTAATTGTGTGCGCAGAGTCGCCATCTTTGGTACTACAACTGAGAACTAGGAATTAACGACTAATCCGAAAAATCTATAAGGGCGTTTACACAATGCCGGCCGATACTATATGAGCCACGCACTGATCGTCTTCATACATAGTCCGTGGCAAGTGAGTGAGCCAAGGCGAGACGTTTGCCACTCAGCTTCAGGCAACATGTGTAAGCGCCCTAATGTTTGCATCATTAGGGCGCTTACACGTGTTGCCCTAATGATGCAAACATTAGGGAAAGTGATAGTAGCATTTCTCGCGCCAAACCGTCTAGGTACCTTTCATGCGTGACGTCATCAGAGAAAACCATAATAAATATTGTATGTTTTGCATGACATTTACACGGAGCGACCGTCTTAAATGTTAGATTAACAACCGGAACCTCCATCTGGACAATCCAACTAAAATTCTATTATGAATAATAATTGTATTATGTAAACACTCAAAACGGGTTCGTGCGGAATTATTTATATTAAAAGTCCACACAGATACCTAATGAAACGCAGTGGTCGATACGATCGTGACCCGACAAACCACTTCGCATTCATGTCGTGCGGTTTAAAAGACAAACGCATGACGTAATTGTTGAGTCACGATCGAGAAATAGATATTGTTGATGATCGAGATTTTTATAAGGTACCACAATTCAGATATCGCGTAACTATACGGTATTATATTTTTTTTAGAAAATGGCTTCGCCCACATTTGGATAGGTTTGCCAACGTAAAGTGAAATGTTTTTTTTTTTAAATATCAAACACGGGAGATTCTATGCAGGCCTAATCCGTAGACTAGGCCTAATACCCCCCCTAACCCTATCAGTAATGTAGAGGATACTTTACTGACAAATTACTGGACTTCTTGGGAGAACTGGAAAAGTCATGTTTTACTATTTAGTTTTATTTTCCTACACTCGTGCACATTTATGAAAACAATGGTTAATATTCCACCAACATTACACATTATATTTCAAAGAAACGCATTTTTCATAAAATAAAACAAAATAGATGACCTTTCTCTTCGACTACCCCCAAAAAGTCTCAAAAGGAGTTGAAATATGGGATTGTCGGACCTACATAACTTTTTAAATACCTACTTACTAATATAATTATGTGTAAATAGTTTGATAAGAACTTTCTATGCAGTTTTAAAAGAGCGTCATTATTTCATTTTGAAATTGGTTTGCCCAGAATTCACTAATATTTAAGCCGGTTAGACAATCAGCTCATATGAAATAGGCCTATGCCAAAAGGCATTTTGCGAATAAGCAAACAATAACAAATATCTTAGAATAGGCTTATTATTATTAAATAAGGTATAAACAATCAGTTGACATAAAAGTGTCGACGCGAGCGAAGTCGCAGGATATCCTCTAATTAACACTATCATGTAACTTAAGAGTCTGCTCTGTGACTCAACTACAATCTTTGTACGTATTGTCACGGTAACGTAAGCGTTATTCGTCCCCCTCACACCAAATGTTTTATAAACATGAATGACAGTGACAGCATGCTTTCTCAATGACGGTACTTTGAAATTAGGAATTTCGGTGACGTTTATCGATTTTGCCTCTTTCGATTCTTTATTGAACTTAAGCTTTTTATATTTATTGAGGTTTTCTATCTATTCTAAACGCGCAATCACTCTCTCATTACAAGTGGCAGTAATACGCGATATGCCTTTTTAATTCGCTTACACTGCGATGCGCAGGTGGGGTCTTAACACTATCGCGTTACTTAATAGTGTAGTGTTAGATAAGGGGAGTAATTTTAGCGTATGCGCCTTGAATGCTCAATGAGATCCATATGCTGTATGACTCACACACATGCAGCAAGATAATGGAAGATGCAATGCATTAGTCATACATGGGTCATACAACTATCAATAATACAAAAAAAAAATGTACTATACAAAGGTTTTGCAGTGATTATAAAACACGTCCACGAATCCGAAACAAGTATTTTGATAATTCTTGTCGGTGTGTCTGTTTGATTGAGCATCACGGAGTAACGAATGAACCAATTTTAAGGGGATTTTCACATCAATCAAATGCACAGAAAAATTTCTTATGGCGCAGGCAGAGCCGCGGGCAAAACATAGTATAAGCAAACGAATTACTATATTTGTGGATTTGCTTGATAGAGATGAAAATAGTATAATAGGCAATATAACATAACGTGTGATGAGCAAAAATGTTTGTTTGTACCAAAGTCCTGAATTTTAATATCCATATAACAAATATATATAGTGGGTTCATCCCCAGCCCATTGTACGGTACCCATAATACAAGCGTTGCTTAGTGTGGCACTGTATAGTTGGTGTGTTCGTCTGACGATATTTATTTATTTAAATATGGCAGAGACACTTGAAATCTAGTACATTTCAGTGTTCCAGTAGCATGACATACTGATACATTTTTCTTGTTTTTAACCAACCAAACTAAACTTGTGTTTGTTTTAATAGCCAGCATGGACATCTACGTCTATTATTATGACTAGTCTGTTTGGGGTATCTGAAGTACTTTTGGGTTATAGTGATGATAGACATTAATTCATACTGAGATTATGTAATTACTAGGGTAAGCTTTAGCTGTTTGTTTATTGTTTACCAGTTCATAATACCTTGTGGGATACCCAATACTAAGATTTCCAACTTTTTCACCAAACAACAGATAATTATTTTATAGAGGCTTTGGGTTCAAAAACACTTGAGATGCTGCACAAATGTAGTGTAGGACATACTTGGAAGGTATTTGAAGAAATCTATGCATTTAGGCTGTCATTATCCCATGATTTGATTGTTACAAAATATTGCACAGTCCATTGTAATAAAGCAAGAAAAAACTACTTACCAGGTGTGAGATCTAATTTATCTATATGGTCACCGAGCACAGACGCCCAGCTCTGCAACTGGTCCAGTATTCCCCATGGAGTTGTCATGGCTACGGTGAGGAGGACCAGAGTGTGGGGGAATGTCTCTTCACTGAGGGCGAACTTAAGTAGGTTTGTGTGCCCTGGATCCCCATCCAGCACCCATACACTGAGGCGTGTTTGATCTAACAGACGGGGAGAAAAATAGTTAAAGTATGTTGAATTTAGTACACTATCCCTTTACATGTGAAACCCTTTAATTTAAATCCTCATACTCATGACCACTTAAAGTAAACTCAAACATGAGGGTTGCTTAATTTAAATGTGTTATACAAAATGCTAACTAACAATTACCAACAACCAATCAGTGGAATTTGAGTATTTGGTTGTTAGTTCTTTAGATTAAATAAACAACAATAACTCCATAATATCATCAAAATTAAAAAATCTGTGGAACAGATTCCAATAGGAATAGAATTTAGTTATTGTTTATTTTTCATTTTTTTAAAATAATACAACCATTGTCTAAGTTATATGCAACTTGAAATCAAGTTTGCAAGTGCTGCAGGAATTTGTACCATATGTAGGTTAGTGCACATAACACTTGCATATAAATAAATAAATAACTATTTTTACTTATATACCTCTTCAGATACATCAAAATTATCAACTTACCATCTCGGTATTCATCTCTTACATCTATATATGCGTATTCGAGGGCCGACCCTTTCTTAGGGTCCTCAACACCTTGTAATTTCGCTACTAAAGTAGTTTTACCAGTCTCATTGTCGCCAAGAACTAGAACATTTTTATTTGACGGTAGTTTTGTGTTCCCTTGTTTCTGGACCTCTTCTAATATCGAGGACCTGAAAATATTATGAGCATACAAACGACGTCGTCGTCACTTGTGAGGTTGCGACCGATGTTAGAAAGCGAAGAGAGATGTGCGAATTTATCGTCAGGTGTGAATGTTGCACTGTTATTTTACATACAAAGGTAAGACTGCGCAGCTAGGTCACATATTTCCCAGCTCCCAAGCTTGTCAGCACGTAGGTGTGACACATTGGAGCCCTATATGGGGAGTGCATGTTACCCGTAAAATTAACAGTGAACCGTTACCATAGGTTGTCCTTGACGTCTCCGTTTTCTTTCTTTTTGGATTTAAGCCCATTAGCCTGGCCGTTTGTCTCCATTCTTCAAGTAGGATAGAAGATAACAACGGCACAGAAAGGCTTTTCTTTCGTTTTCGTCTCTTCTGCCGTTCATACGTCACTCTCGCGATGATGTGTGTATTGCTATAACTAATATTTTTTACCTTTTCCACATCCGTTTATTTAATTAGTTTTGAAATAATCATTTCGATATTTTTTTTATCGTTACTAAAAAATAAATTAAGTTAAATGTACATATAATTTACCCTCGGGATAAAATTCCAAAAAACTTGTTTGCTAAGTTTTTTCATATGGCAACATTTCATATAACTTTTTAAATAGTGAGAGGGCTCCATTTTATCGACTATAAAATCTATCTATACATCTATGATGTCTATGCTTTTAATAGACAATGAAATTAATTATGTATATTTAGTTTGCTTCGCATTCTGGTAAAAGTACCGACTACAAGGTACGCCCAACGAGCTCGTACGTAGGCAGAGAATATTCTTATCACAGATTCGTGCACATATTATTTTTATTTGTTGATCGTGTACGGACAATGATCGTTGATCTATATTTCTAAATCCATAAAGCGTGAATTCTAGTTCTTTTTGTTCTATGATAGAGGTCCTTTATTATTAATTTTACTTTCTTTGATATAGCTCTGTCTATGGTAAAAGCTGTTGGAATATCCACATAATACGATATGAATTTTGATTAGATGGAAGCACTGACGTCCATGATACAAGTACGCTAGACTAATGATATCCTTTAAAATGACAGCTATCTATTATGCCTATTTGAAGCGCCCCCAGCGAGGGGGAAAGGAACTAAATCTGACGTAAAATGCAAATGGCCGTTGTTTTGTTTACATTGTCTCCGTGTTTATAAAGTGATTTTGAAAGTTTAACGCGATTAAACTTGTTTGTTGTGTCGTATTAATATAGTTTATACATAAATAAGTGGTGTTAGTTAATAGGTAAACCATGAAAGAGTGTGTTATGCAAAACTCTTTACCAGAAGGGAAGTGGGGTTACATTCCACAAGTAAGTGAATTTACGGCTAATATTCAAGAAATTAAAACTTCTATTGATATTATAGGCACTTAAAAATATGTTACTAATCTTATTTATACGTGATTACAACGCATTTGTCTTTGTATTATCGGTATATTATAAACAATAAAATTCAATAGTGCTGTAAAAGTTCCTTGTCGATAAAATTTATCTATATTTTTTCTATCAATATCTTAAATAGATAGAACGTTCAAGAACGTAAAAATCGCCGAAGACAGATTTGTATTATCAAATACATATTATTTTAAAACAATGTTTACTAATTCACAGGTTTCCGACTGACAATAGAAGACTAGAATTATGGCTCAAAAACATTGAAAAGCCTAGTTGGCGTCCGAAAAAATATGATTACATCTGTTCAAAACACTTCTCTGATGACTGTTTTATTAAACATAACTCCTGTACTACTATGATGATTTTTATTTTCTATTAATACCTTACCTACTCCATTGCTTCCCAAACAACATTACATTACCTCATTTCTAATTATTAAACGATCCTTATTTAAGTAGGATCTAGCTAGTCACACACCACCCTGTAGTCCGGTTTCGGCTTATCCTAAGATTACCTACCCTACCCATGAGCGATTCGGCTAGTCATTATTTGCTTCATCTTAGTATTAACCACTCGACTATTTTGGACATTAGCCATTGTTAAAGGAATGGATCATAATTATTTTCATTTTACTGCATGGGTAGGTTTAAGCATAAACATTTTTATCGATGTATCATATCACTGTCCCATCTCTATTATTAGTTCCATTCCCCCTCACTGCCGCTATCAGCGCCAAAATGGCGAAAATCAAATAGGCACACGATAACCGGGCTTATGATTAGTCCAGCGATGTATACCATAGAGGTCAGTGGATGGAAGTCATATCCTACAAGGTACCCTGTGGTCAGAGTCGGTTTACTGTAGGGATTAATACGGAGTTCAGCCCCATAGACATTTCAATACGTGTAAGAAATCAGGTATCATACATAATCAGCTGTCATATATAATCTATGGTCATACATACAATTATAATTTCTATATGGTATGTGCGTACAAGTTCTTGTTAGTCTGTGATACATACAAGTCAATCAAACCAACAACAATCTTCAATCCAGGAAATTTTCCGAAGATTCGATTAGAGAAGTTGAATATTTTGCATAATTTCCCAATATATTTCTAAAGATAATCTCCATTTAGTTGTGAAGTTTGAATCTGTAACCTTTCGAAATGTTTAAAAAGCCAAGCTCGGGTAAAAAACCCAATTTGTCTCAGGTGAGTCATACAATGCATTATTTGTTTAATCTAAGGGTCTCATCCGGTTTTATTCACGCTATTGTAGGTTTATTTATAGGATCCGGTCTTTGCTGAGTTGCAGCATCTATAATTCTTAATAAAATTCAATGTTGTGTTTTGTTATCAGCTGATTAGTTGATGGGATGAAAATTTTGTAAACAAAGGATTGCACTGTCTGTGTCAAAAGAATTTATTGATCTTGAGTGGTGTATTGATTATCTTCATTATTATAAACAATGAAATTGCTATTGACTTCGTCATGAATGCTTTAATGACTGATTCAATTATTATAATGACTCAAACTTTGTTGATCTACATCAGGGATTCCCAAGCTATTTTGGGCAAGAGACCCCTTTTCCAAAATGTATTGATATCTCAGCCAAATTACTTTAAATATCCTATCTCTAGTTTTTTTTCCTATTGATACAAAATAATAATTTCATCTTGTGTGAACTTGTGGATCCTTATTGACTATTGAGTTTTAAAGTAACTCAACTTATACAGTATCTTGAAATTTTCAAATAAGAACTTGTGTTAATTAATAGAAACTGATATTGACCCCTTCGAGTCTATCACTTTGGGAATCCCTTGTGTACATGTTTAAAAAAACAATTTTATTAAAATAATTTCAAAGTGGCCATGGCTCATATATTAATTACAAAAAAGTATTTTCATACTATAATGCAACCATAATAAACCTGAATATGGCCAATGATCTATGTTACGAAAAGTTCCTCATTGAATAACAAATACATATTGTATTGTTTGTTCAATGGAACAATTGAATGTTGAAAACAAACCCATTTCCTTATTAAACCACTAGCTGTTGCCCGCGACTTCGTCCGCGTGGTATTTAACAAAGACAACCGTTGACAACAGCCTGCTCGCCCATTCTGAGCCCGCGGGACGTATTGCAGGTTGTTGCTATCAAACTTAATCAGGCGCTGCGCTGCAACATTGGTTTTAATTTTTTTTCGTGACATCCTATTTTTTTTCTAAAATAAAAGTAGCCTAAGTTACTCCTTGTTACATCAGCTATCTGCCAGTGAAAGTCCCGTCAAAATCGGTCCAGCCATTTCAGAGATTAGCCGGAACAAACAGACAGACAGACAGACAGACGGACAGACAAAAATTTTAAAAAATGTTGTTTCGGTATAGGTAACGTGTATACATCCAAATGCACTTAGAAAAAAGCGGTTATTTTAATATTACAAACAGACAATCCAATTGTATTTATATGTATAGATTAGGAGCATTAGCTGAACTATCTTAGCTTGCTGTAGCCTTTGAACCATACACTTAAGAATCTTACCTGGGGTAATGTAAATGAGTGCCTACTTATGATTGCTTACATAGTACTTGAGCAACCATAAATACATTAGGAGTGAGAGGAATGCTACAAAAACAAAAGTAATAATATTGGTGTGGGTCACATAAAGTAAGATAGGTTAGTAAGATAATATAAATTAGAAGTATATTAGTAAGGAGTTATATTATCATATACAAAAACTCTACAATTTATATAATAATAGTATGTAATCATCGCCCTATAATGTCACACTGCTCGGCATAGCCCCGCCTTAATGCATGGGTCATGCAAGCCAGAGGGGAATTTTAGCCATAGTCTACATCATTGCAAGTCATTCCAAAACTGAGCAGGTTCTCTCCACCATGCAGCATTTCTCACAATGCTTTCCTCCATTGTTTAGCAAGAAATTTAAATTATAATTTAGAGATTCACATAGGAAATCTTGAAATACCAGTAGTTCAAGCTAGAATTTGAACCACAAACCCTTATTTTAACTTGGCTAGCACTATTTCGTTTACAATACCATAAGTAAGTAAGATAACTTTTCTAAATGCAGTTTGGACTCCTTGATATACCAGACCTGGATGATGGTGACGATGAGCACATGGATCTCTCCGATGATGATATCGACCTGGAAGCAGAGCTGGCGGCGATCAGTGGCGGTGCCAAGAGGAACAGGCCCAGAAAACCAGCTCCGGTTGCCTCTGCAAATTTGGATGCTATGATAGCTGCAAGTCTGAAAGACATACCTTCAGATGAAGATGTTTCAGGTAAAGATACAGCTACTGAATTGTGCCCTGCTATCCCCTAAGGGAAAGATTCATATTTTGGGTAGTATACTATCCTGGCAAAGTGTGCAGACTTTCAATATTATTTAATGGGAACATAGCTTTTTCTTTTGTCTCTTTCGCCTCAGATTATTGGTACGTCAATTACATACTACCTCTATATAAGACCTTGTATGAGTTGATATTTTTTTTTGCTATCCTGTGAAAACCCATCCATTCCCTGGTATAAAAAGTCTTATTGACTGGGTTACGAGCTACCACCACGTCAAGTTTCAAATCAACAATAATGGCGCCTATAGCATTGTTTTTTTTATTGAAATAATACAAGTACAGACATAACCCCTTTATAGTTTGAAATGTGTAGAAGATGATGATTGTAGTTCGTATTCTAATTTATAGGAGATGATGACGATCAAGACTTGCTCTCTGAGCTTCAAGAGCTAGCGATAGATGATGAGGCCCCGCCCCCTCCGTCGCGCACCTCCCGCCCCGCACCCCCGCCGCCCGGCGGCAGCACCGAGAGCAGCACTATAAGCCTGCTGCAGGACAGGATATCCAACTATACTCTTGCTGAGAGAACTGCTAAGGAGAGCGGGGAGAGCAGCCGGGCTAGGAGGTAAGTCCTCAGTTACAAAGAAGTGAGTAATATCAAATACTAACAGAGTTCGCGACTTATGTTTCTGGCTAACCTGAGGTCAGTCTTCCATTTTTTGGGACGAGATTTGTCGCAAATGTTGATATTTTTATACTCTCATCACCATTCTGAACTGCGAAATGACAGAGACAAATTTCCGATTGTAGAAAGTAGAAATTGTTGGATAAACCTTTAATTTACTAAGTATATTATATTGTTAACAATTAAACTAAACACATACAGTCTGAACATTTAAACTAATATAATATCGCCTATTTTCTTTCTTAAATAAATCGTAATATTTTTAATTACAGCATATTTTTTTTTAGTACAGTTCTCAAGGTTTTTATAGTTCCCTGAACGTGTATATTATGTAAATATAAAGCAGTGTTGTCTGTATGTGCTAATCAGTTCAAGGAGGTCATAACGGTTGTAAGATTATTTCGTAAATGACTCACTGTTGAGTCACTCACTCAAATCACCGGCTTCCTAGTAGCCAACCACAATGATCGTTCAAAAGTATAAATGGGTAATGTAAAGTTAAGTTAAACATTTTACTTAAAATCAAGACTATGTTAGGAAGGCTTCACTTTTACCTTTTAATTATTGTAGTTCAAGTATTATGGCTCTAAGCAAACATGTCCGGACGGGTAAACACCTAAATGCGACAAGGACTTAATCTATAGTTCACAATGCGCATGGGCACCCTTTGTTCCGCAACAAAATGTTAAAATGGAACCCCTTTTGGTGCGACTAAGCCTGTCTGTTCTTTTATTACTTTATTACTAGCTGTTACCCGCGACTTCGTCCGCGTGGTATTTAACAAAAAAGTTTTTCTAAAATAAAAGTAGCCTTGTTACCCCTTGTTACATCAGCTATCTGCCAGTGAAAGTCCCGTCAAAAACGGTCCAGCCATTTCAGAGATTACCCGGAACAAACAGACAGACAAAAATTGTAAAAAAAATTGTTTTGGTAGGTACCGTGTATACATCCAAATGCACTTAGTAAAAAGCGATTATTTTAATATTACAAACAGACACTCCAATTTTATTTATATTTGTATAAATAACACCCCACAATTTCCTCCAGATTCGGTCGAGGTCTCAAAACCTTAAACGATCTGCTCAAACAAGCGAAAGCCGGGAATCCCGTCAAAGATGAGGACATACCGCCCCCGGTTCCCGTAGGGAAGCCAGCCCCGGCTCCCCCGGCTCCCGCGCCGGCCGCGCCGGAACCGGCCCCGGCGCTCCCGGAGCAGCCGCTGATAGACCTGGCGCCGGAGGAACCGAGCCCGCCGGAACCGAGGGAGCCACCGCCCACCCCGCCCAGTGTGCAGGTGGGAGGCGAAAGGCAACAGGGATTGCAGATGATTATGAGTGAGTTTTGGTATTGATAAAAAGGGTTTTATGCAGACAGAAATAAAATAATGTACCATCTAAATGTTGTATCGCAAAACATTTTTTGCAACTCAAATTTAGCTTATCCTAGGACTCTCCCAAGGGTCTAAGTACGGTGCCATTTATTGAAAATACAGTAGATCCCTACCTACTTAAATCGCGTTAGTTTCTTTGAAAAAAAACGCAGATCCTGCCTTAGATGATCAGCATTATATTCACTACCTACTTGTATAAGAAGTTGTAAGTTTCAGTCGTAAGTTTTAGAAAAGAAAAAAAACTTAATTAAAAGAGATAAACCTAACATATTCTCCTCTTAGAGCGTAAAGAAGAGTTCAAGGCGGCAGCCCTGGCCTCCAAGCATTCCGGAGATAAAACAATGGCATTAGAGTACTTGAAAGTGGTGAAGCAATTCGACCTGGTAGTGGACGCGTACAGATCCGGCCAGGAGATGGACCTGAACGAGTTACCCACGGTGGACACCATCGCCGCAGCGCTCAGGTCTCAGAAAGTGGAGGAGCAGACTCAGAAATCTACTGGTGGGATTTGGAGATTCCTTTTAGGCTTGTTTCATTACACTTATATGAAAGATAGCGATCGATTTCAGTATCACAATTCACAATCACAAGTGTCTTTAAAGTTTATATCTGTGCTTCTTTAGTGTATTTGTTTTTTTTTTGGAACCGTCAAAAACCTTACTTCATATAATGGTTATAAATACGCTAAATAACCGTAAGTTCCAAGGATAGTATGCCCTTTCTGAGAATCATACCGTACCCTAGTGTTCCACAGATAAAATACAGGATTTTATCTGTGGAGCATTGTAGGGTAACAAACTATGCAACGGCTTTTTCATGGGTGCCATTCAATGGACTTGAAACAATCCCAGTAACACTCTTATTGCGATAACATAATTTCCAAAATTAGCCCAGCCGTAATCGAACCTGCAATCAACCGGTACAGAGAGCTGAGCGGCCTATGCTCTTTTGTAGCTCTCTCTTTATGAGAATATGGGGCGGCTGACTCAACAAAATGGTTGAAGCTTGATCATGAAAATCGAATCGTGGTTCTGGGTTTCATTGCCTTAATATTGACCCAGTTGAACTATATATATTGGCTGCTCCATCATATGTACAGGACGATTTAGCAGGCTAGCCCAACATACTTATGTGAAGTCAAAATTCCATATGTCAATTTAAAAAAAAACTTGTCTCACAGAAATAGGCAATTGTAATTATGAAGGAAAATATTTTTTTTTTTTAATATTGTCATCGAAATTCTGACGTCACGAACGAAGCGCGGCTTCTAGGCTTACTAAGTATAACCTTTCTGAACCAACCGATGTAATTCAACAGTATTCAATCCTACATGTAATTACTGTCCATAGCTGAGCCATCTCCGGCGCCAGTAGATGAAGCCACTGGCCTTATAACAGCGTCCACGATGGATGAGGCGCTCAAATTGAGACTTGCTGCTTTTCAGGTAAATCTTCTTACTTTTTAATCAATGTTTTAAGTTCTTTGTATCTACATAGCTGTCATATATCTATAAAGTTCTTTTTTTTATTTAAAAGTTTTTTCATGTATCTAGCAACAAGAAGCGAATGCAAAGGAAGGTGGCAACGCGTCCAAAGCCCGGCGCATGGGCAGGATAGTGAAGCAATACCAGGACGCGATTCGGCAGCACACGGCGGGCAAGCCCATTGACGCTGACGACTTGCCCACGCCCGCCGGCCACGGCCCACTGCCCACCGCTGGGGTGAGTGCTTTACAAATATGTCTGACGTCTCATTTATGAAATTAAATTATAAACTCGGATGTCGTTGTAGATCGAAGATATAATAAATGGTGTTATTTGGACGTTTCTGAAATTTATTCAGGTGTTATTAGATTTATTGTCTATGTGTCTGTTTGTTCGAGGAACATGAAAAAAGTACTGCAACAATTTAATGGGGCTTTTACTATTGGGTGGCTTATGGTTAGACTCAAACAAAAACCAATGTATGGTCTCATACTAATCAACGCTTATGTACTGGGTAAAAAAACCTGCCCATCCGAATGTTATCTGTTGGTTTTTTTTTTATTACATTTTTATTACATTATAGGCAAGTATTTGATCTCAATCTCACCTGATGGTAAGTGACGATGAGATCTACGATGGAGCATACTTGCCTAGGTAGGAAGGCGGCAGTAGATCGAGACGCTACATTCACTAGGCTCATGCAGCGCAACTGATCTGACCCGCCATCCATGAATGGCAGCACCGAACATCATGCCGGAACACGGCTAGGCCGCTTGGCGACATGGCTTTGTTCAGTGGGTGGTGACTAGCCACGGCCGAAGCCTACCACCAGTAAAGTTGGTTTTCATAGTTATAATCATATGTCTAAATGACACATTAAAATGGCGTCCTATATCTATGTCATAGACGTAATGATAATGTTATATCACTCATAGTAAGGTTTAAATTCGCTTGTAGAGGGTGGCCGCGGCGCCGGCCCCCGCCCCCGCCCCTGTCCCCGCGTCCCCCGCCCCCCGCGCGGCGCCCCGCCCCGCCAGCAGACACGACAAGCAGCTGGCTTTCTTGCTGCTGAGACAGAAGCAGTTCAAAGAAGCTGCGTTAAAAGCTAAGAAAGATGGTAAGAACACCTTCGCATATCATTATTATTTTTGAAAAGGACGCTCCAGTTGTTATTTAACCTTAGTGTTGAAGCAATCAATAAAACTATTTTGAATTTGTATTGATTTCTAATATTTACGCGAGCGCTACACATTGAAATAAACCTCCCTCCCACTCCATCATCATCATGGTCCTCCCGTAACCATGGTTGCTGTAAAGCAGCCGAAACGTCGGGAACGTAAAAAACATAATATAAACGCGATAAAATCCGTAAAATTACTTTTATTTCAATGTATTTTGCGTTCGAATTCTATGGCATGTAAAGTTAACTGTCCTCAGACAATGTGTGACGCGCCTTTTTTCAGAGTATGCTTATAAATCCTTATCAACAAGTCATTGGAACTAATCTGTGTGGACCATCATCTGTCAAATGTGTTGTGGATAGGATTTATCAGCACTATGTAGCAGGCCCAAAATAATATGTGTATTTTGCATAAAGAAAATAGGTTAGGAACTTTTGCTACGGAATTTCGTAGGAACATAGTAATACTAAACTCTAATATTTAATTTTGACCGCCAAGAATTGACAGCTTACTGTACACTCAGTTGGGACCTTGGGAACAAAAGCAGGGTCACTATCAAATGCGCTAATCAGTAGGACTGTAGCGACCACTTATACCGCACCACAAGCTACACAGATGGCACTGCAGATGCATTCAAAAACAATAGACAATTCTAATTACAATCCTGAATCGCGCTATAAGAGTTTTCGGAGCAAGTAACATATATACAAGACCCCGTCAATAACCGTCGGGGCATAGCGGCCGCCCCGCCAGGCATACCGCCCGCCTGGCTGGAAGATCTTCCCTTTTCCGCTAAAGGATAAACAGGTACTCATTATGTAATCGTAACGTCATCGGGAAAACATGCTGTCACTGTCATACTTATTTATTAAATCTGTGGTATGAGAGAGATGGACGACGCTTACGTACTGAAAAGCTTCGTAAAAAGGATTGTGCTTGAGGTCGTCGAGTATTTTCTGTTACTAACTAATAGACTCGTGTTATCGTAACAGGTGATATTGATCAAGCCAAGGAGTACCTTCGTGCCGCCAAAGGGTTCGATGCTGTGATAGAAGCGGCGAAGGGAGGCTTGGCCGTGGACCTCAAGTCGTTGCCGTTGCTGCCGAAGGCCAAAAACGATCTAGAACAGACGTGAGTAAAGTGCAAATTTGATTGACTTTAGTTATTTTTTCCAATATAATCAATAACATTATTTTTTATTGATGATCGTATCGTAATTAATTATGCTCGTGATGTTTTTTAATTTGTTCTGGACGTAGGAACACACACTAAATCAATAGCGCGGAACCACGATTCCCTGTATTTTGTTTTTAATATCGAGACCTAGGTTCGAACTCGGGACCCTCGGGATAGAAAGCAGTGTCAAAGTCAACCTCCTTTCTATACCGAGGATTGGGCCGAGGTTGATTGATCGGATTGATGGTGTGGAGGAGGGATTTACGTACCGATTGATTGAGTCGGTAACCACCAACTGAGCCAATCGATCCTCAATCAATCAATCGTCAGAGTTTTCTGGCTACGACAATCTATTTCCTAATCCTAGTAACACAATCGACTCATAAATCAATGACAATGGTATCGTAATTTTAGTGATAACATTTGCCAGTGTCCTTTCCTATGCCATTCAATTTCGACTCGATTATGAGTGAAATCGATCCCCAAGATCTTCCGACTCGATTATAAGTGAAATCGATCCCCAAGATCTTCCTACTCGATTATGAGTGAAATCGATCCCCAAGATCTAACATGTGCAATGTTTTGTTTAGTTTCGACATAGTAACCGCAGAAGACTGCGGGTCCCCGGAAGACCAGGCTCCCATCGACGCGGACGGTGAAGACGTCCTCTCCCGGCTGCACCAGCAGCTCAGCGGCCAGCTGAAGCTGTGCCACACCAACCGGGACCACAACCGGAGCATGGGGAACATCGCCGAGGCGAACCGGTTCGAGCATCTGGCCGTCAGTGTCAAACAGGACTTGGACGTCGTTGCCGTTGCTAAGAGGTAAAGAATTATACGTGAGTTAGGCAGATATTCGTTTGTCATATATCTATGACATAGATCTTGGGTTAAGATGCGATGAGGCAAGACTAAGAAAAATGACAATCAGAATATATTTTATTCATGTAAACCATTAAGTACAGGTACTTATGAATAGTCAGAATTGTTACAAAATGCTAAGCTACAACTTTAACACCGATTCGGAATGCCATTCCTATTGAGAAGAATGGGCAAAAAACTCCGACGTTGCTCTTTATAAAAAAGATCTTTCTTTTCGCTAGATGGGTATTGTATGTGTGTATCCTCTGGTTGTAGCTTAGGCCAGAGTCCGCCGAAATTCCACTACGAATCGCGCCAGTTCTCAGTGGTACAATGCAATACGGACCTTAACGAGAACGACTTGGAGCTCACAATCGTCCGCGGCATCGCGTACAACGTGCCCAACCCTAAGGAAGTAGACACATACGTGAAATTTGAGTTCCCTTATCCGCAGGTTAGTAGAGCCAAATTAAGTTCCCTTATCCGCAGGTTAGTAGAGCTAAATTAAGTTCCCTTATCCGCAGGTTAGTAGAGCCAAATTAAGTTCCCTTATCCGCAGGTTAGTAGAGCCAAATTAAGTTCCCTTATCCGCAGGTTAGTAGAGCCAAATTAAGTTCCCTTATCCGCAGGTTAGTAGAGCCAAATTAAGTTCCCTTATCCGCAGGTTAGTAGAGCCAAATTAAGTTCCCTTATCCGCAGGTTAGTAGAGCCAAATTAAGTTTGACTGAAAATTTGTATACCTGGTCATTCAGAAAGGTTATACTATGCCTTGAACTTGCTCCTATGTGGCGCATTAATATGTGTAAAAAGAATTTCAATATTATATAGATATACAATAGATTAAAACTAAACTTGATTTAAATTGATAGAACTACGCGATACTCGGCGGAAATCCATTGTTAAACAAATGAGGGGAGAGGAACCCACCACTGACCCTCGGCTTGTCAACTTTTCCAATTATAAACCAAACAAGTAGATCGATAATTAAAGTAGCTACCAAGTCTGCTAACACAATCGATTCATAATCGAACCGCAACCGCATAGTAACTGTCACTTTTGACAAATATCCCATACAACATCTGTCAAAAGTGACAGTTACTATGCGGTTGCTGTTCAATTATGAATCGATTGTGTTAGCAGACTCGGGGCCCAGGTCTATCGCCAGTCCAGTAATAGTTACAGATCAGTGATTAATGGAAAGTGTGGTATTGTATTCCAGGAGGCTCCAGTCTCGGACCGGACCTACGTCGTTAAGAACACCAACAGCCCGGAATATAACGCGGTCTTCCCGTTGACCATACAGCGAGGCGCGAGGCCGTGTCTCAGGGTGTTCAAGCGACACGCCATCAAACTGGAGATCTACTCCGAAGGGTAAGTGGAATTTTACATACAAGTTTATCAGCTCATACTCTGTGTACGTTCAACACGTAAAATGTCGAATATGGGAAAAGTCAACCGTATACAGGGTGATTGAGACAGGTTATACTAAGCTTTGAACCTGGGCTATTTTAGCACATTTGTAATCATTATGTAGAGTCAGAACTCGGAGAGAAAATAAAAAAAAAATCGCATCTAGTCACAATTTTTTTAAATCGACATTATTACAGAAATTATGACATTACATAACGTTTACAAATGCGCTCACGAAGCCCAGGTTCCAGGCTTAGTATATCCTTTCTGCATCACCCTGTATAGGCTACCATATTTAACCGTCGACAAAAAAGGAGGGGGCTCTTAACTCCCTAAACCCTAATAAAAGATTTTTGAAAATCGACGTCTAAGGACCTAAAATGGGGAGTGGGGGGGGGGGGGGGTGTCAACATTTCTATGGAAAATTTTATGTTCTAATTTTCCACGCGGACGATGTCGAGGGCATGAACATAAAATTTGAGTAGTGTTTGAGTGCCACCAGAGCATCGCATAGTGTGTAGTGTAGTAGCTACGTAGTGTTGTGCGCGCGGGGGACAGCTGCCGCGGCGGCTGCGGTGACGCGCTGTTGTGTTGCAGCGGCTGGTTCCGGCGCGACGCGCTGCTGGCCGCCGCCGCCGTCAAGCTGGCGCCGCTCGAGGCGCAGGTCACGCTGCACGACGCCTTCCCGGTGAGTGCAGCGGTGTTGCCATGGCACCCAGGACCCCGGGGCAAACAGCACATTGGGGCCTCATTTAAACTCACCTAAATAAACAAATGGGGAAAGAGGAACCCACCACCGACCCTCGGCTTGTCAACTTTTCCAATTATAAACCAAACAAGTTTGATCGATAATTAAAGAAGCCAGCAACACCGAACTCCTCTAAGATAGATAGATAGATAACTCTGTATTGTTCCACCACATAAAATGAATACAAAATAACACAAACCTAACCTACTTAACCTATACAGAGAGTGTCACAATGGGCGGCCTTATCACTAATAACGATCTCTACCAGGCAACCTCAACTGAGATGTTAGTCAAGAAACTATCTATCACGAGTGACGGGACCTCGAATAAAATGCAATTCTCCGCGAAACGAAGCGAATCTAAAAAAGTATTCGACACGTGTTTCGCCTCTAAACGAGGCATCCTCAGTACTGCTGGGCTCCGAATGAGCCAACTAAATACTTTAAAGGTGCAATACAACTTCATCATCAGGGCATAACACAGCTAAGCTAGTTACTACTAAGTGTTTGTGTAGCGCAGCGGGTAATATTTATTCTTACTTTCTAATAATATTATTAAGCTCTCTTATATTATAGAGGCTGGAGATGTTTTTTGGGATTTCCGTTCGAGCCTTTCGAGGTTTATTGGACAGGGGCCAAAAAGTTAAAAGTCGATTTTTTTATTCAACTAGGATATCATGTAAACTTTTTCCAACGTCATTCATGAAGGCCGAGGGGTCCTTTAACCTTTGTGACCCCGGGGCAATGCTCTGCCTAGCCGTGCGCTAGCTACGCTACTGAGTACTACTGGACGGGCGATAGACACCGTCGTTTAGGGGCAGCCAAAACTTTTGCTAATATTACTTTATCTAACCTAAATTAATGTTTATATTACATATTGAAATAAAACTAATTTTAAGGATTTTATCGCGTTTATTTTATGTTTTTACGTTCCCGACGTTTCGGCTGCTCTACAGCCGTACAATAAAAGCATAAAATAAACGCGATAAAATCCTTAAAATTAGTTTTATTTCAATGTGTAGTATTCGCGTGAATATAATAAATCAATATGTTTATATTACATTGTATGTCTCCGCAGCTGATGGACGGGCGGCGGCCGGCCGGCGGCTCCCTTGAAGTAAAGCTGCGCGTGCGCACCCCGCTCCTACAACAGCAAGTCGAGAACACAAAACACCGGTGGCTCGTTATCGACAGCTAAACTAAACGACTGAATAGTGACGGCTAAATAAAAGTACTTTTAGTAACCAGGAAGCAATGCACCGCAAAAAAAAATATCTTAATGAAATAAGCTCTTAAGACATGGGACTAGGCCGGCCACACACTCCCACCACTGCTACTCCTGTAAGCCAGGATCTACAGTGGTGTCCCATGATGACACCGAGGTTTGACCCTCGGCGAGTGCCGGGATAAAGACATATTGAAAGACCTGATGTTTCTAGGTAAAGTGGCATAGCGGCTGTAACTGAATATTAAAGAGAAACATTTATTTTGTGTAAGCCTACGGTAGCACTTAAAATATATTATATATATATGTATATATTAATTCAAGATGATTGGCGGTTTGTATAAAAATATATTTTTAAATGCTTAACATGTACAGAATTTGAATTGTTTTCTTGTATATTATTATTTTCGGATTACAATGCGTATGAGCTTTAAATCACTTATCATAAAAAAAAATCACAATCGAATTGATAACCTCCTCCTTTTTGTGAAGTCGAGTTCTCCCAAGATGTCCGTTAAACATTTATTTTGTGTAAGCCTACGGTAGCACTTAAAATATATTATATATATATATATATATATATATATATATATATATATATATATATATTAATTCAAGATGATTGGCGGTTTGTATAAAAATATATTTTTAAATGCTTAACATGTACAGAATTTGAATTGTTTTCTTGTATATTATTATTTTCGGATTACAATGCGTATGAGCTTTAAATCACTTATCATAAAAAAAAATCACAATCGAATTGATAACCTCCTCCTTTTTGTGAAGTCGAGTTCTCCCAAGATGTCCGTTAAATTTTCAGTAAAGTATCCACAGCTTTACTGATAGGAGTAGGGGGATTTATTTCATCATCATCATCATCATCATCATTATTATCATCATCATATACTTATTTAAAATAACGAAGAAATATTTTTCTTGACACTGGCAAAATGGCACTATTTTGTAGACCATTACCGACTTACAAAAAAAGAACATAAGGGGGCATGTCAATCCATCCAATCTTGTGTATATTCTTATTATTCGCCATTGAAGTGGCTCGATGATTCAAATTAATATGGAGGTACCTGTCTATTCTATGTAATTATTGTTAATAATTATAATATGACACATCATAAATCAAGGATTTATAAGTACATTTACAATCTCGATTTGTGTAGTGAATTATTCTTGTTTAATGTAATATAATGGTTATTTTATTATTACTTTTGATGTTTTATTACTACCCCCAGCCAGCAAGGGACCGTCCGACCGTCCGTCAAGTATTACGTACCGCAATTTTTGGAGATTTTTGTATTTAGTATTTAGTAGTTCAAACCCCCCCTCCGGCCCCTGTAACACATCGTAACGTTTCAGAAGACCCCCCCCCCCCACTCCCCAAATTCGTCGTTCGTAATACTTGAACGGTCCCCAAAGCTAGACTTTCTGCAGATGTAATTTCAATAGTGAGTTGCCGAGCTCGGGACCGTCCTGTAGGTGCGCCCGTCTTAGTCTGGGTTATCACAGAGAATGGATGGAGCTATGTCCTACACCCGTACCTCATGAGACTATGGCAAACATGGGCGAAAGGGGAGAAATAAACGTTTACGTCATCGACCGGATCCGGACCTACCGCGCAGCCTCATGAGATAGGCCGGGGATATGCCGCTAGTCGGCTGACAGTATGACAAAATTACAGATTTTATTTGGTTCTCACTTATTGACCAACTAGCGTAAGTCAGTTGCATTAGGACGTTTGGTTTGGATCCGGCTGTTCCCTAGATCTTTGATCACTACGAATAACTAGTAGGCCCCGGTTGCTGCGTTCAAAAATATACTACCAGCTAGCTGTCCACGTCTTTAAATTAATATAACTTTTTTATTTATTAGCTGATTGAAATAAAACAACAATTTAAGTGAAGCTTACCACAATACATTAGCGAAAACCACACTCATATCGGTTAAGCCGTTTCTGAGATTAGCGCCCATAAACGCACAGACAAACAGACAAAAAATCTAACAATAATTGTTTTGGGTTCTATTGCGTTGATAAATGCCCCCAATAATAATAGTTTTTGACGTATATATTTCGTGTACAGACAGCGATCAGTATTTTTTTATTAAGTATATGTATATACATAGATGTGAAGGATATCAAGCAAATGTGACTAATATTGGATGGCAAATATAACACCTATATACCGATCTGGTTATAAGCAGCTATCAGCATTAGTTTATCAAGGTTAGAGACATCAATCATAACTTGAGCTTCAACGCCTTAACACAATCCTCTTGTGTAACTGTTATGGGTAGGCCATTCTAAGTTGGGCGTTTGCCCTAATATGCAATGACCATTTAAGCTAGATCCGTTTTGTGGCCTATTTTGTATTAGCAAGATGCAAAAATATTGGGCTATTCACACTTTTGGTATTAATCAATACCCAAATCATATGAATGTTAATTCAAGATTTAATTCAGAAAAACAAAAACCCGACTGAAGACATCACTTAAAAGATAAAAAAAGGTCGAGAAATGCAGGCAGGTCAAACCCACTAACAAAATACTTTTTCAGCAAATTTTATGTTTTGTTTGTCCCCGCAAGCAATTCTCGAACTTCTTTGTCGCTGTTCAGTGAAGTGTCTTCGCAGGCAGGTTTTTGTTTTTTTTTTTATAATAGTTGGTTATGCTTGGTAATGTATTATTTAAAACTGTCGTAGGATTTTTCCAAGATGTTTTAGCTGCTAAGTTCTCCTTCAAACAAGGTTTTTTTCGATACAAAACCAGTTGTAACCAGTCCGCAAGCACGGTTTCGTGACCGAATCATTATGGACTGGGTTCTAAATACACTTACAAGTGCTGTGTGCATTGTATAGGAAATTCACACGCAGCATGTTCTAGTAGAAACCGATTTGATTATTAGCATAGATATTATTAGTTTTGTACTAGCTCTCCCGGCAAACTTCGAACCGCCTCAGAATCAAATGAATTATTATGTTTGTGTATTTGTCCCATTTTTGAATTGCCGGTTATTCTGCTGTTCGGGGCGCAGACAAATAAAAAAAATCAAGGATCATAAAAGTCGGCCTACCCGCTCTTGAGTTATAAATGTCGTAACTAACACGAGTTTGTTATATATATTATTAGCTGCGCCCCGCGGTGTTACCCGCGATTGCAAAGTATGTCCTTTTCCTCTAAATCCTTTTGCAAATGCGCGGTTCCTGTATGCTATCCCATTGAAACCGTGCATTTCCGGCATAAAAAGTAGCCTATGTGCTATTCCAGACTATAATCTATCTCCGTGCCAAATTTCATCCAGATCCAAACTACAAGCTACAAACTATTAAAGACTTCGTGAATAGGCACATAAGACATAGTACCCACTTTGATGTATGTAGCCATATAGCGATCGAACTAAGAGTAGTAAGGAGGTAAGTGATTCTCTTATATGATCTAGAAGTTTTGTTCTATTCACAATTCTACAATGCGACGCGGAACAAAAGGTTTTAAATACGATTAGCGGAAGTGGACACAAAAAGGAACATGGCCCATGAGGGGATCGAACCCGCGACCTTCGCGTTATTAGCACGACGCTCTAACCAACTGAGCTAATGGGCCGGTTGCGAAGCAGGTTGAAATAGTAGTATATGTCTATGAGATGCTTACGTAATGGCAAAGGCCCGCCTATCACCGTTACGTACGCAACGCATGATACTTGGGTGTTGGCGCGTAAATTGCGTCATATGGAGATATATTATTTACTGTAGATCACTCAACAGTCACGCTTTACTTTGTTTATGTACTTTGTACCTGCTTGCTGATAATGTCTTGCAATGGGTAGGTAGGTATCTATCATCAATAAATATTATGTAGTATTGTTTACAATTAGAGTAAAGAACGGTCCTTACTAATTTTATATCATAGACCTATTTTTTTTAACTTCCCTCAAGTTGTAAGTACTTTTGGGTCATTGTTTTGTTTTTCTTTTGTTGGCTGAGCATTGTTCATAGATGGCGTTAGTGTGCTGACACGCGAGGTTACTGAACTATTGGAGAGACGAGGCAAAATATCCTCCCAGTATTTTTTACACACTCCAAGTCTAAACAGGTTATTTTTTAGATTATTGTTTGGTTTTATATCCGCATAGGTACTTACTTATTTTTGTAATAATTAGTCAGCTACGAAACTGAAATAATCTTTGTAATCCTTAAAGTAACATAAGAATTCGAATTATGCAGTCCTCGCGTCTATTATCGGTAAGTAAAAACTAAGTAGTATATAGCCGCCCTCAACACAATCACATGTCTCCCGTCACCCACAGTTGTCCGGTCGTGTCGTGGTCGTGTCGCTACCGTCACGCGATCGGACTGACGTCATAGCAACATACCCGTGGGCGGTGGCAGTTCAGAAACGTTCAAATTTAATACTATAGGGTTGTTCAGTCAACTATAAAATTTCAATTCAAAAGGCCTATAGGAAAACTATTACGTACTTCCCTGTTGATATTACAAAAAAAGATAGAAAAAATCTTGGAACACTCCAACATTAAAACAATTTCTTATGAACCGGTGTTTACCGGTTCGTTGGCATCACGCCAAGGCATGCAATTGCCTGAGTATAACTACGCTGGTGTATAAGACAAAAATGGATTTATCACTCAGAACAGTTAGGTTTCATATAGGTATTCTCATGAAGCTGATTCAAACTACATCAACACACTGGGATTTTTAGAATTTACGCTAGGACCACAGATCATGATAGATATGCCGTGCGGTTCAAAATGTATGGGTACTCGCTGTCTCCGTTTTGTTCCCACCACTCGCCGCAAAACACATGCAATTCCATAAATCCGTAGTTCACTTTGCTGCTAGTATTTTTGCACACAACCACGGAATAACACGGCATTTTAAAAAAACCTAGAGCTCCGATACCGACGTGCAATTGCAGTCGACTGACGGCGAAAACTCTATGTTAGCCTAATTTTGGCCAAATGTGCGCGCAAGCCCACCGCTTTCATAACATATCTCCTCTCATATATCTGTGGCTAGGACCCACTAAAAGCTAGGTATTTAAAAATAAACTTTTATATTAAAGTTTTTATCTAAAAATGCCACATATTAACTAATAGTTCTTCTTCTTTTTTCTGTTGGCAATCGGCTACAAAATAGTGCAGTTTGTGCCAGTGTCGAGTATTTCTTGATAATTGTTATAAAATTATAAGTACCTTACCCTACCTAAAATTATATTACGAGTAAGGCCATTGAAATTTAAAAAACATCCTAATTTCAATAGGGAAGATGGCTGGGTGCTACCACCGACTTGGGATCCAGTAATTAATATTATTAAATCCAAGACCAAGCATACCATTGCAAGACCTCAAGACACTGTGAGCACTTTCTGCGTAGATCGGACCACAAGTAATAATTAAATATGTGGGTACCCCGTCTCAAACTATGACACCAGGACGTCAACCACCTCAGTCCTCCCGTGACCATGGTTGCTGTAAAGCAGCCGAAACGTCGGGAACGTAAAATCGAAATAAAATCGCGATAAAATCCTTAAAAATTTGTTTCATTTCAATGTGTAATATTCGCGTAAATATAAGAAATCAATATATACTTACCTAATTATATGGGCAACTATATTATATAAAAAGAGTAATGAAAGCAAACAAATTACAGTAGGTACGTTTACTAAAACAGCAATTCAAATGAATTTTACACGAGACCTAAACTTCATTGTAACATATTTTCACGACCGCGCCCGATGGAAAAGCTTGTTTTATTTGTAATTATCCAAATTAGAATCTCCTATTTTCGGTCCACCCAATTGCGAGCGCCGCCCACCCCTCTCGGCCTGTAAGGTCACGGAATGACGTCACAGGACCCCTGGAGCGAGATCTCCTGCTGAGGTCATGAAAAAATAATGCAGAGATTGGTATCATCAAAGAGTTTTACATGCGATCTCTAGCTACCACCAGTACATTAGTTGGGTTTTGGAGGATAGACGGCAGTCGAATTTTATAAATAAAGAGGACTCAAAAGCCTAGTACCTAGTTAAGGCTACACTCGTAATCGACAGGTTCCCTGGCCGTTAAATGGAATCTAATTTCATATACTAATTGAAACAGCTAACTTGACTATTAGTAATGTGATAATATCACAAAACATCAAATATTACACCACAAAGTGTCAATGCCATCTTCTGTCGCATAATTGACCATAATTATGATGATGGTTTAAATAGGCCGTTGGAACGTTATGTAACTGGGTACGCCCAGTAACATAATCTTCCAAACGGTTTCATTCACAAACCGCCCGGCGCGGTGGAAATGTAAACATTGGCGTCCTCGGCATTGCGGGGCTCCCGCGAATCGATACAGCCTTGCGAATGTCAAGTTGAAGGGATGGGGGTGGAGAGGGGTGCGGGGAGTGAGGGGGGCAGGGCGAGGGCGCGGGGGCTGCGGCAATGACGTCAGACGCCCACGATACTCTCGCTGTGAGCTGGGCGTGGAAATTAGGTGTGCTGTGCGGTGGATGAGATGCTACATTATATAGCTTTTGAGTGAGTTGGGGTGGACTTTTATAATATTGGTAAGGTACCCATTCCCGTAACACTAAGGCCAGGGTAAGTAATTTACGAAACTAGTATTTTTGTAAGTTTTTATTTCCAACGAGTTGTTATTTTAATTTGCCTTAATAGTTGTTGGGGAGACTACGTCTTACCCCCGAATTTATAGACGTTTTATAACTATCAAACGTCATATAGTGTACTGCGCAAAGCAAAACTTGTGCGCAGTACTGTATGACGTTTAACAAAGTTATAGAACGTCTATAAATTTGGGAGAAAATCTTCCATGTCAGTTAAGTGCCAGGCGGTGGAATAAGTATAACTTACTTATATGAAGGTAAAATAGTATTGAGATTTAAGACTATTAAATACTGTTGTTTAGTAAAAATCGCTTCTGCAACGCGGAATAAGCGACTCGCGCTGGAGAACCAGCTTAGTATTCGTGAAAACTGTGGATTCATGACAATTTCTACCTACTCGACATCGTATAACAGATCTAAATACAATGAATTGGGGGCGGTACCAGTAAAACCCATACCTAACAGGGCAAATTATGAAAAAACATTTCCGCAAATTGCCCAGGCGGGCATCGAAGCCGCAACCAACCTATATAATAAGCCGAGTGGCCTACGCTCAAATTGACAAAAACCTCTCGTTAAGTAAGATCAGAAGGAAGGTACGAGTACATAAGGTACAAAAGTACAAAAATATGCTACGCCAGGTATATATCATTCATATCCTATCATATGATTATTCGTTTATATGAATGGAGAGAATTAAGGAATTACTACCCATATCTTAGAAAACTGGCTCTATGGTCGACTCGGACTATTGTCTACTCGAACCGCATTTGATGCGCAACCAGTGCCGGATCAAGCCAGCGCGGGGCCTGTAGCAAATGCGCGGAGCCTGTAAGTCTCTCCATTGGATAGTAGGTGGTATTCCAGCCTATGTTATTGATAGATTTGCTTAAAAACGTAAAAGATCTTTTTAAAAAAAAAGATGGAGTTTCTTGCCCATTGGCATTCCGAACGGGTGGTAAAGTAGTAGCATAGTATTTTGTAACTTTTGACGATTCATAAGTACTGTACTCAATGGTCTACGTGAATAAAAAATATTTTGATTATTTTTTATATTTTATTTCGCGTACCGGCGCGCGAGGCACTCTAAACCTCGGAGCCCATAGTATTTGCTCGGTGTGGAACCTAGGATCATAGACGATTTTTTTATAACTTGTACAGAGAAGGCCAAACACGTTAAATATTCTATTGAACGGATTAAATCAATTCCTGGCTAGGGAAATTCTTGTTTCAGAAGTCTAATGATGTAGTTTCAGTTTTCATCAAATTTGGTCTCGAGATGACTTTTTCGCTATTCCCTAGTTTCAGATTTGGCCATCCACGCATAGTTAAAAAATCATTCTGTATATATATTATTAATATCTATATATATATAATAAAGTTGTGTTAGTTACACCATTTATAACTCAAGAACGGGTGGGCCGGAATTTGCCGCTTCGAATAGCAGAATTACCATTAAAACATGAGAAAAAAATAATAGTAAACATCATTCATTTTCTCATACATTTAATTCTGAGGCAGTACGAAGTTCGCCGGGACAGTTAGTGATAAATAAAAATATATCTACAGGAACAACTTTATATTTAAAAGAGAATAGAAAAGCTACTTAATATTTACAAAAAGTGTAAAAAAATTGGCCTAAACGGTAGCGTGCCCAAGATGCTGGCCGCATTTCCTCGCTGAATAGCCAAAGCTACTCGCTGAGCGAGGAAATGCCCAGCCCTTGGGTAACAACTAATTCATATGTATAGTTATATGTACCTATTAGGTAATTTTTCATTCAATCAAATATTTTCCTGGAACAGTATAATATAATTTTGCGACACTTTCCTTCCTAATACATATTCAAATCAGCGCACTCTTCCTTTCCCACGACGTAGGTATTTAAATTTTAATTTATAAGCGATTAGAGTGTTATAAGCCTAACCTAACCAAACAAATACATTCGTCAATTAATTCGTCAAAAAGTATTACAAAAATAATGTAAAATATTTTAACAGATGAATCAGTAAGTTGGTTGGATCACGTTGATGTATAAAATTATTGTGTAAATAAATTGTAGTTTCTTTAAATTCGAATAATTTTATAACCTACTGTTGGTTCTGTTAAAATATTTTACACTGCTATTGTTACACCTTATATTTGATAAGGTAGCAAGAAGGTCACAATACTTATTAAGTTTTTTTAGTCTGTGCAGCTGGCGGGATGCGCCTCAATGCATAAGGTCCTAATTCCACCTTGTAGGACGATGGGAGATCGCGAATTTGACCACTGAAGAGATTTTAGTCTCCTACCATATTAATCGTTAATTCTTCGTCTCTCTTTCTCTCTCGTTAATTCTTCGTCATAGGACTACTCGCTGGTTTGGGGTTGGTATCGACCGCTTGCAGGCATGAATGGCGCCCTGACGTCACAGGGTAGGGCGGGCGTGCCGCGGCGAGGGGCGAGGGGCGCGGGACGCGGGGCCTTGAACTTGCTGCTTCGATTCTGTAGCCCTGCACTTGAATTGAAATGCTTCTGAATGCCGGTGAATGTATTTTTGAAAACATTGATCTGAAGAATAATGGCGGGAGTGTGTATGAATAAGTTAAATAAGAGTATTATCAACTCTCCTTGTGGAGGAAGACTCTACAAAACGTTTGATGGGAAATTAATATGTTTTATCATAAAAGTAGTAAAGGCAAAGTTGGCTGCAGTATAGCTGAATAGGACAGGGTAGGGTAAGATCCTCCTTCCTTGCCCTCCCTCGACAGGGATGGGAGGTCGCTCAAGGGCACTTCGTTTGAAGATTTCGATGCATAAGTGATTTTTATTACTCTTATTCGATTAGAGCTCGTTATAATTTTGTTGTGTACGGTCTTCGATATAATTTAGCGGAAAAGGGAAGATCTTCCAGCCAGGCGGGTGGTACGCGTGGCGGGGCGGCCGCTATGCCCCAACGGTAAACGTCGGGATCTTGTATATATGTTACTTGCTCCGAAAACTCTTAAAGCGCGATTCAGGATTGTGATGACAATTGTCTATTGTTCTGAATGCGTCTGCAGTGCCATCTGTGTAGCTTGTTGTGCGGTTAAGTGGTCCCTACAATATTATTCTTAGAAATTTAAAATATAATGTTGTAGTCCAATGTCTTCATTGCCAAGATACTCGGTTAGCCAGAGTAATCGTTAATTAGTTTTTTTTGACACAATATGTCTTTCTTATTCTGTCATGCAATAACAGCAGTTATGTTGTCCGCGGAGTGTAAAAAAGGACAAAAAACAAAGCTATACAACTCCAGACAGGGTCTTAATTTAGCAGGTTTCATTGATCTTGAGATTAGTGAAATCTAGTTTTCTTTACATTCATCCCCCATCATCATTAAAAAAATAAACCACTTACATAAGGAGTAGCAATAATAGTGTAAATTATTTTAACAGAACAGTAGGCTATAAAGATGACATTTCCAAAGAAATTCATCTAATTATTTTGTAGAAAATCTTTCTAGAAGATTGGTCGACGCAGCCGGCGACCCAAGGGCTGGGTATTTCCTCGCTCAGCGAGTAGCTTTGGCTATTCAGCAAGGAAATGCGGCCAGCATCTTGGGCACGCTACCGCATGGGCCAAATTTTTTACACTTTTTGTAGCTTTTCTATACTCTTTTTAAATTATATTAGTTTGTAAATATTTCAGTTATTTTCTTTCTAATTGTTAAATAAAATAATGACATTGTATAATAAAAATAAAAATAAAATCTAATTATTAAACAATAAAAAAATGACACGATGTACTGAGTGCACAGCCAAATGCTACTGCTCCGCCTTGTTTAAAAAAACAAAATTCTGATGTCAAATTTATATTCGGCGCTTAGAGTCATATCCTCAATGCCACGTTTTTCGCCAATGCCGAATGTATGATGCGGCCCTAGATTCATCACGAGACATTCGTCATGCAATGACGACGCGTTGGGCTGACGGTGATTTCGTCACGTTATGACGAGACGCCACATCATGTGTTGAGGATAAGATATTTGTGGCATTGCGAGTTGGTAAATTGATATTTTTATTTTGAATGGTTGTACATTCCGTTACTCTACGATGTTGTTACCTAACGAAGTCTTACTTAAAAAAATATTCGGTCATCAATTCTCAATTGAATTGTATTTAATACCTGGTGTAACTACGTTGACAACCTAATTAGTGCAGTTGGTAGTGACCCTGCTTTCTGCGCCGAGCGTCCCGGGTTCGAATCCTGGTAGGGACAAACTTTGTGTTATGAGCATGAATGTTTGTATCTGAGTCATAGATGTTTAATTGCTATATAAGTATTATATACTGAGTTCGCGCTCAGGCCATTGTACGGTACCCATAACACAAGCGTTGCTTAGTGTGGGACCTGTTGGTGTTTTCGTCTGGCGATATTATAATATGAACTAAAAAGAAACATAATATACAAAAATAAAAACAATATGGAATGGATCTCAGATATACAAAGTATTCTTTATCAGTTGATAAAAATACTGCATTCAAATAGATAACTGTTAACACATCATACGGCTGAGTTCGGCAACTTATGCTGTTAAAAAAATTCGACTATTAACGGATATAGACACAGCTAGAATTGTTTATTTCAGTTATTTCCATAGCGTTATGTCCTATGGCATCTTGCTCTGGGGTTGCTCTGCAGATCTTAATACTATCTTCATCTTGCAGAAAAGGGCAATACGGGCAATTTACGGCATGGGTCCTAGAGATTCCCTTAAGGATAAATATTCTAACTGTTGTGTCTCAATTTATTTATGAAAATCTAATGTATGTTAAGAAAAATATTCATAATTTTGAAAAAAGGAGTGAAGTTCATGTTATTAACACTCGTAATAAGGACAAACTATCCGTGCATGTCACTCGTCTCCACAGAATAAATAATTCTTTTATGGGGCAATGTATACGCTTCTATAATAAACTTCCCAAAGGAATCCGAGATTTGCCCATTAGTAAGTTTAAAAGAACTGTTAAAAGTAATTTATGTCGTAAGGGTTATTACAGAATCTTGGATTATTTGGATGATAAAGCAGCCTGGGACTGATCGCTCAAATATCAATATTTATAATGTTAAAGTGTAGCGTGTGTGCGCCTCGCATGGCAACACACTGGACATTACTTTTTTTTTTTTTTGTAAAATAATGGAGAAAAAAAAAAGACAAGCCCGCTGAGTTTCTTGCCGGATCTTCTCAGTTGAGGTCGCGTTCCGATCCGGTTGTAGAGTTAAGGAAAAAATGTAATGACAATTTGTAAGTGCCCCCGTAGGCCTATACGAAATAAATGATTTGACTTTGACTTTGACTTTGACTTGCAAACACTGATAAACGAAGTTTACTTTAGACTAATATAAACTCTGTTTGACAATATTTCCAGACTTAATATGGAAAGTCTGACAGGTATATCATTTTCTGTGAAAATTCTTGCATGGTGTGCTCCACTTCAGTACGTCAAGTGCGAGATTATTCGTAAACTAACCGTTTAGTTTATAGTCTACCGTATTTAGACATTTTGTATGGAGGAATTGAAAGTTTTAAATACCGTCCGCTAGAGGCGCTTTTCAACTCTCCATACAAATTAATCTAAATACGGTAGACTATAAAGTATACAGTTAGTTCGCACTTGAAGTACATGGCTCTGAGTATAGCTGCGATTCAGTATTTATAACCGACTTAAAAATGGAACAGGTTCTCAGTTCGGTTGTATTTTTAACCGACTTCAAAAAGGAGGAGGTTCTCAATTCGGTTGTATTTTTTAAGTTGATAATCTAGGTAACATTAATTTCCTATCGTCTACCGACTACCACCTACGTCATGACTCATGGCCTATACTTTGTTGTTATTTGTTATCGTAAGGTTACGGAGCGCGCGCGCAGCTCGCCTGCTCCCCCCCCCCGCCCGCCCGCCTGCCCGCCCCGATACCACCGCGCACGTCGCCCATGTCACGTATGCGTAGGCGTTGTGTTAAGGGCGTGTAGCCGCCCTTCGATGAACTGATAATTTTGCTGCGTTAAACAATAAAATTATGTTAAGTGCTGATACAAATGATAAAGAAATTGATGCGTAGTAGAATAATGATGATCACTTGACGGTGAAGACAAACAGCGTGAGGAAAACTACACGTTTTTTTGAAGCCGTGAGCGGCTTGCTAACTCGCACTAGTTTTGGGTGGCGGATTACGGCTCGAATCCCTATAATAACATTGAGAGCAGCGAGCTCGGTGTATTGGGACCAAAAATCATCGGCGAAACGTAGGAGCAATGCAGTGCACGCTCTGCCTACTCCATCAGGAATGACACGCATGATGCTGTAATTGACCATGTCGTCATTAATTGATAATTTTTTTACCAATGTTGTATTCAGACATCTCAATTAATGAAGCACTTACACAGCTCTCGAGCGATTGCGCCCGCTGTTACAATTATCCTTCTAACAGAAAACTAAGACAGTCGAAAAATATGTGATCGTCAAGCATCGATGATGTGATAAGCGCAGATTAGGGAGGTCACGCAAGCCTTGGGAGCGTCAGTGTTGCTGATAACGGCACGCTCCACGCCCCACACAGTTTACACGTGATTATGTTTTGAGCTTGATGATCAACAATATTGTGTTGTACCGGGCGTTTTCGACAGATAAACAAAGACCGGGTTTATCGTGACATTGCAATAATTAGCTTGTTTGGCGACAAAGTGATGTTCACGCGAATATCGCGTGTATGTTGCCTATGTACCTACTTTAAGCAGATTAATATCGCCTGACGAACACACCAACTATACGGTCCCAATAAGTCCCACTAAGCAATGCTTGTATTATGGGCACCGTACAATGGACTGAGGGCGAACTCAGTATATTATACTTATATAGATATTAAGCATCCATGACTCGGGTACAAACATGCATGCTCATCATACAAAGATTGTCCCTACCAGCATTCGAACTCGGGACCCGCAGAAAGCGGGGTCACTACCAACTGCGCTAATCAGGTCGTCAAACTAGTGTTTGGTATTTAAGCTATATGACGTTGAAGATTGTCCATAAATTGTGTAGTCTATACTTTTAAATCCCGTCACAAAATTAATACTAACCCCCAAATTCGACGCCTTTGCTGTGCTGATCCTTTATAAATATTGACTTAGATATTTTGTTAGTTTAGTTAGCTTGTAAAAGGGGTATGGCTCGTCTCTTTCCTGGAGGTTGCTTGGCTTTGAGCCAGCAGCATCTTTCTTTGATATAACGAATGTATTTCTTGGTCTTATTTATCATCGCGATATCGAGTCAGCGTTTTTATATTATCTGTAGACGAAGCAGTTTTCTCAACAAAAAAAATATAATAAATAAATATCTTAATATTGTTAAGTATTATTATGTCTCTCAACACACGGGCTTTGGAAGACTTGCGTGGGGACATGGGTCCAACACGTAGAGGCCCTTTTTGAGAATGTTAATGTTATGTTAGCCACCTGCTGGGGTCAACTGCTGTAAATGATAGCACAAGCAACGAATTGACCTCAGCAGGCGGAGGAGCTATTGTAGGAATATGGAAAGATAATTGGGACTATGGATTGGCGTTTGGATGGACAAGAGTAAGGACCATTGGAAGGGTTGCGTTTTTTAACCCCAAATTTATTACAAAAACTTTTCTTTAAAAAAAAGTTTGGTACCTAAGGTCACTGTTAATTAATTTATACCGAAGGTTAGATTGTAGCATAAGTACAGTCGCGGACATTAATTCGGGAACCATTTCAGGTTGAATATCGTACTGCAAACGTATACCACAAGAGGTACTATTTTGACTGACGTTACTAGGACGATATTCATATATACGCCTTTATTGCATGATAAGTGTCATTGAAAATATTAAGGAAATGAGTCCCATAATATTAGTGTTCGCGACTGTACCTACTGTGTGAAAACCGGTCCAAGC
The DNA here is from genome assembly GCA_905404115.1 of Pheosia gnoma. Lineage (NCBI taxonomy): Eukaryota > Metazoa > Arthropoda > Insecta > Lepidoptera > Notodontidae > Pheosia > Pheosia gnoma. The sequence continues at coordinate 1,442,269 of FR989894.1, read as the reverse complement.
TCCTGCAAGTGTGATTCAGAGAGGCTGACTTCGCTATCGTGAGAAATCCTTGATAAGATAATATCGACTACGGAAAATTTCACGAAATATGATTCATTATTTATTATGATTATGGGTTGCTAGGCTCGTTCAGACACTCAAAGACGTGTATATGTCTGATTTCTGTACCGAGGGTCCCGGGTTCGAATCCCGGTAGAGGCAACCTTGTTATTATTAGAGCATATAATATGTTTGTACCTAAAATATTCATATAAATAAGTAATTATCATCTGGGATCGCCCCAGTGCATTGTACGGTACCCATAGTACAAGCGATGCTTAGTTTGGGACCGTACAGTTGGTGTGTTTGTCCAATGATATTGTATTATTGTATTGTATTGTACTACAACACGTCTTTACGTATGTTGAATCCGAATCCCACGCTCTACACACAACGAACCAATATCTATACTAATATTATAAATGTGAAAGTTTGGATGGATGGCCAGAACGGCTGAATGGATCTGGATGAAATTTGGCACAGATATAGGTTATAGTCTGGAATAGCACATAGGCTACTTTTTATCCCGGTAAAATGCATGGTTCCCGTGGGTTAGATTTGTTTAAATTTTTCATAGAGTACCAATAAATTCATTTTCTCATACATTTGATTCTGAGACGGTACGAAGTTCGCCGGGACAGCTAGTGATCAATATTTTAGAGTATGTAAAAATATGTCTAATTGCCTACCTTATCAGGATAACATAGATATACGAAATGCTTGCACCGCGTGGATGCTTCGTGGCGAGGGTGCTGCCCATCACGTGACAGGTTGATAGCCTGATAACACTATCACGCGCATGATGCCAACATATTGATTATTTGATAAAAACACCCAAATAAATGTTAAACACTCGGGAATCTGGTTTAAACTGCTACCGTCTTGACAGTGTATTATCTACAGCGTGATATTATAAAGGGTCTTTCAAACATATATATAATTTACCCATTTATTTATATAATTTACCCATTTATTTATATAATTTACCCATTTATTTATATAATTTACCCATTTATATATGTCATTTAACCATTTATTTATATCATTTACCCCCGTATTGATAGACGTTTTATAGCTTTATCAACTGTCATATAATACTGCGCACAAGAGTTTTGCTATGCGCAGTATTATAGGACGTTTGATAGAGTTAAAGAACGTCTATAAATTTAGAGGTGAATGTATAATAATTCAAATATTTAATCCACCATTCGCGTGGCTGGCAGCCCGTGCTGTGTTAGCACGGGTTGTTCCACTCTGCTCCAATCCCATTTTTTATCAGAAATGCGATTGCCTATAAATTTGTTCCACCGAGCTCTAAATTATTTAAACGTATTAAAATTACGTAAGATATATATACTTTTATATATGCATTGTTTTATATTTTTATTTTCCCGACGTTTCGGCTGCTTTACAGCAACCATGGTCACGGGAGGACGGGGTTGGTAAAATTAGTTTTATTTCAATGTGTAGTATTCGCGCAAAAACAATATCTATATAATAATTAAAATACTTAAATGTTTTTAAAAACTCGTTTCGACATAAGTATTATCAGGTATGCCGTTAAGATCTATGTAAAAGATTAAAGGGTCAGTTAGCTTAATTAGCGGTGAGTCACAACTATTTTCGGATGAGGCCCCTGGCCCACTTACTTGTGTTGATAAGACCACAGGCGAAGTATTTTTGGGAAACCAATCTTGTTTTGTTTTGATACAAAATGATCGTCTGAAGGCGGAAAATCTAATTTAAGCGACAGTGACGGTACGGTGCATTAGCTGTTAAAAAAGATAATTACATAATTATTTATAATCATAATAATGTTTAATTATGTATTAGCTGTCCCGGCGCACTACGTACCACTTCAGAATCAAATATATGAAAAAAATAATTATCTTTATGTGTGTTTTTTCCATTTTTTATTAGTTATTTTGCTATTCGGAGCATATACTTATTAAAAAAAAATCTAAAATCGTAAAAATCGGCCCACCCGTCCACCCGTTTGAGTAAATAAATAAATGGTAACTAACACGACTTTGTTTTATATATATAGACTATAATAGTTGTCCCGGATTACTTCGAACCGCCTCGGAATCACATGTATGAAACAATTAATTAAGTGTTATATTTTTTGTTTATTCCCATTTTCCAATAGTTTTTCTAATAAAAAAAAAATAAACATCGGTCCACCCGTTTTCGAGTTATAAATTTGTTTATGTTGAGTGAGTGATTGAGTGAGTTGAATGATTGTCGAGTTATGATCTTGTTGTAATGCCATGTGGCGCTATATCAGGTCAGAGGTTGGTACTTACGCGATAAACTCATTATCAAGTTATCGTTAATGAACGTATTTTTTGGAATAATTAATTGGTGGGTGGCGTAGGGGGCGGAAATGTTAACAAGTACCTACTTATTATAATACGACGCGATTGGCTTGGTTGGCAGTGACTCTGCTGTCTGTCTCAAGGGTCTCGGGTTCGATCCTGGTATTGGTAAACATTGTGCGATGGGCACGAATGTTGGTACCGGAGTCGTGGATGTTTAATATCTATACATATAGAAATGTGATTATATACTGAGATTACCCCCAGTCCATTGTATGGTATCCATAACATGAGCGTTGCTTTATTTAGAAATTTTGAGTTGGTGTGTTCGTCTGATGATCACGCTTAGTATGGTCTAGATGTCTTATTAGAAATATGTTCAGTATTTTTATATTCAGTATAACAATCTTTAGTAAGCAAGCCTACATTTTAATTTCGAAAGAGAACCCGACAGGAATCGTGTCCTAGATAATAGATCCTTAGCCAATGGGGCATACTCTTATTATTCAGATCTCCAAAGTTCAGTTCGTGTAGCACCTTTTTTCCCTTAAAATTCATATTAGTAAACTAAATAAATATTTCATCAAATAACGGTAGAAGTAGTACGTATTGTATTTATAGCTGAGCCAACAGGACGATATATAATTTATATTAATTATTTTAAAATAAATTTATTTAATTTGTTCAAAGGCATAGAGTAGACCTTATTTATCGAAAGATATAGGAGGTTATTTTTTTTGTGTTTATACTAGTATTATGTAAACACACATATCTCGTGGGAGGCTGACCTCTTGATGTTTGTAATAAATAACCGATATAAATGAATTACGTCCGATTTATTCTTTATAATAGGATGTTAGAGAAGATGGAAAGTAGAGTTCCATACTCACAAACAGATACCAACCTCGCTGGCAAGGTCGACGAAACACATCTTCTGCCCACTGGTGCGTTTTCGCACCTAGCAGTCGTCCGTCGTCCGATGAAGAAGTGCAGTTTCAAAGCTTAGTATATACCCTTTCTGTAGCACCCTGTATAGCTAATTAACAAAAATACAAGAGTTTTCTCAGATGACGCAAAACAACACTGATAAAAGGGTGATAAAAGTCCAAGCTTTATCATATAATAACGTAATACTGTATCGATAATGACCGGATTATTGCGGATGTCTTAGGTACCCACACTTACCTATATATAGGGTGTTACAATAATAGTGTAAAATAATTGAACACGGCTTACAGTAGGTTATAAAGATAACATTCTGAAATAAATACATCGAATTATTACACATAAAAAAAATGACGTCCTGTACTGAGCGCACGGCCAGAAGCTACTGGGCCGGGAAAATGGAACACCATTTATACATCAACGTTATCCATATACTCGCAACTTACTGATTTATCGGTTACATTCCTCTTCTAAATGAGGGACCTTCTTTTGCTTAACGATATAAATAAATAAGTATCGCCACACGAACACACCAACTATACGGTCCCACACTAAGCAACGCTTGTGTTATGGGTACCGTACAATTGACTGAGGGCGCACTCAGTATATAACACTTATATAGATACTAAACATCCATGACTCGGGTACAAACATTCGTGTTCATCACACAAAGTTAGTTCCTTCCAGGATTCGAACCCGGGACCCTCGGCACAGAAAGCAGGGTCCCTACCACTAACTATGTCTTTATAATGTAACTAATGATTAACTATAACTATTTCAATCCTGCATGGTGATCCCCATGCGTGGAGGTTATCAGGAATCCTTCGAGCAGCGCTATATTTATTTTTATTCCTCTATCTGTGTTTTGCACTGTGGGGTATTGCGGGAGGCGCGTGGGCAAGCAGGGCGCACGACCCCTGATAGTGAACCAGTTGTAGCCAGACACGGCGATCGTCGTGCCGTATCGAACTCGTACTCGAGCGTTGACGGCATTTCCTTGGTTCCCATGGAGACATTATCCCGTTCACCGAAAACGTGATGTAATTAAAGCTAATGCAGCCTCATAGTAGCTTGCAAACTGCATACAATAACAAAGATTTTCATAATAGGGCAGTTAATAAGGTGCACTAAGCGCTTTGTAAATGTAGGGATCTCACATTCGTGTAAAACAGGTAACCATGGAGTATTTTGCTCCTCGCTCTCCATAGGAATGGCATTCCGATCGGGGACCGTAAGTCTTCACATTATTTTTATTTTGTGTCGTCAACTTTTGCGATCTATTTACAGTAATCGAATACAGCTAATATTCTGTTAGCCGCACTGACCCTATGGTGTACATAGAAAATGAACACACTCTTCTCATTATTTATCACGTGAATATGTGTCCTTCACCCATGACCCATTGGATTGATGATATTTCTGATACGATGTATTAAATTATAATTACTTACGATATACATAGAATCCTCCAGAATAGCAGAAATTGCATTTTCATGTTTATATGTAAAGGTAGGTATATAAATCTCAAAAAGGTGTTCTGGCCCATGAGGGGATCGAACCCGCGACCTTCGCGTTATTAGCACGACGCTCTAACCAACTGAGCTAATGGGCCGGTTGCATCTATGTATCAAAATACTCATTATATGTTTTGATGATATGAAGCCTTGAAAATTTTTGAAGTTTCCTGAAATATCGTAAAATGATGTGATACATTCCTCTATGTTACTAACAAGTTCTGAGTATCATTCTCACGGACTTATCGACGGCTTATTTCATCCATTCTTCTGTTTTGAGGTATTGAGGATAGAGGAGAGAGGAGGATAGTGGAAGGAGGATTTACAAGTAGACAAGCGTATGCGAACGTTTGACCAAAACCAGTGTGTAAGCCGAGACTACGCAAACAGTGTAATCAATTTGTAAATATAGTAAGTAAAACAAGGCTTCATATGACCTGTGAAATATAAATAAACACTATAATTAATGATTGATGGATCTTTACGCGTTACTATAGCTACATATATAGTTGGGCCGCTGAGATAATGCGTAAAATTTAGATCACCTAAATAGTATCTAGTAAGTCGACATAATATTATATTTTTAATTAAATGTTGTGTCACAACATAAAATAAACGCGACAAAATCCGCAAAAAAAATAGTTGTATTTCAATCGGAAGGAGGAGGAGAAGGGGAGGGGGGGGGTAGCGGTGCAGTGTTTGTGAATATATAAACTTACTATACTAATATTATAAATGTGAAAGTTTGGATGGATGGATGGATGGATAGATGGATGGATGTTTGTTACTCTTTCACGCCCGAACGGCTGAACGGATCTGGATGAAATTTGGCACAGAGATAGATTATAGTCTGGAATAGCACATAGGCTACTTTTTATCCCGGTAAAATGTATGGTTCCCGTGGGATAGATGTTTTTGCAGTGTTCGTGAATATATAAACTTATGATATGCATAAGTCCAATGGTATTGGCTTTATCAGTTGCGTGTGAACGAAACCGCCCGCGATAGCAATGTAATGCCATATTGACTATCACGCGATGACATTAGGATACCTACATACAGATATTCATAGCGGCATGCGAGTTCCTCTGGGAAATTCAGCTGTCACTCATTGTTTTAATATTTTAATTGGCAACATTGAAATTCAGCTGTCACTCATTGGATAAATATTTTAATTGGCAACATTGAAATTCAGCTGTCACTCATTGGATAAATATTTTAATTGCCGACATTATTTCGAATTGTATAAGGTTTCTTTCTTCTTTTTTTTAGGTTGGCAATCGGCCACGAAATAGAGCCATTTTGCCAGTGTCGAATTATTCTTGAAAAATGTTTTGGAATTAGTACCCCTGATGATAATGATCATGTTGTTGACGATGATGATGATGAAAGGAATCCCCTACCTCTATCAATAAAGCTGTGGATACTTTACTGAAAAATTAACGGACATCTTGGCAGAACTTCAAAAGTCAAGTTACACAAAGCTTATCCCTACCAGGATACGAACCCGAGACCCTCTGCACAGAAAGCAGGGTCACTACCAATCAGATCGTCAGGTAATAAAACGGCAGAAGGCGAGGATGGTTGATTTAACTCTAAATTTATAAGATTTTAAGTTTACACAAAAATACTTTTTCTGTTTAGTTCTCTGCTGGTCCAATAAACTTCTAATCACCAATGTTTATTTTAACAGATTATGTGTACGCATGTACTCGTCCTATTAAACTAGAACTGCACGAAAATAATATGTATATGTGACAATATATAATACAAACAGCGCCCGCCGTGACCCGGACCGCGCAGTGCTCGCAGACACGTTATCAATGTTGACATTTGCCAATATCGCTATACCAGGAGGGATTTGCGTAAGCGCGTTATCACTAACGAGAAACCAACATGTTTTGAACTTTACGATCTAAATAAATCTCCCCTAGGAGTATATGTAGTGAGACAGTCAGCGGAGCAAGGAAGGTCTCTCGGTATTGGTCGACGATATCAACAGAATAGGTTACGTGGGGGCTTCGTAGTTTTCACGTAGTCAGTCGGTGGCGGATTGTCGCCGGCTGCGGACGACAGTGGAGTGGTTATTTTGCTAAGAAAACAAGAATCAGAATCAGAATATTTTTTATTCACGAAACCATTCAGTACAGTACTTAAGAAGCGTCAAAATAGTTACAAAATGCTAAGCTACAACATGACCACCCGTTCGGAATGCCGATTCCTATGGAGAAGAACGGGCAAGAAACTCCATGGTTGCTCTTTTCAAAAAGATCTTTTACATTTTTGAGCAGTACATTGTTATGGGTATGTGTGAACAATGTAGGAACGGCTAGGCAGACTTTAGCAGTTGGTCAAAAAAGTACTAACTTTAAGTAAATAATTATATGTTACAGTCACAGGCCTTGGCGATAACATTGTCTTGCCACCAGAACTAGTATTCTTATTCGACTATATAATAGGAAATAACTAAAAGCAAAACCCAGTCATCATGAAATCTACGAAATTATGAGACCTAAACAGACTCGTTTGGCACGTGTTCTTTATGTCCTCACTAATACATGACCTGGGTCTCAAGTGTGCTACCAATCGAGTCATGATCAAATGGCAATTGCATAGTGACGTCAGCTGTAGTAAAATACTGTTCTGTTTCTTACTTCTTCACATAGCTCAGTCCCACATCAGATCAAGCCGCGTGTGGCGGGTAGGTATTAGAAAGGAATTTGAATTGAACACACAGACTCGCGAAATACAGCCCATTTATATAAAAAATATATAAAATTAACGACTGATGTATTCAGTGGTTCAATGTACACATGTGTGATATTGATAAATTCATCCTACAAACATTAATAAAATAGACAGCGTGTTGCGTCAGCGCAGGCTGGTGAAATTCCATAAGGTATTGTGAAGCTTCTGAGAAATCCTCATGTGTATGGGGCGTTGTAGAAAATGAGGTAAATGATAAATAGGTACTATTAAAAATATAAATTAGAGATCATAATATGTATGAAGTAATTCTCCAGTAATCTCATCTACCTCAAGGATCCTTCAGTCGGTACCAAGAGTGGTACTTTATGAAACAATCTGATTCATCTATTCTCCTCTGCTCTACTGCTCTCCACTTTGGTGAAGACGCAACCTTAGGAGAGGAGTGACTCGCGTCGTTTCGTTCGATCGCTCTACATTGTAGAGTATGGAAACTGATGCAATATCTAGAACAAACATACAAAGTATGCTGTAAAAAAAGAGAACAAAATTAGGTGTTATATTTATAAGTACTTAACTAAATACGATAAGGATAGTTGTATATAAGATATAAAATAAATTAATAGAAAAAAGATTACCTATATACTTAAAGAAGTAAACTAAGGTACATTTATGTAGACCCACTTAGTTAAGGTGCATAAGCTGGCGTTTGAGTTTTTTTTCATTTACATTATCCTTATCCGTTAGTCTATTTCAGGATTATGAGCGTCAACTTGAAATCATATCGCGACTTTTGAAATAAAATTATTTACAGATTTAATCTGTAAAATTAGGTTTATTTCAATTTGTAGTATTCCCGTAAATATAGGAAATCAATATGTGAACGTTCTTACTTCACAACTTGTTATAGTCTTCTTCTTCTTTCTTTACGAAATGAGATGCGATGAAATAAAATGGATATGAATATGGCCTCAACCCACCACTTAGTGGGTATTTTGCCAATGTCAAGTAATTAATAGCAATAACACATTCAATAAATACACATTATAAATAAAATAATGCATGTGACATGATGATATGAAAATGGCGTCTTGTCAAAGTCAAGTTGGCTGACTCGCTTCTTGTCAGGTTGTATAGCGTAAGCCGTAGGCAATAGTGAAAATGCTAACAATAAAACCTTATCGCCAACGCACTTATGGAAAAATTCCATCCATCAAATTATTTTGCACTCGACCAAATGATAAATCAAGATCCGGCTCGTTCCTTTCACGGACTTTCGACATCGTGAGAACCGAATGATTTGTAATGTTAATTATAATAAAAAGTTTGTTTATCAATCGCTTTAATTAACATTGATAGGTATAAATACTCCAATTAAACATACTACATAATGATAAAACGGAAAGCGTTCACACTAGTACACATAGTTACAGTGTGATAAGCGCTATAGAAAACAATGAGATATACACACGATGTAAATATGTGGGAACGGTGTAATATGGCCGGTTATCTGAGCAAAACAAAGCCACGCGCGCGCCGCGTGCTCGCCGCACGACTCCACTTTAAAAATAGATTACACATTGCTCTTGTTCCCACCAGCGTACCTCCGACTTCCTCTCCCCTCTTGGATCGAGGATTCAACACGAAAAAGATGTTTCTAATGAATATTAATAGGTCAAGATTAGTTGGACGACTGTTTAGATCTTAAGGACCACGCCCTACTAATGTGTTCGATGAGTCTCTCCGCCTTCCATGTTTGAATTTTCAAAATGAAAGATATGATTTTTTCTATTCTGCGTGATATTGCGAAGTATATTTTCCAGCTTTTAAACATTTATTTAACGGTTAATAGTGTTGCTGTTAACATTGCCGATAGCGAAAGTCTACATAGGCCGTTTTTATTTAGGTAAGCACTTAATTGTAGTCAGTTCTATTTTTCATTATCTCTTTTTTTTATATGTCCAGTGGAACTGAATGTCTTTATCTCTAAAAAAGACTATTGTGTGTTCTATGCAACGCGTGGTCAGACTAACAAAAACAAGCTATATAATAGGTCAAGTTTAAAAAAGTGTATAGAACACAACTGGATCTAGATACAGACAGTGACAGACAGTATACAATATTAAAATGATTATGATATTAAGGTGGAAGTTCAGGGTCAGGGCGCGAAATAACTAAAAAAAAAATAACTAATCCGATACAATACCATAAGGTTTGTAAAAACCGCTACTTTTACTAACTTTATGGTGTTGTATCGCTTTAGGTATTTTTTTAAGCAAACTTCTGCTAGATTCCGTTGGACTATGGCCTCCATCTCTCATATTTGCAATACCATTACAAAGCATTTTATGGCAATTATATAATAAACGGATTGAAAAGTTTATAGGAATTTGAAATATTTATAGCTCTTGATATTTTTTCTGGAAGCTTCTTGAATATTAAATCGTCTTGGGTAGTGGAAAGTCTACGCACGTAGCAAATTTGTTGTTTACAAATAAACATCGGAAGTATTTCAAACAATTTACATATAATACTACGTAATATTTGAACTGCGTTGTAGGTTTACGCTATAGCAGTGCTGTACTTACATTCCATACAGATTTTTTTTTTTTTTTTTTTATTACATTATAGGCAAGTATTTGATCTCGATCTCACCTGATGGTAAGTGACGATGAGATCTACGATGGAGCATACTTGCCTAGGTAGGAAGGCGGCAGTAGATAGAGGCACATGCAGCGCAACTGATCTGACCCGCCTTCCATGAATGGCAACACCGAACATCATGCCGGAACACGGCTAGGCCGCTTGGCGACATGGCTTTGTTCAGTGGGTGGTAACTAGCCACGGCCGAAGCCTACCACCAGTAGAGTTGTCACCTGGTTGGCACCACCCAGGGTCACGTGTAGGGTATCTCGAGGGTACTTAATTCTCCTACGGACGAAGGTGACTCGACCCCAAACATTATTACTACAGATTATAAAATAAATTGAATATGTTAACTCCGTTTATGATTGGATTCGTTGGTGATTGGTTGTATGCTTTACATACCTACAATATGTGCAATTATTTTATGCCTTTTTCACATTCTCAGTCCATATTTTTCAATTATATTTTGTATATTCTTTTCTTATATTTACGCGATTTCATTACTTGCGATCCAGTAATTGAAGGGTTGTAAGTCTAAAGGGTCTAAGTGCCAATTTTATTTTTTTGAGATATAACAACAAAAAGTTGCTTGGCTTGGTACATAGATCGTATTTTTGTAATAATATAGATTTTTTTTTTGGCACTTGGACCCTTTAAAATTACAACCCTTCAATTAATATAATTAAATCCAAAACCAAGCGCACCATTGCAAGACCTCAAGACACGGTGAGAAATTTCTGCGTAGAACAGGCCGGAAACAACAACTGAATATGAGGTAACCCCAGTTCAAACAATTACACTAGGACGTCACAATCAGTCCTCCCGTGACCATGGTCGCTGTAAAGCAGCCTAAACGTCGGGAACGTAAAAACATAAAATAAACGCGATTAAATCTGAAAAATAAGTTTTATTTCAAGCATGGATTCTGGAAAAAAATTATGTGGTACTACATGAACTGAAAGTCTATTAAACATTTGGAACATGATAACACATTGTTCCTCCAAATTAATCTTTAACTCTGCTTCGGACGTCGTAAAGCGTTGGTTTGTTCCCTATATCTATTAATATTTTATTGTCTGTATCCAAGTCCTTGAATGCGTGTGCGCAATAAACTTGTGTATGACCTCGGCAGTGAGCAGGCGCGTTACATACTAAAGTATTATAGTAATGTTATATTATATCATCAAAGTCCAGCCACTGCACTCCCACTAAACAAATAGACGATAACTATAGGAATTCACTGATTTTTTTATGTAGAAATAAATGTATGGTATATATTTTAATTCGTTTAGGGTGTAACAAAAATAGTATAAATTATTTTAACACATGAATCAGTGAGTTATATGGATCACGTTAGTGTATCAAATAATTGTGAAAATGATGTTTGTTTTTTTTTAACAACGCGATCCAGTAGCGTTTAGCCGTGCGCTCAGTACAGGATGTTTATGTGTAATAATTTGATTTATTTGTTTGGGAATGTTATCTTTATTACCTACCGTTGACCCTGTTAAAATATTTTACAGTATACTATTGTTAAACCTTATATGAGGGCACTCGGAGGACACGTACGCTCTAGGTAGACAACTTAATTGATTGCCTTGATATATTTCTTTCTTTCTTAATATATTATAATGTGTGTATATCATGTCTATGAGGGGAATACATCGAACATGAGGCCTCGTAAACATGTTATAATTATTTCCTCCACGATTTCAGCTAATTAACACACAATTATCGAATCGAAACAAAATGCCAGTCAATAGAGCGTGATTCATACATCGCCGCATGGTACCACACCACTCATACATTTCGTTTTCCAAGGGGTTATTTATAGCAATGACTTCGATACGGATGTGGGGTGCATGCATGATTAAAACATTGAAATATTTTATATATACTGAGACCGCTAAGATGTTTTAGGTCTCACTATGACAATGGTGTCAATTTTTAATGACCATGATCGGTTAGTCTTATGGCAACACTTCTTATGTGACGTCATAAGCATAGCCAGGATTGGTTTCAGGGTAAGTCAAAAGCTAACAGTCATTAGTAACACATGGCTTTGACAAAATTCATGCGTACAAATACTACAAATGGAAGCGCAATTTTCCCATAAAATAGCAAGCTTCCTCACCTTTTCACCTGCTTCTCCTTGACTACACACGTAATCCTGGAAGCCAGGTGGGGGCAAACAGGACCATATTTAACCGCTTGGAGGCCCTGGGCATTAAGATAATGGGGGACCCTATGAATAGTCATAGGGGCCCCATTGTTGGTGTAGGTGTGGCTGCGTGCAGATGGCTATAACAAAGTAAATGTTGGCAACAACATCAATATTATTTTTATTCTATGGCAACACTGCCCCTATTACCTTCTTACTCCAAAGTACCCAGGGCCGTAAACCAAAATTAAAATAAAATACCTTCTTACTTTTCGACTGCCCGCTTGCCTACGAAACTGTACCTCAAGTGTATTTGTGTCAAATTAGCGTGTTTGTGTTTGTAATATTTATATTTTAATTTTACTCCAATTAATATTTTCTATGGCAAAAAGATAAAATTTGCAATGTGAAATTAAAGTAGCACCTTTGTTACGAAGCTAAACTTGAGTTTTTTTTAATGATTATCTATCATCTATGGGGAAAAAAAGTGCACAGAAAAAAAACTTGATAGCACTAAGGGCAGTTTTCATTTGTGCACCAACCTTGAGAACGATCTTCATGCAAATTATACTTTAGAGAACCTTAATTAGAGCATACAACATAATGTTATGAAGAGTCTACTCGATAGGTTATTGCATATTCGCATTCAGTTGCTACTGTACGCAGTTACTGTCGACGGGAATAGCTCGGTACTAGTCGGTCACTCACTGCGGTGGGCGCGTCACTCCCTGATCATGCAGCCGTGGCGTGGCGCCTGACGTCATCCGCGTCACAGTACCGCCAATACCGTCAAAACAACGCCACCACGCCGCAGAACAAACACGAGCAAATTTGAACTTTAACCCCTCACCGTAAAGAACCCTACATCCTCTTGTTTATCGAATGCACCTCCGTAGTTTTCCGTTCGCCTTCGCGTTGCTGCGCGTGTTTTTTTTTTGGTGAGTACAATTCTTGCCTGTCACTCAATCGCGGTGCTAATCGTTATACATATCAATAGATACCGATGTTGACAGAAACTAAAACTGTAATGTATACAGTGTTTATCGATGTGTAAAAACATATAGTAGACTTGTCGTTTTATCGGCGCGCGCGCACCGAGGGTATATAAGGCGTCGGAATGCTCGCTCCGCGCCCAGTGCGGATCGCGCGGGCACACTCACAGCATCTGACTGATACTGAACACCTGATAAATGATGAAACAACTGAATTTTAAAATTCAAAATTAGACTTGGTAATACATATTTGTGGAAGCAACAATTTCTTATAATATCCTCGCAATAAAGTTCATTGAATGCTTTGAAAGAGACACTGTATTGATTATAAATAAGGGATATCCCGATGAATTTAGCAATAATGATAACAGTATGACTAAACATAACACGAGATAGGAAACTGGAACTGAACCCTGTACCCTCAATAAACAAGGAAGCGCTTAGACATGTCTTTACGTCTTAGCGACTAACATAGGAACTATACCAGTCAGTCAAGTACTGAGATTTCTCGTAAATAAGATTAGATACAATAAATAAACATTAATATTAGAATCATGAATGAATCTGTGAATGAACTGGCTTACAATATAGATTGATGTTTATTGACATATAAATGAACTAGCTGCGCCCCGCGGTGTTACCCGCTATTAAAAAGTACTTATGTCCTTTTCCTCTATGTCCTTTTCTGTAAATCATGTCGGCCCTTTGCTCTAGGAAAAATTAAAACAAATCTATCACACCGGAACAATACATTTTACCGGGATAAAAAGTAGCATATGTGCTATTCCAGACTATAATGTATCCCTGTGCCAAATTTCATCCAGATCCGTTCAGCCGTTCTGGCGTGATTGAGTAACAAACATCCAACCAAACTTTCACATTTATAATATTAGTGGGATTGTTAACTAAACTTGACTTACTAATTACAATGCAAACGTCAAAGGGCTCTGGGCTCGTTACACACTTCCATTGATCGATCAACCTTCATGAAAACATTAATTTACGTTTGGAACTCCACGTGATACATATCATTATAACAATAATGTTATTGAAGTCAGATAATATTGAACGGTGAGTAATTTCCTTTTCAAATATATGAATAACTAATTTGCATTTTTTTTAAATCACTATGTATATATGTAAACATAGTCGTGTTAGTTACACCATGTATAACTCAAGAACGGGTGGGCCGATTTTTTTTTAATTTTTAAAATCGACAATCGGTATTCTGACTTCACATAAAGATTACAAACGCGCTAAGGAAATGCATATTCAAGGGTTAGTACACACCCTTTCTATATCATGCTGTATTGAGCGCTAGATTAAACATTAAAGTTGGTACTAGCATTCGTAATGGAAGCCTAGCACTACCAAAATCCCACTAATATTATAAATGTGAAAGTTTGGATGGATGGATGGATGGATGTTGTTACTCAATCACGCCAGAACGGCTGAACGGATCTGGATGAAATTTGGCACAGAGATACATTATAGTCTGGAATAGCACATAGGCTACTTTTTATCCCGGTAAAATGTATGGTTCCCGAGGGATAAATGTTTTAATTTTTCATACTTTTTATCGCGGGTAACACCGCCGGGCGCAGCTAGTATTACTATATTTAAAAATATAATAGCACAATAAAAGCATATATACTTAGCACTGCTCCACTATGCAGCTACATTTCGACCTTCGTATCACTGCAGTCTGATAAAACACTACAACTCGCGAACTAGCGGAAAATTTTCAACAGCTTGCTATCTATTTTGGATGTGAGCTCGTATCTGTGGCAGAATCAGATAAATTATTGCCAGTGATGCCAACATTAATTTGGTATTTGATTAGAGTCCAAATTGTGATGATTTTCTAGTGATTCTGAGTTTGTTCGTTCAACGGTATCTCCTGGACAAAATTATATTTCGCCTCACAAAATATTTCATCTCGCATGTACTGCACAACCTCCTGAATGTACCCTACACTTTTAAATACCATATCTTAAGTTAAGTTTACTTATAATCAACACTGTTGTAACTCTAATTATCTCAAGCGTCACTGTTTGCATATACTTTTGCTACAAGTGTATTATTTGCTTTCTGTTATCTATACTAGAATCATATTATTGTATGGTAGCTGTTAGTTTACAGATTTAAATAAAAAAGTCTACATATTGATGTATTGTATATTAACGCGTATACTACACATTGAAATAAATCTTATTTTACAGATTTTATCGCGTTTATGTTATGCTTTTACGTTCCCGACGGTTCGGCTGCTTTACAGCAACCATGGTTACGAGAGGACTGAGGTGTTTAACGTCCTAGTGTCATAGTTTGGGGTACCTTCAAATTTATTTGTCGCTTGGTTTGAAACGTCGGGAACGTACGAGTAAACACATAAAATAACTGCGATAAAATCAGTAAAATAAGGTTTATTTCAAAACGTCTACCTGCTGGCTAAGGTACAGGTAACCATTTCGGAAGAAATGCTGCTCCTCATGAAATTACATAATGGCTTTGCGGTAAACCACAATATTTAGTCAACTAAAATGATAATTAATACTAATTAAAGTTTCGTATGTTACTTATGTAGGTACTAAACAATGCTATTGAGTAGTTTTACAGCTTCTTTGATCTACCGTCTCCAGGTGGAGGCGGTGGATCAAACGAGATTATAATTATGTAATTACGATCTTGTTTCGAAAACCTTTTAGCGGTAGACGCGTCTTTAGACACATGGAGGCCTCAGGAATATTAAATCAATGTTATAATGAAGCAACAAGTTTATGGATACTGTATACTTCTTTCTGCAATAGATTGTGAAATATCTCTCACTAACAGATACATCAGAGAAATAAATAAATATGAATATCGCCAGATGAACATACCAACTATACGGTCCCACACTAAGCAACGCTTGTATTATGGGTACCGTACAATGGACCAGACGCGAACCCAGTATATAATACTTATATAGATATTAAACATCCACGACTCGGGTACAAACATTCGTGCTTATCACACGTAGTTTGTCCCTACCAGGATTCGAACCCGGGACCCTCGGCACAGAAAGCTGGGTGACTACCAACTGCGCTAATCGGGCCGTCAAAATCTTTCAAAAGTTCCTACCAAATATTGATTGCATATGTTGTTAACGAACACATTTTAAAACAAGGCTTGTTTATAGCCGAAGCTGATTTTGTGTAACGGTTAAAATCAGCACGGTTGCCTGGCAATAACACGCTTCAAGGTCACGACCAGTTCCGACATCACATTAGAAACGAGTCAATTGAGAAAACCTGCAATCCGTGACCAAGCGTAATGGCGTAAATAGCATTCATGGGTCAATCGAGAATTGCCTTTTTTTTCAAACAAAGAATTTTTATCCCTATTTATAATACCTATCAATGCTAACTCAATCTCTGGCCTCCTATGAAAAGAGTCTTTGTCTTGTAGTCTTCTGATCATTATGTCTTTTTGGTACTTATCGGTAAGTCTTCATGCAGGCTCATCTGGATCTTTTCCTTTGTCTTTAGCACAGGATTAAAAGAAATTATAACACCAACACCAAGGGGCGACTGGTACCAGAGACTAATGTGGAAACGAGGGGTGTTCCCCAAGTAAATATTGCCAATCTCTACAGATCACTTGCTAATTACACATCATAGAATGCAGTAGCAAGTATTCACGCAAAAAAATCTGCTCCATCTCGTTTGTGTGTCAATGTTCTCTGGCTGCGCGAGCGCAGGTGCGGGCGCGGCGATGACGTCAGAGCATCACACGCGGCGCACGCGGTGGCCGCGTGGCTCGCCGCTCACGCCCACCGTGCGCCGGCGCAGCACGCAATTAAAATGCTAAACAGAACCGTGGCGTGGCCGGCAAACACTCATCGCTTGATATTTGCGTGTTTGTTTCTATAACTTTGGAGTCGATGGATCATGGTAATAATAGTACTAGTATATATTTCCTACATTGTTCTTACATAGGTATGTAAGAACAATGTGCTGCTCAAAAATGGTAAAGATCTTTTTAAAAAAAGAGCAACCATGGAGTTTCTTGCCCGGTCTTCTCCATAGGAACGGCATTCCGAACGGGTGGTAAAGTAATAGCATAGTATTTTGTAACTGTTGACGATTCATAAGTACTGTACGTAATGGTCTACGTGAATAATAAATATTCTGATTCTGATTCTATTATGTATTATATAGTAATAGTACTTCCGCGATGCACCAGGGCCCCAAGTCTGCTAACACAATCGATTCATAATCGAATAGCAACCGCATAGTAACTGTCACTTTTGACAGATATTCCATACAATATCTGTCAAAAGTGACGGTTACTATGCGGTTGCTATTCGATTGTGTTAGCAGACTTGGGGCCCAGTACTGGCGCGGGCGTGGTAATAATGTAAATATAAAACACGTATTTTGTTAAAAACTGCTCCTCCTACCACCAGCTTACCATTCAAGACGATACTTTGAACCATCACGTCAGCGTTGAGCAGAAATGTATATATGAGTCAATGTTACAAGGCCACAAAGTAGCATTGCACGTTGCAACACAAAGGGAATTGGACCGTTCCTTGTGCCTTTAAATACTAGAGGATTCCATTTATGTTATCTATCGTGTTATTATAGGTATACCTAAGGAGGAAAAAATATTTCGAATATCATACGTACCTTTTTTTAAAAGAATCAGTTGATATTGAACTGTCAAAGGTTTGATCCAACATTACATAAAAGTATTATAAAGTACTAATGTCATCCCGTGATGAAGTACTGAGCGCATTTTGACCCTCTAACATCATCGACGGGATCAAAGGGCGATCAGTATTTCATCACGGGATAATAGACTTTATGCTGAATACTCTTGTTTTCTGGGCACACTCCCAACTGCATAATCGGATAGTCCACGAACGAATACAATCAAGAACGGATTCGCTACAACACGAGCGTAGCCAAGACAGCTGTTGACAACCAGAGTTGTAAAGTTCTTTGTACCTGACGACAGATTAATCGTATGTCGATGATAGCGGTAATCATAGCCAAGTTGGTAGGACCCTCGCCTTGTAAGGTTCGCAGGTTCAAACCTCAGCAGGTGTGTTGTATACACATACTTGAAGAACGCTGACTCCACCTTAGTTCATTGTGTGACAGTGAAAGTAGGCAGGTATTTTTTTTTACTTCGTAGTTTTGCATACTTAATTATATTAACGTTGAAATAATAACGGTTATAATGTTAACGAGTTGTAACGTCTTAAACGTCTACGACTATTTAACGACTGGATAGACTCTACGCATGTAATATAAAACGCTCACGGTCTTAGTCAAAAGTGTATTGTGTTAGTCAACTATTTTCGCAAAAGATCACAGGGCACCTTCAAATTGTATATATGTATTACATGATGATTTAAGTATTATAGCGGCATGTTACGTGTTACATAACAAATACGATGGCTATTTACGACTTTGACTTAATAACTGCCTTCCAATGGGAGATACAGAATACTTATACTTATTACTTACTTATAATCCCAGCAGATAAGTAACTTTAATGAAGGATATTCTTTATACCAATCTACGCAAATGCTGCACAGTAATACCTATAGCCAATGATTTGTTGATCAAAGACTTTATCCCAAACTCTTAGAAGCTCAATCAATGTCATCTTGAATCCTCATCAAAATGTATTAATGTTACGGCCATAACAAAAGAAAAGAATTATATAAAACAACAAAAGCCAAAGCTATTTTTAGTCGGCTTTTGCACTTAATTGTGTTTATCAATAGCTTCATGGCTATAACGAGTGGGTAGTTGTTGTGCGCCTACATTGTTTATTATTATATTCAATTAATGTATAAAACTGAATGCATAATGCTGTTTAACAGTCGCTGTTTATTGAGCGTTTTCCTTTACACATCAGGTAAACAGTAATTGTCATCCAAGATGATTATAAAGAGTAAGAGATGTACTTTACTTACATCAATCTTCGTCTTCTTCCTTCTTTGATGACATAATTAGCGTAGTTGGTAGTGGCCTTGCTTTATGCGCCGAGGGTCCCCTGTTCGAATACTGGTAGGGACAAACTTTGTGTGATGAGCACGAATGTTTAATATCTATATAAGTATTATGTATACTGGGTTAGCGGCTAGTTCAATCTACGGTACCCATACAATTTAAAGCGTTGCTTAGTGTAGGACGGTATAGTTGGTGTGTTCGTTTGGCGATATTATGTATTACTGACGATATTCTACTCAAATATGTAACTGTGGTGTTATACACGGTGTTGAACTTTTCAACAAATTCATGTAGTAGTTTTTCTCTCTCGAGTCAACACACCGACACACTTTTATTATGAACTGGATCGTTTCCTTAATATCAAACGTTGAAAGATAATAAAGCTAGTCATTACGAAACAATAGAGGCAAATGTCTTCAAATTTCGCCTTAGTTGGTCTTTATTCGAATCAAACCGCATTTCAGACGATATCAAAGTTATTCACCTCCAAACCGTTCCGGATCCCATCTCGTGGCTCAAAGAAAATTCTAGTTTCCCAGAAAACATATCTCGTCCGACAATTTTACGTAAACATCACGTAAAGCTATTGTTTTATTTTATGTAAACACAGCGATTATCATATCCTGCAACGCCCAGAGGTCGATGAGTAATGCCTTTATCGTGCCAGCCAGCATTGGCTGCGTCCATCTGAATGTGGCATTCTCGATACTATGTGATATCATAGCCTTCAATAATGACAGGGTAAGCCTTATGTACTTACATATGAATATGATACTAAGTGCACGTAGATTCTGAGAAATTCCCAGTGATTCGAAAGAAAAATTCGACGAGTGAATCAGAGTGAATCGTCAAAATATATTGCTTATAACGCTACTGCGCATGGTATATGAGGAGGACGGAATAATAATTCCAGCCCTTTTTAATGTAACACTGATGGGCACGGGCCTCCCCACAATGCGAGGGGGATTAGGCCCGGCTGCTTATCACACAAAGCTTATCCCTACCAGGATTCGAACAGAAAGCAGGGCCACTACCAACTGCGCTTATCAGGTCGTCAAATAATACTATGTTTCGATAGAAGACGGCACTAGACAACGTCTCTCAGACAATATTTACATCTAAATATAGATACAAACAAGCCTAATTATCTGTCAAGTCGTTAAGTCAGTGAGTATACCAATTAACTCATTTGGAGGCCCGCCGAGGCGGGTATCGCGGCACCAGTTAGCGTATCTTGCCACACCCTGTGCATCAACCACGTTGGATATTAATAGAACGGCTATTTATGGTGTTATCATGGTTCGAGAGAGATCATTATGAAAGCGGTTCCAGTTATGAGGCTCAATGTGTTAAAGCAAAGTATCTACTTATAAAACTATTGCTACTACAAAAGTGCTGCTTATAAAACGAATGTGTTGCGTTTTGGGTGTGAACATTCCTCAAAATGTAAGGTCATGCGCAAGCAGAAGCCACTTTTGTATGATGCTTATTTTAGAACCGTTGCCGGCTGCTGCTGAAAGCGTTAAATGTGAACGAATGTTGAATACAAGAAAATGTTAAAATTCAGCGAAATTAATTCAATTAATATTTTCCTTGATTAAATATTAAGTTCGCTACCGAGTTATTTCTGGGTATTAGAAATGCTGCATTAACTATAATCCAATATAGTTTTATTAACCGACTTCAAAAAAAAAGGACGTTCTCAAATCGGTTGTATTTTTTATATTTTATTTTTATTCAAGCTCGTTACGAATTCCTAGCTCGTTACCTAAGTTAGTAGCTATATGTTTTCCGCAAACTCGTAAAAGTACTGCCTAATGGCGCCTCAAACCATAACAAACATTTCTCCCAATGACTCATGCACTGCAGTCGTTGAATTCTATTTGTGTTATTACTCGTTTAAGGTCGGTATCGAACTGGTATACCGCGGTATGTTGACACGTCCCCGGAGGGGGGAGGGGGGAGTGGGGAGAGTTCACGCGAGCGGTGCGTGCGCGCATGCTTACGATTCACGTGCAAGTTGGTGACACAGACTTGTTGGAGTATTCAGGCAACACACGGCTTGCGCTACAAGTGAAGTCTGAAAAAAACTATAGTCTGGCATGTAAGCACACGTAATCAGACACACATAAAATAGCTACGTCTAGAACTTCTTAGTCTATGATGGACGGTGAGTGGAAATATACCATGCCTATGCGAATAGTTTTGTCACGCCTTCAAAACCTATGATAATATATTTAATGAAAGCAGACCTCATGATCCAGGTGATAATTTTTAATTTCAACAAGATTATTTACAATTTAACAATATATTTACCGATAATTAGCCTATCCTTTTAAGACGTGTTTGCCATACAATTTTCACCTCTAATGTAAACGAAAAAATCTGGTTGATAGCTGGAATCTTGACGACATTGTCACGAAATGACGGGCACCTTTGGGTCGTGAGCCGTGAAGTAAGATTTTCCGCTAGATATTATACATAAGGAGTATAGATGATTCTGGAATGAATGCATGAAAGAATAGACTATTCAGGCCATTATACAAATAAATAGCCAATGACATGAAAAAGTTATTCTTGAAGCAACTGCAGTTCTGAAAAGGACAGTAAATAACGCGAATATGTTGATGTGGGGATTAATATAGGAATATTGTGGCATCGCTATTATCCTTTTCCCGCTTGTTTGTAAGAATATAATCCCACTAATATTATAAATGTGAAAGTTTGGATGTATGTTAGTCAATCACGCCAGAACGGCTGAACGGATCTGGATGAAATTTGGCACAGAGATAGATTATAGTCTGGTATAGTTCATACTTTATCCCGGTAAAATGTATGGTTCCTGTGGGATAGATTTTTTTAATTTTTCATAGAGTACCAATAAACTAATTTTCTCATACATTTGATTCTGAGGCGGTACGAAGTTCGCCGGGACAGCTAGTCACAAATAAATTTGACAACCTCACAAGGAGTTACCGAGCCTCGAAGTACATTGGCAAACTATTAAGTCTTCTAAGTAGTTAGGACGTATATGCAAATGTATTTTATATTCAGATATAATTGCATGTAATGGCGTGATTTGCGTATTTAATCTGAGAAATGCATCAGATGTCTGAATATTCGTTATCTGGTTAGAAATCCAAAATAATCCATCGCATCTCTTAAATTAGGTCATGAAGTTGTTTAATAATAATAATAATATCGCCAGCCCAACACACCAACTATACGATCCCACACTAAGCAACGCTTGTATTATGGGCACCGTACAATGGACTGAGGGCGAACTCAGTATATAACACTTATATAGATATTAAACATCCATGACTCGGATACAAAACTTTCATGCTCATCACATAAAGCTTGTTTCTAATAGGATTCGAACCCGGGACCCTCGGCCCAGAAAGCAGGGTCAATACCAACTGCTACTAACTGCAACTGTTTTGGAAGTAATATTGCTAAATAATATTACCATGTGCCCGAATGTAACTTTTAAAATTACTTCAAATAAACTTGGACCCTCAATTGACCTTCTTAGGGTAGAATTTTCAAAAAAACACAGTCCTTATTATCACCTATAAGATACTGGGAATGTGTCCAAATCTTTACATTTATAGGTTAAGACTCTGCGTTGTATTTCAATCAGTTAGTCAGTCAGTGTAAAAAATATCTAAAAAAAATTCAAAGATCCGGGATACATAGAGCTCCTTTTGTCCAGCGACTAGACCTATAAGTATAACAATACAAAAATAACAGTTTCTGAAGTCACCCATAACCTCGGTTTATTCATAGTATTGAAATTGGACCACGCCTCATCATTGTACTATCAAATACAAACTAGACGCGAGATAAACACGAGATGATCCGAAATAATCTACGTCCCCGTTATAGCGAGGTGGGCTCGTGGCGAGTGCGCGGACTTTGCGCGCGCGCCGCTGCCCGGCCGGGCGCCCGCGTCGCCCGCGCCGGTCTCCTAATATTTCATTTGCTGTACACACCCACTTTTATCGCAGTTTGTAATAAATTGTGGTTCTGGATCCCTCTAGTTCAACAGGAATTCCGGCAGTATAGCGTCTGTTCTTTCTAAATGACATCAAATAATGTATTTTTCATTAAGTACAGTACTTTTGAATCAATCAATCAATAATGTTACAAAATGCTAAGCTACAACTATACCACCCGTTCGGCATGCCGTTTCTATACAGAAGAACGGGGAAGAAACTCCATGGTTGCTCTTTTTTAAAGATCTTTTTCATTATTGAGGAGAGAAAAATAAAAGCCAAATAGTCTGCTCGAACGAGGGTCATTTATATTCCTGAGGAGCGGGATATGGGGTGGCTAGATCTTACCAGAATTTCAATAAATTGATGAACTAGTTTTTATTAATTTTATGTCATGAACAGAGTTGTCCGTGCGTTTACTTGGTACTATTATTATTAAAATAAATCAGGTACTATTGTAATTAAAATAAAATTAGGTACTATTATTATTAAAACAAATAAGGTACTGTTATAATTAAAATAAATTACGTGTTAATTCCCCGTCTACCTATTCTCTGGTCATATTGAATGAACAATACGTGCCGCACATTCGTTCATCTCTTATTTAAGGATCTCTCAGCACTGTGCTCACACACTGACCGAGTACTATTGGCCTCAGTACTGCGGTTTCAAACGAACAAGGTAAACTGAAAACTGTAACGTAATAACCTACTATCTTTCTTCAGTATTTCATTTCAATTTCAACATTATTTCAGAGTAGTTAAGGTAGATTTTCTAGTTGGATATTATTGCGAGCCTAAGGTTTTTTAACGCTATAAAACTCCTCAATATTCTTTTATGGAATGCTATCAAACTTCTATTAACATAAGATGACCTTCTATGACATATTTGATTTGCATTTGGTCGAGAAACTGAAACTAAACTAACTTCCAACTGAAAAATAATTGCGTAAGCACTACAATGAAATCTTTCAATTCTTCAATACTACATTCAAGAATGTTAAAAAGATAGGAGATTTTACTATACACTTCCAGGGGCCCAAGTTGCTAACACAATTGACCTACAATGGATTGACAGCGACAACGTAATTGTCACTTTTAATGTTGATACGATTACCATTCAATTTTGCCCAACCCTGACTTCCCGAGGGCAGTTATAATTTCTCGGAAAATATAAATAACACTTGAACGGCAGTCCTACTATGGCTACTATACCAACAACGCAGATTACGGAGCTAATTCTGTTGTCTACAAATAACGACTGAATCAAATTTAGCACAAATAAAAATATGGTAAAATATTTCTGTTACAATATGAATATGAGAAAGACGTCAATACATTTAGCCTCCACAAGTTTAGCTTGTATTGGTCGTACATTTTGTTCGTCTTTGGAATTGTTCCACTCCTTCCTGCCCTTTACTTCTGTACACTTGTCTCTACTCGTCTCCCTCCTCAGTCATCTCGTGTCATGATGCCGCCGCAAAGCTGTCCAAATCCACTTTCCATACTTCTACTCCTCCCTCTGTCTCTCTGTATCAGAACTCCATTGGTTATCCAGGTTTTCTAAACTAGGAGAGCTATGATAATAAGAAAGTTGGCACATTTAATTAACGTAGTAAGTTTTATCTTAAAAAAATGGCATTTGAAGTCGTATCCAGATTGAAGATACGAGGGTACAAAAAATCGCCAAATCGCCAAATCGCTTCAAGAAAAGGGTACTGTAGCGTCTACTTTTTTGAGACTGCGGGCTTCATTACATAAAATTTTAATTAAAAAAAATATGATAAAATTAAAATTAAAAAAAAAAAACTTTTTCGTCGTTTATAATCCTATATAAAGACTGGATTCTAGTGAAGCATTGAACGTTGAGAAGTGGGAATATGGTGGGTATGACGTCATTCGACGACCGGTCGCCGCTCGCACCCACGCCGACTCCTTAACTTCCAACTTATTCGCCTCAACTTTTATTTTAACTTGTGTGGGTACTTTATCTCTATGTCAGCAACAATGTATGCTATCGAACTGTATTTTATTATGTAGCAGGTACCTAAGAAATGTAGGTACAGGGGCATGATAGTGGCTATGTTTAATTAACTCTACATAAATAATATCGTATGAAAATTTTCCGAAAGGCTTAATAAATAAATAAGATCTGTCAAAATTGTTCCCATCGAAGTGCACCTACTCATTGACAAAAGTTTTAAAGTTACTTGGTATAGGTACATGCACGGTGTATAATTTCTTACTCTACATCGACGGAATCGCTTCGATGAATGAATAACCAATCAAAACATTACACGCAATACGGCTGTTGCATTGGCACATCAACAATGTTGTCGTCATCAGAGTTTTCTGACTCCCCGTGGTGACGTCACAGCACTCCGCACGGCTCCAGCGCGTGGCGCCTGCGTGCGCGCACCCTGCGCGCCTGCGTGATACCGATTACCCGACGATGAAAATTTGGCTTAACTTTTGTGACGTCAGCGATAGATAATTCTAATATCTGCTTTTGTTTAACCCAACCGTTGATATGCGTTGTTTGCCACAAAATTATGCTGATGCTACCTAATGTGGGATAGTTAAATCGTTGAATAAATGAGTGAACCATCAGGATAATTACTAATGAAAACTTAAACTACATATTTCAAGTTGAAATAAAACTTGTTTTACAGATTTTATAGCGTTTATTTTACGTGTTTCGTTCCCGCCGTTTCGGCTGCTTTACAGCAACCATGGTCACGGGAGGACCGAGGTGTTTGACGACCTAGTGTCATACTTTGAACTGGGGTACCCTCATATTAATTTGTTGTTTGCGGTCCGATCTACGCAGAAAGTGCTCACAGTATCTTGAGGTCTTGCAATGGTACGCCTGGCTATGACACTAGGATGTCAAACATCTTAGTCTTCCCGCAACCGTCGACATAGACACTATGTTAACAGCAAGCGAACGAAAGTAAAGAGTATTTTAACCCAAAACGTTAGTATCCTCATTTGTGTCAACCTTCAAAAAAGAAGAACGTAAAACTTAAGTTTATTCCAATTCATAAAGACCTTTCATTTTAATTTATTCGAATTCATAAAGTCCTTTCAGTTGAATTTATTCCAATTCATAACGTCCTTTTATTTGAATTATAATTTAAAATGTATGTTTAACTCATTCTTAAATTCACAGAGGATGAATCAATTCGTTACTCGTAACGCGGGTTCTCACGGGTTTACAATGGGAAATCCTAATCAAAGGTAACTAATGAATGAATAATAATGGTATTTATGGAATCATTGGTAAACGAAATAGGTAAATAATTATTAATGACGGCAGGGTGTCATAATGATTGCATGTAATGAGAGCGTGATGTAACGACGTAACTATTGTTTGACGACGATTTTGATTCTCATTTTCTGTAATATGTACAATAACTTAAATATTATTACGCGGCCAGCCTGCTGGGCACTTTTGGCGACGACGATGTGGAGGCATTTTTGTGTATATAATTTTATTTTATTTTTTTATGTCCTATTAATAAGTATTTTTTAGCTTTTTTTGTTTTTCCATGTACATAACTATTGTATATAAACTATAATATATTTACTTAAATATTTACAAACTAATATAAATTAAAAAGAGTATAGAAAAGCTACAAAAAGTGTAAAAAAAATGGCCCATGCGGTAGCGTAGCGTGTCTGTAATGATTATTAATTATATACTGTAATGTTGAAGGCAAACATGGTGAGAAAACTGGTACGTCTTCCAAAAACCATGTGAAGTTCACCAACCCGCACCTTGGACCATCGTGGAAGACTATGCTTGGTAGGTAAATCTCGCCTGCTTCATTGGATCGACATACCATCGTCATGTAAGTGCATTGAATTGCACCTCTGCCTACCCTGTCTGAGACTACTGGCGTGATACTGGTCGTACCGGTCATCATCATACATACACCAACAGTATTTGTTTCATTTGTCGTTTACGTCGCTGTCATGTTGGCGGACTTCACACGTCTTTAGAAGGGTTCTACCTACCAGACATGCGGGTTTCCTCACGATGTTTTCCTTCACCGTTTAGCATGTGATAATCGTGGTCGAAAATTAGATTATCAAATGAAATCCAGAAATCTCAGAGGTGCGAGCCAGGGTTTGAACCTGCGATCCTCGTTACCGAGGCAAGCGTTTTAACAACTTGACTATCACTGGTTACTAATAATATCAATCAATAACTTTAGCCTAGGCTATACCATTTATGAAAATGTCATGATTAGTTTTGATACAAAGTATTGCTTGAAAATTAACATTTTGTTTTGGTCAGTTTTGCAATGGGCACATAGCAGATTTCTTTTACATAATATAGATTCCAAATTAGAAGATTGCCATAACTGGTATTTCCTTAGAACGTTTTTTATTTGACTTGTCAAATTTTTACAAGATGTCCGGTAAATTTTTGGGGGGAATTAAAGGGGAGTAATTTCATCATTATCATCAGGGGAGCTTATAATTTTATGACAAGTATCAAGCGATACTCGACACTGGCAAAAATGGCTCTATGTAGTAGCCAAAATCCGAGACTAAACATTATTTTTGAAATATTCGCGAAAATAGAATACCCAAAAAAAACCCATCTTATGAATGACATGACATTTAATTAGTTACAAAATTAATTGGCACCGAATCACAATCAATTTGATCTTAAATATAAATAAAACATGTTGTTCACATTTTCCATGCCAATCGTTGGATAGCTTAGCAACCAACTGGCGAAATACAGATAAACAATTTCGTTATTTCCGCCATGTTTGATTTTAATTGAACGCAACTTTCTGTCGTATGCGAGATATATTGTCAAGATATTGACAAAGGTCAGTTAGTTCAGCCCCAGCGTAAGTATTTATCACCTCGATTGTAACATTATATGACGGTAATGTTGGTTCCCCATTGGCTTATCATGGTCGCTTACCTTTGCTGCTTTCAATAAGGGAACAATAACCTATACATGTTTCTAAGGATTTGTCCAATTTTTTGGAGTTTTTTTTAGGCAATTACATTATAGGCAAGTATTTGATCTCGATCTCACATGATGGTAAGTGACGATGAGATCTACGATGGAGCATACTTGCCTAGGTAGGAAGGCAGTAGATAGAGACGCTACATTCACTAGGCACATGCAGCGCAACTGATCTGACCCGCCATCCATGAATGGCAGCACCGAACATCATGCCGGAACACGGCTAGGCCGCTTGGCGACATGGCTTTGTTCAGTGGGTGGTGACTAGCCACGGCCGAAGCCTACCACCAGTAGAGTTGTCACCTGGTTGGCACCACCCAGGGTCACGTGTAGGGTATCTCGAGGATACTTAATTCTCCTACGGACGAAGGTGACTCGACCCCAAAAAGTACCAATAAATGTATCGCTATCCATTTGATACCATGTTGAACGTTTGGAATATCTGTTCGTGAAATGTTATTGCAATTATGTTTGTCAACTTTGGAACTAAAGGATAATTTAGCGCAGTTGGTTTTGACCCTGCTTTCTGCACCGAGGGTCCCGGGTTCGAATTCTGGTAGGGACAAGTTTTGTGTGATGAGCATGAATGTTCGTATCCGAGTCATGGATGTTGAATATCTATATAATTATTATATACTGAATTCACCCGCAGTCCATTGTGCGGTACCCATAATACAAGCGTTGGGTAGTGTGGGGCCGTATAGTTGGTGTGTTGGTCTGGGGATATTATTTTTAATAATCATTTCATGAATCAAAGCCGGAGTTTAGCCGAAAAGGGAAGATCTTCCAGCCAGGCGGGTGGGATGCCTGGCGGGGCGGCCGCTATGCCCCGACGGTTATTGTCGGGATCTTGTATATAATTATGTTACTTGCTCCGAAAACTCTTATAGCGCGATTCAGGATTGTGACGTCAATTGTCTATTGTTCTGAATGCGTGTCTGCAGTGCCATCTGCGTAGCTTGTGGTGCGGTTGAAGTGGTCGCTACAGTACTCCCCCCCAAGAAAAAAAAAACAAATTGTATTATTAGAAGTTTGTTCAATGCGCAACAACATCATCATCATGCGCTTCTTACGGGAGGTTTTTAATGACTCTACATTTGCAAAGCGCAAGATTGGTATGAACTAATTAACTCCACCTATATTTATATTGAGGTATATGATATAGTCATGTCATGATAATCATTACATTGATTGAATGTTGTTGTTTTAACATTTCAATTCTCAAGTTCTGAGTATTCCGCATGTCGCTAAATATATTTGAATTGAGATATGTGCCAAATCGCTGATATTTCTGTATCATCTCCCCGATGTAATTCTGATGCAAATGTGAACGATTTTGTTATGATTTTTAAATATGATGCAACACTGAATGATCGTTGTCAAATTGTGCAATCATTTGTTTTGTGACGGTTGACAGCCAACTACAAGTCTTTATTGTCAAGGTAACGGTTTGAAATATATTCCTAAAATATTTCCATTCAGTATTCTTGGAAATATTTGTACACAGATCATCCCGTGACGCACAAAATAGAGTTTAATAGAGAACCTTTCTTTATACGCCAAGTTAAATGAGAGATAAATCTCTACTTTCTTGAGTTTTTGATTACCCCTTGACCCTTCACAATATGGTAATTAAATCATAATTAACGGGTGTTCTATTTCGTTATCTCAACGCTAATTAGTGCTAATTGCCCTGATGATTTTTTAAGGAGAAACATTTTCAGTGATATCAGCGGTGTCGACTGAAGATAAGCGTCGCTTAGGTTGTTCAAATTCTTATCAGGCCGGGCTCGGCTCGCCGCGCGCCGCGCCCGCTCGGCAGTCGCCCGTCGGCCTTCCTAGCCGAGGACTCTCCTACCACTTTAGGAAGACTCTCATCTTCCCTACACGTCCCAAATAGTGCTCAACGAGTTTTGTCACTTCAGTGTATTCTGTGTCGTGGGTGATAAAAGTGCAGTGCAAACAACCAAATCGTATAAAACATTCAATTTAATCTTTTGGAAGCTTAACATACAACGTTCTTATATCTATAACTACTTAAGTAGTCATACAGGACAGTCTTAGAGATGAGTAGAACTACAACTAGGTAACGATCATGAGATCTGAATCACAGTCGTGCGCTACTGCGCGGGTGCAGCGGGGGGCTGCATTGACACCGGGATGGTGAGTGGCGGCGACGGAAGTAATTTGAGGACTGGAGTTGGCGGCACTCGCTCCTTCGCGTGGCGTTTGACGTGCTTGGCGAGATGGTCGGAGCGCATGAAGCGGCGGTTGCAGACCCTACAGCCGAATTTCTTTTCACCCGTGTGGGTGCGCTTGTGCCGCGAGAGCTCATCGGAGCGGGAGAACCGTCGCTCGCAGCCCTGCCACGAGCACTGGAATGGGCGTTCGCCTGTATGTGTGCGGGCGTGAGCTTTCAGGTGTGACGATTTAAAGTAATTCTTTCCACAGCCGGGGTACGAACACTCGTAGAGCCGTCGACGAGCGGCAGGCGCGGGCGCGACGAGCCATAGCGCTGTGGTGGGTAGTAACGTGCCGGGAACGATGACGGCCGGAGCCGGCCGCGGGGCCAGCGGCACCCAGCCCGGGGTCGCGGCCAGCGAGGGGACCGGCGCCCGCTCGTCCCGCACGTTCTCCTTCGGTTGATACTCGGGGTGCGGGGACGGGACTCGCGCTTCTTCCGGTTTCGGCGGACTGGGAGGCTGCACGGTCACGGGCACACTTTGAGCTTGTGTTGCGATGTACTTCACTTGCGAGTAACTATGTCCCCGGTTCATTTTGAACTTTAGGGTCTTTAGGATGTTCATGTCTGGCGGCGGCGGGGGCAGCGGTTCAGGGCTGCAGGTGCCGTCTTTGTGTGCCCGCATGATGACGGAAGGCCGGCAGCAGGGCTCGGGCGGGGGTGTGGTGAGTAGCAGGCGTGCCAGCTCGCAGCGGGAGCGCTTGCTGAACTCCTCCTCGCCCTCGGAGTCCGAGGGCTGCGGCGTCACCAGCCCGGTCGGCGGCGACGACTCCCGAGCGCGCTTCATCGCGGCCTTCTTCCACGGCAACTCAACCTGCGAGACAAAGACAGATGCAAGTAAGTAAGTGAGCGGTCGGCCCGGTCGAGCACGCGCGCGCTGCGTGATCGCGCAGTGCCGCGCGCTGTTACCATACTTTCGATTGCACAAACTGCGCGGGGCGTTATAATACTAGTGTTTTTGTGCCAGATATTTTTTTACTCGTTGTCGGTATTTTTTCTGGTCATGGGAATTTTTCAAATTTATTTTTTCTCAAAACACAACTCACTTTGTTCTCCATCAACGGCGGCGTTGACGGCGGTGACAGTGGTCCGCAAACTTCAAGTAGTGTCGACATTCTAATTTAAAATAATATCATTCAATAAACTTTCTTTTTTAATTCACAAAACTTGTGTTGTTGCTCCGCGCTACCGATGGCTGGAAACGTGCGGTTATGTCGGTGAGCGGCAGAGGAATAAACCGCTTCGCGATCGCTCGAGGTGCGAGGCATGAGTCGTTGCGGGGTGCGGGGAGCGCGTCGTCCAATGGGAGCGGGCGGCTCGGCTGGCCGGGCCAATGGGCGCGCGGTGATCACGCAGCCGGCGCGTGCCGGCGCGTGTTGTTCACGTGCTGCCGGTGTGACGGCGAGGTCGGCGCGTGACGTCACCGACGCGCCCCCGCATGACGTCGGAGGGGCGCGGGCGCGCCAAGGTCGCCGCTTGCTTGCACCGACAATCAATGACACTCTGCATCTAGCTCTACTATTTTGACAGGGTCGATGACCAGCGTTTCGCGACTTTCGAGAAGCATTGCCGACGTGTAGAGCCGTGGTGACCGTCGTTGCTGGAGGCAACGATACACATAACGCCGATGTAAGTAGAGTCACTTCTCAAAGAAAAACAGAACAGTTGTAGAGTTAGAGATAAAAATACAAAAACAAATTGAGTGTGCTTGGTTATTTTTGTTGTTGTCTTAGAGCGATTAGATTAGTAGAGCTGCCTACGTGTCTGGTGTAGTGGATTTCATGTACTATGCGTCATTATATCTACCTACTTACGAACGAGTAACGTATAGAGCTCATTATGTTCTAGAATTAAAAGAATTTTATGCAAAAGTGGTGGTGACACATCAGTCGTAATGGCTGTACGAAAAATGAAACATGTACCAACCGAATAGATGTTTATCATAATAAAACATATTATCTAATGTCGACTTTTTTTACACCTATAAGCTCACAGTATCACTGGGATTTTATCGTCTGTGAAACTGTATATCCACACAACTCTACCGACTGCTTCCAGGAAAAGGCGAAACAAAGTTGTTAAGGAAACTCATTTAATTCACATTGACTATTTAAAAAAAAAATACGATTGAGTAGTTATTTTAAGTGGAAGTTGTAGAGAGGCATGAAATGACTAATAAAAACAAACTAACAAACCAACATTTCGGTTTTTCAAGTTTGCTTTGATAAGCAATCAGCTCTATCAAGTTTCCAAAAACCTTGGAACTTCTAATTAGTTGTAATACATATAGCTATATGAAGGTCGCATGGCAGGTTTGGACAAAATATCTGACCGAGTAACCTAGAGTTCGTCATGCGTAAATTCTCTATCTATTTTTAGACCATCCCAATAGCAGAGGCTATTGGGATGACCTACATATGTAAAGCAGAGTTAATGGACAGTTGCAAGATACTACGATGCTTATATGCTGCTTGACTCTACCATCAATATTTCTTATGATATATGTGGTAGCGATTCCAATCTCGGTATTATACAATGCCTATTTTATTTGACCACAAACATAGAGTACACTATTTAATAAGAAAACTAGGTAAATACTGAAATATGTAGAGTTGAATTCATCAAAATGACTTCTGAAGCATGGTCTAAGGACAATGATACCTAACCACCAGAATTTCCCTCGGCACTCAGTTGTAACGGTTACAAGACACTACGCACGCTCATGTGTGCGCTTTCGCGTCTGTGTGCGCACATGCGCTGACGCATCACGACGGCGTGAAAGTGAGGCGCGCACGCGACCGCCGAGTGATCGGTGGGGCGTGGTGGAAGGCGAGGGAGATAGCGAGTTAATAGTACATTCTGGAAAACAAAGATCTTACCGCTGCCATGCAACAAATACCAGTTAAGCTTAAGACCTTTAATTAGAATATATTTGGTTCTACACCCGATTGGCCTAGGTTGATGGTGACCCTGCTTTCTGTGCCGAAGGTCTCAGGTTCGAATTAGTGAGAAGTGAAAAGTTGATTATTTTATGATCTATATACATACTACTTATGTACTTATTATATACCCAACACAATTACCCACGAGTTACATTGAAAAATAACGCTACTAGCTATTAGTAAGTATAATTTACGATAGGTGCTATATATATATTAATATATAATCAATATACCTGATTCATATATAGGTAGTATGATGAATCAGGTAGTATGATGTTATATATATATTCCGCTGCCCAGTTATCGCTTGTACCACACCGCAAGTTCACATGTGTGATGTAAACAAAACCCGTATGCTCGTAAATGTGTGCATTGTTTGGGGAAACCACGTCGTCGTCGCCCCGCGTCCGGGCGGCGGCGGCCCCGCCGCCGCCGGTGACGCGCGCGCCGATAAGCCGCCGGTAGCGCGACGGTATCACTGCCAGCACCTTACATACTATGACGATTATTTTGCTAGGAAACTGTGGGATGTATCACTGACAGCATATTACTATTACGATATTTTGGCTAGGAAGCTGTGGTATGTATCACTGACAGCTGGTTACTATGACGATAATTTTGCTAGGAAACTCTGGGACGTATCACTGACAGCGGGTTACTTTGACGATAATTTTGATAGGAAACTGTGAGAACCCCGCAATATCATGATGATTTATTTATAAAGCGATAAGGAATTTACGACATAGACCATTTAATACCCACTGTCCGTTTGCAGCGATGGGCATACTAATACTTATTATAATAACATAGACACACACACTTACTGTATGGTCACTTCATTGTACGGTACCCATAATTCAGGCTCTGCTTAGTTTGGTGCCGTTAAGTTAATGTTCGTCCGGCTATATTTATTTATTTAAAATTATTTCTAAAGAAAACCATTAAGTATAGGATAATTCTGGAAACCCCTAACAGCTCATATTGCATGCACATACGTGTTTAGAAGTTCAGACATAACGTTGCCACTAGCAAAGTGAAGCCACATTTTCAATGCATTTGTATAAGTGGTAAATGTTACCACATACAAAACTTTTTGCCTAGTAAATGACATAGACTAAGAAGTTCTGGGTACGTATAGTTTTTTAAAATGTGCGAGTGTGAGTGCGTGTTTACACGCTAGACCCGAGTATTTTTGGACTACACTTGTAGCGCACGCTGTGTGTTGTCTGAATATTCTCACAAGTATGTGTATATGCATGCATGTGTGCGTTGCGTACCCTAGGTAGCAGCATGTTGGATGTTCTGCACGCGATGCTCCGGCGCATGGAGTGTGTGTGTGTGTGTGTATGTTGCGTGTGTTAAACTGGGTGTGTCGGTCCGTTGACCATTAGAGCCCACGAAGCGTGCGGTGTGAAAAGTACGGTAAATTACAAAATATTACGCCTGTGTACAAAAAGGCATGGCGAGACATGACGGAGCAACTGTTGGATCAACATTAGGGCGTAAGTCCAATGTAAACGGGTAGTTTATTGTCATGATTCACACACACTTCTAACCTGAAGAAATATACGACAAAAATCATATGTTTTTATTCACGTAGGCCAAAAGAACACTGATGAATAGTTAAAAGTTATAAACGTTTCGGAATGTTGGTTCCACTGAGTAGAGCCGGCATGAAACTCAGTGGACGTACTCTTAAAGAAAAGAGCTTGTTGTGGGTATATTCACAGGAAAATCAATGCGATGTGAGCATAAACTATCATAGCCACGTAAGATAATCCTCGCAGCTATGCATAATAACCGCGCGGCTACCGTTGTAGCCGTCGCGACAGTTATCGCTCATCTACAGGCGCATTAATGTTTCCATTCCTATAAGTGAGTATTGGTTTATCTAAACGTAAGTTTTGTCATGTTCGCATGCTGAATTGTATTTAAATAATAAGGGTAGGTACCTGTCTTATTTAATATATTTTTATATGTATTGAAATACATTTCAATAGAAATTAAAAGGAGTAAACAAAATATTTAGACATCAACATTTGATTATTCTATCTAGGCATGTTATAAACTTGCCTCCAAATTTATAGACGACGTATAACTTTATGAAACGTTATGAAACGTCTACGCAAAGCAAAACTCTTGTGCGCAGTACTATGTGACGTTTGATAAAGTTATAAAACGTCTATAAATTCGGGGGTTATTGTATTATAATCTAATTTAAAAAAGATTGGTCCAAAATGTATAATTGTAAACAGCGCCATCTCTTGACACCCGCAGGAACTACAAGTACTTTAAGTACGTGCGGATCATGGACACGTTTCTTATCACTAGTTCGCCACTAGCTTTGTACCCGCTCAGTTGAATTTACATACATTATATAGGTGGCGCCACTATACAGTCTCTACCTAAGCTCTACCTACGCTTTTACTTTTTTTTCTCGCATGACCAAGAAGCAATCGTAGGTACACTAATTGCAGGGCTGCTGGGCCCTAATTTTGCGATCACTATGAATTCATCATTGATTGGCAATGGCTTTGAAATTATTATTTTTCACAGTTTTCTTCGTATAAAGATGATTTTCTCTTACTGAGTACAACAAAACTAATGTGTGTGTTTCTTTCACTCGCAAATTAAAAATATGGTTTATATTTAACTAGCTTCTACCCGTGGCGACGCTCGCGGTAACTTGACGAAACATGCCTATAGTACTATGGGATAGTTTCCTGTTCTTCTGCATAGGAGCGGCATTCCAAATGGGTGGTAAAGTTGTAGCTTAGCATTTAGAGACTATTTTGACGATTCATAAGGTACTTAATGGTTGACATTAGTAAAAATATTCTGATTCTGAATCCTATTCCTGAAAGAATTTTCATAATCGCATCAGTAGATATGGAGATTACTCCCGACAAACAAACTCACAAACTAACAAAATTGAACTCTATATTATATTAGTATAGATATAAATTTAATGTGTTTGAGTATATACTATAATAGTTACATTGAAGTATCTCGGCAATTTTTTTGGCTGCTCCAATGGCGTTGTTTCTGTATATAAACCAAGTACTTCAAACTCTACATTTTATATTGAACGGTACCCATTTAATCATTAAAGCCGATACGATACGATTAAGCGGGTAGAGCGATCGGTGGATTCAACTAGCTTGCTACGCTACTCCAATAGTCCTCAGGTCTCTACCATGTTTAGCATAGTAACTGTCTACATGTAATTGTATAGTACATTTATCGATGCTTCCTAAAATTAACGCACGTACCTAAATTATAGTAGAGTTATCAATGCTTCCTAGAAGTAACGCCGCGAAGTTGCACACCGATATAAGTACATATTATTGGGAAAAAGTTTCTCAACCCTAACCCTACACATGTGTCAAGTAGCCGATAGAGTAGACGGACGACGGGGTAGAGAAAGGCGAGTGGTAGAGTAACATGGCTTTGCCTCCGGTGCAATCTACTCTACTCGTCCAATTTAGTACTTAACTTTACTAATTCATTGGTATGGTTGTTAGGTAACATATAGTTAGGACTCTACCGTACCGTGATTACCGGTAATAACTTATCAATCGAATCTGTGCCAAATATTAGACAGATACTGTCTTTTTAAGACTTTTGAGAAGTGCTTTGTTGGGCAGCAGGATCCAACATATTCGCCATTGTTTAATTTTGTCAGTCTGTTTTCTACCACAAGAATTGAAAATAGACGGAGACAATAAAAGCATAATAAAATCTGTTTTTTTCTTTTATCTTCCTGTCGCTACTACCGTAGGGAGGTTTTAACGAGGCTAAATAAAGTATTACTTAATTCAAATACGTTTTTCGTTCAGTTACATATGTATTTATTATTTGAATACATGGCTCGACGCTGCGAGAGTCTAGCTACTTATTTATAGTGCACGTTTTATAAAAATAGATTTTATAATAGCTTTAACACCATGATATTATTCCATCAACTATTTTTTTTTGATAAGCGATTGCTCGTTGATGTCTTTTCTTCGTTGCGGTCCGCTGGGAGCTTATCGAGGCTAAGAATCATTTGTATTTCTTATATTTGCTTAGTAGGTACATCTTTTGAACGGCGAGCTATAGTATGTGAAGGAAGCGAAATGGTGCGTCAGGGTACCAGTATGCGGGGACCACTCTCTATATATATATATGATAGGTAAGGCAATACTGACCCACAATTTTGCTTCCTCGACATACCTACTACCAGAGGCGTGTAATAAGATTTGACATCCCGGGGCTAGTAGCCAAAGATAGGTAATTAATGAAAGGTGCCAAAAGGTGAGCGTTCGGAGCGGCGTGCGCCGCCCCTGGCAGCCTGCCGCCCCGGGCCATGGGCACTTGGCCCAAGGGTAAATATGCCGCTGCCTCCAACCTAGATACATCTTCTCATATACATATGTCCAGTTGAAATTATTGAATTTTAGTTATTAAAAAGTGTTGCATGCTCACATAGCATTGCTTTTGTGTAGTTACATAGATGAAAATAAAACTAAGTAAACGGATTTTATCGCGTTTATTTTATCTAACTTTACAGCAACCATGGTCATGGGAGGATAGTCCTCCCGTGCACCATGGTTGCTGTAAGCAGCCGAAACGTCGGGAACGTAAAAACATAAAATAAATGCGATAAAATCTGTTAAATAAGTTTTATTTTAATTGATATAATATATAAGATTCAACAAAAATAGTGAAAAATGTGTTAAGGAGTTAAACAGTAGGTTATAACGATCACGTTTATATATAAAGTGTTTGATTTGTCTGTGTGTAAGCGAGACGGTACTGTTTCACCGTGGACTTAGTACGTAGTGTTATTTTTAAAATGTCAAATAATATGATTGATATTTTCGAGAATCTTAACTTTATAGCCTACCAATGGACCTCTTAAAATATTGAACACTACTATTGTTAAGCCTTAGGTATATAAGATGTACAATAATAATGTAAAAAAAAATATAATTAATAAATTAACGCAAAGTTCGTGGTGATTCATTATTGGTTCGATGTAATTAAAATCAAAGAACAGATACTCTTAGATAACGTATTAATTTTATACATTACCAAGATCCCACCACGACCACCACGGAAGTATGACCCACTTGTTAACCCTTTTGATATTTTTTTATACCTTAAAATATATCGTAGATTGAAAATAAATTAAAAGGAGTAATTTATAATCTATATACATATGAAACAAAGTCGTGTTAGTTACACCATTTATAACTCAAGAATGGGTGGGCCGATTTTTATGTTTTTAGATTTTTTTTAATTTGTCTTCGCCCCTATATAATAGCAGAATAATATTGAAATGCGAAAAAAATCATTATATAAACATAATAAAAAGTGGCAGTACAAAGTTCGCTGGGACAGCTAGTATAAGATCTAGAGCTAAGAAAAATTGATAATACTCAGGGATAAAACTAGTTACTAATTGAAATAAAACTATTTTTTAAGGATTTTATCGCGTTTATTTTTTTACGTTCCCGACGTTTCGTCTGCTTTACAGCAACCATGATCACGGGAGGACTGAGGTGGTTGACGTCCTGGTGTCATAGTTTGAGACGGGGTACCCTCATATTTAATTGTAGCTTGTGGTTCGATCTACGCAGAAAGTGCTCACAGTGTCTTGAGGTCTTGCAATGGTACGCTTGGTCTTGGATTTAATAATATAAATTACTGGATCCCAAGTCGGTGGTAGCACCCAGCCATCTTCCCTATTAAAATTAGGATGTTTTTTAATTTCAATGGCCTCGCGTATCATCCTTGGTCGGCATCGGTGTTCTTTTGCGAGGATCTGTGGCTTTCAAATCTGATATAATGGCGGGTGCGATCTTGTACATGTTCACAGATTGCAG
Source organism: Pheosia gnoma (assembly GCA_905404115.1). Classification (NCBI taxonomy): domain Eukaryota; kingdom Metazoa; phylum Arthropoda; class Insecta; order Lepidoptera; family Notodontidae; genus Pheosia; species Pheosia gnoma. Next base: position 1,402,890 of record FR989894.1, on the reverse strand, counting down.
ACTTCGTGGAGCGCCGGTGTCTTACATCAGCAATGTGTAGAGTCTACAGAAGTTCCTATTAAATTACAAGCATCAAACTTACGGCAAAACAGTTTGTTAATTGTAGTTATTCTAGGTTGTTTATTATTTTCCTTCTCTTCAAATTAGACTGAATAGCATGATTCTATTTTATGGCACTTTGGTTAGAGTGAGGCAGATGTAATTCCTGAGCAGGACAGCAACGCTTATTTCTATTAACTCACTTACTCTTACCAAAAGTGTCTCTACTAATAGGTGCATTGGGATAAAAACATATCTTATGATGTTGATTTCTTTTATCGCAAACAAATTTGATAACAAATAAGTAGGTAATATTTTCTTTTGAGCTATAGACTGCATCTCTTGTTTTTTTCTTATCAGGAGTGTTGCGAGTAACTTCTTAAAATACCTCAATTATAACATAATTAATAATATGATCTATTCTACAAAATCTAGAAAAGTTATATTGTTAACTACCCTATCGGAAAACTGCAAAAAATCAACGTCTACGCCGCTACGGGGCTACGCGCTACGCGAAGCGGTGCGCGGGGGGAGGCAAAAGGGGCGGTGCCAGACCCAGCCCTCAGCCAGTCTCGCGAATTGGCACCATTGCGGGAAGGCCGCCTCCGCGCCAGTCGCGCTCAGACCGCCGGCGGAGCACCTCGCCCGCAGTGCTACCAAACTAACGATCGTGTGCAGTGCCTTGTGTGTGACATGTTGGGAGAACCCGGTGGCCCCCGCTAGGTCATGTCTCGAAGGAAACAGAGCAACCCCAAACCGCTAAAACGTGAGTTTTATTTATAAGTACGCCAATGCCAAATGGAATGCGAAGTTTGAACAAATGAACGTTTTGACAGCTCCAAAGTTTGTGTTTTGAATGTTGTTTGTTTGAATTTGGAATTTATTGTTTTTGGAATAGATTAAAGAAAAAAATACACTAATGTTATTAGTCGTTTAATGTATAATAAGTTTGTTTATAATTTAGTTAATGACAGCGCACCACGTCAAAATTAAAGTTCTTATCAGTTAATTGTTAAACACTTATCAATTCGTCTGTAACAATCAGAATGTAATAGGTCTTACATATTTATGTCATGTTAACACGATGTAACGTAACAAACTAAGATTAAAGTTGTATTACTAATAGGTAACTACCAATACTAAAATTACTTAAACATTATTACAAAATCGTCTGACAATATGTTAGGTACCGGTACCATAAACAACAATAAGTTATTTGTATCTTAACAAAAATACCTACTTTAGGTACCATTTATCGGACCCTAAACTTTACGCCGGGCATCTTTACAGATAAACAACTCAAAATAAAGGTACCTAAAGTTCTCAATTATATTGAACCTAAATTGTTTAACGCTTACAAGGTTGATGTTAACAGGCGATTTTATCACCGGTTTCGGAAATATTACAACAGATATTAAAAATAATTTCATATGATATATAGATAAGTGCCCTGATGAGGAAAAAGACAAGCTGCAATATCGATATAATTTTATTATTTCTCCATAATTCAGCATGAAACGTTTCCACCCCAAAGTAAGTATATTGGGTAATAAGATAGAAATGAAAAGATTTATATTTTATCATTTTTGTGTTTATCTTTTTGTTGGGTGTCACAAAAATAAAAGTTCGAAGTTTAAAATCGGGCTCAATCGGCCGTTAAGTAGAGTATAGACATCTATTCTTACTTTTACGTATAGGTACTTACTTTTGCCTACGATGTAAGGCGACATAATGCCAGTCTATCATATAAAATAGTTTCTGTTGCACGCATTTTCGAGGATAGTTTTCTAATGTAAAAAGAGGGTATGTTAACTTCTCATGCAGATGGATGACGTCACTGATCGTCATAAATTCGCGACTATAGTTTACCTGGTTGCTTATACATTTATTTATTATACTTAGATTTTTTTTTCTTAAGCATTAATTCGCGTTATAGGTTATTTTATGTGATACCTGTTTTGATGCTGTTTGGACTGATCGGAGAGTTATCTGTATTCTTACGACACTATTAACTGAAACTATAATTCGGTATCAGTTTATGTAAATGTAACCTGTCAACGGTATGTAATTGATGGCGAATAATCAAATAGGTATTAAGTTTTAATGGACATATTTAAATAAATATTTTATTCAAGCCCTTTTAAACTGCGCGTTTGAATTAGCGCTTTTTTATCTACGCCTTTATTTTTTTTTAAATCGCAAACTAAATCATGCTATCAGCGCAAAAGCAATATTTGATGTCTTGTTTATTGCGTAATTCTAGCAATGATAATTTGCACTCTAATGAGGCGTTTTATGGTGAGCGAGAAAAAAAAATCAAATGTGTTTCTGTTGTCCGATTGCTTAATTTTATTACAATAACCAGTTTCTAGTGTTATAATGTTTACATCGTTGACCCTGGTCGTGAGAAACGTTCCTCTGAGAAGTTCTGTGTTGGGTTAGGAAACAGCTAATACATACCTTTTAAATATAAGAGTACCTACATACCTAATTACCTATATACATATTGATAATAACGTCTTATAACTAAATACAAGTATAATATTTTTTTGTTGGTAATCTCGTACCAAAGAGCGTTGCGAGTTCGTTAAACCGTTATCACTTACATTAATATATATTCTTTGATTGTTTAGTTATCGCTGTGCGGAGATAACTTCGAGTTATAACTTTAATTATTGTGGAAACGTTCTGATAATTAACGGAGAGATAACGCGAACTTCGGTGCACGGGAGGGGGGCGGGGGTGGTTAGGGGTAATATATTTAAACATGTAGTCATCATCGATCTACCTACTAGGTAGATTATAAAAAAATACAATAGAATTAATTCGTCACGCATATGTCCTCACATAGGAATACTTGCAAGTGTGATGAAACTTTACTTAGGGCCGTATTCGATTGGGCGATACTGACAATATTAATAATATTTAAAATTAAAAGTATACGGACCATAAATCATCTAACAGCACTGCGCGTTTGTTCCAAAAATCATACTTCTTATTAAAACGTCTTAGTCGCTCATTTTTGTTTTCCTAACGTATGCACTTTTTCCATATTCAAAAACCTGCAGGACCTTAGACAATAAACCTAAAGGTTGTCTATTTACAACAGTTTCTGGCGAAGGGACCTGGCGGTGTACGCCGCGGTTCTTTCAGTGGAAAGTGCATAGTTGAAGTTCATATCTTCTTTACAAGATTATGGTTTGGGTATACTGTATAAGATGACGGCACTAAGACCCAGTATTCGCTTCACTAGGAATGTCAAGGTCGCATTACGCGTAAAGAAAAGACATGCTCGGGATAGAGCTAATGTGCTCAGCAGGAACTCCTAACGTTTTCATCTCGTTATAGAGACAGCATGCTGTTCTTTTTTATTAATATACATCGAGTGTGTAGTGTGAGCGAAACAGAACACGCTTGCGTTAACGTCAAAAGCTGACGCTGGAGTCACCCCAGATGAGTTACAGTAAGCGACATAGCTTTATAAATTGCCATGTAGAGTTGGCAGGGTGTGGCCATGTAGATTGTGAAGCCGTTGGACAATGGCGTAAGTAGGTTCTAGCATAGCGAACACGAGCCAGGAGATGGTGTGTAGAATGATCCTCAATGGTGAATAGATAGAGAGACACACTCGTCTCAGGCTCAGGAAAATGGTGGATACGATTGGTGGAGGACCGCGACGTTTGGAAGTCATTGATGGCCTCGGTATCCAGCAGTGGAAGTTTCTCAGCTAATACATGGATGGATATTGTATACCTGATTAGCTCAGTGGGTAGTGACCCTGCTTTCTGTGCTTTGAGTCCTGGGTTCGAATCCGGGTAGATACAAACTTTGTATGATTAGCACGAATGTTTGTACCCGAGTCATAGATGTTTATTATCTATATAAGTATTATATACTGAGTTCGCCCTCAGTACGGTACCCATAATATAAGCGTTACTTAGTGTGGCATCGTATAGTTGGTGTGTTCGTCTGGCGATATTTATTTATTTATATTAAATTACCTACAAACTACAAAATAACTATCTAAGGTGTCAGCGTTGGAACTTTTTCTGTGCAAGTAGAAAGTTATTATCTTGGGAGGGTTAAAGATACATTATCATTTGACCCGTTATCGACAAGTAAAAGTAAACAGAAGATTTAATCTTTATTTTTAAACTCTTACCGAGTACTTGTGATCGGCATATCGTATCATTGGTGACTTTCATCGGGATGTGTGGCTGTGTGTGTGTGTGCTTGTTATTGCGCAGTTTTATCTGTGAACATTCCTATTATCACGACAGGCTTGTTGCGGGCTAGGTAGAAGGTTCATGCTCCACGTTACTTAACTGACTGGTATTCCTTGAGTTTAATTTAAATTAAACTTAAAAGATTTCGTAACATTAAATAATCAGCTACCTTAGATTCCATTTTGAAAAATTGTTAATGTAATTTGTCAATACTATAACATTATCCGTGCCGCGTTCAAACTAATTAGATAAATAAGTGCGCTCTTTTTGGGATACTGGAAATAATACTGTTAAGCTCCTGAAAAGAGGGTGCTTTGCTGTTTCGTGCTTTCATATAGATAGACAAGGCAGTGGTCCGCGGTGTCATTGTAGGTATTTTAGTAAGTCTATGATATTACTTAACCACAGTTTTGGCACCGACGACGATGTGGACGCATTTTTTTGTATATAATTTTATTTTTATTTTACAATGTCATTATTTTATTTACTTTGTTCATTTTTCCTATTAATAAGTCTATTTTAGTTTTTTTGTTTTTCCATGTAGATATCGTTGTAAATAACTATTATACATAATTTATTGTAAATAAAAAACTTATATAGATATTCAACAACCACAGAATATAAATAACGTGACCTCATCCCGCGTGTTGCATTACAGCATCCACCGCCTAATTTAAAGTTAAAACATAATTAGAACCTTATCTCCCGCTGACCAAGAGTCAATGTTTCGTATCGTTGTACACCACGCGACGTCCACTTTCAAACGATTGTGTTATCACTTGTTTATAGTTCTCTATCGTCTGTGGAAAGGTGAAAAATCTTTGAGAACTTTTGAAGGTCAAAATGTTGTTTATTTCTAGGTATAAGTATAATTGATAGAACTAGGCGATACTTGGCGGAGATGCATAATTAAACAAATGGTCGAAGAGGCCCACCTCTGACCCTCGGCTTGTCAACTTTTCCAATTATAAACCAAACGAGTTGATCGATAATTAAAGAAGCCAACGAAACCGAAGTACTAAAATGAAATCTCCAGCAAAAAATAATTCTAACAAAATACGGATGGTCGTATCAGATGAGTGGCTAGAACGTTGATATCGGCAGCCATTACGGTGAAGTGGCATGCCAGCCACTCCACTGTATCGGCCGGATAAAATATCTTCCATCAATTAGGTGTTCCTATCTACTTATCTGCCCACACCCAATGGCATGCGGATTTAATAGTGCCATTGTGATGCACTTAGCAAATATATCTATCAGATTATGCATAAGTTATCATTATATAGGTATACACACACATCATCATCATTATCGTTATCTTGGAATGGTTAAAAAGAGACATTCAAAACAGTTGAGCAACGCATAGTGTAATGTGCTCTATAGCTGAATTTATAGAATTAACAAGCTTTACTTTAATATTTAAAAGAGAACTTATCAGTATAAGTTATCTTTTAAATATTAAAGTAAAGCATTTAAAAGAGAAAAAAGGGGAAAATTACATAAAAGAGAACTCTCTTTTAAATAATTAGTGCCTCAACGGTTTGAAGGTAGTGTTTTGTGTTCACAAACCTCCCTGTGATGGAGAAACCTCGCTTTAACAAACTATTCAACCGACCACTTTTAAAATTATGAGTTTTTTTTACCCTGGCAACCCTACCCAGAGATGGTAATGGTGGACAGTGCACCTGATCATCGCGAAATTATAGCAAGCGGCAGCATCAAAGGCGCATTGTGAGTCAACCAATCGCGTACGCAAATGACTGCGCAAGCGCAGCCAGGCCATTGTGGCCAGAGTTATGCTGCCCCGAGACAGCTGAACGTATGTTTCCTTGTTTATTGTGTTTAAACATGAATTATATTGACTGAAATGATTAAAAATGCATCGTATTCTTAATCCGATTAGTGCAGTCGGTAGTGACCGTGCTGTCTGCGCCGAGGGTCCCAGGTTCAAATCCTAGTAGGGACAGTCTTTGTGTGACACCACGGCCTGCGTAACTCTCCGCAATTCTTGTAGCTGTGGAACCGCGAGCGGATCCATGATTTATAATATCAATAGGTAGTTAAAATCTTTTGTATATCATTTGTATTTTTCCCTACTTTATCAAATAACTTGTGCATTGTAGATGGAAATGTTAGTAAATATGAATTCTAAATAAATTCATCAGTTCTAACTAACTTAGATAACATTATGACTAAAAACCAGTGATTCATAATGCGTCATGACCGATACCAGTTTCAGGTCACGGGTCACGTGGTTGGGATTCACAGTCACTGGTTCGATTCCCGGGTAGAGAAATGTCCCAGGTATGACTGTACAATATGATTGTAAGGCTGTAAGTAGGATACACCAGGTACAAAATATGCGAAACAATAGCATTAGTCAGTTTTCCTTAAGACTTTGTGGGGTATAAGGTCATTTTATGATTCCCGTGTGCGAATTTAGTTGCCTAAAAATTAAGACTAAATAAAATATGACAGGTCTTAAAAAAGCTGTATTATTGACATATTGCGTTTGTGAAAAGGACGGCAATATATTTAGTCCAGTTTAGTAAGGTAAGTGTAGTTAGGTTTAGTCACAGATATATTAGAGGGTTTAGTCAAGTTTAGTTTGTATGACTTTTTTGTATATCGTTTCCGCCTATTCCCCCCCCCCCCCCCCCCCCCCTGCACCCCAATATCTGCACCTGTAGCAAGTAATCCCACGACAAAAAAGGTAAAAAAAGCTGAGTTTCTCACCCTTTGTAAGTGCCCCCCCTACGGGGGCCTGTAAGAAATTAATGATTTGACTTTGACTTAAACTATTTATTTCCCAGGATAAAAAGCATCCAAAGGTTAGTATACCCTTTCTGAATCACCCTGTATATTTTATCAAGAATATAAGTAGCAATAACTGGTATATTATTGCTTCGACACATCAGATACAATGATAGCGTTATCAACGTTTGTACGCCCAGAGTTGGAGTGCTCTAAAAATCATTGCAAAATCGTTATCGCTACTGCCTTATCGATATATTTCGTAATCGTGTGTCTTCGCTCCTCACTAGTTTACGGTTCATGGACGATTCTAATTAGCGCGTAGTTATTAAGTAGTCGAGAAATACTTGTTAAATGTCGACTGATTGAGGCATAAACATTAATCTTGTCTACTTGTAATTTGACGGCTCAATTGACTAGCTTATACCGTTAATCTATTTATATAAAACGTATAATATATATAATGTAAAGTCGCGTTAGTTACACGATTTATAACTCAAGAACGGAGGGGCCGATTATGATCCTTGATTTTTTTAATTTGTCTCCGCCTCGAATAGCATAATAACAAGTAAAACATTCGAAAAATTCACTAAAATAATAATAATAAAGATATTGATTTCTTATATTTACGCGAATACTACACATTGAAATAAAACTAATCTTAAGGATTTTATCGCGGTTTATTTTTAATTTTACGTTCCCGACGTTTCGGCTGCTTTGCAGCAACCATGGTCACGGGAGGACTGAGGTGGTTGACGTCCTAGTGTCATAGTTTAAATAAAAAATATATAAATAATAAAATAAATAAAAAGTTGTCCGAAAAATTTGAAAATTCGGGAATTATTTATTGACAGGACAATGTGTGGCGGGACGGCTAGTTGATAACAAACGAAAACATATCATAGTAATACGACGACGACCTCTGACGACGGTCCTCTGGGATAATTATCGTTTTCCTAATGTAAACATATGAATCAGTTGGTGATCTGACAGGAACTAGGTACTTTATGCATCGCGAAATCCTGGTCACTTGGCCAGATAGGCCTATGTAAAAGAGGGGCCTGGACGCAGATAATTACAGCGAAAACTGCATTCAAATCTGTTCAGTGGTCTCCGAGTTTAACACAGTTACACAGACAGACAGAGGATTTCCTTTTAAACTATGATAATATTGATTTCTTATATTTACGCGAATACTACACATTGAAATAAAACGAATTTTTAGGATTTTATAAATAAAAGCGTTAAATATAAACGCGATATAATCCCAAAAATAATGTTTTATTTCAATATGATAATATTGCCTAAAATCATTTGATGACAAGAGATAAAATCAAATCCCCCGTTGTTTGATCGTATCTTCTGTCATCAGATGATCGCGAGGTGTAAAATTGTATATATCATTATGCGAACCTCATTTACTATGTAAATGGATTCTTTATTTATTTTTATTGGTATAAACTATCATATTAGCATGATATATAATGATATAATGATGACTATCATATATGAATAACTGGCTGTTGCCCGCGACTTCAATCGCGTCTTTAAATTGATATTTCTTTTTAATTTATGTATGATTAAAATAAAATATATACTGAATTTTAAGTGAAGCTTACTACAGTGCATTAGTCATAAAAACACCCAAATCGGTGAAGCTGTTTTTGAGATAAGCGCGCACAAACGCACAGACAAACAGATAACCAGACAACACTCGTAACAATCATATTTATAGTCTCAGACGTAGTAATATGAACAGAGTGTCGCAAGGACATATTGAAGCAAAAAAAACAAGCCGATTTGGGTAATTTCACGTGTATATAAGTTCGTAATTCGCGTGTATTATACAAATCAGCTTTGTATTTTGTGCTTTAATATGTTATTCGTGGCATTCCGTTTGTGGTATTTCTACGTCTGGATACACTAATAATGTTTATTAGTTTTGATGTTGACTCTATACGGGGCTGAAAGAATATTTTTATTTCCCAATATGTGCACTGTCAAACGTAAAGAAATTGTTTCTTCTTCAAAGTTACTTCGCAACCCGTAAACGACTAGGGTCTTTACGACCATATGTCCGCGGTTGGGGAGTCAGCCCTCTGTGATTTTTGCCGCCACCCCTGGTTCCCACGCCGCGGCGCGTGCCGCATTTTGACTTTGGGGCTGATCGCGTTAAAATAAAGGGATGGGTCGAAGTCGCCGAGAAGTTGAGGGATATATTTCAATTAGGGCTGTTGAGTGACTTACAATAATTTAAAAAATCAAATATTTAAAAGTTGCAAGACTCTGATCGACTATACGGTCCCACACTACGCAACGATTGAATGTATATAATACTTATATACATATTAAACATACATTACTCAGGTACAAACATTCGTGCTCATCACACACAGGTTGTCCCTACCAGGATTCGAACCCAGGACCCGCAGCGTCGAAGGCAGCGTCACTACAAACTGAGCTAGTTAATCAGTTCGTCATCAGAGATATTTTCGAAGACTTGTGAATATTTTTAATTAATACCATAGAGTAGATAGACTTCGTGTGCGTGACGTAGAGTTATCGTATCGTAATTTTAAACAATTACCGCGTATTTTATGTAGTAGGAAATCATACGGAAGTATACCTATGTGTGTATATATAAATAGTCTATTTGTTTCCTTATTTTAATTGATTTAAGATGATCTTTGTCCATAACAAAGCACGCATTACGCAAAGAACACTTGATGATTTTTTTAATGATACTTGTCACGGTGATCTAAGTCAACATTATTATAGTATACTCGTATAACATATAGTATACTCGTATTCTATAAAGGGCATGATAACGAAAACTTTGGGTAAAGGTTACACTTATAATGCCTATAATAAAATTATAGAAATCATTTATATGAAAAGTCATGGCTTACATATATTGTAATTTTTAGTACGCAATGTATCGCAAACCACGCGATCACAACACAACGCTCCGCGCAATACCCGACGCGTGCGAGTGACGAGCGCGCTCAAGCGTATCGAGTTTTAATTTACATTGCAGTTTTAGTTCTAAATTAGTAATTATGGTATTTTTATTTACAATCACATTGAGAAAGACTTCTATTATGGTTTCATGGTAAAATAAATTGGAAAAGAGCTAAAAAAAATTGCGTAAAATTCATGAAAAGATCGACGGATCAAATCTGGAGGTTCAGAATCCTGAGTTGAATGCATAGTATCACTTTTTGTATCGAAGCCACGTCGTCGTTAAATTTTTGGATATTATGATTGTGAAGGCTATATATGTATACTCTAAATAAATCAGTTTTTATGACTCTATCAAAGACGAAAAATTATGTAAAATATAGATCTATAATTTATCATCTAATTTACAATCAACAAAAGTAATTTATAAACAGGAAAGTTTCGTCTAACGAACACTATTACATTATCTTGATATGAAAATATTAAGCTAGCCGTTGATAACGATTATCGATGGTAGGATTATAATCGGTCGGCTACTGATAACGATAGCGATCTAGTGATAAGCGAACATCGATAGTAATGCGCACGGATGTAGGGCTAGATAAGCTACTGGGCACACACCTGAAGGCAAAAATGGATAAAATATGCCAAGATAAATATGATCTATTAAATATTGCCCCATATACATTTTAATCAATGTAGTGATCCTGCTTTTTAAAAAATGCCCCATATACGTTTAAATCAATGTAGTGATCCTTCTTTTTAAAAATTGCCCCATATTCATTTTAATCAATTTACTGAACCTTCTTTCTGTGCCGACGGCTGTGTGAACATGTGTAAGCTAGCATTATACTTTATATCATATATTATACTATATTAGTTTTATTTCGCTTGAAACATTGGATTAATTTAAAAAAACGTCTATCAACACTATGATGACAACCTATTTTCTTTCATTGTTATAATAAAAAGGTAAGTTATGGATTATTAAGCGATAATAGATCTTTCATATTCAATTTCGCCCCAAACTAAAATCATTATTGATTTCTTATGTTTACGCGAATACTACACATTGAAATAAAACTAACTATCTTGTGGATTTTATCGCGTTTATTATTCGTTTTTTACGTTTCCGACGTTTCGGCTGCTTTACAGCAACCATGGTCACGGGAGGATATCATTATAAATCATAATAAAATCATTACTTAAGTAGATTGCAGAGGCAGATGAATAGCTAGCTACCATGGTTTGTTGATGCTAGTTCAGCCTGGAATCGAATCAAAGGTCGAAAGTCCGACACAAGACCATTTGACAAACGTTTTTTTTTAATCGGTACTAACATGTTGTTGGCGTGTACACTTATACGTAATCCATTGGAAAACATTCAACATCCATGTAATTTGATCTATATCTTGGCTCCGTAATCGCGCCAGTGAGCCGGGGATTTATCGATAAGCTGCTTGATCGATCATTTCCAGATATTCGAACAGATAACGATTGTTATCGATATTATATAGTGAGATTTATAATTCGTAGCTTCACTAGCGCTGCGCTTAGAAATTCCATTGTGAAATGTTTATTGCTTGATTGATATAGATTTTGGGTTTTAGTGTTTGAATTTTTATGTGACTGTTATTTTAAGATTTACATCTGAGTTAAATTTGGTTTATTATCATGAACTCCGAAGAATGAGCTCAAGTATTTTTTTTAATGCGCCCCGAACATCCAAGTTTTTTAATCCATCCGAGTTATTTATTAGGAAAAGGTATAGGTCAGTTCATGCCTGCAAGTGTTCCCACAAATCGTTGCAGTAAAATGAGGTTTACCGGATTGTACCACAAGACTAAAAATATCTTTATGTTGATATAAATAATCAGCACAATTGTGTTTACGGGGTCGAGTCACCTTCGTCCGTAGGAGAATTAAATACCCTCGAGATACCCTACACGTGACCCTGGGTGGTGCCAACCAGGTGACAACTCTACTGGTGGTAGGCTTCGGCCGTGGTTAGTCATCACCCACTGAACAAAGCCATGTCGCCAAGCGGCCTAGCCGTGTTCCGGCATGATGTTCGGTGTTGCCATTCATGGATGGCGGGTCAGATCAGTTGCGCTGCATGTGCCTAGTGAATGTAGCGTCTCGATCTACTGCCGCCTTCCTACCTAGGCAAGTATGGTCCATCGTAGATCTCATCATCACTTACCATCAGGTGAGATCAAGATCAAATACTTGCCTATAATGTAATAAAAAAAAAAGATAAACATACTTAGAAGTACTTTCAAGTTTCATACGTGCAAGTATTTCTCGCCCGAACCAGGGTTACTTCAAAGCAAATCCTTGGTATCGTAAACACGTCTCATCCCAGGTCGCAAAGCTGTGCGGTCAGTCTGGACCCGGCTAACGACGATGATGATAAGCGATAGAAACCCTAACTGATTCCAATTAAACTTTATAACGTTTACCTCACCACATTAGATCGCTAACTAAGATTAACTTAATTTATAGTCTACCAGATTGATAAACAGTATGATGTTATCCGTCGCTGGGGGGATTTATGCGCGCGCGCAGTTACATGTGTCCGGTCGCGACGTGGGATGGAGATGTTTAGCATCTTGTTTGTTTTTTGCGTCACGAGATGGCGGCGGGATCGGGGTTTGATTACTGAGATAAGTGATACGTGAAGCACGTGTGAGGTATTAGCTGAAGTGTATTTACATATAAATATGTTAATATAGACAGACGATCACACCAACTGTACGGTCCCAAACTAAGCAACGCTCGTACAATGGATTGGGACAATTCCAGTATATAATCTTAATATATATAAATTACGTGTCACGGTGTTTGTCCGCTATGGATCCTCCTAAACTACTAAACCGATTTAAATAAAATTTTGCACACTGTGTGCAGTTTTATCCAACTTGAAAGATAGGATAGTTTATATCTCAATTTATAATCGCAAATATTTAACTATAAAATTATTTCCTAGAAATAATGTATATGGCAAAACAACGTTTGCCGGATCAGCTAGTACATATAGATATTAAAAATCCATGGCTTAGGTACAAGCATTCGTGCTCATCACACAAAGGTTACCTCTACCAGGATTCGAACCCTCTGTACAGAAAGCAGCCGCATTACCAAATGTGCTACTCAGGCCGTCGGCATTGGACTACCATCTTGTTTGGTGATCCTGTATGGACTGCAATAGAAGTCAATGCGACAAAAAACACTTAAGCACACTTAGCTACTATAGATACTACTATAGCTACTAAGATTTACATATTGATTTCTTATATTTACGCGAATACTACACATTGAAATAAAACTATTTTTAAGGATTTTATCGCATTTATTTTTTTTGGTTTTTCGTTCCCGACTTGTCGGCTACTTTACAGCAACCATGGTCACGGGAGGACTCGGGACGAAACGTAGGGAACGTAAAAACAAAAAATAAACGCGATAAAATCCTTAAAAATAGTTTTATTTCAATACTAAGATTTAGTTTGGCTGCGAAGTTACGCATGTAAAGGTAGTCCACTATAGCTATAAGTAATAGTGTAATCGTAACACAAATTCGCGGCTTATGAACGCATTATATGTCGCTAGTTTAATTTTCTAGGTGGCATAGAAGGATATGACGTAGTAGAATCACTTTACCCAATAAAGTTGCTAACTATAAGCCTCCTCTTAGCGTGACACGTCGAATGATATATTCCATTGATAAATTATTACCGTGACACGCGCCAACTAAATGACCAAACGGAATAAAATTGCAAACTGATAACGAATTGAGTAATCGTTAGGTGAATGTTATCAATAATCAAGATAATTTCTGTAAAGAAAAAAAAACATGTTATTATCTATCCTTTTTATCTTTGAAATTGTCCATGTTACTTACCAGCTAACCTACTTACAGACAACGCATAACCTAAACCGGAGTACCTTGTAGAGGTGCACGAAGGAGGGACTTTAGGGCATTCGACCCCTATGGGAGTAAAATGGAGGGAGGTCAAACGAAGTCTGCAATCTGTGAACATGTAAAAAGATCGCACCCGCCATCTGTAAAAATCTGTAAAAATAATTTTATTTCAATTTTTTTTTATTACATTTTTTTTTTTTTTTTTATTACATTATAGGCAAGTATTTGATCTCGATCTCACCTGATGGTAAGTGACGATGAGATCTACGATGGAGCATACTTGCCTAGGTAGGAAGGCGGCAGTAGATCGAGACGCTACATTCACTAGGCACATGCAGCGCAACTGATCTGACCCGCCATCCATGAATGGCAACACCGAACATCATGCCGGAACACGGCTAGGCCGCTTGGCGACATGGCTTTGTTCAGTGGGTGGTGACTAGCCACGGCCGAAGCCTACCACCAGTAGGTAGTATTCGCGTAAATATAAGAAATCAATATATGTATAAAATATTTTTTTAAGGTTATGGACGGGCATATGGTTATAAGTTTCATAAATTTCTATATTTTAGGATGAGCCTTTTAAATCTATATAGATACCTACATGGAAATATGGGCCCTTATGTACTAATAATCGTTTATCCCACAAGTTTAGTCACTTTTAGCTTTTGACGCCTGTAAATCAAATCTAAATCTGTAAACAGACTAGATTGAAGGGATTCTTGTATTCTAGATTGAAGGGATTCTTGTATTCTAGAGTGAAGGAAAATCATTTGCAAATTATAAATTAGAAATAACCCTTGGCAAGTTATTAATCATAGATCATAATTAAGTACAGGCCTAAGAACATGTAATTTGACCTTACAAATAGTTGTGGTTGCTAAGATACGATCTAAGCCGCGCGATACCCACACTTTGTATGAACACATACAGTTTGAGTGCATACACACATTTCATGTATGGTCTCAGATAACGTGATTATTGCGATAATGTTGTTTTAACAATGTACTTTACTGAATTATTTGTTTTGTGTTTCGATGGATCAGCAGTAATACCAAGGTTCCGTATTAAAAATGACGAGGTTTTAAGAAAATTTAATTATACAAAAATGATTGTAAACTCATAGTCGTTCTATTGGTGAAATTGGAAAATATAATGCTAATTACAAATAAAATCAAACTAACTCTGAATGCAATATTGATTTCCTATATTTAGGCGAATACAACACATTGAATTTCAACTATTTTGTCGTGTTTATTTTATGTTTTTACGTTCCTGTACGTACGCACGTAGATCGCACTGCAACCAACAACTTAATATGAGGGTACCCCAATTCAAACTATGACACTAGACACGTCAACCATCTCAAACCTTCCGCTACCATGGTTGCTGTAAAGCAGCCGAAACGTCGGGAACGTAAAAACATAAAATAAACGCAATAAAATCCGAAAATTTTGTTTTAATTTAATCTGTATATGATTTTATTGGTCGTAGGTGTATTTTATTTCCAAATTTAAATTTAATTACTTTATTATACATCTATAAAGCTACCATAACATTTTATTGTCATTAACGGGTTTTTTCGTCCCACAGACGGTACCCAAAAAAACAATGATTAGCTGCTATCAACATGTGTAAAGTGTATTCACGATTGCTGTCGGCTTCATCGCGATAATAGCGTGATAACGTGATAAGAATGCTTATCAAATGTTGATCATGCTACCGATGTTATGATTAAGTAGGTATTTACAAATGTTATTTCATAAAATGTGTTGATGTGAGTCCTTCAGAGAGGGAATATTTCTTGTCTCTAATAATTATAGGTAATATTAGAATATCATATTTATATAACATTTCATGCTGAAAGACATGTGAGAACTAAAAAGTCAAGTTATGTCATTGTATTATAATATTGCCGTGTCATGCACGTTTATGAACATAATATTTTTTAAACAATAGGGGAAGAGGATCCCACCGCTGACCCTAGGCTTGTAAAATTTTCCAATTATGAACCAAACAAGGTGATCGACAATGTTTAACAATGGATTTCCGCCAAGTATCGCCTAGTTCTATAAATAATATATATATATATTTTAATAGAACAACATTAATCACTGCATTGTTAAATATACATGTAATTGATGTAGCATAAACAAATGATTAATTATTTGAAACTTAAAAAAAGCTACATTACCTTGAGTAAAAACAACCGCGAGCTCGGTCAACCATTTCGACTTAAGTCCACAGATTTCTAACTCTAGTAAGTACAATTAAAAGCCGTGCTAAGCTCAACCCGACGGCACCATCTGATCGGCGTTAGATTTCACTGGCAGCTAATATTCGTGCTTTATCGTTGAGTAATGGCGGCCGGGATGCGAACTCCGATACCGCACCTTCTCACGTCGCGAGATCTGATCATATTTGCTTTGGCTAATTCGATTGTGGGCGCGATAGATTGCGGGATCGGAGATAATTGGAGTCTGTGGTGAGGTGTTGAGTATAATCTGAGGTTAAAATCTTGCTCAAATCTGTAAAGTAATCTTTAGGGAAATACGGGAATTGCGAATACTTTCATGGTTCAGGTATGCATATGACACAAAGGTTAGCGCAACAATAAAATCGGCTATCCCACTTGGAAAAAAATGCGATACAAATCACGTGATTCATACCAAATAAGTACTAGAAACGATTATGTAAATGAAGTACATAAATTGTCAATTTGTCAAATCGGAAAATCAAACGCAACCCAAATAAGATTTGGCTTCAATTAAACGTCAAAAATATTTCAGTTCAAACTGACACTAGGACGTCAACCACCCCAGTCTTCCCGTGACCATGGATGCTGTAAAGCAGCCGAAATGTCGGGAACGTAAAAAACTTCTAAAATATTCTTCGCGTCCTGATAGAGACTAGTCTGACCATAACGACGGCCAATGATGTAAGAATTACAATCGGGATCAGGTCAGATGTTATAATTCGGCCACCCATCCGAGGTCCGATTGAGCCATAGCCCGAACTATCGGGCGTATTTACCAACCAGATTTAATAGTCATATTCGTTGCTATTTTTGTTACAGCCAAATAACAATGTTATAAACAGTGAGAGTCTCATATCACTTATCAAAGGAAAACCGAGAAAAGGTCACCCAATTGACTTCCCAGCTCACGATAATCTATGATATCCGTCCAGCATGCGGCCATCACGCATCACCTGTCTCCCTCCTTCGTTCGGGCGTGTATCGCTATCTCTGTCGCTTATCGGCTAGCAATGAAATTAAAAAAATAAAATAATGAGTATCGCTATCGGGCGAGTGGTATCGCACAGCATCCGCCAGCGTATCGCGCTGATAAACACACATCTGCTATGTCAGTGGTCCCCGATTCGTGTGCTCTATTTACGATTGCACGCTCGTGTATGTGAACGATTGTATCCTATAATACCTAATTTATCCATTAGATCAGCCATGTTGTGTAAGAAATTTTCGACAGTTGGTAGGTATGAAAACATTGAATTTCTTATAAAGGAAAAGGTAAAACCGGCACAAAATTTGGACTAGTTTGGCTTGTGACGGAGTTCGTTATTGGATTGGAAACCTTGTTTACGGTGAATGCAATCTTGCGCACAGCTACAGTTTTGAGATGGATTGCGGTTCTCATACATTCCCCTCGTGCATGTTTTATATAGTTATTTTTTCTTACCATAGACTTATATTTTGACATCATACTGAATTGTACCTCCTTCAATAGGCTAATGGACTAGTGATGTTCTACTCTATTACAAGCTTCCATCAGGAGTAGCAGTAGAAGTGAGATATTATTATTACTATACTGGTAGATTTATTAAGATAAAACAAGACCTGGCTTTTAGAAGCAAGTGGCTTGGTATAATAAGTTACGTCGTTATCTAAACTAAGGAACGCTTTCATTAAAATTACCAAAAAGTTGACAGTCAGTGTGATCATGAGCAGGTTACAGGTGCAGGGGCATTGCGTACAATTACCCCACAACTGAAGTTAACAAAATGCTGGATCCACCCCTCTAGTAAAACTAAGACCAAGGTATCATGAAAAAATTCCTTTCATCCATAGGCAACAAACATACTTTCAATATGACGACCTAATTAGATCAGTTCGTAGTGACGCTGTCTTCTTTGCTGAGGTTCCCGGGTTCGAATCCTGGTAGGTACAATCTTTGTGTGATGAGCACGAATGTTTGTACCCGAGTCATGGATGTTTAAGTATTATATACTGAGTTCGCCCTCAGTCCATTGTACGGTACCCATAATACAAGCGTTGCTTAGTCTGGGACCGTATAGTTGGTGTGTTCGTTTGGCGATATTTATTATTTAATTATATACTTTCCGTAAGTATCTATACGTATATGTGGTTACCGTAACTCTACCCTTACCGATGTTTTTTAATCAGTAGTCGCGGATAAACTTTGACCCTGATAAACTTCTCCAGTGATAATCTGATAACACGCACGTAGCGGTGCTATGACGGGACGTTCTAAGAAACTGCCAAACGGTGCCATCATTGTTGCATCATTTCATTAAAAATAATAACGATTTTATTCCTCTAAACATAGTAATTTACAATTAATATTTACAAACTCATAATATTATCTAGAGTAAATAAGTATGTAAAAAATGAAAAGCTTTATTATATAATCTCACTAAATATTTACAACAGAAAAAACTTAAAAATGACATGAAAACAAACTACCTATGTATCAAAAAGACCTTGTCCGCGTGGAATGGTCAAAAATAATGATATTTGTATTTGGGAGCGTTCACGTCCTGGAATAAATAAATAAACAAAAAGACATCTTAGACGACTCGTTCCGTTGAAGGTAAAGGCCCGATCACCAGTAAGGTTTTAGACAAAATAGAACCTTAGGTTGTACCCCACCAGCCTAATGCGAGTTAGAGACATCACAAGGCTTTAAAAACATTTGAAATAATGTGGAGTTAAGATTCGCGAAGAATATAAAACTGTTATAACCGCTACACAAAATTGCCTTTAAAAAATACATCCAAGAATTCAGAATTTAAAATTCGTGATGAATCAAAAATTCAGAATGTTTTTATGAGAAGAAATTGACCGATCGAAACAAATACTTATACCTATACATCTATCTATATCTATATATACAAAACAATGTTGTGTTAGTTACACCATTTATAACTCAAGAACGGGTGGGTCGATTATTTGAATAGCAAAACAACTAAACATGGGAAAAAATCACTAAACCAAACTAATAAAGACAGTTAATTTCCTCATACATTTGATTCTGAGGCGGTACGATGTTCGCCGGGACAGTTAGTTTTTAAATATAGTACACAACGTTGATTTGTGTTCAGAGAAAATTTCGTCATTCAGATTAACACGTGTATTATTTCTTGTTAAATCAATGTCAACATACCTACTGATTGACTAACCGTATACGTAATAGTTTGAACGTTACGAAGTATTGATTATAATAAAACTGTAACGTTAATCAGTGAGACACGTGTACACACGTCTCATGCTAGTTGGAGATTAGCAATTTTCAAATAAAGAAATGCCGTTGCAACCTCAGCCAATCGCTGATCTTGATTTATGACGATCAGCGCCAATCGGAGAGTTGTTTTATTTTGTTCCAAATTCAAAGTATAATGACCCGCGTTTATTTTAAAAAGCCAAATTAATATTTTTATTTACTGGGAATATGAAGCAAAAATGGTTTATTGAAGACTAGCTGTCCCGGCGAACTTCGTATCGATTTATTAGTATTTTTTTAAACTATTTTTTCGCATCTTAGTACAGTTATACTGCTATTCGGTGTGGAGACAAATTCAAAAAATTAAACTACTAACACGACTTTGTTTTTAATATATATATTAAATGAAATCGTTTTTATCATGACAGAGTCATCGGCTTATACCTACTCAGTTACCAACAAATTGATTTCAGAATCGTTATTCGTCTCAGCTTTTGACGCTTTTGTCTCTATTTTCCATTATCTCCGAGCATATAATCTTGCTATGTTTAAACATACATTAGCGGTATCAGAACAACTTGTGAGCCCGGTCCAACTGTTCAAGCGTGTCTTATCACACATTTCTGTATCGGCCGAGACAAAGCAACAGTGATGTTAACCCATGCATTTACTTAACACAACTCTTATCGGCGTATGTTATCGTTAAAAAATTGTTACATAGTATTTAGAATCCGGGTGCTAGGAGATATACGGCACGACAGCTTTTGTGCCTATGTGGGTTTCGCATTGATTTTTTAAATAATAATACATATATATAATACCAGTGTGTTGTACCGATGTGTGTTCATTCATTTTACTGGTGGTAGGCTTCGGCCGTGGTTAGTCACCACCCACTGAACAAAGCCATGTCGCCAAGCGGCCTAGCCGTGTTCCGGCATGATGTTCGGTGTTGCCATTCATGGATGGCGGGTCAGATCAGTTGCGCTGCATGTGCCTAGTGAATGTAGCGTCTCGATCTACTGCCGCCTTCCTACCTAGGCAAGTATGCTCCATCGTAGATCTCATCGTCACTTACGATCAGGTGAGATCGAGATCAAATACTTGCCTATAATGTATAAAAAAAAAAAGTCCTATTTAATGTCCCACTGCTGGGCTCGGGCCGCCCCTCAATGCGAGGGGGATTAGGCCATAGTTCACCACGCTGGCACAGTGTGGATCGGCGGACGTTTTTTAAAAAGTTATTGTGTAAATTGCTATTGAAATCAGTCGCCAGCGGTTGTCAATTGGTGGTAAAATTATTGGTGAATGGTGATTCAGAAAAGGGTTGCTAACCATGGAACCTACGCTTTTTTAGCGTATTCGATCATATGTCGATTTTCATCAAATAAATTAGTTCCCAACAATTTTTTTTTTTTTTTGCACCCTGTAAATAATGTTGATGAAACAAAACTATTTGGCTTAAATACTCTCGTGCTTAGTTATTTATTTTAAAATGATGGCTGTATGTTTCGATTACCAATAGACGAAAGCTGCTCCAACGGTAGCCATTTAAACACCACTTGCGACCTGCGCGGGCGCATTGGACGTATTTGATCCCATACCATAGGGTACGTTATTGGTTAGCAGACATGTTTTGCTCATGGCCTCTGCGATCAGTTTTTTGAGGTTCACCTTGTTCGTTATTTCTTAAACACACCACTGATAGCAATTTAATTCAAATAATTAAAATCATATTACTGCTTACGTCACGTCCCCTAAACGATGGACCGATTCGGCTGTTACGCTCTCTTCTGCCAGATAAGCCGCTGATAACACAGATAGTTCTCTTAATGGACCCCGTTGATAAGATAACAGTAATGAATCTGTGCTTGTGTTAGTGTGACAGATATTTACTTGTGACATGCGATTATGTTTGGTATGAGTGGGTCTTAAGGTTTATTTTTTTTATCGCTGTTGAATATTTGAATAGTTCTCTAGGCCTTAAATATATCGATTTAAAACTATTCGATAGTTTCCGAATCGATTTTTTTTGGCAATTCCCTCGTTTTGCAGATATATTTTAGGGCCTACCTAGCAACGGAATTGGGTAAGTAAATGCATTTTTCAATTGCTTTTACTTTTTTATTTTGAGTAACATCAGTATTTACTTAATATTATTTTATTTATTTCTTACTCTTATAAAAGTTGTATGTGTATAAAGTTGAAATTTTGACGCCAACCGAGTTGTATTCAATGTAGCCGCGGCATCCCTGGCTTGCGATGCTATCTCTACTCCTATTACCCGACCGTGATTAAACAATGCCCGTGTAATCGAAAAAAATAATTTGCCCAATTTGTCCAGCGGACGCCCCGAGTGAAGCCCAATTTATACCGCCAGATAGAGATGGACCGATTGTTAACTCAAACTTCTAACGTAATTAGTACTATTTGTTTTTGCCGGGTTATCGCTCGCCGCGATCGAGGAGCCCCGTAGAACAATGGGAAAATGTATTTAAAAATGATTCGATTAGAGAATGGGTGGCGGTGATTTATTTTTCTTAATTATTTTTTTTAATTGCTCACTTTTGGGTATCCGTGATTTGAAGCATTTTGGTGTGGTTATATCATTACGTAGCCTAGTTCTAACCATTGTTAACCAAACGAAGCAACGCCTGTATTATAGATATCGTGTAAAATGTAATATGAAGGATAATTCTTAGAGCACACTTATAATTTTAATAAAAATAAATAAGTAGATAAAATAAATAAGAATGTCACCAGATAAACTTACCGACTGTATGGGCCCAAACCAAGCAAGGGTATCACGGAATACAATGGACTAGGGATTAGATATAAAATTTAGGAAAAGTTAGATTGCACCCCCGGGGTAGGTAAGACAACGAAAAACGCGTTTAAGTTATTTATTATTTATTGTGTAAATTCGTACCATCACATAGGTATTTTTGGTAGCCGAAATGAACAATTAACGACCTTGATAGGTAGGTATTACTGATCAATCATTTCCAAGAATTTAAGATATCTCATTTAATTTACATTTCAAATCAGTAGATGGCGTTACTTGCAAAATTAAAACCCAATATTACAGATAAGTACACGGAATAATAATAATAGTCCTCCTGACCGAATTTCGGTCACGGCCGCTAATCTTAACGGGGACTAGCTTTTTGTGCTGGAGGTATTATAGTGCATTGAGTTATAGTGGTTCTATAGAAAGGTTCTAGAATGACGACCACGAATCGGAAGACGTAGCGTAGGACGGCCCCCCCATAAGGTGGACCGATGATATCACACGCATCGTAGGAAGCCGGTGGATGCGAGTGGCGGAGGACCGTGATGTGTGGAAGTCATTGAGGGAGGCCTATGTCCTGCAGTGGACGTCTATCGGCTGATGGGTGGATGGATGGATTGAGTACATGCAACGCTTCTTCACCGTATTATTTAATTTTTCTGATCCATCTACCTCGGGCAAGGCATAATAACCTTTTTTTTTTTTTTTTTTTTTTTTTTATCGTCAGGAAACTCTTCATGGGTACCAGTCTGCCACAGGGAGAAAGGCATAATAACCTGACCGAGCGAGGCAAGGCCTAGTGAGACTGCTCGTTCGGTCATAGGTATTTTTTGCGTTGCAAGTTAAACAGTAAAGTTATCAATGTTTTGTTTTATTTTCAGAAAATTGTGTTTCTTTGATATTATAAAGTGTAATATTAGTGGGATATTAACCATTGTGTGTTCATAAACGTGCATAAGTGAAGGATATTGAAATTAACAGTATAGCTTGACTTTTCGAGTTCTCCAAGATGTCTGGCAAATTTTCAGTATTGTATCCACACCTTTACTTATAGGGGTAGGGCATTAATTTCATCATCAGCACCGTCGCCAACATCATTATAATCATCAGGGATACTTAACTAAATATGAAATAACATTTTACGTGACACTGGCATAATGGTATTAATTTGTAGCCGATTGCCAACATAAAAATAGAAGAAGAAACACATCATAATCAGTCATTGCACAGAGTAATTCAACACCGGAGTTCGGCTGCGTGTGGCATGTTCCCGGTAGCGCGCGGGTGGTCACTCGCGCAGTACACACGTGGGTTCGATTACAGGTCGGTACCCATTTCGATGTGTGATAATAGTTATTGAGGCGTTGTGTTTTATAACTGAGCTTAGCCAGGGCATCGATCGTCTACAACCTTCTGCAAGCATGACACTGGCAATATACACACAGGCGTGATGCCAAAAAAAAAGCTTCTGCAAGTATTTTTAGTTGGCATTAGATGTCCTCTACACGATCGAATCAACCCAAAAAAGAGTGCTAAGTACAGTGCAACCGAAAAGTGTGGACAGTACTCAAACGGGGAACTAAAATGTATGACATAGGAAATGCGCCAAAAACGCGCAGGTTCAATGGTTGTACACCCTTTGTGAATCACTCGGTATATGACCATGTCTACACGGAATCGGTCTGAAGCACGACAAAAAAATCTGATACTAGGTCTGCCCTGCAGTTTCTCGTAGAGCTCAATCTCATTTGATGATTTATATCGATCGATAGTTTTATCCGTCATTCCTTAAAGTATATTAACAATATTGTGTGAAAGTCGCTAGATGGCGCTAGCCCACACTAATGTGGCCGCAAGCAAAAGCTAGTTTAAATATGTAAAGGGCGAATAAGCATAGCTACGTCATTTCTGCTACAAAACATTCATAACCTAACCTAATCACAACGGTAATCTATACTTCAAACATTGTTCAGAGCATATAAACAAATGAATATCACCCCTACATCACCTGCACTGAGTATATATTCCCTTGTAAGTTACTTTTCTCGCGACCTACGGCCTCGCGATCCATTTCATCCCTTCAAAGCATAAACTACATTATAGGCGTCAATTGTTAACAACCTCTCGATTCTCGTGAATCGATACAATCGATTACGTCGCTTATTTTCTCGCGCTAGACTCGATTGTTTTACTCGGTTTGCTCGGCCTGAGGCTAACAAAGGTGCTTATATAATCGAATAGATCGCTACCTAATTAGAATATTTTAAATCAGTAACTATGCGACGATAAACTGTTTCTAGACTTTTTAGTTGGAACTTGAACAGTGAAATTGTAAATTTGGTTTTATATTCTGATAATTATGTTACTTTAATATATAATGTGTAATATTTGTGGGATATCATCCATTATGTGTTCATAAACGTGCACGAGTGAAGGAAAGTAAAATAAAACAGTATAGCTTGACTTTTGAGTTCTGCCAAGATGTTTGATAAAGTTTCAGTAATATATCCACAGCTCTATTGATCGGGGTAGGTGATTCATTTCATCATCATCATCGTTATGAACATCATTTTTATCATCGGGGGTACCTATACTTAGGGTTATTGAAAATAACGAAGAAACATTTTACTTGACACTGGCAAAATGGCACTAATTTGTAGCCGATTGCCAACCAAAAGAAAATAAACTTTCTAAAAAAAACACCCTTTATCGTCTAGAATTATTTTTAGATGATCTCTCTCCACCCCACCCCCAATATTTCACACAAATTACAAAATTCGATTCCATATGCTTACCATTTGCTATAGTTTATAGACTTAATAGCGGGTTCTAAGATTAATTTAGCCTTAGCCTGCGAGTAGTTATTTATTTTGGAAACAAAGTTTGGTACTCTATGCAAACGGATCCGCGGGTTAAACTAGTTTAGTAGCTACTAACATACTACCTAAAATAATTTTAGAGGTTATGATTTTGACACTTACATTTAATATCGATAAATCGCTTCGTATGACGGATGCTGTTGTTTTACACGACCATCATTCATATTTTATACTTTATTGTTATTTCTATAGGGTTGGAATTTGTTTGTTTTACGCGTGGGTGTACACTTTTTATGGGTTTATTGTTTAAGGACAGTGTTCGTTTGTTTTGACAGCGAGTGTTCGGTTACGGGTGACTACGATTATGCCGATTGTGTGGAACGTTTAAGATCGATTGATAAAGGTTGGTTACATACGGGCGAATGGTTCGGTAGCTTTTGCATCGAGCATGTTGGTGTGGAGTGTCGTAACAGGGGTAAAATGGAATGATTTATACTCTCATCTTGCTGCGTAACGAACGTAGGAACGGCATTCCGAACGGGTGGTAAAGTTGTAGCTTAGCATTTTCAAGATTCATAATCATCATCGTACTGAACTTAATGGTTGACATGAATAAAAAATATTTTGATTCTGATAACATTTTGTTGGAGTAAGATTAAAAGCCACAATCAATACGAAATATGCACAAATTTCCACATTATACATAATTTTGATATGTCGATTTAAAAAATAATGTTTCTGAGAATTGTTATTTTTGTGACTATTTTGACGTATCGATATTCTGACTTCATCGAATGATTACAAATGAGCTAAAGAAGAGGTTCAAGCCTTAAGTTCTGAAACACCTGTAGAGCGTTAATTTGCTCTATAATGTGGAAATTTGTAAAACAATTTTTTTATTATTTTAAAAGTGGAATTAAACAAACTTTTTTTTCTTATTCGTATCGTTCAATTATTTCGTCCGTGTGTCACAGAGCTCGAACATACAGTGGAGCCGGCGTGTCCGGCTGTGTGTCTGTGTGTTTTTTATACAGCCCCGTTAATGGTCCGATGTTAAGATAAGATAAAGCAACACAATGTTTTAGTTTAATTATATACCTGTTTGTGTTATACAGCTATCAATGATTGTTATTCGTATGTTAGGCTACTTGGGACTCGATAGAGGAATGTACATTGAACTGCTAAAATCCAAATACATTTATAATTCGTTAAAATATTTCCTCAAAAGTCACATGCATTGCATTCATTGTAAAGATTAAGGCGTTGTCATGACGACAAATTTGTAGCGACGTCCACAAACTCACTATACGATACACAGATGGCGCGGACGATTCTCTATACAATTCTGAAACACACTATGAGAGTTTTCGGAGAACGTACCATACATACAAGACCCCGACAATAACCTTTGGAGCATACTGGCCAGCCCCATCAGGCATACCACCCGGCTAACTTGAACATCTTCCCTTTACCTTGGTTAATTAACTTGGTTCGGTTCCCTAGACCGGGCGGTTGCAGGTTCGAGAGAATCTCCAGACAAATTTGCTTCCTTTAAATAATAAACCTAAGGGTACAGTACAGTGCCTATCTCTCGCAATACGAATCCGTTCGCGGCCCTTATAAAGACAGTTCTGTTTTAAGCCACTGACGATGTTATCAGCACTCCGCGCATAGACAATAGTGCGTGGGCGCAGATTATAGCGAAACTATCGAGTTACTGATCAGGCTTGTACTAAAGGATAAACAATGTTTGGTACGAGCTAACTAGCCAGTTTGATTGGGTTTAGTTAAGTAGAGTTAAGCTATATAGGTACGCACGTTGCAAATAATAGGTAGGTACTAATAGTATTAACAGACTATCGAACTTGGTACCTACGGGTCCCACCACGTATTTGTTCCACTCCATACCGAATCAGTTCGAGTAGGTACCTAGTCTGCTGGCTATACGGTCGGACGGTTTATACCGCAACGAAATGACAATTGTGATATTTGATAAATATACCGAGGGCCCTGAGGGTAAAATTATAAACTTATTTAACTTATAAAAAATATTATTTAATTCAGAATCAGACTCAGAATATTTTTTATTCGTGTAAACCATTAAGTACAGTACTTATGAATCGTAAAAAAACCTACAAAATGCTAAGCTACAACTTTACCACCCGTTCGGAATGCCGTTCCTATGGAGAAGAACGGGCAAGAAACTCCATGGCTGCTCTTTTTAAAATGATCCGTTACATTTTTGAGCAGTACATTGTTATAGGTATGTGAGAATGTACGAACGGCTAGGCAGACTTTAGGAGCTGGTCAGAAGTACTAACTCTTAATGGCTACAAGTTAATGGCTACATGGTTCCCACATTTACAAATTACTTTTTTATTAAAATTCTTAGCACATTTTCAATTGAACCTTTTCGACAAAACGCCATAGAGAATAGAGAAAAGCTAGAGAAAATACAGAGTACCTTATATATAGAGAGATTGAATGCATGTTGCACAGATTATTGTAAATATTCGGTGATATTTTTAATTGACATCTAAATGCTGACTTGAGATAATAACAAATGCGTTGAAGAAGGTCAGGTCCAAAGGTGAGTACCTATACTGTTTCTGAATATCCAAAATATTGTCAGTTTAGAAAAGACCAATAGTAGCTTATTGTTGGTATGTTACACAGTGAGTTTAGAAATCCAACACTGAGATATTATCACATCTCAATCTACATACCGCACGTGCATGTCATTATATCCATCAGATTGACCGACAATTTGCGTTTGCACGTCGAACGATATACAAACACTTATTCAAACCCATTTTAAAATAAGTAGTGTTGTCAAAAAGCCGATTTTAATCTACGAAAATTATCGAGTAATCGACGTTACGGCTGCGCGCGCGCCGGATGCCAAACCAAAGCTGTATAGCTACACAAACCTAATTCCGTAACTACACAACTCATTAGCAACCTTATAGCTGTGCAATAAAGATCATAACATGTTAAACAACACGCAATATTTATGTGTGTCTGTCTTTGTGTCATAATAACAGCAACCTGTCATGGTGTGACATTTTCAAAGATTGGAATCGCGCTATTAAACCACCAAGCGATGGAATAGTCGATAGAAAGATGGTTTATTTAAATAGTGAACATGTTTTTTTTGTATCTAATGGCTATGTAGTTATATGCTTGTTGTAATCTGTACTAGAACTAACGGGAATCGGGTGTCAATGAAAAAAAAATGGAGGACAATATTTTATGGCTGACTAATACGTAACCGTGCGCCGTTAAATTTTAATTCTCGATTTTGGTTTAGATTCCCTAGATTTTCTTAGTAGATAGGTAGTGTAGCATAGACAAGATAGAATCATACTTAACTCTATATTATATTATTATGTAAATAGGACGCCCTAGATCTATGTCATAGATATATAATGATGTAATATTCCACTTCGGGAACAAGAGGTCCTATTACTTATGTAATTTTCAAGCTAAGTTTCCTATAGAGAAAGGCCCCCAAGTCTACTGTATGCTGCTGCCATAATTAACGCTTTTAAAAGTTTTCCCACACCTATTTCCGTTTCCGAATTTTGAATATCGAATAGTCATAAAAATGAATTTACGAGCACAGCACCATCTATCTATCACAATGTAACTCTAAATTCAAATGTTGGCCAATAGATGCCGCTATAAACTATTTTACAATTCCCACCCAATAAAGTGATTGTTCCATTGCTAACTTATGTGATTGCTTAACCCTTTGTTCGTCGGTCTGTCCGATCGATCAATTTGCGAGGCGTTCGCATGATTTAAGGGCTGGCGAAGGGTCGTGTCGATCCGGGGATAGGACACCTTTCTTGCAGCTTATAATTAATTATTGATTTTATTATTGAACGCTCTGTTTGCTGAGCAAAACTAATGGTAAAGATAAGTTTATTTGAGCGCTTGAATACGGGACTGTGTTTAAGTTAGAATAAATTGATATTTATTTATTAGTTACTAGAATTGGTAGTACCTATTGCAAAGATTTGTTTATACTTATGCACTTCAATTAAGTTAAGGCATGTAGGTTTTTAAGATCTATCAGCATTTAATATGTTGGAAAAAGTGACAGGGCTCATACTTATTGTACCGTATAAATTTGTTTGTATTTTTCATATCTATCTGTTTTTTAGCAAAGAAAACCAAGACTCATTCAGACTTGTTATAGTAGGTACCTAGCACTCTAGAAAGGGACCAGAAAGTCTTGTTGTCCTTATTCGTCAACACAAACATACCTATAATAGGACTGTAAGTTGGTCGTGTTGGTGCATTTAATATTTTTGAAAAGTATAGATGGGATTTTTTTTTCTATACGCAATTTTATTCCATTTCGCCACAAATTCACAGGTACTGCTATTGTTTTCTTCCAACTCCTCCTATTTTTATCATTCGATTAAATTCTTGCGGGTTCCAAGACAATTAACTTTATCCCGGGACTCGCCGAGGGTCAAACCTCGGTGTCATCATGGGACACCGCTGTAGATCCTGGCTTACAGGAGTACTAGTGGTGGAAGTGTGTGGCGGGCCTAGTCCCATAAAAAAAAGGTACTGCCATGGTATGGTACAGTTATGGTATGCTTCTCAAAAAGTCCACTTAAGCACTAGCAAGTGTCGGAATGCACAAAATAAGTATTAAGACAATTACCTGTTGGCAAATGTTTCAGATACGGGCCGCACAATCGGCCCACGGGCCACAATCTCACCATCGGTAATTTGGTAATAAAATGAAAATACGTTCGCCTCTTATCTATAATCCACTCTATATAAATATCCTTCACTATATAAACATTTGCAAAAGCTACAAAAGCAACGCTAACCGCCTGATGTACTACCAAACGATTATCGACCTTCGCTACCACAACTTCGACGTACAAATCTTAATGAACGATGAGAGCTTGCACCGAAGCAATAAGAATCAATATACTCTGATGATTGGAATGTGGTTCTCCTTTCGCGGATTCGTACTGATTTCGCTTGGCTGCAAATTTAATTTTCTTTAATAAGCTCCTTGCGAAACTGCTTTTGAAAAGTGAACCCTATTTGTTGATTGTTGGTGTCGTAAATTGGTTTTGGTTGGTGCTCGTGTTGGAAGGCATGTATCTCGATACCGAGCATGTTTCATCGGTCCCGATGCAACTCGAGATAGGGGCCCCGCCCATGTTTTTTTCGTGGTTTCTCCTAAGTAACAATGGGGTGATCTGTTAACTAAATAACGAGTGAGATACATCTCGTGCAGGCGATGTGAGAGAACAATGTTCAGTTTATTTTCTTATGTTGATGCGGATGAGGCGAGTTTGATGGGATATTTCGAAGAAATATGGTTTGTGTGGAAGATTTTGATCTCCGAATCGATTCAGGAGGTGGTGAGAGTAAGCAAAATTTCTCTTTTAGTTCATCCAATGCTGGTTATAAAGAATTGGCTGAAGTGGCTTGCACAAATAATATGCTTCTTCTTATACGGGAGTCTTATAAGGGAGGTTTAAATCTCTTGTATTGATAGTATCATAATGAAAGAGTTAATGTCTTAGTCTTAGAAATTAGTTACTCGCACCGTCATCTCTTCAGCCTTTTACCAGTAAACTTGTGTGAGTGTCTCACTATAATTCAGCTGTAGATTTACTGCCCTCACAGATCAACCTGTTGTACGTACAGTTATTATATTATGTCATTTATATATGTATAACAGTTATAACAGACAGTCAGAAGCCTGAAATTCCTCTCATATTGTCTAACTCTTAGAGTGATACGGGGCAAATTGCGGTCACCTCTGTGATAATAACAATCAGCAAAACCAGGACAGACTGGGTGTCGACCGCAAAATACAAGAAGGTCGAAAACAAATACGTGACCAGATCCACACAGCACCCGATCCAATGTCGTGTCAAGGATAATTATGGCAAATTTAGACCTACCGATAATCCCCAACGATAACTCACCATTGCCATCTATTGGTATTGTGAAATCCAACAAAACAACACACACACACAAACGATTTTCAATAATCACAAGGATACACTTGTGTAGCGCTATCGATACGTCCAATTGTAATAATATTCCGTTAAATTTATACATTATCCTCTAGTTTTAATTAAGCATATGGCTTTTCCTGTTTTTATCGGCCAGCGTTTGCCATAAACTTGTTTGTTTGTGCTATGTCGACGATTAGAACATTTGATTCACAGAAAATGTGGCTGCAGTGAGGAAAACCGCGTCTTATACATCAAATGACTGCGTCTGTTGATGAGTAAAAAGCCTACAGTGTGGTATGTTATAGAGCTCTAGGTAACTGTGTGTGTAGGTGATACATTACGTGTCATAAATGGTATTGTTTAACGTTTAATATCTGTAGATATAGAAAAGATAAACTCTATGCTATCTTTAAGTACCTGCTCTTAGGCTTTATGGCGAGAAGTTGAACAGTGAAGTTGTCAATATTGTTTTATTTTCCAAAAAATATGTTTCTTTGATAAATATTACACGTTACTTATCAACGTTACATATTTTTTGGAAAATTCTTTGATAATTAACGTGTAATATTTATCAAAGATTTTAACCATTGTGCGTTGATATATGTGCAAAAGAGATGGAAATTTATAAAAAATAGTATAGCTTGATTTTTCAAGTGATTTCAGTAAAGTATCCACAGCTTTACTGAAAGGGGTAGGGGATTCATTCCATTATCATCAACGTCATTGACATTATTATCATCAGGGGTACTTATATTTTTTTAACACTTATCACGAAATACTCGACACTAGCAAAAATGGCACTATTTTGTAGCCGGCCAACCTAAAAAAAGAAGAAGAAAAAGCTACCTACTCCATAAAAATACTGACTCTGCAAATAAAAAGAAGAAGAAAAAGCTACCTACTCCATAAAAATACTGACTCTGCAAATAAAAAGAAGAAGAAAAAGCTACCTACTCCATAAAAATACTGACTCTGCAAATAAATAGACCATTTATAAATGTGTTAATATTAATATTATCATCCATATTAGCAATACTGTCGCGTCGTTCTCAAACCAAAGAGATTCCACATAAAACATGGATAGCTAGTACTGAGTGAGAACTAGTACAACTCCGTGCAGCCTCTTCGACTCAAACCTGAAGTAAGGGCGGTCGCGGCCGAAGCCCCACCCACGACCCAGCATGTCCGACTGGTTCTGACAAGACAACGCCATCTATACGCAAACACTAGGAACTAAGGTGACTCATTGATACTCGACGTCATTCAAACGGTTAAAGGAAAATGGCGGGTATGGAATATGCCTACATTTGTTGCATTGCATCTTGATAAACTGTGGTTTTGTGCATATTATTTATTGAATAACGTAATATATATATTTTTATTACATGTACCCACCATTTTCAAGGCGTTTGTCCTAAAACCCCGTTCAACCCTGATCAGCACATAAACAATATGCAACACTAAGTACTTACCGGCTTTTTGGCGGGAAGTTGCACAGCAATGTTGCGAATTTTGTTTTATTAAAAAATGTGGTTGATTGATAAATAATGTGTAATATTAGTGGGATATTAACCATTGTGTGTGCGGTGCACAAGTGCTAAGTTATGTGCACAAGTGAAGGAAATGAAAATGAAATATTATAGCAGACTTTTCAAGTTCACCCAAGATGTCCGGTAAATTTTCAGAAGAGTATCCACAGCTTTACTTCTACGGGTAGGGTATTTATTTCATCATCGTCATCGTCATTGAAATCATTATCAGGGGTACTTATAATTTTGTAACAATTATCAAAAAATACTCGACACTGGCAAAATGACTTTATTTTGTACTCACACCTGTCTCTCTATCTCACGCACACACACAAACAATCAATTCTACATATACATACGACCCTGCCTGTATAAATAGAGATTGCTAATATTTCATAGAGTTTCACATTGATATTTGATTTATGTTTTATTTAAAGAAATTCTCTAACATGTAACATTATGCTTGTACCTTAATTAGTGTACCGAGCTCCAAGATAAAAACATTGTCTAGTTTAAAGCTCACCTATACTTGTTGTTGTCGATGTTACTGGGTAATAAACTATTCATATACTTATTCTTCTAATCTGATCAAACTCCCCTAAAGGAATATGACATAGAATGTCCAATAACGGTCCCCATCTTGCGCTGCTATTAAAGACCATGTTTCCATTCATCAATGGTGTTCGATTTGATGTTCAAACAAATTAGGAGGGCGACGCTAGCGCCATCCGCCGAGACGTTATTAAGAAATAAATTGGGAGATGGTGCAGGGCTGCCACTTGGATGGGGCATTAAAAAAATGGAACCTAATCAATGTAATATATTTTTTTATAAAGTTAGATAACTTGAGTACTTATTAATATGCTACTCGTGTGATTGAGATCCTATTTTACAAGAATGCTTGGTGAATATCAAGGCAAATTATGACGCTTATGAAAACTGATAATTATTGTTTTTTTTTATTTATTATTGTAGACCATGAAATAATGAGGAAATCGGATGGAATGGTTTAGCTTTAAAAGGGAGGAATTTAATTGGTGTAATAATTAAACTAATGAACACAGTAAACCTAAAGACAACATTCCGAGCAATATTATTTAAAATGTTTAATAAAAAAAACAAGTATTAGAAAATAGCAATTGTTTCTGGGCAATAACCGTCAGGTAACAGGGAGGTGTCCATTAAATCCAAGAGTGTCAACCCTACTGGGCCTCTGCTCGGGCCGCCGCGTCGCATATAAATTACGGATTTACACATAATGTTTCATTTTTCACAGTCGTTTAAGTGTCGCCGGCGACTGACGGCAACTGCTTGTGTTTAGATCAATTTCAGAAGTAAACTGATTTTCAGTTTAAATTTATATTGAGGCTACTGAATATTGATTGAATTGATAATAGAAAATAGATAGAATAGAGAAGAGAGGATTAAATTGTATTTCATATTTTTTTTAGGTTGGCAATCGGCGACAAAATTGAGCCATTTATGCCAGTGTCGAATAATTCTTGAAAATAGTTTTTGAATTATAAATACTTCTGATGATAACGATAATGATGATGATGAAAAGAATCCCCCTATCAGTAAAGCTGTGGCTACTTTACTGAAAATTTACCGGACATCTTGGAAGAACTTTAAACGTCAAGTTATACCATTTTATTTCGATTCCCTTCACTCTTGCACATTTATGAACACACAATGGTTAATATTACACAATAATTTATCAAAGAAACACATTTTTTTGGAAAATAATACACAATTGACAACTTCCCGCTTCAACTTCGTCAGTCAAATCTGAGATCCGACTTTTCTTTCCCTTTGTGGATATAGTTATTTTATATTTCATCTCACCGAACCGATCCCATAACACACTTTTTGGAACGTCATCACATAAACTGCTTAAAATTCGCGATGACGTTTCCCGCGCGATTTGTAAACATGGCGGTGTATCCGGTGAGGCCGCGGCGGAAATTCGACCTCCCCATCTTTGGAGGGGAGGGTACAACAGACTTCTGTGTGATTGAGTGTCATTTTGTTCACTATATGTATGTATCGTTGGGTCTGTGTATTTAATATTAAATTTAAGGTGGAAGCCCTAGGTCAGGGCGCGAAATTCAAAATATCCACGATTTTTTTTTCTCAAATTTAGTCCTTCCATAAAAAAAAACAAAGCATAGATTTTTGTATGTAATGTGCAATTATCTCTCGCAGCGATCCAATCTCCTCAAGAATACATCTGTGTCTAATTGTCTGGAAGTCATTGCGGAGTTATATCCACACACGGCAAAGCACAGCACGTTTTTGGAGAAAAATCTTAATGGTTAGGTACCTGCCTACTGCCAATAAATATTTTAAAAATGTGCTTAGTACTTCCGTATAAATGACAGGTATAAAATACTCATGTATAAATGTCATCTTAAAAGAAAATTACTGAAGAAAAATAAACACATTTTTCACCAAAATTATACGCATTTTTTCTGTTATAAATAAAACAGGTACTTAGGTCGCGGAAAATGGCGTCGTCGTAAGAGAAAAAAATATAATTAAGTTAATTGGAAAGGAACGTCTAAAACCATTATAATTCACAGCTAATGCCCGCGCACTTTCTGTTAATGTTCTACATCGGATTGCAAAATAAAAACGCTGCAATTAGTGTAATATTCTCTCTGGGTAATGTGTCCACGTACTAATGACTTTGTAAAACGCAATTATTTTAATTTTTTGGTTTCACAAACGTATACGAAATAATAGGAATTCATAAAATATGTTTTTTCTTTTGTTTAAACTTTCGTTTGAGGTTCTAAGAAAGAATCAGTATCAGAATATTTTTTATTCATCATAACCACTAAGTACAGTACTTATCGTCAAAATAGTTACAAAATGCTAAGCTGCATCTATTTATTTTAGAATCTGTATGTTTTTCAAAGCTAAATATTTGATCCATTTCTTTTTCTTTTACAGGTAAGTGTTGATTGCTGATTTATCACTACGACACAGCGTGAGTACCTATCTAGAGAAAGCTTACACGTTGTAAAATCAATATATAAAACAAAGCCGTGTTAGTTATACCATTTATAACACGAGGACGGGTGAGCCGATTTTTATGACCTTTGATTTTATGAATTTTTCTCCGCGAATAACTATCGAGACTTATACAAGGACAAATTAAAAAATCTAAGATTATAAAAATCAGCCCACCCGTTCTTGAGTTATAAATGGTGTGACTAACACGACTTTCTTTTATATACATAGATGTTAAGAAAAATGATTAATCTAACGCCTTCTATAATTCGGGGATGTCAATACCTTGGTTTTTAATGTTTTATTTATTCTTTACTAGCTGTTACCCGCGACTTCGTCCGCGTGGTATTTAACATAAAAAGTTTTTCTTAAATAAAAGTAGCCTAAGTTCTCCTTGTTATATCAGCTATCTGCCGGTGAACGTCCCGTCAAAATCGGTCCAGCCATTTCAGAGATTAGCCTAAACAAACAGACGGACAAAAATTATAATAAATGTTATTTTGGTATATGTACCGTGTATACATCCAAATGCACTTAGTGAAAAGCGGTTATTTTAATATTACAAACATACACTCCAATTTTATTTATTTGTATAGATTTGCCATTGGCCGCATACAACAGCGTGACGTCACAAAAGCTTAAAAAACAATAATACCTTGGTACTAACTGCAGCCTGTTCCCGGTAAACTTCCACACAACATACATCCACTTACAGCAACATACACCATAAATACACAACAGAATCAATGCGGGAAAGAGCTCGCATGCTCGCAAACTTTTTAATCTACTCAGACAATTCAAATGCGGCACATTATGTGCGGGCGACGCCGGGACTCCGAACAATAGTTAAGCTGGTTGAGCTTGGCTTAAACACGCGAAGTGGGCTATCTCGCTCGTTGTGTACTTGGGCCGTTATAGGCGACTGCTTTTTTAAATTGATTTTATGGCGGACTTAGTGTCGAAGGCGCTTAATACTATCTACTACTAACAGCTTCATATAGCTTTTGAAGCAAAAGCTTGTTGTTCAACGCTATTACCTCATGACGAACAGTGAAATATAAGAACCTATTAATACGATCTAACGTAGCTTCCGTTAGCAGAAATGTATACATATAACCTTATATACAGGCAGCGTTGTATATTTTTTTTTTTCGAAAAAACCGTCTTCAAAAAACTTAAAAGCAAAAATAATGAAATCTTGAAATCTACCTTGCCTAAAGCCAAAAAAAAAATTACAATCGAATTGAGAACTGAGAACGTCCTCCTTTTTGAAGTCAGTTAAACACATTCAAAAGTAAACGGACGACCCGACGCGGCGACGGCCTGATTATCACAGTTGGTAGTGACCCTGCTTTTTGTGCCGATGGTCCCGAGTTCGAATTCTGGTAGGGACAAACTTTGTGTGATGAGCACAAATCCTTCTACCAGAGTCATGGATGCTTAATATCCATACAAGTTTTATATTCTGAGTTCGTCCCCAGGCCATAATACAAGCGTTGCTTAGTGTGTGACCATAGTTGGTGTGTTCGTCTGGCGACATTATAATATTATTGATCATCTTACATCATATAAAAATAAATCATAAACAAAATCTACCTGTCACGTCAGTGCATCATCCATCTGCTGCGCGTCCGAGCGGGTCGTCCCGTCCCGTCCCGTCTCCGTCCCGTCCCGTCCCCGTCCCGGCCTCGTCCCGCTGCCATCTCGTGCCTCGGGAAATTAACACCAACACGCGTTTCGCATACGAATTAGGAAGGTGTATATGCGATCTTATGTTTGATGCGATTAAATTGTGTTGCGTTATGAAGTTAACGACATCTATCGAGGAGAGGTGGCGACTTTTTGACCAGCTTTTTAAGAGGCCGTCTATGCTAACTAGCGTGAAAGGGATAGCGTTATTCACTTCATCTATACTATACTATAATACTATATATATACTATATAATATAATAATATTATAAATGTGAAAGTTTGGATGGATGGATAGATGGATGGATGTTTGTTACTCTTTCACGCCCGAACGGCTGAACGGATCTGGATGAAATTTGGCACAGAGATAGATTACAGTCTGGAATAGCACATAGGCTAATTTTTATCCCGGTAAAATGTATGGTTCCCGTGGGATAGATGTTTTAATTTTTCATACTTTTTATCGCGGGTAACACCGCCGGGCGCAGCTAGTCGTGTAATAAACGGAATCATCAATTAAAGTCAGAACCGTCTTCAAATATTTTCAAGTTTCCGAGATCTCACCGAACACGAGTGAGAAACTTCATTTAACTATCGAGGTTTTTTTAAATAACATTAAAAGTATGTCCCTATATAAACAGTTCCTGTAGGCTGCTTACGTATCTTGCAACAGAATAGCGATAGCAAAGCGCCTGCAAATGTAGCGCTATATTCGCTTTCAAATCGCAAATGTCGTTGCACCGATATCCAATACGAATTCGAAATTTGGAAGCAAATATTGCGCTGTATCACGTCTTTCGAGGGGTTCTCTCACACATGCAGGTCTCCTCATGTTGTTTTCCTTCACCGTTTAGCAAGTGATAATCATGGTTGAAAATGAGATTCGCACATGAAATCCGGAAATCCGTGAGGTGCGAGCCGAGGTTTGAACCTGCGATCCTCGTTACCCCGAGGCAAGCGTTCTACCAACTTGGCTATTACTGCTGCTTCCAACAGACAGTTGGAATGTATATGGACCGGTCCATTTTTCGTCGCAGTGGAACAACAAGAGGCTGGTATCTGTCGGGGCGTCTCGCGACGATAGCGTTTCTCTATCGCCGTGTCACATTGTTCGATATCGAGACGCGCACTTTCGCTCGATACGTAGGGTTGTCGCGAGATTCGCAAGACTCTACTTTTGTATGTAATTATTTTTTTAGGATTCAAATAGATTTACAAAAAAGATAAAAACACACAATCAATATGTACAACTGGGACTAATCACTCTAATAGCTAGTCACCATGGCAACATACTTGAGCTTAATTTTCTTTTGTACTACACATGGTTATTAAAAAAAGAGTTAAAAAAACTGATCCGGTCGTAGAGTTAAGAAAAAATAATATGAAAATGACAATTTGCACCGGTAGGGCTATACTCAATAAAAGATTTGACTTTCACTCACATTCAGTTGTTTTTTTTCGTGGCAGCCCTACACCGGCGTCGCCGCAGATGCAACTTACACCCGATAGAGCATTGTCCCCGATATACTTGCTTGTTATTATTGATAACAGAGAAAGTGGTTATCGGCCGTACTTATTTGTAAATAGCCGGCCGCGTTAATTAGCCAGATACGTGGAGGTGACATGAATATAATCATGATACTCTCGTATGTGGGTTTTTTTACCGATCAAGATGTAATTAATGGCAGTGATAGCCAAGTTGGTAGAACGCTTGCCTCGGTATCGAGGATTGCAGGTTCAAACCCCGGCTCGCACTTCTGGGATTTTTCATGTGCGAATCTCATTTTCAACCATGATTATCACTTGCTAAACGGTGAAGGAAAACATCGTTAGGAAACCTGCATGTCCGAGAGAACCCCTCGAAAGACGTGTGAAGTCCGCCAACCCGCACTGGGCCAGCGTGGTGGATTATGGCCTAATCCCCCCTTGCATTGAGGGGAGGCCCGTGCCCAGCAGCGGGGCATTAAAAAAGGGCTGGAATTATTATATGTAATTAATTACTAGGTAGAAGTAAACTAGTCAGATCTATAGCACCTAGTGGTAGGTGATCTATGTAAATGACACCCCCTGTCTCAGTACGAATTTGTTAGCATGTAATACCGATATGGTGATCGAAGTTTTACATACCTTTTTGCAGCAGCGCCCCAAGCGGAAAGGCGCTGTTCTTTTGATGGTATGGTAATAGATTAGCTGATGATTCGATCACTCAATCGATCTTAGAATAACTCATACTGGAGGCTCAAACTGGAAACCAAATCACTTCTCTTGATAAAATAAATAGTGGAAACGATTTAGTGTAGAAGTGTACTCTGAATAAATACTAATAATAATACTAATAATTTTTACTGGTGGTAGGCTTCGGCCGAGGCTAGTCACCACCCACTGAACAAAGCCATGTCGCCAAGCGGCCTAGCCGTGTTCCGGCATGATGTTCGGTGCTGCCATTCATGGATGGCGGGTCAGATCAGCTGCGCTGCATGTGCCTAGTGAATGTAGCGTCTCTATCTACTGCCGCCTTCCTACCTAGGCAAGTATGCTCCATCGTAGATCTCATCGTCACTTACCATCAGGTGGGATCGAGATCAAATACTTGCCTATAATGTAATAAAAAAAAAAAAAAATTCAGAACTGTAAAGAAGAGTCGAGAAGAGACAAATATTTTTAAGATGTGGTAGATGGAGGCTTCGACTATACCTTTTGGAAATACTGAACATTCCGTTGAAATCTATCACAGTAGTTTTTATATGAGTGCTTTAACAAACAGACAAGAATTCTTAAGCACTTGTTTTGGATTCAGATTCGTCTAAATAGCCTATTGCACAATTTTTTTTTATATTTGGACAAAGCTGTAGTCTCGGGAATATACTTTGGGCGGGTCGAGTTCACTTCGAGGGGAGGGGGAGGGGAGGGTCGAGCTTTGGACCAGAGATAATAATAATCCAAAAAGTAAAAAATATTTTAAAAAGTACGTATGTTCAAAACGGAGGGCTGGCTGGATGGCGGAGCGGGAGGGGGGGGGGGGGCGCAGCAGCAGTAGTAAGGTGTACTTGGTTACATGCATATGATAATTGCATATTCTAAGAACCGCCTTGTCTAGGAGAGATAACATGTTTTGAATCGTCTCGTTTTTATCAACAGCGACTTATTGTGAAACGTCTATGTAATCTATACACAATAACACTATAACTTGGTCGTAAGTATGTGCGCACTGAATATTAAAAAAAAATCGATTCTGAGGCCAAGCCCGCCAATTTAGGACCAGCCTGGAGGAATATCGCTCGAACCTCCCTCGGATTGAGGGAATTCCCGTAACCAATAGTGACAAAACAACGGGCTAATTATTATCTCCAAAACAATAATGCTACTAAGTCTGACCATACGAATTACTGCTCTAATCACTTAGATATAAACTCTATATTCGCTAAAGAAAATTAACTTGCAGTTAAATCACTAATCGTTCCGGATATTTAGCGCGTTAGTTAGGGGTGTTTTAAATCAGCGCCATCTACCGATCCGGGAAGGCGGGTGTAATGGCGCATAAATCGTAGCGTATCAACGCTGGCCCGCCTCTGTCAATAGCTGTGAGGTGGCCACTAGTATTGGGAGAATGTGGATACGCCCTTATACATATTACCTACTCCTTGTGATCCCACTAATCCCACTAATATTATAAATGTGAAAGTTTGGATGGATGTTTGTCACTCAAGCACGCCAGAACGGCTGAACGGATCTGGATGAAATTTGGCACAGAGATAGATTATAGTCAGGAATATCACATAAGGTTCTTTTTATCCCGGTAAAATGTATGGTTCCGGTGGGATAGATTTGTTTTAATTTTTCATAGAGCAAAGGATCGAAGTGATTTTTTGCATAGGGAGTGGTAGTTTAGGGGAAAGGACATAGAGGTAAAGAATATACTTTTGAATAGCGGGTAACACCACGGGGTGCAGCTAGTCTAAAATAAAATAAAATGTAGTCATTATGCTCATGCAAGTGGGTATAAGCGCTAATTAAGTTTTCTTTGCTTTGTAGTGGTTCACTTAAGGCCTCTACGAATGGTACAATTTGACTTACGATCGGTAAGGCCGTCAATATCTAGCTAGCTTGCCTATTAACATGCTAACTTGTATGGAGTCTACCGATCGGCCCCACCGAGTGTGAGTCAAATCGAGCCGTTCGTAGAGGCCATCAGTTTTAATTTGACAGAAAATATTATGTCATAATCTCGAAACTTCAGGATAGAGTTGTATCTTCAACCTTGCCACAAGATACACAGATGGCGCTACAGACGACCTTCGAAGCAACTGACGATTCTCCATACAATCCTGAAACGCGGTATGGGATTTTTCGGAGAACGTAACATCCCGTTATTTTATTATATAGTTAACAAGATCCCGATATACCACCATAAAATATCACGCGCCTGGCTGGAAGATCTTTACTTATCCGTTAAAGTGTCAAAGGGTCATATAACTCCCGGTACCCATAAAGAGAGACGCGTAATTTATATTACGTCTTCAATTACAACAAATGTAATGTACAAATGTAAGCTTGTATGCATAGCTTTCCGATACTTAAATAATATTCCTAAATTAATAAATAATTACATTGAAACAGGTCACCGGTATATCCACGTTATGCTGTCGCTCGTATGAAGTCCATTATCGAGTGCTGGAGATGGCGCGGATAGCGGTCATAATTTGCAATAAATATAAGGGCGGAGGTGTCGGCGCCTTTTGTTGCCGGTTCGATTCCCGGCTGTGGCGGATTCTGCGCCAGATTTAATGCGTTCCGCGATTTCGATATTGTTGATTGATCGTTAAGATTAGTCGTCAATTCAATTTCGATTCTATATAATTATGAGATACAATTAAAATTGAATAAGGAATATTTCCGCATCATTTTAGTGGTGATTTTGTATTTATAAA
This sequence comes from Pheosia gnoma, assembly GCA_905404115.1. Lineage (NCBI taxonomy): Eukaryota > Metazoa > Arthropoda > Insecta > Lepidoptera > Notodontidae > Pheosia > Pheosia gnoma. Next base: position 1,360,735 of record FR989894.1, on the reverse strand, counting down.
ATTTAATTTGATTTTAATAAAGGATTTAAATGGCGGTCTTAACCACGAGTACTTAAGTAAAGTACCTTATAAATACTTTGTATCTAAATAAAAATAAAATCAGTTACCTACCTACCACAACAATTTTGGTCGAAACGTCAAGTGCGAGATTATTCGTAAGCTAACCGTATCATAGTCTACTAATTTGTTTGGCACCGACTTCGCATTAGTTAAATATTTGATTTAGTTAGACAAGGTAGATTATTTTTGCTTTTTCGTTTTTGGAAGACGGTTTTTACGGACGGTTTATTTTGTGAAAATGTATTTTACGTACCGTTTCGATAACTTAACGTCTTTTATCCCTCTCACACTATAAATTTAATAAATAAGTATGACAGTGATAGCATGTTTTCTCGATGGCGTTACGATTACATTAGATGTTCCAGCATACCCTGACTTAAATTCAGGAATGTCTAATACTTAGTACACTCGGTAATACTACTTACATATGGTGTTAAACATGTTGTAACGTGTTATAAGCAAATCAAGATAGTATTTACTGCAACAGTGTTGTAGTCATATCGATAACACAGCTTAAGCAGATATATCGATAAAGTAGGTATGCATTTACATATGCTTATAAATGTTTATTGCACTTGTTAGATGAGGAATAATTTATTCCGTGGTCGAATAGTTGCGGAGTAGAGTGGTCTCAGAGATCCAATAAACGTGGAAAGGACACTCGTTTGGCTATTTCCGAAAAGAAAATATTATATGCTCACAGTAATAGAATGAGGAGTGTATGACGTCATTACCATGATTTTGTTCGAGTATGTAAACCACATCCCAATAGCAAAAATGTTTTAATATCGTACAGAACAAAGTTGCGCCCACAGATATATGAGAGGAGATATGTTATGAAAGCGGTGGGCTTGCGCTCACATTTGGCCAAAATTAAGCTAACATAGAGTTTTCGCCGTCAGTCGACTGCAACTGTACGTCGGTTTCGGAGCTCTAACTTTTTTTTAAATGCCGGGTTATTCCGTGGTTGTGTGCAAAAATACTAGCAGCAAACTGAACTATGCGAAAGATGGAATCTCATTTCACCAGCCAGTATTAAGTATTTTATTTATTCGTCTTTAAAATCATTAAAAACAACAAATCAAAAAATATTTAATGCCTTTATTATGTTATTTTAGTTTTCATGTAGCACAACGACGTTTTTATTTTTGTACAAAATACATGCCTATTTAAGTACCACCTATGTTCGCTACTGAGTGAATGTACGAGGCAATGGACAGATCGTCTAACGATACTTTGAATAAACTGGTGCGTCGCGTGGTACGGCCGCTGTATACGGCGACGACGCAGCACGCACCGAAGAGACTTCGTATTGGTTGGTTTTATGGAATTGCATGTGTTTTGCGGCGAGTGGTGGGGAACAAAACGGAGACAGCGAGTTCCCATACATTTTGAACCGCACGGCATATCTATCATGATCTGTGGTTGCGCCTGTCAACTTTCTGACACTGTTTTTTGACATTGTATGTGTGTTGTGGCGTAGGTAAACTAGGAACCCTTATGATTTCGCTGTATCCATCCATCTATCTTTACGAGTTGAGGTAATTTTACTTAGACACTATTTAGATGAGTATGAAAAAATTGGCAACTGCTAGTTCTACTAAGGTCGGTTGGCTCTCTCACAGTAGACAGAAAGTGTTGCGTATATAAATACTTATCGATAAATCAACTTAAACGACTACATACTAAGTGCACAATGAAACCGTACTGGCTTACTCAGAGAAAAAAAAACTCTGTTTACTCATGTATTTTATACATAAACGTGATCGTTATGGCCTACTTGTAAACCCTTAAAATATTGTACACTATTTATGTTACATACATATGTTAATCTTTGCCCCACCTAATCCCATCACTAACCATACAATTTGTAATTCCATATCAGTATTACTCTCTTGAGATTCTACTACATGAGTATTTGTGTTAATGCTACAATTCATTGACTTGTTAAACCGGATTCTTCCCGATCTAGTATTTTATACCAGGTAATATACCTGATATTGACATGACTGCATGGCAATCCCAATGATCTCGGAAAGTTTATCTTAGCAATAATGAACGACTTACTCTTAAGACTCTGCGACACAAGTGCGTTGTTGCGGTAGATATAATAAATAAATAAATAGCGCCAGACGAACACACCAATTATACGGCTGCTTTACAGCAACCGATACACACGGGAGGACTGAGGTGTTTGACGTCCTAGTGTCGTAGTTTGAAACGTGGTACCCGTATATTTACAAAAACATAAAAATAAACGCGATAAAAACCGTTAAATTAGTTTTATTCCAATGTGTAGTATTCGCGTAAATATAAGAAACCAATATAGATTTCCATGTTATTCAGGACAATGCGGATAAAATTGTGTTTTGTAGGTACGTAGAAGATGAGTCAATATAATATTATTTCTGTACCTATGTCAGTCAACGCGATAAACGCTGATACGCTAATTAAAATAATTATTATTTACTGACACAAAGTAAGTAGCTACCTATTCGATGGATAATGTAATGTGTAATATACACGATTGTTGCAACATAATTCTTACTATTATCATAAAAAGTTACGAATATGTAACCGATTGTAATATTAACTTAAGGAAACCTGCTCATCTTGCGAAAGACTACTAAAGTTCGCCAATTTGCATTGCGCCTGCGCCGTGGACTCTCAACAGGCGTGCAGCAGTGCTAATCTGAAAAATGTAATTCACCCTGAAAATTACACTCACGCTCTTAGACGAAGAAATAATACAGACAGACTGCCGCCACCAACATGTTGAAGTGCTTAAAACAAGCCAATACGCATACGCGAATTCGTATGTGGGGGTTCGTTCTAGGAAAAACAAAAAAACTGTAAAATATTTTAACAAATGAATCAGTAAATTATATGGATGTTTTATTTTTCTTAAACAAGGCAAAACCTGATTCACAAATGATTTCGCAAATGAATAGTTTAGCCTATTATCATAACAAGTATCCTCACGATCTTTTGTTTCACAATTTAAGTAGTACTAGTAGCCGTGAACTACAAAAAAGATACTCATAGTACTATCAGTGTTAGGAGGGTGTGTAATATACCTTCGAAGAATACCAAGGCTGTATGGTTTTTACTAATGAAACCACGTTATCAATAGTTGCTCTACATCTTGCAACGTCTTGCACATCAACATCGGTGCAACTCTACTCTGCAATCTGAGGCGATGTCAACACGATAGAGCACGGCACTTGCCTAAACTCTACATGTAACTTGTTGATTTCCGATACGAAGCAGGCGCTGTAAATGGTGACGAAGGATGTTGCTGTCAAATTTGCTTGCCTCGGTAACGAGATTGCAGGTTCAAACCCCGGCTCGCACTTCGGGGATTTCATGTGCGAATCTCATTTTCAACCATGATTATCACTTGCTAAACGGTGAAGGAAAACATCGTGAGGAAACCTGCATGTGAAGTCCGCCAACCCGCACTGAGCCAGCATGGTGGACTATGGCCTAATCCCCCTCGCATTGAGGGGAGGACCGTGCCCAGCAGAGGGACATTAAAAAGGGCTAGAATTATTATAAATAAAACTAATTTCATGGATTTTATTGCGCACCACGAAGTCTGCAATCTCTCAATCCGCCATATTTTTTTCCATGATTGCTATTAGGTACCAATAAAGACTCAAACCCACAGCACTTCATCAATAACCACTTCACAAAACACTTGAGCTAGTGAGTACACCTGTATCAATTACATCAGAACTTCCCACGTAGCCCTGCACGGGGTGTCGACTGTATCGCGAGGGTTAATGGCGCGAGAATCGCTGATAACGACCCCGGCCCCCACTCCCCACTCGGCCGGGCCCCACCACCCCCCGACGCGGCCCACGATATCGGGGGCCCACAGATCGCCGATCGGTGTAATTGTCTGGTAATAGATAATAGTTTTGAAGTTCGTGCTTTGTGAATGTAGCTTTACTTACTTATTTCAGCGTTTGTTTTCAGATGCTCTACATTCAAGGTGAATGAAACCTTATTAAATATAAATAGTAGTTATTGTTAGATTGGCAGATTAAGTATGAGCTGTAATAACACACAGAAACGATTTAAATGATCAAAAACATAATATCCGTTAACTTACAAGTAAAGTTTACTAACGGTTTATTAACAGTTTACCAAAAGACAATCGATTTAACAATTATTATTATTAAAGCGAACCTTACAAAGTGCCTGATAACCTCACAGTTATCTAACTCACATCTTAACTATCGCCGGCTATTATAAATTACAATAAGATATTATGATTAAGTCGTGGAATAAATATCCGTAATCGCTATTCGCATTCAATGTATCGATTACATATTCTAATAGAATCGATTGTATCGATTCCTATTACAAAATTATCAATCATCTGTTGCGAAGTAACGGTTCCATTAAAATAGTGATTGTATAATTTAAACCTACTGTGAAAATGTTAGTTTTTTATATTCTTTATTTGTGATTTCTTTTGATAGCCATAGCGCATTCCCTTTTGCCAATTTTTAGGAAGCTCTTGGAACACTTAGAGTCAAATTTCTTATGAAACACCCAAGCGACTGTCAGGTCACGTACGATGTAGGGTTCCTTAGCCATGGCAAAAAAACACATAAGGTTTATTATAATTGAGACCAACAAACATTAAGGCCGAAAAAATCCAAATGAAATTGCTAACTTAATCGATTCCAATAACATTCTAACACGAGAATCGATTAGAATCGTTCTTCTGCGGGAAAAACTTTCCCGCAGGTATCTGGTGTGTGCGATAACGTCACGGTCCCATGATCAATCTGTAGGCCTGTTCGGAGGTAATCTGTAGGCCTGTTCGGAGGTAATCTCGTATGAAATATTTCGCGTTCCGCTCGGTAGGTGGCGATAGTGGACACACTTTGTATCGAGTTGGGGGAATTTATCGATGAAAAATACGAGTTTCCGAATGATCGGTACAGTACCGATGTACGGACACGTGAGTTCGGTGGTCCGATAGTTGGTCAACCAAATATAGCATTTTAAGGATTTCTTATTACAGCTACTTTCAATGGACTTTCGGTGTCGGTCCATCCTATGGGAATATTTTAATGTAACGAAATAATGTATACACTTAAAAAGGATTAGCCTTTAAAAGATATAATAAGCTATGCCTGACACGTTGCTCTCATTGGTCCGATTCTATTGAAATCTTTTTTTAAATAGTATACTCTTGTTTAAAAAAACAAAATGGGACATTGAAATTGGAAATCGGCTTTGGTCTTTACTTTGTTAAAGTTTTCTTACCAAACCATGATAATTGTGATGATGATGATGAAGATTATTGTTAAAGGACGTGATGCCCAAACTAGGTTCAAAACCTGAATTTCAGGACACCAGTATAATAATGTTCACTACGCTTATTTTTATTTTAAACTAGCTGTCCCGGCGACCTTCGTACCGCCTCATAATCAAATGTATGAGAAAATGAATTATCTTAGATACTCACTTAAGAAATCACTCTGAAAAACAAACCAAGGTTAGTAATTTTATACTACCTATACTCTTTCTCTTCTTCCAATCATATAATTCAACCATACCTACCCTTTCCCGCGCGCCTCCATCTACTCACATCGTGATCGTCAGCTTCTCACCTCTGAAGGAAAAAGGATAAATAATTTAGTATGATCCGCCGGCGGGAGATACGCGCGATCGAACAAAGCAAAGGTATAGTTAGAGGCGATATCGGTGCGCGCCGCCCGCCCTGCGCGGCGCGCTTCCTATGTTACCCACGATACGAGAAATGTCAACGACTTTATCGCATAACATTAGTTATTAGTTACATTTCAATATGCGCGTGTGATAAATGATAAGAGATACTAATCATTCAATGAATGACTACGTAATGGTGCTGATTACAAACTAAACACAATTAAAAAAAACAGATATGGTAACCTGCCCACGGTTATAACTATGTGTGAAAAAATAACATGTGTGACATTGAAATTATTTTCGCAAAAATCTTAAGACATTCCATAAACGAAATGAATAAAGTTACAACAGTTTGGCTATTCAGCGAGGAAATACGGCCAGCATCTTGGGCACGCTACCGTATGGGCCAAATTTTTCACACATTTTGTAGCTTTGCTATACTCTTTTTAAGTTATATTAGTTTGTAAATATTTCAGTTATTTTCTTTCTAATTGTTATCAAAATAAATAAAAATTACCAGTTACAATTACGTTCAAATTAAAAATGAACATTAAAATTACATGGAAAGTATCAACATCGTTTATGATGCCATTTACCAAAAAAATTAACGGAACTTTTCAAAATTCGAACGCTCAATTGCCTCGAGAATACAATATTTTAAACACGGTGCAATATTTGACGGATAGGTATTAACTATCATGCCATCTTAAGCCGTGTCTTTACATTGGACACGCGCGCATCCGACTGGGGGCGAGCAAAATGCGAGGTAAATGATTCTCTTATGAAAATGTGATACAATGTATTGCCTACCGATAGCCGGCTCTGATAACGGGATGATGGAGCGGATCCCGCGTCCGATGAGTTGATTTACCAGTAACCTACCTACACAATAACTATAGAGTAGAAAAATATTACTTAATTCACAGACTTGTTAGAATATTCAGACTACACGCGGCGTGCGCTAAAAGTGAAGTCTAACACAAGTCTATTCTAGCATGTAAACACACGCACTCACGCACACATATAAAAAACATAGTCTATGCCGAACCATTTATTTGGCAAATCGTTTTGTATGTGGTAACATTAACACTACAAATGCATTGTAAGAGTGGCTTCGCTTTGCTAGTGGCAACGTTACGTCTGAACTTCTAAACAAGTCCGTGACTTAATCATAACTTAGGTACATTTAATCTCCTTTTAAGTATATTAATATGTCAGCGAGTAACCTTTCAGTACATTCTACTCTATTTATTACAAATAATATTAGATAAACACGTGAGTAAAAAATAGACTTATAATAAAAATAGAAGAATCTCCAATTACTTACCGAATTCCCTACTCCAATTAAACCTTAAATATAATAAGGTTTAATTGGAGTAGGGGATTCGGTCCTGAAATGTTGGTGTACTATGGTGCCGCCGCCTTCTCCTTCTGCAACTTCAGGCGTGATTGTGTTTCTTAAAGAGCGATACTATTGGATTTGTAAAACCTTTCTTTAAGACAGCGTTTAACATTGTTATGAAATATATAATATGCGTTCTTATAAGTACTATAGCAACCGCGTAAACAATATCTGATAAAATACTGTAATAATAATGTTATAGAACGTGATATGCAGAACGCTTAACGCCCTTCTGTCTGCACAGGGTCTAATATACTTACACTGTATTGCTATCGGTGCTATAACGCTCTTTGTAAGCACTTATTCAGATGCAAAAAAACTCGTAAGTTTACGATCTCAAAGCTTCCGTATCGGTGATGTAGATGTCGTTAGTTCCGACGGAGGTGGATGACGGTCTCGCCAAATTGCGCGTGACGATAAAGCGCGGCTATATCGCGCCACCTTTCAGAATAAGGACGTTTTTAAAATCACTCGACTGAATTTTTGAATAGGCTTAGGTGAATAGAGTTTTATGGGTCGGTACTAATGATTGGAGCATTTTTGGGTTGATGTAAGGTACTATAAGGAATATTACGCACTCTCTGCTGATTTTGTATCCAAAGGAAATTGAAAATTATCTCTTAGTTGCTCAATCCAAAACCTGGGTACAGGTTTTTTATCTTGGATTGAAGAAGTTAAAGTGTGTTGTATGCCAAGGCCATGAATCCAACTCAACTTATATTCATTCCCATAGGCCTTTCTTAAATAAGATTTTGTCGCTGAAAAGTATGATTATTATTCATAATCACAATCGAAATTTGAAAAGATGTATTAATCTATACTAATATTATAAATGTGAAAGTTTGGATGGATGGATGGATGGATGTTTGTTACTCTTTCACGCCTGAACGGCTGAACGGATCTGGATGAAATTTGGCAGAGAGATAGATTATAGTCTGGAATAGCACATAGGCAAATTTTTATCCCGGTAAAAAGGACATACTTTTTAATCGCGGGTAACACCGCGGGGCGCAGCTAGTATGTCTATAATAGGAATACATTTTATTGTTTTCCAGTTCCATTATGTTGCTTGACCAATAGGATCACTGCTATAAGGGACCAATTTGAACTTACAGTGTAAAGTCTCTTTTAATAGAACATCCGATATTGTTCATCATTATTAGGGCAACGAGATATATTATGTCGTATGTTATGTGAAGTAAATTGTTATTCCGATATTATTGTTAGCAAAAATTTAAAGCTCTCAAAGAGTCTTTGTAGGAACTTTTATTTATTTAACCGAGTTATAACATTTATATAGATGCACTTTGTTCTTTGAGTCATAAAGCCTATAATACTAGATTAACGATATATTGTGGCACCAAGGGTAATAACGCTTATCCCCGCGCACGCCCAATTGAACCTTTAATGAGCTAACACGGTTGTAGCGCTTCAAGTGCCCGGGATTTTTATTATACCATATTTTAGCAGCTTAGTGGATTTTTTTTATTATATCAACATACCTTCAGAATTATCGAGGAAAGCTTTGATATTTGTTTAAATTGAAAATCTGAAGACGATAAGTGAATAGCACATTTTTTCCCTTATTAGATAAAACCAACAACAAAGCGGTTCAAAATATTAGACATAATTAATAAAAAACTTATGTTTCCAATCTCACAGCATCCAATTTATCTGCTAGGTACATTATCACCGACATCCATTTATTAACGTCAACTAAAACAGTCTCCATACAAAATTACATACATCAAAATTCATATCTAACTATCGCAGTGTGACAATCGGGGGGCGGGCGGCGCGCGGTGGGCGGGCGGCTTGCACCGCCAAGATAACGGTTAAAAGTGAGAATGGCACGTTAGGGTTGCTGTAGCGAGCTGACAATTAGGATTTATTTGCGCTTCTTGTATTTCCAAGATGATCCCAAATAAAAAGGTTTTATTTTGTGTACGTATATTTTCACTCTTCGTGTGGTAATTGTCTTTTTTTTCGAATGGATGTTTTAAGAACTGTTGCGATCGGCTTACGTCACTAATGTGGTTCTTATATCTAACTTGCTGTCACGGCATACAAGTCGATCAATAATTAAAGAAGGCAGCAACACCGAACTCCCCTAAGATGTTTGACGAGAAACTATCTATCACGAGTGTCGGGACCCCAAACAATATGCAATTCTCCATGAAACGAAGCGAATCTAAAAAGTATTAAGTATTCTCATTCTGTCAATTATTTTCAAAATGTCATAAAGGTTGAGAGTCCCATTATAGAGCAAAGCTCCGAACTGTCAGCTACATTGAGCCAATATCACTTTTGTTTCTAAGGACTGAAACTTCTATTTCTTCTAAAACTCTATAAAATACAACAAATCCCGCGATATTTAACTCTACAAACCTACTTATCTCTCCGATAATTAAATGCTTAAGAAAAGTATTTAATTACGCAAAGACCAGTGGGTAATTTCGCGAATTACAAGGTAATTCCCGCCAGGGGGCGTCGGGGAGGTGATAGAGCGTAGCAATATCCGGCAGAGCAACAGGCTGAGCGTAGGGCCCCGTACACAAATTTGGACTCTACATTTTTCTTGTCAAGGTTGATTTTCAATTGTGGGTGTAGCAAACGTGTATTATTGAGTAATTTCGGCGATAAATATCTGTTGTGTTTTAGTTTTATTGAATTTAAGCGATTAACAAACTTTTGGTAGGGTTATTTCCAATCAAGGTAATTGCTGTTGTTGAGATTTAAAATAACGGATTTTTTTTTTATTTTCAATTAATATTTCGGCCAGATATTCGAAAGTAATCTGTTAGATACGATAGTTAATTGGACGCTTCGCCTAAAAATAATGTGTAAGCTTCAATTCTAGCACATAATTTGTTTCGTATCAAGGTTTGACAAATGCCATCTTGCTTGTATGCAACACTTGTCTTTTATATGGGTATTCCGAACGGGTGGTAGAGTAGTAGCCTAGTATTTTGTATCTTTTGACGATTCATAAGTACTGTACTTAATACTCTACGTGAATAAAAAAATATTCTGATTCTGATTCTGAGTCAATACGCTCATCTGGCGTAGTCGCTACGCTTAACTTACGTAGTCGCTACGCTTAATTCACGTAGTCGCTACGCTTATCTAGACTGACTACTCTAGATAAGCGTTGTGACTACTACGCTCGCTTGCATTGTCATTACACTCATCTTGACGGTATCAACCTGACTTGCATACTCTCGATATTTTTTTTAAATCTAGCCAGGCAGACCTGCCTTTCAGATCTGAGGTCACTGTAGGACATTGATAAGGATCTGAAGCACCTAATTTTACAAAACATTCATTAAAATAAGTACAGCTATGGCGTATTATATCCCTCAATGATAAATAGTCCAGGCGTTATCGCGTACGTCCAGGCGCACCTTAGTCGCCGATACAATCTTTTTAATTAATGCCTACAAACAACGTGTGTTTGAAAAATACCGCGTATACCCACGTCAAGACGCGCCCTGTGTTGTTTCGTAATTAATTCAGGTATCTATTGTCATCCTGAAATAAGGGGAGGAGAAACATAAAATACAATTATATTCGACATTAATTTTGTGGTACAGAGTGATACAGAAACGGTACCCTTTTTGTGCGTCTTTAGCGCATTTGTAAAGAAAGTATTTCGGTATGCCAATTTAATGAAACAAAAAAAAATCAATTGTAATTTTGTTGAGAGCAATATTAATTTTGTGGCCGTGTATTTTTTTATTTCTGACTTTTTTTCTTGTTTTTTTGGTGCTGGCAATTACCTACAACATAGTCATAGAGAAATGTCTCCCATCCCTCTCAACCCACGGATTTCCTAAATAAGTTTGACATTGACAGCAAGTTTTCTCGCTGACATTACGATAACATTATAAGTTCCTACTTACCCTACTGCTCCTTTGTATACCTTAGTTGTTGTGGTAAAACAAAAGCTATACATTGATGCTTAGTCTATTAAAAAGCTTAAAATACTTCAATGTAAGTAGCTATGGATATTCTATCACAAAGGACGTAAGCAAGGACACACTATCTCATCAGGAAGTGTGTATATCACCTTGGCTTGGAGGCTGCCCTGCCTTTATTTTTACTGTTAATGTTTCCTTATTCTGTCAATAACGCTACATGGATGACGATGAAATTCTAGTTGTCAATGTAAAATTTCCACAGAAGCCCCGGTGTTGCCAACCTTACCAAACTTAAAAGCAGTAAATTAAGGATAACAAACAGTAGAAAACAATAAAATGGTTGTTGAAATGAAAAGTTTAGGTTAAATACGTACGAATGTCCTCGTACGTATTTAACCTAAACTTTTCATTCCGGGGGGGAGGTTTTTATTCCTACCCCGGACATTCCCTTTTTCGAACTCTCTTTACTTGTTCGTTCCGTAGCGTGGTATTTCAAAAATTAACTAAGGTTTAGCATTGATACTAATACTCTGTCTCGCTCTTTATACTCCTTACAATCTACACAATGAATATCGCAATAAAATAATTATGGTTTTGTTTCCAAATCGCCAGACAAACACACCAACTATCCCACACTAAGCAACGCTTGTATTATTGTGTTGCATTATAACATTGCAGCTAGAGCGTACCTCTCACAATAGGTGAGGATGAGCAAGATTTATGTCAATTTTTAAAGTGCATTTACGGGGTCCTTTTATACCAATGTAAATTAAAAATCCAGCCTCCAGTGTAGTGTACAAACAAAACGTGTGTCTGTGTGTGCGCCAGGCGTCGCGGCCGATAAGGATGTATTAGCACATTCCGCCCGAGCGAGAGCCACTGTATATTCTTATCCGGAATAAGGCAGGTTACACCCCTAGTGTTGTCCCGATATCGACGTTACACACTCGCCGCTAGCGACATCTGTCGATAGTGTTCAACGCAACCTATCTATATGTTAAGTCAATACAACATTTGTTAATATTTAAATTCAAATTATTTAAATTGTGTTGTTTGTAGCTAAGTACGTTGAATGGGTAATAATTATGTCGATATGTTTGTGAATACATTTGGATTGATTTAAGTATAGGCCTTGATTTAAGAGAGATATACCCGTAAAACAACATGTGCTTTTTTTAAACTTCTATTACTCTAAAAGTATATTACTTCATACACACTAATAAAATACTTATAGCGTTTTCTCTGGAACAATGCCATGATAATTGTACGAGCTCTACATCAAATCACATCATCGTGACATAATAAAAGTATCAGAAAATTACACCTAACCATATCGATATGGCTGCCACCACAGCCCCACCCCTACGGCGCGCAGAAGGGGGTGAGCCGTCGCTTGGCGCTTCGAGATAGCCCGCGATAACATCGCCGGGTGCCAGCCCTGATAGTACGAATAATAATAATTTTATTATCGCGATCCAGGGCTGCCACCTCGCAGTAATCTTTGATATAGTGGTGTCGCGTTTATTTCTACTATTTGGTAATAGTTGGAAGCTTGTGAGAATTATTAGTGTAGTTACGTTTAGGAGTTGAGTTTTATTAATGTTTAATACATATTCCGAATGTAGTATATGTAAATCTTTACTTTTATATTAATAGTGTGAATGTGTACATTTAGCATATAGCTATACAAACACATATATATACTTATTATACCTACTAAGCTTAGTTCTCATGTCAATAAATTTAATTAATAATTATACTTAGTGCGTGATGGGTGTCTATATTATTTTTCCAATAAAATAAAATTTGAATGCGTAGTGACCGTCAAAAATCATCCTCGTATCCGGCTTAGCGCTTCGGAAGGGGGGTCCTCCCTTTGGGGCCCGGTGGGGGGGCAGGGGGGTCGGGAGGTTCTTATCGCAAAGTCGCAGATTGAATATATTTCATGTGTGAGTTAATACGAGATCCGAGCGAGCACTTTCGAGATTTTACACATTTTCTACTTGTATGTACCGTGTTAGTTAGGTGTGTGTGTTTTGTGTGTGAAAAATAAATTACCTATATATGTCACAGCCTTTAGTACCTTGTTAAGCGCCGGCTTCACAATTTCCTGCTATACACTATCTACAGCTTATTTGACGGAAGGCCTGTACATATTCTGCGGTTTAAAAAAAGAAACAGGCCCTTTAAGAGTAACAGATGAATTACAAAGGCGTACTATTCAGTCTATACATATAAATAAAATTGGAGTGTCTGTTTGTAATATTAAAATAACCGCTTTTACTAACTGCATTTGGATGTATACACGGCACCTATACCAAAACAACATTTTTTAAAAATTTTGTCTGTCTGTCTGTCTGTCCGTCTGTCTGTCTGTCTGTCTGTCTGTCTGTCTGTCTGTCTGTCTGTCTGTCTGTCTGTCTGTTTGTTCCGGGTAATCTCTAAAATGGCTGGACCGATTTTGACGGCACTTTCACTGGCAGATAGCTGATTTAACAAGGAGTAACTTAGGCTACTTTTATTTTAGAAAAAAGAATAGGATCTCACGAAAAAAAATTAAAACCAATGTTGCAGCGCTGCGCCTGATTAAGTTTGATAGCAACAACCTGAAATGCGTCACGCGGGCTCAGTGCGAGCAGGCTGTTGCCAACGGTTGTGTCTTTGTTAAATACCACGCGAACGAAGTCGCGGGTAACAGCTAGTATTCAATAAGAAAGCTGAAAAAAAAATCATCCAAATTCGATCCGATTAAAGAAATGTTATGACGACCTTATCATATGGTATATGTGTATGTAAAGATGAAAACTCTAATAATATAAATATACCGCCAGACGAACACACCAACTATATGGTCCCACACTAAGCAATGCTCGTATTATAGGTATCTTATAATGGACTGGGCGTGAAGCCATTATATTACACTTATATAGACATTAAAATTCCATGAGTCTGATACAAACATTTGTGCTCAACACATAAAGTTTGCCCCTATCGGGATTCAAACCCGCGACCCGAGGCACAAAAAGCAGGGTCACTACCAACTGCACACATCAAAAATAAATGTAAAATATGTTAACGAATAAATTTGTTGTCACGGGATAATAATCCCATCCCACTAATATTATAAATGTGAAAGTTTGGATGTATGGATGAATGGATGGATGTTTGTTACTCTTTCACGCCAGAACGGCTGAACGGATCTGGATGAAATTTGGCACAGAGATAGATTATAGTCTGGAATAGCACATATGCTACTTTTTATCCCGGTAAAATGTATGGTTCCCTTGGGACAGATCTATTTAAATTTTTCATAGCGCAAAGGATCGACATATTTTTTGCGCGGGTAACATCGCAGGGCGCAGCTAGTGATTAAATATTTTCGGGCTTACATATTCCCTTTGTGGAATTATTTCACAACAATGTACGGCACAAAAAGCAGGGTCACTCCCAACTCGCGCTAATCAGGTCGTCGACAATTAACCAAAATCGCATATATTTTACACGTGCAAGCTATCTGCCGACTTCTCATTGGCACTACGTTATCGCCAGTATGGTACCCGGCATTGTAAAACTGAATTACTATCGGCTAATGAGCCTGGGATCGAACCCGCGCCAATGCCGATACGATACCCAGCTATCGCCGCACCTGTGGCAATTAAAACGAGGTTGAATTGATAGCGGATGAAACCGGCTGTATCTTGTGTGGTAGAGGTACCGTTTGGTCAATGTTTGTTAGGTCGAAGCTAAGTACTTATCATTAAATTGCAGTCGTGGCGCATATGCAATTCATCGCTGGTCTGTAATCGATGTCGGAGGTAAAAAAGAAATATCATTTAAATAGAGTAGGTAGAAAAAGCGTTCTATACGATTAGAGAGACAGGAGCTATAAGAAAAACAGAGAGATAAGTTGCTGGTCATCTATTTTTTATAGCGCTGTCTCTTTCGTGTGGGACGCTTTTAAAATATTTTTATCGCTGAGATCGGCCGCGTTACGACTAGTCCGTGGACCGGTGCATGGATTCCGAAACGAAAAGTTTACAATTTAAGACAGAGCCGGCGAAACCTTGGGTTTTTAGGTTTTGATATCTATGTATGGTAATACGGCAGTTTTTGTCGCGGCCCGATAAATACGTATCTATCTTATTTAAATAATGTCAAATGATACGCATTTTGTAACTATTCTTATTGTGGAGTTCATTTAGTTACATTACGATAAACGTACATTTATAAAAAAAAACCTCAAATTGGAGTAATTTAATCAAATATAATATAAACGTTATGAGACTGAGATCAATGTTTAAACAAAAAAACATTATGAATATAAAAATAAAGTAATCGATATTTTTCTTACAAACCAAAACTCCTAGTTGGTACCTCGTTTACGATAACGCATTACTAATAGTCCTCTCAGACGAAGACTTCACAGCAATAATTTGATTACTAGGAATCGAACTCAGATCTCTTAGTTACTAAAGCGGCCCATTCAAACATAAATTACAATTGGAACATTGATTTTTTATGAGATCCCGTCTCAGAATCAAATATATGATGAGTAAATGAAGTATCTTCATTACTTTTTTAGGTGAATTTTCCCATGTTTTATTAGTTATTCCGCTATTCGGGGCGATGACAACTTCAAAAATCAAAGATCTTTAAAATCGGCCCACCTGTTCCTGAGTTATAAATGGTGTAACTAACACGATTTCCTTTTACCTAGATGATTTACATTGTAAAAAAAAAATATTTGAACGAAGAAAAACTTTTTATAGTACCAATCAGAGTCAAATTGAAAATGGTTACATGCATTCCAACTATGTACCCGCCGCCAATCACAAAAAGACGCGGCAATCAACATTCCCGCTTTTAAAAACCGCTTCAATAAAAGTCATATCGTTCGTATCTGGTATTCTGGCGAGGGCGGGCGGGGCGGCGCGGGGCGGGCGGGCGGAATTGGTGAAAAACGTGAAAAGTGACCGCGATAAGGCGAGTTTTGGCCGCGCGGGCGACGCGATACGCCGCCCAGGGGTGTCGCGATTGTGTTGCTTGTGTTATTACGCCATCTACCGGGGTTCGAGTGTTTACAATTGAGGTGGGGTTAGCGGTCATTAAACTCGGCATCTTTGTCGAAAGATGAGGTTTCCGTGATTGGAATCATGGATGCAAAGTACGAATTAAAATACTGTCATCATTAAAAATATATAATGTACAACATTATGATTTGGTTACCCATTCCAAAAATAACGCTTGGGCAAAGCAGTGCGACCGTTTGCCTCGACTAATCTTCAATAGCTGTGTACTGACCGACTGAGCAGTTTTGCGGGGCTCCTTTGCCTAGCTTAGCCAGAGCATACATCAGCTGCGGTAAACGTTCGTGAACTAATTGGCTAAGTTGGTTGACTTATCGACGATAAGTCGGTACGCAGCTAATTATTATCGCTGTATGAAGGAGCTGTTACCTATGTATATAATCGTGACCATAATATAATTTAAAAATAATTAACAATAAAAACTTAACGTACCGCAATAACGTCACTAGAAACCCCTAACTCCACCATCTACAAGGGTTCAGCAGGCATTCCCCTGAAGGCTCCAATTGGCATGCCAGGCCGCGTGCCAGCCGCGCTAGATGTGCCGATAACGACTGTTTTGCATAAAACTGCAGATTTTTTTCAACACTGCATACGTATAAACTTTGTGGCCACTAATATGGAAAAGGGATGGGATAAGTTAAAGGGCACAAGCGATTATGACTTTGCTATCACAACATAAAATAAAAATGTTTTGGAAAAATTTTGTTATCTTCCTGCCGCGTTGTTAAATACAATACTAGACCACATTTATACTGTTACACTGTTTATAGCGTGAATAAGAGTTGAGAGGAATTTCGATGTCATAAAAAAAAACGATTGCTCACAAATATCAGAATTGTCATGTTGTTGGTGCCAACATTTAATTTTTAAATCGTCTTTTCGAAATAATGTCTTCACATGATGACGACAGATGCGCTGTATACCAGAAGCGTCCCTTCAGGATATGTCCAGACCGTACGAAGGTAGTGCCGCAGAGACATTTTATTTTATAATATTATAAACGCTATCGCCCACAACTTGCGACCCACACTCGGGTCAATCACGGGTCATGACCCACCGCGACATCTTAATGATATTATAATGTAATTTAATTTCACTTTTTATTTGCAGGTAAGTAGGTCATACATTCGCCATTACGTGCAGTTTTATGCAGCTGCCACCGAGTAAGTGATAAACATCTATTAAGTATATAAGGTGTAACAATAATAGTGCAAAATATTTTAATAGGGCCAACAGTAGGTTATAAAGAAAAAAATCCTTAAAAAATAAATCTAATTATAAGACATTTAAAAAATTACATCCTGTACTGAGCGCATGGCCGAAAGCTGCTGGTAACAAAAATCATTTACACAATTTTTGTATCCATCAACGTGATCCATATAACTTAATAACTTATCTGTATCAATATTTTATGCTATTTTTGTTACACCTTGTATTAGCGATAAATACAAGAAAAAATAAATGGGACCCACAAGTAGTACAATGAACTAATAATACTTTTTGGCTATGGTGCTGCCTGCTGACATGGCGCCATGGTGATGTGTTTTACTTAGAATGCAGACTCCGTTTTAAAAGAGAAACCTCTGAGTTTCTTGCCGGCTCTTGTCAGTGAAAGAGCAACCATGGAGTTTCATGCCCGTTCTTCTCCATAGGAACGGCGTTCCGAACGGGTGGTAAAGCAGTAGCATAATATTTTTGTAACTTGACGATTCATAAGTACTGTACATAATGGTCTACGTGAATAAAAAATATTCTGATTCTGATTCTGAAACTAACATCCCGACCTTTATATAGACCTTCTGACTATACGCAAGTGATTTCTGGCCTACATTATAATATACATTGGTTTAGATTTTTGAATTAAAGTTATTTAACACATCTTTCGCGTCGCGCAGTCGGGTTATAATGCAGTAGTAAAAATAATAATGCCACTTATAAAAGTAATGTATAACCCAGTTTCAACTAGATGGGTAATAATTATGTGAAGATTTTCTTTTTTTTTCTTTTTTTTTATTACATTATAGGCAAGTATTTGATCTCGATCTCACCTGATGGTAAGTGATGATGAGATCTACGATGGAGCATACTTGCCTAGGTAGGAAGGCGGCAGTAGATCGAGACGCTACATTCACTAGGCACATGCAGCGCAACTGATCTGACCCGCCATCCATGAATGGCAACACCGAACATCATGCCGGAACACGGCTAGGCCGCTTGGCGACATGGCTTTGTTCAGTGGGTGGTGACTAGCCACGGCCGAAGCCTACCACCACTTACTACTTAACTTTTCTTGTTCAACCTATTAGCTGATGATCTGGTTGCAATATAATGAATTAAAAAGATATAAGCAGATAATTTCCAAAGACAATTCTAATATTTTTTTACTCAAACATTAAGACGCATAGAGGTACTATCACACACACATTCTAACATCTGAATACATGTAAGTGATGTAGGTGTGTGCGTGGGGGGGTGAACGAGGGTTGGTGGCGGCAGGGGGGGTGCACGTTACAAACACAGCAAAAGTTCACGTCCGTCTTATCTCATCTGTTTGACGGATTCCTACCGACGACGTTGCGTATTCATATTTTATGTAGGATAGTGTTAAGATGTAGAGAAATCAGAGTAGGTGTATGAGTGAAGTTTTTTTGCAACAGAGACTTTAAAAAGGCACTGTGGGTTAATTATGAGTAATACAATTGAAGGGTTGTAATTCTAAAAGGTCCAAGTGCCAAAAAAATATCTATATTATTACAAAAATACGATCTATGTGCCAAGCCAAGCAACTTTTTTTTGTTATATCTCTAAAAAATAAAATTGGCACTTAGACCCTTTAGACTTACAACCCTAAAATTGTTAATACCTATAGGTTAAGAGAGTTAAAAACATACAATAGTATTTTTATTTTAATCTAATGAAATCATGACCCAAAAATACGCGTTATATACATAAACGGTATTATGATTGTTTTAATGAAATCTAATAAAAAAAATAACTTATCATAATCTCTGTTACATCACGCTACTCTGCACCGCCCAAGATCGTCGAGTCTCGCTACTGATAAAGCGAGCTATTTAATCACAGATAACATCTGCAGGGCGGGCGGCGCGTTATCACCGCCCGCGGCCGGCTTATCGCGCCGCCCGCCTTACCTTATCGGCCCCGTATATAAATTCTTATCCGGGCTTCAAGGGCGTTTTCTGTATTCGCTCTGCTTTCTTTATGTTAACTTCAATAAAATGTTATATTGTTGGTATTTTATGATTTAGTTGGAGATCGTAAACTTTCGTTAAATCTGGAAACGAAATCAGGAATTTTGACGACATTATTCTGTAGGGTTACTAAAACTTCGGCTGGATACGCTTGGGCTGGCCCATCAAATTTGAAAGATAATACTGATCTTATATGTTTTCCAGGCTTCAGCGATTTTGTGGTATAATACTTGCATTTGACGGTTTAATCAATTGTAAAGCTTATGTGTAGTAGTTACCTTATGTGTAGTAGGTACCTTCCAGGTTTAGTAGTGACGAGGCCTTGAAATAAATTAAACTTATATGTAGTAGGTACCTTCCAGGATAATAGAGGTGAGACCTTGAAACAAATTAAGGTTATGTGTAGTAGGTACCTTCCAGGGAAAGTAGTCCCTAGGCCTTGAAACAGATGAAGCTTATGTGTAGTAGGTACCTTAGTTTAGTAGAGGCGAGGCCTTGAAACTGATGACCATATCAATAAAGTACTCTAGATATATAAACTCCGTAGTATCCGACTCTGTCTGCTCCGGCCTTATCTCCACCATATAAATCCGACGGATGCTTATCATAGTAGCCGTTGCGATTTACCGAGCGCCTTATCTTTATTATTATTTTGATAGCGAAGCTCTTCGAACAGATAAGCTTTTAGAGTTATTTTAGTTTGATTGCCTATCTGTATCATGGCGAGATTTCTTTTCCAGGGCAAGTAGACATATTATTCATATATATATCATACTTCAATTCTCACTTAGAAACTTCAATTCTTTTTACGGATCATCATACTTTTGGAGTTGTCGAAAAAACTCACATGTTGTACCGTTGATACGGCCACTATTTGAATCATTGATCCATAACAGCTTACCTCGTCGCGGCCTTTATGCTATCTGTCTGTTTGTCTGTCGCGTCGAAGCTATAAAACTCGTATCTCGCTAATATCAGACCGTAAATACTTTTATCTTTCTTCTAAAACGTCAATTGCAATTCCGAAGGTTATGTCGCCGCTTGACGGTCTTGGGTTTGAAAATAACAGCGATTTATAAAAATCTTTGCAAATTCAAACTTTAATAGGTATATAGTAAGTAGATAGGTACATCAGAATTGAACTTTGTTAGATGAATCAAGGCCAAAACAGTTTAACAAAAAGTTACATAGGCACCTATGAACATAAGACAGACCTGCTTCATGGAGTGCATCGTTTAGTTCTGGATGTAGACTCGACTTTTACGATATCATAAAAAAATAGGAGTATCTACTTATATTTTGAAAAGAGTACAACACATCCGATAAATGCTTATTCTGCTATCCAGTGGAGGCTCAAAATTAAAAATATATTATAATTAAAATATATAATTCATCTACAATGACATTACAAAGCATTTTCCGAAAAGAAAAACAACTTGATTTGTAATACGTTGTAAATTAATGAAATTAAGTACCGACATGAATGAATGAATGAGATCCAGTTAAGCAACCAAATATAAAATACAATACGTCCTTAATTAAAATCAAAATATGAACCTTACACTGTGACACACGTGCACAAAGGTCAACAAGCTTTATTAATTAAAAAATAATTGTTTGCTAAGCCGATATCGCGGCTGTTTCCTGTCGGTAAGGACTAGAGTCGATAGCGTACGATTGTATCGGGTCGCGCTAATTAGACTTATCTTAGACCAATTATTTATAAGTAGAGCTTATCGTGCGCCCCGCCATTGTTTTATAAAGTTTGCGGGAATTCGTTACTCACGGGCGGTTCGTTTGGTGAGCACGTTGGGTTATATGCTCGGATATCTTTTTTTAAAGTTTGATGACATGAGAAAATTAAATTCGCTGTTACATAATAATAAAAGAAGCGTAATACAAATGATTCTTATATTAAAATAACTTCCTGATATATCTAGTAAATATGAACATGGCCCTATGAAACTACCTACAAGTACATACTTATGTAGTTATTTTTATTAATCAAAACACAACACTGCAGTAATTAGTGTTATTTTAAATGGCTAGTATTTAAATTTTGCATAAAAAATATCAACCCGCTCAAAACACGCAAGCTTTTTAATACTACGACATAAAACATGCACATGTACCAACAATTTGTTACGTACTTTCAAACGGAATAAATTATTATCCGTGTGTATTACGACAAAGCATAAAAACAATTGAATATTGAAAAACTTACAAATCGCATGCTCGACATTAAAAATATCTGTATGCTATATATAATTATAAATTGAATTGTTGGCGGAGACCTATTTGTTACGATACGCAGTAAAGTTAGTTTTCCTTGACATACCGGGTGATAAATAAATTAGTCGCATAAAAGACTATACGATAGTGGGCGCTGCCAACGGCTTAGTTAATAAAAATAGCTAGTCTAGTTATAAATATATTTTACTTTGAACAACTGACTTTTAGTGTTGAAATAAAACTAATTTTAAGGATTTTATCGCGTTTATATTATGTTTTTACGTTCCCGACGTTTCGGCTGCTTTACAGCAACCATGGTCGGAGGACTGAGGTGGTTGACGTCCTAGTTAAATATGATTTTTATTCCTGAAGGCCAAAAGCTCTTTAGAGTAATAGTCTAGGGTTACCACCCGTTTCGGAATTTTGGTTCCTCGGAGACGAGCCGGCAAGAAACTCGGTGGTTGCCTACTCTTTTAAAAAGAGGTTTTATAAAACTTACGTACGTACTTTTCTTTTAAAAAAATCTTCATAATACCATTATAAACTTCTATTTTAAATATAGTAAGGGTTCAACCGCATTGAACTCGTTCTAAACGTTTCCACATACATCGCTGTTTTAAAACTGTATAATCCTTTAATCGCCAATTTAGCCTATTACAATGGTAAGATACATTAAATTCGCATTTCGGCCGCCCATCAATTTCGCGGGCGGGCGGTGCGACGGAATATATGGCCCATAAAAATGTTAATACAGCAATGCAACTGCACAATTTCCTTGTATGTAATTTGCCACTTTGAGCATTAAAAATACGCTATACTATGGGGCTTGGCGCAAGTGTTGAGCGGAACGAGTGTTATTTAGGGCGTTATAGTAATGTGGCATCGTATCATATTACATGTAAACATTAAAACATTTAACTTTAATAATTATAATTACTTGCACAGATGTATGTGTAGGTGGTTAAAATAATTGGCACTATAATTGTGGAAGTTCCACAAGGTAGCGACTATGGCTATCTTGTAAGAAGTCAATTACATACAATTTGTTCCCAGATATTCAATATCAGAAGGTTTCTAAAGTCTTGTAAATCTATCCAATTATTTTTTAAGTGAACAAAATTAATGAATAAATATCGCCAGAGGAATACACCAACTATACAGTCGCACACTAAGCAACGCTTGTATTATGGTTACCGTACAATGGACTAGGGTCGAACCCAGTATATATTACTTATATAGATTTTAAACATCCATGACTTGGGAGCAAACATTTGTGCTCATCACACAAAGTTTGTTCCTACCAGGATTCGAACCTGGGACCCTCGGCGTAGCAAGCAGGGTCACTACCAACTGCGCTAATCAGATCGTCAAGTAAAGTCAAGTCAGGTCGTAAAGTTTATTGATGTGTTATTCTATCGCGAAGAACAGATTATTTCACTTTGTTGAACCGCTTCGAGATGTAACGGATGGGTGACTTCACTTCGTCGTAATCATGCAGTTTGTTTAACAATTTGAAGAATCTACTGTAGTATAGTAATAGACATATCAATAATTAATACATACAAATATATTGATTTCTTATATTTATGCGAATACTACACATTGAAATAAAACTATTTTTAAGGATTCTATTTTTTATTTCTTGTTGCAAGTAACAACTAAATATGAGGGTACCCCCGTCAAACTATGACACTAGGACGTCAACCACCTCAGTCCTCCCGTGACCATGGTTGCTGTAAAGCAGCCGAAACGTCGGGAACGAAAAAACAAAAAATAAACGCGATAGAATCCTTAAAAAAAAGTTTTATTTCAACATACAAATATATTACTTTAGTATATAAATACCAATAGCCTGTATTGTATTATGGGCAGAATAAAACCGTACGTTGTGCAAATAACACCTTTTATTTGACCACCGCACACATCCTACCATACACTACCTATGAAGCCATTTTTAACGGACTTAGGTTGCTTTCAACGCTGCATCGATATAAACATACAGCCTTAAAGATGGTAGAAAAAGTAAAGTATAATTTCCGCTTTTCACGGCAGCTTTGGATGGTAAATCGTAACCAATAAAGAAACGCAATAAGGGTTAATGTTTACGACAGCGTTGCGTTGTATCGACAGTGTTCGCTGCCAATATGGCACGGTTTGTATGGCCCCATTCTGTGCCAAAAAAATATTCAGACGATTACTTATGTGTTTTACATATTGGAGTTGTTAATTATGTAGCGTGGGAATATGTTATATAGTTCCCGACGACCGGGAAAATAATGTAGAGACTGTTATACAAGACTTTTATAAATGACTAACTATATACTATACTATCAGCTGAAAGACGTCCACTGCTGGACATAGGCATCCCCCAATGATTTCCACACATCACGGTCCTCCGCCACTCGCATCCACCGGCTTTCTGCTACGCATGTGATATCATCGGCCCACCAAATGACTAACAAAAATATATAATTGATACAACTAGGCGATACTTGCACTGAGAAAAAAGATAGGTAAATGCAAACCTAATAATGTAGGTAATGCAAAAAATAGTTGAATACAACCTAATTTAGGTTTTCTGAACCTAGTGTAGGTAAATAGTTTTACCTTCGATTGGGTAAATACAACCTACAGTGTTTGGTAGCGTACTATATTACGTAATTTTAACCTATTTTACGTTAAAGAAACCTTTTTTTTTACCTAACTGTTACGTTAACGGGCCGTCACCTAATATACACATTTAATTTTACCTATCACTATCAGTGAATACTACCTAATATGATTACATATAGCTTAAAAACACCTAATAATAGGTTGCTTCGACTAAATTGTACTTAACCTAAATAATTATTTGGAATTAAAATTGTACATTCGGTTCCTATATAACTAATAGACTTAAGTGAGTGGGTTGAGCTCAAGAACGAAGACCTTTTTTGTTCTTGAACTAAACTAACTGTAGGTTTAATTATATTTTTTTATTTTATTCTTTCTCAATTATAGTTGGTACGACGTTACGTTAAAATTACATGCTGTGTTTACCTGTTATTAGTTGTGCATTAGACATAAGACATATAATTTGTATATTGAATACTTGAAAGAATGTAACAACTGTTGGTAAACCTAATAAAATAAAATAAAAATAAAAAATATAACCTAATAAAAGGTTGCAATAACCAATAAATTGTTTTAACATGACATTGCGTCTTCATAACCAACTAATGGCTTTAAAGAAACGTAGTTATTTGGTTTTAATAACCTACCTACTTACCCAGTTTTATTAACATAGGTAGGTAATAACATTTTTATAATATTATTTCAATCGATAAATTTTATTAATAAATATTATAACTTATAATATAATATTTGTTATAAGGTTTTCAGATATAAAACCTAATTATAGTTAAGCACAAGTTAAGTAAAACGTACTCATCGGTACAATATATACGAAATATATTTACGTATTAAAAAAATACAACCGAATTGAGAACCACCTCCTTTTTGATGTCAGTTAATAATGTTCATTTTATCTTTCCATATTTAGTGTTACGTACTATATTTGGAAAAACAATTTCATTTGCGGTGTCTGTCTGTCACAACAAATGATTTTATAAGTAAAAATGTTTAGATAGCGAGTGGATCATCAAAACTGACCTATTTAGCCCACCTGAACTCAGTATTACGTCGTCGTCAACGGAAGAGGTACGTTTCTAGTAGTTACCGTGCGGGACAATGCATCGCAACATAAACTTGTCTCTTTTTCGCTCCGACTTCCATGTTGCATCTAATATATTGTGATAAAAAAAAAATACTTTATTTATGTGTGTCATTTGGGAAGTTCAATCTTGTGCAGGTAACCCATTTGCCCCTTTTACTTATAAAATCATTTGTTGTGACTCACAGGCACAAGCCTTCTAAAACTAAACGGTATGTATAATATAGTTACAAACTCGAGTGTTAAAATTTGGCATCGTTATACTTAACTAGTTATGACCCAATTTTAGATAATAAGATTAAATAGTAAAGAATAGAGGGGGCAATCAGATTGTTGTAGAAAAAAAAATATTATCATGAGGGTAGGTATCTAAGTAGCTACGCTACCAATCGAACTAGTTGCTATATATCTACAGAAATAGCGATTAAATTAGTACGTATGGGTAGGTACCTTCAATATTGTTTTTAATTGATGGCATTATTAAAGAATATTGAATGGCAACCTAAGGCAACTTCATAAAGTTTATAGTATCGAAAAAAAAATGCGTCCAACTTATAACAGTATAACCTATTATAAATCACTTTTTTGCGTATTCGTTATATAAGAGCATTTTTGTGTCATTATAAAGGGATTGTAATTTCTATAAATTTGACCGTAAGTCTACTTAACACATCATTATGCATTAATAATACGTATTTTCACAATAAAATATCCCCTTGTGTTAATCCATACTGTAATCTACGTACCTCTGTACCTATCAAATTTGTCTTTATCTATATGTTTGTATTGTAGTAGGTATTAGTAGGCAGTATTAAGTAGAAGTGATATAATAATTAGGGTAAGAGTAACAAATTTTCTAGATACCAGATATTTGAAAAACGTATTAGTCGCATCTAACTGTGATTAATGTATTTGTCAATTTGGTAACTGCAAATTTCACTACTTTTTACCTAAATTATATAACTTTTACCTAGTAACTACCTGGTTACTTTTACCTACTACAACTGCCGAAGATGTAACATTAACGCATCAACTAGGTGTATTACACCCATCAAGTAGGTCTCACTAACATATTTATTAGGTATATAATGCCTACACAGTACACCACCGGAATCTACTAATTAAATGACTTCAACCTAATAGCTGGTTACATTTACATAGTACTTATTTAACCGCACACTTGTCGATCAGGTTACATCTACGCATTCATTAGGTACATAATACCTATCATGTCGGAATTATTAATGTACTTTAACGTATCCAGTTGATTACCGTTACCTATTAATTATTTTGCTACAATCAAGTAAATACTTAGTTACTACCTACTACCTATGTGCCCTACACCTATCGATAAGGTAACTCTAACGCAACTAAAAAGGTGCAGACAATTATCAGTAGGTTATATTAAAGCACTTATTAGGTATCCAATACCTACGCAGTACACTACCGTAAACTATAAATTAGGTTATTTATACACATTGAAAAGGTTACAGACATCTAACCATCATCTAGACTAGGTTTAATTAAATCATTTATTAGGTATATATCAAAATTTATTTGGTCAAGTTTAACGTATATTAAGGTAAAATTAACGTAAAATACTAGGTGTTATTAAATGTTTATTAGGTTATAGTATCGAACCTAATATTAGGTTTTTGTCGGACAACCTAGTCACTACGTAACTTTAACCTACTATTAGGTGATAGTTACCTTACTAGAAATAGTTTAAAATAACCTAATGCGTCGGTACAACATAAGTTTATGTAATAACTAGTGCACTTGGTTGTTGTTACCTAATGCACTACGTTGTCCGACAAATACGCAATATTAGGTTAAATATTAGGTAACCGGGACCTAATTTTTTTCTCAGTGTGCGGAAATCCATTGTTAAACAAATGGGGGAAGAGGAACCCACCACTGACCTTCGGTAATTCTCGCCTGACATCTTAGAGGAGTACGGTGTTGCTGGCTTCTTTAATTATCGATCCACTTATTTAGTTTGTAATTGGAAAAGTTGACAAGCCGAGGATCAGTGGTAGGTTCCTCTTCCCCCATTTGTTTAACAAAAATATTGTAAAAATATTAATGCTGATAATCTATATAATACTGATCCAATATAACAACTCTATCACTAATAGGAAGTTACATTATACCTTAGTGCTATAGAATATATTTCATGTGATCTCTAACCGATGGGCCTTCTAACGTATTCCAGCTTCCATAGGTATGTTGTCTTGACAACGCATTTTATTGACAGCGATAGCGCATTTTTTTTTTCTACGCAGTCATAATGATCGGGCTTTATTTTAGTATCAGATACTATTATCAGTACGTCAAGTGCGAGATTATTCGTAGGCTAACCGTATACTTTAATAGAATTTAGACATTTTGTATGGAGAATTGAATGTTTTAAATACCGTCCGCTAGAGGCGATTTTCAATTCTCCATACAGTATGTCTAAATACGGTAGACTATAAAGTAGACGGTTAGCTTACGAATCATCTCGCATTTGACGTACATATACTATCTGATACTAAAATAAAGCACGCATAGTATACCTTTAAGTGACCACCTTGCCCTAAGAGGCATAAGTGGGCTAAGTTGTCGGATTGGTTATAAACAACAACTTTACAAATAATGACATTCCAATAAATTAAGGATATCTCAATTTCTCAGGCGCGCCGGAGTGGCCGGGGCCATCAGATTACAAAGGCATGCTTTTATACGATAAGATTGTGTTCTTAATTCTCTGATGGTGTGTTGGGTCTGTGGGTTTGGCGCCGAGGGTGTTAATGGGCGACGAAGGCGCTCGGGAATGTTCGGCTATTTTCGTGATTAATTTAGAATGGTGGCCCAAAAGCACAGAGTGGTACCATACCTAGAATAAATAAAACTAAAAAATAATGCATTGCACTGTCAAAAATGAGTTTTAATGTAATTTACCAAGCACTTGCCAGAAATAAAGCGCATTGTAATGTCGTTGTAATTGGATTAAAGCTTTCTATTAATTTGAGGGTTAGTTAAACGTAGTACTAGTATGTACCTGCTTTTTCATTTTGCTTTATTTTCTGTTTTCTTTTGCACATATGGGAACTGCTAAAGATTATTTATTATAATTGGGACTCTGGTAGATAAGACCAAGATAAAGATATACTACACTCTTATGTACCTAATGGTTTGACGAAAAAAAATACACACAACATTTTTCTTAGCTAATCTACAAAATAAGTTCAATCTCTAAACAATGTGCATTTTGCATTCCGAGCAACTTTTTTTTGCTAAAAACAATCTCCCCATCTGACGTCATTAATCTCAAGCTATCTACACACGAGCTTCAGCTCTGTAGCAAATTTTAATCCACGAAAAATGCTTAAAAGCACGTCTTGTGATAAGAGCGCCGGTCGTTAGTGATGATAACTGAGCTTAGATAAAAGATATACCGATAACGGTACGGTCTGCAGATTCGTGCTACTATATAATATTAGCGGATAGGAAGGGGTGTAGAGTTGAAATGAGTTTTTAAGTTTTTTTTAAAAATGTTGAAATCTCCAGCTTCGAAATCATTCCTTTTACAAACGCAGGAACAAATAAAAAAACAAATTAAAAAGAGAATTACTACCTACTTAATAAATACAAATCGTGTAAAAAAATTGGCCCATGCGGTAAGGTAAGATGCTGGCCGCATTTCCTCGCTGAATAGCCAAAGCTACTCGCTGGGCGAGGAAATGCCCGGCTCTTGGGTAACCGGTTGTGTCGACAAATAAATAAACAACTTTTGATCTTAATGCATGAGTCAAATTGTTACCCAGTTAGTAGGTATAGGCTTTGTCCTTTCGTCTTAGTCTCTGTAAGACCAACTCTCCAATCACCAACTAACAAGGACTATACATATCGGAATAATGAAGTAGAAATAGTAAACAAATCTGATCATATTTGGGCACACACGAATGGCTCTACAATAATGAGTGCGTGTAATCGCGTCTCGTAATCTGATAAAAAGTTCAAAATCGATTACATCTCGATACAAAAGCACTTTCATAGATCACTATCAACATCACAAAACCACAAGAGCATCCAACAAAATGTATTTCAATACAAAACACTAAAACTTTTAATAAACAGACACAAACAGATGGTAATCGTATAAAAATCCCATAGAACAATATTATCGATCGATGTAAAAAAGGGCGTAACACAATATTAAAACTCTACAGTAACGCGACAGACGGAGATGGAAGATAAAAAAAAGACTTCAGACTACCGGCGCGGGCGCTCGCACTACGAGAGACCAATAAACTTGACGACATGGATGTGTATCACCATACATTGACGGTTACACGCGTAGTTGTGTAATAAAAATCAATGTGAAAGCCGTGATGGATGTCGACTTGTTCGGTTCGTCCGTAAACTTGTTAGTTTTCGATATATTTAAGGTTGTATTTGTCGAAACAAATAGCTCATTGTTGGGCGTTTGAAACACTAAACGGTATGTGGTATCGATGTTCGATCTGGTGTCCGTTTCTCGTTATTCTCTTGTTTATGGTATTTTAGTCTCGTTTGTTGATTGGTTTTGGAAATAAAACAAGTTTGTAAAGGGTTTTTAGTGTTAGATACGTGATCGCAGTTTTTTAGCATAGGTGTTTGAATACCCGCTGTAACTATGAATGTAGTTTTTGATTAACAGCGAACAATTGGTTATTCTTACTATATTATAAGGTCTAAAATTCGGAGCAATAAGTGATATGAAGACTATTTTAGTATGTGTGTGTGTGTGTGTGTGTGTGTGTGTGTGTGTGTGCGACTATGGTAAAAGCTATTAATAAAATAGAAAATAATTCCTACTTCTACTCCATATTCCTTAGGCATAAGTTTACTTAGAAGTAAGGTAAGGAAGTTAATAGTAGAGAAATAGTGTACCGGTATAATTATTATAAACAACTAGTGGTACTGTACTGTTTACACCTTAAGTAGCTTCTTGGTTTAACCAACAAAGGTATCTAAGGATCAGCCGTTATTGAGAAAATTTTCTATATAGGATGAAAAAGGCATTTTTTCCTTGGATTTACAAAATTGAGAAAGATTCAGTGGCAACTAAATTTGAATATTATATTTCATATATGAAATCGAAAAACGATCAATATACTTGTGTAAGTTTTGAATCCAGGAGACGTTGTAATACTCGTTCTCTTGTTTTTAAACCGACCAATGCCTCTACAAATCGTACCGAGAAATCGCACTTACACCATTATCCCGACGAGCCACCATCAACCATACATTATCAGACCGAATCAAAAAGTAACCCGATCCCCTGACCTTATAACAAATGTGTTAAACAGTTTAAACATATAAACACTAGACGGGTATTGTTCTCGCGATAGCTATCAGTAACACAAAGGGCTGTCGCGTATCGTGGTAGCGGGGCGCGGGTGACAAATGAGCGCGGCCCGCGCCCACCCAACGTGTGACCTGTATTATGAGACCGATTGTGTTTCTATTAAGTCGTTTCGGAGTCTTTCCGTGAAGTGTGTATTGTTTTTGCTTGATAGTGTTACTAACAAACAGAGGTATTGATTAAAAAAAATGGCTTATGTGCACGTTCCTTCGTGCATTCAGGTTTCCAGACTGTCCTAATTTGGCTGTTACATAACTACCCAAGGGTGATGGCAGTCAGTCACTGTGAAGACTGTCGGTCAAAGTTTTGAAGATGAAGGCCGGGACCACGAGCTTTTAACATGCCCTTCGAAGCAAAAATGCGAATGAAATTTTTAACATACCCTTCCAAGCAAAAAAAGGAAATGATATATTTTTTTGAATATTTAACCGTTTTTACCACTCAGAAAAAGCTCTTCTTCTTACATGATTCTATCTATTTATCTATCAGCCGAAAGACGTCCACTGCTCGACATAGGCCTCCCCCAATGATTTCCACACATCACGGTCCTCCGCCACTCGCATCCACCGGCTTCCTGCTACGCGTGTGATATCATCAATCCACGTCAAAAGTAGGAAGAGCTTATTGCTAGTCTATTTCAGAACAGAGCAGAAATATATCGATATTTAAATGGTAAAATCAAAATTACTCATCTGGTAGTCAAAAGTACTCCTGAATTCCACACACGATATCGTTCTAAAGACCGCAGCCTGGGCCAGGTTTCTCCACCAACAACCTTCAATAGACATACACACCTCGTTCCTTCTGCCGTCTCCTCAGTCCCTCACCACGGTATCACCGGTCAGGAATCTTGTTTCAAGTAATAGTATCGGGCCGTGATAGTGTTTGGCCATTTTTCTTCGGAACAACAAAGGATGTAATCGGCTGTGTATGTGCATGTGGGGCAAGGTATAAGCGGTAGCGGTTTCGACAGGCAACACTACGTGGTTTTAGAAATAACCGTCTTAACTTAATAGCGTCTTCTTGTAAACTAGAGGTTCTCAGTCCGACCACTCTATACTGGCCATTAAACTGTTGACATAGTCCCACTCGTAAGCACAAGCTTTAGTTTAGTTTGATTCACTTAAGGGAATATATTGATAACGTCCAAACCTACTCACTTGACCTTTGTTCTGACATCCCTCGCCCGAGACCAACCCTCGCGAAGCCTCACCCGAGAGCTGTAATTTCATTTCATTTTCCTCGCCATCAGCCCCTTCGCAGGATTTATCAGAGGCATATAGCCTATATACGACGATTATTGTAACCACCAATCGCACACATTTTATTCGCACCCATAATCTCGATATCAACGTACAAGTGGCGGGCGTGGTAAGTTTAATTACAAAATTGCTTCTGTGACGCAACCAAACCTTTTTTGTGAAAGTATTTTTTTTTCAAACCTTGTTTTTTTTTTTATAAAAGATTGTCTTATAAAAGCTTTTAACGCTACCAACTCCTAACTTGTTCCACTCCCGCGCACGCCGCAGCGAGTCGCGTCACCTCCGCCCTCTATCGGGTGTTTAATGATTCACTCGCCGATCTCGATTACATTTATGCTTTATTATACAAAAATATGAACGGACTGACAAGATTAGCCGTATTGAGAAATGAGAGCGGTTAGCTACGTATTAAAATCATATTTTAGGTATATTTTGTAACAGCGGTACAAATAATATAGTCACTTGCATATTAAGTTAATAAAAATGGTGACTTTACATTATTAATAACTAGCTGCGCCCCTCGGTGTTACCCGCGATTAAAAAGTATGTCCATTTTACCGGGATAAAAATTTTCCTATGTGCTATTCCAGACTATAATCTATCTCTGTGCCAAATTTCATCCAGATCCGTTCAGCCGTTCTGGCGTGATTGAGTAACAAACATCCATCCATCCAAACTTTCACATTTATAATATTAGTGTTATAATACTCTTTTCAATGTCTCACTGTTGGGCACGGGCCTCCCATCAATGTGAGGGACCATAGTCCATAACGCTGGCTAGTGCGGGTTGGTGGACTTCACACACCTTTCGAGTGGTTCTCTCAGACATGCAGGTTTCGTCACGATGTGTTTCTTCACCGTCTAGAAAATGATAATCATGGTGAAAAATGAGGTTCGCACATAAAATCCAGAAATCTCAAGAGGTGTGAGCCGGGGTTTGAACCAACGTTACCAAGGCAAGTGTTTTACTAACTTGGCGATTACTGCTCTACATTACTTTTTATTATTTGGTAAGTGGGGTTTCAGAGATGTCATGTTCCGGACCCTCCTATTAGATGCCGTGTAATAAGACATTGATGCCACCCTTAGCCCATATTTATTTGGATGCTTTTTGTATACCGATCAAGAAATGGAATATTCCCATATATGTCCGCGAACTGTGACGTATATGTAA
Source organism: Pheosia gnoma (assembly GCA_905404115.1). Classification (NCBI taxonomy): domain Eukaryota; kingdom Metazoa; phylum Arthropoda; class Insecta; order Lepidoptera; family Notodontidae; genus Pheosia; species Pheosia gnoma. The sequence continues at coordinate 1,327,588 of FR989894.1, read as the reverse complement.
CGACTAGCTGCGCCCCGCGGTTTTACCCGCGATTAAAAAGTTAAGTTTAACAAAACACGGTTCCTGTATGCCATCCCATAGGAACCGTGCATTTTTCCGGGATAAAAATTAGCCTATGTCATTTTCTGACCCCTAAACTACCACTACCTATGCAAAAAATCATGTTGATCCTTTGCTCTATGAAAAATTAAAACAAATCTATCCCACGGGAACCATACATTTTGCCGGGATGAAACGTAGCCTATGTGCTATTCAAGACTATAATCTATCTCTGTGCCAAATTTCATCCAGATCCGTTCAGCCGTTCTGGCGTGATTGAGTATCATCCATCCATCCATCCAAACTTTCACATTTATAATATTTGTAACGATTCGATCACTTGACTAGTACAAATGTGCTGCCAAACTCGTTCTAAGCCCACAAGTAGCCATGAGGCCTTAAGGACGTCATTCAAGAGGTCTCCAGTAACCTGATAGTGATGACTCAAGTCCTCAATGTTACCTTTACAACCTTAAACAAATAAATAACGATTTTATCGTCCACTCGACAAGATTTTATCAGTTTCTGACTGATAGTTATCTTTCCGATGAGTTTACATCGTCCGCCGGATACCTAACTCTCAGTAAGGTATCGGACGATCGACTTTACCCGAGTTTGGAATTCAGAAAAGTTGAGATCATCTCATATTACCCGCATAAATTGGTATCAAATTCTCACGTTCGTAGAACGTTTTAATTAATTTATAAGTACCTACAATACAAAGAGCTTAATTTTAGAAAAACGCTTCCTATTTTGTATGCTATGATTTTTTTTTATGTTTTTCACTGTCTTCGTCAATCAGTATCACCATTGCCAACCATAGACACGTATTTTTTTTACGAAATTTAACACCAATCGATCGTAGTCTATGCCTATAATTTGTTGTCTACCAAATTAATCTACCTTATCTTCAGCAAGATACAGGTGGTATATTAAATGAAATATAACAAACAGAACAAGGTGTATCTCAACGATACTGCGTCCTTATCTAACGAGTGGATCACTGTGTCTAATTAAACTTTATGCACCTTTTTGCTTCATAAAGATCGTTATCGCGTCCGTTAGCGGTCACGATATCATATTAATTTTATTAAAGCGATGCTATTAATAACGTGATTGCTAATTTAACTGGTTAACTTGACTTTTTGTAAATGCGAACAACTTAACTGAATTGTGCTTGTAACATGAAGTTCTAAAGGGATCGTATCGTCACCGAGAAAACGGCCTGTCACTGTCATTCTCATTAATGAACCCTGTGGTGTGAGTGGCACGGAAAGAGATTTAATATAACGTTGCATAAATATGTTGTGCTTAGGCCACTATAATGTAGTATAGTAGTCAGTATTATCGATAACTATAGCTACAGTTAATAGCTCATCCCAAGAGTTTATTGTACTTCCCCTACATAATAAAGTAATGATTTTCACGGAAAATTGCTGTAATTTTGTCATATAACAATGTACTGCTCAAAAGAGAGCAACCATGGAGTCTCTTGCCCGTTCTCCTCCATAGGCATTCCAAACGGGTGGTAAAGTTGTAGCTTAGCGTTTTGTAACTTTTTGACGATTCATAAGTACTGTACTTAATGGTTTACATGAATAAAAAACATTCTGATTCTGATTTGTAACTACAAATGCCTTCTTCGACACATCGCCATCTCAATACGTGACAAGTCATCAGTTTACGTGAAACCTGGACAGAAGCCTCAGGGTTGTCACCCAGCGACCAGCGTTCAGGGAATCAACAGGGAGTGAGTAGAAACTCGATCGGGCAATTTCGCAAAAACTACACAACGCGATCCGTTGTTCAGATCGTTGATAGGGTTGCGTACCGTTAGCAGCATATTTGAAGACTGTGTACGTTTTTTACAAGCTGTACTACACAATTACAAGTTGTGTTTACAATTAGGATTTGGAGTTACTCGTTTTAAAAACATTATTATGTTTTGACAAACTGGGATGACTAACGACCGAATACTCAAATCGCAAGTCAAGTATTTAAATCCTAATCAAGTGTCTGAGAAATTAATTTATTTTACAACTAACAATCTATCAAAAAGATTGGTCGACGCTAGCGGCGACCCAATGGCTGGGCATTTCCTCGCTCAGCGAGTAGCTTTGGCTGTTCAGCGAGGAAATGCGGCCAGCATCTTGGGCACGCTACCGCAGGGGCCTAACTTTTTGCCCTTTTTGTAAATATTAAATAGTTTAGCTTTTCTATTCTCTAATTTTTTTTTAATTTATATTTGCATTGTCATAGAAACTTTAAAACTAAAATACCTCTCAAACTTAGATAACTTAGTCATGCAGGGTCACTGTTAGGCCAGTGATAATCATGATTGAAAATGAGATACGCACATAAAATCTAGAAATCCCCGTGGTCCTTCAAGTTTGAACCAACGACCCATGTCCCCAAGGCGAGCGTTCTACAGACATAGCTATTGCTGCTATATCTTTGCATTCGGAGAGATAGCAGCAGTATATTAATGTAAGCCAAAAAAACCTATGAACTGTCAAAAGTGATCAGTGCGGTTAAAATCAGTAAATAATGAATTCCTTGTAGAGCGCGCTTGTTCTGCGGACGGTACCCGACACACACTGGCTGGCCGCGCATATCGCGCCATCTAATATTATTCTGGGAACGGCCTTAATAAGTCACTACAGAATGTTATCTCCGCCATTTTATCGGCTCCGGCGATAAGCATCTCTATCCAATTAGCCCGACAATGCAATATGGGCCGTCTCAGCCGCGGTTATGACGGTGGCGTTCTGTGTGTTTTCAGTTTTACGATAAGCTTATTTTCATGTGTTTTGTAAGTTCATATGTAGAGTTCGGGATTTTTCGCTTAAAGTTGAGTATCTTAGCGACCAAATCCAGCGAAAATAGCCCATCCATGAAGTACTGGCACAACGAGGCCGTGCTCAGGTGGCAAACCGAGGAGAGTTTTAGTCAACACTCTATTAAAGGCATATCAAACTGATTTCTCTAAAGGGCCATTCACAAATGTCATTGGGGTAAAGGGCCGAAGTCAAAATAATAAAAAAAAGTTTTTAGAGAGTATCGCTTCCGGGCAATCAATTTTAATGTTCTACTGCTGAGCATAGGCCTATCCTCAGTGTTAGGGGTTTCAGTCCACAACGTTGCCGCTGGCCCAGGGTGGTAGAACTTCGCATGACTTTCATGAACTGGCCAGGAATCATCAGCCATATCCTACAAACAACAAGGATTACTAAAAGATCTATACGCTAGAGTAAGCTTAACAATTACAAATTTAATGACGGCTCCAATAGTACTTACATAACAGTAATAACCATTAACAATAATAACCATTAAACTCTATCCCAATCCCTGTTTTCTATTCCAACACCGACCGATGTTTATTTGTCAACAGAAATGTAAATTACCTTGTAGACATATTGAAATTTTAAAAGGTATCTACATAACATAAAACTTCTTGTTCGAATAGGTAAGAGGTAGTTTGGTGCCGATGTTAATATATTCGATTTGTGTTGTCGGTGACCATGGATGACTGTTTTGAGCTATAGTCTATGGTGTATGGGTACGAGTAGTTACCCATTCACAGATTCATACGTAACATCTATTGAAATAAAACTAATTTTAAGGGTTTTATCGCGGTTTTATTTTGATTTTACGTATTCGCGTAAATATAAGAAATCAATACATAACATCTACTTATTTCGGAGATGTGGAATCTATTTGACGGTGACAAAGTTGGCACTGCAAAATTCGATATTGGTGCTTTACGGATGTTTACAGAGTGATTAAAAGGTTAGTATACACTAACCTTTTAACCTGCGATTATTTAACGCATTTGTAATAGTTAATTAGGTGAAGTCGGGATTTCCATTGCTAAATTGCTGTCATCATCCGCCAGAAAACAGCAACTACTGGCTCTCTTTTTGCCTCCCCAAAGAATTCTACCCGCCCCCCTAACCTTAAAAAAAATAATTGTGTTGTAAAAAATAATTGTCATTAAATTTTTAATTTTCTTTGGAGATTGAAAAACCTGTCTATAAAACTATTAGTTGATCTGTGGTTCTCTATTGTAAAATATAGGATCATTCTAAAAATTGGAGGGTTGATCTCCTAAGTACAGTCTTTGCTTTCTAAACCTAACAGCTAACACAAAAACCAGTTAATGCGTGGTTAATCAGAGTTCTCGACAGCCGCCGCGTGGCGGCAGCAGCAGCGCTGGTAATTTGATCGCGCGATTATCGTTACCATCTCGCCATCACGAATGCGGTACAGACAGGATGGAAAAACGTAGAGTTGATCCGTTGCGGTTTTCGTTCGAGGGTCACGACAGCACTTACAGAGGCAAGTAATAAAGACCAGTAAATAATTGCTTCCAGTGCCTGCGTGTTGATGGTTTAAATAAGAGCACCTTTTATTTAGGTCTTTTTCAAGACCCACCGTAGGTATATTGATTTCTTATATTCACGCGAATACTATATACATTGAATTAAAACTAATTCAACCGATTTTATCGCGTTTATTTTTGCGTCAGGAACGTAAAAACAAAATAAACGCGAGAAAATCCGTTAAATTAGATTTATTTCAACCACCTTAGGTAGCTAGATATATCCACGTTGTGTGAGTTCACTGCAGTGCGCCTCTGCCTACCCCTTCAGCGATTACAGGCGTGGTAGTGTTATCATAATTACGGTATACTAGCCATAAGATAAAAGTCATACCATATAATGACACCGTTCCCACATTTAAAATAATTCCTCCTACTCGTACAAGTAGTAGTATAATAATTGTAAGCATTTGTCATTTTACCGTGTATGTGTTGACGGTACACCGCACCTGTGGGGGGTCGCCGGCAGGTCGGGGAGGGGGTCACCGATGGGGCTGATAACATATCGATTGACCGCCTATCGGGGTGGAACGCATCAAATAAATTCTTTTGCATTTTGACCATGACGTGTTTTGGGTCCAATGTAGGACTTTTCAAGGGCATTACATGAACCAACGTATTTTGATATTTTGTTTAATATGTCTTGTCTATGTTGCAGCGTAACTTTTTTTGTAGATTACTAGCATTGCTAGGAGTGGGTAAGCGTCATTTATTAATGTTTGTCCCTGCCAGAACTCGAATCCAGGAGCCTCTGTTTAAAACGCAGGGTTGCTACCAACATAGCCAAACGGTTCGTCAAATGATGACGTTTTAATTTGTTTTCTTGGTGGTTTGGTTTCAATAAACATTTCCGCTGTGACTTAGTTAATCTCGAGGGTTGACTAGTTTAAAAATAATGTTTCAGAATAAAAGGTCTCGGAGATTAACTGCATTGTGTCACGTTTCTTAAGAGAAGAAAGGAAAAGATATTACGCGAAAATTACTTGTAGAATTTTTGCATGGCGGCAATTCATGACTTTATTAAGATGTTTAGCTAAAGCATGGTCACTATACATTTTAAATAAAAAAAAATCTGTACCTTCATAGAGTCATGGAATGGAACCAAAATTTTTTTTTATCTACACACATCTACTAAAAAAAATACATAATTTGTTTGTGACCAGTAATTTTGAAAACAATTAAATTAATTTTAAAGGTAATACATTCGCAAGACGCTTGCAATTAAAGTACATTATGTAAATTTAATTGTATGTAGTCGTGCCAGCAATGATATGAAATTAAAATCATAGATAAAACATTGTGTTCGCTTTATTCTACCTTGGATAAAGATCTGGAATAGACAATTTGTGATTCTTTTTTATAGTTATTTGAATTTATGTATCGCTTGACCTGGCATGTTGTCTTTCTAGACTTTAGTAGTACGATATCTTACTAATCCTACTATCCTACTAATATTATAAATGTGAAAGTTTGGATGGATGGATGTTTGTTACTCAATCACGCCAGAACGGCTGTACGGATCTGTGTGAAAATTGGCACAGAGATAGATTATAGTCTGGAATAGCACATAGGCTATGACGGTAAAAATGACATACTTTTTAATCGCGGGTAACACCGCGGGGCGCAGCTAGTGAATCAATATATCTCAAACCTTGCAATATTTTTTTCACGATAACCTTTTATCGTGGGCGGGTAAAAATAATGAAGTTAATTCAACGTTTAGACCCTTCAACAATGTTAGATTTGGTTTAACCATGCCTTGCCAACTTCTCCCAAAATGGTCCCGTAGGAAATGCACTTTTTTTTAAATGTCTGTTATTTATTACCAGATTTATAAAAAGTTTCATTATTCTGATGCTAGTATGCAATTAGATTTATATTTCTCATCGCCCAACAGAACATCCAGCACTATGGTCGATACCACCGAGCATTCTCCCACTCAACGAAAACAACATGACGGCTGTTTCGTCACATTAAGAATCCATTAACTTCAACCATCTCACTGATTAATGTTTTATCTCGGCCGAGTATTATCAGCTCTGTACCAGCCCGACTGATTTATCCTCCCAGTTATCTCGTGCATATGGCCCATGGCGCCGGGACCCCATATCTTCGACGGACAGTGGTTCTCTTATGAATTTTTTTAGAGATATGATGTACTTAACGCGGCTCCCGTTTGATTCTTAAGAGGTAGGGATGTGGCTGTTTGTTATCGACTAATTAGAGCGTCATATACGGGTCCGATGTTGTTGGTACGTCAGTATCGATGCTCGATAGTATTGAATGGTTTGCTAATTGCGTCGTTACTATGTTGGTTGAGTGTGTGCTTTTATATCTTAAATATTAAAACATTAAATACTATAATTTGAATATTCTCAATAGTATACAGTACCGATTATACAGGTTTTTATTTATAGGAAACTTAACTTAAGACGAACACATCAGCTATATGGTCCCTTACTTAGCAACGCTTGTATTATAGGTAGCGACAATGGACTGGGGCGAACCCAGTATATATTACTTATATATATATTAAACATCCATGACTACGGTATAAACATTCCTGCTCATCACACAAAATTTGTCCCTACCAGGATTCGAACCCGGGACCCTTGGCACAGAAAGTATGATCACTACCAACTGCGCTAATCAGGCCGGAATAAACTAATGAAACCGTGGAATATAAAGTCCGATATGTCTGAGAGAACCCCTCGAAAGATGTGTGAGGTCCGCCGAACCGCACTGGGCCAGCGTGGCGGACTATGGCCTAATCCCCCTCGCATTGAGGGGAGGCTCGTGCCTAGCAGTGGGACATTAAAAAGAGCTGGTATTACTATAACAAGAACCAAGAAAACTTATCCACTGAACATATTTCTTCCTTCATGGCTACTGTTACTTGATTTCCTATCTTGCCGTAAGCACTTATTAATCTTTCAAAAGTACGTATTACCCATCTGACACACGAAAACCCATCCATCAAGCACATACTTATTAAAGCACACAGAATAGCACAAAAACTTAATCGATCGATAAAAGATAAGGGTACCGTCGAAAAAATAATAGTTTTTATGTAAATGAGTGTTGCATACGCTGCGAGATGTCTGATACACGCAATCTCGGACGGCGATCGCACACAGCCTCGTGCCCTTGCGCATGAGTGTGTGTGTGTGACGTAGTGCGGACGAGACTCACGGGATACGGGATTCGTGTACAGCATGGATCTTTGTAGACAGATGATGCTGTTAACTTGACTTGCCGTTGCAACTGGAGATTCGATAGTTTTAGATCAACGAATGATTGTAACAGATACTTAGTATTTAATTCTAGAGCAAATAGTCGGTAAATAGATACATATTATAATTATTTCACATGTAATCAAATGTATCTTAATCTTTTGTAATTCTTCATTCATTGCCTTCTTTTGTTTAAATGTATCTTACAAACATGTTGAAAGTCAAACATTTGATCATGGTGCTTGTAGGAAGTTAGTTGGAGAATAACATCATTGTCAAAAATATCTGTAGGGAGTTATAAAGATAATTTTGCCTTAAAATGTTCTACGTCAAAAATGTATAATTAACCTCTGTGTCCAAGGTTTGAGTCTCATCACTACCATCAACTAGGTTCTATCTGGTTAATCATAACCTTGTCTGCTATCAGGGCATCTGCGCCGAATCTCAGACTCGTTATTTTGTGCAAAAAATACTTTGTATACTTACCTACATGCAATAACTCGGTACTTCAACAAAAAAGTAGTAATTAAAGCACTCTTAATTTCCTTATATGTGTTGTATCTAAAAGTACCACAGAGATTATTAGATGTAAGATATAAAATTGTATATTTTTATATTCTTTATAAGCGGATGACGTTGGTATGTAGGACCTAACGACAGGTCTGCTTATTTTCTACGTGACAACATAGTTTTTTTTTAATATATTATCATCTTAGCTTGACGCATCACAGCATCACACCGTTGCAATTAATTTCTAAAATACCATGTTCTTTGATAACGTCCTATTGATAGATAAATAGAAAATTATATTTTCATTTGGAATAGTAAGTGGCCTTTTACCATTTACCGGGCATTGGGGTGTTATTATAAACTTCTTCATGGACAATCCAAGTAACACTTAGAATGTCTCAGAAACTGATTGATAATGGATTGATTGGATGCACTTGCGAACATTCGTTCTTCAAAACATCAGCATCGCCATTTCTTTTAACAGATAAAGAAATAAAGGTATTGAAATGAGGGCTGCGATAGACTGGGCTTCAATTGAAAAGAACAAGGCTGAAAGGTACCTATTTGATGACCTGATTAGCTCAGTTGATAGTGACTCTGCCTTCTACGCTGAGGGTCCCGAGTTCGAATGTTTGTTTCCAATTTATGTATGTTTGATAGGTACGAGTATATAAGTATTATATCCTGAGTTCGCCCTCAGTCCATTATACAGTACCCACAATACAAGCGTTACTTAGTGTGTTACCGTATAGTTGGTGTGTTCGTCTGGCGATATTTATTTATTTATATTGTTAGCAACCAGATAACCATCAATAAGTTTAGCGTTTGCATACTTAGTATGTTGCTTTTATGTTTCTGACAATGTTTCTTTTTTTTCTTTTCAGGTAAGTTGTAACGGCATTTAGTTATTGGGTCAACTTAATTGGAATCAATTTGTAGACCGGGATCAACATGGCAAGTAACTTAATATTTTATTAGCAGGTACGTACTTACTTGGAGTACGCCTAGCACAGCATGGACGTCAAGAGATTTTGTCGCACGGAGTCTCTCTTTCCCTTCCGTAATTCATACGAGGGAAAGAGACAAAATCGATTTATGTCTCATATAGCCTTGTCACAGCCGGCTGTATTACTTGTGCAGGTGACCCTAGTCTAATAATATTTTCTGCATCTTTAAAACAAAGCGTCGCTATCGTTAGTATTATGCCAGTGACACATATATGTATTTACATGTACTTTACAAGGTCTATTGTATGCTAGGATATGCCGGAGGAGTGTCAGTTGCATCCCCCACTTTGTTTAATCATATTTGTATGCCATATGCCATCCAAGAGATGTGGACCGTTACTCGGAGCGCATCTATTTGAATCGCACAGATATTATTCAACCGCACTACGTGTGTTGAGATGGGCGTTATGTTGTCTAAACAAAAAATTAAGAGTATAGACAAAAATAAGACTGAAGAGACTAAGATATCATACCATGGAAGAAGGAATTAACATTTTCCTGATTTCTAGCAAATTTTAGATACCCGATGAGAATATCACTGCCTTGTTTTATGAAGGAATTTTGATCATCTTATTTATTTTGGTACGCTATGTGGAATATAAAATAATAGTTTTGTTGCGATTCAATAAGTGCGATTAGAGGAATGCTCCAGATAATGTCACTCCAATACTACATTCCCGTCAACATCTTCACTCGACTGCAGTGCGACTTGTTCTATGCCAGCGCCATAATAAACCATAACCATAACCCTTAAAACCCATTGAACTTCCGACACACTTAACCGGCTCCATCACAACATGACCGTAGACAATCGAAAAAAAAAATCGCCGCTAGACAACGTTTATGGCGTGCAGCTTTTTTTATTTGACATTTTATACAAGTTTATTCAAACAGCGATAATATCGCAGACTCTTATCTTTCAATGCAACGTTACCGCGAGCCGGAGTGATACCATCTGGGGCCAGCCATAGCTAGTTAAACCGACCTGATAAGGGATCGCCTGTGGCTGTGTGTGTTCGTGCGTACACTCAGCGCCGCCGTGTGCGTGGAGGGGCGTTCGGCGCGCCCGGCCAGTCACTAACTTTACGCGGCAAAAGTATGACGGCTCAAACGCGTTCGATGTTTGAAAATTTAAAAATAAAGAACTAGTGTTGTGCCTGTGCGGATTATGTTATTGTGGTTGCGTTACCTGAAACAGCTGGAGCTGGCGGCCGCGGAGCTCCCGCCAGAGGGCGCTGCGGATGTCAAAACAATGTGTAAGATGCTGTTTACATCCTTGTTATCTCGAAAATGTAGTTATTTCGGGGTCGAATCATTGTTTTTATGTATTTTTTTACGTTTCAATTAACAGTAAGATACTTTACCAAGTGCATATTCTCTAAAAATCTATTAAAAAGCCCATTTTAAATCTGTGAACTGTCATGAATAACAAAGAAAACTATTTTAATGTTTGAACAACTAATGGATTCCAAGTGGTTACTTCATCGTACCCAGGTATATACCATAATATGTACACATTTGGTGGGTATTTTTATCAGTACAGTGGGCGATCGTTATCAAAGATAGTAATCTACTTGAGAACGCCATTTTCAAGTTAATTATCATCACTTACTTACTCTAATTAGTCTGGGTATGAGTAACTACAGGAAATATAACTACTTATTTGTATACGAGATGTTATTATCTGATTTTATAAACAGTGAATCGGTATCTTATTACCTACTTATTTTATACTTAGAACCAAGTTCGTAATAAGTTATACCGATAAGCAGGTACATACTTAACAAAAGTGTTAATCCTAAGGCCTGTTTCACAAGGTCTTAATACACAACTTATTTGACTGATTACCTATATAAATTCTATCAAATAGTTTTAATAAACTATTTCATAGAATTTATATAGGTAATCAGTAGCCACTTAAGTAGGTATTGTGCTAATGCACAACGACTAGAAATGGGCCAAGAAGCGCAGGTTCAAAGGTTTGTATACCGTTTCCGAATCAACTTGTATACCCATAATACAAGCGTAGCCATATAATACCATATAATACAAGCGTTATTGTATTATCGCTGATAGTATTATTTTCCTCGATCTCTCTGGAACATGATAAAGTAGCTTGGGACTGATGGCTCAAATATCAATATTTATAATGTTAAAGTGTAGCGTGTGTGCGCCTCGCCTGGCAACACACTGGAGCTTACTTTTTATGTTGTAACAATAATGGATTAAAAAAAAAAGACAAGCCCGCTGAGTTTCTCGCCGGATCTTCTCAGTTGAGGTCGCGTTCCGATCCGGTTGAAGAGTTAAGAAAAAAAATGTAATGACAATTTGTAAGTGCCCTCGTAAGCCTATACGAAATAAACGATTTGACTTTGACATGAAAATGTTGCATCATCAAAAGTTTTTTTTTATTTGCAAATCAAACACAATATCACCGCAGTCTAATAACAATCAGGAAATGTATCTTCCGATAATGTCGAAGTAAATAAGTATATTTACATTATTCGGAACATCACCGTACATAAGGCACCACTTTTCTCCGAATTTGCGATAAGAATGTCGTTAAGATTGTTTGTGTTTTATCTCGTGTGCGCCCGATAGTCTTAACAGTGGTACTAATGTATTAAACAGGATTTTTATTGCTCCTCAGATACGTTTTATCTGAATGCGAACGTCGGTAAATCATTGATAAAAAATAACTTATAATAACTATACATATACTTCGCATATTTAATTTTAATTCGAGGCTTTTTTTATTCGATGCTATTATTTTTGTGATAATTGGCGATAAAGAAAGATATAATTACGATTATATGGCCATAAACATAATAATTAATAAACTACCCTTAAACGCTACGCTTCTTTAGAGCAGTATCTATAAACTACCCTTAAACCCTGAGCTTCTTCAGCGCAGGCTCAAATAGTAGTATATATTTTCTAAATCACATTGTATAAAACAAGTATTGCCTGTAGATCCGATGAGCACCCGGTCCCCAAGGATCCATTGTCTCTACCCCAAATGCCTCAAACATGTACCTTGCACCGAGGGAACCATATTTGCGGCGTTTGAGGCATTCTGCAGAGAATGCAGCCCCGCCAGCCCCAGCGGAAGTCTCCGGAAGATGAGACGGCGCTAGAGTATCAACAAGTTGCATCCCATACTAGCGGCCGCCCCATCCTCCATGGAAAAAACTACTTATTAAAAAAATAAACCAAATAAACAGTCTCAAAATAGATATTCAACCTAACCCTGAAACCGACCTATAAATAAGGTCTACTGACTAACCATAAAAAAAGTTCTGTAACTAGTTTTTGTTTTTGTAATCAGATACCAATCTTCGAATCGTGGCATCGATACCAAGTCACATCGGAATACGTGCCGTCAAATTCAAAAACCATTTTCAAATACCGAACGCGTGCGGCGTGTTCATATTTTGACAGCCGCTGTCAATGTCATTCTCTGGTCTCGGAATAGTTCATGTGTGCCCGAGATTTGTCTGTTTGTATCTCGTTACTTCATCGTTAGGAGGACGAGCTGTCAATCTATCGAAACTTGTAATTGAGGATTTAAATACCGGTTGCCTTACATAAGTTTTTAAAACAATGTACGATGCCATAAATATGTTAATCCTTTCATACTACGCCATTATGCATCGTCGATTAAACATCGCTGATACATATTTTGCATTTTAAACGGATAGATAAATGTAATGTATTTTTTTTGCAGCTTATTGCGATAGAAACCTGCATTTTATCTAAATTCCGTAATAAAACCAATAAAAAGTGTCTAGCTCTTTGTGGCGTTGAGCTAGACTACTGAAATGATTTGAATTAAATTTTACAAAGGCGCTATTAATTTGTATTTATCCTAGCGTATTGCTGTCGCTATGATAGCCAACTATAAAATGATTTAGCAACATTTGGTGCTATCCGGGGGCGATATTGACTTTACAATGGAGGCTTTATTACAACCCTTAACCATCAAGTTTCAACCGTATACATCTTATCATTTATCTATAGTTACCATCGATACTACCCCATGCACAAACATTTCACGATAAGTATGACGTGTGCGCGAGTGAATGGGACCGAGCTTCGATTCCCGATCTGATAAAGTGAGGGAGAGAAAAAACATTGTTATCTCTGCTCTACGTTCATTATCATGTGTGTAGGGGTGGTTTTTTTTAGATTATAATTCCTTGTTTTGTCTGATAGCTTATGAATAAATTTATATTTAGTGAAGTGATAACAAAGTTGATCTGAATCTCGCTTTGGAAGCAAGGTACACACCCCGGGATGAACCTCTACGATTTTCGCATCTCTTCTTCAGTGATGATCATTATCACGTGCTGGTGGTTTCTTCAATTTCATATATACGTACAGTACGAAAACTACCTAAATAAAAATAGATAAAACAACAACTAGATAAAACTAATACTTGATAAATAAAAATAATAATTTCATTTACACAATTGTTTTATACATCAACGTGATCTATATAACTTACATCATGTGTTAAAATATTTACACTATTTTTGTTACACCTCATTAATTATTATTTTTTTCAGTTTGGCATCACCATAGGTATTTTGCCAGTGTCAAGTAATATAAATTATTTCTGTTTTTGAGCATAAGCACAGGCCCAAAGCCTAGCCCCAAGTAAAATACCCCCCCATCCCTCAATCAGTAAAGTGATGGATACTTTACCGAAAGATTTTTCATGGATTTTTTGTGAGAAACTGAAAAGCCATGTTTCGTCACTCTGTTTCAATTACCTACACTCGTGCACTTTACCGAACCTATAATGGTTAATATTCCACTTATATCACTCACTATAACTCGCAGGAACACTAGTTTTAGAAATTAAAACATAACTGACGCCATGACTTTTCAATTTCCCGCCAAAAAGTCCCTCATTATATTTATAGAAGATGTGAATTCAATTGGTTCGTTCTTAAATTGAAATTATTTTTTTTATTTCGTTTTACCATATATCAATTAGGCAAAACCTTATCGTGAGTGGAAGTATGTTATATTTCCTCCGAGATAAGCGTTCTGGTAATGATATTAACTTTGTTGACTTTAATTAGCAAAATGGCTAACATAGTAATTTAATGTTATCGCCAATTCGGATAAGAATTCTTTACCGATCTTTTGGTAAACATGTTTTCAATTTACTTCTGGAATATACAGCTCCGTAACATTACTGGCGGTTATTTAAACAAAATTTAAAAGTAGGTATTCCCGTTTGCAAGTAAACATGCCATAGACAGCTTGCTTTTTTCTAAATATGCTAGTCTCTTTGTGTCATTTGTCACAAACGTAACTCGTGTATGCCGAGTGGAATTATCATATTTAAAAAAATATTTAGTTCATGATATGGTTTAATATTCTACTATACTACCAGCCTGTATCACTAAGTGCAAGTTTTGTTTAACGCTCGCTGTAGAAAGATATATCATGAACATTTTAAAAACCAATTAGTACTCGTGCCGATTTCTTATCAAAAACACTAACCGATCGTAACACGATAAACAACAATATATAGTATATTAGATTTGAATGTACAAAACAATTATTACAACATCGATACCGATTGTTTATCGATTAATAACATGACAACACATCACTAGGCCGGCCAAACTTTTTTTTAATGAGTGCGGTCTTTTAATGTAATATGGAGACGTTTTGTCGATGGGTAAGAACTATTATTTAATATGTGTCTATGGTCCGAATCTCCCTTGCATTGTGGGGCAGTATGCTTGGTATATTACACCATAGATACTAAATACCTTTGGTAAAATGTGGGTCACTGTAGTGCACCCAGCCTATCCTATCTGGAATTACACGCGCGATACTGTTTGTTTAATTATGTTTTTTTATTTTTTATGACTTCCTGTCCATGCCGTATAATACGGCCAGCATTAAATATCTTGATTTAGTGAAACCGAGTACCTGTTTCCGATTTTGTTTAGTTTATCGGAATGTCTGTGCTCACCTTCGCAGTGTATACGGTCGTGATATTATGATGTTAAACATAATACACTCCTTTTCTCGCTAACAAATAAAAAATCCGTGCATTGTGTACCATCTAACTATTTTTTTCATCGGAATTCTATAATTATCTAAGGAAAACATCGCGCGGTCGGGGAATCGAACCCGTTATCGGTGGCTTACATCTACTGCGCTGCGCCTTAGCGTTATCTATTAGATCTCGCGTTTTTTGTGAGCGCCCAAGGACTGGTCTGAATATTGCTATTATTATCATAATTTTTCTAACTGGTTAGTATGATTTTAAGTATGTGATATTTTGAAGAACCGTAATGTCGTCGTTTTCTTCATCTCGCTTCCCCCTAGTGGAGGGAGGCGGGGAGACTGGTTCGGGAGGAATTTCCTCTTTCCAGTGGATGTCTACGCCGCCCACTACTTGTGGGCGGGTCATTGGGGTGTCATTATGTGACCTGGGGTTCATCATCGACGGGATCTGTGGTCTCGAAGGTGATCAGTTCGCGTTGCAAGCTTCGGTGGTGATGGCGGACTTCCGGTGGGCGCGCGTGCAGCGGAGCTATACCCCTGATATGGGAGTGCAGCGACGCGTCGGCGCGCGCGAACATGTTGGTGGTTAGGCGCTTGACAAACTCATCCAGTTGTTCGATCT
This sequence comes from Pheosia gnoma, assembly GCA_905404115.1. Taxonomy (NCBI): domain Eukaryota; kingdom Metazoa; phylum Arthropoda; class Insecta; order Lepidoptera; family Notodontidae; genus Pheosia; species Pheosia gnoma. The sequence goes on along the minus strand of FR989894.1, from coordinate 1,311,760 downwards.
TGAGATCCCTAGAGATAGTCGCGTTCCTCACGTAGCGCGGGGCTGCGACTATCGTGCGCAGACACTGGTTTTGTTGGGCACGAAGGCGACTCTTATTCGTCTCCGACACGAATGAGAACCATGATGGGGCGGCGTACGTGAGGCGGGATCTGACGTAGGTCTTATAGATCCCGAGTTTTGTTCTCAGAGGTAGTCTTGAGGCGAACACCGGATTGAGTTTGCCACGGGCGAGCTTAGTTTGCGCGATCACTCCATCAATATGGGACTTCATACAGAGCTCCCTGTCGATGGTGATCCCCAGGTATTTGGCTTGTGGCCTCCACTCGATGAGCTGGCCTTGGAGTCGGAGCGGTGGTGGGTAGTTTTTACGGCCGGTGATCAACGCCTGCGTCTTCGCAACGTTGACCGTGAGCCGCCACTTGCTAAGCCATTTCGGCAAGGCGTCCAGTGTCGGTTGAAGTAGTTTGGCGGCGCGTTTGTTGCTCAACGATGTCGCATAGTACGCTGCGTCGTCGGCAAACATTGCCAGCTTGGCCTTGCCGATAGCTGGGATGTCGTCCGTGTATAAGGAGTAGCAAGCCGGTGAGAGGCAGCTGCCCTGGGGTACGCCCGCTCGGATGGGGCGTTCCGTAGACAATGTGCCGTCCACTAGTACTCTGAATGAGCGGTTGGTTAAGAATGAGGCCACGATGCGTACGGTCCGTAATGGGGCGGAGGTCTTCGATAGCTTGAATATGAGCCCCTCATGCCATACCCTATCGAAAGCTTTCTCCATGTCGAGGAAGATGGCCGCAGTGCCGTAATGTCAACATTGCGCAATAGTTTAGGCCTATCATAAGTATAATTTTAGCGGTGATGCCCACGTTGGTTGCATGCACCCCTTACAAAAAAAAAAAAAAAAAGTTATCCCAAAACTCCGGATCGCAGGTTCAAATACCGACTCGCAGCCATAAGCAAAATGTGGGTGTACCATAGAGTACCTCTGCTTATCCCTTCTACAGGCGTGATAATGCACTTTTACCTTGTTTTCCAGACAGTTTAAAGCCATCTATATTGACCTTAAGACCGCAAGACACCCTACACCATGAAGATTAGCAATCTTCCCTTAGGGTCCATAAAGAACCCTAGGTCTCGGCTTATGGTCTCAGTTAGTGTCGAAATACGGTACCTACTCCGCGTTATCAGGTATCTTACTGATAGGGTCTCACCGGATGCTGTGCGCACGCGATTAATGTGTCACGATTTTATGAAATAAGTATATAGTTACTACTTGGGGACTGGTAGCTAAGTTGGGTTACTTAGTCAGCCTTGGTAGCTAGTAGTTCCTGCCTGATGTTGTAATTTTCCTGGAGTCTTTTGTTTCTCGTTAAGTTTTCTTACATACCTAGATAAATTCTGATCATTAAAAAAACGAAGGTACGTACACCGTATTTGGAACTGGTAATGTGTGTGAAAAGACGGATTTTCCTGAATGACCCCCTTGAATTGGCTCCCAAGTATTTTAAATTTCTTAATTTATTCTCGTCTGACAACACTCTTAAATTACACAGCAATTGTGGTTTGGCAATGAGTAAACACTTACGTAGGTAATATTAGAATTTTGATGTGCCAGTGTTAGTTAAACTCACCGATATCACACAGATATTAAGGTGATAATCAAACATGCTCGCCCAGAGCAGGCTACAAACGGACTACGCATTAGGTTCTCCCGTTCCTCATGACGATTTCCTTCATCATTGCCCTTGATATTAACAACCTATTCCATTTCTACAACCCCAAGGAAGAAATAATATAGTCGGAGTGTCGCGAACAACAAACCAAGCCGATTTGTCCGCCTGCATTATTTTTTCGTCTAAGTTCAAAAATATCCATTTCACCGGCAAATACTGCACGTATCTTTGTCGTACGCAACATGATAACTGTTTCGGGGTCAATCTCGTTTAGTGTCGATTTATGCGCGCAGTGGGCCGGTCCACTCACGCGCACACTAATTGATTCGGGCCTCTCGGGGGCGGGGCGACGAAAAGGTCGCGGGTTCGACGGCTGAGCCGCTCTGACGGGCTGTGAAAGTTGTGTTTTGCTACGTCATAATACTGTTTAATATAAGGTCTAGCAACAATAGTGTCAAATAGGTACCAAATTAATAAAAATCAATTTCAAAAAAGCTGGAGTGAGTGATGAGTGACAATCGTATTTATGTGTAGTCTACGAGTAGTCGATGAGTAGTCGATGAGTAGTCTACGAGTAGTCTATGAGTTGTCTACGAGTAGTCTATGAGTAGCCTATGAATATGAGTTTTAAGTATAAACCTAACAAAAAAGGATACTTCACGTCTTATTTTCGCCAACACAGAACACTTAGGTCAGCAAAGACATGCTGCCCAAATTTAAGTAGTACTAGTAAGTATCTAAGTATTACTATAGTGTGAACACGTCCAATCAATTAAATTATTATGACCTTGTAAAAAAGAGACCTTTTCTTATTTTGGCAGATAATAATTCAAGTATGTACGTAAGCTACTTACATAAAAATAATCACATTGGTTTCATAACATAACTTAACCAGCTACTGTTTTTTTTATTTATGGGGTCACTTACACGGCACTTGAATTATAACGATTACTTAACGGTTTGGTTAAACTGTGATGTAATTATTAAAATAGTATGCCCATTTGAGACTTAATTAAGAGATAAAAAAAATATAATTATGATGACTTATTATTAAAATAAAAATATATGAATACTCATGAAAACAATAAGTACTAAGTTATAAGAGAACATACGGTTGAAAATTGCATCGAAAAAAAGCTCACGACATCACACGTCCGCGTATCACACCGTCACGCTCGAATCCACCTTCCATTTATTACAGCGGATCGTAATCTAAGATGGAGAGCGGGCGACTGATAAGAAACGCCGCGACGCGCGACGCCGAGATCGCGATAGCACGGGGTGTGTTGCCGGTAGGACGTCGCCCGCTGCGGTGTGAGGGGGGAGTAATTATAGGAGAGAATGTTATCACAATATCTTTGATTTAGTGACTAGATTATTCTGGTATGAAAATGGCTGTGTGAATTAAAATTTAAATTGGAACTGTGGCTTAATGAATTATGATTATATATTAAGTAAACTTATTCAGAACACGTCACAATCAAGTTATAATGTGATTATATTAACTGATTATAGGTATCTGTAAATCTAGATGTTTTTTTTTTATATTTATAACGCACATACGAGTCATCTAAAGATGACTACTGAAAAAAACTCGACAGTCTTGTCATTCATTTTTAATAATAGGTACACCTAAAAATATACCTATCCTTATCCAACACATTTATCCTTTCGTTTCATTTCCTGGGCCAACATAAAAATAAGCCATTACCGTCTAAAATTATTTCTATAAGTACTACTAAATTGCGTTCTATAAGCTTAAAGGCTCCCACCGTGAGGGCGCTGAGGGGAGGCGGGGCGAGTGGGGTCTTTTATCGCCCAAAACGCTCCCGATCGCAACGAGAGATTCGCCGGCGCGATATAGAGTGATCGTTCGGTGTGATAAGCGGCCTTCAGAACATGCCTGTATCTTTTCAAAAAAGGTTTTTGTCTCTAATCGCTTGTAAGAATCTAGTTTTAATGACTTTTTATAATAGGTTTACGTGGCTGGAATATTTATGTGGTTTTTGAGTGGGGGTGGTGCTTGTATTTTCGGAATTCGGGTGCTTAGTTGAAACAAATGATTTTTTTTTGTACGAATATAACAAGCAGGTCGTACTGTCGCTTAGCATAGTTTAAGCCATATCTCATCAGAAGCTTAGTGTCCAAAAGCCACAATTACTGCTGTGTAGAAAAAAGATTTCAGCAGGCCAATTATGTAACTGTATATTATTCGATAGAAATACGCGAGATGATTGAAACAGGTTTGCAAACAGATATTGCCAACATATTACAATACTGTTGCAGGTTGGTTACAATTTGATTGTATGTCTATCAACTAATTAGTGGATAGAAATATTCGAAATGATTGAAATACAGTTACACAATAGGACAATTGCTTTAAATAAATGTGTATCTATAAATAGCTATGGAATAATTAAAGTCAGCATTCAGAAACATGTTTGGTGGTGTGTATTAAAAAAATACAGCCGTGTCAAGTATTTATAATAATAATATCGCCAGTGATTACACCAACCATACGGTCCCAGACTAAGCAACGCATGTATTATTGGCACCGTGCAATGGACTGAGGGCGAACTCAGTATATAGATATTAAACATCCATGACTAGGTTACAAACATTCATGCTCGTCACACAAAGTTTGTCCCAACCAGGATTCGAACCCGGGACCCTCGGCGCATACACCAGGGCCACTACCAACTGCACTGATCAGGTCGTCAAATAACATTCTGAGTTTATAACGTCATTTAAGTTAAAAGCTTCTAAGCTACACACTGTCTCCAATGAAAACCTTAACCATAATAATTCCAGCCCTTTTTAATGTCCCACTGTTGGGCACGGGCCTCCCCTCAATGCGAGGGGGATTAGGCCATAGTCCACCACGCTGGCCCAGTGCGGGTTGGCGGACTTATAATAGCCATGTCTAGTTTAATTGTATCATTCATCCGCTAGGCTCATTACCGGCGGCTACGGTCGCCTGTCGCGGGCACACGCGCGGTTGTTTTTTATCTAAACACAGCGCATAGGGGCGTTATCAGTGCTGCGATGCGGCGACTGATACCGTCTTTCACCCCTATACCGTGGCAAGAACTAAATGGAAATCATAATTTTGAATGTGCATTATTTACAACGTGATTGTAGAATAACACTGACATCAAAGCTATAGTTTAAATATAATATATTCTTTCACATTATTGGTCCTTATTGTAAACAAACTGCGCGTGCTACTTCGTACGCGTGGTATTGCTTTTTGTCTACCATATCCTTCCCTGCCCGGATTAAAAAATGATCTAATCCCGGTTCTTAAACCAATCTATTTATTTTAATCCATACCATTTCACTTAATTTCCACAAAAAATTAAAAAAAATTGTCTTAATTTATTACCAATTTACTTGCAATATATTATACTAGCTGCGCCCGGCGGTGTTACCCGCGATAAAAAGTATGAAAAATTAAAACATCTATCCCACGGGAACCATACATTTTACCGGGATAAAAAGTAGCCTATGTGCTATTCCAGACTATAATCTATGTCTGTGCCAAATTTCATCCAGATCCGTTCAGCCGTTCGGGCGTGAAAGAGTAACAAACATCCATCCATCTATCCATCCATCCATCCATCCATCCATCCAAACTTTCACATTTATAATATTAGTATAAGTATATATAGATTAGTATAGATTTGTCATTTGAAAATGTTAATATTTAATTCCATAAACTTTATTAAAATTTAGATTTCTAAAGATTTTGATATATGTAGTTTATTGCTATACCACGGAAGCCCGTCAATTTCCCGGTATAAAAAAGTATCCTATACGTGCCCTGGGTTCTAAGATATCACCATGTTGAGCTTCATCAAAATACCTCTTGCAGGTTTCCCGTGATGCGCCAACAGACAGACATACATTGAAAAGAGCTGACAAAGTTTATACATACCACGTCTGTATTCAGAAAAATAACTCCATTCCTCGAAGCTCAACAATTTATTCCCAAACAAAACGCAAAACTAGCGATTATTTTCGCCGAATCGTGGGCGCGCTCACGACGCGCCGACATTGCGACAATAAAATCGCATGCGATCTCGCGACAGCGTTAACAAGCGTGCCGGGCGCAGACAAGCGCGTCGCGTTGTCGCGATCCGATCGCGCCAATTTGTACGCACGTCCAGCGGAGGATTTATTAGGCACGCGAGCAACGCTTATTGCTAGATACGATAGGAGCTCATAGGTGGGCTGCTCGCGTGGGACATGCTCAAGCATTCACGGCTTTATTTTGATTGAAGTACCTCAAGACAAGTCTTTAAACACGTTCTAAGAAATCACATGACGCTTACAGAAAAAAAAACTATCACTGTTTACAAATTTCAGTGTCGTCGACCTCTTAAAATAATGGACACTTTTTTATGGCAAAGAAATTACTTATTTTTACTTATGTTTTTCCTTGTGTATGTACAAAGCTTTTAATGCTATACTATGAATTGACCATTTAATCAAGAAGATAATTTATAATGACGAAGTAACGTTATCGTAACGAATCTGTAAATTAGCTCAAACATAAATAACAATATCGCTCAATTTAAGCAACAATTCTCGGATTGCAACGAAACAATAATTCAAAATCGCAACAATTTCCAACAACCACTATTCCTGCCAATTAAATGCGCCAAGTTTACAAGCGCAACGCTCACGCCCTCCCTCCCCATAGGAGAGTGAAATATACACGTTAAGGCTGCGCGTGAGTCGATCTATCGGCGCGCGTGCTATCGCTGCGCACGATCGCGCCTCGCAATATCATTATTATACCCCCCACCCTGGACCCAGTACTGTCGCGGACAGAGACAATGGGATATAAAATAAATATTCTATAATTGAATCATTCTAGTAATAAATGGCAAAAAACTGTTAAGATTTTGTCTATTACTTACTAAATTTGAAATGTGTTGAATAAGTCATTTGCTTCCGTTGATAGCAAGGTTGCTCAAAATAAATCTATAAAGTACTAAACTATTTTTTCTTTGCTCCTTTAAAAAATACAGGGTACATCTTTGTGTCAATTTTATGTTGTTTTCAACCAATCATACAATAACATTTTATATTAAAAATACTCCTAACGTGTTAAATATACCTATTAGAAAAATATTACCCACACAAAACCGGCCTTATTTATCAAATCTTATAGTTTGAGCCCATAAAATAAATTGTCACTGAATGTAATTAGCATAAACTAAGGTTAATATAGGCCTATACCTAACGCTATCAATAAATTAAAATATTTATTGCCTAAAAAAATCACAATATAGCGGGCGGATTTATCTTTATGACTCCATAATGGAGGAGTGTTCCACTATGGTGGGTTATAGGTATTTAATAAACAAGGATATTAAATTAAACTTCCTACTTTAAACGCGACCGCATAAATGTTATTTTATAAAAACTGATTTTATAAAATCTGACTTAATTGCGAGATACATAATTTTGTTTTCAACACCCTTGCTCGTAAAGTCGCTCTTATTGAACCGATGATATTAAGATCATAAGGCAGGTTACACAAGCGTGGTTTGTAAAAAATAATGTGCACAAAAAATGTTTACAATTTTTATGATTAAATAAACTGCGATGGTTAAAATATGATAAATAAACATTTTAATTCGACAAATTATTGATTTTTGTCATTAAATCAAACCTAATTTGTGTTTTAATTTCAAAAATAATTATATTTTTTTATTATGGCGTGTTACGGCTTTGTTGTCTGTGCTTTTCTTTCAACTGGGGCGCGAAAAAAAACCGGGTGCCATTTTTGTTCTGTGGCCACGGTTCACAAATATGTGTCTAAGTATAGTGTGTTTTTATGAAATAAATAGTTTTTTTTCTCACAAGTGTTTTGAAATACGTCGTACGACACACGTGAGCATTTGATCATTACAGCCGTGCTGAAGGCGAGGGCGTAATGTAGCCAAGACTGTAATGACCAATATAGCTCACGTGTATACGTTCTTAAATGTCTTATCCAATACCACCAAACAAACCACTTGTATTTTTTTAATTTGTAAAACTAAAACGACATTGGATTTGTAATGTGGACACATAAAACATTATTACTCGACTGTACCGACAGATAAAGCTTAAAATGTAAATGAGACGTGGCGAAAAAGTATAAGATTATCTTGCTATTAGGTATAAATTAAGGACCTCGGAATGAGGTATGCGGCACAATTATATTGTCACGAATGTGCCGATGGTCGCACCTGCGGGAGCGCAATCGGCGCGGCCATCTGTGCGCGCGCACGCTACCTTGACGGGAAGGGGTGGTGGATCTTTTCCTTTTTTAAATAATCAATTTGGCGCGAAGGGAATTAGTTTGTTAAACACTCGTTTACGTCTTAATTTTGTAACGAGTAAAATGAGATATTCTTTAGAATTGCATGTAACCAGTCTCATAATGATCCCGGAAAATAGTCATAAATTACAAGAAAATTAATCGAATTAAAATTGGCTTAGTATTATCGATGCCCAATCATATTCTTCGCAAGACGGCATCATCAATAAGTGTGAACGGTGGAGTATCGACGCACGTCCCATCACTAGCTTCCATCTGCGTGTCGCAGCACTGGCCCGGTGTAACCGATACGCCGCGCTCGGACGTGCCAACTCACCATATTTTATTGTGTGCCAATTAAAATTATTCTCCCTTCCTTATTTCATTGTGGGAAGTTGGCCGTCGCTTCGCTAAGTTGATCTATAGACAATCCGTTTGTCCGTGCGTACCGCGTCATGTTTCTGAATTATGTTAAATGATTTTCGAATTTATTGGTTTTACTAAAGAAGGATAAAATTGGGGCATTCCAGTTAGAGCGACGATTTAAATATGACTAATCAAATATCACCAATAGTATCCCACGATTCTATTCCAGTTAGCGCACCAACGGTCATGCATATAGAGAGGGTATTTGGACCGTTGCCGTTGCGCGTTGGTGCGCTAAGTGGAATATTTTTTTTTATTGTTAGCGCACTCGTCGTCGTTGGTTGCTCTAAGTGGAATAATTGGTGATTGGTGCCCGTAACACCCTCAACAGATGGGGTACGTGTAGGAAAATATGTATGTAGAAATACATTTTCGTATTGTAATATGTACTGACTTGAATACATTGTAAAAAAAAATATTTATGTAGATTTACTCCCGATTACTGAATTTGTTTTCTTGCCGTCTCTTTTGAACTAAACATCGTAACTCCTCCATTGCTATACAACAAACTATTCCTCCAAGCTGTTGATAGACTTCTGATACTTAAAAAAAATTTTTCAAGTTACATTTAAGTTATATGCCTTTGGCATTCGATTCCGAGCCGATTGTGTTAGCATACTTGGGCCCAAGATTGATTGCGATCTATTAATTAAATATTGCACCTATGTATCGTACCGAACGGCGTTGCTGTGTGAGTCAACTGCGCGTGAGTCACCGATGCGCCGATACCGACCCACACACACAAGAGAACAAACAAACAAACAAACGGTATCTGTACCTGATATGTGTCGGAATAATGATTAATATGCGGTTGTAGATAAGAATGGAAGTACTTATGTATAATGGTGGGTTCAGACTTGTGGACACATTAAATTAACGAAGAGAAACGGTACTTTTCATGCTGTACGGTTACATTAAAAAAAACTACAATTCCGATAAGTGATCGAATTAATTACCAGTAGAGTTAAGAGCGCAATTGTGAAATGTATAGAGAGATTCGCTAACTACATTGGTATTTAACACCTCGTACTATGCCTACTAGTCGATTATGTTTTATTTATCCAGTTAATTACTCAGGCTTAGCCTACAAAATAATGGGAAGCTCTTTGGTAAGGATATGTGAAATCACACAAGAATTGCCCCCTCAAGGAAATCATGGATCCACCCCTGTTTAATATCGTAAATTTTGAGCTCACTTAGTGATAATTTAATAAAATTACATTGTAGTAATTAAAGCCCGCAATCGGAATAACCAACGCGCCGTCTGTACAGCGTCTAGCCGTTTTGCAAGGGCTATCTGCGCGTACGCAGCCTGCTTTCGCATACATATCTATTCGTAACCGAAAAGCCTTAAAAGCATACCACTTCCGAAGCAATTTGGATTCTTATTACGAACACCATAGAATTTATTTTGTAGTGCATCAATATAGGAACCGGTCGAAAGCAATTTTTAATCTTATTCTTTTGAAATTTATATTTCGTATTGTTTAACCAATCAGATCGCTCGTCTCAAATCGTCAAGAATTCTCGATATCGAAATAGATTATTATAAACCGTCTTTCTCTGTTTTAAGGTTGATATTACAATGTTAGTGTGGTTTTTAAGTCGCTTCAGTGTTGTGAGTTAAGAATTGCAAAAGGTAAGTGCACACGTGCATGGGCTGACCAATTTTATAGATCGCTACGATTGGCGATCGGTAACGGAACAGATGCGTGTGAATCGACTAACATTAATGAATCAGCGTTTTGTTAGAATGTCTGGAGTAAAATACACGGGATGGAAAAAGGCGATAATTGGAGGAAATATATCTTGAGTATAGTAGATAGCAAATTTTACTCCAACAACATATTTCTTTGTATAAGCAAAATTATAATGAAATTTTGCTTGCCTAACCCAGGAATCGAACCGACATGATTACATACAACCCTATTTTGTATTCATAAATATTGCCAGACGAACACGCCAATTACACTACCAACTGCGCTAATCAGGTCGTCAGGTTAAGTATGACTTGAAGAGCTACCATTGCTCTCCTCAACATTATTAGAAAGCAGAGAGTAGCGGCCGATAGAGCCACTAAAAGCAAAGTCGAGACCAATACATCACCACAAAAACGCACTTAAGACAAAATATAAAAAAAGAAAAAAATCGGATACGGTTAAGCTGGCAACCTTGAACGCGTTGCGGTAGCTTTTCCAAACACGATGTTCTTTTCTTAAACTATTCAAATTCCCATTTGTAGCTACACCACCCGAAAAACCATTATTAAGTCCACTACGTAACCCAAACACATTCGTATCTCAAAGGGGTTTCCCAAGTGTGTGGGGGGGGGTCAGATATTTCAATTCTGCGTCGGATATTGGCGGGGGCCCGTGACGACGCATACATCGGCGCCTGATCGGACCCGGGTCCGTCCCGTTATCGTTATATTAAAATCTTGTGTGTGCTCTATGAGTTATAGACGTGTACTTTATAGACGGATCTTGGGGTGTTGCGAAAATATTTATAGTTTTTGGAGATTAGAGGTATCTTTATATACTTTGATATTTTGACCCTACTTCAGTATGTATGTGATAGGTGTCTTTGTATTGTTAGTGTAATAAGGCCTGGCGTAAATAATATTTAATCGTAAAATAAATAAATTGAATTCTATCACGTAATACTTATAGCTACACAAACAATAACACGTGCATTTCATGTATACATCGTGATTCAGAAAGTGTATACTACCATTTGAACCTAAGCCTATTTAGCGCATTATGTGAAGTCACAATATTGATAGCTATGAGAATAAAAAAAACTAATTTTACGGATTTTATCGGCTGCTTAACAGCAACCATGACACTATGACGTCAACCACCCCAGTCTTCCCCTGGCCATGGTTGCTGTAAAGCAGCCGAAACGTCGCTCGGGAACGTAAAAAATATAAACGCGATAAAATCCGTAAAATTAGTTTTAACTCAATGTGTAGTATTCGCGTAAATATAATAAATCAAATTAAAAAAAAATGCTTAAAACTAAACACTATCGCCATATTGTTGGGAGCAAAATTATAAAAAAGAAAGCAGTCGATTACAAACGCGCTAAGGACGCTTGTACGCGTAGGTTCAAGTGCTATACCCTGTCTAAATCGCGTTGTACAGTCGCACCGAAAAATATCAGTTGGTTTTGTGGAATATTGAATAACATTAGTAATGACGCGCGCGTCAACAAGATCCCGCGATCTCTCCCCGCAATTTCCTATTCCGTCCGTCCGTCCGTCCGTCACGACGCGACGCGACCGGAGCGATGCTTATTTATTTCCTACGAACATTTCAATGGTATTTTATCATTTTTTTATGTTATTGGGATTGGTGCCTAATAAATCAGGATGCTTATGGTAGTTTCTTAAATATATTTTGCATAGTCATAATACTTTAGGTGAAAGCGCTAAGTCGGGGCTCGAAATTCAAAATTTTGACAGCTTTTAAATTTTTTATGAAAATTTTAAACATAGATCGTCACTTTTTTTACGACTATGGCACATTGTAATGCATTTATTCATCTATTGAACTTTGCTTCAAAATTAATTTCAAATTTAGCAACTGCTAATTTAGTAGAAACAGCGATTTTTTCAATCTTTGGAGTAATGTATCGCTGTGTGTGTATGTAATTTTCAAGCTAATGTCGCAAAATCTAAATTACACCGTAAAGACGAGACCATTGTTTTTTTTTTAATTTCGTACCTTACCTAGCGCTTCTACGTTAACGTGACTATTAATTGGTTTTCGGTAAAGGATGATTCTACTGGCCAGCAACCAAAAACTTTTTAATTAGTAAAACATAATCTTTGGTAAGTCAAATTCAACAAACGAATTAAACATCCAAATCCATATTTCTTCACATCTGAATTAACACACTAAACAGATAAACCGAAATAGAAAATAAACCGACAATCTAACGAAGTTCGAATTCAAATTTGGAAACAAAGGAGCATCATTCAAATGAACGAAGTGAACGAATGGGTGAACAGATTGAGTGAACAATATCTTATTTTGCAATAATCCGCGAGGAACTGTGCTAATTTCCTGTAAGAGATGAAACAGAGCGCCGACCGGTCGCCATTTTAAACTCGGATGTTTACAGTAAACGATTGTTTTTGAATACAAAATAGGATATCTACATATTATTTAGTCGGTGCTACAATTGCTATATTTTGCGATGGATAGAGATTGCTTTTTTTCGGCTAATGAATAATCATACTTAGTTTTACGACGAGCAAGACGAGCAATCTATACTTCTATACTAATATTATAAATGTGAAAGTTTGGATGGATGGATAGATGGATGGATGTTTGTTACTCTTTCACGCCCGAACGGCTGAACGGATCTGGATGAAATTTGGCACAGAGATAGATTATAGTCTGGAATAGCACATAGGCTACTTTTTATCCCGGTAAAATGTATGGTTCCCGTGGGATAGATGGTTTAATTTTTCATACTTTTTATCGCGGGTAACACCGCCGGGCGCAGCTAGTAAAACATATTTTTATTAGTTTTTAAAGATTCCTGTTTATTGTTTTATGTATTCATATTAATTGGATCATCATTTTGGGTTTCAGTATTTTTTGTGTACTTCTGGACTTGGTAAAAACATGCTACAATCGTTCAGTTGTGATCTAAATACAAAGCCCGTTGAAGAAGACTCGTATAAATTATCTTTGACACTAAATCTTCTACTTAGTTAAAAATATTAAGTATCACGATTGTGTTTGTCTAATATTCGTGTCAAATGCAGTATATTTAAAGGAAACATAAGGATATGTTAAAAACAGCTTACTAGATTACTTCAAAATAAATTTGTATCCTGTATCTTTTGGGAAATACAGGACAAAGCTATTTTTTGATGACGTAGATCGCTTATGCTCGTTTTTAAGGCACCGGTCATAGCGGATCGTTGTAAGCGCCTCGGCTCTATGTAAAGCTCATTTCGAATTAATTACGCGCGAACAACTTCGACCGCTACTGTTTATTTGTTCTCGCCTTTTCTGTAAAGATACCGCAATAATAATTCGTAACGACGGATCTATTAATAATGATTTAATTATTTTAAATGCATTTAATGTTATTTTCAATGTTGTAATATATAATTAACTACTCAAATGATTGTGAAATCTGAGTATTTTGAAGGGATGAGCGCATGTATGACACCCTCATAATTATTTTCAGTCGTAATCAAATATAAGTTACCTATAGCTACTTCAATGAAAGCATCAAGGACATGCAGTTCTACCTAATGAAACTTGCGGCTTTTGAAGTCACAAAACAATTTTGTTGAGAGTTTAAAAGCCTGAATTATGTAGTGGCCTTTGTGGTCACATTACCTGCACTCCAATTTAAAAAAATGTGTGGTACAGAGTCAATTTGTCAGATGGTAAGTTAATAAAGTCGCAAGAAGTGGCGTGTTCTTTGTGCGCGGGATTTATCGGGGCTCCTCCCGGGGCCGCTTCATTTCCTGAGCTCGCCTCTTGTCGAACTTGCATTGAGGCGCAAGTCAGAAGAGGTAGCGGGATACTCTATCTAATAAAAACGGATACTCTATGGACTGGAGACGATCCCAGTAGCACCGGTCTTCCCAGGGATACCTAGACCAGGGCAAAGAGACCTAGTCAATTAGGGGTTTGAAAATGGTTAAGCCATTAGAATTTCTACTATAATCCAAAGTATATTATATGTATATAAGATATTTATATAAAGTGTAACAATAATAGGGTACATAAGATATTTTAATAGGGCCAACAGTAGGTTAAAAAGATAACATACATTAGACATTTACCGATTCATCTGTTCAAATAATTTCCACTTAATATAGGGGAATATACAATATTCCATTTCATTGGCTTCCAGGTGATTACTGTCTATTATTTGCATTCCAAATCCCAACTAGTATGTGGGATTTAAAGTAGTGACTCTCTTTAGGTATAAGGATTTTCCAGGCGTAAAGGAATTCGGATTTTCTTGACGACTTGCGTATATGATTTATGAGCGGAGCGGGCATAAAGCAGCATGTGATGCATGCCCGCTCCGCTCATAAATCAGACCACACACGACACTACAATACGAGAGGATGATCACATTGTTTTGTTTTTGATTCATTGCACTTGCTTGTCGTAAAGTTTGTATTTATTGCGTTTCTTGCACGGATCGGATATTCGCATGTTAGCCTTTATCGCTACTTATGATGTACGCTGGTAATTTTATCAGTTAATAGAATAAACTAAACACCAACTAAACAGATATTTTTAGTAGGTTGATGGCGTGAGTAAGCGATCCTGCTGATGCGTGCAACGTTGAATTGTACCATATAGTCACTACATAAAATGCTTTTGCTCTGTAGTCCCATGTTTAAATAAAAATCTAGTAGATCTGTACAGTAGGCACTAATTTCTTAATTATATATTTTTCGTGAAAGATTTTTCTCAATTTATTAAATGATTCCAATAATATAATGGAATCGCGCGTTATCTCTGCTGAACACGCGTTGACCCATGGTGGTGACGTCATATGCCTGTAGCTCTGTACTGTTTTAGTTTTGCCTGCTCTGAAACTTAAAACGCGCGCCCACCGCGATTTGGCGGTCTTCACACGCCATTGAAGTTTTAGTTTACGTAGATAAAGGCACATAATAATATCGTAGGATTACTTGTTCCTCTCGTTCTGATGTTTCTTGTTCTTACTGGTAAGTACTTCTTACTTTGACAACCTGTTTAGCGCAGTTGGTAGTGACGCTGCTCTCTGCCCTCGGCGCAACGCGTCCTGGGTTCGAATCCTGGTAGGGACAATTTTTGTGTGATGAGCATGAATGTTTGTACTCTAGTCATGGATGTTTAATATCTATATAAGTATTATATACTGAGTTCGCCCTCAGTCTATTGTGCGGTACCCACAATACAAGCGATGCTTAGTGTGGGACCGTATAGTTGGTGTGTTCGTCATTCTGTTGGAGCCAAACATTAAAATTGCATAAGTACCTACATATTGTTAGTCTCTTATGTATGTACAAGACCACATCACCATAGAAGGTACAGAAGAGCGAACCCTTCAAAGTGTTTGAGCCCCATCGAGTCGGTCGTGATGGTAGATTAGCCAGTCGTTCACTTGTGCGGACCTCCCACTTGTACTCCTTGTGTGGGAGAGAGATGCTGAAACATTACAATAAGAAATGAAATGGAGATACGTTGTGGTTATGAAAACTATTTGGTGTTCTACGACGTTGTATAGTCTAGTACTGTACCTGTTGATAGTACCTTAGTAATCATATCTTAATCATGAAGCAGTAACAGCCAAGTTGGTAGAACGCTTGCTTCGGTAACGAGGATCGCAGGTTCAAACCCGGCTCGCACCTCTCATTTTCAACCACGATTATCACTTGCTAAACAGTGACGGAAAACATCGTGAGGAAACCTGCTTGTCTGAGAGAACCCCTCGAAAGATGTGTGAAGTCCGCGAACCCGGACTGGGCCCACGTGGTGGAGTATGGCCTAAACCCCCTCGAATTGAGGGGAGGCCCGTGCCCAGCAGTGGGACATTAAAAAGGGCTGGTATTATATAATCATATCTAATACTGCAAAGTGTTTCAGGCTCGCTGTACTAGGCAGGAGTGCTTTAGAAATAGCTCAAAGTCATCTCACAGGATGTTAACGTTCTACAAAACAAGCAATATACATCTCAATTGCGTGTATAATAAAATAAATATTAGCTAAAGTCCTAATTTAATAGCTATTTGGCAACATCAGGCTTACCTGGCACGCGTGGGAATATCCTAACATTTTGTTCAAATATGTACGTACCTAACTCGCTTGCAGTTGCGCAAACGCAGCTCTCGAGGATAAAATCGAGATACTAATCGGCTTCGTACCTTACTCGATATCGACCTTATCGATTTCATAGTAATCGTTGCACGCAATTAATGTTTATAAAGTTGTACTAGTAACTATTTGGTATGTAACGGTAAAACCAATTTAGAAAATGTTAGTAAGTAATTTATACATTACCTAATATAGAATTTCTAAAGACTGAGTGGAACTGTCGCTGCTTCTCGTGGAATACCTACTCAAATGTACATTAACGAGATACGGCTATGTGTGTAAGCTTTTCAGTAATCCCACTATGCAACTAATATTATAAATGTGAAAGTTTGGATCGATGGATGGATGTTTGTTACTCAATCACGCCAGAACGGCTGAAGGGATCTGGAAGAAATTTGGCACAGAGATAGATTATAATCTGGAAAAGCACATAGGCTACTTTTCATCCCGGTAAAGTGTATGGTTCCCGTGTGATAGATTTGTTTTTATTTACCAGGATTTGAACCCGGTACCCTCTCCGCAGAAGGCAGGGTCACTACCAACTGAGCTAACCAGGCCGTCAAGTCTACGTAACAACACAAATGGTGCCATAATCAATCATCGACACCACCCTTTCATAACGCTTAACATTGCAAAAGCTTCCAATCTCATTCCACCGAATCCCAATTGTCAGACACTTGTGTCTGAGTTCCTGATCATCCCGCGGACACAGATTAGCCGCGCTCACCCCCTTGAGCCACCGCCGCGATGATACTCGACCAGATGATATCGCCGGCTCGCTCTTTCCACGCCACGGTCGGCTTTTCAAGGAGTTATCGATACGGTAGGTACAAAGCGGAAGAAATCTTTGGGTTTTTCAGAAATTAACATTTATATATATAGTAAAGTTTGATCATGTGTCTTATCGGGTCAATTATAGTATCCGAGGTAATAAAGGCAGCCCTCGACGGCTTACACCTGCTTAGTGTACATTGCTGCATTGTGTTGTGCGCACTGACAGGGAATCAATCAGAATCGGTAGGTACTTATGAATCGTATAAAATATAACGAAATTATGTTCAGATGCTCCAACCTTTTAGAATGTTATTCCTATGAGAAGAAGGGTCAAGAAACTCCATGGTTCTTTTTTTTAAAGGTGTTTATTATCACTGTTTAGGCCTTCGGTTGGACACTATTTAACTGATGGCGTTAGACTAGTAAAGACTATAGTCTAAGTATAGCTACTGAAGTATATAAAGTACTTTAATATCCGTTACTTAAATATTTCGCGATTAATTTAGTTATTATTAGTAATTAAGGAGGTAGGTACCTTCCCTTGCTTAGCGCTGACGAATAAAAGACTAACTGAAGGATGAGGCATTTTTTTAATTTAGGTTCTTACGATAGCGTATTTTAGTCGATCAGAATCAGAATATTTTTTATTCATATAAACCATTAAGCACAGTACCAATGAAGCTTCAAAACAGTTACAAAATGCTAAGCTACAATTTTACCACCCGTTCGGAATGCCCTTCCTATGGAGAAGAACGGGCAAGAAACTCAATGGTTGCTCTTTTTAAAAAGATCCGTTACATTTTTGAGCAGTACTTACATTGTTATTATTCCCTCCTATTCCGAATTCTACAATCGACTAATTTCCCAACACTAGTACCCAACTCTATCGAACTCTACGTATCTTCTGCTGCGACAATCTCTGTATTATCTATGCTGCGGGAGGCCACAAGCAGTTGACAAAGTGCACTACGTGATATTGCAGCCATTACTCCTGGTGATTCATATCGAACACCCCCCTGGCTGGGGGGAAGACACCCGATTCCCGGCGCCATTAGATAACGGACCGCCCAATATAGGTGCCTATTAAAATTTAACCTATAAGTTAAAAGGATGTGTGAAGTCATTACTGGATTAAGATTTTATGATTTTATATTATAAAAGTATTTTTATTAAGTTGATGAACTAACTAAAATTCAAAGACTAGTCGCAAAATTAATTCAAAAAGTGTTTATTTATTTTAATCTCAGCTGCTCACTGACCTTGCAGGTGCTCAACGCGTGATAAAACACGAAAAACTTTTCTCACTCTATGGAAAAATAAACTTTTTAACAAAAAAAGCGTCCGCGCCAAAGACTATACCTACGAATTGGTCCGCGCATCTCGTTACTAAGTATACTTTTATTATTCTTCGTCGGTTGTTTATTGAGGTGATGGGGTCAGGAGCGACGGTCTAATTATTTGAATCAGTCTTTAGAATTCATTGTCTTTGCTTTTTAAAAAGACCTTTTAAAAAAAAGAAATGTCAAAGTGTCTTTTGAGCGGGCCAAAACTACCGCCAACAAAACACGGGCGAGTCGAAACAATCAACAAATTCGCATCACACAAACGAATCGGACATTTATTGTCCGCTATCTGTACATTCCACCTCCGTTGTTAATAACAGAAACGCCCAATTTGCTAGGGACGACTTTTTACCTTGTTTTTCCTATTTTTTTCGGTACACGTCGAACAAAGGTATTATGACAGGTCTCAGTGCGATATCAGCCTCAGCGCACGACGAAAAACGAGAATCGAGTGATCGAGCAATCGAGTAAAAACAGAAGCGGCCGCGCGCCCATCGGCCCGCGACAATTGCATCTGCAGTCGAATTGTAGACGCCATATTGGATTATTGCGCACCTCTATTTCGATTAGGCGTTCCATCCAATGTTCATTATTGTTTGCTATCCTAGGCTCACTGTTTTTATTTCGATAATCAGAGGGTTTTTTTGTAGCTATTTGCCTAGAGTACATGGTTTTTGGGTCTCCAGGTAAAAAAAAATTGGTCAACCAACCTCCTTGTTACCTCATATTACTAGGCTCTAGTCACTAGATGCATTATTGAGCATGCTTAAGTTATAAGCACAAGCTTTCTAGTTGTACAGACGTTGCTTATAAAGTGTGTATAATATTCAGTTTTCGAAGACGATATCAAGTTACAACCTTTTTTTTATATTGGCAAACGGCTACAAAAATAGTGCCATTATTGCCAGTGTCAAGTAAAATGTTTCTTGGTTATTTTAAATATTAGTACCCCAGATTTTTTTTTTTTTTTATTACATTATAGGCAAGTATTTGATCTCGATCTCACCTGATGGTAAGTGACGATGAGATCTACGATGGAGCATACTTGCCTAGGTAGGAAGGCGGCAGTAGATAGAGGCACATGCAGCGCAACTGATCTGACCCGCCATCCATGAATGGCAACACCGAACATCATGCCGGAACACGGCTAGGCCGCTTGGCGACATGGCTTTGTTCAGTGGGTGGTGACTAGCCACGGCCGAAGCCTACCACCAGTAGAGTTGTCACCTGGTTGGCACCACCCAGGGTCACGTGTAGGGTATCTCAAGGGTACTTAATTCTCCTACGGACGAAGGTGACTGAAGATGATAATAAAAAAAATACCAGACATCTTGGGAGAACTCGAAAAGTCAATCTTTACTATTATATTATAATGTCCTTCACTTGTGCACGTTAATGAACACATACTGGTTAATATCCTACTAATATTACACATTATATATATCAAAGGAACAATTTTTTAAGAAAATAAAATATAATTGGTCAGTTCAATGTTCAACTTCCCGCCAAAAACTCCCGCTTAAACCTTTCCCGGAAGGTCCGATTCCGTGCACAATAGTGCTGCGCCTTAAAATATTCTTATTTTAATCGAGTAGGTGTATCGACGAACCGAGTATTGAGAGCGTTCGTGTGGAATATAGATAGTGACGGACGGTGGACGGCCGAAACGACGCGATATGAAACGCGCGAGCCAGAAATCTATTCATATTTTTCAATTTTCATGCTACTTTAAACATAGGTGAATGCTTTGGAGAACATAATCTAACCACTGAGAAATAAATAAAATAGTTTTAAAAACTTAGTAACGATGACTTGTAATAAGAAACATGGACGACAGTCAGACAACGAAAACACAAAGACTGTCTAAAGTTCAATTTGAAATCAATCAACGTTCAATTTCAACTCGCGAGTGAAGCTGTTCACCGAACCACGCGATCTCCGCCGCGTCAATCAACACGTGAAAACTTTGACAGTTTAAAAAAGTATTCGTAATTCGAAGGAAGCAATCGGGATCTCGACGTGATGTTGGCAACAAAACCGCGCAACACGTCAGCAGCGGGATGGATTCGAAAATTAAAATCTCGTGTTAGTTGGCCATGTTGGCACCAGTGACGGCTGTCGCGCGTGCCACGCCGCCGCCGGCCGCGTTGCCAGTTCGATTTCAGGCTTGTTCTAAATATGTCAACACTTCTTTGTTATCGAGCGACGTGCGCGCGGAAATGAAAAGCCCATCGAGTAGACGCCTCTATTATCGACGCATCGCATATTATAATGCAAAATATAAAGTGCGATGAACCGGTGATGCTAATTATAAATTTATATAAGCCATAACTATTTGTGAGCATCACTGAAACTGGCACTTATAAAAATGTAAAAGTTAATAAAAAAAATAAAACTCCATAATGCTAGCACCCAATGACTCAAAGTGTCATCATCGTAGAAAAAAAGAAATGAAATTCCAATTTCAACTTCTAGTCGATAATTCGTGGAAACGCGAAGAAAACTTACATGAGTGACGTATCAAGGAAAGGCAGGCGGGCGGGAGATATACGCTTATTTAGGTACTCCACGTACCTACCTGCCGCCTGGCGACGTTCACTCGTCACCGGCCGGGTGTCAGGCTAAGCCGCTCCCATGCTCCATTCTGTACACAGTTGAAAAAGTTTTCGACTGTTATGTGTGATAGCGGCGTCATTTGCACCGGCGTTTGTGCGGGTGTCGCGAGCAAAGACACCTTATTCAAAATCCTCAGCAAAGTCTGGTATTTCAATTCCGTTTGACATTGCAATTTTCGTGTTTTGAAATAGGAACGTTTTATGTTTCTTAACTGTGATATTGCATTACTATATTACTGAAAATAGTCATTTACCTTTTAATATATTTCAGACACAGAAGTACAGACGTAAGCTTGCCACTAGCAAAGTGAAGCCACTTTTCCATTCATTTGTAGTGTTCTCACATACAAATCTTTTTACCTAGTAAATGGCCGCACCATAGACTAATAAGTTCTGGACCCAGTTTTTTTATATATGTGCGTGTGTTTACATGCTGCGGCGTATAGTCTGAATATTCTAACAAGTCTGTGATTTCAGAGTGAAAAAGTTAGTGTATAATATTGATCGGTATCAGTTTATGTTTCATATTCTCGTTGTATCATTATCATTGCATATTTATCGGTGCCTAGAACAGGCCCCTAAGATTTTATCAACAACGAAACTATAAAGTATATTAATTAAATTAACTATAAATACCTGTTTTGATCCAGATCGTAAAAGCGGCGACCGAATATTTTTAGATTCTTACAAAAATATCGGTAAGTATTTTTTATGCTCGTGTATCGTCACACGTCACCTGTCCGAAGTGAGATTCGGATCGCGAACCGCCGACATTATGTTTGCGCAGTCGTCAAAAAATCTTTTGTCCGACCAGATAAGCTTCGCACCACTGTGCGAATACCTATCGCGGCGTAATTTTTTAAACTAATGTCTATCAACTATGGCTTTGACATTTTTGTTGTTACTTTCAAAAATATAGGTCTATACTATACTAGCACCTGGGTAGAATTGCTGATGCTGTAAACATTATTTATTAAAATATTTTTTTCTGCACTCTCCCAAATTTTTATGTGGACTACAACAAATAAAAGTATACTTTATTTTAATGTGTTCTTTATGATCAAGTACACGACCTTTTGATACATTGTTTTCTTACTATTTTTTGCTAGTCTAATTTTAAGTAATTGTACCTACATGTTTAATTCTTATTTGTTTTATAGGAACTGTAACTTCATTTAAAACTGAGAACTAAAAATATTGTCAAAAATAAATATGTGATACAGCAAAACAGCTCTGTATGAGCGAAATATACAAATAGATACTCATAGATAGCATATCTAAATATTCATATTTCTAAACAGCTTTGTAAAGAGGTATCGCAACTACAATGCCACTGTTGCTGAAGTGATACTGATAGCGACTCTATATTTATGTCAAACTACAATTATATCTATTGAGATAAGCTAATGGCGTCTAATTTTAAAAAAAATACCAAGTACCAAAACTCTGGTCCAGGGATACTGGATAAACCATTGTTTTATCAGTCGTTAAATTATAATTTCACTATAAGTAAAATACTTTCAAAATAAATGAAAAACTCGTTAAATTGTATTTATTTTTTGTATAAATTCAACTTGTAAAGCTGTGAACAATATACTGCGTATTATGAAGACAACTTTTGTTGAACCTCATACAGCGTATCAAAATTGTATTGATCAATAAAATATGTATCTACTAAAAAATTACCTACAAAACATTATTATCTATTAATTAACTATTTATACGTAGGTACAATAACTATAGTCAGACAAAACCGAGTAAAACAAAACAAATAATCGAATCACCAGATAACTGAACACAGATTTTTATCGATACATCGATTGGTTTTCATAAAAAAAATATATACATACATATATGTATTTCAAATACCTACTATTCGATAAATATCTACAGTACACGCAACATATAATTTTGATCGTTATCACAGTGTAATCCGGCGTGTCGGTGATAAGGGGATCGTAAAAATCGCGCTCGATTAAGCGTTTATCGTATTTTTTCAACGATAAGAGGCTCGGTTGGTCGCGAACAGTTAGTGTTTGCCCGTTTGTCGGTTGGCAGTACCGTTTGTGACAGTATTAGTTCGCTCGCACCTCCTCGCACCGCCTCGAGCCTCGCCTCGCCTCGCACCGCACCGCCTCGACTGTTGCGCGTGTATGGAAAGGAATACTTGTAGGTTTGTGTTCATTGATGCTATAACATACTATTTGAATAGGTACCTACATTTGACATAGCAAATATATAATTGATGTTAATATTAAGATATTTAAATAGGTACCTATGTATTTTTCTAACAGGTATATAATATAACGATCACGAAAGACGCAATAACAAATGAATATTTTTCTCCATGTTCATTTATGCCCGATAATAATTATCTATTTATCTCATATTTAAATGGATCTTTCATTTAGTAAGAACCTATATTCATTTCCTTCCAACATTTTCGTTAATTACGAAAAAAATAACTGCCTTCTGTTTTATTTATTTGTCTACTTAACGATTTATAGGGTGTCTAAATATACAAGGTGTAAGAGACTTCGTAATGAAAGCTGATACCATGGATTTAGCTCATGATGAGAGTTGGAATTTTCCGTCGATCTTTTCATGAATTATACGCAATTATTTTAGTATTTTTACATAGATTTAAGCCTGAAATCATAAAGGAAGTCTATCTCAACGTTATTTTAAATTAAAAAAGAGTTATTAGAAATTTAGATCTGAAACTGCATTGTAAATTAAAACTCTATACGCTCGAGCACGGTCGTCACTCAGACGCGTAGGGTATTGCGCGGAGTGTTATGGTGTGTTTGCGCTGTTTAAAATACATTGAGCGCTGAATAATTTGAAAATGCCATGACATTCGACATAAGTTATTTTTATAATTTTAATATAGGCATTAAGTGTAACCTATACCCACAGTTTTCGTTATCATCCCCCTTAAACCCTGTATATTTTTTTATAATACCTAAACGTGAAGTAAGTAAGTATACATAATAACAATATGTCCCATCTATCGTGCCAGTTCCATCAAATAATATTTACTGTGTTTATTTTTATCTATATAAGTATGTAAATTGTTTCAGTAGCGTTAGATAAGCATTGTACGGGCTCTTATCGGCGCACATCGCGTGGTTGGCCCAATGTTTTATCAAACCTTGGTGGTATTTTCACGACCAATTCAATTCACAATGTTATAAACGTTCAACTTTGGTATGCATAGTTTCATAAAATCTTTTTTTTTTCCTTTAGTTAGAAGTAAAGTTTAATTCTGTATTCATTTTAGTTATTACCGTAAATTGATTATACAAATATAATCTTAGTACGTATCGCAATCGACACCAACTAACATTTATAATGATGTGGGAGTAAGTTATTACGAGTTCACGTAAGTAATAGTTTTAACGAAATGTAAGTACGGCCGCGGCAGTCTGATGCGTGCCCAACGTTGGGGACGTTGGGCCCAACCGCCCGCAGCGTGCATTTTACCGATTTTCGCGTGTTGGCGCGCGATAAGGTCGATTTCTTTCTTATCTCGCACCCCCTGCCCTCCCCGCCTCTTCCCCCACCGCCTCCGTTATCGCCAACCACCGAGTTACTGGTTACGGTGTGTTTTGTTTTTCAATCAATAACTACTGGCTGGTTTGGTAGTCTTTGTTATTTCTATAGAGTATATCTACTGTCAATAATATGATTATAAAAAAAACATGGTCGATGGTATTTGGTAGGAATGTAATAGGGAGCGAGGATGTGGTCATTCCGGGTTCTCTTTTTTTTTTTTATTACATTATAGGCAAGTATTTGATCTCGATCTCACCTTATGGTAAGTGACGATGAGATCTACGATGGAGCATACTTGCCTAGGTAGGAAGGCGGCAGTAGATCGACACGCTACATTCACTAGGCACATGCAGCGCAACTGATCTGACCCGCGAGAATGCGAGAGGTATTCGGGCGATAGTCCACTGCGTTGGCCGAATGCAGGCGAGTAGGTAAATTGTATTCGTCTTCCAAAGCCGAGCAGGATCCATTGCTTCCAATGTACAGTGATAAACGTTACTGAATATCAGATTTGCACATGAATTCCAAAAATCCTAGATTTGCGCGCCGGGACTTGAACTTGCACACCTCGTTTCCCAAGCGAGCGTTTGACCAGCCTGGCGTTATCACTGCTATTATCTAACGTTAATAGATGATTGTAAAGATATACCCCCAATATAGAAGTTTACAATGACACAGCATTTATCAGAAGAAATGTGCTAAGTTTTTATACATTTGGGGGATATTTTATATTCAGTAGGTGTAACCTACATTTCTTCCATTTATTTTCGCCCTAAATTTAAATAAGCATTGTTTATTTAGTCATTATAATATATATAAGGTTATATTTAAATACAACAAGTTAATCTTAATTAAATTGCATTTTGGTATCATGTAATCATTGATAATGTAATGTAATCAAAAAAACAATGTAAACTTGATCGATTATCGGCGGTTATGTAAACTGACAATAATTATAATCTTATCAGAGTTAGGGCAACGAGTTATCAGAAAGTTGGATATGTGACGTTACAAACAATTCGATGAGCCTTAAATATACAGGGTGATACAGAAATGGTATACTAAGTCTCGAACCTGCGCTTCTTTAGCGCATTTGTAATCATTATTTGACGTCAGAATTTCGATATGTCAAATTAAAAAAAAATGCATTCGCATAAAATGTCAATAGTCGTTGTGTTGGGAACACCATTTTATTCTTTTAATCGACTTTTAGAAATTCTGTCTTATACATGGTGTTTACAAATGCACTAATGGAGTCCAAATATCGGACTTAGAATACCTACCCATTCCGGATCATATTTTAAATTTGCTATCAAGACGATTTAAATAGTGATGCTTCAAACAATTGTAATTTTATCGATAATTTGTTGCCCTTCTCTGTTACATCATAACCAAATCTAATAACAACACACTTTTTTTTTTAAAGTGCTTTTATTCAAACGCCTAGGGTTAATTTGACACCTCCATTGGATATTAACATACAAACTACCCGAGATAATATCTATACGCGTACGATATCCGGTGACACGGATAAACATCAGTATACTTAAAAAAATACCTGTTACTTCGTCTAAAATTTACTGTGAGACCGAAATGTGTATCAACACAATAAAATATTTATATAATGACGCTACAAATATAAAAATTTATGGACGTATTAAATTTCAATTGAACACAATATTTGCATTTAAAACATTTTGATTATTATAAATGACTGTTTCATATGAAAACTATGTTCAACAGCTGCTATATATTTTTTATAGTAACACAATATTTTGGTACCTACACTTGCGTATAAGTAAACGGTAGTCGAGTAACTTAATACAGCTATAAATTGAATCGACATTATGTTCGTAATAAACCAATAAAATATTAGATAACCAATTTAAACATGTCTGTAATCGAATAGGAATGCGATTGGAATCCCTAACGAGCTTCTGGATACCAAACAATATGTCTGTCATATTGACCGTTAGAAGCCCACCCGAAATACTAGCTAATCGATTAGGAAAATCGATTTTGGAACGAGAAATTCGAAAAATACTAGGTATACGCCTTTATCGATACGATCTACTCTCGTTAACCATCATTAAAGTCGCCGGCCTCGATTTATTGTAAATCGATAAACGAGGTGAATTATTTGTTTTCGGTAAGATTGTTCTGATCTGTTGCTAGTTCGGGTATTTATTGAAAATTATCCTTTGTTAATTAATTTGATGATATCTACCGGTGGCATACCTACACAATAATATTTTTTTAAACTGACTGTAGATACGTACTGGATTTATTTTTGTTAGGAGTTACAGTTACGTTAATTAATCTTCGTAATGCAGAATTATTCTATTTTTTTTTACTTTTTTGGCACTATGTAGCCAATGGCATCTAATAAAAAAAAATATAGGACGTGCTAGACCCCTAAAAAACAGCGCGTATAGCCCATAGAGAAAGGATGTTACGAGAGGCGACGCGTGCGTGAGCCACTCACCACTTCAACAATCTTCATCATAAGCACTCTTCAAGTATATAATATCCTCATTAGATTAGTTCCGTAAAAAAATCGACCACGTGTAACACACACGAGAGATCATTTAAAAAAGATAAAATTATAATATACTTTAGCACCTCTTAAATAAGATCTATGAATAGTGATGAGAACTAATCAAGTCCAATACTAACAAGATGAATTATATTAAGTTATTTTTTTTTAAATAAGTATTTATTCCAAATTTGATAATTCCATTTTTGCGCCAGTATTTTCTTGTATTTTTTCAAATGTTTATTTATGTGCCCTTTTCTTCGTTTCAGGTAAGTGAAATGAACATCTATCGAACGTCATTAGCGCGCGAGTATTGTGAATTTGGCGCCATTAAATCGCCGAGTGACGTCACAGTGATGTATTAAAGGAAACATTAACCATTGGTACGTGTGGGGTTCACACTAGGTACGAATAAATCAGTATTTTTTTTTAAATGCAAGGACATTTCGACACACAGCTATGTGACACGGATAATGTATACATTATTATGGTGATGGGAGGAGTAAAAAGTACCTACTTCTCACTCTGTAACCTACATTTGTTGCTTTTAAACATGATTTTTTTTATAATTCTTCAATATTTCGGTTCCTACTAACAATGTACCCATAAATTAAACTTCACAACTTCAACTTTTTAAATTTAGTAGTATAAACTCTTTTGGGCCTCGGTGTTTGTAGAATTTGCGTCGATTTTTTTAGTTTACTAGATAAAAACCTACATATTAATTATCTTTTACTTTTTGGCAAAGGGCCTAATTATAAATAACGATTGTTAAAATATTTTGTGAGAGATCTATAAATATCGTGCTCTGAACATAATAAATATTCGCCTGTTAATATAAAATACAAAAATAAAAACTAGAATAAGACCTTTCGGTACAGTCACCATCATTAATGGTATTCCAGCATTGTTTTATTTATTTAAAATATTTTGAATCAGTAAGTTAATAAATCACGTTGATGTATAAAATAATTGTGTAAATGATGGTTGATTTTTTTAAACTAGGCAAACCAGCAGCGTTTGGCCGTGCGCTCAGTACAAGATGTCATATTTTGAATGTCTAATAATTTGATTTATTTATTTGGGATTGTTATCATTTTAACCTACTGTTGGCCCCGTCAAAATATCACATTTTTTTGTAAAACTTATATAGATATTGAGCATTCATGACTCGGTCCCAACCAGTTTATCCCAACCAGGATTCGGACCCGGGACCCTCGGTGCAGAGAGCAGAGTCCACTATCAATTGCGCTAATCGGAAAATTGGGATTGTTTCAAACCGATTACGAAGAGTGGACAAACGCGAATAGAAAACTTTATTCAGATTCCATTTTCAACTGTACATTCCATATCGTTACCTGCTGTTTTTTTATTCAATATCAGATAACGATTATTTGCATGCATTATTCCGATTACGAAATTTACATTTATCTAGTATACTCGTATCTGATTGTATCGCTCTAAAGGTCATTTAATTAAGTATTATGACACCTCATTATACAATAGGTAAGGGACTTAAAGTTACTTAATTAATGGCGTCGGAGTGTCATAAACGTTCTCTTGATGTCCGATCTGCGATTATCATCATATTTATGTCGTATTAGAAATATTAATCATTCTGTTATATACATCCATCCATAGGTTGTAGAAGCGAATTAAACTTTTTTTGTACGAGAAAAAATTTCTTGCAATGACAATTTTCATTTCAGCCACTTCGATAATTGTACACAAGTGATATACTACTATAAGATATACACAAGTGTACGTTCATAGATAGCGCTCATTTCCTTATATTTAACATTTTTTTTTAAAGTAAAAGAACGCCCGCGCCGTGCTCCACCACACGGCTAACTAACGTTTAACAAAGATTAATGTGCCCCGATATATCATTCGCGACACGGCGAGGTGCGCGAACTTTCAGCGATAAACTTTTTAAAGACTCAACTTGGTACTGCTTTTATATCGCCTGAAAAATTGTGTATCAGGCCTCCGTGGGCCCGGGGCGGCGCGATAAAACGCGAAAAAATCGCGGGCCGACTGTATTTGTTAAACTTGAGTAGATATTTGTCACGGGACCGATGCCAGACTTCAGTAATTGCTCTCTGGGAACTTGATTGTTTGGGATGCCGGCGAGATAGGTTGGTTTTGTTTTAGTGTATTATGCCGTATGAAGGATAGTAAATTACCATATGTCATAGACAAATGATAATATTATGTGTCCTCTATATTATAATTTTTTTATTTGTGTTGAAATTAACAATCGAACTGATTAAATGTAATTTCAAACGACTTGTAATTTTTTTTCTTAATAAACAACCGTCAAATCGTAGTTTTTATATAATAGATATACTAAAATAGTTTTATGACTTGTTCTTAATCTTAATCTATGTATAGATTCACAAAAAAAATAGTATAAAAAAAGTTTCTTGTACAAGAAAATTCCTTATATTTAATGAATAATTCATATCATGCTTCTTTGATAAACATAGTAAGAAAAAATAATTAAATAAAATATTATCTTCCTAGATATACCAAATTTAAAACCGGCATAAAAGATTTTATTATTTTCCAAATCATGTGTATATATTTTATATATCTTAAATATCAACCCAACCATCCAATAAAATACTAATTTTATTGCAGTCATTAATAACTGACTATTTTAAAACAGTTATTTTTTTGCTGGCTAATTATTTATTTAAAATGTAAAGTTTACCATGTCCTTTGAATCGCGGCATCATTAAAAAATTACGGTCCGTGCCGTAAAGAAAAAAAAAATTCAACCCACCTCTGTCACGAATACTAATCCCTAGAAAAACTTTAAAAAATACCTTTCACAATCTACTGTACCACGTCTCGAAGCGACATTATTAAACTTTTTTGCATTTTTTTCAAGTTCCAAGTACACCACGGATAAATAGCCGCGCGATAACTCACCCTCCGCTAAACGAGGTTAATACATTAAACTGAGTTTAAGCACTGTTCAAGTTAACTTGGTTGTGCCGGCGGCGGTCACCGTGGTTGATGAATCAGGATGAAAGAAATACGAGTTATGTCAGTTGGGGAAAGTTTTTGTACCTATCAGTGTGAGGTTTACGTATTTTTATATGTTGTATGTGAGGAGATTTTAAAATATTTTGTCCAATCCAATCACGAGGGAATTACTGACTATCACATAGGTAATTGGCTCCCCAGACCCCCTGTATCTACCTACCTATGTTATGTAAAACTACAAGTGGTTTATGATTTGACTGCACTCAATCAAAATAACTTTTTATAGGTTTGTATTAATTTGGATTCTCTACAAACAATAAATCTCTCAATTATATTGTATTTTAGAAACTTTGCAGACATATTTATTATGCATACTAAAGATTGAATTATTTGATAAGTAGATATATATACTTAGGTATTAATTTATTATTTTAAAATAAAGCTCCGGAGAATTGTCGTTGTACCTAAGTATATATTTCTTAGACGTCTCTACATAAGGACCAAATCGGAACCCGGCGAAATGTGGGTGCACTGAAGTGCACCTCTGCCTACCCCGTCAGGGTTTACGGGTGTGATAATAGTGGTGTTTAGAAAAACAAAAAAATCCTTTCGCGCGCCATCTAATAATATGAAAATGTATGTAAAGCCGACGGCCGACAATAAATCGCGCGACATCGGCGCGTCATTAGCGCCGCGAGTAATTGCGCAGATTTGTCTCACGACCCGGGGCCGCGCGAGTGGGCCGTATCTCGGCTTCTTGACAAGATGTGGGCCGGCGACCATGATTAGGGAGTCGACAGAATTCCCGATAGCTTGTGCGTTTGTCGAGAGTATAAGGTACAGTCTACGATTAAATATCACCCAAATATTGAGTAGCAACATTGTGAGTTATGAAATAGTTTAAAAACATTAAAGTTTGATCATTACACAGTGACATATTGCTCGATTCACACGAGGACAGTACGTTAGCAACAAGCAGACATCTTGGAGATGTATGGAAAACTATTCCAATTCCTATTCACACTAACTTGTCACTTTTTATTTGCGTACTGTCCTCGTGTATACCGAACATTATCGACAGCTGAGTAGCATGCATAGATAATAAATATATGACTTCTTTTCATAAGGCCAGTTTGTAATCATAATTCATACCCTACGGTAAGGTTTAGAAACGGATCAAAGACTTAAGGAAAGAAAATTCTTTTCTGTCATTGCATGGCGGTGACTTTTACTGGTAGGTACAAAAAAAATATAAATATAAGCTATGACCAAATAAAGAAATTCAGGAATAAAAGCTTGCACAGACAGTCTGTGTCCATGTCCTAGCTAATAGATATGGATTATCGGTATATCCGGGCAGTGCGCGGTGTCTCCGGACGATTTGCACCGGCGCTATCTCGCACACCCTAATCTGCTGGAATGAGCTGTTTCTTGAGAGAAAATTGTTGAAGATTAAGTACTAATGTAACTATAGACACAAAGGCGTCGGCTCAATGTCTGCAAACACAGTCGAATGCCACTGGCCCAACACTACTTCGTCAGCCATCTTCGACCAATAAGAGGAGTTAATTCTGTTAAAGATATCAATCAATTATTGGCAACACTGGTCGTGACGCCGTCTTAGCCATATACATGCAATACAAGCATTTCTTAGTTCAAAATACCTACATTCGTTTGGTATCATCCACTTGACTTTTTAAAACATTATGGCTTCTATTGTTTTTTCGTCGATGATTTTGCCAACATCTAAGTTTGAAAAGGCACTGGCTGGTGAATAATCCACAAAAAAAAGAAGCAATAAAAAAATGACGATGACGATGATGATAATGAAATGAACCCCCTACCCCTATCAGTAAAGCTGTGGATACTTAACTGAAAATGTAGTGGACATCAATTTTTTTTGCAATTTCCTTCACCCGTTCACGTTTATGAACACAATGGTCCCACTAATATTACGCATTATTAATCAAAGAAACTAAAAACTTTTTTGGAAAATAAAACAAGATCACGGTTCAACATCCCGCCAAAAATTCCAAAATATTGTTTAGTAGGTAAGAACGTAAGAACACAAAGTTGAAGTGGCGGTGGCCAGGGCACACAGCTCCCAGAACCGATGGCCGTTGGGGCAGAAAGGTTCTAGAATGGCGACCACAAACCGGAACACGTAGTGTAGGACGGCCTCCCACAAGGTGGACCGATGATATCACACGCGTAGCAGGAAGCCGGTGGATGCGAGTGGTTCAGCACCCTGATGTGTGGAAATCATTGGAGGAGGCCTATGTCCAGCAGTGGACGTCTTTCGGCTGATAGATAGGTAACAACATTATTTCGTTTGGTAGCTTGGCAACAAGAACCATCGATTCCTTCGTACAGCTGTCATCGACAGGTCCACAGAATGAATGAAAGCAGTATGCTAAATTAAGATCCCGCCGATACGCCCACAGCGACCTTTCAGCGGATATTGTTAGCTTATCAGCCGCATCGCCGGTGTCACGGACGACCGCCCTTTTATTTGCAATGTTAATCGGTTTTAAGAATTATCACTCGTATCAACAAATTGCAAGGCGAAACCGACTCTTGTTTTGTTGTTACAAGATGAATTCTCCAATAACTCATGCGTCGACGTTTGGGCGAATTATATTGTACCTATTACCTACTGTTGATATTAAGTTATAGCGTTTACCCATATGACCGCCTGTTATTCCAAATTACAACCTACCTTTACCAATTTCGATTCAAATTCGTTTAGCTGTTTTTTCGTGCTCCTCTTTGAAACTTAAAGATAATTTAATCGCAGAATGTCCAATTCGCAAAATTGACGTCTGTCGCGAAATGAACAATTCGCTGAATGATCAAAAATTCCCAAAAACGTCGAAATATTTATACGGTATAAGAATTATTTTAAATCGTTCCGCACGAATTAACTTCGCAATTTTAACCGTTTTAAGTACCGTCTCTATTATAAGTATTGGCTGTATAGTCTAGGGCAGGGTATGGTCATACTGTAGTATTAATGAGTCTATGTAATCGGGACTATATCGCCCTATAAAGGCGCGCGCACACGGCGCGCTATCGCACAAGGAAGGCCGCACACAACGCGCGCGCCGGCGGCGGTATCACGATATCCAATTTCGGCATTCGTACCGCGATAACGATCTGTCTCCGTTTTTATTTATGCGACCCGCATAATATTCGCTATCTAGTCTCATATAAATTATTCGAATCTATAGTTTTTATCTGAATCATCTCAAGCATCGATACTGCGGTTTTATTTATTCGCCGACTTTTGATACTCTTCGCCCACGTGACGGCCCGCAGTAATAATACAGGAATAGTGGAAATAAATATTAGTTTTATGTGTTATTTAAATGTGTCGATCTATTTATGTCGACAGTTTTAAATTTTCTGAAATAAAATACTATACATGAGTAACTTGATATTTATTTTAACTTGAGTATACTAAGCCATAGGTTTTGATAAAGTTATAGAACGTCTGTAAATTCGGAAGTTAATTTATACATTGTTATTACTTATGTCAAGATTATATGCCATTTAAAATACTCGAAGTCGTATCATTTCATCTCACATTACATATAAATAAAAAAAAATCAAGCGGCTTCGCAAATCAAAGATCTATCATGATTTTGAGTCTTAAATGTCAAACCGGCAATTAACACGCCACATAAATTTTAAAAAAGGAACACGAAATAAAACAAAATGTTAACAGCCTATACACGATTCGGCATAATGAAGGAACGTTGCATTCCCGCGCCCTCTCGCGAACAAGAAAGTATCAAATATTAACCATCGGACACACCTGAAGGCAGACAGCTTGGCATGCATATGAAGAGGACAGATACACACTCGACTACTTACCCCCATACACCCCCAAAAACAACACTCAGCCCCTATGTCAAACGAACAGAGTTTAAATCGGCATAAACATCGTCTTTTCGAACGGTAAAAACAAATTTGCGAAAGCCGACGAGATAGTATCACTCCGTACGTTAGCAAGAAACACATTTCAACAGAAACATGGCCGATGTTGGGACCGAATCGAAACAAAGCGTTGTGACATCGAGATAAATATCGATTGGGTCGCGAAACGTCGCGCCAAAACGCACCGAACAAATTATCGATTCATAAAAACATTCGATTTTAAAATATTGCCGCGGCCCGCGCGTCATTGTTCCAGCGGTAGGGTGGCCACGCATTAACATCAAATTATGAAGAAACGGACGGACATTACACATTCTGAGCGCGTGTTCACATTGCATGCGCTTATAGATTTTTGTCGCTGATTTTTAAGTGAATGTGTCATCAAAAATATTTGTTTCCTATAGTTACCTTAACTTTATTGAATATATATGTACTTATTTTTTCTTAAAAAGTAATGTACAGCAAAGCTGCTAGGTACCTAACTATCTACTAAGTAGTTATATCTATTTTTAGGGGGCACGTATTTACTTATTTTTTTTTTAATTTTCACCCGATTTAGTAGGCACATATTACCGCGGTTGTCATCCCATGGCCACCTGCAAGTGGTCTGCGCAGACGCACTATCTCTCTCGTCCGTCATACGATATCGCGCGATCGTTGCGCCGCGTCGCAAGACGTTATTCCGTTTTTTTTTATTTTAATATTTACAAGTATTACTTTACCTATAGGTACTAGTAGCATTATCTATGTATAATGCCGGGACAAATAAAAAAAACAATATGTTTTCCGTTCCACGATAATGGTTGAAGTACTTTCTTTACAATTACGATTCTATCAGATTTTGATTTTGAATTACCTATTCTGTTAATGAAAATTGTTACAAAAAATATTGCATTGATTAAGTTAAGCCAAAGTATGTAGTAGTATGCAGTATTGTACAAAACTCTAGCAATCTATAGCAATCATATATTTTATGAATAATTCCTGATGTATAAAATGTATATAAGGTATAATATTAATAGTGCACCATATTTTAGGAGGGCTTTTGGTAGGTTATACAAAATATATTCCTGAAAAAATAAATGAAATTATTAGACATTTTAATAACAAAACCATGTACAAACCGCGCGATGAAAGTTTACATTTTCTTAAAGAAATTATCAAACACCATTTACACATTTATTTCATACACAAACTTGATCGATATGAGCCTCTTGCAATATTTTGCACTATTTTTGTTACACCTTGTATTAAGTATAAGGTCGATCGATCTTTAATCACTACGTATCATCGGTAGCGATAACCATCATAGCTTTGAAGCTGTAAGAACGTTAGCTATTTTAAGAAGATCATTTATATTTGGGCTTGTAATTTGTTAGATCCGGGTTCGATTCCCACCCACTTTCAACCGTTGTCCTATTGACCATAAACTCGCGTGTGAGCAGGTTTAAATAGTATCTAATGATTTGACACTACATATTTTTACATTCTTATATTCCGGTCCCAGGCATTAAGTAGTATGAAACAAGCGGTACATTATTTCGGTACATCACCTGTTGCTTGCTAGCTATCAGATGGTTATGTCCGCGTTCATTGCGCCGTATCTACGCTCATTAGGTCCGCAACCGCCGACCTGTGAGGTAATGAACATCGTGCTTTTGTATGCCGTCAATTGCGGATTGTTCATGTTATTTGAAAAACGAATTAGAATGTTTACGGAACATGAATTCGCTATATTTAAAATTGAAAAGAGAATTAATTTCTTATTTTTCTTAATTATGGTCCGAAGTCATAAAAATAAATATTATTGATTTTGCTGCGTTTCAATTTTTTTAATAGGGCTGCAGCTCCATAATTGAACTTGATGTTTAAACTAAGAGAAAAAGGTTAGGTTACCTAATTATCAATGATTATTTAAGTATCTACTTAATATTGTACGTTTGACTGATAAAATGAAGTCTCGTGAAGATATAACGGTATATCTATAGCTAAGTATCTAATTTACTTACCTCTACAAAGTGATATTTTCCTGTTATTTCATATAGTAGAAATATTATAGCTTCATTCCTTATAAAGTTCAGACATTGAAATTCTATATTACATTCACTCAAGCCCGATCATTCAAAGGTCGTGTTGTGGGGGCTCAGTTCTAGGAAACTGATCTTCAGTGTCTGAGTACAGCCTGCTTGTGGCGGAGAATATGTAAAAATGAACCTTAATTGTGTAGTAATAAGATTAAGATTGATATTTTGTTGGTGTATTATTGCGATGGATGTGTGGTTCACAGAAGCGTAATAATATTATATAAGGTGTAACAATAATAGTGTAAATATTTTAACATCGCCATCAGTAGGTTATAAAGATAATATTACCAAAGATATAAATCAAATTATTAGACATAGCTGTCCCGGCGAACTTCGTACCGCCTCAGAATCAAATGTATGAGAAAATGAATTTATTGGTATTTTATGAAAATTTTAACAAATCTATCCCACGGGAACCATAGCCTATATGCTATTCCAGACTATAATCTATCTTTGTGCCAAATTTCATCCAGATCCGTTCAGCCGTTCTGGCGTGAAAGAGTAACAAACATCCATCCATCCATCCATTCCCATCCATCCATCCATCTATCCATCCATCCAAACTTTCACATTTATAATATTAGTATAGATTAGTAAAGATTTAAACAATAATACCCTGTACTGAGCGCACGACCAAACGCCACTGGTTCTTCTTGTTAAAAAAAACAAACGTCATTTACACAATTATTTTATCACATCAACATGATCCATATAACTTACCGAGTCATCTAGTAAAATATTTAACACTATGCGCCTATTTCACAATTTCATCAAGATTTTTAGACCCACCTAAACAATCAGATTTAATGACTAGCTGCTATAAATAAATAGGTACGTAGTTACTTACTTAATCAAGGTATTCTTACGTCAAATAGCAACGTTAACTCTACATTGTTCTCAATACTGGTACTAGGATCGTCCCGGTCCATTGAACGGTACTCATAATATTACCGCTGCTTATTACGGAACCATACACTTCTTGTGTTCGTCTGGCGATATTTTACATAATTCACACAGCGTTCGCCTCGGTGTAACAGCAATCCTTTATCGCGATATCGCCGCTCGCGGGGTGGGCGCTCGTCGCGCGATCCCGCGCCGCGATTGCGCGCGCGCTCGCGCGATATTTAGCGACGTAACACGACGACGCGCGTCGTCGTGGGCAGCCGCTTATCGCGCGGTGGACGATTGACCTTATATTCATATTTTTGATGCAACCTTGTGAGTTTTGTTTCGTTTGACTCTAACAATATAGTCTTGAATTTGATAGTTGGTGAGGGAAAGCGATAAAATGTGCTGCTGATTCTATATGATCTTTTATCATTTTATGCGCTCCTACTCTACTATCTTTGCCATCTAAATTATAATCTATTTAAAACTAGGTGTCCCGACGAACTTTGTTACGCCTCAGAATCAAATGTATGAGAAAATGGTTTTTCTTTTTTGTGAATTTTTATCCCCCTCGCATTGAGGGGAGGCCCGTGCCCAATAGTGAGATATTTAAATTGGGCATTATTATTATTTAAGTAGTCAAACATTTTTTTTTAATCAAAAGCTGCTCAATATAAAAAATCACACTTCATAAAACATTTCCATACAATTATTTTACTATCATATTACACACTTAATGAATAATTCGTAAATTATAGTTATTAGTGTATATTTTTTTGATTAGCGTATCGTTTAATTTACATAAACCATTGAGTGTAACATAAACCATTGAGTGAATTTATGAAATCTTATATGATAACTATGATAATCTGTGAGATCGAGGCATATACTTTATAATGTTTAAATAGAAATACTATATTTGATTTCAGATTGACACATTAGTTTAAATTTGACACAGAGATTTAAATTATATCTTCAATCATCCTCGTATAATGTATAATATATATTATAAATCAAATATTGTCTATTTAAACATTTATGTAGGTATCCGGTGTTTTCTTGTTTTTTTACTAAGAACTCTTAAGTGTATCAAATTACTTTGACACTTTTTTTAGTCGACAAATGTCTTTATTAATAAACTAGCTGTTGCCCGCGACTTCGTCCGCGTGGTATTTAACAAAAACAACCGTTGACAACAGCCTGCTCGCCCATTCTGAGCCCGCGGGTCGCATTGCAGGTTGCTATCAAACTTAATCAGGCGCTGCGCTGCAACATTGGTTTTAATTTTTTTTCGTGAGATCCTATTTTTTTTTCTAAAATAGAAGTAGCCTAAGTTACTCCTTGTTACAGCAGCTATCTGCCAGTGAAAGTCCCGTCAAAATCGGTCCAGCAATTTCAGAGATTAGCCGGAACAAACAGACAGACAGACAGACAGACAGACAGACAGACAGACGGACAAACAGACAGACAGACAGACAGACAGACGGACAGACAGACAGACAGACAAAAATTGTAAAAAATGTTGTTTCGGTATAGGTAACGTGTATACATCCAAATGCACTTAGTAAGAAGCGGTTATTTTAATATTACAAACAGACACCCCAATTTTATTTATATGTATAGATTATTATATAACTCATACTCATCGACATTATCTTCTTCTTTTTTTGGCTACAAAATAAAGCCACACTTTAACCAGTGTCGACTAACATTTCTTGATTGTTTTTTTAATTAAGTAGGTATAGTAACCCTGATGATAATGATAATAGCGATGGTGATGATGATGATGGTGATGACAATCATTCCTTTTCTCTCATCAGCTGGGGATACCCCAAATTGAGTTAAAAGAAATATCTTAAAAACTACCCCACAATAACCCACCCCCACCGCCGGTGCATCTTTATTAATCTTCGCTTCGCATCCTGCTCATCGGAAACCGAATCGGCTCCAGCTAACCCTGCAACGGCGCACAAAGCACCAGTTACCGGACAATTTGCCGATAGCTGGCGCACCGAAGCGCGGGAGGGTTAGATACCACGTCTCATTAGACCGAGCCTGGTGGAGCCGGGTTAAATTATTGACAGGTTAATGAGCCTGCTAGATATTGGGCAACGAGAATGTGTTGCTTAGAATAGCAATTAACCAATTAGATGCACCAATAGGGTGTTTGAATGTATGAAAAATAAGCTTTAAATTATGGCCATCCTAAAAGGTTATCCCCGAATTTATAGACGTTTTATAACTTTATGAAACGTCATATAGTACTGCGTAAAGCAAAACTCTTGTGCGCAGTGCTATATGATGGTTATAAGGCCATAGCCATGTTTTGTCAGCCATATTTTGTCTATAAGTTCTTTAGAATTTATAGACAAAATATCACCTAGGTTGATTGCCTCCACAGGTGACAGGAGGGTTGGCTTTTTCCTCGCTCAAAAAATTTGTTTGATTATACAGCGAGGAAATGCAGCTAGCATTCATGCAACCATTCCACGCGGACAAGGTCTTTTTTATACATAGTGTTGTCATCCTATTATTAAGTTTTTTTTTTTATTTTCCTATTTAGTTTAACTGTAATTATTAATTTTAATTCAATAAAGTTTTTTTTACATTATTATAAAAAGGTAAGCTTGTTTATGATTGCTTGCTTGTTTGTGCTTCTTATCAACTATTTACGTCATTATCAGCACAATTTCTCCTGGCCGCTTCAGGGTCCCCGATCCATAATAAACCATATCTCCAAACGGACTTACATCAAATTCCTTCAAAAGCTCGATTTCATTTACGACACATTATTATCTGTGTGAATCTGAACTCGGTGCGGTGCGGTGCGGCGCGGCGCGGGTGTGGCGCGGCAAAGTGCGGGGTGCCGAGTTATCGCAGCGCTGCACTCCTGATACCGACCGACTAGGGCTGCCTCTGGGATTGTGTGAAGACATTATAGAAGTTACCTACTTGTATTTAAGGCAACGAACAATTACATGAATCACATCATAACTTCTTCAAACGTGTTACTCACTTCTATTGTATTGTGACGGTTTGCGGTCGTCCATGCTGAAGATAAAACACTTTTTATAGAAATGTGTAGTGATATTGAAAAATAACACTGAAACTTTTTAGTAACAAAAACCAACACATCAGCATTGCCATTCAACGTGGCAATACTGCCAGCGTTTTGGGCACCCTCCCGGCCGATGGTGGTGGGGATTTGGTAAGTGCATTTTGAGATCGGCCTAATTTTAATAATTAATTAACTGAATTGTGTAATATTATATTATTACTAAATACTTATATAGACATTACATATTCATGTCTCGGTTACAAACATTCATTCACATTACGCAAAGCTTGTCCCTACCAGGATTCAAACCCGGGACCCACGGCGCAGAAAGCAGGGTCACTACCAACTGCGCTAATGAGGTCGTCACATAAGTAGGTACTTTAAATTTTTTACCGATATCTTCTTCGGCATTAGATTCTAGACTACCATTGACATAAACTTCTGCCATTGAGCCTCTAGATGTTTGCCCATGTCCTCACGCCAATCCTAGTAGGAGCATCTTACATACTTAACTCATTAGACTATTCATTGCTGCAGTATCTGGCACTCAGAAATTCCAGGATCGAACTTATACCCCGTTGTAACGTATCTCAATCAAAATTCATAGTCCAGTATACAAAACCCGGGAGATACAAGGCTGGCCCGATACTGCGGGTGTTCGGCGCCGATAACGTGCCGCTCCTGGCGCCCCCTGCCGGGCGCCACCCTCGCAATAGTGCTACCAGCCTTGCCACTGCAGATGGGATTAATTCATAGTGTGGGGTTGATTTGAAGTTGTTTAGCAACAGGTCAAATGTCACGCGTATTTCTTTAGTAATAAGAAGCCTATTACAAAGGTTAAAGGGAATACTTGAATTTAAAAATATTTTATATTTTGTTTCAGCGCAACAGGTTTAAATAATTATTCAAACTCACTATTAGCCTTAAAACTTACCCGCATTTTAAAGAACTTTTTAGTTACAAAGGCGTTAGAAAATATTTTTGAATTGAAAATGTTTCGTAATTCTATTGTAAGCTGAATAAAGCTTCTATACATTTGAGAGCTCAATAATATGAGGAGAGTACGACTGTGGACTTTATGTTTAATCCAGAAAGTCTCGAAATGGACTAGCAACATGGCTACACTAAATGTCTGGCTGTAACAGATGCAGCGTCTTGCGTCGGGCGGCAGTTATCACCACCATCCAGGCGGTATCGCGCGGACACA
The DNA here is from genome assembly GCA_905404115.1 of Pheosia gnoma. Taxonomy (NCBI): domain Eukaryota; kingdom Metazoa; phylum Arthropoda; class Insecta; order Lepidoptera; family Notodontidae; genus Pheosia; species Pheosia gnoma. The sequence continues at coordinate 1,270,505 of FR989894.1, read as the reverse complement.
GGCGATGTGTTCATTCTAATTCTTGACTTACTAGGCCATAACCTTTTTAAGTCTTAAAATATCATTCATAGATTGACGGATTGATTAGCTCAGTGAGTAGTGACCCTGCCTTCTACGCTGCGGGTCCCGGGTTCGGATCCTGGTAGAGACAAACTGTGTGTGATGAGCACGAATGCCTGTAGCCGAGTCATGGATGTTAAATATCTATATAAGTATTATATACTAGGTTCGCTCCCAGTCCATTGTACGGTACTCATAATACAAGCGTTGCTTAGTGTGGGACCGTATAGTTGCTGTGTTCGTCTTAAAAAAAACATAGATATATGATCACTATTATATATAGGTATATATGATTACTAGATACCTTTAATATTAAGATACCTTTAATATTAAGACATCAGGATTGAGACGCTATGTTTTTACTGCAAGTTGCAAGCGATATTGGACCAGGTCATATCAATGTTTTAATTACTAGGACAAAAGTTCAACTCAGTTTTCAATAAGTCTAACAAATCATAATCATACTTAAATATAACTAACATTGGTCAGATGAATTAACTAACATTCGTTTGAAATGAGAATGTTGAACTTAAGTGACTAGAAAGTCAATCAATCTGAGGGTTATTTACAACTGGCAGAGTAATAACATGTAATCAATTCCCTTCAAATATAACAGGATATGTTCGTAGGAATTTGTAAGTGCAGTGTCTCTAGTCGCAGCAAAAGCGCCTAGACTCGCCTGGAGTTATCGCACGCTCCCAGGCGATCGGCGATATCGACCAGGCGCAGGCGATGTTTAAATTTTCTAATGCGTCAATAGATATGTCTTTATTTTGTGGATAAAAATGATTTTAAACTATGATAATAAAAAAAACTCATAAAATAATGGCAATGGCATAAAGGAATCCGAGATTTGCCCATAATTAATAAGTTTAAAACAACTGTGAAAAGTAATCTATGTCGTAAGGTTTATTACAGGATCTTGGATTATTTGGATGATAAAGCAGCCTGGGACTGATCGCTCAAATATCAATATTTATAATGTTAAAGTGTAGCGTGTGTGCGCCTCGCATGGCAACACACTGGAGCTTACTTTTTTATTAATTTTTTTGTAAAAATAATGGATTAAAAAAAAAAAACAACAAGCCCGCTGAGTTTCTTGCCGGATCTTCTCAGTTGAGGTCGCGTTCCGATCCGGTTGTAGAGTTAAGAAAAATAAATGTAATGACAATTTGTAAGTGCCCCCGTAGGCCTATACGAAATAAACGATTTGACTTTGACTTTGACATTATTAAACAATTTACGCGACACTACTGCCTAAAATGGCATTATTTTGTAGCCGATTGCCTACCTTAAAAAAAAGGAGAACCCATTTCTCTTGTTTCCTTTTCAGTCATATTAACTTATATCCAATAAGAAAGACGATAAATTATTAATAACATATTATCAATGATCACAGATCGATCTGACTCCGAATAATTATTACAAACCTAAGTGCCTACATCTCTCCTCACATCTCAATACGAAAACAATGTTATCTATTGCAGTGAAACCTTACCTTCTAACACAAGCTGAAATCAATCCAAGTTACTCAAGAATAGAACTTAAAATACGCTATACTCGTCTTCCATAAGAATTGTGAACTACCAATCCAATATGACCTTAGTACAAATTACAAATGATTGAATTTGGATTTATTGTGTAAGGTAATATGGTTGAATGTTGATTAGCGGACGAGCAGGAAGAGATATTTATTGGCGAAGGGTAATAGGTAATCCACCCCCGCAACATGCGCGCTGAATGCATAGACAATTATCTTTATTAAGCTAAATACGTGCAAAAGTCGTCGAGAATTCACTGTGTGGGCCTATTTTCTTACTACTGACTATCTAATTTATTTAAATTATATTGAAGAATGTTTATAAAATGGCCAGTTTACAAGAACATGCTGAACGTGAATTTTACAGAGCCAATGATTGCACGTTATTTTCCATTACGTTTTGACCGTATCTGGCGCACATTTGGCATTATTTTCCTCCCAAAAATATGCAATGCCTCGTGAATAAAGTCTCACTTCATTTATAGACATTACCTACATTGTGTTAAAGACTAAGAATCTTGGAAGTCTAATATGCGTGCGTCCGATACTCCAGTAAGTAGTCAGCCCTTTAAATATTTTGTTGTACAATCGTAGCTCAGCAGTGTGTGCCAACCAAACAATACAAACGTCGACCTAATGTTGTATTTGACGATCTTAACAATACGAAAAACACTAATAATTCCGAGGTTAGTTTGTTTGTACAACTGAGACGCTTTTGGGCTGTATGCCGATGTAGAACTACTGGATGTGACAAAATTGTAACCTATGTTATAAATTCCCTTTTGCTTAGTTACCTTCGTAGTATGTACCGTTGCAGGGTAAGGCAGGAGGCCTGTGTATCCACATTTTGCTGTTTGTATTGGAAGCATACTAAGCGCAAATCGTTGCTTAATTAACGAGCGCCAGTTAATGACATATCGTGACATATCGGTCGACACGAAACGAACAATATCGTTAATCTTTCATCTACGATTTAGTTACTCGACTAACTGTTAAATAAAACTGTGATTAATATAGAATAGCTATAATGTACTTACGTATAGCTTATCGTGTGACCACTTAAAACCAGAATTATTACGTATTGTAGCAGCTGAGAACTTTCGTTATTCTGTCAGCGTGATTGTCCTTACGGTTTATTGACTTGACGCTATAAAACAAATGAGAACTTTGTATAGATAAATTGAAGCGCATAACTTTTCCCTTCAGTAGGACATATAAACTACAAAAAAAGTAAACACCTGCATTCTGAACTCTACTTGGTAGCAGTATCTAACGCGGCTCATCCAGTACTCTACATCTGTCCGCTTACGTGCCGTATCTCTGCGAGTTCTCACGCGGCGCTAACGATTTATTTAGTAACGCAGTTACGGCGTTTGCACAGCCAGCGCCACACATCACGCCGGTAGTGCACAGTTTTTATCGCGCCGATAAGCCAGACCCGCAAGCCGTCACAGCGATCGAGCTTTTTGCTGAGATTTGCAAGTCGAGTGAATCAGAACGAATGGACTTGTTGTGAGGCCCTGAATGAGAAGAAATGTACTTGGCAGGAGGCCCTGAATCAGAACGAATGTAATTGTGATAAGGCCCTGTTCCAGGTTCAAATAGCTCGAAGTATTGAAATAAAACTTATTTTAAGGATGTGATCGCGTTTATATTCTGATTTTACGTTCCCGACGTGTCGGCTGCTTTACAGCTACCATGGTCACGGGAGGAGTGATGTGTTTGACGTCCTAGTGTCAAAGTTTGAACTGGGGTACCCTCATATTTAGTTGTTGTTTGCGGTCCTATCTATGCACAAAGTGCTATCTGTGTCTTGAGGTTTTACAATGGTGCGCTTGGTTTTGGATTTAATTGTATTAATTATTGGATCCCAAGTCGGTGGAAATTCTGAATACACATAATCATGACAAATGCGCTATACGAGCGTAGGTTCAAATGTTCGTACATACCCTTTCTGTATAACCATGTATTCAGTTTTAATATGTTGTATGTGTGTTGTGTATAACTATTTATAAAGTTCAAATGGTATTACAAATGTGTGTTTTTCTTATGAAATTTTTTTTTTGATGCCAATGCAAATTGATGGACTAATTTTCAAAATGAATGATGAATTTCAACAAAGTTCAAAATGCAATTGGACAGTCTTTATTGCTCCCAACATTTCCAATAACTTGTGACATGTTGTTCAAATACCGTTCATAAAAAATGTTGCTGGCTGTTGTAGTTTGTGGTTCAGTAAGAATTTTGATTTAGAATAAAAATGAATCATTTAAATTGAATAATCGTCGAGTTACTTTCAAAGGCACGGCCTGAACTGTCGTTCGCGGAAATTATAAAGACAAACTTAAAAGATATCCTTCCTTGTTTAAACAAGATGATAGAATTGCAAGTTAATTTAAAAAAAAAAACTACTTATCTAAAATTTACACTTTTCGGGTTATTAGAAGAGAAATATCGCATTAACATAAAAATATTGTAGTTCAAATGCGTTGCCCCCTTTTTCTTTACCCAGAAGCGGGACATTTAGAAAAATAAGTACACTTAAATGCAAAGACATTTATCGTGACTTTTCTGAATTATTTTTTTGTCTCCCACTTTGCAATAGATGGAAGTGGATATTTTTTTTTCTAACTCCTGCTATTCTCATTTGGATTAATTCGTTGTGGGCTCCACAACAATTAGCTTGTCCCCGGGACTCATCGAGGGTCAAACGGAGTCTTCGCTGGTCACCGCTGTGGACCCTGGCTTACAGGAGTAACAGTAGTGGTCTTACTCCCAAAAACAAGTTCTTAGGTATGACGACCTGATTAGTTCAGTGGGTAATGACCCTGCTTCCTGTGCTGCGGGTCCCAATAAACGACAAGCTTTGTGTGATTAGCACGAATGTTTGTACCCAAGTCATGGATGGTTATCCCACTAATATTATAAATGTGAATGTTTGGATGGATGGATGTTTGTTACTCAATCACGCCAGAACGGCTGAACGGATCTAGATGACATTTGGCACAAAGATAGATTATAATCTGGAATAGCATATAGGCTACTTTATATTCCGGTAAAATATATGGTTCCCGTGGTATAGATTTGTTTTAATTTTTCATAGAGCAAAGGATTGACATGATTTTTTTAATAGGTAGTGGTAGTTAAGGGGTCAGAAAATGACATAGGCTAATTTTTATCACTGAAAAATGCACGGATCCTTTGGGATAGCATAAAGGAACCGTGTTTTTTAAACTTATCTTTTTAATCGCGGGTAACACCGCGTGGCGCAGCTAGTTATCTATAAAAGTATTATATACTAAGTTCGCCCTCAGTCCATTGTACGGTACCATAATACAAGCGTTGCTTAGTGTAGCCGTATAGTTGTTGTCTTCGTTTGGCGATATTTATTTAAACTTTTTTTTATATTTTGTGTTCTAGTAACAATTCATATATCAATTTATTGTTAACAGCTCGCCTAAGTGTTCACTTAACAGCATAATTGACAGCTACACGAGCCTCTAGTGATTTGCCCATCCAGTGATGTGGCTTTATCGAGCATTTTTACATAGGAATTCATGTTAATCGGTGTCCAATGCAAATGAAAAGGCGGCTCCGTGTAGGCAGGTATGCAATTTGTAATAGACATGTGTTTGTTTGTTTTACGAGCTGAATGTTTAATGCATTCGATATGGTGAAAGGACTTGATGTGCATATTAGTATTCAATCTTGTGTACATGTTAATTTATTTCTTTCTAGAATGCTCTATCTAAAATAAAGTAAATAGTCTTAGATGAAAGGCAGTCCAGAATAGTTTATTTATTTATGGTCAGACGAAACAACTTGTTGTAATAAACTAAATTTAAGTTCTCCTTTTTTTAGGTTGGACATCGGCTACTAAATATAGTCAATTTGCCAGTGCCGGGTATTTCTTGATAATAAATACTCGAAACTGGCAAACATATTGAAAGAGGTACTTATACTCTAAAATATTAAATCCAAAGCTACGCAAGAAGTTTTAAATATTGTCTATACTTGTGTTTATTTAAAAAACCCATTCGAAGTTTGAACTACGTGTACATAAGTAACTACTTAGGTACTACTAAATATTCATGTAACTATTTATTGTAGTAGATAGACCTACTATAGATAGTTACATAAATTATTACTTATTAACAACTCAAGAAATATACAAAGCCTTTCCATTACGACTATTAACACAAAAGTACAGGTGTCCCACTATCGGCGCTCCCGCCCGCCCTGCGATGCTATCGCCGCCCGCCCAGCGCCTCTAATTGAATATATTTCGACTAAGGTGGCCACGTGCGACCTAATGGCGTCTGATAGGATATTGTGTTTTATCTGTGCTTGCATTTGTTTTAAAATGTTATATATTGGTAAACATTTTTAAATTAAGTAACTTACTTTTATACCAACTAGATATTATTGACAAGAAAAAATGAAACGAAAATAAATTAGTGTTCTATTAAAAATAAAACAACCCAACCTTTGCGTTCAAAGTACCTACCTAATCCGATGTATCAACAAAATAACCATCTCATTAAATTTAATTAAAGGCCTCGTCGCCTCTCTAGAGCGATGCGCGTACAATAAACATTTACAACACGTCATTTAAAAACCCTGAAAAACAATATTACTGAAACCTGCCCGCCCCCGGCGGGGTTCCGCAGATAACAATCTCAGGAAACATATCGCGGTGCGTTACTTGTGAATAAATAAGTGCGGATGCATTAGGGCGGGCGGGGCGTTAGCCTCAGGTGGTCTTCCGCCCGCCCTGTATCGCTGATAACGTACGTTAACGGCTGTTAACGGGCGTTAGCGGGCGAAACGACGCTGTTAGTGGCGGTTACTTCCGACGCTATTGTGCCCTGACCGGTGAAACTTTCAGATGCTGGGCAGAAGGTCTCGTAAATTTGTTGGCGGCGATCGGAACTATGTTGAATTTTGCGTTATCTATGGACCTGTGGAGATGTTGGGGTGTAATATATGTACTGACTTAATAGTGGGTTACTTTGGGACTAACAGGGCTGTGTTGGGGTTTGAGTGGGGTAAGACAATGAACTTCCAGACTTTTATGTTCCCGAATCCAACAAGGTCATGACTATCTGATACAGGTAATGTTGTATAACACCTTTTATTTAAAGCAAAAATTACTGAGTGAAGTCCTATATATTTAAATAAAAATAAAGTTCTACTAATGATCTAGTTATCAGTCCCGAGAACGTTCTTTACGATCTTATAGCGGAAACACCTTATAAAGAACCGAGTTTGAACTCATTATTTAAATCAACTCTTTGGGATGACGAGCCACAATTAATGGTAAAAGGAAATTTACTCATTACTACTAGATTTAAAAACAAACAACAACAGACAAAGAATTTACAGAAAAACACTCAAAAAGCCACGCTACTAAGGGTGGAAACATCCCTTAAAACATTAGATAAAGTTAATCTCATTTCACAGACTGCGAATACTTAAATTTAGAAATGATTTAAGCTCCATTGAACGTCTGATGCTGTGATACCGAGATATTAATATGAGATAACGTCCATTTAAGATGATACATTAGAGCTATTTGCTCAAATGTTTTATAGTGTATTGCTAACATAAATTATAAATGGCTCGTTTTATAAGTGTGTTGTATTTACAGGTCTGTTGTAAATCTCGCACGTTTTGAGATGATTTGTTCGGAACAATTTTATTGAACAGCTCATTATATACTAAGCAAGACTTTTATATTATATACAGGATGATTCCTAAAGAGTGTACTTAGCCTGGAACCTGGGCTTCTGTAGCGCATTTTTAGACAATCTGTGAAGCCAGAATTTGGATATGTATATTTAAAATAAATAATTTTATTCACAAAAAAAAACATTGCTATTTTGGTGGGAACCAAAATTTATTTTTCAAAAACGACAAATCGATATCGATCGATTCAATCACCATGTATATAGATTACTATAATTTCGTCACGATCTTTTCCTGAACGACCTTATATTCAAGCATCATTTATATTTGCCTTAAAAACCAACACAATCAGCCTTCATCACATAATTCCATCAAATAGCACCTATTACGTATACTTTAATCCATAACGAGCGGTCGCTATTGCCATGTTTACTTAACCAGCGCCAATAACGTTCATACCAAGACGGTTTACGATCAAATAAACCCCGGTAAGTTATTACCTTTTATATAATAGTGGCCATTAAAAACTTATTCGATAACTGACTCGTAAATAAGTACTATAATATGAGAGTACTTTGGACTATAATGCCTTAAAGACAAAGACCATTGCAACACGCAGTGAGAGAATGGCCGAACGTTCTAATACTATCGCGCTTCAAATAGGTTAACATATTGAAATAAAACACATTTTACGGATTTTATTATTTTTTTTACGTTCACAAACGCAAGTAACAACTAAATATGAGGGTACCCCGGTTCAAACTATGACACTAGGACGTCAACCACCTCAGTCCGCCCGTGACCATGGTTGCTGTAAAGCAGCCGAAACGTCGGGAACGTAAAAAACATAATATAATCGCGATAAAATTAGTTTTATTTCAATGTGTAGTATTCGCGTAAATATAAGAAATCAAGAGGTTAACATATACCTACATAGGTAGATTAATTCAAAAGTTAACAATATGAAAAAATACCTACATTTTCCGCATATCTACATAGTGTATCCGGCTACCAACCTGCCTTATTTACTTTTAAAACTCACAACAATTCACCGAAATCCCAACTATCCAAGTTTGCAACTGGCTATCGCTCTAAATATATCAAAGCTCAGTATCTTTCAACTATAGTGTTGCCAGCCTAAACTGTGTTAAACTTACAAAATCTACCAATATATATATATATATATTTTTTTTATACATTATAGGCAAGTATTTGATCTCGATCTCACCTGATGGTAAGTGACGATGAGATCTACGATGGAGCATACTTGCCTATGTATATCTAGGTACATAGGTCATACAACTAGCTGGTAGAAATGATGTGACAGAAAGTAGTCTCTTGGGTTTCAAAGGACGTACAACGCTACCACAATATAAAAATACCTACCTATGTGTTTTAATAACTGGTGACCATATATTGTTTTAACTAATAGGTATTTATTTTGTTAGTTCATACTTTTTCAAAACTCTTTAGTGGTGTTGCCTATGTTATCTGGACAATTGTGACATAGTACTGACTTTTTTTACATTGTTATTTATACAAGTCCCGATCAGGTAGGGATTCGCCATTTTCATATCTTACTTAACTACTTGACATTGGCAAAATACCCACTAATTTGTGGGTGAGGCCATATTGATATTAATTTTATTTCATCGCATTTCATTTCGTGAAGAAAGATGAAGATCAGGTGGAAGCCAGCCGAAATTGTAATTCGCACTAACGATATCCCAAATATTTCACCAATCACTAGCAACCCTGAACTCTGTTGCACAAAGTAAAAGTTTCCGCTAGAACTACAGCGCATCGCATCGCGATACGCCCACGCCGAGATCTTCGTACTATACAATTTTAAACTGCACTCGAAACTGTTCAACATTTTTCATCCCCCGTGTGCGGGATAAGAGCTAACGGCTCAGATAACCGGTGCCCAGCTATGATACATGGTCCAGTGTTAAGATTGCCATCAGTAATTCCGCTTTTCACTGTTCTGTTACTAAATTGGTAAAGAGATACACTTCGGCATCCGTGCTGTACATCTGTCAGACATAGATCTTCGATAGGTTTTAACATCTATGAATAAAGATATACATATTAATCATTGCAGTAAGTATTAGATCACAAAATTATGTCAAAATACTATCATCCGTTCTTAATTTTATTCCTAACTGTGCCGGCGAACTTCGTACCGCCTCAGAATTATCTTTATTATTATTCAGCTTGTTTCCCATGCTTTCATAATTATTCTGCTATTCGGGGCGGAGACAATGTCAAAATATCATAAAAATGAGCCCACCCATTCTTGAGTATAAATGGTTTAACTAACATGACTTTGTTTTATATATGTCTATACATATAAATAAAATTGGAGTGTCTGTTTGAAATATTAAAATAACCGCTTTTTACTAAGTGCATTTGGATGTATACACGTTACCGAAATAACATTTTTTACAATTTTTGTCTGCCTGTCCGTCTGTCTGTCTGTCTGTCTGTCTGTTTGTTCCGGCTAATCTCTGAAATGGCTGGACCGATTTTGACGGGACTTTCACTGGCAGATAGCTGATGTAACAAGGAGTAACTTAGGCTACTTTTATTTTAGAAAAAAAAATAGGATCTCACGGAAAAAAATTAAAACCAATGTTGCAGCGCAGCGCCTGATTAAGTTTGATAGCAACAACCTGCAATGCGTCCCGCGGGCTCAGAATGGGCGAGCAGGCTGTTTTCAACGGTTGTCTTTGTTAAATACCACGCGGACGAAGTCGCGGGCAACAGCTAGTAGATTATAAAATTCCTGCAAAAATACCTACTAACGAAATATACTCGGATTAACATGGATATTAAAATACTTATCTGCCCAAATAACCAAGTCCCTTTACATGTAGTAAGCAAAAAGGTGTAATATAGAGCGTTGCAGTGTATGCACGAAGCTATATAGAGGGTGTTCAAAGCATCGACAACGATACGTTTGGAGATACGGCCCAACTTCCCGAGATCCAATACCAACCGCCAAAAGTTTTGCCAAGTTTGTATCGTACAAGTGAAAAGCGGTAGCGAGTCATATCCGACGAAGAGATGTACACAATTCTAGTCGTCCTAGATACGAGAATATATAACGTAACCTGACCTCTAAGCAAGCTAAAGAACTTACCAATGAATGAGGAATTTAAATAATTATAGGTAAGCTTAATTCTGATGGAAATAGAGTTTAAACAATGCACACCAGCAAGCTTGGTCTTCAGGTCTCTGCATCTAGTTTTTGCTTTCAAATTTTCGAATATGAACCCTACGTTTACAGAGTCGTGGTCCTCAATCGAGAACTTGCCTAATTTATGGTTCTCCGGGAAACGCAACCATCTCACTGCGACTCCAGCTTACTAATCCTTTGAGCTACTTCGAACTGTCCTAGTTCTTAATCAGCTTACTTCGTTTTTTTCTTTTGCGAATGTCGAGGTTGGCTCTTTCCACAGCTTCCAGAAAGGCTTGAGAGGTTGACTATTTTCAATAAGCAACCCTAATTTTATCGCGTCTTCCAAATCTTCTCAAGTCGCCAAGTCAGGAACGACTTAAGTAAGTAAATATTTGACTAACGGTGAGTTGAAGTACGAACGCCTTGTGACTGTCAATACTAAGCTTAAGGAAACCACGTCAAGAACTAATAATATTATTATAATATTGTTACGTGCGGGGGTAATTAAATGCCGATTACGCTGCATTCGTGAAATCGGTATTATTCCGAGAACTCCCAGTTTCGGGAATCCCATTGTCCTCGCCTTTTGTTTACTAATAATTTTAATAAAAATAATACGAGGTATATTCAGGAAACCGGTTGCAACATTGTTGGCGATTCTAGATCTTTCTTCACAGATCGATAGGGGACCATGGACACTACAATGCGTTTTTGTTTCGAGAAGCTTCGATGACTATTTCACGAGTTATCGATACCTCTTTTACGCATCGTAACAATATTTTATTTATTCTAATTAATATTTACATTATAAAACATTGTTCAGATTCGCTTTCCTCTTAACACCGTCACCACACCGCCCTCACACAAGCCTTGCAACTAATACGCTTTAGATGCACTTCTAATTAAACTGTTATGTTAGTTTGTGTGTCTAACGTCCCGGGATTGTCGCGAGAATGTTTCGCAAATGTTTCCTACGTGCGATAAGATTGTTGCAAGCGACGCGCCGGGTTTGTCGCTTTGATTTGCATTTATTACGTGGTTTCGAGACTTTCAATGTTAATCAATAACTGTGAGAAATTATTATGTAATATAATATAATAGACGAACACCAACTATACGGTCTCACACTAAGCATCGCTCGTATTATGGGTACCGTACAATGGTCTGAGGGCGAACTCAGTATATAATACTTATATAGGTATTAAACATCCATGATTTTGGTACAAACATTCATGATCATCACACAAAGCTTGTCCCTACCACGATCCGAACCCGGGACCCTCGGCACAGAAAGCAGGGTCACTACTAACTGCGCTAATCAGGCCATCAACCATGCCCTTACAAGTAATAAGCAATCAAGTGTACCAATTAAACTGCAAGTATTAACTCGTAATCTATTCGCACCAAAATCGAAATCCGTTGTAATTTAATTACGCAGCATACATTACCACACCCAGTACCGACGCATGCATTTGCCTGACGATAGCTAGCGCCGCGTGGAATTCATTCGTGGCCCCATTATCGCGGGATAAGCTTAAAACATTTGGATAGTAGATGAATTAATCACTTTGCTATTATCGAAGTAACTTTAAGTACTTGTGCGATATTAAGGGCCTGCTCCACACGAAACAGTATAAAATAAATACCACCAGACTAACAGACAATACTGTATGGTCTCAAAGTAAGCAACCCTTGTATTATGGGTACCGTACAATAGACTGAGGGCGAACTCAGTATATAATACTGATATGTATACTAAACATCCATGAGACGAGTACAAGGGTGGGGTGTTCTCGGTACCAATGTAATTATACAATCTCAGGTAATTTCGTGCTCATCACACAAAGTTTTCTCCTGCCGGGATTCAAATCCTGGACCCTCGGTACAGAACTCAGGATCACTACCAACTGCCAGAGTCTCCTTGCAAATTTTTTTGTGATTTCCACGAGAACTAGGAACTAAGACTAAAAATTAGACACATAATCTTTTTTTTTTATACATTTTAGGCAAGTATTTGATCTCGATCTCACCTGATGGTAAGTGACGATGAGATCTACGATGGAGCATACTTGCCTAGGTAGGAAGGCGGCAGTAGATCGAGACGCTACATTCACTAGGCACATGCAGCGCAACTGATCTGACCCGCCATCCATGAATGGCAACACTGAACATCATGCCGGAACACGGCTAGGCCGCTTGGCGACATGGCTTTGTTCAGTGGGTGGTGACTAACCACGGCCGAAGCCTACCACCAGTAGAGTTGTCACCTAGTTGGCACCACCTAGGGTCACGTGTAGGGTATCTCGAGGGTACTTAATTCTCCTACGGACGAAGGTGACTCGACGAAAAAAATCTGGTAAAAAAAACCGTGATTCCCACAAGTGTTTGATCAGATCTCGGAACCCTAAGATATTTTAAGAACAGTGGGACATTAAAGGCGCAATCTAACTCGATAGTGGGCTGACGCTCCGGCATTAACTTCATGCCTCCATACACGTTATCATCAAATAGACTTAAAACATTGATAATAGTGAGACGAATGAATCACTTCGCCATTGTAAAGGTGTGGGCACACGGGACCGAAGGACATATGAAGCTTTGGCTTTTTAAATTGTATTGGTTTCTGAATCCATATGACTAGTTATGCCCCCGATTTTCATTCTGTCCAGAACCCAGGATATACCTGAGCCACCACTATGAAAAGTTTCAAAATGATACAAATAAGTTCTCAACACACTTGCTCGTGAAGTGGCTCTTATTGCACGGATTTTAGGTTCACAATGCAGCTTATTATACACGCGTGCTTTTCACTGTATAATACCGCACTAGTGTTTAAAGCTTAAATTTTTGGCAAAGAGGTTTCAAGTCAAAATTAAGTTTACAATTTTCTTCACGAAATTAACATTTATTTGTGTTATAATTACAAAACTATTCAATTAATTATATTTTTTTAAATAATGCTGGTTTACAGCTTTACTTTCTGTGCCCTGTGCCTCTTTTAACCGGTGTGCGAAAAAAAAAACGGGCGCCTTTCTTTTCTGTAGCCATGTTTCACAAATATGTGTCTAAGTATAGTGTGCGTTTGTATTAAATTTTATTTATTTTGAATAAGTGTGTTGAAAAACGACGTAGAACAATCGTGAGCATATGATCATTACACTCTCGGTTCCGTTACGCCTTCGCTATTGGCTCGGGCTGCAATCCCGACTCGAGTTTAATGACCAATTTAGCACACTTATATCATAATATACTCTTTTGGTCGTTGTGCTGTTGATAGGTGGCCACTCCTTACGATGAATTGTATATTTTTTTTATTTGACTTATCAAAATTTTGACTTCACAATATGATTACAAATGCGCTTAAGAAGCGCAGGGTCGAGGCTATGTATACCCTTTCTGAAACAACCTGTATATAAATCTATTATATTTAAAATAAAAGATTCGTTAACCCTTGATTTATTTCATATTAATGTGATATTATATTCGTTTCAAGCTTCACCATGTGTAGCAGCCCTTATAAAAAGATATAGGCGTGTAATATGTGAGATTGCGCCCGCGCAGATAACTGGGAGTGCTTTTATAGATAAGCAGCGAGTCGTGAGACGAAAATCTGCGTATGATTTTAATACCTATCAGATGTCCGTTTATAAGCCGCCAAATTGTCAATATTATATTAGGTGTAACAAAATTGTCAAAAACATTTAAATCACACCAAATTTTAAGTTATACAGAGTGCTTATTTAATACAAAATCACGATAGTCATTTTAATGGGCGCAAAATGTATTGTTTAAAATCGACATAGCATCTGTATTCTGACTTGATATAATGATATCAAATGCGCTAATTTAAAAAAGTAGGTTCAAGGCTCAGTATAGCTGTTCTGAATCACCCTGTTTAGATCAGGTATATGTATAAAATACATATTGACATGGTGTGATCTATATTCGTACTGTGCCCACGTTAATTATTATATACCCATTCGACTACTGGATGCGAGTGGAGGGGGACCGTGATGTGTGGAAATTATTGGGGGAGGCCTATGTCCAGCTGTGGACGTCTTTCGGCTGATAGAATAGAATTCAACTATTAACTTGCTATACCCAATAAACTAATACTAACACATTACCATAATGTCTGTGACGTTTGATTTCATGTATTATTAAGACTGTTGCCCCAAGTTCGTACGTCATAATATCGTGGACAGAAACGGACTGGTTCTTCTACCGGTGATCATGTCTGGTGCCTGTATAATATCTGTTATTACGCAAGTTTCCATCGTCAAACACAGATGCAACTCTGTTAGGTGGACATGACAGTGATAGACTATTAATAATTGTGTTGTTTTTTTTAAAAACTCCTTTTTTATTAAGTTGGCAACGTGTCTTCGAACTTTTTAAAAGGTAGGTCGCTTTTTTTTACTGGAATTGAGTTTTATTTTTTAAGAACCTAATATAGCAGGCATTATTTTATACATGCTATTCAGGATGCGTACTGCAGATTTGGATATAAGTGTATATATAAAGATAACTTTCCCAAAGAAATAAATCAAATTATTAGACATTTACAAAATTACACTCTGTACTGAGCACACGGTCAAACGCTGCTGGGTCGCCATGTTTAAAATAATCAATCAAGTCATTTATACAATTATTTTACATACTGATTGCCGTACCCCTATCAGTAAATATGTGGTTACTTGACTGAAAAATGACCGGACATCTTGGGAAAACTTGAAAAAGTCAAGTGATACTATTTTATTTTAATTTCCTTCACTCGTGCACGTTTATGAACACACAATTGTTAATGTCCCACTAATATGACACATTATTTATCAAAGAAACACTTTTTTTTGGATAATAAAACAAATTCGACAACTTCATGGTTCAACTTCCCGCCAAAAAATCCAATCTGTAGGTAAGAGAGTACGTATTTTTTTTTTAATATTAAAAAAGGACTTTATTTATTTTGATAACAATTAGAAAGAAAATAACTGAAATATTTACAAACTAATATAACTTAAAAAGGTAAAAGTACGTAATTAATTAAAGCTATTAAAAAAACAGTATTTAGTGTGTCTTATATAATTTATGTGATTTATAATTGATTGTTTTTTAAACAAATCAAACTATCAATGTGAAACTTTATAATAGATATTCTATTGAGTCTCCTATTTTTTTAATGTGAATTTAATATTTTTGCCAGGAAAGCTATTTTAATAAGATCTAGTGATTAAATAACAAGTTTGCGTACAACTATTTAAGGTAATTTAATATACAAACTAAATATACATATATATATATATATGTAGTCATCAACATTGAAAAAGTTGTATCCATTCGATATTAGTTGTATATTTTATGTATATCATTCCATTATTTCCAATTAATTTATTTATTCAGTATATATTTGATAGGCAATCACAATTAAAACATGCGAGATTTTATTAAATGTCAAATATATTTATGCGATCGGACTTCTAACGCTTATCTAATCAACCATCGCCATTTATAACGATACATTGACTCTAAATTTGAATATCAAGTGCATTTTTTTTTTTCGGGAAAATGCTAATTTTATTTTGTAGCATAATTAGACCCCGAATTATCATACGACATTATCTAAAATAAATTGTATTGTAACCGGATTGTATTTTTTATGAAATTAATGGTAGATTTATCAATGCTGTACAAAATCAATAATGTATACTGAGTTCGCCCTGAGTCCAGTCATCCATAATACAAGCGTTGCTTAGTGTGGAACCGTACAGTTGGTATGTTCGTCTGGCTATATTATTATTATGAACTGCGACCGAGGTGTGTCTGAAGTTTGTATGTATATTAAATATATTTTAAAGTTTAATATATTGATTTCTTATATTTACGCGAATACTACACATTGAAATAAAACTAATCTTAAAATAAACCGCGATAAAATCCTTAAGATTAGTTTTATTTCAATTTTAAAGTTTAATTATTTATAGTGGACCTTGAATTATTTATATTTATATTAAGATCATCGGAGAATTTTATTTGTGTAAACCATCAATTTTTAATAAAAAAATAACAAATAAATCTTTTAAAGACTTGGTTCCACGAGTCTGAGCGGGCAATCCGCCCAGGTGTTATCTCCCCGCCCAGCGCCAGCTATCGCTCTATACATCACTGGGCGGGCGGCGCCTTATCACGCCGCCGCACGCCCGGCATTCGTTTATTTTGTACCACATATGCCTCGTGGACCCGTCTGCAAATATTAACGAGACAACATAAACTTTTATATGTTGGTTTTGTTTCTTTTGCGTTGGTTTTATGATGCTAAGTTGTTGGTGCCATGATGTGCTGTATACATATTTGAGGTTTTCGAATTTATAGAATGGCACGAACCATTAAAAATGGAATTACAAATACATTTTTTTTTTATAAACGCTACTTTGTAATTGTATAAATGGATGTTACAGTTATTCTTATGCATGAACATTTTAGCCCCGCGCCTTGCCACCGTGAAAAGTTGTCGAAGACCGTATTAACCCAAAAAATCCTTATCATCTGAGTGTATCTATGGTAGGAATAGCCATACTAATAAGATCGTATGATCATAGACTAATAAAATAAATGTCGACTGATAAGCTCTCCCTCTACCAGTATCTACCGAACACAATTAAATAAACAATTGTGTATTTTTAGCATAGCAACACCACCAACACCGGAGTCCGCCAACCCACACTGGGTCGTCGTGGTGGACTGTGGCCTACATTCAACGGGCTCATAAATTGCGCTCTCATTAAGGGAATGCCTGTGCATTGGGATGTTAAAAACGGCTAATAAACAAAAACCACCACTTTAGTTATTTCCCCCAAAGGGCTAGTACCCAGGGCTGCTAAACATAATATAAAAAATAGACGCGACTCGGCGCGACGCGCGACTGCGCCCTGATCGGCAGCCGCAGCCCGCGCTTTTTCCAACCACACACTAGCCTTTAATGTTCCAAAGTTAGTCAACACCCGTTGTACGGTGTAGCGGCATTTTTTGGGAAAAGTGTCTCGTGTTTATCGTTGTTTTTGAAATAGCCCTTAAACAGGCTCGTTCATACTTTGACGAATTTCAAAATGTTGATACTGTATCTTTTACACAAGCATTCGTATGAACTTGAACCAGCCTAAACGTGCTACCTACAATTTGATACGCCGTGATTAGCTGGCTGGTTCAAGTATAATCTTTTCGTAACCTAGTTCCCTAGGGTCTAGGGTCCGACCCCTGGCCTTGCCATTTAACAATACTAACGTCATCCCACGCCTAGCACAAATATTGGCTTGCTAGGGCTAACAAGACATTACTAGTAATCTATTGAACGAAGAAAAAACGATCCTAAATAAACCGCAATTATTTATAATCGACGCACGTATACCCACTCCTTATATCAACCATTAGCATTAAATATCAACTTATCTGCTCCGATAAAACCTTAACCGGTTTTATAAATAATACAAAACAATAACGGCCGGTAATTAGGCAATAAATTCTTCAAAAAGATATGAGCGATATTGAGAAAAAAGCGAGCTTTGATTTGTTTGCGGGTCGACTATGTTGTGCGCGGGCCCGTTGGCTGGCACGACACGATATTGTACGTCACACATCGGCCGTGACTTGTGACTAGAAATGTAAACCCATTGACGACCTCATTAGCGCAGTTGGTAGTGACGCTGCGTTCAGCGCTCAGGGTCCTGGTTTGGAATCCCGGTAACGACAATCTTTGTGTGATGAGCATGAATACTATCTATATGAGCATGAGTACTCGAGTCATGGATGTTTAATACCTGTACAAGTAGTTTATACTGAGTTCGTCCTCGCTCCATTGTACGGTACCCGTAATACAAGCTTTGCTTAGTGTGGGACCGTATAGTTGGTGTGTTCATCTGGCGATATTATTATTATTATTATTTGAATTATAGATATGTTAGGTACAACTATCGCCTGTGCGCAGGTTCCAACAAATGCTCCTTAGTAGCGTAAGCATGAACCCCTAATAACGTCATGGAGAAATCATGTTTTGTCACTATTATTCTTATCCATAAAATCTGTGATGTGAGCGGAACAAAAGTAAGTCTTCTTTTCCGCTCACACCACAGGTTTTATGTGAAGATTCCAATTAAGCCGAAAGATGCCGAAGCTGAATGTTTGTACACAAACACCGAGTGGTAAGTACCTAAAAAAATACATGCCACATGTAATAATTTTAGGTGGATAATTTTCTACCAACTCCTGCTATTTTTATCTTTCGATTAATTTCGTGCGGGTTTCAAGACAATTAGCCTTATCGCGGGACTCGCCGAGGGTCAAACCTCGGTGTCATCATTGGACACCACTGTAGATCCTGGCTTACAGGAGTAGCAGTGGTGGGTGTGTGTGGCGGGCCTAGTGTCAAAGAAAAATGCCACATGTAATTATCGTCAGTTAGCCAACAATGGTAACACGCGCACCGAAATCTCGCGATAAGACCGCATTCAGTTTTATATTTACCCGCGCGATAAGAGGACGCCTGCGAATCGATTAGCCCCAGCCGACGATATCTGTCTGTCTGTTTATCCGAGCAATGGACCGAGTAAAAAACCAAAGAAAGATCCGACCGCCCATAAAAAAATTAGTTCTCTTGATTTTGATAAATGTTATGTGCGTCTACTAATCTCTGAACGGATCTGAATGAAATTTGGCGCAAAAATAGATTATAGTCTGGAATAAGCACATAGGCTACTTTTTATCCCGGTAAAATGTACACTTTTTAATCGCGTGTAACACCGCGGGGCGCAGCTAGTAGTTTGATAGTCACTCCTTAGGTCCGTCTTGAATAAATTGTAAGTTATCCAGGCAAGCCTTTTGACCGTCAAATCCGCGCTCCCTTCGACTTGGCATTTCAGATAGATCGGCCACCCACGTCACTCCGATAGCGCGGGACACAGTCGGCGATAGGTTCGGTCGCGCTCGGCTCGTGTCGGCTTTCCTGCGCCCCGCTCGGCTCGCGTAGATGCGCCCGATTATGCCCACGCGCAGGTCGTGGTGTGGAAATTTGTTGCTTTGTCATATACAGAGATTTAGATATATGATTGCGGAAAGTTATGGTTCAATATTCTGTAAATATTTTCAAGATAATATAGTGGTTTTAAGGAAAAACCATCACTTATGCTATGGTAAAGCCATTGCCATTTTTTTAACCATGTTAACAGCTACATACTTGATGAACTTTACTGATGTCAAGGTGAGGCGGAAATGGCTTCACGACATTTCCGACTGGCATAACTGACGTCACGATAGAGAAGGCATTATGCATTTTATTTTTTAATGCAAACTCATGAAAACAAAATAACTACGCACCTACCTAGTTTATTTACCCATTAAAAAAGAAATTTTAACCAATAACTCTTAAAAAAATGGTTTTGAGTTTAGTATTGAAGCTTAAAATTTATAGAACTCTCCCAACGAGCGTAGCCTAGATCTCGTATGCGCGGGCGCACGCAGCTTATCAATACACGTGTTCGGCCGCTCCAGCGCCCAGATGCCTTAGATAGGGGGCTTTTAGCCGCCGATAGCCCGACACTCGCTAGCCCATCGCACACTCAATCTTGTTAAAAATAGCCTATCAAGTGGGCGAACGAGCTTTTAAGTAGAGGCCTGTATGTGACTGTATTATAGTGTAGTTGGGACTATCCTCGCATTTGTGCGCGTGGACTTTTATTATTCGGGAATCCTGGTGTTTCCCAGGATAAGAATTATTGTATATGTTGATCTTGTTACCTATAAGCCGTCTATCACCATGCAATGTTTGATTAAAGACCTTCCAGAAGTTGTCATTGGTACAGCATAAGTTTTATCTTATTTTGAGGCACTACGAGACTTATATGTCGCACATTACTTCTGTGTGTGTGTGTGTATCGCGTGTGGCGATAATTTTACATTACTATTATTGTTTAATTAAAAAAAAAGTAATTCGTATCAAAAAAAATATCTTGTCCCCATCATGAGTAACCCTCTGAGGGCTATACGTTCTTTCGTAATGGTTTGACACCCACCCAAGTATTCCTAGGTCAAAGTCTACGACCTTATCTCCTAGACATAAGAAGCCGCTTACCATACTGCTAAATACACTTACAGGCTGATGAATTAGGTTTAATATACACATGATTGTAAGTACAAAGGACGCGTGGGAGCACGGATACAGATCTAGGCATTGTCAGACGTCCCAGCTAACTGGACCCTCTGTTCGATTTGCGTATCTGTGCCTTGTTCGTACTACCTCGTGTGTCGTGTTTACAACGACTGAGGTATTTAAAGGGGTTTGATTTGATTGATAGGTGTGTGGGATCGATTCCACGGACAATTATAATTCCATTGCGATCTAATAATGAGTCAATTGTGCTATCATACTTGGGCCATGGTTCAATACCAAGGCCAGGCTTACATTTAAGAAAATTATTTAAAATCTTATGATTATTAAAGATCCTGTTTTCAAATGAAGTGCGATGCTATAATTAAGATTCAGATGAACGAGGTTACAAAATATACCCTTTATTAAAAGTACTCCATCTAGGGTAGGTAGTCGCGCTTAGATCATATTTTTTACTAAGTAACAACTTAATAAGTAGATTAAAAATTATGTTGTTGTAAAAACTAAATCGACACCATTATAAATAGTTAGATTGCAATGATCAAAGTACTTAGTTAATGGGTGCTTTTATGAATTTATAATTTTGTTTAATCTCCGAAAAGGATCATATAAATATAATATTATGTATGTTAATACCTACTTAATTACAAACAAAACAGGTCATATTCTAATTAAGTATGCGCTTCATATCGTCCGCACGATATTTACAGGCGAGCCGGGGCGCGCCCGCTAGGCTTATCGGCCTGATAATGAACCGCTTCATAACGTAATTACTTTATTAACCGGTGACGTCACTTCTATTAGGCCTATAAAGTGCCTTTGATCATCTTATGAACGGCATTTGTTATAGGTGGTAAAAAAAACAAATAAAGTGCCGTTTTAGAGTTTCGCCATAGAGATCGATAGATCAATACGACATAGACTTCGTCTTTGATGTTTTTAAATAGTCTTAATTTGGGTATCGTCTAGCCTTATATAAGGCTAGAGGCTTACCCAAAGTACTTTTTTACTTTTACTTTTTGCTTACCAATGTTTTTTTTTAATTCTAGTAATAACTAGAATTAAAAAAATACTCCTTGACATCTCGTCAGGCGAATCTGTAATGGCCATTCGTACACAACATTTCTGAAGTCGAAAACAACTTTGCTATGTTGTGCCACGCCTCGATACATTAAACTTTTCAATACATCCAACCATATCATTTCGACGTCTTAATAAACTTGAAGGACTATAATCATATTTTATATGATGTACTTATGTAAAAGCTTCGTATGCCGCGCGATGACACGCAGCACATTCGCGTCACGCACTTGACACACGCGTGACGCGTCGCGATGGCACGATAAAGCGTGATAACGGGCACGCGAGCAGCGTGAACGCATAAACAACCTTGCTGCTTTGGGCCGGTGATAGCGGACGTGTAGTAGGTTGCCCTATATGGAACAAGTTATAAGAGATTAGAGAATGTTATTACTGCAAATTGACATGAAATAAACTAAGACGTGATACTGTCTGTTGGTTTGAAATAGGGGCTTAGTATGAGTTTTGAAAGCATCAATCAAAGCCTTTCGAGTAACCAAACATTTGCTACATCAGTCAGCCGACCATCCTCGTTCTCTCTTATAGTCCACTTCCATATGAAGACATACATTGATTATGGATTTCCGACTAAAAGAGGTTGGTCTGTTGACTTTGTACCCTTTTCATCATTATCAACCATATAAATACGAAGCCCTATGCCAAATGATTCTGACTCATAAAAATAATAAAATAGAAATCTAAGTGAAATCGCTTGTCGCTTGTGCCAAAGACAATTGCGGAAACGCAAATTTTTCCACGTCATCACAGAAACCTTTATATGAATTTCAAATACTAATAAGTAAACGAATAGTTGCCATATTAGCTTCACGCTAACATTTATACCCTTCAAATAAAACACGAAAATTAAACTTTTTAAATACCTGTAAGTATTTAGGGATCATCCAGAAACAGTTGACAAGCCCGCTGAGTTTCTTGCCGGATCTTCTCAGTTGAGGTCGCGTTCCGATCCGGTTGTAGACTTAAGAAAAAAAAATGTAATGACAATTTGTAAGTGCCCCCGTAGGCCTATACGAAATAAATGATTTGACTTTGACTTTGAGTTAGTCGGTTGTAACAGAAAACAGGTCATTCAGGCATTTTCGCTTAGCAAAACTTTGATCCAATGCGTTCACCTATAAACTTCGTCCGTTAATAAAACTAAGTAGGGTACAGACGGAGTAAGTATCGAATGTTAACAAAGTGCTTTCGTTAGCATTTGTTGGTATGTTATGACAGCACAGCACATGTCAACGGGAGATGGCTAGCGCACGCGATGTGAAAATCGTTTATGGACTACATCTGTACCTAACCAAAGTTTTAGGATCGTCTCGAGCCCTAAACTCTCCCAAAGCACTGGACCAAATGAACTATAACACAGAGAAATCATAGAACATCAACTTATAATATCGCCACACGAACACACCAACTATACAGCCCCACACTAAGCAACGCTTGTATTATGGGTACTGTACAATGGACTGAGGGCGAACTCAGTACATAATACTTGTAGAGATATTAAACATCCATGACTCGGGTACAAACATTCATACTCATCACACAAACTTTATCCGTAGAACGATTCAAATCTAGGACCTTTGGCGCAGAAAGCAGGGTCACTAATAACTGCGCTAATCAATACATTTATCGATCCGAATCAATCAAAGCGTTAACCATAGTGCATGGTGTGTGACACGACATATATATCGATAGTTATGTTTGTTTGTGTGTGTGTGTGTTATGTGATGTGATAAGGATCTGCCTCTACTTCCGTGCCCTCCGCGTGCATGCACACGTGAGGCTCACTGTGCCATACTTTGTGGATATTATGTCTGACATAGTGATTTAAGTTTTGTTTTATATTTTAACTAGCTGTTGCCTGCGACTTCGTCCGCGTGGTATTTAACAAAGACAACCGTTGACAACAGCCTGCTCGCCCATTCTGAGCCCGCGGGACCCATTGCAGGTTGTTGCTATCAAACTTAATCAGGCGCTGCGCTGCAACATTGGTTTTAATTTTTTTTCGTGAGATCCAATTTTTTTTTTAAAATAAAAGTAGCCTAAGTTACTCCTTGTTACATCAGCTATCTGCCAGTGAAAGCCCCGTCAAAATCGGTCCAGCCATTTCAGAGATTAGCCGGAACAAACAGACAGACAGACAGACAGACAGACAGACGGACAGACAGACAGACAGACAAAAATTGTAAAAAATGTTGTTTCGGTATAGGTAACGTGTGTACATCTAAATGTACTTAGTAAAAAGCGGTTATTTTAATATTACAAACAGACACTCCAATTTTATTTATATGTATGATATGATGATTCGTGAGAATACGATGATATAATTTCTATTTTCGTGTTTGAAGATAAATTAGCTAATATAGGAATGTCGACCGAATTGTCTTTTGTTTCAAAAGTGAAAATCCTTTTCAACATAATAAAAATATCACTTGCTAAACAGTGTGCATGTCTAAGTGGACCTAAGGTTATCAAAAGCTCGCCTACCAGCACTACACTAGGGTGGTTAGTGATCTATGACCCTATTACTTACTACCTAAAGGACCTATTGTTTTGTTGACGGGTGGGAATTCTTGTAAAGATGTCCAGTCTTCGTTATGGCAAAGAGCTGGGTTATATTTGATTCTTAACTACTAAACCCCCTTCCTACAGTGGCCGCCTTCGACAAGTAGGGCGAGCAACGAGTTTCTAAACGGAACGCACCAAAAAAAATTCTTTAAACTATGACCAAGGATTTAAGCCCCTTGGGGTTCGAATTTCCAAAAACCCCCCCTTTGTGCATCTCTAGGGTACTCCCAGGAATATATCCTGCAAAATACAAATGTCTAGGTCCACCGGTCAGTGTTATGAATTTTATTAAGTATCTGGATTTCGTATCATAACCACGAGTCTAACAAATCATTCCTTCTTTCCAGGTAAGTACGAGTACAAAGTGGCCGTTTAAGGTATCATGTATATTCAAGCGTACGTCCACACTGCGAGCGACCTCCTAACGACTGCAAAATGCGTTTTAAATTCACCTTCTGGACCGAGCGCTTACAGGATAATGTGCCATTAATCTCATAAAAGGCATTCAATTTTAACTACAAAACAGGGCGCATAAAAATACGAGACGCGCCGAAATAAATATCTACTCATAACACTAGGGTTGGCACGTAAGTTATAACTACCAATTACTAGATAATATATTTTTGTTGGACCTAAGGAATACTTTTATAAAATACTATGCTCCTGTCCGCGACTTCACCCGCGGTGCCACGATGGAACATAGCCGATAGCAAGTCTTTCACTAATTGAAAGCTATTCGCGAAAAATTTTTTGGGGAATCGGATCAGATAGATCCGGAGATTAACACCTACATCCAAACTCACAAACTTTATCTGGGGGCACCGAGTGCCCCCGCCATGTCGAGCAAACGAAACGGACACGAAAGTACCAACCTTTTCTCGATAATATAGGAATTAGTATTAGTATATATTTGGAGATAGTCGTATACCTATTATTATTTGACGACCAGATTAGCGCAGTTGGTAGTGACCTTGCTTTCCGCGCTAAGGGTCCCGGATTCGAATCCTGGTAGGGGCATACTTTGTGTGATGAGCATATGAATGTTTGTATCCGAGTCATGGATGTGTAATATCTATATGAGTATTATACACTGAGTTCCCCCTCAGTCCATTTGACGGTACCCATAACACAAGCGTTGCTTGGTGTGGGACCGTATAGTTTCGTGTGTTCGTCGGGCGGTATTACATCGTACCGATACCGTAGACGCCATGTCAATATATCCACAAAGTCTCATCATGAGCTCCTATATACTTACACCTGCTGAAGACACAATTAAAATAAAGCTCAACCCTAGTAGCACGATTTTGTCTCTTTCTCGTATGAATTACGGAAGAAAGAGAGCGACTCAGTCATAATCTGTCTCATAGGTTTTGTCTTACCCTGCGTGCTAGCCCCCAGGAAGATACTCTAAATATCGGAATATCAATTTCTTCATTTATTGCTATCGAAGTTCAATGTAATTCAATACATGCAAACGAGGACATGCATTTGCATGTTTTGATGAATTCTCTGACGCACGTACAACCTGCATATATATTTTAAAATGACACTTATCGCCATTTAACATAAAATTTACATAAAAATTGATGAGCACCTCTCCAAAAATATAACCGTACCATTACGGCGTGCGGTAACCTTTGCCGAACTGGTTCTCTGCCGTGCGTCACAAAATTCATCAATACATGCAAATATAGTCTAGCAGTATCCTATTGTATATCATAAAGACGCTTTTTAAGTAACACCAAATAATAATAATAATATAATATCGCCAGACGGACGCACCAACTTAAGATCCCACACTAAGCAACGCTTGTATTATGGGTACCGTACAATGGACCGGGGGCGCTCTTAGTATATAATACTAACATAGGTACAAACATTCATGCTCATCACACAAAGCTTGTCCCTACCAGGATTCGAACCCGACACCCTCGGCGCAGAAAGCAGGGTCACTATCAACTGCGCTAATCAGGTCGTCAAATATAATCAAATATACTAAATACGTTGGTGTTAGATGTATATTTGTTAGAACTAATATTTCTACTAATGTGCAATCTTATTTTGTATATAAACTCAATTTAAAGGTATTTTTTTTAACTAGAATGAAGACAGATCGTTAAAGCCTATCCCCCACATTTATAGAAAGTTACAATGGATTATAACGCACCTTTTCCTCCAAAAAGTTCGTTATAATGCCACTAGAACCCAATATAGCTGTCTATAAATTTGGAGGTATGTTTAAAAGCTCATTTACTTTATATATAAGTAGATAAATAACCTTCCAAGCACTAAAAACTCTCCTCCTAGGTATTATACCTATTATTCACAGACATACCCATCGTCATATATAATTTGAAAGATATATGATATAGATCTATCTGGGACGTTCTATTTACAGATAATTCTATCTTGAATAATATATTCCCAATATAATATTATCCCAGCTCTATGATCATAATGTGATGTAATGTTCCCCTTACAAACAGAGGAGGGAGCCATAAGTATGAGTCCCAGCACGTACCACTGAGGTTTTATCAATAAGGAAATCACTTTAGTTACCAATGAAGGCGAAAGTCAAGACGTAAAATTAGAAGTATATATTGTAGTACTTAGTTCTTTAAGTACCTACTTAACCTACTTATACCAGAGAGTCGCTTCTAAGCCCAATCGTTCAAATCGTGATATCTACATATCATATTTCAGATCTCGTAGCCCTAATCATAACACAATACAATCTATAATCGTGTAAAAAGCAAGGGTGGCCACACATCGCGTATCGCCGTCGCGAATCGCGCGGCTGTCGGTTTATTGTCATTCGGCTCGTATCGCAGCCGACGATCGCGAATTTCGATTCAAAATGCGAACGAAGACAGGTCGGCGCGGACGCGGGCATGATACCATCTGTCAAAATGCCCGCGCAATAGTATTTCTATACCCATGGTATAAGGGTACGATATGATACGCCAAGAATATTTTCTTCCGGCCGACTCGATAGCCCGAGACTACTACGACATACGCGATCAGTGTTGCCGTCACATGACATCTTGAATAGAATGAACACCTCTTATTGGTCGAAGATGACGTAGTTTTGGGCGACTGCCATGACCTAGCTGCCTCGGGAATAGAATACCTGGCGTAGCATATTATTGTACCATGTAACTGTGTCTTTCTGCTTTACAAAAGCATTTACATTTCGCTACATAACAATTTTCGAATATTGATTTCTTATTAGTAGTACCCAATAACGAAAACTATACTGGCTGTTACACAACGAATAAAGAAAACTACAGAACTAGGTACCTATTTGCCCTTTTAATGGGAGACGCGAGTACGAAAATTGTTATGTAAGTATGCAAAAATAAATTTAGGTTCAACGAACCGACACTAAACGCGCAATGTCTATTGCTGCGTCCGATGCGTTCGCTTGCGATATCTGCCCGCTATTAATGGACACTCACCTAATTGCACCCGCGAAATATCGTTGACAACCCTAAAACTTAACCATTCGATTTTCAACTCTATTACTAAGTTGGCATGGTTGTATTATGTTCGAAATTGTAATACTCGCTGTTTCAGATGATTTATAATCCGCAGTACGAACGGACCCTAAGATATTTATTGTAATTTGTATGTGAGCGTTTTGTATAGAATTTGTATGCGATTTGCTAACGTGTGTCAAATTTATTCGTTCTATTTTTAAAATACAATATTTCTTAAACTTTGGGTGGCGCTACCGTATTTTTTTTTTGTGGCTCTTCTCATTAGCCAGTACTCATTGAATGTAATGGTTAAAACTCCACCAACATGCCTGATATATAAAAAAAACATAGCTTTTTTTAATTCCGTGCCAAGAACCAAAAACCAAAAATAACTCAGTCCAATTAATGATTGAATTGTTGTCATTAATTATAAAAATCCCATCAATTATATTATATTATTGCGATAAGAGACAAAAACGACACGTGTTTCCCGCAACAAAATAAATAAAACGTGGACGAATCGATCGATTACAAATCGTTTGAATCGATACAGCCGATACGGATTCCCGCGGGATTGCACAATTTCCCGCGCGTCTGTATCTCGACAAGGCTGGCTAATGAGAGCGTGGATACCAGTACCATTGTTTACAGATGCGATCGGCAACGTTATCTTAGCTATTTTTGTTCGGTAGCCATGTTTTACTTATCTCTGTGCATTCGTATACGATGTTCGCCGATTGTTCCCGAGTTTTCGTCATCGCAATCTCGTTATTGTTTCAGCATTCTACATTGATACCCATCGCGGTATATATTCAGATAGTACCTACCTAATAACTGTATGTATAATTATATGGATTGTTTTAAAACAAGTATAAGATGATTGTGATGTGAGATTATGAACACAAATGTTAATTAACATAATAAATTTGGCGGAACGATACGTACTTTTACAATGCGAATGGTAAACAACGGTGTTTTTTTAACTTGCGCAAGTAGTGACGTGGCAAGTGCAGTTTTTAATTTTGCGTTAATTGTTTCTGGATCTCCCTTTTTTATTTAAATTTATTTACTTTACTTCTTTCATTTTCATTTACAAAAGTAATTTGTACATGTTGGAACCATTTAGTCATTAACGTGTCATTATATACTTAGAGTAAGTTTTTTTTTTGACTAGCTGCTAAAGTGCCTAGCCTAGCCGTTCCTATATTGTTCTCACATACCCATAACTATGAAGTTCTAAAAAAATTCAAAGATCTTTTTAAAAAAGCTCAATCATGGTTTCTTGCCCGTTCTTCTCCATAGGAACGGCATTCCGGGTGGTAATGTTGTAGCTTAGAATTGTGTAACTTTTTTGACGATTCATCGACTTAATGGTTTACATGAATAAAAAATATTCTGATGCTGATTCTGATTATTTCTACCTACTTACATCGATGTGATGTAAAGGCGTAACACACGAGCTTTATAATTCGCCTACGCCATTATTTAACCTCTTCGATAGCATAAACTGCATAACAAAACAGGTGGTGAATAAAGCACGGAGCAAATTGGGCCGAGATGTCGCGATACGGCCGCGTCATCGCGTCACCGCGACGAGTGGCGACACACCGCGCGTCGATCGCGCGTCAATCGCGTACCATAACGAACGTATTGTATGCAAACCACTACACGTAGCTTTGATACGCGCTAAATCACTATCCTTTGCATACGATAATAAAGTACATATTGCGGTATTTATTTGTTTTTAACCGTTGTTTAGGTACCTTCTACTTTTATCGCGTTTGATGTCATTCCCTCACAATGTTTTGGAAAAAAAGAAACACATTTCGAAATTTGCGTACAAAATTCTTATTATCAATTTTTCCGCAATCACCCATATTATAAGTTCCATTGTGCGGCCGCGATAGCCCCGGGCTTCGGCTCAAACTGATCCTTTCCTAAACCGTCCCCCAGCTTCGTAGCCCAACGCCCAAGATTCAAATTGAACTCTAAAAGCATATATTCTTACGCTCATAATCGCTCGCTCCATTCTAACTTATATGACGTTCTGTCATTACACGCTGGAAGCCTCTACATCGTAAACGCCCGCGCAAACTACGTCGATTTGAACTTCATTTAGACCTGGTAAGGTCTATTTTACGTCGAAATATATTTGTCCCGTGCGGCGTTCGTTCCGTGCCTCGGCTGGCGCTATCGGCATCACCTTAATGATGTCTCGATGGTGGATAGCCATTGTGTTGGATGTAAATTTGTAGCCGTCGGCGCGGGTAATGATGTGAGAACAAACTGAGATCCTGATAGCCAGATCTGGATCGCTTTCGGCCCACTGTGCAAGGGATTGTATTCGGCTTTCGGCGCTCAGCCTCCCCAGATCGCATTGTGACCACTTTTTGGAATGTTCAATAAGCATTGCTTTTTAATGTCCGCCGTCTTGTAAATCATAAACTGTATCGATGTTTGTTTCTTCACAAAAGTTTAGTGCGAGCCATAAAGATACCCAATTTACACCCACGGAAAAGGGAAAATAGTTTGCCCTTTCACAAAAACTGTACACAAGCCATTCCGGAGGGCCTAACCTTTTCATACTATTACACACAACACGACAAACAAAACGTTACAAATTCAAAATGGCTACCGCAAAATGACTCCCGTGATGGCGTCATTAGCACCAGTTATCGCACTATTTTGTCGAATAGACAAAATTTTCAGTCTTTCAACGTGCGTCGGCGGTATGAAAGCGATGTAAATGATGTTTCGAGGAAAACACGATAAATAATAAACCCACTAAAATGAGGTTGATGAAAAACGACGCGAGCGATGCGGGTTATTAATTTTGGAGGGAAATTAGACCGCCATTTTGTTAGGGTAGTGAAGTGAACTAATAGTTACATGTTAAATCGACTGATAGAAAGCGCAATTACAAATGTTAAGTCTTCAGTTTTATCTTCAACGCGCTTAAGATATGCAGGTTGTCTGAGAACGCAGCTAATTTATTCTATTACTTAACAATTTCAGTATTTTTATCAAGAACCGTAGTTGGCTACAAATTTAAACATAAAATAGGGAACAGATGCGATTAAAACATTTTTAATGGCAAAATTTATTGCCCCACGTAAATACATATTATAGGAATCCACAATTAAGTCACTTAACTACGACAACAAGCCATAACATCTTTATCGGAGTGGTATCGATGCTTTTTTTCTTTTAAATACGAATGAGTACAATCTGAATCGAGCGTGGCGCCGGCCGATCTGTTTTTATCGTTGTATTATCGAAGACTAATGCACTGGCCGAGATAACACGGACATAAGAGCCAGGAGCAGATAAACCCGGTGTGGTCATGTTAAAAATAGTTTACACGCATAGTTTGTTGTCCGCCACAGGGTTATAGGAAATAATGTTGAGGATTATAATATCAATTCTAAAATTATCCCACTATGACCGTGGTTTGACAATATATTATGTGCATTTACTTAGAATAGGTAGGTTAAATCTTTCAAATTTATTGTTCAATTATGATATCTTCCAATAACCTTAATCCCGACCTCCAGGTATAATGAGTAAGTAATTTAATATGATAAGCTGTTATTATATAGGCGAGTAGATTCGTAATTTTAGTTACTTAATTTTACAAACTTATTCGCACCTACTGTAAGGAAAGGTAGAACTCACTCCACATATGTACATACCTATGTATAAATAATAAGCAGGTTTATAGAATCATATTATAAATACAAATCAAATCGACTAAAACCAAAAACCGAACAACCCTATAGGTATTTAAAAACATCAAATTCCATTTTCAAATTCTTTCTAAAAATTCAAACTTATCGGGTCGCCGAAAGGAATACGTCTTCCTTATTTAAATTGTCATTACGAACTCTTTCGTTCGGTTATCGTCCCGCGGCCGGCTCTGGGAGATGGCAATAATAAAAATTATCTATACAAATGGGTCCGGATTACTCGGCGACATAAATTTCGTGTCTCGCCCAATGAGCGAGCTGGAACAGAGAAGATAAAGGGTCAACGATTTTTAGAGCTGAAAGGTTTCGCTAGATACACCTTTTTTTGTTTTTCTGACGGGTTCTGATGTGGAATGTTTTGAAATGATATTCGGTAAGTATAAATTATGTATAAATTATAAGTGGTCCACCAAATAGAGTCATTTGAAGTAAAATAAAAAGGTTCAGTACTAAAATAGAAGACTAAACATTTTATTTTGATATATCACATCTAAAATAATTTGATTTAACCAAGACCAATCTATATTTAACAAGTCTACGCAGAGCTATGAGCAATAAACTCGATACAAATTCAAAGGTACCGAATCAAAAGAATAATTTAAAATAGAACTCCAACAAGTTTATGAGTAGGTATGGTGGCACTTATAGGAAAATAGTGTGTTGTTTGCGACATTAAAACCAATCACTAACCCATGTGAAAAATTCGCTAGGGAGTTTCCACAATTTTCTCTTCGCAACTCTCGAAACAAGTCATTGCCAGCAGAGAAATATTTTAAACTCCAATCCCGTTAAAAAGTACTAAAATATCTCAGATTCGGCCAGCTAGTCGGTATCGGGCGCTCAGCGAGACACCGCCGTAGAGTTATTCGACAAAAATGCTAATTTTCAAATCTCGAACGCGCTGCTTGCCCGCCGCGATCGAAGCGACACACCACACTTTTTATTTAAACTTACATACAAAACCGATTTTTATCCCTCGATTCTGTTGCACTCTCCCAAGCGCTTTATACTTTATTTTTTAACTGCAATTTGAACAGTAATTTGACGCGATCAACGATAAAAAAGTCACGTTATTCGATTAACATCGTATAAGTATACGATCACAATCGCGAGTTTTCATTAATTATATAATTTACATTGTGGACTTGGTATCCATTCCATCTCTCGGTCCTCGCTAGCAATTTCAAAGATACCGGATACCGATTAAGAGTGAATTTATTCAAAAATATACCACGACGTCCACGTACGGGTAGGCTTTCTCGCATTTATGAAACAGCTGTAAAAAATATTATTTCGCCTTGATAACAGAGCGAGACAAGTTTATGGGATTTATTCATGAATTCAATTGATTTCTTTCGATTAATCTGCCGTGATCTGTTATTGTCCGAGCGGTGAGGAGTAGAGGTACTTATACGTATGTCGAAGAGTGTCGAACGATAAAACTTAGGTAATAAAATCGTATTAAGCATCAAGAAAACTGAGCTAGTGTGGGTACATGAGGAACATCAGTATAAGATTGTACCGCGATCCATCAAATGCTCGTTAACACGTTCCCGGGCGCGCGCGACGCTGCGCACCGGCCACTTTTTTTCAAACCAGTCCCTGCTAGTGCTGTCCGCTTTTTGTGAGTCGATCGATTGTCGGTAGTAATTGGTATGGGAGTAGCCGATGTTAAACATCATGTTTGACGGTGAACCGAGTTAATTATTTTCGTGTCGTAGGCGTGCTGCGACGGCGCGGCTAGATGCTATCGGACATCGAGATTGTGCCGTAATACAAAAAGGAAATGGATCATTTTGACGTGACCGGTCCATTCTAATAATGTTTGTTAGTTTAAATATTATTCTTGTACTTTCTTTTTATCAAATTACAATAACGTATCGCTGTACATACATACTACTCTACATTATAAAACAAAACAAATGAGTGGAATGTAAATGCGTCGGACAGAATCACGAGCACTCGATACTAGCGGTTATAGGTAATAAATTTTGCTTTTATTTTTTCCATTTGCCAAGAACTATCTGCAATATTTTGCGGAAGACCGTTATCGAGTGCATCTGCTTCGCGGAATGTCGCGGACTGCACAAATCAAATCACGCATTCGAAATTCGAACGGCGGAATCAAAGGCTTTCGCTATCGGTGCGTTCGCAATCGACATATTAATATTATTTCTATAGGCGTCTCGATGTTCTCGATTCGTATAATTAAAATCGAGATCGATCCGATTGGACGGCGGATTCCGTCACGTTATTCATCATAAGTACCGCCTACTTTTGACGCCTCCAGCGGAGATGCGTGTACGCAACTTTCGTACAGAATTAATATTATCACTTTATCGGCGATTTCGCAGCACACGGCTCTCGACGTCCTTTTAAGAAGCTCGCTATGTGTATTTAAATTATATTTTAATCGCGTCCCCGGCCATCGAGGGTTATTAATCAAAACGTGTGGCACACATGGAGTTATGGGGGGATATTATGGAATCGCATGTGTTTTCACTGGAAGCGTGGTGGGGGGGTCGACTCGTGAGCCCGTGCAACGTATCGTCGCGTTTTGCATAGATTTAAAAAGTCGATAGTTATGCAAATGTCGCGGCTGCCGTGTTTACTTGTTTCTGAGTTACGGCGTGCCACAGTAATAGAGCCGAGCGCCTATCAGAATTAGACCCTTTTTTTGTGTGTACACTAGCCTTAACGTTTCTGCGATTTCAGATTGCACGTTCGAAAGACATTGAGATCAAATATTAGATGGTTTTTTTTTACATTCACGAACTTTGAACTTAACAGCTGTAGTGGGTACTATTAGGCGGTAAAGTCTTGTTTTTAATACTTCCTTCCTCGTTTTGCGATTAAAGTCATGTGGCTATGAAATAAGTTATGTTAATTAATCAGCAAATTGTGCAACAGGCCTAAGAACATACTTTTTAAGAACCAAATTAAAATTAATTTCAGTATATCAGATTACTTTTAGAAAATGCTTGTTTTTTTTCCTTATTATATTAATTTAAAATATTGGAATAAGTATACTTACTAAACTGTTACTGCCTCACTTGTCGCAAGTGCAGCTTGCAATTAGAAGGTCCAGGGTTGGATTCCCCAGGTTGCGTAAATATTGTTTGCTATTTCAGATGTCCTATGTAGCTGTAAGTGCAAGTAAAATGATAAATCGAACTAAGAACGGCATTAACAAGGTGGTAATAAAATGACGAAAAACACCATTAAATTCACATTAACCCCTAACAATTAAAACGTCAGAAATATTTAATAAATACAGCTTATAAGCCCAAAAGAAGCGATTACATGTGAAAATGTATAATTAATTTCCTTGTGTTTTATCAGCATTCCATCAACTGTATTGAGTTTTTTTTTATATGTAAGGTATAACAAAAATAGGGTACAATATTCTAACAGATGAATCAGTAAGTTATATGGATGACGTTGATGTATAAAAATAATTGTGTAAACAATGTTTGATTTTTTTTAAACAAGGTGAACCAGTCGCCTTTGGCCGCGGTTTTTAAATGTCTAATAATTAGATTTATTTCTTTGGGAATGTTATCTTTATAAGCTACTGTTGGCCTGTTAAAATATTTTACACTTCTTATATCATGTATAATCTAACTATTTAATTTTGGATATGAAAGTGAACTACTGAATGGAGAGACTAAATCTATATATATAATTCTATATATAAAACATAGACGTGTAAGTTACTCGATTTATGGTGGGCATTTTTTTTAAATTTTTCTCCGCCCCGAATGCCAGAATAACGATTAAAACATTCGCAAAATTCACTTAAACATAATATTAAATATAATTCATTTTCTCGTGCATTTCATTCTAAGGCGGTACGAAGTTCGCCGGGACAGCTATAATAAAATGAAAAATATATAGGTCACAAAATTAGAGTAGACTTCTTTGTAGAAAGCAATTTTTTACAGACCCCAAAATAAATCAACAGAAATTCTTTCCCGTCACAAAACTACCACATTCCAAACTCAACTCCTCATGTGGCAACACCTCATGAATATTAATTCCGACATCAATCATACACGCACAGGTTAAGATTTCGCTACACGATTAAGAACACTCATTCGCTAAGGGGTTACTTTGACGATATTTTAGTTAGCACATAGAACTAGGTTAATTAAAGTGTCTAATGAATATAATACGTGTACCACTTGTATGGTAGTTTTTTTGTTATATTAATCAAGATTGTAACACAGGGCAAACCAGCCAGTTCGAGCCGTCAAACTGGGAAGTATTAATTAAAATAATTGTTCTCACTTCCGGGTTATAAGTATTTAAAAAAACATATTTGGTTTACCATATAAACCTTTGGGGCTGTCAGAGAATGATATATGCACTAGATTATAAGAATTATATCCAACATAGCTAAATCGTGTGGGTATTGATATTAATAATAAAAAAAATTATGTTTTCAGTAAAAAATCTCGGACTGATTTGTAGAATTTATCACAAATTTCGCACTTAATAGAATTCGGCATTCTGTCAATTTAAATAGCAATTATTCATATTTAGATCATGTTTATAAAAAAACATTTCTACCACCCACGTTATATATTTTTTTGCTAGCAACACCGGAGATAACAAACTAAGCGTGGCAACATTTATCGCAGTCTCATACCGACATCGCGGCTGTACGTTACTGTTATCGCCGCCGCGTGGACATCTAGATTTATTCGTCATGGGCCAGGACGTGGACACTATGAGGAAATGTTTATCTACAACGTACTACGTTTACTTACTAACGTTTTTGCTAGACTCGTGTCCATTGAGAAATGCGGCGCTACTTTTTATTAGCGCTATTCTAACCAGTGTTTATGCCTATGGCAAGTTTGGTAATATTATAAAAAAAACATATTTATT
The DNA here is from genome assembly GCA_905404115.1 of Pheosia gnoma. NCBI lineage: Eukaryota > Metazoa > Arthropoda > Insecta > Lepidoptera > Notodontidae > Pheosia > Pheosia gnoma. Next base: position 1,234,099 of record FR989894.1, on the reverse strand, counting down.
AGAAGATATCTAATCTAAAATATTGCTTGCAAAGCCTTAACGTAGCGCCTTCGATATGGTTTTCATTAAAATTTTAACTGCCTTTATCATTACATACATCATCCCGAAATTGTTTGACAAAACCCGAAACAGACTTCTAATGTGTCGAATATAACAATCTGTCCCTAGTCTATTGTGATCTCTATCATCTTCACCTTAATATTTCCAAGACGTTATATGCCACGGTCGATTCAGAATGATTTTTATATCACTGAGAACATCGTATTGAGCTAGGTATTCCTGGCGACCTTGCTTGCACTTTTCATCCTGTTGTCTTACATTTCTAGTTGTAATGTCAAGGAAATATTGTTATTTTGAACGATCTAAACTAGATTAGGTTCGCATCCCTGGTGTCAGATTTCAATAGACTTATTGACTAAACATTACATACTAAATCAGCTAATTGAAGCAATAAGGATGTAACACATTATTTAAATTATTTCGAAATGAGTTCTATAGATTAGGGTGACATGGACTCGATATGGATGCTCCACTACACTTGAAAGACAATTTTTTTTGGAATAACTCGTAAAATTACAAAACTAACTGCAATTTCCAATCGAAAAAAACGAAAGTATTCATTGGAGAGTCAAATGACGTCACCGCAATAAGTGAGCACGAAAGTGACAGAAAAAGAGCACGGTCCCACTCTCTCGCAAATATATTATTTTTATCGAACTTTAAAAGAAATATCATGAAAATTATGTGATATATTAAAAGAAAATTACATAGCTGGAAAATCTCTTTATTATTCTCATGCAGATAGGAATAAAGTTTATTTAGTGCTGCTTAATCTAATGATATCAGACTCTCGTGTCGTCCAGTAACGGGCACGTGGCCCCACAGTTGGCACTACACAGGGCGTAACTCGATAGCGGAATCGAACCGGCGATATGTTAATGCGCGTCCGATCGTGACGCACGACGCTCATCCTGCCGGACACTTGGCGAAGATCACTCCAAACGATTGAGAATGTAAGTTTATTTTTTATGGGGATTCACATGGTATGGTAAATGCCGTATGTACGCATAGGGAACGGCGCGATTGGCTAGAAGCAAACACTTCTGAACATAATAAAAACATTAAGTAAGCTTGTGTAAGATCCACAGTTATAGGTTGGGCATGCAATCGTCACTTACTACAGAGATAATTATGAACACTACTTAAGTTTGATACAAATGAAGACTTCGGTGTAGCACAGATTATCATCAAATAATTGTTAAATCAAAATTACCCTATGAACTATAGCAATCTTAAAAAGCTTGATAGGTGATTGCGAGTAACATTCGTGGCTAACATGTTTGGTTATACAAATATCTGCCCACAGCCCCACAATTCAAATCATTCCCGACGTACCTATTAAACACCTATGATATTATCGTTTCGTCCGGCGCATGATAGATGAACGCACTCCCTCGCACAACAAACACGAATAAATCAAGATGAGTGCGCCGATAATCTCACACGACTTTGTCACTCAACTCTTTTGTGTACCAACTTTATGATGCTTTTTAGTAGCCTTTTTATTTCGAAGCTGGCAACACTGGTAATGGCGCTCGTTATGTTTGTAATGACGTTAAGATGACATGTTTTGTTTGTGTTAAAAAAAGTATATGAGAATGTAGTAGTTAGAAGCTTTCTCTGATTTGCATCTAAGTTGGGGTTTTTGTTGTAATTGCTTGTGAAGCATTAATTTAAATATATCTTATAGAGTTATACGTACAACTATTCCATTAACTATGAGCTAAAGGAACTACCTATTAGAGAATGACGCTGTTAGGGGCTGTGAGTATATTGTTAATGTGTTGCAAATAGAATTAACCATTCATTCGTAGGAATAACGTTTCCTATCAAGAATTTATAAAATGTTATGATTCCACAAGAAATTAATAATCCCACAAGATTTTCGTTGTTTTCTTTGAGCTACCGCCATCTCTTGGCGTAAAAATGAAACTGTGGCTCATTTAAGATCACCATAAGGACGGGCCAGCGTGCAGGTTGCGGAGCGGATTATAATAATACTTAGACGCACGCATTAATATTCAATAAATATGTTTTTTTTATCTCGACTTATCATGCAATCGGTTCTGTTCAAGGTGTATCTCGGCCACCTGACATTTTATACGGTAGGTACCACCGGTTCGGGGTTAGGAAAGTACTTACTTTGCTAACTTTACTTTACTTTTATATTTAAAATGACTTCAAAATGTTATAATCTATATTATTAGTTACACCATATATAACCAATGAACGGGTGGTCCGATTTTAATGATCTTTGATTTTATGAATTTGTCTCCGCTCCAAATAGCAGAATAACTATTAAAATATGGGTAGAATTCACCGAAAAGAGATAAATCGTTTGCTCGTGCATTTAATTAGAAGGCGGCACGAAGTGCGCCGGGACAGCTTGTTATAAAGCAAAATAAATAAAGGATAATTTGACTCCTCCGGGTCAAATGTCTTGATACTTGAATTAGAATTTCTTTTCGCATAAAATATAATAGACAGGTGTGTGTATACTTAACGGAGGATCATAATTGAGACGAAAATGCAATTGAAAGGGCGAAAGAATAGTCTGCCATTGGCTTATCTTCATATAGCATGTAGAAGCACACATCACGTATACGGTATCAATGTCGATCGAGATACAGCATTGGAAAGATCAATGGTAGCTGCCCCGAGTCCTAGGTGATCGCTCACGGGCGTCACATCACAGATGTGTATCGCCCCGATTGTGACGCGGCCGATGCACGACTATTTTAATTGGGCCCCGATCTCCTCCGCGATAACTTCTCGACAAGATGGCCGCTTTGTTTTTTCTTGCCGAGCGTGTAGGCACGTGTATGACGCTTGTTGGCATTGTAACATTCAATTCCATCGCTATGAATTTTCATAAAGGCTACATATGCATTGTTCTGTTGGCTGGGCTAACTTCGCAGTCAAAGGGTACATGTCTGTGCACCTAATCTAAGCTCATTGTAAAGTTTCTAGTTAAAACTATGCGGGCACTAGCTTTGTACATGAATCGCATGTCGCTCTCTCCTGCTTGTGCAAACGCAATGACATGTTTATAAAGACAAAGGGCACAGATGTGTATCATTTAACGAATCGACGTGCGGTCTCGCGGGAGCCGCATAAACGACACCGAGTCACGCCATCCATCTGATCGTCCCCACAACCTTCCGACGGGGCGCAATCACAAACTTATAACTTATTTAGCGAAACACAGAAGCTGGAGCGCGACTAACGAACCGCGATAAGCTCGCGTTCGGTATGACGCTAACATTAAGCTGCCAGATAGAGTCAGCATTAGCCGGCCAATCGCACGTCACCAAGCATCGTAATGACCAATCGGAACGCGCGCGCACTAGGATAGCGTGACCCGAACGCAATCCGATCAGCGCGGTGTTCGTTACCGCGAGATGGCGGTCGGCGCGCGGCCGCACCAATCGTCGCGTCCATCTCGCTGTCGTGCCCATATAATGATCTTCACAGGGCCAGGAGAATGAAGTTGAGCCTCTCATTAATTGGCGTTTTGAGTCGAGATCGTTGCGCGAAAGATAGGTTAATTCCTCGCTCGGTAGAGATCGTTGTCGCTCCAAAAGGAAGGTAAGCGAGCGTTTTCTGGAAATCAGATCCAATTACAACGGGGCCCGTTAAGTTTTTGTTGTTTTGGCGCGGCCGCACGATATTGACGGACGGGCGTCGGCCGGCGACGGATCAGCGGTGCGCGAGCGTAATCTCGGTCGCATCCTCGCACGAGACGAGCGGCCGGTGCCCGCCCCACCCACGCGGCGACATTTACATACAGCGGCCACGTCTCAATTAGGAGCGCTAATGTATGCCTCGACTCGCGAGCCCTCCATCTGACTGACGTCGACTGATACGGGGCGAAACGTGACGAGTGCCAGCTCGCCATCGCACAGCTATTAACAACACTAATAGGAGCTGATACGGCTTCGTCCCTCGCTCGTTGTCGATTCAATTTGAAACGTTTTTATTTTACTTTCAGGTGAGGACGAGGAATGGGGAAACGAGAGCGAGGCGATGCCGGGAGAACCTCGTACGCCGAGCTCTGGGGGCGAGCGACCCGCGTCGAGCGGGGCCGCGTCGCCCGCGTCGGGCGGTTCGCCAGTCGCGTCGCCGCCGCGCCTGCGCCTCAATACCAGCCTCGCAACGGATCCTGCGCTGGCGCCACAAGCGGCCGTGCTCAAGCATGAGCCGCCGTCCCCCTCGCCGCCGCCGCCTCCCGCGGCGAAGACGGCGAACGACTACATCGCTAATATCGCCATGACCGCAGCCGCCTTCCCGGCCCTCTTTCCCGCGACAACCGCACCGAGCTACATCTGCAATCCATGTGGTATTCGCTATTCATCCCTGAGCACGTTACAAGCTCATCAGGAACATTACTGTTCGAATAGGAGGCCGAAGCAGCCCGACGGGACAGAGACGCCAGCGGATGCGGCTGCAGATGAATCTAGCGGCGACGCGAAGACGCCGCGGCCGCAGGGCAAGCAATACGCTTGTACCTACTGCTCGTACAGTGCCGACAAGAAGGTCAGCTTGAACAGGCACATGCGGATGCACTCGTCGTCCCCCGTCAGCAGCGGGACCCCTGCGCCCACGCCGACATCCAACGGGGAAGTGAGCGAGAGCCCGCCCGCGCAAGACCGCTACTGCGCAGACTGTGACATTCGTTTCAGCTCCATAAAAACGTACCGGGCCCACAAAACACACTACTGCAGTACGCGGCAAGTCGTAAAGCAGGTATTAGCTACCGCTCGGGGCGGGTCCGCTACGTCAGGATCGGCGCCGCCTTCTCCAGGCGCTACGCCTCCGGCGCAGAACCAATACGCCTTGGCGTTACCAACGAATCCCATTCTAATCGTTCCATATTCAATATTACGGGGTGCGAGTACCCTCCCAGGAGCGACGCTGCCCGATCCAGACACGCCATGTTTCCTGTTACCAAACGGCACGTTCCAACCGATCAGCCGTGCGCTATCGAATCCTAATGAAGAAGGGAAGGAATCTGAAGTACTAAAATCGGTGAATCGGACTCGAGAATCAACAAGGGATGCTGCAACACCACTTGATCTGAGCATGCGCCGATCACCGGTGTCTGTGGTGACGGATGACCATGAAAAGGAGAACAGGTTACGATCGGCGACGCCGGAGCAGATCGTGTGTGCTCCCTCGCTGCCGGGGTCCCCGGGGACTCCCTCACCATCAAGACGCTCGTCGTCCCCGAGCGGGGACAGTTCCCCTAAGCGAAGACGGCTCAATTCCAGAGGCCCCACGCCCAAGCCCCCGAGTGTGCCGTCTCCCCCCGACGACAAGTTCACACCGGCGGTCCCGGCGCCGATGCCGCCCGCATTAGCGCTCCGCCTCGCTTCCCAAGTACTAGTCAAACAAGGGGTATCCAAATGCAAGGAGTGCAACATCGTGTTCTGCAAGTACGAAAACTACAAGATTCACAAGCGGCACTACTGCTCCGCGGGAGGGGGGGAGGAGAGGGCGAGTCCGGTGCCACCTGAAGCTGGTCCTCCGCCTCAGTATCGCCAGCTGATATGCATGGCGTGCGGCATCCACTTTAGTTCGTTCGACAATTTGACAACGCACCAGTCGTTCTACTGCACTAAGAGGGAAACGAGATCTCCTAGGAGCGTGGGCGTGGCGGAGGCGCCGCGGGTGGCGGGGTCGGAGGGGGGGTGGAAGTGCCCGTGCTGCGACGTGGTGTCGCCAACTGCGGCGGCTGCGCAGCGCCACATGGAGAGCCACGCCGGCGTGAAAGCGTTCAGGTGTACGATCTGCCGGTACCGGGGCAACACGCTGCGGGGCATGCGCACGCACATACGCATGCACTTCAATAATAAGAAGCCTTCTGATTACCAGGTGAGTGTATTTTATTGAGTGGATTTACTATGACAGATAACATCCCTAGCGTAAGGAATAACAAAGGAAAATATATTTTTTTAGTGTACTGGAAGTACATGGTCATACACGGCATTAAAGCAGCATCAATTATAAATCAAACTAATATCGAATCCCGAATGCAGTTGATTACAGCAGAAACGATAATTAACCAAACTATGAAGATATAACCAGATGCAGATCATACACTCCTCAAAAATAATGTTATGATCAAATCAAAATAATTCTCAATTTATAAAATTAATTCTCAAGTAAATATAATTAATATCATATCCCTTAAGCAGTATAAACAAATGAGGGAAGAGGAACCCACCACTGACCCTCAAAGCACTAAGCAGCATACTCAAAACGTCCCCTCCTTGATTCCAGGAGGAGACATACATAGCGTGCGTGCTAGAAGAGGACAGCCGGGAAGCCACATCGCCGAGCCCGGCGGTGGTCGGGGACCGCGTCCACCGCTGCGGCAGCTGCGCCTACACCTCGACCTACCGCGGCAACGTCGCCCGCCACGCCAAGCTCGTACACGCCACCGACGAACCGGACGAAGAGACCACATCCCCCGTCCCCGTGACCCTCGACATCAAAAAAGAACCCGAAACTGAGGAAGAGACCCCAAATTACTGTAAGTCCTGCGACATATCGTTCAAGTACGTAAACACTTATAAGGCTCATAAGCAATTCTATTGTACGGCTAATAATCAGGATGCCAGCGCTAATAATAATGTGCCAACGCCTGCAAGGGTTAACGATACGCCGGTGGTATGAACGGGTTAAACTTTAGTGTGAACTTCACTGAAATATCCCAATATTTGAGGTGATTTTGGCCAACTGTGGGCCTGTTCACAAGTGTTGTACAAGCCACACTTAGCTTATGCTACGGCATGAAAGTTCAACATAGCGGCAATTTTGTTATTATAATAAGAAAACTGCTGTGAATGATAGTACGACCTAATTTAAATAATATTTTCTATAATATTGGGAGTTTTTGTGAATTTATATCACAAGGTTATGGTATCGAATCTCACATCCTGATTATAGCGAAATACATTTTAAAATGTTGCCAGCCGCAATATTGCAAAAGCTTCATATGCTTTTCCGAAATTTTCATGTAATTAGCGTAAGTAGGTATGTACCCGCTCCTTTCGGAATGATTATAAAATGTGCAATAAATTAATGATTACTAATCACTCTTGTACTGCATATCAATGCCAAATCGATGTTTTGAAAATATCAATTTACTGCCGCCTGTTACCTAAAAGACCGCTAAGTACTACGCCTTGTAAAAAGCTAAGATTTCTCTGTCTAAAATCTGAATAGCATTTTTTTGTGGGCTTTTAGCTAATAAACGGCATATAGTCATGTAAATAAAAAAAACACAGTTAGCATACGCTACGCCACACGAGTTCAACATAATAGGCATGAATCTCTATGTTGAACTCATATCTTTACACAAAGCGTAGCGTTTGTTAATACGTTTCTACTTTCATACAATGAACTCATTGTTTGAGTACTCATGTACTTGTACGAGTAAATTCTGGCTAATGTACATAAAAGCCCTTTAAAAGTAGTTTTGTTACTGTTACTGTAAATTTCCTAGTTAAAAGTTAAACTTCGTCGTGGTATAAGCAAACGGTTTAAAAAATATTACCAAAATTGTAAATATATGTAAAGATATTATTAAATATATTACCATTCGTTTCTAAGATTGTTCATACTTTGTTGTTATTTTTTTGTTTTACATTTAATTGAATTATTGTGCGGATTTATATATTTCAGATGTGAACAGTTGCTGAAATTGCCTATCACCAATTGGTATATTAATAAATCAATGCCTGCCAGTGGTATTTTCAAAGTCCGAACGAAAATGATACGCTGTTGTGGATAGTTAACCTTCTTGGAGGTTACAGATGTCGACTATTCCCATAGTTGTCCTTCACAATACGGATCAAAATAGTGGTTGAATTTTTCTGGTTTGGTTCTATACAGCCTACTTTATAATAACTCCCAAGTGTTCGGCCAAAAATTCACCGATTATTTTTTTTAATTTTCCATTTAAATCGTTTGATTTTTTAAATTTAAACAATTTATTAATCATATTTGTATAAAGGCATTCTTAAAAGGTTTCCAAAACTTCAAGTTAAAGTAATGTATACCTTTCTGCAGTTTTCATAACAATTACTCCTCAAGCCGAACATCCACAAAGTATTTCCTCCACATTCATGTAAAATCAAGTATCATGAATAACATAAGTGTTACTAATAAAAAAATAAATAAAAAATACCATGTTTTGTCAATGCCAAAGCATCGCTAGATTTATGGTAATTTGCATTTATAATTATCTCATTAAACATAGCTGTAGGTTAAGCGACTACAAGACTTGTTCATTACGTATAATTATTGTGTAATTTTGTTTGTCTGTTTATAAAAAGGAATGAGTCTCGAATTAGTGTTGCAGTATAAATTATAGGTACAAAATAAATATTTCCCATCTTACATCTTTGTGACGTGTAACAAGTACTGTTTTTAACTAAAGTGACTGATTATTGTTGTGAAAACTAAGTATTATATACTTAATAACCATACATCAACATAACACAATTCGTGTTATTTAATTATTCACCAGCTTATGTAAGTACTTAGTTACTTTTACTGTGAGATTATCAAATACAATTGTTTTAAGCTTTGCTCTGCCACAGCGCCATCTAGAGTTTCCTTGCATAAAAAATAACATCATCAGTCACTTTTGTTTACTACTGTACCTCCCTTGTAGAATAGACGTAAAATCATGACATTTAATGTAAACGCTCGTAAGTGTTACATGAAACGCCGTATCTGATGTTATGTGCCATAACTCTGTTTAAATAAGGTTTCATCTCGAATAAATGTGTAAGCGTCCAAATAGAATTCTGTTTCGTCAAATTGATAATGTGTTGGGATGATTTTAATATTTCAATGGTACACGTTTCACTTTCATTTTACATACTAAAAATACTAACATTATAATCGCCAAATATATCCATGACGTAAGTATTACTACTAAAACGGTTAATTATTAAAATTGTTGAGATTCAAAATGCTCTAAAGTGTCGGCAATGTATATTAAAATAATTTTAAGTAGCGCTCAAACGATTAATATGTATGTTATTATTTTCGCTTATCTCTAAGAACATATCAGACTATTGAAAACAGACCATCAATATTATTTTAATCATCCCTTATTAATTATGTACCTAGTAATGTTTAAATGCAACATTATTAGATATTAAGACGTTCAATGAAGTGATAGTAACGTTTAGTGGAAAAATAAACTGATGTAGGCATACAATGATATTGTAAAAATACCGCCAGACAATAAATTATTTATCACATATTATTACTGGGCTTTAATTATTTCCTCAGTAAATTCAAATTCTGTGCACATAATAAACGTAGTACCACCCCCCCTCCCACTCCCCCGTTGCGTCCGCCGGTTGCCATCGGTATTAATTTCATTTAAATGATAAAAATAATATCGCCATACGAACACACCAAATGTACGATCCTCAAACGGGGCAACATTTGTAGTATGGGTAGTCTAGTATGGGTACCAGGAGTAGAAGCGATCCATAAGTTAGGTACAAACATTCGTCCTCATCACAAAGTTTGCCCATACCGTGATTCAAACGGGTGGTACAGAAAGCTGGGTCACTACCAACACCGACTATACTAAGAACCCAATCCATATCTAATCTCAGAAACTACTGCACTGATTTTGTTTTGATTTTCAACAATATCTTAAATCCTTTCATAAGTGAGATTATGATCAAAACGCGTACGAAGGCGGGCCACGATTGTGTAGACGAAATCCACTAGCACTCCACTAGCGACATCTATGTTTCTCGAGTAACAACTCTACCAAATATTTTGAAGTCCCAAGAAAAAAAAACATATTATCCTCTCTGATCATAGAAAAAAACTACAATAGATAATAGAAAATAAGCATTTATTAAAAATATAAGTGCCTAAAAAGTAATCAAAGATCAGTTGGGACCGCTTCAATCCGGGTTGTACTCGTCTGATGACTCACTTTTGTACTGCTCTTTAAACTGTTCCGTATCCTCATTATCGCCATAATAGAATCCATCGTCACTATCGTCTTTGTAGCCCTCGATGGACTCCTCATCAAGGTCCTTGACCCTCGTACAATGCACCAGATTCTTGCTATCAGATAGGTCAGCTTCTTCAGATAGAACTTTCACTTTGTATTTAGCATATGCAGCTCCGTAACGTTTGACGTCCTCGTTGAAGAGATCTGGTGGGTCGTCGTATATTTTGTCTTCGCCTGTGTCGCTGGAGAGGTCGTCCTCTGAAAGAGAAGAATACGATAAGACAAAGACACAAGAGTTGATTTCTTATTACTACTAGATCTCTCGCTCAGAAAGCTATGACTGGTCACTGGTGTCCATACAAATAAATAAAATTGGAGTGCCTGTTTGTAATATTAAAATAACCGTATACACGGTACCTATACCAAAACAACATTTTTACAATTTTTGTCTGTCTGTCTGTTTGTTCCGGCTAATCTCTACCGGCTAACCTCGACCGATTTTGACGGGACTTTCACTGGCAGATAGCTGATGTAACAAGGTGTAACATAGGCTACTTATATTTTAGAAAAAAAAAAAAAACAATGTTGCAGCGCTGCGCCTGATTAAGTTTGATAGCAACAACCTGCAATGCGTCGCGCGGGCTCAGAACGCGCGAGCAGGCTGTTGCCGACGGTTGTGTCTTTGTTTGATACCACGCGGATGAAGTCGCGGGTAAATGCTAGTATTACATAATGTAAAATCCAAATACTATCCACCAGAAATAATTTATTTTAACTGAGGCAATAATAAACACAATTACGAATGGCAACAAACTATCAACATTGGTAACAATAAGTCGAAGTAATCTAACATCACATAACATCTAACACACACATGAAGTGTGTCCTTAATTCACTTCAGTTCCTATGATGTTATTTTTTTTTTGGAGGTAAAATCCACGCCATACACGCCCCAGCCTATTCGTTATTTTATCCATGGTATCATATATTTATCATTGGTTGACAATTGACCATTTATAAGTTAATATACTCAATGGTTTACATTAATAAAAAAAAATTGATTCTGAAACTTTTAAAAGCTATGCATGACACTCATGTTGTTGACATTGTGCAGTCTTATCGGTTCCAATATTTGCTGTTTTAATGCAAAAAAGCACTGACCAAGGCCATGCCCACTGTGGTGACATCAGGACCTAGTTAACAATCGGAGTGCATAGTTGCTGCCTTGATGAACTGTCTATGTTTTTTATACTTAATGATATTTATAATTCTATGCTTTTCAACATACCAATATTAACCCTCTCCATTGCCTGTATCATGTCATCCTCGTCTATGCTGCTTGGCTCTGAGTCCGGGTATTCATTTCTCCAGTTATTTTCATCATTGGAGTCATCATCATCATCTGCAGAGTCTGATGGGGTCTGCTGGCCATTATCGCGATACGAACCGAGTATTAAGTCTGCTTCCACCCTGCAATTATTTGATAAAATATGGATACAATTGTATTAGTTTATGCACAATCATGGCTATATTCAGCAAGGTGTAGGAAGAGGTACACTTCGGTGCACACACATTTCACCGATGATACCGTACAGGTTGTAAGGGATGGACGTGGTAAAGAAAACTTTTGGTAAAGGTAACACTAATGCCAATATAAAAAATATAGAAATCATTAAGTCTTACATGATGGTTTAAAAATGTTGTAATTTTTTATCAGTGTGTGATATAAAATTACAACATTTTGTATTGTGAAGTATGCATTACTGTGGTGTCCAGAAGCCTGAGTTTAATCCATTGAATCAGTTTTAGTTACGAAGCCACATACACCTTGTATAATAGTAGCCATAATTTACTAGAATTATTATTTTAGTTTGTAACAAGCAATTTTTTTCTTATTATTAATATCATCGGTCTTAACCATAACTTTGACTAGAGCATAGGCAAGCAAGTTGGAAGGCTATGGCAAACAGAGGGCAGGTCAGCGGCATAAGATAAGCTTCATATCAGTGAAAAATGTACTTACCCAACAAGATCATCAATCATAGAAATATCAAAATCTTGTTTGCAACTTGTGTACAAATCATATGCATACTGAATATTGCTATCTTTATCTTCTTTCTTCTGCAGATCTACCAAATTAAATACATCCTCTGCTACTTTGTTACTGTCGTCCGTCAAACCTCTGCTGCAGTTAACAATCTCATAACGGCCCTGTGTTGATGCTTCTTTACGTTCTTTCCTCAATTTGTCAATAATATCCGTGACATTGGATACAGATTGGAGCTTTATGTCACTCTTCGGGAGTATATTTTTGACATGTGTAGTTTCCTGGAATTTTGAAAATATTATGTAAGGCTTATTAAATATTTTATGTTAACTGAAAGAAATGCAGTATATAGTACACCCCACACTACACCGCAAGCCGCTCGCACTAAAGCACACCAGTTACTTGCTTATGCTTGAAAATTGCATATGTAATTCAGTCAAAATAAAGTAGGATGTCATGTAAATGGTGCAAGCAGATTGCTATACTTTTGATTTGCCAGTTGCAATTGCAAGGAAGCCGTTTTGCCTGCAACTGGTATCTATGACATCGACATGAAATGCTAGTTAACGACACGGGATTTACTTTTCACTTTAATACTTTTTACTGGGATCTGTTCATTACTTGTAGGTTAGCCTACCTACGATTAAAATGTTTGTAAGTTCAATAATAGAAACGCAGTATTTATAATTGATTAAATGATAATAGTTACCTACATGTAATATAGGAAGGACATAATTACATCCCCTAGAATTAAATTAGGGTAGGTTTTATTATGTAGATTACCTGATTATTTACAGTGCCCAGAAAAACGAATAACGAAGGCGATAGTTCTTCGGTATCTGTTTTGATGCGTTTACACATGAGAACCAATGCATCTTGTGGATTTTCCTCAAGTCTTCTCTTCACTCTCAACACTGTGGAAGCCATTCTGAACTTTCGCAATAAAAATAAAATAATATATAAACTTCAACAAAATTTGGATGTTTCAAAACAAAAACAAACATGTGGTTGATGGTTCTTGTCATCTAGTGATTTAAAAACCGATTCTTACAATCGATTATTTAGTATGTTATTAGAATCGATTATTAAATTGTTTATGCGAAATGAAAAAACAAGTTTAAAAATATGTTTTACAAGGGACCTAATATAGTAAATGGTCACTCGTAAAATAGAGAGACATGCATATTGACATGACCATAAGAATTTTGTTACGGAGCTGTGATTCCTTTCTTAACCGAAGCCAATAATGCTTTGTTGATGGCCTATTTCAATGTGATCTATCCATCTGCGAACTTATGAGGAAAAACCTTATGCAACATCTCCAAGTTTGGCATGTTGCGCTTGTCTCTTCGCTGTTTCCGAATGGAAGTCGGGCCTGTGGCTACCAGTACTACCACCTCTGTCTGTGTCTTTAATTTGTAAATACTAAGTTCCTTTTTTGTAATTAATGTAAATAAAAATCCTGTTCTTTTGAAAAATATATTCTATAATATCTCGTACACTTGTAAATGTAACTAATAAATAGGTAGGTAATGAATACTTAAGAAGTATTGATGATTAATTATTATAATAAATCGATAACGCCAATATAACAATTTTAGATTTTGTACAGCACTAAAATGAACGAATGAACAAACCAAATGAATGAAATTATCAATTTCCGATTTTTTTGGGTTCCGTAGCCATGGTTAATAAGTCATAGGTATAGTCTATTTTAGAACTTTTCAATATGCAAACATAACTAACTCTATTGATCGTCTATTGATATGTTTGGTCTTTCAGTACGACAAGTTCTATGATCGATCAGATGATTCTATTAATATATAATAAAAGGATTTGAAATTCATTCATACACAACAAAATAATATGTAAATCCTTGTCCACACATTGAAAATATACCAAAAATAGACTATACCTGTGACTTATCTATACATATAAATAAAATTGGAGTGTCTGTTTGTAATATTAAAATAACCGCTTTTTACTAAGTGCATTTGGATGTATACACGGTACCTAGACCAAAACAACATTTTTTACAATTTTTGTCTGTCTGTTTGTTCCGGCTAATCTCTGAAATGGCTGGACCGATTTTGACGGGACTTTCACTGGCAGATAGCTGATGTAACAAGGAGTAACTTAGGCTACTTTTATTTTAGAAAAAAAATAGGATCTCACGCAAAAAAATTAAAACCAATGTTGCAGCGCAGCGCCTGATTAAGTTTGATAGCAACAACCTGCAATGCGTCCCGCGGGCTCAAAATGGGCGAGCAGGCTGTTATCAACGGTTGTCTTAGTTAAATACCACGCGGACGAAGTCGCGGGCAACAGCTAGTTATTAAATAATTATTAAACACTGGTAGATGTGCCAGACGGGAACGGGAGTAGATGGCGACGGCGCGATTTATTTTAATGTAACACTCATATCTGTAAAATGTCCCATACATGACGCTTAGGTATTCGTCATTGATCCCAGAAATTATAAATAAAATTAAAACTAGGTAAAATCCTAGGTTATAAATGAGCAATTATTAGTAACATAATACAGTATGACTAGTATTACATAAACAGAGGTAGGATATATCTTGTTGCATCACATAAAATGAGCATAGATATAATAAGGCATGCGCAAAGCCGCCATATTTGCTCATTTTATGTGATGCGATCTATATTATGAGAAAGAATAGAATGCTATAGACTATAGAATATATATTTATGCCACTGACGTCCATGATACAAGTACGCTAGACTAATGATATCCTTTAAAATGACAGCTATCTATTGTGCCTATTTGAAGCGCCCCCAGCGAGGGGGAAAGGAACTAAATCTGACGTAAAATGCAAATGGCCGTTGTTTTGTTTACATTGTCTCCGTGTTTATAAAGTGATTTTGAAGGTTTAACGCGATTAAACTTGTTTGTTGTGTCGTATTAATATAGTTAATACATAAATAAGTGGTGTTAGTTAATAGGTAAACCATGAAAGAGTGCGTGTTATGCAAAACTCTTTACCAGAAGGGAAGTGGGGTTACATTCCACAAGTAAGTGAATTTACGGCTAATATTCAAGAAATTAAAACTTCTATTGATATTATAGGCACTTAAAAATATGTTACTAATCTTATTTATACGTGATTACAACGCATTTGTCTTTGTATTATCGGTTTATTATAAACAATAAAATTCAATAGTGCTGTAAAAGTTCCTTGTCGATAAAATTTATCGATATTTTTTCTATCAATATCTTAAATAGATAGAACGTTCAAGAACGTAAAAATCGCCGAAGACAGATTTGTATTATCAAATACATATTATTTTAAAACAATGTTTACTAATTCACAGGTTTCCGACTGACAATAGAAGACTAGAATTATGGCTCAAAAACATTGAAAACTAGTTGGCGTCCGAAAAAATATGATTACATCTGTTCAAAACACTTCTCGGATGACTGTTTTATTAAACATAACTCATGTACTACTTTGATGATTTTTATTTTCTATTAATACCTTACCTATTCCATTGCTTCCCAAACAACATTACATTACCTCATTTCTAATTAAAAAACGATCCTTATTTAAGTAGGATCTAGCTAGTCACACACCACCCTTTAGTCCGGTTTCGGCTTATCCTAAGATTACCTACCCTACCCATGAGCGATTCGGCTAATCATTATCATTATTTGCTTCATCTTAGTATTAACCACTCGACTATTTTGGACATTAGCCATTGTTAAAGGAATGGATCATAATTATTTTCATTTTACTGCATGGGTAGGTTTAAGCATAAACATTTTTATCGATGTATCATATCACTGTCCCATCTCTATTATTAGTTCCATTCCCCCTCACTGCCGCTATCAGCGCCAAAATGGCGAAAATCAAATAGGCACACGATAACCGGGCTTATGATTAGTCCAGCGATGTATACCATAGAGGTCAGTGATTTATGCCTACTTTATGACATTTATGTAGTATTTTTTTTCTGTAATGTAAATGACAGATCGATCGATCAATAATTAAAATCATACTCAGGTCTCTGACTCACTCTTTAACTCATTCATTTGCAGAATTTCGGAAACAAAGCGCGTCCCATTCCCATTTCCCATCCCATCTGTCTGTGAGTCTGTGATAAATGTATTGATTGAGTGCGTCTTTAGCGAGTGAGCGCTATATATTTTTTAACTATTTTGTCCCGGTTACTCGCACTCATGCGATAAACACATTTATGCGTTGTTGACTTCATTATATGGATAATTTGAAACAATTCAATACAATGGCATCTGATGATAACTGGAGAACGCCGAACTTCAGGCAGACGGTCGTTTCCAAAATGTAAGTTTCCGTTCTATTACATTCCTTAGATATGGCACGTACCTATTTTATTTACTTTACGTTCATTTTGCCTGTTATTAATCCGACTATTGATAGTCAAGACACCGCCAAATAAATTGGGATTGGGTAAATATAAAATACATATCCTGTAACCCAGTGGAAAGGTACGCAGTAAACAACAAGCTACTTTGTCCTTGAAAGTGTATCAATAGTCTGCAAAGTCGGAAGAAGGGGAATTAAAAGTGTGCAAGAATAACAATCAAGCAACTAATGTTACAGGATACAAATTCATAACTTCACCTACTACTGTAATATTAGTATAGATATACATACCTAGTACATCTAGTTAGATACTCATGGAAGAGATATTACAAGTACATTGTGTCTACAAACTAATTACTGTATAATAATTATTTTATATTTCTTCCCAAACTCTGTTAATGCTTGTGTCTTGGGAACCGGGAACAGGGTAAGCGGGAACTTCTAATGCAATTGCAACATAATCGAGAAAACATGCTGTCACTGTCATAATTATTTATGAAATCTGTATGGTGAGAGGGATGGAAGAGGTTATATTACCTGTATGTATCAAGGATTGTGGTTGAGGCACAGTGTTATAAGTAACTGGCTAAGGTACAGGCATTATGTGATGGTGTGCATGTGTGAGAATGAAAGAGTATGTGTATGTTTGCAGTATGAGTGTTGTGTGATGTCAGCGTAGGTTCTTATGAGTGAAACTCTGTGACTCATATCTCTCAGCCTACAGCCAACATAAGGAAGCTAATGTGATAGTACTCCCCAGTCAAAACTATTGCTGTCTTATCATATTCTAAGAATCATGATTTAGCTAAGTCAGTACCGCAGTCACACACACACGGATAATAGGAGTCATGTTTTTGGAAAGTGGCATGGACCAATAACTCATAATATACCAATTGTTGTTTGGGTCCAATGTAACTAAGATCACTCGACCAGGTGGTCTTAATAGGTTTTCTTGACTTTACACCTCTGAAGACATCTATCTGATTGCAGCGAAGAAGTGATCCAACGGTCGGGCGTGCAAGTAGCAAGGAATAGCAGCGAGATGGAGAACCATGTGTTCATGAAGGCTAAGACACGGGAGGAGTATATGAACATGGTTGCCAAACTAATACTGCACGTCAGAGAGATGTGTGAGTATAATCAGGGATATTACTGTCTGTAACTCTAAAGGTCATTTTCCTTTGTCAATACTTAGCTGTATCTCACGTATTACTATACCCCTTTTACTGTATTGTTTAAACGAATAATTTATATATATTAAGTGGGCAGGCAATTATGACCCTCCTATAAAACAGATACATAGTAAAGAAACAAACGATGCTTATTCTGAATTTAGAAAATACAATAATACTAAAATTTTGTTACATTTTTATTTCCAGCTCAATCAAAACAAAACCAAGGTGGCCCAAACATGCAGCCCAATCAAAACCAGCCAGGACCAAACCCTCAAGTTCAAGCCCAACAAGGCCAGCCACAGCAAGGGCAGAACAATCAAGGTGGCCTCGCTCCAGATCCAATAAATGCACTTCAAAATCTAGCCTCCCAAGGATCGAGAAACCAAATGATGAACATGAGCCAACAGGGCCAAATGCAGCAACAGGGAGTTATGGGCCAGAACCCTGGTATGGGAGGGATGCAAGGCCAAATGGGGCAACAAGGCCAAGGCCCTCAAGTCCAGACAGCGACAAATCTTCTACAAACATTGAATCAGAGACCACAAATGAATATGCAATTACAAAATAAGCTTGGAGGGAACATGGGCATGGTGAACCAAGGCCAAATGGGAAATAATATGGGGATGGGTGGCATGGGAAACCCTATGGGGAGTCAGCTGCAGAACCAGTTGGCTGGGGGCATGCAGGGGCAAATGATGCAGAATATGTCGATGCAGAACTCTATGCAAGTGCCTATGAGTGGGGCAAATACAATGGGCGGGCAGATGCCGTGCAACCAGGTCGGGATGGGGGGGCAGATGGGGAACAACATGCAGGGGCAGATGCCTGGACAGATGGGTGAGTGGACAGCATATTTATGGTAGATTGGTTTTGTAGTTTATGTAATGGGGCACTCGAGGTACAGACAGGACTTTTGATATCCCCTCCCCTCTCCCCTCTTCTTCTGATATCCCCCTCCATTTGCAGCTTGAAATGGGCAAATTATTCTGTGTTTCAAATGACTATTAAATCTATTTTTGAAATACAACATGACATCACTCTTACGATTTTCGGACATAATTTGCGAATCTCATTGTCAACAAAGATTATCACCTGCTGAATAGTGTCGAAGAACATGCTGAATGTGAAACCTGTGCATTTGAGTTAACCTTGCCAGTTCTCGATAGACTATGAAGTAGAAGAATAAGATAACCCCTGTGACGACCAACATTTAAAATTGAATAAAAATATTAAATATTTTCCTCATTCATTAGTTGCGAACAGTTCTCAAGTCACTGCATGAATAATACTAGACTAGTGTATAGCAGACAAAAATATTGCTAAGATTACATACAAATAAGGGTAAATTTGCCCTGAAACGTTAGCGGCAGGCAGCAATATCAAAATAAGCGAGTATTTTAAACCTTATGTGCACTTTATAAGACTTAGTTTAGATTGAATCCAGCCGCGGCCGTGCGGCGGATACTTCTAAACGAACTTTTACAATGTTGATAAGGTTTAAAATGCTAGCTTATTTTCGTTTCGTTCTGTTGTGAACGAATAATTAAAAAAAGTTGTTACATGTGTTGTGTACTGCAAATGAGATTCTGAAGACGTGAAGTACCTACTTAACTGTGTTTCATAATTCGACGAATTGAAGTAAGTACTCATATTTGTTTCGTATACCTGTTACAAAATCACAGCAAGCTGTTGTATCAAAGATAAACTATTAAGCATTTATACAGCATGATTCAGAAAGAGTAATACCAACTTTTGAATGCGCCTCTTTAGCGTATCAAAGTTTGTAATCATTGTGTGAAGTCATAAAAAGTAAATTAAAAAAAAATGAGTTTTTGAAATGTAAATATTGAAATTCAGAATTCACATAGTTATTGCAACAAATCCGCTAAAGAAGCGATGGTTCTAAGGTACTCATTCTGAATCATGATGTATACAAATTAAAGTTATTCATTTACAATTTTGTATGTATGATTAAATAAAAAATAATCACTAAGTATGGCTAAAAGAAGCAATGAATGGTAATCAATTATACCTTTTATTATTATTTATACCTTACACAGAGATGCAGGCGAGAGGACAAAGGGAGTAGGGCGACTGAAAACAAAGTAGAAAAAAAACTCCATTTTTATATAATAATAAATATTTAAATTATTAGAAATCAATAAACTTATTTTTTACCTTCCATTAGCAGTTTTATGTTTTCTTTATAACACATTCCTCTAATCCCTTTGCCCTAGTTAAATATAGCGGTTTATATTTTGGTTGAGAAGGATTAATCGTTTCCTTTCTACTATTCGCGGGAGGAAGAGGAATCAACAGCAATTTGTTTTTCAATCGTCAATTAAATACCTCAAAATGATCAATTTATACGTCTAAAATAATTTATTTCCAGGTCCCCAGCGACGAACGGGAAGGAGGACTCCGTCGGGAGGAAGAGAGTCCGGAAGAAGAAGAAGAGCTACCAGATTCCTCTCTACAGAAGAGAACTCGGAGGATCTACGCTTACAAGAGATGCGGCTCATAAGACAATCTATCGATAGGACCAAGGAAGAAATATTTTTGTTAAGGCGTACCGTGGAACGACTTACCGAGGTAGTGCAAAGTTGTGTCAATATATTCTGAGCAAACTATAATTATCATAATATTAAAATATTAGGCAGTCAATTTTTATATCCAACTAAATGATATAATTATTACGTGTAGGGAATAAATATTTAATTAGTTTCAAGTTAATAATTTTATAAGTGAGTATACTTGCATCTCTTTTTTTTTATATAAGTATAATTAACAGTTGTTGTAAAGCCTGTAGAATTTATTTTCCAGTTCATTATTATGCTTTTATAAAATGTATTTAATGTTGTTTCAATGGTATAATTATTCTATGAATTTAGTCATGTAAGTAAATAATATTTGAATATTTATTTTATATTACCTACTCAGTTAGAAGAGGTGTTTTCGCTGTAATATGAATGTGCTCATATGTTGACATCAACGCTTATCAATGTTTAGTAAACTAGTGAGTGATACTAGTTTGGCGGAAAAGGGAAGATCTTCCAGCCGAGGCGGGTGGTATGTCTGGCGGGGCGGCCGCTATGCCCTGACGGTTATTGTCGGGATCTTGTATATATGTTACGTGCTCCGAAAACTCTCATAGCGTGTTTCAGGATTGTATGGATAATTGTCAATTGTTCTGAATGCGTCTGCAGCGCCATCTGTGTAGCTTGTGGCGCGGTTGATGAGGTCGCTACAATAGGAAACATGGCTGTAATCTTTATAATCTCATTATACTAAGTAAATGACTTATAAAATGACGTGTTATTATGATGGACTAAGTCCTGAAAATGCTTGCATTTAGATGTGGTCAGTGTCCTAATAGGACATCAACATTGGTGATATATATAGTGATACTTGTATAAACACTTTGATATTATTATATCATTGCGTGTTAAAATGAATATACTTACAAAATATTTTTAGATATCTGTTTTTTTTCATGTCCCTCCCCCCCCTCTATATTCGTCGTGATGAAAATATTTTTTGCTGAAAATAGTAGCAACAAGTAGGTATGTGGATATTTATAACCTGGCAAGCCTATTAGTAAATAATTGGAAAAAAAAAACATTCACTCTATTTGAGAAACTCTAACCTCCACCTTTTTTTAAGTCGGTTAAAAAGAGAGCTAGTAGATTGAAATAAAACTAATTTTACAGATTTTATCGCGTGTATATAATAATTAGTTTTATTACAATGTGTAGTATTCAAATAAATATAAGAAATCAATAAGAGATAGTTAATATCCTGAGAGACTTTGAAAATTGTATATCCATTAAACTATATCTAAGTATTCAAAACGCATGGCTCACCGCACAGAACACCAAAATAAATAGAATGGCGTTAACTCGCAAATCGGTGTAGTCGGTTCCATACATTGCATAGCTATGCGCATTTGACTTCTCTCTCTGTTTCTACGCGTAATAAAAGCCTAAGAGATAGCAGTTTTGTGAGAAACACCGCTGTGTACAGGGTGATTAAGATAGGGTACGTATACTAACCTATGAACCTGCAGTTATTTAACGCGTTTGTAATCATTATGTGAAGTCAGAATTACAATATGTGGATGTTGTCCACAAAATGATTTTTGAAAGTGATTTTCGGCGAATTTTTTTTTAATTTACACAAAAAACTCGCACCCAATAATGATTTCAAATGCGCTCAAGAAGCACGTCTCATATGTTAGTGTACCAGTTCTGAAGCAGCCTGTATAATGTCAGTGGCTAAATAGATAAATAGCGTTCATGTTGTTAATTTAATATTCGACTGTCAGTCCGTCCGGAATATGTGAGAGCACTAACATGTCGTGTCCTGTAATTATTAATATATTCCATGGTTGTCCGGCAGTGGGCAACATGGGCGGCAACCAAATGGTGGGCATCAACATGCTGCATATGCAGGGCCGCGTGCAGAGCAAGCAGGAGGTGGTGGGGGGCATGCTGGCCGGCTCGTACGCTGCGCGCGCGCCGCCGCCCAACCAGTTCCTGCGGCAGAGCCCTTCGCCCTCCGCGCCCTCGCCCAGCATGGGCGGCCCGAGCCCTATGGGTAAGTACCAAAAAGTGATGATAAATATAGAATACGGAAGAGCAGTCTCCACTACAGGGCCCCAAGTCTGCTAACACAATAGATTCATAATCGAACAGCAACCGCATAGTGACTGTCATTTTTGACAGATATTGTATGGGATATATGTCAAAAGTGACAGTTACTATGCGGTTGCTGTTCGATTATGAATCGATTGTGTTAGTAGACTTGGGGCCCGGGTCTCATGGGGAGGAACATGAGAGCTCTTCTAGCAGGGTGCGTGTGATATATTTTACTGACCTCGTTTTTATGGATTTTTTTTAAATCAACAATTCATAATTGTTAAAAAGGTCCTAACGGTTCTATAGGTGTCAGCTTTTGTATAACTGAAGAGCTGTCGTTCACAATTAACTTTTTTGTAGTGCCTAGTAATGCAATGGTAAATGAGGATAATTTTAGATTTTGGGTTTTTTTTATTTATTACATACCATACCACTTACAGCTGTAAGTCTATGTGCAATAAGTGATTATTGATTTTGTTTTTGTAGTAGTAATAATCGCAATTAAATCGTGGGTTTGGTGTCGGTCCCTAAGTAAACGTTGTCGTGCTACACCAGTAGAATGTGGTAGATGAAGCTCGACGTGTGTGTGTGCGCAGGAGTGATGGGCGGGCAGATGACGTCACCCATGTCGGGGCTGGGCGGGCTGGGCGCGTGCGGCAGCGTGGGCAGCCCCTCGCCCTCCGCGCCGCCCCATCTCGCGCACCACGTGCCGCAGCAGCAGAGGTGAGACCTACAGGTTGTAATTGATCCTTTAGTTTGCCCTATGTAAGAGAGCCCACATCACAATCAAGCTTGTATACCCCTGCATCTTGTAAAGGAATATGACACTTGATAGATGGTAAGAACTGACTAATCTTCTTCGGCGGCTGGAAAAAAGTTTTGATTGAAGCGCGCTTCAAGATGTAGCCAATCTTGTCTGTGACTCATCTTATGTAAGGTAGAACAGCAGGCAGACGCTCGACTGAAGCTGGTTTCACGCGGTCACTTTTTGAATAACGTTGTATATCAGAATTGTTTATCACCGTTGTGTATTTACTTGTGTGGTTCAGAGGCGTGAGCATGGGCATGGTGGCGTCGCCGTCGTCGTCGCTGAACACGCCGGTGGGCGCGGGCGCGGGCGCGGGCGCGGGGTCGCCGGGCGGGGAGGAGGCCGCCTACCGCGACAAGGTGCGCCAGCTCTCCAAGTACATCGAGCCGCTGCGCCGCATGGTGCATCGGATGGTCAGCGAGGGAGGCAGTCAGTACCCACATACATTACCCACTTACCGTAACGAATAATGCTCCCGCTCCATCTGCGTTCATTTTTATGTCACATTAAGGCGTTTAACAATAATGCTCCCGCTCCATCTGCGTTGATGTTGTGAGGATTGGGCGTCGAATATTTAATGGTTTGCTACATTATTGTACTTCTGCTCCAAAAGCGATATTCAATGGACTAAAAATCTTTGATGTATGGATGAAAAATAATGTTTAATGTCGTTTCTTAGTGATATTATTATTGCGTGAACATTCGCGTTAGGTTACAGATGGAGCAGGAGCGTAGTGATAATAATGTAGTCCCAATCGTCTCTTAGTTAATTTTCATGTTGTGGTCAATTCGCTATTACGGCTATATTTTTTAGCTGACTGACGGGCACTATACAATTACTTATATCATTAAACATCCATGACTCGTATACAAACCTTCGTGATCATCACCCCATACTTGTCACTGCCTACTATCAACCGTGCTTGTCGTAATGGTACCAATACCTTTATGAATTACCTACAATTTTCACATTTCAGATGTGGAGAAACTGACCAAAATGAAGAACCTCCTGGATATACTGTCGAATCCCAACAAACGTATGCCTTTGGAGACCCTCATCAAGTGCGAAGTGGTTCTGGAGAAGTTGGACTTCAAACGCAGCGAGGGTGTCGTCGTGCCCAGCACTGGGAAGGTAAATAACTTTATAATAACATTACCCCCCTTCTGGGGCAGTCGTGTAAAAACTCCCCAACCACACCCTTATGACAAGGCTTGTACCGAAATTCGCAATTTGTATTATTGCATTTTTCAGGGATATGACGTAGTTTTCATGACCCAGCTGTCACGGAAGAGAACGCCTGGCGTAGCATATTTTTAACCGACTTCAAAGTAGCAGGTTACCAATTCCCCGCGTGTTTCTACCATGCGGTTGCCCAACTTGGCTGTCACTGGTTTTGTGTTGCCAGGAGCAAATATTCAACCCGCTGTTGGAAGTCGTCAACAACTGTCTCCAGTCGCCGCTCGCCAACCACACGCTCAAACGCACATTCGGGTCCACGCTAGACTCTCTGAACGGACCAGAAATCAAGTGAGACGTGACCACAATACTTATACTATAATAATAAATTTATTAGGAAAAGGACATTAACGAAAAAACGTTGACATCTGCAAAGTTATCAAACTGTATACTACTACGAACTACGGGTTATTTCGTCCTTCAACGATATAAGAGACTCGGTCCAGCCCGCGGCTCCGCCCGCAGTACCTCGGTGACACATAGCCTATAGCACCCAGGGATAATTTAGCTTCCTATGACTGAAAAAAAATATAGGACCAGTTAATCCGGAGATTACCCTACCCTAGTTATAATAATCGTATACAGGGTGGAAATTTTAGACAGGTCAGTAAGGGCAGCTACCTTAAGCGTTATAGCCACGCGAATGTGATCTTACGAGACTATCCCTTCTTTTTTGAGTTATTGCTATCAGGATTTACAGTATTGAAAAAAAAAATTCAGTCAGCTAAAAAACGGCGATTTTCGAAAAATATTTTTATTAGCTTAATCGATCCTGTCTCTGACGAGGACTAAAAAGCTCTATGGGCCAAGTTAGGTAAGCTACTATAAAAGACACAAATCGAAAAAAAATCCCTTAAATTTTGTTTATGCCTTGATTTTGGACCTGAAAACTGTATTAAATATCGAAAATGTCAATCTAGGAATCTACCTCCCCCACAAAAGATGCCCAAATTCGAAGAGCCTGCGTTGGAAATACCGGATGTGCTGCAAGGTGAAATAGCCAGGCTCGACTCGAGGTTCAAAGTGAGTATACCAGTCTATTATATATTGACGACTATAATATAATAATAATCCTTTCTCTATCTCTTTTTGACCGAATTTCGGTCACGGCAGCCAATTTCAGAGGAGACTAGCCAACTACGCTAAAGATATTTTACAAGCACAGGTGCATTTTCATCCCACACACATATAATCCGATAGGACGGCAATCAGACACGACTGCAGAGAGATCAGGCGCAGGACCGACGGCTGGACGTGCTCTCTGAGACTCGAATAACAATAATATACTCTAAATATCATTAAAACTCATTGAAACGTAAGTTTGTTGGTCGTGACCTTGGTCGACAACCTTTTCGGTCGTTGTCGTGATGCTTAGTAAGGTATACAAAATTTGGCCGCAATGTCTAAGCGGACGGCACATCGTGTGGCCAGCTAGTCGTTGCGGCCAAGTGCGCGATGCGTGGTTACGATACTTTACCAGGACGCTGCGGCCACTGGCCGTGGTCGGGGCTGCTTAATGCGCGAGGTTCCTTAATTTATTTATCATGAAAAAATGTGATCAATCCAGGTGTATGTTATTTGATTTGTCTTGCTTTTGTGGTTTGCGGCGTCTCTAATGGCGGCCGCTAGCTGTGGCCGGCGCCGGTGAAAAAGTAGGGTTTTTGGTTCTTAACTCAATACTCAAACGCAATCTCCTTTTATATTATTTATTTGTCCTTGCACTTTAGTTATTATTAAAAATTATACTTAGAGCTAGGTTTATTATTTAAATTTTTAATATTAATAGTGGGCGCGTATTACCCGTGTTAGATCTGGCAGGCAAGAGAGAGACCGCGATATATCAGAGAGAGACAGAGAGCGCAACAATCGAGCGCTGTCACTTGCGTTCGTTTTGTATATTTATATTGAACACGACAGGTATCGCTGGAGACGATGCAGCTGTCGGGCGGGTGCGGCGGGTCGGGCGCCATCTCGCTGGTGGCGGCGCTGGACGACGCGCGGCTGCCGTGCGTGGCGGCCGTGCACGTGGCCGTGCCGCGCGACTACCCGGCGCGCGCGCCCGCCCGCCTGCGCCCGCGCCAGGCGCGCGCGCCCGCGCCCGACTCCTTCCTGGCGCGCGTCGAGCGGGCCATGGACGCCCGGTGTGCGAGGTACCGTGCTGCGCATGCGCTGATATTTTTTGTTCGAATAGTGTCAGAGTTCCATGGTATAAAAAAATATGAAATATACTTTTTCTCCATCCCAGGCTACCGAAATACTGTTCAGTCGGGTGGCTGGGTACATTTCACAGTATCTTTACATCGTGATAGATATAAAGATATATACCGGGTTATATGTTATGTTTCGAATAATGTTCCTACATTGTTCTCACATACCTATAACAATGTATTGCTCAAAAATGTAAAAGATCTTTTTAAAAAAAAGAGCAACCATGGAGTTTCTTGCCCGTTCTTCTCCATAGGAACGGCATTCCGAACGGGTGGTGAAGTAGTAGCATAATGTTTTGTAACTTGACGATTCATAAGTACTGTACTTAATGATCTACCTACGTGAATAAAAAATATTCTGATTCTGAATGTTAGAGCTCCCACGAGATATGAAAAGGAACTACAATAAACTTTACTTTTCTCATGTCAGGCTACCGAAAAGCTGTTCGGTGGGGCAGCTGCTCGACGCGTGGGAGATGAGCGTGCGGCAGGCGTGCGCGCCCAGCTGCGTGTCCTACTCGCCCGTGCCGGCGCTCGGACTCTAAACCATAGGGTAAGCGCTATCTCCAGCACACTCCTTTTTACTTTTTCACAAATAACTTCCCCCATCTCCATTCTATCGTCGGTCGACAAGACGCACGGACAAGTGTCATCCGTACACTGTGGACATTCCTGCGGTACGCACTAAGCGTTTTGCTTCTACTTTCATCGTGCGAACTGCCAAGGAATGGGACACGCTACCGGCGTCTTTGTTCCCGGTTGACTATAGTCTGGGTGTTTTTAAGTCGAGAGTGAACAGGTACCTTCTAGGCAAGTATGCTCCATCGTAGATCTCATCGTCACTTACCATCAGGTGAGATCGCGATCAAATACTTGCCTATAATGTAATAATTAAAAAAAAAAACCGTTAGGCATCCGTCACTAGTCGACGCTACTGCGGTAAATACGGCGCTGTACCCCGGTGGTACACACGGCGCTGTACCCCGGCGGTCGGGGCTGCGATACACTTACAACAAATAGAGCTACGCGATAAAGAAAAGCGTATAGAATGATGATGTATAAAATGCAGCGGTGTGCGAGCTGAAGTGTACTTTATCGCTTTGTAGCCAGAGTCGCGTTTCATTTAAATGTCTTTATAGAGTGAGTGTAGATACGAAATGACGAATTCGCGTGTTACGCTTGCAGGTGTACGCCAGCGGCGGCGACCTTTGTTTTAGAGGTGCCGTAGCGTGATTGAACGCGCAGTCGGCGTGACACCAATATAAGGAACTCTTTAGAAGGATAACATGAAATTGTATCGCATCGTATGTAAGTATCTCCACCAAGTGATAACTTAAGATCGAGTTGTCTAAAAGTCTTTTCAAATAAAGAATATTATATATGAGTTCCCAGACATTATCCCGTCATCGGTCAGATCTAGGTCACAAAGCAGATCTACGGTTGAAATTAATGAGATTTATTTATTTTTTTTAAATTGAGCTAGAACGTGCTGTGGTTAAAGCTCGCTATTCACACATCAAATCACGATCGAATAGCAATAGCATCGCAATGTTTACTATTCACAGTTTTCTCGATTACGAGCCGATTGGGTTACCAAACGTGGTACTCAAATCTGACGTCCATCGAGAGAGACCGGAGCTATAGGAAGATACAGAATGTGTCAATTGCTTACCTATAAGCTCTGTCCTTATCAGTTGGATGTCTGACCAGGGGGCGTATTACGAACTCTTATTTCCAGGCACATCACTTCAAGGCCTAAAACTAGTCGTCTGTATCTTTTTTTTAATGGCCACACCCACCTTTGGGTATGTATTATGCCAACGTGGAATGGTTATTTTTCATATCAAATATGGAAGACTATGCAGGCCTAATAAACCCCCCTAACCCTATAAGTAAAGTTGTGGATACTTTACTGACAAATTACCGAACTTTTTGGGAGAACTGGAAAAGTCGTGTTTTACTATTTAATGTTCCACCAAAATAACACAATATATTTCAAAGAAACACATTTTTCACAAAATAAAACAAAATTGATAACCTTTCTCTTCGACTACCCCCAAAAAGACCGCCATCTGTATCATGTTACCGACATAAGTTCCCGCCAGATAGTACTTCGTCTCAGTTTGTCGTTGTAATTTCGTCTGAAGACGTTTGGAAACAAGATAGTCTTTTTTTATTACAATGTTTTATTAAGTTGCAATATAAAAGTGCCAGGCAGCTACTGAACTGTGTAGTACTTTTATATTTTTTTATAGGATATCAATCAAGCCTGGAACTAAGGGTTCATAACACGCTCCCAGTCTGTAGGAGTGTTATAAGCGTCGAAACGATCACAGATTTATATTATATGTAGTGAATAAGTGAAGTAATTTCAACGAGAACTGGTGCGTTCCCTAGCGAAATGTATTATGAGATAAATTTATTAGAATATCAAGTGCAGATCGGATGAAATGTTTAGATAGATTATACAAACATACTTATATCGCATGATTTTTTATTCTGTTTGTAATAGTTTGCATGTACTAAACCGTTGAATTTATATCTCTTCAATTCAAGTATTACGTAACGAATTTGGGGTGGGGGGTCTTCTGGAACGTCGTTACGATACGTTACGATGCGTTACAGGGGCGTCAGGGGGTGGGGGGGGGGCATTGTTTTAACCCTTCAGAAATGTCGCGTAGAGACTTTACGTTTTACTACAGGGGGGGGGGGGGGTGGTAAAGAAAAACGTTACGGCGCGTTACATGAGGGTAGGGGGGGGGGATCAAAAATCTCCAAAAATTGCGTTACGTAATACTTGAACGCTCCCTCTGCAGTCAAATAAAAATATTTTAAGAAGGTAATCGAGGCCATACTGATCATGTTTGTGTATAAAATAAATATGTGAACAGTGTTTGTTTTTTATTTGAGACTGCGAGCCAGTACCGTACCACTGCGCTCAGCATGTGCTATTATTTTAAAAGCTGATTATTTTTTTTGAGAACATGATCTTTATAACTTACCGATGTATTTCTTAAAATATTTTAAACTATCATTGTTACACCTTCAATAAGGTGCCCGCGTCCTAATCGGAAAACATAGGTGATATTACATTTTCATATATCACCTATGACATATATGTAGTAGTCCTATAATAGTCATCCGTCATCCGACAATCATAGTATATAGTATACTAAATTACGTTCTTGATTACAATATATATGATCCTAGAACTGTCATAGATATATAAAAAGGTATTATACCCGCGACGGGCTGTCAGTGGTTGCAATGTGAACTGTATCACAGAGATATATTTTTTTTCCTGACTTGATGATAAAGTATATTCTGTAAAAATGTCGCCCTTATTGTCTTTGATCAGTCAACTAATTACATGTGTATGGAATGAACAATATTTTTGAAATGTCAATAAAGTGTATTTGTCCAGTATAATAATAATCAATATGAATTCAAGGTGTACAATTTAATTATAATTTTCATACGCTGTAAAAACACAGTAGCAGAACACGAGACAATATGTTTTCAGTTGTAAGAGGTTTTTATACTGTATTGTGACGACAGGCGAAGACGTCGTGGCCAGCTCGCCCTGGCCATACGACAAGTGAAGTAAGCAATAAGAATAATACGTAATGGGATACTCTCGATTCTTTTATTCTTAAAAAAAAACAAAAAAAATATATTTTGCAGATGTGATATTGGTCTGTGATAATTTGAGAAAAAAATAACATACAATAAGCAACAATTTTTTGTATCAATCATATTAAAATAAATGAGGGGCGCTCGAAAATTTAGGACTAAAGTGCTAGGTCATGGTATAATAATAAGCTTCGTCAGGCAATCATTGGCCCAAGGCACATGATTGGCCCAAGAAGTCATCTACTGCTGTGCGGTATTAATAGTAATGTAGATCAATGGCAAAACTAATCGTAGTCTTCTTGAGCCATGCGTCGTGGAAAAATACCTGGCGTAGCATATTATTTTACCATGTGCTATGCTACGCGATTATCAGACTTAGCTTTTTACACTTAGCCATATTTAATCGTTCTCTCTCCACTAATAGAAAGAGAAGGATAATACAGGACTACGTTTCCAGAGACTTCATGGAGTCTGGAGCGAACCTCTTTCTACGTCTTGTGCATTTCGGGTTCCGTTCATAAACCACGCTAGGAAAACGTTTCATGTCATTATTATGTTTTCAAGTTGTTTGGCACCCAGCATGCGTGCTTCAATAGTGTTGGCCATTTTCACGTACAACAACAATATGAACGTGTGCTTCGACAGTTCAC
The DNA here is from genome assembly GCA_905404115.1 of Pheosia gnoma. NCBI lineage: Eukaryota > Metazoa > Arthropoda > Insecta > Lepidoptera > Notodontidae > Pheosia > Pheosia gnoma. The sequence continues at coordinate 1,203,278 of FR989894.1, read as the reverse complement.
ACGCGTTAGGGTCGTCTCCCTACATTGTTCGATGCGAATTTGGCTTAAGGCTGCTAGAAAAACCTTTATGTCCGAGGAATAAGGGCTTAAAAGATGTGCCGCGTCGCGACGATTTCAGTGGCGTAGCTATGAAACCAAGGGCCCCCGTCAAAAAAATTAAATGATTCCTTATTTTAACCAAACTAAATACTAAAGGCTCATTCTTAGCCCAGCTGCCAGAGGATGCCTCGATTAGAGGCGAAACACGTGTCGAATACTTTTTTAGATTCGCATCGTTTCGTGGAGATTTGCATATTAATTGGGGTCCCGACACTCGTGACAGACAGCTTCTCGACTAACATCTTAGAGGAGTTCGGTGTTCCTGGCTTATTTAATAATCGATCAACTTGTTTGGTTTATAATTGGAAAAGTTGACAAGCCGAGGGTCAGTGGTGGGTTCCTCGAGGTTTGTTGGTCAGTGGCAAAATAAATTGCGAAAAATTCTTTTGTCAACTAGATTATTATATAAATTTTTCGATTGTCCTTCATGGAGGCTGAAGGGCCCCTTGCGCTTAGGGGCCCCGGGTCACTACCCTGCATTGCCCTACGATAGCTACGCCACTGGTCGTTTAAAGTTGTTATCTCTTTGAGAAATAGGTTTTTCTATTTGGCTTAAGCTGACTTTGCGTTTTGAAGTGAACATAAGGGTCAGCGCACACCTACGGATTGTCGGCAAAGTGGCTTAAAATTTATTGACTTTACTCCCTTTGGCATAATGGCTGCCGCACGTGACCGCGTTTGCAATAATTAAAGTTCACATTTAACTGATTTCTTATATTTACGCGAGTACTACACATTGAAATAAAACTAAGTTTATGGATTTTATTGCGTTTATTCTATGTTTTTTTACGTTCCCGACGTTTCGGCTGCTTTACAGCAACTATGGTCACGGGAGGACGTGTGTGTGGGGAGGGGGTGTTTGACGTCTTAGTGTCATATTTTGACGAATTAGTTTCATGTCAATTTACATTTAATTGTTGTCATATGATGTCGCTTCGCCGACACTACATCGATGAGCGCTAAGCCTTAAATGTCTTTTGAGAATTATTTTGTAGTTTGCAATTATAATGTCATCCTTGTATTGTTAAGGTGCCAGTTGTGAATACAATATTAAAGCATAACTTCCGATTCGATAAGTATTCATTATCGAATCAGAAGTTATACTTTTCACGTCAAAAATCTCCAATCCATATTGAATTTGGGATCAATTTTAGCAGAAACAGTTACAAAGACCGTTTTTATATGATTTAGAGATCCCTTTTAGATGAAGTTTATCGATCTGATTGTTGTAAAATGTGAATCGACTTTTTAAGCAATAATATTATTTGTTTGTAATTTTAAAATAAAATGTAATAATAATTGGACCCAGATATCGTTTTATTCAGACACAAACACATAATTATAGTTTTAATCTAAACACTTAATGATCTTATGATACATACATGTAGCAAGAACACTATGATTTCTTCACAACGCTCCTGCTACACCTGCGCCTAACGTCCATAATTAACGCGTTAATCGACATAAAATGTTGGCATTTCGTGTCGATTAATCTCTTAACTAACGGCATTGGGTGCAACACAATTCATACATGGTGTCTAACGACCCTACCACGTGTTTATTAACGCATGAATCGACACAAAATACCGACATTTTATGTCGATTAGCTCGTTAATTAACGGCATTAGAAGCAGGTGTAGCAGAAGCGTTACACACCATTTATGAACCACAATAATTTATAAATACTCAATGGGCCGCGCTCAGACCGACTGTAGCCTCGCGAGGCATGCCGTGAGCCTGCATGACAGCAGTCGTACGAGGCAACGCGACCTTTTGCCTCTGGAGACAGCTGTTAATAATGCCGTTGGTATTCACAATGAGAACTGGTAGAGTTGTGTGGGTGTGTTGTGCGGGCGCGTGCAGGCGGCGTCGCGCCGCGTGCCCGCGCAGCACGACCAGTGCCGCGTGCCCGGCCAGCCCGCGTGCCCGTGCCCGCACCCTGCCACACAAAAATATATAAGAGATATTTGTACTTGTTGATGCTCTTGCGCATGACAATATCTCAAAAAACAAATCCTTTGCTACATAGGAATCGACAATTATTTATTGAAATCTCTAACGTCAATGTTATACCTAGGATGACAAAGATTTTTTTAATTTTGTATTGATTATTTTTACCTCGCTTCCCCTACGAATATGGGACGAATAAATACGGTAAGTATATAGATACAAGCACTCGTTTTAAATGCTTTAAGAATATTTATAATCAGTATTTTATCGCCAGACGAACACCAACTATAGGTGGGACGCTTATGGGTACCGTATAATGGACTGGGGGTGAATCTAGTATATAATATAGATATTAATTTGAGATATTCGTGCTCATCACGCTTTATCCCTACCAAGATTTGAACCCAGAACCTTCAGCACAGAAAAGGGTCACTACGAACTGCGCTAATCAGGTCGTCAATTTAATAATTCTTCGTCGTATCTTTTATCCTGTCATTAGAAGCTACCTTTATACCCTCCCGGCATGACGGCGCCGCACGCGCAGGCCGCGTCGCGCCGCCCGCCCGACGAGCAGAACGCGCAGCAGTGGTACCGCCCCGAGTGCGGCCGCCCCACGCGCACCGCGCACGCGAACGGACTACCCTACGATGACGAATAACATATGACACGCAATACCTTATATAAAGGATGAATTTTGAAGTGGGCATGGATGGCCAAATATTTGCTGCATTTCCCGAGCACTTGCAGCAGGCACGGCAAACATGCGCGGGAGTATAATACCCTCGTACCTATTGAAAGATTATAATGAATACCTTGATAGGTGTGTTGTTGAGCGTGACGGCGAGCAGGTAGCTGCCGGGCGCGGGCGGCGCCACGCGCAGCGCGTACGAGCCGTCCGCGCGGTCGCGCGCGCCGCACGCCGCGGGCCGCGCGCTCGCGTCGCGCCGCCGCAGGTAGCCCGCCACCTGCCACCCGACACCCGTCCTCACTACCGCCGCTCGGGGATTCCGCACCCACAGATAGTAAATAGTGGGTGTGGAATAGCCATGACCACAGAGAATAAATAATCCATATCTCCAGCATACACAGAGAGTAAATAAAAGGTGCAGACCACCCATGACGACTAAGACAGAAATCTACCATTAAGAATCTATAAAGATTTACAAATCGTCAAATGAGCATAGATAATCACCCACAAGATTTTGTTTATGATTTTTAAAACTTACCTGTTCGCCGCCACACCAAATCCGCTCGCCGTTGCTATCGCGCAGCTCCAGAATGACTTCGTGTTGACTGCCCACACGGAGATCTTGTAAGCCTGCATTCACAACAGTAATATAAGGTAAGGTGTAACAATAATAGTATAACACATTTTAACAGATAAATCAGTAAGTTATATGGATCACGTTGATGTATAAAATATTTGTGTTAATAATGTTTGATTTTTGAAACAAGGTGACCCAGTAGCGTTTGGCCGTGCGCACGTGCGCTCAGTACGGGCTGTCATTTTTCAAATGTCTAATAATTTGATTTATTTGTTTGGGAATGTTATCTTTATAACCTACTGTTGGCCTGTTAAAATATTTTCACTATTATTGTTACACCTTATAAATTTGTACCAAACCCCATCCCTTGGATCTCCCTTCAATGCGAGGGCTCATTAAGGCCATAGTCCACCAGCCACCAATCTGGTGCAGTGCGGGTTGGCGGACTTCGTACTTCACTGAAGAACTGTCTTCAGGTTTTCGCAGTCATGCAGGTTTCCTTGAGATGAGTTACTTCACCCTTTTTAGAAATTATTAATCATGGTTGGAAAAAAATCTCATAGGTGCTAATCGGGGTTTGAACTTTCGATCTTTATTCAAGGCAACATACGACTACGGTAACAGAGAAAATAAGAAATTGCCTACTTAACTCACCTTTCTCCTGGAATGTAGCGGAGTGTCTATCTACAGCAGGAGCTAGCCTGGCTCAGCAGATAACGTCCAGGAGTTCTATGGCGACATCAAGAAGATGGGACTTCGTGGCAGACCTTAGATGGTCGACCTTCCTCTATATAAAACTGGTAACTAGGTACACATGTTGTTGATTTGTGGACGCCGTTACTCACCTTCAGTGTTCAACACACACATGTCGGGGTCGGGCGCATGCGTCAGCAGCCTCCCGAAGAGCGTGTGGTCGTGCGCGGCGGGCGCGCGCGGCGCGAAGCGCAGCTGCAGCGGCGGCGGCGCCAGCGCGCGCAGCTCCGCCAGCTGCTGCAGCCGCCGCAGCGCCGCGCCGCTCAGCGACAGCACCTCGTCATCCTTGCCCTCCGCCAGCAGCTGGACCCGACCGATTCAGAGTTCCAAACACATTATACTGTGGGAGTCACAGCGACACGTCCAACTAACAATGCGCATGGATACAGACTGCGAGCGCGGAGCACGTCGCGTTTTATACGTGCGCATTATTATACAGTTGCTCTATCCTGCTCGCACGCGGCGCCTCATTGGATAGTTATTAAATGTTAACTAATTTGTTAAACCGTGTTAGGTTAAGAATTTTGTAAATATATTTTATGTGGTTTGTAAATAAATCATGTTCGTTCGTACTATTGTTCCTGCATTATTATTTAGTCAAAACTATAACGCTACAATACATAGGTAGGTACCAAAACCTCGCGGGATCATTGAAACTGAACCGGGTTTATTCAGACAAATATGTGTAAAAATGAAATTATATACCAGTACCCAGGTAGGTTATTTATGAAGGGGTAGGTCTACTCTGATATTTCACTGGTAGATTTGGCTTTCAATATAGGTATTAGGGGCGAGCTTATTATCTGTATATGGGGCGCACTCCTAGCTCCTCAACTCAAGGGAGATTCGGGCAATATAGTCCACGGCCACGGCCAGCGCGGGCTGGCGTACTAAAGCAGTTTTCAATTTTAAAAAAGGCGTTCCTCATAAGAAAAAATGCTGAAAGAACAGCTGACCGAGGTTCCTTCTTGAGAATTTTCAAAAGTCGTCTAAATAAAGTTGTACCCATGTTATGTGGCATTGTGCTCTTTAAGAGCTTAAAAGACCACCTGAATAAATTCCTCGTTAATGAAATAGGTATTTCTAAATCCTAGCAGAGCGGTACCGGTATCTTTACTGGCACTGTAATTCGATAACTCCAACGGTATTTTATAGTTCAAAACTTAATCACCAAGCACCTAGCACCAAGGCTGAAAGAAAATTACAGATATTTTATTTTTTATACCTCCTCAGCGAATTTGACAGCGTCGTCAGCGTGTCGCACTCGCTGGTCCAGCGCTCGGCTGTTGTGGTCGAGGCGCTGGCGATGCTTCTCTCTCGCTCGCGCTGCGCTCGCGCACAGTGCTCGTGTGTGGGCTTCGACAGCCCGACGGTACTGCGTCGCCCACTCCTGGACCTCACTCTCTACTTGCGCCGCTTGCGACTAGCGAAAGGAAAGGATCATCAATACTCTGTGTTAGAGAGCGTCGTAAGGTTCGTCCATTTAATAATAATAGCTACAGAACTTACCGAAATCTTGTACGAGGAGCTATAGCACTTACCCCAATTTTGTAAGTGATGCTACATAAATTATGTCAGCTTGTACCAAAAGCTACAGAATGTATGACAATTTTGTCAAAGAAGCTACAGAAATTACGACATAATCATAGTAGAAGCTACACATCTAACGTCAATCTCATAAGGGAAGCTACACATCTAACGTCAATCTCATAAGGGAAGCTACACATCTAACGTCAATCTCAAAAGGGAAGCTACACATCTAACGTCAATCTCATAAGGGAAGCTACACATCTAACGTCAATCTCATAAGGGAAGCTACACATCTAACGTCAATCTCAAAAGGGAAGCTACATACCTAACGTCAATCTCATAAGGGAAGCTACAGATCTATCGTCAATCGCATAAGAAAAGCTACAGAACTTACGTCAACCTCGTAAGCGTGTTCGCTCAGTATCCTAGCGGCCCGTTGCACGTTCTCTGGCACGTGCTTGGCGCGTTCACAGGCATCTCTTAAAGTTCGTGCCCGCTCGGCGGCGGCGCGTGCTGCGTTCGCTAATGCGTGCCCACTGTGGTACACTAAACAGCAGTCTCTACATACCACCTGGCAATAAGGGACACATTTTTTTTATTACACATCGTTGCGGTAACGTAAGCGTCTTCTATCCTGCTCACACCACACATTTCATGAATCAGTATGACAGTGACAGAATGACGTTACTGTTACATACAATTAGGTGTACCGGTGGACCTGCTTATCATACAGGTTACTGAAATGGGAACTGATACTGGTAACTACTTCGAAGAAACAGGGTCATTCTACCAAATGGGAACAAAAAATGATTTTACAAAATTGTATAAATTACAAAGATTTCACAATATTATACAAAAATGAACTATTTATTCACATATTATAATAAGTTTTAAGCTAATTATCATCATCTAAAAATAGAAGCAGAGATCAATCACCATAATATTTTTAAAATAATGCACATTTTGCTTTTAACACATCGACAGGAGTGTTATTATCGCCATGAGGGACGGATATTTTCTTAAAACTATCAACATAAGTAAAAAATAATAATCAGCCTGAATTGCTTTCCCGGGAACAAGGCAGCCTATATTGATCCGGGTTATAAAACCAAGCCAATGACGCATGCCTAGTTGCATTAGAATCCTTCGAATAGTTTTCCCGTGATATGCGAATAGGCAGACAAAAAATGGAACTTCAGCTGTTATTCAGATCCCTGAATATACCACTTACCTGTTGGCAAGTAGCACAGTATACACTCAGCTCGGCTTTGGGATGCTGGCTGCAGTATTTAACCGGAGCTGGGTCCAGAGGCTGCAGAGGGTGCCTCGCGGTCGTCTTCTGCCGGCCGTGGCTCTCGCCACACGCTGCGCACACGCTGACGAGGCATTGATCGCAACGGCGTTCTGCCTGGGGATAGCGGAGTTGTTTTAACTACCATAGCGACGTAACTACTTGAAAAATGTATGTAGATTGCTATGCTATGCTAGAACAATTGACTCGTAGTGACTTCGCAATTGTTATATAAAAACTGTCAACAGTGACATTTACTGTTTGACTATGTTGGCAGACTTAGGGCCTTATGTATCTCATTCCGAATGGGCAGTAAAGACTTTGTTGGATACAGGGGTGGGGAGTACACTGGGTTTTATTCTCCACCCCCCCTCTACCCTGACTGAAGTACTTAATTTCGACAACTAAAGGTGATCATTGCAAAGCATCATTGAAACTCAATTGACGAAACATAATCTTTCATGTGTGAATCTGAGATTTACTGAAAGATTTCAACCGTGTCACAATATTTCGTGTCCAACGACGCGAAAATACAAACAATGTCAGTAACACCCAAAATAGTAAAAGATCCATACATTTTTCCTTTGCCCATACAAAAATGCTGAAGCCCAAATCTAGCGTAACAGAACGAATGTTAATTTGTTCAGATCACGGTCCGTCGACGTCGCACGTGTGTTCACGTCTCAAAATACTTCAGGGAACCAATTCGTGACGCGTTTGGGGGATTTTGGAAACAATGGCATACGCTGAAATCTTTGATTATTAACTTCGTCCGCGTTATCAGATTTGGCGGTGATGGATGTAAAATAAAACCACGCGTACGGGCCTTTGACGTGTGTAATAATGGCGATTTTCATATTTAACTTTTTAACTTGCTAGATAAGTAGCTACCTATCTATTTCCCTTCCAGACCGAAAGCAAAAACATAGCGGCCGCCCCACCAGGCATACCACCCGCCTGGCTGGAAGATCTTCCCTTTTCCGCTAAAATGCTATATGCATCATCTTACCTTATTATCAGAATTACAAAGGTCGCAAAGTATATTGACCCCATCGCTGTCCTGACACGCCGCCATTTTTCTGAGGAGTACATAGTTGAGTGGGAGGGCCGATATGCCTCCCAGAGGTAGCTGGGTCTCATGGCCGCATGTCGGACATAAGAGGAACCGAACACTTTTGCCTGATATCTGAAAGTAACAGTAGACATTTGTTAGAGCTTGTTAGCTTAGTGACAATACATTTTAAAGACTTGCTATGACTGATTCTGAAATACAGGTTGTTGAATGGAATATACTTACTACCCAAAAAATGCTATTAAAGTGGTTTTTTTTAGAAAATGGACTTGCCCACCTTGGTGTAGGTATTTTGCCAACGTCAAGTGGAATGTTTTTTAAAATATCAAATAATGGAGATTCTATGCAGGCCTAATCCGTAGACTAGGCCTAATAAATCCCCCCTAACCGTATCAGTAAAGTTGAGGATACTTTACTGATAGATTACCGGACTTCTTGGGAGAACTGGAAATGTCATACTTTACTATTTAGTTTTTTTTTCCCCACACTCGTGCACGCTTATGAGCACATAGTGGTTAATATTCCACTTATATCACTCACTATAACTCGCAGGAACACTATTTTTAGAATTTAAATCATAACTGACGCCATGACTTTTCAGTTTCCCGCCAAAAAGTCCTATGTTATTAGCTTACTTTTATGTAAACTATACTTTACTACGTCCAGTGTATTACATAATGTGAGTAGGTAAAACTAGTACTTTGTTAAAACTTACTTTTTACTAGTAGTTTGTTAGTTCTTTGGCCCAGAAGTAGGCGTACTAAATTGCTATTATCTACCTTTCTGGTAAGTATATCATATTTGTGGTGCTTCTGATCCCAGCTGCCGTCAGATCCGGAAAGCCGGAGATCGCTCTCGTACCCTGAACCCGCGGAGCCGGCACCAGATCCCGATCTGGCCTCGCCGCGATCGATTTGAATTGAACCTGCAATAGGGTGTTAGGAGACCTAGAGACATCTTTGTTTTTTTTCCCAGGTTCTAATCTCGGTAGGAGCAGGCTTTGTGTGATGCGCACGAAAGTTCCTACCCGAGTCATTTATGTTTAATTAGTAATTATTAAGTTTACTAGGATCGCGTCAGTCCATTATACCCGGTACCTAATACGAGCATTGCTTAGATTGGGACCGTTCAGTTGATGTGGCCGTTGGGCGCTATTACTAAATTATAGGTACACCGTATATTTTACAGAAACACATTATTCCGTGTAGATGCCTAACTGACTCACTATTTGGCAAAATAATCATTATTTGGCAACTGATTTAATGCTCGTCGCACACATGTATGATGGCATTGAGAAAAAGCTACCAATGATTCATTTGCTAATTATAAAATAATAAATATAGAATATTATGTAACGGTCTTTCGTCTGTGTCGATGAACTTGACAGCGATGGCACAGGGCCGGATTATGTAAACGGGTGCAAAATTTAAAATAAAACTTTCCGGGTCTAATTGAGCGCGAACTTTTATCAATGCAGTTTTTAATTTTATTTAATTATATCAACAAACACAAATAAGATGTTATCTCTCATTAATAAACTATTGTTATTGTTGAAAATAATTGCGAGGCCGGAATTGTTTGGTAAATTAAGTATAATTATCTGTACTAAATCTTATTCCGTATTACGCGGTCTACATTCGTTTTAGTAATTAAAAAAAGAAGAATAAATGCTTTCAAACAATGAATAAACCTAGATATACCAATTAGGTAAGCATTTATATACCTAGTTATAGTGCAGGCAGCACACGGTCTGGCAGCCAATAAAAAATAGCCGCTTCATTTCTAGCAAAACTATATAACAAAGCATTATCTCTATAATTAACATTCACTTTATATCATCTTAAAATCTCAAAGGCTTCCGGAGTTATAGCACTTCAAATGTGAAAAAGCCATTCTCCACTAAAATGTTGTTTCAAACAAAATTAACCAAGTTGATCGCACTCAAAGATAAACAATGGCTTTTGATTTTATATACCTACATACTGTTTTATAAAAGATAATTCTGTGAATGGTAATCCAAATAAACTTTTATTCGTTACCATCATCTTTATCTGTTTCATATCTTATTGTTTTGGTTAAATGTTGCCGCGAATGAATCATGGGACTGATGTATGTGTCTGCCAAGTCAAGAGGATTGTATTCATGTTATAGATCTAACATTATGCCTTCAAGCACCTTTTGATTTAGTGCTGCAAAACAATCAGATGTTATTTTCAATGAGTATAAGACATACAGTAGATTCTAGACATAATTATGGAAGTAGGTATCGATATTATGAAAGTTATGTTGTAGTCTATTCCTTGACATGGCATGGAAGTAAATTGTTACCATTGCAGGATTCGGCGGTTTGTTTTCGTTTGTCATAGCGCGCCGGGTGGCAACACCTATTTAAAGAAACACATTAGCTATGTTCCGGTGTATGCATCAATGAGATTCTAAATATGAGGATACATTACGACAATCGTTTGGGGGTGAGGTGGGTATGAGATGCCTCATTATGAGAACTAACTAACTCAGGTACCTACCTATTGATATATGTTTACCAAAGTCACTCATGCATGGGATCGTAAACACTGAATTTTACATAGGTACCTACTTCATTGATCGTGAATAAGGTACGTATGCCATTTTTTATCATAGATGATAGAGTGTGAGAGAGTGCTTATCTCAATCAAGGCAAGGAATAGATAGCTACTATCACCCTTCCCTTGTCCCTTGTCTGTAGTACTATTCAGTAACGATAATCTTATATCTCACGGGTGAGTTCGAAGGTGAATTGTAAAATTTCAATACAAGTTTTACATTTTACCCGAGGATAACCGTGAGATTGTCATTTTATCTCATATCTAACGCGTGATTCCGAGGGCGAAATGTAAAATTTATATTGAAATTTTACATTTCAATTTCGGTATTACGTCGTCGTATTATCGTTGCAGAATACCCTTCCTGATTCCAATCGTCACATTTCAAATTACACAATGCAAAGCTGGCAAAGCGACGTTAAAACAGCTGTAAATAGATATACCTAAAAAAGTGCGGACGGGTCAAGTAACCAATTAATAAATCCTCACCTTGTCACCTTGAAACGAAGTATAGAGTGTTCAATCGATATGCAGTGATGCGATTATGTGGAGTTAGGTCAGCAGGACCGCCTGAATGTGGGGCTTCGGCTTTTCACGCATTGTGTTTACTTCAAGCGTGACTATTCTTGGATAAATGTTTGTAACTAGCCTTGTGACGTTGACATGATCACTAAAATGTGTCTGCCTATTTGAATAATCGCTGTCTGTACATGGAAGATATGTGAGAAAAACTATTATTGGGGGCCTATATCAACGCAATAGAGCCTAAAAAAAGATTTTCAATTTCAATCAGTTCATAAAATAAAAAGTTATATGAATGCAGACGTACAACAGCTAGTAGAGTATAAAAATAAAGCAACTTAGACTACCTAAGCCCCAAATTCATCTCAAGTTTTCGTCAATTTACAATGGTTAATACTACAAAGCACCTTTTTCTGAAAACTGAAATCAATTTTTGTTTTCAGAAACTGACAACTGACTGAAAAGTGAAATTAGTAGTTAGTCGATTTGCAATTTTATGTAAATTAAATGTTAATAAAATTGCAAATATCACGTTAGTGTTTTTGTTGGGAGAGTAAATGTAATGTAATGTAACTGGGAAAAAAAAAAATAATTAATGTGAAAAAAAATAATAAAAATCTGGGAAAAAATAAATAAATAATGTAACTGGGAAAAAAAATAAGAGCAACCATGGTGTTCATTTCTTATGAATGAAGAGATTCAATAGATAAGTGACAATATTATTAAAAGAGTGACAAACTATTTAAATCCAGCGTAAATACTCATACTATCAGGTAGATTATTAGCTCAGCCATATTTATTTCGTGATCGGAAGCCCATATCTAACAATAGTAGAACTTAACCGAACGAATAAACCGATTTATTTTAGTATATCGACCTATTAATATGCTATAACAATTTAATGGCCCTCTCCAGATGCACTTCTGGCTCTCGACTGTAAGACGAAACAGTTAAATTAATTTCACTAACGGAAATTTAATAGGTTTGCGACCAGCTTAAGGAGACCTCTTATGGCAGTTTCTTAGTTAAGTAATACGCTAAGAAACTGTTGGTTAGATCTGCAAAATACTTAGGTACTCACGTTTAAAAAAGTGGTCCTGTTTCACAAAGCCGGTTAACAAGTTATTAGATGCATGACCAAAGTCTGTCAAATAATAATTTGTGAATATAATTTGTTAGGTTTATTATGTAAGACCGGATTTTGTTTGTAAAATTATTTTTGTATGCACCTCTAATAAGGTTTAAACGTGTTGTGTCGAAATGGGTAGTCTGATTGTAGGGAAAAAAAAAATTTTATGCACCCACCACGCATAACCGAGTCCAGCCCTGTTTACATTCCATATTCAAATTTAATAAACAAATCATTTGTTTTCTTCACTGCATTATAAAAATACCAAAGCATTTATAATAATAACTTTACAATTGAAAAAAAATATTGAATGCGCCAGCACTGATAATTGTATTAACAACGTGGAAAGTCTAATAATAGCTTACCACCGTCGATTTCACTCCACACCTCCGCCTCACCCTCCTGATGAAGACCCTGAAGGCATCTGGTACAGAAACTGTGCAGACAGCCCAGCAACCTTGGCTCCACCAGTTCCTTCCTGCATATCCCACAGTCCCATTTCTTCACGTCACTCTTCCTACCATCACTGTACGCTGAGGTCCTAGGGGCTACATTCAGGTTCTGGCTCACCACCCTTCTGGAATCCTTCGTGTGCAATGGGCTATTACCAGCACTCAATGAAAACTGCTCCAAGGACTTTCGTTTGTCCTGCTTCTTGCGTGAGAAACTGCCGAAAATGTAAAGAATACGGTCCACTTCCATTTTTGAAATCGCGACACCGCTAGAGAAGCGCCATTTAATTCGTTTATTTAAATTTCGAAAAAATTGATGCAAAATTATTTAAATTTTAAATTTCGATCGCAACGTGCGGACACTGTTATTTATAAAACGTGTTCCCGGCAACGCGTGTGTTCATCAACTAACTGGCTTTGGCTGACTCGTTCGCTTGCTCGGCTGTGTGTTTCGTGAATGACACATCATATGCAATGGTATTGGGAGTTTCTACTGATGGGAATCGTACTTCGAACGCAGATTGCTTCCCTAAGTGCTTTAGACAGGAAAGCGTTCAGCGTCCTCCGTTCGCGTTCTTTCTACGTTTGGGACTCATAACGCCTCAAACGGTCAGCCATGGTACTCGTGCATTTCATAGAACGTGAAACGCAGAACGCGAAAAATGAACGCACTAAGGGCTCTATGTAACTACTACTCTATATTTGTACCTACTTAAATAAACATTAAAGTTGGTAATCGCATCATTTGAGAACGGCTGGACCAATTTATATATATTTTATCCTAAATGTCCGACAAATTTTTTAGGGCAAGAAAAATTTAAAAGTTGTACGTGAAATTGGAAAATTCGGGACAGATCGACGCTGTCGGGTCAGTTAGTTGATTATAAATAAATAATTAGATATGTACACATGCACGTCTCCCTTCATACCTAACCATAGCTAAGTAGGTAGGTATATCTAGTAATCGCGCGTGACGCGCGCCCCATCCAATTTCCTACATTTAAGGGATGAGTAATTAAGAGCTATTCTCGGAGAACAACCCCATGCCATTTTTCATTTCCTTCACCATTACTTACACATTTTTTGTGTAACATTTTTTATCAGTTTAGTAAAGTAGGTAACTAATAAGTAGGTAAGTACCTATTTCGATATAGGTAGGTACTAAAATAACATTCGGTAGGTATATTTTTAGATAGGCTACGGATTTTTTTAGGTAGTTTAAGTGCCAGGTGTTATGATAAAAATCCTGGAAGTAGGTAAGCACAAAGATATGTTAAAGTATGTTTGGGTAGGTGGCCTAGTTATTGTGACTGAACAAACGGCAGACGGACTAAATAAACCCACGAACATAAAAATCATAATATAAACGCGATAAAATTCTTAAAATTAGTTCTATTTCAATGTGTAGTATTCGCATAAAATTTAAGGAATCAATAAATAAAGCCAATTAATGTGGAATTAAGTTAAACCCATTTCGTGTAGGTAGCTACTGACATTGTAATATTTTTATTGTAATATAATATTGGACATTTATAGCTTGGATCCGCGGCACACAGGTGCAGCACGCGCGAACTCGATTAAAGTCGCATGTGGGTATGACCAACGCAGTTATTTTTTCTCTTCGTTATAACCGGAAAGGAAATTAATAAACATTAGCACATTTCGCACTAACACCGATGATAGTATTTTGGGTACCCCAATCAAAGTATTTTGGGTATACATATCAACACAAAATTATATGAAACTGAGAGAGGTACCTAATCATTTTATTACAAACATCAAAGACAAACTTTATATTTTAATTATGTATTATGATTGTTGATTTAAGCGACTGATTGGGTACGTATGTTATGCAAACAACAATTAATATACACAACAGTTGGATATAACATCACACATTTAAAAAATAAAGGCAATTTATATTACATGGAAAACATTTTGTTTATAATATCGAAACGCAATAAATGGAACGCGACGTTGCGGTGACCCACATTTGGCGGCAAAATTAATGTCAGCCAGTGCTATTTTTCGCGCGCACCGGGCGCGTGGGCGTAGGGCGGAGCGCCATCGAGAACTGAGTACCGAGATGATATCAGTATTCATTCAGAGGGACTCACCTTGAAATACCACCCGTGTTTCCTGTGTAAGTGTATGTATTTAATAATATTGTAAATTTTTAGGCACACATCAGCATTCGGATCATGTATGCGAAAGTTGTAAGTATGAATTTTTGCAGGGTCTAATCTCCGGAACTAATGATCCGATTTCGAAAACTATTACATTGATACTTACTTACGCAAAATTACCCGCCCTCTCTATTTTCGCAATTAAGCACTCCCGATGACAATATCTGTTACCTAATCTGACAACTACCTATATGGCCTGACGATGCCAGGATGCCAGGACAAACTGTTGAATGTGAAAATTCTCGACAATTAATGGTAGACATGATTTGGATTCATTTGACTCATACCCTCGTGTCATAGTCATGACTCGATGCTGTAGACAGGACAGGCAGCTCGGCCGCGCCGGCGCCCCCTACATGTGCGCCGCCCGGGGCCTTCGCCCCCTTTTCCACCACCATGTTACGCCACTGCGGACAGAAGCCACCTTTTGAACTAGGCAGGTAGATGTACATTACATGCCCATATCTTGGTTTACATGTAACTTCTACCTAGGTTACCTACATACTTACAAAGTACATACCAATGGAAATATTACACAAATCGGTATCAAATCTAATTAGACACGTACGGCTGGCGAATCGTATCGATTATTTAGTTGCGGTTGTTCCCGGATCTACGGCTCGTGGTAACAAGGATAAAGCCCGGTTTCCACCAAAGCGGGGAGAAGCGGAGATTGTCCACTATGTCGTCGATGTCGTCAGCCTGTGCCTCAAGGAAATATATGTTTCTGTGCGTGTAGCGTGCACCGAGGCACCTGCACCCTGCGACAAAATGCAAAACACAGGTCATAGTGGTATGATAATGGGGAGCCACATATCTTATTCGATTTATTTTCCAAAAAATCTTGGTCTATGATAAATAATGTGTAATATTAGTGAAATATTAACCAACATATCAAGAATTACTCGACACTGGCAAAAATTTTACTTTTTCAATCCGATAGCCGACCTAAAAAAAATACATTAAATTTAAAATAAAAGGTTGAAATCCTCGATAGAGAAAAAATCTATTATCTATCTACGGTTAAAATTAAATAACAGCCGGTAACTTAGAAAGAGACACAGCCCGTTTTGGGTATTCCTCTGTCGCCTTGTTGGCGGGAAAAGTCATTTCATTAAAAAAAGACAGTTTAAACAATCTCTATTAGCTATTGTAAAAGGGGAATGTGTTCGACTTCTATGTGTATTTAACTGTTTAGTGATACGCAAAATAAAGTTTGTAATAATGAAATGACATTTGTGAGATATGTTGTCACCAAGTTGTCACTCATATCTGAAATGTCACTACACCATCACAAGGTCGCGTTTCGTGACGGAACGAAACGTTTAGCTTACGTTATGTATCTTTCTCTCTCTATTTTATGTAGAAACATGAGAAACTATGACGCATGCTAAAACTGTATGACTTTTGTAACATTCAATATTCTCTTCTCTTCTCTTTGATTTATAGTATGGCGTTTGTCGTCTGATAAAATATTTGGTGTTCCAAATAATGTTTATTTATAATGTACGCGAGATAATTATGTCAGTGCTGATTTCAACGTAAAGTTGCACGAACCGCCTAAGTTCAGACATGTTTTACACAAACAAACTATGTCTATTCTCTTGTTTATGTGTTATTGTTATTATTGTGCTTTATTTTCAATCAGAAATTGCCCGCTTGGAGGAGAATTATCGAAAGATAGGTAAGTATTATACGCTGTTAACGGTATGAGTAGGTGATAGAAATTGTTAGTATGTTCATTCATTAAAATTTCCATTGATATTTTACAGAATACAGACTCGCCCAAAGTCACTCGGAATCTCGGCAATTTTTCCCGAAACAATCAGAAAAAAACGACGATGACACCGTAGTGATATACAATAGGGTCCCAAAGACGGGATCGACGAGTTTCGTGGGTGTAGCTTACGATTTATGTAAGAAAAATAACTTTAAGGTCCTTCATATCAACATCACAGCAAACAGACATATCATGTCGATGAACAACCAGTATAAGTTTGCCCAGAACGTGTCGCGGTGGCAGGAGGTGAAGCCGGCCCTATATCACGGACATATGGCATTCCTCAACTTTGACAGGTGAGTTTTCCAGGCTTTAGTACTAAATAAGTATTTGGGTGCTAGATTTTCATAAGTAATATGATGCTAGGATGTAAAAGTAACTATTATACAATATATTTACCACTGAATTTATAGACGGTCTATATATTTATCAAACATCATATGTATAGTACTGCACCAAGCAAGTCTCTTGAGTGTGAGTACTATATGATGTTTGATAATGTTACAGAATGTCTATGAATGTGGGGAAAAGCATCTAATTGTATCAATAAGTAATTTAGTGCAATATATTGTTGTCAGAACAGAATTGGCAATTTTTAAGATACCATAATTTAAAAGACCACTTACTATTACTCTTTTATATTCCATAGTAAATGTTAGTTCCTATTTTATAAATTTCCTATACCTTTGTTATATCATAGTTTCTTTTTAATAACAAGATTGGATCAAGGTATAGTCAATATTGCTGAGATCTTGTTGAAAGATATGCTTAATTCATGATGGATGATGACATTGACATTCAAACACTATCTAGGTGGCAATAAAGATTATAATATAATGATTCAAGATAATACTACCTTAACATTGAAAATACCAAGTACTAAGCAGAAAGCCTCTCTTTACACTAAGTTCCCTGTGGGATAAGTAGAGTCAATTAATAGGATTAACTTAGTCCATGAAAGATCAACACATATGTAGGCACTCTCTAATGATTAAATACAAGTATTTTGTACCAATATATGTTAACATTATTATAATGAGGCTGTAACTTGGTTGGCTTGACTGTAACGAAGAGCCTCTGCCCAGGATAGGTGAAAAACTAAAGTCCCCACTAAGCCACAGGCACTGCTAAAAACCAAATAAACATCAATTGACCATTTCTCGTTGCAGATTGGGAGCAACATCCAAACCTATATTTATAAATTTAATTAGGAAACCGCTTGATAGGCTCGTGTCCTACTATTATTTTCTACGGTACGGAGACAACTACAGGCCACATTTAGTGAGAAAAAAGCATGGGGATAAGATGGTAATTATAGTTTTTTTTTTTATTAGTACCATTAGCTTAACCATGCAGACTTGATTCAGTCTACGTAAAAACACATAGGTTGACATTTGTAATATTAATAAGGACTAAAGGCACATACGTAATATAAGTTACTTGTTATGTAATGTTTCTCAACTCTGTATGATCCCATCCAAAAACGGAACTATTCACCGAATACTCAAACTCTAATTTTCTCATTATAATTTGTGTTAATAATTGCGTGTGTCAACTACACCATATATAACACAACACAATTATAGACCTCCATCATATTTTAAATTTATTGGATACCTAATAATTGAGTAAATTGGTGCGTTTCAAACATTATTTTCCTGTTTGAGGTTTCAATAGTGTCATCATCATTGAACTAAAACCACATCTTTGGGTAGGTACATTATTATTACTTTAGATAAGAATTAATATGTAGTGTTCCTAGTAATAGTTGGTGCACACACTATAATAAGGTCAGCAATCATTTAATGGACCATATAGATAAGATAAATTCAATAATATTAAAGGAAGATTTCATTCTTTGCAATCAAGAGAAAAATGTATTGTCATCCCTCTTGCGGTCGTTACGTATGTGCAAGACAACAATATATTTACTATAGTCTTCATTAATTGTAGATAAGAAAATTAGCGACTATGTATGTTTACTTACAGACATTCGACGAGTGTGTTGAGCGTAGTCAACCTGATTGCGACCCTAACAATATGTGGCTTCAAGTTCCATTCTTCTGTGGCCATTCTGCCGAGTGCTGGTATGATGTCTTTATTTCTTAATATAACTTTACTGTTAATTCAGTTCTTAAGGCATCTGCGGAGTGCGGGCGACCATATCCACACACCAACCAAAACAAATAGTCAATTTTTCCCTATAAAACTTTCAAGATTTGATTATGAGTTGATTATGGTTGTAGACTTAGAGCCTAGTAGTTAAGATTGATTTTACAATGCCATTGTAATCTTTATATTTATAATACACCAAGAGCTAGCATGGAATGCCAGATTGCTGAGAATCTGTGCAGAATGGAGAGATGAGGTAGCTTTGCAATGGAGGGAATTAGAACCTTTTTATTTCAACTCCTATTTTCCTTTTGATTAATTTCGTTGGGGGTTCCAAGATAATTACTTAGGACTCGCCGAGGGTCAAACTTCGACGTCATGGTTGGTCACCGCTGTGCCTTCCTGGATTACAGGAGTACAGTAGTGAGAGTGTGTGGCGGGACTAGTCCCATACAAAAAACTGTGTAGATGTAAATTAAATATGTATGTCCCTACATTATTACAACGTGGGGCACAAACATATTCGCGTGCAAACTTTGTCATTAAAGAATTATAGTCAATTAGAACGGTTGCACGCACTGCTACTATTCCATTGCGGGCGAACATCTTAATTACTTGAGGTCACTTACGACCTGCGTGTATAAAGACCTACGTGATTGGTGTTTATCATTCCATTACTAACCTTAATGTTGTTTTTGTAAAGTTTATATTGTGTCCAACCCAAATTATTTAATTTGTAATTCGCAATTGGGCCGAGCGACTCTAGGGTAAGATAACGAAAGACTCTATTTTAGAGGTGATTGGATTAGATTCGTATTATATATCCAATTAATAAAGTCACCTTTGACATATTTTTAATTGACAAGCAACTGCAATTTTATTGCATATAATTTAAATGTACTTAGTTAAATCATAAGTGGCAATACTGTGAAATAATTATAAATAAATATTACGTAACTTCAAAGATATTCGCTTTTAAACTTTAATAAAAACAAGTAGTGGGGTTGTGCTCTTTCTCAGTCTAACACGTGCTCATTTATGGTAGCGGTGTCAAATTACACTGCATGCTTTTGTTTATTTTATGATATGAATCCTTAATAAACGCCAACACGTAAATTATATACTATTTGTTAAGATTTTATAGCTGGCTGTCTTATTACACAAAAAAAATACCCTTGCAATAGTAACTATGAGTTATCTTATATTTGAAGTATATTTTCGTCACTTGATACGCGCGCAATGTAACTGGTGGTTAATAACGATTTGTTTTTTCAGGAAACCCGGCAACCAGTGGGCGCTGGACCAAGCGAAACACAATCTAGTCAATCATTACTTACTAGTGGGGGTTACGGAGCAAATGCTCGACTTTATAACCGTACTGGAGGCTACGATACCTCGATTCTTCCGAGGAGCAACTGAATATTACTTAAACAGCAACAAATCACACTTAAGACAGACTACTTCAAAGATCGAACCGAACGAAGTGACCGTACAGAAGATACAATTGTCGGCTGTATGGAGAATGGAAAATGAACTCTATGAGTTTGCATTAGAGCATTTCAATTTCGTTAAAAGAAAATTACTAGCGCGAGAAGCTAACAACGTCGCGCAGATTTATTTCTACGAGAAAATCCGACCTAAATGAGACTATGTATGATTCAATTTAATTTGTATAAATTTATTGATATCTACTGGAGTTATGGTCTTATTAAGATGGGAAAATATAAGACACATATTGGCCGAAACATTCTTGACATAATGGTTAAGACACATTACAGTGAATGAATGAATGAGATACGTTAACAATGTGTGATATTGTCACGGTGAATTTCCAGCTATGGTAGTATGATTCGACCTTTAAAGATATTAATTTATTAACTAGTGAATTATTAAGGGGCAAAAGCGTCCTAAAAATGTTTATGAAAATGTTCATCACAAACTCAAGATTGGGTGTCCGTATATCGGGTAAGTAGCAATTATGCTAATCATTCCATACGTATCAGATCTAAAGACATTTAGAATTCGTATTTATCTTTATACAGGGAGTGTGCATTGATGATTTATTAATACTATTTTGGAGCGTGGTTAAAAGACAATTTGGTTTTAAAAATGAATAGACACTTTTTTTTAACAGCCTACAAAAGCTTTCCCTGTACCAAGTATATTGTGCATCATTTACGTTGGATGTTCATACCTTAATGTAACCTTTATTTGATTTAACACTACTCTACTTGTGTTGATGCACAGGTAGCACATAATTCTGGGTACGAGTTTACGATTGATTGATTGAATCTTTCGATATGTTTGCCAGCAGCGCCCCTGGCGGTAACACTCTGCTTTACTAGTAAATGTATGTTCACTCACTCGTTCGCTATTTACCTACTCGTTCTTAGGCCTTCTAATTATGTAACGAAATTTGGTGACTAATATAAATTGGCTTTACATATTCTAGCTTTCGTAGGATTCACTCCTTAATTCGAATATGAAAATTATATTTAGCAACGATTCGACTACGTTGTGCAATGTAAAGATAAATAGAAAAAGACATTGTTTTACCAAATTTTAATGTCACATAGAAAATTTTACATTTAAATGTAATATAGATTATGTTACATTCTTATTTATATTAAATGCATCATTTTCTATATTTAATGTTCAAGTTAAAAATATTCAGTTTTTATTGTTTATGAAAAAAAAGGCAGCGTTCCGATCATTAGGAGCCACTAATCTCGTCTGACATTGAATATTGCATGAAATATTTTTACCAACCATAATGCCTAGTGTTTTTTTTATTTGACACCAGTCCCAGAACATTCTTCGTAATTTAATAATGATTACAATAATAATTATTGTTTAATTGTTGTTTTAATTGTAGACGGTTATCTGTTAAATTAATCGAATAATCTGTGGTAATAAAATTGATTATTACTTATGAACTTTGTGATATTTTTAAATCCATCCAACGACTGGTTGACTCAATTTTGATGCTATTATAATATAATTGTGTTGATAATTTATTGTGTGCTATTATTTTTATTGTTATTATTTTGTGAAACAAATGGGCGATGAGGGACCCACCAATGACCCACTAAACCGAACTCCATCGAACTGATGTGTTCCGTACGAAGCTCGGTTTAGTTGGCTCTTTAATTTTATCGATCAACTTGTTTGGTTTATAATCGGAAAAGTTGACAAGTCGAGGGTCAGTGGTGGGTTCCTCTTCCCCCATTTGTTTAACAATGGATTTCCGCGAAGTGTCGCCTAGTTCTATCAATTATATTATTTTGTGAGTAATAACTTTACGTAAGTTTTAATGATATTTGAATATTTATAGGATCTAGTGCATTCAACGGAGGCGACCTCTCCTTTGTGTCACCAATAGGGACCACTATTAGGACGATATTACATCTCTTATCATTTATTTACGACATAGATCTAGGACGTCCTATTTATATAATAATGGAATTTATGTCATATGCTTCCGTCTATGATCATAGTTTACGACAGTTTCACACTCATATGATTTTAGATCTGTGTGATGAATAAATAAATGATATAAACGAAATATTCCCGTGTTGTGTTATATTTAAAAAGTCATTAAAGATCTTTATGTAAATAAATTTAAAATTAATGATAATGCAGGTTGACCCGTGAAATGTAACCTGATTAAATAATGTAATATTAACGCATATATGTATTATTAAAATTGTGTGTATACGACAGGTTTAACAAGCCTTACATTTTGTATCAGCCAAAAGTAAGTTGGACTAAACATTTCATTACCCTATATTTATCTAAACCAGGGATTCCCAAAGTGGTCACACACATTAGAAGTTCCTGGTTACCCTACTGTAGCAGTTTCAGAGAGTTTACCTATCTCTACAGGGTGGTTCAGAAAGGGTATACTAACCATTGAACCAGTGCCTCTTTAGCGTATTTGTGATAATTATTTCAAGTCAGAATAATGTCAATGTAAACAAAAATATATGTTTACAAAAAATCACAATTGGCACTGTTGGGAACAAAACTTTTATTTTTATTAAAATGGACATATTGGAATTCTGACTTAACATAATGAATGCCAAAGCAGTAAAGCGCAGGCTCGAAGCTTTGTATACCCTTTCTGAAACACCCTGTATAGGGAGGTGGACTCTTTGAAACTACTACAATAGGGTATGCAGGAACTTGTAATGTAATCGTAACCTCTACGAGAAAACATAATAATGTAATTACTATGAATAAAATAACTAGTACTTGTAGCAGTTTACCGGTTGTAGTTAATACATATTATATCTATTGTAGAAAAGACTGTGCTTACTGACTTGCATATATCGCACCCTCAGAACGATAGGGGCTCAACTCCAAATTATGAATTCCAAATTATGGTTTTAATGTATGTTCCGATGAATATTAAAACAAACGCGTTTTTATGATAGAAAAAGCTTATTATATTTCCGTCTCTTTGACACCGGTACTTTTCGTCTTCCCCGTTCAGTTGGAAAGATCTTTGATTGCGATTTTCCAAAAAAAAATTATTTTTGAGTTGAGCCCCTATCGTTCTGAGGGTGCGACATATCGTGTATATACATTTATAACGCATTTAATTAGATTTTTAAGTGAAAATGTTCTTCCATTCGACTTATGTAGGCTAATCTCGCGATGTACATAATCTTGTATGTATCTTGTTGTATAAAAAGGTATGTTTATAGGGTTATTGTTGATCTGTACTGTAAACCATAGCGCAAGTATGGCCAATACTTTCTTCTTCTTTTTTTAGTTTGGCAATCGGCTACAAAATAGTGCCATTATGCCAGTGTCGACTGAAACATCTTCAGCGTTGTTTTAATATATGTATCACTGATGATAATGATGACGTCGATGACGATGATGATGATGATGAAATGAAACGCCTACTCCTATCTGTAAAACGGGATACTCTACTGAAAATTTACCAGACATCTTGGGGGTACTTGAAAAGTCAAGTTGTACTATTATATTTTAATTTCCCCCACTCGTGTACGTTTATGAACACACATTGGTTAATATACCACTAATATTACACGTTATATATGAAAGAAACAATTTTCAGGAAATAAAACAAAAACCATAACTTCACTGATCAATTCCCCGCCAAAAACTCGCCTGATACTTTATACAAGTAATTCTGTATGACATCATAGATCTTCATTATAGATATATTGTCAATTTGAATTTACTTACCCATACTGTTCACGTTTATGTGAATAATATATACATATACTAGCTGCGCCCCGCGGTGGTACCCGCGATTAAAAAGTACGTCCTTTTCCTCTATGTCCTTTTCTGTAAATCATGTCGATCCTTTGCACTATGAAAAATTAAAACAAATCTATCCCACGGGAACCATACATTTTATCAGGATAAAAAGTAGCCTATGTGCTATTGCAGACTATAATCTATCTCTGTGCCAACTTTCATCCACATCCGATCAACCGTTCTGGCGTGATTGAGTAACAAATATCCATCCGTCCATTCAAACTTTCACATTTATAATATTAGCGGGACATGTAACAAAGCCCTGTTAGTTACACCATTTATAACTCAACAACGAGGGTGACGGCCCGAATAGCAGAATAAAATCATTAAAAAAATGTAGATAATTCATCTTCTCATACTTTTCACTCTGAGACGGCACGAAGTTCGCCGGGACAGCTAGTATATCATTCATGTTGATCATTTGACTATTTATATTATTCACTATAGTTATTTGGTATCGTGTTATTTTTACATCCTACCGATTGGTACTGCTTTGAATAGACCTTATTACATATATGTACGTTTATGATTTTGGAACGAAGTTCCTTATCGCGCGTTGCGAAAGGGGGCTAGACGGAAAAAATTAAGACGAAAAGTTGTAACGACACTTTTTGCTATCTTTGTCGTTTGCATTTACATAATGGTCAGTATTTTCGAGACATTGCACAAGTGCCTCCGTGGCGCAATTGGCTAGCGCGTTCGGCTGTTAACCGAAAGGTTGGTGGTTCGAGCCCACCAGGCGGCGATATATTTTTGTTTCCCAAAATTATTGATTTTTTGTACATAATAAATAATAAAGGAAGTTCGTTCCATCCGGGTGTCCCTTGACACCTCTCAAGTTTTTAATATTACAAGTAAGCGGTTGGCTACTAATACAGCAACATTTTGTATTATATTATACATTATTTTTAAATAACATATTAAAGTAAGTAGGTAATTAAATGATGTCGTGTCGACCTTTTATCGATTTAGTTTAATGATTTGTATATTTGTGACGTTTAATCGGCTTTATTTATATTTTTAATTAGAATAAGATCAATATTATTATATTATTGGAATAGCTATTAAAGAGTCTATAGAAGTACTTATATGAAAATAATTATAAATAGACATTCTTGCCTTACCTTCACCGTTGATTGACTATTTTACCGTGTCGTTTAAATTTCCGACGATATCGGGCGACAAGTTGCCCGATTTTTATTGTCTGTATATCATGGCACAATAATTTGCTTCTCCGGGTATTCTCTTCACGTGCTAGGTCTCGTTATTGCCCCAAGGCTACGTCATCGGCTATCTTCGACCAATCAGCGGCGATGATATCAATTGTTGGTAGCACTGATCGTGTCGTAGTCTGTGGCCATCGTCTGAAGGGAATACCTTGTTAAGCATATTATTATACCGTGTTTAGACACACATTTTTGTGACCAAAGCTTATCACTGTTACCGCAATCTTATTTACAAATATGAAATCAGAAAAGTACTTAAAACATGCAATCATAAACCTTTCAGTCCTTATATTAAGGTTGATGTTAAATTAATTTATAGCAACATTGTGATTAGAGAATCTATTATTTTTTACGTTCGTATTGTTCAGAATCTGCACTCACTAGTTTATCGTGCAAACGTGTTTTAGAACGAAATAAATTCAAAAGTTCTTAAATTTTTTTTATTTTTTATTTCTTCAAACTTGATAGTAAACATCACACTAAAGACACGCGCCTCTTGCATCCAAACCAAGCAAAGCCTATATACGAGTATATCTTGATTTAGAAAGGGTATATTAAATTTAAAAAAAACAGTTACTGAACTTTTTTTGATAAAATAATTTTCTCGGTCACATTATACCTATTATGGGTACCTATCATGACATGACATACGACCTATCATGACATAAGAGGTCCATTCGGTTCCCAAACGGGGTGATTCCAGGAAACGTAGCCCCCACCTACGCTTTACGTTTCCATGAACCACTGACTTGACTTAACAATAAAGAACTCGTGAATAATATTCTCATGACTAAGAAGTTTACATACATTGTAATACCTAGGTATTCATATAGTTAGAAACTTCCATGCCGACGGCCCCGATGACACACGCCGAATAATAAATTAATAAGATAATTGTACACTAGAACAAACTTCTACGAAATAGAATATTTACCGATCGTTCCCAATACTTAATCGGTACACTCAGGTGGGTTCATTATTATTAAATAAATTTTAAATATATAGCCAGACGAACACACCAACTTTATCGCCCCATACTAAGCAACGCTTGTATTATAGGTACCGTACAATGGACTAGGGGCGATCCCAGTAACACCCAGGCCAGGGCAAATTACGAAAAGAACGATTCCGAAAATTTCCCGGCGGGAATCGAACACGCAACTACCCGGTGCAGTGACCCGACAGGCCTACGCACAAACCCCTAAACCAAGTTGGCATCGATATTAAACTTGAAGAAGTTCAAAGTTTTGGAAGCGACAAATTATTGTAAGGGAGATGAATAAATTAGTATCGCCTTGAGGCCGTCGCTACTGAAACATTGATCATCTCGCCCTTAATCGAGGAAAATTCTCCACAAACATCGTCAACAGTCACCTGCAGGACTCTTGCATTTCACGGTAATTGCTTCGTGCCATTGAGGGGGGAGCCCGCTTAATTATTCAATCGATCACACATCCTGCTCACACGTGAAGGGTGCGTTTATGTTAGAACGAAATGGTTGTTTGTTAGTAAACGTGGTGTAGGGGAGGTGTTGGCCTCAGTCGTGTGTCCACAGTGCGACGGAGCGGTCGGCCCGCGATGCCGTTGAGATTCAAACCACTCGCAGAAATGCTATCGCGAAGACATAACTTTCGAATAACTAAGAAGAAATCGATTAGTTAAAAGTTTTGTAAAATGAGCTAATTTTCAACTAAAAAGTTTTTTGTTTAGTTTTGTTTTGAGGTTTGTCCGCGAAGGTCGCGTCCTTCAATCGATAAACTATTAATTGCCTCGTGTGATTGCCCGTGGATGGCAGACAACGGAACTGTACGCGTGTTTTGTATGTATATATTGTATCGTGAAGTGCCAATTAAAAACGTTAAGTAGTTGTATTTTTTACGGACCCAGTGCCGAATAGTTTAATGTTGAAGAGACTTTAAATATATGCATCTTCATGGAATATGGGCATCTGTTTAGACACTGGTAAGTTTCAAAATGTTTTCACTCAATTAAGTCTTTAATATTAATTCAACGTATACCATTTGGAAGCCCCACGTTGTGCGCCATTAGTAGCTTACAACCAGAAAGATTACAATAAGTTGATGATCACTTAAAAATGTATTTATCACTAAGTATTTAAAAACAAACATTGGTTCATATTGATGGACCGCGTTGGGCGCCAAAATAAATATTTTCCTGCTTACCCCGCAAACAACTTCGTAAATTTCTTAAGTGCCTATACCATTATTATGTGATAAACTTCACAGCTAATGCAGCTATCGATGATACTGACAATTAATAAAACTGAAGGTCTAAGTGACGAGATAACTTAAATAGTATAAGTATTACCCACCGAAAGTTTGCATAGTTTTTAAATCTACAAAATCTTATCCAAATTATATAAGCAAATTGCTTTAGAACTTAGAATATTTCTGTCGCCAATAACGAAATAAAAATCTCTAGAACAAAAGAATGAAGAGCTGGAGACCACGGGCGGTGACCGCAGCCGCGGCGACAGTGCTTGGGCGGGCCGCGCCACGCCGCCCACCGCCGCCTTCCCCATGCAGAACTCCAGCCATGTCAAGTTTGAGCCGCCCAATGTGCCTGTCATATTCGTGCTGGGTGAGTAGCTATCATGACATGACTAGAAGATCAACAACTTAGTTGCGCAAAGACGGGCTTTCCATCAGGCTGAATTAGGGCAGCCACAAAAAGTCGCGTCTGGTGCTAATCAGGGCCCCAAGTCTGCTAACACAATCGATTCATAATCGAACAGCAACCGCATAGTAGCTGTCACTTTTGACAGATATTGTATGGGATATCTGTCAAAAGTGACAGTTACTATGCGGTTGCTATTCGATTATGAATCGATTGTGTTAGCAGGCTTGGGGCCCAGCTTAGGGTGTCTACGACTCGCAGTCTGCTTCTGTTGGCATCGAGAAGTAAACTGGCAGGCATAGTTAAGCAAAGCGTAGTTATAGTTGAACCCAACCGGTTAATTAACCCTCAAACATCACAATAAGTGAACCCTAACAGAGCATAATATTTGACGACTCGATTGGCACAGTTGTTAGTGACTTTTCTTTTTGTACCAAGGGTTCCGATTCGAATCTCTGTAGTGGCAATTTTTGTGTGATAACACGCACGTTTGTACCCGAGTAATGGACGTTTCATACTATATGTAGTTATATACTGGGACCGTTCTGTCAACTGTACGGTACCTACCCAAGTGTTTCTTAGTTTGGGGACCGTACATTTTGTGTGTTCGGCTGGCGATGTTTATGTATTTAATTTTAGCTCTGATGGATAATTGATGACACACACGGACAAAATAATTCATCAACAGGCTAGGTACTATAAACCCCTGCGGCCTGGGGACCAACCCGGGCCGGCCGCCGGGGCGCCACAGTAGTAAGTGCGATCCTGTGGCGCCCCACTTAAAGGTGGTGTAGGCGGACCGTGGGGTTTTAGCCGGTAAGAGTCCGGCATAACCACACCGCCACCCCCGGGGCGGTGTGGTATCCATGAGGATTTCCCCACGTTAAAAAAAGGTACTATAAACCCAAGGTAGTTGTAGCGGCTCTCAAGGCTTCAGCTCTTAAGGGTGGTCTTCTCTCGCAGGGGGTCCAGGCAGCGGCAAGGTGACGCACTGCGACACTCTGATGCAGGAGCGTCGCGGCGTCGTGCACATCAACATGACGGATCTACTCCAGCAATACGCCATCGGAAACGGTACTGCGACCCCTGCACCTGCTTTGCACCCTAGTGGATATGTGATAAGTGTTTACACAGTACTTGCACCAACATTTTGCCTTTGTTGAATAACATTTATTTATTGTTGTTTAGTTGTTCCTTATGATAATAATGATGTTGAAGATGATGATGATATGAAATTAATAACATACCCCCCCCCCCCCCCCCCCCTATCAGTAGAGCTGTGATGTCCCTGATGATCCCGGTCGGTCGATCCCTAATATGCCGACCAAAGAAAATCACAACAAAAATATTTCCGATATTTGTCCAGGCGAGAATCAAACTCACAACCAGCCGGCACTGTGAGCGGCCTATGCTCATATAACTAGAGCAAAGGTACCTATCTATAGAAACGCCTAAATACATAGCAATCAAACATGTTGATTGAACATAATTGCAGTTTACAAGAAAGTCAGTTTTATTCTCGGCTCAAATGAATTATGCACTAACATCGATCGCCATCACAAGACTATGTTATTGACAATGACTCGTCGGCCGAGCTGGAAAACAACCCCATATAAGGTGTAACAATCTTACTAATACTTAATATTAACCGATATGTAGGTACCATTCCACGGCAAAATTATCATCTATACAACTTCAAACTCATGCACTAACACCATATCAAACACAACTATTCAACCTAGCATTGACACACCAATCATAATCTTCCTACCAAACACACAACCTCTCCGGCCAACTCTTGTCTTAGGCCCGTGCTAGTTTGGTATGCATAGCCAAGACAAATACATGATTTAAAAACACCTTTTTGTACTGTCCCACTGTTGGGCTCGGACCTCCCTTCAATGCGAGGGGGATTAAGGCCATAGTCCACCACGCTAGCCCGGTGCAGGTTGTCGGACTTCACACGTCTTACGAAGGGTTCTCTCGTATTCCATGCGATGTTTTCCTTCACCGTTAACTAAGTGATTATCGTAGTCGAAAATAAGATCCGCTTATGAAATCCAGAAGTCTTAAATAAACGACTCTCGTCACAAGTAGAGCGCTCTATCGACTTAGTTACACTGCTTTATAACTTACTTTAACTCTTAACAAAATAATTTCAGGTTTTGCGTGCGTTCTTTCCTAGTTCGTTTTCCATTTTACTGGGGTCGGTATTCAGTCCAGTCTGATTTGACTGAGACCAACTAGTGGACTACCATACCGTGAACCTAATGGTAACACCGATTATCGGATTTACATTCTTCTGACTGCCCGTAACGAATGTGAAATATTTAAAAAATATAATTCCGATTATTGAATTAAGATCATGAGAAAAATATTCAAAAAATTCCCCGCCGATTGCAAAAGCTAACTAACACCTACATGTCTATTATTTTCTCTGCTCTCGGGAACCATTTAATTATTCAGTCAGCCCGCTTCAGTAGATACCTATGGGAACGCACACGTGGCTCGGGCGTCTCAAGGTTCACTTTAATTTAAACTCACTATACCATCACAATCAACAATACACCTTATATACAAGGCATAAGATTAAAATCGGTGTTTCATAA
Source organism: Pheosia gnoma (assembly GCA_905404115.1). Classification (NCBI taxonomy): domain Eukaryota; kingdom Metazoa; phylum Arthropoda; class Insecta; order Lepidoptera; family Notodontidae; genus Pheosia; species Pheosia gnoma. The sequence continues at coordinate 1,172,788 of FR989894.1, read as the reverse complement.
TAATTTTCTCATTCTATTTGTAAGCGATAGTGCTCCAATATATGTAAAAGAAATTGGTATTATTAGAAATAGTAGGTGAGTGAATTTTTCTTTCGGTCTTGTATATGAGAAATGTAGTGTCATTGATTACCTACTTTGGGTGAATATATTACTCATGGCAAGCGCCGCTTGCGCAACCCGCCCCGCACAAGATCAAAGCTACGAACGCTATAATTTATCTCTAATGTTAGGAATGCTTGGATCTTTCTAGGTCTGGACCTAAAATGAACTAACGAATTCTCGTAAGAAATGACGTTATCAAGATCTATTTACTCCCTAGATTTTTTGGACTGGTTTTTTTAGTTGCATTAATTGCAGTGTAGTAATTTTGTAGAATATAATTAACTTATAGAGACAGTCAAACGGACTTGTAAAACGTTCAATGCTTAGGCATCGTCATAAATGGCTCACGATAACACTAGTATACGATGCGATGTCATCGCGCGATGGAAATGAATCCTGTGCACGCGCAGGAATAAGGCAAATAATCACGACGCCTTAGTCTTTAGAAATTTCCATTTCTAGTAGAGTCTCGGCTCTGTGGCATTGACGCTCGTGACAATTCATGTATGTTCATTGAAGCATAGAATGAATTGCAAACTTGACTTCAGTTTAATTCAGAAAGCAGTTACGTGACATCACAATAGCTTTTGGGGTCCTCGCACAAGGCTAGGGTGTTAATAAACGAGGTTGTGTATATTTATAGGTGTATTGTATACCTAAGTCATTGATAGTATATTAGCTTTCTGTATAGCTACATTGTGTGATGTTTTTTGCCTCTTAATAAATGTCTTACTTCGAGGCAAAGACTCCAAAGTATGTTTGTGTCTGTCTGCTTGTAGGTTGTACTAGCATGTGTGTGTGTGCCCATTTTCTCCTCAGGCACCATATGTTTATTTGTCCTCCTTTACAAGCTGCATGGCAAACTCACTCTTAATATACCTCACGATGTATCGCCATAATAATAACGGCCTAGATCGCTCAGCAGACATGCAAGACTTCGGCACGCTGTCCAGCAAGACTGTGACGGAGGTGCTCATGTTGGAGATGAAGATGGCTCCCACAGCGAAGACGTACCTCGTCTCCGGGTACCCGAGGTCTATGAGAGACGTCGCGGAGTACTCTGATAAGGTAAGGAGCAATAGATACAACAGTTTATCAGTTTGTATACTTACGTTGAATAAAATTGTAATGCTTTTATTAGCAGTGATAGCCAAGTTGGTAGAACGCTTGCCTCGGCAACGAAGATCGCAGGTTCAGACACCGGCTCGCACTCTGGGATTTCTGGATTTCATGTGCGATCCTCATTTTCAACCATGATTATCACTTGATAAACAGTGAAGGAAAACATCGCGACGAAACCTGCATGTTTGAGAGACCCCTCGAAAGACGGCGGAATTCCGCCAACCCGCACTGAGCCAGTTTGGTGGACTATGGCCTAATCCCCTTCACATTGAGGGGAGGCCCGTGCCCAACAGTGGGACAGTGGGAAAAGGGTACCTCCTACTGTAAAAAAAACGAAATATAATTACATACTTATGACGTAATATGCGCTAATAACACTTGGTGAAAAAGAGCACAATTCCCCAGCCCCCTTCCAGCTAATTGCCGAAGAGGCTCCCTCTTATGGCGGGGGCAGGAGGCGATGTGCTCACCGCCTGCCTCGACTCATTACAACAAAACTGATCGATCGAGACAAGACATTGCTGACTAAAAATCGTTACATTTATGTCAAGGCTATCAGCCCAAGTAACAATTTATAAAATCGACGTCCCAACATAATAATTCACAAGCTGATTGTACTTGATGGTTAGGTGAATTTTGAATACTGTGCGATACCAATAATCCCCAAATTGGTAGGTAATAGCGAGGATTATTAGAGAATAATGCCTAAGCGATCTTCGCATCTAGGCGATGCTTTAAAAGGGCTAATATCTAGTTATTGTTTTTATCTTTTTCACAAGTAGGTTTTATTATTTGACAACCGGATTTGCGCAGTTGCTAGTGACCGTGCTTTCAGTGCCGAGGGTCCCGGGTTTGAATGCTGGTAGAGACAAGCTTTGGTTGATGAGCATGAATGTTTGTAGCCGAGTCATGGATGTTTAATATCTATATAAGTACACTGAGAAAAAAGATAGGTAAATGCAAACCTAATAATGTAGGTAATGCAAAAAATAGTTGAATACAACCTAATTTAGGTTTTCTGAACCTAGTGTAGGTAAATAGTTTTACCTTCGATTGGGTAAATACAACCTACAGTGTTTGGTGGCGTACTATATTACGTAATTTTAACCTATTTTACGTTAAAGAAACCTTTTTTTTTTACCTAACTGTTACGTCAACGGGCCGTCACCTAATATACACATTTAATTTTACCTATCACTATCAGTGAATACTACCTAATATGATTACATATAGCTTAAAAACACCTAATAATAGGTTGCTTCGACTAAATTGTACTTAACCTAAATAATTATTTGGAATTAAAATTGTACATTCGGTTCCTATAACCTAATAAAAGGTTGCAATAACCAATAAATTGTTTTAACATGACATTGCGTCTTCATAACCAACTAATGGCTTTAAAGAAACGTAGTTATTTGGTTTTAATAACCTACCTACTTACCCAGTTTTATTAACATAGGTAGGTAATAACATTTTTATAATATTATTTCAATCGATAAATTTTATTAATAAATATTATAACTTATAATATAATATTTGTTATAAGGTTTTCAGATATAAAACCTAATTATAGTTAAGCACAAGTTAAGTCAAACGTACTCATCGGTACAATATATACGAAATATATTTACGTATTAAAAAAATACAACCGAATTGAGAACCACCTCCTTTTTGATGTCAGTTAATAATGTTCATTTTATCTTTCCATATTTAGTGTTACGTACTATATTTGGAAAAACAATTTCATTTGCGGTGTCTGTCTGTCACAACAAATGATTTTATAAGTAAAAATGTTTAGACAGCGAGTGGATCATCGAAACTGACCTATTTAGCCCACCTGAACTCAGTATTACGTCGTCGTCAACGGAAGAGGTACGTTTCTAGTAGTTACCATGCGGGACAATGCATCGCAACATAAACTTGTCTCTTTTTCGCTCCGACTTCCATGTTGCATCTAATATATTGTGATAAAAAAAAAATACTTTATTTATGTGTGTCATTTGGGAAGTTCAATCTTGTGCAGGTAACCCATTTGCCCCTTTTACTTATAAAATCATTTGTTGTGACTCACAGGCACAAGCCTTCTAAAACTAAACGGTATGTATAATATAGTTACAAACTCGAGTGTTAAAATTTGGCATCGTTATACTTAACTAGTTATGACCCAATTTTAGATAATAAGATTATTAGGTTATAGTATCGAACCTAATATTAGGTTTTTGTCGGACAACCTAGTCACTACGTAACTTTAACCTACTATTAGGTGATAGTTACCTTACTAGAAATAGTTTAAAATAACCTAATGCGTCGGTACAACATAAGTTTATGTAATAACTAGTGCACTTGGTTGTTGTTACCTAATGCACTACGTTGTCCGACAAATACGCAATATTAGGTTAAATATTAGGTAACCGGGACCTAATTTTTTTCTCAGTGTACTGGGTTCGCCCTCAGTTCATTATACGGAAACCATAATACAAGCGTTGCTTAGTGTGGGACTGTATAGTTGGTGTGTTCGTCTAGCGATATTATTATTATTAAATTGATACTGGTATTACCTTTGTCCAAATATTGTAACTTATGAAAGTGTCCTGAAAACTCTGAATTTGCATTTATTGCATACTTGCATACAAAATGTTACGGCTGTACCTAATGTTCCAAGCACTTATACTAAAATTGTCTTTTCAATTATATTTAGAAAACTGCATACCTGACAATTATGTTCTATTTAGTTATGCCAACGAAATCAACAACCGCTTGCTGCTCTGTTAACGGTACCCAAGAACTAAACACACATTACAATCTGTTTTATTATTTGTTGAAATGAAGGCTCACATGCGTAGCGTGCCTATCAGACCAAATTACAGTTTAACGCATCGAGATCTATATCAATTAATGAAACGTATCCCCAGTGGCGCTTATGTGCGTGCTATACGAGCTTAGCTCGATTTATAGCTATTGCAGTGGTTCTTTATTAGCTGCTTAAAGGTCGTAGTACTCGCGATGATTGTGCGAATATTGAAGTGCGTAGGAGCTAATGGGCGAAAAATAATTTGCCATAACTATAAACAGGGTCCTCCTTCTAAAGTAAAACCTGTATGTATATTTTTGGCGGAAAAGGGAAGATCTTCCAGCCAGGCCGGTGGTATGCCTGGCGAAGTGGCTGCTATGCCCCGACGGTTATTTTCTGGATCGTGTATATATATGTTACGTGCTCCGAAAACTCTAATAGCGAGTTTCAGGATTGTATTGAGAATTGTCAATTGTTCTGAATGCGTCTGCAGCGCCATCCGTGTAGCTTGTGCGCAGTTGAAGAGGTCGCTTCAAATGAAATTATAAAAGCCGTTCTATATACTATAAGGTTCATATAATCATGTCCACAGAACGATTGAGTTAAAAGGAATCGACTCACAAAGTTTGTCCCTAACACAATTTGAAAGGGATCCTCGTATCAGAAAGCAGGGTCACACTGTGCCAATTAGTTATTGGGTTTGTCTAACCTCACGCCCCCTGATCACAACAATTTGCTGTTCCCTAGATTCAAACAATAAACGGCGTGATCCTTGTCAGCTGGCGGCAGCGCGTGCTTGAGCGCCAGATTGAGTATGGCGCTCGGCTCGGGCACGTCGTGCTCAGTCTCGCCAGGATGGAACTGAGCAACTTCTATCGCAGCGTGATGCCCGTCGCGGACTATTTCGACCAGACGAATATGCTGATTGCGGTGAGCTTAATGCTTAGGCTTACTATACACAGGTCACCAGACACTCGACATTGTCAAACACTAAGCAACCAGGGCTCAAAACCCGGTAAGCCTGTGATTGGGGTTGTGAACGACTTAACTGCTGTCAGATTTGACCCAAAAACACGAGGTAAGTTTGGATTCGGCTGAGTTCAACGCATAACCCGATAAAACCCCTTAGAAAGGGTTTCCCATATATCAAACACCTTTATGTTTCATAAAAAAAGCTCGGGACTTTATTTTAAATTTTGATTCAAAACCCTGGTGACCCCTTCATAAGGGAAAGTTACGTTATTAAGCCAGTTGTTCGATGGGTGAGGAAAACTTTAGGGAATCCTGATGAATGGGATACCTCTTGAACAACTTGTCCGGACTCTGTAAGGAAGAATCAAACAAAATCTCGAACCCAGTGCCGCGGCAGTGTAGGTACATCCTGACTTTTGACGTACGATGACTTTCGACCATAAAATAGTTTCATACTTTCGGCTAAAACATTCATGGAGGTTTCCACCTTTGCAGTTTTAGTCACAGTTATCGACCATAATAATAGTCTTTATTGTAAGTACTAATGAAGGAAGGTAGGTGGATAAGTACTAGCTATGTACGTTTAGGTATATAGGTATTAATAAAATTATTATCTCGGTCGAGGCCGTTTTATTGCATAGAATCGTCATAGTATTGAGACACCGCTAGATAATCTTACCTCTATAAATATCCGCGTAAAATTATCTATATTACGCATGCGTTTATTCTATTAATCCAGAATGTGAATATGCTCACGTATTTTGATAATCATATCAACGGCCCATTAGCTCAGTTGGTTAGAGCGTCGTGCTAATAACGCGAAGGTCGCGGGTTCGATCCCCTCATGGGCCATGTATATTTTTGTAGTTTTTTAAAATTCACTTCTGATTGTTATCTATTATCTGTATGCGTAATCAATTACTTTCCAAATCGCGAGGATGTTACATTCTTAGGTAAATAAAAAAAAATATTGTCATTTATTCATCTTGTCTATTCTTCGTGCATCGCGGAAATCTGCTGTACGGATTTTATTTAATTGTCCTCCCGGGATTGTAACAAAAATAAATTAGATACTTATCTACACGCGTACGAAGTAGAGGATACTGTTCGTTGCAAATATTTATACTTTCTCTCGTCTTTTTGAATAACTAAAATGGCTGAAAACATATTAAAATCCCAAATATTACCAAACTCGTATTGACAACCTGTCACAGATTACGACAGTGTGACGTCACAACGTATCAACCAACAATTCAGATCGTTTTTGATCACGTGACCGAATAAAAATAACATTTATTTTATTTTATGATTTTAAAGAAAATAATCCATATTGCAGTAAAACGAAGACTAATAGTTGTACAAAGCTATAATCTTTTAGGATGGCCACAATTTAAAGCTTATTTTTCATACAGTCAAACACAGTATTGTGATGATTCATCATTAGTGCACGTTAGGCTAACCATACCATACCTCTAATATGGGATTTGTCATTAATTTTAACTATATTGTACTAGCTATTTGTTTGTCGATTTCTCGGGATAGTTTTTATTCTATCTAGTTTGGTTATACATATATACACACTAGCTGTTGCCCGCGACTTCGCCCGCGTGGAATTTAACAAAGACAACCGTTGACAACAGCCTGCTCGCCCATTCTGAGCACGCGGGACGCATTGCAGGTTGTTGCTATCAAACTTAATCAGGCGCTGCGCTGCAACATTGGTTTTAATTTTTTTTCGTGAGATCCTATTTTTTTTTCTAAAATAAAAGTAGCCTAAGTTACTCCTTGTTACATCAGCTATCTGCCAGTGAAAGTCCCGTCAAAATCGGTCCAGCCATTTCAGAGATTAGCCGGAACAAACAGACAGACAGACAGACAGACAGACAAAAATTGTAAAAAATGTTGCTTCGGTATAGGTAACGTGTATACATCCAAATGCACTTAGTAAAAAGCGGTTATTTTAATATTACAAACAGACACTCCAATTTTATTTATATGTATAGATATATATATATACGGACTGACTGCTTTCTGAATTCTATTCTCAATTAGTACAACTAACTAACTACCGAATTTTTCCATCAGGTAGTAGACAAATAAAGATAACCAATAACAAGTGCTTGATTTTTTTTCTAGCTTTGACATACGATGTACGTCACTATACACAATGTCTACTCAAAGAATTGATAATTTAAACTTCCTTTTGTCTACTAGGTACTACTGTACACTAAGACATTGACAACCGAAGTCACACATTTGAATAAACCGGTATAGATTTATATTCCTCGAAGTGGAACGTAGAGTTGCCCTTTTTTTATGGGACTAGGCCCGCCACACACTCCCACCACTGCTACTCCTGTAAGCCAGGATCTACAGACTACTACAGAGTTGCCCTGCAGAACACCTACAGAACGCCAATAGTATTTGCTCCCAATGTAATAGGGGGCGAGGTGGAGTACTCCCTCCGGGGATTTGGACCAGCCACGCTCACCTTCATTCTGATTATAATCAATCTAAGAGCTCTCTTTGAAACCTTAGTAGCCTCACAACTCATTATTACCCTCCCGAATCGTAGTAGTCTTTATCCTGACTCATGTTTAACATCCCAAATTGTAGTACTCTTTATCCTGACTCATGTTTATTTTTCTAACCCGTAGAAGCCCTTATCCCAACTCATATTTACCATCCCAAATCATAGTAGTCTTTATCCTGACTCATTTTCACTTTGCTAAGTCCTAGTAGCCTTTAACCTAACTCATCTCTGCTGTCCTTCTTTCAAGTCATCGAATATGGTGAAGCTACAGTCGACATGAGATCGATGCTTATCAATAAAACACACGGACTGTGTGTCGCTCTACCAGCTATCGATCCGCGCCACGGTCAACGTACAATGTCACTGTCTTGATGGACTGATGCTAGGGGGTAGGCAGAATAAATAATTATGAATTTCATCATCATCCTACTCTATCCTATGATCCTGAACTTAACTACCCTTACAAGGAAAAAGCGGTCATGGAACTATCCTAAGACCAGGCCGGTAGCGAACTGTACACCACCATCCCGCCTATAATCCCTGAAGGGGTAGGCAGGGTTGCACTGTAGTGCACCCAAATGTCTCTGATGGCGTTTAATCCCTTTATTATATCTGGCACATTCCTCCTCAAAATATGTATATGTCGGAGGATGATATATGGGTAACGATCTAAAAAGCAACCATAAACTTGGAATAGGGCCCATTTTATAAGACCGTTTGTACATGTTTCCCACTTGCAGTACACTTGCAGTACACTTGCAGTACACTTGCAGTACACTTGCAGTACACTTGACGAATGCTATCGGCTGCTCAAATATTAACCCTATAAAAGCCTGTAGAATGCTGGTTGCTACTGAAGAAGAAGATTACACAATTTCTTAATGATAAACTAAAGAATGACTGGTGTTTAGACACCCAACTCCAATAGCTATCTGTCATTGAATAGGTCTCAATATCCCCAACGCAATTTTACAATAATAAATTAAAGGTAGGTATCAATAAAACATGCTAGCCATGAACTGAGCCTCTATGTTATTCGTATGTAATGATAATTTTTGGACAAACAATTTCGAATTTTGTTTAGGTAAGTACCAAAGTTCGGAAACCTCAATGTGCTAGTCCGACTTGCATTATTTGGCCAGCTTTGTAATGGAGAAATTCCTCGTTCAATAATGCTCTTCACTTTTACTGGACGCGAAATGCTGTGATTGAGTTTAAGAGAGGCATACAAGACCATGAAGTATTATATGGCAAAATAATATTTATTTTTTGACTGGTTGAAGAGTTGTCAACAGGGCAGATTTTATTGGCAATCATACAAGCTGAACTAGAAGGAACAAGATGTATATATCGTGACCGTAATGTGTGAGCAAAACAGCAATATTTTTAGACGTTCCAATTTTTTTGTGTATCGTTTAGTAAACAGAACCTATCCCCAAATTCATAGAGGTTTCAATGCGTTTACGTGAAGAATCACAGAGACTTTTATCACAGCATTTGTAGCTACATTTTCGCTACAAAACAAACTGCATTTTCCTTCAACAGTATAATTATTACCTTTGCCACCACAGCCTATCATCAAAATGTCTTTTATTGTAGACAGCCTTTATCAGTAACTACAATGTTACTAGAAAACGTTCCTTGTACCCGCCACTTAGTTAAATAAGTAATAGAAAGGGGCGTGGCACTGTAACGTCGTTTCCAATGATGACTTTATGAATTTTTACTGAGACGCACGTGTACGAGTTGATGACCTGAATTAAGAACCTTACCTTACCTGTCTTGCATTAAAAAAGGATGGGTAGCCGGTAGCGTGAATTACTTCCGCCAGGGCCGTCATTGGTTGAGTGCAGCAGGGATAACCTTATTTCTCGATTCCCAAAAGATTCGAGCTCTCTTAGAGAAGGTTAATTTTTGGAAAAAAAAATCGGTAATATCGTTTATCGGTTGGTGATTTGGGCCTTGTATCGCGGGGCCCTGGCCATTTGCCCAAAGTGGGTAATGGAAATTATGGAAAAGAGAGGCCTGAGTACCGCCTGTAATAAACATACGACGGAGAGAGTTCTCACGCGATTAAATCGAAGAACCGAATCAAATAATTGTTAAGTACTTATAAGAAAACTACAAGATTAATAATTGAACTTATATAAGGTGTAACAAAAATATTGTTCAACATTTTAACAGATGAATTAGTGAGTTTTTTTTTCTTTTCTGTTGGCCTTTTTCTATTATGGATCTCGTTGATATGTAAAATAATTGTGCCGTGTTTTTTTAAAACAAGGCGACCCAGTACCGGCCGTGCGCTTAGTACAGGTTGTATTTTTTGTATGTCTAATAATTTGATTGATTTCTTTGGGAATGTTATCTTTATAACATACTGTTGGCCGTGTTAAAATATTTTACACTATTATTACGAGTATTACACCTTTATATGAAGATCGAAAATTATCTGTAGATAGTATGTTGACAGTATAGTTCAAGACGCCATTTATAATATCATTCTTTATGGTAATAATAAAAGATTAGTTCGCGTTCCTTCACATGTTTTTAAGATGTCGTTGACTTCCCCTCAATGTCGCTTCATAGGGGGTACGCATTGACAGGAGTGCCTCATATATATGATGTAGATGACAACTTAAACCAAACACCTGTGCGTGTGTGGTTATAGTTAAACGGTCGGCTAATAACACGTTACGAGAATTTTAAACTAACAGAATTATAGACCGCCTTGGATCGGTGACGCGTCGACCTGGATTTGGATCTATTATTTCAATTTCGATTGTTCTCATTAGTCTCATTATTTACATTTGTTATTCTCAATTAATACTATCACGTCTGTATGCCCCGAAGGGGTAGGTAGTGTAGTAGTAGTACTATCGGACTGTCATATATCACCAATAGTGTATATATAATAATACAAGGCGGTGTTTCTTGTCTTGCAGGCAGGTAGGGATCTTCTAGTTAAATGAAAATCTTGTTCAGGGAACGATTACATATTTTAAATGAGGGGCGGCACTATGGCCCTGTGTAGACCGACCATGTAGCTTCGTGACAACGCCTCGGGGACATGCCATGCGTCTCATGCGTGGGCTGACAACAAGGCAAATGGCAGATGACAGTACTCACCCTGAGTAAAGGCTTATGCTGATGTGATCTTCGTCATCCATTTTACTAGAATGTATTTTTACTATAAGCCTCTATCTTAATAGCTCGTTGGGTTCGGCAGACTTCCTACTGTTATGGAGGTTAAAAAGAATGATTGGGTACATTATTTTTCATCATTGCTAATAAAGTACATAAGGTGTCCTTGCAATCTAGCTATGTGCACACCAACAAGAAAGTCCAAGTGATGATGATGCGCCCATCATTCCGAATCAGACCGCAAGTAGACCACACAATTCCATATTGACATTTTATTTGTTTTTTTTTTCAGGTAAATGGGGAACGCAATCCCGAGGAAGTATACAAGGACTTCCGAATTGCCGTGCTCCAGATCCTAGGGTCTACGGAAGACCAGTCCAGCATACATGGCGTTAGTGGTGTAGGGGTCGGAGCTGGCGGTATACCGGGCGAGATTGTGGGAGTGGAGCCCGCTCCCGCGCAAGAGATACGGGAGGAGAGTGAGAGAAACAGGAGAGAGGTGGTGGTGCCGGTTGTGCCGATACCAACGGCACCGATTCCAGCTGTGCAGAAGCCGATAGTACCGCTGCCGATAGAGACGAGAGGAGAAGAGAGTGAAGTAGTACCTAAGGTAAGTGAAAGTATCACGACAAGATCAAGGACAAGTTTGAATGATCTGAGCAGAGTTTTATTTAATGAGTAAGTACTGCTCACATAGCGTTGATGTTCCTCGGAATGTTATTCATACACCCAGTACATTTTTCTTCAAAGCATAACCAATCATTTTCTTGCCGACTACCTAAAACGTTCCGAACCAGTGATAGATTCAAACTATTCATAGTCCTGGAATAAAAAATATTTTAAACTTTTTCTTAATAGGAACGGCATTTCGAACGGGCGGTAAAATCGTAGGCATAACATTTTTGTGAAATTTTTGACGATTCGTAAGTATTGTTATCGTTTTCGATGAATAAAAAATATTTTAATTTGATTGATGTTCCACTCCAGACTGCAGTAATAAGGGTTCGTGGTGAGGCCACGAGGCCAGCGCTGCTGTGGGTGGTGGGTGGACCCGGCAGCAACAAGGCAGCTCTGTGCCAGCGAGCCGTCGCCACCAGACACGGCTGGACACACTTCAGGTAGATCTCCATCCACAGGAGATCTCTGCTGCTCCAAAGACTTTCATATATCAAGGTCCTCTGCTACTTGCATCCACAGTGAACTCTGAGACGTCATCAGACAACCTTGTTACTACACTCGTAGATATAAAAGCTATAACATAGTTTTTATACAGTGTGATTCAGATAGGTTGGACTTCAAATAATGACTACATATGTACCAAAGAAGCGCAGGCTTAAATGATAGTATGCCCTTTCTGAATCACGATGTATACATACTTATAGCACGTGTGGACGTGCTACTTATACCATTTTCTTTACTTCCCCCTAGTCTTGGACAACGTCTCCGCACCCTCGGGGACGCGGGAGGTCGACCGGCATCAGACGGCGCGCTCGCCAGGACCGCCGTCAGTGGAGGAGAACTGGCTCCAAAAGACCTCGTCACAAGACTGGTGCGAGCCGCCGTGGCCGATGCTGCCAAGACCGGGAACAGTCTCATACTGGATGGGTACCCGAGGGATTTGGAGCAAATGGAGCTGTTTGAGACTGAGGTAATTGAGGGACTGTTTAATGCCAAATGTCAAATGACCGCCAAAAGTCGATAAAGACCCCAAAATCCTGAAATTTGTTGTACCCTTTTTTAAGCCCGCCACATTGGCGCAGCTGATAGCTTTTTACACAGCGATTACAGAGTTTGAATCCCGGTATGGACAAACTTTGCTTGATGAGCACGACTGCTTGTACCCGTGTTATGGATAATATCAATACCTATAAGTACACTTATATGAGATCACCCAAAATATAAGTGTTGCTTAGTTTAGGAACGTGCTGTTGGCATGTACGATATAATGTTTCTATGATTATAACATTAAGTAGTCTGCTCCTTCTTTACTAGTTTACTCCAATTAGTAAAGGATCCATATTTTACCCTATCTACGAACTAGGATCTACCTCCCCTTTCAGCACCGCGTCCAACCCCGCATGGTCCTCCTAGACTGCTCGAAGCTGCAGCTGGGTAGGGGCAGGCGGGACGACTCGGTAGCCGCGTTCAGGAGACGGCTGGAGGTCTTCAGGGAGCTTAGCCTACCGATGCTGAAGACACTGGACCAGGATCATAGGCTCGTTATAGTAAGTCCCTTAAATTCATAAATAGCCCAAATCGATGAATAATTTTAGCCCTTTTTTAAATGTCTCACTGTTGGGCACGGGTCTCCTTGTACATGACGGTTTCCTCACGATAAATACGAATTATTATTTACATCAATGAAAATAACTATGAATTTCGGTAGTATAGTTAATTATTGGATGATCCGAGTTTTTTGTAACTTATCACCATCTTTAGTATCTCTTCTCTCTTATCTTATCTATCTATAACAAATTAATATAACACCACTCTTTCTGCGTCGAGAGATCAAGATATCAAATACACGTTGAATTCGTTTTTGAAGGTACCCCTTCGTACATGTAAAGTGGTGTGTTGCAGGTGGATGGTGACACAGACTCCCAGGAGGTGCAGGCGGAGTTCTCACGGGTGCTGCTGGAGGAGATGGAGAAGGCTGAAGCCATCGCTGCCATGCCGCCGCCACCCACGGAACAACTGCACCCGCGCACCGGTAACTAACTTCAGAAACCCTTGCTTCTTCTTTCTTGCTTTCTTCCTCTTTCTATCCTTTTTCCTTCCTTCTGCCTTCCTTCTTCCTTCCTTCTTCCTTCCTTCTTCCTTCCGACTTCCTCCCAATTCGCTATCACGCCTTATGTGATTGTTGCAGATAATATGTCAAGTATGCAGCAGTTCGCCACGGCCATGTCCCGGATGGGCGGTGGGATCGCGAACGGCCATGCGAATGGCGGCTTGAAAAACGGAACACTGCATAACGGCGGGACCAATGGATTCCTACCCATGGCTAACAATAAGGTACATATTCCTCTAATCAACAAGCTTAAAAAATAAACAGGGGTGATATCCATCGCTTGCTTTGGTTTTTTTTTAATATCTAGTCAGATTTGACGGCCTGGTTAGCACAGTTGGCAGTGACCCTGCTTTCTGTGCCGTGGGTCCCGGGTTCGAATCCTGGTAGGGTCAAACTTTGGGTGCTTACACAAGTTTGTCCCTAACAATGCCTATTGGGTGGTCAACTTCTTTCCCAGGTTAAGCCAGTACTAAACAACGTGCAGAAGATCCCCACTGTGTCGCAACTGACGCACGATGACGTCAGAGCGCTGTACGAACAGGGAGCCGGCGAGATTGGTATGAGCACGCACATTTAGGTATAGAGCATGGTCAGCCATCCGTCACCCGACTTTACTGCGGTAAATACCTAGAGCGCGCTGTACCCCGGCGGTAGGAGCCGCGACGCGCTTGCAACAGATAGAGTTACGCGATAAAAAGAGGAGCGCATAGTTACGTAATAATATTTTATAGTACGCATATAAAAAAAAGTTTTTAACAAACAAAAGCCGCCTTAAAAAAACTAAAAAGTGAAAAATTATCTAATCTTGAAATCTACCTAGTCTAACTAAATCAGTTTTTCTTATCGCTCAAGTCATCGACATGATTCTTGAGGACTAATTTTTTTTTCTGGTAATTTCGGAGGTCCCCATACTGACTCCATCTCGATGTTACATTCTGTATATTTGTATACATACCTACGGTGGTGCTGATACGATTAAAACGTTTATGAATTTGGGGATGTGTTTGCAACTGTTGTAAACTGTTGACAAACGTTTTTCAACACACGATTTAGGTATATGTATCAGGGCCCCAAGTCTGCTTAAACAATCGATTCATAATCGAACAGCAACCGCATAGTAACTGTCACTTTTGACAGATATCCCATACAAAATCTGTCAAAAGTGACAGTTACTATGCGGTTGCTGTTCGATTATGAATCGATTGTGTTAGCAGACTTGGGGCCCTGCTTGATGTCGTGCGCGATACATATCTAATACTGCTCGGTTTTATTATAATGAATGGACCCTCTAAGAGGTAAAGTATGTGCCGAATAAGTTAGTATTTAATTAATCTAAGTAAATGGGAAACAATTTTTAAATTAGATAAGTAGTTAGTGTCTAATAAGTTGTTATTTAAAACAAATTATATAAAATAAAAAAAGAACTTGATGTTAAATTGATTCGATGATTCAGTTTTAGTCGACGATGGAATATATAAAGTGTAACAAAATAGTGTAAAATATTTTAACAGATGATTCGGTAAGTTATATGGATCACGTTGATCTATCAAATAATTGCATAATTAATGTTTGTTTTTTTTTAACAAGGCGAACCAGTAGCATTTGGCCGTGCACTCAGTACAGGTGTAATTTTTTATGTTTAATAATTTGATTTATTTCTTTGGGAATACTATTTTTATAACCAACTGTTGGCCTGTTAAAATATTCTACACCCTTATTATTATACCTATCAACTAAGAATATTTAATGTATTAAAACACAATAGTCGACTACAACTCACATTACCAGTACCGACTAACCTAATATTATAGTCGGTAGTCGCCTAAGTCTAGTCAATCTAAGTCATATACTTAATATATTTTGTATTAATAAATATTTTGTAAGGTTATAATTATATTATAAACGCACACACACGAATATTATAAGAAGTGCCTTAGTGTAAGCCAGTGTATAACTTACTACAAGATATACCTATTTAAAAAAAAGTTTTGTAGGTTCAGTAGGTACTTTATACTGTACGTACATAGGTACACTTTGTATATACAGAAATCTTGATTATTTAAGTTGTATATGTACGGTGCAAGTAGCCCTAAGTAATAATTGGTTTAGTTTTTTTTAATATGACTCAGAATCTCGTCATATAATTTACGTAACTGTTTATATTGTTTTTGTCAAGAGAAATATAACTAAGTATTATATAATTCGTCGAGAACTTATACAGCGCATATCTTGATTTATATAGTTTAAAATCATGTCACATTTTTTAATAAGTACTTACATACAAGGCCGTATTCATTTCGGGGGGGGGGGGGGGGGACGACTCCAGACCATACACGAGCCCACAGACCTCCAGATTACATTAGTGAGTACCTATGTATACAAACGGGGGTTCTCTAAGACATTTCGGGGGGGGGGGGGGGGTTAGAACCCCCAACCCCTCCCTCCCTGTCTACGGTCTTGCTTACTTATAGGTAGTATTTATTATTCTATACCTATCTAAGGTCTTACAAAAATTGTGTTAAATTTTTATGAGGTCAATCAATTAGTTGCTAAGATAACATTTACCAAAAATATTTTAGTGTCTAAGCACTTGGCTATATTAAAAGTTAGGGACTCACATATATATATATTTTATTTAAAATCGCCAGAGGAACACACCCACTATACGGTCCCACACTAAGCATTGCTTGTATTATGGGTACCGTACAATGGACTGTGGGACCGTATAGTTGATGTGTTTGTCTGGCGATATTTTAAAAAAAATATATGTGACTACCGAACTACTACGGCGATATTATTATTATTCTTAAATTATTTAAGATTTAAGTAGTTAGACCTTGCGTCATATTTAGCTAGACTAAGTCACGTAGTTAGTTAATATCACTAAAGGGGCCAATATAGACTTAGTTGACAACAAACTATATAGAAGAATGTTGTAGTTATACAATCACTATATACTATAAAACATGCACACATTTTATATAATGATACCTTTGTAATAAAAATGATATGCTCTCAAGGAAGCTGTGAAATTGTAGATTTATATATATTTAACTGTTACATTTGAGAAAATAACGTTTGTAGATAATACGACAAGAAATATGCCGTATTAAAACAAAGCTGTATAAGAGGCTTACTTGTCTTTCATAAACACATTATTCTCCTATTATAATAGGTACCTCATCAGAATCAGAATATATTTTTATTAATGTAAACCTTTAAGTACAGTACTTATGCATCGTCAAAGTAGTTGCTAAGCTAAACTACAACTTTCCCACCCATTGAAATAAAATATATTAATATCTACGATAAAATCAGTACGATTGGTTTTATTTCAATGTGTAGTATTTGCGTAAATATAAGTAATCAATAACTTTACCACCCGTTCGGAATGCTGTTCCTATGGAGAATAACGGGCAAGAAACTCCATGGTTGCTCTTTTTAAAAAGATCCGTTACCTACCTACCTTGCTTATGGTAATCTTAATTAATGACGTCCCTAGCTACATAATAAAGTTATATACCAGGGGCCTACCTACCCGAATAGTGATAAAGAGTGGCATATTTCTTGACGCATTATTTTGGCAATATGACGTTGAACTTTAGCGTTTATTTTTAAATTGACTATATAATTATAATGCAATAGTTTCAGGAAATTGTTAACATCATGTCATTCAATTAGTACTTACTTCAGGTTCTAGATTGTTTTTTATTAAAAATAAATAAATGAACACACTTTTGTAACAAGATTTTTTATTGTAAATTATACACTGCCCCATAGACAAAACTAAACGCAAGAACACTTCAGGGTCAGCGCTAACTTCTGGCCCAGTACAAATACAAAGAGAAGGTATATATCATCTACTTACTACATTGTATAATCTAATGGTAACTATCAGTAATCGTCTGTCACAACTTGGTACCGATCGATAAAAAGAAACTAGTAATTTACCTACGCGATGAGACGGCTTATATTTCTAGGTTAGGGCGGGCTCCGGGTGCAGCGTTCCCGCCATCGCTGAAGTTTCCCGCGCTCTCAGAGGTCGATTATTGGCTGCTTGGCACAGTTTCCATGGCCTTGACCGAGCTCCGAGCCCGCAGTTGGTCCGCATAGCTCGCGGTGTTCAGACGTGTGTGGTGTGCTATTTTATTTATAATACGCGCCGCTTTTAAATCATAATGGTAAGTTATTATTGATTACAAATTAATTTCGTTTAAATACGTTAGGGAGTTTAATGTTTTAAGATGACGTAGGTACGATAATTTTAATGAGCGTATTGTGTAACTGCTTGCTTTTCAGTATTTTCATTCAGTTTCGACGCTTGTTACGTCACGATTACGATAATAATAGAATAAGAAAGTATGCCGGTATCCTATCACATAACATGAACGTTTTCATTTTAAGAATAGATCTTTGATTACTTAATAACTAACCCACATATTATATTATTATTTTTCAGTACGTAATTTATATCTATCTGGACATTCAAGATATATATATGGTAGGATATGCAATAGATATATCTATACTAATATTATAAATGTGAAAGTTTGGATGGATGGATGTTTGTTACTCTTTCACGCCAGAACGGCTGAGCGGATCTGGATGAAATTTAGCACAGATATAGATTATAGTCTGGGATAGCATATAGGCTACTTTTATCCCGGTAAAATGTATGGTTCCCGTGGGATATATTTGTTAAAATTTTCATAGAATACCAATAAATTCATTTTCTCATACATTTGATTCTGAGGCGGTACGAAGTTCGCTGGGACAGCTAGTATATATATATATATGTGAATGCAAAAGAAGTGTTTTTCAGAATTCTTCTCTGTGTGCCTGTTTATTTGAACATCACGAAAAACTACTGGACTAATTCCAACGGGGCTTACATTTTTGGATAGCCTATAGTTAGACTGAAAATATCGGGTACATATTATCCTGCTAGGACTTTAGGGAGTCGAGCTACAGAGCAAAATCTTGGCAAAGCTAGTATTGATTAAAATGATCATATGTCTGATTGCATACGTGTTATGATATGATGCATTATGATTGGTGATTTCATAAGTAATTCAAAACCGATTGATAAAGTCCGGGTTGATAAAATACAATTTGCAACTACTATCTCGAACGAAGATAAGGATATTAAGGATTTGTAAACAATTATAATATGATAATGAAGGCGCTCCCAACAACAACCACAAATACTTTGATTATTTAATAAGTATGTTCATATATATCAATAAGCAGTGATAGCCAAGTTGGTAGAACACTTGCCTCGGTTACGAGGATCGCAGGTTAAAACCCGGCTCACACCCCTGGGATTTCTGGATTTCATGTGCGAATCTCATTTTCAACCATGATTATCACTTGCTAAACGGTGAAGGAAAACATCGCGAGGAAACCTGCATGTCATGAAATGTTTGTTTACCAACTGTTAACAGGACAGCCCACGTCATAAATATCACGATGCTAGCCGTATCGATAACGGAGATCGTGTCTCATTGCACTGTGATAAGAGCTATAGAATAAACAAACAGTTACGCTCTTAATTCCAATCTTGATACGCCGCGCCGTGGAAAGAAAATGGCGGAAATCTGAGTTTCCCGGCTGTGACTTTCAATTTTCGTAATAAAATTAACTGTATTATCGTCATTGTTATTCGTTTATGGGATGACGCAGAGCGGTGTATGGCCGAATGCTTATTGGCTTATTCGCTACTTCTTGCGGGTGGAAGAAGGCACTTTGTAGACTTTATATTCTACTAGCTGCGCCCCGCGGTGTTACCCGCTATTAAAAAGTATGGACCATACCTTTTACCGGGATAAAAAGTAGCCTATGTGCTATTCCAGGCTATAATCTATCTCTGTGCCAAATTCCATCCAGATCCGTTCAGCCGTTCTGGCTTGATTGAGTAACAAACATCCATCCATCCATCCAAACATTCACATTTATAATATTAATTTTATTATAATATTAGTGGGATAGTGGGATTTATTAATGTCCCACTGTTGGGCGCGGGCCTCTCATCAATGCGAGGGGGATTAGGCCACAGTCCGCCACGCTGACCCAGTGCGGTTTGGAGGACTTCACACGTCTTTCGAGATATTCTCTCAGACATGCAGGTTTCCTCAAGAAGTTTTCCTTCATAGCTTACCAAGTGATAATCATGCTTGAAAATAAGATTGGCACATGAAATCCAGAAATCCCCGAGGTGCGAGCCGGGGCTTCAACCTGCAATCCTCGAAACCGAGGCAAGCATTCTAACAACTTGGCTATCACTGCTTCCTACATACAGATGTTTTATTGCCAACTTGCTGCTTAATCTTTGGTTGTTGAGATAAATATAACATTGTACGCATGCTGATATTGGCACACTATCAACACTATCGAGGCTAATGAATGGCTCTGACATTGATCGTGGGAAAGGGCACCTGTGGTGAGATAGATTTATCTCAGATGCGGTACGTATATATTATCAGCATTGTACGATTGATTGACCTTCACGGCACATTATATTATTTAACGTTTATTAAATAGGTAACTTCTTCTCTACCTTCCTTCTCTTCTTTGACTTTGCGTATTAATTCAAAGAAAGAGATGAATTCGGTAATTTTGAAATTGAATCGAACTTAAAGAATATGAAAGAGAGCGTAGACTGGTGCTGTAGGAAAATTATATTAATAAATAACATCTTTGTGGAATGCCAGGTTGGTATTACTGAGTTGCACTTGCACCCTCGTATCTTTAGGCGACTCAAAAACTTTTATTCAACAAAGTGTTTGATCGTAAACACTGTTGAATCCTCAACATTTTATAAGTACCACATCTGACGTACAGTCGTAGGAGTTTCACGACCTCGTGTGGGTATTTCTCCAAAATAATCCAGTTTGTGTTTGGGACGCGTTCCCGCTGCCCGTTGGCGGGAATATTGGCGGATTATTTTGTTCATTTAAACTACAGTAGGTATCGCCTAAAGGAAACCGAAGTACCTATTCGCAATTAGGCAAAAAAAAATGAAATCACTATAAGTATAACACTCTTTTTCTGAACGGACTTTTGTATACTGTGTTAAAACTGTGATCACGTTTTAAACGACACGGAGAAGGGCAAATAATTTGTTATGAAAACATGGTCAAAGCAATTGGAACTTTTAAACTCCACGTTAAGGTTCATTTTCGTGTTAGCTGTCGCTCTGTGGCTATCGTATGCGAGGCGATTTGATCGAAAGCAGTTGGTTTTGAAGGTAATGGAAAATACGTGATTCTTCTTCGAATGCCTATTAGAATTACACAGTCACTCACAACACACACACTCACACACATACACACACACTCATACACACACACACACACTCTCTCTCTCTCTCTCTCTCTCTCGCTCTCTCTCTCTCACACACACACACACACACAAACGCGCGCACGCGCTCGTCACACTTTCTGACATCACCAGTCTTATATGCATTCGCTCTAAACACTTCACTGGTATATACTTAGTGCCTAAGCAAATAGAAACATAGAAATTAATGACACCACGTACCTACTGAGAGCACACAGTCAAATGCTCCGGCCAGATTCCCCTTCTTTAAAAAAACAAACATCGTTTACACAATAAGGTATTTTCTGGGGACTTTTTGGCGGGAAGTTGAACCGTGAACTTGACAATTTTGTTTTATTTTCCAAAAAAATATGTTTCTTTGATAAATAATGTGTATTATGAGTGGGATATTAACCATCGTGTGTTCAAAGGAAATTGAAATAAAATAGTATAATTTGACTTTTCAAGTTCTCCCAAGATGTCCGGTAAATCTTACTGAGGGGTAGGGGATTCATTTCATCACGATTATCGTCATCAACATTATCATTATCATCACGGGTACATATAATTCAATAACAATTATCAAGAATTACTCGACACTGGCAATAAAGGCACTATTTTGTAGCCGATTGGCAACCTAAAAAAAGAAGAAAGGTATTTTATGCATCAACGTAATCCGGTACTTGCTGACTCTCGACTTTTTGGCGGGAAACTGAAAAGTCATGGCGTCGGTTATGTTTTAATTTCTAAAACTAGTGTTCTTGCGAGTTATAGTGAGTGATATAAGTGGAATATTAACCATTATGGGTTCGGTAAAGTGCACAAGTGTAGGTAATTGAAACAGAGTGACGAAACATGGCTTTTCAGTTTCTCACAAAAAATCCATGAAAAATCTTTCGGTAAAGTATCCATCACTTTACTGATTGAGGGATGGGGGGGTATTGTACTTGGGCCTAGCCTTTGGGCTTGTGCATATAATCAAAACCAGAAATAATTTATATTACTTGACACTGGCAAAATACCTATGGTGATGCCAAATTAAAAAAAATAAAATAATAAATAAATAATAATACTTGCTGACTC
This sequence comes from Pheosia gnoma, assembly GCA_905404115.1. Lineage (NCBI taxonomy): Eukaryota > Metazoa > Arthropoda > Insecta > Lepidoptera > Notodontidae > Pheosia > Pheosia gnoma. The sequence continues at coordinate 1,150,939 of FR989894.1, read as the reverse complement.
ACCTATGATAATATTTTACACTAATATACCTACCAACTTATACTAAGTAATATTTATGCTTTATGCAATTATGTTAATACCGAAAAATATGCCATATTTTTAAGAACCTCTTATAATTATTGCGACCATAACGAAACGTCAAAATTATTAATGTTAATCTGGCCTCGGTTCCAGTGACATTGTCCGCTCGTCTCTCCCTGTGTAGCTCGGAAACTGACGGCTGACGTTCAGTGACAAGGCATCACGAAAATAGATGTCACCTCTCGTTAGTTACAAATGTTAGCGGCTTAAACACAATCTTATAACAGAGGACATGAAGGTTGATTTTGATTGTAAAGAAAAATATACTACGTAAGTATTTTCTGATGGCGTGAGCAGAGATGCCCTGTTACATAATAATTATCGACCGACCGAGGCACTACCTACTTAGCGCAGTTGGTAGTGACCCTGCTTTCTGCGCCGAGGGCAGCGAGCTCAAGTATTCGTAGCCGAGGGTACTGGGTGCAAATCCTGGTAGGGACAAACTTTCTGTATTGAGAATGAATGTTTGTACCCGAGTCATGGATGTTTATTATCTATATAAGTTTATATACAGAGTTCGCTTTCATTAGAATTATTCTCCCGAGGCCGTTATACGCGGGTGGGACATGACTCGACAGTGTAAATCCAAAATATAACTAACAATTTGTTTGAAATAAGGCTTCAAGTCTAATGTAACTGAATCGATTTCCAACGATATAATATCCATTTCAATACCTATAGGGTACCTACTCAAGGTAGACCCGTGAATAATTAAAAATATAACCACAGTGGCGTTGTCAACACACTAATTGCAGATGTCTTGGCGTTTTATGAACTGATATTGCAAATTCAATTTCTATGGAAAGCGTTGTTGGTATCCAGCAAAAAGTCTGCGAACTTGGATAAAGAAAGCAGATTTCAAATAAGTGATCTCAAACATTTTGTAAAGTATACAAAAATGGCGTGTTCAATTTTCCACTTTTCATTTACGTCATCATGTCGTGATAATAATGCATAATGCTTTGTGCCAACCGCATTGAAAAATCATAGTTGCGCAACGAAGGTTGCTAGGTAGGCTAGGATCACGATAATCGTGGGTGTAGCATGACTACTATTTGCCCTCTTACGCTACTGCTACATCTGCGTCTATAGCCGTTAATGAATGCGTTAATCGATCGCTATTAAATTTTGTTATTCTATGTCGATTAACGCGTTAATTAACGGCATTAGACGCAGGTGTGGCCCGGACGTTAACAAAATGCTCGGATGAACGGTAACCGTAGCGTGCTACGGCTACGCACCGTAAGAACAAGATTACTAGCTCTTGCTACGACTTCGTAGCGCTTCATAGTTTCTGTTTTCTTCTGCGTAGCCTTTCTACATTTGTTTTTATCGGGATCTGCTTCCAAACTCCTCTGATTCAGCTGCTTGTTGCTATTTACTTTGAGCGATTGCCATCGGCCCTCTGAGACCTAGCTCGTTGGACCACCGGAGTCCAAAGGGTAGAGACAGTTCGTAATGCTAATAGAGATGTTCTAAGAATTACAGCGGGATTACTGACAAAGTACGGAGGAGGTCAAATGTCACCCATCCAAGGTTAGACCGAGGCATCACACACACACACAGATTTAACATTCGAATGTAATAAAGTGTACCAACGATCATTTTTGTATCGGGAAATGGGAGATTAAGGTTTCCCGGGATAGCCTAAACACTAAAACCAACGCGAAAAAAGCAGCGATTACTCTTAATATTATAATTTGATCCTAGATCTACATCAATTGTACTTTTATTATGATAATGTTAATATACCCCGAAAGAGAAATACATCCTCCTTTAAAAAAAAACTAGTATGTTAAGTATGTAACCATAAAACTGTCACTGCCACTATTGACAAATCAGATTGACAACAAAACTCTTGAGGAAAAATTGGGGATTTTTTTACAACATCGCAACAAAACTCAATACATAAACTAAACATAGTCTTCCTAATAACAATGGCACAAGACTTGAAATGCAGCGGTTGCGAAGAGACGGTCGTGGACAAAATAATTCCCTGCCCGCTTAGCTGTAGATCGCCTAAATGCAAAGCTTACCAAAGGAAGGTGAGAGTTCACATTACGCTACACTAAAGCCTTCCAAAGCCTTAAGTACGAGTTTTTTCGTAAGCGACACGTGTACTAAATCAGAATCAGAATCAAAATATTTTTTATTCATGTAAATCATTAAGTACAGTACTTATGTATCGTCAAAACTTACAAAATGCTAAGCTACTACTTTACCACCCGTTCGTAATGCCGTTTCTATGGAGAAGAACGGGCAAGAAGCTCCATGGTTGCACTTTATAAAAAGATCTTTTAAATTTTTGAGCAGTACATTGTTATAGGCATGTGAGAACAATGTAGGAACGGCTAAGCAGACTTTTGCAGCTGGACAAAAGTACTAAAGTACTAAAAAGTACTATGTATAAAATTACAAGTTAATGGCTACATGGTTCCCACATTTACAAATTACTGCATATAATAGTCGCAGACTTATCATTATTGTTATTTTGTATGACAAATTGAACAGCGCGTCTAGCTGACGGTATCTAAAAGATTCAATTCTCCATATAAAGTGGACAAATACGTAAACGTAATACGTACACTTTAAAGTAAACGGGTAGCTTACGAATAAACTCGCACTCCACGTATTGTTCTGACACTGAACAGTAAACCTAGCCTAGCCTAATACTATTTACTATATACTAACTCGAAAGTACCTATTGTATAAACTCACTACTACTACCGTCCCGACAAAATCCAACAATTGTAAACATGCCACAAATTTCGATGGCATCATATAGGAACGATATAAGACAAAGTTTCCACTTTTTGATGGATTTGTGTTTATAACTTGTTAGTAAACTAAGTAGGTGCTTAGTTAGGTACGAATTTCGACGGTCTAGATAACCGAGAAGAGCCCAGTATGAGTTTGGAATATTGCACATGGTATCGAAAAATCGAATGTTCCCATAAGCTGCCCGTTTCCACTAGGGACGCAACTGTGAAGTGTATGGAACGATTCATAGGACTCGACCGATATTTTGCTACTGTCAAAACTCGTACAAATCTTTGGGATATAACGCGATCGTTGTATGGATTGCCAGGACTCTGAAAAGTAATCTTCTATCTTCCAGGCTCCAATTGATATGACCAAGACGCCGATTATCTGGGTGCTCGGGGGCCCCGGCTCTGGCAAGGGCACACAATGCGAAAAGATCATCGCTAAGTACGGATTCACCCACCTGTCCACCGGGGACCTGCTGCGGGCTGAGGTCAAGAGTGGCTCTACACGAGCAAAGTGCCTTTCTGATATTATGGAGAGAGGTATGTTTATTACTCAAGCCGTCGAAATATTAAGATGGCGCTAGTCAAAATGAGGGCCAAAAATATGTATAATCAGTGGCCTTAGCACCAACTCTTGACCATGTACGATACTTACCAGCTGCGCCATGCAGGTTAACATTGGATAACATGGAGTTTATTTTTATTTACTGTACCTACCTATAGGCAATGGCATTCCTCTAGACTCTAGAGAGTGCACAAGGGCACACCACTGAAACCTGAAAAAAATACGATTGCAGGTGGGTTGGTACCCAACGACGTTGTACTGGACCTGCTGAAGGAGGCGATAGAGGCTCGCGCGCAGCAGTCTAAGGGCTTCCTGGTGGACGGCTACCCTCGGGAGAAGTCGCAGGGCATGGAGTTCGAGGCAGCCATTGCACCTGTTTCTGTGAGAACTTGCTTTTATAATTTATTTTTTGTCCATCACCAGAACGAAGCATTGCGAGCCATATTCGGCCAGACTATGCTGGCCCAGTACTGGTTGGGGTACCCATCGCCAGACAATATACCAAGTGTACGGTCCCAATCTAAGCACGCTTGTTTAATGGGAACCTTACAATAGATTGGATGATTCCATTAAGGGCTAGACCAAGGCAATTCCAAAAGGACGATATCCGCAATTTGTCCCGACAGGAATCGAACCCTGAGTTGGTCCAGTGAGTCGGGCGGTGATCTCTCATCCTAGTTGACTAAGTAGTTGTCAAACTTACCTAATACCAGACTTAACAGACGAACGTGTGTTTTTAAGGACCGGCCATACAATTTTAAATAATTGCTGTTTATCTATGCCCTCCTTACTTTGTACCTATCAACTTACATTTTAGCGCCATGCAAGCCAGTTATTGTACTGAAAGGACTGGTTTATTATCTCGACATTCAGTACCACTGTGGCCTCAAGCAATTTACAAAAAAATACATAATTTTGTATGTATTTCCAGGCGATAATTTATTTCGAGGCGTCACCAGAGACGCTGCAGAAGCGCATCATGGCCCGCGCTGTGAGCTCCGGCCGCGCCGACGACAACGAGCAGACCATCAAACTGCGACTCCAAACCTTCTTCGACAACAACCAGCAAGTCCTCGACCAGTACCCGACTAAAATCTCCAGGGTGAGTAGGCATATTGAGCTCCTTATATTATTTCCTTGGGCGAGTACGTTTTCTAATGGTTTCAGTATTAGTTGCTGAGTCTACTGCTCCGAACGGTTGCGAGTTTGAGTCTCGTCTGCAGTGATACAAGCGTTGGTAGATTTAGGATCTCATCGTCCTGGCCTAGTGCGGGTTGATTGAATAGGAACTCCCAATGTAATCGTAAACTCACCGAGAAAGCATGTTTTCACTGTCATACACATTTATAAAACCCGTAGAGTGAGCAGGACGGAAGAGTTACGCTACATCAAGAGATGCTACCCTACACGTTTCCTCACGATGTGTGCCTTCACCATACAACAAATGATAATCATTATTGAACCTGAGATAATTATGTTGGCAGATAAACGCGGACCAGTCAGTAGACGCGATTTTCGCTGAAGTCCAGAAGGTTATCGAACCCCTCATGGCATTGGCGCGCGCCGCCCAGTGACCTGCTCTGCTACGCAATTGACACGCCACGTGTGACGCGACACACACGCTGTGCGACATGACACACACGCTGTGCGACATGACACACTCGCTGTGTGAAGTAGCACACTCAACACACACATGCGCGCGGGCACCACACTACGTTTCTACGCCACCTGTACATACTCGCTGATACCTTATTTTTAATGAATTGTTAATTAAAAATGTTTTTATTTTTGAGCGCATTTTGATTTGGTTATAAAGACTGAGTTCTGCGGCATTTATTAATTTATCATTGTCTTCACAATACTGAGAATAGATAGATATCAAAAATGTTGAAAATCATTTAATTTTATTGGGTAACGATTAACTCTTAATAAAACATACGATCTTATGGCTAAGGTTTAGGAATCACAAACTGCAGTTACTAAATTATGTGCTTAACTTCTAATATATTAAACAAAAAATATTACTTATGATAAGTTTTAGCTCACTAAGCTAAATACTGGAAATTAGCTCGCTAAACGGGAAGCACAGATTCCTCTTGTTCCCTCTCCCTCTGACGCACTGCAACTGCGGTCTCCACGAGGAGATAGAGACACTTGAACTCGTCTTGATCTCTCTCCATGCTCGACACCACCTGGAGTTATTGACCCAAGTTAATTTTGACTCCAAATAAACTCAATAACATATCATTGGTCATCAACGCGATACAACTTATTAGTTTCAGTTTATATCTAAAAAATATTATTAAATTAACTTTCGCGAACAAATAACTATGTGGTGATGCCGGCATTAAAACACCCCGTGTTTATAGAAAATTAACTAAGTATCTACCAAATAGATATATATTATATATTAATGAAAGTCAAGTATTTTTATATAAACATTTATTTACATAACTAAAACAAACTCGTCCAGATAAAAACAAAACAAAAATTCAAGTTCTCCTAACGATACAATAGAGATCATCTTGATTTGTAAAAAAATAAAACGCAATGTTTTAACACCGACGTCGCACAATTGGTTATATACAATATTTAATATGTAGGTAATGGAATGCATGCTACACACGAAATACAAGTTACCATCAACATATGCTACTTGGTACATGTACGTGGTCTCTTGTGTAGGCTGACGTGGACGATGGCCAGCTAGCTCGAAGCATGGTTATACCTACAGGATCCTTAAAAACAGATTACATGTTGGCATATTAGTGTGGTTCAGTGTACCTTAAGACTACCAGTTTACAAAGCTACGCTTCACGCCGCAAAAAGACGTTTAAGTCACCAGTTTAAACAGAGCTCATTACGCAAGCAAAATAACAACTTCTCTTTAAAACTTAGAACCAACACCTTTCGCAAAATCATGAACAACATCGTCTTGAAAGAGCACAATTTAGGTGTGACACCACATGTCAGTGGTGGCGACCTCCAGCTCGACGGCGACGGGCGGCGGCTGCGGCGGCTGCGGCTGCGGGCTCACCTGCATGCGGCGCCGCAGCGGGTGCGGCAGGTGCGGCAAGTGCGCCAGCTGCGGGTGCGACAGCGCGGCCCACCCGTCGCTGCTCGACACCGGCTCCGGCCCTTGCTCTATCTCCTCGGTGGTGGTCACCGTTACCACTGACGCTGTGCTGTTAAGGGACAGTGGTTCATTGGTGCTGATCCTGTTGATACACAAACTTACCGTATTGCCATTCTGCTCAGATCGTAACAATGCATAATCAGCCAGCAAGGTTTTTGTAGTGTAATATTTTGTTTAGTAGTCCTTTGAAGACTGCAGAATTGAGTGACAGAATCATGGACGAGACCAATGACATAAATGTTGCTGGCTCAGTTTACATTTTCTGGACTAATTGCTAATTGGTTCTAGGTCCCAGCACACTGGGACTAACTACCGCTACCGTTGGGTGCATCAATGAAATGCAGAGTTCTACTAACAACATATGTTTTTTTGATAACTGGTAATCTGTCTTTAGTATACATATACCCTTCTGTTGACTCTATCATATCAATGTCAAAATTGAAACTAACTCGCCCAAAAATTGTATTTCAGTAGCAGTGATAAGTTCCTTACATGTTCAGGTGTCAGAATATGAGGGATAAGATATAAAATGGGGCATTGTTTGCGGGTAAAAGCCGTCGTCCGTCGCCCATCTATTGAGGATATTATAACCTCGACTGAGTATTGCCTGTAGGATTGGAATGATAAGTTTGGGTTTCATACGGTTAGTGTACCTATTTACTTACTCCCGAGTCGCCGGGTTCAGATCATGGTCTTCGGGTCCGTAGCGTATGACGGACTGCCACACGGAGGGGTCATACTTGACCTCCTCCTCGCTGATCGCACTGGAGTAGCCCTCCTCACAGAGCTCATCTCCGTCGCTACGGTATACCAGTAGCCCGTCGCCGTAGTCGTGCGCGCGACTGTCGGGACCGTTCTGTATTAAATGGTTTGATAAATATAGGCAAATGGGCAGGATAGGAGAAGAGGAAGAAAGGAGAGGAAGACCTTTGCCAGTGGAATAGAACTGAGTCATTATTAATATCAAGAGAATGTAGATTAGCCACACAGACGTTATCAAGCATGCAATCATGGCAAGCCATAAGGAAAATGCAACATGCTTTACATTCGATTTTTAGCAGCTCCTGCATAGTAACCTTTTTTTTTTTTATACATTATAGGCAAGTATTTGATCTCGATCTCACCTGATGGTAAGTGACGATGAGATCTACGATGGAGCATACTTGCCTAGGTAGGAAGGCAGCAGTAGATCGAGACGCTACATTCACTAGGCAAATGCAGCGCAACTGATCTGACCCGCCATCCATGAATGGCAACACCGAACATCATGCCGGAACACGGCTAGGCCGCTTGGCGACATGGCTTTGTTCAGTGGGTGGTGACTAACCACGGCCGAAGCCTACCACCAGTAGAGTTGTCACCTGGTTGGCACCACCCAGGGTCACGTGTAGGGTATCTCGAGGGTACTTCATTCTCCTACGGACGAAGGTGACTCGGTGATGTTCTAGTACAGGAATTACAGGTAGATACTGTAATTCCTGTACAAGATACATAAGAAACCGCCAAAATGTCAACGAAATATGTAGTTATATCTACAAACCTCCACCACTATACCATCCCACGTAGCCACAGTTACATTCTCGGGCATAATGCCCAGCCCTGATGTGGAGGCTCCGGCGAGGCTCACCATGGGGCCCACGCCCGCCATAGCGCCCGGCTGCTTCCGGCCGCGCCGTGAGATCGTGTAGTGCAGGGGGTCGTGACCCTCACGGCGAATCATCTCAGGCAATATGCGTCGCCGGGCGTTGATGAACCAGTTGCATACCTGGTTGGCGATGTTTAAAGAAGGCTATTGTCCACTTCTTTCTTCGTGAAACTCATAGTGAATGTTGCATAGATACCATTCCAATTGTGGGGAGGGTTATAGGAAGATATTTACTTATAAATAGCGGTCTTAAGATCTCACCCAAAGTATTTGACCCCATTGTAATAGGAGGCGACTCTATCAGGCCATTGCACGTAGAGGTTTCCGCAAGAGAGCTGCCTTTACGGTAAATTATTAATATATACATAATCATACTGAAAATAAGATTGCCACATGAAATTTGAAATTCCTAGAAGCGTGAGCCGTGCCTGGCCACACATGTCTCCCAACTGAGCGTTGAGCAAACAACATGGCTATCACCCCTTTTTTCGTTTTTTTCTAGAATAGCATAATTTTCTAGTAAATGTAATGCTACTCGCAACCGACCTGTAGTACCGTGAGGTTCGCCTCGTGGCTTAGGGCCAACTTTTCAGCGTCACTCGGGTATGCGTTGTAACGATGTTCATAGAGCCAACGCTTCAGTATTTTCACAGAATGCTTGGGCAGGTTCCCGCGGCGCTTACGCACTGACCCCACGATCACCGCCTAGAGTATAAGCAGGTTAGAAAGGTAGTGGGGGTAGAGACGAACTTTTCATAAGGCTGACTATGCTCGCATCCAGGGCGCTGGAGGCCTGATATTAGTGGCGGCGAACCTGTGCCCGCTGCTGGCAACACTTGACAAAAATCAGCAATAAGAGGCGGCTGGTACTAAATGAGCTAAAGCTAGAGCAGCCAAGAGCCTTCTGAGAATGGAAGTGGAAGAACAAGCAAGCATGGAGGAGGACAATGTTTATCTGTACAACTGTTTATTTTTAAGTATGGTGGAATTTGTTACGAGATGTAATGTTCGGATTACACAATTCAAGATAGCAATTAGACAAGCTGCAATTAAACTTCATGTCCTCTCGTCAGATCGCCTTACTATTATTGCCAAGTTGGCCTGCCACATGTCGAAATGCGAACTTGAAACATGTAATCCGGGCATAATTACTATAACAATGCGTGGCATGTTCCCAAACCAGTCGCGTGAGGTCCACGTTCGGTTTGATCATAGCCAATGATAGATGACAACTCGAGGGATGGTCTTGTGTCATTTGCCCCACTGTCAAACTACGCGGTCTGTGGTGGTCGGAGTCTGAGCTTATCTGGTGGTCTGTTGGTGAAAGATGCCTGTAGGTACCTGCGGCGGTGGTTGGTGTCTGACGTGGTTCATGATGGGCACGTGCCTCTCAGCGTCCCAGTCTGTGCCGCTCTCGTTGTCTGTCGATGATGTCGACGGGAAACGAACACGCGCTGGTACAAATAGTAACACATTCATTTGGGGCACAATATTGTCTATGGGTACCTACTTCCAATCGAAGTCACTAGGTAGATTTCTCAATCCAAGTCACCTTGAAGAATCCATTAGTTATGTAGCATAAATGGGTTTGAAACCCATGCCAATTGAAAGAGTTAAAGGAGAGTCGACTTGAATGTTTGTATATAGGTACCCTCCAATTTGTTCTACCTACCCTCATTTTCTGAAACAATGGTTCCTTAGACAAAATAATAATAATAAAGTATTTATATATACATAACTATATATTTATTTCTTCAATCATCTGAATAATGTATTAAACAAATAGATACTTATTTAGGTAGGGATACTTTGATATTTTTATTGAAATACCTAACGCCTCTAGCAGTTATATTAGACTTATTTTACTAGGTACAATAAATTAAAGTATCTAGAAGTTTAGATCTATTAATGTAATTAACTTACGCAACTTGATCTTCATAACTTTGATCACGGATCTAGACAGCGTGGTGACTTTAACGAAATAATCGCCCAACTTCAATTCCCGCCACAAAACTTCACGCCTTTGACACTAACTGCCACTTAATCATCAAACAATAATTGTCATCACAAAAATAATGAGATGTGAAAATTAGATCAATTTCAGCTAAAATAACAAAATGATGGTTCTTCGAAGGCGGCTGTTTGGGGAATGGAAGCGTTTTTTTTATATTTTTGTTTCGAAAATCGATGCGTTTTGTGACAAATGACAACGACATGCACTGTCAATTGTCATCGTGATAAAATTTTGAAATTTGGAAAAAAAAGAATTTATTTTGGGCCAGTTGCAAATTGCCTGCAACAAAGAGGATTGAATCGAAATCCGTTGTCCGTACTTTTTTTTACCTAATTGATATCATTACGTAGATAGAGTACCTGCGCAAAATGCAAAACTATGCTACATTTTTTGATAAGCAAGATGGATCATTACAAGATTATGCATTTGATGATTGCAGGTTGTTCCATAGCTGTACACTCTTTGCACCGACTGACCTAGGCTAGGCTAGAGACAAATCTGTCAATTTTCTGTGACCAAATTGGCAATTGAAAATGTATATTGGAAGCGTCATAATATAAGCTGTAACTTTAATAGCGTGAAATATTTTAACAGGTCGATCAGTACGTTATAAAGACATCATTCCCAAAGAAATAAATCAAATTATTAGAACTTTAAAAATGACACCACGTACTCAGAGCACGTTTTAACGATACTGGTTCGCCTTCATCAAAAAATAATAAAAACATTTACACAATTATTTTATACATGAACGTGATCTGTATGACATACTTATTAACAAGTTAAAAGATTTTACATTATTTTTGTTATACCTTATATATCATGTCCGAAAAACTGCCGTCAAAAAATTCCGTTCGCTGAGTTTAGGCACAAAGTTAAAGTTATTTTTCCCTAGCCTGAAATAACTTTGGAGTTTTCATATAAATTCCTTTTATGCTAGTACTTAGGTCCATTTTTATCTTGAAATAAAACACACCAACAACAGTAACAAGTAATGTATCAAAAAAAATACTCATCTCACAACTAAATACTACAAATCACTTTTCATTGGTCTCTATGGGTATTTGTTCCGGGGTGATGGTGATGGGAGCCACGGCCGGTGCGGACACCACACAGGGGGGCCGGGGCTCTGGTGAGTCCACCCGCTTCTGGCTCTTCTCCATGGTGTCTGAGAGGATCTCCTTGAGCGTGGAAGCCAGGGCTTTAGGGTTACCGCTGCTGTCCAGCTGTGAAAGAGTTGTGGACCTTTAAAACGACTAGCAGCCCTACCAACAGCGTAGGAATTTACCTCAGTGTCAGTGTGTGCTGCCGGTGATGACTGAGGATATCCTAAGGAAACAAAAGATCGCTTATCGAGCAATGGAGGAGCTATGCTCAGGGTTTTGCTACATGATAGATTCAGAAATGAGGAAATACGTAGACAAACTAAAGTAACCGACATAGCTTCAAGAATTTCAAAATGGAAGTGCTGGGGGCGGGGAACATAGCTCGAAGACCTAATGGCCGTTGAAGCAGTAAGGTTCTGGAATAGTGACCACAAGCTTTCAGTTGTAGTGTATTTTGGCTTTATCATTACCACGACTTTGGTCGTTATAAGAACTGTTCCAGTCAGAACTAGTCACTGTAACTAACCGTTATGACATGTCCGCGAAATCTCTTGTGAACGTTTTTGACCTTGTGCGCCGCTTCCCTGACGATCTGCCGCGCCGCGTTGATCTCCGACTCTGGCCTGCCGAGCTCTGATAGTTTGTTTTGAAGTCTTGTGGCTGCAACCTAAAAGTCAGGTTTATTGTTATAACATAATAATAATATCGCCTCATTCAATTCCATACATATACTATATTCCTTCCTTCTTATGGTCGATTTCGTAGCAAACAAAACTCAAGATAGATAGCTAGCGTAGATAGCGTTCTTAAAATAAATCTAATAAAATAACCATAGTTTTTTTTATACTATACCTCATTGTCCACTTCGAGGGCCACAATCTTCTCGGGCCATTTGACTTGTCTGTTAAAGATGTTCGACATTCGAGGATTCTTTGGGAAACCTACTAAGATGAAGCCCTTCGATTCCAGCTGCACCAGCATCGCTTCTTTGATCAAGTCTACTGTTAATTGCTGGAGGACAGAAGAAAGGATAAGCCTGTTGTAATAAGTACAATGAATCTAAAAATTGCAGGGTGTCCTGTGTCCAGGTGGAGCAGCAGAAAGCTGGTTGAAAATTGACCCTTAATGTGGGGAGCCGTCCAAGATGTGTTGATCGTCGACCTCCAATAGGTCACCTACCTCGGGTATATCATCCTGCGCCTGCAGCTTGTCGGCTATCAGCCTCCCCCTGGCCGTGTCCTTGAGCCCCTCAGCACGCACCAGCTCGCCGGGCCTGATCATGGTGTACCCGGTGATATTGGATATCGTCTGCGCGACTGTCTGGTTGCCCGCGCCGGGGACTCCGTTCACGAAGATAACGGGGAGGTGACGGATCGGCGTCATGTCGTACACCATGTCCTCCTGATGGTGATGGAAGTGAAGATCTCGTAATGTGAAGTGTCGCAATTAATTTTATGAGAAACTGCGTCAACGCAGTTAACGGGTCAGATTGTATCTCTTATTAACTAACGACGTTGGTAGAAAAATGCCAACTTAGGATATATGGACTTCTGAATCCATAGCAAGTGTTTTTAGAATGTGTCTATTTGTTTAAGTATCAAGGAAAAAAGTTGTTTCTCCTACGAGACCATTTTTAAAAAGGTTTTCACTATAGGATAGCCTATTCCCTATTGGATTTCACGATTGAGTATACTATTGGATGGTTAAACTAAAAAGAAAGAGGGTAAATCAGTCTGGCTGAAGGATGTGGGCAATGCAGTCCGACCCTTCGAGTTGTGAGTCAATGTAGCTATGGTTTATTTTCTAATATTACTTACACCACACTTGTTCGTCTTTACAACTGCTTCATTACAAGCAGTCGAACCGATTTAATAACGTCATTCGCTTTTTATTAAAATGACAAAGGAGAATCGTAAAGGTCGTCACAGGACAGGTGATATTGCAGCCAACATGCAGTTGTTATAAATGGTTGCTATCTATACTTTTATTCGCCATTTGCGAAAACCAAAAGGTGTAGTTGTGGTGCTATTAGATTCACGCACTACACAGGGTACCACCCAACCCTCAAGGCGGACATTCCTCGTAGGAAATGTAGTTACTCCTTCCAATTGCCTAGTTATCACCTAGACATTAGCTCCACTATTGACTAGAATAACGAGACGATAGATATCTTATCTTTGAACTACAGTCGGGTATAAGCTCACCTCCGCCAAACTTCTCGAGAAAATACAACCCATTATGTTAGCACAACTATTATGAATTGTAGTTATATAAAACTAATAATTATTATCTTCAATATTTATTCTGGATTAAAACGACATTTCCAAATAAATGACAGTTGTTTGAATGCAACTAGATTTTTGACGGTTTTCGAAAAAGAATACAATTTCAGTCAGCATCTGGGAAATAAAACCTGTTGGCTAAGAAATACCTGGGAACTACAGATAATAATATAAGTACCCCGTAAGTTATAGAGGTTTTATAACTTTTTCACACGTCATATAGTACTGCGCACAAGATTTTTACTTTGCGCAGTACTATATGACGTTTGATAAAGTTATAATATGTCTATAAATTCGGGGGTTAAAGTATAAATAAGGCGCGTCTCCAGTCCATCGTATATTCATATCCATTTTATTTTATCGCATCTCATTTCGTAAATAAATAAGAAGAAACTAATAAACCTACACACTAAACAAAAACACCTGTAGAGAAGATTTTATTTCGGTATGTACACATGTCATTGTAAAGTTACCCGCCCCGCGGGTAGCTGTAAAACGTCTAAAAGATAAAAAAGATAGAGTTAGTGTGTATACGCCCCTTAATAGACAAAGTAGCGACCTAATTAAAAGATGACATTAAGTGCTCTTAAAACTCCTTCTTATTTAAGTAACGATCTATATACCCTGATCCAAAGCTAAGCCCAATGTTTAGTGGCCTGCTATACTGGGGAACCTTTCTATACTATTTCAGCATGACTGAGTTGTGAATTTCATTGAGGGCAACCTAGTACGTTACCTACATTTAATAATCATGCAAATTAATTCCTCAGTAGGAAGGTCAATGTAATCATTTTGTCGTGATGGTGGCGGTTTATATACCTACCATCACCACAATCAGAACAGTTAAATAACAGCCGGCAAAGCACGAACTAGTTCTAAAACCTTTTTCATTGTGATACTTGCATAATTTGACTATAACATATTAAGCGCCTATTAAAAAAAAAGTTATTGGTGTAACTTTCTATCAGGCGTTACATAAAGAGGGCATAAGAATATAAAAACGACTACTCACTTTAATTAAACTTATAATTTGTGTGATTACATAAAAATGTTCTATAATTTACTCATAATATTACTAATAATCAAAATAGTGTCGTCAAACTTCGAATGTTCAGCAAACAATTCGCCGTCATATCCAAAATACCATCTAATGGAGAAATGCTACCGTTCTAATCTTGGCGTAGCTGCCAAGGCGAACTTGACTTCTCTACGTAGCTGCCATCAACTTGGCTATGAAAAGCGAGGCCTAGCGATCAACTTCAGTCCACCAGAGGCCTGGGCTGATGGGGACGAGTCTTTGCAGTACACGTGTGAAGTCCTGAAATGCGCTGAAGCGGCTGGTGGACTAACGTTAGTCAATGATACGAGATATGACTATTATAGTCTTTATGCGAAACCATTACGTAAGTTGGTTTTATTTGTTGCTATTGCCTGCATTGTTACCGGCTGCTGATGGTAAGCTTTTTAGCAACCATTTAGAAGACTTGGATTAGAATCTTTTGGGACCGCGTTCCGATTTTTTTAGCACACTTCAATACAACATGCGTACCAGGAATAGGCATGTTCTTCATAATAACTAAGAAACTGAACTACACACAAGCTGTGAGCGAGTGTAGCAACATCACATCAGTGCCGGCTGACGTCGCAAGCGAGCAGCGGACGGGTGCGTTGGCGCAGGTACTGGCTGGAGCCAACATTGATGCTGCTTTCGTTGGCTTGAGAAGAAAAAGCGGCAGTGCGTTTACTGGTGTTAATGGTATGACCTATTTCTTCACTTATTAGCCAAAGTCATTTAATTTCTTATAGTAAGTTATGTACTGCTTGCCCGGATAAGGAATGGGATAAAGAGGTGTAATTCACAATCTCGATCCAAATTTATCCCGACGGCTAGTCCGAGTGACTCATATACTACCCTAGTCCGACCGACTAAAACACCCAGTAGATCAGCAACCTTGGCTGTATAACCGAATTTTACCATCTGACATATGCGTGCTTCGGAAAGCACTGGCGGTCCGACTCGGTTGTCATGCTTATATCATTGACAGTCGTCAAGAAGTTATGTGTGAGTCACCGCGCTCTTTTTTTAACAGGCGATTCCCTAGATTGTACGGCCTACCGAGCCTGGGCCCCGGGGCATCCACGAAGACACCGTCATCAGGATGATTGCGTCCTGTTAACGAGACAGCGAACATGGATGTCCACACCGTGCGAGAAAACCTTCTCTACTCTGTGTGAGCTTATCCCTGGAGGGCATTATGAACGAGGTTCTATATTTGATTCCAGACCTCAGTTCCAATCTTAAAAATTGTAAGGCTCTATCTCTATAGGTATCAGTAGGACGTCTGTGAGTGTCATAATTAAGTGAGTAGGTACTTAACGTTCCCTTCCGTCGAGGAAGACCTTTTTTTATTTCAGTTACGGTTGACGGAGGAATAAAGGAGGAACTGACTTTACAGGAACGAAGTCATTTGTTTAATAAAAAAATTAGAAGAAATCTATTGTACGCATTGTATGTACCTACGTCTAGTGCGAGATTACTCGAAGCCAACCGTATACTTAATAGTCTACCGTATTTAGACATTTTGTATGGAGAATTGAAAGTTTTAAATACCGTCCGCTAGGGGCGCTGTTCAATTATCCATACAAAATGTCTAAATACGGTAGCCTAAAAACTATACAGTTAGTTTCCGAATAATTTAGCACTTAGGTATAGGTAGAATAATCAATATTCAAATAATTATTTTCCTACTTTGATACCTACCTAAATAACTTAAAAGTCGCACTATAAGGATTCCGTTTTTACCATTTTGCTACAGAACTCTAAAAACCTAAATCTGCCATGTTTCAATACCTACCTGACTATCTAGGGCAGGGCAGAAAAGAGGCTTTTAACGGGAAATTTAAGTTGTAGAGAAGTTGAAATATCAAAGAATGCAAATGTTGGTGGAAACTGGAAAACACTGTCTGTAGGGGAAAATAAAAAAAATGTATGTTCGTAAACATGCACGAGTATGGAAAATCAAAATGAAATAGTAAACTAGACTATGAAGTTTTCAAGATAACCATTATACCGTTACCGATTCCGGTCAGATATATGTGCAAAGTTTCATAGGATTTTATTAATAAAGAATTTAAAAACTTTGTTCAAAAACTTGTCTCATTCGCATTCGGCTCTTTCGGCGCTATCTACGAAAAAGTCGAAGAAACGCAATTGTCAGAATTGACATTGATCATGACATCAGAATGACATATCAAGACATCACCCGCTCCGCCCCTCCCTCCTTCAGTCGTCCGTCTTGTCTCTTCTTGTTTAGCTAGAGACTTGTTCGGTTTCGATTGATTTTGAATCTGATTTGTTTACCTACCTATTATAAATTAACTATTCATCAATTTATTGAAAAAAATACAACCCATTTTTGTAATGGGTCAAGGGAAAAGTCAGTTCACTGAAGAAGAGCTACAAGATTATGAGGTAATACTAAAATTGGATATCGAATTGCTTTCTAATATTCAGGTGTTCTTTGTTTCAAGTTGTGACTAATCGGTGAATATTTCAGGATCTCACGTATTTTACGAAGAAAGAAGTGTTATAGTAAGTATGAAACCATTTATCACACAGTATATTGTTATTTTTCACACAGAAATCGTAAAAATTACTTACCACCTGTATACCACTGCTTCTAACTAGTGTCCTGAATTGTTATTAGGTGAAAACCCTTTTTCAAATCTAATATACATTATATTTCCAGTGCCCACCAGAAATTCAAATCCCTAGCCCCTGAGAAAGTGGGTCACAATAAAAATGCAAAACTTCCAATGGCTAAAATCCTGCAGTACCCTGAACTGAGAGTTAACCCCTTCAGGGATAGGATCTGCAAGGTGTTCAGCTCGAGCAACGACGGAGACTGCACATTCGAGGACTTCTTGGACTTGATGTCTGTTTTCAGTGAAATGGCACCGAAAACAGTGAAAGCAGAGCATGCATTTAGAATATTTGGTGAGTTACTAGAATACACAACTTGTGTTGTTTCTTGTATGTGGTAACATTAATAGCCAGTACATGACTGTAACATTTGGAGCCAGATACCTGATAGATCTCAGGTCATGTATAGACAACACTTAATGGACAAACATCGGTCTGTTTCGGTTAACAACCTGATGTAGTAAGAGTAGTTATTTTTTTAGAAGCCTTATGTGTATAACATATACAGCCCAGCCTTATTTTCTCTCCTTCTGTGCAGTGGACCCGTGTACAACCCTAGGCCTTTTGTAGAATACCGATAAATATATAAATGTATTTTTTATAGATTTCGATGGCGACGACATGATCGGTGTGTCAGACTTGCGAGAAGTAATTGAACGTCTGTGTGGACCTGAACTGAAGCTAAGCGACTCTGAGATTCAGCAATTAGTCCAGAATGTGCTAGAGGAGGCTGACCTGGATGACGATGGAGCATTATCGTTTGCAGAATTTGAACATATCATTGATAAAAGTTCTGATTTTTGCCAGTAAGTTTAACATTTAAAGTATTCAAAGATAAATTATTAAAAACCTCTAAGTAAGAACTACATTTGGTAGGAATATTATTACCATCTGCCTTAAGGATTTACACTGTGTTTATGACAATAAATACCTGAGAAGTTCCATTCCGTTCTGTGTTCAACGGTTCTTTTTTTTGTTACAGAGCATTCAGAATAAGGCTGTGAAGATTAAATATTTACTTTGTCTCAAATACCTATCACAAATTAAAATAAAATATTAACCTAGTGAATCTCAAATGAATCTCTGTATAACCTGTATGCTGAATCAGGAAATGTGAATGTGTGTCTATGTACCATGGTAGTCTTCTGAATATCATAAGATGTTATGTAGTTCAACAGAGTAAACTCTGAAATAGTTTGATATTCCATGATTGAGACACTGATTTCCAAACAAACACTGCCAATTATGTTTATAACAATACAATTTGGGGTGCTTTTTTATTTACTGTGCTTTTCTAATTAGTTTTCTTACATAGTGTAATTCTTTATCAAAATGTCTTCCCACTTGTTTTATTATATTACTTTGAAATATGGCCAGCAAGGCCATAGATAACACTAAGGTGAAAGCTAGAAGAATATGGGACTAATTATAGCATCAGATACAAAGTAGTAAATGTTACACTGATACTACTGAGGCACTCAATTGCAATGACTAGATCTCACATGTTGGAGGTGGAGAATATTAGTGTATTGCTTTATGAAGGGAGTGTTAGTATTGTAAGAAGCAAGAATTTGTTATCAATTTAGGGTGAGCAACAGGTGTTCACTTTTTTACAATACTTTTGCTGTAACTCAACCCTATCTCATCACTAGCCAAACGGACCATGTTTGGAGGGTTTTTTTTTATAATAATGTATTAATGATATTATTTTCATTTAGTTTAAATTTTACTTTAATGTTTACAATTCAAATATCTTTAATTACTGTTATGAAATATTTCCATGTTAATGTGATAATAATTTATTTATTTAGAAACCTTTTTAGACAATGAATGTATGCCAAATAATATATTGTAGTATTAAAATGTTCCTTTCAGAATTATTAGATTTACTCTTTCATTTAGTGGTAGCATATAAACAAATCATACCTACTTTTGACAAAATTATATTAGCATAGAAAAAATTAAACTTATTAGTATGAATTATACAATGTGTGTGTGTAAAAAATATTATTTATTCAACTTATTAAAAAACAGTCTGACAAGACACCACTTGTTCTTAATTATTAGTTTTGCAAGTATCCCGGCAGCTTCATCCTCATGAATATCCATGTAGTGAAGAATGACACAAGGATACATAGAAATGCTACTGAAATCAGTAAGATTCTGTTCAGTTTTGGAGTTGAAGGGTTGTGGGTGCGGTCCAGGATGATGAAGCCAAGGCCGCCGAGGGAGAATAAGAAGCTCGACGCGAGCCCCTCCATGATATACTGTCCGTTTACACGATTCGGCATAAACGCGACCGGCCTGCTATGACCATGCTCATCGGTCGTCGAGCCTACGCTCGGCGGCTCCACAATCACGTCATATATGATGCCTATAACAATGAGCACACATTATAATCATATCTTACACGAATCCAATTAGATTATAAATAGTTAATATTAAAAACAAGCATCTAACCTCCGGTCACCAAAAAGTATGAAAGTAACACCAGTGAAAAGGTAGTCATGGCTGATGGAGCTTGAAGCCATGTCGGCTTCTTGATTTTTATGTTCGGTATTTCAAGAACTGAAAATGGGATTGCGAATAAGGACTCCATTTTATGAAATCGAAAAACCGCGATGGAACATAAAACAAAACGCTCAGTTGTATATGACGTTGTCTTCGGTTCTCTTTTTAATTGTCCTTATGACATAAGGGGGATGAGTTGGGTGACTTGTGGTGACACTTGACAGAACTGGCAGTTAGTTGATTAAGTGTCAGTGTTACTTCGACTGATAATAAAAAAAAGAAGAAGATAAACGTACAATACACCTGTCTGGGCTGAAAGTATTTCGTGCTGCCAACACGACTGAAGTAATTATTTCATTATATTTCATATCATAAACGCGATTATGAATGCGAAATTCTTCGACTCTTACCACTCTTTGACTTCAACCTCGCAGGCTGGGTGGTCAGGTTGTAGTTCAGCAGGCTTTTAGTCAGTAGTCGCCGTTGCCGATGTTGCTTCTGATGCTACTTCTGTGGCTTCTGCTTTTGCTATTATCTAATATTTTCAGCTTGCAAAGCGAGCTTTTGAACTTGAATAGAAATAGAGGACCGAACTGCCCTGTTTTTATTAATGAAATGAAAAAAAAAATATCTCTTAGATAAGCACAGTAAACGATAATTCAAAAAAGTTATAAGCTATTTTAATCTAATCAAAATACTACGCTATTACCATAAAGGCACATAATATGTCACTTTAGGGAAAAGTCGTTAAATTGACGTTAAACGTTATAATGTGATGGCCTCATCGGAATTCTTGTGAAATTTTGATACCTTCCGGCTATTTCGGCGATTCAGCATGGATGGTTTCGCAAGGTTTCATAGGATTTAATATATAAATAATTCAAAAATTTGTTTCGTTCGGTTCTTTAAAACAAGCGGACAGGTGTGCGGTAACCTTTTTTTGGAACTTGCTCACTGATGCTCGATTTACACGAAGACAGTACTCATGTAACGTGTAGACAATATGGAAATCTACTCCACACTCCAGACACTGTAGGCTGAGGATTGCGAGCTGTTAACACGAGGACACTTGCTTGTTACTTGCGACAGCAGTGTCATCGTGGAAACCGAGCATAATCAAAAGCAATAACGTTTCATTTTTCAGTTTCACAATGTTCAATTTGATAGGGTTTATCAACTCCTATTCACAACTTATTTGAAATAAGGCTCATGAATATTCCATTAAATATGTTGTGTATGGAGATTATCAGTAAATTGTGAAACAATCCTATAAACTTGATGGAAATATAGAATAGTACCAAGCTGATAAATAACATTTAAAACGAAACGTTGGGAAAATATGCTGTGACATAAGCCAATGAAAAACGCTCTTGTGTATTAAATGTTTATCAGGTATTGGTCAAATTTGTAAAATCGATTACTGCTATAAATTCTCACCAATTGAATTTTAGTATTAAATATGCAATCATCGTCAATAGGTAACTAAAAAATTGGTAACTGTCAAATTACACGATTCGATTTTTTAGTAAAATTGGGTAAAAGTTCGTTCCCTCATTTTTAAACGTTTGGCGACAGCAGCCTACTTTTTCCGTCAGTTTTCACCTCGATAATGTTTTAATTGTGCTCGTGTTATGTGTAATTATTAATATTATTCGTATAACATCGTTTACTTCGGAAGCGTCGCGATTATGTTTTAATTTTACGCACAAAATGAAATTGACTGTGGATTTTGTACTGATATTACGATGAAGGGTGGTTTGTGTGTAATCTACACATCTTTGCTGACAATTTCAGTGCTATCTAGGTACGTAAAAGCAGTTTTATAATGTCTCAATATGGACATCTTTTCAGTCATGTAGTGATTGTAAAAATCATGTTTCGCAGTTGTGCTCTCTTCATTTTGGTGGTATCTGAGGCACTCCATGGCGAGGGCGGCGTCAACACAAATGTCGACCTCTCTGGGTTCCACAATGTCAGTCAGAAACTGGCTGGTAGGGACAAAGAAGTCCCGCCGAAGCGTCCTTCCGAGGATGCCGTGCTGCCAGCTGAAGACCAGCAGACAGAGAGTGCAGATCGTGAGATGACATTCCCAGACACACTGTCCCTGAATTCTGTGACAACCGACGGGTGAGTAAAGCAAACATTATTTTGAGCAACAAGCCGAACAGTGAAAGTGTTCTGCTGAATGAGTTTGTTGGCCTTCAGCGGGTCTATTTTTTATTTATTTATTGCAGCCATTGTTTATTATAGACTTACTTTTTATATTTTACCTTTGAAATAGACATTTTGGGCCTCAGGAATGCCCATGATTTAAACATTATCATAATTGCCTACTAACCTGATTGAGAAATATCAACATTTAATAAAATAGCCAACATGATCTATTGTGAAAAATCATGTAACAAAGTACTACTCTAAAGTACATAAAAACCTATGTTTAGAAACCCCATTTTTTAGTTAAGATTTTATGGTAAGATTTTTTTGCATGCAGCACCTATACTGCATAAGCTTTGCTAAGTCAAGGGTAACTTGTAACAATAGTGTCCATGCACATCTGTCATTTGTATAAAAAAGAAAACATATGTTTATCCATTCAATACTTATTGTTGACTAATACTTGGAAATAAACCAATGTTTAGTTATCATATTTAAGTATTTTATATATTAGTAGTACTTTAAAATTCTATAGTATAATATTATATAGTAGTAGTACTTTAAAATTCCTCTCATAGTACTTCATAAAATACCTTTTTACTTTTTAAAACATTATTATTTTTTTGCTACTATTGCAGTATGACATTAGCTTCCTATTTTATTCATTAAATAACTAAAGCAGGTGCTCTTCTTCCCTCAGATATACAAATTTAGAACTGATTAATCACTCCCACATTATAATAATGTCAATATCCCGTTAAACATATCACCTATGACGTCACGTTGTAGACGCGCCATCGCCTTTCCGACCTCGGAACGAAACCCGCATAATTTCAAATGTTATCTTTGTCCATTGACCTTGCTACTGTGAGGGGGCTCATTCAATTTTGTCGCCTCACTCTTATCTAGGTTGCAATGCCTATTCTCAAATGGTACCGGTACCATATGTTTTTTTGGGCTACGCCATTTTAGACTTTATGGTTGCGGATTATGGTATAATTTAATAAATTAGTATTGTGATAAACATAGTGGTTACATTTTTTTGTCAGTTATGGTTTGTAATAGCTGAGACGAGGCGAACAAACACGAATGGCCAATGTGTGGATGTGCTCTCTAACTCGCCACGTAAAGCCGCGTATGAGCCAAGACTCTGTTGCTACTTGCAAACGCAGAGCATTAAGCACTAAAAGCAAAATGTACTGATTTAAATATGAACAACTAAAATATGAGGGTGCCCTAGTTCAAACTATGACACTAGGACGTCAAACACCTCAGTCCTCCCGTGACCATGGTTGCTGTAAAGCAGCCGAAACGGCGGGAACGTAAAAACATAAAATAAACGCAATAAAATCTGTAAAATAAGTTTTATTTTACTATTATCCCTCTTATTTCACATTAACAAGAGAGATTATTTTGTCACCCTTCTAATTTCCTCTTTCTCTACCTACTCCATATTCTTCCAGATATTTTTTTAGAATACCTTATCCGCTGCTATTTTTGAATACATTTCAAACTCCAGTCCTGGGTGCTTTGAACTCGTCGTAGGAAGAACACTCTTCGTTTTATGATACAGAATGACTCCGCCCCGTTATAAATAGCGAGATAAAAATTTGTTTCCTGAAGTTGACAGTAGGTTCCCAATAATGTTATAGCCATAGTTGAAGCGCTAGTGCCCCCGTAACAAAATACAACCCTTCGGGTACCGTTGATGCCAAATACCAATCATTCCATAAACATGATCACTTTGGGGGGGGGGGGTACTAAGGGGATGTCTAAGTCATTCCAGGGGGGTTTGAACTCCACAAGTCTCCCCCTGCCTAGGGTCTTGATCATATGTTATCCTAAATATCGAGATTGGTCTTCTCACTTTAAATGTTATCACGAAAGGTTAATTACTTCTTTACCTTTTACAATCATGATAAGGGGATATTACCAGAAGGGTATGGTGATTTTCGTCAATACTATCTGTGATGCTAAATTATTTTTAGATTAACAGTTAACATTTGTCACTGTTTATTTGAACAAATGTCTGATGACGGTTGAAGGTCGCACGCGCAACTGATGTAAGATAACAATGATATTGCACGATCACTCGCGTAGTATTCGTTCACTGTAGAATTAGATGTTAAAGCATCGGTGTAGGCTCGCGTGATCGAGTCGATATACATCGACGGCATGAGGATGATAAGCTAAAAGCAACATTGCTGCACGATGTTATAAGTACCGAATTGGAGCATCCTGATTTGACTTGTCTATTCCACTTAACTATTTCTGTCAACATATTACGAGTAGGTAATACGTTATTTCAACCACAATGCCACTTAGTACTTTATGAAAATCTTGATCATTTAAAGCATTCAACAAATGTATAATAAAAAATAAATAGAATTAAAAAAGATACGCTAAAGAATATATCTTCCTTGTCCCATTATAACAGGCCTCATATACCGAATTCAGCTGTGTCCATATAATAACTGACTAATAAATTTTGATTTCTTATATTTACGCGAATACTACACATTGAAAAAAAACTATTTATACAGAATTTATCGCTAGGACGTCAAACACCCCAGTCCTCCTGTGACCATGGCTGCTGTAAAGCATCCGAAAAGTCGGGAACGTAAAAACATAAAATAAACGCGATAAAATGTGTCAAATGTGTGTAATTTCAATGACTAATAAATAACAAAATGATAGTTCGACATGTCTGCGCGGTCAATGGCGCGAAACAGCTAATAGAAGTCGAAAGTAAACGTATAAATTAACAATGAATGCAATTAGTGTCTCCTAAAAGTATGCTAGCATATTAATATCATTCTTTCATGTAAACCATTACGTGAATCATCTAAAATGGCCAAAAAAATATGTTATGACTCAATTCATGCCTGCCTTCAATGCTAATAGAAGTGCATTAAAATATGTAGGAATGTTATGGAGTCGAAGGAGATGTGCCAGAATATATAATTCTTTTCTCTACCCTGTGAGATGCAGCGAGACCTATATTATTTTACACCGCCAGTGAGTAATCCTGTGTTGATAATTGTCGGGTGTTCCATATTATGAGCTAAACAAACAGCTCTACATTAATCTAGCTTTATATTTGACGTGCAGATAAACTCAAAATATATTTAAAGCTATATTATGAGAATATTTGCACGATAAGATTACATTATAATCCACTGTCTTACGACTAAATGGTTTTAGACAATATGTTTAATAATTCTATTGGAACTTCGTTCAGCAATGATGATGCACCTCAAATTAATCGAACCAGAATTAGGATGTATTAAAAGACAAGGCCCCGTCACAGTTTGGTTATGTTATTTAGGTTTGGTACTCACTCATAGTATGAGTAATTTTGTAGTTGTAACTTAGTCGTATATGTACATTAATTTTTTTTTAAATAAATACTGGTGGCCATTATGTCGACACAATCTCAATTCGAATTAATTTCGCGCATCATAGAAAAATTGTTGTACGGATCTTTATGAAATTTGGCAAGGTAGATAACACGCAAGGTCAAAGTACCTATATTATGTTACAAATACAATGTATTCTTTGTATCTCGGGAAATATAGTGATACAAACATAATGTATATTTTGTATCTAGCGTATAAGTGTTGTTCCGGGATAGTCGAAAAGTACTCGCGTAACGAAGTCGCGGACACTTCGGCCTCAGCCTCGAATTTAGCGGGCAGCGAGGCGGCGCGCGGGAACGGCAGGATCTTATGCGTAAAATCAAATGGACGGTTCTCGAAAACAGCGGCGCGGGGCGAACAACGAGCGCCGCTCCCGCGCCGCCGCCCCGCTGCCCGCTAAATTCGAGGCTGAGGCCTTCTAGTCGGTCGATACTATGACGCGAGTCATATACTAATTAGAAAACTATAAGCACATGTTGATTGAATTTGCACTCAAACGAGAAATGAGTTATACAACAGATGTGAACCAGCCATTGATTGCGGCGCGTTTAGTACATAGTTAATGGGCTATTACTGAGCTAATTCATCTTTAGTGCCTACTCGCCGCCAGGTATTAATAAAAGCAATGAATTATCAAACAATTTTGATCTTAATTTAATTCCAAAGTATGGCGTAAGGCATGGCAAACGTACACATGTATTATACAACATTTGGTTTGACAAGACATAAGAGAGATAACAGATTAAAACCATTCAATTATATACAATAAACTGAACCCTGAGGCTTCAAGGTATATTGTACTCAGAGCAATTGTCGAATTATTGATACACATTGTAGTTGCGTAACTTTTATGTAACAGATAAAAAAAATGGTTTGTCTAATGACTGAGATGAAGTGATTCGGCGATTCATTCAACTGTGTTTTAAGTGAACTAAATAGCCTAAGGCAAATTTGAATGAGGTTACGAATAAATATAATGGTACAGTCGCTAACTTTAGTTTGAGACCCTTTTAAGGTTCAATATCGTACAGCATTTGTATACCTTAAGAGATGTTTTCGTTGAAGTTACTGTTTCTAGTTTAAGTATGTGTTAAGTTAAAAGTATAAGTATACCTTTCTCAGTAAAGATTCATAAATATCGACACATAACTTCCTTCCTAAGCAGTGAAAGTAAAATCAATAATACTTACAGACTCAATTTACTTTCGGCTTTATAAACGTAAAGGAGCATTCTCATGCAATGTGTATTAAAATTAGTTCATATAGCATGTTGAACCTCAAAGGAACTATTAAATGTATTAATAACGTAGGCTTGAATATCTCGTAAAATCTAAATACCAGAATACTTGCACGAGACCACTATTCACACAAATCGGCAGACTAGTCTCCTGCAAAGATAACAACTAAACGGGTTCTGGAGAAATTGCGAACAGTGGGAACGAGTACAGCGATGATAGATAGCGAAGCATCGAGGGTCGAACGAAAATAATATCGTCAATGTAACGCTCGCAAACAAACAGGTGTAATTTAACGGTACCGAAAATACACGTCGTGTGATAGTGGAACTTGCGGGTTGGCTGTGCGTCTTGCGAGGTCACGTAATATTAGAATAACTGATATTGTTGTATATATTGCTAGAGCAGATACATATTATAAAGGCGTGGGTAATTATGAAACGGTAAATAGACAAGGCGATACTTTAAATATACGAATGACATAACTGTTCCACAGCTGAGTATAAACTCATTGGTCCTTCCATTTGTTTCAAATTGTGATCAATCTATACAGCCATCGTTTTCAAGATTTGTTTCCCGCTATTAATCCTATGTTGTCGCTTTTGCCCGCTGATATGCAATGTGGAGCAATAGCATTCCTGCACACACTGCTTGACTGATAAGAACGCGCTGCGTGTGTGCATGTGTTTTAACATCGTTTCTATTTAGTCGGATCGAATCTGCACGTTAAATTGCTCTTAAACATTTAATCGTATCATTGATATCTGCTTTACTTACTAATCGGATCGTTTCGTGAAGAATTGCATATTAATTGGGGTCCCGACACTTGTGAGAGACAGTTTCTCGACTACATATTAGAGGAGTTTGTTGTTGCTGGTAGCTTCTTTAATTATCGATCAACTTGTTTGGTTTATAATTGGAAAATTTTACAAGCTGAGGGTCAGTGGTGGGTTCCTCTTCCCCCATCTGTTTTACTAATCGGAAGATATCTCTAGATTTCTACTTGACTACTTTCATAGCATATTCCAATTTAATAGATTGTTTTACTTTATCGACTTTCTCGCCAATGTATCCTCGGTATCAAGGCATCTTTCCGATCTAATCCTCACGATCAACTCTTTAAGCCCATGTTTCTGTTACATTGTCTGTTTCGCGCCTATACCGGTGGCCGTTTTGAAAGTATCCAAGCGATTCGTAGTTTTCGCTTTCCGCGGAGTTTGTAAAAGGCATTGCCTCTGAAGCTGTTGCAATCGGTCATTCAACTGTCTAGGTGAGTTGTCAAGATCGCTACCAATGTTGAGCTTTCGAGATTTTGTCGGGATTGGACTTCGAAGTGAATTTGTTTTTTTCAGCTAGATTACATGTTAAGCAGGTTGTGAGTTATGAAGTCTTTACCTTCCGTTTGTTCTAATTCCACAATTTTAAGAGCCATGCATCTCAGCTTGCTCTAGTAGTTATATTATTTGTCTGAGCTGATTATTATAGTGTCGTTCTAATTGATTAATACTATGGTCATGGCCATTATTTATGACAAGAGCTTCGTCGCATCACATTGAAGGTGTTCATCCAATGCTTGAATCCAAGCTAGATTTGTTTGTATTTTGCACTACTACTTTAGTTGTCGAGTTTTTCTAGGGTGTTGCATTATCTTCATTTGTTTTTATAATGTCAATAAATAATTCATTCTATTAGTTGTATTTTCATAAGTTTGAAAGACCGGTATTCAGAATGGAAAAACTTATGTTGCTTTTGAAAATAAATTCTACATTTACCCATGTCTGGCTACCACAGCAATTTGCTTTTGCAATTACCAGGAGTAATGGCCTTGCGGTGTGATAAAAAGCCCACATGCTACCTTCGTTCGTCGACGAGATACACATGGTTTAATGACTGTTATTATTGGATTCCTATTATTATAGTAGCTGCATGTGACATGAAAAAAGTATAATAGTCCTTGCAACGATCCGACGATGAAACAGAAAATTTTCTAATAATGCTAATTACAAGTTACAGCTATATTTCAAAATAACAAACAATAATTTGCACAACGTGATTCAGAATTTGAAATGAGGAAAATCCGTTTGATAATAAACAAGTCTAGGTAAGTATTTTCTTCTAGTACCATAATAACTTTTTTGTCTAAATTTATTTCATTTTTAATGTCTTCTTAAGAATAGAGAAGTATAATTTTGGTCACCGCCTTAAACGGGACTATGTTCAACCATTTATCTGGATAATCACATTTTAAAGCGGCATTTGAAGTTATAGCGGCCATGTAAATATAATCTCTGGCCGACGACAATAAAACAACCGAGCAGTTATGTTATTCGAAATGAATTCGTTATTTACGATTGTTGGAGGGAAAGCTGATCGAGTTAAATCGTCTACAATCCCAAGCGCTTGCCTGACGTCTACCACTTGTTCGCGTTTCTCGCATTCAACACGACTCCGAAAGTGAAATGATTTTGTTTACAGCAATAAATCTCTCCGGCTACTTACTATTTAATTGTGATTTTGTTTAATTCTCACGCTCATATCGTTTCTAGTTGTCGACTGAAAAGTTTGTACCGGCGTTTGATTGGGTGTCGCATGGTGCGTGTTTAGTTTTACTCCTGTTTTACAGTTCTCATACTATGCTATTTAGAATATAGCTGATCTAGTTTTTCGCAGCTACAGTGTAGTTAGTAAAGGGTTGTTGTTACCAATTATTGTTTTTTTTAAGCTTCATCATCGTATATCTTTTATTTGATTTATTAATTTTTTATCTATGAGAGTCGAGTCCTTGATTCCAGAGTTCCATGAGTCGTTGACTACTGACTGACGCCATAATCTCGATATATCCCAAACTATAAGACATTTAGGCATACATTTTCGGTTCTCACTAAGGATTTAATCTGCGCGTACGCAGTCGCGGAGAACAGCTAGTATTAAACTGCCTACAGGTAACAAGACTATCCCTTAAAGCACATAGATGTAACTAATAACAATTTCTCCGCGCTGCACCACCATTCAAATCGTTCAACAATCATGATAGATCGCAAACCCATATTGTATTTAAATAACTTTAACCACAAACGGCGAACTATTACACATTGGATGAATTATACGCATTATTACTGCAACCAGTAACATAAAGCGGTGGATAAATGGTGCTTTCACCCCGCCTACGCGCTCAGCGACAAATGCCTATATAGTGTACCTAATTACGGGTAGTTAGCCGAGTACATAATGTGTCTCAAACATTGGACAACAGTGGTCTGTTATTTCAAATGTTAATGTTATATTTGTAGTTAAACAAGGAGTGTTGATTTCTTATATTTACGCGAATACTACACAACTAAATATGAGGGTACCACAGTTCAAACTATGACACTAGGACGTCAAACACCTCAGTCCTCCCGTTACCATGGTAACGCAGCCGAAACGTCGGGAACGTAAAAAATATAAAATGAACGCGATAAAATTCGTATAATTTGTTTTATTTCAAACAGTATTATACATAAGAATTTTATTAAATAGATCAATAGTGATGGATTAAATAGATCAATAGTGATGGATTAAATAGATCAATAGTGATGGATTAAACTGAGAAATTATTAGACGGGAAGGCATAAATCAACGTAATTATATAATTCACTTTGCAAATATTTGACCATGATAATTATATTTTCAGTAACTAATGTTTAATAATAATACACCATGACGCCTGTAATCCTCGAAGGGTAAGACGGAGGTGCACTTCAGGGCACCCATAATTCGCCGATGGGTCTGGTTCCAATATAATAGGGGACGAGCCTATTGCCATTCTACCTGACACGCTTCTCCACAATATGAGGAGGAGTTAGGCCGTAGTCTAACACGCTGGCCCAGTGCGGTATACCAATCTCAATATGAATAAGTAAATCGTTCTTAGATAGAGTGTACACACTAATCCTGTGAAGTATCATTTTGATAGGGCATTTTGAAATTTCCTAATAAAACACTCATAAACGTGATGCTTAAGAGAGAAGATAAAAGATCTCGATACTAACCCACCGGCCGGTATTATTATTCAATACCCAAGGTCCGATCTAGCACGCTACATAGCGTGCGCGGGAGCACAATAATTCTAGCACAGATTGTGTTTATTTGAACTTGTTTAGTATTTATTGTTCCGTCTTAACTAGGTTCCAATTGAACATTAAATGTTACAAGCTCTGTGTGCTAGCGCGTTCTATACAGTTTAATTCAGAAAGGGTATACTAAACCTAAAACCTGGGGTTCTTTAGGGCATTTGTAGCCACTATGTGAAGTCACAATTTCGATATATTGATTTTAAAAAGTAACTTTTGTTCCCAACAAATAATTTTTTTTTTGCGTTTTTATTTTAATTTGACCTTTCCAAATTCAGACTTCAGATATTGATCACAAATGCGCCAAAAAAGCGCAGGTTTATAGTTTAGTATACACTTTCTGAATCAGGCTGTAGATTTCGCGCCCGCGGTGGGGTTGTGATAGGATTTGTAACGTCTTATCTAGGTTCGGCTTATTGAAGGTGTCTAGATACCGGATTTATAAGTTAAGTGTCCGCATAAACATTGCAATTAATCGCCTTCCTGTAATCATTAGTAGTGTTAGATTATAAATCAGTCCTTTATTGTCCCATTATTTGAAAATATAGCCGGTGTCAATTTGCAAGGAATTCAGGCCGCAATTTCTTAGAAATCACTATTTCGAAAACTGTAGTCGTAAATCCGCAGTAGTAACTGACTTAACCTAAAGGCACCGGAGCGAAATTTAACTGCCCGTCAACGATGAATTAAACAATACCCCTCAGCGTGCACTACCTTTCATGACGTTGGAGACTCAGCAGTATATCAACATTTGAGACCATAACCCTGGGCCTTGCTTTCCATCATGACCAGAACTGGCCCCAGGCCGATCTCATTAACGAGGCTATGCTCCCGCACCGATCCGTCGCTATACGCGATAAATCAAGACATGATTTCCTAGATTTAGAAAGACTTCAGGTTTCTGCGATGCATGCAGGTAGTATAAAACGAATCATTAAAATGAAACTATTTGTGAAATCATTGGATTGGTTGCTACGGAAAATAACGAGCATTATTTGTGTCACAATGAGGTCAGTTAGTATGGCCATAATACTTTTTAAAAAAAGGGCCATGGTAGTAGAAATCTTCAACCAAATTTTAACCTAATGAAGCTACCTTGAACAAAATCACGCTATTTTGCGGCACAATAGGAAATAGCCTGTGTGCTTTACTCAACAGCGTTTTAACAGGAGAATCGATTTGCCGTGGTTCGCGCCGTCGGAAACGCCTGACAAGTATGCAATTACCATTTTACTAGTGTACTTTTAACGATTGCATAAGAGTTTTGGGTCCATGGCTAAGCGTAGGACATGTCCATGATGACCTATAACTTGTCAGACGAAGGCTGTACTCGCTATGTTATAATATTTCTGGTGACACACCCGTTTACACCCGTTAGAGGGGTAGCCCTCATTACTAATAGGCACTTTGACAACAGTAACATATTTGAATTATGTAATTTCATTTTTAGCTGTGATGAGGTGCTGAAAATAAATAACGATTCTGGAAAATACTATTTTAAAGCATTGAAGATTACAAGAATAAGTTTGCTTTGCGCATGTGTTACTTCCCTTCTTGCGTAACCCTGTTAATATTCTGTTAAACATGACACCTTTGCAACGGCTTGCCATAGATGCAACTTCTCACTTTCGACAAGACATATATTATGCATCCACAATAGTATGCAAATTATGCTTGCCAAAAATCCTTGTTGTTAAACTCATTTCAAAGATTGATTTTATATGATTTCTTAAATCTTAACATAGCAGGAATTGAAAAATCATTGACGGACTCATCGTAGGGACCATTAATAAATTTGTTTAATGATTATTAGTTGACTTTCTCTCTGAAATTTAACAACTCCTTGGATATCGGTTAGAGAAATCAATCACGAAGTTAACAAGTTCTCACTAAACCTTTCTAATGCATCGACAGTAATAGACCACTGTGACAGTTGATAAACAAGCGCGTTTATTATCAAAGCTACACGTTTCCATATAGAGCGAGGAAGTCGCGATATAACGACTTTCCTGTACAACGGCTGGACGAGTTCTGATTCTCGCTCTATGATCAATTAATTTATTTGTTTTTCTTTCGTATTAAGAACAGTCGAAGCAGTTTTATGGCCAGTGTTACTGGTGTTACGATGTTATTCAGGCAACTCTGAATATTTAAATTTGGATTATGTTAAATAATGTAAACAGTTCGTTTAGTGCATCACGTGCCAACAAGACAACACATATTGGAGCTATTTCAATAGTTTGTTCTTTTGTTGAATATTCTGTAAACAGTTTTTTTAGTACTCCAAGTACTCTAAAAAGTAGTTTATTTATTGCCTGCACTCGCATTCTAGCATGTTCATTTTTTTTGTACTGTTATGAAGTTTGTCGGAAATTCCAAGTTGTAGTTAGTAGTAGTAGTTTCGGTAAGCGCTGGGTTGGTACATAATTTTGTATAGATACAGAATGATTCAAAAAAAGTATACCATGCTTTGAAGCTGCTCTTCTTTAGCACATTTGTAATTATGACGTGATTGATTTCGAACCATTGATTTAAAAAAAACCGCTTGCCGAAAATCACATTTGTCATTCTGTCGCGAACAAAATTTACTGTTGTAAATCGAGATTCTGACTTAACAAAATGATTAAAATTGCGCTACAGAACCGCAGGTTCAAGGATTAGCACCGTACGGTTTGAATCACCATGTACTAGTTGCTGGTGATTTAGTGGCCAATACTTTTTGCCAATATTTTGGCAAATGTAGTGGAAAATGCGACAAGATGCAGAAGACGCGATATGGCAAGATGCCTAAATCGATGAAAGTCTAATGACTAAGAAGAAAATTGTTTATAGAACTTGCTCCGTTGGTCTGAATTACTTTACGTAGTCCAATAACTAAATGAGAGTTTACATTGAATCTTGTAACTCGTTAATAAGTAGATTGTTTTTGCTGACTTTATTTCATTTTGGTTTTGTATCCTAACTGTAAAGTGTTAGAAAGATCATTCATTGATAAGATGTTCATTTGTTGACGGCGTGATTAGCGCATTTAGTAGTGTTCCAGTTTCGAATCCTGGTAAGAACAAACTTTGTGTGATAAACACGAATGTTCGTACCCAAGTTATGGATGTTTAATATCTATATATAAGTTCTATATACTAGGTTTGCTCTCAGTCGTACGGTACCGTTCGTCTGGCGATATTTATTTATTTATTTCAAGCATTGTTGGTCATGTTCTACTTATGAGGACAACCGTACCATTCCTAATTGCAAGTGGTAACTGTGGCATACCACGGTCGACGAGAACTTTATATAATTGACAAGACTTAACGGCCTGAAATTGCACATTCGCCGCAAATGGAATGAGATAAATATTTTAATGCCATTATTAAATAACAACATGTATTGTTCACAAGAAAAGTGCTTTGTATATAGGCAACAACTTTCTTTAAATTGAAGGATCATATTAGTTACTTACCTAATTGATTTCGTATATCCGCGAACCATCAATTTTACTCAAGACGTCGCCCGGCGGGACCAATAATTCTATTTGAATTTAATGAATATTTCTCTCTAGGTGGTAATACCTCACTATGGGAAATTGTTTACAATGACAAAGTACCTTACCTACCTACCTACCTACCTTACCTACCTACCTTACATTCACCGTAATGGTATGTTACATTGATAATCCAAACAGATAGGTATATGGTGATTTGTGAAGAAAGTCAGCACTGGATAGGATAACGAGGCTTATCATACGCAAAAGCGGGATCGAGATCAAAAATATGGTCTGTCTTGTTCATATATTTCTTTTACATCACTATATTGTACTATAAGTCAAGTAAAAGAACACATAATTTAAAACATGAAGTCGGTTATAATGGCACTACTTCGGAAAAGTTAAATACACTGTGGTATATTAGTGGATGGTCTATCTAAAGTCTAACCTAAATATTTATTGACAGTTATAACGGCATTATAACGAACTTTTTAGAGGAAAAAGTGCGTTATAATGGCTTTATAATCCATTATAACTTTCTATAAATTAGAGGGTTAATAGTTTTGTTGCTCAGGAATTTCTGTTTTATAGTAAGCAAGTACTGAATCGAATATTTATTTGTCTATAACTGACGTAGCACCTCGTATAACTTTCTTATAGTACTCGTATAAGTGTGTTATATGATTCGACTTTGGCACTTAATTTGGTATTACTAATACGGACTTTTGCATAATAAGCATTTGCATGCATGCATTTTCACTGGTGGTAGGCTTCGGCCGTGGCTAGTCACCACCCACTGAACAAAGCCATGTCGCCAAGCGGCCTAGCCGTGTTCCGGCATGATGTTCGGTGTTGCCATTCATGGATGGCGGGTCAGATCAGTTGTGCTGCATGTGCCTAGTGAATGTAGCGTCTCTATCTACTGCCGCCTTCCTACCTAGGCAAGTATGCTCCAACGTAGATCTCATCGTCACTTACCATCAGGTGAGATCGAGATCAAATACTTGCCTATAATGTAATAATAAAAAAAAAGCATATATTGCCATTGAACAAATCGTACTTGTGAGCAAAGTGCAACATCGGGGCTACGAAGCCGCAATTATTAAGATTGGAAAGCGCATTGTAGAAATCTGTTGTACTGCCCGTTTCCATACATCGTTTGGTGATACTTAAAACGCTATTAAAATGGAATTTTCGATTTTCACTCGGACCATAGACTCGGCCTAGGAGATAGTGTCTCAGGATTTTATTGCTGCGTTGGGTATGTCTAATTAACATCGCCACATTCTCGGTACGTATACTGAGCGGTTGTAAATTTTAAATGAACACCCTTATTCACACTCGTCGTCAATCAGATTGATTCTGTTTTCTCGTTTTGATTGTAGACTTGATAATTACTTCCATTGGTAATGTTCCCACATTTAAAAAAGTAATTTGTACCATGTAGTCATTAACTTGTAACTATATACTTGGGGTTAGAACTTTTTTTTGACCAGCTGCTAAAGTCTGCCTAGCCGTTCCTACATTGTTCTCACATACCCATAACAATGTACTGCTCAAAAATGTAACGGATTTTTTTTAAAAGAGCAACCGTGGAGTTTCCTGTTCTTCTCCATAGGAACGGCATTCAGAAAGGGGGGTAAAATTGTAGCTTAGCATTTTGTAACTAATTTGACAATTCATAAGTACTGTACTAAATGGTTTACATGAATAAAAATATTCTGATACTGATTCATAGCTCTACCCTGATATTGGAGCGGACTTAGGCTACCATCGAACCACATAGCCACGAAGACAATCACGCGTGCATGGGCGCACCCACGCTCACACATACACACATTGACATGAGCGTCTAAAATTAAACATGTATTGAATGCTTCAATCAAAAATAAAAATCTTCACAGTGATCATCCCAACTTCCAGCTTCACAAGGATGCCACAACGGGGCGACACGTGGTAAAGCCATAAATAAGCTCAGCGGCCTCTGTTTATATTTTACAAAACCTTTATTAACCACAACTACACTGATTTATAACAGACGTAAACCACTAATCGTTTTAATATTCATTCTACCATCGTAATTATGTCGGGTTTTACAATCATTGGCGTTACTTCAATGACCATCTTCCGAGTCATCCGTCTTCGTTAGACGTTCTGGACTTTCACTTTCCTAGATGCCTATCAGGTGATAAAAATAGTGGATGTTACGAGATGTTTCACCATTAAATTGCACCCGAATTTAAATCTGTAAATAATTCGTTGTCAAGTCGATTTGTATTGGTTTTATTCGGCGTTTATTTAAAATGTAATCTATTTGTAGTGGAATTTGTTGTGGCTAGTTAATTATAATAATCGCTTCTATCATTCCTCTTGGACAGATTTGCTTGTTTCATTATAATAAAGGTGTGATTTACATCGTTCATCATTTCATCTTAGGATTCTTAGGGTGCTATCTACTTAAGACATCATTGCACGAATTGTGTCCTTCCAATTACAGTACTGACTTACGTTGTGGAAAAATCGGTTACTTGTTTAAATTAAATATGCATGATTACATAAACATCAGCTGTATTTCGTTTAAATACATACCTCCAAATTTATAAACGTTTTATAACGTTATCAAACGTCATATAGTACTGCGCACAAGAGTTTTGCTTTGCGCAGTACTATATGACGTTATAAAACGTCTATAAATTCGAGGGTTACTTTTCATGTTACAGATTGTTTACGGTTCTAGTTGCTTCTTAAATATTTGCCATCAGCTATTAAGTTATATTGCTTCCTTGAATTTTATAGAAGTAATTTACAACGGTATTATAATTTTTTTTTCGAACAAATGTGCTCTATAATGCTATTGTAAATTGAATTAAATTTATTTGAATTTGAGGGTGTAGTACTTATAAATTGACTTGAAGTGCTTACACATCTCGTATTAAAATTTTGATGAAGTAAAAACATGCAAGTTAAGTACATACTTATGTAAGTGCTAGACTCTTACGTCAAGTCTGTAAATGAAACTGTTTTGATCATAATATTATTATTCGCAAGATCGTTTATTACAGACTTAACTGTTATTGTCATTCTCCACGCACTAATACATATTGTTTGTACAGATGCACTTTTTTTATTACAATAAATAAAATGGTACTTATATTCATTGTAATATTCACTGTTAGTCCGTTATTTACACAAACACAGACATACACACGTTTCTGTTTGTCATTGTGATTTAATTACACCTCTTTCTTCTTTCATTGTGTTTGTTTACACTGTGCTTGCGCGTCACCGGCTGTGTAGTTGTGTGACTCTGTGTATTATGATTTGAATATAGAATATTATTCAATTTTTCTCATTGGATTTTATATAGTTAAATTTATTTTCAGTTTGTACTGAGCTGTTGCCTAGCTATGTTACAGTAACCGCTGACGTAAATATTTGATAGCAATTCCCCAAACAGCTGTAAACGTCGACCGGCCAGCTTCGGATCAGCTGATCGATACGAGTCTGGCTCTGTGCCAAGCTCATACTCTGGTACGCTACGTCGACAACCGATATTGATCTTTGTTAGTGAAAGCTTACTCTACATAATATGGTTTAACATACAATATTTTAAGGGGTTAACGGTTATACTAAAGTAACGGTCAACTCTAGCTAGGGTTCTGTCCGTGTCTGTCACACATATTTTTTTATACTTACTGAGAAACTCGTCATACGTTTGTAAGTCATTAAATATTCTGAGAATATTAATTATGTCGGTACTATAAACTCCTTCGTCGTTACACTCTTGGCAGGGTGGTTGTGGTGATAACTTAAGGGTCGGTTGCACGCTTAACACTCCGTCGCCATTCCTCACGCACTATTGCCCTTCTGGTACATTCAAAATGGCGACAATTCGGTTTCAACTTGGTCGGTCCAACGCATTGGTGATCTGCCGCGTGCTCTATTACCTTCAACATTCCTCTGCACTAGGCGCTCTATGGAGACATTTCCACGTTTCGATGTGTGTGTGAAGAAAGTAAGAATTCGAGCTTGTACGATCGAGGATAGACGCTGTGTGATACCAAGTTCTTTAAGAATGGACAGGTTAGCTCTCACAATCAACAATAAATTCCGCCCAGTGGATTCTGCGCGGCGTGTGTAAGATTATAACATCTTATTTAATATACTTCATATTTGGCAGTAGGGACACCCACCACAAAATTGCAGTACATTTTAAATACTTACCTTATTCATGATAGAACAGAGTCGAGATAGTTAATAAATATTTTATGAAATAAGACTTGTCACTGATATTTCCGCCTGTCAATATCTATCGAAAAACATTCGCCGCAAAATTAATAAGAACATTCATGACATACACCGCATACACTATCAATTTCAAGAATGTAAACAACAAAATTGTCGCTGCGAGCACTTTTAAATTTCAGTCAAAACATAAAATGTCCGACTTAGATTACTTATGCAGCAATACTTCGTTGTCTTCGTTTAAATGTTATCGCGTAATTATTTTAAAACAATATAAATTGTTACGTATTTTAATTTAAGTAACTACTGACACTTTATCTTACTCGGATATTCATTTCTAGTTTCATTTACGCTATCTGTGTTATTCATATTAATTACTTGTTAAGTAGACACTTACTGCTGAATGTTCATTAAACCTTATATTCTATATTACACATTATTTAGCACTTTGAATACTTAACAACTAGAACTTTCCTTAATTAATCGGCATAAGTTCTTTCAATTAAATGCGTGTGACTATCTTATAATTTGCGATGCTTAAATGTTTATGAGCGGGTTCT
Organism: Pheosia gnoma; assembly: GCA_905404115.1. NCBI lineage: Eukaryota > Metazoa > Arthropoda > Insecta > Lepidoptera > Notodontidae > Pheosia > Pheosia gnoma. The sequence continues at coordinate 1,111,922 of FR989894.1, read as the reverse complement.
CTATTAAAAAGGTAGTCTAGGAATAATAAGACTATGATATTATTATAACTATATTTCCATAAATACTAGATAATGTATTTTTTTAATAAAACCTGCAACACGCGAGCTCTGCAGGAAAAACATCGCGGCACGCCGCCAAACAAAGGTATAGCCAGATCAAGACACATGAATAACGAGAAATAATGTACTCTTGCTGGTCTTTGCTCAAAACATGCGAGTCGCCACCCGTTGTACCAAAGTGCAACGTATCCAAATTTAATTTTTAAAATAAAACTATCGTACTCTCTTAAGTAGTTAAAATATTCCGTACCAAGTACTACGGCGCTCATGTAACCATAGACTAGAGTAGGGTGGCAATGAGACTAGGTATACTCACGTCATAAAACTAAAAGTAAATTAACTTTATACCATTTTCCTTATTTTTTTTAGGCTGGCAATCGGCTACAAATAAAGTTATTTCTGCCAGTGTCGATTTCTTCAATATTTTAAATTGATTGGATGGAGTAAGAAAACCTTTATTCTATTGATACTATAGTAAACACGTCATAACGCATAGTATTTATTAAAATGTTGGCAGTACTGTATCTAACACTCGAATGTTGGCATTACGGTCCTTGAACTCTCGCAAGCAAACGTCGACATCAAGGTGACGAACTTCTTAATTCCGCGACTGTACATTGTTTTTGATTACATCGGTTTGCAATTTCCAAAAAATAGCTTTCACTTAGTGCGTCTTATTATGTAAATGCGCAAAAGTCAGTGGGGCGCGTTGCGGCGGGTCAATTAATTCGTAATGGTCACTGACTTCTGGGGTTCCTGGTTCTGAAAGGAGAGACTAAGTAACCGTGTAGTGCCAAGTCACTTGTTTCATTCACTCTTTGGTTTATAGGTATCTGGGTCTTCCTGTAAATACTCGCATCTTTTGTGGACGCACTGAGTACCTTCCATCTGTTATGAAATATTCATTCAGTATATTAATTACAGACAACGTCATTGTCAAGGATATACGAAATATTTTCCCACAGATAAGAAATACCTTATCGTATTGCATTGTTGTTATCTATATTAATTAAAGGATTATATCACTAAATACTTGGACCTATAGCAGACGTACACGATAGGCAAAAATGAAAATCATGACAGATTCTATAGCGATCTATCATTGCGAAATTCTTTATATTTCAAGGGTACTTGACTTTCACATGTAACAATTTTGGTGAAAATACTGAAACAAGGATCAAGTTATCGAAATAGGGCGGTACAGCTTATGTAAATGATTAAACAGATGATGATATTATAAATGAAATAAGAAATCTAAGTTCGAGAAATCTTAACAAACCTAAGTGCATCATCCTCCACCACAAAGAAGTTAACGTATGCGTTTCACTCATTGTAAATATATCAACACTCGCATGTGAGTCATGTGAGTGCAAGACCTGTAAGATTTATTCAGGACATCAGGCTGTGTGCATACTCCTTGTGTTCGCTGTAAGAAATAAAATATTCATTGAGACAGAAATACCATATTCATCTGTGTCATTCACAAATGGAGACATATAAAACATCGTCTAACCGTGTGGTACATTTGAATAAAACAAAAATGATCTGCATGTAATATGTATTTCGTTGTATGAATCTATTTCCATTGTTGGTATTGTGAACTGGATTTAGAATGAGATTGGGTTGCCAGTGTGACTGGGACGTTAGTATTACACATTCATAAGCTCTTTATGCTGAATGTATCTAAAAATTCAGCCCTAGATTCGATTTTTTACTAAATTAATATGTAACTGTGGGAACTCTGTAGCCATTAATTTGTAATTATATACTTAGAGTTAGTACTTTTTTTTGCCCGTTCTTCTCCTTAGGAACGGCATTCCGAACGGGTGATAAAGTTGTAGCTTGGGATTTTGTAATTTTTTTGACGATTCATAAGTACTGCACTTAATGGTTTACATGAATAAAAAATATTCTGATTCTGTATGAAGTAAACTTATATAGGACAAAGCAAGCAAATAAAACCACAGGAGGAAATCCCTCGTTTAGATCAAGACTTGGCACAGATATGATGTCTTTCAAGCGGACCATCTTAAAGAAATTTATAGTATACCTATCTAATCTTGCAAATAGCTCTCCAAGCGCTTTGTTGGTCGCACAAAGACGGTGATCATAACGAGTAATTAAAACGTAAGGTGCCTACTCGGCTCTTAGAACAACATTCAATTTGGCTCGCGGTTCCATTCGTGAGATACCTATCGATCATTGTTTACAATATTATCACGGTGTAACATCTCGCGTATTCGTAACATTACCAAACAGACAACATTCAAACATTCTGGCTTAACTGCCTAGTTGGTTTTACATACATGCCAACTGGACAATATAGATCAGCTTTCGTTTAAACGTCAATAAGACGACCTTAGAAAATATGGAGATAAGTGGAGCATTAAACTTTTTTGACACTGACTCAAATGACATGTAAAGTTTATATTTCGTATAAATGCTTTTTCCTATTGCAATATATGCAGAGCGGTTATTCTGTCGATGTGGAATATCTTCGTGGCAATTCTTATTTTAAACTAGCTGTTGCCCGCGACTTCGTCCGCGTGGTATTTAACAAAGACAACCGTTGACAACAGCCTGCTCGCCCATTCTGAACCCGCGGGACGCATTGCAGGTTGTTGCTTTCAAACTTAATCAGGCGCTGCGCTGCAACATTGGTTTTAATTTTTTTTCGTGAGATCCTATTTTTTTTTTCTAAAATAAAAGTAGCCTAAGTTACTCCTTGTTACATCAGCTATCTGCCAGTGAAAGTCCCGTCAAAATCGGTCCAGCCATTTCAGAGATTAGCCGGAACAAACAGACAGACAGACAGACAGACAGACAGACAGAGAGACAGAGAGACAGACAGACAGACAGACAGACAGACGGACAGACAGACAAAAAATTTAAAAAATGTTGTTTCGGTATAGGTAACGTGTATACATCCAAATGCACTTAGTAAAAAGCGGTTATTTTAATATTACAAACAGACACTCCAATTTTATTTATATGTATAGATTTAAACGAGCATTCCAAAGAACTATCGTAATATCCTTCTCTACCAATCACAGCCAGTAGCAGAGTACAGGAAATCATAATAGGATCATGTCGGAGCGCCCGTGTGCTTCGATCCATGCGGCGCGGCGCACGCACAGGCACGTGCTGCAAACTGCAATGGATTACGTGAATACATGCCAGTTACAGTTTTAAGGATGCCATAAATGTGTCGGAAACTGTGACCATAGAATCGTAATGTATCATTATCATATTAATATGATGCCCTAGATCTATGTCATATTATAATTTAGGGTATTGCATTATCATTAACATATGACATAGGTCTAGGAATTGGTGATTCGAGTTTTCAGATGACGCCGTCTTGTTATCTGAAACCAAAGTGCAGTGTAATTGTAAATACCACGGATTATTTTGTCTGTAATTAAATTCTTATCGTTAAACGTGCCTTAATTAGTTATGTGTATTTCAATGTCGGGTTATTCCTAATTTATGCGCTATTGTTCACTAACCTTCGTTAGCATAATACTTTCCAGACAAATGATCTATTAACAGAAACGATTTATCTGACCTTATTATGCAAAACTTTAACTATTTGATCTTTAAATGTCAAAATAATCCAAACAGTAACTTGAAACTATCATCTCTACAATCTGTATCTTTGAGAGGGAAACAGTATCTATTGTTGCTATCCCATTTTTTGGTTAATGGTTATAATCCTATCTAATTATTCAATTAGTTAATGGTTTTTGAATAACTAGTATTTATATAGTAGTCATGTATAGTAACTAGTATCGGCTACTTTTGTTATGTATAATTAAATGTCGATTGTGTGAAAATGAATCTAATCCTCTCCACACACAAGAAAATAACACGCGAGCACACAAAACTCCACACAGACTAAACAGTATGCCAAGTCACTAAATATTTTCAAACAGGATTTTAAATAAAGCAAATATAAAACCAGATAGGCAACATTCAATATATTGCGTAGCGTCTGATCGATCGATCTGATCCAAAGGTTGTAAACGACAGAATTGTAAAATAAAACCTCGCACACAAACACTCCAATAATTATACAAAGTTTGTGTAATTGAAAACCATCATTTCACATTTGCGGCGGCGCGTCGCGTTCGGCTCCTGAAATATTCACGAGGACGGCGCCAAGCGCAGCGGCCTGAACTGGATCTAACCCAGTTAGCTCGTGAACCGCGAAATAAGACATTGGACAACTGAATTATGTAAGCATGTATAATTCACTCATCGTTTAGAGCATGTTTTATCCCTTTGAGAATATAATTTCAAACCGAGTCATGTAATTGAGGCAGGTTGTTTTTGTAGCTGGCTAAACGAGCGAATACAATCAAAATGTGTTTGCTACTTGTAATATGATTACAAATTATTAATATTATAGGAGCTTAAATTCTAACCTGATAATGTATAACGCAATAATCATGGAACTTAATTTCCTAGTAGCTGATGTTTCGACAGGTCTTACGGTACATATTATATGCTTCATTCAAGGAAATTAAAACGTTCTTTCAAAATTACCCGGGCGAAGCAAACTAACTTTCACGATATAATGTGTCTTTAGAATATATCTGAGAATAGAGATTTTATGATAAGAATGAGAGGAGCACGTAACAGGTCACTCGTGGGGCGATTCGTGACTTTGTGATGGGTGATCTCTGGTTTGCATTTATTATACAGCTATTGTTCGGATTCGATACCCGTCTGGGTAAATTTCGGAAATGTTCTTTTTGTAATTTCCTTTAGGTTGGGTGCCAACTCTCCCAGTAGAATAGCACTAATGAAGGTCGAAAAATCGACACATAATGTATGTCAATGTAATAGCAAAAATGAATAAAATTACTATGAAGAATTTAATTCAGCTGTTTGATGAAAATGACAAAGACTGTAAACACTAATCAAATGATTTATTTCTTGAATATACTTTTATGTTAATGATTTAATAATGGAAAATCGCTTCAGATTACTTAGATTTACGATTTAAAATATGGTGTGAGTGATCAAGATAGTTTAATACTGCGTCTTACTCATACACAAAGAATGATCGCATTCGCTTTCATTACTCACGATACAGTAACACGAAAGCCAAGTGGAGTTTTGAACTACAGCGTGTTGCCATTTGCACCCTGGGGTCAGGCCGCGACCGCGATGCTTGCATAAACCTTTGTTTCCACGTAATTAATTCTGGATACGCGCCATATTAAGATATTATAGAAAGGCAGGGCAACACCAAACATGTTTCATGCAAGATAGGCGAGCAAGTCGACATAATAAAGTGGTTGATCTTTATATCTTCGGCTGTGTTGAGTCGCTTTTACAGATAAAAATACATATTGGAATATTCATAAGGAAATCCTAAGGTTATCGGGATTAAAATTTTGCTCATTTAATAGAATATTTGGTTCGATTTCATAAAATAAAACCACAGGTGGTACCGTCAAGTAATAAAAAAATCGACTCTAGGGATTTTCTTTTACCGTCCCAAATTTCTATTGGCGAGGAATTGCATATAATTTCAACTTGAATGGTTCTTAATTCATTATTGCCGCCAAGTATGAAGCTAGGAACTCAATAATGGATTAGCGCTAGTGAAATGAAAGCCTGTTGCATTCATTATTGCTACAAAAACTACAGTATTACGTTCGATCCATAAAATTATCGCGATTACTGTATTCGCTTATGTCAATTAGAAATATTCCGTGGAAGGATAGACGCAAATTGCTATGTATTAAGCACCTTCCAATGGGAAATGTTAACAATCTGCATATAGATATTGAAATAAAACTAATTTTACAGGTATTATCGGGTTTATTTCATTTGACTTTGGATCCAGTAATTAATATAATTAAATCCAAAACCGAGCGCACCATTACAAAGCCTCGACACATTGTGAGCACGTTTTGCGTAGATAGGCCCGCATACAACAATTAAATATGAGGGTACCCCAGTTCAAACTATGACACTAGGACGTCAAACACCTCAGTCCTCCCGTGACCATGGTTGCTAAAAAGCAGCCGAAATGTCGGGAACGTAAATGCGATAAAAATCTGGAAAATTCGTTTTATTTCAATGTGCAGTATTCGCAGAAATATAAGATATCAATATGTTTATAAACAGTTTTAATTCCCCCGAAATGTCTTGATTATCAACCGCGTGACTCATGACCAATATTTTTCCTGGAGCGTCTGTACTATCACCTTGGATGATGTAACCAAAAAAGCAACGGACTTTTTTCTTAGCAAATTTAGTAATTATCCTCATTGCGCCCAAAAATTGTGTTAAATCAGTGATAGTTGAAACATCGGTGATGCATGATCACATTTTTTTTTTTTTTTATTACATTATAGGCAAGTATTTGATCTCGATCTCACCTGATGGTAAGTGACGATGAGATCTACGATGGAGCATACTTGCCTAGGTAGGAAGGCGGCAGTAGATAGAGACGCTACATTCACTAGGCACATGCAGCACAACTGATCTGACCCGCCATCCATGAATGGCAACACCGAACATCATGCTGGAACACGGCTAGGCCGCTTGGCGACATGGCTTTGTTCAGTGGGTGGTGACTAGCCACGGCCGAAGCCTACCACCAGTAAAAATTATCGAATCAAATTGTAACTAAATTGGAAATGAGTGCGCAAGGATTTATATGATAGTTGTTATAACAATCTAATTGCAATGATAGCATTTTACATCAACAATCTCAAATATCAGAAAGTAACTGTACTATTCACGTAACAATGTGACGCTGAAGTATGTGTAATTTTAAAATTTCATACTGAAAATTTCAAAAAATAGTTATTTGGTTGTTCCCGCGCCCACTCAATATACGCTTGTCACAAAATCATTGGCATGCAGAAAATTGTCACTGTCTGGTACTTCATTGACGTCATTGTTGCTATGCTGTATTTTCTATTCAACGACATCTTTCATTATATCTATTCATTAATGAATACACTCATTAATGACATATACAATAATAGGCTGCGTCACTTTACGTACCTTTTGCAAGTATAAAATGTCGTCATATGTCGTGTGCTAGTATTTCTGGTAAATAGAAACGCTTGGCACGAAAAATGACAATATCTTATCATTTTCTTTTTCGAAATAAATACTTCATTTCGTCGTTTGTTTTGTATGAAATTACGAATAGCGCAGACATATGTTATTTATAAACATTGACATATTCGTGTGAATTATGAATTAAGTTTTCACATTCATGCAAGTCGTGATTGTAGTGTTTCCTTATTCATGAAGTTGCTAACACTCAATATCATTTATAGAGCTGTTATTATTTTGGCCCTGGATCAAGACTTAGTACATCCAGATAGCTGAACCTCCCTACAGGTTCTCAGGTGAACCACATGATAGGTCCTGACTGGTTAATGTTGTACCTCGTTCCGTTCAGCGTAGCCATATGGGCTTTCCATTGAGGTAGCATCTAGTCTAGTTATTTTAATTTAGGTATTTTTTTTTAATCTGTGGTAATAGGACCTCGGTCAATTGCTTTACAGCGAGATTCGCGTTCGATGGAGTTTTTCATTTTTATGTTAGTAATAATTTAAATGGTGGGTGGTTTAACATCAACTACTTTTTGAACAAATTTTCATCGACTTTACACTATGCTACTTTTGATTTTTTAATTTTGTCAGATTCGTATTCATTTTTATCTCACAATCTCATCACCGGAATGATCACAATATTTATACATTTAATTTTGTATATACGGTTTTTATCACGCGATATCGTTCATGGTTTGCATAACATGCGATATTAAATGGTGATGACGACTACGTGTCGTATGCATCTGATCTAAGTACATCGTTATTGCATTAACGTACACCGTTTATGCCAAACGATTAACAAGAAATTGTTCTTCATTCTAGAATGTCATTTAAGAGCGTTGCTGATTTGACTGCCCATAGATAAGACTAATTCTGTTAATTAAATCGTTGTCGAATTGTAAACACGAACGACTGGATGTGCGTCTTCGTCGACGATCATATGTAACATGCTATCGGTCAAAAAGCTAAAAACCTTTGTCAGTTTCCTGGCAGACTGCAAATTTCTCGCGACCAACCTGTTTGCTCGTATTATCGCAAAAAAACAGTACGTAACTATTGGAGAATTAATTTTGAAGTTACTGGCCTAGGGTTTATTTTGCACTGTGTTAAAATACCGTTTGGAAACCAATTTCGCTCTCAGCAGCCGACGCAAGCTAGACCAGACTCGCTAACTAATAATTCAGTATGGCGCGTGACAGCGCACATGACGGACGTGCGCGGTTTTCGGACAGAAATCACATTTATTTATCGATGGGATCGTCGATTTCGCGTAGTTAAATAAAAGCGTTTTAGCTTTCTTCTTTATTCGGGAATCGTCAAGTGTTATAATGTGCTTGGAATATCTTAAACTTGGATTGTGGTATATTCACTGAAACGTGAGTTCTCCCTCAGAACTGGGTGAATCCCGATGCGTGTGTTTGCAAAATTTTGATTGACTTAACCCATACACCAGGGTTTTAATGTTATTTTTATACGTTCTTTGATACATTTTTTAAATTATTAAGGAGATACGGAATATTGACACAGCAATTAACATTCTTGCGTTTGCCATTTAAAGCGAATGGTGATAATTCATTTCAAGTTTCAAGTTTAATTAAGACTTAAAATTTGTTGCAAATTCCGTGTCCTGGATCTTATTTGGAATGAATAATTTGCCGTCGTTCGAAACCATACGGTTTTTCCTATTCTACTCAATCATTTTATTACCGATTTTACGATTCGGAACGATTTTGTAATTATCTGAGACTCCTACAATGTTTGGTCCCTTAGAAGTCTTATGAGCTTTACTGCGACTTATGTACTTTGGTTTTCGCTTTTGTCAAATCCCTATATCACTGAGCCTGTGGCTGTTTTGCAGTTTATATTTTCATATTCCTGTGACTCCAAACTGCTAACCAATTTGCAATATTCTTCAATATATAATTTTTACATTACATTTTCCGGAACCATAAACTCTAAGGATAATACAAGTATGACTATCACGTCATGCATACATTAAGTATTTGCTGTAACCTTAAGATTTATATACAAAATAATTAGTTTCAGTATACTGCACTTAGGCCTCTCCCAACTATTCCATACATCATGACTCTACCCCACCCGCATCCAATGCGCGTAAAGTACGCTACGTTAAGTAAGATACGTTTACGATAAAATTTTAACCTTGAATATACAATACATCGTTAGAGAAACTTAAATGTATATGTAAAGGCCATAAAATCAAAAACAATTAACGCCATTATCACTTCCAGTTTTATCGAATTTACTTGCATTTTTAGTAATGTTAAATGATGCTTATTTGTTTCCCGTTGATAAGATAAATGAACTCGTTCGAATCTGAAATGACATGACAAGCGCGAACATCACTTTCCATTACCGTAATAACTTCTGAACCTTTTGGTCTTGTTTTCTGATTGGCGCATTAGGATCGATCATGATGCCATCTCACTCCTAATCCGCTCCCATTAAGATCACTAAGAACACAGTGTTCATTGATTGCTCTTTTATTTTTCTCTTTCTACCACACCTTGAGACCTTATCTCTAGTTACTAGAGCATTTGGAAATTGATGTCTCGATTCATTGATGGATTTATGCCGATTAGTTTCATGTGTTGTATCTAAATGGTCATTTTTGGGACATATTTTTAACCCAAACTCCAAGATTAGCTAACCGTGAAAATCAATTAGTTATCGAGTATTTTTTTTGTCATATCAAAATGCTCTTACATTATTTTTCGTCTTATGTTTAACATATTGAAATCATAACATAATAATCTACACATGGTAGCGTAACATAGACATGCATTGTTTTATAAACATATTGAATGTTGTCTTAAGCATTATTTCCAGATATAAAATTCAAAGGCGTGAATATGAGAAAATCTATAAATACCTAATCTGTAATATTGGGTGTCACCAAACCATGAAGTTTTTATTAACATAAATCGATTGCAGTAGTGGCAGCTAGACCGATTGTTTGTTGCATTAGATTAGTTTATAACAAGTGAGGTCGCAAACTTGGATGAAGATGTGATGTGAGATAATTATCATTTTTGGGGAGACCTTTTGATTCTTGTTATTTTCTACAAGTATAATAATCATAATAATTGCAATCCTTTTAATGTCCTTGGGTACGGGCTTCCCATCATTGCCATAGTCCACCACGCTGGCCCAGTGCAGGCTGGCGGACTCCACACGTCTTCCAAAAGGTTCTCTCAGACATGCCGGTCCCCTCACGATGTTTTTCCTTCACCATTCAGCAAGTGAAAATGAGATTGGTATATGAAATCCAGACATCCCTTTGGAGCGAGCCGAGTGTGAAACCTATAATCCTCGTTGCCAAGGGCAGAGTGGTAAAATTTGGCTATCATTGCTTTATTATCTGCAAGTAAAAGGAAAATATTCAAAGACATCAAGATAAAGTTTGCGGAAAAGTATAATTACGTACGTGTATTGACTCCATGATATGAAACCATGACTTAATGTAACCTCTACAGTCCTCTGAATTTTGCTTAACGTCCTCGAAGATTCGTGGCACCTTAGTAACAACCGGTATAAGATCAAACAAACTTCCAAAATACTGTGTAAATATTATAACAGCTAATCAAATAATAATATTAGCTGTAATTAAATCATTTCATTTTTATTACATAATTGATTCTACGATTAAATATTTATAATTAAACTACATTACTAATTGAGCCGCTTCCTAAGAAGCTTTTACGACATTAGCTGTCTAATTATAGTCTTGTAGTGGCATTTAGAAATTATAATTACCTGTTACTAAGACCAGGCTGAACTTTACCTTTTACGTTTAAGAATGGGGAAAAAAGGTTAAACAGAGCAGTGTATAGCATTTTTTTTTAAATTACCGTAGGTTACCCTTAAATCAATAATATTCACAAATTCGTTCACATAGTAGGGAGGCACTAAATACATTCTTAACATATCGTTACAGTAATAACTGGCGACCGATCAATTATTTTAAAATATGAGCGACAATATACATTAGGAATACCCCTTTCATATTCTCTGTTTGTTTTTTTTGGAACATACATTTAATTCCCTGCGAAGATTTGTAACGAAAGCAAGCGTACCTCAAGAGATTCTGTAATTTATCAGTTTACATCTACATCAGCTAATAGAGCCAATAACAATTCCACAGATTTCCAAATGAGCATAGAAAACGTGGTTACCATTCACCGTGAACTATCCAGATCGTATGTTTTCAGCGATCACAATTCTCGAAATAGTTGTAAAAGGCGTGAAAGTCTTTAATTGACGTTTCACGGGCGCACTGTAAATCTGTATTTTCTCCTGGAAATAGAAAACTTGTTCGGCTGTCGGCCCCATTGGCACGATTTACATAGGCTGGCCTAGTGGGTGTTCAGGGCTCTGCAACTAGTGGGTGTCGGACATCGGTTCGTAATTATTGTTAAGAGAAATCGTTTGTTGCACTGGCTGTTTGATTTGAATATGTTCAGGAACAGGTCTATGGTGCCCGCAGTCATCGTCGCGTGCTCACTGTACGTTTAGTTCATGGCTGATATATACTCTGCCCGATCGGATAGGTGTTGAATATGTATGATGGGTTTTAGTAAGACTTGTTCATCTTAGAATGTTGGACCACTATTGATTGATTTATTTATATGGTTTTTTTGCAGATTTTATTTTATGAATTTTCAACGATATTGTTTGACGAGTCTGATTTTTCTGGAGAAGTACTGTTTCACGTTTTGTGAATATGATGATTGTAAATGCAACAGTAATTTCACGTATTGTGCTATGTCAGTTAGTGATGGTTTGTTTCGTCATATTACTGATGTCCTGTCCATATGGTATGGAAAAAATCTTATAGTACACTGAGGATTAGGAACTTAACTTAGCTAAATTATAAATGTTTTTCTATTTTTTGACTTCACAATTATTATCATCGCAAAGTTCATCACCAAGACTTTCTCACTCACTCACTTTTACCTATAATACTATTTACAATATTTAATAAATAGAGCTTACGATTATATTCTACAGTTAAATACATTTTTCATGCAGATGAGGCAAATACTGAGAACACTAGGGTTTCTCAGGTCCTACGCGAGTAATTGTTTTAAATATAACGCTGTAATAAACCCCCTCTTTTCATGGAGACACTGTTCGCGATTTGTAAAACACACTCCTAGATACAATCCCTTCGAGAAATTTCACACAAAACTACATAATACGGGCCGGCAAGCCAGTATTTGGGTCGCTAGAAAACCTTGATTGCCCGCAACTATACCTTATAGATCTTAGTTCAGTATGCCGACGGTATTTATAGCAGTAACATTAAGATGTAGTTGCATTTGATCGTTAGTAATATATTCAGTTTTGGTACCTTTAATATCATGTCAACATCAACTCAAGTTTTTTCAAAGTCAAGTCAAGTGCTGCTCAGCCGTTTCTGAATTCACACTTATGCTGGTTTCCATCAAACTTATGCTGTCAAAAAGATCCCATGAAAACTCAAACGTTATATTGACCGACTAGTTTAGCTTGGTGTCTTTATTTTGTGGTCTTCGAAAAACAAAAGCCGAGTGATTTCCTTTACAACGAGGTTAATTTTCAAATTAACTACGTAACTAGTTAGGCTGGGTAACTGTTTCAATAACATCTGATAAGAATATTCAGAGATATGTACGGTACGTACGTGTTTTGTGTTGCTTATATATTATCGTATTTGCTATTTACTTTCGAAACTATTCCAGTATCAACAAAAGCTTGCATCCGTATTTATTCAACCAGTTCATTCGTCTTCATCCAAACACCAATTTGTATATCAGACGCATCTTTAACTTTCACTATTACTTTGAAAGTTGAACACTGTTTACCAGCAATAAAAGAAGTGTTTATTTGATTTTTACTATATGCATATATTCGCGTGGTTGTAGAAAACTCTGCCGGCGCAGGCGCATGCTTCTTTACAATTGTAGGTCAATGTCACCAATTCAGTTGCACCTAATATACCAACTGCTGAAATTAGAATAGGCGTTAACGTTCGAAATGGGTCGGGTATGACATCAGAATGTGGATTTAGTATTCTCAAATGTCTAGGTGCCTGCTTTATAAATATTTTAGATGAATTTGTATACTTTAACTTCGTTATCGGTTTATATAATGTACAGTTCACTGTTATCATTAACTAATGCATTGACCTACATTTTAACACAACCTATGTCACTCCAAATCTAGATAGACATCGTAAAATTATTCTTATGTTGTTGTTTTGACCAAATGTTGGCTATAGTTTCTGATTTGAACGGTTGGTACGACTTTTAAGTAAATAAAGTAGTTCATTAGTAAATCATTAATTAGTAAATTAGTCATTATAGTTTTTTTATTTATAATCACCTTGAGATAGACTTCTGTTATGATTTCGTGCTATAATCAATTTAAAAGGAAGCGAGCAAAAATGCGTCAAATTCGTGAAAAGATCGACGGATAATTCCAGCTCTGGGGGCGTTCGTAATCATGAGTTGAATCCATGGCGTCAGTTTTCTTTACGAAACCACTTATACGCCCTGTATAATAATACCCAAATATACAGCCATGAATTCAATACGCATTTTAGTTTGTTGTTTCTAAATTAGCAACGATCCGCTGGGTTTGTAACAAAATATTTCTAAATCTAAATCTCGAGCCTCCCGGGTAATAATTATGATGGACAGTGTAATTATTCTGGCGTGTGTAACAGTTGCGACAGGCTTGGCGGTCCGATTGAACAATGGCCAGTTAATAGGTACCGGATTATTGCAGACTGTCATTGCAACGCCGGTTCGTTATAGCTCGCCCACGTTGGGGCCTTATTCGCCCAACAGTGGGCGGTGTATCCGTACACTCTAATTCAAGTTCTGGTGTCCTTCCTTTGCGTAAATATTAATTTATTTGTCCATCGATATGTTATTACAACCATTATCATTAATAACCTACAAGATATTCTTTTAGCGTGTAGTGTGTCATAATATTGTATTGCTTGCCTTAAGAGGATAATTGCTCTATAAGGCAAGCATAACATTTATTACTAATGTATAAATAATCAACTTTTTCCCGACCACACCATAGGTTGTCATAGGGGGATATTATTACACACTGCTTCATATAACATTATCATATTATGCCTATAACTTATATCTCGAATCACATAGGTTGTGATTCGAGATATAAGTTGTAGGCATATGATAATGTCATATTCTCTATAGTCCAAAGCAGCCCGATAGCATTGGTGTCTTTCTCTATGTTCCTTAAAAACAAACTGAAATTTCTCTACGGATTTACACCGTTAAATCTTTTTGGGTAGTTTATTCTTGCTCAATAATCGTATTGCATAGTTGAGCGACTTAGTAATATCAGATTGGTCGCTTAGACTGCATTCTGCGCTTCGATTTATTGTACCAATAAATTGTTTAAAGTTATTGATTAATTATACTAGTGTCGAAAAGTGGCATTGATTTATTGCATTAATCCCGTCGGTCCTCATTCCGTCGATAGTTCTGTAGAAAATATGGTGTTACTGCCATGCTTCAATGTAGGTATGTGTCCTTCTTGTAGTTGACTTAGTAGATTGTACAATATTTCTTAGTTGTTTCTAGATTCATTATCTCCGAGACGTTCAAATACTGAACTTGATTTGTGTTATCTGCATTTAAATATAATTCTATTATTTATTATATTTACGCGAATACTACACATTTAAATAAAACTTATTTTACAGATTTTATCGCGTTTATTTTATGTTTTTACCTTCCCGACGTTTCTGCTGCTTTACAGCAACCATGGTCACGGGTGGTTTGACCTCCTAGTGCCAAAGAAATAGACATACATACATACATACATTCGAAAAACATAACCCTCCTTCTTGCGCAGTCGGATTAAAACGTTACTAACTAAAGTTCAAAAACTGTATTTAATTTTCTATTTATAAATATAATATGATATATTTGTAGGTTGAATACATTATAATGTATTCAACCTGCATTTGTTCGCACTATCGCGCAGACCTTCAGACAAGGAGACACGTATCATTCATATGTGACCGCTTCAAAGCATGACTAAACTACTCTGCTTATAAAGATCTTAGATCAGTTAATAGTAGACGCATTAAGATCGGTAAACGTATCTAGTTACCACCCGTAAGTGACACCTCCTTCGTTATATATCTATAGGTATTTAGTTTTTTTTAGCTAGCTACATACAGTTGCGAGTTTTTACACAAATAGCTGTTTTTGCAACATTCCTGCGCTACAGGTCGACCGATGCACGACTAAACTCACTACACTCACACTATAACTACCCAGTAACAGACAACCTGTATAAAGGATCGGACACTATATACGTTGACATTTATTAACAATTTTTAATCCGAGTAGAGACTATTTCTTCTCTTTTTTTTAGTTTGGCAATCGGTTACAAAAGTAGTGCCATTTTTGCCAGTGTCGAGTATTTCTTGATAATTGATATAACATTATAAGTACCCCTGATGATAATGAAAATGTTGATTATGATGATGATGATGAAATGAATCCCCCAATAATTGTGTAAATTATGTTTGATTTTTTTAAACAAGGCGCACCAGTAGCATTCGCTTAGTACAAGGGCGTAATTTTTTTAATGTCTAATAATTTGATTTATTTTTTTGGGAATGTTATCTTTATGACCTACTGTTGGCCCTGCTAATATATTTAACACTATTGTATATGTAATTATTAAAATGATTTATATTAGTCATGTTGTTGCCTGAACATGTGATGTCCGCCCTTTCATAATGGATTGAAAGAATTCAAACTCATTAGTTGACGATTCGTTTGCGTTTAAAAATGCCGTTTATTCTGTTGGTAGACAAATTTAACTTGTCTAAACTAACAGCATGCTGTCTTGCTCGTGATCGTAATATAAGAGCAATGCATGCATATATTTTTAGGTGCGTATAAAATGTAGCTTCATCGTGATTTGTGGACCATAGAATTGGCGTTACTGTCTGTTTACCTTAGAGAAAAAACTACTTGAATTAAAAAAAAATCGTTAAGATTTTATGATTGACTTGACTTGTTTATTTTATTCTTATTCTTGTTTGATCGAGTTATGTGTTTCCATATACTTAGCTGTACATAAAGCATGTACCAATAATTTATTAATTAAAATTCACCCATTAACGATGCGTCTACTAAAATATCTCCAAGATATGATTAGAAAGTATACTAATTTTATTCATAATTTGTTTAATATAACATTAAACAAACGTTGTAACTTCACTGCCCCGTTTTGTAATTCACAATTTTATGACTCGAACGTGACTATAATTAACTAATAGAAATCGCGTAAATTACGCCAATAATTTTCTATAAATTATGTCTGCTTTATTCACAGACGACGTTGGATTGTTTCACGATAAGAAAATTTTAAGGCATTATGCTTAGCTCTTATTTTGTTGTCGCCAGACATAATATTCCAGTATACTATAACAGGTAAATAATATGTAGGTATATTATTGCATCTTTTAAATTCTCTGTAATTTCTCTTATTTAATTTAACTTGAATGTTGTGTCGCCATTAACGGCGGCGAGTTATTACATGGACCATATATCACAAACTCGTTTTAAGTGTCCCCAGTACCAATTAATTACATCGTGCAAATTACACTCTGAATTTGCATTGTCTATCGCTCCGCCCTGCATCGTAGTTCACATCGAATGCAGAACCTGCCCGCCCACCTCGGCCATTGCACCTTCGCCATACGGGGAAAGCTGTAGCCACACAACATGCGCTTCGAGGTTATAAATCGATACTGTCCGATAAAATGATCGGATAAATATCGATTTTAAAATTGAAAGTATCCCCGATCATGATGTACGAAGTTTTTTCGTTTATTCGTGGCACGCTTGACTTGTGATAACTATTATTAAGTAACACACTTACTTTCGTTTGTGGGTTCGGTTACTTTTGTTACAGTGAATACTCGGCTTAAGTGACACCCTGGTCTATTATGAGTATGACATACTTACTGACTTAATTATGTACATACATATTAATCTATTTTCATATGAATGCATAATACATTGTGTTCAAACGATTTGAATATAAAATACGTATCTAGTATTTTGTAACGTTGTCTAGATAAAGATCTCATTACGACCTTAATCAGATTTAACAAGTCTGAATAATTTCACACAGCTAAACAAATCTTGAACATCCTCTTTTCACCAAAATGTCACATTCAAAGGCGTTTGATGAACATAATCGGCAAGGCTGGCTTGTGTATGTGTGCATAATTTGCGTACCTATCAATAATCAGCAAAGTTCTTTCGTGGGTCATTGACATTTGGTCGGTTTTTATTTTAGTCTGTAGCTACAGTAAGTATTATCCGATTCAACAGTACGTCGAGTGCGAGTTTATTCGTAAACTAACCGTATCCTTTATAGTCTACCGTATTTGGACATTTTGTTTGAAGAATTGAAAGTTTTAAATACCGTCCGCTAGAGGCGCTTTTCAATTCTCCATACAAAATGCCTAAATACGATAGACTATAAAGTATACAGTTAGCTCGCACTTGACGTGCAGATAGAACGTCATTAATTCATAGCTAATAATTCAAATTAACGTAGTTTTGTTGGTACCTAATTATTTTTAATAAGCGGTTCTATAATGGCAGCTACGATTGATTCGAGTGATATCTACATCTAGCCGATAGCAAGGTCATTGAGTTATGTTAATTTAAAACGTTGTTGATATAAAACAAAAAAAAAGAAACAAATATTTTATTTATTAGTATTTTAAAATAACACCGACTTAAATTTTTATGGACTTAGGCGAGATAAGTAGATCAAGTTATATGATACTAGCAAATGTATGAGAAAAATAATGATATTTATTGTTATTATTTTTTTGTGAATTTTCCCGTGTTTTAATACTATTCGGGGCGGAGACAAATTATAAAAAAAAACACAAAAATCAGCTCACCCGGTCCTGAGTTATAAATGGTGTAACTAACACGACGTTGTTTTATATATAGAGTTGAATGACACTGTTGACGGTTATTGTATGTGAAAACTGTATCAGGTGACAATTACGATCCCATTGCTATTCGATTGTGTTAGTGTACTCATGGCCCGCCCAATGAAATCCTTTTCAGGAAGCAAAACATTTTCTGTTATATCTACTTAATAATACCAGCCCTTTTTAATGTCTCACTGCTGGTCATGGGCCTCCCATAAATGCGAAGGGGATTAGGTTAATAATTCCTTGGCGGACTTAACAATTCCTTCGAGGGGTTCCCTCAGAAATGCAGGTTTCCTCGCAATGTTTTCCTTCACCGTTTAGCAAGTGATAATCATGGTTGAAAATGAGATTCGCACATGAAATCCAGAAATCCCAGAAGTGCTAGTCGGGGTTTGAACCTGTGATCCTCGTTACCGAGGCTAGCTTTCTACCATCACTGCTTATATACCTACTTATAAAAGGATTAGAACATCTCATTAGTCACGTTTTTACGAGTTATCCTTGGCGACATTAAGATTTATTTTAACAAATATTCAAACAGAAATTCCGTAGGACTGGTTTGCGCTTTGATATATCTTAACGGTAGTTGTTAGGCGAGGCTAGGCAGAGTTTGCGCAAGCGTGCGCCGCCGTTATTAGTTTATTGGCCCTCGGCTTTGATAAGAATTTGCAACGCTAAGCTGAGGATACAATGTTGACACGTATTATTTGTTTTACGCAAACAGTTATTAGCTGTTACATAGTTGTTGCGTGCTTATAGTGTGACAATGTTGCCTGTTTGCACGTAATGGCGGTTTTCGGTAAGAGTTGATGGACATATAAATAACAGCTAATAAATCTAATTCACGGATATAATTTTTCGATACAGAGGCCTAATTTGCCATTTGGGAAGGGGCTGATACGGGGGATACCCCCTGATTCACGACTGATTTTATTGCAACCAATTCCATTTTTTTCTGAAAGATAGGTAAAATTATACAAAAAGTGCTGCCCCCTTTCACGAAATCCTAGATCCGCCCCTGCATTTGGGCATCTCTGGGTTTGGTTTCATGAAGCTTGGCGTCGTAATAGATTATTACCCGGGACATATTAAAATATTTTTTTTTATCCCGGGAAATGGATAGGGTTGCCGCAAAAACAAACTGTATTTCTAGTATTTACTAGGTAGATTTTACTTAAACATTCCGGTGGGGGGGGGTGGCATAAATCGGTTCAATGTATACAACCCATATTTTCCCAAGGAAGTAGAAGGGTTTCCCGAACTAAATCCATACGTAGGTACGCAGTCGCTAGCACTGACACTAGCACTGACTGAGGTACTGATCTACAGCATCGTAAACAAGACAATTCATTGTGAAACGTGTTCCCATGAGTTGCGTCCGCGATCCGTATCCTATCGTGTCATCTCGCGTCACAAGGTACGCGCGTGTAAATAAACGCCCATCGCTCGACATTCATTCGACATTCGTTCGACGTCATTTGATACACACGGTGGTGGCGCTGCGATGATCGATCGCTTGATCGTGATGAACAAAAGAGATGCATAACATTCAAATTGAAATCGGTCCGTTCGTTTTGAACCCACAGGCTGATAAGCTTCAAGCTTATATAATTTCCCGTTTTGCGTCATGAGTTAATCCATAATATCATATATCATGAAAGCGACTATTAGAAAAAAAATATATTCATCACTCACTCATCATATCTCATCAATTTCTTTCCGCCAAGATCTTTATCTTTTGGAATAAGTTTGTTATGGGTACTATATATTGTTCTATTCTGTGAATTACCTATTCCAGGTAAAATTAAGACAACTTTAAGTTCCAGTCAATAAATTTACTAGTAACGCCAGATGGCGTACTAGTAAATTTAAAACGCGTAGTTACTGTGCTAAGGAGAGGATCGTTTGTATCGCAGTGGCATCTTGGCATGTTGTATATCCGCCTCGTAAGGATCATAATGTAATTTTCACAAACATGCATTTCGCAAATTCCAGCGGATCCATGTTGTTTTATTTTTATTGCCAATTGGACATTGTGTTGTTTTAAATGCAGAGACATTCAAATAGTCTATTGCATTTTTTTTATTTATTGATTTGTTTTACCTGGGTATAAACAGTTTTATTCAAGAGTATCATACCCCAGGCCTCATGTAGTTAAATCCGGGCTGAAAAGAAAAAACTCAAACAAGTTAACACAATGCATGCGCCAAACGTTGTCTTCGACATTCACACAATCCTTGTTTTGCAAACACACGTCAATGTACGTACGTATGTACCTACTTAACGATTCTTTCAATTGTAGTCATTACCGCTGAAACTATACGAAACCCTAATTCAGTATCACTGCAAAGTGGTACGGTCATACGGTAGTGTTCCAATAATATAATGACAATCTTATAAACACGAGGTTAAGAGTGAAACTTTGAAAATCGAATGCAAGTCGACAGTTACGGTATTCAATCAAGTATCAAAATAGGGAGGTGAACTCTAGTGACATATAGGCGACGAGTGTCGCTTGTTGCGTGGTGACAGCGGCGTCGCTGTCGTGTCGTGTCGCACGTGTCGTGTCGTGATAGGTGCATCGGTGCGTCGCCAATGCGCCGCCGGCGGTTACAGAATGTCGCCGCCGCGGGCGCTGCTGGCGGCGCTACTTATATGCCAACTGCTGTCGTACGGTGGCCACCAAGGACTCACCAAAATATTTTACACGTAAGCATTTAACATTACATGTTAAGTATACGAATAACTATTATATGCCGTTGTACTTTATACCTTAAAATAAATTTAACGTATTTGTGAAAGAAAATGGACTTCTTCTACTTATAGCGAATACTACATATTGAAAACTGATTTTACGGATTTAATTGGGTTTGTGAATAAACCAAGCGCACCATTGCATGACCTCAAAATACCGTGAGCACTTTCTGCGTAGATTGGACCGTAAACAACAACTAAATATGAGGGTACCCCGGTTCTGACTATGACACTAGGACCGAAACGTCGGGAACGTAAAGAACATAAAATAAACGCGATTCAATCCGTAAAATTAGTTTTATTTCATACAAGCAATAACTACTAACTTGTATTATATTTCGTCTGTTAAAAAATTCACTGGCTTTCTACAAGATCATAATTGAAAAATAATTCCTTGAGTTGTATATACTTACTTAAAAAAATACATAAATGATGTACTAACCATTACCGACCTTTAGATATTTTTTTTTTATTGTGATATAATAAATTGATAACCTAACTAATTATTAAGTACTCGGGTGGACATAAAATATTACTCAAGTATTTTAAATTGTTATGTAACGGCTTCGTGACCGACATTAATTATTTTTTTTCATGTCCTCACTTATGCACAGAACATGGTTATCGATGGTGATTACTCTATCTACAAATCTATCGATTTGACCTCAGTTTTCGCGAAAATTCTCATTCTCTTTCAATAAGTGCCCATCGGATTGCGTAATTGGATATTTGTTCCAATTTGACGGCTGTTAACGTTTCAATGAAATGACTAATGGAGATTTTCTACGCGGCCTATTATTTTACTTTTAAAGCATACTTTGCTCTGGGGTTTATTGTTCTCTTGAACATATGAAAATGTGAATAATGTGTTGAGCTGGAAAACTTCCTTGTCTTAATACTAAAAGGTGAAGTATGTCGATGGATATAGTGAATATGATCTCTATGTAATCTTAATAATAACTGAAATGACACGCCAGTGTTGCCCCTTATTGTCTTATATGACAGCCTTTTTAAGGGGCCCACCTAAAGAGCGGCGAGTCACCACCTTCCAATAGTAATATATATATATGGCAGGTGTCCGCAACCCTTCCAATATTCCCATCTCATATCCATTCAATCCTCAATCCATAGTCCTAATTATCTTTCCATATTCCTGCAATAGTTCCTCAGCCTGCTGACGTCAATTCGCTGTTTATGCTATCATTTTCAGCAATTGACCCCAGCAGGTGGCTAACAGAACATTAAAATTCTCAAAAAGGGCCTCTACGTGTTGGACCCATGTCCCCGCGCAAGCCTACCAAAAATCTGGGTATAGCCCGTGTGGAGAGAGACTGAAATGAATTTTCTTTAATAATTGTCGCCGCCCATTACGTCATGTGCCCCTTACAGCATCCATTTTATGAGAGTCCGTCGCCTTCTATTTATGTTCCCCATGCCACGGTAGTACAAGAACAACAATATCACTGATTGTCTCAATTGGATGCAATGCGGTCAATAAACACAAATCACGGAATATTAAACGATGTCGTTCACATGCTCGTTCTTTTTGTTGAATAAATATTGGTGCTTGTATTGGTAAATACGATGTACTAGGATTGTATGGCTGTATAGTATTTCATATAGTACTCATTCCAAGATTCCTATATGCCCAATTTGTGGTTGAAGTCGTTGTAAATTATCCGTAGATACTTTAAGTTGCAATTGAAATGTTGTTGAAGTTGACACAAATCTCCGAATGAAAGTAAATTTACTTATTGTATTGTTTCAGGTTACCTGACACGGGACAGCCTCCTGTGCTCATTTCGCTAGCAGACAACGCCAAATTGGAGCTGAGGACTCCGGACGAACTATTGTTCGCCAACGAGTCAGAGGAACACAATGAAACCATGATTTACTCCATCATAGAAGGCGAGGCTGTTGAGGAAGCGAGTGAAAAGACAACAGTAGACGCAGACAAAGAACCAAGACTCGTAGTCAAAGCCAAGCCGATGCACGAAACCAGGCATGTAGAGGAAGCATTTATAGCGTCAATAACAGACATAGAAACCGCCACAGAATCTCAAACCGAAGAACCAAAAGAACAAGAAACAGAAAACATTCCAATTAAACCGGAAACACCACAAGAAGATATACCCTCCTTCTCCGAGTGGGCACAGAAACAACTGGCCGAGGCCGAGAAAAAAGACACAGTACTGAACCACTCGAGTCAACCTAGTCATAGCAATACGAATTTTAGTAGTAAAACAACAAAATTACGGTCGAAGAACTACGCGTCACTCGCGTGCGGCGCCAAGATTGTGGCTGTCAACCCAGAAGCGGGCTCGGCCAGCTCCATCCTGTCTCCCAACAGAGACGAGTACATGCTCAACACCTGCAACAGCCGCATCTGGTTCGTAGTCGAACTGTGCGAGGCTGTGCAGGCCCAGAAGATAGAGATAGCTAACTTCGAGTTGTTCTCCTCGACGCCCAAAGACATCGCTGTGTACTTCAGCGATCGGTTTCCAACTCGAGACTGGGCCAGTGTCGGCCAGTTTACCGCAAAAGATATGAGAGATGTTCAGAGTTTCGATTTGTATCCGCATTTGTTCGGAAAATTCATCAAAGTTGAGATGCTGTCCCACCACGGCTCGGAGCATTACTGCCCGATATCACTGTTCAAAGTGTACGGCACGTCGGAGTTCGAAGTTCTGGAAAAAGAGAACTCTCAGCACCCAGCTCACATAGACGACGACGAAGATGACGAAATTATTGACGTGCCAGATATCCCCGCAGCTGAAACAGAACCATCCAAGAATTTGTTTGGTTCGGCGAGGGACGCGGTGATGTCTATAATGAAGAAGGCAGCGCAAGCGCTTGTGAAAACTGAAGTTCCTAAGAATGTGTCGTGCGAACACAACGATACGTCGACGGACAATACGTACAAACGGTGTTGCTCGCCCAGCCATATAATAGTGTGTGATAATTGTAGTGAGACTTTATACAATGATGTGTACGAACTCATTAGCTGTAGTTCGGACAAATTAGTGAGTCTCGTTCGCCAAGTGTTCCTCCGTGATACGTTGAAGTGCACCGGTATCTGCCAGCCTTACGGACTAGATTTTAAAAGTACAAAGACAATAGAGTTTAGTGAAGAGCGCGTCGCGTACATAAACGCTCTGTTTCCAAAGAAATACTTAGCCGCTCTGTGTAACATCTTAGCCATAAAGGAGAAGAAAGTCGTTCTAAATACAAGTTTTGAAACTGAATTAAACGTTACCAGTAATGCAACTGTCGAAGATACACCACAAACGCATAGTGGTGAAACAAATTCAGAACAAGAAATAAAATTGGTCGTAGATAAAAGTACAACTACGGGAGATGATAAAATCAATGAAACCGCTCAAGAAGAAGAGAAAACTGCAGCAGAATCTGTTACCGAAGGAAACACTCCAGTAGAACTGCTAAAAGAACAAAGTGAGGATCAGAAAAGCGACGAAAACCCTTCAGAGGAAGAAAAATCGGTCCAAGACCAAGACCCCACCCCCGATCTTGAAAAATCTGTTGAGATAAACATTGATAACGAAAACAAAGATGCAATACCGAAAACTGAGGCAAAAAATGTCAGAATTGATGGAACCACAGAGAAATCTAAAGAAAATAATGGCATTGAAGAAAATACTGAGCCCATAATAATAGACAGTGATAACTTTATATCGGATTTCGATCAAATTGCCGTGGACCCGACCCCAGCGGGCGTGCATCCCTCGCAGAACCAGAATCCGGCGCAGACGCTACAAAAGGAATCCGTGTTTTTAAGACTGTCTAACAGAGTAAAGGTCAGTATTTTTGTTTTCATTGCTTGTCTCATAGAATCGTCTAATGGGATTCTCCCTTACAAATGAATCTGCAATTGCTCTAATTCGAATTGACGTCTCTCACGTCGAAGCAGTTCGAGCGGCTTTCCTTCGAGAAATTACGGAGTCGACTTTTCCAGAATAGCTCAATTTGATTTTCACTCGAGTAGAGTTCAAATTGGCCTTTTTTGGATTCCTGTAAAATTCAGAGGCAAGAGAATTGGGCCCCCCCCCTTCTTGCTGCAGTGTTGCGATAAAAGTTTGCTGTTCAATATATCTCATTAATATGTCATTGTTGAATTAGTCTAGGCTGATTTGCGCTGTGACTATAAACGCTAGTATTTGATAGTCCAGTTGAATAACGAAAATCCCTGATTTGTAATTTTCTATGCTTGGGAAATATCTTGTCATTTAGCAACATACTTCCTGTTAATATTAATCATTATACTTTCCTCAAATCAAACAAACAAATTAAGTATTTCATAAATTATGGTTTCCATTTCAGACTCTAGAACGCAACATGTCTCTCTCGGGGCAGTACTTAGAAGAGCTCAGCAGGCGGTATAAGAAACAAGTGGAGGAGATGCAAAAGACTTTCGAGAAGACTGTTCAGCAGATGACAGAAGAACGGAGGAAGAGCAACGAGCGCGAACAAAAATACCTGGAACAGATGACCAACCTGCAAGAACAACTCGCACACATGGCGTCAGCTATGAATATTCTTATGGACGAACGAGACAGCTGGTTTGGCAACATTAACTTCTTCAAATTTATTGTTCTTCAAACGATAATCATAACTGCAATCTTCTATATCTTGTCCAGAAGACCGAAAATCGAGCCCGTTATCATACCAATAGTGAAAAAGCCTAAAAAGAAACAGGACAAGTTTAGAAGAAAATCTGTTGAAGGTGTGAGCGGGCATGAAACACCTTCAACAAAGATTCGGCGGCCTAGCGAAGAGGCGTTGCATATAGCTAGACAGTCAGCAGAAGAATTTAGTAGAGACGAAGATGAAGGCGAGTGGCAAGTGGCTGGAAAGAACCGTAGAAGAAAAACTTCAATTGTTCACAGAACAGTAGGTACTGACCCCAAAGACTGGTCTCGACAGGACAGCATCGGTAAACTACAGGATAATCCGATAGCGCTAGACGAGGAGGAATACTACGCTCCAGTCACGGAACCTAAAGAGTTCAATGAGAGTCACATAGCTAGCCCTCCAAAACGAGAGCTTCCGAAGACAAATGGGTCATTTTTCAACAATTTGAAGACCAAAACGATGAAGACGAGACGGTTGTCGTCCCCGGCATTTCTGAGGACGTTCAGTCGACAGAGCAGTAGGAGTACTCCGAGCCCAGTAGTAAGGACTCTGGAACCCATTTTTAATGGGAATGTGAATAAAAAGGCTTCTTCAGAGTCACCGACAGGCAGCCTCTGGTCAGAGTCCACGGAGATATCACAGAACGGCCACCAGGACGCCGCGAGTGGGGGTGGCAAAAAGAAAAAAAGTCTGAAGAATATATTGAAGAAAGTGTTTTGAGGACAATTCGTTGTAACTTAATTATTACGTGTATATTACGCTTAATGTAAGCGCGTCGGCTACTGATGCTAATTCTGTTCTACAAAAACTGAACTCATTGCTGTTCGTATAGTTAAGATATAATTGAGAAAGGAATACATTTCAACGTTTGTGTAGAACAGAATCAGCCGCCATTGTAAGTTATTCAATTGCGAATATTAATGTTTAAATTATTGTATATTTGTTGTTAGTAGACCTCATAGGTGCCAATTGTGATAAATTTAGGAGCCTAATGTTAGCCTGTTACGTGTTTGAGTTAATGCTATGTTTGCTTGTGTGTAGTGAGCGGTGACAATAAATGCGAAATTGGACGAACGCGAGCGCTAGTCGAGGGGGCGTGTTCCGTAAACAAAGAAACGGCATTAAATGCATTAATTTTATTCTCTGTGGTTTAATTCTACATCTCCTATCACAGGATTAAAGCTTCCACTCGATAATGTGTTGATATTATCACTGCAAATTGATGATTATTGAAACATATAATTTGTAAATAAAATACATAACTTGTTATAACCATTTACAACTTAACCGCTAGGTATAAAAAAACTTAACTAGTATATATAATGTATCGTTATAAACAATAATTATTCTTTACAATATACTTGAATAGAAAATAAGGGTACAACCTTGCTAGATCCTCAGCCTAAGGTAAACACACATCTGTGTTTGCTTAGGTTGTGCAGTACATAACTTGAATTTTTCACTCACACAATGAAGCCAATTCTGTTGTATACAAATTACTAGTTAAGTAATCGTGTCTAGTACGTATAAAAGTTGGCAGATATACCTAAAAATAACGCGGACCTAGACCCACATGGTTCAACTATGAAACAACAGTGACAGACTGCAAAAAGTCCTTCAAATCAACACACCTAATATTAACTAGTTTCCTCTCTCTCGCACACGCGTTTAACTCTCGGACCGCTCTGTCAAAATCTTCGGTTTGATACAATTTATCGCTATTTGTTGCAAAGATAATTTCATTAACTTCCTCGTACAGTTTCACTGTCGATAAGTGCTTAAAATGACGCTTTAGCGCGTCCATTATTGTTTGTTGGAGGTCCGCCTCGCGACACACTAAGTTGAGGATGAAGTGGCCTGAAAAAGAAATAAGCACCATTACGCCTGTGTCGCCGCAGGGGTAGGCAAAGGTTCACATTTTGTCGATAGTGTTATGTCCTAATGCAATGAGGGGCGTGCCTATTGCCATTACTAGATACTCCCCAAGCGGTCCAAGTAAAAAGTTGAACCAAATTCTCTATACTATAACTCGTCTCACTAACGTCATGTTTTATGTGATAAAAAGGGACAGCTGCTGGCTCAAGTCTCGAAGCCCCGCGACCCGCCAGCCACAGGGTTAGGGGCCGGGTGTTACCAGAGACATCAATAATTCGTCGCAACAACGATGTTATGGTTGTCTCTTTTTTTCTCATGATGTGTGTGGTGCGCTTTGTGCAACGTTGCCAACATGTTACGCGTCAATTGTTGCCTTATCGACACTGCGATTCAGAAAGGGTAACCTTTGAACCTGCGCGCCTTTAGCTGTAGCTTTTATTTGTTATCCTTATTTGAAGTCAGAATTTCGATTAGTCGATATTATAAAAAATACATTTTATGCCCAATTAAGTGACGATTGTGAATGTATATATCAGAATTGTAGGCAAGTCTTTCTGAATCACCCGGTATATGGCTTAAAATCTGTCGCCGCGAAACATGTTTGTCCACTCCAGAACGTCTTGAGTCAATTTCATGGCGATTTTAAACATAGCGGGATACTGACCATCATCAGTAAGTATGGTGTTGACGTCATCGAGCACGTGGTCGTCGAGGAACTGTTTGGGGGGACACGAGAGCCCCACCGTGCGATCCTTGCTGTCCACATCGAACATCACCGCGCTGTACTTGTTGCCTGGAACATAGGAGACTGTGTAGGTACCTCCTTGTACAATTAAGATATTGTACAATACTGAAAAAATATTGCAAATTCAATAAAGAGGCCGAATCCGCTATTTTTGTTTTCTTTGGCAGAACCAGACAGATTATAATAAACGTTTTTTTACCGTTGATAGGCTTGCGTTTGATAACTATCTCACCAGCAGGTCGCAAGAGCAGATGGGTTACTTTAAATCATTCGGATTCAACATCGGAAACGGATTTGAAACTTTCCGATGTTGGTGTCACTCCCGACGTGATTTCCGACGGAAACTCTTTAAAAAAACTATTTGGTACTGTCACCAAGATACATCGAAGATAATCAAATTCCAAAATATTAAGGTGGAAGCGATCAGTCGCATTCCCATACATATTTCAACATGGTAATACTCGATACACATACAGTTTTTTAGTTGTACAAGCATTGTTATCAATTCTCTATAAATTAAAGAGCTCGCAGATGAAATATCAGCCAAAATCTTATAGTAATAACATCATAAAACGATATTCAATTTTAGGCTTGTGTGCGTGAATAAAAGCGCCTCTGTCCAAATTAACCCGTAACTAATAAAGCATCCGATTCTTTGTCCTTCAGTATTTACGGCGACAGATGGCAGCAGGAGTTTTTACTTATAATACATAAAGGCATAACATGACAATATATAGAGAAATATAGAAAATTTTCTATAAATAAGTATAAAAATTCATAATAAAAATTTAAAATTAAAAAATATATATAAATTTCGTTCGTCCATCGAACCTACGAACAATCGCATTTCACCGATAAAGTGATCATGAATAACAGCCACAGAATAAATGTGGCCCCTTCAGTGTTGCCAGATGTGATTTTCTATTTATACCCAAATTTGATATTATTTTTCTCCAAAATGATACAATTTGCTTGAGTTTTACCCAAAGGCAAAAAGTTAATAATATCGGCTTAGCTTTTTGCCTTTTTCTTATTTTTTCTTTGAAATACTGTTCTAATTTCCAAACTGAAGCAGTAGAATGACGTTTTTTTTTATACGTTACGCATCCCCACTGCATGGGTATTTTTTTCTCCAAATTTTTATCCAAGAATTTCATTTCTCCAAAATTTCTCCAGAGCCAAAATTTTTACCCTTAATTGCGAAAAAAATACCCAATCTGGCAACACTGGCCCTTATACTATTTCCATTTCTTTCCTTTCTCGATGACAATTCCTGTGGAAACTTGAACGAGCGTCTTTTTTAAATTCTGTATACATTATTTTAATAAAAATATGCCGCTTACGCACGTACAAGGTCATAGCAGAGTCGGAGAAACTGATAGGGATGGAGCTATCGATGAACGTAACACGATAACAGACACGATATTTTTTTACAAAGTGTAAGAAACTAAACTATTGCTGGATATTTTTGTACAAATTTATTAACTTATATTACATTTCATTACAAGATGTAAGTATATTATGTTGATTCTTTATTTATTTATTATAATCGAAATCTGATGAATCATCAAGTCACTCATTGAGCTCTCCCCAACATTTATTATAAGTTCCTGTACTTCTATATTTTTATGATTCTATTTTATGTTTATCATTTGAATGTTTTTGTTGTATTTGTCTTTGTTCAAAACATAATAAATATATGGGATCGATATCATTACTTATTTGGTCACAACACTACAACTATAAAATTAGTATAGCTCTAATAGTTTTTTGTTCATCGTGACATTATTATTTCATCTAAGCGCTTAGGTAGGTACCTACACAACAAAATCGTTTATTTATTCATCTAGTAGGTACACTATCTATATTTTTAATTGTAAACTTGACAAATAAATAAATACGTAATTTTTGTTAGTTTATATATTTTAAAATTCTATATACTACAATTACTATCTAGGCATATCTATACCTATCTAGGTAGGAGACATCATTTTGTAATGTACCTACGTTTTTTTTAATCTTGAGCCACTTGGGGTGTGTTATTATCTGTGTGTGCAGATCGTCATGAATCCCTATTTCCTGTAATCCAAGTTTTTAGGATTTGTCTGCACCCAAAACATATTTTTTTCGGGTTATTATAATAAAACAACCTGAGTAAAAAATAAATACATACCTACCTAAGGCATGTATTTATTTTTTAAAATAATCAATGAATGAATGAATATGTCGTCATTGTTTCAATTGGTTGTAAATATCATTGAAACCTATCGAAATATTCGTCTTCTTGACTAGTGGTCTACGTAGCCTATTGTTCTACACGGTTGATGTAAATGTGTACCATAGCAAGTTCGAATCTTGCCGGTGATCGTGTCTTTTTGAATGATTGATTCTGAATATTAGATTTCCAAAACACACAGCTCGGCCGTGCTAACATGGTGGTAGTAATATAACGAAAATATTATTTCTGCAATAGTTTATATGATTGCGAACTCAAAACTGCGAATAACAGCCCTTAGGGACATTCATTGAATGAATGTCTGTGCGCACCTGCGCGCGGCTTTGTTCTCCTCGCCGCGCCCCGCGCTGCCGCCGTCGCATCGGCGCCGGCGGCCGCGGCTCGCGGTGTGCGTAATAAATGGCAGCTCGGGATGGGTGTTCGGCTTTTTGTTTCTACATGTCGACTTTATTTGATTATTATTATATCTTTTATTTTATTTTGTGCACGTCAATTTTGTTTTTATTATGCTTTTATTTAATTCTCATTTCGCATTTGTTTTTTTTTTGTTACGATTTTTCATTACTCAACGTATTATATCATGTTGCGCGGCATCAATGCGTCATCAAGGCCTTGCTCTGAAAACCAGCGTTGAGGCATCCCTCGGATGCCCCAACTTAGTGCTGAGAGCAGACCTTGTTGGTTGCAGCTACGCACGGCGGGAAACTAACTAATATATATAACTAATATAAATAAGATCTATACAATAAACATTATATTTACGAACATGAAAGTATACATTTTTCTTTTCTATCTTTTATTTCTGAAACGAATATTGCAAAGTTCGCAAAAGTATTTCTATTATTTTACAACCGATAAATAAGTTTTTTTATGATCGCTCTATCTTGTGGCATAAAAAGACAACTTTTAGTATGCGAGACTTTTAACAAGTGCTGCGCTCTAGCGGCACAAAAAGACGTGTATTTGTCTATGTGTGAGTGCCTATTTATACAATGAATTTCTAAGCTATGGTTTCTCGTCCATTATAAATGATTTCTTTTAGATATATCAATGCAATGTCGTAGTAGTGCTCGAAATTTGCAACATCAAGTCTCATAGATGCTCGATGTTCGTGTAACTAGTTGCAGAAAAACAGGGCCATCTATCGAAAATGTGTGGCAACCGACCCTGAGCATTCACCTTAATAACGATTGCGGTAATCCATTTCGGATGTTTTCGATTCCGTTTCCGATATCGATTTCGAATGGTTTAAAATAACCCCGCAGGCTAACTAACGTACTGATGTCAAGCGACGATGGGGCATGGTTATAGCTCATAACTCGGATCAATATTAAGGATACATTTTTGTTGTAATAGACCGTCAAAAGTCTACACCTGCGAAGTAGCAAGCATTGTTATCTGCACTGAAAAACTACAGACTATTGTCTATGTACTCACCGCTCTTCGCTTCATCTTTCAAAAAATCCAATCCATCTTTAATCTGGACTTCCAACCGCTCGTCGGTGGTCAGTTCAAAGTAGCCTCTCGCGACCTCCAGCATCGCGGGGTCGAGGTCAACGGCCGTGACCTTGACATCTTCGTAGCATCTCCTCAGGAACATGCAGAGGCTGCCGCCGCCCAGCCCCAGCACCGCCACGTTGGTGGACCCACTTCTGGACAACTGCACGCCCACGCACATGAAGGAATGGTAGAGGGAAATGTGCCCGAAATCCACGACTTGTTTCGTTTTGTTTTTCCTTTTGACTGGAAATGGATAATTAGTAGATTAGAAAATGAATAATTTTGTGAATGAACTCATTACGTACAGTCTGAAACCAGGCTTTCCGTATGGAATGGTCGTAATATTGAACTCTTGGCACAGAAAGCAGGGTCACTACCAACTGCGCTAACCGGCCCCCTGATTGCCCCCGTACCTTGCAATAGTCTAGCAATAGCAATGAACTCTCAATATATGCATTCAAAACGCTAATTCGTATTACGTAGCGCTGCGACATAATACACATTTACGATTTGGAACCAAATATTGGGAGATTATCGCTGTTGCTAGGCTACTGCAAGACACTTGTATATGTCACCTTGTTTGAGCTTCGCCTCGGACTGCACGAGGAACTGGTTGTCGAGGAAGACGAGGCGGCGGTGCGTGGCGCCCTCCACGTCCACGTCCTCCACCACGAACGCGCCCGACACCGGCGACGAGCCCGCGTGCACCTTCACGCGCCGCCCCACGTCGCTCCCCAGCGAGAGGAACGGGATCTGACCAGATTATCACATATTTTAACCGACCGACCGTCTCAAAGCCAAGCCAAGTAAGCGTCGCGAAGCCGAATAGTGAGCGTTGCGACGCCGAGTAGTGAGCGTCTCGACGTTGAATAGTGAGCGACACTACGCCGAGTAGTGAGCGTCGCGACGCCGAGTAGTAAGCGTCGCGACGCCGAGTAGTGAGCGTCGCGGCGCCGAGTAGTGAGCGTGACTACGCCGACTAGTGAGCGTTGCAACGCCGAGTAGTGAGCGTCTCGACGTTGAATAGTGAGCGTCGCGACACCATAAAGTGGGCGTCGCGATAAATCAATTCGGTTACTTATCGAATCGACCCGCTGGGTACATTGGAAGCCGACTACAATACAAACGAACTGTAACAGACTTCACCCACCTGTCCAGTAAACCCGTACGGTATAAGCATCTTGGCGGCGTGCGCGAGCTCCTCCTTGACCGCGTCGAGGGTGTCGAAGTGGTGTCCTCGCCTCAGCACGGCCACTACCAGCCGCCCGAACCGGGCCGAGTCCTGTAGCTGCCGCCGGCCGGCCGGCGTGCCGAACAACCACTCGGACTCACTGGAACACCATAAGTCAGCTATCACCACCACCATTTGACAACCCAATTGGTAACTAGGGTCACACCTCTGGGATATCTGGATTTCATGTCCGAATCTCATTTTCAATTATGATTATTATTCGCTAAACGGTGAAGGAAAACATCATGAGAAACCTGCATGTCTGACAGAACCTCTCGAAAGATGTGGGAAGTTCGTCAACCTGCACTGGGCCAGCGTGGTGGACTATGGCCTTATCCCGTCTCATGGAGGGGAGGCTCGTGGCCATCAGTGGGTAATAAAACTTATTTAATTTCATAGTTGTTTCCCCAATAATTTCAAGTAGGTACTCTACATAGATACTACGTCGTACTCAATACACCCTACCCTAGGTGTGAAGTGAAACTGAGCAACAATCGCACCCACATTACACACAGTCGGTTATATTTAGTGGTTGTCGGCAAACATGCTACTGCGCAATGAATGCGTAGAAACGTAACAGCCAATGAACTAACGCCAAACATAATAATATTTACTCCGCTTCCCACCTCTCGTAAACATGCAAGTCATATTTCTTTTTGCTTATTTTGCAGTTCCAAAATAGTATTCTCCGAAATAGAATTTCTTTAATATCCAGTATTTGTTGAGTTTTGTTTACGCGCGGGCATTGTTGACGCTATCTTATTAAAATGGTACTTTATATACATCGCTACCTTGGGGATTCTGTAGACTTTATATAACGTTTAATTTATTTCTTTAGGAATGTTATCGTTATAACCTACTGTAGTATGCGGTAATTTAATTAAACGTAAACACTTTGTTACTTTACTTAGTTTTATTTTTCTTCTTTTTAGACTTTACACGTCTTTTCTTGTCTTATCATCGTTATCCTCTCCTTTCTTTCTATCTCTCCTTTCCTTCATTAATTACTCGTTCCTTTCTATTGCCCAATCCACACTATCATAGCACACCGTTCCTTTTCACGGTGCATCACACCGTTCCAATGCTACGCTACTGTTGGCCCTATTAAAATATATTACACTATTATTGTTACACCCTGTATAATTAACAATAAGTAGGTAATTACTCATTTTTATCTCGACGGGCGAAGTCGCGAGTTAAGCTAGTCTACTAGGCAATAGATGTAAAAAGAGAATTCTTAATAGGTCTACTGGTGTTTGTTACAGTATAATGTGCATCAATGTACCGATCTTGGCATCTGAGAAACACGGCTACATTATACCACCCAGTACATCAAAATAAAACACTTAGGGTTGTCGCAAGTCTACCCGGCTATCTCGGGGCAATTAAAAAGATACAGCAACCGCATAGTAACTTTCACTTATGACAGATATTGTATGGGATATCTGTCAAAAGTGAAAGTTACTATGCGGTTGCTGTTCGATTATGAATCGATGGTGTTAGCAGACTTGGGGCCCTGGATAAGGAGTTTACGTTTTCAAAACTAGCTGCAACAAGTTGGTGACAGAATGCTTTGAAGTGCTCGCACAGAGTTTCACACGAATTTGATAGACGAATAATTATCTTGCAGCCCTTATAAGGGCGGGCGTCAGTCACACTGACTATAACACTGTTAGTAAGATTTGTTAAATTCGATCTACTTATATGTGTAATAAATAATTCATAACATTACAAGAGCGATGCCTTAAAGTTCTCTACCTCTAAAATACCTACATATTGATTACCCTTAATACCTACTGTGAAAATAAGGACGCCAGCAATTGTAAACAGTTTCATGGAGAATTGATAAAGTCGACAACCCTATGCGAACATTAAAGTTTACGATGCTAGCTGTCACCGAGATGATATATAAAATTTGCGTCATCACCAGCGCAACAGCTGAAGATTCTGGAACACGCTGGAATTATAATTATTCTACTAATTGCGAAATAAACAACGATCTTGGCTTTAGCTACCCTTAGGTGAAGTATACACACACACACATTCACATTCTTAATATGTACACGGTTCATCATAAAGGCTACTATAAAATTGTGCCTAAAAAAGTAACAGTCAAGCATAATACCTACATACAACATAGGTAGCTTTAAAATTTTAAAATAGCAACAAGAACCTAGTAAAAACATGACAGGGTTTAAAAAATTTAAATAAAACTAATCTTACGAATCTTTTATTAGGTATCTGTAAGATTAGTTTCATTTCAATATGTAGTATTCGCGTAAATATAAAGAAATCAATAGGGTTTAAAAAAGTTAAACATATTAAGCAGGTTATATTATTAAATCAGTAAATTAAGGATGCGACCAACCTTTCCAAATCTGAGACCAAATTCGGCACGCACTTAAAACTAAGGAGTCACCAACATTTAAAAGATCTGAAATAAAGACTTATTTCAATGCAGCAACAATACGACTGCACACCCAGGTGTTCAGCACCAGTATACTCGTTGTCCGTACTCGTCCGAGCGGTGTCTGTTGTGGACTGTGGAGGAACGTCGGAGGGTGTGGTGGCGCGGCGCGGCCGGCGGGCACGCTTCCAGACGCCCCCTGATCGCACACACTTTGAACTTTCGCGAAACGGATGCACTGGGGTGTTCTTTTTAAAAGGCGCATGAGTGGTAAAGTTCTCGAAGATAAAGATGCGCTATCGAATTCATTGAGACTTACAATGGCATTACAAAGCCGTTTTTGATGCTTTGACTTTGCCTCCTAATGCTTAATAATTTGAGGTATTTATTACGTAATTTTTATTAAGTAAATATGTTTAAGTACATACTTATAGTAGTATTTCGTATCCGGATCTGTTACTACTCCATCACACATTTTTTAAAAGTTTGTTTTACTTAAACCAACGATGTATTACATACATATAAAGCATTCACATTTTATTTTTTCATTTTAAAATTTGTATTTTTTATCGTAAATGTCACCTTTACAGCCTACCAATTCACCTCTTTAAATATTTCACAATATTATTGTTAAGTCTTATATAAGGAAATAACACATTGTATGAAGCATGTAAGTGTAGTAGGTAAAAGGTTAAATGTTCTTAATACTTTTGTTGCCAACAATAAATCTATCAACGATGTAAACAAATAAATTCCCGTATTTAGTGAGGACAAAGGTATCGTAACTTTCCACTTAGTATACAAGCTATATCAACAGAGATAGTCGTGTGTATCCCATCCCTATTCTTTACATTGTTGACGACCTGATTGGCACAGGTAATAGTGACCCGCTCTCTGTACCGACGGTTCCAGGTTCGAATGCCACACGCATTGTGTAATCGGCACATATATTTGTACTCGAGTCTGATTCATGAACGTTAAATACCTATATAAAGTAATTATTACTGGGATCGCTCCCCAGTCCATTGTATTTGTGCGGTACGCTACACACAAAACCTGCAAGCACTGCATAGTTTGGAACCGTACAAATGGTGGTTTTCACCTGACGATATTATTATTATTTATTGATAAATTAATATATGTTGATGAAGTGCAGACAGGTATGAGTATATAATTTCATCAGTTTCTAGATTGTTCATTCAGTAATCTGGCACGCATTGCATTGCGTAGGCGCAGCTAGCGGCTACAACTTTGTTTCGTGGATAAGGATGACCAACTAGCGTAATTTATGTTGCTCTAAGTAAGTCGTGTATATTGCGGTATACGCGTTATTGCCACTACAAGTGAGTCAAAATAATGTATGAAATCGGCCAAGTGCGTTCCGAGTCATACAAAAAGTAGGGTTCTGTAGAAATGTCAACAACAAGAACATGTTTTTTTTTCCGTTGATTTTTCTTTCTATCTATCGATTTTGTTCAGCAATGACTATGGACTATCTTTGTATTCACTTGTTAAGCTAGTGATCTTGTTGACTCTCAATTTGAGCTTTGTTAATGTCACCATCCTTTTTCTTGTAGGGGTGGAGCCACAAAAATATTATTTATTTACATTTTAGACATCTTGTGTATGCAATGCGAAAATTTTCATCTTTAAAAACTGACCACTTTCTTTTCCAGAAACTATTAAGACAGAGCGAAACTATAAGGGTTCGTCGTTTAAATACCGAACCCTAAAAGGACACATTGATGCCAATTCTTAGTAATCGATCCCGTGAATACCCGATGCAATGGAACTAGCGCTTAAGCCACAGTACCAGGAGGTCAACAAAATGGAGGGCTGTAAGGTGGTCTACTCACCGGCCCTGTGGCACGATGAACACGGCGTACTTGTTGATGGCCTGCGCCCGGCGCTGGTCCACTATGTACAGGGTGTATCGCGGCGTGTCTTCGCCTGGCTGCATTAGATCCAATGACACCTGGTAGTATAAAAGTATATGCATATAGTTTTCAAATCAAGTTTCCAACTGTGGGTACTTACTCAATATATATATATTATCCCAGCCCAGTAATATTGGCTGTGTAATTTTTTTACATGTTTCTAGGTCAAACTATTTAAGAACCAAGTGAGTTATGCTTGTAGCTTGCAAATGTTAATGCTTAGCAAGCATATTACTCAACACTTTTAAGTTTTTTTTTCCATTCTACACCAGCTGTGCTGTGATAAGGGAGAGTGATCTACTTGTTAAGGAACTCTGATAATATCAACGGATAGACATGTAATAACACCCCTTTTGCAATGTGTGTTGGGGTTAATAGATAACTAAGACCCATATAGGTTCACTCACTACAAATATTCTCATAATTTATTTATTCATAGTTTATAGATGTCAATACAAGCCTCATTATCATCATCCAAACATGTCTTGGCCAGCCCATTGGTGACAAATGCTGTGTCTTGGGCTGACTTCACATGGGTCTTCAGATCCTCCGGTGACTGCAACCTCAGCATCTTCTCACCAGCCATGCACACTTCTAATATCTATATATTAAACACAACATTTGACACAAATGAAAAAAAATATATGTCTGATCATAGGGACATTAAAATATTTATTTCTTGGACATAACATTTATGTATGCCACAGGAAAATTAAGCAGCTCTCAAATATGAGCTGTGTTTGAGTATAATAGTTTCTATGTGATATTCTCAGTTAACTGGTCAATCTTTATAAGATATAAAAATATGGAATACTCACCAACTGTGACATTTCCCTGAATTTTGTAGCAATCACTACAAAGACTGGTAGAGTCATTCCATCCCCATTCTCAGCATTCTTCTCCTCCGCCTCGTGGCATCTTACTACCCGAAACATCCATGACTTATCACAAAATGTCTCCAACAATTTATCCAAGATATGGCTCTGTAGTAATGATATACAAACAAAACGGCCTCCAAGCTTCAAAACTCTTTTGATTTCAGAAAAATACTTGTCTATGGCTGCTTTTGTTTCTTCACTATCATCTGGCATCAGGGCATCTAGCGTGCCTTTGTCAAGAACAACATTAAATTCCTCATTTCCAAAACACATGTTCATGGCGTCCATGCAAAGGAACTTCATGGTTGGTCTTTGAGCGTTTATAGAATTCATCTGCTTGATAACGACTTCAGAAACATCGATATTAGTGATACTCAGGTACCCCACGTCGTACAGATCTGCGCTCAAGCCGGAGTTACCACATCCAGTTATAAGTATGGAGTCTTTTTGTTTTATGTATTTATGTAACTGTCCGCACAGTTCTAAGTATTCACCGTACCTAAAAAAAAAGGAATTGAACGTGTGAGGTATGAATGAAAACAATATAATATTTAGATATCTATTTACGTGTAATAATATAACCTACCACTCAAACGCTTTGTTGCCGCGTTTCTTGAAGAACTTATTCCAGTAATCTTTCTCGCTGAATTCTTTGTGGCTTTTGGGTAGCAAATTCATTTTATGGTTTTATTTTTACAAATTGCTACAAAGTATAAACCAAAACACGCACACGCACATGGATATCGCGGTTTATTTGTTTTCCTGTCAAACCTAGGAATTGCAATGTCACAGTCAACTTGACTGACACATTCTGACATCAATTCCATTCGGTTGTTTCTTTCTTGCTCTTAAGTTTGTCTATTCCTGAAAAAAATTTTTTTAGTCCTTAATATGGTCACGCAATTTCCATTTCATGTCAACGCAAATTTTATTTCATTCTGTAATATCATTGCAATAAATTTCATAAAGAAAGAAAAAGACTCCATAATGTATAATTACCATGATTTTACCGTAGAGATAATTGATGCTACTTTTTAGTCTATATCACAGACTACAAGGAAGCTGGATGTTATTAATCTTATCTATGGTTAATTAATGTGATTGTTGAGCAACTGTTTCTTGAAAGTGTGTATGTTGTGATTAATTATTTTAATTCTTTCACTAATTCCCTTATAGATATTTTAATATAACTATTACGTGTTTGGTCTCAGTAATAATGGCATCTGCATAATATGGCTCTCCGGGACTTTATCGAGCTGAAATCTTGGTTGCAGTATCTCGGTCAGTGATCTGAGCAAGAGAGGAAAATGGATAAACAAAAACAAGACAAGTGGAAGGCTTTAGCGACCATCAAATCCTTTGACTTAGGTATGTAATACATATTGACTCATCCTTTTAGTGATAATATGTCCAATAATATTAAAAAACCTTTCGTGTATCTAACCTTGACACGCACGTACGTTGTTACGTATAAGTATCGTAATGAATAACATTTTTTTATAAACAAGACGCGTTGCACCTTTTACCGTTAGTTAAAATAAAAAAGAAGTTTTTTTTCTATTATACTTTGATTTTTATTTTATATGCAGCCATACATAATGGGTAATGGAAAATTGCTTATAAAATAATGATGAAATTAATATGTAACATGAGTTATGGTGCCATTACTAGTATCCTATAACACACACTATATAATATATTGTGAATCCCTACTCATGGCTGACAGTAACTGATACAAAATGCAGTTGAAAAAATTAATTGCAGTTTGCAATAATACAGATCCCTAGAGAATATAATTGATTGATTGAAAGATGTTTATCTGATAAACAAGAGACTTTACATCTATATCTACACCTACTTTAGACATAGGAATAATGTAGATGGAACTTCAGGAACAATATTTTGGAGTCGCATGATTTGCTTGGAATTTCTGTAAGGTTTTAAGTAATTCATTTGGACAAAACAAATCAACTTTTATGGGCTTTCTATGTTGGTCACATAACTCCGTTTTACAGTTTAAAATCAATATGATAACTTGTACGTCAATCTATTATCTTTCATGATGCACCAAACAAAAACCACAAAATACATGGAGCTAGAATGTTCCAGGTTGAAGCTCCAGAGTACCATCAAATAAACATGAACTTTGTTACTGTTAAATTAAGCCCTATTTTCCTTTGTAAACCTATATTATTTGTAATAATATAAGCAGGGACTGAGTATTATACTACACAAGCAAACAGCCCCTAACATTATGTGTATTTGTATGTAGACTCTATTTCTGTTGAAATTAGGTCCATTATATAAAAACAACATGAATGGCCCACTCAGACCCTGATGTTATTGAAAATAACACAAAAGAAAAGCACAGATGTAAGATGAATGTATTTGAATGAAATTAATAAAAAAAAACCAGGTAGATGTTCCACTGAAAAGAACTTGCGTAGCTACCTGGAACTGACTGACTAGATTGGATTACCGTCTTTAAAGTTTTTCAATCAGGAATAACAAAGAATAACACGAATTTTTATGAAGCACAAAGGATCTAGCAATTTCAACTAACAAATTGGTTGCCAACTCATTTTAAATTATCATCCAACCTTGCTCTACTTATAGTCTAGTGTACAATATTGTGTTACAGCGTTTATCCTCACGGAATTTAATGGAATTGAACGATTCATATACCTTTGATTTACCTACGTATTCAAATTGCAACATTCAATTTAATACCTTATAGATACTGGCTGCTTGTACTAATGGTACAATGGGCCAGTTGCAGGCAAGTGCCAAAAACCGTTTAAAAAGATGTTTATTCCACTGTTTTTCAGGTATCCACCACAATAGTCATCATGAAAGTGTGTTCCAATCGAG
Organism: Pheosia gnoma; assembly: GCA_905404115.1. Lineage (NCBI taxonomy): Eukaryota > Metazoa > Arthropoda > Insecta > Lepidoptera > Notodontidae > Pheosia > Pheosia gnoma. The sequence goes on along the minus strand of FR989894.1, from coordinate 1,070,655 downwards.
CATGCATCATATTGACATCATAAATCCTGCAACAACTACACCTATAAGCCTCCTCGTCCAATCACTCGTAAAACAGCTGTGCTCACTACTCGAGAAAGATACCATCAGAGCAAACCAACTCTATAACACAATATGCGAGAAACTCTACAGCATGCACTTAATAGACAATTCTTACGCTATGGGCGAGTTCGAAGCCATGAGGAGTCAGTACCAACGGGCATTGTATCAGCTCGTGACCGTCGCAAGCGGCTCCGAAATACCTATAACCCTACCAGCGACTTGGCCAATAGTTCAACCTTCAGGTCTCGAATGGTCCAGATACCACAAGGAATTTGAGGAGTTATCCTTTATAGCTGGCGGAGGTTTCGGTAGTGTCTTCAAAGCCCGACACCGACTTGACGGTGTCGAGTACGCTGTCAAGAAAGTATACATCAAATCCTCTGATGTTAATTCTGTTATGATCCATTTAGCGGAAGTGAAAACCATAGCGAGTTTAAATCATCCGAATATAGTGAACTATAAAGCGGCGTGGCTAGAGCCAATGATAGAGTCGACTGTGAAAAAAAAACGCAAATTCGAAATGGATACAGACACCGAGGAGTTCTCTCTGAGCTCCGATTTCGTATCGTCCGCATATCCGAATATAATAACTTCATTCAAAACCCACAATTCTAAAGAGCTTACAAAACATAACAGTCTATCTGACTTCGTAATATCCTTCAAGGATTCCAATAGTTTCGACAACGGCACCTCCAATGATGATTTGGAGGAATCGGAAAGCGACAAAGACACAACATCTCCGCAAAAAGGCAATGCAGTCTGCAACTTATTGTCCAGCAAGGAATACGAAAACTGTTCGCGTGTCAACTTAAAATGGGCGACTCTCTACATCCAAATGACATTCTGTCAGCAAACGTTAAAGCAATGGCTGGATGAGCGCAACCAACACATTTCTGTGTCCAGGAAAGGGTCAGACGACCTGTCTCTTCACCACAGTGACTCGAGTGGTTCCGAGTCCCCTAATTCGACGTACCCAGTCGCTTGGGCCCATATAGACCTTCTCATAGACATGTTCACGCAGCTAGTCCACGGATTACATTACATACACTCTCGAGGTATTATACACCATGACATAAAGCCTAGTAATGTGTTTGTGGCTCCTAATGAGGGGGGGTTGCTGGTACAATTGGGCGATTTCGGGCTGGCGTGCCCGTTGCAACAGTCGCATAGTGGATTAGCGCTGGGAACGCACTTATACGCAGCGCCGGAGCAATTGGATGGACAGTGTAATCCAAAGGTGAGTTGTGCTCGCGATGTAAAATTTAGTTCGAATAGAATTAACTAGAATTATTTATGGATCTAATCCAGTAATCCTTTTGGATATGTTTGTTATTAAAATTCCCAAAGTTCTGAAGTAGATTTGAGCCCTAAACCTGCTATAACGCAATCGCCTCAACGGAATTGTAATGAACACTTGTTTTTTTTATTTAAATGACGAAGGTTTCAGGTAACAGAGCTAAGACGTCAGCTCTGTTACCTGAAACCCTACTGCGATACTTACATAACACCTTTCTGATTAAATATTTTCTTTTTCACAGAGCGACATGTACAGCTTAGGCATAATACTCCTAGAAATGGTGGAACCGTTTAGCACTGACATGGAACGTGTCAAAACCATCACGGACCTCCGAAAAGGCCAGATACCAGCCCATTTGACAGCCAACTACCCAAAAATAGCCCATATTATTGGCAAGCTGGTTCAAAGGCGACCAGGCAAGAGGGTCGACAGTGCTCAGCTGCTGGAAGAATTGAAGAATTTATCCGAAAATAAAGATGATACTATTAGGTCTTTGAAAGAGGAATTGGCGGCAAAAGACGATGAAATTGCGAAACTAAAAATGATGCTCGCCAAGATTAATTATCAAAATTGAAGTGTACTTAAATGTGTGTGTGAGTGATGAATACAATTTTGTTTTAATGTAGATTTTTATTTTGCAATAGTTGAGTCAATCTACTGCTCCACAATAGTAATAGTGTGTAAGATTTTAAATTAGCACTCACGTAATTTTGGGTAAGTATATGGAACAGAATACCTAATGTACTTCGTACAGAATTTCCACTCTCCACCCCTCACCAACATAACCTACCTCCGGCCCTCCGCACTTTGTAGGCGGAGATCGTAGGTACGCACAGCAGCTATCTCTTTTAGGCCCGATGCTTGACCACAGACTCTCTTTCCTACTCTCGTTAACTAACACACTTGCACGTGTGTGTACTAACGTCACCTTGCGTGTGTAGTAGTAGAGGGGACAGTATAAATAGTTCGTTGCAGAGAACGATTATGACATGATTATAATGCACAGTTTAAAAAAAATCTTTATTTACAGAACGTTTAAAACGAATACAATATAAATTATGCTATCACTATTATTATTTACAGTCTTAAATGTATTTTTTAATGGACCCATCGAGCAGTCCGAAGTTTTAGTAGCAGCACTAATATGCCTGTGCGCACCACTTTGGAGAGGATAACAAATGATTTACAAGCTTAGAGCAATTAGTTTAGATTGAGTAAATTATTAAGAATTTGCTTTCTGGCAGCCGTGTCTTATATTTTTTAAATTTCAATTTGAAGTCAGCAACCCCTCTCCACCCTCTCTCCTCAGTCATTGCGCACAGGCAGGGTGTGCGAAGCTTCATTGAAGCTAATTGTCGGCGCACGCGACGTGCGGCGCGCGCGCAGCTCACAGCACCGCGTCCAGGGCGTGGATTACGCCGTTCGTGGCGGGAATGTTGTGCGTTATCACTTGCGCGTTGTTTACCTTGATGCGTCCTGAAATAATATATTTTCAAGTTAATGTTAGAACCCAAACTGAAAGTACAGTGCTCCCAATGTATCCGTGCCAGCTGGAACATGTTTTGCCAGTATGGAAATGTCGTTGATATGGGCAGTTCTACTAGCACCCAATGTTATTGTTTATTGTCCCAACTCACCCGAGTTCTTCTGTAGCGTAAGCGGCTTTGACTCCTCCATGGAGTTCCTGAGCTGGTAGTACCGCATGCCGGCGCTGTACAGCGTGCCGGGCAGCACGTGGCGAGCCACCAGCGCGCGCGCAGCCACTTTATCCGCGTACCGGGTCAGATCCGCTGGCGCGAGCCGGGCAAACGCCGCGTCGGTTGGTGCGAATACCGTGTAGGTTTTGCTTTCTGCAATCAAATCAAAAAGATTATGTATCAGTCTACATCATAGGAAGCTGGGGATGAGACGAAAGCACATATATCGTAGTTTAACTATATATAATTACTAGCTGTTGCCCGCGACTTCGTCCGCGTGGTATTTAACAAAAACAACCGTTGACAACAGCCTGCTCGCCCATTCTGAGCCCGCGGGACGCATTGCAGGTTGCTATCAAACTTAATCAGGCGCTGTGCTGCGCTTAACATTGGTTTTAATTTTTTTTCGTGAGATCCTATTTTTTTTCTAAAATAAAAGTAGCCTAAGTTACTCCTTGTTACATCAGCTATCTGCCAGTGAAATTCCCGTCAAAATCGGTCCAGCCATTTCAGAGATTAGCCGGAACAAACAGACAGACAGACAGACGGACAGACAGACAGACAAAAATTGTAAAAAATGTTGTTTCGGTATAGGTAATGTGTATACATCCAAATGCACTTAGTAAGAAGCGGTTATTTTAATATTACAAACAGACACTCCAATTTTATTTATATGTATAGATAATGTACTTAATAAATATACAGCGGTGAGCATTTTGATACCGACGAAGATTTGATTTTTTAGGTTATTTGGAGAAGATTAATAGTTTTAAATACCAATTTGCGGGTTCTATTTAGCGTTTTACTGCACATACAATTTGAGAGAAGTATATAATTCACTACTCTGTCAAATAACGCCTGATTCGTAAATTAGAGCAACCATTCCCATCACTACAACTTGCTCCCAGCTCGGATTTAACCCTTAATAGCCTGATTTACGAAAGTGATTTATTTTTAATATTACTGTGTTTAGTGTTACTGTGTTTAATAATAATGACATTTGATTTTTTTTTAATTTCGTTGGAAAGAATATTATACAACAGTAAAATACGTACAGCCAACCTATAAAAAAAAAACTAATAGTAATGTGAACATTCGGTTTAAAAGATTGGTATCAAAATTGAAACTCTAGGCTATTAAGGGTTAAGTATTCCTTCATTCATTTAAGTAGGCACAACACTAAAAATAAATAGGTGCTGCTACCTTGGTGAACATACCTGACAGAGTATCCGCGAAGCCGCTAGCGTGTATCGCCTTCAGGAAGGTGGTGAACCGCCGGTCCCTATCGGCCTGCAGCGTCTGCACAATGTCTCCTACTGGCAACGGGAACATCACGCGGTCCACTGCATGTGCTATACCCTGAAGCAGATATGGTTGTTGAACAAAACATGCTAGTGAAACTGTCTTCTGATCTCTTAAAAATATTTGCTTCTATAGTGCTAGTTCTAACGGCGGCAATAGTACAGTATTACAGCTATAGATATAATAATAATTATACTAGCCCTTTTAATGTCCTACTGTTGGGCTCGGGCAATTCAATGCGAGGGGGATTAGGCCATAGTCCACCACGCTGGCCCCAGTGCGGTATGGCGGACTCCACACGTCTTTCGAGGAGTTGTCTCAGACCCGCAGGTTTCCTCACGATGTTTCCCTTCGTCGTTTGAAATGAAATTTGAACCTGCTATCCTCGTTACCAAGCGTTCTACCCAACGAGATTTTTTTTAGTTCTAATGGCGGCAAAAGTTTACTATTGCCGCTCTAGATATAATCTGAATGTAAATCCACAAAAAAATGCAGTTCATAGTTGGCTCAACATGTAAATAATAATCATAAACCAACTCGTTCCGGTCATTACCGCTGATGTATTTCGTTATGGTTAAAGAGCCGTGTGAATTGTATGAGGTATTTATGTCAATTCCACATGCATGCATGATGCATAATTGAAGCCATTTCTACGCAATTCCAGTTGATTCACGACATAAAAGTGGCCATTGAGTTAATTTTACGTCAAAACGTAGCATTAATAGTAATGTCCGTTTGGACTTTTAAGACCATACCTGCGGTATATTGATATCCTTCTTATCGTCCAGTACCCTTGCCCCGTTAATAGTGGTGACCTTGACTTCGTTCCACTCGACGTCATGCATGTCGTACTGGTTGACCCTGAGCTGCGTACCGGCCAGGGAGACGCCCGTCATCTCGTCTTGCAGTGAGGTGAGGTCGAACGCGCCTGGGATCACGTGGTGGAGGAGAAGCTGTGGAAGTTTCCAAAAGTTTCTAGAACACGCTGCAAGTTCTTAGATAGGAATAAATCTCTCCTCAACAATATATAAGTCATATTGCTGTGAAAATTTCTCCCTGGGCTGCTTTCTACTCGTGTCTGTTTTTGGCTCTTACGTGCAATTTGTATTTAGTGATTCTGTTTTTGTACATTACGTACTTAGATTACTATATTCTTGCCACCATTCCACGCAGGACAAGGTGTTTTTGATACATAGTTTGTTTTCCTATTTACTTTAACTTTAGATGTATATATTTAACTTTATAAACACTATATTTTTTTGATAACAATAATGTCTACTTTCTTCATTATAGAAGCAATATATTCGGTGCACATTAAGTGCGCATAGGCATGAAGAAAACGCCTTATTGAACATCCGTATTGTTGGTAAGAGCATCGCTCAATGGTCTCGGTGGGAAATTCATTAAAAGTTTCCCCAAAATTAATTAATTGTATACTTACACCGCTAAGCAGTCTTGGGTTATCCCGGAACTTCTCTTCAGCCTTATCCGGCCCTCCGAGCTGGACTAACAACGTTCTGAACGCCTTGTCAGTGGGCACGAAGATAGTATACGGTCCAGTTTCATTCAGAATCGTGTCCAAGCCGGATTGACGCAGATATTTAGCTGTTGCAAAAAGCCCGTTCTCTTTCAATATGTCAATGAGACCAGGGTTTTCTGGTTTATCCAGGTTTGAGTTGGCGTCGCTAATAGTTGGCGCTGCAGTACTGGAACCGATTACTATGAGATCTTTTTCAGGACGACGGTAGGAGGGGGTGGTGCTGATGATACTTGAATACGTTGAGCTGGGGAAGATGTTCCTAGAACTTTGGCTAATACTGTTTCTGCTAGAGTACTCGAAGTTTGGAGTGCTGGATTTTACCACATATCGTTCTGTGCTGCTAACGCTAGCAGTGGGTGAAACGTGTGATTGACTTTGTGCCACCGTGTTCCTGCTGGACTGAACTGGAATTTGGAATGTAGGTGATGGTGTTCTAGTATCCTGGACTGGACTTTGAAACGTGGGTAACGGGGTCCTGGAGACTAAAACTGAACTTTGGAATGTAGGCTGTGGGCTCCTGGTGGCCTGAACTGGCTTTTGGAATAGAGGTAATGGGGTTGTGTGTGATATAGGAACAGTGTGCCCAGTAGTGCCGTGGTTGGAAGTGCTGACATACGTAGAATAACTTGAAGGATGATGCGAAGATTCTGCTATGTAGTCTGTAGTGTCAGTGGAGGGGCTGGAGGTCGTCGAACTAAAGATCGCATTCGATATTTTCGTCGGTCCCGGAAGTTGAATTTCCCCCTTCTTTATCTTGTTCAGAATGTTTTCAACTTCAGGCCCTTCCTCTGTTTGTTGGCCGTTCGCTTTGACACCTTTCACTTTGAACGAACCGTCGTCTTGTTCCTCAAGAAATACAAAGGTCACTTTCTTTTTATTCTGGAGCTCGTTTGGCGCCTTCACCTCTTCTAGTTTCCCGTTATCTGACTGCTTAATGAGTTCAAAATTCGCACCAGGTGGTAGAATACCTTTCGTCAAATCGTCTAATGACACACGACTTTCTTTCTGTGTTTCCGCTTGACTAGATGATACTATATGTGCCAAATTTGAGGTGTCAGCACTTATAGCGCCTTTGGGAATTAAATTTGGATTTGTTGTTCTGATCACTTCAAACTTTTGTCCGTTTAGAGATATTTCTCGCGATGAATAGTTTTTTTCCGAGAAGTCTGCAGGGTTTTCAGCCAACGCCACTTTTAATTGCTTTAAAATGTCAGGTTTCTTTAGAAGCTCAGCACTCTTAGCTCTCAGGCTGTCGTCGAATCCCTTAGTTTCGCTTTCTTCTAAGAGATTCTTGATTTCGTTGTAAAGCTTCTGCTTGTTCCTGTCTTGGGGAGGGTGTCGGGCCTTGGGCTTAGGTCGTGGCCTGTATCTTGGGGTTGGCGGTGGCGGTGGGGTCGTTGTAGTAGTAGTAGTTGTCGTGGTAGTAGTTGTAGGATGGTCTCTCTCGTACAGTTCCAGCGCTTTCTTGAACAAATCTGTTTCATGCGGTTGAATTGGCCTGCGTTGCTCAGTATTCCTATTATATTTGTTACTCTCATAATATTCGTCATAACTTTGCGTCGTGGTGCGAGGAGGTGGAGTTTTCGTAGCTTGTTTTCTTATGAATTCATCGTGGAGTTTCTCTACTTTCTCTTGTTGTTTTTGCTGTTGTTTCTGCACGAACTCTTGGTGTTTCTGAATTATGCGGGCTCTCTCTTGCAATTCTTTTAATTTCTCCAAGTTCTCCTTAGACTGCTGCTCTAACAAGTCTTGGATTTGTGACGACTGGCCATTTGAAAAGATTGGTGCTTGGCCTAAACTGGCCTGGAAGGGGAGTTGTGCATTATTGAGGTTTAAGCTTTGCGGGGCTAGGTTTGGTGCTGGTTGTATAGTAATAGGGTTCGGCTGGCTGAAAATAGGTTGATTTTGTGTTGCGACTGTAGGCAGAAAAGCTTGCTGAGTTGGCCTCTGCTGCAAATTCAAGGTGTTCGCAGGAATGTTTGGGTTAAAAGTTGGTGGGCTTTGTGGCAATGGTAGGCCATTTTGAAAGCTCTGCAACGTGGGTACAGATTGGGGCAATATATTTTGAGTTTGGGGTTGTATCTGTTGAGGTATTGGCCTTATGTTTTGTTGTTGGAAATTACTTTGTTGGAGTTGCGGATTAACATTCGCCTGTTGATTGTATTGGAAGTTGTTGCTCGGTATATTTGGGACGTGACCGTTGAATTGCGGTACGTATGGTTGTTGAAGCTGTTGTTGGGTCTGGAGTTGAAGCTGGGGTCGTTGTTGGGGTTGCTGTTGGAAGTTGGATTGTTGGAAAGCGATGTTAGGCGGTGGGCTATTGGCTATTCCAGGTTGCTGGAAGGTCTGTAGCGGGGAGCTCAAGCCGAATCTCGTCTGGTGCTCGTTGAAGCCCGGGTTTGGCAGGGAATCCTGTCTTCTATCGAAGTCATTTTCTACCTGAAACAAAGAGTAATAATTTTGTTAACATCCCTGCAGTAAAAAGGCATAAAACACCTACTAGCTCAACTTTGCCCACCTCTAGAATTTCCCAGATGGGCGGGTCTAACAGACAAAAATGTCTTGGAACATTTCTGAGTCTGTACATTTTGAGATCATAAATCTCTCAAACTTTAACGTATACTGTACCAAATAAAACACGCAGTTGTTCGTGTGGCTACATACCTCGTTAGGGTTACAGTGTAATGAGCTGGTTCGGGTCACCAAAAACTAATCGCCAAATAAAACACATTTTTTTACTACATACAATTTGATCAGCCATTGTTACAACCGCATAACAAAATAATTGTCAGCATTACATAATGTAAGTTATAGCTGAGAACAAGGAAGTTACATCGTTGAGTTGTGAAATTATCAACTGTGTATTCAACCTACAATAATATTCTTTGAAGTACTACTGTGAAATTGGTAAAATTTAACGCGAAAAGTATCCGAACTGGCGGAAGATAAAATGGAGGGACATAGTTTAAATATTTTTTAAGTAGGTACTTATGTCCAATTAGTTACAGAATGCAACACACGGCGCTGCGCACAACGGAGCGTTGAATGCGCCCGCGCAGGAATGCGCTTTCATGCCGTGCCGCGTCACGGACACACAAATCTACAACGAGATGTATCGTGCTCCCTAGTAAATCTGGCTAGCTAGTGTAATGAAAAAAAAAAGTTGACTCAATTGAGACATAGTCTGCAGATATTACTAATGCGAAAGTTTGAATGGACATTTAATACTCAATATTACGTACTACAACGTGACAGTTGTATCAATTCGGCTGTTGGTAAGCACGGTACAGTATGGGATTATGAGCTGACACGTAAATATCTATTTTTTTGGATTAAGAAGCTACGTCATATTATTATTATTTACAGTGGGTAGTGATCCTGTTTTCTGTGCTGTCCCGGGTTCGAATCCGGGTAGGGAACAAACTGTGGGATTAGCACGAATGTTTGTACCTAAGTCATGGAGGTTGAATATCTATATCAGTATTATATACTGAGTTCACCCTCAGTCCTTCGTACGGTGCCCATAATGCAAGCGTTGCTTAGTGTGGGACCGTATCGTTGGTGTGTTCGTCTGGCGGTATTTACTCTTTTTGTAAGTATCTGAGTATAACAGTGGAGCATATTTGGCAATTTCTAACGTTAAAATGAATGTGGGAGGAATAGCTTTTTCACAAAGATCTACTAATTCGATCTTTGGCTTTTCAAATAAATCGTCATACTAATAAATTATAAGCTATGTTACTTACTTTATCACTTACAATATAACGTTGAACAGGCGTTTATTTGTTTGTATAGAACAAGGAAATAATAGAAAAGGCGTGTAACATGTCTATTATCATTAATATAGAATATCCAATGCCGAGGCGCAGGCGCAGTCTCGCGGCGCAAGCGCAGGAGAAAATGATTACACAATAATAAATAATGCATGCTGACGACGACGGTGACGATAAACTTGGACTGACATAATAGTTTCTCGTGTTATGTTACGAGGTGTTGGAAAATCATGACATCCGACATGAAAGGATAAAAAAAATATAAAACGATCTATGGAGTTGAATTGAGGGGATACCATTTTAATATGTTCATGACAATTGTCACATACATCATTTTATTTCTTCTTCTTTTTTTACGAAATGAAATGCGATGAAATAAAATGGATATGCAAATAGCCTCACCCACAACATAGCGGGTATTTTGCCAATGTCAAGTAATTAATAGCAATAACACATTCAATAAATACACATTATAAATAAAATAATGGATGTGACATGATGATATGAAAATGGCGTGTCATCATTTTATTTAAAATGTGTATTTATCGATTCGCCATTTTCATATCTTCATGTCATCATATTTTTTTTATTAATAATAAGTTTTATTGAATTTGCTATCGCTATGAAATACATGACACTAATTTGTGGATGAGGCCATATTTCATCTTATTCCATTGTTTTTTATCGCATCTCGTTTCGAAAAAAAATAGAAGAATGTGTTATTGCTATAAAATACTTGACATTGGCGAAATCTCCACTAACTTGTGGTTGATACATATTCATTACCATTTTATTTAATTTCTTAAAGAAAGAAGAAAACGATGTTCATTTGCACTACACATTATCCGATTTCATCCGATAATTAGGATCGGATCGGAAGGTGTGGAGCCTGCTACAAACGAAACATGATTACAAACGTTAATTTCAATTACCTTTCCATTGTTACCAAAGAGCAAATTAACGTTTAAAACCTAGAGAGCTGCCGTACAGGACATAAATAAAACATTATTCTACGGAAAGTGAGCTTTCTTCATTTGTGGAAAACCAACACCATTGTTATTCAACGCGCACACCATAGAAGTTAGTCATTCTACTTAAAATGTTGACGGTAAAGCATCAGAGAAGTGATAAAACCAACTATTAATTGAGTGAAAGCTTGTGTTTTGATAGGCACGTGCAATGAATAATTAACATGCATTTCATCATTTGTCTGTGCGACAAAAATACTGGTTGGTTGTATGGGTCACTATTGCCCTAGATTTGTAGGCAATTAAAATACCCCTTTCTACCAAACAAAATGGCAGAGAAGTATGGTAACCGAATTTAAAAAAAAACGTGTTTCTGTTGTAAGTCTATTACGAACTCCTTAGAACGTAGGGTATAATATATTATTTAAATAAAGAATGTCAAAGTATTTTGAACATGTGCTATTGAACATTCTATTTCACTCAAAATATAAAACTTTCACGAACAAAATCTATTTTATTCCTACAGTTTTATCAAAACAAACGGTAGCTATTCAATATACTTATTCGAAACGGATGTAACACCAACATAATTTACGTAATGCAGCCGTGTCGGTGACCTCAGCCACAAGCGGTGACGAGACCGAAAGCTCGCCGTGCGCACGCGCATATGACGAATGAAAGTGAACTTAGAAACGTATGACGAAGTGAGGTCGTGTTAAGCTGATAAGAAGTTGCCGCCCAGACGGATTGGCACACTCATAGTCAATGTAAGAGGTAAATAGGACCACCTAAGAAGACCACCATTAGCTGTGACATACAATATGTACCTACCTATATCTCGTATGGCGTATGGCGGAGGAAAGAGTGGCGAAGCGCATCTTCTACTCTGAACTGGAGGAGGGCAAGCGGAATCATGGCGGTCCCCTCCTCCGTTACAAGGATGTCCAAAAGCGACATATGAAGAGATGCAACATAGAGCCATTTCGTTGGGAACATTTGGCAGCACAGCGGCCAGAGTGGCGCAGGATTGTGAACAGCCAAGTACGCGAGTTCGAGGTCCTGCGTAAAGCTGACCTTGATACCAAACGCGACCAGTTAAAGGCTCGCCCACCTGCTGCCGTTACGTACAATTATGAGAACGGCGTACTCACGTGCCCTCAGTGTGCACGGAGTTTCGCCGCGAAGATAGGCTACATAAGCCATCTTCGAGCGCACCAGCGCCATCACACCGACTAGGGGTCGAAATGGTCGCCATGGCCGAAACCGGTCGGAACAATCATCATCACGGTACGGTACTATTTAGGTATTATACTTGACTGCAACTAACACGGCATCTCCCAAGCAACAGAAGCCATTTGGGATGCATAGCCTACTACCCTCTGGGCTCGTTGCGAGCAAATCGGGAGAGTATACTCTCGAAGTATACCAGCGAGTAGAATGAGGGTTGAGGCCGTACTCAAACATAGATGCCGCTGAAGGTGCTGGAGTCACATAGCCCTTACAAACCTACTCGAGATATAAGTCCTTCTTCGATCTAATATTTTGGCCTGCAAGTATCGATCGTCTATTATCGCTATTTAGGGAAGCGAAGCTCGAGAAAAATACCATTAAGTTGTGTGCTATAATATTTTTTTTCATTTTTCAGTCTGTTAGGTAGGTACCTATTAATATACGTTGCCTGATTATACATAAATTAGTGAAGACTAGATACTTTGAATTTACACGTCTATTCGAAGTATAACCAACCCTTTAAAGATTATCTATAATATCTTGCTGGCCTGCTAAAAGCTATTGCAATCCTATTGTAGGTACCTACTTTACTACTTATATTAAATGTAATCTGTAATAATAATTGCTACCTTTCGACACACGATGCAACGATCTATTTGAAAGTGAACTTATTACACCGCGGCCTAAAGTTGCGCAAATCGAGTAATCGTAAATCGAAACAGAGATGGTATCGAATGACATTACTCGATTCTCGATTATGCAAACATATTTCGCATCAAACCCCAAATCAAACCTGGCCTCAGTGCTGTTGTAACCTTTTTGGTAAATAAAACATACAAAGCACTCAAGCACCTGAATGCATAGAAAAAAAACTCTTGATTAGCCGGAATAGTTACAAATGAGAATGGGGAAAAATGGGTACATCTAAATTGAATAAGAGTTGTTCTTGTTTATATAAGTTCGTCGTGTAAGGGTAGCATCTAGTTACTGGCTTAAGTCTAGCTGACCCTATAACATGAATGTTATTTGGAAACCGGCGATAGCTAGATTTAGCAGACCATTGCAAAACTGCATTGGATTTACTGGACTGCTTGTTCTATAATGAAGTAGGTATTAGGATTTATGGTCTTGCTCAATGGATAGTGAATGGCGTTGAGAGAGAATGTTATATATACGTATTACTTTATAAGTAGAATTACCTATAACTGATAACAGTATAATTCAATTTATTGAATATAGCTATTTAGATATATTGATTACAATTTAATTAGCTCAGTATATTCATATTTTGGCCCCCAAATATTATCACTACTAGCGTTTTCTTCTGTAAAAATGCGTTGTAATGTCATTTTGCCTCATATCGGATGCATCGAGAATTTGGTTGATTTTCTATTCCACGTATTTCTTTAAGTTTATGGACTATGCAAATAATTATTGGATATATATAATTTAAGAACATGATCTAGAATCGCTCAAAAGGAAAACACAATACCGTGAAATTTTCTCGATAAAAATTAAACGTAAACTAGGCTCTAATTGAAGAATACCGCTTATTCAAAACTTGATTCGATCGTTTGAGCTCTTTTGTAATGATGGATATTGTATGCAGTAATATCGTCTTCCGAAAGCAGTTCACATAGTAGACTATCATAAAAACAATAATAATAATTACGCATTTTGTCTGTTACACAAAATATCTATAATATACTCATCATAGCTAACAAACCGGTCTCAGGCCGGCGACGACGTGGGGTGCGCATACGCATCTGGGGTGAAAGTAGCCACTTGACGGTGACGCACGCGAGATGCGGCAATCTTCCACAGTTTTTTAATGTACGTACAATACACAATCTTGCTTGAGGAAACTGGGACGCTGGGGTGATTAGCATCCGACCAGATAAACAAATTGAAAAATTTTGAAAGTGGATTCATTGAATGCAGGACCTATTTGCAATATGGCTTACGTTTAATGATAGTCTGATTAGCGCTGATGGTAGTGACCATGTCTTTTGCGCTGACGGTTCCGGGTTCGAATCCCGGAAGGGACAAGCTTTGTATGATGAGCATGAATGCTTGTACCCGAGTCATGGATGTTTAATATCTATATACTGAGTTCGCTCTCAGTCCATTGTACGGTACTCATAATACAAGCGTTGCTTAACGTGGGACCGTATAGTAGGTGTTCGGTGATATTATTATTATTATTAATTTACCTAACTACAAAACAGCGACCCCATAATAAGCGACTACATAATTACTTACATGCATTTTAAATTTTACGCAACCATATCGCCCGTGAAACGCGATTCCGCTTTCGCGTTACATCACGGCTTAAGTTCAAGGCGCTCTCATGCATATTCAAACTTTATGGCATTCGAATAACGTATATAATCGAATTATAATGCAATTTGTCTACGTAGGTAATTTAAAGAAAAAAAGTGATTGAAATCAGCAGATTAAAATATAAAAAAAACTTCTGGGAATTTATAGAAAACTCCAAGATCTCGAATAAAGAGTTCCCATTTATAAAAGTTTACGAAATGTTAAGATTTAATGTTACGCGTCGCTGGACTTAGCTATTGTAATGGATAATTGTATCAAATCAATATTATGAACATAATGGAAGGAAAAAACTTGATGTTTGGCCAACTTACACAACAATTGTTTTTTACTATGTTTAACTAGGTAACAGTCGAGCAATTCGATTGATTTATAGGCATTAGGTATATTATTATAGACATATTGTAACTCTTTAGTAGAACAATAAAATTACAAAACTTACACCGTGGCATAATGGGCGGCCTCGCTTATCACCAATATATATAAACATTATATAAGCTTTTTAAATTTTGAGATTCTGCATATTCGTATATTGAAGATTTTGCATATTCGTTATATAAGTGTATTTATGTGTTATAATTTCCCCGTAGCGTTTGTCCATGCGCTCAGTACAGAATGTAATATGTTTAATAATTTGATTTATTTATATTATACTTAGGTCTAATAATTTGATTTATTTATATTGGAATGTTATCTTTAGAACCTACTGTTAGCCCTGTTAATTTTATTTATACTATTGGTTTTTTTTATTTATTCTATGGATGGATAGGTTGGCGAACTAAACAGTCATGTTATTTCCAATTTCCCAAGGAGTATCAAGATTGTAAAATGGGTGATGGGAGTCGTGTGTGTAATGTGTGATCGAAACACACGATACCACTTTAGTTGCGCACGAGTCACACAAGATCGTCTGTGATATGATATGATATGATGTGTATCACTAGCAGATAGACTGTCTCACGTTTGTCTTACAAGGACGTTGATCCTTGTAGCTAACAAAAACATTTCTTGTTTTGTTTATTCCAAAACACACTTAAATTTTGCTTAATTCATGATAAGTATCTTAAATAAACAAGCAAATAAGAAATAGTGTTGATATATATGAAACAAGAAGTATGAAATCAATTGTATATAATATTTAGTTCTTGTATTTTATTCGGCTGTTTCGGTTACAGTACTCGGCTATAAATACGAGTATGTCACATCGACTTGAGAAAAAGTGTCGGTTTGTAGAGCATCGTCCTGTCACTCTTACCACTGATAATACCGGCTGATAATCTCTTTCTGAAGCTCGATGTGTAATATTCACGACCGGATACTGTACTTCACGCACAATCTTTTTAACCGAATTCAAACAGGAGTAGGTTCTCAATTCAGTTGTTTTTTGTTTTTTTTTTTTACGTAGCGTTTCGGTACGTAATCGTTGTCCATCCCTCTCACGCCAGATTTTATAAATTTGTTTGTTTGACAACTTGTTTTCTCGATGACGTTACGATTATATTAGTAGTTCCTGCTTACCCAACTGAACGTATTTATATTTTGAAATCTCCTTAAAGAATATTCACAAAGTTTTATTTCTATGCATTGTCCAATTGTTCTCGTGTCAAGGTTTGAGGTTTACAACATTTTTGTGACCTTTCTGTAATTAATTTTGGACACAGATCATTACCAAGCAAATTATTATTATCACAATTTTGTTAAGGTTTACAAAGCAAGACGCAAAAAAAATATTAACTCAAATTCAATTTATTGTACTCCATAATTGTTATCAAATGTGTCTAGGTAGACGGCATTGGTAGTTCTAAATTTTTAAAAGTATGGTACCTATCCATATATAGGGATGTAGTGACCTCTTCAACCTCACCAGGCAAGTGACTCTACTAATTGCTCTACCAATCCACTTTACCAGCCACCCGACCCATTTATAGAGTTAGTAGAGAAAATCTTGTTTCAAATAATATCTCGACGTTAGTCGTTCATGGCACGACTTCTGGTAATCACTGATTACTAACAAAATATTATTTTCGTGTAGACAGATACTCTAACAAAACTGTTAGATTACTAGATTACTGGGAGCTGATAGGGTTCTATGTTAGTTGACTCTACCTGACATTTACTCTACCTGTGTAAGCTTGAGGTAGTGCCGGGCAGTTAAAAATATACTTACAAGAGACTCTTGAGTATTTAGAGTTACGTAGAGACATATGTGGCTATCATATCGAATGAGGTAGAATAGGGTGAAAAAATAAATATTTGGAATAGTTATAAAATCATGTAATTTTTTTTGGTTCTGTTTTTATTCATGCGATCAGTATGTAACACTCGATCCGTAAATAAGTTCATTGGTTCTCTACACTGCGTTCATAGTAAACTAACTACTATCTTTTTAAATTTGTTCAAACTATGTACTCAGTTAAATAATATGTGTAGTGTCTGTTTTGTAAAATTAAATATTACCGAACACGCGAAAGTTTTTAGACAATTAAAAGTAATGAACAACTGCATATCTATACATATAAATAAAATTGGAGTGTCTGTTTGTAATATTAAAATAACCGCTTTTTACTAAATGCATTTGGATGTATACACGATACCTATACCGAAACAACATTTTTTAAAATTTTTGTCTGTCTGTCTGTCTGTCTGTCTGTTTGTTCCGGCTAATCACTGAAATGGCTGGACCGATTTTGACGGGACTTCCACTGGCAGATAGCTGATGTAACAAGGAGTAACTTAGGCTACTTTTATTGTAGAAAAAAATAGGATCTCACGAAAAAAAATTAAAACCAATGTTGCAGCGCAGCGCCTGATTAATTTTGATAGCAACAACCTGCAATGCGTCCCGCGGGCTCAGAATGGGCGAGCAGGCTGTTGTCAACGGTTGTCTTTGTTAAATACCACGCGGACGAAGTCGCGGGCAACAGCTAGTACTAAATAAATACCACTTTCTTGCGAATATACATTCTCTACTTCTCGCGAACAGGGATGGTAATTAATCGAGATACCTAGTAGAATCGTATCTTTTACGTCAAGTATCTTCGTATGATGTGATTAACGCATCATACACAATATAGTTTATATATTTGCCTTCTTGTTTGTAAGAAGACCGCAGAAATACGTCTGACATTTTTTTTTTCCTATGCCTAGCTACCATAGTCAAAGGAAAACAACCCTACCCCGAAGTACTTAATACTTTAGAGTTCCGTATTACAAGAACTATTTTGTCGTGACATAATTCGACTCCGTTACTTACTAACGTAGGTTATTAGTTACTTTTGTCCTGATCCTCAATTAACTTACTTTGACATTTATAAAAAGAACTTACCCTCGGTCCGGTTATGGCGTAGACCGCATGCGCCAACAGCAAAAACTGATAAACACTGCCCCTCATACTGCTATCAACAACAGAGTACCATCACACACAAACACAGTACTGTCCTCCCGGTCTGCTCCTTGCCAATCCGATACACTGCACCTCACTAATTGCGACCCGTGACTATGGTTTAAAAAAATATAAATGTCAAAACGCGGCGGGAAACGCGGCTCAGGTTTGACAGTTGGGTGTGGGCAGTCGCGGCGGATTCACGCTGCGGCAGTCAGCACGGCAATAGCGCGAGCGGCGGGTACCGCTCCGTTTTACCACCCCTCCTCCGATACCCCCTACTTGTTTCGAAAGGACCCAAAGATGAGAATTAAAACCGACGTATTTGCTGGATGTTAATTGAATGTTGCGTAAATTTTATCACAGTTTGTGGGTCAGACGCATATTGCGGAAAAGATGACAATAAAAATTTGCTTTTTTATTGACCGGCAGACGTGTTAACAGATCGTATAATGTTGTGCAACCTCGTTACCATCCGTTTGATGAGTAGCCGGTGCCACTTTATATCATTTGCTGTTGCAAGTGGGTAGAGTCGTACGATTGGAGGGTTATTGTTATGGTAGAGCACAGTTGGTCAATTTGATATTTTCAAGATAGTAAATCTGAGCGATTAGGTAAGTACCTGCTTACCAAAAACGTCTTAACGATTTTTTACCATCACAAATCATTCACACACGTGAATTTATAAAAGGCACTTGAAATCTTAATAATATTTCCCATTAGCGATAGAGCTAATGGGAAATACGCGTCTCTCTATGACAATTTTAAACTTGAATCCAGAACTCAAAACATGATTTGGATGCAACATCACATCATCCTTCTTCCGCCATCGACTTGCCAATGATGTTTCATCACCAACCCTCTTGCAAGATGTCTTCGCTCGTAATCTTATGGTAAAATCATTAATCGACCGAAATATCTAGCTGTTCTGTTGAAACCAAGTAATGTTCCATGAACACAATGGCCCAGAGCCGCATTGTGCCACAGATGGGGCGAGAGAACGGTACATATCACTAACTAGTGTACGTTTATACTGTTAGACTTAAATGAATTGGGTTTTCGTAATTCGCGCTTCGTTGATCTTGTCTGAGGTGATGATCGCTTATTGTTTATTGTTATCTGGAGCTATTGTCTTGCCATAGTTTAGATAATATTTAGATATGGAATGATAGCCAAGAAAAAAAGAAAAAATCAGTGATAGCAAAGTTGGTGGAACGCTTCTCGGTAACGAGGATCGCAGGTTCAAACCCCGGCTCGCACCTCTGATTTCTGGTTTTCATGTGCGAATCTCATTTTCAATCACGATTATCACTTGCTAAACGGTGAAGGAAAACATCGTGAGGAAACCTGCATGTCTGAGACCCCTCGAAAGATGTGTGAAGTCCGCCAACCCGCACTGGGCCAGCGTGGTAGACTATGGCCTAATCCCCCTCGCATTGAGGGGAGGCCCGTGCTCAGCAGTAAGACATTATAAAGGGCTGGTATTATTCGATATGGAATAACACACGCTATGTCACAACCGTACACGATCATGGGCCTGACATAACATGGAACTCGTAGAATGTAATTGCTTCGATAATTATTACAAAGTGGGCTAACAGCATACGATTAAATATACTAATAAATATCGCCAGCCGAATACACCGATTGTATTATGTTTACTGTACAATGGTCTGGGGGCATCAGAAAGAAATCATTTTCAAAATTCGCCCGAGCTGCAATCGACTTACAACCTCAAATCAATAGCTAGACGATGGTGTCATCGGTGATAGGTGGTGGGTGGGTAGTGATGACAACAAGTTATTTGATATTACACTCGTCCAGTAGATTAATTACTTAAATGTTACGATAAATAATTTAATGTTATTATTAGACACTTTGAGAGGTGACTCTTTATCGCATTATATTTAAAAAAATTTAACCATACATACGGGGTTCATGGGATTTATATAACATAAAATAAAAACCTCCTTTTAGTGCTTTTGGTTCGAATGACAAAATTAAAAAAAAGAAAAGAAATTAACACACATTTTTTTTTCTTAACACATTGATATATAGAAATTCTGAATTCAAATAATGATTACCTACTTTAGTGCTTTTATGAAACATAGGTTCAAGGGTTAGGAGGTATAATACCCTTTCTGAATGACCCTGTTTACGTTACACTCACTTTGTTAATAATCGCAAATAATACTCGAATAATACTAATTTTGTATAGGTACCTTTGTACAGGTAATTACTAGATTATGTAACAAATTGTCTTTTGAAATTGTGTTTAAAAATAAATAAGTGACTTATAATATTAACCTCCATCTATCTTCGTCAATTTAAGATACAACTTAATCAATCATTTCAACGTTAACTTGTTACACTGTAAAAAAAGAACCGATGACTGAAGATTGGTTCAAAAGAAGCGACTTCTTAAAATTCCATCTTTAAAAATACAAAAATAAATTTTAATTTGATTACATTATACGTTACATAAACTTACATAACACGAAAAAAATTCAACTAAATTCAATCCACCGTAGTAATAGTATCTAGTTAGTTTTCATAATATTGTTCTTGGAACAATGTCTGAAGTGCTGAAAGGTTAGATCGGATCTAACAAGATATGGGCTATGATTGAATTAGCGGTTAAGCAATAGAGTCAGCGGTATGGAACGAGATGGGGTATCGTGATAAAAGCTGCTGGATATTGTTCTGCAGTCTGCTTCTAACTCTCTCTGACCATTAGCCAGAGAGAGTTATCTGGCATTTTCTAGGATAAGTCTCCAATGTCGTTTTTCTAATTTAGTTTTGACCAATTACAATCTCTAGTACTTACTAATATAATAAAGAGATGAAGTTTGTAAGTTCTATGCTGGGGGTAATCTCTGGATTTACTGATTCGATTCTGCATATTCTGATACTGATAGAAAGCTAACTATCCCCGATTGGTAGATTTCATATAGGTACCGTAAGCGGAGCCGCGAGTATAAGCTATAGAACGAATAAAAGTAATAAATAAATTGTATTGTATCTTTGAAAGCCACAGTATATTTCAATACTTATTCGCGTTTAAGCTTATCACAGATCCATCTGTCCCAAATGTTTTACCGATCCCGCATTGAATCTGTGACCTCTCGAACGCTTCCGTGCCAGATGTGTGCTAGTTCCGTGCGTACGCGCATGACTCGCGAATCGTTGGTGATGTAACATCGGTCACCACGGTGATGCTGATGAAGACATCTTGTATAGACAATGACGTCGAGATGTATTGATTTGCGGTGCTAGATTTAATTTAACAGCATAGATTAGCTAGGTAATAGGTACTCGGATTTGATAATAGTGTCAATAAAGTAGAAATTAACATATGTTATTCAACTGCGACGAGATAAGATAGTCGGTTTAGATCTAAGTATTAATCTTAGTATAACTTGTGCTAGTAACTAAGCAATTTTAAAACACTACATTGCAAAAATTGTACTTGAAGATTGTGCCTACCTATGTAGTTGCGGGCATTAGCAATCCCAATGGAGTAATATACAATATTTCTCGCCGGATAGGTGTCGCAAAACAAATATTGTTTGTCAATAAAATTAAGATAGAACCGTCGTTCGTGAATTGGCGATCGATTTTCCACCGACAAAACCGCTGATTTGCATAGAGCAACTACGAAAACTGTACCCAATACTGAACTATTATCGACCTTATTCGATGAGCATTAAGGAAGGCAAAAATGCACGCCAATATAGATTGTGTTACTCAAACGGACAGATTATAAAATATTTTGTTTGATTATGAAACTGGGTTTGTAATATTGGTTGCTTTGTCAATTAATTTCGTTTGAATATTGCTACCGATATTCAGATAGTCTGTTCTTTCGTGTCAAATTAACATTATTATAGTTTTTGCTACCGGCGGCGGAATAATTACAAGTTGCATTTTTTATGAACTTGTAATCGTTTTTTTTCATTAGTATTTGTTAACGTGTACTTAGTAGTTAAATAATAACAGATAATGATTATTTAAACAATTACATTGCAGTTGATGTAATGCAACAAGCTGGATTTATTTAAATAAAACGTTTATTACTAAACTCGACTCATTCCGGCTTCTTTAGGAATTTAATTATTGTAGGTACTAGCCTATTAAGGGTAAGCATTACTAATAAACCAAACTTCAGTTTAAAAACAATAAGATATAGGTACCTACCTACACGGCGCGGATACAGGATTACGTTTAGGGGGGTAATTTCGTTTGGGAGGGGAGGAACAGCACCCATTGCCCCCCCCCCCATATTCCTGAGGAGCCGGACCAGGATCTAACCATTTCCTTACCTACAAACGTTACTCTAAAAAACGAATTTAGCTGCCGCCATTTTATTATGAATAACTTTAATATCGCACAACAAGCGAAATGAAACAAACATTCTCACATCGGTGAAATATAATTTTATTGCTGTACACAGTGTCTTCGCTTTCACCTGACCTTGCGCCCGCGCAGCCACCGGCATGCGCGGACGCATGCTGGCGAAAGTTGAACAACAACCTGTACGACCCCATCTCCATCTCGCTTTGGCATAATGTCATAAAGATGTATGTAATGTTGCGTAAGAGCGTCTCTATGGTTTTTTTCTCAATTTCTTAAATTCAGCCTCCAATTTTGACTGATAATAATTGATATTGACACGAAGCGACCGTTCTCCTACCGTCTGACCGATAAAAATCTACAGGTGATCCTCATAACTAGCAACTTATAGGATTATCAGTAGAATTACTTATCCATATGGCCGTATCCAGACCGAACGCTCAGCGATCCTAAGTCTAGCTTGGGTATGCATGCCGCCGCGCCCGTGAGCGAGCTGACATAATAAGCAGATGACAGAGTTAGAGCGAGGAAACGCGAGAGTTTGCCACGACCGATCTCGACACGGCTATTCATGCAAAAAAACAAAGGTTCCCAGTTTCTTAAAATACCCGTCACTCACTCACCGCAAGGTTACTATCATCTTATTTATTAGTTATCCATGTGCAAAGTATTACACATATGTAATGTCTGTAAGTGTATAAGACAGTAATGCGAGATCATTACGTTGCCTAAGGCCGTCCGGTTGATGGGTCGAAGCTGTATTTAAAATTTCATCATAATTAAGTAAGTAATTACTTAGTTCTTCTTCGACACAAATTTAGTTTTGTCTTTTTTTATCTATTTAACTGCTTGTCTCACGTTGTTAGCGCAATAGTTATTATTGTGTATAGTGTGTCGCATATTATGATTATTAAAATGAATGCGTTAAAATTATACAAGTGTGAGATCCATCTAACTCAGAGTCCATATAACTTCCCGATTCATCGGTTAAATGGTTTTACACCTTATATTTTATTATCCATACATGTTTGGGATATAATTCCTGCCTGACTAGGTATATCTTGTGGTCAAAGTCCTTCGACAATATCGATTGAAACAGCTTTCAAACGAACTACATCTATATAGGAACATTCTAGTTTCTCAGACCTTTCATTTTAGCGCTTGCAAAATTGTACGTCCTACTAAATATAACTACAAATAGGTATCTTGTATTTAATTGCCCAAGTACTTAGATATTTAGTTTTAAGCTTAACCACTACTAAATTTGAAATTGATAACTAATCAACTTATTTAGTTTGTTCCGCCTATTTTCTGGATTCCTAACGGTTAGTAAAGAGATCAAGAGAGAAAGAGACGTTTAAAAAAATGTAATTTACCTCAGCTATAAATAATAATTGTAGAAATCTTAATTGGACTTTTACTTCAGACTTTAAAACATTAAGTTGCGGTTCTTATGATGTATTGATAAAGAAAGAATCTAGTGTCGAATTTCGTTATGTATTTTATGAATTTGACCATATTATATATGTATTGAATTCTTATATTTACGCGAATACTACACATTGAAATAAAACTAATTTTGTGCGTAGATCGGACTGCAAGGAACATCTAAATATGTGGGTACCCCGGTTCAAACTATGACACTAAGACGTCAACCACCCCAGTCCTCCCGTGACCATATGGTTGCTGTAAAGCAGCCGAAAGGTCGGGAACGTATAAAACATAATATAACGCGATAAAATCCATAAAATCAGTTTAATTTCAATATATTATTAGGGCCAAGACTACTCGATAACGATTATAGTTTTTACGTAACATAACGCATTGACTTTATCATTACTTATAATAGCTTAATCTACTCTGGTGTCACATTACGTCAACATAATGATCTCAGAAATTGGTGACAAAGCTTTACTATTACCTATCGTCAAGTTAAAACTTATCATCAGTTAAGTTAAATGGTAAGTACAGGTTACAGCCTATAACAATTTGTATGCAATTATATACGCTTTTTGATCAATTATCTTTGCTTAAGTACCCAATATACTTATTTAGCAATTGGTTTTCACGTTGAAAAGTAAGTAATTTATTTTATGTAACGTAACACAATTTGTAGATAATGCCTTCATAATAAAGGTGTTCACTCGGTATCGTGAATTTCTGTAATGTGTAATAGGGTAATTGCGAATTATTTGTGTCATAATACAACATTTCGTGCGGGCGTCTATATAGATGACGCTTTTGAAACGTTTGCTTATTAATATCATCATGCCTACATTTCTCAGTGGTTTAAGACCATTTGGTTGAGGTATCCAGTATTGTTTTAGAGAGAAAGAGGAATTTTATTTGTACGTGTACCAGGACCTTGGATGGCTGATGACTTAGCTGTAGATATTGTCAAGCAATTTAATAAGATAAATATATGTATTACGTATCAACACGGTCCTACACGTATGTGCTCTTTGTAGTGTATATACAAATGAACAAGAGAAGTTAGAGTAAAACGTAAAACATAGTAAAACAGTGACGGCTGTGTCCCCGGACGCGGAGGGATCTAAGCTGAAATAACTTTAGCAACATCTCAGTAAAGTACCGACAAGAAGATAACGCGTGTAATTAGAAGCTATACAATATTGCTGTAAAAGCATAATACCTACTCGTTGTGGTGTTAGCTAACACGACGTACCATAGATATGGAACTTTCGAAATGGCCTACCCGTGCCGCGGATTTGTCTATTACAACCAAACTCTATGGTTTTAGAAAGACAATTAACCTATAATAAAAAAAGAGTGTTAAGCGCTAGTTCTCACCATGTCGGTACGATAGATATCCGTTCTTTTAAAAGTGTCGTGAATGGTAATTAGTTAAATGGACCCGTTCGACACGACACGATCAACTGTCGTCCACGATTATGCTCTAGTGGAATTTGTCGTGATTATCTGTTGTGCCTAAATTATTAGATTATTCTAGCTATTTAAGCTATTCGGACCGACGACAAATAGTCGTGACGACGAATAGCAGTCGCGGTAGATTTCGTGTTCCCAAAAGGGATATCGTATAATATACATACTACTCCAACCCAAATGGATGTCTGTGGCGAGAGAGGATGTGAACCCATCAGTGAAACCGATCTATAAAAGGAAGACTGCACCAACCCACAGTGGTGACCGCAATAACTATAGGTCGTCGAATTCATTCGCAAGTTACATAAACTTTCGTCACTGTCAAAATGTCAAATTCTCTTTTAAATATCGAACAAGACACATAATTTAACACAACACCTTGGCTTTATTTTTCAAAATCCTTCAAAAAGCCATCCTTAACTGCTTTCGTACTAATAACCATTTATCATTTGTTGGATACGTAACGTTGTCGCTTCGATCTAGATAAGTCTGATCTGCGTTTACCGGTTGCATGGGATGGGAGTGTCATTTAAAGTTATAACTTCCGCGTGAGACGTTCTTCTTCTTTATTTAGATTGGCAATCGACTAAGAAATAGAGCTATTTATTCCAGCCATTTATGACAGTGTCGAGTATTTCTTGATAATCGTTATAAAATAATAAGTATACCCTTGAAGATAATGATGATGACGATGATGATTGAAATAAGTCTCCTACCCCTATCCGGGATACTTTACTGAAAATTTGCCGGACATCTTGGGTGAACTTGAAAACAAATGGGGGAAGAGGAACCCACCACTGACCCTCAGCTTTTCAACTTTCCATTTATAAACCAAACAAATTTGATCGATAATTAAAGAAGCCAGCAAAACCGATCTCCTTTAAGATGTTAGTCGAGTAACTATCTATCACAAGTGACGGGACCCCAAATAAAATGCAATTCTCCGCGAAACGAAGCGACTCGACAAACATCATAGACCCGTCTAAAGTCCATAACTAAGAACGACTAAGTTCATAATGACGTAACGGGGAGTGTAACAGCTTTTTTTAAATTGATTTGCAATTGTGTTTACGTCCACAAAGAGTTGCCTTGATACGCCACAAAACTGTCGAAGCGAAAACTTATTGCGATGAAATAATTATATTATGTTGGATTGGAGCGATCTTTATAAACCATTGTACGGATGTCTATAACAACAACTGAGGTAAGATAAGTAATTGAAAGGAAAAGTAAATTGAATTAAGGTTGCAAATAAGTCCGCACTTTAGTCAACAAACTGACCGGCTTAGTGATGAAATTCAACCTAAGCAAGTACTGTGTCGACTTGTAAATCGTGCACTCCGGGCATACTCCGGGTGAATGTAGGTAGCAGCGTGCAGGGTGGGTGGGCCAGTTACTCGCAGTTCGCAGCGACGAACTTACGATTACGCTGGATTGCGAAATCAGAGATGTATGTGCGATAATTGTATATTACAGAAAAGTGTATTAAGGCAAAGCGCTGTCTCACAGTTACCTTATCTTTATATATAAGAACATTCTATAAAAAAACAAATAAGGCCCAGCTTTATGTTATGAGTCAAATTATGGATGACTTATTACTTTCGGAGTGATACATGAAAGGCAGTAGCAGTAGTTTTGACAGCATCAAGTATAGCAATCAAGCGTTGCCATGGTTACATTTCACTGCAGTGCCCCAAGCTGAGGGACGCAGCTTAATTTACTAATAATGTAGGTACCGATATTTTAGAACGTTCAATTGAGTTCGAGAGATCGTCAACCTAAGCCTTGGTAGTTTTACACAAATAGGTAACTACCTCACATATGTACCTGTTGTTTCTGTTCTTAAACTATTTTTATTTTATTTGTCGGACCTCATTTAATTAATTTTAAAATTCACGTAAAATATTGATTTCTTATATTTACGGTAATACTACACATTTAAATAAAACTTATTTTACAGTTTTTATTGCGTTTATTTTATGTTTTAACGTTGCCGATGTACGTAACAACATAAAATAAACGCGACAAAATCTTTAAAATCAGTTTTATTTCAATATGCACGTATAATAATAAATGCGGTACCTACCACAAGGGTTTTCCTTGCGAAGCTCTCCTTAAGCGGTTGTTATATTCGCACCGGCATGTGAAAAGTCCACGATTGTTGAATAATGACGATATCATCGCGCCATTGTGGCCGTATCGTAAGTTGTCTATTCCGGCACGGAAGAATGCTGTTCTACTCGCTATAGTAAAACTAGAGTAAAACATATTTGATGCAACGTTGAAAAGCAAAAAATAAAAACAAATGAGTATCTAAGTACCTCTCTGTATACAGGTGATTCAGCCAGTTTATAAGCTGACCCTGGAACCTGGACGACTTTAGCCCATTTTTAAACAAGATGTCCATTTAGAATATCAATATGTCGATTTTAAACAATACCTTTTGTTACCGACAAAATGACAATTATAATTTTTCGCGATTTTTTTTTATTGGTATTTCATCCTAATTCTGACATCAAATATGTGTTTTATATACTCTTAATTCTATGATAGTTAATAAATAAGCTGATTCGAACAGTCTTTTGTACAAAATAGACTACCCCGACACCAAATACCATCAGCGAATTGTGGGTGCATTGTAGAACACCTCTGCCTACCCCTAGGGGATTACAGATGTGATAGGTATAGATTTATCCCCAATTTTGTTGAAATTTGAATTCTTTTATAATGCCTATACCAAACAGTTTTAATTAGAGAACTGTTTTCTAATCCCTTGACAAAAAGTTATAACGTTCTCTGAATTTGATGGTATACCAATATTCAAATAAAACACCAAAACATGCACTTGGAAGAACTTTAATTATGACATCATGAATTGAAACGAATATGTTTTACGAATAGATACCATAACACCATATACATAAGTACGATAATACCGATACATGTACACGGGTATAACAACCATTAGCTAGATCTAACTTATAAGAAAATCACAAAACGATGTTTCTCTATGTGGGCTCGAGGGCGGAAAATACTTTGTTGCATTTTTTTTTAATTTCGGATAATAAAAACAAAACCAATTTTATGGATTTTATCGCGTTTATTTTATGTTTTTATGTTCCCGACGTTTCGGCTGCTTTACAGCAACGATGGTCACGGGAGGACTGAGGTGTTAGACGTCCTACTCCGTAAAATAAACGCGATATAATCCATAAAATTAGTTTTATTTAAATTTGTAGTATTGGCGTAAATATAAGAAATCAACAATTTCTGATAGTTTTTTGGTTGTTAATAGATTAAAATGAAAAAATAAAATTACATGTTAAAATCTAAAAAAATTAATTCCATCATCTAAGTATTGAATGATCAAAGCTTCCGTGACCGAGCCCACTATATCTATTACAAATGCTATGTCAATTCACAGTTTGGCTTGGCCTATAAGACACCTATACCTATCAATATAATGATGAGTTATGTACACAATCTTAGACCTTTTCTAGGAGTAACAAATTCTAACTAATTAAGTATCTAATAGAAATCTATCTGACTGAAGAATGACTTATGAACTAAACCCCACATTTATTGCAACAACATATATTATTATACTTTAAATTATTATCTAAATAATATTCGAAGTCATAACATATAAAGAAAACACATCACTAAATGTTCCATCGTAAAATATTACAGCACAAACACATTGTAATTTATACTAGTCTCTTGGAGGCAGAATACAATATATTATTCTCAGAGGACTTTCAATATTAATTCATCAAGAGAAGGAATACTTAAGTACCTTCCTAAATAAATTTAGTCTATTACATAATTAACCGAAAAACATTCGATGTTCATGTACTATCTTTTGAAAGAAATATTAGGTCATGTTACAAGTAGTACAAAAAGCTATTGAACCAAAAAACGTTGGTCCGTTGATAATTACTCTATGACACAAAACTACTGTTTATAAGAGATGATAACACTATTCTAACAGATCTCATACAGGTCACTGTACCTTAGCATTGACAGTTAAGTCATTAGAAACAATATAATTTAATCTATAATAGGATTGCAACATGCCAGTTCTTTAAGTTAGCTGCAAAGTAACAAAAAAATACTAATCGATAAAAAATGAACGAAAGTTATTTTAACAACTAAAATATATTTTACCAAAAAGGCGTGAGATCATTTTGAATTTTTTCATATACGCGTCCACAATACGAGATCATTAATCAGCCTCAGAAACTACTTCTCAAACTAAAAACATAAATAAATCAGCGATTAGTTATTAAAAATAACTAAGTACCAATTTTAACTCGTTAAAAACCCTTTCGTACGTCTATTAATCATCAAATATGAAGAAAATACATTACTTAATTACGTAACTAACAAGTAGGTAAGTTATAACTTGACTATCAACACTCCGGCTATTAAAGCTTAGTCTCTTACTTATATATTTAACTATGGCTTTACAAAACCCTACACGATCACAATGACTAAACATTTACAACTAAGTATATACCCGAGTTTCACTATTAACCTATATAATTAAACTTTTCTACTAACTTACCTGGCATTGTCGCGAATCAATCGTTTTTGGTATTCTAAAGACTTGGTGAAGCGCGTCCGTGCACCCTTTTGATATGTGTATCGGGGACATTACTGCCTGCCCAACTTAAGTTTATTTTGGCATGGCAACGCTTAGATCTAGCGCGATAGGTTTGCTAGGGCTGTTTATCTGTACCGTTCAAACGAAAATTTTCTGAAGTGGGTAGGGGGTAGGCTCAGTGGTACATTTTACAAACAAATACAATAAATAAATAAACTTTCAGTACTAGAAAAGTATGGTATCAAACCAAGCAAAATGTATTGTATACTAACTAGCTAACCCGACAAACTTTATACTGTCCAAATGCCATATAGAAAACTGCTTTTAGTTTTCTACGGGTTATTTCCCCTACATAGCTTATTCGGACTATTTATCGATCGAATCGAATCGATTTGATAATATATAGATATTATCAAATCGATTCACCCGCTCTGTGTTGTGATGCGCTTACCAACGGACAGGATTTCATTTATGTTTAATAAGATTGCACAAATATATTTAATTAAGCCTATTAATAGTAAGACTTCATTAATTGTTACATCCAAAAACGATTGTTTTATAACTGCGCAGGAGTATATTCTTAGGTCTGAAGCCTTTTAAAGCTTACTTATTTTAAAAGTGATCGATGAAATTAAAATATTGATTACAACATGACATGCAAGAAATCATATATGTTTATACTCGTAGCTATGTGCACACGGTAGTGCAACAAGTCGAGTAAATAATCT
Source organism: Pheosia gnoma (assembly GCA_905404115.1). Taxonomy (NCBI): domain Eukaryota; kingdom Metazoa; phylum Arthropoda; class Insecta; order Lepidoptera; family Notodontidae; genus Pheosia; species Pheosia gnoma. The sequence goes on along the minus strand of FR989894.1, from coordinate 1,040,475 downwards.
ACAGAATATGGTTCTAAAAAAAGTAAGACATATAATCGATCTTAATCTCGATTCATCTTCAATATAATGAATTACTTTCATAATAAGTAGTCATGTAAATAAAGCAATTTGACAATTTCATTTATCACTTTCCATCATCTGTGTCAGTCACAGCAACTACGTCATCATATTATGTCAAACTTACATAGAACCGTGATGTCATGTCGTGATATGAGAAGGCGTATACCATCTTGTACTAGGAATCAGTCGATATTCGGGTTCATTCTAGACAGGTTTACATAGAGGATAGCCAAAATTAGCAACTAATATAAGTCGAGCTTACTTTTGACCCATCCCTTATACTCAAATAAATTTAGACAGACAGCAAAATAATAACACTTATAGTAAATTGACTTGGCCGTAATCGTGCAAGTTATAATAACACCATTTTAATAGAAGTTGCAAGTTTTGTTCTAAAAATTTAGGACGATAAATGTATTCATGATCATGATCCGCAATGGCATATACCTTTGGCACTGTTGAAAATATGCTGATAAAATATCAATCCATGTTACCCAAGAAAGATTTAATAATAAAGTAAAGTCGACCAAGAAATTCCTTAATCACGTTAAGATCTAATGTCATTTGCACACCATGGATGGTAAGGCATATTTAAATAGTTTTTATTAACCTTCATCATACCTTCAATCAATTTGAACTTATAACATTCTAAATCTCAGCGCCTTCAGTAGACAACTAGAAGATGTTGCCGAAACTGATAAACCACTCATGGCCGACTTAATTTCATTATGGGATACAAGATCTGTGAAATCTGAACATGTTACTCAAAACACTGTAAGTATTCAAACTAATTAATCATTTCTTATTTCACTCGCAAACACATACCCAAAAGGAGTATATTTTTTTATGTTAAAAAACCTGATTGCGTTACGTTTAAGACGTTCGATAATACAACCTAGTTGCGATAAATTTAACGCCTTAATCATAAAATCATAAATAAAGATGTCGTCCGCAATCGCCATTATTTCTTTTAACTCAAAACGTGAATTAAGTAAGTCACTTAAGCATTACTAAACAGTAACTCATAATATTCCGTGATGCGGGCCATTAAACATTGATAACTTTCGGTCAATCACTTCGAGATGGATAGACAAGCGTATTTCGAAACGTGATGACTCTTGCGTCATCAACGCGTGCAAATCATCAGCAACTAGGCCGCAGCACTCTGCATAAACATCATTACATCTCCCTTATTCATAAAAAGCAATAAAGTTGGAAATACACATTTATGAGTTGTCGAAATATACCTATTAAAAATATGGCAACATAACCTCGGACTAACAATGATGGGGGGATGATGAGATGATCAACATCCATATAGTTTCGTTCGGCATATGATCTGGATCTTGTCTAGCCCACAGTGTTCAAACTATTTCATGTTAGCTGTTGTTTTTCGATAGAGATTTTATAGGTTGGTATGTTTTTATTTGGTCCTATCATTGTATGTGCAAGATAAAGCCTGTTTTCCGATCTCAACTGCAATAGTTTTCCTTCATATGTCCTATATCCTTTATAAATTAACAAGCAAGTTATCAGAATAGGCGCGACCTTCGATATTGATTTCCATTAAAAAGCAAAACAATTGTTTATGAATCGTGTCTCCCAGGAATAAGGCTCTACCGTTGCTGACCTACTAGTGAAATGAAGCATGTTGTCTACAGCAGGCCCCCGGAGCCGACCCTCGCTCAGGAGTCGCGAGGTCACGCGCGGCCCAGCATCGCCGCCACGTCGCCGGCCGACTGCGAGTGCAGGAGCGCCCCTCGCGTGGGCCTGGGCGGGGCCAGCCGCGGCAGCGCGAGGACGCCGGCGGGAGAGGTTCCCAGAGCGCAACCTGTCACGAACTCATGGCGGGACGCCTCTGTGGGTGTGATTCGGCGTTTTGGGTCCCATCTGCAAAGTAAGTAATTGGTTTTATGGAAGAAGATATATTTTTGGTGAAGTAGAATTGATTCTGATTCTCTTTTTTCACTGTACGTAGAAATAATGCTCGATCCCTAACATAGAATGAAATAGATTGCTTACAGGAACGTAGCTACATAAACAATCTCAATTACCCTCGTGCGAATCTTTAATTAATTCCAAACTCTTATATGGATCTACAGATGAATCCTATAAGGCATTTTTCCACTTGCCGGACGCACTTATACACGGAGCGCAATAAACTACATCTTGCGTTTTACAGGTCTGTTATAGAGGTCCGTTCGCTATGCTCAGGCTAGAACGCGTATGTGTTGGAGTAAACTAAATCCATGCGTGCCTTAAGAATACTTCAGCCTCCGCCATTTGCGTAAACTATCTTGTAGTTATGTTAAGATGCTATTATATACGTAACTAAGTAGCTTTATAAAAACATCACACAACACTTCCTGCTACTCAACAGAAGCTGGTTTGGACGGAAGCTCGTAATTTTAATTTAATTTCTAACTGGTCTGGTGCATTTTTATGGGTCAACAGCTGCGCCGGCGCGGCGAGGCCAGTTTTTGCTAGTCTCACGCGCAGCTATAAATGCTATAAATGGACTTAACTCATGTATTATACCCTGAATGGGGTGATGTAGACTTCAGAATATAAGATAGTGTTTGGGTGAAAAAATTAAGTTTCAATATCTTAGTACTCCAGACTTAACTACTGCCACCTGTCCCGCAACCAGCAACAGTAGCATACAATGCTCCGCGAATTTCAGACACACGGACAGATAACATTAGATGACAATGTATCCTATTTTAAAATAGAGCTCGCGAAGCAAGATTAAGTTTTATACGAAGCAAATACTAAACACACCTGTTTGAGGGTTTGGTATTCGACTTGTCTGAACATTACCAGCTCTGCCTAGTGTCCAAACACTCGAAATGCACCTATGTACCATAGCTATCTGGATCAAGGCGCTAACTATCACTTTTGCCAATGGCGGGCCCAAGAATTACTATATTTATAAATAATGCAAAAGTTTTGCTGGTGCAACTATTACACAGACTATAATATATTATGAAAACTGAATAAAATGGTCACTAATCTTTAATACGTCGATAACAAAAGTCCTTACAGAGGACTCGGTTAGATTATCTGCTCTATATGCAGTGGTTAAAACGATGCTAATTTCTAATCTAAAAGCCTACTACCATGAACGGAACGCATATTGCGACACACGGCCACGTTATGCACTTGAAAAGAAATGACCCAGATCTAAAAACGCAGGTTAGCGGACTTCACAAGCAATGATGCTTAAAAAGAATAGGATAACTCCTTGGCACGAAAATCTCCAAACAATCTTTCGTTCCACTTCCATTTTAAGGAGTTCTCATTACGACGTATTTGTCCAAACAGGGAAACAAAAGCGGTTCGTGTTGTAATTCCCCTTTTGTGCGTGATTGATGACGCTTCCAATCATGCTTACGACCACGTTAATTACATGTCATAGGCAGAAAAGCTTCATTACGTAAAGTCACCAGCCAGTTGTCCGTTGCAGGGATATTCTAATGCAAGATAACAAAAGGTCTAAGATGAATTGCACTTAGATCTTTGCCACATCTTTGCAAAGCAGCCTTTTCCAAGAATACGGCGTTTATACCTATGCTACTTGTATAGACTCGTCTCTATGGTCTAAAGATATTAGTTAATTTTCTTGAACATGTCAGAAATATATCGCGGTGATGATGCAAGATGCGACTTGGGGCTAAAGTAGACCAAACTAATTTAATTTGCTTCACTAAGAATTAGGAAATAAATAACTTATATAGAGTGATTCGACGGAACCAACCCCTCTCGAAATGTCCTTGCTAATCCAACGTTCAAAACATAGGTACTTTCTAAAATATTTTACACTCTTTCCGTTGTTTGAAAATATTACTGAAACGCTATCTATTGTTTCCCAAACACTCTAGTAGAATTACCCACCAATAATGACAGTTATTCGACGGAAAGAGAGAGATAGATTACACACGCGAGGAATGCGAAACATCTAATCTGTTACATCGAGAAGCCTCGCACTGTCGCCTGCATTATGTAAATGCGGCTACCTGTGTGTGTACCGTACAGTACCTTCCATCATGTATAGTCGGCAAGGAAATTCCTTTAACACCTTAAGATCGAATATCGGTTGCACATCATAAGATGGCAAGGTCTTTTTACCGATTTTGTACCATCCAGGAATACTTATATCCAATTTTGCAGCTCTGATATTCTGTCATCCATTTAAAAATCGGACCTAAGTTGGTACCTTTCTGACTTCCAAAGGAAAGGAGTAGGCTCTCATTTGGTTTTTTTTACGTTTGTTATCTCAGAACTGTATCGTTTATAAACAGATTGGGAAAATTCTTTTTTTTAGGACGCATATGCTTCAGGTAATCTGAGTACGGACTTGAATTTAGATGTACAATAAATATTTTATAACAGTGAATGAAATTAAGACACTACGTTTTCATATATACACGAAGTGACTGCACTCTGCAGACCATGTCTGAAAAGGTCGAAGTGTTTTTGCCGGCACCAGCATAATAAACTTTGTGACGCTTTTACACCCGGGCTGTGTCAAAGCAAACCATAAATAAGACAAAGTATGGAAAAAATAAAACAATCATTGGCACATCTGTGGGGTCTCGGTGACGGATGATCTGTCGTCGTTACATCACCGCGTCAACCTTTCACTGAATGCCTGCGTGCCATAGTAAATGCGCGTACGCAGAAATGCGTGCGCAACTATGCGCACTAAGGCTCGGTTTAGAGAAGAGGCTCTTTTGGTGTGAGACCTGCGTCCTATCATGTTATATATCCAAGCCGAGGCTGGAACCTTTTTCGTGGTATCTAGGTAGGTACAGGCCTTATCTGGAGTAGTTATTACCCGTAAGCACACCTTAGACTGGCTAGAGGATACCCTAAAACCATAATTAGTTTTTTTTATTATTTCCAAACACATGTAAAAACAAAATATACGTCCGAAGAAGTCCGGTAATTTGTCAGTAAAGTATCCTCATCTTTACTGGTAGTCTACGGACTAAGTCTGCATAGAATATCCCATGTTTATTTAAAAAAACGTTCAACTTGACGTTGGCAAAATACCTACACAACGGTGAGGCAAATTTCTAAAAAAAAATTGAGCACCTACTTACATTAAAGGCTAAAGAAAAGCAACCTATGGGTGTGTGATTTAATTATATTTGAAATTTAGAAATCTGTAATCCAATCCTAGTTTATTTAATTCGATTTCAGCCAATCCACGAATTAACCAACAAGTTATTCTGCAATATATCGCAACTTTGCGATTGTGTTTTATTATAAAATCGCCTATGAATATTAATACGTAATTGATTTGAATTAATAAGCGATCAGCTGGCTTTAATTTGAACGCGTTAGATGAATATTTTTTTACTGTTAGGCATACATAAGTAATCTAAATCCGTTGTAATTCAACAAAATCATTAATTTACTTGACCTCTCCATGTTCATATAAGTTGTAATCAATTTAGATTTGCTTTACAAAACATTTTTTTTAAATAAAAGTGTTTTGCAATGTCTACGGTAGCCCACGCGTGGACTGGATGGATAAGGCGTAATAAACTAGACGCCTTTGCGAAGGACTCCATAGCTCGAGACAGCGCGCAGTAGAGAAACAAGGGAGGAGACCATTGCCCAACAGTGGGAGAAAAATGGATAAATTTGAATTAAGGGTTGGGGTTTGAGGTAGGGCTGTTGGTGTAATATCGATTTCTGGAGTATCCAGCTACCATAAAACCATAAGACTGGCGGACTAGATAGTCAGCGATGATGCCTGTGTTACCTAAAGCTAACTTAATTAAGTATAAGAAGGAAATTGGCAATCGGAACATTTGTATATCATGACCTTTGCAAATTTGTAGTTCGGACCACATAAGCTCAAAATGTCAATTTCAACATGTAAGATGAATTGATACTTAATACAACAAATATATATCTGTCAAAAATTAAGAAAGATCCGAATTTTACCCAACTCGTATTTTCTTAGGCAATAATGATATATCTTTATTTGGCACGATACATTCGCAAAATGATTTGGAAATTTAAGAAAACCACCTTCATTATTCTCTATGTCTGACAAACGTCTGATTCAACGGCAACTAAGAAACAATTGTCTAAGAGAACTGCGTTCCTGCTGCTTATTTATTACCTGCTAAAACGCAAATAAAAAAAATACATGATGCTAAGATTAATTTGCGTTTTAAGGCTAAACGCAAGGCCTGTTAAAGTAAGAGGCATGGCAGCAGTCTATTTTATACGTCATCCTGTGTGTTGGGGGTTCTAGTGAGCGTTTGTAAGATTTAACTTCAACCAACAAACCTGGCGAAAAAGAGCCAATAGTCTATATAAATAAAAAATAAATGATGTTGGTGTGTAAGCTCATCACTACAGAACGGCTTAACGGGTCTGGCTATTTTTTGATTTTTAAAATGATCTTAATAGTTCAAATCAGTTTGGTAGGCAAATAAACATGAATGAAAATTAAGTCCAGAAAATATGAAAATTGGAAAAAACTGAAAGTATTTTTTTTCAATGGGAATTTGGACAGGGGAACGTATGTGGGGTCAGCTAGTAATTAATTAATGTATTTTACCTATCACAACACGCTAGCCCTACACTCGGTGGGTACTTTCTCCCGGTACTCTCACGGCTATAAAGTTCATCAATGCGAGACCGTACGCAATGCTGGTAATTTTACCCGTCGCCTCGTGGGATGATCGATGGATGCTGCGTCATTGTAATTATTCTAACCAATTTTAAAGTGCGTAAATAATAAAGGGGTCAATCATCGTTATTACTTAAAATAATATACATATATAATATACTAGCTGACTCGGCAAACGTTGTTTTGCCATATAAAATAAATGGAGATATAAACTATCCTATCTCTCAAGTTGGATCGAACTGCACATGGTGTGCGAATTTTATTATAATCGGTTAAGTGGTTTAGGAGTCCATTGAGGACAAACATTGTGACACGAGATTTATATATATTAACTAGCTGACTCGGCAAACGTTGTTTTGCCATATAAAATAAATTGAGATTTAAACTATCCTATCTCTCAAGTTGGATCGAACTGCACATGGTGTGCGAATTTTATTATAATCGGTTAAGTGGTTTAGGAGTCCATTGAGGACAAACATTGTGACACGAGATTTATATATATTAAGATATAATGGAAACAGTCACACATATTTTTTTTGTAAATAGCATTTGGGATGTTGCAAGTTTTTTTTTGTAAGTTACACTCATTGTAATTCTCAAGTGATACTTAATATTGTATAGGTACAAAAGATTCTTGCCAAATTTTTCAATGCCGTGTTAAAATAGAATAACTTCTAGACGTAAAAGCATCTCGTTTCGAAAACAACGTAGTGACTAATGCACATTGCACAATTGGAAGTGACCCAAATAAGACCATATTTTAGGCGAGAAGAGATCATTTTAGGCTGATGATGTCAGGCTAGCCTTTAAAATACTAAAGGTAAGTGCAATGGGCGCATAGCTACGATGCGAAAGAGTGGGGCAGCTGCCTCACCCTGCCTCATGGAGTTAATCGAAAAATATAAGACGATCTGTCTATCTATCTGTCAGCCGAAAGACATCCAATGCTGGACATAGGCCTCCCTCAATGATATCCACACATCACGGTCCTCCGCCACTCGTAGCCACCGGCTTCCTGCGACGCGTGTGATATCATCGGTCCACCTTGTGGGGGGCCGTCCTACACTATGTCCTCCGGTCCGTAGTGGTCACCATTCTAGATCCTTTCTGCCCCAACGGCCATCGGTTGTGCGAGCTATGTGACGCCCACTGCCACTTTAACTTTGAAATTCTTTGAGCTATGTCGGTTACTTTAGTTCCGAAGTTAGTTATAAGATAAAAGTTATAAGACCATATCACTTCTGATTTCACGAAATTATATCTCTCAATGATGATAGAAATAAAGCTAAATTCATTGTTGTCTTTATGGTATTGACAGATTATCATCAGAGCACTGACATTATTATCAGGGAAAGAGCAACATTCTATTGAACAAAATCTGGTTTAATTCGAGTTTCCTTGCCTTGCCCCATCCTGAAGCAGACCCTACCTACGCCCATAGTAAGTTCATACCCATACTGTATTTACAAAGGGTATAAGCATATGTAGCTAAGCGCAATATTCCCAAAGAAACGGGTTTTCATTACTTTCTACAAACGCATAGAAATAACGAAGTGTTACATAATATAGAAACTGCGCATGGCTTCGACGCCCGCCGCGCCGCCGGCGCGGGCGCAGGAAACACATTCAATTCCTCGCCAGAATTAACGTTTTGCATGATAATAATATTACATAGGTACCCACCGAGTTTATTATAATTCTACCAGTTTTACATAAACTAAACTCATATTGGATTACAATAAATACAAAAAGACTTAACACCAATTTAAAATTGTTCTTAAAAGCGATCGTAAGATATGACAGAGATGGATGGTGGACATGATTAATATATTTTATAATGTTATTAAGTGCATAAATATTTTGTAACTTTTATATGACCATAGAGGTATAATTAAAAGACTATTAACAGTGCCAGATGAGCACAAGATTAAAATATTGCTGTTTCCTTTTTGGTTTTAAATCTGTTTAAGCCATTTTTTTATTATTATTATTGTACGAGGATTCGGGCTAAAGGAACACAAATGTTCTAGTCATTCAGATATTGTTTAACTAACTTGAGCTCGAGAGTTTCCAAAGACAACTTTTATTTTCAATGAAGTTGAACTTTTTTTAAAGACCTTCGCCGTAACATTGGAAACGAAATCAAACAAGCAAGGTGTGAGCAACGGAAGATGCGCTATTCAGTGGAGTGACGCTGAGATTGCGCGTCGTGTGCGCACGGTTGCGCAACGAATGCGCGCGTCATTACTTTCCCATCACGCGTAATATCCGATAAACTGACTTTTATGGGGACTGAGCTGAGCAACAGTCATATAACGGATTTTTTTGTTTTTTACATTACCATATAATTCTATGACATTCACCCTAGGGCGTCCTGGAAACGAGATTATATATATTATCATCATATCATATATTATCAATTAATGGAGCTCTCAAAACGTCTGGTGGAGACATCTGGTGACCAGAACGCTGGCACATACTTTGGCCAACACATCAGCATTGCCATTCAACGTGGCAATGCTGCCAGCGTTTTGGGCACCCTCCCGGCCGATGGTGGTGGGGATTTGTTGAGTGGATTTTGAAATCAGCCTAATTTTAATTTTAGTAAATAAGTTAGTATATTAATGATTTTATATCGGGCGATATATAAAATAATAATAAATAAGCAAGTATATTATGCAGTTCCTATCGGCTGGTTGGAGGTACGGGACAGGTTTTTCTAGCTAAATTAGGATGGTTTCAAATAATTAATATCTCTGGGAGGCCGATCCGATGAAGCCGAGTCTCAGTAAGAAATTATCGGTCGTACATAAGTAGGGTAAAGCCATGTACCAGATATTATTTTTGACTTTTAAAATTTTTGTTATGGTTTCGGGAGTTTTTTTAATTATGAATAAATATAAATTCTTATTTTATGATTTTGAAACTTTAATGATTCGATTACACGTAACAAGTAAAATCTTTGTAACCGTTATTCGTTTGGTATGTACGAGTACTAGACATTAGGGGGCATTTCCTCAGATTCATATGCATCAGACGCTGTGAGTAAAATATTCAAAGCACTGCGCAGGTTTAATTAGTCATACGTGATGATGGATTAAGAGTGGACCGTTTAGATTATACGACATTTGAGTGAAAGGGAAACGAGACTGGTTTGCAAATGGGTTTAACGAGATACACTATATAAGGAAGGGCCAGAGAAAACACGCGCGCACCCTCGCCCGCTTGATTTGCGAAGATATCGAAAATAACTTTAATTTTCATATGAAAAACGATTGCTTCTCAAAATCCAACAATATTCTGTTAGCTATACATCTATACAAATAAATAAAATTGGAGTGTCTGTTTGTAATATTATAATAACCGCTTTTTACTAAGTGTATTTGAATGTATACACAGTACATATACCAAAACTAAATTTTTTGTCTGTCTTTCTGTCTGTCTGTTTGTTTCGGCTAATCTCTGAAATGGCTGGACCGATTTCGACGGGACTTTCACTGGCAGGTAGCTGATGTAACAAGGAGTAACGTAGGCGACTTTTATTTTAGAAAATCTTTTTTGTTAAATACCACGCGGACGATGTCGCAGGTAACAGGTAGTCTCTTAATAAGCTTATAGGTAATGTGTTTACTTACTCAAGACAGCGATGCAGGAAGTGCAAGAAGGCGGGGTCGTCGGTCCGCACGGTGGCTGCCAGCGTGCGCGAGGCGGGCCGGCGCTTGCGCCCCTTCGAGTTCGTCACGCTACGGGGCGAGCCCTTGGAATCTGTTGATGTACATCAGTAATTTACTTTACAGTTGCTATAGCATGCTTCCAATTTACTGGTAAATATCGCTAGACGAAAACACCAACTGCGTGGCCCCAAACTAAGCAACGCTTGTATTATAGGTACCGTACAATGGGGGCGATCCCAATAACACCCAGACCACGGCAAATTACGAAAAGATCGTTACCGAAATTTGCTCAGGCGCGAATCGAACCCGCAACTACCCGGTGCAGGGACCCGACCGGCCTACGCTCAAACCACAACCAAGCTGTGGCGCTTGATTAAAACCTTTGTAGAAATACATATCGGCTTACCTAACCAGGGTATTTCGATTCACCAAATAATGTTATAATTGGGACAGACGGTAATAATGTAGTCAATAATCCCGTTATTCGGTGATAATAAAACAAGATTAACCCCCGAATTTATAGACGTGTTATAACATTATGAAACGACATATAGTACTGCGCGAAGCAAAACCCTTATGCGTAGTACCATATGTCATTTGATAATGTTATAAAACGTCTATAAATTTGGGGGTTAGAAATTAACACCCTAAAATCTATAGTATCTTACCAAAAAACAATCTTTTCCTAGTGGCGTGTAGCAATAAGTCCGGTGGAGGCGGTCCCAGCAGCTCCATGATGCAGGCGAGCTGCTCCGCCTCGTTCTCACCCGAGAACAATGGGTAGCCCGTGTGGAGTTCCGCAAGGATGCAGCCTGCGACCACAGAACTTCTTCATTACTCACATTCTAATTTTTTTTTAATTCTTCATTCTAATTGAGATTAGGCATAATAGGTAGGTAGAATTATGTGCATAACTATCTGGATTAATATAAAAAAATGCACATCGAGTCTGTTTTGCATCAAAGGTCAAGTTGGGTCGTCTGTATCCCAAGAATTTTAAATGGGTAAACTTTCTCCAAAATTATCTGAGTGTTCATGAATCTAGTTAAATGTCTTCATATTATATATATTATATCTTCTTATTGTATTTATAAAACATCTAAAATACCTACCCTAGCTCATCTCTTTGGTTTGTAAGAATAGGCCAGACTAAAAGTCCATTCATACAACTTACAATAAAGTGCAATTATCAATGAACTTGACAGACCAAAAATTTACGCAAACTTAAACGCTAAAAGAAACACAATTTTCGATGAAAGCCGAAACGATAATAATAGCGCGCAGGTTGAAAGCAATAATATCAAGGAACCTGAGATCTGGTTCGTGGTTACCGGCATCTCTGTGAACCGAAACGAGTTACTTAATGGAACAGGTACCGTGCATCTTATTGCGTAAAGTCAACATTCTTTTATGAGTCTCAATATTTGCCGCGCGGATGTTTGAGGTCACCTTTCTCCCTCACTTTCTCTACAAGTTAAGGATGACGGCATACGTAAAAATGTTTCTTGACCGCTTGGAGACGGTTTTATAAGGCCCAAAATATTCTAGAACTAGGTATTGATAAATAATGTAATTTAATTGCTTTATAAAATGGACTAGTTTGCATAGTTTGTTTGATTTAGAAAAAGTTTTCTTAATTAATTATTATGGATTGATTAATCTCCCAGACCTATAATTGCCGGTAAAATTACTTTATCGTCTCTACTACGTAAAGAAATAAGGTGAAATATGACTTACCATTAGTATAGCACATATTAGTCGTGTGAACTCTTTTGTAGCCGCCTAATGTGACGCAACCTTATCAGGTGTAGACTCTCAATTCTCACTTCATTGACTATGTCTGTTTCAGTCTAATTCACTATGTTAGACAGAGACACACAATGAAGATTTTACGATTATACGAATTTACGTATTGCTTTGTGTCTGGCGATCGCTCATTTAAATTCCTTTGGAGTACAGTTTGAGTTACATGACATCGTTAATGGTAACAGCATTATTATGGACAAATTTTTGAAAGCTTAAGTTGTGTAAACATTTTCTTTGTTCTATAAGGCTTCACGCTATAGTTACTCATTTTAAATTTACATCAAGCTAAAACTATCTCGCTAAATTTCCTCTGGAGCCACAACATCATTAACTTTTTCCTGATCTTGCCGAGGGTTGTATATCCTCTTGAGGTCACCGTAGATCCTTACAGACGTGACAGTGGATGTGTGAGCTATATACTTTATTTAGTGTTACACGACCTCGTTTATAGAACCATTTGACTGTATTACACAAAGGTAGAACTTGTTATGAGTTTATTGAAACTCACCAATACTCCACATGTCGATGGGTGCCCCGTACTGCAGGCCGAGTATCACTTCGGGGCTGCGGTAGAAGCGCGACTGTATGTATGTGTACACCCGCGCATGCGTGTAGCACGAGCTGCCGAAGTCTATCACTTTGATGGAAGAACTGCCTCGCGCTTTCAGGAGAATGTTCTCCTGAAAGGTGAAGATCACAAATTATTATGTAGAAAAAAAGTACAGGCACATCATCACTTGCCAAAACCGTTGACTGGCATTAAAAGATGCCCCAAGTCAGAGCCTAGTTTGATATCGGAAGCATTATTGCATTTCAGACTACAGTTATTGGGTTGATTTGTGTTCTTAAAATAAATCTTATTTATTGTTATTTCTGCTCAAATTTTATGTTTCAAAAAGACCATTCAAACAGACAAAACTCTTCATACACGGACTGTTTCCACTCACCGGTTTCAAATCGCAATGTATAATGTTTTCCGCCTCCAGTAGTCTCAAGCATCTCAGCAGGGAACTGGTGAACCGCCTTATCAGGCTCAGACTGAAGCCCTGGTAGTTGTTCTTCTTGATCAGCTCGTATAGATTGATGCTACAATATTAATTTATTGCTTATTTTTTGTTCTTAATCATGGGACTAATAGGCAATAACAACAATTAGCAGCCAAAAACATTGACCTCGTTACGCCAAGTCTGAACGATCTTTTAGGCTTTTTCAAATTAGCTGCGCAAGACCTACATTCTGGAACCGGTTAAATTGCACTCAGAGCTGAAGAGGGACGATAATTGTATACAATAGTGAAATAACACTAACTATTCATTGCGCAATAAGTATTCTGACCACCAGTTGCGTTTGTACCATACAATAAATCTTCGGGAGATGTTAATAAACGAAATAAAATTGTTGCAAAATTTGTGTCCTCGATGGACCTTCCATAAGAATAGAACCTGCTAAAATTTAGGTAACCCTTCCCAAAACTTATGCAGCCTTTACTTATGTGACGGCAGTAGATATCTGATAAATATCTTTACGTTTAAAAATTGGAACAATGACACCCAATTGTTACCAATTAATTTAAGTGATTCCAATTATTAAACAAAAACTGGATGATTGGATTCGAAGATATGATTCTATTGTTCCAAAACATCTCACCTCATAAGCTCAAAGCTGATGCACAAGTGATTTCTAAAGTAGAAGTAGTCGAGCATGTGTATCACGTTATGCGATTGATCTTTATCCTTCAGCCGAAGGTGGTCCAGCACCCTGACTTCCACTAATGCCTGATGGTGGAACCGCTTCTTGTTCCTGATGATCTTGATGGCTACTTGGTTGCCGGTGCGATGATCTAAAGCCCTGATGACTTGGCCGAATGATCCTTTGCCGATAACTTCGAGGATTTCGTATCGGTAGGCTATGTGGTCGTGGATTTGCTGGAAGATCAAGGTTTAGAGATGCAGAGTAATTAAGAACTCATCTTCTAGACGAATTACATACAAGACACGTCCTAAGTCTAAAGTAGGAACAAAACGTATTAACGCTACCAGGTCCCTACCAGGTACCAGTCCCAACCTGCTTTATCCTCCAAATAATCCAAGATTCTGTAATAACCCTTATGACATAGTTTAGTTTTTACGATTGTTTTCAAACTTACTAATGGGCAAATCTCGGATTCATTGCCCCATAAAATAACGTTGACGTAATTTGCCTTGGCGTTGTGAGGACTATTGCTAATTCAAATACCTAAGGAGTTCTTTCACGTATGTACTTGGAAATATCTCAAGCAACATTTATAAGAATTATTAGATCTCCTTAGAGGCTTAGTGGCCTTGAAATAAAATTTATTCAGCATGACTATACAAATTGGAATAAACTTAAATGTGCCTTCAGCTACAGGCAATTAATCTAAGAACGAACTTCCTTGAATTTATATCAGCTGATTTGTATTCCGTTCGCGTATTGTCCGACCCTCCGATAGTTCGCAACATGCCAACTTTTTATGGAACATCTCCTTGCAATATGATATATTGGTATTCTTTGTCGACCACTAGGTACTCATAATAGGATTCTTCCGAGGATATAGTTAGTACTGTTTGTTAACGATTTGTGTAGAAATTAAGCCAGTTCAAAGCATTGGCTAACGATAAGTGTGTAAGAAGTTATTGATATTTGACGGGCTGATTAGCGCAGTTGGTAGTGACCCTGCTTTCTGTGCCGAGGGTCTCGGGTTCCAATCCTGGTAAGGACAAACTTTGTGAGATGAGCACGACTGTTTGTACCCAAGTCATATTTATATAAGTTATAAATACTGGGTTTGCCCCCAGGCCATTGTACGTTACCCATAATACAAGAGTTGCTTAGTGTGGGACCGTATAGTTGGTGTGTTCGTCTGGCGATATTTATTTGAAAAATAGATTATGTTATCTCTATGACATCATGTACCTATTTCTCGAATCGTGTTGCCCAAGTACTTTAATTTTTAAGATCATTATCTACCAACCTTATTGTAACTGCCGTTCTCGTCATCAAACCCGCAGTTGTTGGGCAGGTTGGGCCTGGCTTGCACCTTGTTGGAGTCGAGGCCCAGAAACCACACCTCTGGGTACTTCCTGATCTCGTTGCGCTCCCATTCAGACAGCCTCTCGACGTACAGTTTCAGAGCTTCTGAAATAACACAAGCGATTTCTGAACAAGTTGGTAGTGACCCTGGACAGTTGGAAGTAACCCTGCGTTCTGTACTGAGGGATCCTGGCTTTGAATGAGGGTTAACTTTGTGTGATAAGCACAAATATTTGTCATGGATTTATATAAGTGATTATATACTGGGATTGCCAATAGTCCATTGTAAGGTGTCCATAATACAAGCGTTTGGGTCCGTCCGCGTAGTTGGTGATTCGTCTGGCGATATTATTATTACAATGATGCCGTTTATATAGTCTTTAAATCATAACTAAACTAAAAGTATTGCTGTCCTGTTAACACAATAGTACGGCCATAATATGGACTGTAATTGTGATACAGTTAGCCTGTGACTAAGTCCTAAGTCCAGTTGTTGTTAAATTTGTGCGCAACAGAATCAGCACCTTCTTCTTCTTTCTTTACGAAATGAGATGCGATGAAATAAAATGGATATGAATATGGCCTCACCCACAACTTAGCGGGTATTTTGCCAATGTCAAGTAATTAATAGCAATAACACATTCAATAAATACACATTATAAATAAAATAATGGATATGACATGATGAAATGAAAATGGCGTCTCCAGAGAATCAGCACCATTTATTTTATTAATAAAGTCGAAAATGGAGTGACTAAGGCCGTGACACGTGTCTAACGGATAGAGTTTTCAAGATACCAAATAAAAAATAATTACAACCAAAGACAATTTTGTCATAAGCTATGCAGTACATATCCTGGGTACAACGAATTATTGTAAGCTAGAGAATTAGGCAAATAGCAATCATTGTCCTGATCGCGAGGAGAATGGAATACCTATTTGAATGGACAATTCAAATCTTCACAAAGGAATTACATAGTGTCATTGTTTAATTATATAAAAAAAGTATCTGCGTCTTTGTACGTATAAATCGCAATAACAATTGATCGGTAATCTATAAAAAAAATTGTCAACTATACGTCAGTAGGTTCCCTCAATTTATAGAGACGAGAACGAAATCCTCTATAATATTATTGTATAGTTTGTAGTATATACCAACCACCGCATAAACCACAAGAGCTAGAGTACTTTAACTGCTGTTACCTCCGCCTCTGGAATAAAGAGACGAGATTCGCGCTAGCCCGTTGACATTGACCTACTTCTCATCCCTCACGAGACGCCATCTGTGCCGTCATTATACATAATGACGGCATGTGACCGTGTCGATTAGGAGATATTTAATTTGGAACCTACTGGTTTGGGGTGTTTTAATAATAATTTAGAGTAAACATTTGTTTTTAGATTTTGGCCTCACCCACCTCTGGGTAGGTATTGCCAACGTCAAGTGGAATGGTTTTTTTAATATCAAACATGGTAGATTCTATGCAAGCCTCATCCGTAGACTAGGCATAATAAACCCCCCCTAACCTTATAAATTTGTCAGTAAATTATTCTCAACTTTACTGACAAATTACCGGACTTCTTGGGAGAACTGTAAAAGTCATATTGTACTATTTAGATTTATTTTCCTACACTCGTGCTCTTTTATGAACACATAATGGTTAATATTCCATCAAGATTACACATTATACATACCAGGAAACACATTTTTCACAAAATAAAACAAAATTGATAATCAATCAATAAAGGGCCAAACAAACAATATAGATCGATACATGTGTTATTTCTACTTACATTTAAAAAAAAACCCGTAGTGTAACTAGTGGTTATTTGGGGCTCAATCGATCGGCCGCAACTGAATTGCGAATGCGAAAGAGGGGCTCTTGGTATCCTCGAGCTAATAGTATAAATTCAGCGCGGGCTTCATAAAAAAACCCATTTCTATTGCTAAACCCTGGAGTGAACGCTTGGTACAATGTTGCCTAATCACAAAAACATTGTTTACTTGAACATTCTGCGTCTATATCAAATTTTTCAAACAAATTTGAAGGCTGCCAAATGCAAGATAACAACGTCTTCCTGAATATAGGACACATAAGTCAATGATTCATTCTATATACAGGGTGGGACTTCGTAACAAACACTGATACCATGGATTGAGCTCATGATTCTGTGTTATAGTTGGAATTTTCCGTCGATCTTTATGAATTATATGCATATTATCTCTGTATTTTGAGAATAGATATCTTAAAAGGACCATAATTACTAATTTAGACCTAAAACTGCAATGTTAATTAAAACTTGATACGCTCTAGCGCGCTCGTCACCCGTACGCGTCGGGCGTCGCGTGGAGCGTTGTGTTGTGATCGCGTTGTTCACGATACATTGCGCGCTCAAAAATTACAACATTTTTAACCCATGAACATTCGATATAAATTATTTCTATAATTTTATTGTAGGCATTAAGTGTAACCTTTACCCAAAGCTTTTGTTACCATGCCCCTTACTCCCTATATGCTTACGGGGGCACTTACAAATTTTCATTTGATTTTATTTCTTAGCTTTACGACCGTATGAAAAAAAAGTATTACTAATATTGGTCCGTGAAAAATCAGCCACCCAATCAGGCTACTCAGACTGAAATCCTACCTAATATAAACATATTATTGTTAAATACACTCAGAAGAAGAAGAAAAGGACAATTGAATCCTATCAACGTCCCAAAAATCGGTAAAAATCCTGGCAACACTGCCCAGAAGTAATGTAGGTAAGTCTATTACCAGCGAGCGGTGGCTCGAGACTTGTTTATGTCTTGCCAGGGTACGAGGGATTGGTATTTAGGTCGACGAATTTATTGCAGAACCCCTCAAATCAATTTAAGAAAGGTTGTGTGGAGAACCCTGTGGAATTCTACCTGTACAAACTATAATTTTATAAATAAACTATGTAGGTACAAAAAGTTAGTAAGAATAAAACAATCTCAGTTATTTTTAAGATTTTACTCATTTTCGTTTAGCAAATAAATTCACTAACATATTTGATTCTGAGGCGGTACGAAGTTCGCCGGACCAGCTAGTAGAAGAAAAAAAACAGTGGAAATATAAACATAAATACATTTAATATTACTTGGGATCCAGTATTTCATATTATTAAATCCAAAACCAAGCGCACTATTGCAAGACCTCAAGACACAGTGAGCACTTTCTGCATAGATCGGTACCCCGGTTCAAACTTTGACACTAGGACGTCAAACACCTAATTCCTCCCGTGACCATGGTTGCTTTAAAGCAGCCGAAACGTCGGGAACGTAAAAAACAGAAAATAAACGCGATAAAATCCTTAAAATAAGTTTTAATTCAATAAATACATTTAATTTTGAAACCACTAGTCAAAATAAATATACTCATAAAAAAAAGTTATACTTAATATACGAGTACTAAACCCAGGCTTTCATATTTTCATTTCATATTTTAACACTCTATAAAGAAACTAGGACGCGGGTGAAAAGGGATTGGGTACGCGTACAGACTACAGAGATTACTAAACAAAAAGGTCGGAATAAATGTTTATATTTTTGGTTATTTACATTTCTATGAGAAAAATAGTATGAACACACTCATAGCGGAGTATGTGAAGTAGGTAATACCTTATTTTTTTAGCCGACTTCAAAAAGGAGGAGGTTCTCAATTCGTTTGTATTTTTTTATTCAGTAGCAACCTCACCTGACTTCGCTCGCGACAAACCTTCTAAGGAAGTTGTAATTGTTATATTTTTTTATATCGCGGCGTATTGTCACAATATCAATTTATTACTAAAATGCCCTCATAGTAAGCCGGAATGTATATTTATGAACTATATAAATATTTTCGTGAAGAGCATTTGAGAATATTTTTCGGTCCTTTTTTTATTCCCCTTTCACTTGGTGTGACGGGGATTCAGGCCAGTCCACTGCGCTGGCTTAGTGTAGGTCGGTGTGGTTCTTCAAGTTGGCCTTCCTGACCAAGTCACAATTGGTAGGCACCTATTTATCTAATCCTATCATCATCCCCAGCCACATTACCTATATGTATAACATTGGTTTCTGGTATACAATAATAAAAAAAAAACAAAACAGTAACCATTGACTTTCTTGTCGGCTCATCTCAGTGAAACCATCATTCCGTACCGGTAATCATTATCACTTGCTCGTATCTAGAAAAGCCGTTGGTCCTGCGCGTGATCTCTCTCCAGTCGTTTCGTATTGCCGTACCATCGGACTATGAGAGTGAGGGAAGAGCGATAGCATCTGTGCTTACTTGTGCACTATAATATCTCCCGCGCAGTTGGCTAAGCTCCTCTTCTTCTTCTCTTTTTACGAAATGAAATGCGATGAAATAAAATGGATATGAATATGGCCTCACCCACAACTTAGCGGGTATTTTGCCGGTCAAGTAATTAATAGCAATAACACATTCAATAAATACACATTATAAATAAAATAATGGATGTGACATGATGATATTAAAATGGCGTCCCGACCGAAAATGGTGTCCCCTTATATTATTTGGCTAAGCTCCGCTGACTACCGATATTGTACATCAATAAAAAATATATTTTAAAAAAGGTCAACGATGACGGACGGTGTGATTGCAACACGACTAATTCTATTATATATAATTGAAACTCTAACTTGCTTCTGGATAAGGCTGAAATTGACATAACGACATATAATCAGAATATGTTCGTTCGGGTAGCGATGATGTATCGCGTATTTGCGTGCTGCGCGCGCGTCAGTTTTGGATTGGAAATCTTGAAATTGAGTATTTATGATAAGTGCTACGATGTAGCGATAGTGATCTACTCTTATTTACTTATAAAACTGTTATTGAGCTGTGTCTTTATAATTGAAAATATGTTGTTTTTATTCGTGCAATTATTTTTTACACGTTTCAATCCAAATTGAAATTGTCTTTAATGCTTTCGGAATACCTACTGCTTGAAACTTAATAAAAGAGCGGGTTTAATTGTTCCACCTTTATAGATAACACAAAGAAAATCCATAAAACGTTTTGGAAACCCACATTCCTTTTAAAAAATTATGAAAAAAAATATCACAAGTATAACACTTATTTGGCTCTTGAAGCTAGAGATATCGGGTAACATTTTCTCTAGCCTCAAGATCCGATTTGTGCTTTAGTATTGTCGTGATTTGTATACAACAAAATTGGCACGATTGTTGCATATAATGTTTTATTGGGTCCGCATAATTCGACCCGACGCAGTTCTCCGTTATAACAAAAAAATACAACTGAATGGAGGACCTTCTCCTTTTTGATGTTATCTATACATATAAATAAAATCGGAGTGTCTGTTTTTAATATTAAAATAACCGATTTTTACTAAGTGCATTTGGATGTATACACGGTACCTATACCAAAACAACATTTTTTTTAAATTTTGTCTGTCTGTCTGTCGGTCTGTCTGTCTGTCTGTCTGTCTGTCTGTCTGTCTGTCTGTCTGTCTGTCTGTTTGTTCCGGGTAATCTCTGAAATGGCTGGACCGATTTTGACGGGACTTTCACTGGCTGATAGCTGATGTAACAAGGAGTAGGTAACATATGCTACTCTTATTTTAGAAAAAAAACATTGGATCTCACGAAAAAAAATTAAAACCAATGTTGCAGCGTTGCGCCTGATTAAGTTTGATAGCAACAACCTGCAATGCGTCCCGCGGGCTCAGAACGCGCGAGCAGGCTGTTGCCGACGGTTGTGTCTTTGTTTAATACCACGCGAACGAAGTCGCGGGTAACAGCTAGTAAGCTATAAAACAATATTTTAACTTTTTCTGTATTTCTTTCCCAGAAGATACCATTCTTTAATAATTATTTGAAGCATCTGCTTGAACAGTTTGAAAATAATTGTGCATATATCAACTGAATATAAAACGGACACAAACAACTCGTTATTTTTCCTCAGCTTTTATCTGTAAAGGCTTGCACAACGCCTGTTAAAAGATCATAGCAACACACACTCCCGCGCCAGCTAACATCTATATAAATTAATTAGACAATCCGTTGGACAACAATTCAAATACAGAAGCTAGCTGGAGACTTGAATCAAATAAAAGTGTTGTTTTTTTAATAAATACTTAAGAATCCCTACAAAGCTTCTTTTTATAACTCGGCACAAACATTTATCTTTTGTAACTTTCTCAACTTTGGCTTTATTTGATGTTAAAATGAATGATGTCGTTAAAAGTATTTGAAAGTACACAACATTCTAATACAGCTTTAAGAATTGGAAAAATGTCTTTGAATTATTCAAAATTCGATGCCCGTATGTGCCTTACCTACTTTTTCTTTGTGCTATTGATAACTTTAAATGATGTAATCAAGGTTGCTGAATCTATATGGATATCATGGTCACATGGGAGATTTGAAAAAACGCAAACAAAATTTTAAAAAAATAATTACCCAGCCTCAACCTTTTTTCTTTTTTTTTGTTTTCACTGGGAAATGCATTTACGCATACCGCCCGAGCCCGGGGCAACTAGAGCGGTTATGTGGGGCTACCCAGCCCCAACCTAGCGTGGGCTACCACAAAGTATTAAATCAGTACCAAGCTATAATACTAATGGCGAAGCATAATGACAACACGATGGACGATTCTCATATCAAACTAACTGCATTGAGTTGTCGCTGCGTCAGTTTGAAAGGTTGACGGTGATTCGGCGCATTTCAACGACTATTGAATGAATGACATTGTTGGCGCGGTCATTGTGATAAAATGGAATAGTGTAAATTGAAAATGAAGTTTTCATTTCAGCAAAATTAAAATATACATTAAAACTTTTTTTACTACTTATACGACGACGACCTCTGTTGATAGTGACCCTGCTTTCTGTGCCGAGAGTCCCGCGTTCGAATCCTGGTAGACACAATTTGTGTGCTGAGCACGAATGTTTGTACCCATGTCATGGATGTTTAATATCTATATAAGTAATATATACTGAGTTCGCCCTCAGTCCATTGTACGGTACCCACAATACAAGCGTTGCTTAGTGTGGGACCGTACAGTTGGTGTTGTCTGGAGATATTTATTTATTTATTGTAAACTTTACCTAGTACCTCTCCTAGCGGCAGCTTGGACAGTTATATGTATAAAGACATGATTTGGCATATTTTTATAAAAAATATTTTTTTTTATGGAATAGTTATTCCTAAAGTAGCACAATGAGTAGGTAAGGTCGACCATGAAAGTGGTTTATCAGCTTAGACATAAAATCCTAGTTAATAAACAATCTACTAAGGTTCATATTTGATACGTTTTAAGTTCAAATAAATAACAAATGACATAAATAGGCTTTGAGATTCTACGAGGTGCAAATGATATTCAACGTTAAGATGATAAAAGAGTTTCTGGGCGGGTTTACATAAAATACAGTAACATATAATCATTATAAATAAAGAACATGAGCTTAAATTGCCGAAGGTCATTGGACATCAGCGATTCCTTAGTTCTTCCGAATACTTAGGCGCTGTTTTTTTCTCGTTCCAATTAAGTGGGTCTCCACTCATTGACCTACATCCGAGGTCTGCACCAAGGGCCCCTCCAGATAAATGGAGGGCCGTGCTCTGACACCGCAATACTAACATCAGTATATCTCGAAATTTTGGTATAGGTATATAATAATAATACCAGCCTTTTTTAATGTCCCACTGCTGGGCACGGGCCTCCTCTCAATGCGAGGGGGATTAGGCCATAATCCACCATGCTGGCCCAGTGCGGGTTGGCGGACTTCACACATCTTTCGAGGGGTTCTCTCAGACATGCAGGTTTCCTCACGATATTTTCCTACAACGTTTAGCAAGTGATAATCGTGGATGAAAACGAGATTCGTACATGAAATCCAGATATCCCAGAGGTGGGAGCTGGGGTTTGAACCTGCGTCCTCGTTACCGAGGCAAGCGCTCTACCAAGCGAAGAAGCTAATTGAAATATTAAAGCTGGACTTTCTCTATCCACTATTATGGCCTTCATAATGAACACTCACTAAAAGATAGGGAACAATGTAAGTGGTAGACGTACTTAGGGCATTGTTTGAAAGCTGAAATAGGTCAATGGGGGGTACAGCGGATGAATAGACAGAATAGGCACAATCTACCTGTATTTATTTTCATGGAAAATCCCGTTAAAGAGATGCTTATATTCTATGTTATTTCTACTTCTTTTTTTCGGTTGGCAATACCGACTACAAATAGAGTAATTTTTGTCGAATATTTATTGATAATTGTTATAAAATGATAAGAACCCGTGATCAAAATGATGATGACGATGATGATCATGAAATTAATATCCGACCCCTACATCAGTTAAGCTGTGGATACTTTACTGAACATTTACCAGACATATTGGGTGAACTTGAAAAATCAAGTTATACTATTGCATTTTAATTTCCTTCAATTGTGCGCATTTATGTATACACAATGGTTAATATCCCACTAATATTACACATCACTTATCACAGTTTTTTGTTTGGAAAATGAAACAAAATTGACAATTTCACTCCCCGCCACTCTCCCCGCCAAAAAGTCAACTCCCCGCCAAAAAGTCCTGTATGTTATTTATTCGTAGTTAAATATCAGTTAACTGTCAAGAACCATAGTTAAAAATGTATTTCATAAGCTGATTATATCGCGAACGCTTTTCTGCAAATACTACTTAGTTAACAAAACAATTAGTTTTTTGTATAGAATTTTGTAAGGAACCTTTAATTAAGCCATTCATGACCGAAGTAGGTATTTATTTATGGGAACGTTAATTATATCGTAAAAGTGACCCACTATTATTGATCGTACTTACACCTTTCGCGCCAAGCGCACAGAATCCCTTAACAATCTCAACGCAAATATTTGTGGAACGTACACAAACTAGTTGAAACTCAAAACTTATCAGAAGTTTGAAAGCCGGTGACGGTTGGCAAATTGTGTTTGAACAGTCAACATCGCCGGTCGAGTGCAACGTTCACGTCGGTAATACATACTTAAATATAAACATAAATATCAATACCAGACGAACACACCAACTATACGGTCTCACACTAAGCAACGCTTGCATTATGAGTACCGTACAATGGACTGAGGGCGAACCCAGTATATGTATAATACTTATACAGATATTAAACATCCATGACTTGGGTACAATCTTTCGCGCTCATCACACAAAGTCCCTACCAGGATTGGAACCTGGGACCCTCGGCACAGAAAGCAGGGTCACTATCAACTGCGCTAATCAGGCCGTCAACTTACATGGGTATTAAATTACTTTCTAGGTAAGAAGCGTGCAGGTATTTTTTTTTCTATTAAATGCCTAAAATGGAGCGTAATGTTTATATAAGTAGGAGTCCTAAAATAAAGCATTCAAAATTGTATTTCCTTGTCAGCTGTCGAGCTGTGTACCTACGTACATTCCTCGGGGGAGATTTGTGACAACTTCGCGAGAAGAGACAACATTTCACATTTTTACTTCCGTATATGAAAGCAAGTAAATATATTAGACACTAGCTGCGCCCCGCGGTGTTACCCGCGATTAAAAAGTATGTCCTTTTTACTGGGATGAAAAGTAGCCTATGTGCTATTCCAGACTATAATCTATCTCTGTGCCAAATGTCATCCAGATCCGTTCAGCCGTTCTGGCGTGATTGAGTAACAAACATCCATCCATCCAAACTTTCACATTTATAATATTAGTGTGAAGTGTGATAGCTCCCCACCTGTACATTTTATGACGACTTAGCTCAATATGCTCCTAGCGCAGTTACTCCTGTAAGTCAGGTCGAAGAAGGTAATTTCCAAAGAGCCGAGTCCCGGGAAAAACTAAGTTGCCCACAACATGATCCTAAAATTAGCCTACCGGATCGTATGGCCATTTGAAATCTAGCCTGTAATAAATGCTTGCCATTTCAAAACCAAAAATAACAACAATGATTATAATGCTTTCATACAGCCCTGAGTTCCCGGCTCCCGTTAATTTTGAAGCATCGTTCTGAATTAACTAGGTAAGTAATAAATATTTAAACCCTCCAAACGGATTTGCGAGCTTATAGAGCATTACAAGCGCCGTTAACCGACAAAACGGCGGTCGTTTCACATTTTATATATCTTTGATTGTGTTAATATCCGAGTAATGTACTGTTACTACGCAAATATATACGTTCCGTTCTTTAACAAGTAATTTTTGGAGGACGCCAGTCAAAATACTCACAGCCCAGGGCCCCAAGTCTGCTAACACAATAGATTCATAATCGAACCGCAACCGCATAGTAGCTGTCACTTTTGACAGATATCCCATACAATATCTGTCAAAAGTGACAGTTAGTATGCGGTCGCTGTTCGATTATGAATCGATTGTGTTAGCAAACTTGGGGCCCAGAAGCACTACAACAATATACACACGAGTAAGTACAGAGAACTAATCTATACTAATCTATACTAATATTATAAATGTGAAAGTTTGGATGGATGGATGGATGGATGGATGTTTGTTACTCTTTCACGCCAGAACGGCTGAACGGATCTGGATGAAATTTGGCACAGAGATAGATTATAGTCTGGAATAGCACATAGGCTTTAGGTTCCCGTGGGATAGACATACTTTTTAATTGCGGGTAACACCGCGGGGCGCAGCTAGTTAACCATACTTGTACTCTCGCAGGTCGTCATTTAAATTAGTCACACTAACCTTGGACAGTAACCGAAGCCCCGCAAGATATCAAAGAAGTGAGCTAGCCTGTTGTCTGCTGACGCGGAGTATGATATCGATTGTCGCACCGCCCTCCCACTAGAACCACGAGCCGCGCTCGGGGCGTAATTGAATTGAGTGACGTATCGTATTGGTATCACGAAGGTGTGATGCAGTGGCGTAGCATAGGTCATTAGCACCCGGTGCGGATTTCAAATTTGCCGCCCTCTTATTTTTGCTGTTCATTATAAAAACATTGGGGCGCGCGTGGTAACGACAAAAAAAATGACGAAAAAAGCGCTGAAAGTTTTTTTTTTCTACATATCTTTTTTGTTCTCTTACCGCCACCTGTGAAATGCCACCCCCGGCAAAGTGCCGCCCGGTGCGGACCGCACCCTCCGCAGCCCCTCATGCTACGCCACTGGTGTGATGTGAGGAGTTTGAATGGAAGTGAAACTGATATCTAATCACGATAATGTGGGGGCTGCGCACTTTTCCGATTATATTTCTTGATATAATTGGCCGAATTATGACGACCTGATTGGCGAAGTTCGTAGTGACCCTGCTTTCTGCGCCGAGGATCCCGGGTTCTCCTGGTGGGGACAAGCTTTGTGTGATGAGCATGAATGTTTGTACTCGAGTCATGGATGTTTAATATCTATATAAGTATTATATACTGGGCTCGCCCTCAGTCCATTGTAAGGTAACCATAATACAAGCGTTGCTTAGTGTGGGACCGTATTGGTGTGTTCGTCTGGTGCCTAGATTTGTTCTGAGAATACCTTGTATGTCCTCAATAAAAGACACTAAGTAATAAGTATTTAATCAATCCTTTCGCTTCAGACCAGTATAATCGGTTTGCAGTTAAATGTCCATTTGTTTTATGTTATCCGCCAACATTTGGTACATATTTATGCCACCACGTGTCACTGAATAACAAACGCTAGGTGTTATGCAAATTGACTTTTAATAGCGCCCGAAATCGTGCCAAAATTCGGGTCATTTTTTCACAAACCTTTAAGAGTTTTAGCTACATTTTGTAGGGACTTCGGGACTAGGGGTGAATTGATTATGTGATGGATGGCCAGTGACGGGTAGACCTCGGCTAATTCAAGCAGGATTAATGGAACAACGCGCCAATAATAGGTCGTAAGCAATCCTGTGAGAGATGCCGTGACTCGGAACTTTTTTTACGGTTTTTCTGTGACGTCTAAAGCTGTTGCCAACGGAAATTTATTGAATTCGTTGGATGTAGTTATATGATTTTTGTTTACGCAAGTCGGGGGTAAAATGAATATTGTGCAATTCGATACGGCGTAATTTTAATAAGGAAAAATAAGTATTTTTCTTTTAATCTTATCGGTGCCTACTTCCGTTTATTTTACTCTTCGTGTTTGATATTTATACATACATTCATCCATATATATTTATACTCACGCCTACTCACGCCTATCCTCTGCCTACCCCCATGGGATACAGGGGTGGTCTTTACCACTAATTGCCACATGCTACGATTTTTTCGCTTTCTCCACATCAATTCGTCTGCTCATACACTTATTGGTATTTATAAAAATGTAATTACTAACGTAAAAAAATAATAATATTATTTATAGATATCCCTATATTTCATAAAGATTTTGTTGCCATGAGACTTTAACAGTGCTTCTGCCAAGTTTTGTCAAATTATAGAGCCCAATGAAGACGCCAAGCATCGGCAAGTTGCCGAAACTAGACCTTGAGTAATCTGAGCCTGTTTTGCCAAGATGTCTGATCTTGGCAGAACTTGGAAACCTGCTTTTAAACTAATATTCCAGCATTAAAATTTGTTCCATTAAATTACAGAAACATCTTGCGTTTGAAGCCTAGTTGTTGTGAATTTGATCTTACGATGTTATTCTGCGGGGGTTAGATATTTTGTTTTATTAGATACAGATCTCAAGAAGGTTACTAGCCGCCAGTAGCCTTACTAGTAGGGTATGGTTATTACTGGTGGTAGGCTTCGGCCGTGGCTAGTCACCACCCACTGAACAAAACCATGTCGCCAAGCGGCCTAGCCGTGTTCCGGCATGATGTTCGGTGTTGCCATTCATGGATGGCGGGCAGATTAGTTGCGCTGCGTGTGCCTAGTGAATGTAGCGTCTCGATCTACTGCCGCCTTCCTACCTAGGCAAGTATGCTCCATCGTAGATCTCATCGTCACTTACCATCAGGTGAGATCGAGATCAAATACTTGCCTATAATGTAATAAAAAAAAAATAAAAAAAATGGGAGGGCAGTCGACTGTCACTCCATGTAACCAGTAATAAGGAGTGACAGTAGGACAATTTTAATGAGAGTAAGGTAAGCTGGGAAAATGTCGACTCCACATCTGCAGACAATTGCAGAAAAGACGCTTCACAATGTAAAGCGGGTTATGTTGGATATACATAGAGCCTATATCTACAGGAGGATTCACAAAGCAAATACTAATTATTGAACCTGCACTCCTTAAGCGCATTTTTAATAATTATGCGATGTCAGAATTTCAATGTCGATTGAAACAAACAAGTTGAATCAAAGACAATTGTGCTTTTTTCGATTGACGTATCACAATTCTTACTCGCGTGATAATTACAAATTCGCTAACGAAGCGAAGTTGCATGGCTTAGGTCACCTTTTCCAAATCAGTCTGTATATGGAGTCCTTCATATGTCCAGTATGTATTGTTGTGTCGCTGTATGACGTCTTCTGTTAGCCTTGGTTAGTGGGACAGTGTCTCTTACCTGCGGGTGTGAGCGGCCGGGCGCGAGGCGACACCGGCGGCGGCTGCGGCGCGTTGTGGTTGTCGTCGCGCGGGGGGCTCGCGACCGCCCCCTCCGAGTTGTTGTTCACCGGGGGTCCGGGGCCCTCGCCGGCGCCCGCCTCGATTTGTAACTGAAATAGAAGATTCTATATTGTATTCAAATTAAAGGCCACGCAAGCACCCCCAGGCCTCACAGTTTCGCCATATTACATATATTGGGATTGAAAGCTATTGTAGCGACCACTCCAACCGCACCACAAGCTACACAGATGGCACTGCAGTCGCATTCAGCACAATAGACAATTGACGTCATAATCCTAAATCGCGCTATAAGAGTTTTTGAAGCAAGTAACATATATACAAGGTCCCGACAGTAGCCGTCGGGGCATAGCGGCCGCCCCGCCAGGCATACCACCCGCCTGGCTGGAAGATCTTCCCATTTCCGCTAAACTATCATTTTGTTTTGAGCATACCATTGCGAAATTGCGCCGTATTTTATTTTGATAAAACCATTTCCCAAACACGCAATTTGTATAGGTACGTTCTGGTTTGAGTGTGATACATTCAAAATGAATACCTACACATTAATGATATCAAATTGTGTATCCGCATACAGCGTCTCATTCAATTACATTTATAATTAAAACTGTCGCAGTAATTACGATACTGAGTTGGTACTTATTAGCTACTAGCTTTAGCTTGCGGAATTGCTAGAGCTATTTTTTTTTAAATTACTTATAGTGAGTAATAATCTTATCAACAAGTAAGTAATTAACGGAAACTCCGGATTACCATACTGTTTTTCCACAATTTCTAAATGTCATAAATTTATATAAGTTCCTACTTAGTAATTAGCACAGGCAATATACTTCAAATGCACTATTCGAAACCAGAAACTAACAAGACGTCATTAAATTTTTTTATTAAAATCTGAACCGATCGATTGCTAGAAACAGAACCCACAAGAATTCCTACAAAATTAATGTAAGGTTTTAATAAAAAAAGTCAGGTCCAATCGGATTCCTGGAAACAGAACTCAACAAGAAGTCATACAAATAAATGCAAAGTTTTTATACAAAGCCAGGTCCAAAGTCCAATCGGATTGCGTACCTACCTCACGTATTGCGATAAATGTCGTGGCTGTGTGTGTTTGTGGAAAATGTCAAGCAAATTTGCAATTTGTCAAAGACTAAACTTTTAATTTGTATGGCTTTACGAGTAGCCTTATAAAATTTATATGAAAGGTTAATTATCAATCGAGGTGCTTATTTCTAAGATTTTTTTCCAGACTGGTTGATTTTTAATTGAAGTCGCTAGCAGACCGTCTATCGCCAATTAATTATTATCATCGTGTCATCAAAACCTTATTTTTCCTTACTTGGGGGATGTAAACAATCTTGGTCGATCTCTTAAATGATATTTTTTTAAATACATGTTTAGAAAATATAATTACTGGTACCCCACACGCAAATAGGTAAAAAAATGTTAATCCATTTTTTAAATTGTAATTAAAACAACTTTGAATAATTACAAATTACATTTAAAAGACGTGCCATGATTGTTTACTCAATTTCCCAAGTAAAAATAAGGTATACATAGTTCTATACTTACGTAGATTGTAGAGTGCTTAGCCTGGTGTCTATAGTACTCGTTTTTTTTATATAAAGTACTAACGCGGTATTTTGTGATAAGTACATACGATATACTCTGATAACGTACTCTTATAGCAACTATAAGGTCTAACAAAAATTGTGTTAAATATTTTAACAAGGCCAACAGTAGGTTATAAAGATAACATTCCAGAAGAAGTAAACCAAATAATTGGATATTTAAAAAATGACACCCTGTACCGAACGCATGTTTAAAAAAAACAAACATAATTTACACAATTACAATCCAAATAACTTACTGATTCATCGGCTAAAATATTTTAAACTATGTTTGTTATACCTTACATACATAACACCAATAACAGTACCAAATGAATCGGTTAATGATATTGATTTCTTATATTTACGCGAATACTACACATTGAAATAAAACTAATTTTAAGGATTTTATCGCGGTTTATTTTTGATTTTTACATTCCCGACGTTTCGGCTGCTTTACAGCAACCATGGTCACGGGAGGACTGAGGTGGTTGACGTCCTAGTGTCATAGTTTGACGGGGGTTATACCCTCATATTTAGTTGTTACTTGCGGTCCGATCTACGCAGAAAGAGCTCACTATGTCTTGAGGTCTTGCAATGGTACGCTTGGTTTTCGATTTTATGATGTTTACTACAGGGTCCCAAGCCGGTGGTAGCACCCAGCCATCTTCCCTATTGAAATTAGGATGTTTTTTTTAATTTCAATGGCCTCGCGTATCATCCTTGGTCGGAATCGGTGTTCTTTTGCGAGGAATCGGTGTTCTTTTCGGTTAATGATATCACCCTACAGAACGTCGCACAAACCGATAACCAAGTCCAAGCCCTGCTAATAGACTCTTAATAATTTCCTTTTCTTATCAGTATTCTTAACAAGCGTCAGTAGATCTCATGTCATAGAATATTCCGGTATACATTTTAAAACTACATTAATGATCATTGCCTTTGTGAATAAATTTAAACTGTGACCGAGTAATATTTCAAAAACATCGCGTGTTAGCAATTGTCGCATGCTGCGCCGGGAAATGAGGCTTCAAATACAATGCTACGGATGTCACGGGTTCGATTCCCGGCCGTTACGTAGCCTGCTCCCGGCAATTACCGAGTAAAAGCATGATAGCTATCACAAAACGCAAAGTAAAGGAATCGTACACACGGACATGCGTTTGCTGGTTTTTTAAATTTAAACATATAATTTCGCGATTAAAGAAGATTAATTATTGAAAGGTCTCCGGTAAAATGAAGACCTTTGTCAATCACTTTGTGATAATTACCTTTGTTAATCACTTTGTGATAATTACTCAAAGGTTTTATAAAATTAATTGTATCCCAAAATGGTTGCCTCGGAAGTAACCTTCAAGATTTTGGTTGCAAGGCATTGTTCAGTGTTATAAAATCTAAAAAATAATTCACCGAATAAAATAACACATTCAAATCATAATAAAAATAATGCACGATTCCAGGCTTAGTATACCATTTCTTGATCACTCTGAATATATTAACTAGCATGCTTTTATGAAATCCATTAGTTTTCCGTTTATCTGCAATTAAACAAAAGCAAGTTTCGTGTACCGAGAAGTTAAAGTTTGGCTTTAAATCACGGGTTTAGCCGTCGCCCGTAACACGCTACCGGCGCTCACTACTGACGTCAACATTCCCGACGTTAACGGTAACCTAATAAAGGAAGCGCTAACCCAATAAAGCAAGCGCTTGTCTCTGTAATGGATTTATTCTGACATTTCTTGAGCGAGGCGCAACACGTACATATGATTCTATAACCGCAAACTAGGGCCACAACTAAATTAGTCAACGGTATACGGTCAATGACATTATAACTTCGGCAGAGGGGAACATGGCTTTGCATGCAATTGTTGAAAACTCTATATGAAACACAACTGAAGTAACTACAAAAGACACTTGCGTAAAATATTAAGTACATAGTAAGAATGTATGATAGAGATTTAAAAAAATCCCGCTATATGGCAACAAAATATCCATGGAGTCAAAATTTATAGCCCATACATTACACCATCGAAATAGCCTAATTGTACCTTCTACGAAGTAAAATTTACGAGAGCAGGCCCACCGGCTCGCATATTGGAACTCTATGGCACTTCGGTGATCGATACGACTCCCGTAAAATAGGTATACTAGAGCTGGAAATTAAACTCTACTGGGGCTACAAATAGGATTTCAAATTATGCAAAGTATGTAGCGAGCGTAGGTGTACGAGCCATAGTTCTCCTGTGAGTGAACTCTACATAGACAATCAGTTTATGGTTCAGACTAAAATAAATCTTGTTTTTTTTTCTAAGAATCAGAATAAGTTTAACTCATGTAAACGAATGTTAAAGTTTTAGAATTCTTATGAATCATCCAAAATATCACAAACATAACTTAAAAAGCTAGCACCAACGAGCTATATATTTACATAACAGATTCATCAATGCTTGGTATGCTTGGCAAACCTGGACCATGGTCGACCACACTGATGATAGTAAAGTTAGATATTATTATAAAATAGTGATTGTGTAACTATCATTTCCATGCCGCAGTACTGTACTGTACCAGGGGCGGATACAGGGCGGAGGGATAACGGGTGCAACTGCCTTCCCCCTGACTCATGACTGAAGTACTTTATTGCGACCAATTTCATTTTTTTTTCTCAAAGATACGTAAAAATACTCAAAAAGTCCTCCTCCCCAAACGGAATCATCCCTTCCTACCATACAAATTAACTCCCGTTAATGAAATCCTGGATCCGCCCCTGCAACAAACGATAAAACATGACAACCGTCATTACACCAAATTGCCGTCATCATACGTAAACAATGGGTCCCGTGTTGCGTCACGTTTATACCCCAGTTGGGTATACTTTATGGGTTGTTTAGGAGATCGACATCGGCGATCGGGCTCGCGTAAAGATCATGCAGTGATACGATTTTTGTTTAAATCTAAATTAATGGTAGCGACCTGTTGTGCATGACTTATGAATAGTGAGAAACAACCCAACACCGGCTTAGAACGTTCATTGCACTGGAGAGCCGAGTAAAAACTCAAGTGCCTCTCCGGTAAAGTAACGTCTTCCATTCCTCTCACACCACACATTTCGTAAATAAGTATAACAGTGACAGCATGTTGTCTCGTTGACGTTACAATTAAATCAGAAGTTCCTTCTTACTCTACAGGCCACGCTGCTGACGCATACAAAGCTAAACTTTAGCTTAATGTTGAGCCGCTCAAGCAATATCTCCACTGTGGTTCAAGCCTTAAGGCTTAGCATATTAGCTAAGGTAATATGCTAAGCCGTTTTAACGATATAATCATGTGGATTTGACATATTTATTGCAAACGAATTTTGTTACCTTAAATACCTGTATCTGGCTCCATTTCAATGTCTTCGTAGAAGAAGAAAATGAACATCACTTATTATTTGTTGTATCAGATGTAGAAGAAAAGTCATGTACAACGTAAGGTAAGGTTCAGTCTCGTGAGCACGAGCACGTCACGTGTATCATATACATAACATGCACGTCCATGAAGCTAAATTCCATAGGAAGCCACAGATACACACACACACACACACACACACACGCACACACGCGCGCACACACACACACATATACACACACACACATTTACACACACACGCGCGCGCGCGCGCACAGACACACACATACACACCTACGCACGCACAGATAGGAAGGAACAGTGTAGTATAGTTCCTATGGAATTTTGCGTAACACCCAAAAAGTTTTCAGTGTAATTTGCGGTTAAAGTTTTCAATTTTTTGAGTTAGATCTCACAGTAATGGATATAAAATATTTATCATTATCCAAAAGGCAAAATTAAAAAGTAATAAAATCTCAAGTTTATAAAGGCTCTGGACGTTTTATTAAAGTTGAATCTTTCAAATGCTTTTCATAGCTATCTTATGCTGGAATGTCAGGACAATTAAAATTATTTTTAGAATTTATAATTAAACTCTTAAGTCTCTCGAAAATATCTCAGGTTTACCCTTTTACTGCTTGAAGGTCTTTTAAAAAGGCTTTAATGATAATGAACTTTTTTATTTTTAACTCCCGCCCAACACAAACCGAGGTTGTTGTAACTTTGTGTCTGTCGGCTCGTCGATCCACACTCACTCTTCTGCGAGGTACTAGAACTTTCCCTTATACCTATACAGACCCACATACCTAGATCTTATTTAGATCCAGATCTGTGTTCAAAAGTACAAACCAGTCAAGAAGTATGAAATAAAAACGTTAAATTAAAATAAAATAAAATCACGTATTTCAAACTAATTATTATTTTACACGTTATCATTATTTTTTCAAATCGTTTTTTTTTTGTTTTAATTTAACGATTTTAAAAAGATTTTTGTAAACTTTGAATTTTACTTTTAATAGTATCGCTCGAGGAACTTTGAGAGATTTATAGTTACAGCAGATATTTCTTCATATTTCACTATGAAATTCCACTAACTACTTAAAAAGCTACATTACTATTTTGCCAATAGCTTAAACTGTGCAAGTTACTTAATATTCCCGTTCAAAGTATATTATGTGCCAGGCGTCGACCCAGCAAAACGTGTTGCAGAGCGTTGCAGCTGTTGGTACGGTCCACAGTCAAGCTGCTTAGAATTCCGCTGACATCGCTTAATATGAATATTGTGGAATGCCATTATAGACTGCTTGGATTTTATCTTCGTAATAGCTTGATGATTTTATTCAGAATTCAAAGAATTTATGTTTGAGAAAAACAATAATAGTACATCAAGACAGTTTTAAACATTCCGACTTTATACACAAGTTACAACAAAATCTTTCATTGTATATTGCTAACGACTGTGTATTTGTTAAATACCACGCGGACAAAGTCGCGGGTAACAGATTTATGAGTCATTCATAAAATAAGTACTTATCGTTTTTTGATACTTTAAACATTTTCCAATCAAATTCAGTTGATTAGTCAATATTAATAATAGCACCGTAAATTGGAATAGTACCATTCCAAACTCACATAACTGTACTAAGTAGGTATTAGGTATACTTCATGAAATACGAATTCATACCTTATATACCTTACTGATCATAGGTTCAAAGCGTATGGTATAGCGATTATCGCGCGTGGTTGAATTTAATAAGGTCGTGTAAATGGCCCCGATGTTCTCGGTACAGCAAAATAATTCCCGCAGTTTCTCGACCCGACCGTCTGTCCCGGACTTTAAGCTGCATTACCAGAGCGAGAGCTATACGAACAGAGCGGCTAGATAGAAAATATCAAGAAGTAATCGCTTCATAAGAGATCATACGACAGGGCTGAGATTGGTAGTGAATATTAGTGGATGCGCAGATTTTGAATTGAGAAACAAAGGTCAATTAAAAAAAGTTTTGCCCACAAAAAAACACAATGGTGTTGAGAACATAATTCTGAATTCCGAATCACAAATTCGCTAAAGAAGTGCAGGGTAACGGTTTGTATACGCTTTCTGAATTACGCTGTATACTACACAAACAGGCAAAGCTATTATTAGATAGGCTGACAAATTATTTTCGTTAATTAATGGATTCTATTCGCGATA
The DNA here is from genome assembly GCA_905404115.1 of Pheosia gnoma. Taxonomy (NCBI): domain Eukaryota; kingdom Metazoa; phylum Arthropoda; class Insecta; order Lepidoptera; family Notodontidae; genus Pheosia; species Pheosia gnoma. The sequence continues at coordinate 1,004,499 of FR989894.1, read as the reverse complement.
ATAATACGCCCAAACTACACAAATAATTGGGGAAATTCCAATTTCGAAATCAGCCATAACGTGTATTATTCAAAATATTCAAATTAATTCGAAGATAAGAATTAATTTAATGTTTTAAAATTACATACCCCGAATCGTACCGTATTTGGACACTACTATGAGAGATCGCGCTACGAGACTACGGCGTCGTAGCCCTCTAGAACCCCGTAGTTCGAAACGTGCTACGAATTCAAACATTGAAAAGCTAATTATTTTAGTCTTCTGACTCTCTCATAAAGTCTGACCCTCATAGAATGGGTTCATTCATTAACAATAGCCTTACAACACAATTGCTTTGTAAATTACAACTATAAATTGATTAAAACTCCTATAAGTTTGCGAGTGTAACTATAACCACGATTAAGTATTCATTAATTACAACCTTATGGTCTGCCTACCATGTTCAGCGAAATAGCAGATATCGGTAGAATACTCATTAATGTGTTTGCTAAGCCGTCTAGTCGCTAATAATCCTCTTGAGCCCCAATTTTGAAGAGATTACAGACTATTGATGACGTCACTGGCCCGATATAATGTATTATGATGGCAAAATGATTATATTATTAGTGTGTGAGTGAGGTTTAAATAGATTGCTACTCACGCTATCTTTGTCCACATCACACCTGAGATCCAACGTCATAATAAAATGCCATAAGTACATCACGTTTAGGCTATTGTGATTCAACGCCTCCTTACGGTATACATAGTGATTCAGAAAGGGTATAATAGGATTTGGACCCAGGCTTCTCTAGCGCATTTCGAAATGTCGAATTAAAAAAATCTGTGCCAAAAAAAATATCGATGTTGCATTTTTTTATTATCGTATCGAAATTCTGTCTTCACATAATGATTCGCTATTAGTGATATGGCCGCCCATTGTAACACTCTATGTGTAAGTTAAGTAGGTATGTGTAATTTTGTATTTATTTTATATGGTGGAACAATAAAGTGTTATCTATATATCTATCTATCAATGTAAAGTATACTCTTTCAGAATCATTCTGTATATTATATCGTACGAGATAAACTCATTGGTAGGTACTAAGATCCTACTTCAAAAGACAAACACGCATAGATAGAGTACGTAAGTAGGTATAAGATAAGTACGCGTAATGTCATAGGGGAGAGGTTATAAATAGCTCTACGTCTGCCTCTCATTATTACTATATTATACAAAAAGGATATACAAGACCTTGAACTTGCACTTCTTTAACATATATGTAATCATTTTGTGATGTCAGCAATTCGATAAGTCTATTTAAAAAAATAAATTTCGTTCACAACTAGTTGGCAAATTGTGTTTCTTTTTTGGGACATTATTTTTTATTGGCTTTTGTATAACCTTTCTGAATCAACCTGAACATTAGTAGGTAATATTGAAATTCTTATGTTTTTAATGGCTAGTACAATATTGGTGGCTCTGTGTTGATGCTATACCGTGTATGAGACATTTAATCGAAACAGATTATATACAAAGATACAACAAACATGAGTTAGATAGAAATAAGGAAGAAATGGTACAGTGATGCTGCCCTCAATGTGACCGAAAACGAATGGCGTTTGGCTCAGCATCAGCTGGGGGAAACTGCCAAACAGCCCCACAATCATAGCCCCACTACCTGCCAACCCAGATGACGAAGCAATCGATAAGTATAATATAATGTCGATGATGGTACAGTTGATGATGAATATACATTTTTAATCGTCAACCTTTATTAACGAAGGCAAGTTTTTGGTTAATGAAATAATGTCACATGTAAATGACCGATATACAGGTACATTCAGAAAGGGTACACTAGGCCTTGAACCTGCACTTCTTTAGCACACTTGTAATCATTATGGTTAAGTTGGAATTACGATAAGGTCGATTTTAAAAATTTTATTTTTCCCAACAATATGACAATTTTAATTTTAAGTAAGTTTTCCCCTAATGAAATTGCGCTATAAAAAACGCAAGTTTAAGGCATTGTATACCCTTTCTGAATCACTCTGTTTAGAAATGTATTTGAAATCGCATATAATGAACTTCCAGCACGTAGATATCTCATGTAAGTTTCATTACTCACGTTTGTTCGCGGCTGGGGGAGGCTGTCGACACCCATTGTAGCACTTATAGCTTAATTTACATTACTGTATGACCACTGATCACTTAAGGTTTGTTTAATTTTTATTTCAGCCGCAGAGCGGCTGTGTGGATGCGCTCATGGTGGCTGCGTGAGGACTGAGGGTAGTAGTGTTGGGTGCGAGTCGAGGATATACACGATTTTTGGAGATAGGTAACCGGCCTGAAATGTTGATCAATAAGTACCTATGTGAAAACCGGCCCAACAATGCCTGCCTGAACTTATAAGGCATGAAAATACTTATATTCAAATAAACAAACATTTTTAATGCATCTTGATATAAAAGGATATTAAGGAGAGTCATATGAGGTAGAGCTACTTATGACGCTACATCTGCTAACCTAGAATTAGACCAAGATTGACCTTGTTAAGTTAGGCATAGGTCCTCGCGACTGCTCGAGCCAAAATGCGATTTGAATTATCGATATTATTTCTTGAAATCCCTACGCGTCTGGATGCTGCGCGCGCAATCCTACCCTGAAGGCTCTCACACCTCATCTCGACAAACCATTAAAAAACAAACCTTCAACACTTGCAATAGAATCTAATTTAAGATGGCTTGTGTGGCGTTCTCCGTTTTCGCGAGCACAAGTTATAATTGACAGCGATGGCTCAGCTATAATGTATCCATTAAAAAAGAAATAGAAGAATTATTATTATTTTTAAGATTTTTTTTGTACTTCTTCGTCAGTTCACTGATGTACCTCCATAAAAAGCACCTTTTTCCAAAACTTGTCCACCAAGATTATCAACAAACACCACATCATCAAGGTTCGTACGGTCTGAGCATAGTATTCCATGGTTGCTCTTTTTTAAAAGGATCTTTTCACTTTTGAGCGGTACATTGTTATGGGTATGTGAGAAAAATGTAGGATTAGCTTATCAAAAACATACTTATACTAATGCGTAATATTTCTAATAGTAGTTAGTATAATGGTATTCTTATTCCTAATATTAAGCCCAAAGTTCAATAGATATTCTTATTGTAAAATGTTTGGGACTCAATAGTTGGCCAGTCTCTAAGGTAAGCCTAGGAATATCATTCTTTCTTATCGTAATAACCTATACATTTTCATATAAATACAAGTTACGTGTAGGTATATCAGAAACATTGATATTCTCGTACATAATGCAATCAAACACGTCGCGCGGTGGAGCAAACCGCACGAAATTCCATTTCGCAAAACGATATCACATTCAAAACGTTACAATGCTCAGAATGATGATAACTTTATTGAAACAAGATTGGAATTTACTGGTAAGGGGTTTATTTTAACTGCTAGAAGAAAAAAATAATCATAAGACCAGACACAAAATACGTTTTAGAGGCGAAACACTTATTATAGTTGCTTGCCCTTATTTTTTCAAAATTTGAATAGCATTCAAACAGGTACAGTGAAGTCTCGGCAACAGCTTTGACGATTCATAAGTATCAACTGTTATGTCAAGACAAAAATATCCTGATTCTTAATGATTTGGGCCTTATAATCCTTTTTGTTTAGCATTGTTGTCGATTTAAGCCCTACTCTTATAACTTAGTTACAATAAGTTTACCACATTGTTAGCTTGGCATATGTATTATTTTGATCGCTACACCCTCCCAACTTGGCACCGAAACATAGGTCATAGCATTAACATGATAGTATATAAGTACTTTTGTTCGTCGCCCTTTACGTACTAGGGTAGGCTCAAGAGAATGTTGCCAGATCAAAATGACAAATTTAATCCTTAAAATAATACAATATCTATAATTTGATTTCATAATTCGAATTCTGGACAACAGAGGATGTACAATTTTATTTTTAATCGTACATCTCCCTCTCACCTATTACTCTTGTCTCAGGTAAGACAGAATCCCCAGTGCTGTCCAATGATGACGTCAAGGCTTTGTTGGAAATGTTACTACTCTTCAGAGACCATTTTAGTGACAGTTAATTGACTCGAATAGCAGAAGGATATGTTCTTTCGGCGCTACAAATACTAACCCTAGGCCCTGTCGTGCCTCGGAGAAGAAGTATAAAGCCGTCGGTCCTGACCCGATCTGTCTCCGGTCGTGTCATATTGCCGTCCCATCGGACTATGAGAGTGAGGGACGAGCGAGAGAGAGCACCGTGCTTGCGCATACTCCTACGTAGTTGGCTTGTCTCCGTTGAAATTGGCTGCCGTGACCGAAATTCAGTCAGGAAGACTATAACTATAGCCTGGATAATCTGGCTAATAGCTGCACAGCCGGCAACCCTGGCCACTCGCATCCCCATTCGCAATGTCGGCGGGACATAGATTGATGTATGACAGGTGTTCGCTCCCGTTCACTGATGGACGAGTGATTTGTGCTATTTTCAGCCACTTCGATGCCTATATGTTAAATGTCACAGACAGTGACTGTCCCTTTTTGATAACATGAATATCCTGGCATGTGATGTATAGCATCTCCAGGAGGCTAAGTACAAGTTTTAAAGTATTAAAAATCCTATTAGATATCGAAGGCTTTATAGCGAAGCGCCTGTAATGGATATGTGTAGTGTTATATATATGTACCTACACAATGATCGAATTACGAGTCGATATTAGAATCAGAATCAGCATATTTTTTATTCATGTAAACCATTATGTACAGTACTTATGAATCGTCAAAAAATTTACAAAATGCTATTCATTACATATACCTACACGTCTATTATATAATCTACTCTTCGCAAGTGTAAAGATTTTTTTTGCGTTCCATTATTTCATAAAATAATAACTCGTTAGGTAAATGTTTCCTCCGAAATTTGTTTCGTATTATAAAAGGTTACTTGTACCCGTTAAATAACATTTTACTCTCGTTTGTTTTAATTGTTATGAAAAAGCTATTCAATTTACTGTAAAGAAAACCAGCCAAGTGCGTGTCGGACCACGTAAAGTGTAGGGCTCCGTCGCGTCGCCATTGCATTTTATTTTCATGACTCAAGTTTTTATATCACGCAAAATATTTTTCCCTGTAGTCCAGCGGTCCGCATTTTAGAATTAAATATTAAATACCTACTTATTTAAGACTTTGAAAGGTTTTTAGTGACAGGTTTTTTCCTCATATTTCAGACTTTAAACGGAATTCTATATATGTGACATTTCTAGCCATTCGCATGAGACCCCTACACCAGCTGTGTTATCAACTGACCAAGTTACTTAGTACCTTGACTACTGAACCGATTTCCATCAAACATGGTCAAGAGCCACGGTGATCAATTCAGGATTAAAAAAACAATAACTATTATAGTATCAATTTTGAAGCTATGATGCCTTACCGACAAAGACGTCAATTTTCTAACACCCCACAATTTGCGTCCATGTCAAAATTTTATTTTTGAATATAGTTCTTACCATAGCTCAATAACACCATCAAACTACGAGCAAGTTCCAAATATTTTATTAATAAGAAATATTTAGTTTGTTGTCATGGGGCCAGCTGATACATTTAAAAGCTTGGATGTACACTTTGTAACCTGCTTACGCTCTAAAGCAAGTATCTGCGATAAAGGAACCAGGGCCTAATGTACAAAAGTAAAAAAGAGTATTTACTTTAATTTACCGAAATATACCATATACTTACATCGTATAGAATCATGTCAATGGTCGCTGCTTCGGTCACCTGTTGCACTATTACTTTATTACTGAACTGTCTGCTCTACTTACACTTATATTTAAACATATCTACAATAAATTAATTTTGTACCTATGAAAATAAGAGCACGTCAGACTGTGTCAGTTTTTTGTTTTGTTATATTACTGCGGTAGGTAAAACCTAAATACTTTTTAAGCTAGTAGCGTTACGGGTAAGGGAAATTCTAAAATTGAATATTATAACTATTATAACAATAAAAAAGTTATTAACATTATTCACCGTAAAAATGTCATGAAATTTTCAGAACACGACACAAGCTGGTAACACTTATGATACAATATTTGAATTTTAAAAATAGAACTTGGATTTATTTTTCTATGATATTTTTTTTTTAACAATCTACCAAAATGTTTGTTTTAATTTAGTGGGTAAGTATTTTATTTCGCGTAGAGAGACAAGTGTACGCCGTGATAGCGCGGGCTACACTGAGGGCGGCTGGCCGCCCTGATGCGTTCTTGGGCGGGGCAGGTCGAGAAGAGCGCAGATTTTAATTCAGTTAGGCATGAATAGCGCAAAAGTACATTTATAATTTCAGATTAATCATGTAGGTTTTTTGTTATTTTAAACTAGCTCTTGCCCGCGGCTCCGCCCACGCAATCATCGACTTGTTCTGCTGATTAACCCTTAATGGTCAGGGCGTGATGATACTACTCTATTATATTATAATGAAAACCCCGTTGAAATTGGGCCAATTGTTTTTTAGTGATGCTTGAATGGACAGAGAAACTGACAGAAATTCTATAAACATTTGCTACCAACCAAATTTATTATACTAAAGCCAGCCTAGTTACAGTTGTAGAATACTTTGGATAGAATAATAGAATATGAAGTATGACTTCAAATCAATGTCAAACTTTTAAGATCAAATTGAACTCAGGCTCAATCACGTAGAAGAATAACTATTTATTACGTTTATAAAACAAATACAATGAACCCCCAAATAACTTTGGAAAGTTTGTAACCTCGATTTACTATTTTTGTGAAAAATATCAATGTCTTTAAAATTTAAATGATGTGTCTGCTTATTTTGGATTCTCTCCATCTCGACGTAATAATTTTTTTTTTGTTTTGAACAGACATTGATTACACTGCGATGTTTTTAACTAAGTACCTAATAATAAATATTAATTCTCCAAAATGATTGTAAAAGATAATAAGGCGAAACCTCGCGCTCCGTACATCTAGCACTATTTGTGACCCCATATTTTTTTATATATTAAGTGTTTTTTTTGTGAATAAAGTACAACCGATTGCGAATAAAACGTGCTACCCAAGTTGAAGAGTGAAGAATATTTTATTTCTACAATCTATTCAGAAGAGTACCCTGAACACACACAAACTAGGATATATCATCAACAGTAACTAAATTGAGTGTAAACTACTATTCAATCAACTAAATTTTCAGTTCACCATACAAATTTGAGAAATATGCAGACTACAGTTAGTTCACAACTAAACGCACTCTACAGCTATATGTTCAATAGCATAAACCTGGACACTTAGAATAGCGACTGGCGAGAATTTGGGAGAATTTGACTCCTTCAAATCTTGAAGGTGACATGCAGCATAGAGTTGATATTTCGTTTATGGAATACACTCTGTGTAGGTACGGTGAAGGTAAAAATCATAAAAAGCCTGCGTGTCTTTCAAAGGCCGAGTGATTTTCGCCAACTCCCACTGGGCCAGCGTATTGGATTATGACCCAAACATCTCTCGCGATAAGGGAAAATGTGTCCTGAATTGTAATGGCAATATGCTAGCTCCCTATTGCATTGGGAATAATCCATCACCGAAATATTGGTGTGTACACATAGCTGTCTACCTCTTTTATTTATCCCATATAAACTTAGTTACATGTTAAGTAGGACCTTTATAAAACATCACAGGCTCGAATATTTATGCTCATTAATCAACGACCTACGAGCGAACGAAGGTCCCGTGCGAGTGAAGCCCGTACCACGCGACCGCTGAAATCCAATTAGATTTAAAAACGTGCGGGAATATAACAAGGGGATTATTCATATGCGCCGTTTGTGCTTTCACGGATTATTAAACGATGGAAGCACGATATACCTACGTTGGTAGTGCAAAAATAAAATATTAGACTACGTAAACCGGGCTACATATTCGCGTGAACAAAGCCAAAACGTAAAGAGTTAGGTGTGTACAAACATCACACACCAAAATTAAAAAAAAGTGTAAAGAACTGTAGCGCCAGGCTGTTCAGTAACACAGTTGGTAGGTTCGCCTGGCGATGACAGGTATGTAGAGCTACGTCATCGCACAAAGGTGCAAGACGTAGCGCCGTTTCGAGGGTCACAAAACTATGGTCGCCTCCTGAGCACCGTCTGGACGCTATGAAATAAAAGTCGGTGCGTTTTAAAAAAAATGCCGGGATAAATTTAGAACGGCTAGAATATATTGATAGAATTCGAAAATGTTGATTTGAAAAGAAAAACAACATACTGTAGTATTACACCATACTAATAACGCTAATAAGGATCAAGTTCTGTGAAGTACTGTCATACGACAATCTAAGGAAATGCATTTTTTTTATATGTGATTATTAATTTATAAATACGATTTCACAAGTAGTAGTCACCTTCACTATTCTTACCGCATAGGTAAAGGAAGTCTTATATAATTTGTCCTCGCTTCGGTTACATTTCAAGTTCAAGTTTACAATTAGTATGGACTTGTGATATACATATAACAACGCTACAATGTCGCTTACGTGTAAGAAAACTAGTTACAACATTATCACACTCGATTGGTATTAGTATTATCTTTTGTATAAGTTAGTGATAAAATATTTTTTATATATGGCATTCCCGAACTGAATTGTCAAATTTCTTCCAATTCTGTCAAAGACAATCAATCAATTTTGTTTGACATTTCGTTCGGTCGGTCAATCAATCTGTAAACAAGTTTACTTGAATTGTTTATTTTAACGGAATCTTGTGTGAAATAATCAATAATTATAGTATTCGACTTGATAATAAGCTTGTTATACTTATTCTAGATGACCCTTGGACGCAAATACCAACAATCTTCCGGGTAAATGGTTCCTGCCCTTGCAATGGTGGCTTTATCCGACGATGCATGAAGGGTGCTTTATTCTTGTATAAATACGGCAAGATTGATTTTTCCCTATTTATAGGAATGCTGGGGAGGCTCGTAAGGTGTATTCTAACCAGTCGAAGGTCGGGACTCTATCGGGTTGCTCGTCTTCTGTAAGTTTCGTGCTACCTACTAATTGTATTCATATAATTTAATCTATGATTCATCGGGTTTTCAAACTTTCCTTAAATGTAGTGCGCTATGAAATGTTTACTAATTATCTGCTAATGGGATCAGGGCTACCAATACTCCTGCTAGCACTTAGCTATAAAAATAACTAATGTCATTTACTTATCTTCTAACATGTTTCTACTAACTGATTAATTAGTGAATAAAATTTATTTAGTTAAGACTGGGCAAAATATCTATGGAAATGCATGTGGGGTACTTGCTTTTTAAAGGGTATTAAATAAGTTTTAAATTGATATGAGCGCTCCAGTTACCGGATAATCGTCAATCAGTAACAGTTTTTTATTTTATGTATTTTTTTAATCTCCTCCACACTTATGGCTGGCAGAATCATTGGTAAACGATGGAGCCATAACTTTTAATTGGAATTAAGTCTTATTCTTTATAGCCTTCCAGTCTAACTTATTATCGACTAGCTGTCCCGGCGAACTTCGTACCGCCTTAGGATCAAATGTGTCAGAAAATTCATGATTTCAATTATTTGTTTTTTTTTGTGATTTGTTCCCATGTTCCAGTAATAGTGATGTGTCCATACCTGTTATTGGTCTTCAAAGACTGAAGCAGTGAGTTCATTCCAGCTGACTTACCACTACAACCATTATGCTATAATTAAACAATTCATGCCTCAACAAGCTGCAGACTTAATTTTAAAGGATTTCTTTCAAAAAGGCACAGACACTCAAAACCAGTTCCAGTATAAGTTCTTATTTTTCATACACTTTTCATGTCAGATATCACTGTGCGACATGATTGAACCACCGGACTATGAGGAGGTGTGTGACCGGTACATGGGCGAGCGGGACCCACTCGCTTACCCAACCGCAGACATTGAGCTGTGCAATGTGCCGCGCAAGATCAGGACACTCACACACATACTACCTGATGATGACCTGTAAGTACACACATTTTGTTTTAAAAATAAAATTGCGTGGATATACATTACGTTTTTGTCTATTTACAACAGCATTCCAATATATTTTTCTTTTCATAAATGCTCTCAAAAATAATTTGGTGGTCTGCTTATTGTAGTGATTGACAGGTTGTATGTTACCCAAAATTTAAACAATAACCCCCAAATTTATAGTCATTTTATAACTTTATCAAACATCATATAGTACTGTGCACAAGAGTTTTCCTTTGCGCAGTACTATTATGAGGTTTGATAGTTATAAAACGTCTATAAATTCGGGGGTAAATATTTAAATGATATAACAGTATTCTTCCCACAGTGGACTATTACATCGGGACTAAACTGGTGAAGGAGGAAGGCCTCTGGGAAAATTTGGTTTTATTTCAACATTAACGTTCTTTTATCACTAGTACTAAAGCGTCGATGTTCGTCCGCGACTGCATCCGCTGCTACACCGCGGACTACACGGTCGCGGAGTATAAGTACCGGGCGTACTCGGGCTCCTCGACGGGCCGCGAGCGGGTCGCGGAGCGGCTCGAGCGGCTGCAGGCGGGGCCGCACCACCAGTACGAGGTGGACGCGGAGCACACGGCCTCCACCGAGGAGCTGGCGGCGCAACAGGTACACTTACTCTACAATCTTGTTAATGTAACTTGATTGCTTGCATGCAAACAGTTTCGGTTGAATTCGGTGAATGGGCAGGCATTGCGAGCTTTTCTACATTGCAAGAGAAGTAAATGTATGTCAAGCAAACTAATAAGTAGAGTAGGTTAGTAATTGGTCGGGGGCAATTACTAACCACTGTAGATCCTGGCTTACAGGAGTAGCGGTGGTGGGAGTGTGTGACGGGCCTAGTCTCAAATAAAATAAAATTGGTTGGGGCACCAGCAGTAGACGAAAGTTTCTTGATTACCCAACATCCTTGAAGCAACAATGAGTGTCCTATACATTAAGTGGAAGAATCTATAGTATAGAGAGTCAAACAACCACAGATAAAAAATCCTGATATTTAAAATTGATATTTTTTTGATGTTGACCGCCAATAGTAATTCTTCGCAATTAGTTACAAAAGTATGTGCCTATAGCACTTGTTACCTCACCATGCTCTATAGCGCAGAGGAAATTCATAATATTGAACTGATTTAGACATCAATCTTCTTTATCCCCAGTTAGATTCTCAATCTCAACCGTCGAGCGGGCGACAATCGGTAGCGTCCATATCCTCGTCGTCTTCGTGCAACGAGACCCTCACACCGCGAGGCAGTTGGGCCAGCCTCGACCTTCGCAGCTCGTCCTCTGACCCGCTGATACCCGACTTGTTTGAGAGGAAGCCCCCGGAGCAGCTAGACGCTATCAATGAAGCGAGGAGGTAGGTGTGGAAGCAAAATATCTCCGGGTGTTTTTTTTAATACAAATAAAATATGTGTCCACCATCACGCCTGTGATCCTTGAAAGGGTAGCAAAGGTGCACTACAGTAACAATGTGAGGCCAATATTGGGGGGAGTTGCATATTAATTGAGGTCCCGGCACTCGTGACACACAGTTTCTCGAATAACATTTTAGCGGAGTTTGGTGTTGCTGGCTTCTTTAATGATCGATCAACTTGTTTGGTATATAATTGGAAAAGTTGACAAGCCAAAGTCAGTGGTGGGTTCCTCTTCCCCCATTTGTTTAACATGCACATTGCTTACTAAAGAAGTGTATGTGACGTAAAGAAATTCATCTAATGAATAAGTACATAGACACGCGGCGAAATCGATAACAGCTTTATTGGAATATATCTTCGTTCTAAGAATAAGAATAGTTTATTTCCAAGTAACATTTACTACAAAAAAGTGTTGGTGAGCTCCAAACTAGACAATGTCTGTATCTTGGAGCTCGGTACACTATTTAAGATACAAGTATAAAGTTAAATGTTATATAATTTCAATTTCTTAAACTAGAACATAAAATCAAATGTGGAATATAACTGTGTACAGACTGGAGAATCGCCAAGCCGACCTGCTCGGCCTGTACGTGCCCTACCTGGACGAGGACGAGCCCGTGGAGCGGCGGCCGGCCGCCGACCCGCCCGCCGAGCTGATGGGCCACAGGATCCTGGTCGTGTGCCATCACTTGAAGTGCGTATACTGTAGTATGAGCACTACCGCTGTGCCGCGCCCTAGGAATGCGGGGCGCGGTGGGGGGGGGGGGGGAAGGATCTTACGTACGCGGCCGATACTCCCCCCGCCTCGCCGCGCTCATACCCAAGGCGCGGTTCGGCGGTAGTGGTCAAGCTATAGTTAAAAAACTATGTTCTTTTCCATAGGAACTGCATTCCGAACGGGTGGTAGTGTTGTAGCTTAGCATTTTGTAACTATTTTGACGATTCATAAGTACTGTACTTAATGGTTTACGTGAATAAAAAATATTCTATAATAATTAAATCAATTTTTCTGTGCTACTTCATTCTAATGCCTGTGTTCGGATTTTGTTAACACCATTTTTTTTTTCAATTGCTGTTGTTTGAAGTCGTTCCGTCAATAGGATACACTGTCTGTGACTCAAACAATATTCCAATTTGGAAGACCTCATCATAAAACTTGCATTTGGTCAGCAAATTGACTTACCCAAATCCCACTTGCTATCACATTAAGCAGTTTCCTAGTCGGCTTTCCACTTACCATATTCTCCTATTCCAGGCTAGAACTCGACGTGGAGCCACTCTTCGCTTCAATGGCGCTTTACGACGCTAAAGAGAGAAAGAAGCTTTCTGAAAACTTCTACTTCAATTTAAACTCTGAGTGCACGCGACAGATGCTCGTTGACCACATCCCGCACGCGGACCTCTCGACCCTCAGCAGGAGCGCGGTCTTCGATATACAGAACCCGACACCTGATATGTTCCTAGTGGTGAGGATCGAGAAAGTGCTACAAGGAGACATCAACGAGTGTGTGGAACCGTATATCAAGGACGATAAGGTAGGTTTTTCAGCAAACAACAGTTAAAAATCTACTCTATTACCCTGTCTACAATATCGGATGCATTTTATTACATCGATGTAACATGGCGCTACATCCCGCAGCGTTAATCGGATTACAGTAATATAGACTTTATGGTTCTAACAATTGGGTTGTAATATTTTTTTATCACATTTTTATATATTTTATGTAACTAAGTAATAAGTAACCGTAGATACTAACGAATTATTGAAATAATGCTGAAAATACTAATAACGTTTCCATTCTGAAAAAGAAACAAGAACAGTGCTAAGATACAGGGCCGTGAAGGCACCATTCAGATCGAGATCAAATACGTGCCTATATTGCAATAAAAAAAAACCATCATATGTCCTCACCTTCTCGCCCCCACTTGCTTCAACAAACCGTACTAGCTATTATATCTTTAATATATGTATTTTTATTTTGGAAATTAATTTACGGTATATTTTTAGAAGAAATGTGTATTGTAATGTTGTTGTAAATTTCTGTCAATTTGGGGGCTAGTATTTTATACTTAAATTGAAATTAAAAACTCAATTGTATAAAAAAATCTAAGAGGATTGGTGCATCAATATACACTTTTTCACGAATAATTTTGTAAGTTTCTGGTTTGACTATTATTACAATTTAATTTCGCAGAATCGCGAGAAAGTCCGCGCCAGCGCGCAGGCGGCGTGCACTCGGCTCGGTAAATACCGCATGCCGTTAGCGTGGAGTGCTGTGTCACTGCTCAACATCCTCAGTGGATCTAATAGCTTGGAGCGGGATCAGGACAAGGACAGCCTGTCCGCGTGCCCCAACACAAACAGTTTAGGTTCGTTTTGTATAGAAATTATTTATATTGAGTGGAATATATTTAGTTTTTTTTCAGTCGTGTTCATTGTAATCTCAACGTAGCTGCGAAGATGGACCCCTTTGTGATGATACAAAGTACACGATCGTCGTAATTTTGATTGACAACATTAGGCAAAAATATAGTTTATCCCCCAAGTTATAGACGTTTTATAACTTTATCAACCGTCATATAGTACCGCGCAAAGCAAAACTCTTGTGCGCAGTACTATGTGACGTTTGATAAGTTACGAAACTTCTATAAATTGGGGGGTTAGGATAAGTATTATTGACTTAAAATATAGTACAGGACTTCCCAATCGGTGGGGCGTGCCCCCCGGGGGGGCGTAGAGAGATCTTAGGGGGGGCATGAAGTGTTCGGATATTTTAATCTAATTACTTATCGCAGCGAAATCGTCTTGCAGTCGATAATGATTTGATGATAGCTCTGTCAAAAACAGAACCCGATATCGACCAACTGGTTCAAAAAATTCAGGCGCAAACATACCATTAATAAATAATAAATCATGTGAAATAAATATCGTAAAAATAATTTGTGTTTTTTATTGGAGCAATGAAGAAAAATATGGGGGGGCATGATTTTTTTTTTTATAATCCGAGGGGGCACCATGCGTAAAAGGTTGGGAAACCCTGATATAGTATAACTTTCAAGCAGTTCAATATCCTGGGTGAAAATAAGAGGTGTTAATACTTGTTGTGTGTTGTGTGGTGCGCGGTGCAGACCGCAAGGCGTCGTCCAGCAGCCTGGAGCAGCTGCGGCGCCGCGCCGGCGAGGTGGGCGGCTCGCTCTCGCGCAAGGGCTCCGTGGAGCGCCGCCCGCACCCGCACCACCCGCACCCGCACCCGCCCGCCGACCTCACGCACCAGCTCGACACCTTCAGGCCCATCGTCATCACCCTCACCAGCTTCTTCAAACAGGTACTAGACCATACCAACATGTATGGAATCATTTAGAAAAAATGTTCCCTGTAATTGGATGATAGGTACATGGTTTAAGTGATTTCGTAACGAAAATTGGTACCGTGGATTCAGCTCATGATTCTGAAACCTCCTAGAGTTGGAATTATGTGTCTTTGGTTTTATGACAATACGAATGTCCATAACCGGCTCCATATACTTAAGCACGATTATTGATTAATAAGCAAGGTAAATCTAACTCCCAAATCTACAGCCGTTTTAAATCAATTTGCAATGGATTTACATTGGATTTTTCACTAGAAAAAATCTTTGTAAAGCCCTCGTAATTGGTCGTAAGATTTTAAACTTTGAGGGTATGTATGTTAGTTTTTTAGCCAATGGTCTGGTATATTATATTTCTTTTGGAAAAATAAACTTATTGCGACCCGATTAGCCATGCAGCCGACACGTCGTTTGCAGATACGATTGCATGTTGGATTTAGTATATCTAGCCATATTTATATCAATACAACTTGGTGCGCAGGAGACGGACAAGCTGCGCGACGAGGACCTGTACAAGTTCCTGGCGGAGATCAAGCGGCCCAGCTCCGCGCCCAAGAAGCTGAAGTGCATCCCCGGGGCTCTCAAGCTGGAGGTGTGTCCCTGCCCCGACGAGCTCCGGAACGGACTCACGCCCGAACTGGCCAAGCTACACCCCTATGGCGGTCAGTACTGTACCAACATTTCCGTTACTGTACCCAGAATCATAATCACACTATAGCAACGATAAAAACCACATATACCCTTAAAAAAACCCGAAACCTTAAAAGTATTTGTGACAAACCCAAAAAAAGAAATCACACTAATATTATATTTGTGAAAGTTTGGATGTATGGATGTTTGTTACTCAATCACGCCAGAATGGCTGAACGGATGTCAATGAGATTTGGCACAGAGATGGATTATAGTCTGGAATAGTACATAGGCTACTTTTTATCCCGGTAAAAAGGACATACTTTTTAATCCTTGGTAACACCGCGAGGCGTAACTAGTATATTATCATACCAGCCCTTTTTAATGTCCCACTGTTAGGCATGGGCCTCATCTCAATGCGAGGGGGATAAGGCCACAGTCCACCACGCTGGCCCAGTGCGGGTTGGCGGACTTACCTAGAATCATTTTAAACTAGCGGTATTACAAAGAAAGCGGTACGCAGAACACTCGTATGTCTTACGAACGATTGTTGTATGGTCCAGACGACAACGTGCGTCCGTGCAAGGAGGTGCTGCCGTTCCCGTGCCAGGCGCCGGCCGCGCCGCACCTGCAGTACCGCAACCTGCTGTACCTCGCCGTGCGCGACCTCAACCTCAACGCGTACACCTCGCGCGCCGGCTCCGCCAGGAACATCACCGTGAGACTTGATCCGATTGTCACGGGGATGAAGCCACTGGAGGGTCCAGGGCCCCAAGTCTGCTAACACAATCGATTCGTAATCGAACAGCAACCGCATAGTAACTGTCACTTTTGACAGATATCCCATACAATATCTGTCAAAAGTGACAGTTACTATGCGGTTGCTGTTCGATTACGAACTGATTGTGTTAGCAGACTTGGGGCCCTGGACTTGAGTGCTTCAGGCTATACAGGAGACTCGAGTAATAACCTAAACTATACATGTATTTGTTTATGATGATGTGGTCGGCAGGTGGTGGTGCAGCTGATGTCGGGCGAGAGCCCGGAGTGCGCGCTGCCGGCGATATTCGGGCGCAGCTCGTGCCCGGAGTTCACCAGCCGCGCCTACACCACCGTGCTCTACCACAACAAGTACGCACTCGCCACACGCACACGCACACACAAACATACACACTTTCACACACAGACAAACATACATACACACTTTCTCACACACACACACACACACACACACACACACAGACAGGCATACACACATAAATACAAACTTTCTCTCACACACACATCCATATACACTTACTCACATACATACACACTCACACACATACACACACACATACACACACACACACACACACACACACACACAAACATACACATTCGCTCTCACTCTCTCTCGCACGCTCACATATGTAAACTCTCTCACACACACATACATAAACACTCTCTCACACATACACATTTAATCACTCACACACACGCACCCAAACTGTACTTACACTATACACTATGTGATTAATAAATAAAGAACCGACACAATTTAGTGGTCTCGGCTTACTGCACTTGTTATATCGTATTTGTCTGGTCTGGATGTTGTTGGTGTAAACCAAACACTCCTTATTTCAGTATGAATTTCTTATCGTTCTTGCTCTTCTACAGAAACCCCTCCCTGTACGACGAGATAAAGATCAAGCTGCCCGCGGATCTGGGCGACCAGCATCATCTCCTGTTCACGTTCCTGCACTTGTCGTGCCAGAGGAAGCCCGTCGCGCCCGACCAGGAGAAGAATGTGGAGACACCTGTCGGGTACTCGGTGAGTGCACTTGCTCTATTGCTTAAGGATTTTTGTACAATTTTTGTCTGTCTGTCTGTTTGTTCCGGCTAATCTCTGAATTGGCTGGACCGATTTTGACGGGACTTTCACTGGCAGATAGCTGATGTAACGAGGAAAAACTTAGGCTATTTTTATTTTAGAAAAAAAATTAGATCACACGAAAAAAAATTAAAACCAATGTTGCAGCGCTGCGCCTGATTAAGTTTGATAGCAACAACCTGCAATGCGTCCCGCGGGCTCAGAACGCGCGAGCAGGCTGTTGCCGACGGTTGTGTCGATCGTTGGTAACAGCTAGTTTACCATATAGCACTAAGTGTGTAGGGCATGTCCCCAGTGGCTGCCGCTGTGCCGCAACGGCAAGCTGACGTGCGGCGAGTTCAGCCTGCCGGCCATGCCGGAGGAGCCGCCCGCCAACTACTCGTACATCTTCCCCGACGTGCAGCTGCCCGGCACGCGCTGGATCGACAACCACAAGCCCGTGCTCAGCATCACGCTCGACCCCCACACCACCGTGCACCCGCTGGTAACAACACTATACACAACCACTAGCCGTTCCAAATTCAACTTTACTTCAACTCAATAACGTTGCATTTTTTTAAATTTACATTATACCCAGTCGTAGTGCAGTAGCGATAGACATAATGTGAGAATTCTTACGTAATACTTGCCCCTCGGGCGGGGTATTAACGTTCGGGGGACATAAAGAAAGTCGACTGAAATCACAAGTAAAGTATTGGTTGTATATCTGCATACTTAGGTAGGGACATAGCTAGATTTCTTGTCATAATTTTTCTTTTCTTTAATTTTGACAGCTTTGTTTTTTATATTGCCTCACCAACGAATAAGGTTTAATACCTGCGTATTACTAATGAGGACTTAACATTCAAGACTGAAGTCCAGTTTTTTTTTTAAATCCTTTTTTTTGTATAATAATGTTTGATACTGCACTTTGGTAATTCATTGTTTTAATTAATATGGGTATTTTAAAACTCTCTCAGGGTTGTAATATGTTTCATTATATAGGTAAGCTAGTTTAAATCTACAATACGCACGGAGAAAATATTCTTACACAAAATCAGCTAGTTACAAGAATGAACGATCGGAAATCAATCACAGACTAAAACAAAAGGTACGCGCCACTTGATTGGCGGTTGTCTCAAACAACCAATCAGGGCGCATTCATAGCCAACGGCTGAGCGCGAAGGGCTCTCATTGGTCGCTTGTCGCGCGCGTTACAGTATGGTTTTCTGTTACAGGATGGTTACATTGAAAGGTTCGCGATGGCGTGTGAGGCGGTGCAAGAAGGCAACATCCCGCCTAGGATAGGATTGGCTAACATGGAGTCTGAACTCAGAGCGAGGTAAACTCTAAACTGAAGCTATGCTCAATTGCGCGGTCAGTCAGTAGACGGCTATTTACGATAGAAATCAAAATATATATTTTCATATATGTACGCTAATAAAGCACTTATGAATAGTCAAATGGTATCATATGTAGACAATTGAAATAAATATATTATATAAGAAATCAACATCAATATGTAATGTCAAATTTAATACTTATAGAGAGTGATTCAGACAGGACATACTAAGCATTGAACCTGCGCGTCTTAGGCGCATTTGTTATCACAAAAAAATATTATTGTGTTTTTTTATGAGCAATTTTTTAAATTAACTTATCGAAATTGTGAATTGAGCAGTTTCAAGACTTAGTATATCCTAGCTTTATTAATGTTTATAGATATTAAACATCTGAACGTCGGGTACAAACATTCGTGCTCATCACACAAAAGTTGCGAAGTATAACTTCCTGCGAGACAGTACTGACCTAGTGCAGGAAGTTTTTGTCAATAATTGGTAACAGGTCAATATAATTATTAAAATTGTAACTGCAATGTATGTATATAATACCTGTAAATCTCTTTTTGGTAAATAAACATTATTAAAATAAATCCTCTGTCCGCAGCATCTCGGAGCTGCCGACGGCGAACGTGGAGGTGCTGGCGCGCTACTTGCCCGTGGTGCTGGACAAGCTGCTGCACTTGCTCGTGGCACCGCCGCTGCTCGCCGGCCAGCTGCTGAACATAGCGCAGGACGTGTTCACCTGCCTTGCGCACATCTTCACCGAGATCTCGGTGAGTGAACCACGACTTCAATCTACACAAATAAATAAAATTGGAGTGTTCTTTGTAATATTAAAAAAACCGCTTTTTACTAAGTGCGTTTGGATGTATACACGGTACATATACCAAAACAATTTTTTTTACAATTTTTGTCTGTCTGTCTGGCTGAACTGATTTTGACGGGACTTTCACTGGCAGATAGCTGATGTAACAAGGATTATCTGCAGGCTTTAACGGGGGCGGTAAGAGACTCAGAAAAAAAATGGGGGCGTTGTGTAGAGGCTTACAATAATTAATTTAATTTGAAGTTATAGTGGTTTTTAAGTAGGTGTAAAAATGGGGGCGCTAAAAAATAATTAATTCTCAAAGTGGGCACTAGGCCCGCCACACGCTCCCACCACTGCTACTCCTGTAAACCAGGATCTACAGTGGTGTCCGATGAAGACAAATCTACAGTGGTGTCTCAAAGTGGGCAGTAGATATAATAAGTTTGGGAACCCGTGTGTCAGGGCATGAGCGAGGGCGCGACGTGCGACGCGCACGGGCGCAGCGGGCTGGTGGGCGCGTACGTGCGGTACCAGTGCACCGTCCCGCGCCCCGCGCTCACCGACCGCGACATCGGCCTGCCGCTGCCGCCCGCAGGTACCACACACCAACCATTTTTAAGGTAGCAATCGGCTACAAACAAGTGCCATTTAGCCGGTGTCGAGTAAGTTGTTTCATTTTTTTGAAACGAAGTTCCTTATCGCGCGTTGCGAAAGGGAACGGAACGGAAAAAATTAAGACGAAAAGTTGTAACGACACATTTTGCATTTACATAATGGTCAGTATTTTCGAGACATTGCACAAGTGCATCCGTGGCGCAATTGGCTAGCGCGTTCGGCTGTTAACCGAAAGGTTGGTGGTTCGAGCCCGCCCGGGGCGATATATTTTTGTTTCCCAAAATTATTGATTTTTTGTACATCTATACTAATATACTATATACTAATATTATAAATGTGAAAGTTTGGATGGATGGATAGATGGATGGATGTTTGTTACTCTTTCACGCCCGAACGGCCGAACGGATCTGGATGAAATTTGGCACAGAGATAGATTATAGTCTGGAATAACACATAGGCTACTTTTTATCCCGGTAAAATGTATGGTTCCCGTGGGATAGATGTTTTAATTTTTCATACTTTTTATCGCGGGTAACACCGCCGGGCGCAGCTAGTAATAAATAATAACAAATAATAAAGGAACTTCGTTCCATCCGGGTGTCCCTTGACACCTCTCAAGTTTTTTTATTACAATATAGGCAACTATTTGATCTCGATCTCAGATGATGGTAAGTGACGATGAGATCTACGATGTAGCATACTTGCCTAGCAGGTACCTGTTCACTCTCGACTTGAAAACACCCAGATTATAGTCAACGGGGAACAAAGACGCCGGTAGCGTGTTCCATTCCCTGGCAGTTCGCACGATGAAAGTAGAATCATTGTTGTGAAAGTACCGCTGATGATAATTGAAGTAATATAGCTTGCGGGAATTCAAACTAACTTTATCCAGTCTCCATAGAATGAAATACATTTGAATGAATGAGTTTTTTAGGGGAAATGAAACCCCTGTTTACATTGCCAATCACAACCGGTTTACTTGGTAATCAAACATAAAAGAACACATAAAACAATCAATTATAATGTAGCAAAGAATATAACATTGTTACTTATTATAAGAACTGACTTCTGGGGACCGCCAAAACACTCTGACAGACCTCCCCGTCTACCAACATTAACATCCTCACGGTGCGTTCGGAAACGCGAACGCCACAAGTTGAACGAATGAGTGATGGAATGATTGCATGTTTATATTAAACACTATTAGTAGGAATATATTACGTATGTCTGTGCATATATTACAATAATGTTGGTGCCATTGAAAGAACTAGGCGATACTTGCCGGAAATACATTTTTTAACAAATAGGGGAAGAGGGACCCACCACTAATCCTTGACTTGTCAACTTGCTGTTGCTCCTGAATAATTTGGCAGTTTAGAAACGATTATTTAGTCACTTGTCAACTTTTCCAATTATAAACCAAACAAGTTGGTCGATAATTAAAGAGGCCAGCGACACCGAACTCCTCTAAGATGTTAGTCGAGAAGCTGTCTGTCACGAGTGACGGACTCCAATTAATGTGCGATTCTCCGCAAAACGATGCGAATCTAAAAATGTCTGTCCTGTTGAAATATTTGACATTATTATGGTTACATGTGTGCACAGTGATGACTGACGGCTCGTGCAAGATACTCCACGAGGAGTTGGCGCTGCAGTGGGTCGTTGCCAGTGGGGCCACCAGAGACTTGGCTATGCAGAACTCCTGGTACGTCATACACCAGCTCTTACCTACGGTAACGGTACGGTACGGTTAGCACTCTGGGATAATGTAGCTTCTTATTAATAATACCATCCCTTTTTAATGTCCCACTGCTGGGCACGGGCCTTCCCTCAATGCGAGGGGGATTAGGCCACTGGATTTGGATTTGGTTGATGTGTGCGTACATGCGTTTTGAAAAAAGTTATCGTTAGATTGGAATAAAACTATTTTTTCGAATTTATTCGCGTTTATTTTATGATTTTACGTTGCCGACGTATCGTAAAAAAAAATGTATTTCAATGTGTAGTATTCGCATAAATATAAGAAATCAGTCATCGTTTAGCTTAGGAATAATGTCTCACTTGACGTGCAGATCCCCTCGCATTGAGGGGAGGCCCGTGCCCAGCAGTGGGACATTAAAAAAAGCCCTTTTTTGGCTGGTATTATTGTTATATTATGTCGTGCAGGTCGCTGTTCGAGCTGATGGTGAAGTCGATGGTGGAGTACCTGTACTGGAGCGGCGCGCACGAGGCGCGGCGCAAGGCGCGGTTCCCCGACCAGTTCACCGACGACCTCGCCACGCTCGTCAACAACGTCACCTCCGAGATCATCTCCCGGTACTCTCATAATACCTTCTAACAAAACTGTCGTGTCGGAGTTCCGGAGAACGCTCGGAGTTTCATTTCATGATACTATGGCCATACATCGGCCACGCCACTGGAGAGAGACCAGGCGCAGGAGCGACGGCTTCACGTTCTTTCCAAAAACACGAACAAGTTGTGTGAAGAGCATGAAGGTTTGTACCCATGTCAATACTTGGATCGCCTCCATTATGTAATCGTTGCTTTGTTTATAACCGTACAGTCGGTGTGTTCGTCTGGCGATATATATATTGCAAGGTTGGCTGGTAGAGATCGCTATTAGTGATAGGCCGCCCATTGTGACACTCTCTGTGTGAGTTAAGTAATTTTGTTTTCATTTTATGTGGTGGAACAATAAAGTGTTATCTCTATCTATATTTTATATGTTATCTGCCAGGTACGGCAAGGACGGGCGGCTGACGCAGAGCCTCAACAACAGCCTCGCGTTCTTCCTCTTCGACCTGCTCAGCATCATGGACCGCGGCTTCGTGTTCAACCTGATCCGCAGCTACTACAAGCAGATGAGCGCCAAGATCGCCTCGCTGCCGGATGCTGTGCCGCTCGTGCACTATAAAGTGAGTGTTTCATCTTAAACATCTTCGTATGATAGGTGAATAATTGGTTTATCAGTTTCATGTTTGTTCTTGTATCGTACAAATCAATTATGGTTTCTGTAGAATGGCCAGAGGATTTTAAACTATATATATTTAAAAACAAAGTGGTGTTAGTTACACCATTTATAACTCGTGAATGGGTAGGCGGTTTTTATGAGCTTTGATTTTTTGAATTTTTCTCCGCCCCGAATAGCAGAATAGCTATGAAAACACGGAAAAAATTGTATTTCTCATATATTTCATTCTGAGGCGGTATTAAGTTCGATGGGATAGCTAAAGTATGTATATAGATATTATACATCCATGACCTTGGCACATATATTCATCCCCACCATCGTGCCCTCGGTTCAAAGAGTAGGATCACGATCGACTGAACTAATCGGGCCATCTGAATTGTATGTGTAAATAACATTACCACATACATATGACGCCTTAGATATATGATAATGTATCACACGCAAAGTCAAATGGTTTATTTCGTACAGGCCTTCGGGGGCACTTACAAATTGTCATTACATTTTTTTTCTTAACTCTACAACCGGATCGGAACGCGACCTCAACTGAGAAGATCCGGCGAGAAACTCGGCGGGCTTGTCTCCTTTTTTTAAAGCCATCATTTTTACAAAAGAAATAAAAAAGTAAGCTCCAGTGTGTTGCCATGCGAGGCGCACACACGCTACACTTTAGTCAAATGCGTAGATCATCAGAATGTTAACACCTCTCCGAACCCTAATCTGTAGAGTCGATTTGTAGGGCTACCACCAATGGGCATGTCAAGAAGCAAGCTTGACATTGACATGCCAATTGCTTGGGACCCTACAAAACGGCCCTACAGTGCCCCAAGTCAGCTAACACAATCGATACACAATCGAACAGCAACCGCACAGTAACTGTCACTTATGACAGATATTGTATGGGATATCAGTCAAAAGTGACAGTTACTAGGCGGTTGCTGTTCGATTATGAATCGATTGTGTTAGCAGACTTGAGGCCCTGATTGGGTGCCAAGGCTCTTATGGTCGTACGTCGAACAGCTCGCGTTCCTGCGCATAATCTGCTCGCACGAGCACTACGTGTCGCTGAACCTGCCGGCGGGCGGGCCTGGTGGGGCGGGCGGGGCTGGTGGGGCGGGCGGGGCTGGTGGGGCGGGCGGCTGCGTGTCGCCGGCGGCGTCGTCGCAGTCGCTGGGCTCGGCGTCCAGCGCGCCGGCGCAGCACCAGCTGAGCCACGAGTTCCGCTCGCGCCACTACCTGACCGGCCTGCTGCTGGCCGAGCTCACCAACGCCTTGGAGCTGCAGTCTGTACCTCATTATTATTACCTACTAGCTATTCCCGCCACTTCTTGTGTGGTGCCTTTACTTTCTTTTAATATTCTAGGGGAACCGTACCCATTCCTAAGATGTTGATCTTGTTGTGTGGTATAAGACTAGTTCATCCCGCCATTTCTATTTGGATCTGCGGCTTTTTTGTTCGACATTCAACGCGTTTCCACTAATGCAGCCAGTTTAAAAGCAAGTGTGTTAACATTGGAGAATCTAGTTGTATGTGAATCAGAATCAGAATATTTTTTATTTACGTAGACCATTACGTACAGTACTTATGAATCGTCAAAAGTTACAAAATACTATGCTACTACGTTACCACCCGTTAGGAATGCCGTTCCTATGGAGAACGGGCAAGTAACTCTGTTAAGACGTCAAAATTATTATTTATGTTTAGTGTGTAAGTCAGCGATAGATGTCGCTGGCATGTTTTTGAACTAGGTATCGTTATGTTTTTGGTTTTCATATTGTACACTATTCCTTGATTATAATATAGCCTCGTCGTATACCGCGGCTATTGCCATTAATACCTGGGGACCTTTTTGGAGCTTGTTCGAACTCCATGGTTGTTCTTTTTTTAAAAGATCTTTGACATTGTGTGCGTGTGCGCGTGCGCAGGAGCCCGGCGCTGCAGTGCGCGGCGGTGACGGGCGTGCTGTCGCTGCTGACGGCGCACGACGCGGACCCGCGCCTGCGCGGCCGCGCCGACCTGCGCGCGCGCGTGGCCGCGCTCTACCTGCCGCTGCTCGGCATCGTCATGGACGCGCGCCCGCAGCTCTACCGCGGCTTCACCAACAACAAGGGTACCGACACTGCTCTCTATATAGGGGGGCAATGGGTGCTATGGACTCACGACTGAAGTTGTTTTTTTGTTTCTGAATGATAGATAAAATCATATAAAAATCAGACAAAAAAAGTAAACCTAAAGATTTGAAATTTGAAGGGTATATTCCTTGAGTACCCTAGAGGTGCACTATGGAGAGATTTTTGGAAATTCGACCTCTATGGGTAGTCAGTGGTTTTTTTTTTAGTTAGTATGGATTAAAACGTTTATTTCGTAACTAAAATTTAAAACTTAAGATATTACTGTAATGTATGTGTTATTTTTTTTTTCAGAAATTCTGCAGTTGGACAGTGAAATGGGACAGTTCAGCAGTCTTTATACAACGTCATCCCCGGACGATTTCAAACAGGTATGGAGTTTTATGGCCCGCCTGTATAGTTACCGGCGCTATTAACTAACGGCTCATTTCCAGCGACTTAAAACATTTTTTACCGACTTCAAAAAAATACCGAGGAGGTTCTCGATTCGTATGTTTTTTTATGTTTGTTAGCTCACAACTCCGTCATTTATAAAATGATTTGAAAATTATGTTTTTATTTGAAAGGATATATTTTCAGAGTGTTTCCATTTTTATCAAAATCTAGTTCAGATACTGGGATCCATTAGGTATTAAGAAAACTCCTCAAATATTATCGGCATACATGTAGCGTTTTTGGTCACAACAGACCTCCTGTGGTGGGCTATGGCCTAAATTCCCCTCATATTGAGGGCGAGTGTGCCCGGTATAATGGCAATATGCCCCTTAAAACATTGGGACCCAATACCATTGGCGAATTGTGGGTGCACTGCACTGAACCTCTGCCTACCTTTCCGTTTTGAAAATGGCACCCACTAGTGTTATTACTAGATAATAAAATCACATAACAGTACCTTACACACAATCCATTTTACGTAGCGTTTTATAACGTCCTCCATCTCTCTCACACCACAGATTTAATAAATAAGTATGACAGTGATAGCATGTTTTCTCAATGACCTGACGCGCGTTTACATTATAAGTTCCTGTTTACATGTATTTACTACAGTAGTTGGCTTCTCTTGTATAACATAATTGCAGCAGTGGCGAAGGACTTCTGCCTAGCTCTCTGGGGATAACAGGAGTGGTTTCTTGTTTTAGAACGGCCGCCCCCCGTTCAACAGCGAGACGAGCCGCAACCTGCTGATGTGCCTGGTGTGGGTGCTGAAGTGGACGGAGCGGTCCGCGCTGGCCGCGTGCGTGGCCGAGCTGTCCGCCGCCAAGCTGCACTCGCTGCTGGCGCTGGTGGACCTGTGCTTCAAGTGCCAGGAGTACAGGGTACGCCCAGGGCCCCAAGTTTTTACTAAAGTTTTTACTGGTGGTAGGCTTCGGCCGTGGCTAGTCACCACCCACTGAACAAAGCCATGTCGCCAAGCGGCCTAGCCGTGTTCCGGCATGATGTTCGGTGCTGCCATTCATGGATGGCGGGTCAGATCAGTTGCGCTGCATATGCCTAGTGAATGTAGCGTCTCTGTCTACTGCCGCCTTCCTACCTAGGCAAGTATGCTCCATCGTAGATCTCATCGTCACTAACCATCAGGTGAGATTGAGATCAAATACTTGCCTATAATGTAATAAAAAAAAAAAAAAAAAAGTCTGCTAAAACAATCGATTCATAATCGAACAGCAACCGCATAGTAACTGTCACTTTTGACAGATATCCCATGTCGATGTTCAATTTTGTATTTTTCACCCTGACCTAACGCTTATCGGGGAGCACTCGTGTACCTACAATTCAGTTTTGTTTTGTCAAGTACATTACAACGTGAAGCATAATCTCCCATTCACAATTTGATGTAATTTTAAAGTTGATACAACTATTCGATACTTTGCGGCATTCCATTGTTGAACAAATGCAGACAGATCGTCGATTGTCATTTCGCAGGAGTTCGGTTTTGTTGGCTTCTTTATCAGGGATCAACTTGTTTGGTTCATAATTGGGAAAGGTCACGAGCCGAGGGTCTGTGGTGGGTCCCTCTTCTCCCATTTGTTTTGCAATGTATACTTTTATGTTCTTCAGGGTCGTAAGGAGATAATGAAATGCGCCCAGCAAAACGTTCGCAAGACCACGGACATCAAGGCGAAGCTGGAGGACGTTATCCTAGGACAGGGTTCCGCACGATCTGACTTTATAATGCGTCGCAAAGGTGAGATATACCAGCATTTAGTATATTCTTATCGATATTTTTTGTCTACTTCCGTCCCGTGTTTAATCGCTATTCATAATTATCTGGCACTTTTATCGATAATTTTAGCAAATATACGCATTTTATATTAGTTACTAGCACCTACTTACTAGTACCTTCGTACCGCTTCAGAATAAAATTTATAAGAAAATCTATTTTTTTTTACCCATGTTTAATGGTACTTTGGAATTTGTACAGAAAAAAATTCCAAAAATCAAAGATTAAAATTAAATAATGATAACTAATTTACGAAATTTGTTATCGCTATTTGCTAAAAGTAATACTTGAGCAGAGGATTGGGGCTAAATCTTTCTCTTTCGCACCCGTGCTCATTTATCGCGGTGACGTCATTCTACACTACAATGCATACAAATTTAGCATAGTTTATGCGCATTTTGTATTTTGTCATTTTTAGAGTGATTTTGACTTTTCACTATTAGTAAACATAGCACGTAAATTTGCATTAATAACACGCTAATTTCCCACATAAGCTTCAAAATGGCGAGAATTATCTCGCTTTATTGTGACGTCCCCTTATGTTAGTGTAGGTAATGTAATGTAGTAAGGCTAGGTGTGGGTTGTGTGCAGGCGGGTCTGCGGGCGCGGGGGCGGGCGGGTGCGGGGGCGGCGCGGGCGGCGGCGGCGGCGGGGGCGGGGGCGGCGGCAAGCGCGAGCGCTGGCGCAAGGAGTGGGTGCGCGGCGCGCGCGACCCGCCCGCCTCGCCCGCGCACGCGCGCCCCGCGCTCTCCGCCGCGCTCTCCGCCGAGGTCTCGCTCACGCTGCTGCACGCGCTCGAGACCATCGTACAGGTGCCAAGCCACTTTCGTTCACAGATATAAGCAATGTATAAATAAAACTAATTTTACGGATTGTACCGCGTTTAGTTCGCGTCGGGATTAAAATCCGTAAAATTAGTTGTATTTAAATGTGTAGTATTCGCGTCAATATAAGAAATCAATAAGTTATAAGCAAGTTTCAATGCTCGCAAAATTTATTTGTGTCTAGGAACGAAAAATGGACCGCTGCTATTTCAACAGGATGTTTGCTATTGGATAGCCTATATATATAGCCTGACATACACGGAATTATTTAGGAAGGGTATACTGCCATTTGAACGTGCGCTTCTTTAGCACATTTCATTATAATTTTCAAATGAACATAGGGTAACGAAAACATTGGGTAAAGGTAATGCCTATAATAAAATTATAGAAATCATGGGCTACAAATATTATTATTTTTGAGCGCTCAATGTATCGCAAACACGCGATCACAACACAACGCTGCGCGCGATACTGTTAGTCTTATTACAATAAAACTGCGGGGAAATCTAATTAAATTTAGAGCAGGCTGCATTTGAAGCGAGTTGCACGTGTGTAACCCCCCCCCCTGCCCCCTGCCCCCTGCCCGCAGTCGTGCAGCAACCTGGAGTGCGGGCAGAGCGTGTGCGGCGCGGCGCTGCAGGCGGTGCTGCGCGCGCTGCAGCGCAACCAGAGCGTGGCCGTGCTGCAGCACATGTTCGCCACGCTGCGCGCGCTCATCGCCAAGGTACACCTTTTTCTTCAAGACATTTTTTTTTATTGTAAATTGGCTTGCGTTTGACCTCTATCTCACTTGCACGTCAAGTGCTAGATTATTCGATTAGACGGCCTGATTAGCGCAGATGGTAGTGACCCTGCTTTCCGTGCCGATGGTCCCGGGTTCGAATCCTGGTAGGGACACACTTTGTGTGATAAGCACGAAAGTTTGTACCCAAGTCATGGATGTACAATATCTATATAAGTAATATATACTGGGTTCGCCCTCAGTCCATTGTACGGTACCCACAATACAAGCGATGCTTAGTATAGTTGGTGTGTTCGTCTGGCGATATTATTATTATATTCGTAAGGAACGTCTGGAACGTCAGAAACATATAATAAACGCTATAAAATCCGTAAGATTAGTTTTATTCCAATGCTCTGTTCATATTTTCCGGGCAGTGAAGCACAAACAAGTTGGTGCCTCTGTTGTAGAAGCACTCGTAAACGGGCAAGTTTTGTGGCAATTTCTTGCCGCCATTGTAAAGCCGACGAGTTTGACGTCTATATCGCGCGGCACTTGCGCTCGATAATTCCTAAAGGTTTTACTCTATGACATTGCAGCAAGAGAGTACCGCTGGCAATATTGCTGACCTGTATTGCTGAGCAAGATACTTTTTAACCGACTTCAAAATGGAGGAGGTTCTCAATTCGGTTGTACTTTTTTGTATGTTTATGTTTGTTACCTCAGATCTCCGTCATTTATGTACCGATATGGAAAATGATTTTGTAGTCCGTTTACAGAGCTGTGAGTAATGTTGTTGTGTGTCAGCTGGGCTGATTTATGTACCGATATGGAAATTGATTTTGTAGTCCGTTTACGGAGCTGTAAGTAATGTTGTCCGTTTACGGGCCCTGTGAGTAATGTTGTTGTGTGTCAGCTGGGCTGATTTATGTACCGATATGGAAATTGATTTTGTAGTCCGTTTACGGAGCTGTAAGTAATGTTGTCCGTTTACGGGCCCTGTGAGTAATGTTGTGGTTGTGTGCAGCTGGGCTGGTCGTGCTGCGGCGAGGAGTCGGGCATCTGCCGCGTGCTGCTGCGGCACTGCGCCGCGCTGGCCGCGCAGCCGCGCGCGCACGCCTCCGCCACGCTCTACGCGCTCATGCGACAACACTACCAGCTCGGCAACGTTAGTGCATTACACTATAACGCTCACCTACCAATATATCTATTTAAGTCTTGTATTAGTTTTCTAAGTTAACATAATTGGTAAAATTTCATAACGTGGCTCGCTGCACGCGTTGGTTTAAACTGTAAATGCAGTAAGCAATTGAAATATAAATAAATATCGGCACATCTACACAAATGGCGAAATTGAGTTGATATGGCCTAACTGTTTAACAGTGCATAATTGTTGAGGAGGTATAACGGCACAATGTTAGTTTTCATAAAAGCCGTAACAAGTAGTCTGGTTTTTTTTTTAAGATTCATACAAACTGTAATCCCTGTTTCTGTAAATTATGCAAAATGTAGATGCGCCAATATATTGCTAGATGAGCAATATGTAGATCCCAGCTTACAGTGTACCA
Source organism: Pheosia gnoma (assembly GCA_905404115.1). Classification (NCBI taxonomy): domain Eukaryota; kingdom Metazoa; phylum Arthropoda; class Insecta; order Lepidoptera; family Notodontidae; genus Pheosia; species Pheosia gnoma. The sequence goes on along the minus strand of FR989894.1, from coordinate 973,982 downwards.
GGCAACCTCCCAAAAAAAACTATCAAAATAGGATAGATAGTAGTTTTTATTTTTTTATCCGATAGCAACTGTTCCATTTCCCGGGGGTAGAATATCCTATACCCTGACTTAGAATATACAGTATCCCCATACTGTATCATATTATCATAATTTTTATTGCCATGACGTTTTCTGTGTATTTTGCCTCTTTTAAACCAACTTCAAAAAGACGAGGATATTCTCAATTTGATTGTATTAGTTTTTGTATCAAAAATAATATCATCTAACTCCCGAATTTATGGAAGTTCTAGATATTTTTTTAAACATCATATATCGCTAACTACGCAAAGAAAAAATTGTGCGCAGTACTATATGTCGATTGATAAAGTTATAGAGCGTCTATAAATTCTGGTTTTTTTTTTGTTTAATTACACAGCGTTTGGGATTATAGCCTAAATGCTATAAGTAAAGTGGGGAGCCCCCGCCAGACAGTGAGACATAAGAATGAATATTAACGTCATGTATGTTGATACCATGTAGAACTTCAGCCGCGTGAAGATGCAGGTGACGATGTCCCTGTCGTCGCTGGTGGGCACGTCCACCACGCTCAGCGAGGAGTCGCTGCGGCGCGCGCTCAAGACCATCCTCGTGTACGCCGAGCACGACCACGACCTGCAGGACACCAGCTTCCCGGAACAGGTAGCCCACTCCACTCCACTCCCGCCCAATCTTCCTGCGATGGGTTCACCACTGTCCAAGAGCAACCATAGAAATTGCCCAGCCATCTCCCTAGGACTGCCTTACATCAATAAAAAAAACTGATTTTCATTCTGTCATCTGTTTAAACTATAATATCCAAATATATAGAAGTTTAATTCATTTAATTTAACATTGTTCTCCACCAACACACTTCAAGATCGTCTATCCTCTTTCTCTTACTGGCCCACGAGGTCAACTTAGAGGAATATAATTCGGGAATTAAGATTGTGGTATCGTGTATGTGTGTACGTAATTCCAAAGGAATTGTTCTCGCGATAAGGTCTCTTTTGGTTTGTCGGGATTAACCGAGATTGAAACGACGTGTGTTCAGTTCCGTGGTTTATTGCATACTAAAAAGTATTTTATAGGTGCTGCGTTCAAATTTCGCACGTATGGACATAATTCATAGACATGTATTTTCTAAGTATGCGTTATTTCATCTTTGTTTGTATTGTTAGGTGAAGGACCTCGTTTTCAATCTGCACATGATACTGTCGGACACGGTGAAGATGAAGGAGTTCCAGGAGGACCCGGAGATGTTGCTGGACCTCATGCACCGCATCGCGCGCGGCTACCAGCACAGCCCCGACCTCCGGCTCACCTGGCTCAACAACATGGCGCAGAAACATATGGAGGTTGGTGCTACTTTTTCAGATTCTACAACTCTACGAACGAAGATAATCGGAATGAGGGAATGAGAAGAAATACTATTACTAATAATGCTTAAGTTTTTTTAAGTTACAAGTACCACCCGTGCTTGCGAGGATACTTCAGGGCCGTGTTCGTGATGATCATGGCCGATGATCGCGGTCGGCGGTAGTGGCGGGGATCCTACTTTCTAGTAAAGTCAAAGTCAAATCATTTATTTCGTATAGGCCTACGGGGGCACTTACAAATTGTCATTACATTTTTTCCTTAACTCTACAACCGGATCGGAACGCGACCTCAACTGAGGAGTATACCCTCTTTGTAAAATAAATTTGAAAAGCTTATAACGTCGATATGTATATATACAACATTCTATAACTATTTTAACAGAATTTATATGTTCCGTTTATTTTCCGTGACGGAATTTAGAGATACTCGTCGTTCAATTGTGCTGTAGCCGTTCAAGGTATACACCATCCGTTGGGATTTCTTAAAATTTTACTTACCCATCAAACCATTCCCTTTTGAAGAGGAGGGTCTGTCAAAGACAGGAGAAATTACGAATACGACATTTCCAGATTAGCTCAACTAGATATTCACTCGAGAAAATTCGTGATTAATTCGAGTGCACGAGAATTGGACCGCTGGTCTGGTCAAATAGCGTTCCAGTTTACAAAATACATGCTTAAGTTTTTTAAGTTACAAGAATAGCATTTTGTATGCAAAAAAAACATAATTTATTTATTCTTTTTTTATTAATATCATCGCAAAAGCAGTATACTGTCCAATACGTATGGGGAAAAAGCAAAAGTAAATATGATTCGCGGTATTATAGTATGGACTATACCATTTTATAAATGTTTATGGAATTTAAGTTGTCATATAGCTATTTTTCAGTTGATAAATCGATTTAAATCTGTCCATTCTCTTTAGCCAAGAAAAAGTAGATAAAGCTAGTGCTTCATCTCCACTTTTGAGTGGCCGTGTGATATGTTGCCTCTCATAATGTGGCTGATGTAACTTAGATATCTCTCATTGTTGTTATAAGTATCTTTAAAACGTCGATCGGTTGACTCGCTGGACTTATCTTCTAAGTTAAAAGTTTAAAATCAAGACAGTGTTGACGTCAAAGTGAAAAAATCTCTCCTTGTTTTATTGACTCATAACCGATCAGACAGCTGATTTTTAATGCTATTACCAATGAAATAAATTTTCTTAATAAAATTCTTCAGACCATTTGACAGCAACGCACAGCGTAAAGCGAAGCGAGCGATTTGAAATTTGGAGAATATAATCCTTAAGTACCCTACAGAAGGGATTTATGGAAATTTGACTCCTAAGGGGCTCAAATGTTGGTCAAAGTTCGCATGAAGAATTTTTTTAAGTTACGATCTTCAGGCGATGTTGCGATCTTCAGGGCACATGGCTAGTGTTAACGTGTGGTGTTATATCTATACACTAGCGTTCGAACCACACGGAGGCGGGCATGTGCCTGGTGCACGGCGCGGCGCTGGTGGCCGAGCAGACGGTGGCGGGCGCGCGCGGCGCCGCGCTGCTGCAGCGCGTCACGCACAACGCGCTCGACGAGAGCTGCGCGGACGCGCTGCACCACCACCTCACGCACCAGGAGCTGCAGGTCGGTCGCAGCTGTGCCTCTAGCATGCGCCTGGTCCACAGCGCGTCACGCACAACGCGCTCGACGAGAGCTGCGCGGACGCGCTGCACCACCACCTCACGCACCAGGAGCTGCAGGTCGGTCGCAGCTGTGCCTCTAGCATGCGCCTGGTCCACAGCGCGTCACGCACAACGCGCTCGACGAGAGCTGCGCGGACGCGCTGCACCACCACCTCACGCACCAGGAGCTGCAGGTCGGTCGCAGCTGTGCCTCTAGCATGCGCCTGGTCCACAGCGCGTCACGCACAACGCGCTCGACGAGAGCTGCGCGGACGCGCTGCACCACCACCTCACGCACCAGGAGCTGCAGGTCGGTCGCAGCTGTGCCTCTAGCATGCGCCTGGTCCACAGCGCGTCACGCACAACGCGCTCGACGAGAGCTGCGCGGACGCGCTGCACCACCACCTCACGCACCAGGAGCTGCAGGTCGGTCGCAGCTGTGCCTCTAGCATGCGCCTGGTCCACAGCGCGTCACGCACAACGCGCTCGACGAGAGCTGCGCGGACGCGCTGCACCACCACCTCACGCACCAGGAGCTGCAGGTCGGTCGCAGCTGTGCCTCTAGCATGCGCCTGGTCCACAGCGCGTCACGCACAACGCGCTCGACGAGAGCTGCGCGGACGCGCTGCACCACCACCTCACGCACCAGGAGCTGCAGGTCGGTCGCAGCTGTGCCTCTAGCATGCGCCTGGTCCACAGCGCGTCACGCACAACGCGCTCGACGAGAGCTGCGCGGACGCGCTGCACCACCACCTCACGCACCAGGAGCTGCAGGTCGGTCGCAGCTGTGCCTCTAGCATGCGCCTGGTCCACAGCGCGTCACGCACAACGCGCTCGACGAGAGCTGCGCGGACGCGCTGCACCACCACCTCACGCACCAGGAGCTGCAGGTCGGTCGCAGCTGTGCCTCTAGCATGCGCCTGGTCCACAGCGCGTCACGCACAACGCGCTCGACGAGAGCTGCGCGGACGCGCTGCACCACCACCTCACGCACCAGGAGCTGCAGGTCGGTCGCAGCTGTGCCTCTAGCATGCGCCTGGTCCACAGCGCGTCACGCACAACGCGCTCGACGAGAGCTGCGCGGACGCGCTGCACCACCACCTCACGCACCAGGAGCTGCAGGTCGGTCGCAGCTGTGCCTCTAGCATGCGCCTGGTCCACAGCGCGTCACGCACAACGCGCTCGACGAGAGCTGCGCGGACGCGCTGCACCACCACCTCACGCACCAGGAGCTGCAGGTCGGTCGCAGCTGTGCCTCTAGCATGCGCCTGGTCCACAGCGCGTCACGCACAACGCGCTCGACGAGAGCTGCGCGGACGCGCTGCACCACCACCTCACGCACCAGGAGCTGCAGGTCGGTCGCAGCTGTGCCTCTAGCATGCGCCTGGTCCACAGCGCGTCACGCACAACGCGCTCGACGAGAGCTGCGCGGACGCGCTGCACCACCACCTCACGCACCAGGAGCTGCAGGTCGGTCGCAGCTGTGCCTCTAGCATGCGCCTGGTCCACAGCGCGTCACGCACAACGCGCTCGACGAGAGCTGCGCGGACGCGCTGCACCACCACCTCACGCACCAGGAGCTGCAGGTCGGTCGCAGCTGTGCCTCTAGCATGCGCCTGGTCCACAGCGCGTCACGCACAACGCGCTCGACGAGAGCTGCGCGGACGCGCTGCACCACCACCTCACGCACCAGGAGCTGCAGGTCGGTCGCAGCTGTGCCTCTAGCATGCGCCTGGTCCACAGCGCGTCACGCACAACGCGCTCGACGAGAGCTGCGCGGACGCGCTGCACCACCACCTCACGCACCAGGAGCTGCAGGTCGGTCGCAGCTGTGCCTCTAGCATGCGCCTGGTCCACAGCGCGTCACGCACAACGCGCTCGACGAGAGCTGCGCGGACGCGCTGCACCACCACCTCACGCACCAGGAGCTGCAGGTCGGTCGCAGCTGTGCCTCTAGCATGCGCCTGGTCCACAGCGCGTCACGCACAACGCGCTCGACGAGAGCTGCGCGGACGCGCTGCACCACCACCTCACGCACCAGGAGCTGCAGGTCGGTCGCAGCTGTGCCTCTAGCATGCGCCTGGTCCACAGCGCGTCACGCACAACGCGCTCGACGAGAGCTGCGCGGACGCGCTGCACCACCACCTCACGCACCAGGAGCTGCAGGTCGGTCGCAGCTGTGCCTCTAGCATGCGCCTGGTCCACAGCGCGTCACGCACAACGCGCTCGACGAGAGCTGCGCGGACGCGCTGCACCACCACCTCACGCACCAGGAGCTGCAGGTCGGTCGCAGCTGTGCCTCTAGCATGCGCCTGGTCCACAGCGCGTCACGCACAACGCGCTCGACGAGAGCTGCGCGGACGCGCTGCACCACCACCTCACGCACCAGGAGCTGCAGGTCGGTCGCAGCTGTGCCTCTAGCATGCGCCTGGTCCACAGCGCGTCACGCACAACGCGCTCGACGAGAGCTGCGCGGACGCGCTGCACCACCACCTCACGCACCAGGAGCTGCAGGTCGGTCGCAGCTGTGCCTCTAGCATGCGCCTGGTCCACAGCGCGTCACGCACAACGCGCTCGACGAGAGCTGCGCGGACGCGCTGCACCACCACCTCACGCACCAGGAGCTGCAGGTCGGTCGCAGCTGTGCCTCTAGCATGCGCCTGGTCCACAGCGCGTCACGCACAACGCGCTCGACGAGAGCTGCGCGGACGCGCTGCACCACCACCTCACGCACCAGGAGCTGCAGGTCGGTCGCAGCTGTGCCTCTAGCATGCGCCTGGTCCACAGCGCGTCACGCACAACGCGCTCGACGAGAGCTGCGCGGACGCGCTGCACCACCACCTCACGCACCAGGAGCTGCAGGTCGGTCGCAGCTGTGCCTCTAGCATGCGCCGTAGGCAGAACCAAAGGAACGCTTTAATACGTCTCCTAAATCTCGTCCTCAAGAACTCTACAGTTCTCTAAATATATGAGCATTTATGTAGAGGATGGAGAGTTCGGTATTTAAGTATGACATTTCATTTTGTGATCACTTGCAGGCGCTGTTGGAGCACGCGGCCAGCGAGCTGATGACGGCGGGCATGTACGAGACCGTGAACGAAGTTTACAAAGTTCTGATCCCTATTGCTGAGGAGCATAGGGACTATAAGAAACTGGCCAACATACACAGGTATTTTTCAAATCTACTCTTAATAACCATCAATCCTTTAAAAAAGAGCGACATAAATAGCTCTCTCTGTCTGTTAAGACATATTTATGTTGTATCAAGGTTTATGTTCATGTTGTAGCACACGCGTTTATGTCATAGGAAGCTATTTGTTATGTCATATCAAAGTGTTTGTCATAGTAAGTTGTGTGTTATGACAGCAAAGTATTTGTCGAAGCAAGCTGTATGTGTATGTCGTAGCAAGCTGTGTGTTATGACATAGCCGAAGTAAGCTGTGTGTTATGTCATAGTAAGCTGTGTGTTATGTCAGAGCAAAGTGTTTGTCGTAGCAAGCTGTATGTTAATGTCGTAGCAAGGTGTATGTGTATGTCGTAGCAAGCCGTGTGGTTGTGTCGCAGCAAGCTGAACGAGGCGTTCACCCGCATAGAGCAGCTGCACAACAAGCGCGTGTTCGGCACGTACTTCCGCGTGTCGTTCTACGGCGGCCGCTTCGGCGACCTGGACGGCGACGAGTACATATACAAGGAGCACGCGCTCACCAAGCTGCCCGAGATATTCAGCAGGCTCGAGGTATAAACATAGCCTATAGTACCCAGTGATAATGTAGCTTTAAATATTAGTGAAATATTTTTTTAGAATCCAATTAGTATTTCCGAAGATTATCCCTTACATCCAGTAACAAACTTACCTCATTATTATAATCGCGAAGAAATACTCTCATGAAATGTGATGAAATTATTATATATTCAGGAAAATTTAATGAAGGTCATTATAGCTATTTTGCAATGCACACCCATTATTAGGTTACCACAAATTTTGAATTGTTTGTATAGAATTTCTACGGGCAGCGGTTCGGTGCCGAGAACGTTGTTATAATAAAGGACTCGAACATCGTGGACGCGAGCACGTTAGACCCGGACAAGGCGTACATACAGATCACGTACGTGGAGCCCTACTTCGAGCCGCACGAGCTGCGCAAGCGCACCACGCAGTACGAGAGGAATTATAATATCAGTGAGTTTATGTGCGCTTTACACACTTAGCATTTACAACACCGTTTATATTATCTTGTTGGAATTTCTAATAAATACTATCACAAATAATAGTAACACTGCCCTTTTTAGGGCATTTGTAATCATTATATGAAGTCATAATTCCGAAATCAATAAAAAAAATTGCGCAACAAAAAAATTATACTAAAAATTTTGACTTCATATAATGATTACAAATGCGCTAAGGGAGTGCATACTCAATTGGCAGTACACCCTTTCTGGGTTGCGCTGTACGCTGGGGTCGTCCTCAGCCCATGGTACGTTACCCATAACACAAGCGTTGCTTAGCTTGGGAGTGTACCGTACTATATTATTATAACGTGTCGGCAGAGCGGTTCATGTACGCGACGCCGTTCACGGCGGGCGGGCGCGCGCACGGCGAGCTGGGCGAGCAGTGCAAGCGCAAGACCATCCTCACCGCCGCGCACCACTTCCCCTACGTCAAGACCAGGATACAGGTCAGGCCCACGACCACGCCTACTAGCACTCTCTTACTCGTCTCGCTCACACCACACATATCATACGCACCAATGATAGTGACAGCATACTCTTACTCTTCCTTGACGAAGATACGATTACTTTACCCCCGATTTTATGTACGTTGTATAACTTTACCAAACGTCTTATAGTGCTGCGCACACACAAGAGTGTAATGAAGTTATAAAATGTTTAGAACTTCGCTGGTAAGATTTTGTGGCGACCAATCAAGACCATCTCATATCGGGGTCACCAATTTGACGGAAAAGGGATGATCTTCCAGCCATGCGAGTGGTATGCGAGGTTTATTGTCAGGATCTTGTATATATGTTGCGTGCTCCGAAAACTCTCATAGCGCGATTCAGGATTAAGTTGAGAATTGTCTTTTGTTATAAATGCGTATATAGCGCCATCTGTGTAGCTTGTGGCGCGGTTGAAGTGGTCGCTACAAATTTACAACAGCACATATGACGACCATGTTTCAGAAGTAACTAACTATAAGCGAATTAATTAATCAAATTATAATTATATTGGGTATTGTTTTTCATAAAGATCATTATTACATTAATCCGTGAAAACCATGTAATATTTTTTACAGGTAGTACAGAGGACACAGATAATATTATCACCTATTGAAGTAGCCATCGAAGATATACAGAAAAAGGCAAGTACTATGACAAACATTATTACAACTGGTTTTTGTACGTAGAAATCTATTTTAAACTATAATATTGTGTATATTTCGACGGCCTGATTAGCGCAGTGGTAGTGACTCTGCTTTCTGCGCCGAGGGTCCCGGTTTCGAATCCAGGGACACAAGCTTTGTGTGATGAGCACGAATGTTTGAACCCGAGTCATGGATGTTTAATATGTATATGAGTATTATATACTGAGTTCGCCCTCAGTCCATTGTACGGTACCCATAACACAAGCGTTAAGCTTAAAGTGGGACCGTATAGTTGGTGTGTTCGTATGGCTATATTTATTATTTATTTATTTATAGATCAACGAGCTAGCAGCGGCGACGAGTCAGGAGCCAGCGGATCCTAAGATGCTGCAGATGGTCGTGCAGGGCTGTATCGGCACCACCGTCAACCAGGGACCCCTCGAATTGGCGCAGGTAGGCATTCAGATATACCATGTCTCATAACAACCCTACCCCATAATTATGTAAAGGCATTATTTTTTTTCTTCGAAAAAGTATTTTGTATGCTAATCAAAATGGACGGAATGGAAATTTGGGAGTTAGTCGCGATTTTTTCCAGATTGAGAAATGTTATTGGATTAAAATGTACTATAGCTGGAGAGTGCTTTATTGCCCTGCAGTTTGTGCCTTGGGAGGGTGGAACATACTCGAGTAGAGTGCCTGCCTTGACTAGGGAGAAATGGAGAGAGATCAGAGGGGTCCCGTGAATTGAAGCATGGAATATAGCTAATGTTGCAGGCTACTAAATCTTTAATATCGTGGTTTAGGTGTTCCTAGCGCCTGTGGCTGAAGGCACGCAGCCACCGACGCGACTGACGAACAAGCTACGGCTTGCCTTCAAAGATTTCTCCAAAAAGTAAGTTGTTGTTACACATATTTTTTATGACTTCTGTTGGCCGATGCGACCACAGCTTCACCGGCCTTTTGGGTGTGCACAGTGAGCTCCAGCCGGAAGGGAAATAGGGCAACGAACTCAAAGGCATGAAGGGAGGGCGGAGTGCGTCTAGGTCCGCAGACACACCTGTCGGCGGTGGGGGGAAGCACACAAATGCCCATATGACCGTTACAGTCGAACAATGAGAGCTAATTAGTTCTCGTTCGATTATCATTGGCTCAAGCAAACAATATATTTTTTATACAGTGTTTCGGTACCGTAAGCGTCTTCCGTTGTGGTCGCACCACGGATACCATAAATAAGTATGACAGAGACAGCATGCTTTCTCGGTGAAGTTACGAGTATATTACGGTTCACTGCTTACCCTCCTACAGGTGTCACGACGCGCTTCGCAAGAACAAGAACCTGATCGGCAGCGACCAGCGCGAGTACCAGCGCGAGCTGGAGCGCAACTTCCAGCGCTTCACGGAGCGCCTCGCGCCGCTCATACAGGCCACGCCCGGACACGTCGCGCAACTCAGGTACACACACACTGACACCATTACACCAATATATACCTTATCCTTACTACACAGTGTCCCATATTAGAAAAGCACTGCTTAGTCGCCACACATCGCTGGCAATGTATGTTATTTTTTCGTGTGTAGCTCTGTTCCTCCCTGCTCGTCCTGAGTTAATCTACGTAACATTAACAACATTTTCCATTACAGCAACGGACTGAGCAAGCACGACTACAAGTATCAAGCATAAATGTATCCAGCGGGAAACGATAATCATGACGAATACCACCGGACGCACTTAATTTTTAAGGCTATTTTTATTATAAAAATTAGACATTTATGATAGAAATAGTTTGTCTGTGAAATTTTATTACGAGGAAATTTCTCATAGTATTGAATTCTTCGATAGATTAAAGGTAAACAGAGATTTTTTCTCGTTTATCCCATCAAAGATAGGGATATAACATTAACGAGATTAAACCATATAATTACAATGAACTCTTGGAGAAATAAGAAAAGTTTTGAATTGATTTCAATTAATTTTGATGACGGTTTAAGTGTTCATTATAAGGTCGCACGCACAAACACCTTTGCGCAAGGCATCGACTGGTGAGCTATTATAATAGACAAACAGGTCAGGACAAGGACGATTGCCTATCAAGCGTCTGGAACGCGTATACTGGGTGAGCACTATTGGAGACTCTATTCCCTTACCACTTAAGAACATTTCTGTTTGAAGTTTGTACATAGCTAAAGCTAAGTATTGCCATTCGAAAATGACCTTAAGGTGTCGGGCAGTCCATCTCGATAGTACCAACCAGTGACATCAGCCAATATAGCTAGTTAGTCTGATACCAAAAGAATACTTGTAGATAGTAAGTTGTATAAGATCTGTAAGACACACACTTCAGTATTTTCGTAGAAACTATATATTTTACAATATATATTATATTTCCAGTATATATGATTTAAGTGTAATACGAATATGAAAATATATATCTAATAAAATTCTATTTGCGATAGATATACGAGAAAAAATGGCTTCCATTTCACCATTTTGTCACATTATTCTCGGCACGTTGATTCATTTATTTATTAATAAAACTCAATATTTACTTTAAAAAGATGTTTTAGTATCTATTATAAGTAGTTTCGAACATAAGAAAATGTTCACAAAATTTACAAAAGACGAAACAATTTAATACAGAAATTTCATTTTGACATTGATACATTAGGTACTGTGTGTGCAATCTAGAGCATTCACTTGTAATGGAACATCGAGCTGCTTTGGCTGTACACAAGAGGTTCGATGGTCTAGTTTGTACACAATACACATATATGCTGCTTATACCACATTGAAAAATATAGACAACTCGCTTATATTGCGTGTCAAATGGAGGAGACGAAACGAGCTATGCGTTCATACCTCGGTAGCTCGACTTAGCTCGCCTCGAATCGAGCAGACATTGTTGAATAAAATGTATCCATACATTATAATAATATTCCTATTTTTATTATATTTGTAGTGAATGCCTACCACAAATTATTTGAACATATTTAAGCTGTACCCTTTCTTTATTCGAATAGAAGACAATTTTTGTTTGTTATTTCAAAGTAATAAAATATACATGCACTTTGTATCATCATAAACATACGATCAATCGCTTCATACAATATCCATTCATTCTAATTGTAATTGAAACTTATTTTATGTGTAGAATACTTATAGGACATTTTAACTTTTCTCCATGACATGAATATAGAAATAAACTTTAAAAGTCATAAACATGTAAAATATTTTTTTCACCTCCAAATGTCCCTTGAAAACCGCTCAAACCATATTCAACAAAAAACGAATAAAGGAACCATCTTACCGATACGATAAGATTTAATGTAGTGTATGTGGCTCTGTGTGCCATTGTACTAAATATACATTATTTTGCAATAGACTAGCGATAATATTTTGAAAAGTCACAAAACTGATACCAACGAATTTACTATTTGAAAGCAAATATATAGTGTGTCAATTGCTATCGCTATTGTATCTTATAGGTATATGTGTTACTCCAGTAGCGTCTGTATCACATCTTCTACTTTATTTATCTCATGCTGATACTATCAAACAGTATAAAACCCCATTACAATCGGTTCATCCGTACATCTGACACACAAAAGGGCGAAAAAAACACATAACACCCCTCTTCACGTTGTGTCGAAGGTTATTAACAGTTTTAAAGTAAGGGTCTAAAGGGCCTTGAGAAATGGCTTTCGGTCTTCTTCAAGATAATGTTTTTATGTTCTATAAGTTTGTATCACAATATATGTTAACATTACACATCTTGCTGCAATACCTCCAATTTATTCCAGTTGGTTCCTGCGGTAAGTGCGAGGTACAAGGGTGATGCGATAAAGTACGTCACGAAGCCCTGACAAAGTAAACTATGGTAAAGAATAATAATGGGATATTGGTGTCCCAATGGGTTTCAATATAAATATGGGCACCTTAATCGGCTACCCCAGGAACCAACAGTATGGCGGGCTTGTAGCGTCACCGGTAGTATTCAATTGTCTGATATTAATACGACGCTATATAAACCAACCAGTCATTATGAGCTTATTTCTAACATAAACCTAAGACCCCATAGTGTGGGCAGACCTCAGTCCGTTTACGTTCCTAAGGAAAAAAACACGATTACGATATGAAAATATAATCTTTCCATACCAATATTAATGTTTATCATTCGAAGTAATGTTGCCAGCTGCCTTGACAAAATCGAAGAAACTTTTAAGGTAATACCTCAAATAACAATAAACAAAATGAGTTTCAAAAAAATAATGTAACACCTCATATTCATAGATGTTTGCATCTATTCACTAGAAGAAAACATCTTGTACATTTATATCCATTAAAAGATTATAAACTCAAATGTTATATAACTACAATCACGGCAATGTTTTCTGAGCTAATTCGCTGGCTGGCTGCAACAAGCGTTGTCATTATTAAGACGTAGTTCTCTGAACAGATGAGTTGGTAGCACTGTATACAGTCGTCACGGGCGTTCAAAACGTTAATAATCTATCACTCGTCGCAAGTATAACTAGCAAGGTATAGCAACAGTACTTCGAGGGATTTAAACTCGACGCGAGGTGGAGCCGGCGACGCAGCGGCCGCCCAGCCGGCGCGGGCAGGCCCTGCATCACTCCGACTCAGCCGGCGTGTGCCACGTCAGTCGCTCCTCGTAGAACGCTATAACCTGGTACCAACAAATACAAATCATTTACCTTATTCTGTTATTGCTTTTACGAATAATCTATACATATAATAAAAATGTTACTGATCACTGTCTGACATGGCAATATGATAAAAACTATGATTATGATGGGGGCCTTTATCAACGCAATAGAACCCAAAACAATGATTGGTAGATTTTTGTTCTATGCGCCATAATCTCAGAAAATGGCTTAACCAATTTGGGTCCGGTTTTCACTAATGTATTATGGTAAGCTGCACTTATAATTTCAATCAGTTCATAAATAAAAAAGGTTATATCCATTTAAAAACGTGGATGAAGTCGCGGGCCACAGCTAGTATAGAATGCTGTCGCCCACTTACAATGGTGTTGCAAAACACTTTCTTCTGAAAAATACTTTGCAATAGCATTGTAAATAGATAACATTTCGGTTTTACTAACCTGTTGTGGGCATTTAACATTGGCCACTTTAGCTGGTACCAACTCAGCCTCGTCCGAGTCTGCCCACTTAACTAAAAACATCAGATCACCAGTCGCATCTGAAGCACCTGCAAAGGCAAAGGAAATAATAGAACATCATATGGTAGCAATCTTTACACTACATTATTCAGTTCATTGCCGAGGACTTGATGTTGCCAGTACCTAGTTACCTAAAACTGGAAAACATTTGGCATCAAGTGTTTCCCACGCTTAGTAATTAATGGTTCAAGGATATTCTATGCTTTCTGTACAGCATCCTTTGTTTAATCATATGCCATTATTAGTTAGGGTGCCTACCTATGATTTTTTCAGCTTTCAATCCCTTTTCAAAGCCAGTCTTCTTATCATCTTTCCGCTCGCGCTTGGAGTCTCGATGCTCGTCCGCCGACGACACACTGGTGGCGCGCCCCTTGCGCCCCGTAGACGTCTCCTCGCTCGATTCTCGCACGCGTTTCTTAGCTCGGTCTTCTGGCTTTTTCGTTTTCTGGAACGATTTTGATTTAGGAAGTAGCTAGTATATATTTTAAAATTTCCAGATGAACCAGCCTGTGTTTTAACTTATACTTTGCACTATCTTGTTTCATCAGCATTCAAGTTACTACCTATCAGATGATAAACAGCACCTAACCAGAATATAACCAAGTTTCTTCTCTACCTCTTTCTCCTTCCTAGCCTCCTCGAAAGTCTTGATCAACTCTTCGCAGTCTAGGTTCTCCACCGGCTCCCAAGTACTCTCCTCTTCCTTATATCCTTTCCATTTCAGCAAATATTGGATCTACAATAACAATAAACGATATTTAGCAAGCACTTACAATCTGTTGTTTTAATTATTTTTTTCCTAATTCAACAATGGGATCAGAATGTATCTCCAACTGAGAAGGTCAGGCAAGACACTAAGTGAGTTCCTATTTTTCTTTATCATGCATCTTAAAAAAAGATAAAATACTTTGTAAGCTCTAGTAAGTTGCCTCTCAAAGGGCACACATGCTACATTTTGACATTCTTATGGATGCTATTACCAGATATTTGAGGATTTCATCCCAAGCAGCTCTACTATATTGATGGTCGTTTTACACTTTCTCAAAGGCAAAGCATTATCAATAGTTGATACAAAATGTATATTCATTACCCTATAAAACCCACTGACCCATCATTACCACTGTAGATATTATCTACTAAATTGAAAACACAACATTAGAATTATTATGTTAATTAGGAAGGATACTATGCAAATAAAATCAAATTGATATACATGGAGCTATTTCACATGAGGTACATGTACTATGATGGATATCACTTACTGCTCACTTCAGCAAGCTTTGGTGTCAGCTCTAAGCTAAGGCCAAGAATTGCTGAAGAGCTTGTTTTATTTTAAATTATTAAAATAGCAAGGACGTTAATAAAACAAGCGTCCTAATATGATACCGCTAATAAGTACTATAGGTTACCGCTGTTGACAATGAACCAGAAATTGTCGATACCATATTGTATTTACTAAAATCAATTTAAATTATTGAAGCTATCAACATTTTGGTGAGTATGATTTATCGAAATGTTACCCAAATCCAGAGTGCACCAAAAAAATGGTTCAAGCCATCTTCATGATCATGATATCTGTTATTTATTTTATTGAAAATATACCTTTCCTTTAACAGTACGCTTATCCAGGACTTTCTCGACGACATACTCCTCTTCACTGGAGGGATCACTGGCATTGGTGTCACTTTTTTTATCTTTCTTCCCCATTTTTTACAAAAATGTACCACTGAAACAGCGTAACGTGAATAGCGTCACCGAAGAAAATTATCAAGATGGCGGTAGCGCCGCTCGCCATCCATCCATACACGATTTTCAAAATAAACATGGCGGCTTGTCAAATCAAATTATTGCAAGTAGTAAAAATAATAAAGTAGTATTGGTATATTTTGCTAATCATCCTTTGAAAATATATATATATATACTCAAACGATGACTAACAAAATAACAATGTAGTTATCTAACACACGAGCTAGATTTTGTATAGAATATTCAGCTAATTCTTGTGGGAACGGCGATAAGGAAAACCATATTACACACAATCATTACTTTTATATAAAGGTTTAGCAGAGGGGATCGCCTTTGGAAGCGAAATCCGAGCTTATTTGGGTAATCGTCAGGGCAAAGAAGGCTGAGGTTACCAACGAGATAGAGATAGTGAAACGAACTCATTCCTTCCCTCTGCTGAGCAACACAATCTACTCACGTTGCCCAGCAGTCATATAGTACCATTTATAAACAGTAGTTTACCTCGTTTATTTGTGTGCTTTGCTATTATTATGTAGTTATGCGTTGGTTTTGCTTTAGTATGCGGTTATAGAACGATAACTGTAAGCCGATATACTTTGTGTGTATTCCTCGAAACCCCTGAAAGCTCTCGCATTTCTAAATGCTACCAATACTAGTCAACCTATGGATTTACTACTTTTCTATCAGGTTGATCACAATTGCTAGAAAATATTCATAATTATTAAAAGTGGCACAGTTCATTAAAGGTACCTCTCTGTCGACTCCAAAGACTTTAAACATGTAGTCGACTCGCATTTTAAACTCAAGACACCGATGCGGTTATTATTTTTAATTCCATGGCTATAGTAGGTAAACTGGACCAAGAAACTCCAACATCATTTGCAAAGCATAGAATCAATCGCAAGGCCTATTTTTGACATTTGATATTTATTTGAACTTAGAACAGCTAAAAATCTATTGATGTATGTAATTGATATACGAACCGAAGTAGATTTTTATTTACTACCAGTTTTTGTTTTATCAAAACTGGTAAATCTTTTATTGGATGGTTCATCATTGCTATAGTAGAATCTCTGTTTCTAAGCTGGCAGCTTCTATCGACTGACGGTAGATAGGCTAGCCAACATACGATACAAAATTTGTAAGATCTTCTGTCTTTGTCTAATGATAAAGTATAATAATTGTATTGTTAAATATGTGCACTATTTACCTACTTTGCTTAATATCTTGTAATTGTATGCTAATTCCATACATACAATTAATTTATTAACGCAACCCTATAGAGATAAAAATACCAATTTCATAGAATACAGTATCGAGATATTGTTTCCGTGACAAACTTCATGCTTGTTTCATTCATTTTTTTTGGCCTCTCAATCAAAACACGACGCAGGAACAGCGGCTGACTTGCCGCAGACGTAGCCGCATCGCTATCGCAAATTGCACTCGCAGCACATTTCACTTCAGTCAGCTAGGCAGCCTGTTGAGTCGAGTGCGTGTTTTTGGTTGCTTACTTGCAAGTGATTCACGTAATATTTTTGTGCAGTTTGACAACAAATAAACACTTGGGTGATGTTACAGTGTTCAGTGAACTGTTATAACAACGTGTTTACTTACTTGAACTAAGAAAACGTACCTATTAAAAGTACCTACACTTGTGGCGACTTGAGTGGTTTCAAATTGACTTTTGACGTCACTCGCGACATCCAATCGGTTGGCGCCAAAGAAAAATAAATACTTTTACACTAGCATGTGTTTTGGTTTTCTTGGTTACTAAGTTTTGTATCTTTTGAACGGATGGATCGTGGAAGGTGAATGCTGGTACAGTTGAAAATATGCTGTTAAAATGTACTGCAGACGGGAGGCCGATCAAAGTAGACAACGGAGCACCAGTCAGTCACGGGAATGGTGCGAGAGGTAAGGAACAACTATTTCTTTACCCTAATACCTATCTACATTTACCTACTTACCGAAAAAAATCATTTAACCATCCTGCTTAACATTTTCGTTTGCTGCTAACTCATCAAATTAATTTTCTATTTGTCGTTAGAGAGAACTTTGATTAGGCCTACTTACCTGCATGTTGCATTCATTTAATACCTTATTTACATTTCAGGTTTCACGTCATATTTGCGTAGGTACGATACCTATCTGCATATCAGCTGATGCGTAGTAACCTATACAGCCACTAAATAGGTTAGCCATTTAATATTGTAATGAAGTACGTTACAAACCAGCGTACCTACCTACCAAATGAGATTAGGTCTTTCGATTAGATAGTTCCTGCTTCCTAACTATTTACCTAAAAACTTACTGGGTAGGCCGCGAACGTTAATATGGGACCCATTTCCTAAATATATTCTATGACACTTATAATGCATATAGGTCGTATATCTGTGTATCTTCATATCTGAGAGAGTAAGAAGGTAACAAATTCATCCAAAAACCTTTGTAAATGGCGCCTTAGAGTTTGTGTGAAAAAAACTAGTGATTTACTAATGTTCTATTTTATGTTAACATGACAGAAGTTAGCCAATGCAACCTAACATAGTTAATTTGAGAAGACTTTTGTAAGCAAAAAACTGTTACACATAATTCATGAGCGAGTGTTAGATCGTCTGAACCGAAAAAGTATGCACTTATGTATATGTAGTAGTATGCATTTAATTATAACTTGCTGAACCAAAAAGCTATTACCACAATATTTGATCGAAAGGCTTCATATGGGTAACCCATGGCGAGTAAAATTTCTCGCCCCATTTTTTGTCTGTAATAAGTAAAAACGTGATGAGTAATACAAGTGTTCTTATTCTTACATGTATGTACGTAAAAGGTTACCCCATGTCGATAATGTGACATAATCTGTACCAACAATAGTAAGCATTGTTATCGCGTTCGAGTTATTTTTTTAAAGAAAGCAATGAACCGTATTATTTTTAGATAAGTTAACTCTTCAACTCCAGTCTAGAAGCTAGATTACATATCTATGTACGCTTTATTGTATTTTGCTTCCAGTTCATCAATGTTGTTTTTATTCGAAATTTAACTCCTGGTGATATAGGTACATAAACTCTTTGTGGAAATATGATTTCCAGCAGGGCCTGGACAAGTCGTTCATTGAGCTACTGTCGTATAAGGGGTTCACCATAGATCGGGATTCCCTAAAGTTTTATTTACCGAATTGGCTTAATCTGACTGACTGAACATTCCCTATGAAGAAGTTTCCTAAGGGCTTCCTTGGTGTTTAAACGAAATTAAAAATAAAGCTATCTTTATTTATGGGTATTATCGGGTTTTCCGTTAAGTTTTGCCGATTCGAAAGGTAAGCAAAGGGAATAGGTAACTATATGTAAAATTTGACAACAGTGAACAGAGATCAGGTTTACAAATTAGGGTAGAATAGGTATTATGTGGGATCCCGAGCGCAGCGAGTCGGTGAGACGACTTCGAATATAATAACTGCCATTATCCGGAACTTAAACCTATTTATTAGATCAAATCTATTTCTTCTTGTGAATCAACCCTAAATTCGCATAACTTCATGTAACCTAAACTATAACAATGCTTTTACATTTTTAAAAATCATTAAAGAATAATTTACACTCGGAAAGTATCATATCGCAGGAGTAGCAAGTCGTCGTATACAAATTTAGTTCCAGATTCAACAAACTAAACAGGTACCTATCTATATTCCAGACTTCGGTATCGATTTATGCTTAGGACTTTGCACCGATCATCCACCGAATAAACAAACAGTATAATTTAAGTGATAGACGTAATAATATATTTATTTGACGGTCTTATGTCGATCAATAACGAATGGCTATATTTATGACATCAAAGAATCGTTTTGGGGCCAGAAATGCGTATGTGAACTGAGTTCCGGCTGAAATATCCGAGAAATCGTAACAAACAAAACTGTTTCAATGCTCTAGTTGTCATCCTTATAACCTTTACGTCAAGGCCTTAACAATATTTTTGTGACATAAGACTAATGAAAGAAATATAAAAGAAACCTCTCAATCAACTTAATTTTAAACCTGATCTTGTTACCATGGCTTTGAATATTCCTCACGTTTAACCAAAGATCCCAGAGGTGCGAGCCGCGGTTTGACCCTGCGTCACTCGATACCGAGGCAAGCGTTCTACCAACTTGACTATCACCGCTTTCTTTTTTCACTTTAAAAGCCTGATAAAATTTTATCAATTTCACTCCATACCCCGATAATACCTATTTTATTTTATGTTAAAACTTACAATTTAGCTGAATATCTGATTAGTATCATTACATCTGCTTTGAACCTTTGCTTTCAGAAGACCGTTCCGCACTATTTACTCAGGTTTCATAGCGCTTTCACAAACAGTGAGCATCTCATACATTAAACTGGATGTAGAATACGTTCCTGTGTGTTTGGACTCTAAATTTTGTTTCTACATTTGCTTAGCTTTTTTGCTTTTTAGGCGTCTTCAAGAAGAAGGAGGTTCTCAATTCGGTTGTATTTTTTTTTGTTGAACTCCGTTGTTATTGCGTATTCCGTATAATCGTTGGATTTCTCTTTAATCACGCTGATAATGTTTTTCAACCTTCGTCACGACTTTTTGCTTATCACCTTGATTTCTCTGTGGGTCGTAATACTCGTAATGCATTTGTTGCTACCCAAAAAGTATCACATTATACATTTATTCACCTACTACCAGCGATTTCGTAATAAGTTCACCAAATAATTTGGTTACAACTTTTTTTATATCGCACGTGACCTGTAAAATTGATGGCTCGATTATCATGTAAACCTGCCAAGTGAAAATGATGTTGCGGCTGAGATTGTTTTGTGTGTATAGTGTCAATATAAATGAGATGAGTCGCCAGTGGATGAACCTCTTGTTATCTATGTGTTATCGCGGGTCAGAGGCGGCGCCCGCGCACTCCGTTCTGTTTACAGAGCACAGATATGCGCACGCGACGATCATATGATGGGATAACTAGTTCGCACTGAATTCACCTGATGGTGTTTGCGAGTTGAAGGCTTATTATGGTAATTGACTTATTTACTTGCCGTGTAATTATGAAAAACGATTTACTGTTTTCAAATATGTTTGTTCAAAAGAGTGAATATATATCATCCGATTGATTCTATGTCAAAACTTTAGTTCATATACCATACTTAATATAAATTACTTAATGTTTTTGGGGGGCTGACCTTTTTACTTTTAATGTCCCAAAAGGAAAATCGAGATGTTGATGTGAAGATAAGAACTCAAAAGATATTTCTTGCAGACATTAGTGTTACTTTTTCTTTAAACTTATCTTCCTGTACGACATAAAATACTCTGCTTATAGAGTTTATAGATTCTAGTTCAGAAAAGCGATAGTATGTAGGTTTGAAATGTACTCATTCGTTTCTTGACCAGTAACTTATTTCATTCATTGTACTATCAAGGCGCTCCAGGGTAGCTCCTATTTTGTTAACTGCGCTCATACAATGTCTAGCAGTACGATAATAAAAAGCGCTATATGCAGTCATGTCTTGTGGTATCTAATTAAACACATAAAAGGGAAACCAAACGATAAGATAAGCAATTTAGGTTCGACATGAATGAAATGTCGTTGACCGGGGAAACGGGTCGATGTGTAATTATAAGCTTGCCAAACTGTTATGAAACACCATTATTTGTCAACTACAGTATGGAAGGGAAGTTGCATGTACATTTATGTTGTTGACAGACTCCTTAATTCCTATAGAATATATACGTCAGTGCCTCCTCTGATATACCTACATATTCCGCTCTGAAACAATGTTTGGAATATGGATTCGATTCAGTAATCATAATTTATAAATATAAGCGAGGTACAGGTGTAAATACCTAGCCTCTGGTATCACTTAACTAATGCTGTATATCTCACAAAGCAGACGAACAAGCTTCTCGCTTACTCCTACTAAGCTAGTGTTAAATACTTACTTTAAAACCTCTTAAAAATCGGTTATTTAAAATACCATGAGGTAACCATAGACAGTCAGCAAACAGCATACTTTTTTACAAATTACGTTAATGCATCGATTAGCCGATATTAGTCACTGAACTTCCTCCATACCGTTACAAACAAAGTTGTTTAAACTCATCACTAATTATCTGCATACATTTTTAACTTACCTACTCTCTAAGATTTTTTGTATGTCATAGACACAGCGAAGACTGGCCGGATTTTATTTTCTGAAATTTAAGAAAACTTACAAAATAGATTTTAGCAGTCTTAACCTATTACTACTTTTCTATGGGAGTTGAGTCGGTATAATATGTTACTTATATTGTCCTTATGAATGGTTATACACATATATCAGTAAGTAGCCGATGTAGCCATATCTGGCTACCCAGTTATACGATGTTATGATAACACGAGCCCCTGTTAACATGCCTATGATAATAACTTTGCCTATGTTATCTGTGGAGCGGTTGATAATGATAGATAATTGGGTGAAACGAGACTTAGTTGGCAATATTGGAACGTTAAGATTAAAATTGTCTCTATTTTTGGAGGAACTGATTAATCGTCGTTTTTTTAGGGTTCCGCAATTAAACTAGGAACCCTTACAGTTTCGCCATGTTTGTTTCTTTGAGTCACAGCGATTCGATTCAGACACAAAAATTTAAATTTGAATAATTTATGGATATTTTGTCACCTTTAATAAATTTCTTGAAACAGGTATTTAAAATTATTAATTCTTGGTTGATTGATTCTAGTGAATTAGTTTTTTACCGGAGACTTTGATCCTATTCAATAGGCATTTCAAAAGCATTTTGAGGATTATTGTACAGATTTTCGAAATTAAGTATCCTTTACGGATTATAAGCCGGAATGTGGATTTTTTATAAGAGTTGCATATATCTCTTACTTCTAAATCACTAAATAATTATCTGAAAAATTTATACCCATCATATCCATAGCAGAAGGCGCCATGCCACAACGCATACTAAAAATCAATTTAAACCAGATGACGCATACATTGATTACTTTTTTCGCAAAGTATGAAATGGCTTTTTATAAGTATTCTAATATCTTCCGTATGCCCTAAGAGGCAATAAGGAAACGACTGCTACTCATTTAAAAATCTACAATTAAATGTTTTCGTTATAAAAACACGAACAATCCGACTTTTTGTGGACGTGTTTTGCGATTTCCTTTACTAATCCTAGAGATTAGCTAGCTAGCTGACTACATTTATTTTGCTCATAAGCAATGGTAGGTTTTATCATATTAATAGGCTCACATATATGACATGCAATATTTTCAGATTTTATCTTACAACAATAAATTAAAAATGTTAAATCAATATATCTACGCGAATAGTATACATAGAAATGAAACATATGCGAACGTAAAAATCAAAACATGATTGCCACAGGTTCAACACATAAATTAAATTTAAATTGCAAGCGGTATTTTTATTTCTTTGCCAATTTAAAAGTTGTTTTTAGATAATATCGTCCATTATTTGTTAACTAAGCTACACTAATTACCATTAGTAACTTCGCTGTCTTGTCATAGAATGATGCATAGCTGAACAAAATCTAATTTAGTTAATGATTTATTTTCAGCCACGGAATGCGGACGCCACTGAAGTCTTGTGATGGATCTGTTAGGCAGTTTACGATCACCCATTCATTCTGTTTCTCATACTTATTGATACGCAAAGCGTTCGTGTGAAAAGGACGACTAGTATATCCGCGATGCGGTGTGAAACATGCGCAAGCGCCGCGTTCTAATCAGCCTTGACCTTGTACGTAGTGAATCAAGCTATCGCACTCTTAAGTAATTTGCAATTATTGATACATATTGAATGTGTATATTTTAGATTCACAAGCTCTATAGGCTATGTCAAATGGTTAAGACTGTAATAAATAGTGTATAAATACTCATCTGTTTATATATATATTTTCTAGTGTGCTACGTATCATTGTTCATCTTTGTTATATCGTTATCTTTGTGTGTTCTAAAAGGCGTGGCTTTGATAAATAATCTTTGTAGTACATTCTCTTAGCGCTTAAGCTCGCCTAAACCGAGAACTTTGTACAATTGTCTTAAGGGTCATGCTGGAGAAGTGCGATCTTTATTAGCACATCTGATATTAGTTCGATGCATTAGACCTACTGATTAGACTATTATATTCGTGATCCGATGAGCAGTAAGAATCTCTCTTTTATGTCAATACTTCTAGTGTCAATCCTCTAACCTGGCTCACCGTACTCCCTTATCAATATTATTCCTCCTACCTACTGCTTGTTGGATTTCGATGAAAGGACCAGTAGGTCAACATTGGAGCATTTATGACATAGTTACGATCATTATACCTTTCCTGGAATATCATTATGCAGTGATATCCGAGTTGGTAGAACGCTTGCCTCGGCAACGAAGACGCTTGCTTTAGTAACGCAAAAGGCGTGGGAAGTCCGCCAACCCGCCCTGGGCCACCGTGGTGGACTATGGTCTAATCCCTTTCGCATTGAGCGGAGGCTCGTGCCCAATAATGGGACATTAAAAAAGGGGCTTAATATTATAGTAGTAGGTATATCACCCGAGTTTACGCAATTGTGCTTGACAAGGTGTATCGCAATTGTATCAACAACTGCTTAGGTACAACGTTATTTAATTTGCAACATATCTTAAGCATAATCAATAGCATATTGTACCAACTATTGTTGTTTTTTTAAGATGATTTTCTTCCTGGGCTCTGCTTTGTTAGATAACACGTATCATTTTTTTTATCATCGGCTGACATAACATAACATACTTAAATACATAATCTCTATCTTCCTCTAGAATCAAATATATAAAAATATATTATAGTAATATATGTTAGCCTGAAAATATAACGCTAGCTAATAGTAAGCGCCTGCTGGCTCTATTTCGCAAGTCCTTTCCGGAAAATAACATTTGACATTACTAGGCTCTACGGTTTTTTGTCGGCCAAGTAAGTTACTTATGAGATTTTATTCAGTTCCAATATTACTCTTCCGACTCAAGCATGTTCTGCACGTGTTTTATCCTTCCCTTATTGTTTGCCCAGTTCATTAACTCTCATTGAGGCATTGTTGGGCAACGACGGCTTTTATTCCACGTTTAAATACTGAAAGGACTTTATATTCTTTTATTGGTTCTTAATCATTCAGATCGTTCCATTATTAAAAAATCGTTTTCATTCTTTTGTTTTAGGGCAACGTTATTGTATTACGTAAGTAATAAACAAAAATAAAAACAATATTATACTGAAAGTAAGTGTTTTTCACTTTGTTTAACATTTATTCTGATAAATCATAAGTGGTCGCGCGATCTGTCTTGGAAATACTTAATACAAACTTATCTAATACATGCTTTTACGTTATAGCCATTTTTTTTATAGTTTTACTTTCGTTGTATTCCGTCTTTTGTTGGTTTAGCTTTTACCAGCTGTACCGGCGAACTTCGTACCGTCTCAGAATAAAATGTATGAAGAAAATTAAGTATACTTAATATAATTTATTTTTTAATTATTTCCGTGTTTTAATAGTTATTCTGATATTCGGGGCGGAGACAAATTCCAAAAATATTAAATCAGCGCACCTGTTTTTGTGTTATAAATGGTGTAACTAACACGACTTTGTTTTTTGTCGGCATTTGCATTGAAAAACAACCCTATTGATATGTTCCTGTACCTAGTATTTAAGAATCGTGTTTAGTAGATAGAACTAGCACCTCAACATTGCAATGCTTGAAGAAGGTCGCTATGTCATAAGTACTAAAACTAATGTAAGACCAATGAACACATAGTTTGCAATAAATGTTTGAGTTTATATCACAGATCACGAGAGATATGCCGTGCGGTTCAAAATGTATGGGAACTCGCTGTCTCCGTTTTGTTCCCCACCACTCGCCACAAAACACATGCAATTACATAAAACCAACCAATACAAAGTCTCACACCCACACGCGTGCCAATAATTCGGTGCGTGCTGCGTCGTCGCCGCATACAGCGGCCGTACCACGCGACGCACCAGTTTATTCAAAGTATCGTTAGACGATCTATCCATTGCCTCGTACATTCACTCAGTAGCGAACATAGGTGGTACTTAAAGAGCCATGTATTTTGTACAAAAATAAAAAGTCGTTGTGCTACATGAAAACTAAAATAACATAATAAAGGCATTAAATATTTTTTGATTTGTGATATTTAATGATTTTAAAGACGAATAAATAAAATACTTAATACTCGCTGGTGAAATGAGATTCCATCTTTCGCGTAGTTCACTTTGCTGCGAGTATTTTTGCACACAAGCACGGAATAACACGGCATTTAAAAAAAAAGTTAGAGCTCCGATACCGACGTGCAGTTGCAGTCGACTGACGGCGAAAACTCTATGTTAGCCTAATTTTGGCTAAAGGTGAGCGCAAGCCCACCGCTTTCATAACATATCTCCTCTAATATATCTGTGGTTTATATAAATACAAGAAGATCAAGAAATGAAATTATTATCATAAATCCCTTGTCGTCAGTATCTTCTACAAATGTTAAGTGCCTAGCAGGAACTCTTGGCGTAATCGTATCGTCATGGAGAATGCATGCTGCCACTGTCATTCTTAATTATGAATGCTGTGGTGTGAACAGGACGCGCTTACGCCACTCTTCTTATGCGAGATAGATTAGGCTATTTAATTACAGTAATAAATTAGCATAAGGTCACAAGAATACATTTACTATCCATTCCACAGCGTCAATGCTTAGTAACGGTAATTTATAAGAGAGAGGCTGGATAAACATGAAATTCGATCCAGCTCCAACTGGGCATGCGGTTAATGATACTGTATGAATATTCATGAAGAAAAAAAACTATGGGATACATTTCGTAACAATTTAAAGGCAGAATCCAAATGGCTCGTTAAATCAACTTTAATATATATAAAATACAGGTTTGGAAGAGTATGTTAAATCGTCGGTTGAACCGCGCGTGGCCCGGTTGGACATTAGATTGGTGACCTGACCTCCTCTGTGCGGAGGGCACGTTGAGCGCGTGTTCCGGGATGTCTCTTACATCTTTGACAACCGTTACGGGTATTCAGATGCATGACAAAATCGTAAAACTTGAGGGTAAGCAGGGACTGCTAATGTAATTGTAGCATCATCGCGAATGCTTGCTGTCATTTGTCATTCTCATTTATGAAATCTTTTGTGTGAGCGGGAGGGAAGACGCTAACGTTAATCGTAATGTTACGTAAAAGTTGTGCTTCTCACCAAATTTACCGGTAGTACTATTTTTCTTACGTGTACCACAAAAAATACTAAGTATTAGTGTTTTGTCGATGGCTAATGGTATACATAAATAACAATCCTTTTAATGTCCCTCTGTTGGGTACGGGTCTCCCATCAATGCGAGGGGGATTAGACCATAGTCCACCACGCTGGCCCAGTGCGGGTTGGCGGACTTCACACTTCTTCGAGGGGTTTTCCTTCACCGTTAAGTGATAATCATGGTTGAAAATGAGATTCGTACATGAAGTCCAGAATTCCTAGGGGTGCGAGCCGGGGTTTAAATATGCAATCTTCGTTACCGAGGCAAGCGTTCTACCAACTTGGCTATCACGGCTACATACATTACTGGTATTTACATATGGTATACATTACTAATTAAATGAAAAAATCTAAAATTCAAACCATATCGCACTGTTACCTAGGCTACTAATACATTTGTAATGCATTTATAATACGTGATTATTCGCTGTGCATTAAATACAATTGGTTATTTAAAACACGCACGAAACTCAACAATGGCGTAATGATTACGATTTCATAATTATTATGCCAATTATGTATGAGCATTGTAAAAGTGACGAAGCTCTGTGTGATTTTATAACCGTCAATTATTTGATTTATATTCTTGAAGCGTTGGACCAATATATATACCTAGCAGATTTTCCAGTGGGGTAAGCATAACTTCGAGAAGGAGTCAGGCGTCGAATCCAACTCGGATGGGCAGCGTTCGGAAAATTGCTTAATATCGTCCATCGGTTTAAGACGTGGCGACTTACAGCCAGTGTGTGCTGCAAGTTATGTTATGACATAAGACACTGAGGCGTAGTCACTTATTTTGGCATTCATAAGAAAGCTCAAGGTCGCTCAACGCGCAAAGAGAAGCTTGGGGTTTTGCTACGCGATAGTATCAGAAATGAGGAAATCCGTAGACATACGTACTTGTTTAACTCAATTTAGCTGAAGCTGAAGTGGCAGTAGGCAGGGCTCACAAACCGAAACACCTATGGCTTAATACCTTTTTATTAAAAAAAAACTACCATAATGCTAATTTATGGCGGCTTCAAGTTCAATGTAAAATAACACTGAATTGGGACACGTTGCGGCTGCTTTAATGGAAAAAGGCAAAAAACTGAAAAGCTAAAAGTTATCTAATCTAAATACTTACCCATCTAACTTAATCTATATAATTAGTCTAACTAAATCTAATATGTAATGAATTCTTAAACCGGTGCCAAACAAAATGAAATGGGACCAACTATGAAGTATACTTTTCAATAATAAAAAAATCATTAAAATCGGCTCATCCAGTAAAAACTTAATATGGTGGTTACACAAAGAATACACGTGTCCAATTGAGTTTTTTTTAACCTCAACGCAAAATTTGCAAGTAACGACGAGCTCTGTAATTAAATTAGTGTTTGCGGTCCCGTGATATCAATTTGAATTAAATAGTTCCTATCGGTGCTACCATGAATTATTACTATCATTTAATAATGTTGTATTACACGCACTTATGAAAAGGTCTTGAATCTCGCTGGCACTTTTATCTAATCAAGAATTTATCATAAGGCCTTGACGGGCGCGCCGCGTCTGTGCACACGCCGACGCGCAAAACTGTGATAATTTTGGATTCGCCATCGAAAATAGCGAACTGGGTGAAACCGGTACGGTTTTGGCGGGCGATAATGCGGATGTCGGTAAACGTCAAAATAATCATCGATAATCGAATTGAGAGCCTCGTCCGTTTTCGAAGTCGGTCAAAAAAATAGTCGGTTTCTAAACATCTAATCATTGTGTGATATTTTAGATACAAATAATGTTCGGTAGGTATGCTTTCATTCCGTTTTACTTTGACTTTTATATACGTTTCGGGGGTTTCTTTTTAAAAATAATAATAATATCACCAGACGAACACACTGTACGGTCCCAAATAAAGCGACAATTGTATTATGGGTACCGTACACTGGACTGGGGGCGATCCCAGTAGATATAAATATATACTTATGTAGTACTTTGGCACCGTCATTTTGCTAGTTAATTCCAAGTAACCAATCAATATAAATAAAACTTACTAGGATTTTCTGAATAGATTTTTTTTCTGTTACGTTTTGGTCAGTGTAAATTATACTCTGCATATGTGTGTGTTTATAGCAATCGAATAGAGTGATTAATTATGAACACAAATAGCTTTACATCTCCTCATATAATAAAAATGATGAACAACCTCAAGGCCAGTTGAAAATCAACTAAGTATGTACGTCTTGTACCTATGAATATGTAAGCTAGATATACCTACACAGCTGTCGCAATTACTTAATTTTGAGAGACGGTGCTCGGCCAGATCAAACGCTAACGATCTACTATAAACTATCTTTAGTAACTGTTTACACGGGTACATTGAAGCTATTAAAAATAGTGCTGTAGGCTACTAGGATGTGTCCGACTGAATCCACAACAAGTGTTTTTTGAATTCTTGTCTGTGTTTGATCGACTTGCGAGCATCACGGAGAACTTATACCGGACTAATTTGAACAGGAATTTGTTTAGTACATAGCCTTTGGAAGGACCATTGATATTAGGATTTGAGCTTCAGGAAATATCGAATTCGAACACCTCAGTCCTAGCGTGACCATGGTTGCTGTAAAGCAGCCGAAACGTCGGGAACGTAAAGATATAAAATATACGCGATAAAATCCGAAAATTTTGTTTCATTCCTATATCTAATTAAAATTTATTTGACAAAAAGTAGGTAATGTGCATTAATGATGTTTATTATAATAATAGTAGGTATCTTTATGTTTTAACTTCGAGGCGTACAAGAATGTGATGGTATATAAAATTTGAAATGAATAAAAACGCCAGACGAATACACCAACTGTACGGTCCCACACTAAGCAACGCTTCTATTATGGGTGCCGTACAATGGGCTGATGGCGAAATCAGTATATAATACTTATTTAGATATTAAACAACCACGACTCGGGTACAAACAATCATGCTCATCACACAAAGCTTGTACCTACTAGGATTCGAGTCCAGGACCCTCGGTGCACTAAAGCAGGGTCAGTACCAACGGCGCCAATCAGGTTGTCCATAATAGATATATAATAATAATATCGCCATTCATCGTCGTATTCTTTTACACACAAGTGCATTGTGTGCACTTGTGTGTTTGATAATACATTTCATGAGAGTAACGACCCGGCCGACCAAACGCCCGATAAAATCCTATATTTGCTCAGCCATTTATCATGCGCCTTAAGGTACGTATACACTACGACACATGACACTGAGAGTCGGCCGCGACCCCGAGTTGCATCAAAAGTGTAAGCAGGAACTTATAATGTAATCGTAACGTTATCGAGAAAACATGCTGTCACTGTCATACTTATTATTAAAATCTGTAGTGTGAGAGAGATGGACGACACTTACGTACGGGAACGTAAAAAGGATTGTGCTTGCGGTACTAATCTCATTTAATCAGCTATTGAATATTTTTGAAATTGAAATAAACACAAACACACCACGCATATACAACCATAAAACTGTTATCTTTCAAATATTATCAGATACATAAATATATAAATACGTTAAGAACTTTTAATTAGCTATTACAAGATTACAAAATTTGCATGGTGTTTCACATTTACCATTTTGTTTTTGGATAATTGAGTATAAAAAATAAGCGATACGCACATCGTTGCGTGTTGCTACGTGTGCGCATGTGTCGAATGCGGAAATCTTATAAGAATAGACTAGTCTGATAGTTTTGTAAACCTATTTTATGCACGACGAGCAGACGTATACTTACTGACATCAACCTCGTTTGCATAACTCGAGTGAAGAGTTAATGTGGCACGTGTCATACTATTGTTTTGACAATCGAAATACAATTAATAAGCTAGGAATACGTAAACAAGTTATGTATGGCCATCAATTACTTATTATATACTTTAAATACAATTAGAGAAAAGAAAATGACGTTGTAGAAATGTCATATCTATAATGTTTAAAAAGTATTAAATAAACCGTGAAAAAAAAATAATGATTACTCCGTAATTATGATGAAAGGAGCGACCAAAAGTAACAGTAATACTGTTTTCTCTCGTACTATAACTGAAAAAAGTATAACCAACTCCATTGCCACACTAACAATGGAAATATCGAGTCGTTCAGACATAGTGCCAAGGATACGAGCCCTGCATTCGGTGTTTACGGTCGCAGTCGCATCTGCGCTACATTAGTTGCATCACGCGCACGTGGCGACCTGCGCGTGCGCCTGGTTGTCATCAATTATGCGCTACGGATACGCTGAAGGTTACAGTGGAGGCGTGGTATTTGTGTGAATCAGGAGTATTCTTTGCATGTTTTTTTAATTTATTTTATTTAGATAGCTTACAGTGTATAAATATTCAAAATAAGAGATAAAACAAATAGTCAGCGACAAACGACAACATGTACTTAATGGTTTTATAATATTTTTAAATAAAATTTCGAAAGTACCTCTTTATTTTTTTAATATTTTGGTTCGGTCGGTAGTACATTCATAATTCGGTTTTGAGACGGTTATAAAAGAATCCATCTTCACAAATTCACGAGAAACTTTAATAAATGGGCTCCTCAACCCTCATTTATTATCGGGCAATTTGGACCCTGAAGCCTTATAGCTCTAATCAAATTTTTTTACCAAACGTATTGTAAAAACTCCAATTAAAAATATAGATATTTTTTCTTTGTGATTAATAAAGGTTGGTGGGAACCGCATATTTATTTGCACATAATTAATTATTAATATATATTTTTATTTTATTTCACAGGTAATTGACGCTTCGATTATTATTTGAATCGAAATACTGTAAGTAATTTAAACACTATTATCTGGGATATACATGAGGACTTTAAATTTACTAATTTATCTTGACCTTATTCCTCGTTTAAGGTCATTATGTAAATTATCTATTATAAGAAGCCTATTGCTATGAAATCAATACAGCGTTATTGATTCTCGATATTATAGATTGTAATCATTAATTGTAACAGTTTATTGAACGTTGAACCTTGCTCAGAGATACACATTAGACTTTTGAACGTAGGTAACGTTATCTGTCTTCCAACTACTCGCGGTTCTCCCGAGAATGACGTATATAAAGGCTGTGGTTACATGGATAGTGGAACACCAATTAGCTATTTACGCATATTCAAATGCGTACTTTTATCTTCGCAAGCAATCAAATTACATCTCTGAGTCAACGCAAATAAGATACTATATAACATGTCTCAAATTGTCCGATTTAATAAGTTCTCTATTTAAAACTGGGTCCGCCAACCGGCTAGTCTATGGTTGTACTTCAACGGATAACAGATCAATTTAATAATTAGTTAAAGCGACAAACAACGGCTCCGAGACGGCCATTTGTAGGTGGACTATGGACTCGTTAATGAGTTTCCACATTAATTGTTCGTCATAAATCGCCTTTGTTGATCCAGTTTATCGTTATAAACAGGCGTTAGATTGTGATTGTTATTGGTGGACTAGTTTAATTTCATGGAATAGCGTTTATTTGTGTTTACGCTCCCAACTAGTAAGCTGCTTTCGCTTTATGAATTTACAAATTTAACCCCAGTATTAATTTACAACGTTTAAAACTCTTCCAGGGTTGTATTGTTGTTTATTACTAAGGTTAGCGAGTTACATTTTCACAGAATATAACCCATTAAACAAAATCAGTACGAAAAGCAAGAACGAACGAACGGAAAAAAAATCACAGACACCTCTACCAAACAACCACTCAGGGCCCCAAGTCTGCTAACACAATCGATTCATAATCGAACGGCAACCGCATAACTGTCACTTTTGCCAGATATCCCATACAATATCTGTCAAAAGTGACACTTACTATCTGTCAAAAGTGACACTTACTGTCAAAAGTGACATTGGTCGTATTATCGCTGAGCGAACTAGTTTGGTAAAGGCGCGAATTACAAACTGGCTTTATTGCGTTTTTCACGTTAAGAAAGTACAATACTACCCGAATTTCTAGTAATAAACACAAAGAGCTAGAGACACTTACAGATCGTTACGCAAGAAGGTATCTCGATTAATTAATTCCCTTTAGATAATGCTAAGATTGTTCTGCGCGATCTATTGTCTTCTGAGCGTAATTACTGATCCACTATCAATAGTAATCAGTGCGCTAGTAATGTAATCAAACTGACACAAAGCGCCGTCAAGGGATCTTGCTGTTTTTGCGGCGCGGATTATATATTACTCATCTGGTTGAAGCGAGGGTAGATCTGTTACTTTTGCCAGGAAAACGGTCTTTATAGTATAATCAGGAATATACTTAAAATATTGCGTTATCTGAACAATTACGCCACAAATATCTTTATTGTGGGGAATTGAACCTACTTTTATTAGGTAGGTTTCTTCTTTCTTTACGAAATGAAATAACATGCAATATGGCCTCATCCACAAATTAGTGCGTATTTTGCCAGTGTCAAGTATTTAATAGTGATATCAAATTCAATAAAAACACAATATAAATAAAAAATTGATGATGACATTAAAAGATTAAAAAAATATCTTAAAAATAG
The DNA here is from genome assembly GCA_905404115.1 of Pheosia gnoma. NCBI lineage: Eukaryota > Metazoa > Arthropoda > Insecta > Lepidoptera > Notodontidae > Pheosia > Pheosia gnoma. The sequence goes on along the minus strand of FR989894.1, from coordinate 940,737 downwards.
ACCGAAAACCTTAAGTAAGTTAAGCTCTCATAATTGATAAATATCCCACACTAAGCAAAGCTTGTATTATGGGTACCGTACAATGGACTGAGGGCGAACTCAGTATATAATACCTATATAGATATTAAACATCCATGGCTAGGGTACAAACATTCATGCTCATCACACAAAGCTTGTCCCTACCAGGATTCGAACGCGAGACCCTCGACGCAGATAGCAGGGTCACTACCAACTGCTAATCGGGTCGTCAAAACAATTGAATCACTTTCTTCGGAATGGTTGACCTTTAGCACGCAATCCTTATTCTAGAACGTCACGTTGCTCCACGTGGCGGCAGCGTGCGCACGCGCCGGCAGTCTGTTGCATAATAACATTAGCACGCACGCATCCTTGACGATAATTGCAGCAGATAAGCAGGGCCCCAAGTCTGCTAAGACAATCGATTCATAATCGAACAGCAACCGTATAGTGACTTTCACTTGTGACAGACATCCCATACAATATATGTCAAAAGTGACAGTTACTATGCGGTTGCTGTTCGATTATGAATCGATTGTGTTAGCAGACTTAGGGCCCTGTATAGTGGATGAAAACATTAACATTCCTAAACTGCCCATACTAGTCTCAAAATGCGTCTGTTAAAAACGAATATCGCCAGACGAACTCAAAAACTGTATAGTGCCATCTTAAGCACCAATTATTTGTACCGTACATGGACTGGAGGCGGTTTTAGTCGAATATATCATTTCCAAAATTTGTTTACATGGAAAATGAACCCGCAACTACCTAGTGCCGTAAGCTGAGCAGCCTGTGGTCGAACCAATAAACGCTGTAGTCAAAAGTACCTTTGAATAGTAATCTATAACCTAGACTCTAGGTCCTAGAGTCTAGATGTAACATTTATATTCATATGTTTTGAATACCTAAGTAATTATGAGTTTTTTAACCGACTTCAAAAAAAAAATACACCCGAATTGAAAACCGGAGGAGGTTCGCAATTCGGGTGTATTTTTTTTTCTCCATACCGGTTGAAGTGTACCTTACTTCCATACATACCTAGTGCAGTCAGTCGTCAATACACTGTCCTAAGCCAGCTATCGTATGAGTATCAACTAAATAAAATTACGATCTAATCGCTATCATAAGCAAAATATAGGAAGCATTCCAGTTAGAGCACCGGTTTGAATATCACCAATAGTATTCCACTTGAGTACCCGACTGGTGCGCTACGATAAGAAATATTTTTATTCTGTTCTACTTATCGCACCAGGTCATAATGCATATAGACAGGGATACTACCGAATAAAATCCCTATATACATTATGACCATTGGTGCGCTTAGTGGAACAGAATACAAATATTTCGATTTTTTATCGTTAGCGCACCCGTCGGGCGGTCTAAGTGGAATACTATTGGTGATATTCAAATTGATGCCGTAACTGGACTGCTCCAGATATAGTTTGCAATAACAAAAGCAACTTTTAAACGTTTACAATATTATCAAGCATTCAAGCTGGCACATCCGTGCTAACCATAGCAATACGCAACATCACACAATGCGTGCTAAGTACTCGATGTGCCAATGGACACTTGACGTGATCGTTTCCTGAACGTGCGGTACGTTTTGTCAACACACCGATTTGCGGGAACCGTGTGAACATACCTTATGCGGTGATCAGCTATATCACCTTGTTACTTTTTGGTGTCAGAATGAATTGAATTATGACATTGCTGACGTTCTATACATTGATATAGTCTGTGGATTGTATAAATACGAGAAGGAAGTGCTATTAGTGCTAGTTAGATGCTGGTCCGGCTCCTCAGAAATATAAATGAGCTTGTTCTTCTTCTTATTTTCATATACAAAATTAATTTGTAAATGTGGGAACCATGTAGTCATTAACTTGTAATTATATACTTAGAGTTAGTACTTTTTTTGACCAGCTGCTAAAGTATGTCTAGCCGTTCCTACATTGTTCTCACATTCCCATAACAATGTACTGCGAAAATATGTTACGGTCTTTTTAAAAAGAGCAACCATGGAGTTTCTTGCCCGTTCTTCGCCATAGGAACGGGATTCCCAACGGGTAGTAAAGTTGTAGACTAGCAGTTTGTAACAATGTAACAAAATATTCTGCTTCTGATTATTTTGTATGAAGAAAAAGACCTTTCTGTCTAGGTGCTGTAAGAGACCCAATGGTGACGACATGATCTTTATCTTTCACTATTTGAGCCATGCTTATGGTCTGGTTACAGTCTAATTTTATGTATATAACGGCCACCTTTGATACTTATAAGTGCGTTGATTATTTTATCTACTCCCGAGACGGACCACATTTTTATGTTTCGACGTATTTTGTTTCCAATTCTTTTTTTTTCTAAACCGGACCTTAAGGCCATTAAAAGTGTATTTCCCCTGAACGTAGTTATTATAAAACAAACATAGTATATTACTTATCGCCCATTAGGTTCCGTGCCGCATACTGAATACACTGAATAAATTAAAAAGCCCAGTGACTAATTGTCCTCCTAAGTGTTTGAATCGCTTTTCAATTTAGTCGATTAGTTGTATTAATCTCAGTATTGTAACGATTTAATTGATTTCTGAGAATCACTGTTTCTAGAATTATCTTGTTGTTCGCGACATACGTTCAACTAAAGACATAGTGAATCTGACGAGATCCCATTTTAATTTTACATAACTGAAATACATGATAATTAAAAAAACTACAATGAAGCCATTGGCGAAAGAGTCTTTCAAGTTGAAAGCTTAAGGTTTTAATTTGAACATGAGAAAATGAAGTGGCACGTAAGTACCTATAGACAGTTCAAGAGTAAAGATTAAGTCGCTCTCTCAGCCCGTAGCCAATATTACTTTACATTATAGTAATTGAGATGTACGGCCGGTGCGGAATGCCCCTACTATAAGTTCACAACTCGACTGACTCGTTAACTAATCATAACGTACTCTGTGTTACTCTCTAGGCGCGCTGCCTAAGTCCTCTGAGCAATACGGAATCGACTTTTATTCCTACAACAATACCGTCCCATTAAGTTAAAGTAAGTATAGCAATATAGCTAAATAAATGTCACGTCACTTGTAATATCAGAACACTTCGATGCCACTCCCTATTCCCTATATTTTTTTTAATATTTAACTTACAATTTTGTACCAATTACTTAGGGAGCGTTCAAGTATTACGTAACGCAATTTTTGGAGATTTTTGACCCCCCCCCCCCCCCCCCTCCCCCCATGTAACGCGCCGTAACGTTTTTCTTTAGTAAAACGTAAAGTCTACGCGACCGTTAAAACAATGTTAAAATAATGGTTAATGGGTTAAAACAATGTTACGTAACGCGTAGTTCAACCCCCCCCCCCCCCCCCGCTTTAGAAGACCCCCCCCCCCCCAATTCGTTACGTAATACTTGAACGCTCCCTTATCGGACTGGACTCGACGATGTTTGCCTACCTGGGTCCACACTGGCTAAGTCTAGGCCAACTGGGCTCAGCTTGTTTTAAGCGGCATAACGAATAAAAACCCATGGTTGGGGTAACATGGCCGAGCCCACCGCGTCAACTTCTAAGAAAAACGTCGTATAGAGTCGATAATGGTACCACGTCAGAGCGGCTGCGGTTTTCACGCGATTATCTTCAATTAAATTTATATAATGGTGTTTACAACGTTGCTACTTCGTGTTCAGTTTACGTTTAGCCGCCGTTGCGACTGCAACTATCGTGCTGTGATTGTTCTGCAATTGTGAATGGATTTTGTTTTAGAATTTTCAAAGAGCACAGGGATTTTTGGACCTTTGATTTGGTATGTTATTTTCATGTTTATTAAAATGCATTATGAGGTTAAATTTCAAGTTGTTTTTAACCACTTCCGGTTATTTTGTTTACTTAAAATGATCGCACATTTATTGAAAATTAATGTTACAAATGTTGTCCAAATTGGCAACAAGCAATGTAGGTTTAAAAAAAAGTAGTAGCATAATTAAAATAATTTTACTACAACCTATTATTAAAATACAACTAATTTTAAGTATAATATCGCGTTTATTTTAGGGTTTTTACTTTAATAAACGCGATAAAATCCTTAAAATTCGTTTTATTTCAATGTGTAGTATTCGCGTAAATATAAGAAATCAATATACAACCTATTAATTATAATGTAGTAGTGTAATGTATAAATACAGGGATTACCTATTTTTAAAATTACATAACCCTATCATGATTAAAACTACGGCTTCGTTTGCGTCAGAAATAGTTTCCATACAAATTCCATGCCATCCACAGATAATTATGGTCCCCCATTGTTTAAGTTCCTTTGAGTATAAAAAAATGCATCACAAAGGTACCTTACTAGATGTTCACCTACGTCAAAGTTATTAAGTAATACGTTCAATATAACTATTTAATGTCTAGAAAATGCGATTCATTTTTTACTCAAGACTCAACGATGGTTGTGGAGCGATGGCTTCTTCTCAAGTGATGATCGTGTATGATTGCTGATTCATTCGTCTGAGGGAACTGCTTATTATTGTTTACTATTCCTAGAGGTGTGTTGCCTGCACACATGACGTTGATAAGTAAGTATTGTCATTGCAGTTCTCTGTTTCGAGTTGTCGGCTATTTTCATTGGAACCGACGTCCCTATCCAGTGGTGGATTTTGACTATTTTTAAATTGCTTTTCGTAAAAGAATCGATTTTTGAATGCCGGTGTTTGTGCATCAAATATAAATACTTGAGGTTCACGTATCGCGAATGAAGTAGCAGAAGAAGCAAATTCCGTTGTTAATTTTTGATATTTATTGAAGCAGACGGGCGTCCTCATTTCGGGGTTTTAGTTAATTTGACTGTCCCAATGACACTTGATCAAGCACGTGTTTATATGTCCTCAATACTAATGACGTCACTCGTCAATAGGATAACATTACTAACTTTACAGGAATCGGTATCACGTCAACGTGGGTAACCTTCTCAATATGGTCAATGCAAAATTGCCTTAATTAACATGCGATTTTATGCAATGGAGGTAGAAAATCGCGTGCCTAGGGAGCTAATGATTCATGGATCTGTGTAGTTAGTGCGCTATTTTGTTGGGGTCGTACTATAAGCGGACGTAGGTTCATTTGATGAATGGTAATAAGTCACTTTAAGAGCGCTGGTTTTTATCCAACGGAGGTATGGTCAACCGGTAAGCCCCAAACTACATTTTATAAAATGTATTTATTTACAAAAAATAAAGATTACTACATTCAAAAGTTAACACGGGGGTTAGGTTAACAACTGGTTGACATACTATAGATATCGCTAGACAAACAATCAAACATGGGTACTAGACGAACTGGAGGCGAAGCCAGTGGCACCCAGACCAGGGCAGACTTGGAGACACCGTTTCCCGGAATCCTGCCCTATATTTGTTGTTTTATATAAAGTGGTTTATAACTAGATAAATAAAACGCTCTTATCAATCCGCCTGCGTTGGCACCACACTCACAGGAAATTGGCCACATTGGCAATGTTGCCAGCTCACTAGAGCTGTGTACATTGAGATAATTATATTAGTACGCATACTTTTTTATGCTTGTGTTTTGAAATTTCAAGGAACGCTGTTTCACGTTAACACAAGCTATGGATGGATGCATTACTATCATGTTTTTAATAAATATGTAGAGAACAAGAAGAATGATTTCTTGTTACTCATAAATATGAAAACGAACTTAAAATGTATGTCGATAGAGTATATTGAATGTTTCTCTGACATTTTTACTTGTACTGTTATGTTTAGCGTTGATAGTTTTACTAAACTATTAACTATCTATCGTTACTATAATAGAAAACGAATGTTGAACAAGTGAGTTATATTTTCATTAATTATATTTGTATGAAATAAACTTTGAATGATAATTGATTTTTTTAATATTTCGACTTTACAAGCTAGTAAATAAAAAAACTCAAAATATACATAAAGTACGTCATATATCATCCAGGTATGTCAGGAAACGACATTCAGACTAAAACTTAACATACATCTCAACACCTGACCGAGATAAGATCTAAGCATTTATACACATATAGTATTCATGGCAGGTCCATCTCAATCAAAATGTCAAGTAGGCACGTTCTATAAATCATTCTGTCAAGTTTAATAGTTTACAAAATGCGCTTCCAAATTGATGCAGCTGTGTCAAGGCAGGCTTACGAGATTCAATTTGATTTTTTAAATAGCGCCAGACGAACACACCAACTATACGGTTCCACACTATATTGATTTCTTATATTTACGCGAATACTACACATTGAAACTAGAAACTAGGACGTCCTCCACCTCAGTCCTCCCGTGACCATGGTGGCTGTAAAGCAGCCGAAACGTGTCGTCGGGAACGTAAAAACAAAAAATAAACGCGATAGAATCCTTAATTAAAAATAGTTTTATTTCAAGATTTCGGGGATGTCTACACAAAAGTGGAATAGTAAGGACATACACTTTATCCATATTTGTATAAGTAACGAGTGTATTCATACATTTTTAACGACCTCCATTAGTTCAATGCCATCCACTAGTGTAGAGTCGTTTCCTTCACTATAACAGCTGTCGCTTTTGTAATAGAGATAGTGATCAAATTAAAAATAGTTAAGGAAAACTATGTCGGTTACTCCGAGTAACCGACATAGCTCAAAGAATTTCCAAGTTGAAGTGGCAGTGGGCAGCGCACATAGCTCGCAGAACCGATGGCCGTTGGGGCAGAAAGGTTCTAGAATGGCGACCACGAATCGGAAGACGAAGTGTAGGACGGCCCCCCACAAGGTGGACCGATGATATCACACGCGTCGCAGGAAGCCGGTGGATGCGAGTGGCGGAGGACCGTGATGTGTGGAAGTCGTTAGGGGAGGCCTATGTCCAGCAGTGGACGTCATCGGCTGATAGATTAGAAGGAAAACTCTGTTTACTTTTCACATCATGAATGAGCCATTTTATCTATGCTAAGGCAGTGATGTAGCAGGCCACCTTGCTCTACATGAGAGCAAATAGAACATCTGTGACAGTGGAACGCATTTGTTGCATATCGAGTTACATTGCAGGGCTGCGCTATCATTTTCCGCTGGGGTAAGTAGGGTTGCCACCTTTCTTTGGAAGAAAATAATATTTTTCTAAAACTTGCAAAAATATAGTACATTTTGGAAATAAAAAAAACATTGATTTTTCACGTAAAAACTACACCTAAAAATGGGGTAGCGTTCAGTGTCAAATTGACAAGGAAAGAAAGTTGACGTTTGTTTTTAGTGACGTAACTACGTGATTGAGCGACGTGAATGCGTTTTGTTCTGAAATTCCCCATGCTGTGCTGTGCTGCGCTGCCGGTGGGTTGCGTTCCAGATATTGAATAAAAAAAAAACGAGACCGTAGAATAGCAATGAAAATATAGTATTTTTCGTACTACATTATTTTTTTATAATATGAGTATATAACTAGTACTATTGAATAAAACAGTATGATTCTATATACTATAGTACGGGTGGCAACCCTAGTAGAGAGTAGGAGTAACATCACGATAATGTAATGCGTAATATACGTTACATTGTGTCTATTTTACTTTGACTTTATAACCTTGACCTATTTCTACATCGACCTCATTTATCAGGATTTAATTAGGCCTTAGAATCTTAATCTGTCCGTACACACTCCTGGCGCTTTATTTCCATCTAGATTAGCACTAGTCAGATTTTAAGAAAAAATCTGAAAATTACCTCCAACGCAAATCTACAAAAAATAAGAATCTCTTAAATCTAGGTCCATAAGGTTCACGGTTACCCAACTATCTGAAAGGCAAGTCTGATCAAAGTGAAAACATAAACGTATCGCGGTTGACCCAGACTGATTATTCTTTAAATGCCAATCCCACGCACTCAAGGCGGTCTATATCTTCGAGTATTAAACCAGTCTATATGTATGCGCGTGCGCACTTTGTAATCGTACGCAGCTTACATGCCTTACAAGCAACGTGTCAGTCTCTCTTCGGTCGTTCCCTCATGACTGAGGATCGTGATCATCACGGCAGATCTTTGGATCGGACGAACTGTCTCCATCGGCTCCGGTCTGTGGCCATCTTCACCGCGGCGTAGAAGCGGGACGTTGGTGTTTTTTTAAGTTGGTCAGGCCACCAGGGCCCCAAGTCTGCTAACACAATTGATTCATAATCGAACAGCAACCGCATAGTAACTGTCACTTTTGACAGATATTGTATTTGATATCTGTCAAAAGTGACAGTTACTATGCGGTTGCTGTTCGATTATGAATCGATACTTGCCTCGTGAACGTTTCCCTTCCACGTTTCCCACCACACGTGTCAGTAGGTATGTCTTAATATCAAACAAAGAATGCGAAGATCAATTTGCGAGAAACTGTCAGAATTTGTGTAGAATTACTACTCTGGCCTAGTCGTTTTGATCAGTCTTGTTGCGACTAGCTTTGTGTTGATTGCGTCTCGGAAGACGTCATCAAGCCAAACATTTGCAGCGAAGTGGCAATACCTATAACATTTAAAAAGGTTTCACTGACGTAGATTTCAATATTTTTTAAATAGATAGTGCTGTGTCACTCCTAGACTCGTAGGTATTATCTAAAAAATCATGGCAAGCCACTCGCATCGCCGGTACGAACAAATTATGATGTTCATTGCGTTTTTATAGTCGACAAATCCTTGTTTAGTATGCCATATCGATTAGACTTTTTGAGACTTATGTAGGTACATATACTATCACACAGAGGTGTAGCCAGGAATTCACTTCAGAGTCTGGGTCGGGCTCCGGAATAGAGATAATAAGCAATAACAACACACTTCGGGGGAAGTGGAGCTCTGGACCAAAGACAATAAGCAAGAACAATAACAATCGAGTCGATTTTTTTTATTCCTATGTATAAATCGTTGGATTAGCTAAGGCATTTTGGAGGGAATCGGCCGATTGAAGACTTGTGTGGTTGTGAATCGAGGGGCAGGTACGAGTACCTAAGAGCTTTGGGTCCTAGTATATGGTTTTGAAAATTAAACGACTAAATTGGATATAAAATCCCCATTCTACCTTGAACTTTAATTAATCTTAATACTCATACTACGTTGATTTTACAATACAACAACATAATCGCTCAACATAATCATTTATAACATTCGCGATCTAAGAGCAGAGCAAAAAGCTGCATACAAAGTCATCGCGGGCATCAACACATACATAATTGACCACAAGAATTAACATGGTGCGGTATTATCATTGCAAATCAAACTATATATCATAACCGGTAAGGTCCACTGTGGTGTTCAACAGATCTGGGTTTTCCTCAACGACCGAAGGTGACCGAGGGTTGGTCGTGCGTCACAGATATTGACCAACCCTCTTGTTCTGTGTAAACCGTCGTCGTGGCCTTGGCTTAAAATAAGACTGTTGTCGATATTGTAAATGAGAGCAAAAACGCAGTTTTAATTTTGCAATGCGCAACGACGCGAAGGCTTTAAATGGTCTGCCTGACGTAGGTAGGCAAGTAACTTACTGCACAGACCATGATCTCTATTTATAACTAATAATCAATTTAAATCGCAGTTGTTTTCAATAATGGAATATGGTGATACTAGGATGCCATCCAAAAAAAAAGGAATAAAAGATTGAAATATATTTAGAAACGAATTTGAAGCTTTAGTAACTTACAGCTTGAATTGAAGTTCCGAAAGTAACGTAGAGCTCATAGAGCTCAACTTTAGGTTCATTAAAAATCTTGTGTTCGTATTGGCAATGATCTTTTAAGGTGGGTTCAGGGGCTTTTATCGTAAGTGTTTACCGTCAGGGTTGCGGCGTTACCTCCTTTTTGAAGCTAGCTAGATTTGCAGAACAAAACACCAAAAGTAGTTCATAAAATGACTTTTCCATTCAGCATAAAAACACGGATAGTATTAAATCTTCGCATTCGTAGACAAAAAATCATAGATGATGATCATGAGTCAGTCAAATAAAATAAACCCTGTCAATTCATTTAAAATTTCTACCCACTGGTCGATGATGCGTCTCTAGTTCTTGGAACTTGATACTGTGTCCTAAAGCCATTGCCTTGGCATTAGACGAGCAGACAGCAACAGAACTGCTAATCGTAGTCCCAACTCCGGCCTTCTATGTATAGTTCTGTTGCTATCTGCTCGAGTCCGAACTAACTAGTAGAACAAACTTGTTATAAAACAAATGAAGGCACGAGAAGCGCACGTGAAAACTCTAAAACTAAAAAAATCTTTTAATGGAGTCCTCTGACTTGTATCGTGTTATTTTTAAATGCAAATTCATGCCGATATACTATTTTCGTACCACTACGATACTTCTAATCTCGGCGCGTCAACAAACGTTGGGAAACACGCTGCGAAATCAACAAAAAAAATCGTTTAAAACCAATGGACCCTATGCCGATGAGATTATGATTTATAATTTAATGATGCTTCTGGCGGCCGTAGAAATTAAAATTGGTATGAGCCGGATATTTTTAGAATGCAAAAAAAATGTTGTTATAGCCGCGAAACACGGTAGAGGATCAAGGTAACCTCAAAATAAAGCTCTCTAAAGCCGGTTTTAAGGTTGAGTTTTAATTATGAGTGAAATACGACAGTCAATGACAGAAGAAATAAATGGCACCGCATTTACAAATTACTTTTGTAAATGAGAATAAGAAGGAAGAAAAACAAAATCTAAATAGTCCGCTCAAACAAGGTCATATATATTACTGAGGAACCGGACCAGCATCTAACCAAGCATTTTTATCCTTAAGATAAGCATCAAGTGTGTAGTATGCCTTCTGACATAGCGTACGTTTGATGTACGCTTTGAATTTATTTTCACTAAGTTCCGTAATGTCAGAGTGTATTTTATTGTATAATTTAACACAATACCCCATGAAAGATGTGTGAATCCTAGCTAGTCGAAAGTGTGCTTGACCTAATTTGCTTCTATTTTTCGTATTATAACGATGTTGATCACCAAGCTTTCTAAAGAGATGTAATTTGTTCCTTACATACTGTTCTCATAAATATGTTGGCATGGTACAGTCTACATTTACTAACTTTTATCAGGTCTTGTGTATCGAAGTTGTTGGCTTATTATTTGTGATCGTCAACTTTATCAGGCTGTGTTCAATCGATAAGATTGTAATTATTTAATTGCGCCACAACTATATTTACTATCGGCGATACTAAATTTCACTTCTTGGATCTTTAATCAAGATCTGTTTTACGTTAGCATAGTTAAAATCTCGTTCTTTAGTGTTTTTCTTGTTTCTTAGTTATTCTCATAATCACACATTATTAAGTCGTCTGTTTAATTATTGGTTTTACTTTATATTATTTCCTCGCTGTACCAGCGAACTTCGTACCGCCTCAGAATCAAATGTACCTATGAGAAAATGAATTATCTTTATTATTTTTTCTTTAGTGGATTTACCCCATGATTTAATAGTTACTCTGCTATTCGGGGCGAAGTCAAATTCAAAAAATCATAACATCATAGAAATCGGCCCATCCGTTATTGATTTATAAATAGTGTCACTAACACGACTTTGTTTTATATGCATAGACTATATTTAAATCTAGAACTTACTCTACTTTTGTCGCACTTGCCATAGATCGCGACTCAATTAAGACTTGGTTCTTGGGCAAAAAGAATACTTAATCAGTTAGTATCAATTATAACTGCGGGGAATTCGAGTGACGCAGTGAGAGGTGGCCGCGGTCCAGTCTCGAACGTCATATTTAAGGTTCAACGCACTCTCTCGGTATATGTCGTAGCAATCGATTAACCAAACCCTGTTGCACCGAATCGAATGTAGCGATACGTGTGCCCATCACCATTATGGAAAATTTTTGAATGATTGATCTTTGTGTTTTAGACGAAAATATATTTCATTTTATAAATAATTTTCAGACCCTTGAGGTACCCTATTGGGGTCCTTAAGGTCGTAACGAAGTCGGCATAAAATTATATATTTATTTTATGGGTACTAAAATAACTTAATAGCCCCCAGTCCCCACCCGACTACCTCACAGAAATATAGGCAAACTTTCATGTACGAATTGGATGAACACTTACAAGATGGGCTATGCCAAAGAAATGTTGAAACAAATGCATAGCTCACGTGGCGATGCGGAAAAGTCACAGTTCTAGAAAAAAACCGGCTTGAACTGGATAAATCAAGGTGAGAAACCGGCTTCCGCCAGATATGGTCACATATGAAGCTAGAAACAAATTCTATTGGGCCTATTGTAACTTCTAAAGGTCGGACAGATTTATAGGGTCTATTAATTGAAAGTTTTCTAAATAGCATATTTCTAAATTGAACATTGCCACGACTTTGTTTTAAAGTACCTACTATAATAAAATAATGTTGAATTGATTTGTTGGTGTTGGAAGCTACAGAGCCATGTTTTAAGCTCAGTGTCGAGTCTTCTTCTGAACCAATAGCAGCAAATTCAATTATGACGTCTTTCAATTGTTTTTCTCTTTCATTTTGTTTTGACAAATGAATAAAAAATTGTTACTATCCCTTAGGCCTCTTTTTAAAAGCAATACCAAGAACCCATTTGGTGGTGTCTACCATTGTAAAGAGTGTATTTATGTAACAAGGTAAATGCTGAGCAATGACACTTGCCCCCAAAAGTATTACTATTTCCTTTAGACGCATCTATTATGCCATCAATTATTCAAAAGGATTCCGAGTGTCTCACTCACAATGGTACAATAAAAATTCTGGTGTCTATTCAGAAGATATGAAGGAGTTTTTATTGTATTACAGACACACTCGCTTCCACCTTAATATGCTCAATTATTATAAATACATTATGCTTTTGCGTCAACAATTTTGTTGAGCAACGTAATAAGAGTAGGTATTTCTATAAATACAGATAGCTTTATATCCACGTGCCACCCGGTAACAGCTAACAGGTGGTCAGGGGGTGGCCCGCCCTGTTCAACAAACACTTTGAGAGGGTGGATCCGCACGTGTAATAGTCTCACAAGGGTATTGACTGTTTGTAATTTGGGACATATCATAAAAGTTGCTTTACATTTTTTATGTAGCTTTTGACTAACTCTATTTATTACTTTGAAGTCGATTGTAGAGCTTGATGAGTTCTATCGTTAATTGCTTTATTAACATAATATACAATTTAACATAGCATTGTTATTATTGCCGATCGATGTGGGAACTATGTAGCCATTAATTTGTAATTATATACTTAAAGTTGGTAATTTATTTTGATCAGCTGCTGAAGTCTGCCTAGTCGTTCCTCTTCACATATCCATAAGAATTTACTGCTCAAACATTTAAAAGATCTTTTCAAAAACAGTAATCGTGGAGTTTCTTGCCCGTTCTGCTCCATTGGAACAGCATTCCGAACGAGTGGTAAAGTTGCGCATTTTGTATTTATTTTGACGATTCATAAGTACTCTACTTGATGGTTTACATGAATAAAATACATTCTGATGTTAGCGGTTTTGGTGCCACCTTAGATTTGACTTTGATTTTAGAGTGCCTGCCTCCAAATTCAGATCAGATTCTTTTTCCAAAGTACTCACAACAGTAACATCTCGTTTACAATCCTCTCGCGGCGAATAAATCGAGAGCACTTCCCTTATTTGTTTTAGGAGCCTCCCACTTGATCCCCATTGCTATAGCAACGGCTTTGGAAGCGATTTGGACGCCACTCGACGGATTATGTGTGGGTGTCACCAACCTGTCCATCGTTTCATCACGATGAACAATTGTACAAGATTGTAAGAATAATTTCTAGCTTAGTAATGTTTTTAAGGAACTCCATATTGTTTTCAAAGCTCAATAGTTGTGCCAACATGCAGTATAATTGCTATTGAGTCTTGCAATGCCGGTATGCTTTATTTTTCTAGTCCACTTTGCGCAATTATAATTCTGCTGATCAGCTGTTGATCATTGGAATAACAAACAAATTTCTATTTACCTTAAATGTGTGATCACTTGTTTGAAATTAGTTTATGAGCAAGTGAAGCCCTTTAATGAAATGTTTGGAGTAGCCTTTAAGATGGCTGCCAAGTCGACCCTGTAAGTAGCTCTTGGGCCATCAGTGAGTGCGGCCGGAGCCATACATAAGTATGGCTCCTGCCGTCAATGCCACCCTCCATTCAGAGCAAACAACACAAAGTTCAACAAGTTACGTTGGTTTACCAAGTTTTCACTTGCGACTAATTGGTTACGATACTGTACGTGTTTCCGAGTACCTACACACAGTAGGTACTTATGTATATCCATTTCTAATTTTTTTTCAGATAATAATTAGTTTGTAATTCCATTGTAAATTGATGATAAAATATCCATAAATTTGGGGGTCAGTATGTGAGATTTATAGTTTGCCTACTTCTCCCTTTATGTTTTAAATCTGAGAAATTAAAAATGAATAGGATAGACTGTGATTGAAAACCTATCGTAAATTGTTTATTAGTTTAATATGATGCTAACATTATAGGTTCTTTCATTGTAAATTCCAGTATTTTCCACAAAATTCGATGATAAAGTTTAAATAAATAAAAATACCTCCAAAACGCGGCCTCCGGGTCACGTGACCCTTGTGACGTCACATGATTTTCTTTGAAAAAAGTCCAAACATTGCGATCGGATAGGAGTTTCAAAGGCTTCCAAGACTGTCGGCGTGCATAAAGTTGCTCTCGATTGTGTATAATGAGAATAATAGTTACTAATGGCAAAAGAAACACGATAAATGGCCGAAAACACGTTAAAATCCAAAATATTACCAAACTCGTAGTGACAACCTGACACTGATTGCGACGGCGCGGCGTGACGTCACAACGCTTCAACCAACAATCCGAGCGTTTTTGATCACGTGACCGAACCAAAAAACAAGTATTATTTTATTTTATGATTTTAAAATAATCCATATTTTTGCATAAAAATGAAGACTAATAGTTATAAAGCTGAAATCTTTCAAGATGGCCACAATTTAAGCTAATTTTGCATACAGTCACATGCAAACACCCCATTACTGAATAAAAAAAAATATTTTTATTTTCAGAAACTCATTGTGAAGTGTGTGATACTATTAAGATAGTTCCTACGTTTGTGCCCAACAGTGATTTAGTGGTAAAGGGAAGATCCTCCAGGCAGGCAGGTGGTATGCCTGGCGGGGCGGCCGCTATGCCCCGACGGTTATTATCGGGATCTTGTATATATTGTTACGTGCGGGGGTAATTAAATGCCGATTCTCGTGAAAATGAATATATTCGCTCTCCACACACAAGGCAATAAAGTACACACCAGTACACTAACTAGTTAACACTCAAACAACAATACACCAAATCACTTGAATCACAGTAGTCCACAGTATTCGCTAGAGTCGCCGGTATAGTCTTCTCAGATCGCTTCCGAGAGATGTGTTCACTATCGCTTTCGAAAAGAAACTGTCTCGTCGCTGGTCCTGCACACTATTTATAATCCGAAAACAGCGAGGGTGGATCTTTCCAGAAAGGTGTCGATAAAAAGCCACTAAACAGAAATGTTCCATTAGGAAAATGAACCTTATGTACACGGTAATAAGGAGGTGCTAGAATGTTCTAGTGTACGTAGCTGTATTCGTCTAATCGGTATTATTCCGAGAACTCGCAGTTCCAGGAATTGCATTGTCCTCGCCTTTTGTTTACTAATAATAATTTTAATAAAAATAATATGAGGTATATTCCGGAAGCCGGTTGCAACATTGTTGACGATTCTAGATCTTTCTTCACAGATCGATAGGGGACCTTGGACCCAACAATGCGTTTTTGTTTCTAGAAGCTTCGATGACTATTTCTCGAGTTATCGATACCTCTTTTATACGCATCGTAACAATATGTTACTTGCTCCGAAAACTCTTATAGCGCGATTCAGGATTATAATAAGAATTGTCTATTGTTCTGAATGCGTCTACAGTGCCTTCTGTGTAGCTCGTGGTGCGGTTGAAGTGGTCGATACAGTGGCATTGCTTGTGATGCTGTCAGCCCTACAGAATAAAATGTAAATAAAACTTAGCGTTCACCGCTCTTCATTACAAGTAAATTACTAAATACAGTTCTGTAAACTTTCTCCAACGTAATTGCCTTAATGGCCTTTAATTGCTTAGATAGAGGCATTCTGATTTGCGTATAATTAATTTGGAAACGAAACTAATTCTCTGTGTTGGAAAAGAAACAAAAAATACTGGGAAGGCGCATGCACAGTAACGAAAACTGATGCCATAGTTTCAACTCATGATTCTGGACCCCCAGAGTTGGAATTTTCCGTCAATCTTTACATTAAATATATGCATTTTTTTAAGTAGTTTTAAATTGATTTTAGTACAATATCATTATAGAAGTATATCTCAATGTGTTTCTTTTTAAAGGCATAATGATTAATTTTGACCTTAAACTGCAATGTAAATTAAAACTCGATACGGTCGTGCGTGCTGGCTACTCGCGCGAGTCGGGTATCGCGCGGAGCGTTGTGTTATGATCGCGTGATTTACGTTACATTGCGTGCTCAAAAATAACAACACTTGCAACTCATGTCTTTCCACATAAATGATTTCTATAATATCATTATATGCATTACCCAAAGTTTTCGTTACCATGCCCCTTACACCCTCTATGCATGGTGAAATAATTTTAGTAAAAACTAAGATATAAAACTCCGTTTTATATTACAGACTACTTAAAATTATTATACAAATTATGAAATATGCTGCATTGTAAACGTTCGCTGATCTGTTATACTTAACCCCCCCCCCCCACTGCCTGATCTGATCTACAATTTGAGAAGCACACAGCTAAGTGCAACCAGACGCATTATTATCTGACTGTACAACCTACAGCTCCGCCTTTCTCGGCGCAATCAGGCGGCGGGTTTAATAAAACAATTGAAGCGTAAAAAAGTACCTACTTAAATACAGATAGCACTTGGCCTATGATGACCACTTGACACATTCACTGACGATAAGCTATTAATACTTGCACAGATAAACAACTCGCAGTATGTACGTATATGTACAATCTAGGAAACCAGAGATTTTCGCCAAGGCTGGCCGCTGCAGTACTCTTTGAACTTCGCTTATCCGATGCCTACTTCCGCGTCCGTTCGCCGCTTCCTTAAGCTTATGAATCCTAATCAAACAAGTGTCATTGTATAAAACTATGCTCTCAATTGAATTCCTAGTATTTAGATCTTTCCTTCTTCTAACTTTTCTGCAATGAGAACCTGGCTTTTGGCAAAACCCATATCAGATCGCGAGTAGTGTCAATCCCGGCCTCAATTATACATCATGAAACAAAATGAGAAAAATTTTACATCCTTGCGATTTGAAGCTCCAAACAGAGATACAAATAAACATAATAAAAAAACAGTACTTAGTTATTATAAAGACTTTGAAGATTTGTTTTTTAATAGCTGACTCAATAGACGTTGTCCTGTTCCAATTTTCTTGGCATATTTTTTTATTCCTAAAAACCTTATTCGGACTATAACGAACATTCAAATAAAAACTAAATTGGTCCAGCCGTTCGTACGGGTTTTTCCTCAACTCAAAGGTAACGTTATTATTAGTGAGCTACAAAAACTTCTTTTTTTTCTATTTTATAACTTCCACTTTTCACTTATGTCTCGATCACAAACGCAATAATTTCCTCAAATTACGAAAGAGCGGACCGAGATTTCACCTGTAAGGTCAGCAAGCCATACATCGTCCATCTTTTTTATTGTGAAAGAAAAGAGTTGCGCACGTCCCTTTTACGATGTCGTTCCTGTAATATCCCATAATAGTGTTGTTCGAGATTTTTCGAATTGCATAAAAATCCTCATTTAAATAATTTGTCTAATTCCGACAGAATCTGTAGAGTATATTCTTATACTTATTAAGGTTAATTATAATGATTGACTGGCCACCTTGTTTTGAATAAACAGTCGATTTTACCTTTGGAAGCTAAATAGATAGATGCCGCCTGTGGCCTTGCCAATAAACAGACAGGACATTTTGTTTTTGAAGTCATTTTCCTTATGAAGTATGCTAATAGTCTCTATCAGTTCGCGTTTTAATCCTGTTTAATTTGGGCTTCGTAAATGGATAATTAATTTAAAAATAAAGGTACTTACATTCTTGTGGTCATTACATTGTTGTTTACTGATACTATTACGACACGTGTATTTAAAGTAGGTATATGACTTAATACAATTAAAATTAATGAGTTATTTATTCATTTTAATCATTCCAAGCTTCATTGGTTATCGCAATAAATTTGTAACTTATGGTATATGATAGGCTTTGAATCTCTATTATAACCTATTTGTAGTATTTTATGAATTTGATCACTATTTCAAGCCAGTCGATAACAGTGATGTTGAAGCAGTGTCTCCAACTCTCTTTGTCAAAATTACGGTGTTGACTGGTCTCAAAATACGGTAGATGGTGGAAAATTACGGCAGACCAGTGTTTGCAGCTAAAATACCCATGCAGTGGGGATGCGTAACGTAAAAAAAAAAAAAAAAAGGTCATTCCTCCAAACAGAAGTAGCAGAATGACCTTTTTTTTTTTTTTACGTTGCGCATCCCTGCTCTTCCAAACTGAAGCAACAGAATGACCTTTTTTTTTTTTTTACGTTGCGCATTCCAAACAGAAGCAGCAGAATGACCTTTTTTTTTTACGTTACGCATATCCCAATGCAATATTGCAGTAATATTTTGCTAAATCAAGTGTTCATTATAGAAATATGGACACGGACGAAATTACGGTAGAATGTGTCACCGTAATAACATGTCTACGGTAGGTGGTAGATCTACAAAAATTACGGTAGATCTACCGTAATTACGGCATGGTTGGAGACACTGTGTTGAACCTACTGCTCTAAATACACAAAAAAAAAACCTTATAAAAGCCTTATTGCATTAATCATAAGGTAGGTATTTCGAGTGATATGTTTCCGTGGGTTCATCAGACGCATAAGAGGATGTTCTCCTTTCACTCAGTCGTATAGCAAGTTTCAATGCGGTCAGCGCACGCGCATATACAAACAAATTTGCACAGAATATCATTGTGTTAAGGTTTAAAATTGATTACAAGCTGAAAACCTGGTCATTAGTTCGTACTATGGTCAGTGGAGATTAGATAGATTACGAAAAATTATTTAAATGTATGCAACGCTTAACGCTGCCTTATTAATTATGTACTACTAAGGGAGTTTTGATACTTGCTCTCATTATAGTTACTGTAGTGAGTTAGTTGTTAATTTAGGTTTACGATTTTAGCCACTCAAAGCCACCGCTATGAAAACGACAGGAATCATGAATTTCAACGCATCGACTGCCTCCTCCAGTAGCTCCATATATTGTAACTAGACTGTCTGCAGTATCTTACAAGCCGGGGAACACGCGTAGAGTAAAGAGTAGAGTCAACTACCATACTACTCTACCCGTTCTGAGTGATTCTGAAATCTATGTCCAGTAATCTCTACGAGTGTTGGTAGAGTAATTGTCTACACCTCAATTTATATTTTGTTAGTCGACTTATCAGTGTTTCCTAGATATCCTACTTCGTAATCTATGTTATCATTGTTTACGGAAATGCAAAAACAATGGTAGTAGTAATAATTGATAGAACTAGGCGATACTTGGCGGAAATCCATTGTTAACCTATGGGGAAAGAGGACCCACCACTGACCCTCGGCTTGTCAACTTCTTCGATTATAAACCAAACAAGTTTGATCGATAATAAAAGAAGCCAACAACACCCGAACTCCTCTAAGATGTTAATCGAGAAACTATCTATCACGAGTGACGGGACCTCAAATAAAATGCAATTCTCCGCGACACTAATGGTAGTAGTGCTGTCAGTCAGATGACCCGGTTTTGAAAATTATTTTTATCAGACCCTCGTCGATTAAATGGCTGGGCGTATATATTATGTTATCAAAGAGCATTGTCCGAATCAATTCAGTGGGCGAAACAGGTAGACACCTAACATTTACCTAACCTTAAAACTTTATGTAATGTAAATTAGTTTTTCTATTTTCTTTTTTTTTGACGATGGACATTAAAAGCAGAATTATTAAGTAGTCTGTGTTAATCGTAGGTAAGTATACGAATATATAACACACTAGCTGTTGCCCGCGACTTCGTCCGCGTGGTATTTAACAAAGACAACCGTTGACAACAGCAGACTCGCGCGTTCTGAGCCCGCGGGACGCATTGCAGGTTGTTGCTATCAAACTTAATCAGGCGCTGCGCTGCAACATTGGTTTTAATTTTTTTTCGTGAGATCCTATTTTTCGACTTCGTCCGCGTGGTATTTAACAAAGACAACCGTCGACAACAGCAGGCTCGTGCGTTCTGAGCCCGCGGGACGCATTGCAGGTTGTTGCTATCAAACTTAATCAGGCGCTGCGCTGCAACATTGGTTTTTTTTCGTGAGATCCTTTTTTTTTCTAAAATAAAAGTAGCCTAAGTTACTCCTTGTTACATCAGCTATCTGCCAGTGAAAGTCCCGTCAAAATCGGTCCAGCCATTTCAAAGATTATCCGGAACAAACAGACAGACAGACAGACAAAAATTGTAAAAAATGTTGTTTCGGTATAGGTAACGTGTATACATCCAAATGCACTTAGTAAAAAGCGGTTATTTTAATATTACAAACAGACACTCCAATTTTATTTATATGTATAGATGCGGTGTGCTTGTTAAAGGTTAAAAATACTGTAATCTGATTACATGCTGCCTCTCGGCTGTTCTGCAGTAGCTTATAACGTGAAATTTTGTTAGAAACATTACAGAACTTTACCATTACGTTCGGAAGCCTGGTTACAGGGCGGCACAGTTACATGACGCGAAATGTATCAAAATGTGCCATTTGCATAATGGACCGTAATATAGTGGGGTAATATGATGCAAAGTCACTTCAATCCAGAAACGGTCGTGATTCTATCAATCTATAGAGTCGCGGTGTGCTATAACCTCCCTCGCGAAGTTCAAATAAACATAGCGATAAAAAAGTAAAAAAAAAGACAAGCCCGCTGTGTTTCTTGCGAGGTCGCGTTCCGATCCGGCTGTAGAGTTACGACTAAAATAATGTAAATGACAATTTGTAAATGCTCTCGTAGGCCTAGACGAAACAAATGATTAGACTTTGACTTTGACCGCGCCGATATATCACTTCAGGAACCGGGTGAATTCCACTGTGTGTGGGTCGTAGGTCACACGGTGCGTTCGTAAATGTTCGTATCCAGAATCCGAGGAAAATCAATCATCGCGACACTTGTTCATAAACAATAATATACTATCAACAATTTCCTTTGTCCGACCTGTTTGTTGTCCCAATCAGCTGTTCGTACGAGCTTATCGTCATTGTTTTCATTCGAGGTTGATCAATTTAATTTCGAAAATTAAATACGATTGCCGTGTGCCGGGCACTAGGTTGATAACGAGTTTGTTATATTGTGCTGTTTTTACTCTCGTACCGAGCTAAAATATGGATGAAGAGGGGTAAAAATGTTATACGTACAGCGTGATTCAGACAGGGTATACTACTATTTGACCCTGCGCTTTTTAGTGTATTTGTAATCATTATGTAAAGCAACCACGATTACGATGTGTAAATAAAACATTTGCTCACCAAAAATCACGATTGTTATTTTGTTGGGACAATTTTTTTAATTTCTAACGAACTTCTAACTTCACAAAAGCGCAGGTTCAACTTTAGTTAACCCTCTCTGAATCATGCGGTAGTTTTCGTGAATTGTTCTCATAGTTTGTGGAAAGTTCAAAAGGTAGCTTAATGTATGTACCGATTATTATGTAACTGAAAGGAAAATGAAATACTCACTACTAACATAGTTGCTTGGATCGCTACTACAGTTGTGTAAAGTTTCGAAGGGTGAATTTTCAATGGGCCGTTTCCAATGTCAAGTTACTTGATTAAACTTTCAAAGAAAACATAGTTGTTTTAACATAGTCATTTGTAAGGAGCGTGGATTATTGTGTAACCATTTTCATTGGGTACTAACGCTTGCTTATGGTCCCATGATAACGATCTTCCGTTATTTCGCTAACCGGTTGAACTATAGTTTTATGTTTTTAACTTTGAGTATCTATGAATGGATCGCTAGTTTCCATACTTATTGATTTTCTCAGCACAACTAGAGAACACAACTACGTATGCGTGCACATTCGGGCAATATAAAATAACAAATACTGGGTAATTCAGAAAGGATATACTAAGCCTAGAACTTGAGCTCCTTTAGCTTTTATTATGGCCAATGCACATACGGTTTTGGCAGAGAGTGACGCCTTGGGAACCAAAGTAGAGAAGAATTTGTCTGATCTTATCTTAAAAATGTTAAGGAAAATAATTATACACCTTGGAAAGGTGTAAAATATTTATTTAATATTTTCTCCTAAAATCATCTGTGAATCAAACGGTGAAGGAAAATATCGTGAGGAAACCTGCATGTCTGAGAGAACCCCTCGCTGCACCCGCACTGGGCCAGCGTGGTAACCTATGGCCTAATCCCCTCGCATTGATGGGAGGCCCGTGCCCAACAGTCGGACGTTAAAAGGGCTGGTATTATTATTAGAATCATCTGTAAGCCTACCGTAATTTGGTATTGACTTTTCAGCCGTACCAATAACATTGACACTGTAAATAGTAAAAAGCGTTCTCGTTACATTAACGACCATTTTATTGCGCAAAGTCACGGCTGTAAAATCGTTCGACTTCCATTATAGGTAACTATAGGCAGCGGCATTCTACGAGATTGAATTATGAGCTGATGTAGCGAAATTCAGCAGACTATTATAGGCCCCTAGGACCGCCAAATGGTGTCATCAGAACTGGGCCCCAAGTCTGTTAACACAATCGAACAACAACCGCATAGTAACTGTCACTTTTGACAAATATCCCAAACAATATCTGTCAAAAGTGACAGCTACGTTGCGGTTGCTGTTCGATTATGAATCGATTGTGTTAGTATACTTGGGGCCCTGGGTGTTGTTCATAAACCTCTCAACCTTAATACCCAGAGATAAATATTATAGCAAATTTTTGAAATGGCCTCCTCTTCACGTGCTGTCTCGTGGACAGACGTGGATACCCCATAGATTAAGGCTAGAGAAAATTTTCTGCATTTAAACCAGAGTTTAATGGAATCATTGAGTGAAATGTGTAGGTGTTTTTTGTAGTGTGTAGATCAACCCACGCGGTGGATATACCCGGCTATACGATTACTCACCTATCCTTTTTGCACAATGTATATGGTAAAAGTCTACTGTAGATATTTACACAGTGTTTAATGGACATTGAGACATGGCACACTTTTTAACCGACTTCTAAACAAAGGAGGAAAAAAACAATTGAATTGAGATGGTATTTTTTTTTGTTACCTCGCAACTAGGTCATTTTTAGTGGCAGAAGCTAAAATATGAGAGTTCATAACAAGAAATACACACCGATCGTGTACTGGAAACCTTGAATACATTCGTTATCAGTCACAGTCTGCGATAAATTAATACTATTTTAATAGTTCATTGTTATTATCGCACCGTAATGCCTTTGTAACGACCAAGTAATCGCTTATTAATCGCGCTAGGTTAAAAGATGGCGGGTCACCTGCGAGCTGTACGGTGGCCGATAAAATGCCGCCGAATTGGATCAGACGGATTTCGTAATACTTGTATTGATTGTGGTATCTAATGTGACGTTGCGTTCATGATAAATGCAGTCCATGACGCGTGTACGATAATTTTGCTTTTAAATGCATTGAAGAAAACAAAGATTATGTGCGTGTATAAGACATATATATATATATATATATATATATATAGGTCTATGATATAACAAGAGATGGTTGGATTGTGGATTTACGCATTAATAATAACATAGTAATCAACTCTTAGATTACTTAATACCTAATTAAAGGAAGCTTTTGAAGTAAGGAATATTTTTTCATATATATCTGACAGGTATACAGTCATATAAATTTATACATATCACTTCAATAAAACAGAAAATAACAATAACTACGATCTATTTCGGGACGGCTTTTTAATCGTAATTTATTGTAACCTTCGTGTTTAAGCAAACCTCCATATTCATAGAAAGAGTTTGCCTTTTATAATAGCATTACAATGCATTTTTCAGGAGAATAGTGTTTTTTTACGGCTACAAAATGCAATGCCATTGTAAATACATTAAAACATCTACAAATTTGGGGTTTAGTTTGGTATCAAAACATGTATTTATTTTACTTAAATAATTTGCAATTATAAAGCATGTCTTTTGTTTTTGGAAGGTCGTAGATGTGTGCTTAGATTGTTTGATAAACACAAGCTATACAACACGTAAGATGTGCAATTATGACAGATAAATTGTAAAAATATCCAAATTGACGCATGAAAAAAAGAAGGAAACACCACGTCACAAAATCTGTGCCACAGTCGCTCGTGCTACGGGTACAGTTACCTAATCGTATAGAAGATTGATGATTGTATGTTCCTCGGAGCCTGCCTCCGAGAGATAAGCACACCTACCTCTTACAAGATAACGCAGAATAAACGTCACGTTGTGTTCATTATCAATATTACATCACTGTTAGTTGTTCACTAATAAGTGTGTGTAGTAAAATGTATTTGTATGTTAAGTCATTGAGTGAGTTCGTCATTTGGTTTAAAAAATAACTGCGACGAACTTACTAACTACTTCGTCACTCACTGCACATTACTTTAAAATGACTATTATTGAATGATAAAAATGTATATCATATTTACCTTAGTAGCCATCCAACTTGGGTTTGAGATATCATCTATACATTTTCTTCCATTCCAAGAATATACGATGGTGATTGGGTCAATACACGCACTCATTTATACGCAAAGCCCACAGCGGCATTTTAGGGGCCCGAACACGTGAAGAGCTCGTGTCCATTGTGTATCAATTTGATTAGAAACGAGACGCAATATTACTATTATATTATATCTAAACTGTGAACTAATAAATATAATACTGTCCTGTACAAGTATTTAACGTAATCATGCTCAAAATAATCTGTGAAGACGTGTCAAGAAGAATGTACCCTATAGACACCATTTTGTATTTTACAAACTCTTCCTTATCGAGAGTTTAGGATGCACTCGTGATAGTTTTCATCCAAACTATTATCAATCATTTAATATTAACACAAGCAAACCCAATGCTTCTCCGCCGAGTCGCAAGCAATAAGTGCAAATATCAAAACACACAGCCAGTGACAGGATGTTAACAATTCATCAAGAAAACACTTGTCATCCGCTCAATCAAACACGATTATGATGTCCTGACATTTGACTTTAGCTGTTGTAGAAAAATATGTGATTTAAGAACAGCCATGCAAAGGGACTACTTAAAATAATTTAAGTATGTATTAACTTAGCGACAGCACTGCCACGGCCAAAGAAATCGCTAAAAGAGTGCTCCAGATATCATGGACAAATCAAGAATGAGATTGCCAGAGAGAGAGATAGGCTAAAACGATATCAAAATGCAGGTCGGCTTGACCTCATAGCAGGTAAAAATTGGTGTGAGTCGCGTGGAGAGAGACTTGGAATCAGTTGAAGCTGCAGTATCGATGTCGAGTAGCTTCCGACTATTATATAACATGTGCCCCTGCTCTCTGATAGCTAGATCATCTTACCAAATCATAATATAATGATTAATAGTTGCTTAGCGACAAGGAAAACAAAATACAGTACCTACGCACCGTTCCCCGTCACTTTAGTAATGATAAGACCTTGTTCTCTCCGTGACCCAGATCAGACCGGCCACCTAATAATGTTTACATATATTTATACAGAGCACAGCGTAAACACAGGCGACGCGGCAATTCACTTGTTTGGTTGGACGCTCATATCTGGAGGATTTTTAGCGGTATGTCTTATGATCGATAGTTCAACTAGTTTAAGTTATTGAGGGCTTCATTCTGTAATGAATTTAAGAAGAAATAATCCGGGATACGGTCCAGGAAGGGAGGGAGTTATCCCAGTAACACATGGCAGCTAATGTTAAATAAAATAACCCTAACATTACCGTACATAGGTCACGCAGCTAAATGCTAGTGTAAATGTCTGGGATCTCATTTTTATTATATTTTAAATTTCTTCGTCTCTGCTATATCAGAGCCTAAGCCATATGTTCGTTGGTTATCATTATTATAGGCCTGCAATGTCCTACCGCTAGGAAAAGACTTCGACACTATTCTATCCTGAGCTATGATGAGCTCCTCCTTTGGTTACAAGTCCGTCCATTTCGCCCCTCCGTCTAGGCCGTTTGACATTTTCAAGGATCTATTCTATTGGTTTTTTTTGCTCATTGTTCTTTTAACATGCAGCAGATTTGTGTGTGATCCCAATACAGTGCCACAATTATGAATGATTGGCAACCATGATAAACTAAATTATTATCAACGACGATGCAGTGAATATATTTTAATGTTCTCCTTTATACGCAAGATCAATTCGCGTAGGCCGCCATGTCAGTGACACCGGCTGATATAAACAACCATACCATACATATAGAACGGTTTATTAGCCCAATACGTAAATTATTAAGCGAACGCGAAATTATAATTTCTCGAAGATCTATCAAATTTACTCAATGCATTATCGTCAAATGCTAAAATCAACCAAGTGGTACTTATTTTCGATATCCGAACATGTTTCCAATGTCCTCATATAGTTATGACTCCGATGACAGCAACCACGGTCCGCCTTACGTTACGTTATCTCATAACAGAGTCTTTGTTATCATCGAGTACGCGTCTCATTTTATAATTACAACATTTGTTACAAACATACCATTATCTGTTTATTTTTAGTGCGATCGTCATCGAGGCGTGTTTGTTACACTTACGCGAAATCTTGGATATTTTTGTTGTAACCAACATCCGTTGCAGTAGGTATATTTATCTCAGGTCTGGCACGGTCAGTGACCTGGCTGGTGGCTTCTCTTAATAAATTACTTTGATAAAGTATAGTATCTCTGGTCAACGGCACGCGGCTTGTCTGCAGCTAATATATCGAGAAATCTCATCGATTTCATAGAAATAATTGTAACATGTTGATAGTGTTTAAAATCATTATAAACGTCTTCTGTAATAATCACGGCTTAGTTCGAATGTCTTGCTATCTTTTGGCTTATTCTATCCAAAAGTTAATTTACCATATCTTTGTGTTTAGTTTATAAATTGGCAGCCATTTCGTAAGCGTTAGAAGTGACTAAAGAAACATCGTCCATACTGGTTTGCATACTAATAAATTGGAGGATTTAGATATGTATAACCAGTACATTAGCATATAAATAGATTTAATAATTAATCTAGCAATCCTCATTGATTATGGTCATTTAAATGCCCTTCCAAATCGGGACAAATAAAATTGTTCGAATCTTAATGAAAACGGAGATGGCGGATTTTTTTAAAATGAATGAAACAAACTAAAGCACGTTCGTATGCTTGACTAACTCCCTGTCATTGACTTTGATACTGATCGTCTTTGATGATAATCAATTTATTACACCATCCTTCCGAGGATAACAGGCGAGCTATTTTTTTTTAAATGACACAAATACGGTAATCTAAATTCTACAGCTGCGATCTAGATAAATAAACATTCATAAATTCATAATATGATAAACATTCAAATCAAATGTAAAATACACATAGGAAGTTAGCATTTTAAACTGGGATTTAGTGAAACATGAAATGTTTACCATAACTTTCCATAGTATAAATGTAATGTGTTAGGTATATTGTGCAAGGGGGCTTGAATATTTCTTCTAACTTTAAGTAGCATAATATATATAAAATGAAATATCGCTTCATGAACTAAAAATCGGTAACTATGTTGGTGCTATTATCTATTCTGTTATGTTGTTAATTCTAAAATTAACCAAACCTATTAATACCTGTTAAACAACGACTCATCGTAATGAAATGTCCATAATTGTCGAATACTTCTATGACCCTTGCTAGAGCAGTTTGCTCTGGAAGGGATGCCCAGACGAAGATGCAACCTGGAGGCATCGACTTGACCCTGATCATGGGAATAATAACGACCAACTAAAACGAAAACTACTGGTTTTCCCAGACTACACACGCACACACACACACATAATTTACACTACACACTGCGGATAGCTACTTAACTTCTAACTTAAGTCCGTTAGATATAGTTAAATGTAGAGTTTCAAGATCAATCAAAATGTGCTTTCAAGCAAATAAGTGTGTTGCGCTGGAAGTAGGTACAATCTCTTATATCTTCAAGCAGTAGATTCAATTAAATCCACCCGAGTATTCCATATTATACCAAAACGTTAGACTACGTACCGAGCGCATTTAAATTTTAAATGCAGTCACGTGGCCCAGCACGGTAGATCGAACCGATATAGTGCTGAATATTTATCGATATCATTCAAAGATTGACCTATTCTTATCGTTATAGATTACGTAATGTTATGTATTCACCGTGTTATAGCCGACATGATAAATATTTCATAGATGCTTCAATAAAGGAAGCTGTACGATCAACAAAAGGAGTTATTACTCATTGTTTACTTTGCAAATTAATGTTTGCTTCCTTATTTACAGGGCTTCAGGTGACATGCGTACGACAATAAATTTGTAGCATCTAGAACCTAAGACCTACTATTAAGAAATTTCAAATAGGTTTCAAATATGGAAAATCATTGGTAAACATTTTAATGAGTTTTGTAATCAATCTTAAAATCTTGCATACTACAAGTATCTAATTGGCTGCTCGTTTCGTTCATCATTTTATTTTCAATACAAGCTGGATCGGTGCATTGCTTCAATACACAGTTCCCCGATGAGCTTTCGACACCATCAATCACATGCATTAGTCAAAGTTAATCCACTATTTCCTTGATAATATATCTTATGAACACACAGATGGTCAGGTGTTCGTGGACTTTCACCGTGTCCACGACGTCGACCGATAACCGTCAATAGCTCGGGGTCGCGTCTCGGCGTTCCGCAGGGTAACGAACTCCGCCCGCTACTATATCTTCTACACATAGTGGTGTGTACTCAATTGTGCGGTTTAATGGGCTGTCACTTGTATCGATTCACGTCGCGTTTTGTTGTTAAAGGGCGTCATTACTCTATTATGCTCGCAATACTTGTTAAACAGCTGTCCGAACGATGTCATAAGCAATCACTATACGACAAATTACCACTTAAGTAATTTATCATATTTTTGCTGATATAAACATTGTTGTTACACAATACACATTGTTGTTACACAATACGAAAAATAATCCAGCATTATATGCTGGATTATTTTTCGTATTGTCTTGTTTTTAGCGTATATAAATGTACTGAAATAATGCGAGTATTCTTACTTGAGAAATGTATTTTCTAGTATACATTTCTGAGCTTTTTTTCTAGACCAATCTAAACACCCTGCTTGCTTTCCCTGGTCGCTTTATACACTAGTACATTAATATGTACACGAAATGTTTCCTATTTCATCACACATGCGGTATTTTGCTGGTTTTCATCAACGTTTTTTTTATATAATATAAATAATATTAGCCCTTTTTGATGTCCCACTGTTGGGCGCGGGCCTCCCGTCAATGCGAGGGCGATTAGGCCATAGTCCACCACGCTGGCCTAGTGCGAGTTCACGTCTTTTTTCGAGGGGTTCTCACAGACATACAGGTTTCCTCACGATGTTTACCTTCACCGCTTAGCAAGTAATAATCATTGTTTCGAATGAGATTCGCACCAGAAATCTCAGAGGTGCCAGCCGGGATTTAAACCTGCGACCCTCGTTACTGAAGCAAGCGTTCTACCAACTTGGCTATCATTGCATTTCACGTTTATTTATAAGTTATATGATTCACTGCGTAATATTACCATAATAACCGTCGAATCGAATTATGTTTTAAATTTCAATTATATGGAAACACGAGCCTAAAACACCTGTAATATATTGTGATCACGTAACTCATAACTCTTCCCGTGTATTCGCTTGTAATGTTAAACTGATTTGCTCAATTATTGTCGGCTTTTCAACATCACTTTAACGTGAGTGGGTAATGTGTGATGTATTATGTATGACGCGAGCTATGACCACCTCTTGTGGAAATTACAAGACAAAAAACAAGAACTATAGCATCGTCATTCAATCTTCAATATGTATTTCTTACTTATACACCTGTGAACAGGTTGTTGTTTTTGCTTTAATTAGGGTCTAAACTAACATGAAGAATTGGGGATCCGATCAATTGACAACGTAAAATCTTGTAACTCTTTAGGTTTCCAAATTGCCCCCGTATTAAGGCTTTCATCGGCGGAGTGAACTTCACATTTTGATTTCAAGATAAAGTCATAGTCAAGTCATAAAATAATCGATCGGTTTTTGTTTTATCTCCGATGTCGTCTCGATCAAGGAAATCTTTAACCATGTTATCATATGCTATTGTCTCGTTTCGCATTGATGGGATTGTGTTGCTCATTGTCAAATGAATTTCGATTGTTATTCTTTAAGTGGTGGACCAATGAAATGTTATCGATTCATCTAGATCATATGCATATACTTTTTAAAATTTATGTCACCTAACAATAACGACAATTCTGACTAGACGTCCTAACCATTCGAAGCTCTGAAACCTTATTCAATAGTTTCTTTTTGTTCATAAGACACATGGGTTAATGAATTAGGGACAAGTCCATGAACAAGACCGAAGTCCATATTGACTGGTTTTCCTACATCGACTACATGTCATTGCTGTATACCTACGTGTTTTGATACTATGTAGTCGTTTACTCAACTCACGTTTACCCGCTTTACCGGTAGTACCTATATCATTTGTAAACAGAACGATGCACCGATGTGACACGAAATATCCCGAAGTCGTGTGTGCGACATGGATTCATTTTTTAATCGGTATACTAATGATTACTAGTATTAAAAATGTAGTAAAAACTCAAACTATACTAGTCTTTAATTGTAATATTAAATCACATGTACGTAAACACCATTTTATTCTAGAAAATTCAAGTTTAGCTTAAGATTTGCCACAGAAAAATATGTTTGATATTGAATACCAATTGACAAACGACCAAAGCAACGAGGTGGGAGATTTTTGTGCCCAACAGCAAATAACAAAGAAAGAGACATCAAATTCGTGTTTTCTTTACATCCCTAATATTTTGATTTTATAAAATGTTTACATTTTTCGAACATTGAGATAAAACACCATTCCATCCAACTTAACACAAATATATTTCTATAAATTGGATGGATTGATTTTGAATGTAATAAAACTTACACAAATGGTACAGGCAGCCGTAAACGCATATTTTTATGGAGTAATTTAAAAAATAATTAACATGAGAATTGTGAGACAATAGATAGAGGCAATATAAAAACTATACAAACGATACATCCAACGTAGTAGAAACCATTCATTAAAATGTAGGTTTTGCGTAATATGGCAACCCCAAAGTCAGCAAAAACCAGATTCATAATCACAAGGTCACATATTTATAGCATTTCACGTCTCGAGTGAATGTTTCAGTGCAAACACACAGCTCCCATTAGGTTCCCAGTAGGTTAACAATAACAATGACAGACAGATCCGCTTGTAAGAAAGGCCAAATGTTTAATAATTATTATCATTATTTAATGCAAGGTTTTACAACATATGAATTTTATTGGTTTATGAAAATTTAACTATACCATTGCAAATTAAATCAGATTTGTGATTACTATTTCCATTCGGGTACCGAAATAGATGTCGATGTACGTACTGAATTGTGGTCGCCTGTAGATTTTTTAAATAGACAATTTACACAACATAATTATTATAAGATTTTGATGCAATTTGATCAACAAATAGTCAACAATTTTGCATCAAATCAGACAGAACCTTGAATCACCACACGCATGTATGTGTTCACTTAATGGCGACAAAAATAGCTTTGTTACTGCTATTTTTGCGTCAAAAAAAATAAAAATTGTTCAACTTGAAGTTATTTTTATAATAACTGCTCTTGCAGTCGCCAATAAAGAATTTTATTGTTACCATGATATACATATAACCGGGTCTGGTTTTCAAAATAATCTCTTTTCGTGTTAATCTTTTGATCGTATCTTCTTTATTTGATCGCTGTTTAGAATAAAGCGTCATCAAATTTGCTAAATGATGTCATAATCTTACAACCGATTGTGGGGTCTTTCGGCTTGTCGAGGATGAGTGCCTTCAGCTCTGCCTCGGATAGTTCAGCTTCTATCGTATACTGGTCCATACCCTCCGGCTGATCGTCCTGGTTACTTATCACGCTTACGAATTGTATTTTTTTTATTCCCCCTCTATTAGTTAACAAATAGGGTCATTAGTAATAAAGCCTCTTTTAGATTTGGAAATTCTCTATGGTGTTGTGTTGTCGTTGTTTGTGTTCATATTTGTACTCTATTTATGTCTTCGCTTTATTCCTACGTAATACTCTCAGGGGTGATGCAATTGATAATATATATGCAGAAATATCAAAACACCTTATCGTTAATCCGTCTGCGTGTATCACTTTATGGCTCTTCGTTTAATTCTATAATCTTTTCTGAGTTTTCTGCATTGCATATTAAATGAGTATACAAGCCGAATATATTCTTGCATCAATTATCATTACCTGTGCTGTAATATCGCTAGGCAGAAGTAAGTAAAAAGCATACAATTCTTATTGCAATAGATGTTTTAATTTTTTTTTCTTTACAATGAATTTGGGCCAAGTAACGCATGATTTCAACAATTACTCCTGATTGTTACTTCTTCTTTAGAGCGTGAGTCTATTATCGCTGTAGTAACGAGACAATACAACCGAATTAAGCAAACAGGTCACCATAAACTCTTCAATCGCTCCCTAAACATTGAAGCTGCATAAATCACATGCTCATGTAATATCTCCGAACATCGATACCTATTTCAAAGTTACGTAATTTAGTTATTCGGTCACCTCTGTCATTTTACCGGTCGAATATTTATGATTTTTTTTCTGAGTTCTTGCAAAGTGATCTAAATTCATCTACTAGAAATTCATATGGAATATTAAACCGTCTCCCACGGGATCGGCTATACCTAGACGTTGTCCACAAGGTCAGCTTTTACGGTCCGATTTATTATTTCCTGTGAACCGTGAAAGAATTTTATATAAGACCATTGTGTGATACGTAAATAGATGATATTGACTCGTGCAGCGTGCATGATCTTAGCATTCAACTAATATTATAAGGATTAACAAAAGAGGAGTAAAATATTATGTTAAGTGGTTAATGTACGTTTAAAATGTCACCCAGTATGGTACAAATCAGGAAGGATCATTTGAATTCAGAGTCAAAAGTCGCGCATATTATGTTAACGATAAGGAATGTGTATGTAAAAGTATGTCTAAAGATAATGGAAGTGATAAGTATTTAAAGATACATACTCAAATGACCATGGACATAATAATTTTGAACTTTTTCACATAGGATCATTTTAAACTTTTTCATGTAGGATCATTTTAATTATTTTTATGACAGCGCTAGAAAAGGCGGCATGTGATAGTAATTGTGAGTGTTATTTTTGGTAGTAGATGTGATGTGATAGTTGTCGTTGTATTTATAAAGGTTCATTTCTCGCCAGAAAGGCTTCAGTTAAGGACAATTAATACGACCATTAAGTAAAACGCGATTATGCCCCAGTAATAAAATCACAATGTTACCATCATCAATCCAAGCGTATTAACAGCTTCGAATAAATTATTTTTATGTTACATTGGCAGCAGCAACTAACTGGTGATTCACGCAGTTTCCTAAAGATAAGCTTCAAATGCGGCAATAATATCTAGACTTCCAGGACAACAACAACACTTCAAGGTTGAACAATTTGTTGTAAGCCGCACTCTTCTTTTTCCTCAATGTGCCTTTATGGTCGTTAGAACTAGGCGATACTTGGCGGAAATCCATTGATAAACAAATGGGGGAAGAGGGACCAATGACTCTCGGCTCGTCAACTTTTCCAATTATAAACCAAACAAGTTGATCGATAATTAAAGAGGCCAACAAAACTGAACTGGTTGGCTTCTTTAATTATCAATCAACTTGTTTGGTTTATAATTGGAAAAGTTCACAAGCCGAAGGTCAGTGGTGGGTCCCTCTTCCCCCAATCCTTTAGCCTTTACTTTCTAAACCGACAGCGCAGCCTCACTAGGCTGTCTCGTATCACCAAATAATTACGTGCCTCGCCTGAGGCAAATGCTCACCCAAACACTATCATCAGCTGTCGTTCGCCATGCTGGCAGTCCGGCTGTTACGTCTACTTCGGGACCTGATTGTTCAGGTTAAAACTGAGGCTGCCGCGCGTGGCATGCCTTGAGAGGCTGCCCGCTCAGTCAGTACACGGTTATAAACGCTCATAGAATACCTACGCTCCAACACCAATGTTTATGTATTCGCCGTCGCGTTTCAGTTTTATGAGAGTCGCGTTATAGCATTCGGCCCATAAATCCAGTGATTGCAATCTCTAAATGTTGTATTGTGACCTTAGGATGTAAGGAATCACAATCAGTCGCTTCCGTGGCGGTGATGGTGGTAAATTGGTTTATAGGATGCACGTGAATGGAATGGAAATCAATTTCAGATTCGCAAGACGGGATAGATTACTATAATGATACGGTTGCAATGTACATGGATGACGCGTGGATGACGCATTGATATTATTTTGATTGAGGGTGCTTAGCTTACATTCAAGCCTTTCTAGCTGGATTGTTTGTAGATTCCGCGGAGTTAAATGTTCTTTCTTCATTTGACAGATTGTTTGGGAAATCTAATAATTTTAATACCGGGGCTGATCCAGGATTTCGTTGAGCGGGTGGAAATTTTGTTTGGGGAGGGGAGCAAATCCATTAGTGGGGGGGGGGGGCAATTTTCGTGTGATTTTACCTATCATTCAGAATAGAATAATGGAAATTGATATTTTATTTGTTTTAATTTTAATTAAATAATTACATATCTCAATCCTGATTCTTCACGATAGACGATAAAAATTCACCAATTTTTATTTTCTGTTTGTCGACAGGCATGAAAATGACTATGTCCACGGCTCCCACAATGACCGCGCGCGTGCACAGAAAGGTGATGCGCGCGCCGCACAAGCGCGCGCACCCGGGCAAAACCGCGCACCCCGGCAACATGGTGCACGCGGTCAAAATGACGCACCCGGGCAAACTGGCGCACCATCCGGGCAAACTGGCGCACTTAGGCAAATTCGGGAAACTCGCCCATTACGCGCAGACGCACGCGCTAAGGCCTCCCGAACCGTGCGAAAACAGTAACGACAGCGGCCTCGGACCAGACGCAGCCAACAGGTAAGCCGGCCACGCTATGCATTGTTATTAACAATATATATATATAATGTAACTGCACTGTGTATGTCCGCTTTCTGTCTGTATTAATATTTGGGCACACGCATCTACTCATAATTAAAAATGTTATTATACTGTCAAGCTGATTGTGTATCTTGCACGGGTAGCATTGCTTTTCCCCGAGATTCATGTTGGCATAACTCTCCTTAGCATTATAACCAGGGCCGTAGCCAGGAGTTTCGGGAGGGGGGGGAGTCCGGATCAGAGACGATAACCAACAAGAACAACAATCCGAAAAGAGTGTAATTTCTTTTAGAAAGCTAAGACATTTCGGGAGGATTTTGTACCTTCAACCCGATCCCCCCCTCACCCCCGCCCCGCCTACAGCCTCGATTATAACACTATCCACTACTGAGCTTTGACCACCGCTCTATCATGCTACGATTGACTCGGGTCGCGGAGATTGCATCTCCTAAATGTACCCGAGAGAAGTTTATATCGATACAAAGAGCATATATACAGGCGCATTCAGAAATGGTATGCTTAACCTTGAACCTGCTCTTCTTTAGCGTTTTTGTAATAATTATGTTATGTCAGAATTTTGACACGTCAATTTAAAAAAAAAAACGTACTTGTTCTTTCGTTAGGAACACAATTTATTTTTTTAAATACATAATGTCACAAATGCGCTGAAGAAGCGCAGGTTCAAGGCGTAGTATGGCCTGTCTGAATCACCCTGTAACACTTCGCAAAATCTATTGCGAAGTAGTTATACGCTGCACGCCAGTTGACGCTTACTCATCGTCTAATTTTCATAGTCTCGCGTTACGCACGGATAGCTCTTAATACCATTTTATGAGAATTCTTAAACCACACGACCTTCGGCGTCGAGATAACGCTGCGCCCGCGCAGTACGCGGGCAAGCCACGCGCGTGCGGACACGTCCTTATCGATAACATATTCGATTTTATCGCAGAATCGATTGTAATCGATAGTTTTATTTAGACATTTATTAGCAAATATTGCTGACGCCTTGATCTTTCAGATAATATAACTGAGAATAAACCCTGTATTTCATTAATTAAGACGCTCTATGGTAGAAAGCATTTCAAAAACAACAAAAATAATAATATCATAGCATTTTCTTCGTCACAATAATTTCCCGAAACTCAATAATAACACAATACCTACTCTATATTTATTGCACCAACGTTCGCTACTATGTGATTAACAAACAAGACACCACGTAATACATAATACACTATAATAATATCATGCACTTACATAGGTAATGACGTCACAACAAAGGCACACAACACAAAAACTATTCGGTGAAACAACCGCGAATAGCGGGTAACGCACATTCAATCCTGAATCAAAAATCATAAACCAAGTCTATTAACTAGATTGCCTACAGGGTGGGGCCGACATATTATGACGTATTTCTTCCAAACGTTAGAAATATAAGTAGTTTAAGATGAATGTCGGCACCACCCTGTACGCATTACATTATTGAATAGTGAGTATTTATAAACATGACTAGATTCGCCTCAAGCTAAGCACACACAGATTAAACTCAGGCGCATTTCGGGTAAATATGATACCAAGTATATGGAATTCATTAGCTCGTCTTGTCAAATTGCTTTTTAAATAAAGATCGTCGCACCTTTCAAGACTCTTCAGTTCAAGTTTATATTCTCTTTGCTGTTCATTCTATCTAAATATCATAATGTGCATAACTTAGGCAAACTTTATCGGTTTAGCTGGCGATTAAATATGCCAGACATTTTATCTATTCACAAATTCATTGGAAATTGTTAACCATTTAAATTCTTTGTAATGCCATTATAAACCTCTATAAATTTTGAGGTTAGAATTTAACTTGTTAAACTTTATATGGCGAACACGAAACTAGGGGTTTCCCAATGCTTTGTAATTGGACCACAGTAACAAAAAAAAAATCTTTTCTTTTTATTTGATTATAAACTATAATAATGCGATGTTATAAAATGCCTCCCAGCCGGTTATATAACATGCCACGAGGCAGATCAGATTAGCGTTGGTAGCTCGCGCCGCACCGGTCTGCGCGCACGCAACCTGCCGCCCTATGTGCTAATTGGTATTTTTGGCACGGCCGCGCACACGTGCCAGGCAGACGATACTACGCTTAGTTAATTTATTTTGAAGCGGTTACCTCAATCGGTTGCGTATGATCACTAGTTGTAATGGTCTTTTGTTTGTGGTGTAATTGATAAGCTTTAGCGATATCATGAAAATTAAAGAAACAAATTCCTAAGTGGGGCTGTGCTCTTTCTCTCGCACTCGTGCTCCCTTATAGTGGTGAAGTTAGTGAACACTGTAGTAGTTTTTTTTCTGTTAGGAAATTTGAATTTTTTGATATATTTCAAGTTATTACAAAAATTGTTTTAATGCAGCTTTGTCCTCATAACACATGAATTATACAGTAATGCAATATAAAATAGGTATTATTATTTATGCATTACATATCTGACGTCATCATCTCGCATTTTTTGTATGGCTTACACAGTACTGTAGCACGCACCCTCAGGTGTAAGTCTTGTTTTTGTAGCATTCTGCCAATTTATAAGGTTATATTTTTTGTCTACCTCTTTGCCATGGAGTGAATTGAATAAATTTCGTTTGGCGTCCAAGACTTAGCGTTTCCCCGTGACTCGCTGTGGTTCATACCTTGGCGTATTCATTGGACACCACTGTAGATAATTGCTTGCAGCGGTAAGAATAGTGGCCCGCCACACACACCCGCGAAATCCTCGTAAATAATGTGCTTGAATTTCCATTGTCCTACTACTTCTGACGCTTTAAAAACCTAACAATTCTTGATTTCGGACGAAGAAATAAAATAGGCGGAGTGTCGCAAATAACATACTGAAGCACAAAAAACCAAGCCGATTTGTGTACCACACGCGAATTCGCGTAGACGTAAGGTCGGTATTTGCATGCTACCAAATTGGATTGGTTTTTGTGGGCTTCAACATGTTGTTCGCGATGCTCCGTCTGTATTAATTCTTCGTCTAAGCTCATGATATACTTATTTAATCCAATGAATGCTTTGCTTTGTACCATTGCAGCCGACAAAGATTTACTTTGCCTGTTGTTAGATTAACTTGCATGTTCGGCAAAGTCCAGTCACTTGACGCACAAGTATTATTAGAGTATCTTGGCATTTGCTTTCGGGGAAATCATATTTTAAAGGAACTAATGGAACTGTGCCTACGCGATTCCCTTACTTGTGACTATTTCCATGGATTGGGGTGACGGTTCAGCTTGAAACACTGACTAAAGCCTTCCCAACGGCGTGTGTACAGATTATCGGACACTTTGGAGGAGTGGGAACATCCAGAATTGAAAAGGAGGCGCGGCGGGAGCGAGTCGGCGGTTAAACACGAATGCGACGACGCGAACGACGCGTACGCTTTCCGGTCGTCGGGTGCGGCCGCGCCACCGCAGTCGGACGCCCCGCCCTCGTCGCTTGCGCCCGCGCCGATCTATCCTGCTCCCGTGTACGTGTAGCTTATTGCAAGTTTTTTTTTCACCCCTTTTTGTAGTTTGACGTGCGTTAGGTGTTAAATAGTGTTTTATAAAGACATGTGAAATGTGTAAAACACGTTGCTCTTTAAATGTCCTATTGTTAGAAGAGATTTTAAGCACCAATCCACTATTGAGCTGACCTCGTGCGGGTGGGTACCCACATCATTAAAATCAAGCCTTGTTTGGTAATACGATTGTGATATATCGTAGTGGCTCAAGGGATTAGACTCCAGAGTGTCCCAGCATGAGTAAACATACTTACTTACCCCCGACCTACACAAATGTAATGTAATGTGTTAGCAAACAATGCGTCATGGCTGCTTGACAAAAACTGGTGTTTTGCTACATCACGAGCGGCCATTTATGAGATCCGCATGTTCATCGCATGTAATCTGTTTACGACCTGCATCCAACTGTATAATGTCCATCTACGGTGTAACTAGCATTGGCAACACTCTGGTTGATTACACAAATGTGACTAAGTTTTGTAACCTCTGTATATAAGGCTTAACAATAATAGTAGACAATAAAGGTCACGTAATTGAAAAAAAACATATTAATTTGAAATTTTAAAAATGTACTATGTGCGTGGTGAAACCGTACTGTCTCACAGAAAAATCAAACACTGAATACACATATATTTTATACATAAATGCAATCGTTATCACCTATTGGAACGTTGGAATCCCTTAACATATTTTACACATTTTTTGTTAAAACTAATATATATATGATTGGGTTTTGTTTATAATATATTAATATATCTACCCCTAAGGAAATACAGGGATGATTTAGTTTTTTTTTTTTAATACCTGTACAAAATCTATTTACTGATAAGCATTCGTAAAGTACCCACCCTCTGATATGATCTTGCAACGCAACTGAAAATTGCTACTAACAATTCCAAATAATGGGTAAACACACAAAATTATCTTACATTTTCTCCATCATGTCGTACAGTTTGTGTGTAGCGTTGAACATTACATTTACAAACTGCTCAAGTGGTTCATTATAAGAATTTCATCACCAATTGATCCTTACACTTACAGAATGCGAGCGGGATGCACTATATCTAGTCCAAGCATTGAGAGCCAAGGCAAGAGGTTCCAAGATGCGTACAGGTCGTGCGGGAAGCTCGGCAGTGGGGGCAAACTGGCTAACAAGTATCCAGGAGGGGGCAAGCTGGTCGGCGCAGGGGGCAAGTTGGGGGGCAAGTTGGCGGGCAAGTATGGGGGCAAGCTGGCGCAGGCTATGGCGAGGCGGAGGGCGTTGGCGGCGATGACGCAGTCGGGCAGGCCCGGGCTGGCGGCGCCGCTCATGAACAGGTCGAGGGATGGCACTGTGGAACTGCAGATACTGTGCCAGCCGGAGACGCAGCATAGAGCGAGGTAAGGCTTGCACTAGGCTGGTGGTGTGGTAGGTTTTGTCACAGAGCTATATAAAAAAACAGCTGTTACTTGTATAAAAGAGTGACTATCAATTAAATTCGAGTCTTTTTACGTTCCTGGCGTTTCGGCTGCTTTACAAGACCTCAAGACACTGTGAACACTTTCTGCGCAGATCGGACCGCAAACAACAACTAAATATGAGGGTACCCCAGTTCAAACTATGACACTAGGACATCTAACACGTCAGTCCTCCCGTGACCACCGTTGCTGAAAAGCAGCCGAAACGTGGGGAACGTAAAAACATAAAATAAACGCGATAAATCCGTAAAATTAGTTTTATTTCAATGTGTAGTATTCGCGTGAATATAAGAAATCAATATGGAGTCTAATTGATTCCTGAAAAATCCGTCTGGACCTTAACTAGAGTGCGTGTCTGCCCGTTTCTATTAAACGAAGTTCATTAAAGATGAACTAAGTATCTAAGTACTTGGGAATTGAAATTCCAATGAAAGATACTCCGGCCAAGCAACGGTATTAGAGAAAATTTTGTTTTTTTAGATATCAGACTGAAGGCAGCCGAGGTGCTGTCAAAGACAACTCGGGGAATGGATTCCCAATAGTCAAGTTAGTCGGTTACGACCGACCCGCGGTGCTACAGGTACGATCCTCAAAACAACAACAAAATCTCGTAATTTTAGAATAATTTAGAATAGCTTAATAAATAAAATACGAACCATTATCTAAACGGAAGATTGCAGGTTCGAGTCCTGTCACGGTCGCCATGTAAGGTGGTAGGGCTTCAAATTATACAAGTCAAGGCTGCTGTTATACTGGCATTTATTAGGGCATACAGTTATATATAAGCATTATATAAGGTAAGGTTTACATACAATGTGAAGGCGGCGTCTCAGACTCTAATAAATAAAACCGTGAAAATAAACGTCCAAAATTCAAAACTAAAGAATGATCTAGAAAGTTGACACGCTTCATCATAAGTACTTGCGACATTCTATAATCAAAGAAAAACCGTTGTCGAAGTTTTTCTATGAATTCTCGCCATGATTGGTACATCAAATAATTTGTCCAAAACATCTATTATTCTCAATTTGCCATAACTTTCATATTTATACCTATTTAAATTTGAATATAATCTATACTAATATTATAAATCTATACTCTATACTAATATTATAAATGTGAAAGTTTGGATGGATGGATGGATAGATGGATGGATGTTTGTTACTCTTTCACGCCCGAACGGCTGAACTGGTCTGGATGAAATTTGGCACAGAGATAGATTATAGTCTGGAATAGCACATAGGCTAATTTTTATCCCGGTAAAATGTATGGTTCCCGTGGGATAGATGTTTTAATTTTTCATACTTTTTATCGCGGGTAACACCGCCGGGCGCAGCTACTATGTTATACAATCGAAAAAAAAAAATGCTTTTTCTAAAATGTATTCGCACTCAACACGTTTTTTGTGAACAAAGGGCATTTGCGAGCGTCGACTGTTTTCGCGCGTAGTCAATGCGCGTCAACAGCGCTGAAAACAACCCATAAAGCAATATGGAAATGTAAACGGGCTCGACTGTATGTATACGGCCTGGTTTATATGCGTCTGACGCGCATCAACTGCGCGTATACAAGTGCCAAATCAAGGGTCGATCATTCCTACTGTCCCTGGGCATCTACACCACCCTGGGTCGAGGAGTCAAGCTAAAAATATAAGACCATATCAC
The DNA here is from genome assembly GCA_905404115.1 of Pheosia gnoma. NCBI lineage: Eukaryota > Metazoa > Arthropoda > Insecta > Lepidoptera > Notodontidae > Pheosia > Pheosia gnoma. The sequence goes on along the minus strand of FR989894.1, from coordinate 898,581 downwards.
AACCTTTTGAAGTCGGGGTGAATTTCTTAACGAAGAAAAAAATATGATTCAATTCGAGTTTCCTCGGTTTGCCCCCCCTGAAGCAAACCCCAACTACCTCCCAGCTACCGTCAGTTAATGTCCCAAGTATGCATGAGTGTAGTTGAGCTGTTCTCTAAAATGAGTGTCCGTCTCTCACCAGGTGTACATAGGCACGGACACGGGCCGCGTCGCCCCCCACATGTTCTACCAGGCGTGCAGAGTGTCCGGCAAGAACTCGACGCCCTGCAAGGAGCGCAAGGAGGACGGCACCGTTATCATTGAGATTGATCTCGAGCCCGCCAAGAACTGGCAGGTCACCTGTGACTGTGTTGGAATACTCAAGGTACGACACTTTTAAGAATGTCTAATACTAAATAGTCTTAATATTTTTCCTCATCTCAGCTTTGAATCACTTAACTATTTTTGATTCCCTCTGATCTCCATTAATATTATGGTCGCATTTGACCCACTTCTTATATATTGAACCTTTTTCTTAGCTAAGTGGCATTTTTAATCTTTTTGGCTATTCCTGCTCAATATAACAATATCAATAACCACTTTGATCCACTTGGCTATACCCGCTCAATATAAAAAGCATGTCCACACAGGAGCGCAACGTGGATGTGGAGCACCGTTTCGGGGAGACGCTGGGCGGGGCGGGCGCGGGCGCGGGGGCGGGGGCGGGGGCGGCGCCGGTGGGCGGCGCGGGCGTCGGCGCGGGCCACCTGTCGCGCGGCAAGAAGAAGTCCACACGCTGCCGCATGGTGTTCCGCACCGACATCGTCAACGCCGCAGGACACCCGGAGACGCTGCAAGTGTGCTCCACGCAGATTATATGCAGTCAGTATTTTATTGTAATCGATCAATCATTGTTCTTCTTCTTTCTTTAAGAAATGAAATGCAATGAAATAAAATGAATACGAATATAGCCTCACCCACAAATTAGTGGGTATTTGGCCAATGTCAACAGCAATAACACATTAATAAATACACATTCTTCTTTCTTTACGATATGAAATGCGATGATCCTTAATTGTTACACGTGAGTCAAAGCTTTAGATTTCAGAACTGGATGTCATGCATACTAGCGACATCTATGAAAAAAAACGCCATTCGAGCACACCGACTGACTCAAACCGAGAACCCTTGTATTATGGGTACCGTACCATGGACTGGAGAAATAAACTTGTGCATTATCATTATAGATTTCCATATCTAAGTCGTATTATTTCTAGGCATAAACCCTTTCGGATACCTCCAGTAGTGTTCAATACCAAAGTCCCCAAGATGCTTCCTACATCAACCGTGTCGGAACGTTCTAAATACTTGTGAAACTAATGTTTTATGTGAAGTAGCCTCCTAGCAATATACCATGCCGAGGACCTTATACATTGTATCAGTTATTAGGGAGCGTTCAAGTATTAAGTAACGCAATTTTTTGACATTATTGACCCCCCCCCCCCCCCCATGTAACGCGCCGTAACGTTTTTCTTTACCCCCCTCCCCGCCTAGTAAAACGTAAAGTCCCCACGCGACCGTTCTGAAGGGTTAAAACAATGTGTTACATAACGCGTAGTTCAAATTCGTTACGTAATACTTGAACGCTCCCTTATTACCAAAATAATGATAACAGACGTTATTAAAAAAATCTTCGACTGATCATTATATGAAGCTAGTTAGTTATAAAGAGAAACAATAGGATCCTTCACCACGAATCAGCTAACAGCCTCTCCCTCCCGCCTCCACAGCGCAACCGCCCGGCGTGCCGGAGGTGTGCCGCAAGTCGCTGGTGTCCTGCCCGGCGCCCGGCGGGCTGGAGCTGTACCTGCTCGGCAAGAACTTCCTCAAGGAGACGCGCGTGGTGTTCTGCCAGCGGCAGGAGGGCCGCACCGCCTGGGAGGAGGAGGTCATGCCCGACAAAGAGTTTTTACAACAGGTTAGACATTATTGGACTACTTTAAGGTTTGCCTGAATTGATGTACTACATGCTGTACATATATATTTGAGGCTCCACCTCTGCGTACGTCGCAAAGGTGGCCCAATTGTTATGTAAGAATAAATAATAATAGCTCTTTTTTGTCCCTATGTTGGGCCACGGGCCTCCTTTAATTGCAAGGGGGATTAGGCCTTGAACCACGCATTCTCAGTGCGGGCTGGCGGACTTCACTCGTATTTCGAGAGGTTCTGTCATACATGCATGTTTTCGCACGATGATTCCTTCTCCGCTCGTACATGAACGCCAGAAATCCCTGAGGTGCGAGGCCGGGTTTAAACCGGCGATCCTCGTTACTGAGGCAAGCGTTCTACCAACTAGGCTATCACTGCTGTAAAAAAATAAAAACGACAAAAATGACGATTTACGCGCCACTATCGAGCGCTTTCAGATATCATGGGTCATCAATGAAATAAGAGCAGGCAGACTCTTATTAGGACTATTAAATGTATTCCCCAGACACACCTGGTGTGTTGCGTGCCGGCATACGCTCGTAGCGATATCACGGAGACGGTGACGGTCCAGTTGTTCGTCCGCTCGGGCGGGAAGGCGTCCGAGCCCCACACCTTCTACTACACGCCGCCCGCCCTCGACACCGGGCCCCTGCACTCCACCCGCCACCACACGCAAGGTACGACCACACATGGCCACACACGGCCACGCGCCCCATAACCACCGGCCATTCCATACTCAGGTGTGCGAGTAGCTTTATCTTAATGTGGGAACCGCGCATTTTGTGATGTCCTAATATTGGTGTAACGTTTTTTTTAGTGTCAAGTGTCCTAATATGAACTTTATTATTAATACAATAGAGAATTTAATTAGAGACTATGCTGATTGAACAAAAATTGTACACGAATATAAATTCTAAAATGTTCCGAGCGCTTTTAAATGGAACTGATTCTCAGTTTAAATTTGAAAAAGAAACGTGTTTTTTTTTTCTAGAATTTAATAGCTGGCAATGTGACTTAAATGTGTTAATTTTAAGAATGTTTTATAAGAAATTACAATTAAAAAATAACATGAAAAAATCTTACACAAAGTCCATATTAGGCACACTTTACACAAAAATATTTCGGTTAAAAATACATTAGAAAATGCGCTATAAAGCATTCAGGGTCATATATTTAAGAGAAGAATCATTTGAATTAACAGATGTGTCCTTGATGTATGTACATATATAACCTTATAATATACTTGTGACCCAGAAAGGGTAGTAACTTTTTTAAACCGGTCCAAGCGTGTCGGATCGCCGGCCAGCACTTAGACGGTTTTATTTTATTTATTGATACTCTTTCTGGTTCACGTTGTATAATACTAACATTTGTTATGCTTTTTATGTACTACAAAATTGCTGTCGATATAGATCATGCTTGCAACATATGTATTTTTATTAAATATAAATACAAAATATATCATTACTTATAAGTGTAATTCTTGTACGGAATAAATGTTACCCACGCATGCTTATACCGCTTTGTATATTATATAAATACATACTAATATATATATATATATATATATATATACCAACTAAAGCTTATACATATATAAAGTGCAACATTAATAGTGTAAAATATTTTAAGAGGTTAACGGTTGTTGATCATGTAAATGGTCTTTGTTTATTTAAAAAAAATTAACCATAAAGTATCGCCGTGCATAAGTAGATTTTTTTTATTCCAAATAAATAATTTGGTTTTTTCTCTTGTAATATAAATACTGTATATTTTACACTATATTTTTTATACTTTGTAGAAAATTGCTTAATTCCATAAATTCTGTATGTGAGACATATCTATATATTTTTGTTATTAAAAACGTCAATGCATCGCATACTTACTTATATGTAGGTAACTGAAACCAATAGCAGACAGGGGACTATAACAATTATAATATGCATGCATTTTATGCTTTTTGTAACCCCCGAAGGGGATGGCAGAGGTTACAGTGCACCCACTTTTCGCCGATAGTATTTGGTCCCAACCACCCACTTGTGGGCGAGCCTATTGCCATTATCCGGGCTGGGCGCGCTCCTCTCCTCAATGCAAGGGGGGATCTGGGCTACCGTCCATCACGCTGTGCCATAGTGTAGGCTTATCAAAATAGACACTGTTTGTAAACTGATTTTCGTCTTCATAAAACAAGATCACAATAATGTGTTAACCACTTCAACATAACTAATACGATTTGAACGTTAACAGCATACGGATAGAGTTGTGATTTGTAACTTTATATAAAGTATAACAAAATGAATAAGTAAGTTATATGGATCACGTTGGTGTATAAAATATTTGTGTATTTGTGTTTGATTTTTCTTAAACCAACCAGTAAGTGCGCTCAATACAGGCTGTATTTTTTTTTTTAAATCTTTTATTTATTTCATTGTGAATGTTATCTTTATAACCTATTATTAGCCCTATTAAAAAAATACATTATTATGGTTACACCTTATATAAATCATGGTTGATAATTTAATTCAAAATTATGTTTTGATCGTAAAAAGTTTACAAACGGCGCTCGTACCTACGCTTACGACTGCCAAATAATGTTATATGGGGTATCTAGGACATAAAAAAAAAATGTTATTCAACGCGAACAGACGTTTTGCGAGATAAACCTTTAACAGTCTATCGCGTGAATAATTTTATTCAGACAAAATAACAGGTTACGTTTCGAAAATAAACCTTTATTTAATTAGTACTATACTAATAATATTTTCACTGACGTTTGCTGCTGCTACTTGTCTGCTTGCATCACCCTACAATAAGTTTGTTGCTTCAGCTAAAACATCGCTTTGATATATTGTACACGCATGTTTGGGTTCATTGTGTTTTACATGCGGTTGATATATATTATATAGAGATATATTTGGAGGAAACGACTGATGCGCAAATGGCGTACTCTTTCTTTTTTCCCTTTCTGTTCAAGCTAGGTCTGTCTAGGTAGCGAGCAAGGTCTGCCGCCCGCCGCCTCCTGCTGACGCGCGCCAGCACGGTACTGCCACATACACACAATGCACACACTATACACACACACTCACTCACACACACACACATACAGACATCTACACAAACATAATATACACATACAGAGACATACTTACCTGCAAAATGAACGCGCCACACAAGCACACTACTGTTAATATAAAGGACATTGCAAAACAACTAGAAACCTACTTGCACATTATACAGGGTGATTCAGATAGGGTATACAGGGTATACGGTATAGGTGTAGTAAATATATATAATTCCAACAACATGACAGCTGTGATTTTGTGCAAACAAATGGTTTTTTTTTTTAAATTAGCATATCCAAATTCTGAGTGAATGAAGTCAAATGCGCTTAAAAAGTATAGGTTCAGGGCTTAATATACAATTTCTGAATCTACCTGTATACTTACGTATAAATCACATAAATTGAATAATACATGAAAATCACTAAGTGCAAGGTCGGACTTGCACATTCAGGGTCCGAACTGTGGCGTCTATAACAGCGCACAGTCGCGTTTCAGATCGGAATTTGATGACCCCAATCCCAACATTAATTTAAGACTAAAAAATAATAAATAATATATTTGTGCTTTGCTTGAAATGCACTTTTCAACGATAGCACAACTAAAGTTGGATTCCAAAAAAAAATATATCTGTTTTTATCTTAATAAAACAGATATTTTTTTTTGGAATCCAAGATGAATAAATTGTATAAATTGCTTACAATTTATTCATCTTACGGTCAAGGATTTACATGTTGTCTCGTTACCTGTGAATTTCAAGTTTCCATATCATTTCGTTTTGAATTCCAACGGGCTGACAACGTTGGAACAACAGTAGGGTTCCGATTGGACCGACCCTTGGGTACGGAACCTAAATTTAAAACGAAAATAAAACACATACACTGATTGAATGTACTGCACACATTTAAATATCTGTACATAACGACACATATACATAATGACTCAAAAAATTAATATCAGATGTTGAACTATCCTAACTGAGCACTGAACCCACTCCCCAGTGACACAGACTCCCGTCGCTTTAGGTACAGACTCAACAGATCCTCCCCACACATAGTTAGTATAGATATAATAATGATTTACGTGACTCGTATAGCCCTATGTAGCGTACGTTTTAGTTGTCTGCCTCCATTTTAGCTGTTTTACTATACAATCATTGATTGAATAATAATTGATAGTGAGTTATGAAAAATAACTGGTGAAAAATAACAGTTTTATTTAAAACAAAAATGTGTTAATATGTATAATTTGTATTTTTTTATTGTTTTAACGTTATTAAGGCCTATTTACCAATGTACTTATAATCATCCGCAATCTAGTTGACAGAATTTGCCATCTGTCAATTAAGTTCTAAGACGAAAAAAGGATACAGACGTAGTATCGCGAACAACATACATTGAAGCACAATAATCCAAGCCAATTTGTGTATTACACGCGAAATACATCCTTAAGTGGTAGTACACGAATCGGCTTGCTTTTTTGACCTTTAATAATTTTGTTCGCGACACTCGGTCTATATTATTTCTTTGTCTAAGGGATAGGTTTGAAAAGCACATTGTGGAACGGACCTTTAAGAGCTGAACGAGTAGGTATGTAGTTAGTTACGAAATACAAAAATATTTTTCATAACCTACCGATTTACATCTTAAAATGTTTTACACTATTTTTTGTTATATCTTATACCTGCAATGTGATTCAGAAAGGGTATACAAACCTTTAAACATGTGCTTCTTAGCCGTATTGACATAAGATTTTCGCGTGTCGATATAAAAAGGCAGTTATCTATTTTTTTAATTAGTGACATGTCGTAATTCTGACTTCAAATAATGAGTACAAATGCGATTAACAAGCACAGGTTCAAAGGTTATAGTATATCCTTTCCATATCACCTGTATAATTTTTATTTAAATCAAAAAACGATAACTATTCAAAGTGCTAATTTCATCGTTCACGTTCGATTTTAAATTGGTACGTACTAAACAAAGCTAAAGCAGCTAAAAGGGAGCGCGTCGCTAGCCGGGCGCGGGCGGGGCACGGCCGCGGCTCGTGCGCGAGCGCCGCTATAATGTTGCGTTGGTTGGTGGCGGCAGGTGAGGAGGCGCGGCCCGTGCTGCTGTGGGGCGGCGCCCTGATGCCGCCGCCGCCGCTGCCCGCGCGCCGCCCCTCCATCATCGTGCCCGACCCGCACTCGCCGCTAGGACTCAAGTCTGAGGTAAGTTGTTTTTTTCGCCAGACGAACCCTCCAGAGCTCCACGTCTGCTAACACAATCGAACAGCAACCGCATAGTAACTGTGAAAACAAACTACGTAAGACGAGGCGGTATGGTCATAATGACTTTAGCCTGCTCGATGGAGCGAAATAAAAAAAATAAAGAAAAAACCATAGTAACTGTCACTTTTGACAGTTATTGTATGGGATATCTGTCAAAGGTGACAGTTACTATGCGGTTGCTGTTCGATTATGAATTGATGGTGTGAGCAGACTTGAACGGTACCAAACTAAGCAACGCTTATTTCGTAGAAGCGTTAGGTCAAGCATAAAACATCTGAATTAACTCCATCGTATTTTTTCAATGATTATCGTATTTTCCGTTTGCCATTATTGACTTTATGCTGTACAGATGGCTGATGAGTCCAGCCAGCACTCCCTGGTGGACCAGGCCGAGTCCTCGTGTGGAGCCGACGGGCCTGAGCAGGGCGCATCTCTCATGGCTGACGAGCTGAAGGTGGTGGACTTAAGGCTCAAGTCGGAGATCGCAAGGGACTCGCAGAACTCGGTACGTATCGTGCTTTAACAGCTAGGCGTCTGCGGTAATTACTAGCAATGACCTGCTCTTTACAATACTCTTCAATTAATAATCAATCTTATTTCATTACTCGACTGCAATAATGTTAATGTTTGTGAGAGAAAAGTCCATATTTGAAGTTCAAAAACAGGAATTAAAAAAAAAAATTAACGTCAATTTTCTCACGATGGACCACTTAATGTACTCTAGTACAAATACCTATCAAAGCATGAGCTAAAGTTTGTCAACACGCAAGCATCAATGGCCTTAACCCAGCACAAAATCGATGACATCCTGAAATGATAATATACAATACTAATATATTCTTTCATCGTCCAGGTTAGCTTCGTCGGCAGCTACGAGTGCATGAAGCGGTCCCCCGCCACCCCCTCGCAGAGCGAGCCGCCCTCCCCCATCGCGTCCTTCACGCAGCAGCTGCAGGCCATCCAGAACCAGGTGCAGACCGACAAGATGGTAGAGACCGTCACCGCGGCCATCTTCAACTCGGACGACAGCGCACCCCAGATGTACCCGTCCAACCACCCCATGAACCAAATGGACTCCATGCGCCAACTCATGGCCTCGAAGACCGTCACAGACATAGAAACAGACATGAAGGTCCTCAACCCTGAACTCATGATCACCGACACCACGATGCAGCAGACCGTGCTGCAGACCAACGAGCAAAGACTGATAGTGTACAACCAGATGCAGCCGAGCAGACAGGACGAGCCCTTCAACCCCTTCGGGGCCATCACCAAGATGGAGATGGAGCCGGGACAGATCGAGCAGCGGCTGGCGCAGCAGAGCGCGCACATGGAGGCCCTGGTGGAGGACGCGATGAAAGCCACCGCCGCCATACTCCCCGACTCGACCAAACTCGACGAGCTGGTCAACTCGAGGGTCGACGATCACCTGTCCGGCACATCCTCTTCCCCCTCGACGGCGTCGCACGCGTCAGACGTTATTTTAAGTCCGAACGCAGCCATCGTCAGTCGAAACTCCACGACAGAACTCCTGGCTCCGATGCCCTCGTCGAACATGTCGCCAGACGTGATCCTGAACCCTCAAGTGTCACCGAGTATGCTCTGTGACAGCAGTCAGAGGATCGTCCTCCCTCCAGGACCGAGCCAGGACGAGCTGATGATGATCCAGGACCAGGTGCAAATGACGTCGGTCAAAACGCCGCCGGCGGCCGTCAAGTCGATGATACTGAACGCCGCCGCGGAGATCCTCACGTCGGACACGACTATGAACGCGCTGGTGACGTCAGCGATCAACACGGCTAACATCCTGAGCACCGAGAGCGCGGCCAGCAGCGGCGGCATGCAGACCGCCGACTCGCAGCCGCCCGCCGAGCCCGCGGGGGAGACTCCTCTCGTCGCGATGTCCCAGGCGGTGTCCCAGGCCGTCACCCAGGCGGTCTCGCAGGCGGTCTCCCAGGCCGTGTCCCAGGCGGTGTCGCAGGAGATGACGGCGCCCGTCCAGCGCCTCACCGACATGAGCGACCAGGACCTGCTCTCCTATATAAACCCTAGCACCTTCGACCAGGGTGAGTACATGGACGTGTACTATAACTAGTCATCGTAATTTTAATAGGACTCGGTCCTCCAGGAATCTTGTGAGCTTTCTGCCCAAAAGGATAGCAGTGTAGTCTGAGGACCAATGTGTGGACCACATCGAATTTAATCGGAATAGAAATTGAAAATATTCCATTTCATTCTATTAGGTTTTTAACCTGAGAGCCACAAAAGTCTGAACTAAGGGTATGGTAACGACGGTGGTATAAAGATTATATTATTACAATAGAGCACCACAAACTTGTTTGGTGACGGCGGCGCTACTGTCGTTGCAATACTTTCGAAAGTATGACAATTTCGTTAGTTCCAATTCGAACCACCAGCTCTGGAGTACTATGAGTACTTGGCACTCAATAATATCATGTGTTAAACATTCTTGTATTAACTGCACTTGTTTGGATATATTTTTTTTAATTAATTTACGGTTCGTCAAAAAACGTCTGTGTTCCAGTGTTTACGGTAATGTGAAGTACCTAAATACATGTAAAATTAGTCCTACCTCAACTAGATTAAGGTTTTAATTCGTTTATGTTTTTGTTTTAATTAAGTTAATTATTATTAGAATTTATAAAAGTATATTGTTAATTATTATAGGGTTCGATCGATGGCTTCAGTGATATTTAAATTTGGACGTTTTTTGACTGAAAACAATTTTTTTTATTCAACACGTTTGCGGTTCCAGAGACATTTTTTGTTTTCATTATTTATGAGTCTCGTCAATGCAATTAATATTTTTATTTCTTGCAGTGTAATTGGCCACCGCGTCGCGAATGGCCCGCGTCGGCCCGAACGCATCGGGACTATCTCTAAAACGGGACGATTAATGCCTACAATTAATGCATTTGTTCACGTGTCGAGGGCTCAAAACGCAGTTTTTATGTGAATTTTTAATGGATGTCCATGTAGATGTATGTAGACTTATACAAAACATAATCTCCATACGAATGTGTGTGTGACGGTGTGAATGTCTTTTTTATGATTCTCAAGGTTTTTTTGTTGTTTTTTACGACAGTGTCTGAGCGTCAATTAATTCAGCATGTGAGTCAGTATTACAGGGCTATAAATAAATTGTTTTCATATAGAGTTCTGAAATCGCTGCTATTTATATTTACATATTTCTACAGTACTGTCAACTATTGAACTACAGTATACATACATTGAAATAAAACTTATTTTCGAAATTAATATGCAATATACATATTTTGCGAGAAGGCTGAATATTTAACAGCTATTTTGCACACAATGTTAGTGATATCAGTAGCTCTGAAACTCATCGTGTATTGAGAAAATGAATGTTGAATAACATGTAAAATGTGTCAAAACTATACTGTAGGTATATTAATTATGTATAATTTTCGAATTTCTGTAAATAGTTAAATATATGTTAGTACGTGTTATAAATATGATTGTTTGTGCAAAAAAAAAAATAGCCATACTTGGAAAGATAATTGAATGTTTAAATTAAATGTTTGACAGTTATCACGGCTATATGATACACATATTGATGTTATATTAATCTTATTCACACAACTTATGGCATATCTGTTCAAGGTGTTTCTTTATAGGATGTAGAAGAGCTTATGCATTAAGAAATATAATGTAATAAATAAAAACAATATAACGTGACGACCTGATTAGCTCAGTGGGTAGTGACCCTGCTTTCTGTGCTCCGGGTCCCGGGTTTGAATACTGGTAGGGACACACCATGTGTGATTAGCACGAATGTTTGTACCCGAGTCATGGATGTTTATTATCTATATAAGTATTATATACTGAGTTCGTTTCCAGTCCATTGTACGGTACCCATAATAAAAGCGTTGCTTTGTGTGGGACCGTATAGTTGGTGTGTTCGTGTGGCGATATTTATTTATAAAAAAGTAATTTAAATTAAAATGATCACTTCTAGGACACCCATTTCAGCCGCAGAAAACATTTAGCGGGAATTCGGTGCCGTAAAGTACAGCACGCGGAATTTTGTTATCCGATGTTTTAATAGTTATTCTGCTCTTCGGGGTGAAGAAAATTAAAAAAAAAAACAATGATCATAGATATCAGCCCACCCGTTCTCGAGTTACAAATGTTGTGACTAACACGACTTTGTTTCATATATATAGATGAACTATTTGATCTCGTTATCGAATACCGCGGAGGTTTGCATGCCCATATAACTCGAGAAATATATAAAGACAATGCTGCTTGTAGCTAAGCCTTCAAAACAGAATGCTACTGCTATAAATAAGATGACTAATGCATAAATACATAGGCTCAGTGTATCCATCCTATAAAGAAATGACCAAACAATACAGTGCCACCAACCTAGCTGGGCCCCAAGTCTGCTAACATAATCGAACAGCAACCGCATAGTAACTGTCACTTTTGACAGATATCCCATACAGTATCTGTCAAAAGTGACAGTTACTATGCGGTTGCTGTTCGATTATGAATCGATTGTGTTAGCAGACGGGGCCCTGCTGTCTTTACAAAAGTGCTAAAAGTAACCTCCCATATATATAGTAGTTTTCATCAATATACGATGACGTTACAAGAAACTTTTCTAAAGAAAACTGCTTCGTAGTGTAATTGTAAATGGACGAAATCTTTCCATTAATTTAGGGGTTATTATTTTCCATTTTCGTAATGACACACTATTTCTAGCCACCGACTTTACTTACTGTAATATAATGTGAAATTGTCCGATCAGAAAAATAAAATAGGAATACCTACTGTATGATATAAGATATTTCGCACAGATTATACCCATATATTCATAGATGTTTTATTCCATTTACAATGACATTAAAAATAAGTTTATATGAGGAAAATAATTTTTAATTAAATTTTAAATGGATTAAAAATTTTCTTTGTATTTGGGATATAACGGCTAGTTGCGATTTAAGTTGTAAGTATGTTATTTTTATGGTTGGACTCTAAACTCTAAAACATGGCGACGCTTTGTTCTTTGAGAACAACACTATTAAAAAAATGTACAATATCGTGTCGATCTTTCTCTATAATATGTATCTCAATAGAAATATTTATCATAATGCTATATATATATAGCTTTAAAAAAAATACAAGAAATATCTGATTTGATAATCGAATATAATATCACCAGTAATATGAAAAAAAAAAAAAACAAGCAAATATATGTATAAGGTGAAACTTTAATAGTGTATATTTTAACAGGTAGGCTATAAAGATAACATTCCCAAAGAACTAAATCAAATTATGAGAAATATTGATTTCTTATATTTACGCGAATACTACATATTGAAATAAAACTAATCGCAAGTAACAACTAAATATGAGGGTCAAACTATGACACTAGGACGTCAACCACCTCAGTCCTCCCGTGACCATGGTTGCTGCAAAGCAACCGAAACGTCGGGAACGTAAAATAAAAAATAAACCGCGATAAAATCCTTAAGATTAGTTTTATTTCAAATTATGAGACATTTTGAAAAAGTTCTGGTTCGCCTTCATAAAAAAAAACATAATTTACACTATGTTTATACATCAACGTGATCGATAAGACTTACTTGTTAGCCTGTTAAAATATTATACACTATTGATTTCTTATATTTACGCCAATACTACACATTGAAATAAAACTATTTTTTAAGGTATCTATCGCGTTTATCCTTAAAAATAGTTTTATTTCAATATTTTACACTATTTTTGTTACACCTTATATATAAAAGTTTAGCACGATATTGACCAATATATTTTTATATCCTGTATAATTATGATTGTGATAATATAACTGAATATACATATTAATCAAACATAGTAGTTAATTGTTTATAGTGTAAGTAAGAAAAATTGTACTGATGTGATGTTAGAGCAAAGAGTATATTATATACGTTATAAACTATTATTAATTAATTGAGTTTTTATATAGTGTCGAATGCTACATATTTGTGCCATTTAAGTAAATGTAATCGTAGGTGTATTATTAATGTGGATCGTATCTAGGGTGTTCTAGTGTCGATTGGTGTTTGGCCGACCCGGTATCGAACGTGTGCCTTGACGTGACCAAGCTGTCCTTGACACTATTGCGAAACGTCCAAAACATAAAATAAAAAAAAACGAGAATATTTTTCGACTCCTTACTTTTGGTAAAAGTGCATAAATTAAAAAAAAATACTAAGCTCCTATCACAAACTAAAGTTACTGCATATTTTCATTCAAATATAATAATAATATTTCAAGGTTCACAAAAGTACTGAAGTCTTTCGTACGTCTAAAATGCGTTGTACAGTACGTCAAGTGCGAGATTATTCGTAAGCTAACCGTATAGTTTATAGTTTCGGTACTTAGACACATTGGAATGGCAAATTGAAAAGCGCCTTCACCGGTCAGTATTTAAAACATTCAATTCCCCATTCAATGTGTCTCAATTTACGGTTCGTTGACTATCAAGTATACGGTTAGCTTACGAATAATCTCGCACTTGACGTACAGTATTTAAATCTGGGACCACGGTAATAATACTTACCCATTTTTGCTGTAAAATAAGATCGGACGTGGGTTTGAAATTGTCAATAATTGCGAAGTTTATAGTTAACTTATGGACTTTTATGTACAATCCGACCTAGAGAAAATAAAGCTACGCCTATTAGAACGATTCGCCGCGTCCACCACGCACATAAGTGACGTTCCTAAAACGCAATCTTTAAAATATGGACCAAAAGTTCCGAATCTCCTTGGTCTTCCCCGTCTGCGAGATGTGTTGAGACAGGATCTTTCGTATCAAATACGTGGATGTGACGTAGGTATCTAGTTATTATAGGTCTTCCAATATTACGAATTACCGTAGAATACGATATATATATTATTATTTTATGAAGGGAAGATGGCAATTAGACACAAAGCTCGCATCGATTTATTTATAAAAGACATACCCCCCAAATTTATAGAGGTTTTATAACTTTATCAAATGTCATATGGTACAGCGCACAAGTTTTGCTTTGCGCAGTACTATATGTCGTTTGATAAAGATATAAAACTTTTACATTTGCGTGGGTAAAGATTTGTATCAATCAATGCAATGACTTATTCATGTCATGTATATGTTTTATTATTGAAACTAATTGACTGTTCAACTTTTCAACTCAGATAAATCTAACTCTCAAAATAGAAAATTTTCAATTGTTTAACAAAGCACTTACCTTCGGAAGAAAGCTTTGTAATGCCATTATAAATTGATTAAACCTTCTATAAGTTTGATGGTAAATAATATGTATGAAAAATAGTTCCTACATTATTCGCTAGGAGCTGCAACAGCACACATTTATGTTTGTTAACATTTTTACCTGGGTTCAAAAATCTGTAGGCACTACTTGTATAATATGAAGTTTGCGTAATAAATGACGTATAAATGTATGCGCATGCGCCGCCGCAACTGATAGATCTCTAGTCGGTCTAATTCAACGAGTGCTACTTGCCGAGCGACGCGTTGAGATACTGTATGTTACTTGTTTTGATGTAATTAATAAATGTTATGAAAAATATATGTGACTCATTCATTCTGTACGTGATCGCAATGATGTACCGTATGTGATCATCAAAATAAATCGAGTAGATATGACACAAGGGCTTCTCATTTCAAGTTAGTACAGTCGTGGACTTTAATTTGAAACCCATTTAAGGTTGAATATCGTACAGCAAACATATACCATCAGAGGTACTATTTTGACTGAACTTACTAGGAGCATCTGCTCTTAGATACGACTTTATTGCATTATAAGGGTCACGAAGATATTTAGAAAATGGATCCATATGTTCGCAACCGTACTAAAACAATGGTTCAGTATCTACTCAACTTGTTTCCTGATTGTAGAAGTCTAGTTTGAAATTCATTCAAATCGCGAACACAGCGAATTAAGCCACAGACCAACAACTACTTAAAAAAAAAATTGGTAGAAATAAAAGTTTTTAAATATTGCAACATTGCACCTCATTTTAATTCAATTAATCCTATTTATACATACGTAATATGTACGAGCGTGACATCCATAATTGCCTATTACAATACATTGTACACTAACATAACCCCGAATTACTTACATAGGAATATATTCATTTAATTAATTATAACATTTATTATAAATTCATAAATAAAACGTTAAATGCCGAGATATGAACATAACGTGAATGTACAGAACAATACGAAAATTATAAGTAAGATGGCAACCCAGGCAGGTACAGTACCTGTGGAAAATAATAGCACAATATAATCAATCGAAATTACCAATTTCGTCAATCAAAGACATAGGTGTGTTATATGGGAAACCCTTTCGATCGGGTTTTGCGTTTAACTTAGCTGAAACTTACCTCGTATTATAAGTAAAGCCCTTACCAAAAAACGGTAAGCAAAGTGAATCAGTCAAATCTGACAGCAGTTAAGTCGTTCAAAAACCCGTTGTCCGCCTTGGTTTTAAAATAACCCTGGGTCTGGTCGGGTCTGGGCCCCAAGTGTGCTAACACAATCGAACAGCAACCGCATGGTAACTGTCACTTTTGACAGATATCGTATGGGATATCTGTCAAAAGTGACAGTTACTATGCGGTTGCTGTTCGATTATGAATCGATTGTGTTAGCACACTTGGGGCCCTGGTCGGGTGTGATCGGGCGTGGTCGGGCGTGGTCGGGTGCGGTCGGGTGTGGGGTACTCACTCCTGTGCGGCAGGCTGTGCACGCAGAGGCAGTTGTCGACGGAGATGGACAGCAGCGCGGCCTCGCTGCGCGCGGTGACGGGCGGCCCGTAGCCGCGCACCGGCAGGAACTGCAGCCCCGTCACGAACATGCGGTGCGCGCTCGGCACGTGCAGCACGCGCTGCAACACACACTTCTTTTTAGCATTTTATTTCTCTACTAGCTGTTGCCCGCGACTTCGTACGCGTGGAATTTAACAAAGACAACCGTTGACAACAGCCTGTTCGCCCATTCTGAGCCCGCGGGACGCATTGCAGGTTGTTGCTATCAAACTTAATCAGGCGCTGCACTGCAACATTGGTTTTAATTTTTTTTCGTGAGATCCTATGTTTTTTTCTAAAATAAAAGTAGCCTAAGTTACTCCTTGTTACATAAGCTATCTGCCAGTGAAAGTCCCGTCAAAATCGGTCCAGCCATTTCAGAGATTAGCCGGAACAAACAGACAGACAGACAGACAGACAGACAAAAATTGTAAAAAACGTTGTTTCGGTATAGGTAACGTGTATACATCCAAATGCACTTAGTAAAAAGCGGTTATTTTAATATTACAAACAGACACTCCAATTTTATTTATATGTATAGATAGAAAAAAAAAATAACGTAGACTTTCTTCACATATTGATTTCATATATTTACGCGAATACTACACATTGAAATAAAACTATTTTTAAGGATTCTATCGCGTTTATTTTTTGTTAGTCTTTCATCGTCTAAAAAGGCCTCACCCACCCAACGGTAGGTATTTTGCCAATGTCAAACAGCAAATAATTCTTAGCAATACTAATAAACCCCCCTAACCTTATCAGTAAAATGGAGGATATACTGACAAATTACCGGTCTTGGGAGAACTTGAAAATCATGTTTCACCACTTGATTTTGAAAAGCTCAATTTTTTTTAGTATTAACCATCACTAGTTCATAATGCCAGTGTCAAGTAATTAGACAGTAAGGTGAAAAAAAACCACTACTCTCAATTTAAAAAAAAAGGAGAATAAATAAAGATGAACAGTTTTGAACTAGCACGGAAGGTAAGGATTACGTTAAATTGCATACCTACCGCCATTTTTATCCATGTTCTGCCTATTATGGTATTTACTACCTACTTACGTAAGGTACACAACTGTTTTTGTATGTTTGTATTAATTTCTAAGTATTAATAGACTGTGTTCAAGCATATAAATGAAATTATAAGAAATTCTTTGTATCTGGGTTTATTCACATAACTGGTATTTCTTGTGGGTGACATAAAAGTAACAATACAACGGTCAAATTTAAACTAAGAAAAAAAAATTTTTCTTTCAATGGCCAGATGTAAAATTGTGTTGAAACCTAATCCTTTTTTTATTCAAATCTTGACAGTTTGATTAAATAAAAATTTGAAATTGGAACACACCTGTAAGCTGAAAGCGACGTAGATGTCGACGGAGCCGCTGAACATGGTGCCGACGCCGACGAAGCGGCCGTCGTCGCGCACGGCCAGCGCCGACAGCGCCTCGGCGGCCAGCACGCCGCGCCGCGCCGCGCCGTCGCGCGCCCACAGCTGCAGCAGCCCGCGCTGCCGCCCCGAGCGCGCCAGCGGGTTCGCGATCGTGAACATGCGGTAGCCCTCCTGCTCGCCCTCTATCACACCGTACCTGACCACCAATGGGACATGTTAAATATATATAATGAAGTATGATTTGTACTTCAGAGTACAACATATAGAATCTTATCATTGGATCTGTAGTTTGTCGGACTACAAGGTACTGTTTTGTAAAATAATCCGGACTATAGGGGGTCTTAGGCAGTACTCTATAATCCAACAAATTCGATAGTTCGACAGTGCCCTGCGCAACGTTTGTCGGATTACCGGGGGCCCACTGTAATAGTGTATATGGTACACTATAATATAAGTAAGCTAAGTTGGTCATTACAGTCGAGGCTGAATCGCATTCCGAACCAAAGGTCAGCGCGTAATGGAGCCGAGAGTGTAATGAGCAATGCTCGTTTTAAAACACACTTGTGCGAAAAATACATAAAAACACACATAACATACATGATACATCATTGTACACAACAAAAATTTTTTCTAACTACAGATGAAATAGAGGCACAGATAACAAAGCCGTAATACAACCTTATATAAAAAATTTATTTATTTAATACTTTTGTATTTAGAACACAAACTAATGTTAATTTGAAATTGAATATAAACATTAATTATTTTTAGAAATAGACATTTTGTACTTGTCATATTTTAACTAACACAGTTTAAATCACAAAAAACACTTTTTTAGACATGAAACCTCGTTGCCAACATTTTCAAACCAAGTATTTTGTTAATTCGTATCGCCAGAATAACTGCATTATAAAGCACATGGTACCTGCATCGTCGGAACAGGTACTTGGTTCCGTTGGGCGACTGGCAGGTGATGCGAAGGAGTGGCTCGCGCTTGCCGGTGGTGGCCCACACCAGCGCCTGCCCATCCTTGCCGATGCTCACCAGCGTCGTGTCGCACGGACTGAAGTCCAGGTCGTCCAGCTGCACACACACACAATTATTAATGAAACTGTAATAATCATGGGTATTTAAAAAAAAGTAAACAACGACAAGCCCACTTAAATTTTTACTTGAATTTTCACTTGAGCCTGCATTACGGTCCCAAACTAAAAAATCCTTACGCTGTGGATACCATGCAATGAACTGGGGGCGAGGCTGGTATACATATAATTAATTAAATAAAAATAAACATCCATGACTCAATCTAAATACAATAAAAAAAAAAATTTATACATGTTCTTACATTCCTAAATATAAATTAGCATAATGTAATTGACTTGACACCTAGCATGTTATTTATATAGCATAATACATAGGCGATCCATAAAATTTATCAAGTCTAATCCTAAAAATATATATACTTAATTACCTCTTTAGTATGTCCGTCGAGTTCGAACAGCAGCTCCATCTTGGGGAAGCTCCACACCCTGACCTTGGCGTCGACGCCGCCCGTCGCCATCAGCTTGCCGTTGTTGCTGATCCTCACCACCCGCTGCAGGGGGTCATTGCTGCAACCAATACAATCACTGTTTTGGGCGAGTTTAGTATAGTCACGCTGTCGGCTGACAGCCACGGACCCTCCGCAACTATGCACAAATCATATAAGCTACCATGGGTAGCCTTGCTTCAGAATATGTAGTAGGAAATGATTATTGAGATATTAATTAAAATTAACAAATAATATTTTTTCTCTGTTCATTACATCATTGTTATCAAAGATGAAGCATGTAGGTATTATAGGTACAACATTATCAATCTTGCAACATTATTTTATCTACTAGATGACTTCTTTATCATCTCACTGGATAAGATGATTCTCATTATACATTACATCAATAAAGTTAATTGTCCTTGGAGTGGATGTTATTTTTTCTTTTACATTAAATGAATTCAAATTAATATTAAGACAACCTGCAGGCAAATTATATTATTACATTAATTACTTATAATTTTAGGGTTGAAAATACTTTATCAGTCTTCATATTAAAATAAATATTACCTAAAATCAGTCTGCACACTATCGCTTGGTCTTATTTCAAATGATATTTGTTTCTCTGTTGTATTACAGTTGCTGTCTTTCTTTGAAATGTTGTCATTCTCGGAAATAGTGCGACGTCTCCTCCTAACCAGCCCATTTTCAGCCCGAAAACTGCCTCGACGCATCTCAGCAGTGTCTACCATCTTTATGTTAACTTTATAAAGTTGGCAGTGGCTTTCCTGACCGGCTGTAAGGTACGTCTTGTTCTGAATACTCCGAACTGCACATGTCATGACCACATTTGGTCCTGTTTCATGACGCATCACCTCTTCCGCAACAAATCTGCTTCCATTGTGTGATAGCTCAAAGATTTCCTATAAGGACATATGATTAAATTGTTAGATGTTTGTTATTCAGAAATATGTTATGTCTGAATAGATTTAGATCATTTTGATTATGTATACTAGATTTGCTACTATTCACTCAGATTAATACATTTATATAGTACACTTATATATAGTACATTTATATAGTTACATAGTACTTACTACTAAGTAAGTGATTACTTTTAAGTAGATATATTGTGATTACAATAGCATTTAATCAAATCATTTGTTACTTTAGAAAATGAATCTTGTAGCTAACCAGTAGATATAGATAAGTTTTGCCATGAACTTATGCAATATATTAAGTAGGTACCATTTATTATTCTAAGCTGATGGTCGAATAGGTATTACACAATATGGTTGAGTTTGCATAGACAAAGAAAGAGCCTTGTATCTTCAAAAAAAGCCTAGAAATGTTGGAATTTAAATGTGCTACAGTGTCAATACAAAATAACATCTGTTTTGCATTTGAATCATTTAATTCACCCAGGAATGTGAAAGCGGTACTTATTTGAGCGAGACTAGTAATAACTGAATACATTAATCGTTCCAATAAGTAGCTGACACGTATACTAGTAAACGAAAATGAAGACCTCATAGTTAGGTATATATTGTTGTTATTACTTACAAAGCCATTTGCAACGCCTGTGTTAGACGCTCCACCGCCACCAGCAACAATTACGTGTCGATTCGTGAGCGTCTGTAGCGTATAAAGTGGAAAATCAACCCTGGCCAGTAACCCATCACATCTATTAGGAGACATGATGCCTTATATCATCAAATTATCCGTATAAACATGCACTTTACACCCAAATAGCACTCCTTTAGTATTCAATAATATCGTATGAATTCATTTTAATAAACAAAACACAAGATAATCGCCGTAATATGGATAAAATAACACGATTTGTGAACAAAACTTTAGAAAGAATTTGCCACTTCCAACATGACAAAAGTCAAAATTGACAGTGGAATAGTGCGGGGCTGTTATGTTTGTATTAGACAGAGACAAAAGTATTGTAACAGTAGAGTAGTTATGTAGGTATTTGATATCGGATACTTATGAACAGACACGTGATAAGTTAGTTTTTCTAATACTATGATGCCCGGGCTACACCTGTGCCTAATGCCGTTAATTAACGCGTTGATCGACATAAATACCAACATTGTATGTCGATTTACGCGTTACTTAACGGCATTAGGCGTCGGCGTAGCAAGAGCTATACAATTACTTAGGGGTTCTGCTTACCCTCTGCACGATCTAAAGGTAGGTTCACAATTATTGCGATACCGATATTATTGCCGTGACATGAACCGGTAATTTATCGCATGCTTGTGATACTGATAGTGGAAATGAGGCCAATAACTGTTGTAAATTTCTAAAGCTATATTCACACCGAGTATAGAATACGTATTTTGCTAGAGACGATCCGGTCTATTATAGACGAAGCATAGAGGTTAGTTATTAAATAAAATGCATTCAGTGTACCAAAAATATATATTTATTTAATTATTCTACTCAAATATGAATTAAAGGCTAGTACAAACTTGAGCAGGCATCATCGCATAACATTTTAATTATAAAACTTCGATAAAACACTATAATTCTTTAGAATAAAACAAATTCGTATGTAGGATTAGGCCAGTTCAAGTGTGCGCTAGCCATAAGCTGTAAAGATGTTATTACTGAATTAAAATAAAATAAGACCGGGCTATAAGTACCAACTTAAATTTCTTAAACAATGCTGAAAAAAATACATTTCGAAATATTTTTTTGCTTATAACAATAATACTCTACTACTATTTACAGCTCAGTTATAATTAACTCTGCGATATAAAATAATCATGTGTATTCATTTGCATGTTTTTTCGATAACACGTTACGATTACATTAGGAGTTCTTGCTTACCATACAGTTTTGACTACTCACTCATAGATCCATAAAACATATAATTAGGTACAAAAAAGAATGGCGCATTTGGCAAATGCAGTTACTTATAGCAAATATATAGCATCTTACACCCCAAAAACGTCAAACAACATACTCCAGAGTCTCATATACCTAATCTGCTATTGGTCTATACATTCCAAACCCATTAACTTAATTATCATACCACAACACTCTAGTATTTAAATATTTTTTTAATGGACATTAAATTAGCAAGCTTTAGCTTTGAATTGTAATGAATAAACGTATTTTCAACTTAACAACTACTCTTTGTCACTTAGGAAGCAAGGGACTTAAAACGATTTAAAAAAACAAAATCAAGTTAGTTTAAAAAATATGTCAACATTTGTGTATTGACACATCAACCATGTGTTTGAATGTATTAAAATACCGATCGCAATAATGCTTAGCTACACTAAGCCCTCCAAGCTGAGAAGTTGCCGATTTTCAATTAATTATTTAAGTACGCTCCCCAGCGACCGGGGGGCAGCGCTTGAAAACCATTAATATGTGAATATAATAGCGCGAATGAGTCCGTCTCGCACAGAGTCACTGCTTTGTCCGATGCCGAAGTTGAAGAATACCGATTCGGCCGCGACTTGCTGAGCGCATGTGCCCATCGGGTACCAGCCCACCTTGTTGAACACTATGCCCACTTTGTATACCTGTAGGATGATATTAATATATTATTGTAAACGTTTTTTGGACATTGAATACGAAAAAAAAGTATAATATATGTGGGGATTAGACGTATTCAATTACAAGTTTTAAAACCAGGGCTTCGCTTCGAAGTAAGTCGCCCTGGTACCAGCGGGAAATATTTGCAGGTATGACAGTACTTCGAGTTAGTATTTATATGAAGTATATAGTATCGATTTCCAATACAAGTATTTTCAGCCCTGCAGCCGGGGCTCGCACGCGATTAGCAAGTATTTCCAACCTGTACTAGGGCGGCCCGATGCGGGCAGGCGCAGGTTTCGAGCTCGAAACTGGGTGGCCGTGCCCGAAAAATTCTGATGCTGCCAGAGTGCACAAAGCGAAATCTGTGTGGTACTTTGGGGACGTTAGACTCGGTCGTTCGGGTCGAAAACAGCCAAATACTTTCAAGTATTTCAAAACCTAGTTTTCGACCCTAGTATTTTTACATACTCGTACTTGGACGCCCTGGTATTGAATCTTGCAAGTATATCTCAACCCTATAGGTTCCACCCCTATTAGTTAGGTGCATCCCATGAATACCAGTATCAGTATTGTATTGGTTCTTGAACATAACGTTATGTCAACCCCAAAACCGATACATTACGCAAAATATTATTCGGTATTCGATCCATACCAATGTTTACCGTTATTTTATAACTTTACAATTCCGAAAGTATCGTTACTAGATAATCGAACCAGTAAATATGGGATCGAAAATAAATTTCACTAAAAACCAATGATTTTTTTGTGAATTTGTCTTTATATTTTTTTTTAAATTATTCGTTTTAAAATTCTGAACGAACCAATTACAAATTGTATATATTTTTTATTTGTAACGATGATGAACGAACGGTGTAAGGTAATGTGCAGGTACCTTGTTCCGCTGTATGTAGACGGGGCGGTTGAACATGATGTCGAGCAGGTGGCGGTAGGGCACGCGGCTGGTGTAGTGCGTGTAGGTGATGTGCAGGTACCTTGTTCCGCTGTATGTAGACGGGGCGGTTGAACATGATGTCGAGCAGGTGGCGGTAGGGCACGCGGCTGGTGTAGTGCGTGTAGGTGATGTGCAGGTACCTTGTTCCGCTGTATGTAGACGGGGCGGTTGAACATGATGTCGAGCAGGTGGCGGTAGGGCACGCGGCTGGTGTAGTGCGTGTAGGTGATGTGCAGGTACCTTGTTCCGCTGTATGTAGACGGGGCGGTTGAACATGATGTCGAGCAGGTGGCGGTAGGGCACGCGGCTGGTGTAGTGCGTGTAGGTGATGTGCAGGTACCTTGTTCCGCTGTATGTAGACGGGGCGGTTGAACATGATGTCGAGCAGGTGGCGGTAGGGCACGCGGCTGGTGTAGTGCGTGTAGGTGATGTGCAGGTACCTTGTTCCGCTGTATGTAGACGGGGCGGTTGAACATGATGTCGAGCAGGTGGCGGTAGGGCACGCGGCTGGTGTAGTGCGTGTAGGTGATGTGCAGGTACCTTGTTCCGCTGTATGTAGACGGGGCGGTTGAACATGATGTCGAGCAGGTGGCGGTAGGGCACGCGGCTGGTGTAGTGCGTGTAGGTGATGTGCAGGTACCTTGTTCCGCTGTATGTAGACGGGGCGGTTGAACATGATGTCGAGCAGGTGGCGGTAGGGCACGCGGCTGGTGTAGTGCGTGTAGGTGAGGCGCGCGCCGTCCGCGTCCAGCAGGTGCGCGTACAGCAGCTCGGAGTAGCCGCCCGCGCCGCACGGCACGTGGCTCTCCTCGCTCGGCGCCTGCGTCGGCACCTGCCCGCCGGGGGATTGCTTATTGCAAGCTGTTACCCGCGACTTCGTGCGCGTGGTATTTAACAAAAAGCGCACGAAGTCGCGGGTAACAGCTAGTCTAAAATAAAAGTAGCCTAAGTTACTCCGTGTTACATCAGCAATCTGCCAGTGAAAGTCCCGTCAAAATCGGTCAAGCCATTTCGGAGATTAGCCGGAACTAACAGACAGACAGACAGACAGACAAAAATTGTAAAAAATGTTGTTTTGGTATATGTACCATGTATACATCCAAATGCACTTAGTAAAAAGCGGTTATTTTAATATTACAAACAGACACTCCAATTTTATTTATTTGTATACATTTAAATGTATTGCCTTACTTCTCATGGGGCTAATGTTATATATATATTCTAAACATCTCTAGTTTCGTCAAAGAACAAACATTTGGGAAAATTAACAAATTAAAATAAATGAGACCGAAATGTGATGTGATAGCTATTAGGCAGCTAATTCAAATTTAGTACGAAAATTGTGTTATGGTGCGTTTTAGAAAAATAATATAGATAATAGTGATTTTTTTTCCGAACAAAGCTTCAGATTAAAATAAATAAACATAGTTTACTTTGCCGTGTCGAGTGACGTCACTGCAATAATTGAGCACCGGCCGTAACTCAGCCCACTACTTGGTTTTTATACTTATCCCACTAATATTATAAATGTGAAAGTTTGGATGGATCACTCATCACGCAATCACGCCGGAACGGCTGAACGGATCTGGATGAAATTTAGCACAGAGATAGATTATAGTCTGGAATAGCACATAGGCAAATTTTTATTCCGGTAAAATGTATGGTTCCCGTGGGATGGATTTGTTTAAATGTTTCATAGAGCAAATGATCGACATGATTTTTTGCATAGGTTACCACTACCTATGCAGGGGGGGTTTAGGGGTCAGAAAATGGCATAGGCTAAATAATTTTAATCGCGGGTAACACCGCGGGGCGCAGCTAGTACTTTAATATATAAAAAAACTGTTGTGTATCCAATAGTAGTCCAGCATAACCAACATACCTGTACCCCCAACAGGCATATGTTCTTGTCCACCATGAAGGTCACCGAGCAGTCCAGGACACTCGTGTTGAGGCAGTCCGTGGCCTGGATCATGGGCCGCTGGCAGTAGATCTTGTTGATGTCCGAGGTGGGCCGGTCCGGGTGCTCGATGAGGCCTGACAGAGGCGCGTGGTGGAGCATGGACGAGTGGCGGACACCTGGGACAATGAGACGAGTCCCTGGATCATGTAGATCTTTAATATATATATCTGTACCCGCGACTTTGTACGCATAGACAATTTTTTTTGTTATCCTGTGGGAACCCCTCAATTTTACGGGAAGTTCAGTTGTTTTTTCATCATGCACCAGGAGACGGAAATACTGAATATATATTACAAAAAGGCCCAAGATATTATTTTACCCAGCTCAAACTAGGCAGCAAATAATTTAGCAAATTAGCCATAATTTACCAAAGTAATAAGTGGGGGGGGGGGGGGGGGAGTGCTGGATTAGCCATATAATAAGAGTTCGCAAATGCTACAGTCCACGCATCTTGGGAGGCCCGCGCCCGTGCGCAAACAGCACAAAGTGCGCAAAAACATCCATTGAGTAGGTATACTACACCTACTATCCCATTAAAAGAAGTATTAGTTATACAGACTGATTCTGAAAGGGTGAAGGGGTGAAGGGAAACGCGGGGCCTTTACACTTTCTGAATCACCCTGTATAGGCCCCGCGTTTCGTGCCCGTACTCCGGCACTACAGAAGGTCGAGCAGGAATCGTACCAATCTAACAAAAAAAGATTTTTTTTTTCGACCTCCTAAACTCTGACTTTACATAGTGTTTACCAATACGCTTAAGAAGCCCAGATTCTAAGCTTAGTATACACTTTCTGAATCACCCTGTATAGGCCCCGCGTTTCGTGCCCGTACTCCGGCACTACAGAAGGTCGAGTAGGAATCGTACCCCAGAGCCAGATAAGCTAGGGACAGCTAGAGATATGAAGCGTGCTTACCGTCATGCCGGGGCGGGCGCGGGTAGGGCGGCATGCAGTAGTGCGGGCCGCGCGCCGCCTCCGCCCCCGCCCCCGCCCCACCCCCGCCCCCGCCCCCGAACACCTGCTCCAGCATCACCGGGGACGGCGTGTCCACCGTGAAGACCGTCGGCATCTAACACGACATAACACTGAGCCTTCACGAATGACACAATTGTCCCATACCAATTCGCATTTTCATGATGAAACAGGGAGTCCTTCTTTACGATTGGAACCATACTCATACACGTTAAAATTAAACAGCTCTCAAATTTGAGTAACGTTTAAACATTGATTGACATGTTTCTGTACATTCTAAGACTCCACTCAGCCTGTCAGTGCTGACTCTTATAGTCATGGCGTTGGTTAAGCCTGTAAGTAAATGTGGGAACCATGTAGTCATTAACTTGTAATTATATACTTAGAATTAGTACTTTTTTTAACCAGCTGCTAAAGTCTGCCTAGCCGTTCCTACATTGTTCTCACATACCCATAACAATGTACTGCTCAAAAATGTAAAAGATCTTTTTAAAAAGAGCAACTACTGTACTTAATGGTTTACATAATTAAAAAAATATTCTGAGTCTGATTCTTACACTACAGTTGTTTCCGTCTCCGATGAGCTGTTTCCTGGGCACCCGGCAGGTGGAGAAGCCAGTGGGCATGGCCACGTCGCTATTACTGGACAGGATGTTCATGAGCACCGCGAAGGACTCGGACTCCGTGAGCAGGGAGGACCTGGCGGGCCCTTCCGCGAACTGCTGCGGAGTGAGCGTCAGGAAACGAATCTTCTCTATCGCGCTGCGGATCTTAGGTCTGCTATTATTTTCTGTGGAGGAAATCTTAACTTCTTAACCACAATTGTTAAGTACCAAGTGTTTTTTTTTAAAAAGATCCCTCACAATGTGCGCTATATGTATAGTAAGGCCCCGCCAGCCTCCTACCCTACCAAACCCAACAAGTCAGTGGTACTCCCTCTCGACCGAGAAGACACCTTTGAGAGTTACGGAAATCGCGAAATGGAACCGTCAACTGCCATGTATGTCTTTAGGTGTATAACTTGCCCAAGGCAAGAACACCACTAAGGAGGTATGGGCAATAGTTTGGGCACTCACCGGTGATTATCAGAGGGACATGATGATGGTAGTAATATTAATAACTCCATCTCTTACCCGGCTTCCTCTTCTTGTTATCATCGGAAGGGCCCGGCGCCGGGTGCTCGGTGCTCTCGCTCTGCTCACCAGCCTTCGGCGTTTCCAACACCACCTCGGGACTGTTCTCAGCGCTACTCTCTATGTTTACTACCTATTGAAGTAATCATGCTATGATTTTTCCTGAACGATTCAATCAGCAGGTAGTACCAATGAACATTTGTTATGAACTATCGCGCACTAGGGACGAGCCGTGCAGGGCCATATCCTGCGGGATAATTGCGATACAAGCAATTTTTTTGGTCTAATCATAGTCTTAATTCACAAATAAAGTGAGGACTTTTTTTAGTATTAGGCACATTAACTTCATGTCTATTCATAAAAGACTGTAGAGTCTGCCAGTTAAGTTTGCGCGCATTGTTAAACGTAATTATTGTACCGAAGGCTATAAGTGCCATATTGCAGTGCATAATGTTTACAATGCCCTCAGTAACACACAGTCACTTATTAGTGTGTTTCAATATTAAATTGCAGAGATAGCAAAGTTGGTAGATTGCTTCCGCAGTAATGAGGATCGCAGGTTTAAACCCCGGCTCGCACCTCTGTGATTTCTGGATTTCATGTGCGGTTCTCATTTTCACCCATGATGATCACTTGCTAAACGGTGAAGGAAAACATCGCGAGGAAACCTGCATGTCTGAGAAAGACGTATGAAGTCTGTCAACCCGCACTGGGCCAGCATGGTGGACTATGGCCTAATCCCCGTCGCATTGAGGGGAGGCCCGTGCCCAACAGTGGGACATTAAATGTAAAAAATCTAAAATAATACCAGACATTATTATAAATTATATAAATTATATATTTAGCGGCGTTTGTAACAGCCCTACCTACCTTGTCCTTAGAACTTGAAGGGCTCTTGGACCTCTTCTCCTTCGGCGGTCCATTTTCCGAAGGTGGACTCGCACTCCTCTCGCTGGTCCTCTTGTCCTGCGCCTTTGCGTACCTGACCGCTGCGTCAAATAAGTCCAGCTCGCTGTCTATATTCAGGTTGTCCAGGGAAAACACTGTGATGACCGTGTTGAGGTCAATCTCTTCAAAACTACTATCATTCAGTACCTCTTTCGTATTGGTGCTTATTATCTATGGACATAAACATGTCTATTTTAATGTGTCATATGAGAATTCTCCCTGTTTATTTTGGCATTCATGATGCCCCATTTCTAGTCCAATTAATATATTATTAATATTCCTATTAGCTATCTAAACAAAAATGTCATGGCCATAATGGGATAGAACCTGAAACCATGCAACTTCAACCACTAGACTATTAATGTTTCAACATTTAAATGTTGAATTTCAGCATATGAATTTTATCTGCATGACAATAATAGTTTGTATACCAGTGAATGCATTTTACCTGTGTGCACTTGTCCATAAGCACATTCTCTTCAAACAATCGTGCAAATTCATATGCCCTACATGCATTCCTTGGATACAAGTCGGACCAAAGATATCTAGTGCACTCCTTCACCAGATGCGGCAGCATGTACTTCTTGGCACCATAGCACAGTTCACATGCCTTGTCAAAAGAGCTTATATTTATATTATCTGTGTAGATGTACCTGAAAAAAAAACAATTAAATCATAAACAATTACTATTATTTCTATATGCACTAATAAATAGCCAAGCAATCTGTAAATCAAGTACCAGATTGTAATGTTAGTTCTTCTTAGAACCTCTAAGCCAACTCAGTATTCTTTTTTATTTCAAACATCTTCCAATACAATAACTCAGTCCAGCAGTGCAATGATACAGGCTGAATAGAAAAACAAAGATTATAAGATGGGTACCAATATCTAAACTAATTTTGGGGAAACTGTAAATAAAGTCTATATAGTACTTACTCTAACAAGGCCTTAAATGCCTCAGGTTGCACATCCAGTATGGGAATAGGATCATTTCTTTCCGCCATTCCTCCATAAAACATAGCTTCAAATACTGGCGACGCCATTGCCAGGATCAGCTTGTGGCCAGCGACAACCACCTGAGGGTCCGACCCCACCAGGAAGGTGCAGTCGGACCACTGCCCCGACTGAAGGAGATAAGCTCCTCTCTCCTTCACTTCTACGCAACCCAGTTGCCAATCGGTCGGGGCACCAGCCATTATAAGACGCAACAGTTAACCGCACAGCAAATCCTAACTCAGTTATATAACACTTCAAATTCTTAGTCACACCACAGAGATATAAAGTAGAATTGGAATTTCGATCAAATGGAGATATAATTTGGATAAAAACAAAACAAAGTTTCACCAAAATAATCGTTTGATTTATAAGAGCTATCGCAAAGTGCGTTACACTTACACTACCCTTATGCAACACAAAACGTCAATTATTTGTAATTATTATTTTTCTGCTTCATTTTCTATGAACTCAATAAGTAAAATTTGTGTATTATTACATTTTTCTGTTATTAGTTTATAAAATGCTGCTTTATACATGAACCAACCTTGAAACCAATTTGATTTGATTGAATACCAAGTTAATTTTATTAAAGCTTTCTTCGTATATGAACACCACTATAGATATGTTCGTTCTTAAATATTCGCAACCATTTTGTGCACCTTTGCCTCTCCGTTTTAGGAATACATACATGGTGGTTTTAATTAACGCATAATATTATATAACATTATATAATGTGATTATTAATCGCGAATTAATGATGTTTTAGTATTTGTTTATATCGGATGACGGTCACATTTTTAGACGAAAACTTCCACGTCAAAGTAAACTTTTCTTGTCAATGTTGTGGTTGTCAGTCATGTCAATACCTATGAAAATTTTTATCCATTAGAGGGATAAATTAAAATAATGTGAGGTTTATATTATACCAAATTACAATGAATCACGAGGAGATAAAGTCTGTGGTACAGGAAAAATTTCTATCAAGCGAGCGAGTGACCGCTTTCCTGTACGATGCCAAAGTGCTACATCCCGAATGGGTAAAAAATGATAGATTGTTAGCAATCGTTGAATACGGTGACGAAAAAGCAGTATTCTGCTTGTTTACGTCATGTTATCCACCAAAGTCCTTCACGGATTTGTCAGTAGAGATTGTACTGCCAATCGATAAAAGTTTTAAATGTGAAATAGATAATAAGCCGTCGGACCCCGAGGCCGTATTGTACCTGAATTTGCAATCACGCAACAATAAATTTAAGTTCGAAATTCAAATGACACCGCGCGTGGATAACTTCGTCGATGACTTGTTCAGGGGCATAGAAGCCGTGAACAAAGTGCCATCACAGCCAGAATTCGTGTGGCTCAAGAAGTACAGTGGTAAAATTGATAATGACATACTAACTCACACAGTGATGCTGCCTGGAGGTGTCGCACACACGCAATCATCTGCACCTGTCGCTATAAGGGAAAGTCTCATTAAACATAAGATGACCGATAAAGAATTTGAGTACACCTTTACAAAAAAAATTACCATATTCTGTGGAACATGGAATGTCAATGACAAATCGCCAGTAATTCCACTTAAAACCTGGTTGAGTATTGACAAAGAACCCCCTGATATTTATGCTGTTGGTTTCCAAGAATTGGACCTGTCTAAAGAGACATTTCTTTTTGATCAGACACTCAGAGAAGATGAATGGTATGCTGCCGTCATCAATTATGTAGATAAAAGAGCAAAGTATGTGAAACTGGAGAGGGTCAGGCTAGTAGGCATGATGTTGATTGTGCTCATCAAAGAGAAACACATCTCTCATGTGCGCAATGTTGTCTATGATACGGTAGGGACAGGCATAATGGGCAAAATGGGTAACAAGGGTGGTGTATCCATAAGATTCGACCTGCACAACACTTCAATGTGTTTTGTAAACTCACATTTGGCTGCCCATGTAGAAGATTTTGAAAGACGTAACCAGGACTACCGGGATATATGTAATAGAACAAGATTTATTCAACCGAATCAATTACCAAAAGCCATTAAAGATCATGACCACATCTACTGGTTAGGTGATTTGAATTATCGGATCACAGAGTTAGATCCTGCTGCCGTTAAAATTATGGTCAGCGATAATAATTTTGAGCCAGTTCTTGAATGGGATCAGTTAAAACAGCAACACAAAAACAATAATGTATTTGCTGGCTACACTGAAGGTGAAATTACATTCAAACCCACTTACAAATATGATCCTGGAACAGACAACTGGGATTCAAGTGAAAAGAATAGAGCCCCTGCATGGTGTGACAGAATACTCTGGAGGGGAGAAAACATTGTTCAACTGGCTTACAGAAGCCACCCACCCCTGAACATCAGTGATCACAAACCTGTATCAGCTATATTTAGCTCATCAATCAAAATAGTAGACGAGGAAAAGTACAGGAAAGTGTACGAAGAAGTTATAAAACAATTAGACAAAATGGAAAATGAATTAATACCCCAAGTTAAAGTTGACCGAACCGAAATAGATTTTGGTACTGTGAAGTACCTAGAACTGCAAGTACGAACGATCACAATCAAAAACATTGGCAAATTGCCAGTTGAATTTGAATTCATAAAGAAATTAGATGAGACAAGTTTTTGCAAGGAGTGGCTCATTGTGGAACCGTATAAAAAATGCATCTGTGCAGATGAAACATGCGAAATTCAACTTAAAGTCCTTATAAATAAGACATCAGCTTGCAAGATGAATGCTGGAACAGATAAGCTTTATGATATTCTTGTTCTACATTTGTATGGAGGTAAAGATATCTTCATAACTATCAATGGGACATACCAAAGAAGTTGTTTTGGATGCTCTATTGAAGTATTAGTTAATCTTAACATGCCTATAAAAGAAGTACCATTAGGGAAGCTCATTGAGCTGGAGAACAAGAGAGACCAGTGTGTGTCAAACCAATCTACGTACTCCATACCAAAGGAGATATGGTTTTTAGTTGACCACATATATCTACATGGATTAAAGGAGCCCAATTTGTTTGAGCAGCCAGGATTCCACTCAGAAATACTACAGATCAGGGACTGGTTGGACAGTGGCTCAGTGGACCCTATCCCAGGCAGTATCCACTCGGTGGCAGAGGCACTGCTATTGCTACTGGAGAGTACTGCGGACCCAATCATTCCATACAACCTCCAATCTGTTTGTTTGAGAGCATCAGGAAACTATTTACAATGCAAACAAATTGTGATGGAGTTGCCAGAGTTTCGGAAGAATGTTTTTTTGTACTTGAGTGAGTTTTTACAGGAAGCGTTACAACACAGCGCTGAGAATGGATTAGACGCAAAAACTTTATCGACGCTTTTTGGTGCCATTTTTCTCAGGGACAATCCGAACCAAATCCAAGAGCCACAGTCGCGCATAAACAAACAGGTCATAGATAAAAAGAAGGCGCAGTTTGTTTACCATTTCCTAGTAAATGACCATAGTGATTTAATATTTTCTAGATAATCTTGCTAAACCTTACCGAGAAAATGTCAGATCAAATTTTTGCATGAATTTTGCATCATCCCATCGAATTGTACATTATTTTGTCAACATTCTGTTATTATTACGTATATAATTTGTTAGAATACTCAATATCTTTAATTTAGCACCCACATATTAGAAAGTATATTTTTTAAAGTTTATTTACTTTTACTATTCAACAGATTTATATTTTGTTTTAAAGAAATCTCATAATTATATTTTATTTAACTTTATAGAGTTTCACGTCTTAGCTGCATTTGTGGAGGAGTAGATCCTATGCTTTGCTGTATTTTAGGTACCCAAAAGAAGAGGTTCTATGCATTTAAAATAAAAAAATATATTGTTAGGACGCCAATGTTATCTTGCATCCTTATGAAAATAGAGATAGATTTACATTTCTTATGAAGATGGAGATGCGACACAAAGCGGCCTCCTAACAATACAATTCTTATTTTAAACGCCTACTTAGTAGTCACATGGGTATTTGTGGAAAGACATTTTTATAATCCTAAGGAACTTATGTGATATGGTTCTTATAATGTGTTATAATTGCTATTTAAGCTCTCTCACACATGATTCTTTTCATATTGAAATACAGATTTCATTAATTTTATTGTCATTTAACCTGATAAATATTTATTTTGTCACTAAGTAATAATATGCACTTATATAATTTTTGTTACATAGAAAAATTTAATGGTATCAAGTACTTAAAGAAAACATTGCAGTTTTCGTAGGTAGTCCCGCCATCAACGAATACAGTGGCCAATAAATAGTTATTATTTTAGTTTTTAATATTACGATGTAATGTTGTTTTTGAACATTTGTGACGAAGTAAATCTAACTTATATACGTGACCTATTTTTAGTAGGTAATAGAACAATTTGTAATGTTTACCATCACATTATCTTAGACGAAGAAATAATGCAGATGGAGTGTCACTAATAACATATTGAAGGACGAAAAACCAAGCCGATTTATGTGGTACTCGCGAATTCGCGTGTACGTAAGTGCGTAATTCGTGTGTGCTTCACTAATTGGCTTGGTTGATTGTACTTCAATATGGTGTTCGTGACACTGTCTTATATTATTTCCTTTTGTGAGCATATTATTTTTAATGTGCTACGTATTACAGTTTGTCCTGTTGTATGTAATGACAAACACATTTTATTAATGTAAGTATGTAAGTACCACATTATGTATGTATACTTATTGTATATGGATTAATATTCATTGCTATACTAACTAACTGTAGCACACACATTTTTATATATTCCCATTTCGTACCTATATAGGTACCTACTAAATAATATTCGTTCATGTATTACATAGTAAAACGTTAATTTATTAAATTATTCAAATTGTAATAGCGGTTTTTTATTCGGAATATGCAGCGACAATACATCTTTAACCAACCAACCAATGTATAAGCAGTATATGTGCATTCAACATATACTCCTCCTACATTGGTTGTTTGGGCATCTACACACAGAGTAAAATAATTGCATCCACTGATAATACTGCTGCTTACCTCTCCCAGTGGCAAGCGTAGTGCTAAAAATACAATTTCGATAGATGTCACTGTTACAGGTAAAACTGCCTCGCCCACATTAGATATAGATGTCGCTACTAATATAATACAACCGGCTGTAATTAACTGTTTAAACAGTGGCTAAATAAATATAGTGGGTAGTTTTAAATCCTGAAAAATTTCACTGTTTAAGTTCGAATTAAAATAAAATATGTGCTGTAGTTTTGTACTGCCAGTAACAAATCATGCCCGAACGCATCACCATAGATCCATAAATCGAACGCGAGCGCGGTAAGTTTGAAGTCATCCAATCACGGCGTTGCATTCGGGGGTTTTGTCAAACGGTCAAATGAAAACTTCATAATGTATACGTCTATCATTTGTGTACCTCACATCCTGCATGTAATTTGTAATTTTATTTCAAAATAACTGTTGCAACGGAGTTATAAAGTTATTGTATCAGACAAATCCTATATTAAAGTTCATCAGTCCTTTGTGTGTGGCAGACGCGTTTAAATATTATTCTATCCTTTGTTACCTACAGCTGTAAGTCGAACAAAGCCATACAATGGAAGTCGAAGCTGCGAAATGTAAGTCGATTTTATTTTTGTTGGTTTTTGTTTTTTATCCGGATATTTTTTGAATTATTTTAACGGATCCACATTCTTGATTTTAGTCAATGCGTTTTTAGTTTATAACTGCATTCGCTGTAGTGTATTTGTAAAAGAAAATACCGATCTAATTCTAGGGCATATATTTTAGTAAGTTTAAATTTCAACTAGGTAGGTACTTGTACTTTTTTATCGGAAAGCGGATCACGAACTCGCGAGCTTACCTATCACAGAACTGAGATAGAATCTAAGAATATAATGTACTTATCATTTTTATTTGACATTATTTTATAGTATATTTTTTTTAATAATATTTGAAGAAAAAACAGTGTTGCCGCACTAAGGAAAATTAGTAATACCTATGGAGTTACCTTAAGTCGGCAGGGGGTCCCGACATTAAAATTTGGGTTATTCCTAAGGTTGGTCTCATTGAATCAACTGGTGTTATCTATATAAAATAGTGTCTGACTGTTTGTATTAAGCCATTTTAAATAATATTAACAGTATTCGTTATATAAAAAAACTAGGATCTGGAGGTAATCTGTCCACTCATGTTCCTTTAACTAAAATACTACTTAAGTATATAAAAAAAATGCAAGCAAAGTCGGACATCTTTTCCTTTATACGGCAGGGTCGACTTTGAGAAGACAAATGCCAGAGATATGGACTTAGATGCTGAGATTAGGAAAATTCATAATCTTTATTTTAATGATTTAAAAAATAAACTTGTTCAAACCAAAAACAGGTTTTTGTAGCTGACTTAAAAAGTCAAAAGTATCAAAAACATCGTATACGAAATTGTCGTATTTCAGGAGAAATACGTCAATTTTCAATGGGACACGACCCTTAAAGCGCCTACTTTTGGAGTATCCACACTATCTACCTTTTAATTTATTACCATCCAGTCTCTAGGAATATGTATATTATGTACTGTCGCCAAGGTAGGGTGATTAAGCCGGTTCACAACCATTTAACAGACTTGTAATCTTTAAAGCAATATTGTCTATAGAAAAGTTTATTATTAATAACAATACAATAAATTTCAAAATCAAAATTTCAAAAATTTATTTGCAGATTTATCTATAAATAATATAGTTGGCAGGTGCCTATCTTGCTTCATTGTTACCTATCATAGATGTAGGCTTATCATTAGCTCTGAGGCAGAACCTCTGCCTTTGCATCGAGAAATACAAGCGCGGTGGTAGATATAAACATGATTAGTTTAAAATAACCAACTAACATTCATCAGCTCTGAACCTGTGTCCTCAAAACCTTGACATTTCGGTAAGCTCCAACATTAAGCTGAACCTACTAACGAACGTTATATAATTGTGTGAGGTTGAACGACATCATCAATTTATCGTTAATTTGTTTACTTAATAACCGTTGGCAATTTTCGCTCGACACCGAAATTTGCAATTTATCTTCATGCGCGGCCGTTAAACCAGTTTCAATTTACCGGCCGGCGCGGCACTCGAGAGCCAATAAGAAAACATTATCTTGTGGTGGGTGTGTGTCATCTCCTGTTTAAAACAACCCGCTTGTTGGCAAGGACGACTGTAACCGTCGCTGGTGACTCACGCGCATCTCTTCCGCGCCTACATTACGCTCATTCCTTATTTTGAATTTGGAAATGTCTGACCATTTATAGAAGGCCGTTAAAGGCAGTCGGCTAACTGCAGTAGTATATAAAACAACTGGCGTCGTATGTAAATTCCTTGTTGTGGACATGCAATGGGCCGGAACACAGATCGATAGATATCACCTGCTTTTTTGGACGTATAAAGCTCATTTTATATTGTCGCCAGTGAAGCTGAACAAGAGAGAGTTAAGTATAATATTTAAAAGCGAGAGAGACCCGCCTAGTAAACCATAGCGATCGCCATTCCCACAATTTCCATTGTTCTCAATCGACCATGAAAATGTAATATTTTCTTTTCTCTATTGTCCTGCTCGCATCAGCAACGGTGAACGGCTGATGTAAACAGGCCGGAGCTTAATTAAAGTGCCGAAAAAAAAACTCCCAACAATACATTTTTATTAAATCGCCCGCCATCAACGTTACTTATAAAACGTTCTACCTAAACGCACCGTTCTATAAATTTGACGCTCAATTTAAAGCGTTATTACATTGACACTAAGAGGTCCCAAATCTCTGAGGGAGGCGTTGATTAAAAGCGCAAGAACCGGGAATATTGGAACAGCTAGCTCTTAAGTGCTTTAGGTAATTCCAATACAATACAACGTGTAATATTTTGTAGAAAGCCGTTAAATGGGCCGTTAGGAAGCGGAACTTTGTTCATTTGTAAAAGATTTGGTGCGGATTCAACATGCCCTTGTTTGGTTTATATAGACGTTTAGTACAAAATGAAAGGAATGTTCAGCTCATTGCGCCACATCTCAACGCAAATATTGACCATTGTCCATGTTGGAACGTAAACACGTGCATTATTACTGTAAAAGTGTAAACGGACGGATGTCTTGAGATAAGACAGTACAGCATTATCCTAGGATCTTAAAAATAGTTTTGCAATGAGTTTATTATACAGCGTGGCTCATTACCATAGGTGTTAACGCCAAGTAATGTTTATTCAAACTGAACTAATAGGTACGTTGAATATAAAGCCATTTCGGAATGAGCTATGGCCTCCTTTTACTGAGTAAACTGATAAAGTTATTACTAGTATTTTCTCGATTTGATCAAAGATTGGGGGAGCTAGCTAACTTGTATCATTAAACAAACTTTTCATTGAAGCTTCTCTTAAATATCAATCTGTTGGCTCAAGACTCGTGAACTAATGAACATTGTGTTGTCACAAAACTTTCATGTCAATTGATCATTATTCGCTGAATAAATTAAACAGCTATACGACATGTGTGGCATTCTGTGCGGCTGGAGTAACTGAACGCGTCCACCTACACGGCTTTCTATAGATTACCATTGCAACCGGGTTGTTTTTGTGATCTCTTTGCTGCACGCAATGAAAGCTTGTCTTGATCGTACGTTGCCCAGAAAAGGCAAGACGACGTGGGTGCTATTTGCTGCTGCCCACGCGGCCCACTCTTACCTAGTACTCTCAAATTCCAATTCGCTATTCATTATTCGTCAACTATCGTGGCCTCTGGCGATATTGGCATGAGTAATAGACGATGCACTTGGGTCAACAAACTTGCAGCTCTCGTTCTGTTAGCGCTACACTCAGCAGTTTGTAGAAATGCGACGCGTACACATGTTCGGTATAATTACAGCGAAACGGACGATGGCCTTGCTCGAGAAGCTAAAAGACTAATAATATGAAGTGTGGAACGCAAAAGTTGCCCCCGTTTAGATAGTCTTTTTGTCGTTTTTAGGTAGTCTTTTTGATTTCTTGACATTCCATTCCCCAATTCCAGGACAACGTGGATTAATTTAAGTACTTAATGTTTTCGATGAGCAGAGTTTACGGCTAAAGCCGATCTTTTCAGTTGAAGTTGCGTTACAATACGTTACGGTTTAAGGACCTAAATTTAAAAAAAAAAACAATCTGTAAGTGTAAATCCATTTTGATACGAGTAATAACGAAATATTATCTGCACGGAAAGTATTAAGTAAGTACTACAATAGTAGTTTTATTTTGGCGAGATTTTTGCTGAAATGTGGACAAAGAAAACATTTTATACAAGAAAATATACTTCTATCCCCAAAACAAGTCTTTGCAATGTAACCATTTCAAAGCCTTCTTATACTGGTGTACATCAGAATTGAACATTAATTTGAACTTTATTGATGCTATAAATCCAGACTAGTAGCGGTTTTATTACTTAGAAATTTTATTGTTTTGAGGGGCTCTTAGTCTAGGCGTATACTGACGTCAAACTGAGTCTATACTCAGTAGTTTCATAAAACTGATAAAATGTCTTAAGCAATATTTCTAGAGCGTATCTTACTTAGATGATATATTCACTCTCGAATAGGTTCGTCCACCTCTGTTATTCTCGTCGCACAACAAAAGCCCGTACACTCCCGGGAATACTGCGTAGAAACCCTCTAATGAATTCATTAAAATGAAATATTGAACAAAATTCCCAACTTTTTGGAGAACCTACAGTGATACGAAATGTCCAATTTGGGAAAAAGATAGATCCCGAACTCATCTTCGCGTACACAAATTTCGATGTCAATCAGAATGATATTCTTTGAGCCTGAAAATTTGGATGGTACATGAAATATTTATTTAGCATCATTGCGCATGACCTGAGTGAGTGGTGTCGGGGTGAATAATCTATAGTATGCATGGAGAGCCTACACTGCGATTGTCTAGCGGCGCACAACGGTAAATTGTACACAGATGAATGAAATCATCAAAACCGAAGCAGTTTCAGAGCAATTGTGTTCCGAAGACGAACCGACTCATTACCATGAATTGTAAATATCCATGGAACCATAATTTGGGTGAAGATTGTTGCTTAGATGAGAATGTCAAAAAATTATTTTGCTTTTTACAATTGGTAAAGCGAAATTGCTATCGTATTAAAAATAATCTGTTCGGCTTTATGTTAAACACACACAAAGGACTTCATTGTTGCAACGACTCTTCGAGTATTTCTAACTGCTGAGTTACTTATCTGGATATAGTAGTTTAATTTGTAAGCTTGTTATGTGTGACATAATTTCGATAAAAAAAACACTAAGTTTCCTATATATTTTTTTGGATCACCCAATCTGACTAACAGATATCGGTCTCTTTGTTAACAATATGTTACACATTTTGTTTTTTTCTTCTATCCTCATTACATACGTAGCTAGCAATTAGTCACTCGATAAGCTTTGTTCAATATTTTTGTTGTATACCCTATTAATAAATACCTAAAGGATTTTTTTGTCGCCAACAAGCATATTGAGTGCTAAAAGGCTCAATCAGTCTTATTTGTTTGCGTTTAAGAAATAAAAGACTCGCTCTGGCTACTTTTTATTCCGTTCTAAAGCATCCACAAGATCACAAATTTCACGTAATGATAAGTAGTATGAATATGCTGCCGTCATCTAGTGTCAATTATCAGTTACTGACCACTGACCCATGTTGACTGCAAGCGTGCTTCATTTTGCACGGACATCATGTCCACTGTACCGTGAAGCAGAGTCGTTTTGGGAAGAGAAATCTACTAATTACTATGTCTTCAATGTTATATGTTTCAATTGCCAGTCTACTCGAATCCCTAATTGCTAGAAAGCTCGTTCGCCGCGATGGCTCTTCATAGAAATGGTATCTTAGTCTTAAACTTAAGTAAAATAAATAACACCCTACAACTATTTGCAGAAACCAGATTGCACGTGCAACTTCTAATTTACCCAGCTTCCTCGAACCAGAACATGAACTAGCACTCAAAATTTATGCCATCCTGATATTAATACCGTCTGGATCTCGCATGGCGTGTAGTGTATCGACTGAGCTGGCAGATGTTAGTAATATTTTGGCTGTCCCTACATCAGCGCCTGTGAGCAAAATCAAAAATTTCACTCTTCACGTCTTCTTTATTAATAATATTGTCTACTTGGATATAAATGTTGTGAGTTCTTGTTCATATAGAACAAGTCCAGTTTATTATACTAATTGGATTAACGATCAAAACTTCTTATCGCCGCCATTAGCTGGCAATTAAAAAATATCTTCTATTTTGCGACGAAAAGCGTTATATGCGCACAATTTTTTTGAAGATTTCTTAATTTAAATCGGTTATTGAATCAAATTTGTTTTATGTAGCGCTCTATTGCATCAATACTCGTATGATATAAGTAATTCATCGTATAAAAGTAATTAGGTATAGTAGAAACTCTGAGGTCTGTGAGTAGAAACCTTTACCGTGCCATCTTGCGGTTGGTTTATCTTATAAACAAGCGCTTCCTGATATCTTCTCAAAGATTGTAGAAATTTG
Source organism: Pheosia gnoma (assembly GCA_905404115.1). Taxonomy (NCBI): domain Eukaryota; kingdom Metazoa; phylum Arthropoda; class Insecta; order Lepidoptera; family Notodontidae; genus Pheosia; species Pheosia gnoma. The sequence goes on along the minus strand of FR989894.1, from coordinate 857,404 downwards.
TTAAATGTCATTGGAGTCAATAAGCTTATTTAAGTAAATCAATAAAATGTCTTTATTTATTCTCGGAATACGATAAATTACATAAATAATGTCGTCCCAGTTCTTTGACCGATAACATCGACGGTACTTGCGGATATTTATAAAAAAACGTGTGATTTCTTTACTTACAATAATAGTGCCTTGAACCCATTGTATGGTATCAATACCGGTATTTGTCGTTCGCAGAATTGTTGTTTACCTATGAGTTATATGAATGACTAGATGCGCCCGGCGGTGTTACCCGCGATAAAAAGTATGAAAAATTAAAACATCTATCCCACGGGAACCATACATTTTACCGGGATAAAAAGCCCATGTGCTATTCCAGACTATAATCTATCTCTGTGCCAAATTTCATCCAGATCCGTTCAGCCGTTCGGGCGTGAAAGAGTAACAAACATCCATCCATCTATCCATCCATCCATCCATCCATCCAAACTTTCACATTTATAATATTAGTATAGAAGTATAGATTTCGAAGCCGGCGAAACCAAACCTGTTCTAAGGACTTCAGAGATACCAATGTGATATGCAATGGCTGTGACGAAATTGATTTTAAAATCATGATTTTGAATATCATCGTATTTACTTAATAAGCTATAGCAACTCTTTCTTGACATGACATGACACATGACATGACATGACAATTGCTCTTCACAATAATATCCTTGCTCAGTTCTAAATACCTCCATCACTAATAAGTAGAAAAACCGATCGTGACATACAGTCTGGCTTCGGTCTACAAAAGTCTATCGGCTAATTAAACCGTCGGACCTTGGCAATTAACCGCGAACCCAGTAAGGCTTCGGGTTCTCATGTTTCATCCGCCAGTTCAGCGAAGGCGATGTGGCTTGAGGCTTCTCATTAACAGCGTTCGAATGTACTACTAACCTATATCAGTTCTCATTTAGCATCATTTGTATCCTTTATCCATATTGATTTTACGCATAACCTTGAGCCGTTTTTTACCTTGATTTTATCTCTGAACACGATGTTTCGTAAGTTCAGACTATTAAGTACTGCAAAGTACTCAAATATGGGAAGTTATAAACCATGTCCACATTTTCCGCCCAGCCTTGAGCCACATGCCATCAGCAGGGAATATGAAATACACTCGCGTTGCCTCGGCTGCACGTTTGGTCTGCTCACGGCCAATACAAGTGAAAAACCTTACAGTGCTAGCCAGTAGGTAGCTAGCTAGTAGGGCGTCTGGCCTTGATCGATCTGTGTGCGTGTGTCATTCTCTTTACAGCTTTCAGCGGCGACTGGCGCGACTTGAGCATTTTTTATAGCGCTAAGGGAAGTCCATTTCAGCGTAGTAAAAGCTACCTATACTGCCGTGCAAATTAGAGGGTTGGAATAGAGTTACAGTTACTTTGTACAAGAAGACCTTAATACTTTGTTTTCCATGTAATTTACAACAAAGTAAACAATACAATCTAGTCTAGAAGTTATGAACATAAATCATGTTGGGCAGAGGGGGCGCGAACGCTGTAACAAAGATGTTGTTATACAAGGATGGTCATTATATTATGAACCCTCCGAATCGACCCTCAAGATATTGAATGGCGTGTGGAATTGACGTTCCGCCCACGAATGTCTGCTGAGACCGATACCCTGTTTTATGAGTTTCTTTGATCAATCGCTATTTGGATTATCTTAGTGTTACGTCGCGCAGACATGCTGATGTGGTATATGGGACACCTTAGCAAGTACCATATAATTAGCATATATTAGTTACCATATGAGGGTTCTATTTTATTAAGTGTAACATTAAGAAATTCTAGAGGACTTGTAGGATTGAATACACGTACTGTAGAAAGCTTATGAAATTGCAGTGAAAGAAAACCAAAGTGGGTAACAACTGCTCCTAACCAATTAATTTAACCCCTCATTTTGAAAGTTTGTTTCGTACAGATGCCTGGAATCCCTCACCAAAATGATCGGCAAGAGCCATATGGTGACGTTATCTCGGATACTTCGAAAAATAATATATTGGATTCTTGGCGCGAAACCGTAAGCAGAATCCTTATGACAGGATTGTCATGGCATGCCAATCAATCCTCATCTTAAATTCCATCGGAGTCTTTGAAAATGAGGTTCTAACTTCAAAAGTTTACACGAACATTGAATCTCATTAGGACATTTTGAACTATTATGAACTCTTTCCTCGCGTAAGTTCTGTATACAGCAAGCATAACACACATTTATTTACCTGAAAGAACAATTCTAGTACCTTCACGAAAATAAATAAGACACTGACTTGTGAATAATGTATAAGACCTAATTAATATTACCGACGTATCTGTTCAAATCTGATTACTCATCTCTGAGCTTGAATATTCATAATTTTATTTTCCGACGCAGTGTTGTCAACGGCATTAGATTAATTGAATTTAAGAGTTCTCGTTTATAGAACGTAATCTTTATTTGGAGCATCTAAATGCTAATTATTTGTATATTTCAAGTTATTTAACTCACGTAAGTCTGCCTGATCATCTGACGTTTGTGTTCTTATAAAGTTATAATCAACGTCTGGGTCTCCACAAACAAAATAAGATTCAATATTGGCAACACCTAAAATATACAGTGGAATGATATTTGTCTGAGGACTCGCGTTAGGCTGTGTCTGCGTCACAATGCCGGGTTTGTCATGTCTAAGCAATGCCTGAAACAAGTCAAAATCGATAATGTTGCCTTGGAAAACGGACGCGCGCCGCTGGCTCCGAATTATATTCTCAGCCGTAGCCAGCCGGCACGTGACTCAACTTGTTGCCGGTTTGAAGAGGGACAAAGCTACGTTATTATAGGCTGCAACACAGCGTGGTGAGATCGTGGCCACCGATGGCAGAATATTGTCCAATACCAAGAGTACCCCCCGTTTCAATCGTTTGAAGCACTAATGATTTTGTCTTAGACTCAGCTTTTCAAAGACCTTATTATTTAAAAAAAAATTGTATATAAAATGCAGTCATAGATACATCATTGAAGTTAGTGTAACAATGGTCATTAGGAAATGTAATTAAAATGATAAATGAGTGCAGTCGCATGCCAGTATTATAAACGGTCGGAATTATTTGTCTTGTTGCCCCACATTGGGTGCCATTCCGTCGTCTGAATTAATACTTCTAAGGATGTCTCAAAACTCATAAGCAAATTAGCCCATCACTGCATTACTGTATACTTTTTTTAAGTAAATATTATCAAAAGCAAACGCCTATAAGGATAAATATACAATTTTTTTTTAAATGCCCCAATACAAAAGTTCTACCTATTAGTCGTCTTTGTGGAGAGAGCCGCCGACAAACTTTTAGGAAACTAATTTATCACCGCGGCGATATGATCTAGAGCGTAGCCGTTCAAGGGGGGACTGACTACCGGAATTATCTTGAATTTAATGAACTTTTGATGGAGTGTTCGCAAATTGTCGAAGGTATTATTGTTGCCTCGTGGTTTCATCAAACCTTTCTTCTAAACCGATTTACATTTAATGTTTTCTAAAGAAACTTCAATTAACATTTTGGCCCACCCGTCTTCTTTCGATGTAAGCCAGTAATTTACTGCAACTTATCGGTAGACTGCAACCATTTAAGGACATTCCACAAGCTTTTATTCTTTGGAAGCTAAATACCTATAATTTAAAATAAATACGTCAGTCAGGTGGACGCCACAATGGGTATTTCCACAGCGCAAGTCTGTTAGTAGAGTTCAATCGGTCAACCGAGTTTTACTCTTGGTATTCCCAGCTATCATAGCAGGGGGACACGGTCTAGCTGGGGGTTGTTGGCTGAAATCGATCCGCCGCACCGCACCACCTCCGTCGCCAGTGTTACTGCTGCACACAGAGTTACCACAAAATGATTAGTGCAAGCATCCTATTTCATTACCATGTTGCAATTCACCAGGTGAGGCAATTTGCAAGTTACTTCGCAATTCCTCACCAGTTAGTGACATTGATGAGGCTGCAGAATTTTGAACAGATTATGGCTGTGAGAGGAGTCCGTCAATGATTTTGAGAACTGGAAATCAATCGAAAGCAATTCGAATGGCGAAACATATTCAGCGTAGTGTTGCTGTTAATTGGCTGCGGGTGGAGGCGCCGAGACGGCGGCGGAACCTCCGCATGGCGCCCCCAAACGAGCCCTCTCCACGCATTCGCCGCCCGCCCCCCGGCAGCATGGTGTTTTTATGAGCGCGAAGTCCGTCGAGACCCGCACGAGTCTGGGTGGCTCTTAAATTAGTTTGTCTTCCCCGACCCTAGACCCCTTGGTTGCTAGGTGCGATGCATGGACGCCGAAATGTCTTTTTCTTATTTTTTTTGTTCTTAAATTTTTACAATTAAAACTAGTTGAATTATTTTCATCTTTTAGTTCGAAATATTCATACACGTACTCGGTACATACACGTAATAAGGAAATTTTTATTTTCTTACCAAACATTTTATCCGATTTTAACGTAAGATCATATCCCCGCTTGATGAGAACTTGACGTAAAGTAATAGATGTCGTGGGTGACATTATTTTTCCATTTGTGTAGGCTTATTTTCTTGGGAGGGTTATCAAGTTAGGGATGGTAGCGCGCAAGGGGTGGCTGCGGGGTGGGTCCGCAGGGCGGGGGTTGCGGGGCGAGGGGTGTAGCTATCGACCGGCTGCCTCCCCCCGGCGTGGCTCAGTTTCCGGGCGAGAGTCGCGCAGTCCGCCAGCGCCGCGACGTGACTCCGGCACACGTTAGTTAGTCAATTTGATCATCATGCTGATAGGGCTCGTTCGGGACTCGGTGATGCAGTGCTTCTGCCACTCATGCCGCGCGCCCGTTCTGCCTGCAGGTTGGAATCGCCGCAACGGACATGAGATACCTCCTACTTGTCAATTTCAACCGGCGACATCGTTGTCACTCTCGCTGCGTAGACAAACGCCCAAGATGTGTTATGGCTTGAAAACGTTTTAAAATATTATTCTTATGATGAAGCTAGGTTTTTTCCCTTTAAGACTTCAACGTCTTTAAATTACCCAAAGCATCTCCAACTTGATCGAGGCAGGGCTGAGCTGGAAGGTAACATAGATTAATCGCTATTGCTGCTTTTATAATAGTTATTTCTGAATCCTACGTTGCACCAGCTTGTTTTTATTGTTTTAGATTTATATTACACCGGCCGGCCGCCGGGTGAGGTGAAGGGCGCCGGCCGGCAACTACAAGTAAATGTCATCTGACATAAGTCACGTGATCCATAGCATTTGCGCTACGCTACGAGGGAGGGGAGATGATGGATGACAATCAATGTATCAAAATCTCGAATCTAATGTCAACGACTTTGCACTTCAGGGGGAAGCGTTCTCGCTGCAATATGTTTGCTGATGATATAAGAATCTATAGACCATGTTGAAATCGCCGCAAAACGAGGGTGAAAATGCTTTTCCTGAAAATTGTAAAAGATGGATTCCATTTTCTTTCTAGTAGCCTTCCAGAAGCTGTTTTGATATTTATTGATCTTGAATCTTGTAGTTGGAGTTTTAGTTCACGGATACCTGATAGAATTGGCCGGCGGATTGATACTGGCCCAACTACGACTATTGATTTAACATTACTGCATAATGTCCACCATTTTGTACCGGCTACGAATCGCGATACCACGCCGTGCGCCCACCGTTCCGCGCACGACATTTTTATATCTACAGCTGTCTAGTTTACCGAAGTTCGAATTTCTTTTCAAGGTTCTTTTCTTTTTACGTAACACAATTAATAAATTCCAGCGCTAATTCAAATGTTTTTGTAACCCCACTTGAAGGGGTTTTGGTAAAACAATGTTGTTTTCACATAATATTTCGGGTCTTATGAAATCGTGTCACGCGAACGCAACATAATCATTACAGTCGAAACCCTTTACATAATGTGTTGGTATTTATACGTCACTAGCGAATGAACATTTGGGGACTTCATGCAATGCGATATGGACTAATTAATAAAGATTTTTCTGCTTGTAAATCGTAATTGAGGACGTTTTTGGTACGATCAAGATTGGTAGTCCCTATAACATAGCAAAATTACATTTGAAAAAAAATGCTGAATATTATTGACTACTTTGTAATATTTTACGATCGATGTCTCCCTAATTCGATGTAGAATAACGCCTTCGATATTCAGTTTCGGAGACGTGGAGGTTTTAAGAGTTCTTTCTATGACCTTTGGATACAAAAAAAAACTCGTGAATCAGTATTATTTCAATGTCTAACCTTACGACCTATCTACGAATTCGAATTGCGTCATATTCGTATGAAAGGTACCTTTATCGGTATGTAAACGGAGGGACTGTTACTTAATTAATCATAATAGTCCATTCCGCTTTGTAATGTCATAATTTATGCTTGTCAACTATATTTCAAGTGTGTTTGGATTTGCCACGCCATTGTGAAGTGACAACAGGGGACTGGATATCACATAATTGTTTAGGGGAGTATTATTACAGTAGGGTTTAATTGGCTTAACAAGCCTTTCACCCCTTTGTGAAGGGGTGCGGTAGGGGCTTACAGATTTGGATCATCTTTATTATCATGTCGTTTTGTTTAATAAAAACATTGTGTTTAATGTGACATGGGTGTGGAGTAACTCCATGATAAATTCTTCCCTCGCAGCAAATGCAGTACTCCCAAAGAGGCGGTTTCGAGAAAAAAGCTATTAAGGTTTAATTAGGATCTCAACTCTAGCTAATAGTACAGTTAAAATTTTTGTTACTTTAAAATGTACAAAATAACACGAATTATTGTATAGTTAAAACCCCTCTGATGCTATTTTTGGTAAAAATACTATACCTATTGTCTTTGGGAAATTCATGGTGGCTTAAGCAACAAGAATTAGGTTCACAACGAAAGCACAATGATGCATTGCAGTTGCGAACCAAGCTCGCGTGTTCCGGCTCGTTTCCCGTTACACTTGTCGAGAAGCCAACTTGAATATTCGGTAAAGTAGCGAATATACAAGTGCTTTTGTATACTATTTAAACTCCAGTTTATGCAGACTGATGCTATCACTTTAAAAACTCCTTTAGTGAAAGCCATAAAATGGGGCAACATACAAACTCGCATAATTTTCCTAATGAGCAAAACTCGTAAAGAGGACGGTGCCATCTCCTCGGCTCGCAACGTTGCATTGAATATCTCTCAGCTTCTGCATCACCTACAGCCGCCGCATTTGCGTCATGCTTAAAACACTCTTACGTGCCAGCTAACGTTCTCCCAACGGTAGTAAATTTACTTTCAGTTCTCCCCCTCGCGAGTTTTAAAGCCTGGCTTTAAATATTTTATCAGCTTTTCCATGTATCGTGCGGCGCCTGGGGGGCTGAGCGACGACCTTTCAGTTGTGACTGCCCCGTTTCTATTCGATTACCATTTTTTTTTCATTCTTTATTGCTTTCATACACGTTCATTTATACTGGCAGCTACACAGCTGTAGCTCATTGAATATGTATGGAATATTATTGTTTTGAATTTATATCTTTTATTCAATATCCAATTTTTTTTACCTCAAACAATGTTTTATATTTTTCATTTGAAATTAAAGAAATTTCACCGCTACTACTATTTCCATCGCCGCTATCGGAATGAGAAATATTGTTCATGTTTATAAACTGGATATTATAGTATAATTAATTATATTAGTTCTGGTTCGTGTAAGTATTTTATTAGCTCTACTACTATATGTACGCGTAGGACTACGCCATCAGTATTCGTCTAGCACAGCTTTTACTTTGAGTTAGGTAAGTAAAGTAAGTAAAAGTTTTTAAGTAAGTAAAAGTTTATTCCAGTTTAAGCATTTACATGGCAGATGAGTTACGGATCCAAACTAGGCGGAAGCCTGTATCTTGGAATACCTTATAAGTTTACTTAATCTACGTTAGCTTATGTACTTTATGATTAGTTACATTATCATAATACAATTAAATGAAAAAGCTAAAGGGTATTACTGAGTTTTCCTTTGCATTGCCGTCTGCGGTTACATAAAGTAGTCGACACGACTGAATTGGTTCACCGCAGAGATTTCTCTAACTTTGTAATTTGTACAAATTGTAAAGGATGAAGGGGAGAAAATTATACTATCCTCCGGTCATGATTGCAGGGACAAGCACCCTCTGTTATCTTGACGACGTTTGTCAAATTGACGAGAATTATAGCGAAAACAAATTGGCTTCGACAAACGGCGCCTGAGACGTAAAATTTGCTGAATTAGAAACATCTTTCAATAGCATTATGGATAAGATAAACTTGAAGTAAGTACCTAAGCAAAATATGTAATCGTTCGTTCATTTGTCGCGATGGATTGCTTGTGTACTCACTAGTGGTGTAAATTCACTGTTTTCTGCCAGAAGCTTTCTGCTATAAAAAGCCCAACTATTTGCTCAATATTTTGTTAATATAATATTGATACCCTATTACAAATTATCAGAATTTTATTATTTGAAGGCGACTGATCAGTTTCCATCATCGTCGGCAGTGTGAACCTGGACTTAGCGTTGCCGTGAGGGAGATAGGGAGGATTATCCGTATTTGCTGCGAATTTCGCCGGCGCTCCAGCATTCCTCTCACGTATTGGTCTCTCATCTTGCGTCGTCTCGTGCCGTCGCGTTATTACTTCGCTACTATTACCCCCCGACGTCCGACCCGAACACCACGAAAAGTCCAAATATCTTATAAATTACTATTCATTTGCGACCTTAACTTTTCAAATTTCGAAATTTGTGGAGACAGATAATCCTGGTAAAATTTAAAAAGAGGGCTGTTCTTTTTGAAATGCCAATTAAAATTATCTACGTCGGAACGAATGTCGATTGCGAATTGAGTTGCTGAAACCATAGTTAACTAGTTTGCTACTCACTGATTTCATTGCCGGATTAGTTGACAAAATATGTGGTAATCAGATTGATAGAATTATCAATCTGATTAGATTTTGGTATTTTTTTAATTGTGCACCTTATACTGCTTTTGTGTTCAGACGTAGTTGCTTTGGCAATTTTATTGAAGCCAATAATGACGCGGTGGATGTACGTACATACCTGCCTATTAAAAGTGTTCCAGAAAATATACCTACGTAGATAGCACCGTAACAAAACGTTAATGCATGTAAATGCATTATGGGTTCATAAACGTTGTTTTTCAATGGGTAACCTCTTGGATTGCCTTACCTGACTTTATCTACTTTATATTAGTCATTAGCTATTGAAGCGGTATAGCTGTTGGAGCCACTTTGACATTCGAATCGATGTTTCCTGTAGTCACGCGATTCCCGATACTCGATTTATTATGTCGCGAGTCCGAATGCTCTTCAAATAAACATTAGCCAGTCGGAAGCGACCGGTCGTAATCGTTTTTCGATTGTCCTTTACCGTCGTTTGGGAATGTTGACTCGGGACTGGGGCTTGACTTGATGTTGTTTGTCCTTTTGTGATCCTGTAAGAATAGGACTACCTACTCAATAAGAGTTTGTTAGTATTGGAATTAGAAGTTTATTTTTATTTACCTACTAAGAAAGACGTTCTGAATTCGGTTGTACTGTTTTTTTTTATGTTTGTTACCTCAGCTCCATCATTTTTTAGATAAAGTTTACTGCCGTACGAGAACCTTGTCAGGCCTTTTTAGAGATGTAGATGGGATGTGGTTGCTAAATTGGGCATAGCTAGATTGGTTTAGTTTGTCTCGATACCGCTATGTTGCTTCATCTTCTATGAGGGTTTTAGTTAACAAGCCAGTGGGTCAGTTTGTCGCCATGCGAGAGTCCGGTGTTGTCGGTTCGGACTCCGCTGATGTCCTTTCATTCCATAGCGCACAGGCGGTCGGCGCCCGTCAAGAAGCCAGTCGGCAAGCCAAGGACCAAGCAGCCTAAGAAGGTCAAATTTATAAGTAAGTATGGTGCTCACATCGTGGTGTTTTTTACTAGCAAAAGTGGTTACTGTACTGTGTGTAAGACCGACCATTAAATTTAAACACCGGCAATAGCTATCACCAGAAAAATTGAGTAGGTTTAAAATAAATACAAAGAATGCGCTACGATGTGAATCTGTTAGGTACACAAAATCCAATAGTATTATTCTTATATATTTCAATGGTACTCTAGCCCAAAAACTAAAATCCAGTTAATCTAATCCGCCATACATTCGTATTAAACTGTAAAATACACACTTTTTAAAACATCAAATACTAGTTTCACATCTATTTTCTGCAAATAAATATCTGGATACTATTTAAGGCTCATCACAAAGATAGACAAGTTTCCCAAGGGGTAGATATCTTTCAAGGATGCTTTAAAAGACGAAACTGTGTTACGTCTGTGGTTTTTTTACCATCAACGGGTCTTCACTAAATCCACACACAAAGCGTGTTACCGCTTTATCCTGTGTAGGCACTGGGTTCTCTTGATGTGAATTCCTTTGAAAGATATGACGACCTAGTACACGGCACACGGCTCTCGTATGAAGTACCCCTATTGTGTTCGTGGGTCGAGTGTTCTTACCCCTTCTAAGTGGATTATTGTTGCTTATGCCGTGAATTTTTTGTTCTTTCAAAGAAGATAGTAAAATATACTCCAAATTTTATATACGGAAAAAGATGCATTAGGTATATTTACATATATGTTCGTACACGCTTAGATCACTGATTAGAGCCTTTTGCTTACCCATAAATGATAACTTACCCTTACCACAAGAAAATACCCTAAGACCAGCGTTTTCTAAAGGTGTTTGTCACCAGTTCAATGGAATGAATACCAAATGGAACTAGTGCGAATGATCCCCCCAACACAATAATCAAAGACATTGATCTTATAAATAATCAATTTGATTTATACAAACACGACAATGTGCGTAATGCCGTAACACGACAAATTTAATAAAGAATTTCATGAATATCCCCCGATCCAGTTAGTCACCATGTTTTCATATTACACAGTCGTCGCTGAAACTCGATTGTAAATGCAATACCGTGACTCATCCGGGGAGGGGGAGTCGAGGGTGTTTTCCCCACCCGCACCCCAGCTCCTGTGTTATAATTAAACAATACCGAATTCCTGTCCTCTTTACCGACCGAGGAAGTTTATCCGACCTTGAATATTACGGTAATTTAGCACAACGTGGCTGTAGCCCTGTTGCGTTTTAAGAATTCCGCCTTTAAACGGACGCCCGGGGCGTTATTTAATGAACATAGCCAGTGTATTCAGATGGGGATGTTAATTAGTGCCTTTAAAATTATGGTTAATTTGTTAAATATTATAATGTAATTTGTTGGGACGAGGCATTTTGCGAGGCGAACATGAGCTACGGATAGAGTTGTTTTTACTTTAAAATTAGTCGCAAATGGAGATTGATGAGTCTTAAGTCGAGGCTTAGGGTGAATATAAAGAAATGCCAATATTCCTGGGTCATAATTTAATTTAATGAACGAAAACTTCGTAAATATTTAATTATTACAGTTGGTTTATAAATATGAATTGTCGAAACTCGAACATTATTTCGGTACAGAATAGCATACAGGTTTAAAACCTGATACTGAGGTAGGCCAAACGATCGAAGACAATAAAATAAGATGCAGGAATGCATACTGTGGTATGGACTTTAGACACCACAGCAAAGATGGGCGATCACGGATTACCAGTAAACCCCTGAGGTGGCCTTAATTTCGGAAGGTGCACATTTCGGACGCTAGCTTATTCCACGCTCTTTGCCCCCAGCGACCGAGATCCGCTGCCAGGAGATGTCGAAGGGTGGGCTCGCGTACGAGGTGATCCTCGCGGAGCCGGTGGGCGTGCCAGTTCTTCGCCGCGCCGATTCGCCCGAGAAGGTGCCCTCCGTTGAAGAGATCCAGGAGAAACTGAAGGCGGCTGAGGAAAGGAGACGCGTGAGTACTTTCACCTTGTTAGAGAGTTGCTGACGATAAAATGAAGCAGTAAATTTATTTTGAAGAACTTCATAACCTATAGACAATGATTGATAGCTACTATCTAAAGTTACTGGGTCTCTTTTTTAATTTAAGAGCTAGGCTCTTGTCGGTGCAGCATCCATGTCAGTTTAGTTGTGCAACTCCCTTAATCTTTCTCTGTGCAAAGCCGTTTCCTTTACCTCCATATACGACTTGCTGTTCTTCTATCTTTCCTTCCATGATCTTGTTAATGAATCTGTATATATGTTACTGGGTAGGTAACCCAAATACATTAATAATTAAAAGCCCCCATACATCGTAGAGAGTTCCATGTGGTATCTGCTGGCCGGTTAGTTTAGGAGACCCTGCGTGCGTGATAGTGTCCAGCTGTGGTTGTCAAGCTGACTGATGAAGGTTCGTGTGTGAAGGGTGCATTATTCGAAATGTCTCCTCATCACGTCTTGTCCATCATCCAAAGTCCATCAAAAGTTTGCTTTAGGTAAAGCTTTAGGCGTGACAAGTCAACGCTGGCGGGATCTGAGAAGACTTGTCCAATTTGATCTTTTGTTTCTTATATAGCAATGTAAAGTAGCATACCTGCAAATATTTATCATCAACTAACCATGTCAATTGGTAATAAGTGACTAAAACTTGTGCAGAGCTTGGAAGCCAGCAGGATGGCGGCTATCGCCCAAAAGATGGCGAAGATCGAGGAGGCGTCGCGTATCCGCAGCGAGCAGACCAACAGCTTCATCGTGAACACCAAGGAAGCGCTCGACGCTAAGATGGAGACGCACGAGGAGAAGCGCGAGGCGTACATCAACGAGCTGCGCGCGCGTCTCAAGGACCATCTTGAGGGAGTTGAAAAGACTAGGTAAGAGATCAAGAGACCAGTGTAAAGAGACTCCCTTGTTATAAGTCGTAAGATCTCTTATTTTCTTACTGCCAATTTCGGCTGCTCTTACATTAACTTTTTTGAAGTACAGTAGCTATTCAAATGGAAGGGCACGATTCTGTTACAATATGCTGCAGACTGATACGCTGGAAAGGACTGTACACTCGCGGAGATGAATGATGGTTCCTGGTGACAGTGTACAATGCGTTGTATTTCTCTCCGTCGCTACTAAGATCACATCGAAGAAAATTTTAATAATTATTATCAGCTGAAGTGCCGACATTCGTTGCCGTGAGTGTAAGTAATGAGAAATGCAATCTAGTTCCTATTCTTATCTTCAATTAGGTCCAATATCTTAGTATAATTGACTCGCAATTCAAAACCAATGGCATTACGAGTCAGTTGTGTTATCAGTCTTAGGAACCTGGCCTTCTTTAGGAATTCGCACTTTTCTATGCGTTCCTGAATGGTCGTATCTCTGGCAGGTTGACTCTGGAGCAGCAGACCGCCGAGGTGTACAAGGCGATCGAGGACAAGCTGACCACGGCCGCTGACAAGCGCGATGAGAACACCAAGAAAATGCTGGAGCGCTTGCGCGAACATGTCAGTACCTGTAAACCTTAGTAATAGCTGGCGTTTAGCCATTCCAAGTATACATCGACTAGTAAATTGTACCACAAATTAGGAAATACCAAGTAAGCAGTGATAACCAAGTTGGTCGAACGCTTGCCTCGGTAACGAGGATCGCAGGTTCAAACCCTGCTTGCACCTCTGGGATTTCTGGATTTCATGTGCGGATCTCATTTTTAACCACGGTTATCACTTGTTAAACGATGAAGGAAAACATCGTGAGGAAATCTGCATGTCTGAGAGAACCTCTCGAAAGATGTGTGAAGTCCGCCAACCCGCACTGTGCCAGTGTGAGGGGAGGCCCGTGCCCAGCAGTGGGACATTAAAAAGGGCTGGTATTATTATTATAAGTAACGATCGAAACGGTAACAGCTCGAGCTGGTCAAAAACAACCTTCTGGCGGACAAAGCTATAAGGACGTCTCATGGCTCATATTGGCTTGACTGCCCGCTGGGACTTCGTTAAAGTCCTTATTTCCTTCATATAAAAGTTTTTACTACACGTAATTATGGTCACATAACGCGGCAGTAACAAAAAAATGTTGTTTAGGAGGAGCAAGTGCGCAAGGTCCGCGCCGGCAACCACGAGCGGTTCCAGCAGCTGGAGAGCTCGATCCAGGAGAAGCTGCAGCAGGCCGCCGACCGCCGGCTGCTGCGCGAGGCCGAGCAGAAGGAGAAGCTCCGCAACCATGTGAGTAAGCGTTGGCAACACTGGAAGCGCTTGGTGTTAGCAGAGCAACGTTTAGAAATGTAAGATGTTCATTCGTTTTGGTTTTGTCCGGATTTTTGGTAAATAGCAAAACCAGTTGGAATACTATTTTGCATTTCAAACTTTTCTCTATACATATCCATTTAAATAAACATTACTTAAAATATTATGTTGCTTCTAAGTGGGCATTCTTTTATCGAATCATAAATTATTATTATTTAGCTGTGTGCAACTTATGGCTTTGATTGGACCTGAGAAGCTAAAAATATTTTTTTAATTGGCAACGTGGTATAACTTAAATATTAGTAGAATTATTCTACTATTTTCTAAAACAGTTTCTCGGGTGCACAATAAATACGAATTTGTTTTCATCATCAACTCATCATGCATGTTTTTTTTTATTTTTTCATTTTTTTTACCCATCGCAAATATAGAACATAAAGCTAGCGGAGGTCCGGTCGGCCGCGACCGCCAAAGTGGAGGTGATCACTAAAGATATTGAAACTAAGCTCACCACCGCCGAGCAGAATAGGGAAAAGGAGATACAGAAGAAACTGGATTTCGTCAAAAAGGAGGTTGGTTGTAGTGCATCACTAGCAGCAGACACCGGCTTGAATATGCCCATACCTTATAAGCATCGACTCCATTATTGCCAATAAGATTCCAATTTCAATATTTTCCCCAATAAAAATACCCGCCCACCCCATATTTATTTAATTTTAATCTCAAAGCTAACCTACTCAAAATTCCAGAAAAGGTAATGCTCGTTCTAATACTAAAATGTGTTGTGACTGGCAATAGGAGAGGCGCGCGGAGATGGTTCGGCAGAACAAGAGTGCGCGCGTGGAGAGCGAGGCTGCCGCCGCCGCCGCCGCCACCTCCGGCTAGACGCAGCCGCCACGCCGCCGCCACGCGCCGCCGCCACACCCATGCACGCGCGCCGCCACAACCACCACCACCACCACCACCACCACACGACGCGCGACACTCAACACCATCAGCATCCACCATGACGAAATAAACGGGTTACACTACCGAAACTGAAAAAAAAACATTCTTGTCAACAAGACTCATCAAGAGTTAAAAAAGTATAATTCACATCACACTAAACATTTTATGCAGAACGATTTAAATTACAATCGTCTGTTTTATCAATTGTAAAGACGATGCAGCTAGCTCCAAAATTGAATAGGTTATTATTTCTAAATTCTATGAATATTAAAAAGAAAAAACATAAGTATGTACCTTAAATCATAAAAAAAAATGTGAATGTTTGTTTTTTTAATTAGGGGTACTACTACTTGAGTGTTACCGTTACTACCTCGTAGGGTTGTCACGTGTCGTTGAAATTAATTGCACGTCGATCTAGACGGCCGCTTAGATGGTGCGCGTTTGAGCGCCCTATTCGCATTTATGTAGAGATCTGTGTTACTTATCAGTTTTGTGATTTTACGGAATGGGGGGGGGGGGGGGGGGGGGCTCGATATAATATAAGGTACAAATAACTAATATGGGTGTGCTGGGACATTAATACATCATGATAAATGATAAAGGGTAAATTGGGTCTCACGGTATGATGGGAATACGTTGTAAATTACTACAGGTATCTGGTATCACGTTGTAGAAGAGCATGCTAAGCTTAGTGTGACCAACAATAGTAATTGAACATCTATAGTAGTTTACAACGATAGTTTTAAGGTCTTGGCTGGTCCAGTAGCAAAATTTGTACTTTGGTGTAAGACGTGGGAGGCGTGAATTTAAAACGGCCGCTAATGCGTTGGTGTTGTAACATGTAAAAATATTGTGATAAAAATCATCAAATCCTGAATATTTCTCGACGGTTGCACATGGTACAACAACCTCACAATATTTGTTACACCCCAGACGCGTTTACTTTGTGACACCAAATTATGTTCCTCTTGATCATGCTTACGACAAAACAGATTTAAAAATGTTTGGTAGTTGTTTATTTTCGCCAATGGCAACTTTGTCATTCACTTTTAAAATATCAATAATTCTGGCCTATTTTGAATTAGTAAATTAAATATGTCTTGTATTAATCCGGTTTGAAACCAACTTTTAGTACTCCCTTAAGATATTTATCTCAAGTTGGATTAGAGTAATATCGGATTGCTAATAGTTGCTGTGTTAACGGTTCCTGTACAGCAAAGCATATGCTATTGTCCGTGTTGTCGTAATTTCTTTTCATTAAGCTATGAATAATAAAAATGATGAATGTTTGTATATTCTCTGCACGACTACTATTATTTTTGCATAGTACGATGATAATGATCAGATAATTTTTATCTGACAAGCTGTTCGCCAGGTAATGATCAAGAGACGAAGCTATATGGTGAAACAAGAACTTTCCCTAAACGTTAGACATAGAATTATATCAATATTTTTAATGTTTATCATACGCAACAGTATTTTTAGGATGTTATAATCTAAATTTAAGTTTATCTCATGTTCGTATCATTAAATCGCCGTAACGCCTGACATTAACTGTATTTGAATAATGATTTAGGAAGACTGTCGTGTCGCGGGTTGTTTGTGGCTACGTGTGTTTCCTAAAATTGAATTGATCCTTGCTTGTGCTCGGTGATGCCAATGTCCTCGTTAATTTCTATAGCGTCGCCGCGGACTGGTAGGATATGTGGCAACACAGCGCCCGTGTGGGATTGAGCGCAGTAGAAGAAGAATATTTTTCTAGTCCGCGCGACGCCACAATATCTAGTCTACAACTCTTAACAATTATCTCTTTCACTTCCTCTTATGATCTCAATTCGGATACAATAAAAAACGACTTATAGTTTAATAGTTAACAGCGGAAGTGCCTGAGTATTGCTGATTATTTGGTAATTGGCTGTCGGATAATATCAATAAAGTGTAACTATAAAACTGCCTTTCATAGCGTTTTATATTTTTTTAAACGTAGAAATGGCGGAGGCGCCGCCGGGCCGTGGATGTAATGGTGTGTTGGACACAAACCGCTTCTGTGATGTTTTGCTCTAGTGATATTATGTATCGTTCAGTTAGGCACAAATTATATCGATACGGATACTCTGTATCTATATTTTAGGTCAAAACGGGGACGATTAAAACGCGGGGTATTTCGCTCGAGTGTTAAGTGAGACTATTCCTGTATTTTACTATAGTATATTTTTGCCATTCATTAGCATCGGTCTGTTTTAACTAACGTCAAAGATTATGATAATAATTGTATATAATATTAAGAGATGATGCATCTTGCTTAGCGCGTGGAGCGCGGCGGGGCGAGCTGCTTGCCTGCTTCTACTCTATGTTACTAACGCTGGTGTGAGTAAGGGAACTAGATGTAAGTTACTAGCTTGTTTCTCGGTGAAGATGTGAAAACCTCTGACCAATTTGCCTTGGGTATTGTGTAGCCTTTTAGAATATCACGATCGAGACGAATCATGTAAAGCGAGCGATGCAAAATACTTAAAGCTTTTCAGATAAGTAATTATTATTAATATTTTTGTTTTCGTAATTTTTGCGTAATTTTAGATACCTACTCCTATCTCTAATTATGGTGTTATTATCGTTAATTTTTATATTTTATGTGATTAATGTGCTTCAGTTTGTGAGGTATATGGAAAATTGCTGTTTGAAGTGCCGGCAAGTTTTGTAGTTTCATTGTCGTATTAAATAAATTCATAAATACTAATCAAATATCATGTTTTATTATTACACCAAACACTATTAAAATCAAACACTCCGAAACTAGCCCTAAAACTCCCGATTATTGTTTTAGCCAAATACATGATATTATGTAGGTGATTTATTCTATCGTAAAGAAAAAGTAAGAAACCTTTGTGTAATTCATGGTAGCATGATCTATAGTTGTTGAAGTCCAAAACTAGCAGTGCATCATATTCAAGTTGACAGAACAATGCTTTGGAAGCGCAGTCACTGGTTCAAATCCCGGTTCGTTTTTCTTGACTATTGAAATCCTTGAATTTCTGGAATACAAAGTATCCTAAATGTTTATTTTCTTTTTACTAAATCTAACATGAGTTTATCACAAAGAGTAAAATAATATACTTTAACTTGGTTTATCACCAATTTAATTTTAATCAGAATCCGTCCTGAAGTTTTAACAGACAAATAATCTGGAATTTCCCTCTTATAAAAAGTAATGGTTCTACGATATTTTTTATTTTGACTGTATAGACAACAATGAGCAGACTTTTTTTTTATAAAATTGGTTGTTTTCAGTCTCTGTTCATGGCAACATTAGTAGATCAAAAGACCTGGTTCCCCATCAAAGAAGTGAGTAGTTCACATAAAAAAATATAATGTCAAACAAAATAAATAAAAATGGCCGCTACCTACGTACAATTCGTGTGCGTGCGATTCGTGTGGTTATTGTTTTCGTTGAAATTTCTTTAAAATCAGTAATATAGAGTTTATACCATAGTAAATTATACCACGTATGCGTCTAACGTATATTGAGTGTAAAAATGGAACCCAATAGAGACAGTAAGCGTAAAAAAGACAAACACAGCGATGACGATGAAAGACGCAGGGAAAAGAAGTCAAAAAGAGCACGATCTAGATCCAGATCACCTAACGACACCCGCGAGAGCGACTCTAGAAGAAAAAGGAGACATTCCAAGTCAAGATCACCTGTTACATCCGTAAAGCAGGAAAAAAAAGGCAATTCTGGAAAACCCTCTGAACCCAAAAAAGAGGCACCCGAACGGCGTACCAGAGAGACCGACATGCTTAACACGCGAACCGGCGGGGCTTACATACCTCCAGCACGTCTGCGTATGATGCAGGCTCAAATAACTGACAAATCTTCAATTGCTTACCAGAGACTCGCATGGGAAGCCCTGAAGAAGTCCATCCATGGTCATATCAACAAAATTAACGTCGGTAACATTGGTATAATAATCAAAGAACTGTTGAAAGAAAACATTGTAAGAGGTAGAGGTTTGTTATGCCGCTCAGTCATTCAAGCCCAAGCAGCCTCACCAACATTCACTAACGTCTATGCAGCCCTAGTAGCCGCCGTCAACTCCCGCTTCCCGAATATAGGCGAATTGTTATTAAAAAGGTTAGTCATCCAATTCAAGAGAGGTTTTAAACGTAATGATAAGGCTGTATGCATATCCTCAGTGTCATTTGTAGCACATCTCATCAACCAGAGGGTAGCTCACGAGATCCTAGCCTTAGAGCTATTGACGTTACTAGTTGAGTCTCCTACTGATGACTCAGTGGAAGTTGCTATAGCATTTTTGAAGGAATGTGGTCAGAAACTGACCGAAGTATCTTCAAAAGGTGTCAATGCAATATTTGAGATGTTAAGAAACATACTACATGAGGGTCAGCTAGATAAGAGGGTGCAGTACATGATAGAAGTAATGTTCCAAGTGTGGAAGGATGGGTTTAAAGATCATCCAGCATTGATCGAGGAGTTGGAATTGGTGCCGGAAGAGGAGCAGTTCACACATCTTCTGATGTTGGATGATGCTACAGATCCACAGGATATCCTGAGTAAGTTGAAAATAATATTAGTTTTGGTAAATTTACTTTGAGATTGCTTGAGCTTCTATTTATATCAATGTTCTGGGATCCCAAATACTTATTTCAAAATTTTATTAATCTGTCAAATAAGTTATCAATTGGGTTTATCAGCACATTGTCCAGCAGGCCATTAGAAAGACATGACCGGACAAAGAAAATTATGTAGGCCCTTTACATGTACAATGTTTTCAAACTGATGTCAATGCTCAATTTCAGATGTCTTCAAGTTCGATGAAAAGTATGAAGAGAATGAACAGAAATTCAAAACATTAAGCAAAGAGATACTGGGCTCTGATGCCGAATCTGGTGAAGAGGATGGCTCCGGTGAAAGCGGTAGTGAAGAGTCTGACGAAGAAGACGAGGCCCAGAAGGAGGTCACTATCATCGACAATACCGAAACAAACCTTGTTGCTTTACGGCGAACAATATATCTCACCATAAATTCAAGTTTAGACTTTGAGGAATGTGCTCACAAGCTCATGAAAATGCAGCTGAAGCCTGGCCAGGAGGTAGAACTCTGTCACATGTTCCTGGACTGCTGTGCAGAACAACGAACGTATGAGAAGTTCTATGGATTACTAGCACAACGTTTCTGTAATATCAACAGGATATACATTGGTCCTTTCGAAGAAATATTCAAGGACTCATACGGTACTGCTCATAGGTTGGATACAAATAGACTAAGGAATGTGAGCAAGTTCTTTGCACATCTGTTATTCACGGATTCCATTAGCTGGGAGGTGATGGAGTGTGTGCGGCTGAATGAGGAGGACACCACCAGCTCCAGTCGTATTTACATCAAGATCCTATTCCAAGAGCTGGCTGAGTACATGGGTTTGAAGAAACTGAATGATCGATTGAAAGACCCGTGAGTTTGTTTTAGTTCAATTGATATTCTATTCCTTATTACATTCCACAATGGTTTTACAGGTATTATTATTTTTGCAGGATATAGTTAAGTAGGAGAAAAAAAATAATTTTTTTATGCCTTTATTCCCTATTTTTTTTTAAAGAGCAATAGATAAGACCCGCTTTAATCCGCAGAGGAAGTTTAACAACTTGTACCACTAATTCAGATATTAAGCATCTCAATATTGTTCATTTTCCATCTTCCGTTTGCAGGACCCTTCAGGGCGCCTTCTCCGGTGTGTTCCCTCGCGACAATCCAAAGAACACGCGCTTCTCCATCAACTTCTTCACTTCCATTGGTCTCGGTGGGTTGACCGATGAGCTGAGAGAACACTTGAAACAGATGCCAAAGGTAATGTCACTGATTGCAGCATCCGCATCTGGCAGTATTAGTTCACAATAAAAACATTTTTCCAGTCATGAACCGGCGGCGTCGGAATTGTAGGGCGCATATAGTGATCTCCAGTAAAGAACGTCATTTTCGGTGAAGAAATTGATAAATAAATAAATATCGCCATACGAACACACCACCTATACGGTCCCACATTAAGCAACGCTTGTGTTATGGGTACCGTACAATGGACTGAGGGCGAACTCAGTATATAATACTTAGATACATATTAAACATCCATTACTCGGGTACAAACCGTTTAAATAAAATAAATTAATCTAGACTGCTTAAATAAAACCTAGTGAATAACAACAGGATACAGGCATCTACCAGTTGTATTAAATACATGCCTCATAATGAATAATAATATTACATAAAAATCGACTGGCTAATACTGACAGTAGTTCATTGCCGGTCGCACGTATATTGAAAATTAACCAATTTTCAATATACTTTTACAGAACGTCCCACCGCTCGTGACTGAGATAACCCTGGACAGCGAGTCCAGCTCCGACTCCAGCTCGGACTCCAGCTCCTCCGACGACTCGTCATCGAGCGACAGCTCCGGCGGTTAGTACACCTAACAAAAAAATCATATAAAGTATAAAGTAAATAGTGTAAAATAATCAGTAAATCAGCAGTTGTAAAGATAACATTTACAAAATAATTTATATGTTAGTACATAATTAATAATTGGGATTTTAAAATTAGTATGTTATCAAACACTGCATGTACCTGTATTTTATACACACACCAGCTTTTCCCGCGGCTCATCTCATCATATAGAGTTCTTTCGCAAAGATTAGCGTTAATCTGGCCACAGAATAATATTTTCCATAAAGACTTTGTCCTCCTTTGGACACCCTTAGGGGTCGAATTTCCCAAAATCCTTCAGTGGATGCCTACGTCATAAAAGGAAGCTACTGTCCAAATTACACGTCTCTATGTCCAGCCATTTGGGCTGTGCGTTTTCTGTCAGTCAGGACAAAGCCTTTTATATATAGATTATTACTGTTACACCTTATAGTATATATACGCTTATGAAATGCCTTACATATTGTGCTTATAACAAATGCAACCTATTCATTTATTTTAATTTTATGAAGTCAGACCAAACAATGACGTTTTTTGTTTAGTTTTATGTCAAGCCATTTTCTTCCAGATTCAGATGGAGAAAAGTCCAAAAAGAAGAAGAAGAAAGACAAAAGAAAATCCAAAAAAGACAATAGCAAAGATAAAACACCTAAAACTCCTGAAGACGAGCCCGCCAAGGACACAGAAAGGTGGGGTCACGACGGCTTCTACGACACATATGGCAAAGACGCTCGCAGAACGGAGTCCAGACCAGACAAACCCAGAGACTGGGACAACTTCGCCAGACCACGGGATGTGGGGGAACATGGCGGGAGGAGTGACCAGAGAAATGGAGACGACTGGAGAAACAGAAGAAATGATATAAATAAACAAGACGAGTTTAGGAGGCCCGATAGAAATGGTAGTGATAACAGAAGATATTGGGATGATGAAAGTTCTAAGAGATCTCATGATAGGACTGAACATGGCGATGATAGGACACAGAGGTCTTATGACAGAGATGATTATGATAGGAGACATGATAAGACACAGTATAAAGAAGATAGACAGAGGGACAACCATAGTAGAGACGATTTTAATTCCAATCGAGATATGGAGGATTCTAGATTGCATCGCGATAAAGATTCTAAATCACAAGGAGTCAAGGACGATTCTACTTCAATTAGAGATAGAAACCATTCTAAATCGAATCGAGAAAAGGATGATTCTTCTATTCGAGAGAGGGAGGATACAAGATCGAATCAAGTGAGGAGCGATATTAAATCGATTACTAATCGAGATAGAGATGAATCTAGGCCGAATCGAGACAAAGATGATTCTAGATCATATCGAGAGAGAGACAATTCTAGATCGAATCGAGAGAGGGAAGATTCCGGATCTAATCGAGATAGAGATGATTCTAGATCGAATCGAGAGAGGGAAGATTCGGGATCTAATCGAGATAGAGATGATTCTAGATCGAATCGAGAGAGGGACGATTCTCGATCGAATCCAGTGGGGAAAAATTCTGGATCTAATCCGGACAGGGAGGAATCTACACCAACTCGAGATAGAAACGATACTAGATCAAATCGAGAAAAGAACGAAACAAAATCAAATCGAGAGAGGGACGATAATAGATCCCATGAAAATAGGGATGATTCTGGGCCCAATCGAGATAAAGACAATTTTAAATCTAATCGAGAGCGGGACGATTCTAGATCTAATCGAGAGCGGGACGATTCTAAAGTGAATCGAGATCGCGAAGATTCTAGATCTAATCGAGAGCGGGACGATTCTAAAGTGAATCGAGTTCGCGAAGATTCTAGATCTAATCGAGAGCGGGACGATTCTAAAGTGAATCGAGATCGCGAAGATTCTAGATCTAATCGAGAGCGGGATGATTCTAAACTGAATCGAGATCGCGAAGATTCTAAACTGAATCGAGATCGCGAAGATTCTAGATCTAATCGAGAGCGGGACGATTCTAAACTGAATCGAGATCGCGAAGATTCTAGATCTAATCGAGAGCGGGACGATTCTAAACTGAATCGAGATCGCGAAGATTCTAGATCTAATCGAGAGCGGGACGATTCTAAAGTGAATCGAGATCGCGAAGATTCTAGATCTAATCGAGAGCGGGACGATTCTAAACCTAATCGAGAGCGTGAAGATTCTAGATCAAATAGAGATATGGAAGTTACTAGATCCAATCGAGAGCGAGAAGATTCCAGATCGAAGCGAGACAGGGAGGATTCGAATCAAAATAGAGATGATTCAAAATCCAATCGCGATGACTCCAGAAGCAAGAAGAGAGATGATGATGAGAGGTACATCGTTGAAGACAGAAGACGCGAATATCAGAAGAATAGGGAAGATATTGGAGAAGATAAGCGACGAGATGCGAAGAATACCAGAGATGATACCCGACGTAAGAATAATGATTCCGAAGATAGACGCGATAAAGAAAGCAAGAAGAAAGATACCAAAAGTAGTACAGAAGATGATCGTAATGAGAAACCTCGACGAAAGGAACGCGAATACGAAAGTCACAAAAAAAGAAAGGAAAGTAGTAGTGACGAAGAAAGACCGAGACATAGAGATAAAGATCCAGTAAGAAGGAAAGAGAAGAGAGATAGCTCTTCCGATAGGTCAGAAGAAAACGAAAGAAAAGTGTCGAGTAGATACTGGGACGTTCTAGATATTAAGAGTAAGAGAGAAGTTTTAGCGGAAGACAAGGCCCGCGAGAGAAGGGCACGTTCTTGAAGATATTTGTTCTGTAAATATTGTACTGTTTATAGGTGCCTACAAATTTACTGGATCTGTGTCAAACGATGTTGTTGCTAGACAAGTTGCGTCAAAGCCATTCTACTACACGACCTGTTGGTTATCTAGTTTTCTTTTATATTATCACCGCATTTTGTACTATCATCTACATCAGTCTGTTTAAAAGCACTTATAGTCGATGGAAAAAATTGGAGGCACCTTTATAGAATTTTGTAACAAAACATTGAATAAATTTGATTGTACGATTTATTTCATCATTATAATTTGAACTAAATGATTTTGACATAGGTGTCACTCTTGCACAAAGACTTAGAATGTGGGAGATATTGGAACAATTTATTCCTACAAGTAGTCATGTAGATTCATCGGTAATGTGCTCCGGACACGAAGCAGATCGCGAGTCTGTTCAGACATTGACCTCGCCTTGTGGACGTATTACTCCGAAAAGACCATGCACCGAGAGTTCATTCCTCGTGCGGTTGAGGCTCAGGGATAAGGTTTTTAAAGAAAGAAAATAATACGATTAAGTTCAAAGTAATAAATAGGCAAATTTATGTAATCTACAGCCATAAGGTAGCAACAGGATTTAATATAGCTCTTTGATATTTATGAAAGAGCTAGACTATTTAAATTGTCAATAAAATAACAAAGACAATCGAGTAGGTTTTTTATTATCTTTGCTAATAATGTCAAATATCATCAGATAACGGATTCTGAAAATTCATCGCATTTCATTTCGTGAAGAAAGAAAGAAAGAAAAATAATATGTAAGATAAAGGGGCCTTCCTTATTTTTTAAAAGAATAAGCAAAGTCCGCAAAACAAGCAGAACATTAGCGTAACGTTTATTATCTCATTGCAGAGCATTAGTTACCTTTATTAGGCAGATACTCTTATTTTACTTTAGTATTTTTTCAACTAATAATTATTTAATAATGGGATCCACATAGATATATTAAATATCTTTGGGGAATCATCATAATAAGAAGTAAAGTAACTTATCTTAATTTTTCTTTAAGGTTTTGTTGTGGCACGAGTGAAATTAATCCTACCATGGAGACCGTTCTATCCTCAAAGGCCAGCTCAGGAACGAACGACTCAGAGAAATCTGTGGAGAATGTCCATATGTTAGCCGCATCAGCCCCCATAGTTCCGATCGAGCGCACATCAGAAGCCCTCTTAAAGATCCAACTATCGGCGCCTTCGTATTTGCATTCGTTGAAGGAGAACGATGCTCCACCGTTCAGGAAGCCGGACAAGGAACCGCGCGCTCACCTCCTGATTGGCACTATTATGAATGAAGATGAAGCGGTCGAAATGATCGCGGCTTTAGATTCTGATAGGGTCAATGGATTGAGAAGGTTTTTGGGTGTGTTTGTATTGTATTAAATAATGCTGACATGTTGATTCAAGTACCTGTTAGTATGATATTTGACAGAAAGAAGGATATGACTACCGCAAACGACTGATAAGTCGCTCCAATAGAACACTGTCGGCGGCTACAAAGTCAGCACGTCAAGTGCGAGCTAACCGTATACTTTATAGTCTACCGTATTTAGACATTTGTATGGAGAATTGAAATATATATTGTAAAGCGCCTCTAGCGGACGGTATTTTAAACTTTAAATTCTCCATACAAAATACTTTACTTCATTGTAAATCGGAATACAGTCAGTTGGAGAACAGTTAGGGCATATATTTCAGAAATAGGCCCATGGTAGATAGCTAGCAGAAACATAACCATCTGATGTAATAGCGGCAATGTCAGACTTAGTTCTTCTTTTCCTAGGAAGTTTCCTTGTAAACAAAAAGATAATAGTAAACTACAATCTCCTGGAAAAGAACTTCCTGCTGTCTTTCCTCGAGGAGACGATAGACTACGCGGCCCGGCACGACTATGACGCGTTCAAACTTTCCGTGCTGCTCACCATATATCTGGACGCCCATCTCTACTTCAAGTGGTACTACTGGCAGACGCCAGTTGCTGTGTGGTGTCATTTCAAGGAGCTTATGATACGGCATACAATAGAGGTATGAGAATGGCTTCATTACAACTGCTTAGGTTAGACTGGTACCGCGTTAGTTAGATAAACGCTAACTGCATAGGCGGGGGCAATGCGTTGGTGGAATATCGCTTTGAATTATATCTGAATAGGCTTTTTTTATTTGTCAAGCAGGTATTGCTTTGGGCACAACTACTATTTGCTAACTTATTCGTACGTTATAAAGCACAGCAAAAGTGAACACGCATCACAGGACATACTGGACTGCTTTTGATGTAACTTGGCATGTTGTCAGACAACTTAATATTTTTGCCTAGCAGAAAAAGTAAGACTTGGTATACATAGCTTATATACCGGGTCGACGAAAAAAGATCCCCACTTGTCTTTGGTAAAAACTAAGGTACACGAGGAACCGCAAGCAATGTTAGAAGCTAATAAGACTTTTTTTCCAGGACTCTCCCGACGGCCAGGAGGTATTCGAGCCTGAAGAGTGCTATGACCTGATTTCGCACTTTCACACGCTGTACTTGACCAACCTACCACTGGTCCACCTTCTGACCTTCAGCGCTTATCATCTCAAGCTCCTGTGGCCTTTCAAATCTAAATAAACAGACCTTATGTCTGTGCTGTTTTATCAATAAAAGAGATATGACAAAAAAAAATATTTTAATAACACATATTTTTATGAAGCATTGATTACAGCTGTCAAATGTTTACTTGATTGCTTCTTATTTCGCTTCCTGACTCTACCTTCGCTTACGCTACCCTTATTGTTATTATTGAGTTTATTCGCCACCTTTTTCTTTTTCTTTTTGCATGACAGAGGATTGGGGTTATGGGGCTTTTTCTTTTTTACAGTAATTTTAGTTTCTTCAACCTTCTTATCAACTCCTAGAGCCTTTTTCATGGACTGTAAAGCTTCATTCTGAGTTTCTGTAACAAACATGAATGGGTTCCCTTCTAGGTTTATGCCAGCTTTCTTGTAACTTGCTTGTGAAGGTTTTTCCAATGTTGGAGCCTTGCTGTGAAGGTACAGGAGGGGTACTCCCGGCTTTTCTCTGAGTTTCTCTTGAAGATCTCTGTCTTGGGTGGCTAGGATGTAATGCTTATCATTACCCTTTCCGATCATGGATTGTATGCATCCGGACCCGATGATTGGCTCCTTGTGGCCACATTCATGAATGCCGAATTGTTTGAGTATTGTGAGTGCTCCATGTGTCTTCTTGGCTATCTTCTCAGTTTCAATTATTATGCATCTTGTCGTTAGAAGTTTTGCTTGGCCATTTAAATATTTTGGTATTTGTTCTCTTATGTTTATTTGTTCCTGTAAAAAAGGAGACACATTATAGAAAAAATCTTTACAAGAGACACAAATGTGTACGAGCCACCAGCAAAGCCTCGTAGTGGGAAGGAAATACATTATATGTAGTTTAAATTTATTTTCTTAGTGTGGTATTTCAACATTCACAAGTTATTTATTATTGCTTAGGGACTTTATGGGTTAGTTAGAGTGAAAGGTTATCAATTTTGTTTTATTTTGTGAAAAAATAATGTCTAATTTATGTGGAATTTTAACCATTATGTATGCACAAGTGTTGGAAAATAAAATTATTGTGAAACATGACTTTTCAAGTTCTCCCAAGCAGACTGGTAATTTTGTCAGTAAAGTATCAACCACTTTACTGATAGGGTTAGGGGGCGGTTCATAGGGTCTAGTCAATGGATTAGGCCTGCATAGAATGTCCCAATTTGTATTAATTATTTGTTACTTTACATTGGCAAACCTATCAATGTGTGGGTAAGGCCGTTTTACAGGAAGAAAGACTAAGTTGTTAACTTTAGTAGCAAATTTTCTCATTTTATAGTCTGTGAATATAGAAACAAGTAAACTATCAAACATCCGAATACCCAGTTTTAATGACTGCTCGCAGGTTCAGGGAAGTTCTCCTGCCACCGCATGCTCTGTTCTTTCAGTGTGAGGTGGGAGTCAGCACTGTCAGCCTCGGGGTCTGGAAGCTCCTCCAAAGGCACTTGTATGTCCTCATGAGGCAGCTGCTCTGCCCTCCACTCCTCATCCACAATGTCTATGAGTCGACCGTTACGACGGTATTTGCTGTCCATTCTGCATAAATAAGTAGTCTTTGAAGTATTTGATTGTTTTATAGCTTTTTAGCTATATTACACACATACGAGCAGTCATTAAAAATAAGTCTTCTTTGCCTGTTGGAAGCATGGTTCGTTGCTGTGTGGTATGTTTAACGTCTAAGGGTTAATTTAGAGTAAGAAGAAGACTTACTTTGAATGCAGCAAAGCAAAATGTGCCATCGATCAAAACTTGGTAGGGCTGATGGAAACCATAGTTGTTGTAGTAAAATTTAAGGTATTTCTGTACCTTTCTATATCTAGTTATTTTCATTTTGATTAGTTAACGTACAAAACAGGTGTATAAGTCAGAGCAGTAAATAAAACTATATTCATAGAAATACGTCTCACCTTCTCACATAAGAACATAAGAATACGCCACAGAACAAAATTACTCGTACAACCAGGGTTGCCTGATGTGACTTTCTATTTATTCCCAAATTTGACATATTTTTTCTCCAAAATGATACAATTTGCTTAAGTTTTACCCAAAGACAATTAAGTTAAGGTGGAAGCTCAGGGTCAGGGCGCGAAATTCAAAATGTCAATGGTTTTTATTTTGTTACGAAAAATTTGGACATCTTTACGATGTAATTTAGTGTTTTGCGATATTAGCATTCTGCATTGGATGTCTCGATGTATTAAGTTTGCTTAAAAAAGTACCTAAAGCGATACAACACCATAAAGTTAGTAAAAGTAGCGGTTTTTACAAACCTTATGGTATTGTATCGGATTAGGTTCTTTTTTAAGCAAACTTAATACATCGAGACATCCAATGCAGAATGCTAATATCGCAAAACACTAAATTACATCGTAAAGATGTCCAAATTTTTCGTAAAAAAATAAAAACTATTGACATTTTGAATTTCCCTCCTTGACCCTGAGCTTCCCCCTTAATAATAAATATCTACCTAATGGGTAATTCGATTTTATTAGGTTACTAGCTGCGCCCTGCGGTGTTACCCGCGCAAAAAATCATGTCGACCTTTAACGTAAAAAGTTAAACTAACATGGTACGTTGTATTCCTTTTCCACACATTATGAAAATTATGAGGAAATAGGGCCAATCGTGTCTTTATAGAGTTATTGTGTTGTGTTCTCCTGGCCCTTACTATATGTTATCCAAAAGTGTCGACATTCCTCTATTTAATTAAAACTAGAATTAATCATTGAGTCCAGTAGTCTTATGATGTCTCTGTAATAATCTTAAACAATCTCTTATTTTGTTCATAAAGATAGCATACTGGTTAGTAGTAGTAGTAGTAGTAGGTTAGTGGGTTTACGTAATTCATGCATATTTTTTTATATTTTTTCATATAAAAATGATAGTATGCCTCTAAAACCATAGACATTTTTGTGAAATTAAACGTCTCGCTCGCTCTCTTGCTTCATCCATCCATGTTTGTTCGTGGTCATTTCGCAGATTTCGCATTTCTTTCTGAGCTATATTTTCCAGTTTAGCATTTAAAAATTAATGATTTTATTCATCAAAGTGTGTAATTAATGATATTTTCGGTGACACGGCGACTTCGTGAGGATTTGTCGCCCGCGGAAAAGTGCATAACAGCAGTATAATAACAGGGAGGGTACGTCTATCATATCTATAAAATCAAGTAAATGCGTCATTTTATTGAATAATGTCGAGTGTATAAGAAACAAGAAGACTAGCCGTGTTTCTCTGTATAGTAATCGTCTGGTCAAGTGATCGAAGCTGCCGAAAGGTTTCACTTTGAATACTTGACATACAGCTGATTCCGAAGAGGGCGTCTATAGGTAATTTTCAATAGTCATGTCGAAAGGAATACCGTGATACGGGCACAAGCGGTTAGTCACCATCATAACAGACACGTTTTTGGAATGCGACAGATATATTTATCGAGAAAATATGCCATGTACCGTCGAACTGCGCGGAATAATGTCTGATAAAGTGTCATTGTTAATACCTTTTGTTTCTTTGTGAGATTTCGCGACGATAGGAACGACCGAGATAACAATTTCATATTTACCGTTTCAATCGTGTCTTTATTGCAGTCGCTCTCGTAGGTCTCGAGCTTCAAGGTTTGATTGAAAAAAATAACACACAAACAGTTTTTTTTGTAAGTGCTAGGGTGATTTATTAAGTATCTACTTACTTGGCAAGCTTGTTACTCATTGTCAATGGTGTCGAACTGTGTTTTTGTAGGGTTGTTATCAGGTAAGTAATAAATAGCATTTGTTTTTTAAATTAATGAAGTTACCAACTATTACCCACTAAAAAACTTTTTTCCTATACAAAATAAATAATCGGGAGAGATCAATAGTCATTTGTTTCATAGCTATTGCTGTTAAATGCTTCATCCTTCCCCGAATGTGGGGGGCTTAGGGGTGCCCTGAACCCACTCTTCTGATCTCTGCATATAGTATTTGCCATGAACAAGCATAAGCAAAAACATAATATTTTTTTACAAAGAAAAATTAAAAACTTGAGATAATCAATTCTCTAGTGTTTGCTATATATCTATTTAGTATCAACAAATAGATTCGATAATGTTGATGTCTGTTTATATTGTAAAAGTATGTGTCATAATCACCCCAACTTTCTGTATTAATATCATTAGCTTTTATGTCAGTAGGACAGATGCAGCTTTGATAACAAACTATCAACATAAGTATTTGTGTTTTGAAAGATAATAGGGTTAGAAATTAATTAACATTGTTTTTTTATTTGTTATCTTTCAAAGAGAACTACCTAAAGTCGTTGATAAATTTAATAACCTTAAATATTCTTTATATGTTCCAAAGAATTCAACATGCAATGGACATTAAACACTCAGTCCCATTAAAACCACTGTGCCACCAACCATTTCATCAAATTATTTAAGGTTCATATTTAAGTTAAAATTATAAAAATTTGGATACAGTTTATAAATAAAACAAAAAAAACACTATAGACGCGGACAAACTTGCAGGCAACAGCTACTTAACATAATATATATTCATCCATCTACATGTCCAACAACAAATGAATGCAACCTTTTAATAATAATAACCGCATTGAAATCAGTTCATTCGTTTGGAAGCTACAATGCCACAGAGAGTTACAAAGATCCCACTCTTTGTTTCAATATAATTGATAGAACTAGGCGATACTGGTCGCTTCACATCAGACGGTGAAAATGGACTTTTCATAGTGTTTTCGCTTATATATGATTTATAAATTTTTATAGACTATTTTATGCCCCACTGCTGGGCAAAGAGCCTCCCCTTTCCGTCACGTCTGGGTTAAGGCTTATTGTGATGTGGTTTTACGTACAAATCTGACGGGGCTTACGACGTATACACATACATATTTAACACTAAGTAACGTCAAGCTAGGTATATATATGTATATACAACCATTAATTTAACTTGTAACTTATTCTGTAACAAATTGTACGCATTCGTCTTCTATGCAAAAAAAGTAGCACGCTTTGAACAATCGATGATTAATTTGTAGATATCGAAATGACGATAGTGATCGACTAGATCGATTGTAAATCAATGTTATTGACAAACTTAAGTTTCACACGAAATTCTGAATTATCAAAGACCTCCCATTTTTGTGTCTATTACGATAAAAGGAGACTGATGTGTTATTTTTACTACATTTTCATTTTTTTTCGTTGATGTGCTAATTGAGTCATTCATTTCTATGAGCCGTTAACCTCTCCTTGCTTTGTTGGTCAAGGAC
The DNA here is from genome assembly GCA_905404115.1 of Pheosia gnoma. Taxonomy (NCBI): domain Eukaryota; kingdom Metazoa; phylum Arthropoda; class Insecta; order Lepidoptera; family Notodontidae; genus Pheosia; species Pheosia gnoma. The sequence goes on along the minus strand of FR989894.1, from coordinate 825,169 downwards.
GCGGCACCTGGCGTCTATTATCGAAGACGTGCTATGCTACACATCGCTTTCAACTGTTTTGCAACAGATCTTATGAGTATTTGTCTATTACTGCAAAATCCTAGTTGAAATTTTATCACGTGTCGTGGTGAACATTTAACAATCTTCCAAAATTAAATAATAATGTACCAGTTTTTTACACTTTTTTTAAATGGTAGACTAAATAAGTAAATGACTGGCGAGGTTTATGCCAGAGTATAGCTCAAAGTCCTTTCATGAAATGTGGATTAGATTTTTTACTCCCTTTTGCTCAACCCAAAAGACCAAATATGTACACTTATCTAGATACCTACATATATCCCTGACTATATTTTGCCCGACTTATGAGTCCCCATTTGATTGCACTAATGCTCTGTCCAAAAGTATCTTAATACATGTAGCCCAACTCAGGAAACCCCCACTCCCCCATCATACTGCAAGTACGCCAGACCCTAAAGGCCATAATTAAGTACACCTTGTCAGACCCAAACATCGATTACACCCAATCCAAATCTCTGTCGTCGATGACACTTGGCCAGACACCCATTACTCCAGTTATCCCGGACTCCGGGTAGCTTAGGACTTCGCGACAAGCATTGTTATAGATCATTCACCACCACTGACCAACTGACTTTTACTGATGTCTACCCTGTTGCCACCAGGCGATGGCGACAAACAGAAGCGGTGCTGCCCAGCGGCCGAACGGCGCTCCTCAGACGAAGGTGTGCCAGTTCAAGCTGGTTCTGCTGGGCGAGTCGGCGGTGGGCAAGTCCTCGCTCGTGCTGCGCTTCGTCAAGGGACAGTTCCACGAGTACCAGGAGAGCACGATCGGCGCGGCGTTCCTCACGCAGACCGTCTGTCTCGATGACACCACCGTCAAATTCGAGATTTGGGACACTGCTGGACAAGAAAGGTCAGTTACAACAGCACAAGCACGGCCCGGTACTTGGTGAGCCTTTGAACGGGGTTTTAAAGGGTTTTGAATGACTTAACTGATGTGAGATTTGACTTACGGTTACCCAATATAAGGAGGTAAGTTGGGATTCAGCTAAGTTAATCGCTAAATCCGATAAAGCCATCCGAAAGGGTTTCCCATATATCAAATACTGTCTTTCACACAAACTAGTTGTAACTAACATATTCTGAGGAGAGTGATGTATTTGACAGGTACCACAGCTTAGCGCCGATGTACTACAGGGGTGCGCAGGCGGCGATCGTCGTGTACGACATTACCAATCAGGTAAGTTTCAATATTTTATTTATTAATAATAGGTTCAGCTCGCAGTGCTTTGATAAAACATTTTTAATAGCACTCAGGTATATATTAGGATAATGTATAGTATAGCTCTATCAGTGAAAGATTTTTTGAAATCAGATCAGCAGTTCCGGAGATTACCCCCACATCCAAACTCATAAACGAACAAACTTTGCCTCTTTGTAATATGGATAATAATTATACACACACATGAAACTTGGTTTAGGGATTTTTTCACTTTAATTTTTTGTTTTTAGGGTTCCGTATTCTACTGAACCCTCACTTTAAGATGCCTTGTCAGATACACATCTATCTATGGCCGGTCTAGCGTCATAATAAAACTTGTTTTGTAAGGAAATACCAGTCATTTCGTATGGGTCATTTAGATGTTAAATAAACAAAATTATTAAATATGTATATATGTATAAACTGTTACATGTAAATTATTCCCTTTATCTATGGTAAACTAGTGTACCATAGAGCATGGCACAGATAACCGTTAGTACTTTTAAATGCAATTGTCATTCAGCAAACCGAGTTGCCGGAATGGCGGCGGACTGTCGTACAGTAACGGTCGACCTTATTGTAGTGACCTTGTCGGAAATTCACCTTGATAGCCAACAATAAAAAAAAATAAACGAGCTAGTTCTCGGACCCGGGTCTGATGCGTTTCTTTGATTACACTGATTAATGAGCACTGAGAAAGTTAATTATGTTTGTAGAGTAATAGCGAAGGTGGACACCGGTCATTGGTGCCGTCAGAATAGTTCAAACTAATCTATGTAGTATCCAAGCATATGGCACGGTTATCGCAACTATTTTGAGTAACAAAAAAAACGGTTTTAAAAAAACTGATTTTTTAATCTATCTTGTTTAACTAAATCAAATATTTAACGAATGTGAAGTTGGTGCCAGTTGGAGTTCTCTCAATGGCTCATGGATCCCATCACCACAACTAAATTTTGTAAAAAATGGGACTAATCTGGAAGTACATCTTTTCAAATAAAAAAGAATTTTCCAAATTGGTTCATAAATGCCGGAGTTCTGAGGTAACAAATTTAATAAAAAACAAAACAGTGAATTGAGAACCTCCCCCTTTTTGAAGTCTGTTAAAAACAAATCAATTATTCTCCAATGATCGTCTAAACATCCTAGAATAATTATCAAAGCAAAAACATTAAAAGATTTATAATTTACTAGCTGTCCCGGCGAACTTCGTACCGCCTCAGAATCAAATGTATGAGAAAATGAATTTATTGGTATTCTATGAAAATTTTAACAAATCTATCCCACGGGATCCATACATTTTACCGGGATAAAAAGTAGCCTATATGCTATTCCAGACTATAATCTATCTCTGGGCCAAATTTCATCCAGATCCGTTCAGCCGTTCTGGCGTGAAAGAGTAACAAACATCCATCCATCCATCCAAACTTTCACATTTATAATATTAGTATAGATTATCATCCATTCGTTTGTAACGAATCTTCCGGGTGGTATTCATGGATTGTGTTGTATCCTCAGAGGAAGAAATAATATAGATCGCGTGTACTACACAAACCGGCTTGGTTTTTCTGTGCTTTAATATGTTGTTTATGACACTCCATCTATATTAATTCTTCGTCTATGGCAGTGGCTCTCAACCTTTTTTTCATAGAGGCCGCAAACACAAGTTGCTAACGTCAAAAAAAAATAGGTAATGATTTCTTAGGTATTCGCTATTGCTACAAATTTAATTAAACAACTATGAACGGATTCATGGCGGCGAGGTTGTGTTATGTAGAACCTATTTACTCAGCGCGCTCTCAATTTTTCTTGTGGGCGCGAAATTCAAAATGGTTTAAAATAAAGTAACACCAGATGGGCCAACCACAAAAGCCCGGGCCGCAGGTTGAGTATAGCTGGTCTGGTAAGGTTTGATCAAACAACCTTGAATGCCACGCATCGGTAAATAAACAATACGGAAATAATGTGCTGCCGTTAGAAATAACACAGTAATACAGCTTACATTGAACATTTTTTTTACCATTAGGTACAGTACTTATGAATCGTCAAAGTAGTTACAAAATACGAATCTATAATTTTACGACCCGTTCGGAATGCCGTTCCTATGGAGAAGAAGGGGCAAGAAACTATGGTTGCTCTTTTTAATTTCACTAGCTATCAACGTACAAATAGTGACTACAAAGACGAAGCGGCCTTACCTCCATGCCTGAACAATACGCCAAGGATACACAAACATTGTAATCTATACATATAATAAAAAGGTTACTGATCGCTGTCTGTACATGGAAAATATATGAGAAAAAATATTATTGACGGCCTTTATCAACGCAATACAACACAAAACAGTTATTGTTAGATTTTTTTTCTTCGCGCTAATCTCAGAAACGGTCTAACCGATATGGGTGCGGTTTTGTATTATGGTAAGCTTCACTTAAAATTTTCTTATTGTTTTATTTCAATCAGTTGAATTAAAGTTAAAGTATAAATAAAAAAATATACCATTTTAATGACGCGGACGAAGTCACGGGCAACAGCTAGCGAGTAATAATATAGCCGGACGTGAACACGAACTGTACGGTCCCAAGCCACGCAACGCTTTTATGCTTGTGCTATACAGTTGACTGGACGCAAGCCCAGTATACAGGGGGTTACATTGATATGGGTCAGTATGGGGATCTCGGAAACTAAAATAGATATAAAAATATGTTCTAAGGAACCATGTCGTCGATTTGAGAGATACAGCAAAACTGCATATGTAGATTTAAAGATCCGCGTTCTTTGTAATGCCGGGTCTCCAGCGCACGTGTTTTTACACACTATATACAAGAATATGCAACATTTCCCCCCTCGCGGGCATAGAGGGGCGGATATAAAATCATCTGTTGTATATACTCGATGGAGAACGCGCCCGTACAAACATCAGACGGTCAGCAATCCATACATGTCAAAGAATGTGGAACGCGAACGCCAAACCCACTATCTGTTTGGGATCTAAATACATACATTTATATAACTATCTATACTCTTCATCGGTTCTCACATGTTTGGTAAAGTAAAGTAAAGTTAATTTATTTCAGTTTAGACATTTGATATCGTAGGTTAAGTTGCGGTTCCAAACTAGGCGAAAGCCTGATTAGTTTGCTTGTATACGTCTTTTATCTAACTACTTTCATTAAATATGTACCTATTAATTATAAATTAAAATAAGTACACAATTGTATTGTCCGCGCCCGCGTCTTGTGCGTGTGCCACTTATCAGATAATATACCAATTATAAGTCGCAGCAATTCCTTTATGCCGCACGCACCTCGCTATCGCTAATCTACATTGATACCGTCTCGGGCACACAGACAGACTCACAAACAAGGAACGCAGAATATGTATATTGACAGACCGATGAATGACCGATTCGTGATCTCTTTACCCCGGGCGTTGAACAACAAGCGGTTGTTTTTCTTCTTCATTTACGTGTGCGGTATCATGGCAATATTTTGAATCGTCAAATTTAAAACATGCATATAATGGGTTCGATGAACTTGCTTTTTTTTATGTGTAACATAGCTAGGTACCTACAGGTCAAATTTCAATATATGCATTCACGCAACATTTGGGCCTCAGTCTACTAACACAATCGATTCATAATGAAAGGGCAATTGCGTCTTAATTAATAAAAGTAAAATCTACTATGTCATTGAGAATTCATTATGGGTCGACTGTGGTGCCGGACTCGGGTCCGTCCGTGGTTAGGTTCTTCTATAATTGATTGATTGTCCGAAATGGGCCAGTAGTGGACCGGTTATGATCGAGTGGTATATTGACCCATTTCCTTCGGTCCAATCGGACGAGATAAGCGGCTGACACACTCGGCTACCTCCCTTATTGTCTGATAAAAGGCTAAGAAATGGAAAAAATAACCAACGAGAATTATTCGCAATAAATTATCATATGGATAAGTCGAATAAAAATACTGATAATATTAGAATAAGAAGTAGAGATATACTTCCATATTATACGTCAATGCGATCATTCAATAAGCTTTAAAAAAAATTTACAAAGGAATGTAGTGTTTGTGGTAAACTATATTCCTACATAACAATAATAAATACATCGTAAATACCACTAGATAAGTGTAATATTTGTTTTCTATCCATAATCCAGATTCCTTATACATAGTCAAACGTAGCTATTGTATATAGATATATTTGTACGTTTATAAAGGTTATTGCTAATATTTTATACGTCTGTTCGAACATGGAATTGCATTATCGAAATAACTTCACCCATATAATATAATGCTCACACGAGTGTTTATTAAATTGTAAAAAAAACATTGAAAAAAAAAATCTGTTTAAATTTTTTTTTTAAACATATAATTTTTTACTTTCACACTGTGATGGTAATTTGTGTTTGTAGTCTTCATATTAATCGATAAAAGTGAGGCGAGGTGCGAGAATCTGATGTCCGTACTATTTTTTCCATGCCGTAGGCGACACGGGGACATAAAATGATAAAAACTGGGTGTGTTAGGGGTGCGAGTTTATACGAGATTTGACAGCTTTTTATTTTTATTATTTCCATTATTATCACATTTAACTTTATGTTGGTATCTTATCAGTAATGGCTTCATGAAAACATGTGGAGTTAGTGGTAAAGCCAAGGATCTATAATCGGCTAACTCTCCAAACTAGTGACGGTTATCGGTTATTTTGAGAAACCGGATTCGCATTTTACCAGTTAATTTGAATGACATTAACCAGTTAATGGGATAGATATGAACCGGTAAAAAATGAAATATACTTTGACGTCGTTCAAGAAAAGCTCTGCAAACAATTGATCAGATTATTATAGACAGGAAAGATAAGTAACCGGTCAATTCACGTCTTGTAACCGGTAAATTTTAGTTAAACTCACGGCAACATGTGATGGCACTTGACTGCTGAAATAATTTAGTTTTTTTTTATTTCGTTAACCGGTACAGACACCTAAGCTTCAGTTTTAACTGCTATAATGATTGAATGCGAAGTCACGGCACATTGTTAACTTGGCCGCACATCATTGAAGGGCTCGACGAGTGGTGGCTGGCGTATTGATATCGTAGTACGGTATTTATAGTTGACGGGTACTGTGCAAGCGCGTTATCTGTGTCGGTCGCCGGGGCGGCGGCCGCGCCGCCGCCCTTGAACTCGCGGGAAGACCCACGCGAGTAATACCATTTGCAGACCACCGCGACACCCGAAATAATGGACTTAACAATAAGTAGCTAGGTATTGCCCGCGATTCAGCCTGTACAACCATTGACTTTGCTTGTGCTTTCCCCCTATAGTACCTTATATACCTCCTACTAGTTTAGACCTGATTAGCGCAGATGATAGTGACCTTGCTTTCTGTGCTGAGAGTCGAAACCTGGTAGGGATAATCTTTGTGTGATGAGCAAGAATATTTGTATCCGATTTGATGAGCAAGAATATTTGTAAATTTGATTTTGATTGAGTGAATGAGAAGGAGAGGTATGAGACGAGAAGGAAGAGACGACGATTGTACGAGGAGGAGGATTTAATTTCATTCAATTAGTTCAATAAGAACATTAACGACTTACTCTAAATGAGTACTCTAAATAAGTTTTATGTACTGGGTTGGCCCTCAGTCCATTGTATGGTACCCATGATATAAAGAGACCCAACGACAAGAATAAAAAAAAACAGAACGTTTTTGGATACAGAGACGTCGAAATAGCGCCAATTTTATAGAAAAAAATATCTTCAAAGTACGGCTGACAATCCAGTTGCAGTTTAATAGTATTAGTACTATAGTCACGTGACCCAACGAAACTAAAAAAAAAAGTATACAAATTTCACCCTTGGGGTGGAATTTCCAAAAACACTCCTTATTGCACCTCTGGGTTACCAAGAAATATATCTTCGCAATTTCGAGTCTCCAGGTCCACCGGTCTGTCAGTCAGCCACTCATTATTTATTATGTATCTATTCATGTATGGCTCGTTCCAGGACACATTCGGTCGTGCCAAGAACTGGGTGAAGGAGCTCCAGCGGCAGGCGTCGCCGTCGATAGTGATCGCGCTCGCCGGGAACAAGAGCGACCTGGCCGCCAAGCGCATGGTCGAGTTCGAGGAGGCGCAGTCGTACGCCGACGAGAACGGCCTGCTCTTCATGGAGACCAGCGCCAAGACCGCCATGAACGTCAACGACATATTCCTAGCTATCGGTGAGTGGATATTTTGTGACATTGCCTTAAGAACCTGTTAGGTCCTATCAGGGGTTCTGGTTCCACATACATCCCCTCTCACTCATGTTTAATCAGCTGAGTGCACCGCTTTGGCCAAGAACTCGGTTGGTCGGTGTTAACCTGGGTAGTCATAGCTGGGCCACAAGTCTGCATACTTTTGACTTACAAGGGCATTGTTGACTGTTCTGGTATGGGAAAACTATCGAAAGTGACAATCCAGATGGCATTGTGATTCAATTGTAAGTCAAGTGCGTTAGCTCTTCTGGTTCGTTTATACATTGATAGTTACCTGATTAGCGCAGTTGGTAGTGACCCTGCTTTCTGTACCGAGGGCCCCAGGTTCGAATCCTGGTACGGACATACTTTGAGTGATGGACACAAATGATTGTACCCAAGTCATGAATGTTTAATATCTACATATAAGTATTACTGAGGTATACTGGGCTCGCCGCCAGTCTATAGTACGGTACCCATTATCCAAGCTTTGCTTAGTGTGGGACCTTTTTGTTGGTGTTTTTGGGTGGCGATATTATTTTTATCAGCGATATTGAGGAGTGTACCGCCTCCTTCCAGCGAACAAGTTACCAAAGAGCGAGGGCGGCGGGTCGGGCGCGGCGGCGGGCGTGCGGCGGCTGGGCGAGGCCGAGCAGCCGCGCACCAGCACCTGCTGCAAGTGATCCCGCCCCGACACGCTGGTACGTACCGGGGGTGGCGGCGGCGGGGGCGCAAGCCAGCATAGTAGTACTTGCTGGGCTGCTTTGGGGATAACAGCGATATTGATGTCACGCTAGTACGGATCCCGAGACCTGTCGCATCGCGCGCTCGCTGGCTTTCCGTGTCACATATGAATGGATACAAAACAAGGTCGCAGTCTGACGTCTTGAGTATATTCTCTGTCAGCGATTCAGAACCTTTCGCTAGCAACATGTCATACGACGTTCAGTACGACATAGTCTTGCCCACAAATTAATTGTAAGTTATAATTTAAACTACCCACTATTTACACTTACAAAGTTATATTATTAACTGCATTCTTTCACACCGCCAACTATCTGCCTGCCCCAACTTGGCAAAGGGCTCCGCCATTTTTTTTTTCAATCTCCCCATGAGTGCTGTTCTAGACCAAGTTAGCCTTGCCATTTTATCTTCTGAATGTTTATGTTTAAATAAAATATATTCTAGGGTGAGTTTTCAGAAGTGTTACTATGTCCAGACAGTATCGTCACACGGTGTGAGCGCGCGCGCAGGCTGAGGCGGCCGCCAGCCGGTGACGTCACGCGGGCGCTGCGTGGCCGACGTGCACGCCGGCGCGACGCGACGCGACACTACCAGCCGGGATATATAGCCAAGTAACATTGCTTCTTAATCATGGATACGGTTTATTTATACTACTCGAGGCTGTGCTACGAAGTTCGAGGCAAATAGAAATCTAGGAGGGAATACATTATCCAATAGGAACGCTTCATTTTATTTTAATGAAACGGTGCTATTGGCTGGTACTCGTGCAATTTCCGCTTGCTCACATAATCATTGGTAGATGCGCTGAACTCGATCTGTTTGATCAGGCTGCCTCGATTAGTATAAATACAAATATACGCATAGCGAACCCACTGTTTTTCTATATAGTGAATTGTTTTAATAAAGATCTATTTCAAATCGCATAGACAAAAATATAGTATCGGTTGTGTAGCTACACATTCGGTATGGCGATTCAGTCCCGTTTTAATAAACTATGCATCTATATCTTGCAAATTCTTTTCTATGTATGGCATAGAGTATTCATGCCTTGCAAGGGTGCCTCGTGCAATATAATATACGGAATCACCACACGGCGCGCCTCGTTTCCGCGTTCACGTCGACCATTATATAATATATAATATTAAAAAAAAACAACCCTAATTATAATAAACTGATAACTAGTTTTAAAACTTATTTGTAACTGTAATAAAAAAATGGTTATATATACTTTCGTTTGTATCAAGGTAGCAGCGCACTGTGCCGTAGCGTTACGAGATTCCTTCGTTTTATTAACAGTAATGTGATGCTTATGTTATACATAATACTATACGTAGTATACTTTAGTTGAGAATACACATACCCACTCCATCTACTTGCTCCCAAATTTATAGAAAGATTTCGTGTTCTTACAAAGGTATTGCAGAGTAATTTCCTTCTAAAAAGTGCTTTAGAATGTCATTGTAAACTGATTGAAATTTCTATAAATTTTGAGGCATATTTATTACGTGTCTTTCAACTACTTTTTCTTTTCTTCAACTAAAGTGTATTCTAGTTAAAAATAGTAAAGTTTAATGTAAAATTTTATGGTGAAGGTGCATTTACATTCGTGTATCGTATCATGATACGTTTTACTTTATGTTACGTCCTTGAAAAACCCATTATGGTGATCACGAAGACCAAAATATTTCATTCACTCACATGAAAACATTTTAAATATTCCAACGATGCGTCTCTTGTTTACGGAATACGTTATACTGGAATAAAGTTATCCCCGAGTTTATAGAAATTTTAATCAACTTGCAATGACATTACAGAGCGTTTTTCAATGTCGTTTCAAATGGGCGAAAACTTCTATTAATTTGAGGGTTAGCTTTTGAATAAATACTTTGCAATATTACGTTAAAATGACGTTTCTTCAATATTTGGTCGTCATAAAGGCTGGCTTCTGGAAACCGCTAGCGAGCTGGTCTCATCCAAACGGATTACTTATAAGTGTTATAAAAAAACCCCAATAAAACATTCACGAAAAAAATTATCAAACAACAGTGCAGCTAGTAAGTATTTTCAGCTACTCCAATTGTTTATAACACTTATTAGTAAATGTAATTTCTATTATAGGAATTTATTTTCGTGTCACATAGATAATCTTGGCTTGTCCCCCACATTCATCGCAACATTATCTCATTTATTTGATCCACAAGCTCGTAGGCTAACCTCACGTCTAATTCACTAAAAGTCTGTTCTATACGTTTCAATACCGTTTTAAACATGTGTTTGACACTGCCTCTGTTCACGCAATCTGTGAATTCCATTCCTGTTGGAACGTATACACACACACTCACACACACAAACGCATTATTTTAGTTCAAAATAATTCTAATATGTCATAGTTATTTAATGAAATAATAGGTATACACTTCTCAGTTAAGAAGTTATAAAGTTATTTTAAACAAAACACTAATAATTATTCGATGGATAAATTGTTCTATACATATTACTAATTATTATGTATATTGTCTTGTATAATTTATATTTTATAAGTAAAATGTAAACTTGGTGGGGTCAATGACGTCGTATACTTTTTTTTACAAACGCATTCCATACTGGGAGGTGTCGAGGTAGCGTGTGGAACCGAAAGATATCAGGTTATCGATACATAGCCTGTAGACTGGTGGTCAACATCGATCGTTTCTCCACAACACTATATGTAGATATATTGCAAGATATTTAGCGTTCGCCGGTTTGACTTGTGGTTGATCCTTCTACTTTTATAAATCACGTTTATTCGAAAGCTTTTCCACACACATTGCGCCCTAATTATGTGTCTTTCAATCCATCACTTGTTAGGAATCGAGATTCTATTTGTGTTAAAAAGGCTTGCATCAATGCACTTGCAATTTATTTTATCTTAAGTGGATAGTTATGTGGGACACCTGTGCGTGCATAGTGGGTTCATTCCCGGATTCTATAATGCAGAGATTGTGTAACATTTGCAAATGTATTTGGCTAACTATGACACTGCTGGGAAATCTCTATATAATGTATTTTATTGATATTGTTGCTGGGGTCATCAAATTATTAGAACCGTCAATGAATTCGGTATCAAAACTAATAAGTATATTATGATGCATACAATATTTATTTACGAAAAACTAAACAATATTGAACGTTAATTTAAAATGCTAGTTAATTGTTCAACAGCAACATGTAGTTGTGACCACTCGGGCTAGCGAACGGACGTCGATCATCGTCGAATTGTATGTTTTTTTTTGTATCGTGTAAATATTTTGGATTTATTAAGAATATTATTATATTGATTAAAAAAATATTGTAAATGGACTTGTTTTGGGTGTTTTATTTCATTCTCCTCACCTGACTGATTTATGAAAAATACATGGAGATTATTTTCAAGGATTTCAGGCAAGTACATGAAAATTTATGTCTATCGAAGTAATAGGATAATTTAATGTGAAATGTATGAAGGGTAAATAAAATATAAATTGCTAAAGATCTTTTTCATGGCACAATAAAGTTATTTTAGGTTCATCCTATGTTAGATGTTCACAAGCTCTTATACTAAATGCACCATTTATAATTCGTACTTAATTACTCTTAACAATATATAAATGATCATATGATGTCTAAAGATCCAGTGTACAAAATAGCGATAGTTCTCGCCAATGTGCACTATATTTATGCTAAAATGTTTGTCTGCTTTAAACAAATAGGTAATTTTGACAATTTTAATAGGTACATTTTTACATTAAAAAATATTAACATTTTATGACTAGGCTATCTATATATTTGACAACATAATGTTAGTTTTGTGCAAAGAGTAATGACGGCACATTTATTAACTCTACTCAGCACACTTTTGTACAATGTTCACTAACTTTACATGATTTTTTTGGTTACTTTTGGCAACACAATTGTTAGCCGTTAGGTATGTACTCAGTACTGACAAATGGCAATGGCGCTAGTTGCAATGGTACACTAGTAACACATTTTTTAGAAGATTAGGATTTTTTTTCTATTGAAAATAAGCAAACACTCCTAGCACCGCATAGGACACAAAATTATGCTAAACTACAACTATATAATAATAGGTATAATTACTTACGTAATTTAAATAAAATATTAAACATTAGTGTGGAAGTAGTTGCGGTCTGTTGAACATGGTATTTATGTTTAAAACCCAGGTTATACTATACACACTTCCCACGTGGGCAAAGCCGCGGATAAAGATAGTTTATGAAATGCATGTCTCTATGGAAAGCTCAAAACAAAGTATGAAGGAAGCACAGATCACGAGAGATATGCCGTGCGGTTCAAAATGTATGGGAACTCGCTGTCTCCGTTTTGTTCCCCACCACTCGCTAAAACCAACCAATACGAAGTCTCTTCGGTGCGTGCTGCGTCGTCGCCGTATACAGCGGCCGTACCACGCGACGCACCAGTTTATTCAAAGTATCGTTAGACGATCTATCCATTGCCTCGTACATTCACTCAGTAGCGAACATAGGTGGTACTTAAAGAGCCATGTATTTTGTACAAAAATAAAAAAGTCGTTGTGCTACATGAAAACTAAAATAACATAATAAAGGCATTAAATATTTTTTGATTTGTTGTTTTTAATGATTTTAAAGACGAATAAATAAAATACTTAATACTGGCTGGTGAAATGAGATTCCATCTTCCGCGTAGTTCACTTTGCTGCTAGTATTTTTGCACACAACCAAGGAATAACACGGCATTTAAAAAAAAAGTTAGAGCTCCGATACCGACGTGCAGTTGCAGTCGACTGACGGCGAAAACTCTACGTAGGCCTAATTTTGGCTAAATGTGAGCGCAAGCCCACCGCTTTCATAACATATCTCCTCTCATATATCTGTGGAAGGAAGAGATTATTGGACCCGAAGAAAAGACGCCTACTGCCAGTAACATAGTTATTAAGTACATACATTAAGGGGGATATTCCGGTATCACATATCTATGACATACATTCTTAAAGAAACTATGATCATAAATACAATCAACTATCTGAATTATATTATCATTGACGTCATAGATAAATAATACTGTGACGGTGCTGCAATCATAGTCAAGAAGATATTGCCGACATTCATAATGGACTCTGGAGAATAAGCTATTAGATATCAATTTCTTTAACAAAAACAGTCGTTGAAACATATGAGACGACAACTTGTATGTAAATAAACTCAGGATATTGAACCAGTTCTTGAGCTTGGGCTAGCAATTGTACTGTAAAAAAGGATTGGGTTAATACTGAAGTTAAAATGAGAGGCCTCAAAAGGCTAGTACCCAAAGCCGATTGCAAACCTCAAGAATTAGACAAGACCTAAACAGTTAAGGATAAAATAATTGAGTACCGTCAGAGTATTCGACCGGCAATCATGAGACGAACGTTATTACAAGTAGGGACCATGGTCGAAGTTAAAATTTCTAGTTGTGGAGTTTAGTAGTAATTAGTATACTCGATTAAATACTGGAGTCCACGCCCACGTTACACCACACATCACCAGAGCCTCAAGTCGGCTAACACAATCAAATTGAATCGAAATGACTGCAACAATGAAGTTTTAATTGTCACTTGACAGTTTTCTTATATAAAAACGGTCAATTCACATTTACAAAAAAAAAATCCCGAATAACACACCCACTTTGTGGTACCATACTAGGAAAACGCTTGTTGATGAGTATTAGACAATGGATCCCAGTGACCGATCATTTCAGAAACTTATCGAACCAGCAAATGCTTGATGTAGTGAGACAAACTTCCTACACTCAATCATTAGGGCAAGCTATCATCCCTATGCCATTGGTATTCGATTACGAGTCCATTCTGTTAGCAGGGCCCAGGTATTGAAATAAAACTAATCTTACGGATTTTTTTTTTTTTTTCCCTAATGGCCTTTTTCCATTGAGTCAGGCTCAACGCGATTCTGCCACCTACGGATTTTATCGCGTTGATTAAACTTTTTACGTTCCCGACATTTCAGCTGCTTTACAGCAACCATGGTAGAAACGTTAAGATTATTTTTATTTCAATGTGTAGTATTTGCGTAAATATAAGAAATCAATGCGGGCCCAGGTATGTGTCACAGCTGCACGGCGGCGGCCGCGCAGCTCACAGCTCGTCCCCGTAGTGTCCGCCGAGCGCGTCGCCGCCGTAGTCCGTGGCCTCGCTGCCCACGAACACGTCGTGATGCTGGAGGATCTCCTCGAAGGAGAGCAGGTCGTCGTGGTCGTCGTCCGCCGACGCGAACAGATGGTCCACTTCCTCTTCAGCTATTTCTCTGCAATGTAATGATTATGTACTGGATTTTTATGGCGGGAAGTGAAGTTGTCAATATTGTCTTATTTTCCAAGATGTTTTTTTTTATTACATTATAGGCAAGTATTTGATCTCGATCTCACCTGATGGTAAGTGACGATGAGATCTACGATGGAGCATTGCCTAGGTAGGAAGGCGGCAGTAGATCGAGACGCTACATTCACTAGGCACATGCAGCGCAACTGATCTGACCCGCCATCCATGAATGGCAACACCGAACATCATGCCGGAACACGGCTAGGCCGCTTGGCGACATGGCTTTGTTCAGTGGGTGGTGACTAGCCACGGCCGAAGCCTACCACCAGTAATGTGTTTTTTTGATAAAAAATTGGTAATATTAGTGGGATATTCAACATGGGATATTAACCATTGTGTGTTCTAACCTGCACGAGTTAAGGAAATTAAAACAAAATAGAATAACTCGACCTTTCAAGTTCTCCCAAGATGTCCGGTAATTTTTCAGTAAAGTATCCACGCCGCTATTAACAATATCCAAAGGAAAAAATGACATATAGTATTGTAACGAATCCTTAAAGGGGTTAATGTAGACTATACTCACTCATTATTCGGTATGACCCACTGGTGTATCTCATGGAGGTCGAGAACACCGTCTCCATTCAAGTCCAGGTCATGGTCGAACCTGTCCTTCTCGGAGACCAGCCAGGACTTGTCCAGTGGAGATCCTGATGGAAGATGTTATGTGATAGTTACATGAACCATATGAAAAAATATAAATAGGGATTGTTGTGTAAAACACGAGATGTCATCCTAAATTAACACTATTCAATATAGTAAATGCGTATGTATGTTTGACTGAGGATCGTGCAAAAACATCTAAATGTGTTTGATTGGAATTTGGTAGAAAGTTTGATTATGTTCTAGAATAACATAACGACTTTTGACCTTCAAAGTTAACATCGATAAAGGTAGTAATAATAATATCGCCAGACGAACACTTCAACTATCTATACGGTCCCACACTATGCTTAGTGTGGGACCGTATAGTTGGTGTGTTCGTTGCAAGCGCTACTACGCTTGTATTATGAGTACCGTACAATAGACTGAGGGTAAACTCAGTATATAATACTTATATAGATACTAAACATCCATGATTCGGGTAAGAGTCGCTCTAGGCCTATACGAAATAAATGATTTTGCTTTGACATCACACAAAATTTGCCCCTACCGGAATTGGAACCCAGGACACTCGGTACAAAAAGGAGGGTCACTATCAATGGTACCAATCGTATCGTCAGCCAGATGTTTACTTGTCAATCCCCATTAATCACGCACAGCCCAAAGTGCCAGACATAATAAACATATTAATTGGTCTAATCGCCCTTAATTCGTGCACACGATTGCGCACTAGCTGATAAGCTTTAATAGGCGACAAGTCGACAGACATTTTATTTCAAGTCACGACTTCATAAATAGGTCTTACGAAGTGACTATTGGCTTCGACAGTACCTACCTAAGTAAATGATTCTACCCGACCGCGACAACCAATGAAGGCTGTGCAGACCTTAAATATGAGCAAAATTTATTATCATTTCGTAATTTTCCCTAGCCTGAGTCGCATCAAATATAATTAGCGTAGATGGTGACTCTATACATGCCTAATAGCATGCGTAGAGCCGCCATCTTCACACTTTTTATTTGACCTATGCCCATAATACAAGTGTTGCATAATTTGGGACCGTATAGTCGGAGTGTTTGTCAGGCTTTATTTATTATCGTTCAATACTGAACGAACAGTTCGTTGACATGATTTTCAGAATAATAATATACATTGATATCGTAGTGGAGTGGGGTGGCACGGCAATGGCCGACATATGACCTGTCGTCGCGAGGTAGGCGTTTACATTATCGACAATATTACTGTTTCCGTGAAGCACAGATAACAAATAATTCGATAACTGTCTCGTACTCTGTCTAAACTATTGGCATGTCAAGATCCGCAGACTCATGTGTTGCAGCCCGCTGAGTTCGCCCGTTTTGCTCGTTCTCTTCATAGGAACGGTGGCATTCCGAACGGTTCGTAAAATTGTTGCATTTTTTTTTTAATTTTTGTCGTAACGTAATAAGTACTGAAATGCTGTAATGGTTATCTAGGAATATACCATGTTGTAATTCTGAATATTTTTTAGCGAGTTGTCCAAGCTGTTCTTGTTTATTCGGGACACGCTTTATCTCGTATTCACAACCTAATTGGCTCAGTTGGTGGTGACCCCGCTCTCTTGACAGAGGCTCCCGGATTCGAATCTCGTTAGGTGCAAACTTTGTGTGATGAATGATTAATATCTATATAAAAGTAATAGTATACTGAGATCGCTATCATTCAATTGTACAGTACGCATAATACAAGGGTTGATTAGTTTGGGACCATACATTTGGTGGTTTTGTCTGGCGATATTATTAATGTCCGTGTTGGGCCGGTAAGTGGACTAGTACCTCTTTCGCCGATGTACTCGTCGAAGTCGATGCGTTTGTCCTTGTTGGTGTCCTTTTCCCTCAGGGTCTGGTTGATCAGGTGCGGGTGCATCACCTCGTGCTCCTCGGGGTTACTGAACACCTGGACAGACATGCCGTAGGTAAAATCGATACACCTCATTTTGTCTAGTTAGCCTGCCATGCTAGGCCTGCTGTATTGGGCATTTGTAATACGCGAGTGACAGGGTCGCGAGTCGAGCATCGTACGTGAAAGAGATAGCTGATGCGGTACCTACGATTTGTGATATTTTTAGTGTAAATAAAGTTTAAAATGCAATCTACAATATTAAGTGCTATTCATTAAAATTCTTAACACTGACTGACACACAACGCATAGCCTAAGCTAGGGGGTTTAGAAGTATAAAATTTTGTAAAGGAGTTGTTAATATAAATTAGGCGAGAACTAAGGCGGGATTTTTGGAAATTCCATCCCAAACCGGCGGTCCAAGTTTGTAGGGGCACATGACTGGAGTCTCTATACACATTTAGTTGACATAGTTAAAATGGTATGGCGGCAGTTAACTTACCTCAAACTCTGCCAGGTCCAGTTTGTTGTCGCCATTGACATCAGCTATCGTCCACATTCCTTTCTCTTCTTGTAGTAACTACAAAAGGAAACATGTGCTTAGGGTTGCTGAGAGACATCATCATGTCCTCTTCTGATTAATATGCAACTTGTTTGAAATGGAACGCAACCCTAATGTATTTTTAGTCTGTGTCAACTTTTTATTTTTTTTAATCATATTCCCGCCGTGCATATCATGTATCCTACCGTTCCCGCCTTATTGTGAAAATCTGTGTAGCAAATATAATTAAATTCATGTCTTTAGTATCGTCTTTCATTGAGGAAGTAATTCCTATTACATCTCGTATGTTATATATTGAGTCAGTTAGGCACAAAATCTTCTATATAGTGTATTTGGTGATGGGTTACTAATAAAACATCATCTAACCACTGATCAACTGACTTGCATTATCTCTGAAACAATGTGACCTAAAGTCTTGATATTTAGCACTTGTGTTCCTTCTGGCTCCAGTTGTTTGCTAAGAATGACTGCACTGCGCGTACGCAGACGCTGTTCCCCGCGCCTACGTACGCGCAGCTAGTAGGTAATATTGCTAAGAAGCATATCAAACTAGTTGAACCTAGTTTAAACTGATTAGCCACAGGTTGACATGATTACACCTCGGTAAGTAATTACAGAGGTGAGACTAGCTGTAAAACTTGATTATTATGATGGCTAAAAGGTACTGTTAAATGGCATGCTAACTTGTCTATTCTATATAAAAGGGCATCCGTATTAAGCTATAATGAATCAGACATATCTAGAACTTCAAACTGAGCAACATAAAATGTTTAAATTGTGTGTTAGTTTATATAACCGTTATTTCGGAAAGTTCCAACTAATTCTGGGACTTTTTTTATTTTTTTTACTATTACATTATAGGCAAGTATTTGATCTCGATCTCACCTGATGGTAAGTGACGATGAGATCTACGATGGAGCATACTTGCCTAGGTAGGAAGGCGGCAGTAGATAGAGACGCTACATTCACTAGGCACATGCAGCGCAACTGATCTGACCCGCCATCCATGAATGGCAGCACCGAACATCATGCCGGAACACGGCTAGGCCGCTTGGCGACATGGCTTTGTTCAGTGGGTGGTGACTAGCCACGGCCGAAGCCTACCACCAGTAGAGTTGTCACCTGGTTGGCACCACCCAGGGTCACGTGTAGGGTATCTCGAGGGTACTTAATTCTCCTACGGACGAAGGTGACTCGACCCCAACATAAAATAAATTGTGTAAGTCTATAAATATTATGCACAGCAATCAACTATACTCTTACCATGCCAGACTCCCCGGCATCTTCTGGGCTGATCTCCTCTTCGTTGTCAACACCAAACGTCTCCTGCAGATACTCCTTCCAAGTGACAAATCCATCACGATTCTCATCAGCTTCTTGTAATCTCTCTTCTGCCTCTTCTCGAGATAGATTGCTGTTTAAATAAAAATGATTATCGATGTTATAAAATGTCTAAATTTGATAAAGAATAATTTACTAATGAATATAAAAGATGTCTGAAACCAAAAAAATATTTACAATATGTTAGCACCAGTATTGTATTGTTATTTTATTTCCATAATATAATGAAGGTACTACAATAATATTTTAGATCTTAACATTGGGCAAGGCTCTATAAATTCTGCTATAATATTGTTGTCATATTTGCAAGGAGACAAATGACATAATGAACTGCAAGGCATTTAAATTATGAAAATATTAAATGCACTCTAGTCATCAAATTGGACATAATTAAATAAAAATCATACTGATACTATTTTTCTGGATAATTGGTTAGTTTCTAGTACCCTCTTCCAAGGCAACGTTTTCTAAATAGCAAATAAGAAGTAGGTGGGTGGGTTATTTATAGTAACTCACATAAAAGACTTTAGGATCCACTTCGTAAGCTCCTGCCTGTCTACAATCTGATCGCCATTCAGGTCCATCTTAGGCAGCATCTGCGCGAGCCTCCGCTTGGACTCCTCGGGCTCCAGCTTGTCGAACTCCTCCGCCTCCTTCACACTCCCTACAGACAGATAGTACGTGAGGACCAACACCGCCGGTAACAACACGAACAGAACCCTCTTAACCGTCATCGCACCACGGCACTCGCATTTCTTATCAACCGCACGAGACGTTGCAAAACATCACGCCGCCGACGTCACGCAAAAAGTAGTAAAAACAAACCGGGCACCTAAAATGGCTTCGTGGTCGAACTCGGCGTTGTGGCCGGAGTCGCCATAGTGCTCCGCGTCGCGCGCGCGGTAGCTGCCATCAGACTCGCGCTCCGAGGTGTCCACGCTGTGCCCGTGCACCGCCGCCGACGTGCACCACATGCACACATTTAGCATCAAAACTACACCAAACATATATTTGATGGCCATTTTATCGCACATACGCTACAGATTTGTATTATCCTTGATAACCACTATAATGGTTTTATTATTCAAATTTCATTATAAAATAATGTTTATTTTCATAAATAACATTGACGCAGCGAATAGGAATTCTATTTCGATAATTGACGTTTTGACTACTTGACTGACAGTGACTGTTTCATCATGACAGGATGTTCCAGTGTTGCTTTATAGAAATTGATTATATTTGTATGGTTTTTAAAAGAACCTAACTGCTGTCAGATTTGACTTATGATTACCCATGCACTTGGCTTACCTTTTGTAAGAGCTTTCCGATACTACTGAGTAAATTTATGCTTCGGTTAATTTATCGTGAAACCCCATAACACCTATTCTGAAGGGTTTCCCATATAACATACACCTATCTTTCATAGTTTAATTTATTTAATTTCGATTCAATACCCAGGAAACCCCGTTATAATGGAAAGTTACTTTTTAAGGCCAGGCCTTTGACGGGTAAGTAGCATTTTAGGGAATCCCATATCCCCGTTGAACGACTTAAGTTCATTGTGCGAATTTTCCGGGCTATCTCGTAAGATCTAAAATAGGTACCGTCGATGTTAAAAAAAAAGTATTGCAAGTAATTGATCATTGGCATGTATTGAGATGGGGGATGTCCGAAGAACGAAGCTTGTATGATTGGTACTCATATAACACATTTTTATGGCGTGATACATTTAAAGACAGCTGCAGGCTGTAGGTTTGTACATTGATGTCTGGCTATCGTCTTTCGATTTCTCAGAACTGGCTGATTGCTCTGCATCTTAATCTTATATCAAAACGATAAGTCACGTTTCACATTCAATTAAATGGAGTTCCTGCCTCACACGTAGTGGGTACCGATACAAAGCCAATTCAAATTAAAAGTTGTACCTTCCGACATTTGAATGAATGCATAATACGTAACGTCTGAATCCTTTATCCCAATAATTATTCAAAGTACGTAATACTTACTTATGCTAAGGGGGTCAGATGGGATCTCAAAGTGTGTATTGAGATTTAAAACCGGGCCCATGACTAACTACAATGAAGCTAAGTATACAGTGAAACTTATTTATCACGAGAAACACCTACACAACTTCACCTGATGAAAAGCAAAAGACTGTTACAAAAGGGATTTATTTCAACAAGTTGTTAGAAGCCATAACAATCAATGTTATTCGCCTGCTCGCCACGTGGTTCGGGTAGGAGGCGAGGAACTTGTTGAGATGTCTCCTGACCTCGCCGACCACCAGCGGCAGATGCGCACGAGTGTCCGGATTCGATGTATTCAGATTTATGATCGCCTCTTCTAGATATCTGTAAAAAAAAAACTATAAGCCCCAACGCAAGTGTTGTAAACTTTATTTTCAATGCACGTGGAAAAGATTCGATCACTCGATTGGTATTTGATCTGTTAAACTCAATAGAAATATTTTTATAATTTATTTCTAAATCCACCCCGTAGCTGTACCTCCCTATTTAATACCTATTCTGCCTCTTTAGGTATATTGTACGTAGATACGCTGTTTGTATGTTACTAGATGCAGATAAGACTAAAGCAACTTCCTATATATTATTCTTTAAACACCTAGGTACATAAAGTTGTTGCATCATATTTTTAAAAATAATTCGGCAACTCCACGCATCCTCTTGTTCCAGTTTCATGTGATCTACTTACGTCTTTGCAATGTGCGGTATCGTAAACAATATAGTTTTATCGTTTTATCGTGCAGAACGAATCAATTTAGCCAACAATACAAAAAAGATATTTATTCAAGCTCTAAACGTTTCCCAACGGTGTTTAGCTATAGATATCTGGAATAGTTGTAAGTACTTACGTACCTATTCCGTGACTATAGGTGTAGTAGGCAGTAGGCTTACATAGTCATAAAGTATATCCGTTAATACAGAAGTTTTTATAGAAAAAAAACTTTGGAAAACTTTTATAAAAGAGGTGTGACTATTTAGAGTAGTCATAATCAGCTTACAGCGTATGGAATGAGGTTTGGGTCTGGCGAGGTTGGACACAATTTCGTAAACATGCCTGGGCAACCTTAATTCTAGACAGGAGCCACCCCACCGTGAACGGCCGACGCCTCAAGCACTATTCGCTTTTATCATAGAGGGATACGCCTGGCCCTTGCCTATTGAGTAGATTACAATGATGATTGCACTACTTTTGCTCTAGCTATAGCTTACCCTATAAAAACCTTACCTGCATTTCAAATGCGTCTCGTGCACCATATCAGTGGCGAGCTGTTGTATCAGTGACAGCAACACGTGCTGCTTCAAGCTGCAGGGCGGGGTGAATATAATAGCTGGGTCAGCTCCTCGGCAAGCTGCCATTACCAGAGACAAGTCGGCGGCGGAAAGCGCGCGCTCGAATGAGCCGTTCACGTCGCCATCTTGAATTTTCTTGTTTATGAACGCGGTTTTCATCTTGGGCAAATAAAAGATTGAGTTCATCATATCATCAACATCATCAGTGAACATAATCATAGCGGTATGATGATTTAGCAAACCTAACCAATTATTATGAAGATGACTTAACAATTAGCCAACTGTAATTTGAATGTGGCAGTGTGCACGTTAATTTCTAGTTAGTTCATTAGGTGATTCATCATTTTTATCCTGTTCATTAAATACCTGTTAGTGTTTATTCGACCGGATTTTGGTATAAGAAGATTGTGAAGGCGTTGGAATGTTATTCTGTTCTATGTAAATTGAAATTACTATATATATGTTATAACTTATCTTTAGTTATCGAATATATTTAAATATTATGTTACCAGTTGATCAATGATCGAGGCGTCTGGGGCGGCTGGCTGCGGGGGGGTGGTGGGGAGGTAGTTTGTCACCTCAGAGAGCGGCTCCAATTCGAGCGACGACGAGAACATGTCCAGCACCTTCTGACGCCATTCCGATAGCTCTTTGTGGAGGACCCTGGTTCATTGAAATAAAACTTATTTTAAGGATATTATCGCGTTTATAAGTTTAAACTTAGTTTTATTTCAATGTGTAGTATTCGCGTAAATATAAGAAATCAATATGTGACCCTGGCTCATATTAGAAATACATTTTATTGTTTTATTTGGGGGTGACATCCCGATGTTACTAAGCCAGTAGGTACTTACCAAAAAAAAAATGACTTGTGCGGGAGTCATCAGAGATTTCCCTGATGACGACAGAGATATTCTATTCGACATAGCTTGCTCCGTTTATATTATTTCTTCGACTGACCTTTTACCAAAGTCAGATAGAGGGAAAAGGTTAGGCGATAGGTGAAGCACATTATTACAAACTTTAGGAGCATTAAATTACTTTAACTCACCTTTTACAATTAACACAGATGAAGTGGTATTCTATCCTGGCACGACATGTATTTTATTTTTAAGTTAGTAAGCACATTGCTCTACTTATCCATTGCGTTGTCGTAGGAATTAAAGGCCCTACACACGTATTTCCATATTCCATATGGGAGATACGTACTCTTCAACAGCGTACTGGAAGGTATTGATGACGTTTCCCCCCGGGTCGGCGGCCGCCGCCAGCAGCCCCTGGTGGCGCTCCAGGGCGCGGCGCAGCACGTCCGATGTTCGGTACACCGACTCGAACAGGGACGACGACTTCTCTTCAACTGATTTCAGTAATATGACAGAACTACGATCATATTGTGATCATAGATAAAATGTATGTCTATCGCAAAATTTGATCTTAAATATAGAATCAATTACTTAATTACATAGGATATGACGATATGACTTAAATCTATGTCACAGATATATGATACAGTACCGTGCTAACAAATTTGTCTAGTCACAATTGTGGCCTACCAATTAAGGTTATTGGTTCGATTTAGTGGTATTCTGGTTACAGCGCGCACAGTTTGGATATACCCACGACTACGAGACTCGCACCAACTCGTTTTGCTTCAAGCGAAAGTGTGCCTTATACATGGAAATACGCTCGTCCCCTAATACAAACAAAATACCATCAGCGAAATGCACTGCAGTGCACCTCGCCAACCCCCTCAGGGAATACCAGGGCGATAATGTTTCACAAAAGAACTTACGTTCATCAAACGCCTGCTCCACGATCCTGTGTATATGCGCAAGATGGCGCCTGTGGGTGCGCTCCAGCACGGGCAGGTACAACGAGGACACATCCTTCGTGAAGCACCCGCCGATCAGCTCCTTGACCGAGGCGGCGGTCGCGCGGACCATCTGCTGTTTTAGCTCCTGGGGTCAAGAATACTCAAAAAGTCAGCATTAAATCTGGGCTGCAGAGTGAGTGCAGAGGTTAGATATTATGTGTTTCGTCGAATTAAGGAACCAAACCAGCGTACCCGAGTCGTGGACGTCCTCAGTCCATAGTGCATTGTTAGTTTAGGACCTTGCGGTTAGTGTATCCTTATATAAATACACTATAAATATTTATTTAATAATAACAAATATCAAATCGGCATCAGAGTCACTTTTCAACCTTGATCCAGAGATGTTTTATAGAACTAAGATATGGGGACGACTTACCCTAAAATACTTCTCAAAGTATCATGCAAGGAAAGCAGCGGGTGAATGCTAACCTAAGGAATATTTCTAAGGAACTTTCTGTCTATACTGGTAGCTAAAGACAGCTTACATCACTTTGCAAGAACTTTATGAGGCCATCCATGATCTCATGGTCTATTGAGAACCCCTGCTTCGCTTCGATTGCGCTTAGCAAGCTCTTCGCGCGGCTGTTCGCTGACTCGCTGACGCCTTCTTCTGTAGGCTCATTTCCTACGTCGTGAGATCTGCAAAGACAAAGATGATTGGAAACTATTGTTAAGTACCAAGTTACTAATAACTAGCTGTATCCCTATTAACTATGTTTTTCTAAACACCATAGTTCATAAGTAGCAAACAACAAACCTTTTCATGTCCTTTTTGAGCACATTGACGAGGATCTGGGTGTGGGCGCGCTC
Organism: Pheosia gnoma; assembly: GCA_905404115.1. Taxonomy (NCBI): domain Eukaryota; kingdom Metazoa; phylum Arthropoda; class Insecta; order Lepidoptera; family Notodontidae; genus Pheosia; species Pheosia gnoma. The sequence goes on along the minus strand of FR989894.1, from coordinate 800,136 downwards.
CGACTTCTCCATGATGGCTTTAGAGTTTCGGATGTCCTGCTTTAGTGTGTTCAGGAGGCCGCATTGCTCAAGGAAAGCCTCTGTTTGGAATTCCACAGAGTAAGTTTTATTTACTGAAGCCTAGGAGTATTCTGGCGAGCGAGGCTTTCTACCACAATAATAATATTTAGGATCACTGCTCGCATCACCTAGCATAGTTGGAGCCTTGGAAGGGATTAGGGGCCTTTCCACTCAAGCAGAGGAAAAAATCTTGTCTTCGCATAGTGGCGTTAAATTACAAGATTGGTCTATTACTCTCCCCTTCAGAGAATAGCACCCTTTTATGGGATTCGACTAACAGTACCTAATGCGGTCCTCAAACCGCATGTTGAATTTTAAAAGAAATGGTATAATACAAACAAGCACACTCACCACTCAACCTATCTATCTTTTGCTCCAAGCTGGCAAGAATATCACCCTCAACCAGTATCTTATCACCTATCCCGCTGTCCGACATGCGCTTGCTTCCCTCAGCATCATCAGGGATAACGCTCACGTCAGCGTCAGAATCACTACACGTACGGTGACGCTTCACTTCGCAAAAACCCTTGCAATCTAATTTCGGGTTTCGGTCGTCGCATGGCAATGATAACAATGATTTAGACTTAGTTAAAGTCTTTTTAATCGTTGTGTACTCCATTTTTAAGTGAGACAACTTTGCTTGCCGTTGATAAGTTTAAATTACCCACATAATTTTTAACTTTTTGTGTCATTGATATTTGTTGATCTATGCAAATACGATTACATAATTTATTTACCTACTAGCTATTACCCCCGACTTCGTCCGCGTGGTATTTAACAAAGACACAACCGTTAGCAATAGTCCGTTCGCGCGTTCCGAGCCCGCGCGACCGGCAGCCTTTGTGATATTAAGTCGTTGGCGGGGGTTGGGGGTTTCTAAAATAAAAGTAGCCTATGTTACATCAGCTATCTGCCAGTGAAAGTCCCGTCAAAATCGGTCCAGCCATTTCAGAGATTATCCGGAACAAACAGACAGACAAGGACCGACAAAAAATTGTTTTGGTATATGTACCGTGTATACATCCAAAAGCACTTAGTAAAAAGCGGTTATTTTAATATTACAAACAGACACTCCAATTTTATTTATTTGTATAGATATGTAATTTTGAATTAATATATACTTTACTCTTTATCTACAGGTGTTAGGTTAGGTAGGATGTTAATAATGCATTGCGTTACCTAAATTGTAAGTAGTAATTATTATACTTGCGGAAAATAAAATACCCGTTAGAAAATCAAGTAATATTTTTATTGATACAGTGCTTACAAGAATACTAATACTATCAACGACGAGAATACATATAACGTCAAAGAAAATAAAAAATGTGACTCCTTACCGTCGCTGCACCTATACACATTCAAAAGACTTGAGCCAAGTTAGAAACGCTGAAATAATTGTTATGTATGCAATAGGGAAATACCAGAACCTACCAGTATATCTCACAATGTGCTGATAAAGTCTATCCACATTTTTTTGATAGATGTCCCGTACAAAATTGTGTCAACTAAATTATGGATTGGACTTTACAACATATTGTGAAAGAGGCCCTTGTGCTAATCAAATAATGAATTAGGTATTTAATGTGTCTGCGTATGGCAGGAGTGCGCGATACATAACATAGGCCTTTGCATGTTACTCTCAACTCCGACCCATCTTACATAGCATAAAAAAGAAAAAAGTTTTTAAATAATGTAACCAACAAATTTATAGAGAATATTTATTCCATTTACATGGCATTATTATTGACAAAAAGCGTGTTAGTGTAATGCTAAACATTCTGTATCGCGATGGAAGCTCTATAATAACTGAAATAAGGAGTCGTATTAACAAGAAAATACCATCTCCAATAACATGTCGCGTTCGTCCTAATCATGATGAGCTTTATGGTACGATCAGTCGACCAACAAATCAATGCACGTGTTTGTGGGCCAGACTCAACACATACAAACAAACGTTTTTTAGGTACAAACAACATGGGCCGCCATAGTCGCTTATTTATTTTCTGTATATTTTTTGGGGGCGAGCTATGTCGCTGGAGAAGATTTCTAGAATATATTTTTAATAATAATGAATAGGTTTCTAATGGATTTGACAAAGCATTGGGACGCTTTGGATATTTATAGACACCTCTTCACTAGATAGATTAGATAGTAAACGCGAAAGATATTGTAGACATTTAAATCAATAAAATAAGGTTAATTTTTCATATACTGAGATTCTTAGTATATATATAATAATCGTCAACAAATAATCGTATAGATTCAATCATCGCTTTGTTCGTTTTTACCCGACTACGCCAGAAGGAGGGGTAATGTTTTTTAATGAGTTCTCAAACTCAACATAATAAAGTCCACAAATCTTTGCCAATTCTATAGTAAGTATAAGTAAAAGGTTTACGAAAAATAGTGTAAAATATTTAAAGGGTTAACAAGTAGGTGATAACAATCACGTGTATTTGAGTTTTGTGTAAGAAAGCAAGCTAGTTCAGTTCCATCGCGCACTTTGTACGTAGTTTTTTTTCTAATTTCAAATTATTTGATTATTTTTTTCGAGAATGTGACCTTTATAGCTAGCCTGGACCCCTTGAAATATTTTACATTATTATTGTTAAGCCTTTTATATGAGGCTAAGTACACAGTTCCGACAAAAAATCAAGGATATACCCTAAAGACTGAAGAGTCACATGACATAGCAAGCACGACTTTACCCATACAGGTAATACTTACTTTAATATTGTCGAATCTAGTACAAAGCCTAATTTTTTACAGTTTAAGCCCAGTTTAGACTTAAGCTACGCACATTGCTCAGTGCTAGTTTGGTGACGACACAAGCATAGCCGTGCCGCCACTCAACGGCTTAAGTGTGGACAGGCCATCAATAAATCTTCTTATGCGCCTACGATATAATTTTATACAATTCTAAGGTGTTCGTACACGTTATAATATTAATGAGTAATATAGGCATTTGCAGTCGCACTTACTAAATACTAAGACGTATGTCCAGCCTTTGTTAGACTATGAGCAAAAAAATTATTATAAACTGAGAATTCAGTCGGTATGCGCATAGGAATAAGGAAGTGTCAGAAAAAATACTAATGTATGCACCACACCACCAACGCAAAAAAATATGTCAAAATAAAAAAAAAGTTATAAAGAAAAATGTCAGATTGTTGACCGTATACATTCGGGTATACATTTGCCGGCCACACACGGTCAGATTAAAATGACTGTTCAGTGAAAACTGACCGTGTGTAGCCGGAATTAGTCGTCTTTGTGAGCGCACGTCGTTTTGACGTAATAAGCGTCGTGCGATCTCCATTATGTACATGTTCACGCATCTGCAAGCGTACAACAAAATAACTGACAATAACAATTTAAATAATAATCAATCAATATACTGTAACAATTCCAATAATCACTCGCTAATTCAATTGTAAGAAAATAAGGAACATTATTTCGCTATAATAACAAATGAAATAGATAACAATTAAGCCAACGATACATTTGCAACGCTTTCGCGGTACAGTCACTGCCAGTGTGGAGTTTACTTCGATAGACGGTAGACGCGATACGCTCGCGCGACTGTATCACTTCACCGTGTTATGAAACAAAGCATCTTGAAAAATAAACTTAATATCAATAGCATATGATACAATTTTGTTGTCCACCATTGAGTCAACGGATTGATCATTGAATGTGTATATACCAAGCAGTTGCTTTTACTTTTAAGATAACTAGTGATGTGCAAAGGACACATTATTAGTAGTCCAGATAGCCTCTCCAACTAAACTAAAGTGGGCTCGCGTCAATCGTTTTAGTGGTGTAACCACTACGCTAACAACTATGTCCAGATTAATCGCGTTGCCTAGCGAGGCTAGCGATGGGCACAAGCCACGCGCGGTCTGACTGCAAGGCTAAATGACATCGCTTGCCGGAGGCAAACGCTTGCGCATCCTTTTCTAAGTGTTGTGATTTGTCATTTACGTCGTAGTAGGTCCATTTATGCTTTAAATTATAGCGGTATTAATACCACCCTGGTGCAGTTTTGATCTCACAGGGCGCGATGCGGCCTTAATAAAGCAGTTGCGGGTTTAAAAAAGCGGGTGTAAACGAATCTATTTTAATATGTCAATTTTAATTGTCAGTTGCGCTTTAAGTATTATATATATTTCTAGGTCAGGGGTCTCCAAACTTTATAGCCTAAGGGCCAGACTGATAGGTACACAAAGCCTGAATGCCCTAAGGGTAATGAAAATAAATTTTGATTCACGTTTTGTGATGTGGATGCAATTGCAAATGACATCAAGATCCATGAATCCAGATCTTCCAGAATCCAAGTCGGGTTGGCGGTGCTCGTGGGCCGGTGTTGGCAGCGGGCCGTAATTTGGAGACCCCTGTTCTAAGTGATCATTCTGTGAGGGAGGTTATGCCTTATAAATAAATGAAGTTTTTCAATGCTGCAATTTTTAGTTTCTGACTACCACTTCTGATACACACTGTATTAAAGTTGCTTGGAAGAGGTTCACAGTTTGATCTATGTTATAACATTTATATCTATGTAGTTACTTATAAGCCGTGTATTGATTGACCGAACAGCCTCGCGAGGTTCAATCAGTATGTGCCTCGTCTGAAGCGAATGCTTGCTATAAATTTTATCTTGTCAAGTATAGAGCACCCTTATGCTGGTGTTTAACGATGTATATTTAGCTTATTTTAATGGCTAGCATACTAACTGGATAGGACACTTAGTGTGGACAATTCAACGGATGGATTTCAAAATAACAGTACAATTGAGAACTGATGATCTGATGATCTAAATACAGTTTATATCTATGTACATACATATAATAAAATGTAACTGATGGCTGTATGTACATGGAAGATATATAAGATAACTATTATTGGGGGCTTTTATCAACGCAATAGCACCCAAAACAATGATTGTTAGAATGTATGTCTGTTTGTCTGTGCGGGCTAATTTCAGAAACGACTGGTTTCTGGTGTGGTTTTCACTAATGCATCAAGTGGTAGGCATCACTTACAATTTAGTGTTTGTTTTAATTCAATCAGTTCATAAATAAAAAAAGTTATATCAATTTAAAGATGCGGACGAAGTCGTCGGCAACAACTAGTCGTAAATATAATTATATTTTGAACCATAGATGCAATCATATCCTCATTTGACAACCACTATTTTGAGATCCATATACATTAATCTATATTTAACATCTGTCAATTATGCCACACAAAAATCATTCAGTCCAAAAAAAAATCCACATGGCAACCATTCCTTATTGCTATATGAACATCTCATTGTATCACCACAAAATAGGAATCTATACAGTATTGAAACTCCCGAGCAACGCCAGCAAGCCGGGCGCGTACATACACACAACATTCCAACATTTTTTGACCACACTATAGCCAGAATAATAGACAATATGAAATATATAGCCAGACAAACACACCAACAGTATGTGTTGTCCCAAATCAACACTTGTTTTATGGGTACTATATTTTACCAAGGCCACGGCAATATGTCCAATATCTTTACCAATATTTGCCCCAGATTTGCAACAACTTGGTGCAGTGAGTTGGGTGGGGACCACTCGAACCACTAGCCCCGGCGGTACTATGTTGACGAGCGTTGCATATACGTGCACAGCGGGCCGTGCGTTACAACGGAGTTTCACTGCACTGTGGTATCACACACAATTGTCGCTTCACTTCTCAATCACAAATCACAATCGTCATAGTTTGAGTGTTCTGTGCGCGTGCGCGCAGCAGTGGCAGCAGGGGCGCGGTCACGCGGCGGCCTTCACCAGCGACTCGGTGGCCATCACCAGCATGCGGATCTGGCGCGCCAGCGCGTGCGCCGGGTGCGCGGACAGGAACGACAGCAGCTGCTTCTGCAGCTCGCGCACCACCGTGGGCAGGTGCTCGCGGGTCACCGGGTTGTTGGTGTCCAGGTTCATCACCGCTTCTTCCAAGTATCTGGAATGGACGACATATTGAGATTATGGCTGACTACACATTGGTAAGTGTCTTCTGTGAACTAGGATCTATTGAATATGAGTTTGATCAATGGATGAATGTGCCAATATCATCTAACACACAATCTCGATGCCATTTTGGAAGGCACAATGTGATCGATGTGACGAGGACTTCAAAGCACTCTCAAAACGTGACTCTTGGAATAATATCAAGAAGTAAAAGTTCAGCAGTAAGCATAAGTGTCGGCTAATTATCACGGCGCGTCAGAAAGGTTATACTAAACCATGAACCTGAGAATTTTTGCCTTGCGAACCTCTCTGAATCAGCCTGTATATATATATAAACACCAATACACAGAAGATGTGTATAGATTTATCTTTACTGCAAACTTAAAATTACAATTAACAACACAGGAATGAGACATGGAAAAGCAAGTACAGTGTACATGGGTCAGACAACCTTTGGATAGAGAGAATATTACCTTATAAAGGCATCCCCATACCTGTGCTTGAGCTGCGTGTCCCGGGACATGTCGGCGGCGAGCTGCTGCACGAGCGACAGCAGCACGTGCTGCTTGAGCTTGCCGGGCGGGCCGAACACGACCGCCGGGTCGGCGCTGCGGCACACGCACATCACCAGCGCCAGGTCGGACGCGGACAGCGCCAGCTGGAACGCGCCGTTCACGTCGCCCGTCTGCACCAGCGACTGGATCTGAGCCACCTGCATCTGAGAATGAGCACATCTGGAGTTTGATGGAACACCGAACGTAGCTACCTTTTAGCCCAGGGCTTCCTTATTTTATCTACTGCCCACTTTGAGAATGAAGTATTTTATAGCGCCCCCATTTTTTCACCTACTTAAAAACTACTATAACTTCAAATTAAATTAATTATTGTAAACCTCTACACAACGCCCCCAGCGCCCACATGGGGGCGTTATCGCCCACATTGGGAAAGGCTGCTTTAGCCTTACAAACCCGGTTGACAACTATAGGCGTCAACCTAAAATCTCATCTAAATCCAACTGCCCCCGACAGACGTCGGCATATAGCAGTCGAGTTTTTGTCGTATTCTTAAATAAATATAGTAGATTTTTGAATGGATTATATACAAAAGGATAGAGAATCAAATCAACTAACGAACAATATGCGTTTCACTTTTATTTGATTGGTCGGTTTCATTTGAAATGTTCGTTCAAAGGCGTACGAAGGACCATAAAATTATATATGCATGGGTTTCCTTCAGACATTCAGAGTCTTAGAACTCCAGTTTTTGAAAGGTAAACTTAGACTTGATGGATTTTTAGTGTCTTCATGTTGTATTAAAATGTGGGTCGTTCATTTGATAGCTACCATTTAATTGGACTGGAAAGTGCGGAGGACTCTGGCGAATGAACACAGCTGACTACACTATACTATGAGGCTACAAATTTAACTGTTGTGTGCATTTTCAAAATATGTGCAAGCTAGATAAAAATCCACCAATAGGATTGATCCTTACTCACTTCAGAAAACGTTTCCTTATTGGTTGGATTTTGCCTAGTGTAGGCTATACTCATAAATTTAGCATTCTACTATTTAATAAGGTGTACTTGTTACACCTTCTAATCCGATCCGAACTATTTTACAATAAAAATTTAAAACCAATCAATGATTTCCAAACTGTATTATTATGCGTCTAAAGTACAATTTTATAAAAATATTTGGACTCAATACTTGTAAGAGAAAAGGCAACGATTCTTGAACACAATTTCGGGAAGCGCTACGTTGAGGTCTCTGTAAGGAAATAATCTATTTACTATATCGACAACTCTAGTGGACCTAGAATAAGGATCCTTATTAATAAGAATATACAGGTTATAAGTGGCTTCGTAACGATAACTGTAATATTTATTAATCAAACATAGGTACAAATTAATATAATACAATAAGTCATATGTCCACAGACGGAGAAGAACCAAAATCAGTATGTATAAAGGAATGAGGAGATAAGATTAATATGTGATGCACGCACCTGCCTGTCGACGAGCGACTGCGAGGCGAGCGAGGCGGCGGGCGAGTGCGCGCGAGACATCTGCACCGCCACCGAGCGCGCCTGTTCGCGCCACCACCCCATCTCCTTCTCCAGCACGCTGCGCGACACATCACACATCACATATCACACTAGCATACACTAGCGGCTCCGCGAGAAGCATAGCCTGCTGGATCCCCAATTTTATAGAAATAATAATATATAGACCTGATTAGCACAGTTGGTAGTGACCCTGCTGTCTGTGCCGAGGGTCCCCGATTTAAATCCTGGTAGGGACAAAGTTTGTGGGATGAGCACAAATGTTTGTACCCGATTCATTGATGTTTAATATCTATATAAGTATTATATGCTGGGTTCGCCCCCAGTCCATTGTACGGTAGCTACAATACAAGCGTTGCTTAGTGTGGGGGCCGTATAGTTGGTGTGTTCGTCTGGCGATTTTTATTTATATAAAAATGGATGCATAAAAAATGCCGCTTTAAAATAATTTGAAAGAAGAAAAGCGCTTTGTTAAGATATTGTACCAGGACTAAACTTTTAAAATTTGGGGGTAAATTATATCCTAATGCTATATTAAATTTCATTCAAAACCATTAAACAAACATCCATGACTCGGGTGCAAATATTCTTGCTTATCTCACACAGTTTGTCCCTATCAGGGTTCGTACCTGGGACCCTCGGCACAGAAAGCAGGGTCACTACCAACTGCGCTGATCAGCTATTTGACTCCTCGCTGCCCACAACGACCCTCCAAGATCAGTTTCACGTACCCTTCGAAACTAAATAAATCTAAACAATAATTTCGTCAACAGATTTGGTCAGATGTTTGCGTCGATGACGGCTGTGATAATTTCAGGTGAGGTATGGAACGGTGAGTGTACCTGTGCGCGGCGTCCCTGAGCGCGCCGGTGAGGTGGTGCATGTTGGGCGGCGGCGGCGCCTGCGCCAGCGCCTCGGCGTGGCGGTCCAGCGCCGCGCGCAGCGACGCGGTCGCCGCCGCGCCGCCGCGCTCGGCGGCCGCGCGCGCCGCCGCCTCCGTGTTCGCTGCGACTGCAACACAAAACTTATGTTGTAGAACCTTCCGTCGGAGTCTCTCAAATAACACTAGAATGTATGGTAAAGGAACTGGAACTTGATATTGACTGATGACGCGTTCTCATTCAACATTACCTATATATCCGCAAAAGGTTCACGCGCCAGCCTTCAAAATTATCTAAAGACTTTCATGGAACGTCCACAAGTTTTATGAAAATACTAGCTGTCCCGGCGGACTTCGTACCGCCTCAGAGTAAAATGTAGGAGAAAATTATTTTTCTCCATTATTATTTTTGATTGAATTTTTCCCATGAGGAGACAAGTACAACAAATCAATTTTTTTTTCTAATATAAATATTTGATGAATTTTCCTATGTTTTCATAGTAATGCTGCTAATTGGGGCGTAGACAAATGAAAAAAAAAAGATCATAAAAATTGGCACACCCGTTCTTGAGTTATAAATGGTGTAACTTTTAAAAGTTGGTATTCAATGTCTAGTTACACGAACACTGCTTGATTAATAACAAATTAATTATGTTCTTCCTGAGTGTGCATGCGCAGAATTAATTCGAAAAGTCTATATTTAGACCGACCAAAATATTTATCGGTTATTTCGTCCGGGAAAACGTAAAAAAAAAGCTTGTCGTAGCAAAACCTATAATATAATGAGCTATAATATATATATTTTTGGGACTAGGCCCGCCACACACTCCCACCACTGCTACTCCTAAGCCAGGATCTACAATGGTGTCCAATGAAGACACCGAGGTTTGACCCTCGGCGAGTCCCGGGATAAAGTTAATTGTCTTGGAACCCGCACGAAATTAATCGAAAGATAAAACTAGGAGGAGTTTGGAAGAGCTATAATATTATGAATATTCCACTCACATTCCTTAGTTCCATTCTGGAAGGCGTGGTTGATCTGCCGGAAGATCTGCGCGTGCGCCTTCTCCATGACGGGCACCACGGACTCGAACAGCGCCTCGCGGAACGAGTCGCGCACCATCTCCGACAGCGACTTGGCTATGGACGAGCTCAGCCGCTCCATTACAGTCTACGAACATAGTAACGATAACTTGCACCCACATGGAAACTTCCACGCACACACGCATATTTCCAGGTTCATACAAACAAGGCCGCAGGCAGGCGGGTTCGGGGGTGCGGTCCGCACCAGGCGGCACTTTGCCGGGGGCGGCATTTCACAGGTGGCGGTTAGAGAAAAAAAAATAAGTAAAAAAAAAATTTTTCAGTTTTTTTTCCTCATTTTTTTTGTCGTTAACATGCCCCAATATTTTTAAAATGAATAGCAAATATAAGAGGGCGGCAAATTTGAAATCTGCACCGGTTGCTAATGACCTATCCTACGCCACTGGTGGTGTGCGAGCTGAAATGCACTTTATCGCTTTGTTGCGTGTTGTGTGTTGCGGAGTGAACTATATGTTCGTGTGCGGTGCGGGGGGTGGGGGGGGTGTGTACCTTGCTGGTGGCGAGCTTCTCGATGTTGTCCCTGAGCAGCAGGTCGGTGGCGGAGAGCTTGGCGGCCAGCTCGTGCTGCAGCGCGGCGGCCAGCGGCTCCAGCGCGCGCGCCGCGCCCACGCCCGCCGCCGCCGCCGCGCGCGCCGCCGCCGCCTCGCCCGCCACCGAGATGCGCGACCACCTGCCGCCACCAGACACAATGTATACATTCCCTTTGTAACCAGTCAAGTGGAGGAGGTTATCCAGGTTTAACAATAATAGCGGAAAATAATTTAAGGGGTCCATCGGTAGGCTATAAAGTTCGCATGCCCGAAAATAATTATGAAATGAAGGCTTGGAATTAGCTAGATATATGTAATGAAGTCCGCAATAAAACGGTAGTCTCGGTTTTACACAGAAAATTCATACTGTAACGCGCGCCTTTACCACATTAGTTCGCTCTTCAAAAAGCGACCAATGAGAGCGCTTCACGCTCAGCCGTTGGCCATAAAAGCGCCCTGATTGGTTGTTTGGGAGAACCGCCAATCAAGTGGCGAGTACCTTTTGTTTTTTATCTATGATTTGTTTTCCGAACGTTCATTCTTGTATTAGCTGATTTTGTGTAGATTAATTTTCTCTGTGCGCATTGTAAGATTAAACTCGCTAACCTGTATAATTAAAGATATTACAACCCTGAGAGAGTTTTAAAATACACATATATTTTGTACATAAACGTGATCGATTTACAACTACTTGTTAACCCCTTAAAATATATTACACTATTTTCGTTACACCTTATTATATATTGATTTGTTACATTTACGCGAATACTACACATTGAAATAAAATTTTGTTTTTAAATAAATGTTATTTCAACCTTATTATATATTTTATTTTTATGTTTTACCACGCAGTCGGTGCTAAATAACAGATAAACCAGTGATGAATAATATACTCAGTGGCTCGCTGCGCGGACAATTTGTTAGACTAGATAGATTTTTGGATTTGATTATTTTTGTGACAAAATTTACAAATTTTTTTTCCAGACATATATCGATTTCTTATATTTACGCGAATAAATTTGATTCCATTGATAAATACAGACGTTTAATTGTCCGATCAGATCCATACCATGTAAAAAAAATATATACACATCCACTAAACAGATATGCTTGATAAAATATAATAACGAAACAAATATACGTGTCGAACTGAAAAGCTTTCACATTTTTCGTCAGTTAAAGAACAGTGTCAAGTGACGTCACCGCTATATATGAGCACGGGTGCGGTAGAGAAAGATCACGTCCCCATATCCTCCCTCTTGCACCCGCTTTTATAAAACATTTTTTTTTAAATTCGATCCGATCACATCACACGCGTGGAAGGAAGCCGGTGAGTAAAACGCATATGGACATATGCGCAGTGTTTGACTGGCTGATAGATCGATAAATAAATACACGTACCCGTCGGCGAGTGCACTCTCGATGGCGGCGGATGTCCGCTGCGCGTGCGCATGCAACGCTTCGTCGATCAGCTCGCGCGGTGACGTCACCGCGCCGCGCAAGCCGCGCAACTCGCGGCTCTGCTGCGTCATCAGCTCTGTAAACATACATTATTATATACTCATGGTTTATTTTAACTATTTAATATACGGTTGGATTAGGCTAACCGTTCCTACATTGCTGCATTATTCTCTCATACCTATGGGATTTTATGTTAGGACATAATATATAACATCCTTGTAAAAGGAGCTACCATGGAGTTTCTTGCCCCTTCTCCATAGGAACAACATTCCGAACAGGCGACAGAATATAATGTTAACATAAGCTTCTTAACTAACTAGCCTTCAACAAATTTTTAAACAAGACAAACCAGATTCCCACTCAGAAGGGCTAGCACGCTGGTCAACATAACCTATGTCAGACGTAACATATATATAAAGAGACAAAATGTTTTTTTTTTATATTCTGTCTCGTTACAGCCGTACACTAGTAAAGGAAAAAGAAAAAGCCTGAACTCAATATGCTATAATAAGTTCTTAAACCCTTTGACATAAGGCTAACATATATTTTTCGGGAGGGCCGAATTTTGCCGAAATAGGCCGAGCTTACAACAAATTAGTCGCACAATAAGTTAGCTAACCTGTGAGCTTATCCAACTTGTGCTCCACGGCCTCCAGCCGGCTCTTCTCGGCCCGCATCTCTTCGCTGCACGCTCGCTCGACGCAGGACGCGTTCAACGAGTTGTTCTCGACACACGACGCGTTCAGCGAGTTGTTCTCGACGCACGACACGTTCAGCGAGTTGTTGAGCGACTGGCTGCTCGATTTGTCGCTGGACGCCTTGCGCTGGTTCGCCTCCGTGATCTGGGCGAGCGAGATCTGCGGCCAGGATGTGTCACTGTCTGTTGAAAAGAATATTTTTAAGGCTCCAATTCAAAAATTCTAACTGTGAAGGCAATAGATATCAAAGAAGCGAACATTACGTAGCATTTAAAAATATATCTACATAATAAAAGACATAGTTTGTTTGCTTCCAGCCACCGCCGCATCGGTGCGGTACTAAGCTGAAAAGAATCATCGGTCAGATTCGGATACCCGAACATTCCCGATCGAACAACCAATAGTAGCGAAAAACGCTACCGGCGAGCCAATTGCGATAGTGTTACATAGATTTTCAGTCGACATTTGTTGGCAGGCGTATTATATTTTATGAAATAGAACGCTAAACTACTTATTAAGAAGTGCCCTATACTATTGATATAAGGTCTAAATAAGTATCCGGTCCCAAGTGACCCTTTACCTGCAATCAAAAGGACCTTGATAGGGCCATTTACGAATGTTGATGGCTACTTATTGGGCTCGAGTCGCATCGACAAGAGCCACGTTCTTTTTCGCTATTTTGTACATAGTACCTACTGGGATTACTACAATAATTAGCTCAAATTAAAATATGTTGTATGGGTAAAGAATAAATTCCTGATAGTATGTAGGTATACGTACTGGCATGCGTGAGCTTGTGCGGGTGCGGCGGCGGGTCGGCGGGCGGGAACATGTCGTCGACGAACAGCGGCTCGCCGCCGTTCTGTACACCTGCCCCCGCGCCCGCCACCGCCTCCACCACCGGCGTGCGACCTGTTTCCTCTTCCTCCTCGTCCTCCTGATTAGTAACATTAATACTATCACAAAATTATAGAAATACAAGGGCCCTAGTGCGCCTGCCTATCGAATAGTGTCTAACGAGTGTACCTTTAATATTTGGAAATTAATTTCAGTAGAAATAAAATATGTTGCATTTTTACTGGTCACAGATTTCATTAAGAATGCCGATGACACATCAGAATTTGAATATTTTTTTTATTAAAGTAAAGCATAAATTTAAAAAAATTGCTCACAAAATAATTACAAATGTCGTTACATTCTAAGATATTTTCTCAATGTTATGTACATGTACGCGTACGAACCATGTGATGGTTGAAGAAGGCGTCGTCGTTGTGCGCCATGATCTCGCGCACCTCGCGGCTGGGGCTGGACCCGCCCGACGTCAGCTTGGCGCCGCTGCACTCCGCCAGCGGGACGTCCTCCACACACAACCCTGGACATAACCATCATCAACTCCTTGCTGTCCCACTTCCCACTGTTGGGCATTCTGGCCACTCAGGCGCAATACCAGTGGGCGGTCTTCGCACGTCTTTTGAGAACAGGATACGTCCTCAGACATACAGGTTTCCTCATAATGTTTTAATTCTTAGTCCTAATTATGGTTGAAAAGTAGATAAGCAAATTTATAAATTCCAGAGCTCCGAGGATAGCTTTGAACCTACGATACTCGTTTCCATGGCGAGCCGTGAACCAACTCGGCTATCAGTGCTAACACAGAACACATCACATCAATTTATTGATCGCCAGACGAACACGCCGACTGGTCCTGAACTAAGCAACGCTTGTAGTATAAATACATCTCTGGACCCAAAACAAGTGTTCTTAGACTACTTATCTGTGTTTAGTTGCCTGTATGTTCAAACTGGTAGAAAAAGACAATTTATTACCAGCAGTGGATGTGCGCGGTTTGCTGGTGACGTCTGGAGTCGCTGACAGCGGCGGATCGTCTTCCTCGCGTTTGCCAGGAGAGCTGCAATATACCATACAAGTAAAATTCAATAATTTTTTTTTTAAAATCGAGCCAATCACGCTATCTCAATTTTAAAGGGAGACAGAAATAATATAAACCTACACATTACTCATGAGATAATTACGGTTGGCGAATGGCGGCCATTGTAACAGATTTTTCGTGTTCGTTACAATCCCGGCCATTAAACTATTGGCGCGAGCCGACTACTAGCAGGGGCCCAATTCTGCTAATTTAAATAAAATTACACACAATTGCCATTCCATCGACACACTATTGAGGTTCCATTACGACTGTGACAGATTGGCTATTCTGCTAAAACTTTAATGTCGTCTTGATGGAGTCTCATTTCAATGTCAATGGTTGTGTGTCGACTGCTAGAAACGTCTAAATCATATTGATACACAACTGGAGTACAGAATACGAAATAGTTCTATGGCAGTTGACTACCAAACTACCTTAAAAAACTAGTTGACTACCAAATTTGTAAAATCATTCAATCGACACGCTATCGACACTCGACTGTAGCGTTTGTAAATTAGCAGAATTGAGCGGGAGGAGCGTCACCAACCTGAACGCGTCCGGCGTCATGAGGTTGAGTTGCGGCGCCAGTGCGGGCGACTCCGCGCGCGTCACGATGAGGCTGCCCGGCTGCGTCTGCAACACAAACCATTCACGTTCACAGTTCGTTATCATATTGATATTTTATATTAACGCAAATACTAAAAATTGAAATAAAACTATTTTTTCGGACTTTCTTTCAGTCCTCCCGCGACCATGGTTGCTGTAAAGCAGCCGAAACGTCGGGAACGTAAACAACATAAAATAAACGCAATAAAATCCGCTAAATTAGTTTTATTCAAATGGACCCATTTCTTTAAAATTGCATTAAAAATCAAACATTTCATAGTATCGATATCAAATTAGACACAATTTAAAAATATATATCATCACATCTCGTCTACCTGTGTTCTCATCAGTAAGTTCTTGAGTTGCTGGCTCTGTTGCTGCAGTATGCTGGAGGCGATGTTGGCGGGCGCGACCTCGCCGGACTTGTCTTCCAGGTCGAGGTCCGATAGCCCTATAACATTGTAATGAACATTGTTACTGTTGTACTAACTATACTTAACAATAATAATGCAATACATAACAAGGATGTAACCGAGATTTAAGAGGGATTGCCGTAGTTGTTGTGAAATCTTAAATTAACCAAAAAAATCTACCGCCAAATTAATAGAAGGTTATGATGGATTATAATGGCATTATAACCAATATTTCAGAGGAAAAAGTGCGTTATAATAGCTTTATAATACATTATAACTTTCTATCAATTTGAGGGATACAATACATTTTTGACTAAGTAATCAAAATTGAAAGCAACATTTTTAGTTCTCAAATAGAATTTTATATCTGATCATTTGAAGAAAAATAAGTTTTGCTTAGTTTAAGTTTGACTGTCACATTTACGTCAGCAGCTAAATATATCAGTTTAGTTAATACACTGTGTACTCAAATCATTTCTTATAGCTTATAGCTTAAATCGGCTTGAACACTTTCTAATAATGGTCAGAAATTAATAGCAACACGCTAGAATCCTATTGATGTGGTAGTAGTTGATCGCGTGTGGTGTATAGTAAGCGCCACGGATCTTCGTGTCTCGGAACTTAGCTGCAGATTCAAGTGCGCGCATTGTACTGTCGCGTCGAAAAGGTTTTGATTTATTAATTAATTATTATAGGGTATTTGGTAATTAAGGGGTCATACGGTTGGTACATCCTTTAATTGGATTGCATGCGATATAAGACCGTTTAATTATAAAATATATAAATGAAAGAAATCAGTTGTTAAAAAAGAGTTTACTCACTCATTATATGTATCACAAGTGTTAGTGATAACTAGTTTTGATGCATAACTAATAACAAAACTTAACACGTTAAAACATAAAAAAATACCTGCTCCAAACTAATTAAAATAAACACTAACGATAACTAAACAATACAATTTAACACAGCACGTAATAACAAAACAACTGGACACAACTGTACTTCAGACTGAACGAGTGAGACGCACGCATAGGCGAAAGCGAGAGCTACGAATAACTGACGTTTCGTCGTGTGGACCTTACCTCCCCCATTGCCAGCTGGCCCTTTGCGTCTGTTTTTTGCGATCTGCGCAGTGACTTGTTGCTAACTTCAGAAACACAAAGATCCGTGGCGCTTACTGTGTTTTTTTTATTGCAATATAGGCAAGTATTTGATCTCGATCTCACCTGATGGTAAGTGACGATGAGACCTACGATGTAGCATACTTGCCTAGAAGGTACGTTCATTCTCGACTTGAAAACACCCAGATTGTAGTCAACGGGGAACAAAGACGCCGGTAGCGTGTTCCATTCCTTGGCAGGTCGCACGATGAAAGTAGAAGCAAAACGCTTAGTACGTACCGAAGGAATGTCCACAGTGTACGGATGACACTTGTCCGTGCGTCTTGTCGACCGACGATAGAATGGAGATGGGGGAATTAATTCGTGTAATAATTAGGTTGTGTAAGTGTGAAGGTTGTGTGTGTGTGTGTGTGTGTGACTGACCGTGCACGAGGTCTGCGTGCGCGTGCGCAGCGCGGTCGGCGGCGGGCGGCGGCGGCGGCGGCGCGTACACCAGGCGGCCCTCCTGCAGGCCCTTGGGCTGCACGATGTACAGCCGCACGCACACGCGCGCGCGCTCCGCCGCGCACGCCGCGCCCGCGCCCTCATCCTGCGCGTGCGCAAAACATTATAAAATAAATAAAATAAAAATTGGTTTATTGGTAAATCAGCTACGCAGGCAACATAATTGAAAATATACATTGAGTAGTTAATGTAGATATTAAAGTAGAAATTAATTAATAAAATAAAATAAAATGTTAGTGTCCCGCCGTACGTAGCTGCAACCAACAAGGTCTGCTCTCAGCACTAAGTTGGGGCATCCGAGGAATGCCTCAACGCTGGTTTTCAGAGCAAGGCCTTGGTGACGCATTGACGCCGCGCAACATGATAATATTAAGTTGAGTAATGTAAATGGTAACAAAAAACAAATGCGAAATAATAATTAAATAAAAGACAAAATTGACGTGGACAAAATAAAAAAAAAATATAATAATAATAATTAAATAAAGTCGACATGTAGAAACAAAAGCTGAAACAAACACCCAATTCATAGTGGTACGCGCCGGTCGCAGCACCTCATTCGCGAAGAGCTTAATTTATGCGCCTACGTTGTCGTGTCTTGATGCGTTTATATATGTAGCGACCACTTCAACCGCACCACAAGCTACAAAGATGGCGCTGCAGACGCATTCAGAACAATAGACAATTCTCATCGCAATCCTGAATCGCGCTATAAGAGTTTTCGGAGCAAGTAACATATTATACACAAGATCCCGACAATAACTGTCGGGGCATAGCGGCCGCCCCGCCAGGCATACCACCCGCCTGGCTGGAAGATCTTCCCTTTTCCGCTAAATATACCTACGCGATTTTTCGCTATTATCACAATGTTCCTGTATAAACTATAATAAAGTCTATCGAGTATGCAGGGTGGAAATTTAAGACAAGTCAGTAAGGGCAGCCACCGTAAAACTGTCCCTTATTTTTTGCGTTTTTGCGATCGCCATTTAGTGATTTTGAAAAAAAAAATCAGTCAGCGTAAAAACACCTAAGAGCGCTTGTAAACCAGCTAGTTTTGTCGCCATTTCTATTTGTAATTGTATAGCCGTCGATTCGCCATCTTTATCGCGCAGAACTTGCCGTAATGAATGCTAAAAGTGTTGCACTATCTACAATATTTCAATTTTAATAGTCCGCGTACAGGCCGTTCAATGGACCGCACAGTACTCACATCGTGATGCATCTCGAAGTGTTCGGGCGTGTGCGCGGCGCCGTCCGCGGACCCGTTGCGGTGGAACGGGTCGTCGCAACTCGACTCGCACTTGGCCTGCTGCTCTTCTGTCCCACAAACATTACACATTACACATTACACTCTTCTTCTATAATAATTATTCAAGATTTGGCACTTAAGCCTTTATATTTAAATGTTATACTTACAAGTGAATTTGATCAAGAAAATACTAATGACATTGACAACATCAGAATTGGCAGTATGGATTGATTCCTTCGCCTGTCCTACTGGACGAATTAAACTACTTATACTCTTCTTCTTCTTTTTTCTATGTTGGCAATCGGCTACAAAATAGAGCTAATATTTGCCAGGGTCGAGTAATTTTATTTTTTGATAATAATTTTAAGTATAATTAAGCCTGATGACAATGATGATGTTGATCACAGATTGTCAGATTGGAAGAATATATTGGGTACCTACACAAACTAGCGCTTGCATCTTTGTTAACGCTCTAAGGTGACCTACGCAATCATTGAAATAAATAATTTTGAATTTTACTTATGTATGTGGAACTTGCAGACTGGAACAAGCAGTGATAGCCAAGTTGGTAGAATGTTTGCCTCGGTAACGAGGATTGCAGGTTCAAACCCCGGCTCGCACCTCTGGGATTTCAGGTGCGAATCTCATTTTCAACCATGATTATCACTTGCTAAACGGTGAAGGAAAACAACGTGAGGAAACCTGCATGTCTGAGAGAACCCCCTCGGAAGATGTGGGAATTCCGCCAACTGGGCCAGCGTGGTGGACTATGGCCTAATCCCCCTCGCATTGAGGGGAGGCCCGTACCCAACAGTGGGACATTAAAAAGGGCTGGAATTATTATTATGTGGAACATACTTCCCTACTTTTAATTGTTTACTTTTGCGTATTTATTTTCAAACTCACCCGCATCAAGAATGCAGAAGCTCAAAACAGGATAAGGCAGCAGGAACTCGGATATACTCTTGCAATACGCCATGGTGTCCTCAGAGTCCCGCGCCATGTTCAGCACGTAGAGACTGCGAGACTTGAAGTCCGACAGAAGCAGGTAGGACGCGCTGGAGTCCAGCATGGCCTTGAGTCCTAGTGTGGTCTCTAGGCCCAGGCTTGGGGTGAAATTGATGGTCTGAAGGCAGGTCCAAGACTTGCAGGACCAGACCTTGATGGTGGTGTTGTTCTCAGCTCCGGTTACAGCGAATTTCCAGAATTGGACGCTGGAATTATATTGGAAGGTGTATTCTACTGTCATCTCTTAGAGAAGTATCCGAAGGAGTGGATTTCTAGAAATGACACAATATATGTACAGCCGTAAATCTACGAAATAAATATCAAAACTTTAATTTGAGTAACCAACTTCACAATAGAGACATAGGTTTTTATTTCAATTCAAACCATTCGTTTCGTTTGAAAAATCTCCCTATATAAGGGCGAACTTCGTACCGACTCAAATGTATGAGCGAATCTAACATGTTTCCCACGTCTTAACCCTTAATAGCCTAGAGTTTCAATTTTGATACCAATCTTTTAAACCGAATGTTCACATTACTATTAGTTTTTTTTATAGGTTGGCTGTACGTATTTTGCTGTTGTATAATATTCTTTCCAACGAAATTTTAAAAAAAATCAAATGTCATTATTATTAAACACAATAACATTAAACACAGTAATATTAAAAATAAATCACTTTCGTAAATCAGGCTACTAAGGGTTAATAGCTATTCTGCTATTCGGGGCGGAGACAAATTTAAAAAAAAAACAAAAATCTTAAAAATCAGCCCTCCCATTCTTGAGTTATAAATAGTACCAACACGAGTATGTTTTGTCACTCACTCAGTGTTGTAGTTCTTGTGGTTGTCGAGGAAGAACAGGCAGCTGAGCGGCTTCCCGGCGTGCGGCTGCCACTTGTGCAGGCAGCGCGGGCTGCTGTCCGCGTGCATGTACACCTGCGCACACGCAACACACTTCGTTATAAAAACCAGGCTTTGGGGGAGTGAGAGGGCTCTACCACTCACTCTCACTCTACTTCTTGATGTGTTGAATTAACCTTTACATACACTGAACACACATAGAAGCAGTGATAGCCAAGTTGGTAGAACGTTTGCCTCGTTAACGAGGATCGCAGGTTCAAACCCCGCACCTCTGAGATTTCTGGGATTCATGTGCGAATCTCATTCTCAACCACGATTATCACTTGCTAAACGGTGATGGAAAACATCGTGAGTAAACCTGCATGTCTGCGAGAAGCCCTCGAAAGATTTGGGAAGTCCGCCAATCCATACTGCGCCAGCGTGGTGGACTATGACATAATCCCCCTCCCATTGAGGGGAGGCCCGTGCCCAACAGTGGGACACTAAAAAGGGCTAGAATTATTATTATTACATACATTTCATTTCGTGGAGATTTGCATATAAAGGTCGGCGTTCGTTACATGTCGCGGCATGGCACGACAAAAGATTTTGTAAGCGCAAATGATTTTGAATCTTATTTTAATGCTCTTGGCACTCATATTTCGTCAATATCGTAACAAGGACACTGGAGCATACCGCAGGAAGCCTCGGTATAGCGGTAGGCTTCAGCACGTTGACTTACAAACCGAATGTCGTTGTACAGTATCCCATGGCATGCCGAAATGCTTCCGCATCCCGAAGGATCTTGGAGCGTATCTCGGAATTCCAATGACTAGATTGTCCAGCCGCATAGCGACCGATGGCTCTTTTGCGTTCCAGACTGTCTCGACTAAGATCACTATGGTGCCTGTTAACTCGATGGATATATGAGTGACGTCATAGATACAGAAGCGCGGGTAGCACCTGGAAGAACATGACGTATCCGTCGGCGGAGGCGGTGGCGAGCGCGCTGCCGTCGGGCGAGAAGGCGGCGTCGAGGATGGGCGCGCAGTGCTCGGCGGCGGCCAGCGCGCCCGCGCTGCCCACGCGCCGCGCCGCCGACACGCTGCCCGTCACGCTGCGCATGTTCCACATGCGCGCTGCAACACCACACCACACCACACTTGCTATACCGCCACCTCGAGCGAGAACTCTTTCCCTCAAATTTATAGAAAGTTATAATGAATTATAAAGCTACTATTACGAACTTTTTCCTCTGAAAAGTTCGTTATAATGCCACTATAATCCATTATAGCTTTCTATAAGTTTGGGGGTTATACTTTCTTCTTCTTTTTTTAGGTTACCAATCGGCTACAAAATAGAGCTCATGATAATTGTTATAAAATTATAAGTAACCCTAATGATGATCAATAGAATCCACTACCCGTATCAGTGAAGCTGTTTGCTGAAAATTTACCGGACATCTAGGATGAACTTAAATAGTCAAGTTCTATTTCATTTTAATTTCCTATACTTGTGCACATTTATGAACACACACACACACACACACATTGTTGGAAAATAACATAAAATGAACAACGTCACTGTTCGACTTCCTGTCAAAAAGTGGCGATATTGCTATATACAGATGTGCAATATTTACGGCCGGATACCGTACTCATCACTGAGTCAATGCGAGTAGATCCAGAGGACGCAGCCCCATGCGCTGGACTGACGTAATAAAATCTTTTACCAAGACCCCACTTAATGAGAGCGTGCGCCAGACGACGGTTCAAGATAAATGAAGATTGTCAGAAATACAATTTCGAAAACAATGACCACCAACCACCACCAACCAACTGCTCCATCGAGAGTATTACGACGAAGAAGAAGAGACCATACTTAAATCAGAATTTTTTTCCTCATATCGAAGTTATCGTCCATTTACACAGGCGTTACAAAACACTTTACTCACACTGATATCAATAACACTCACTCGATGTAGCGAAATATAACTCGAAACGTTCCATCCCATGTATTTTTGTATCCTTGGTGTCTTAGCTTAGCTAACTTTACTTATACTTAGACAATTGGCTTCTTCCCGGGACTCGCCGAGGGTCAAACCTTGGCGTCTTCGTTTGTCACCGATGTGGATCCTAGCTTACAGGACAAATAGTGGTGGGAGTGTGTGACAGATCTAGTCCAACAAAATTATAAAAAAGAAGCGACAAATACTTAACAGCTGAGATACTCAGCATTGGAATATGCAACTGACCAATATTGTCATGGGTGGTGAGAAGCAGGCGCGCGACGTCGTCGTCGGCGGCGTCGTCGTCGTCGTCCGGGATGTAGGGGCACCACACCACGCGGTGCGCGCCGCCCGCCGCGCCCGTGTCCTCGCGGACCTCCGCCACCAGCGTGCATCTGAACACAATCACTCAACAGTTTCATTCATGAAACCTTTGGCCGTCAAAAAAAAGGATATTGTTAAGTGTTTATTATTACCAAAACCGCCAAAAAAATCACTGGATTTGTATTATACAGCGGTCTTTTTTAAATCGACAATTATACATATTGTCATATAATAGTATTTTTAAATGTCTAGTCTGTACCAAAATACAAAGAATATAAAAAAATATGGTTTGTCTTTGAATTTGTACAGCTTTATGGCTGTCTGTCAGGCATCAAATCATGTCTGATGAAGGTAAAAGCCAGATATAGACAAATGCTAACCAACACTAACAGGTTGTGTACCTTCATGAAGCTATCAATGTTTTTCGTCTGGTCCCAGGTTAGTGGACCACTGCTTACATAAGGATGTCAGAATTATCTATTCTTCAAACTTACCTCAAACCGCTGTCAGTGACTTCAATCTCGTGCACGTAGAAGTTGCCTTGTTCATCAATACACGCAAGCACCACTTGATTTTGAATGTGAGCAAATGCCAAGTCTTGCACCTGTGATAATAAAGTCAAAATACTCAGATGTGAGCTTAATTGTAAACTCAAAGTAAAGCATATAAGCATTAGTTGGACATGTATAATTGAATATGTTAAGTTTTTTTTTCTAATGAAATAATAGAATTGGGATCTGACAGACTGGAACAGATATATAAAATAATAACACATCTACACTTGGGCCTCTCTATCAGCTTGGTCAGTGTCTATTCAGGGTAAGACCTAGAGATTTAAATATCCCTAACATCATTCTATGGTTCTCAATTACCTCTCCTTTCATCCCTTTGATGAGCGCACGCCTGTCTGTCCCGGGCTCGGAGTTGTACACTACACGCACCATGCCGCTCCATGTGCCAGGATTCACAGCGTTCGGAGCTGGAGACAAGGATATGGATCAGAAGTATCCATTGTCACACGCTTGGTACTCAGTTAAAATAATTATTTTGATACCCAAGTACTAATTGGTAATATTTGCATGTAACTATACCCAATTGTGCTCATACATCAAACATGACCAAAGGCCATGTGGGGCATGAAGCCACAGTTCAATGGCCTGTATGAAATACCTTATTTTAAAATAAGTGGCTACTTTGTAATACAGATTGGAACATCCTATGAAAGACAAATAAATTGTTCCATATGAAATACTTTTATGCACCAAACTAACAATCCATTAAAGTACAGACAGCAAAATATGTCTACATTGGACCCATTATTTGCCAACTGTAGCGTTCAGGAATATGTTGGCACTATTTCAAATTGTCTGTGATGTACCAATTCTGAGTAGTGAGACAATTTATGACATCTTTCTAAGTGCCACATGGTTTCCTTAATTTCCTTCAAAATTATTCATATAATTTGATCATCTCATTGATGCTACTGTTTTTGACTGCCTTTTATTTACCCAAAATGTGTTTTTGCATAGAATACTAACTGAAAAATATAGTTGTACAAAAGACAGTTTGCTGAACTCATCAAATAAAGGTGTCATGGCATCTATTTATATTCTTACCTTTAATGGAGTAAGCCAAGTACTTCCCACTGATATGTATAGCCAGCAGTTGTCCAGCATAGAACTTGGGCTCCCAGTTGTAGTCCACCAGGTTCTTCAGCTTCACCTTGGAGCTGCCATGGTCATGGTTGCCAGCATTGGTGTTCACCATAACATTGGTTGCATACACCTCAGCGCTGCATACACCATCTCCATCGGAGAATGATCTGGAACAACAGAAAACTGTGTTTTTAGGGAACATTTTTGTAGGCTACAATCCCTGAGCAGATAGAGTCGCCGACAATATGCAAGCCAAGAGGTGTGTTAAAAAAAATATATATTTCAATTTTAGATTTCATTAAAAACATAGGAAAGAGCATTAAAGAGGACTTATTAGAAGTATATACTACGAAGGAACTATTTCATTACTTAACTGCTAGAGGCAAGTATTCTTAGACAACAAGCTACTCCATCTCGATTGGCTTTGATACTGGTACCTTACATTATAGTAATTGTTTAGGTGATGTAGGAATTGCTACTGGAATTTGAATATAAGTGCGTAAGCAATAAATCCAAAACGAAAATGAATTCTGATCAATGTCACTTACATAGTTTGGGTGGTATCCGATAGCTTCGGCAGCATGGTTGTTGGTTGCATTACCGGTCTAATCCTCCACTTTTCACATGAATTTTAGAAACTAGCTTGCAAATTTACAATTAGAATAGTAATTGCAAAAAAATCATGCAAAATTACAACAGCAAACCGCTGATGCCGACCGACATGAAGTGAATGCGTTTAGTTTTCCATCCACTCAAAGTGACTCGAAACTTTCGAAAACTCTAAAATATTTTTAGCGATTCTAACAAACTTCTTATTTTTTTATAAATTTATATTATTCAAAGAGTCAGAACAACTGTAATGTTAATAAGTTTTTCTTGTTATTATAAAGTCACAATGTAACTACGAAAAAGCTACAACTAAACGTAGTATAAAAAACAGTTTGTTTCCAATTACGAAATAAACTTTTTTTTTGGTGATTTGTGTAACTAAATTCACGTACAAAACGTAGGTAAAATATAAACTATGCAAGCATTAAGTCACTGATTATTTTATTAATTGCGATAATGATTCAATACTATTGCGAATTATAATAAGGGGTAAAAAATATATTTATTGTAACAGGAAACCAACCAACTCTTAGTTGATTTGACAGGTGACAAAGCAGTGAATTGATTTTTTCGAAAATGGTAAGATATAGTCGTAAATATTCAATTATTTACTTACAAATACATCTTATAACAATAAAATCATGTATACGATTGTTCTAGTCCCTAACAGACAAGATTTCGATGCTTTTGGCGCGGCCTGGCGGCGAAAATGCCCAGAAAGATGACGTGCCTTGGTGGATGCGCTACGGTGGTCGGCTACTCGGAACAGTTGGTGGCTTCAGTATGTATTATTTTATTTATTAAACACTACATACGGCTGAATTACACACTGAGGCTTTAATACTATTAATTTTTTTCCCACGAACTTAGGGTAGGAGGGTAGTAAACATTATCTTATCCAGACTAAATGTACCTACACCACCTACATTAGAGACAATGAAGCCAATTTAAAATATGTTCCGTCCAAATAAAGTCATCATGTCTCGCTATTACTATATTTTAATACAAGTAGATTTATATTAACAAATAATCGGTAGGTACATAATCAAGTTAATTAAAAAAACTAGTTTTATAGACATCATATTTTATTGACAATCATAAACTTACTGAATATGTTGTTACCTACTTACCTAATAGATCTTTTTCTATACAAATCTAAAGGGTTAAAATGCAGAATTTATGATCAAATTTTATTAACCGACTTGCCATTTATTGCATTAGTTAATAGTAATATAGCACAACCTTTGAAATATGGATGTGTGATGGTTCACCACCCACTGCTCGCACCTTTGAAGTGTATACAGGTGTTGGTGTTTGTGATTCCGTATATTTTCAAAGGCTGAACACAGCTTCCCTCATCATAATATCATCTGCATAGAAAACTCAAGAGCTTTGCTCATTTCATTTGTGTTACCTACAACCTTTACCTGGCATACATTGCAGTGCCAAAGATACTGTCACAGATATGCTAAACAACCAAAGTTTTATTGCAATCAGATTAATGGTATTGCCATGGACGAAAAACAAAGAAACATTAATTCTTATTTATTATGTGGTTGTGGTGTCCTATGTACCAATACCTACCTATGTATCAACCAGTTATTATCACAGGATATGGATGATTAATATAATAAATTAATTAATGGCACCAGTTTAATACAATATTTATATATTTAATGTAGATTATTATGGATCAGTTTTCCTGGAAGGTAATGTTGGTGTTATAATTAATTGAAGCAATCTTCAATACTTTTGCTAATCTATGAATCCCAAATTTAGAGTAAAAAGAATAATATTTTTGGTGTTGTTTCCTTAAGTTAAAACTACCACTGTCACATTCAAGTTTCAAAAGATTACACAAATGTATGATAAAAGCTGCTTACACATGTTGGCTTGGTCGAGGAAAGCCTCCTCTTCTAGCTTAATCTGCACCCCTAGTACGACTAATACAGGGCAAAAAGAACGAGACAATGTTGATTTTTGACCCATTTTGTCTTGTTACAAGAACAGATAGTTGTTCTAGTTAGATAAATCAAAATTTCTGTTACAACATTATTTACCCCTGTCCTCCATTTGCCTCCGTCTTTTGTAAATAATAGTGTTTTCAATCACGCTACGTCACAGCTTGCGACGCAATCATAAAGTTTGATTACAGCTTAACAAAACAAATACATTTAATTGTATATGATAACAAAATACATATAACTTGTTGATAAACCGCTGCAATTCATTTCATTCATAATAGATCTGGCGTGGATGGTATTACCTCGGTTTTTGTGGTCCGATGTGAGAGTATGGTTTTATCATTTGATCTATTCATAGGTCAATATAAAAGCATGGTATAGGCGGGTAGTTCAGAATATTCTGGTATTATAAAATTTGTTTTTAAAATTTGTAGCTTGATAAATGGGGAATGGTTAAAGCTGGTAAAGGTACTCGTTTAGGTGATCAGCATTCTATCTGGACGAAATATGACTCCTTGATTCAACGCGAGTCTCCAGTCTCTGATCTAGACCTTAATGAAAGTATAATGCCCAAAAATTACGTAATTTCGTCATATAGCAGACCAGGTTAGAAATTTTTTGCAGCTTTGTTTACCACTTTACTTTAGTAGGTAGGTAGTATTTCTCCCAATCTGCAGGAATTGTAATGCAGCACATTCTCATAAAGTTTGTCTCTGTTTTGGAGTAATAACGCCCTACTTGCCATAAAGATGTACTTATGTAATAGCAGAACGATACCGTTTTCAGTAGCATATTAATTATTTTTTAGTGTCAACCTCAATAAATTTGACCTTGTTGTTAATATTGCCTTTTAAGTGTTTTCGTAACACCCACGGCGGCATTGTATTCGCTCGTGTTTTACGACAGTTAGTTGGTTTCGTCCAACTGTTTTATGTGCAGCATAAGACTCCAGACACTTTTGCCCAGCTGTAGGACTTGTAACTGAATAGCGTAATTAACATTTATACTGAGACGATTAAAGACGACGTGTATCGATTTTTATTCTTATATTCTCTCTTCTACGAGGACGTCGAGGTCGAAGTTGTTTTTCTCTATTCGAGCAGCGATAATTTCCGCCAATGGGCTGTAAAGCGAGTCCATCATATATGTGTTACGCAGGTCACGCGCCGCCTAGGAAACAGGTCGCCGCCGCTAGCGTACACCCTCAAGCGTAAACCGCAAAATTGTTATTTATCATCTAGGTATTAATTAGCCGTGATAGCAGTGATAGCCAAGTTGGTATAACGCTTGCCTCGGCAACGAGGATCGCAGGTTCAAACCCCGGCTCGCACCTCTGGGATTTCTGGATTTCATGTGCGAATCTCATTTTCAACCACGATTATCACTTGCTAAACGCTGAAGGAGAACATCGCGAGGAAACCTGCACGTCTGAGTGAACCCTTCTAAAGATGTGGGAATTCCGCTAACCCGCACTGTACCAGCGTGGTGGAGGCCTGTGCCCAACAGTGGGACATCAAAAAGGGCTGGTATTATTATAATTATTATATTAATTAGCCTCCGATGCACCGCGAGATATTCCCCGTGCATATCTTCATGGTTTGGGCAGTTGTTTCAACGTGAATCAATTTCCAGTGGCGATAATCCTGGGCCTGTTCAACTGCATCGGCATAGTGCTGCTGAACGTGACCGGGCTGATCGCGGGCATCTGGCAGATGATGGCTGGCTTCCTGTTGCTGGTCTGCGAGGCGCCCTGCTGCTGCTTCTTCATAGACTTCGTGCAGGCCTTCAGCGACAAGATCGAATCCAGACCGTATTGGAATAAGGCAGTTTTATATGTGTGGTGAGTGTTATACAATCTTCTCAGCCGGATTTTCTCAGTTGAGGTCGTGTTTCGATCCGGTTGTAGACTTAAGAAAAAAAAATGTAATGACAATTTGTAAGTGCCCCCGTAGGCCTATTCGAAATAAATGCTTTGACTTTGACAATCAAACTTAGTCTGACAGCATATAGAAAAAAAATAGGATTTGCTTGGGTGTTAAGAGTAGCTAATGAGCTTTGAACGAGATGGTAAAGAGCCTGATTATTTGACTATTCACTACACAATGAAGTAATGTTGGGTTTGGATGAAAGCAAACATATGTGTTTCAGGATACGTATTTTATGGCACGGTGATTAACAGTATAATGTTAGTAAGTATTGTAATAAAAACCTGAGTTAATTTATAGCATATCGCATGAATCACTCGGTTAACAAGACAATTCAATTAATTAATCGGCTTATCACGGCGGCGACGCATCGCTGTCAGACATTGACGACCTGATTAGCGCAGTCGGTAGTGACCCTGTCTTTGTTAAATACCACGCGGACGAAGTCGCGGGTAACAGCTAGTTATTATTGGAACGAAGTTCCTTATCGCGCGTTGCGAAAGGGGGCTAGACGGAAAAAATATCACGAAAAGTTGTAACGACACTTTTTGCTATCTTTGTCGTTTGCATTTACATAATGGTCAGTATTTTCGAGACATTGCAAAAGTGCATCCGTGGCGCAATTGGCTAGCGCGTTCGGCTGTTAACCGAGAGGTTGGTGGTTGGAGCCCACCCGGGGGCGATATATTTTTGTTTCCCAAAATTATTGATTTTTTGTACATAATAAATAATAAAAAATAATAAAGGAACTTCGTTCCATCCGTTCGTTCGTGTCCCTTGACACCTCTCAAATTTTTTTTATATTATAAGGTTTAAATTCCGATCCTTGAGCGAGCCGCGTGTTGTAACATTAGTATCGTTTGTTCTAGTATCGCGCTCCCGCCGTTCTTCCTGAGCTTCTTCAGCGTGAGCACGTGGCTCGGCAGCGGCGCCATCTTTGGCACCGGCATCATATACGGCATGATGGCGCTCGGCAAGAAGTCAGTATTGCATGTATTGTAATTACACATTGCTAAGTGTTTACGTGGGTGTTGCCAGGGGTTTTGGATGAGAAGGTCGTGTTTGATTGTCTATGACTTCGCTAATAGGGGTCAATAACATTGAAGTTACCAATGAACTCTCATGTTAAAGACATCAACCCAGAGCCCCAAGTCTGCTAACACAATCGATTCATGATCGAACAGCAACCGCATAGTAACTGTCACTTTTGATAGATATTGTATGGGATATCTGTCAAAAGTGACAGTTGTCAACTGTCAACAGTGACAGGCAACGGCAACATTATTAAGAATATTACTTTTATAATTCTAACTGCAGGTTGATTGAAACTTATGAAGCTTAAGATAATAATTTGTTTTGTATATGTGATGGTTATAACATTAACATAGGTGTAATTTAACCATTATAATACTATTTGTTGTGTGCTGCGTCCGCGCAATCTGGGCTAATGGTGCTAATAATACGTATTAAATCTTTTCATAAATTATAACATTTATATAATGTATGTATAAGGTTACGATCGCATTGTAAAACGTTCAGTAAGATACAGGGTAGATGGTGAGTACCTACTCGCGTTCAATGTTTGTACATTAATCTGGCTTTTGCCTCCGACCGCGCGACGATTTGCTCTGCTGCTCAACCCTCCGCGATCAAAGCGTGATGATGCTACGATATTATGTATGTAGAACCATAGACTATGCCATAGAGAAAAGAAACCCGTGTTTAGTGTAGCGCAAGACCAAGACTTTGTGCAACAAAAACCAGTGACGCTTAAACAGATAAAATGAATGAAAACACAGTGTACAGATGGTTTTATAATTGTAATAGCCATGTAAAAAAAAATCTTCATACGAAATTTGTTTTTTTTATACGATCTAATCCAGCTGACGTATTGCGTCGTCGTCGTATTGCGTCATTTGTACAGCCAATGCGATCGTAACCCTGTGTGTGTGTGTGTGTGTGTGTGTGTGTGTGCGCGTGTGTAACCGGGCGGTGTGTGGCGGGCGGCAGGGGCTCGCGCGACGACATGGCGGCGATGGCGGGCGGCGCCACGCCGCCGGGCGCGCCGCACGCGGCCGCGCACGACCACAGCGTCACCCTCATGGAGGACCCCGACGTCTGGCGCCCCAACTAAACAGAGGCAAACACTACACATGTGTACAGTCGATGGTGCTAGAATTGGCACCTCGTTAACCACCTAGAGAACACTTGATTGCCAGCTAGCTAGATAGCTCTTTGCGTTTTGCAAAAAGGATTTGGCTAATACAGCCGACAAAACATTTAATTATAGTCATAGGTTGCATCAAATTAAATAAGCTTAGAAGCCGACTCTGTGCTTGCCGGATTCATACAATTAGGCATGCGCCGCCGAGCGGTCGATCTTGCTCATTTTATTTGATCCGAGCTGTACTATGACGTGTTAGATGGGCCATTTCTAACTCCAAAATCGACTTGAGCTCGCTTTATGTTTTGAGCGTGATTGCTTTTAAACATTTCCGTTGCACAGTTTTTATGTTTCAGCTATCAATCACAGCTTGGGATTACTTATACTTTATTTGCACTAATCTATTTTGTATATTTAGCGTCATACAGCATGGTTGCACTATGATATTATTTTCACTATATATAATACCGGGTTTATACACACCATTTTTCATAGTTATACTTTGGTGTTATCCCAAAAACCTACTTTGCCATGTGTTCAAATAAATCTCAATGATATATTTTACCTCTCCTCCATATCAAAAATAAGACCCCAATTAAATAGACAGCGGAACTTTTGTTTAAGATGATTTAACAATGACATTAAATCTATCTCCCCGATACAGAGCATCAGTAGAAGACATGAGGACGTCGGCCGCTAACCTAGAAGCGGGCGTGGGGCAGCCGACGTCCGCGCCGCGCGCCACCCTCGTCACCAACGAGCAGCCAATCAGCATGACCATGCCCGCGCGACACTGACCTGCGCACGCGCACGGGACGCGCTAGTGCGCACGTACGTATACCGTTCCCGCGCGAGTCTACTCGGAGGTTATGCGCTCCTGGTACCAGGATACATGGATGTTTATGTACTGGTTAGATAATTAATTCATATTCAATCATATTTAATTCTGTAGCTTGATTATAAGCAGATAAATATAAATGTATTAAACGTCGCAGCTTCGTTATAGACTAATTAATTCTATTAATTTTAATTACATTTAATGGAAATCAATTCTTTTTAATAAAATGTGTTTTTGGTATTACGGAGCGCATAGTAATGTTTCGGACTACAATGGCGCCTGTATTTATCGCGTTAAAGTGACTGACTGCTATCCTATTTCCCGAGACGTTATGCAACTTTCCATAGTCAAAACTTTTTACTTCAGTGTACCCAATTTAAAAACATCAGTGCCCTCCATGTATTGCCAATATATTTTATTTATAAACTCGCTTGTAGATAGATAATTCTTTTTGTAATGATTAATCAACTCATGTATTGTAATATTTAACTATTTGTTATAGTTATAGATATTTATAAACTAAGCATATTATAATGTAACCCACGTTAAATCAGAATGGAGGAGTTACCTTTTGAAGCTGAGGTCATAAACATGAACTGCAAATTTGCTCGCTAGTACTGTCTAAAAATCCTCAGTTCTGGAGGCTCCAGTCCGATTTGACGAGGGTTGATGTCAGTAGAGGCTAATATGCAAGAACAAAATCACAGTTTGAAATCCTATTTAAGTTCTCTCGTCTGGTCCACCTACCTTCTTATTACAAATAACTTCTTGAAAAGTTTTGGCTATCCTTAAGGACAAAAATGATCGTGAAAGTGGCTTTAAATCAAATTGCCTATAAATATATGCGATAATGAACGTTATATCTATGTACAAATAGGAGACGTTGTTATGCTTCAGATTATAATATTATACCACCTGAATGCTCTTTGAAAATTCTAGAAAATATATTATTCTTCAATGTCGATGGGAAGTTTCACTATATGATCTCTAGATCTCTAGCCTCTCATAGCATAGGGGTCCATCTTAAAGCGACCCAGTTATTCAAATAATAATATTACACAGTTACTATAAAGGGGTGTCTTGGAGTTACTTCGATCTCATTAGGGGTCGGTCATGTTACAGAATCCTTTATTAAAAACATATTTGTATGGCAACTTCGTATTTATGAGTTTCTTCAAGATAATGTCGTGTAATCGTAACATAGTCGAGGGCTGTTAATAGTGTAATAATTATAATTTAAATGCTAAGTTGTAAATGGTGCCCGGTTGTGTTTGGTTATGGCGTTTAAAACTGAACTAGTTTGTCTATGAGTAGGTTGAAGTGTGCTAGGGACTTGGAATTGTAGAACCTTGTTCAGTAATAAAAGATTTGCAAGTGTTCTCAGCTAACATACGTCTTTCGATAAAAAATAGTTCTGTTTGTCTAGCTAACGGTCGCCTCGCCTATCGAAAAACTACATATCTACGTTACATGCTTTATTTATGGCGGCAATTTAATTATTTCATATCATGTCATAGGCACAATCATACTTTGCTGTTAAACATACTCAGTAAGTGTATAAATACCATTTATTATTTATGCTTAAGTATATAAAAAAGATTGTGCCAGATCAGTGACAATCAAAATGTCTAAAGATGAAACAGCCATATAATCAGTGTTTCATGTTGTATATTATCTTAAATTTAATAACATGATAATATGTTTAGTTAGGCAAATTTACTAGAGAGTGGTGTTAAATGTTGATTATCTATATAAAATACACCTGCCAGGGTTGTTTTTGATCAATTTATCGTAATAATAATGTAATGTCTTCTTGCAAGCAATATAGTTTTGTTTTTAATAGACTGTGCAAGGGTTCCTGGTTCACAATGCATGGGTTTATCAGGTAAGTACAAGCTATAGTGGCGCCCTCTGCGCTAAATAAAATTTCGAAAAAAAAGAACGTTAGGAATCCTTGTTACCTTGTGCATTCCAAAATTGTACTGAATTGATGTCTGTTTTATTTTTATGTAGATAAATGTATATTTTTTGCATGCACGATAAGATGTAGTAATGTGTAGGTTAGTTTGTTATTATGAAACATTGTTTCAACAATGTCAATTTGTTGATGCACCGTATGTGTGATAGAGCATGTGTAGGAATGGGGTCGCTCTCGCGGACACTAATTCAGAATACGACCAAGAATATCTGGATTTTGTTTAATTCTAATGGCTACTAAATAAGATAACATTACAATCCTGTATAATTTTGTGCTAAAAAGTTTAAGTAGTGGTTTAGTAAATAAATTATCAACAATTGTAGAGAATCAAAAGACAGTACTTTATAGGACTTTTCTATTGTAAATTAACTTGTTTGAAAGACGATAGGTAGGTATTGCGTGTGAATACTATTACTCTAATCAGTGTTGAAAGATCTCTACACGGCTATATCTTCCCGGGAAAACATA
This sequence comes from Pheosia gnoma, assembly GCA_905404115.1. NCBI lineage: Eukaryota > Metazoa > Arthropoda > Insecta > Lepidoptera > Notodontidae > Pheosia > Pheosia gnoma. The sequence goes on along the minus strand of FR989894.1, from coordinate 765,740 downwards.
TCTCAGTTGTAACATTAAGATTATCTACATAATACAGTATATTTTTGGTCGCCATATAACTCTATATAGTAAATGAAAATAATCAGTCTATATTTACATGAACCGACGTTCCTTAGACACCATATAAACTAAATTATTAAAACATATTACACAATTATAAATCAATTAAATTAATATTATTAATATCCCTGTTACAGTAATTGCAAAATATTTTTGTATAATAATTAATGTGCGCCACAGCGACGGCATAAGTATTATGACGTAAAAGGGGGATATTTCATAATTATATTTCTATGACATAGACCTAGGACGTCATGTTGATATGGTAATGTAATTAGGTACATATATTGTGATTCCATCTATGGTTATGGATTCCAATAGCTTTTGTCTATGCTCATATATGTGACCCTATATCAATGTCAGATATATGATATCCTCCCTAAAAAGACCCTAGTCTTAGGTATTTTTTTGCTAGTTTTAACGTTTTTGCTCACACACAGCCAATAATTTAGTAAAGGGATTTTTATTTGAAATTGAATGCATGATATGTTGCCAGTATTCATAAAAACACGATATGAGATGAATTTATGATCTGGCATCATTCAATATGAATGAATGGATTATGTGCTTCCTTAGTTAATATTTTTTTATATAATAAATTATTTTAATCAATTTATTTACACATATGTATATTAAGCAAGTTTAATTATTGTTAAATAAAGAATTCACATTGAGATTGTATATAAATACATACAGCTATTATAAAAAATCAGATTGAAGCCTAAACTTCCCGTATACATTTATTGTTATTTAAATTTAATAATACAATTTTTATCTAGGTTGCTTGGAAACTCGAGGTCAATGTAGGGGTAGAAATATATAACAAAATAGTGTGCCCCCTTTGAAAAGTGCCACTTGAAGGAAGAGTTTATACTCTAGCTAGAATATGAGATATCAAAATGCAAAACATAAATATTGCAGAATTTTATGCTTGTTTTATGACTATTTGTTTATTGGTCACAAATTATACCTCTGCATTGACTAGAAGTAAATAATATGTATACTTACATAGTAATACATTGTTTATAACATTACATATATGGCAAGTGTACATTATGTATACACAATAGTTGTATAGTGTAAGCAGTTGCAGTTGTTTCTCGTCAAGTTAATGTTACTATTTAGGAAAGCATTATCTGTAATAAACGTGTGTATATTGAAATTGTTTTTCTTTTTCGAAATTATAAGTGTTGTTGGTCGCAGATGACCTTTACAGCTTCACAGGACGAGAGGCCGAGCCAGCAGGGTAGGGGGGCAACTAGCTCAAGGGCGCCTCTGGAGTCATGACCTCAGCTTGGGCTGCTGTCAGTGTGGGGGTTGACGACGGACTACTGCTTTTAGGTGTGAAAACACAACTGTGGGCACAATATGTGTTTCGGCGACCTGGTCGGAGAGGTGGGTGTCTGTGTGTGTTAGGTGTGTAGGTCACTCAAGGTGTCCAAAAGCGCAGTAAGGTTGTCAGGGGGGCGTATAAAATTGGTATATTTTATTATAACCTAATATTAAATAGTGAAAAATGAATCTTTAATAATTGGGTTATGAATGAACTGAATACCAAATGATTGAGGATTTGCTGAGTTTCATTGAAAAGTTTGTTTCCCTTAAAATACACTTTTATTTACATATTTCTTATCAATAATACTCTCATACATAACTTTATTAAAACTTATAGTTAGTTAATTATATTGACAATATACAGCATAAGCAATTTTTTCATATATCTTTCCATTGATTTTGAGCAGACCCAAACCAGTTGTGCTGTACCCATGATAATCATTTTTGCATAGAATTACTGTTTTAATCAGTCTTGCAGGCTGAGGGGGTTCACCAGGTTAACCTGTAAATAATATAAAAAGAAAATTGACATTTGAACATGGTAAATCTGAGTTAATTTATCATATCGAGGGAACTTTACATAGATGTTCAAATGTTAGGTTAAGATGAGAGTGAAACACAAGTAGCCAATTTCGAAGTGTGTAGAAATCTACATGACAACCCTTCTACATTTCACTTTCCCCCTGTCTATATGTAAACTAAGCTATATGCACCACCCACTAAGTGCCCATGTGAGGTAGCACTGATGTTACTTTTATTATCTATCCTCATGTGTTTTGTTTAGGTAATACCTACTAAGGGACGAAATCAACAGGTTTTATATGGAATAACTTACCTACTATGTCTTTTGCTTGAAAATCGCTCCAGTAATAGTCCCGTGTCGTTGTATCAAGCATTGCTTATTATCTGTCTCCAAGCATACTGTGGGTGCCTTCAGGTTGGGCTGTAGCTTGCACGCCTGCTCCGATATAGCGACGATAATGCCAGCTGAGTCCACATGAGCTGAACCTTTCGCGGCCAGGCATAGTCCTTGGTGATCAGCTACTAGACACCCGCTGACGTTTGGTGTGGACATAATTTCTTCGACTACTTTATCTAATTCCTTCTCCATTTTTTTGTTGGGAAAAGCGTATTTTTTTCTAGTTGTTCTTCTTTCTTTACTAGTTAGATGTTCCAAGAACTAGGACTAAACACAACGATAACAGAAGAGCAATCAAACCAAACTAAATCAGACAGCACTGTCATCATACACACACTGACAATCAGTCTAGACATATATTATTTATTTATTGCCTTGGGTGCAAGCCCTTTGGAGCCTATCAGTAGTATAACATAGTTCTGATTTTGTTCACAATAAAGTTAAAATATTTAAAGTTTTCTATTGTACTCACAATATAGTGCGCAATCATCAACAAAACATTTTTGCACCTATTTAGATTTATCGCAACAAGCATCCAGCTGAGCCGCCAAATCAAGCTCTATTTATTGTTTTGAATATTAGTGCCCGGCAGTGTCTCCAACTGTCTTTGTCAAAATTACGGTGTTGACTGGTCTCAAAATACGGTAGATGGTGGAAAATTACGGCAGACCAGTGTTTGCAGCTAAAATACCCATGCAGTGGGGATGCGTAACGTAAAAAAAAAAAAAAAGGTCATTCTTCCAAACAGAAGTAGCAGAATGACCTTTTTTTTTTTTTTTTTACGTTGCGCATCCCTGCTCTTCCAAACTGAAGCAAAAGAATGACCTTTTTTTTTTTTTTACGTTGCGCATTCCAAACAGAAGCAGCAGAATGACCTTTTTTTTTTTTTTTTACGTTACGCATTTCCCAATGCAATATTGCAGTAATATTTTGCTAAATCAAGTGTTCATTATAGAAATATGGACACGGACGAAATTACGGTAGAATGTGTCACCGTAATAACATGTCTACGGTAGGTGGTAGATCTACAAAAATTACGGTAGATCTACCGTAATTACGGCATGGTTGGAGACACTGGTGCCCGGCAAATAAATTTAACAAATATGGCAACAGCAGGTCCGAAATTCGGTCAGGATGACTATTATGTACTACCAAAACCGCACATATTATATGTAGGATTGGAACGGTGTGATGAAACGTGAAAAGGAACGGTGTGCAAGGGCCGTTTGGAAAGGAATGGGGAGACAGTGTTGCCAGATTGGGTATTTTTTTCGCAATTCTGGGTAAAAATTTTGGCTCTGGATAAATTTTGGAGAAATGAAATTCTTAGAGATAAATTTGGAGAAAAAATACCCATGCAGTGGGGATGCGTAACGTAAAAAAAAAAGGTCATTCTACTGCTTCAGTTTGGAAATTAGAACGATGCGTAGGTAACGTAAAAAAAAAAGGTCATTCTGCTGCTTCAGTTTAGAAATTAGAACAGTATTTCAAGGAAAAAAAAGAAAAAGGCAAAAAGCTAAGCCGATATTATTAACTTTTTGCCTTTGGGTAGAACTCAAGCAAATTGTATCATTTTGGAGAAAAATAATATCAAATTTGGGTATAAATAGAAAATCACATCTGGCAACACTGTGGGGAGAGGACAGAAAGGAGTAGAGAGGGAGGAACGACATAAGGACGAGAAAAGACGTGCAAATTGTAAAAAAGACGAAAGGAAGAAAATAAAACCATGTGAAATAACAAAGTGTTTTTACCTCATAATACATATACATATATATTATCTTATCTGTGGCAAATGCTCAAACCATATTTCCCGTTAAGCTCGTTGTCGCTGTTCAAGGTTCAAACCTAGCAGGTTCTTGCTTGAAATGCCTGTATAAAAATTAGTCGTGTTATGGTCGTTGCTTGCATAGCTTGTGTTTGCATTGTCATTTTGATTATGTTACAGTTAATAGTATACGGTTTATTGATATTTTTAACTTTATTAGCCATATTTGATATTGTGAGATTATGCACGTATGAAAATGAACCGTCTAAAAGGAGGTTGAGGTTCTGGTCTGGTATGTAACATTAGATGCCTACGTTTTCATGTGTATTGTTAAGAGTCAAAGATACAAAGTATCTCTAACTAGTCTGTGGGTCAGGGCAATCTGTAGTACCTAGGTAGGGTACCGCCGAAATCGGCCTTATCCTAATATTAAATTTGGTTTTAAAAGTAGTAGAGGACGTATTATGTATAATTAGAATCAGAATACTTTTTATTCATGTAAAACATTAAGTACAGTACTTATGAATGGTCAAAAGTTACAAAATGCTAAGCTACTACTTTACCACACGTTCGGAATGCCGTTCCTATGGAGAAGGACGGGCAAGAAACTCCATGGTTGCTCTTTTAAAAAGATCTTTTACATTTTTGAGTAGTACATTTTTATAGGTATGTGCGAACAATGTAGTAACAAATTATGTAAGTAGACTTTAGCAGCTGGTAAAAAAAAAAGTACTAACTTGTAAATCATAATATACATAAGTATTTAGGAACTCGGATTTCCTGAGTTCATTAGAAGGTTAAAAACATTGGTTAAAGAGAACTAAACCGGTTCTGTTAAATAAGCCTGTAAGTAACATTAGGTAGATGCTAAATTAAGCTCTGGACCATCAATACCATTTGTAACACTCAAGGATTCGGTGTCAATAGTATCCCACGATGCCATTGAACATCATATTACATTTTAATCAAATATGATGGGTGCTCTGCGATGTATCTCTGCCTACCGCTTCAGGGTACATAGGCGTAATAGTGGTGCTATCGATTGCAATGCCTATTTGCATAGCCAATAAAAAACTTTTAATTATCCCCATTGCGCTCACGCATTTGTACCTACCATTTGCGATATACAACTTTACGATCAATAGCGATTGTGCAATGGTACTGGCACATACTGAGATTATATTGTTCTCTTACTGAGAAACTGTTTATGGTTTTATATCGTGCATAACATCACGGCGGTAATCAAGGAGGTTACGTATTCTTAAAGAGTACACATCACCACGCTTATGTTCCCCGAATTGGTAGGCAGAGGTACACCCCTTCACGGTGCCGATTAAGGTGACTAACTTCACACGTCTTTTGTAAGATTTGCAGGTTTCCTCACATTGTTGCCTTCACCGTACAGCATATGAATACCATAATTAATAATGAGATTCGGATTTGATAACCAAAAAACCTACCTACATTTTAATTTGTCTATGGCTTTATGTTTCTTGTAACTATCCATAAAGCGAACGTGATCCGAACCTTGAAAATATTGCCGAAATTTGCTCTGGCCCGTCACTAGCTACAGCTGGCGGGCGTGGCGTTGCGACATATTGGTATTTAGTTGATATTGATCATGTTGCAATATGTATGCTCAACGTATAAATGTTTTAATTAAACATGTAATTAATCCCTTGAATAACATCTTTTTCGGCACATTTATGTAGGCCGAAAAAAGGCTCTGAACGTTGGTTCCACAGAGATGAGCCGTCAAAAAACTCGGTGGACGCTCTTTTAAAAAGAGGTCGTATCTCTAGCATGTACCTACCATTTATATATTTTACTATTAAGCAGGTGTTACATAGGTATCTACTTATTTTCAGCTCCCTACGAGGTGGTTAAGAACTCGCTGAAAGGCATGAAGTCCCTGAAAGAGCAGTTGGTGAATACACCGCACGATACTAGTACCAAACCCTACAGCATCAGCGAGTCGGTGTGACCAGCTTCTGAAACGAAAAATGTTTTAGTCAGTGTTGTGTGTTACAACTGTAGAATAATATAGGCAAAATGTACTGCCACGGTAGGGACTATACTTCCTGACAATTTAAGAACATTTTCGTATAAACAATAACTACACATGGCCGTAGCAAGCCGTAGCGATAAGTATCTATTGCCAAGCGGAAACGACCTTAAGATGGGCACACAGATAATATACTGCAGTAGGTAAGAAGGTACATCTACTTTAAAGGTTTGAAGGTTGGAAAGCTGCATTATTATGATTGCTTAATTACTTTGCTATACCATACGTGGCATTTCAAAAGAAACCTATAAAAAAGACAAGCCCGCTGCCGGATCTTCTCAGTTGAGGTCGCGTTTCGATCCGGTTGTAGAGTTAAGAAACAATAATGTAAATGACATTGAAATAAAACTAGTGTTAAAGATTTTATCGCGTTTATTTTATGTTGTTACGTTCCAAAACCATGCGCACCATTGAAAGACTTCAAGACACTGTGAGCACTTTCTGCGTAGATCGGACCACCAACAACAACTAAATATGAGGGTACCCCGGTTCAAACTATGACACTAGGACGTCTAAACCTCAGCCCTCCCGTGACTATGGTTGCTGTAAAGCAGTCGAAACGTCGGGAACGTAAACACATAAAATAAACGCGATAAAATGTTTAAATTAGTTTTATTTCAATGTGCAGTATTCGCGTAAATATAAGAAATCAATATGTAAAATGACAATTTGTAAGTTCCCCCGAAGGCCAATACGAAATAAATAATTTGACTTTGAGTAATATTTATTACCTATATACCTAAGTATCTATACCAATATTTTTAGGAAGATACTACAAAGTAATAAGATATAAGTAGCTAGGTATGTAAATGAAATAAATTGATTAATTATTATTTCTCAGTTGATTTAGTTCCATTGTTAATTATCGTCATTATTATCACCAGGCGAGCATTTATTATTGGTACTCATATGCCTCAATTTCCAATTTGACGATTAGCGCAGTTGATAATGGCCCTAGTTTCTGCGCCGAGGTTCCCGGGTTCGAATCCTGGTAGGGACAAGCTTTGTGTGATAAGCATGAATGTTTGTACCCGAGTCATGGATGTTTAATATATATACATATACGTATTATATACTGAGTTCGCCCTCATTCCATTGTCCGGTACCCATAATACAAGTATCTCTTTGTGTGGGACCGTACAGTTGGTGTGTTCGTCTGGCGATACTATATATAATATTATTATATATTTATATAAATATTTAATTCATTCACAATGGCATTATAAATCACCTTTCTTCTAAAAAGTTGCTTTGTAATTTATATAATGTAGTCCTGTGTAGGTACTGACGGACAGGTAATTCTGCTAAAGATCATCCCTTCGAGAAAAGACCTAAAAGTCGTCGTACATCCAAATTTATAGAATGACGATACACTTTTCTTCTTGAAAATGCTTTGTAATACCATTATTTCTGTATATTTGGTCGATAACCAGTTGTACCTCGTATCTGACTGACACATTTAACGCCTACAATACATTTTCAATCAATAAATAATTGTGAATATACGCTCACAATAATTGCCTGTCATTTTTATTCAGGCTTCAAAAAAAATCAAACAATTGAGTGGTTATTTCCAGCCAGCCTCTTTCGAATTAGATTTAATTAAAGTGTACAAAAACTTACTTACAATAAAATGTAAGTACTTACTTACATACTTATTTATCGTATCAATACAATTTTGCAAGTAATTTGGATACCATACAAATTGTATGAGACAGTTTTTTTTTAACTAGGCAAGGCAAGGGTACAGTTCACCAGGTTTTCAGACCCTGGATCTATTTTTCTGTATTAAAAAAACAAACTGAACAAATACACGCGCTGATAACGAGTGACATAAGGTTTTATTGGTCAATCGATCGATGTCAACACGACTCAAATGTTGGAGGCAGCACTCACCCAGTGCGCGGTGCACAGTCATGCGGCCAGTACGCGCATTTAAAAATACAAATAATTCCAATTTTAAATAAGGCGCGAAGTTATTTTTTTTTTGCCGTGCATCTTTGATTACAACAATGTTTATAATAATAATATTAGCATGTGTGGGGGCAATTGCAGTGTGTTTCACTCTTATGGACTCGTTATGGAGTGTTTTAGAGTTGATATCTTCGTACTTGATGCCTTATTTCCTGCCGTCGGAGGTAGAACCTCTGTCGAAGAGATTCGGACCTTGGGCCGGTAAGTACAATTCAATTGTTTTTATTTTATTACTCGCGAACAATTGTTGAAGGATAAGAAAACAAGCCGTTGTATAGTGCCTGTACGCGAATTATTATTATTAACTTGTTACAATTAGTAGGGTCAGCTATTAATGCGACCATTAGTTACGTAACCTGTCTGCTATTATTGCAATTAATAATCAATATCATTAAAATCCTGTAGGTCAAGGTGGTGTGTCGCGGCGGGTCACCGTCACAATTAACATACTCGAGCTGACGCCACTTGAATCTATTATTACTCATTTTTTTCTAACTTCTATCATCTTTGTACCAGCATTCTTTCAATCAATATACTATCAACTCCCAGTTCTGACGATCATTTATCGCTAGCAACCTCTATCAGCAAGTCATGTACGGTTGACGTATATCGGCCTATACATAAATAATTCTAACAGATTAAACAAAGTACCTTCTTCTTTCTTTACGAAATGAGATGCGATGAAATAAAATGGATATGAAGATGGCCTCACCCACAACTTAGCGGGTATTTTGCCAATGTCAAGTAATTAATAGCAATAGCACATTCAATAAATACACATTATAAATAAAATAATGGATGTGACATGATGATATGATAATGGCGTCCAAAGTACCTATATACCTACCTATTTATGTGACATGACATAACTTTGTTTATTGACTAATAGTAGGACATTAAAATTACGATGCCATTGTTATTCTATTGCAATTCAATCGTGCTAGCAGACCAAGTCTGCGGCCCTAAGTAGACGCGCTAAATCTTATACATATCAACATCTTTATACTAGGTACGTGTAACAGGATTATAATATACAAAAATATTAATGTATACCTAATACCCAAATGTTATTGGCCCCCGGTGGTGACGTTACCGCTATACCTGCAGATAGCTTTGTAGGTACCTAACTTTTTAATGTCGCAGGGTCTACAATCACTCAGATTTCATCCGTATTGAATCTGCGTGGAGTGGACCCCAAAAAAAATTACAAGAGGCTACTGCAGTGTGCCTTTTTCTTATTTTTATTAAGGTTAACAACTTTATGGAGAGCAGGTTATTGAGGACAGGAGGCAGGTACCCAGCACCTTACGTCCTTAACTTGTTTGTCACGATTTCGCTGTTAAATATAATACCCGATTCTCATAATAAAGACTGTTTGTGTAGGTAGTCGATTATTAATTACTAGATATTAAGTTGGTAATAATAATATATTCATAAATAGGTTTCAATGGTTTTGGGGTTCATCCCGAAATGCGTTAGCTAATCCAACATTTCATACATTTTCGATTGTTTTCGGATTGTTGTTGTTGTTGCTTATTGTCTTTGGTCCAAGGCTCGACGCCTCCCTGCCTCCCGCTAGTCTGGCTAAGGGTTATGATTCGTTGAAACACACTATAGTTCAAAGTCGAAAAGATATAATATATAAAAGTGCTCTCAGAGTTTAGATGTATACTCAACCTTCCTCGAAGTAGGTATTCTTTGTAGGTTATATTCTTCGCATCCTCCAGTCGAATATTCAAACGCAATCCAAATTTTGAGACCAGCTTAATTTAGACGCCTCATACAAATAAGTCTAGATAAAGTTGTCGGGGACCAGGGTTAAGGTATTTGGCCTAATCGTACTTTTAAGACTGTGAGCTAAGCTGCTGCTAATTGATTCCAAATTAAATTGGTTCCGCCAGTACCAAATGAAACAAGCAAATTGCGGCATTTCATTACCGACATCTCGCAATTTTACGGATTAACATTTTATTGCTGATTTATTTTGCAACTAGCTGCGCCCGGCGGTGTTACCCGCGATAAAAAGTATGAAAAATTACAACATCTATCCCACGGGAACCATAAATTTTACCGGGATAAAAAGTAGCCTATGTGTTATTCCAGACTATAATCTATCTCTGTGCCAAATTTCATCCAGATCCGTTCAGCCGTTCAGGCGTGAAATAGTAACAAACATCCATCCATCCATCCATCCATCCAAACTTTCACATTTATAATATTAGTATTAGTATAGATTAGTACGCAACCTGTATTAAGAAATTTATTAAATCGCATTTACCACACTCATTATGCATCCAGAGAATCCTCTGAATGAATGCTGCGTAAGGTATATATATAAATTAACAAAGAACCTTTTCGTACTCCCTTATACACATCACAGACTTAAACTGTATATTATCCAATAGTTTTGATAACTAACAAAGCTCTCCTTCAGTCAGTCCAACGATCGACGTACTTTCATCAGACAAATGTGTTACAAACAACATGCGGTTACACTGCAGTCTAGCCGATCTCTTTCACAACATATTACTCAACCGTGTGAACTTAGCTAACGATTAGCTGCTGTCGTCTCGAACCGTCAGCCATTAGTCGGTGCGCGGTTTTGACCTATAATTTGCCATGGCTTGCAACATTGTCATTCGAAGGTATCGTTTCGGGATCAAGGACATAGGCGATAATTCTAAAGCCGAAATGGGATTATCTTTTGGCTGAATACCCGAACGCTACTTCGTCAACGTCATATCATGCAAAATTTTGAGTTGCATTTGAGTATTCTGTTTGCTTAGACTATCAGGAATTTCCAAACTGTTTTGGGCCAGAGGCCCGTTTTCCAAAATGAACTGAAACCTCAGACCCCCGTAGCCAAATTACTTTAAAAATACCTTCTCTAGTTTTTTATGTCGATTTTTAGACTTCGTCGACCCCCGAAATCAGTTTTATTTTATATCGACCCCATGGGATCGATATCAGTCACTTTGAGAATCTCTGGCTTAGACTGTACTGAAGCTTGTAAAAGGCTCCCCTGCTATTTATAGTTTTCAGAATAATAGTCGAGGGCTGATAGATATTGATAGATGTTGCATGCCTTCGCCAAGACCTTCACACTTCTTTGTTTATAATTATTCATTAGGTTATTAGCTTTCCCAGGATTCAAACGGTATCCAAAAATATTTGCGGATTGACCTCCAAGCTGATCATCGTATAGCTGATCACATTACGATCGATCCTTTTGAGGATTTAACGAAACTGTTCACTACCTAATTCAAAATAATTTGCATAAAAACAAAAATTGTCATGATTAATGTAGCTAACTGGCTGAGGGTTAAAAGTGAAATTGTTATTACAAAAGTCCAATAAACCGCGGATATTACCGCATAATCCGACTATAAGACCAAGAAACATCATTGACCTACGCACGCAACTTTGTCAGCCATTGCGCAATAAGCCTGTCATAATATCTAACTAAAATACAATTGAATTGATCGTGCAAAAATAGCTTAATTCGTCAGAAATTACTTTCAAAATTGGATATACCTGCGCAGCGGAATTTATGTAACACACGCAAATGGGCAAGGTTTTTTTGTAGGTATTTTGTTTCTATTTAGTAGGTAGATATGAAAATGATTTGTGAGTACAGTAATAACTGCCATCAAATACGAAACGTGACCACATTGGTGGCTAGGTTTCGAAACATTGCATATTTCCCAACATACGTCGCTACATAGTTGACCATGTGCATTGTGCAATCACCAAAAATTGCATCTCCATCGTCTTCATTTGTTGCGACAGCTTGCTATTTCGAATAGCGTGCCCATACTTATTATGTTTTGATTTGAATTTCTAAAGACTATCTATTTGATCTTGCGTTATGTCAGTTTTGCAATGATATCCATTCGTTTTTAGGTTTATAAATAAGTACTTTGTTTATTTTTGATTAAGGGTGTTATTATAATTATTCAAAATGAACCAATACCCAATATATGGAGTACCTAGGTAAAATTATTCCGGATGCCTTGAATACGACGGCGAAAATTGCGTACGCGCAACTTTTCTATCGACTTCAAGAATACAATTTCAAGTGGTCGTTAGTTACTTTCAAAATTTTTAACTTCGAAAATTAACTTTCAAAATAGTCTCCATAAATACGCTAAGAAACCGAAGAAGGTTTGACCTTCATCCAATATTCTCAAGGAGACAAGAGCTTTTAATAATTAAATCAGCTATTAAATTAAACTAAATTTGCTAGTAATAATTAAATCGGCCCTCTTAACAGTCAATTACTTAATACGAAGACCTACGATAAAGGATCCTCCGTGCAAGACACAGACATAGTGATATAGGAAGGGCTATGCCTCCACATATTTGTTTCACAGCTAAGATAAAAAAGAGTCAGGTACCCGCACATTTTTATTTTTTAATTTTTATTACGCCAAGATCACGAACAAGTTCACAATATAAAAGAATATCAATTAAAATACATGACAAAGGTAGCAACTTATTGTGAACCCAGCACCAACGTACCTACCTACATTGTGACCTCACAATGTATTACATAGTCTGTGTAATAATGTAAGTGCGTTTGCAAGTGTATAAATAAACGTACCTACATAGGAATAGGTAATGTACATTTGACATTCAACAAGGCGGACAGGACCATTTTCAAACATGTTTATCGTATATTTCCAGTGGTAACTGGCGGCACGGACGGGATCGGAAAGCAGTACGCCAAGGAGCTGGCGCGGCGTGGCATCAATATCGTCATCATCAGCCGCAACCCTGACAAACTGAAGGCTGTTGCCATGGAAATAGGTGTGTGATAGTTTTTTTTTTTTTTTTAAATTTGGCATCACCATAGGTATTTTGCCAGTGTCAAGTAATAGAAATTATTTCTGTTTTTGAGCATATGCACAGGCCCAAAGGCTAGGCCCAAGTAAAATACCCCCCATCCCTCAATCAGTAAAGTGATGGATACTTTACCGAAAGATTTTTCATGGATTTTTTGTGAGAAACTGAAAAGCCACGTTTCGTCACTCTGTTTCAATTACCTACACTTGTGCACTTTACCGAACCCATAATGGTTAATATTCCACTTATATCACTCACTATAACTCGCAGGAACACTAGTTTTAGAAATTAAAACATAACTGACGCCATGACTTTTCAGTTTCCCGCCAAAAAAAAAACGTGTGTGATAGTTGCACGGAACAATCATATTTATAGGGGAGGTATAGGAAGATGGAAAACAGTTCATGGAGATCAGGTACTTCATACTTTATCTTTACTCCCTGAGGGATGTTTGCTATTTTATGAGGGATGCAAATGGCGGTTTTGGATGAGTCACGAGGTAAAGGTACACTCTGAATATCTCTCTCTTCGGTCGTTCCCTCATGACTGAGGATCGTGATCATCACGGCAGTTCTTTGGATCGGACGAACTGTCTCCATCGGCTCCGGTCTGTGGCCATCTTCACCGCGGCGTAGAAGCGGGACGTTGGTGTTTCTTTCAGTTGGTCAGACCACCTGGTCGGGGACCGGCCTCGTGCACGTTTCCCTTCCACGTTTCCCACCACAATGAGCTTTTCTAAGCTGCTCTCGCCACGTCTGGCGATGTGACCAAAATAGCTCAGTATACGACGATGACATATGGTAGACAATCGGTCTTTACTTTTCTTTTCTTTTTTTTTTCTGAATATCTACACTCTGTAAATACCTCATTCAACGGGTAGAAGTCGGTTGTGAAAATATTATTTCTTTCGACAAAATAATTGATTATATTCGTTTGCATAAACACGTACATAGAGTAATCTGGCATACTATTATAAATTAGTTATGCATTCATTCACATTATTTATTTATTTATTTATGGATTGGAAAACCAACAGCTAATTTATAATAAATAGACACTAGTATACGTTACATAAAGCCAATTAGAGGTTTCCACGGTTAGCAGTAGAATAGTTAACAGATTTTTATCTTTGCGATCGCTATATAGCACACAACACAAAACAAAACAAGAATAAAATAAAATTAGATTAAAAGTTAAAGAGGATATGTACTAATATTATTTGAAGAACTCAAGGTTCAGCCGCTTCCTTGCCATGTAGCTTTTAATAGTAATGTGTAAATGTAAATGTAATGTGTGTAAATAAAAAAATTATGTATATAAATGCCCTTGCTTGACCTTAGTTGCATACGAGGATCTGTTCTGATGAGATTAGTGCTAACCACTATACAATATAAGGTTATTTGAATGCCGTTTTAATTATTTCGATACTCCAAGTTAAGGTGATTTATATCATCTTAATCTATATCTACTACCTCCCGTCGTGTTGGTCTTTGGTTTTTGATAGATGTCTCATTTTTTTTTCTGATTATATGATTAGCTTTAGGTACCTGCGGCTTTTTTCTCTTACGGTAATTTAATATACTAATCAGAGTAGGTAACGTCCTATCCCCTAAATCTATAATAAAGATTTCGTCCATTTACAATGGTATTACGAATCCCTTTTTTCTTAAAAATGCCTCGTAATTCCATTGTAAATTTGTTATAACGTCAGGGCAGCCTCTCTTTCTGCCTCAGAATCCGAATAGATATTTTTTATTCATGAATGTTATATTCTTATTAATAGTTAAAATTGCCACAAAGTGCTAAGCTATGTCTGATAGACGATTCCATTCATTATTAATGATCACTCAATATCATTCATTATCTTATCACCGAAATTGCTATTGTACAACTATTTGTTCAACCGGTAAATTTATTTGAATAAGTAGAAAAAAAAATAGACTCCCATTTCTTTTCTGTCAGTTCACAAGACAATAGCTGCTGTGCTCAGTGACCGATTGCTAAACACCAATTTGCGTACATTTCAAAACAATACGCGGTATCCAGTCGTAATGAAATGCTTTTATTGTTTCTGCTTGCGACATGTATGGGAGGATGAAGTAAAATTACCGTATGAAGACTGAGGAGCCAAATTAATAATACCTACTTATATTTATAAATATACATTTATTATTGTTACTAGCTTTGCTGCTCGAGCCCCAATGGGTACTGCATGGCCATACCTATAATATAATGTTGAACCATAATCAATCCATAATGAACATCGTGTTTCAAAATACATCAACAGATAAAACTTACACACTCTTAGACAGAAATCTTAAAACCCTTTTTTTTATACCTTATAAAAAAAAAAAATACTTTATCAGGTGAGATCGAGATCAAATACTTGCCGTATTTGATCTCGATCTCACCTGATGGTAAGTGACGATGAGATCTACGATGGTGCATACTTGCCTAGGTAGGAAGGCGGCAGTAGATAGAGACGCTACATTCACTAGGCACATGCAGCGCAACTGATCTGACCCGCCATCCTTGAATGGCAACACCGAACATCATGCCGGAACACGGCTAGGCCGCTTGGCGACATGGCTTTGTTCAGTGGGTGGTGACTAGCCACGGCCGAAGCCAACCACCAGTAGAAAAACTTACTTATTAAGACTTATTTTGGATTCAGAGTAGTCCAAATAGTAGTATATTGGAAGTAGAGTAGAGGACATACAGGATAAATACAGATAATACTTATAGATTAAAAGATTATCTCTTTGGCAGACTAGGGTATTATACACATAGTCGCAGGAGTATCCTCCGTTGAGGTAATTGGATAGTTTTACATCCCTTATAAATTCCGGTTCATGGTTACAGAGAAGGAACACAGCGTGAAGACCAAGATAGTGGTGGCAGACTTTAGCAGAGGCGAAGAAGTGTACGCACACATTGAGGAGGAGCTCAAAGATATTCCTGTTGGGATATTGGGTATGTTTCAATTCGCTGTCATTCTAAGCGCGGATTTTACATAACTGTAACCTTTTCGTGTAAGGAGATTGAATATTTTTTAAAAAAGAAAAAGCGTGGTATTTCGATAAAGTAGTCTAATATCCCATTTTGGATTCTGATGCCCGTCTGCCTGAATATATCACGGGATTTTTTACTAGAATGCACGCCTTTAGCATGGTTCGGTTCGGATCATTGCAAAGTGCGACTGTGTGGTGATCCGAAACGCACCGGGAAGCACGCGGCCGGTTTTTTTTAATTTAGTTTAAAGTCCTCTTTCTGTGTCACAGAACAAAACTCGCACAGATTTATTTGAGCCATTAAGCCAGCTTATTGACGTATACACATGCTAGGAAGTGCCCTAGCGCACACCGCGTTGTTAAGATACCCCCTGATTTCCCAGTGAACAACGTGGGCGTCCAATTGGAGTATCCCATGACGATCGGCGAGTCCCCCCTGTCCAAGTCGTGGGAGCTGATCAACGTGAACGTGGGCGCGGTGACGGGCATGTCGCGGCTGGTGCTGGCGGGCATGGCGCGGCGCGGCCGCGGCGCGCTCGTCAACGTGTCCTCCGGCTCCGAGCTCATGCCGCTGCCGCTCATGACTGTCTACGGCGCCACCAAGGTACACACTACTTGTATAGAACACTCATAAACAGTAGACATTATCAACTAGGCAGTGTTCGTCAAGTCACTCGACCGCTCGCTTTGGAAATAAGGTGTGCCAGATCAAACCTCTGAGATTTTTGCGGTGGGCGGCTCCAAATTCAATCATGATTACCACTGGTGAAGGCAATCATCGTGAGGAAACCGGTTCATTTGAAAGCCGTGCGCAATTCACCAACTCGGACTGGGCTCGCGTGGTAAATTATGGTCCGCATCCACTGCGTCCTCACCGTGGCCCGACGCTTCGATTTGGGTGTCGTTATATAGAATTACTGATAATAAATTACAAGTAGCATCCCACAATCTGCTATGTGCTCGGTAAACAGCTTCTGATGATTTGAATTTCCAGCAACGCAACTCTGTCTGATGATTTGAATTTCATAATGAATTTAAATTTGTCATAATGGTATTTCAGTTAGTGCCCCAATCGATGAATTATATCACAGATAGGGCCCACCTTGTAATCATGTATTTGCGACCATTTCCTATCGCTTGCAGGCGTACATCCGCAGCTTCACCCGCGCGGTCCGCGAGGAGTACTCCCCGCAGGGCATCTACGTGCAGCACCTGTCGCCCCTGTTCGTGTCCACCAACATCAACGCGTTCTCGCGCCGGCTGATGGACGGCAACCTGCTGGTGCCCGACGCGGCCACGTACGCCAAGCACGCGGTGGCCACCCTCGGGAGAGTGCAGAACACTACTGGCTATTGGCTGCATGGGATACAGGTATGAAGATGTATCTTCTTCCTTGTCTACCCTCAGTTTGGGTATCGGATTTTAGGTGGTTTGAACAAATATGACCGTAGCTTAAGACCTATACACACTCACATGGGGTTGTACTTGTATGTATGGCACTTGGTTACAGCATTGAAAACATTCCCACCATCTCCTTACGTCTCGAAAGATAATTTCTGAATGGAAGATGAGAAGAGCTTCCAAATGTCCTCAGAACAGGTTGTGTGAGGCGTTCATAACAGATGTAAAATAAATGTAAAATATATTTTTAAAATAGGAGCAACCATGGAGATTCTCGCCCGTTCTTCTCCATAGGAACGGCATTCCGAACGGGTGGTAACGTTGTAGCTAAGCATTTTGTAACCATTTCGACGATTCATAAGTACTGTACTTAATGGTTTACATGAATAAAATAATATTCTGATGCTGATTCTGGTGCAAATAGGACAGTGATTAATTCACTAGCTACTCTCGCTTGCATACAATATCTTGACATCCTAGGGAAATTTGTCTCATAAGATCCAGTGTCGATGTTGTTAATAAGAGATGAAGTTGAGTCTCATTTGTTGTTCCAGTACTTCTTCATCCAGGTGCCGCCGGTGTGGATCACGACGAAAATCGGCATGTTGATGAATAAGCAGTTCCAGCAGGAGTACTTCCAGAACGCCAAGATCAAGGCCAACTGATCCTCCCGATATAGTATTGTCATTATAGTTATAAGTAGTTTATAAGTACTTGGGTTATGTCATAGAAATGCTCAACATTTGTGATAAGAGCCGTTATTGGCGAATACATCTTCTGCTAAGAGGATACGTCGGAAATTTTAAGTTTATTGACTAACTTTCTTAAGTCTGGTGATGTGGTGTCAGTACTTCAGACCTGAAGTTCCACACGCATCCATTTGATGCAGATCCCGTTATAGGTCATCAAGAAGATGGTGGGTGCTACTTATACCATTTAATTTTAAGACCATAATATTGTGATTTTGCTTTGAGCTAGTCTCATGTTAGGGTCTAGCAAAAAAGTTTAACGTTGTTAAGTTTAGCCATAGTAAGAACAAAAGCTGAAAAAAACAATTGTGATATTATCAGTGTTTTATTTTTATTTTTGATCTAGTTAACTGGGTACCTATTTTTAATAAAAGTATTTTTTTACAATGTGTGTTGTGTAACTCCTAAAAATGTGTTATTATTAAGCCCTCCATAAATATGGCTTCCGGCCATACCGAAATCACAGAGTCTCAGTCACTGAAAAAAAATACAATACAATAAACCTTTTCTTTACCCGACTGTATGACGCAAAGTAGGGCTACGTGTTTATCAGCCTATGTATGTATGTTTGTTTCTTTGTGGCGCTCTAGAGACCAAACGCGTGGCCTGATTTTGATGATTCTTGCGTTTTTTTTTTTTTTTTTATTACATTATAGGCAAGTATTTGATCTCGATCTCACCTGATGGTAAGTGACGATGAGATCTACGATGGAGCATACTTGCCTAGGTAGGAAGGCGGCAGTAGATAGAGACGCTACATTCACTAGGCACATGCAGCGCAACTGATCTGACCCGCCATCCATGAATGGCAGCACCGAACATCATGCCGGAACACGGCTAGGCCGCTTGGCGACATGGCTTTCAATCAATTCGTCTGATTCATTCAATTCAATTCAATCTTTAGGTCAATGGCTCCACGATCTTTGGTGATTTTGCCAGTGTCGAGGTGAAAAAGGAAAAAAAACGCATATTATGTCCGATGAGCAATTTAGTAGAATAAATTTGAAGGGCGCTGAGAATCTTTAAAAACTACCTACTAAAATACTCATGTACCCAAAGCGAGTGAGTGTCCCTAAAGACTTGATAGCAATCAATATTCAATATGGCGACAACCAGACGCCATATTGTGAAAAAGATAAAACTTAATTTGAATTTTCAAATTACCTTTTTTTTATTTTAAACTTTTTAGTTATTTTTCACGATTATACCTATTATGCGATTATTTAATAACTCAATAAAGCTATGCTTGAGTTATTAAATAAGTATTCAAAATTTAATGTAAATTTTTTAGGCTGTCGGGATTTTAGATTTTTTAAATAACTTTTTTTAATGTTGGTGTAATCTACATTATATATGTGGTGCGTATATATATATATGTATATTTTGCTTTATTTTCTCTAATGGATATGATTTCAACACGGGGCCAACTTCTCTGTGGATCGCTATAATTCTCTTTATCGTCGTTCTCTTTTGAACCATTTTGAACATATTTTTTATCTATGACATTGTCACGAAGAGGGTTTTGGTGAAACTTTTTTCTCGATGTGATTTCACAATATTGTTTTACGATTAACACAAATAATGATATTATTATAACACAATAATGTGGAATAAAAGGCAGAGTATAGCTACAGGCAGGACTAACAGGGGCAGCTACAGGCACAGCTTCTTAATAAACCAACGTGCGAGAGATATTGAGTTCCAGTTCTTCATACGAGAGACCGAGGTACGACTTGTGGCTTTACATAAGTAGTTTACCGCCGAGTCTGCGGCCAAAATAGTTCCTGCATAATATTCCACCAGAAATGTATTTATTAGCCGAGTAGCCATTCATCTTCTTCAGTGCAGTTTCCTAATTTTTGCCTCCAAATTTGGCTGGCTAGTGTTGTAAGTTTATCATCTATCCTCCATTACTCCTATTGTATTCCCAGCACGAGTACCCACCGTGGTGGACCCGCGAAGGTTTCTTCGATTGGTTCCACGATCTACCAGAAAACACGTTATGGAATAGCTACGTGTGCTGCATGGCGCTCCTGGCTATCGTCTGGGTCACGATCGGGTTCACTGGAGTCTACTTCGAGATCGTGGACGCAATTTACAACGTGACTTATGCAACACACGTCGTTGCTATTGTATATTATATTATATGCGAGTGGGAGTCCTATGATATGAATTATTTGACTGTGTGTACGTCTACTTGCTGTTAAATAGCTATTTCTACGCTAATAACCTTTTAGGAGTGGTAGAACTGAGTGCTAAGGAATTCGAATTTTAAGAGCTCTCTGGCTGTGTCCTCTCAAGCTTATTATATCGATCTTATAACAGCAGTAATAAGCTGGAGTTCGAATTCGACCTGGGTCATTTACCCAAATCTGGGTGTTATTGGATTTTCCCCAGTCCATTGTACGGTACCAATAATAAATTGAAAAAAGCATTGCTTATTACGTGAATGTATAGTACATTGAAATAAAACTATTCATTACGTCGGGAACGTAAAAACATAAAATAAACGCGATAAAATCCTAAAAAATAGTTTTATTTCAAAGCATTGCTTATTTTGGAACCATTGAGTGTATGTACCTACGTGCGTTGTCTGTCTTGGCCCAATTACAGGATAATATAAATTCATTCTATTTCAGGTTCTTTTATCATAGATATAGTGACGTTTTCGCACTACTTCAACGTTAATAAACAGTCGACCCTTAAACTTGGCTGCTATTATCTACGCCTTCATCGACCTCTGAGATACCTTTGTAAGTTACGAAAATTCGTATTACCATTAATAAAATCGCATGATGCAGTAGGCCGCTCCTAAGGATAGGGTTTCTGATTTCTGTGGTTTACTTTCTTCAGTTCAGGGTGGTTTACTTCCTTTAGTTCAGGGCCCCAAGTCTGCTAACACAATCGATTCATAATCGAACAGCAACCGCATAGTAACTGTCACTTTTGACAGATATTGTATGGGATATCTGGGGCTAGACTAGGGGCCCAGGTGCTCTTTCGAAGTCACGGTACTGTTTTCAGGGGCTTTAAACGACTACAACTTGAAAGGCAGCGTCCTCGGCACCACGCTGAAGTATTGCTATATATTTATGGTCCTGAGAATATCTTGGGCTCTCATTTGGCTTAATATTGAAATGGTTCGTAATATTATCTTTACAAATATTTATAATTGAGCAAGTTGAGTTGTATTTTCCCCAGCTTTAAGAGAACTGAGGACCTTTAAAATGGCTTGGTCAACAATGTACAACCAATATTAAATCAAAACTGCAGGTTTGGTTTAGGCAAGAGTAAATTTACGGTTGCCATTTCTTTTCGTAGTTTCTTCCTGATGGGTGTGTTACAACAAGGATAGTACTTATGACAAGGATAGATATATTAGATACATATGGTATCCATACTACCATAATCATCGCGCAACTTAGTTTGAGACCCAATGTTCCTCAGCTCGACAGCGAAGTACCGCTGGTACAGACGCCGATACGACGCGCCCTCGGTCTAACACAGCAGGGCATATGGAGCACCCGTAATGCCAGCGATACTATCGCATTTAGGTTCCTGAGCGCCTTGTACATGATCAACAAGATGTTTATACCCATTGGGTAAGGGTGCTATAAATTAATAATAATAAGCCTCTCTTATTTCCATGACATTAAACAAATTAAAAAAAGTTAAAAAAATTATAAAAGAAAATATATATGTCATGGCCCCTTTCGGGTATATGCCTCCTCCATTTGCCTCCATTTGTCCCTGTCGTTAGCTGTATTTATCCAGTCTCGTCCTACCATTTGAAGTATGTCGTTTAACCAGCGAGCTATAAATTAACTTACTGTATGTTTATACATATATCCCATTCTGTAGGAACAGTATTCTTCAAGTTTCTGCAAAGCCGCAGGCTCCGACACTATTGCAACAAAGTACTTCATATTAATATTGTCTTCATTGACTCGCAACCAACGTATTACAGAATAATATCCATATTTTCCTGATCAGTCCATCAGTAGCTCCCGCGAACGACCAGGAGCGTGTATTATGCCTCCTGGTGATGATCTCCGGATGCGTGATGGTGTCCGGGGCGGCGGTCGCGGCGCTGTCTCTCGTCATCAGTTTGTACATGAGGCCTGAAGAGTCGTTCAGGACCAGATACAGGCTTATTATTAAGGAGATGGTAAGGCTCAGCTATTGAGCAATGCGTATTATCCCTTAAGAGTCGGAAGTCAACCCTGCTGAGATTTATACTCTTCTTAAATCTGGCAGAAAGAATCCCACATACCACAGAATCTGCGTGACAAAGTAGAATCGTTCTACAAGATGTATTGGCTCAAGCAGCGGGCTGTCTCCACCACTCAGCTGCTACCGACCTACCCCCCGACGCTGCCCGCCATTATCCACGCCGAAATATACTTTGAGTTCACACAAAAGGTTTGCATTTTTTTGATTAATTTTGGGACTATTCTTGCCACTGCTGGACATAGGTCTCACCTAAAGACTTCCACGCATCATGGCTTGCTTCATTCACCCACTGGATTTCGGCCCGTGTCGCATTGTAGATCCTTTCTGCCCCAACACAGAGCCAACCTGATCTTATCATAGGTTCGGCGAGGATTCTTATTTTTTATGTTTTCAGTCACGTATACTGCGCGACCTTTCGTACCAGTTCCTGTCAGAACTGGCGAAGAAGATGGAAACAGTTTACTACATTCCAGGGGACTCCATCATACAACGCTCTTCTAAGAAGTCGTCAATTATCTACATCACTTATGGAGATATAGAAGTAGGTTTTCCCATTCTGTCAAGTGTAATAAAGCCATAGCCTAACATGGTATTGGTCCGATCTTAAGTTTTTGTTCTCACAAAACTTACTAGTTAGTTAATTACTTCAATATCAGAGAATATCAGAGAACTTTTTTTAACAATATTCAACAATAATTGAATATTGTTAAAAAAAGAACTCGCAACTGCATTGAATAGGACCACTTCGCCTTTTTGTGATTGCTATATCTCATAAATGGTTGTTATAAAGGAATAAACTTAATGGTACCTTTTTTACACACTTTCTACCTAGACGATGGGCTTAACCCTTGTCACATGCGGTACCTACTCCTATATCTATTTTGGTCGTAAGTAAAAGTAATAATAATAATGGTCTACGATCATAATGATTTCTGACACTGTCAGTGTAATACCAGTTGCTGACAGCCGAGGACGACAGCACGCCGATCCTGCGCATGACTCGCGGCACTTTGCTCTCCCCCGGCGGGTGTGTAGTCACCACCGCCTGCGGGCCCGCGCACCTCGAGATCATAGCGGCCACCTTCGTCACCGCCCATGTGCTAAAGGCGGTTGACTTGTGGCATGTCGTGCTGAAGTATTCCAATGCGGCGGATCACGCACCGTTCATATTGTCTACTTTCAATGTTAGTTCACTTACCAGTGACTTATGTCGTCTTCGTACGCGATAACTTTAGTTTGTAGACTATCCTGGTACCGCACTATCCCCACGGATTTTACTGAAACTTAACTGTGGCTAAAACTCACGGCTAATGGCTTGGGCCCATAGGTGTTAATGTGGAACATAATACTCAAAGTTCAATTTTCAATAACTAAATACTAATGTAGTTACCAGCGTTAAGTTGGTAGAAGTTTCTTTTAAAGATAAGTAAGATCCAGTATTATTGTTTCAGGCGCACTTGGAAAAAGTAAAAAGACATTACGAAACGAAAAAACGACTCGTGTCAAAGTAAGAAAGTTATATTTATTGTTGCATTTATCCACACTCTTTTTCGAAGGCTAGAGTAATATATCTAAGTTAAACCTGGAAAAACCCATGAGCTCACTCCGGTGGGATACTTCCATGCCATTAACTTGTTACAACTTGTTAAATGATTGGTTATGGTTTTTGTAATATGTTAAACCTTGTGTTTATACCAGGATTTCTTGTCTTGTATGAGCTTTAAGCAAACACAGGTAATGGAATTCTTCTGGCGATACAACCTTTTAAGAGTGCCGCGTGCGTTATTCGCTTCAACAACATTGTCATAGAATACTTGATCTGTGTAGGAACAAGAGCAGCATTCTGTTGTTCAAGCGCAATCTCATGGCTCTGAAAGAGGCGAAAAACTCGAAAGGCGAATCAATGCTGGCGCGTACTGATCTGCTGTTGGATATAGCTGGCTCTTACCTGATGAGAAATGTTAGTGCTATTAGTGATCTTTGCAAATCGCCATTGCCTCATCCGTAGGGAGTTGTATATGCACTATGTATGGATGAAAACTAAATACTTACTTAAGATTATCAAAAAAAAATACTGCAAACTTTCCAAGCAGTCGGACAGGTCAATACCTATAGAATTTGTATGGGCCATCTGTTAAATAACTTGTAGGTTTTATCAGTAGCTCATTGTGAAATAGACCCTTTGCAAATTATATTTATCAACGAGTATCAACTGCATACGTACGTGTAAGGTGTTGTGGTAAGTGCCATAAAATAGCAGTTGCTATTAGATGAAAAACCGACTCAGGGAATTAACAACCGCATAGTTTTCAATCCATTAGTCGCACTTTACGTCATCTACGAAAATACTGGTGTTGATGGTGATGCTATTCTCGCCCAGCACTGCACAGGGTTTGAAAACGAGTAGGTACTATCGCTTGATTTTCCGTCGCCCAGCGTGCGGACGCGTCGCTGGCTGACGAGGCAGACAAGATATGCCTCCGGCCCACGTTCCCGTGCATCCTCCAGCCCAACTCCTCACTGCAGGTGTTGTGGCACAACTTCGTAGCAGCCCTCATTGTGACGGTTTGCATTGTACGAGCTCACCTATCTACTTATACCTACACAAATATAATGATTTTTTGTCTGAAAGCTTGTTTAAGTATAAAAAAAACTGCCTGATCATCGTTTAGGGCCAGTTCAAGACGATTTTTATGCACAGCACGTCACTAACAGTATATAAAAGCTTGCCGTGGATATATATAAAACAGATATTTGCCTTTGCTCGGGCTCAAATTTTAAAATTGATAGCCTACCTACAACGAAGATCTTAAAGCGGATTGATCATATTAGCAAGCCTCCCAAGAATAATTGAAAGAGGTACTCGATGTAGACGCGGTGTGGTTCCGCGATAGAGCCCCTTGCAAGGGAGAAGATCTGGTGACCCGAAACATAAGCTCCTGATCTTAGGCATTAGTCTCCAGGCTAAATAAGATGAGTTTCAGAATTTTCTCCTCTATTACCAAACCGGCGATATTATATAAAACTTCTCCATTTACTCCACTAGACTCACCCGTACTACTTAGTGTTCATGCAGGAAGTCCCCCTGGAGTTCAGGTTCTATGATTTCGTGGTGACTGTGGTGTACGCTCTGGACTTAATAGTTCACCTCTCCACTGGCGCTAACGTTGACGAGGGTAAGATTATTTCAGATCTTCGATAGTAGCCTTGTAGTTAATATACCTAAATTGTGGCAAAGTATAAAATCCTGTTCATCTCCGTTCCCGACGATACGGAAAATCTTCTTTTGATGGCTTGTAAAAAAATGCGTTAGTGCCTATAGTGACGTCAAAGCCATAAGTAAGCATGGATGCGATAGAGAAAGAGCACCACACTACTACTCCCGACTAGTTACTTTTGCCAATCTTTAACAATGAGTATATTTGAAATGATTTGATATGAAAAAATATTGTAATATGCATAGTCCATATTCTAGTATTCCATAATTGCGCTGTCCCCAGGGGTGCCGATCACATTCAGCCAGACGTCCTCGCAGCAATGCCGCAACCACTGGTTCGTGCTGGACGTGCTGGGAACGCTACCTATCTTCGAGTTCATTGGCAACGGTCACTTCGCCGGCATCAACAAGATATTCAGGCTGCCTAAAGTGCGTTATCAGATCACTGCAGCGTACTACTGTATAATCTACCACAGATTAATAAATAGTCCCACAACTTAATTGTCAAGTTTCTACGCTGCACAGTTTTCGTCTGATCTTATGTATTAGGGTTCAATTTGTTTCCTATTGAAGTACGCAACCATAAAAAGTATTAAGTCGGTTTTCTACTTTTTACTTCTTTTCCATACAATAAGTTCTCAGAATAAGAAATTGTTATCTTGCTAAAAAAAATAAGCTCGTTTTATAGGTATTGGGTCACATTCTGTTGAGCCACATCTCCGCTTGCACCGCAGTATGTACCTGCTCAGTCAGGTCTGTATTCAAAATCCCTTGGCCAGGTGTTCCGCGTGCTGAAGACCATGGAAGAGACTTACGTGTACCGCACGAACGTGCTGCGATTCCTAACGTACACGCTGCTGCTGCTGATGGCGTGCTACTTGGTGGCGGCGCTGCAGCAGAGCTTTATGTGCTACCAGTTAGTAGACCCCACGGAGCTAAATAGATCATGGATGGTTAATGCGTGAAAAGGTATAGTATTTTTTTTAATCCAGTTTTGGTACCTGCGTTGTGGCCAACTTCACTCATCCCCCATTTTGGATGAAGCCGTTGGGTGAAGAACGGCCTTTGATCGATCAGCTCACCTTCGGGCTGTACTGGTCTATTTCCATGGTCACGTTTACAAGTAAGTACCCCTTATACAGAGCGACTGACCGGAGGGACAAATGTAACAATAATAAAGCAACATACTGTCCTTATCGCCTTTCCTCCTATATTCTTGGCAAGAAAACCTAAGGGTTAAGGTCAAGTCAAAGGTCAAATTTCCATTATCATACAAACCATTTCTGGATACTAGACTAACGCCAAAGACGTAATTTGGCCACAGGACTGGTGGGACTATTGCCATCTTGCTTATAATCGGGATGTTTTGCCGTCCTAAATATGCATTACAACCACGCGAAAGACGGCAATACATGATTCTGATTCAACATAATTAGGCGATATTTCTTTCTCGGAATAGGTAAGTACGAACGTTTAGGTAGATACTTACCAATTCTGTTAATGGAAATATATCTTTATTGCAGCCCACAAGCAGACCCACACTGGCACTGAAAGCTGGGATAACGTCCAGCCAATCCTGTACACCATGTTCGTGTTGGAGATATCCATCGTGCTACGGATATTTATGGAGGCCATTTATTCAGCCACCATTATGGTCACCACTTCTTTGAGGTACATCACACATTGCCAGTTTTGGCACTTATTTTTTTTTTTTAATAACACACTTTCAAAATCGTATATGGGCCAGGTGATTTGAGCACATTCGCTGCAAACAGCGATTCTTTCGCTACAAACAACGATGCTTTCGGTGCAAACAGCAATGATTTCGCTAAAAGCAGTGACGCTTTCGCTACAAGTAGCTATGTTTTCGCTATAAGCAGCGATATTTACGCTATAAACAGTGAAGATTTCGTTACAAACAGCAATGCTTTTGCTACAAGCGGCGATGCAGTCGCTACAAACAGAGATGCGCTTGAAAGACCACCTGATCTGCAGCGATGCGTAGCTGCGAGATGCATTGCATGCACTTGCTTTAAATTTTGTCTTCTCTTAAGATATCTACAAAAAGACTGGTCATCATGTACGCGTAACTGCAATTTTATTAATTTTATAGGGAGGATTATGACGCATGCATAGAGACAGTGAAGAACTTCCTCATCAGTAACCAAGTGGATCCTATACTGAGGCAGCGGTTCATCAACTACTTGCAGTTGTCCTGGTATACCGATAAGGTGATGTTTAATAATAATACTATACACAACACTGTTTTTTATTATTTCGAGGGAAAACGAGTGCATCCATCTTAATTTATATTGATAGGACTGTTTCACCATTATATAGAAAATAATATTTACAGTGAAAGTATCCTAAAATGCGACCTTTATCATGTAATATCTGATAGACAATGTAGCTTTCCAATATTCGGTAGATGAAAAGTAGGATCAACGATTAGACTCATCTAATATGCAGCAAGGAACATGATTATCCCACAACGTTTCTCGAATCCTAATAAGAACGAACTGAATTAAGTATGTTTATGTCCAGGCATACAGTATGACTCACAAGAATAAATCCATATTTCACGACTTACCTCCACACGTGTACCAGGACATATTGTCGCGCCAGCGGATCAAGTACATACAAACCATACCGTTTATGAGGGTACGTCGAAATAACAACGTCTTTCTTAGATTAGCAGTGGCTGTGTCCCTACTTTCTGGGCCGAGGGGCCTGGATTCGAATACTTGTAGGGACAATGTTTGTGTGATGAGCACGAATGTTTTCGCCCTCAGTCCATTGTACGGTACCCATAATACAAGCGTTGCTTAGTGTGGGACCTTATAGTTGGTGTGTTCGTCTGACGATATTATTATTATTATATGCCCAACGATAAAATAAGTCAGACACAGTCCGAACAGTTGAACAGTAATGTAACATTCCCTTTTAAAATTGAATATAGAAGAACCACATATATTTATGTGGCGGTAGGGTAGTCCCATCGCCGCAAACATGCAGCTCATAATACATGGTCTGTGGTGTTAACTCCTTTGAAAGGTATTATAATACTTACCTAAGCCAATTTTATGTCCCACTGGTGAAACGGACATGCCTTCAATTCTTAACAATGATCATAATAGTTAAAAATGAGATTCAGGCATGAAATCCGTAAATTCCAGAAGCGCGAGACAATTTTTTAAAGTGCGTGCGATGCTTGTTTTCATGCCAATTGTTCGACCAACCTGGCTATCATTGCTACTTCTTCTTCTTCTTTCTTTCTTCTATACAGGTGTTAAAAAACAATGAAATGAAGATGATAGCATCAAAAGCCCGTCTGTTCTACACATCGCCCAATGAAATACTGTTGAACACCGGGGACCTCACCAACGAGATGTACGTCATCAAACAGGGCATCTGCGAGGTATGGCCTGGCTTTTGAATATAAAGTATTATGTCTATAATAATTACAACATCAGACGTCCTCTGTGCTATAAAGGGTATGTTATACTTGCAGTCATAGATGTCATTCCAAATTATTGTACGGTTGAAACGATTCTGCCAGGTAAGCCCTTTCGTTACCGGCAGTCCCACTAGTTAGGTCACGGAGGGCAGATGTCAGTGGTAATCAATAGAATCAAGGTAGACTGGAAGCTGATCCTTATACAAAAAGAAATAAGAAAAACGCTAAGAAGACCAGCCCCCTGATTACGTATCTTGCCTAGCCTAACGATAGCAAAGCGACGGCAATAATCTCGCAATAATTGCTTTCAAATCGCAGATTTGTATGGCGTCGCAGCGCTACGTATTACGAATTAGCAATTTAAAAGCAAATATTGCGCGATTACTGTTATCGCTAGGCTATTGCAAGTTACGTAATCAGGGGGCCGTACACAAATGGACAAATAATTTTGTAGAGTGTAGGCACATTGTGGTTCTTTATTTATATTTTCAGGTACTCAATCCAGAATACAAAGTTGTTGTCGACTCCCTAACGTCTAAACATCATTTTGGTGTACTTAACTGTTTGCTACGTAAGTATTCGTAATAGCTAATAAGTGGAATGGTGATGACTATATCAGCACCATCGTTATAAGAGCATGCTTTTGATGGTGTAACCTCATTAGTCAGTTGGATGTAAGGAATATCATGACTGCCAAAGGTGATGAGCACTACTATTTGCAAAAAATATACCTACATACTGGTATTGTGAAATTTAAATAACAAACTTATTGTACATGACCCATGCAAAGCCAGTATTTCAGAACACTGTGCATTCCTTGTAAATTGTTCCGATAAAGATTTATGTAATACCTATATGATGATGTTGGTTCTGTTAATTTACCAGGTCTGCCGTCATTCTACACGATTCGCACGGTGACACACGTTCAAGTGTTCTCGATAGCCAGGAAGCATTTGCTGGACCTGCTGGAGACGCCGCAGCTGCGAGACGCTTTGGAGTATGCTAAAGACCAGCCGGTGAGTTACTCAATTCCTCGTAGTAAACACTACCATCTCCCATATATGCCAAGAGGCGGGCAAAGGGGGACTGTTGCTAAGGCCATCACGGCCTAGACCTAAAGTTAATCTTCCAATAGCTAAATATAGATCAACTTGTTTGGTATTCAAGGAGTACAAACATGTGATGGTACGTCGTCAACCGTTCCTCGCGTACCAGCCGCCTGAGCCGACGCCCAACATGGAGCGGTTCCAACTTCCCAAGAAACACGAACCCGATGCCGACTTCCTCCATCCATTCAACAGACTAGGATTTTTGTCTATACTCAGGTAATATTGTATTTGCTTGATAGCTAAGATGTTTGATGTGATAGTTTTCGGAGAGCACTAACATCTTGTTTGATTGCGATAAATCAGACCATAAAAGATATTAGTCGTAGAATCCTGTAGGACTTGCCACTATCTATACTCTGCAGTGTTTGTATCTGTTCATCGCATCACAAGGCTATATCTAGCTGACGCTCTTCTCTATGAAAATATACCTACACCTACGAACGAACACAAACTATACGGTCCCACACTAAGCGATGCTTGTATTATGGGTACCATATAATGGACTGAGGGCGATCCATGACTCGGATACAAACATTAACGCTCATCACAAAAAGTCAGGATTCGAACCTGGGACCCTCGGCGCAGAAGGCAGGATCACTACCAACTGAGCTTATGTCATGTGATCAGGTCGTCAACTATGATAGCGTTTGAGTATTTGATCAAAAGATCGGCTTCTTTCACTACGAAGTTTTTATGAAATTATTCTACATCATCTGCCTGGATGCCAGCCACATTGATTGGAATCCTTCTTATCGCTCTAATTTCGTTGACGAGTCAGCTTGCTCATGTCTAAGCTATACCGGCCAGGTACATATTCCCCCGGTTCACGATCCGGCCAGACGGGCAGTACCTGCTGCGCTACGAGTGGTTCCGCGCCACGTGCGCCGTGACAGCGGCCATGTTGTTCCCCAGCTACACATATCTGGTGCTTCAGTGGCCCTGGCTCTACTACGCCACCGTTCTGCTCGACATGGCTGCCTGGTTTGATATGTGAGATGGATAAGTCTTCTAAACATTTTCGCAACTAATAGTCGAGTAATGACCGAAAATGTAACATCGTGCGGCAGCTGCGAGGTAGTGCAAGTGTTTACCTCGGTGATGTGAGGAATGACTGACCGAGCAGGGGCATTCCACGAGGCTGCTCGGTCAGTCGGTACACTCGGCTAGGTCTATGAGAATCCACCAACCCAATCGATGATAACGAGAGATGTGTAAAATCTGCCAACCTCCACTGCTTCCCCCTCAAATCGAGGGAATGCCCGTGGCCAAGGATACTAAAGGGCATTACCTCCCTTTTCTCGTTTCACTTGGTTCGTGTTTTTGGCCCCCAAAGCCAGCTCTCTAAGTAGGCAGCGATCTCATGCTGCCATCTCTTTTTGAATTTGCTTCTTTACGATTCCCAGCCATTAAGAACACTGCATGGTTATTTCTACTCAAAGGGAAGTGAGATATGTCGCTTGAGGTAGGATATAGATGACTTGATTTTTTGTAGCCAACATCGGAAATTTAAAATTTCCAGTTTCCAACGGATGTTGATCGGTTATTTCAACGATAAGGGTATCCTGGTGTACCATCCGGCGAGTACGGCGGCGCACTATCTGAAGGGAGCTTTTACCCTTGACCTGATCGGATGTCTGTCTTTGGAGAACTTGGAGGCACAGCGGAGCGGATCTGTGGGTCAAGGTAGAGTAGATGAAATGAATACACCAAGTACCTTGGGTTTTGAAAGGGTGAGTTTACTCTTCCAATCAAATACTAATGAGGAAGTATACAGGATGTAGTTTTCGTGTCGACAGGCGATTCAATCTTTATTTAATTTTAAACCTTAACTTCTTTCTTATATTTTTGTGACCAGAAAACAGGTTCCTCGTGACTCCAACAAAGCAGTTCCTGATGCTGAACCGGCTGCTGCAGCTGTACCGCCTCCAGAGCGTACTAGTGGCGCTGCCCAACTACATCGAGAGACGGGACCTAATCTTTGTGTAAGTTTGTGCTATCAATCAGATATCTTGAAGACGTCTGCTGCTTTCATACGTCATGACTATTTGTATCCATCGGCTTCTTGTAAAGAGACAGGTCATCATTTTTATCTATTTGTTGGAGACGCAAAGCAACTGTAGAAATACCTAGGTAAAAAGGTTGATGGTCAATTACAAGTCGCCGCTTATATAAGTTGGTAATACAGTTCTGACACACGAAGATGAGCGGGGTGGGGAGGAATAGACCAATCAGATTGTTGAACTCCACGAATTGAATACGAGATGTGAATAGCAAACAAACTGATTATCTTAGATTACTGTTTCGCTCGACACCGCTTCAGAAGAAACGATTCCGCTATACTCTTACTACAAAACAATCCCGCTGACCATTTTCGACGCTACATGTGTTCTTGCTAAGACGACTCATTTTAAAACTTAAAGCGATTCTTGCTAACAGCGTACAAGCCATCCCAATCTTCATGGTGTTAGTGAACGTGCTGACGTGTTTCATGGTGTTCTATTCGGTGAACATCTACTACTGGTACGAGGGCGACGAGACCAAGTGGCTGATTATACCCTTCCAGGATCCCGGCGGCTCATGGATCAACCTCTTTGATAAAGCATGTGAGTACCTCGGATTTAGAATAAAATTGCTCAAAATATCGCTGATAAAATGTTTAATCCAATCAAAAGAACCGTGCCGATTTGTGTTGTACTATTTTTGTATTAATGTTATGAAATAAGGTGACTATATATTATAGTCTACCAACTAGCCGCCTTAGATCTTTGTCCACTACTCTGTACCATAACTTGTTGGGGCATTCTTCTATAGCAAAAAGCACAAAACTTTTTAATAGAGGATACAAGATTTTTACTCTCCATAATCATAAAAAAATACAGATTTTCCTTGATTTATTGATTTTTTTTATCAGTTCGGTTCAGTATGACCTCAACCCCATGGAACCTGCACCTCGCGGTCCACTTCTGGGTGGTGTATGAAGTCACTAGCACCGGGTACAATGTCTTCAACCCCACCAACTTCGAACAGACGGAAGTGCTCTTTGTGGGGATGGCGTGCAGTGAGTTAATTTTATATTAGACTGGACAATATCATATGTATGTACTTTTTTTTAAATTTTGGCTCTTGCTCTACTAAGTCATAAATGTACTTTTAGTACATGCAGGTTCATAGAGGTGCGCAATCGAACCAACTCACACAATATATTTGATTGAACACACATTTTTAAAATTACAACAAAATACAATAGAGTTATTCTTGATATATCTGGACAATATTCTGTCTCAAGGTACAATGATAATCACCTACTTCTCTGTGCGCATCATCAGCGTGCGAGCGTACGTAAACAGGCCGCTGGCGGCCTTCCAGGAGAACATGAAGGATATCATGGTGTACATGCGGCGAGAGAACTTCAATAATACATTGCAGAGGTATGTCTTTTAACTGAAACGATGGTCTTGGGTATGTAAACAAGACCACGTTTCTGTGACGTCAAACGTGATAGGACAGATTGTTGGTTTACACCAGTGATCTGTGCCAAAGAAGTACACAGCCGGAGGACTTGAGGTGAGGGAGCTTAAATCGGTGGAGAGCGCGCAAAGAGTGAAAGTTCTGTACGTAGCGTTTGGTGTTTAGCAGTATGAATGTTGACATCGCGTTTGATAGAACGCCTGATCTGATAACCAATATTGTAACAGTGCTTATAATCTCCCTAATAGCAGTATTAGGACTGGCCATACTGAGGCGATCGACCGGTTTGCTTCAGCTTGATTCGCGTGCCAGTTTTCAGACAATGCAGGCTGGCTAGGCGTCGGCTTTATTTAGACCAATCACCTTTCGATGTTGAAGAAAGACTGTTTTGCAAAGTCTTTCCTTCAAATGGCGTATATCAAATATCTCCCATTAAAATCATATAGAGATTTTCTACGACCCATACCAGAAAAATCTCATGCAAGACAAGGGGAATATTTTTTTTTCTAGCTGTGTTTAAATAATATGGTGGATATTCAGGGAGGTACAGCAGTACTATGAGTACAGCTGGGACAAGATGGGCGGCATCGACTACCGCCGCGTGTTCAAGCTCTGCGACCAGATCACGCTCAGGACTGACGCCATTCTGCACATTTACGGACCCACCTTTGCTCGGGTAAACTTGAAACAATAACTTTGCAACGATCACTACTTAAATCTTAACTATGGTGTTAATAGTATAAGCCCATTGCAAGAACCAATATGGAGCTGGTTAGGATTACCCTAACTTCGAGGCACATGGAGACTATAGGTAATTACGTCACGGAGCAGGGATATGGACACACCCTTTGTACTTCTCCTACTTTGGGTAATAAACGCAAAAGGGGCTGACTGGGGCTTAAAACCGGTATCTAGATCAAAACCACCCCCTATTCCTCACTCCCTCAGTGCCCGATCCTCCCAACCAAAAACGTGTCTCTCCTCCGCACCTTGGCCCGTTCAGTGAACAGCGAGTACTACCTGCGCGGGATGTATATCATCCAGCAGGATGACGTCATCTCCAACATGTATTTCGTGGACTACGGCGGCGTGGACGTGCGCATCACTCAAGACGATATGTGTACCGTTGTCAAGCTACCTAGAGGAAGGTGAGTTTTGAACGGAAGGTCCGAATTTCTAGATCCGTATCTGAATTAAACTGCTGGTCTATGATTTGCAAGCTAACTAAATGTGCGAGTAGACGGAGCAGACAGCAAAATTAAAACATGACCTACCTTCCTGTCTGCGCCGTTTGCAACATACTGTATGCGCCACAGCAACATTATGAAGACCTGTATCTGGGTAACTATAAAAGATATTCTGTTTAGAGAAAAGCCGAAAGAGTTCATAAGTCGACCGATAATGGATCGTAAAGTAATGCCCATTGTCCCCTGGAACAGCGTATTCGGCAACCTCGAGCCCAAGTCCGCGGACCGGTGCCCCATGGCCCTGGTGGCGATGAGCCGCGTCCACCTGCTCATGATCAACTCCCGAGCGTTTTACAACATCATCAGCGATTTCCCCGCGGCCAGTGCGCTTGTCAATGAATATAGGAAGGAAAATAAGGTGAGTGGCATTTTATTAGAATTTCAAGGTACTTTTAATAAGTTCACCCGTTTGCTCCTCTATTTTAGCTCATGCTTACGTTAGAATTAGGCTCACGTCAATAGCCGTGTAGCCTCACATGGCTGCCTTTGCTCGCTGGGTCAGTGCATGATTCCACCGAGGAAAACGCTGGCGCTATCTTGCCCAAACCCTGTCATATGTTATGTGCTTCACTATCAGCACGACTGCATATGTCAACATCGCGGGGTCTGTTCACTCGGATTCAGGCCGAGGCTGTCGCGCGCTAATTGGCTAATAATTTGGCTGTAATAGGCTGATTAGCGTAGCAGCCATTGTTGGCAGTAAATGTCAACACCTATGTTGTTCAATCTTCAAGCGTGGAACGGGGCATGTATATATAATAATTGTTAAGGAGTCTTTTCCATATGTATATAAAGTGGGATTGGTTTCTTTTGTATGCTTCTTATTTTATAGCATTTATACACTATTATAGATACTCATATGTATAAATTCCACAGTATTACATAATGGGCGACGGAACAGAGCCACATAAGCACCAACGCAACATCAGCTTGACAGATATCTTGCACAGGCTAGGGTTGATCAAGAGCATCTATTTCAAGGACAGTTTAGTGCAGATGTACTTGATAATCATCTGCTTGATTTGTATA
This sequence comes from Pheosia gnoma, assembly GCA_905404115.1. Taxonomy (NCBI): domain Eukaryota; kingdom Metazoa; phylum Arthropoda; class Insecta; order Lepidoptera; family Notodontidae; genus Pheosia; species Pheosia gnoma. Next base: position 729,853 of record FR989894.1, on the reverse strand, counting down.
TACGCAGACGTTTATAACGCTGGATTCCAGGTGAGGATCTTGACCGTTAGATATAATCAAATAGGCAGTAGTGAGATGAATCGATTTTCCCTAAACTAACAGTGTAGCTGCAGACGACATTCAGAGCAAACGATTCTCCATACAATCCTGAAACGCGCTAAGAGAGTTTTCGTATAACCTAACATATATACAAGATTCCGATAATCATCATCGGGGCATAGCGGCCGCCCCGCCAGGCATACCACCCGCTTGGCTGGAAGATCTTCCAATTTCCGCTTACATGAATCTCGGTGTCTTCATTGAGAATCAATGTAAGTAAGTACCAGCTTACAGGACTCGTTGCCAGTGGCAACCAGCGGGAAAAAACGTCTCGATGCCACTAAGCAAAGTTTATGACGTGTTTAAAAAAGGCTCGCTGGAAATGATTGAAACAGTGTTGCATATAAGAGCTGCTGATACCTGGTTAATATACACACACCTCAACATAATATGTATGTATACTTCCAGGACAACAGTGCTGGTCTAATCGTGGGTCTATACGTCTTGGACGTGTGCTTCTATTTCAAATTGCTAATCCATTTCACTATGCCGGAGCTCGTCGACAGCTCCACCGTGAGGAGAAATTTTATACCGACACGGAGAGAGTACGTATCGTCCAATAATATTGGACATTAGACACGCCATTTTCATATCAATATGTCACATCCATTATTTTATTTATAATGTGTATTTATTGATTGTTTTATTGCTATTAATTACTTGACATTGGCAAAATACCCGCTAAGTTGTGGGTGAGGCCATTTTCATGTCCATTTTATTTCATCACATTTCATTTCGTAAAGAAAGAAGAAGAATATTGGACACTACACCGTAGGTTAGGTACTAGGGTTTATGTGTGTTAAGATAAAACAAAGAGTAGATGTGTAATGTTTGTTGTAAAGTGATGTCTGGTGATGTGTGATGTGATGTGTATGTGTGTTCTACTGGAATTCCGAAATCTGAGCCAGTCCATTTAGTACAGATGCACAAAGAGTATCATACGTTCTAGGTACTTTGTTTACCTTTATTTTCCTACCTTTGTCCTCCATGATTGCAGTTACTTAAAGGGCGACTTCAGATACGACTTAGCGTCTATCTTACCATTCGAGCTGCTCAGCTTCCTGAGTCAGAAGAACAGGTGGCTCGTCTTCTCCTGGCTCCGGCTCAACAGGACATTGAGGATTGTGAGTTCAATGCTCAATTAATGCACATCTTTAATTATTTTAATATTCTATTTTGCTTACTCGCACTGCTTACCTATCTTCACGAGTAATAAAATTCTACATTGTCCAATTTTACTCATGAGATTATTATTATCTATATTTGAAATGTTGTTATATATTTAAAAATTCTTGTACTGGATAAGTATATTATTCATATTAAATTAGTCCTCAGTGATAAAAAAATATACGCTTATCCTTATCAAGTTCAAGACGTGGAGGCAGCGCTGAATCCGCGTAAGCACAGAGCTTACTAAATAAAATGTCTGTGTCCAGGTGACAGTGTACACTTGCCTCAAGAGCAGCTATGAGCGCGTCACCGTGAACCTGATACTGAGCACGGTGTTCGCCGTGATGATATGGTTCACGCTGTTCGTGCACACCTCCTCTTGTCTGTGGTACTTCATGGCGCTAATGCAGGACCAGGCGCACCCCAACTCCTCGTGGATATGGAAAAGTGAATGGCCTTTCCAACTCTCCTTACCCTGTCTTTGAAGGAATAAACGTTTTGAACTATTTTAACCGTTGACATTTCAACGGTTAAAATAGTTCGAAACGTTTAAAAATGATCATCTCTTTTTTGGAAATGATTGTCAAATACTGATTTACGTAGCTAATGGGAGCGCTTTTAATGGTGCGGACACACTTGTGGTTTAGTGCACTAATTAGTGAATTAATAATGTCACGAAACAGATGTGGCCACAGTTAAACACATTCATTTTCTAAACACCATTACGAATGATAAAAAGAATAAAAAGCTTCTATCATTCTATAATATCAACATATATAAACACAGACCTTGATTATATCTCCATCAGCCGGAAGATCTCCATTTCTGAAGAGATAGACTTTCTCATGGACTTCAGCACGTCGTAATCCTCAACCATCCGCAGCTTCCAGCGTGAGATCATCGGCCTATCTTATGTGTGGCCGACTGATCTCTCTGTTGTCCAACCAAACAGTAGTGGATCGAACTCGAGGAACTTCTGGCTCCTGTATCATTAAGCTTGGAATAGTTGGAATTGATTTTATTGTGCAGATTCCGGCGAATCGTGTTGCTCCGACTCGTACGTGTGCTCCCTGTACTTCGTGATTACCACGTTCACGCAGAATGGCGTTGGGGACATACTGCCTAAGAACCACTCTGAGGTTTGTATCATTTCAGTCTTCATCGTCTTGTGTATCATTTCATTCAGTCAGTTTTAGTCTTTGTGAACCTTGACAGGATAGTCCCTGCAGTGTCAGGACATCTTTCATTATGGATCGGTTTCATAATTTTGACATGTTAAATTTCAGTCTGAGTATTCTTATAGCATTCCAAGATTTTTTAAATGGAATACCCATAACCATCAAAACTTCTTCATCCAATAATTATTATAATAATTCTGTTTATTAGTTTTCTTGCATGTCAGGGGTACCACACATTGAAAACCCGATTGTTTTAATCTATTTGGGGGGGGGGGGGGGGGGGGTCGCATTTAAAACCTCTCTCGTGCACGTGTTGGTCATACTCAAGAAGAACTGGTCATCCTTATTCTCGTATTCGACGCGTTTTAATGTTCCAATGGCGTCGATCTATTAATTGCAACGATCGTGGAAATTCGATTCGAAACGTTAGAGATTCGCGTTAAAATGAAATGGCTAATAAAACACACGAGCTCGGGTCACGACCGGGGCGTTGTTTGGCGGGATTTCAAATGCCAGGCATCAATATAGTGCAATGATGCATGCGTCGTAACAATAATAATTCTTGTTCGGACGTTGCGTAAACGAATATTTCTATGACAATGTTGATTTTCTATTTTCAGCGAAGTTTCGCGGTATTTCTACGCTAGGTTTGACGAAGGACCTATACTTTTGTTGTTGTAAATTTAGTGTCCCTTTCCTCACCGTTCATGAAATTCGGAAGCATAAAAAATGCATAAACTCACAATTACGAGTATATAAGGCTTAACAATAATATGGTGAAATATATTATGCAGTCTATTGGTAGGCTATATAAAGGTGGCATACTTTAAAAAAAAGATTTTTTTTTAAATAATATATGTACACACATAGGTATATTTTATACATAAACGTGATCATTATCACGCACTTGTTAACCCCTTAAAATATATTACACTATTTTTGTTAAACCTTACTAAGCAACATTAATTCGGTTTGTTTGACACTTTTTAAAATGTGAAACAAACCTTTTTTTTATAAATACGCATAGAACGGTAGCCACATGAGTTGGCACATTTTTTTGTCACCCTCACTCCGTGACGTCATAAATAATGTGCGGTGCCAGAATCTATGGGTTCCTACATAGTTCGACTACAGACTACACACAAAGCTTAAAAAAAATCGTGGTTGCTTTTCTGACTTACCTCTGTGTTACAACTGCTTCGGTGTGACCTTTGTCCAGGTGGTGTTCGTGTCGTTACTGCAGATAATATCGACCCTCGTGTTTATGGTGTATGTGGGCGAGTTCTCAAACCTCATCCAGTACCAGTACTTCAGGTCGTTTACCTTCTACAGCAAATACTTGGAGTTACAGGTCAGTTCAAACTCTACTGGTTTAAGTACCAACTACTAGCCTACTTGAACCAGCTTTATATTAAGATGCTAATAAACTAATTTTAAAGACGTCGTTGGTGCAATTTGGCATAAAACTGCAACGCCTCTGCCCGTGACGTAAGTGTCGAGAGTAAAAACCAACGTAATGATGTTTTTCACACAAATCTGCTGCAGGTACCTACCTACCTACCTACTTGTGTAACGGTATACAAGTTTTGTTTTAAATGCAATCTGTATTATCTTTACGTTAATTTATAGGGAGACAGGTTCTCAGCATAACCGCTCGGATAATCGAATAAAAAAATGGTTCTTCAAGAAGATACCACCATCTGGAATTTCGACCTTTTCAAGTGAAGCGCTTTCCGCGCAGTTCCCGTGCGGCACCAGTCCGTCACCGAACCGTATAAACTTAAAACCAGGACGTCAACCACCTCAGTCCTCCCGTGACCATGGTTGCTGTAAAGCAGCCGAAGCGTCGGGAACGTAAAAACGAAAAAAAATAAACGCGATAAAATCCTTAAAAATTGTTTTATTTCAATGCGCCCTTAGAAGTTGTAGGTAGGTGTGGAGTAATTAACACCCATCGTTTGTGTGCTTGAAATATGATGCAATTGTTCCATCTGCCAGGAGTTTCTACAGAACAATCGCGTGTCGAAGAACCTGGTGGCGCTGGTCAACAGGTACTCGCTGCACATCTGGCAGGAGTCGCGCGGCCTCCAGATCCCCCACTTCCTGAAGATCGCGCCGCAAGCGCTCAAGCTGAGAATCATGTCCGCAGCTTACATACACCATCTTGACAAGGTAATAATAAATCTATAAAAACGGAACTGTAGCTCAAACACAAACCTTTTTACGTAGCGTTTGGGTACGTAAGTGTCGTCCATCCCTCTCGCACCACAAATCTTATTAATTAGTATGACAGTGATAGCTTGTTTTCTCGATGACGTTACGATGATATTAGGAGTTCCTGCTTACCTTACTGTTGGTTCTTTCATGGCTAACTAGCGAACGACCAATAAGCGAGGTGAAGTGTTCCGTGTAGGGACTTTGTAAAAGATTTTCATATATGAGCTCCACAGTAACAAAAACTAGAGGCTTATTATTCCTTTTTTAAATGCAAAACGGATAAGCAGATTATTTATTTACCTACTGCGCAGCCCAGTCTCCCTTGCGTACCCTCAGGCTGCGCACTTTGGAACCGTTGTCGTAATATCCTCGGGTCTGCCTTGGTATGTGTCTTTGATTGGATATTACCCATCACGTGCCTACCCTCGCATTTTTGATTATCATGCAGTTTTTATATTATTGTTATTCCAGCATTACATCTTCGAAGACTGCGAGCCGGCGTTTCTTCGCCAACTGGTCGGGCACCTTAAACTTTATACTTACAATTCAGGTACCTATGTTACCAACTGTGCATTAGAACCTAGTAGGGGTAGTGTTTATTTGTCAACAATCCTCTTTAAAGATACTACTACTCTACTACACTATACTCTACTCCCATAAAACCTTTAACAAAACTAAAGCTTGTGCCAGAATTGCGCTCACATCAATATTGGTGCATTGGTGATCATAGATTAATGGCCAGGGTGGGGATATAACCCAGAACCTCGCGGTTACAGGAAGACCCCTTTTCATCGGTACATTACGCACATTTTTCAATTCAGGCATGTACGTGGTGAAAGAGAGTGAGATCACTAACGCCATGTACCTGATACACACGGGGAAGGTGAAGGAGTCGGCAATTGAAGTCTCCCCCACGGGTCTCAGCAGCAGGGCCTACCCCTCTGGCTCCTATTTCGGCGTCGTTAGTATTAACTATTACATCAGTGGCTGTGTACAAGCCGACTGTGCAGCCTCGCGAGCCCAGCAAAGGTCAGTTGACAGCGCTCCACTAGGCAAATGCTCGTGCTGTCGTGACTCGCTGACAGCACATGCGCGACAGCTGTCAGCCGGCCTTCCATGGCTCCGTGGACGGCCTGAACATGGCTATACTAGCCCATACAAGTCCGTTCCTAGAACTAGACATCTCTTGAAGCCCTTATCTGTTCTGGTGCTAACATCAATATTATCATATCGCGCACCTAAGAATGTTATTCTTTTCGCAGTTGCAGGGCCTTATACGTGACACTCCCTACACTCACTCATATGAAACGCTAAGCAAGGCTCAAGTGCTCACGCTTCAACTCCAAGATTGGGAATATCTCCTATCTCACTTTCCTCTTAGCAAGGCCGCGTTACACAACAACATGAAGTATGTAGGTGAGTTCAGTCCCGACCGGTGGCCGGGTGGCAGCGGACAGCATCCGAGACCTCGCGCAGGCATGTCCTTCACCGATACAGACCCACGTCCACCGCCACCACCTGGTGGTGCGGGTGGAAGGATTGCCAGAGATGGAACAGAAGAAACCAAAAAACCCACTAAACAACCTAAGCAGAAAGACGAGGATGACAAACGGAGTCACGTAACACTCCTTTCTCCTAGCACCAGCTCAAAAGTGTCAGGCTCTATGTTGCCGTTAGACAGCAAAAACATTCTTGATGCCGGCCAAACCAGTGATGAAAAGCCAGCCAGCCTAGACGCGAGCTCTTCAATGCAGATTACCGGTCCCAAGTATTTAGGCGATAGTAAAAGCAAGTTGGATTTCATTGAAAAGGTTAAAACATCCGCAAAGAAATTCATTGGGAAATCTAGTACTGAAGATAATAATGAGCCGAGCACATTGGCTACCGAGGCTGAAGACGATCTTACTCTCGCTGAGGACGAGGAAGCGACTGCAGCTCTGCTTAAGCAATATGAACAAAAAGACCAATCCCAACAACCTAAGATTGAAATGACGGAAGCAAAGTCGGTCCGTGTGGAATTTAAGGAGCCTGGTAGCGAAGAAAACAAGGATAAAGATATGGAACAACACATGCTCACCGTGGACATGAAGGAATTGAAATATGAAACACATTATGGTGATGAACCCCCTGTGAAACTAGGATCAGAACCAAACATTAAATCACCTATAAAGACAAAATCACAGTTTGGATTGGACAATCTAGCAGGAGAAGAAGCAGAATCTGAAATTAAGTTACGCACGGAAGCAGAATCTCGAACTACTATTAGTTTGTCTTCAGAATTAGAATCGCAAATAATTAGTTTACCTACGAGAGTTGAGTCTAAAACTACAATTGATTCACCAAAAATAAAATCACTGCATATTAACGAAATAGAGAGTGAAATTGAATTGCCTTCAAGAAAAACCGCAGAATTGTCACTGCACACGAGTGGGAGACAGGACGTCGACACCGTACCAATGGACGGAACACCAAAAACAAAACCACCGACAGAGATACTAAAGACCAATGAAACAGACCCAGAACCAAGTTCATCGAAGAATGTTAAACAAACCGTCTCAGTTCGTTATGCTGAAGGGAATGACGTTGAACCTAAAAAACCGCCATCACCACCACCACCACCAGTTTCACTTGAACAAGAGGATGTGGAATCTGTTAGTGATCTTCAATTATCGCGGGAACTACCTTTTAGCAGCGATGCTTTTGTGGGACCAGAATTTGAGGATGAGCAGCAAGGACAGAGGAGAAATGATGAAGACACAGAGGAAACGACAGCAACCACGACCACGACTACCACCACGACTCAGGACAGTAGTCTGCAATCCCTCCCTAAGAAGAATCAACCAGACAAACCACACAAGCAGTAACGTTTTTGTTTGGTTTGGTTCAAGTTATCCTAGATTTCGAATTAATAGGTATTTATTTGTAATGTTTACGTATCCTATTTTTAGTTTTGTTTAGCCCTTAATAAAACTGATTTAAAAAAAACTACATTATATTACTTTGATAAAATTATAATTACTTATCGATATACCTACTTACAGGATGGGAAAAAGGCGGTTTGTGGAGGGAAACTAGGTTTTTTTTTATTACATTGTAGCGACTATTTCAACCGCACCACAAGCTTCGCAGATGGCACTGCAGACGCATTCAGAACAATAGACGATTGACGTCACAATCCTGAATCGCGCTATAAGAGTTTTCGGAGCAAGTAACATATATACAAGATCCCGACAATAACCGTCGGGGCATAGCGGCCGCCCCGCCAGGCATACCACACGCCTGGCTGGAAGATCTTCCCTTTTCCGCTAAACATTATAGGCAAGTATTTGATCTCGATCTCACCTGATGGTAAGTGACGATGAGATCTACGATGGAGCATACTTGCCTAGGTAGGAAGGCGGCAGTAGATAGAGACGCTACATTCACTAGGCACATGCAGCGCAACTGATCTGACCCGCCATCCATGAAGGTACCATAAACTTCATGTTGGGTTGGTAATTTTATCTTTAATGTAAAAAACATATGTGCCAAATAGTGTTTGATTTATTTTCCGTACCTATCACGTGATCGGTATGACCAATTTTTACACCTATGTAAATCCAAAGCTTAATGTATTTTCAGTAGCCGCTATCCAAATATGATCAGCTAGTTTCAACGCGTCCAATCAATGCGTCATCTGGCTGATTGCGCTCATTCAAATGTTCACGTTAACCCGGGGTGATCAATTACTGATCCGTAGGATTTGGCTCCATGCCCACTGTGCAACTATTACCGCGTACATTTTAACCGGCCTATTCAACTTCGGCATCTACGAGAATGTTTAATTGACTGTGATTTAATAATATATCTTTGCGTGTTTAAGCTTGCAGTTTTTCATTAACTGTATCAAAATGCTAAAAGGACTTGCAGCCTGCCTAATTAATGCTACCTAATCGTGTAATGTCTGAAAAAAAAACACGAAAATTAGACTACATTTCTAGGTAGTTTGCCGATCGCTGTTTTAATCCTTAGAAGCTTGCGTTTTAACATATTCTTTTACGCTTACTCTTATGTATTTTATTTTCGGTATGCATGTCATCCTTTCAAATAAATTTTCTTCTTTACAATGTCAAGAGTGCGATCGTCATCTCTCGATGTGTTTGATGCTATTCCAGTATTCTGCAATCGCATTGGCATCGCACGGACGGATGAACGAACAATATTATATCAATGTGCTGCGTGCCAAACTGCCAACATTTTGTAGGTATTTGAAATCCGTACGCTGTCATAATAAACATCTGTTTTTTGTAGGTCGCCCAACGAGTTTATTCCTCAGAGCTTTCATGTTAGCTTTTATCCATCTATCCTTTGATATTGTTAGCGTTATTTGCCTTGGACTCTAGGAGAATGTTAATGTATTTTAATATGTATTACTTATACCTGCTCTTAGAGATTAATGGAGAGCTACTATAATAATGATAGTTTTTTGACATGATGGCAAGCAAAAATAAGTATACTTATATATATTTCTCGATAAAGATTGCGATGATTCAAGTCGGTTCGATTATCGGGAAATACCTATACTGAATTAATTTATGTAATTTCAATTAAAACTAATCTTTAAATTCAGATTACTCAAAAATAAAAATCCGTAATACTAAAAAAGCCTTTATTAAAAAAAACTCTCTTAGCTCATAACAACGATAAAATCCTCAATCGAGATGTATTACACCGAACGTTCAACAATTATTTATAGCTAACTCAACATTGCATTGCTATTAGAAATTTGCCATTTATTCAGTTGTCTTTCACTTACATTTTTAGTTTAGACTTTACTTATATTGGAATGCCCAGCACCATATGCGATAAGTTTCTACTTAGCTTTGATGTTATTGCGTGTCCTCCCGTGGCGGGTATTCTGGTCTTAAGTTATTTAAATGCTTGGGTGTACATTGCTTAACTTACGATAAACTTAGTTACTAAAGTTACGGTTTCTTATACATATATTTGTTTAGCGTTTATTGGCCGCCATCTTCAACTGGTCTCATGTTTTTAGTTGGTATTTATCATGACAGGATCTGGAACAAACATTTTTGAGATTAAAATCCAATTGAATGCTATTTTTTTTATCAAGGACTAAGAACATAGTTAAGGTATCGACTAACTAGTGCTAGACGCGTTTACAATTCATTACGTGTAGATGAGAGGGGCTACGCAAGGATCGTAAAATTGTCGCTGTCTAGAAATACAATTAGAGCGGCCCATCTCTATTTCATGCAGTGTGTGATTTTAGTGCCTCTAAAGAGACCGTACTAAGTACCGTACCGTACATACTCTAAGACCGCCGATGATTCTAATTATAATGCTAGCATTTCTGGAGTCGCAGCCACTGGCGTGTCATTTTTACGATCGCCCATTACAAATCTATTTCAGTTTTCTCCGCTATTTTCATTTAAATTTAATAAAACCCCGGAAAATATCACGAATTGACGTCAACCTGCATACTACATTATTTTATATATCTTATTTCAAGAAATAAATCGTAGCCGCGAGATATAAACAGTGTCTTCGAATGCCGCAATAACTTGTTATTTATATGTTTTAAATTCTTTACAGTCACAACTATTTATGTGTGTGTAGGACAAACATTAAAATTATGACGAGTTCGCATGAACATAGACGATTTAAAATAGATGCTTTTTGATGATATAATATTTTAGTGAGTCGGGAATTCGAATGCCGTCCTAAATTTGAGTCGCTTGGTTGGAACATTGCTCTTATTCCTTCGACGATATAACGGCGGGGGCTTTATAACGCTATTCGCCTTGACTTTATTATGATATTAGTGATAATGTTTATTAATACTTATAGACAGCACATTAATAAGGTTAGTAATAAAATTAAAACCTCTTTCATCTTTCGTGTCTTTGATTCGAAATGGCCTGTGCTACAAGTTATTTCTAAATGGTCTAATTATAAAATGAAGCTAACGTTGTTATTTTAATGAAACTTATTGAATTATAATTGTCATTAAAATATTAATGAAATAGGTTCCATATTAATATTCGCGACCGAACATACACACATTTGTCTTAATTAAATACTTTCAGAATGTGGAAATCAGTTTTTTTTTGTAAATAGTAACATCTATTCGAACTATGCACAGACAGTTTTAAATGTAGCAAGTTAAATACAAGAAGTATTTAAAGTTAATTAAAATATATAATCAATGCTTTTTGTTTACTAACTCAAGTTCAATATTGAATAACCTTTTCTTACGATCATTTCGTATCATCGTAAATAGATATATCGGATCCATGCTTAAAGTAAGAATTAATCAACTTTTTGATAGTTTCACTAACATTGAAATAAAAATAATTGTAAGGATTTTATCGCGTCTATTTTATGTTTTTTACGTTTCCGACGTTTTGGCTGCTTTACAGCAACCATGGTCACGTTTTTAGTTTCACTATCCACAAAAATATCCATCAATCATTTATTTATTGCAGCATTTAATAAAACTAACTGTCATCTTTAAATTTATTTAAGAACTTTTGCTTTTCGTCTCACAAATTCAATTTATGCGTGGGTGCGGTTGTCAACTCCTTCGGACGATCCAACAACGACGATAACAGCTCGGCGGATACTGATCATGCAACAAGAATGTTGTGATAGCCCAAGTAGTACTCGGAATTTAGTTGTGATCATTGAATGTGTAAAATGGCACGTGTAGATATGATGCAAAGATTGGAATTACATATTGCTATGTTTAGGAATGGGAGTGATAGTCCAAGACTTTCAGAAGAATAAAGTGGCAATCATACATACATTACAAGAGATAATGAAGGATAATGTCATGTCCGAGGTATTGGAAGTATCAGATCACAGTATACAAGTGTCTTTGCATTAAGACCAAATAAAAATGGCTAAATGCGCTTGTGAAGCGGTGCATCTCTACATCTCTGAAGTTCGAAGGAAAAGACTAACCGCATCCTTATGCTTGAAATTATATAAATGTAAAAGTCATTTGAAATAGGAGCACGCGGTAACAGCAGAACGAAGTTAAAAGAACTTTCATCCTCCAAGTCTACGTCAACGGGTCGCAGTTAATCTGACTATAGGTACCTACAAACACACACCTACAAAACCCTTAAGTTCTGATGACATTAAACCAATATTTACGATACCATTCCGCACCTCGCAGTCGCCGGCCCGTCGCCGCCAAATGATTAATGAGTGCCGCCACCCAAGCTGTCACTACTTTTTCTAACTGTCTTTGTGTTTGATTTACTTCAAGCAATTGATCTTCTTGCGTCCAATTTACGTCTATCGCATCATTGTTTTCACAATACTGTTATTTTTTTTATTTTTCAGTTTAAATTTAGACGTTATCTCTGAAGGTTGGGCAGTGTCGCGCACAAATAGCTACTGATACTATTTTAACTCGATGACTGTCGTTATAATTTTGTGTTGCTATGTTTGTTACGATCTTGTGTAAAATCATTGGTATCTATTTTCGCGGAATTCATTTGGATGTATTTATAGTTACTGTACCTATTTTCTGAATATCAGATATATTTAGATGTCTTTCAAATTTAAAAGTTCAAGTGGATGATGATATATTTTATTATCATTGTCTACACGTGTTTAGGTTACAATGAGAAAGCTTGGAGCTTAATAGAACGAATTAGTAATAACCGAGGGTCTTTATTTTGCCTTCCGCACCTAATTGAGATTTGGGTATGTTAACATTTGTGTAAATGGGATATAAACCCAAATCGGGTAACAACGTGAGAGGCAAGTGAACTGCTGGCAATGTTATGAAGTACTAATATAAATTATGTCTAATATCTATCCACGTTGGTTATTTCCTATTTGGTTATATTGGCTCTGCAAAAACAGTCAGTTCCTATCTACTGTGCTTTATCAAGCGATTTTTCCTGAAATTACCTATTACTGTGGGCGTTAACTATCCTAATAAATTGCACTCAAATTTTGTTTAGTCTGCACATCGTTTATAGATATTTGTTAGTTTAAGTCAAATCAATCTTAGTAAAGCCGGTATTAACAACAAGATGAGATAGTTATTAAATGTTAGAGCTTTAAAACTCGCTTACTTAAAATAAGGGCCAACACCGACAGGTTGGGAGGCGGCGAAGCGACCATATTGTTTGTAATATCTTCAATTTGCCCAGATACAGTTTAAATACATATTACAACTATCTTCTGCATATTAAAACTATTTGTGTCGACATCAATCAAAACATTTGTTTTGACACCTCGATCAATCCTTGTTGTGATTTGACAAATGGGCCATGGGGCTACATTAATCTCGATCGCAATGCTGTTACTGGGTCCAAACAACAGAACTATGTTGAGAGACTTGACAGGTTGATTCTGCCGCCCGCCCAACGGTGCAAGCCGTGGGCGGACCCGTCAACACACCGACATGTTTACTACCGTCCAAATTTGATACACATCATTTCACAAAGAAAAACAATTGGCAAATGTACAATTTTCATGTAAATAAAAAGTGGTGCACCAACACATAACATCGCGTTCGCAGATCATCAGGACTTCTGCAAGATTACTTCGGTAATTTTAGAAGCCGGGAATGTTATGATTTCTGTAAAGCGCAAGCGCCGGTCCACGGACTATTTTAGACATCTACGGGCCACAAACGCATTACTTGCTCGTATCAAACGGGCACATCGCATCTGGAATGTGTTCCATTACGATTGTTATTTTTACTTTATGTACCATCCTGGAGTAAATACGGGTATCTATTTCTTATTCAATCAATATTGGTCAAATATTTGCCAAAAACGAGGTATTCTGTTTATTTGACTGTAGGTAAACGTTATTTACGGAAATTAATTTTAGCCGATCTTTACGGTTCGTTTATATCGGACTTAGCTTTTACAGTGTTCAAATAAACATTTTATAGCCACATTTAACGACAATTTGATCTCCTAAAACGTTGGCTTGATTTTTAAGTGAGCACCTACTTCATGACGTTAAACGAATCCCGAAACACGAGTCTGATGATTTAGAAACTTAGTGAGCTTAATTCGCGCGGAATTCACACTCGGCAAGGTTACACATGCAAAATGAAGCACCTCAGAACAGCCCCGAGTAGAGGAGCCAGAGACTGGCCAGCAGCAGCACCAGGATCATGTAGGTGGCGATGAGGTTGGTGGTCTCGTGATTCGGCATCGTTTCCAGCTTCCAGATACACCTTCACTGGACAAGCGGTTCAAGGGAACTGAGTGGTCGCGATACGTGTCATGCGCCCGCGCAGGGGCGCCTACGCGCCGCGATGCCTCACGCCAAATATTTTCCACATTTATAAATATGAATGTACGTTAATAGACTGTCTTTACAGTGACAGGTGTCTGATAGGCGAGCGGGTAATTACAGGACCCGATCGATCACTGATCACTCACTGGTATACAACTTACAGGTCCTTTTGGTTTCCGCTAGAAGACGGTGGAGTAGAGAAGCCACAACAGAAAGAGCAGGATCACAAGGATCATGTATGTGGCGGCCAGGTTGATCGTCTCCGCGTTGATCGTCATGGTTGCAATGGCACGGAACAGGCAGAACTGGCCGCTGGAGGATCTTCGGCTCGCTTGGAGCACCAGATTTGCGTCAGAGCGCAGGGCCCTACTCTTCAGAAGGATGCGTGTGGCTATTTTTTATTTGATCATCGCTTAAATGCATTTAATTTGAATTATGATTGCAATAGATAGGCTAATGTATTCATATATGATATAAATAATCCAGTAGGTCACAATGAATTATCATCCGTTTGATGCGTCGCAGGCGAAGTTTCTCGTCGGCTTTCTTTAGAACAGCCAACACTCTTAGTGGTAATATTATGTTGGTTATTCATAAATATTAAGACAGTCCACTACACTAATAAAACAAGTTTTTAATCTTAAATCATGTCTATAGTTACTAACGAACATGCTCCAAATACAATAATTTCATATAATAAAAACACAACTGAGAATTAGGGTGAATAAACCGCTGGAGATTGACACAAAAACAGTTTATATCATACAAGATTTGATTTCATACATGCATGTGTAACAAGGATACCTGTATCTAAAATGAAAGTTTATATAAATTAATGACTTAAATCTAAATTAATTGCGTGTGTATGAAATCTGTTGCCGGTCCACTGGAATTTAGGAGTCTAATGTATTAACAAAAGATCTAAAATCAAACAAGATCTAAGTGGTTAATTTTCTGCATAAAACAATCCATGCAACTTTTTTTGAGAAAAGCCACATTTCACTGTTTAAATGACAAATGCAGTAGATGACTCATGTTTTAAAAATATCTGCATTTTTCATAAAGACAGCTGCGCACAAAAGCCACTGTCGATCACTAAGCACTCTACTCACATTTCCATCCTTAAAATGCTGAGTACAGCAGCCATAGTGAGACGAGGAGCAGCAACAGGATGCAGTAGGTAAACGCCAGGTTAGTTCCTTCGGAAGTCATCGTGCTACCACCAACGTGTTCCAATGTCGATTGAGAACAAACCCAACGGCACCCAGCTTGATATATATGTATTTGTTTAAAAACGCGACTGAGAAATTCTATTTTCTGTTGTTGTCTCGTTTTGTTCGGTGAACCGGCGTGATTAATTGGCCTGTCGTGTAAAAATTCTTCGCTTTTAACGTGTAGTATTTTATTTACAAAATTATCGTTGCCCCTTACGACTTTATTTACATGCAAATTTGGCGGCGGTAAATGATTGTGCAACTGAAAATTTTATACGTTTTTTACCAACACAATGTGAAATGCTTCAGAAATAAACTTGGCTTTAAATAATCTGTAAGGTTTTCTGAATCCCTTGACATGCAAGTACCTAGAAATTAAACATTCGTTTCTTTTGTATTTTAGTATCTTATTTTATCTTATATATCTTGTTTTAGATTTTATTTTTATTCAGTAATTGTATTCTACACCCACTACATAATAATGATTTCATAAAATGATTTATCTCGCAATTGCGCGATTTTTTTTAAAGTGCATTAATAAAATGCTGGAATTCTCCAGTAGGTTGCAGTCCGTCCCTGTAACCAATTCACATTTATGGAGTCTGATGATAAACTGGGCTATTTCCGCCGCTGTGCTTCGATGGCTGCCGATGCCTGTGTAATTCTTATTGCATTCACACCCGTAAGCTTAAAGCAAAATCGACAAAAATTTTAACCGATAAAAATGTTTAGATAATAGATTTAAGCCCTTGATTTTCATCATCATTATCCATTAACTGTCTGTTGTTTTGTTTAGGAGTTAATATGAATTGAATGCCAAGTTATTAAATGTTTAACAATAATAGTGTACAGTAAGGGGTCCATCGTTAGCCAATAAAGGTCACATTCCCGAAAAAAATAATCAAATTATTTTAAATTTAAAAGATTACTACACTGAGTCCGCGATGAAATGGTCCTGTCTTGCTTTCTCACAACAATCAAACACTGTATACACATATATTTTATACATAAACGTGATCGTTATCACCTACTTGTTAACCCTTTGAAGTATTTTACACTATTTTCGTGAAACCTATATCTATAATATCATAAAAATATTTAGATCTAACGTCTTTTGTAATTTACTATTCCGTATTGGGGGACAAATCACGGTAAGTTCAACTAATTTCTGAAAAGAATAAAATCAATTGTGGGCACATTGTATGAACCGGGTCATGAAATATCTTTCGACTATTCATAAGTGCTCTTTTGGCCTACATGAATAAAAAAAAATATTTTGATTCGTATATTGTCTTACGTCAACTTTGTTACATTTGAGAATTTACGAGCGTACTTTGCTCGAGTAACAAATAGAATAACCGATATATATCAACTTTTTATCACGGGAAATGGGCGATGATGGACGAATGTTTCCGCGGAATAGTCTAAAAAGCAGCATCTCAAAACTAACTATGTCTGGATTTTTCAGATATCTACCATGGTTGATACCTACCTATATGATATTTTTTCTTTACAGATGGGGTTCTCCCGGAATAAAAAAAAAAGTCCACGCGTGCGAGGCCAGGGCCTCGCAGCACTATTCATAAATAATATAGACCACAGAGTACTTTGTATATAGACGGCAACCCACAACGCGGCACATTGTACGCAATTATTTTTATTTTATATTCGAAACGATATTTTTTGTCCGTGAGCGGTCTCCTGGAATTATTCCAAAGAATTCTGCCGGGTTCAAAACACTTTATTTACGTGATGATCTACATAAATATGTAGGAAAGAAATGGATGCAATGACCGACGAGGGTGCGGCTCGCGTGTACTTATTTTTATTTTATTTTATTTTTATTTTTATTATTGTTATTGTACAAGTTCTGCTAGGTGCGGGTGGAACGCTGATGGGGTCACGGATGTGTGCGAGAACGTTCCCGTGGCCTCTCCACAAGGCGGGCGAAGGACCTCCCCTGCAGGTTTTAGTCGGTAGGAGTCCGACATAACTCGCATACCTAAACCATGGTAAGCTTTTCCCACGTAAAAAAAGGGGTGCTTGGAACCAGCGCCGTATCTAGCCCACGAAGCGCAGAGTGTATAAGTATTACGTTATCGACGTCTTGATTGTGATCTTGCTTTCTGTACCGAGGGTGCTTGGGTTTTAATCCCGGTGGGACAAACTCTTTGGGCTGAACACGAATGTTTGTACCCGAGTCATGATGATTGCAAATAGAGTCGTTTGCCCCACTTGCCCTTATATCGGGCATTGCTATGAGAGACAATGCGACATTGCTTGTGCAAGTTATAGGGTAAGTTATTTACTTACTTAAATATTTCTCCTCCATCTCTCTACCCTTAGAGTTGTCTAAATTTGGTGCTTCCGAGAACACCTGAAGGTAATTGTCGTATGGATGTTAAGGATTAGCTCTAATCTCTGTACATAGAGCTATGACCGGGCCTTTTAATGGCGTTTAAAGGTCAGGACAGTCCTACATAGTATGTATTATGGAGGACTTACCCAGTTGATTGAATATCGGAATCGGCAAGGTATAGGCACATTTTGTTACTAAGATAATTGAAGTGTTGATAAATGGCGCAATCGTCTTTAACGCCTACCAGAATTGTAATAGCTACATTTACAATATGATTATTACTTGTTGTACGGTGCAAGTAAACGTGGTGTGGAAACCTACAGGTCTTTTGATATCCATGTGAAATTCGCAAACAAATAAGCTAGGGTGGCGGCTCCGAAGCCCCCTCGCAATGAGGGGAGTGTGCCTGGTATAATTGTAAAAGGCTCGCTCTCAAATTTATTGGGACCTAATAACATTTATAAATAACAGTCGTTTTGGTGCTGTGTTCGTTTGAACTAAAATCAAACCTGATAAACTGCAAACAGTTTTTCTATCTGCGCGCCTATAGCGTACCTACCTAAAGCAATGATGAAATCCTAAAGGTTCTGTTCACACCATCAATCAGTATCACGATCTAGGATCACAGTCACAAATATGGAAATTAAATTAATTTAATAATTAAATTAGATTGTAAAACTGTGCCAATTCCAATATATGTAGTTACTGCCAACTAGTAAATATCCACTTACTAGTTTATCTCGGATGGCCAACGTTGCCTTGCCTTATACTGTTCCGAGTCGGTCGTAGTATCTATATCACTCTTCTTTGCTATAAGTCTTGTTGCAGGTGTGATTAGCGGACAAAACCAACGGGTAAACTTACTTGCTATAAATTCTGTTTCAGGCGCTTTCAGAGATTTTCAGGAATAGAGAATAAAATAAAAAACCTCTATGATCAAAACTGGGATCTGACTCTGACACTTCTGACAGACAGCTGTCATAATTTTATTCTGACAGAAAAAAGGCGGGAAACCTTTAAACCAGGAGGGCGCGTTTTTTGAACAAAAAATTGTTTTGTATTATTAATTAGATAGTGAACGAATTTAAAGGGGCCTGGCCGTGGCCGGAATGACGGCGAAGCGGAAGAAACGAAAGGCGGATGGGGATCTTCCCCCGTCATCGCAGTCGTCGGAATCTGACGATGACTCAGGAGTAGATAAATTTAAACCTTTTAAAGTAGACAATTACTCTCGCCAATACCCTGAGGATGGCGGGAATTTTGAGTATATTGTAATTTACGAAAGTACTGAGGTGTCGAAACCCATTGGAGACCGAGATTTGATGGCGCTAGGCGCGGTCCTGAAGCGTCATCATAAAGGAATCAAACGGTTCAAACGTATTAATAGGTTCAAGGTTGGGGCAATCTTTGAGCGGCCTGGTCTTGCAAACATGGCTTTAAATAATGTTAAGGTGCAAAAAGACCTGGAGTTGAAAGCGACAATACCTGCTACACTCACGGAAATTACAGGGGTCATACGCGGTGTTCCCACATATATGTCAAATTCTAATATATATACCGGCATTTCCAGCTCCAAAGATGTAGTGTCCGTGCGTCGCCTGATGCGCCGTGGACGCGATGATGATGGCAATCCCATTTTATTGCCCACGCAGACGGTGGCGATTACCTTTTCCTGTCCTACACTTCCTGATAGCGTTGACATAAATAGCTGGTATTTCCAGGTAAGCATATATATTCCACCTGTTAGTCAGTGCCTGCGATGCCTGCGCTATGGACATATTGGCAAGTACTGTAAAAACAAACAAAAGTGTTCGATCTGTGGAGAGGATCATCATTACAAAGAATGTCACAAAGCAGCCAAAGATGCAATATGTGTGCATTGCAATGGCAATCACATATCCATTTCAGCAGAGTGCCCTAAACGAAAGGAAGAAATTGAAAAAAACAATAGCAAATACAAACAGAAGAAGTATGTTGATCTATTCAATAACACAAATTTCCCTGACCTTACCAAAACTAAATCTGACCATCACATAACACAGTTTTTACAATCAGATCGTATTCTTAATTTAATAATATCCACCATTGTTAAAATTAGCTCACAAAAATCTAAAACAGACAGTCCCATTACATCTGAGACTATTAAATCAATATTGCTGGATAATTTTAATACTAGTAAAAAGAGTACAACTAATAAAAATGGATAAGCTCAATATAGTTCAATGGAATGCTCAGAGTTTGCTTAGTCATAAACATGTCTTTTCACATTATTTATACGAAAATGATATACATATAGCTATAATCTCCGAAACTTGGTTACAATCATCAAAAACTATAAATATCAAAGGATATAAAATAGAAAGATTAGATATTGGATCTAAACATAATGGTGTTGCTATACTAATTAGAAATTATATTAATTATAAAAAGATACAAACTTATTCAGATAGTTCTCTACAAAATATAGCCATTCAAATATTTATAAATAATGAAACTTTGTCTATAGTTAGTTTTTACAGTCCTACATCTGCTTCTCCTTCTAATTTCAATTATACACAGCTTGACAATTTAATAAAGTCTGTTCCACAGCCATTGATACTAGCTGGTGATTTTAATGCACATCACACTATGTGGGGCTGCACATCCACGGATTTGCGTGGCACTACTCTCTTAGATGTAATAAATGATAATCATCTGTGCTTGCTGAATGATGGTTCTGCAACAACTGTTGGTTCCCATACATGGCAGCCAAATGCATTAGACCTTACGATTGTTTCACCCTTGTTAGCCTTAAGATGTAATTGGCATGTGCATGATGACTCATTTTGTAGTTATCATCTTCCCGCAGTCACTACTCTTTTATGCAATCCTGTAAATATAAATAACAACAGCTATGTTAATGCTAATTATTTCCGTCCAAATTATAAGTGTGTTGATTGGCAGAAATATCAACATGTGGTAAGTTTAAAATTACATAGTAGCAATTTTGATTTATCTAATCCAGAAATGTGTTATGACATATTATATAAAATTTTGTTAGAAAGTGTATCTGAAGCAAATACTGCTAATAAAATCTATAATCCAGTGTCTCAGATTCACAATAGACCCAAAAGGAAGTTATGTTTACCTTGGTGGAATCAAGCCTGTACACAGGCAGTTGGTAAATGTAAGTCTGTTTATTTGAACTTCAAAGCTAATCCTACAATAGAAAATTATTTATCATTTAAAAAACAACAAGCTTTGAAGAAATTAATCATTAACAGAGAAAGACAGACTGCTTGGACAGAACTATGTAACTCATTCAATCGGCAAACTTCATTATCTACTATCTGGTCCAATATTCGAAAATTTAACAAAACTTATAGTAATTCACATAATTATTCTAATGATGATAGATGGATACAACCATTTCTGGACAAATACACTTCTAATCCTCCTAATATGCCAACATTAGATCTTTATGCCAATAATATTGATTTCCATCTTGATAATTTCTTCATGAAGCCATTTACATTTTCTGAGTTTACAGGTGCTATATACTCTCGTAGGGATACTGCATTTGGTTTAGATCATGTATCTTACAAAATGTTCAAATATCTTGACTCATTTAGCCAGCAAATAGTTTTAAATATTTTTAATTCATTGTGGAATAACATGGTTATTCCTAAATCATGGAAGATTGATTGTCTTGTTCCTATACTTAAGCCTGGTAAAGATTCAAATCATCATGACTCATACAGACCTATAGCTCTCACTTCCTGTACAGCCAAAATATTTGAACAGTTAATAAAACAGCGTCTTGAATATTTCATAGAATCCAAGAAGTTATTACCTTGTAATCAGTTTGGTTTTAGGAGAGGACGCTCTGCTTCAGAAAGTTTAAATCATTTAAACTTGGATGTACATGATGCATTTGCTAGTAACAAGTTTTTAATTAGCATTTTCTTTGATATCACTGGTGCTTTCAATAATGTAGATCATAATGTCCTTGCTCGTGAATTGCATCTACTTGGGTTGCCTGTAAAATTAGTAAAGTGGATTTTCAATTTTCTAAATGGTAGATCTGTATATGTAAGAAGGAGAAACAATTTGTATGGGCCTCAGTCATCCCATAAGGGTGTCTGTCAAGGGGGGATATTAAGTCCTTTATTGTTTATTTTGTATATACATAGGTTAAATAATATATTAGGCACTGATGTTAATAGTCTGCAATATGCAGATGACTTAACAGTGTATTGCACAGGTACTAACATAAGACTAGTAGAGAATAAGTTAAACACTGCTTTAAAAGGTTTAAAAACCTATTTTAATTATTTGAAACTAGATGTTAATTCAAATAAAACTAGAGTTATAATATTCAGCAGATCCAGATCTTTACTCACCAACATCATTTATGATGGTAATTTACTTCCTGTTAGTGATGAGGTCAAGTTTTTGGGAGTTACTTTTGTCAAGAATTTATCATGGCAAAGACATGTTAATGGTTTGGCAGACAAAGCCTTGCGAGCTTTTAATATATTAAAATCACTTGCCAGAACTTATTGGGGAGCTGATCCAAAAATTTTACTTATGTTGTACAAATCCATAGTCCGCTCTCATTTTGAATATAGCTTTTGTTGCTATGCTTCCAATTCTGTTCTAGTAAATAAACTGGAAAAAATTCAGAATAGAAATCTTCGTTTAATTACAGGGGCTATGAAGACTACCCCTATCATTTCAATGCAAGTTGAATGTAACATTCCTTCATTGTCTTTTAGATTTAAGTATTTAAAGTTCAATTTCATTTTAAAGCTTCACTCTTTTGACAATCATCCTCTTTTAATTAAATTAAATGACTCTCGATATTTAGCTTCAACTCCTCTATCTTCCAAATATCCATATATTCTTCGTGATTATACTGAAATATCAACATACATTAAAAACAACAATGTTTATCATGCTGAAAATTGGGCTTGCTATCATGGAACCTTTGAAGGTAAATTTCCTCCATCGGACATTATAGAAATAGACCATAATCTGAGAACCAAGCAGGATGTTTATGAGAAGCTTTCATGCTGGACAGACTACCAGATTATCTACACAGACGGGTCGAAGAATGAAACAAGTGTATCTGCTGCATTCTATGATACGGATAAAAAGTATGGTCGAGGATTTCGATTACCTACCATTTACACAGTTTTCTCGGCAGAGGCCACAGCGATTTTGGAAGCATTAAAATATGTACAAAACGACGTTTTGTGCTCCAGTGCATCACATTTTATTATTGCGTCTGACAGCATGTCTGTTCTGAAATCTTTGAGACATCCAGGTTATAAGAATGAACACCATATTATATATGATATTTAAGAAATCCTGGTAAATTTGGCGATATCTCGTAAGCAAATTATACTTATTTGGATACCAGCGCACGTGGGCGTGATTGGTAATGAAAGTGCAGATTACCTTGCCAGATTAACAAACACTTTGGGTGGCAATATTACAAATATACCAAGTCCGTGGAAAGATTTGATACCTGTTTATCGTGCAGAAATCAATAAAAAATGGTTAGAAGAAAGAAATGAGATAATTCGAACCAAAGGAGCATGGTATGCCGGTATTAATAAAGATGTGGGCAAAAAACCTTGGTTTGCAGTTGACAATGAAAATTATTTAAAGCGAAAATTTTACACACAGATTATGAGACTGAGATTTGGACATTGTCGTTTTAATGCTCATTTACACCGCATGAACATGATCGCTTCCCCTAAATGTAGCGAATGCAACTCGCAGGAAGATCAAACATTAGATCATATATTCTTTAAATGTCCGGCCTTTAACATACAACGCCTATTGCTCATAGATCAATTGCTGGAAAAATATCAAAACATCCCGCCTTCCCTACAGAACCTTTTAGCTTGCCCTGATAATTTTACGCCTATCTATGACTTTATCAACTCCTCGCTTGGAGATATTTGAAGAGACAAAACAAAAATACAAGACAATCCATCAAGGACTAGACTAGTTTTTACTTTAACAAGTAATCAACATGGATATATAATTACTGAACTATTTAAAGAAAATAATTATTCAAGATTTGGCACTTGTGCCTTTATATTTAAATTGTATACCTGCAAGTAAATTTGATCAAGAAAATACCCATGACATTGACAACATCAGAATTGGCAGTATGGATTGATTCCTTCGCCTGTCCTACTGGACGAATTAAACTACTACTACTACTTTATTCTGACAGTGTGGGAACAGGTTATGTTTTGCTGAAAGAAAAACGAAGGTGTTAATTATCACAAATAAAAAGCGAAGCCTATTTATACGTATAATGTGAATCATTTTTCGCATGTTAATCCTTATTTCATGGGAGAACGCCAGCGATTAGCTGAAGACATGGCGAGCACAAGCACCGCTGTAACGACCGTCCCCACACAAATACAAGAGGTACTTAATCCGTCCGACCATTGTTTTGATAGTGTTATCACTTTTATTTGATCATTTTATTTTTTACTTCGTAACTTGATAGCCGCGCGCGAGAATTAAACGATTTTTATTTATTGTTCTTCAATCGTGGCGATGAACAACTTTTGGAAATTCGGCCAGTGCGTTGTGCAAACGCAGAAAGTTTTAAAAAAAAGCTATTCAACCAAGGCAGTGGGTTTATTGAGCGATGTGAATGTTCTAGATTTGAGTAGGATCGTGGCTGGGCCCGTATGCACAATGTCATTGGGTGATTTGGGTGCGAATGTGATCAAAGTGGAAAGTTTAGATGGCGACGAATGCCGGAAATGGGGACCACCGTTTATAAAAGATAGTAACGATTCAGTCTATTATCTGTCTATGAACAGAAACAAGAAAAGTATATGCATTGATTTAAAAAGTGACGACGGTAAGTTTCTTTTTATTTGTTCTATTTTTGTACAACTTCTTTTGATACTTTGCATGCATTTTTATATAGTACATACAGGTAAGGTTGTAAGGAAGGGCATACAGTTGTGATATTATTTTAAGATACATTGCTTGGCCACGTATCTTAAAATAATATATAAATAGTCAAACGACAATGCTCACACAACTATGGACTCAGTACCATGTTCCATCAAATTGCTTTAAAAAATCTTATACTAGTTCTTTGATTCTGGTGTCAAATAGTTTTTTCATTTAAACTTTAATGATTTTGGAATAATGCTTAAAAAGAATAAGAATAGCTAAAATTGAATTCCCTAGTCAAAATCCACTTTTATAGAAATAAATGAGGAAAAATAAAAACAAATAATTATAGGTACCAGCTACCTATAATTTATTGTAATCTTATTGATGAAATAAGTTGGTACCGTGCTTAGCCATTATTCTTAATTATGTACCTACTCTTCTTAATTGAGAACATAATAACCTCAAAGCAAACTCGACATCTGATAAAGTTTGAGTTGCACAATATTATCTGATAGCAATTAAATACATAACATAAATCATGTAACTACTAGATTTATCTACCATCGTTATGAATAAACAAAACTTATTTTTTATCTTAGCAGTGGCAATGAAATTATACAAATATGATAATTGAGCCCTATTTGTTAAAATTATTAGTTCTATCAATAGTATACCCTACAGTGTACAGCTAAGGTTTACAATGCTGCGTTTATTAAGAAAACGTTATTATTGTTTTTTCACTATTTAATAATAATAATACGAACACACCAACTGTGTGGTCCCAAACTAAGCAAGACTTGTATTATGGGTACCATGTAATGGACGGGATAATATACCCTAGATGCTTCCTATGATTTGCTTCTTATATCTTTAAGCCTTAAGTATGCTGTTGCTCCTGAATAATTTGGCAGTTTAGAAACGATTATTTAGTCACTTGTCAACTTTTCCAATTATAAACCAAACTAGTTGATCGATAATTAAAGAAGCCAGCAACACCGAACTCCTCTAAGATGTTAGTCGAGATTCTGTCTGACACGAGTGTCCGGACCCTAATTAATATGAAATTCTCCGCGAAACGATGCGAATCTAAAGTATTCGACGTGTTTGGCCCCTAAACGAGGCATCCTCAGTACTGCTGGGCTACGAATGAGCGACGATTTTTTTTATTTTCCGAAATGATAATTGCTGTTGGTCGCAGATAACCTTTACAGCTTCACCGGACGAGGGTGAGCGACGAAGCACTTCACGGCCGCCTTAGAAATGCAAACGACCGCCATCCCCACTACCCCCACCACTCTCGCTACTACGTGAATCAATTGAGCGACTCTGTTGATGATGTTTATTCGCTAGGACTGTGATAGTTTGCATGAGGAAAAAATATTCTGATTCTTCATAAACATCACATTTTAATCAATAATGTTGCAGGTAAAAAGATAATGCATGACTTAGCAAGAAAATGTGACGTATTAGTGGAGAACTTCATCCCAGGAAAGCTGGATAAAATGGAAGTTGGCTATGAAAGGCTCAGCCAAATTAATCCCAAGTTGGTGTACTGCGCTATCACTGGCTTCGGCCCTACCGGACCCTATTCCATGAAGCCTGGGTGAGTTGAGGAGATGCCCAGATAAATAAATGGGCCACAATTTTCTATGCGTCAAAGTTTACTTGTTGATAATATAGGTATCCCGCGAATTTATAGACGTTCTATAACATTATCAAACGTCACATAGTACTGCGCTACAAGAGTTTCGCTTTGCGCAGTACTATAACGTTTGATAAAGTTATACAAAGTCTATAAATTTGGGGGTTAGTGTCGATATCATTTAATTTCACTTAATGTGAAGATGTGAAATGTCTGCTACTTTCCATTCGTGAAATGAAATGTCACACCGCAATTGTTTGTTTACTAACATTATCTGATAGTCCTATTAAAAAGATAACATAATTTATATATAGGTACACATATAACGTGACACCGTGCGCACACGCATATGCTTGGTATTTAGTGAGAGTAGAATATCGCACTTATATACTGAACCAACAGACAGACACGTTCTTCAACTTGAATGCTTTTCTATTTGGTGTGATACAAAACACCTATTAAATTGCGACAATGATTGCAGCTATGACGTCATCGCTGCGGCAATCGGCGGCTTCCTGAACTCGACCGGCGAACAGAACGGAGCCCCCGTTAAAGCGGGCGTCGCCATCACTGACGTCACCACCGGTCTGCACGCCTTCAGCGCTATCTTGGCAGCCCTATACTACCGCCAGAAGACAGGCAAAGGCCAGAAGATCGACTGTAACTTACTCTCCACCCAAGTTTCGAGCATGAACAATGTCGCCACTATATACTTAAACTGCGGTATTGAAGCCCAAAGGTGGGGCACGGCTCATGCCAACCTGGTGCCCTACCAAGCATTCAAATCACAGGACGGCTACATGGTCATAGGCACCGGGTCCAACAAACAGTTCGCCGACTTCTGCAAGCTTATCCGCAAAGAGGAATTAATTACTGACGAACGGTTTCTGGACAATTCAAGAAGAGTCGAGAATAGGGATGAGATTATAAAAATAATAAGTGATGTTATTATTACTAAGTCCAATAAGGAATGGTCGAATCTGCTCAAAGACGCTTCGTTTCCTAATGGGCCTGTGAATAAAATGAAAGATGTGTTCGAAGATGAACATATTAAAGCTATAGGGTTGGTTAAGGAATTACCGCACCCTAAAGCGGGTACAGTGAAGCTGGTCGGCCCTCCGACTGTGTATAGTGAGGGAGGAACCAGTGTTAGATTGGCCCCACCCACTTTGGGCCAACATACTAGGGATGTGCTGTCGAATTTCCTGGGTTACCAGGACAATAAAATACAGGGACTGTATGAGAATAACGTGGTGCGATAAGTGTTTATGAGTTGGGAATTTCAGGCATAGCATCAACCTATAAGTACTGTTTTATGGAAGAAATCTAATTCCAAAGGCAATTTTCATTAAATGTTTGTTTTTATTTTCGAATTTATTTGGGTAACCTTCATATCTATAAGTATTGTTATAAATATTAACTTTATGTGACTTTTTTAAGTGTAGGTATGATGATACAATATTTTTAGGTGTTATTAGGTATTTTGACAACTTTTATAATTACATATGAAGTACAAAATTATCACATATACATTTAGGTATGTAAAGTCGACCAAGAAAATCCTTTATGTCGTGAAGGTTGAATATCATTTGGATCATCGTGGAATAGCAAGGCCTATTTTTGTCATTTGTTATTTATTCGAACTTAGAACTTATCAAATATGAAACTTAGTAGATGTTTTAACAACTAGGAGTCTTTGTTAAAACTGTGGCTGACCTTACCTTGTGATAGAATTGTTTACATTTTAAATTAATGTTATAAAATATGTGAAGATGAATTTATTAAATGTGCTTTTTATTTGATAAATGATGAATAAAAATTATTCACCCGGACCCTAATTATATAATGGCGAATGATACACGATTATGGAGGTAAGTTAATCGACACACAAAGCCATAGCTTTGTATACTCACACCCGAAACGGTATTGTAAATGCATTTTTCCGATGATAATTGCTTTGTAATACTATTTGGGGGTTAGACGTTCAGTTACCCTAAGGGCCTGTTCACATTATGCAAGAGACCCAATCCACAACTTGTTTTGTTAATTATTTCTGTTAAATATATTGTCGTGAAACAGGCTCTTAATATTGCTGTTATGAAATCCCTCTTTGTACTTGATACAAATAACATTTCTCAGGATCCGGTGGAGCGCGCGGCGGTGATAACCCTGCGGCAGCCACGGAAGCAAACACGGAAGAAGGTCGTCTGGACCGAGGACACCGTCGACAATGAAAATATGAACAAGAAGAAATCTAAATGTGAGTATACTTGTAGACTACACACACACACACGTAGACTCGTGCTGTTTTTCTATTCGAGGAATAGAGTGCCGAAACTGCAAACACAATTCACTCGCAATAGCATGCCAATGACATCTTCATTGTCCTTTTTGGCAGTCTCAGTACGGGAAACCTATCTATAATGAAAATAGTATATTATATGTCAATGTTGTGCCTTCACCGGTAATAATTGTCGGTGGTATTGTGTCAGGTTGTTGTATATACGAGAAGCCGCGCAAATTCGGCGAGTCCGACTCGGAGGACAGCGACGACGAGTGCGACCACTGCTCCGGGCACGTGGAGCAGCGGAAGGCGAAGCTGCAGGAGAACACCTCCGTGACAATCACACAAGTACGGGAAAGACACCCCCCCCCCCCCGCCCTTCCCCTCTTTGCCAACATAAGATACCTCACCCCGAACACCCATATTATGCTCAAATATGGAATTCATTATACCTTATCATAATGTCATCGAGAAACCATGCTGTCACTGTCATTTGGACTTTTTGGCGGGAAGTTGAACCGTGACGTTGTCAATTTTGTTTTATTTTCTCAAAAATGAGTTTGATAAATAATGTGTAATATTGGTGGAATATTGACCATTGTGTGTTCATATACGTGCACGCGTGAAGGAAATTTAAATAATTAACTATAACTTGATTTTTCAACTTTTCCCAAGATGTCCGGAAAATTTTATTTTGGAAGCATCCACAGCTTTACTGATAGAGGGGTTCTTTTCATCATCATCATTATCATCAGGAGTACTCGTAATTCAATAATAATTATGAGGAAATACTCGACACTGGCAAAAATGACACTATTTTGTAGCCGATTGCCAAACTAAAAAAAGAATAAGAAGCATGCATTATGAAGTCTGTACTGTGAGCGGGATTTAAGACGCTTACCTATATATATATTTCCGCTCGCTGCGCTTACCTTATCGTAACGATACGATAAAAGATTGACGAGTCATCGTTTGGTAGGGGATTGCGCGGGGGAACGCTGCTTCACGTGATTGGCTTATCAACGAGTACCCGCATGGCACCGTGGCACGATGCCCCCTGGCGCCTGAAGCCCTAAGATAGGGCCGGCCCTGCCTCAAGCAACCGTACTAAATATCAGGTGTTTATATACAGGAGGCCCCGCCCGCCGAGCCGACCGCCACCGTCTCCCTTCACCCGAGCGAGCCCGCGCCCGCAGCG
The DNA here is from genome assembly GCA_905404115.1 of Pheosia gnoma. NCBI lineage: Eukaryota > Metazoa > Arthropoda > Insecta > Lepidoptera > Notodontidae > Pheosia > Pheosia gnoma. The sequence continues at coordinate 700,292 of FR989894.1, read as the reverse complement.
CCCCCTGACAAGCAAGAACAATCGCACTGATCGCACATATTATATCGACGTTAATTAAAATATGAACTTTATTCTATTATATTAAAGTTCACGTTGAATTGAAACAAAGCCATTGATGACCATTGAAGACTGTAGTTTTCGAGAATAATTCGATTTAATCGATCAATTTACTCGTTTAAAACATGGTGTCTAAAATATGTAACAATAGGTTTAATATGATGGACTCACCTTTGTTAATAGAGGAGTGAAGAGTAATGGGATATTAGGAGGTACTTACTTGTACGTATAACTACATATTACATTATAGTTGGTAAATGAAATGTCGAGAATTTATTTAATTAGTTTTTAGTTGTAACTTACTCCCTGATTGTATGTTTTAAGTTTGATGTAACGATTAAACGTTTATTGTACCCTAATAATTCTGTTTCAGAATATTATTTCCTACTTATGCCAGTGACATACTTACATAGGTACCTGAATGTCATTAACTTACGTAAGTATATAATAATAATTTCATTTCAGTTAGATTACTTTGGTTTGAGGCGACAGAATATGTTCAAAATACAACAGAATTGAGAACCTCCTTCTTTTTGAAGTCTGTTAAAAATAACTCCTCACGACCAAAATTGGGGGGGGGGGGGAGGGTGGCATTATGGGTGCTATTGTCCCTCCCTCCTTCCTAATGATTGAAGTACTTATTTTGAGTAATTTAATGTTTTTTGAAAGAGGTAAAATCACTCTAAAATAGCTATCTCCAAACGAAATTACATGGATGTTCAAGATTCCGAACGCGATTCATGATTCCGGCTCGGTCGCAAATGATAATTTACACCCAAATTTAATAGTCTTAATCACTGGCATTACGAAGCATTTACCAAAAGTGCTTTGTAATATTCCCTTGTTTAATGTTTTTCATAGTCGAGCAGTATCTATTTACACAAGTCTTTCTTAATAACATATTACATATTGTAAACAATACCTATGGCGGCGTGACATTTGAATTCAGCGTTTTAATTTTATGACGTCTCATCCAAACATTATTAATAATACAACGCCTTTTTATTACGGGGCCCACCTAAAGTGCGGTGGGTCGCCACCTGCCAATAGTAATTAGATACAAGCTAAGGTCGCAACCCTTGCAATAGTCCTATCTCATGTCGATCCAAACCTCAATCCAGTCCCAATCATCTTTCCATATTCCTGCAATAGTTCCTCCGCCTGCTGGGGTCAATTCGCTGTTTATGCTATCATTTTCAACAGTTGACCCCAGCAGGTGGCTAACATAACATTCAAAATTCCAAAAAGGGTCTCTACTCTTTTACATATTGACTAACATTTTTAACCTATTTGCGTGTGGGGTACTAGTAATTATATTTTCTAAACAGATATTTAATAAAATATCATTAATGAGATCTTCGTGTTCTTCTAAGTCGTGACGCTCTTGTCAGAGCGGTCGTGGTCGTCATGTATTTGTTTTGGGATTGATGTTGCTCGCCTCACGATGTCTCGCCATCTCTCCCTATTGGATGTCATCCTGGTGTACTCATGCAGGTGGCCGCCAATGGCAGACTTAATCTGGTCGGTCCATCGCATGGGCGACCTTCCACGTGGTCTGGTGCTTGAGATCTACCAATAGTATGTACTGAATCCGTAAAGCGAGGAAAAATAAGGTATAAATTAAAAGTATGACAGAGAAATACTTTTTGCTTGTGAGTATGATAAGCAATTGTATTCCTCTTAGAAACCAATAATCTTTAGCGCTCCGCGAGTTGATAATGATATATTTTTTGCTGCATCATGACAAAAGTAAATAATAAATTGATATAAATGGTGCGGATATTAATTACTCAGTCTCTTACTATTTTTTTTACATATTATGTTCGTAGAGAGACTACATACGTACGGCGTTTCTTCCAAAGGACTTTCTGGACCCCCCTGGACACTTGTAATTTTCCATCGAACTTTTCATGAATTTTACGCACTTTTTTCAGTTATTTTTAAATTGGTTTTAGAATGAAATCATAATAGAAGTCTATCACAATGTGATTATAAATAAAAAGTCCATAATTACTAATTAAAACCTCAAACTGCAATGAAAATTAAAACTCTATACGCATGAGCGCACTAGTCACTAGCACGCGTTGGGTGTCGCGCTGAGCGCTATGTTGTGATCGCGTTGTTTACGATACATTGCATGCTCATAAATTACAACATTTGTAACCTATCAATTTCGACATAAATTATTTCTATAATTTTATTATAGGCACTAACCTTTCAGTGCCTTTGTTATAATTTTGTGAAGTCACAATTTCGATTGTCGAATTTAATCGATTAAAAAAATCCCAGCAAACTGCCCATTATGTTTTTTTGCGAGCAATTCTTTTTTCATTGAACCATCGAACGTCATAGATAGATGACAATGGAATATCCACCACATAAGAGTCGTGTAGACTGTGCGCGTCTTGCGAAATACATAGAATGTAACTCGAAAAGCATAGATGTAGCATATACGTTTCGCGCATTACCGCATATTTACGTTTTCAAATTTTCATTGAAATAGGCGCCAATTGCGCGAGACTTACGAGTTCTCACCAGATAAAAACATAGTATTTAATTGACGACCTGATTAGCGCAGTTGGTAGTGACCCTGCTTTCTGTGCGAAGGGTCTCTGATTCGAATCCTGGTAGGAACAAACTTTGTGTGATGAGCACGAAAGTTTGTACCCAAGCCATGGATGGTTAATATCTATTTAAGTAATATATATATACTGGGTTCACCCCCCCGTCCATTGTACGGTACCCATAATACAAGCGTTGCTTAGTGTGGGACCGTATAGTTGGTGTGTTCGTCTGGCGATATTTATTTATTAATATACCATGAATTAGAAAGATACTCGATGCGGCATTGTCGCGGGTGCTAAGACAGACGAACAAACCTACATCTAAATAAAAAACAGGTGACTGATGTTAAATAGGTATATTTGGTGCCTATAATATTATAACAAATATTAAGTCTAAACGGAGGGAGATACAAATACATGATTGCTCGCTCAAGATACAGTCTTCCATATAATACGAGGAATCAGCAGCGCTATAAATAATAAGTTATTGCTATAAATAACTTTACAAGTCCAATGATGATCACCTCCGCATCTTTCTGAAACAAGACACGATGGTCAACTCGAGAATGCTATTGATATCCTCCGTGCCTCGGTGTGTACACTTACCCTCAAATTTATAGAAAGTTATTATGGATAATAAAACTATTATAATGCACTTTTTCTTCTGAAAAGTTCGTTATAATGCTACTGTAATCCATTATAACTTTCTATAAATTTGGGGGTAAGCATATTGACAATGGCCTCAGATGAAGAACTGATGGATATAACCAAGCAATAACCTTCTTCATTATTATATTATATTATACACATATATGGGCCAATTTTTATGATCTTTGATTTTTAAATTGGTCTCTTGCCCGAAATAGCAGTATAACTATTTAAGAAGGTACTTAAGTATGTTGAGTGCCTTCAAGAAGCTATGCTGCATAAACTAAAAAAAAAGATCATACCTATTCAAAGGTTTCTCCTTATACGTGACCATCTTCCTATTCCTGCGCGTACGCCCCTCGCTAATGGAATCGCCGCCGCCGCCGCTCCCGCTGTCGCTGTCCCTGCTATCGATGCTACCAACCACACTGTCGCAGCTGCCTATCCTGTTACCCCGCCTGCTCTCAATACTGGCGCCTCTATGTTGGTCGAAACTTCTGCTTTGCTCGGATTTGGTCTGTTGGCCGTCAAATGTTGGTGGTCGGCTCGTGTGTTGGCCGTCTTGGCTCGTCTTGGCGTGTTGGTCGTGCGTGTGCTTGTTGGTGCTGCGCTGGCTGTCGCGGCTGTCGCGGCGGCTCATGTTGCGCGCGACCCGGTGGGTTATTGATTCATTTTCGCTTTGGTTAGTTCTTGTTTCGCTGTAAAGAAAAAGTATTGTGTTGATAGACATTTAGATATAAGCTGAATACAAAACCCCTTTTAATTTCTTAATTGAGAGTAAATAAAATGGCCAATCCCTGTATTATGTGGCATGAGGGTGGTTTTTTTTAACTGTTTTGAAATAATAAATGAGTACTCACGACACAATAACGCCAGAGTCCGTGGCGCCATTAGGGCTCGGCGCGTCGAAAGGCAGCAGCGAGGCGGCCGCATCCCCGCCCCGCGCCGCCCCGTCCCGGCCCCCGCCCCCGCCCCCGCCCGCCGGGGTGTGCGCGTGCGCGTGCGCAGGCGAGGGCGAGCGCGCGCGCTTCGGAGGCGACGCGTCCCCGCCGGCCGCCTCCTCCCCGTCGAGTCGCATCTTTGCTACCAATACTTTCAGAACTCTACCGCTGTTGCTGTAATGAACATTTTAATTTTACTAGACTATTGTGAGAAGTACGAAAAACATATTACCTACGACTCTAAGCTAAACCCTTTAATGCCCGCGTCACATGTAATAAACTGCGTTAAATATAAGATGAAACCGAATCCGCCATGTATATAGATTTTTTGTCTATATGTCTAAACATCTATCACGGGAAATTTTTATTCCGTAAAATGGAAGGGTTCCCCGAGATAGCCAAGAAATTGTATCTAAAAACTTACTAGACAGTAAAAAAGGGAGAGTCGCTATATACCTGTTCCGTCTGGAGGAGAGCGGTCGAGGCGAGTAGTGGTGCTGGCGCGGCGTGGTGGCGGCGGGCGGCGACGAGGTGCGCTTGCGCCGCCGCACCGTGGGCGAGAACTCGCACGACACGCGCAGCGACAGCGGCACGCGATCACTCTGACACAACAACATTGCATCATTACGACGACGTAGACCCCAGCAGATAGCTAACATAACATTACAATTCCCAAAAAGGGCCTCTTCGTGTGGGACCCATGTCCCCTTGCAAGCCTTCCAAATGTCAGGGTATAGCCCGTGTGGAGAGATAAATGATTATATTTCCATGTTTAAAATGATTCAAATTGTTTACATAGCTGGGAAATCGATTGGAAACAAATTTTACATAGAGAATGAGTCTGATCATCAGACGACGGTCCGCTACACTTATTATGTATTCTATCCCTTAAATGCAAAGCCAGATTTTGTCTATTCACAATAGCATTTCCACGCACTTTTCGTCTTGAAATTGCGATTTAAAAAAAGAGTAAGTCAAAATAAAACTAGTTTCACCGATTTAATCAGGTTTATTTTATGGTTTTCACGTTAAATTAATTTTATTTCAATGTGTAGTATTCGCGTAAATATATGAAATCAAAAGACATACTAGTTTTTTCATCTCCCTACTGCACCCAATTTTGTGGGTGATAGAGCCAGGGTAAATCATTATATTACATTAACGATGCGCCTAAATTCCCCAATAATGTAGTTAAAAGGCATATTATTGAAAAACAAATTAACATAAATGAGAAAGTTATTGTTACCTCAGTACTGTCATCATTTATTTGGTCCGCGACGCCAGCGGATGCTCTGAGCGTGCTGTCCATTTCTGTTGTCGAGTCCGGCTCTAGATTTGAACGGCTCTTGGATTTACTGGTCTAGAACGATAACGCCGCTTTGTCAATACAATGTGCACTTCTAGTATCTGGTGGATTTAACATGTAAGCTTTGATCTGGTAACATACATTAGAATTTGTTGGTGTGTCTAAAAGCCAGCTGGGTCCTTCCAGCGGATTTTCCAGCCTGTTTCTGGAACAAATTATAATAGATATAATTAAATAAAATATTAAAAAAAAAACATTGAAATAAAACTAATTTTAAGAATTTTTTTGTTCCCGACGTTTCGGCTGCTTTACAGCAACCATGGTCATGGTCTTTCTGCGTAGATCGGACCGCAAGTAACAACTAAATATGAGGGTACCCTGGGCAAACTGTGACGTCAACCACCTCAGTCCTCCCGTGACCATGGTTGCTGTAAAGCAGCTGAAACGTCGGGAACGTAAAATTAAAAAAATAAACCGCGATAAAATTCTTAAAATTAGTTTTATTTCAATAAGAAATCAATATAAAAAAAACATTTTTTCGCATTACATAGTGGATGAAACATACCTGGGAGGTGTTTCCATTTCATCTTCCGGTTCTTCTTCTGTGACCACGTGTAATCTGCGCCTGTTTATTATTCATCATAATATTAATGAAAATGAAAAAAGTTCATGTTCTAAGTATAAGGGACTGAAGTGATATTTACTCTTCAAAATCCTCTTCTTCCGACGTTGGCTGCCCCTCTTCAATTCTTTCTACACTATCTGTGCAATAAAAATATTTATTATAGGAGTTCATGTAAAAACTTCATCACTCCAATTCATTTAGGCTTTTGTTACTCAATACTCAAAGATACAAATTCTTTAAATCAACCACATTCACCTATGCTACCTATATGGTACCTTATCCTGTAACACGGCATGTGTCTTTGCCCATTACATACCATCTAGATCCAACTCCTCAGTGCTATCTTCTGCATTATTCGTGTCTGTGTCAGTCTCCATATTATTGTTCTGCAGTTCAGACACATCTATTCTTGTTAACGGAATGTACACATCTGAAATTCAGGGAAAACATAAAAAGGATTATTATTCCTTCAGACTCTCAGGTAAATATAGGGACCAGTGGCGTGCATTGGTTTTTATGGTACGTAGGCACATAGACAGGTTGACGTCGACTTAAATGAAATCATTGCCATACAAGCCTATATATGCATGCCTCTCAGACTAGTCATGTTTTTGGACGGATTTATGAAGTTTCAGGTGTACTGTAGGTAGGTACCATTAATACTGCACACATCTGTCTGATAAACAAGAAACAACAGAATAATTCATTTAAATGGCTGTTTCATTTTTACTGAAATTATAAAGAAAGGAGGTTCAAATCATGCCAGCCAGTGATGGCATGATTTGAACCTCCATCATTCTTGGTGTCGGTAGATTTCAAACTTATTACTATTATTCATTTAATATATCTAACCAATGAACAAGCACATTGCTAACAACTGGCAGTGCTTCAAAAGTATGCAAATTTTTCACTAGCTTTAACATTTTTGAAGCTATATTGTTTTTAAGTTTTTGCTTTTTATTTTACTGTCATATAACAGGTTCTGTAAAAATAATACCTAACTTTTATATTTAATTCCCAAATGTAGTGTTTTCTAAATCTTAAATATTTAGTTACTTGAATTATTATAATAATAATTATAATTATCTTTAAAATGAGATTCTCACCTTGCAACATGTGCATAGGCACAGCCCTCTCGGTGCCACTTCTATTGGGACCAGGACCTCGGGATGTTGTCACTAGAACAGGTGTCATTGTTTGTGGTCCCCGTGATGTGACTGAAATGAGTAATACAATTGTTTATCCCTTTGATAACAATAAAAAATCATAATTACTAGATCATTATTAAAAAGGTATAGATTCCATAGGGTATATGAATTTTATTTTTTAATTGTATGTTTAAACATTTTAAGTCATGGTTGTAACCATACAATTTTCGAAATAATTCAAAATTTTACAAAACCACAAATCATTGTAGCTTATAATCAGATATACAAAATTGTCACTTGAGCTTCAGGCATGTGACATTACCACCAGCACCAGGTCAGCCAGCATGTATGTAACAGAGAAAGTGTGACCCCACTCTCTCACCAAGATTGTTTTTGCAAAAGACTAATAATGAATATCATTGACATATAATATATTTAATACAACAATTAATATATCTGATGATACCGTCTTGCTCACACAATACACATATGAGCAGGACGATGATAGTGAGAATCAAATTACATACCAGGATTATTAGTAGTCAGCAAAGTTCTGCTAAGTGCCACCACTGGCTGTATGGACTGCCCGCCCACCATTGGTGGCACTCGGTGGACCTTATCCTTCTTATGGCTGTTTGGAGTGTTACTCAGTGTGCTCCACCGTGGGGACTGTGCGTCTAATTCTTGTCGATCCCTTATATAAGCCTTCGCGATGTCCATGGTCCTGGCGATCTCCGCAGAAGCTTTGACTAGGTGTGAGAGAGCTTTTTCGCTGGCTGTTTGTAATGCCGTGTCGAGTTTACGAGCTTGAAGCCCACCATTATTTCGGAGCCTCTGGAACATTATTATTAACTAGCACAGTGAGTCTTACATTCGAATGTGTATAGGGTACATAGTTAAGAAGACGATTATTTATTATATTGCGGATTCTAATCATTTTTACTTACGCTCAGCTTTAATCTCAGTTCGTTATTTTCCTTCATAAGCGAGATCCTATCGTCCTCCTTTTGAGCCGCAGTCATCTTCCAATACTGCACTTTCAACGCTAGTTCATTATTTTTCTCTTTCAAATCTTTTAGTTCATCCTCCAATGTCGCCATATTTTATATGTCACTGTATCAATCAATGAACGCGTAAAGATAAAATAATATTTCTGAGTTCTGTCTGCGATAACAACAAAAATCACAATTCAACAACAAACGGTGAAATCAAAAACTGCACAAAAATATTTTTTTTCACTTCTCGGTCACCGTCTACGGTCCCAGGTTCCTTCTTCAATAGCATAGAGAAAATAGAAAATTATAGATTTTTGACAGGAATAGGAAAATCTTGCTCTGAATTTCTGTATGGTACTTTCATAACGTCAATACATATTACACAATCACATAATAATTATATTTTATACTGTTTACGATATCGTAATTCGCTTGTATGATACTTATGTTGGAATCGATTGTAATCTTATGGAAATACTGAACAGCAACACATTCACTTTACGAAAACATGCAATTAAAACAATATACTTCAGTATAAGTCACTAATATTTAAATTTAATATATAGACGTTTTATAACTTTATCAAACTTCATATAGTACTGCGCAAAGCAAAACTCTTGTTTGCAGTAATATATGACGTTTGATAAAATTATAAAACGTTACAATTTAGTTGAAATAATTTACATCAGACATTAAATTACTGTCAACATCGACGAGGTACAGTGTTCAGCAATCTCTGAAACGTAGGATTATATACACCGGTAATCTCCAAAGCAACGTCTAAAGATAATTGACAAAGAAAGTGGAGATCCGCCATTTTCATATCATGTCACACCATTATAATATGTATTTAATTTATTAATGTGTTCTGGCTATTAATATCTTGACATTGGCAAAATACCTACTAAGTGATGGGTGAGGCTATATTCATAATCATTTTATTTCATCGTAAAGATAGAAGACACAGAAATAAATTCAATTCAATTCAATTTTTTACAGTAAATGGCTCCACCGATCTTCGGTGATTTTGCCAGTGTCAAGGTGCACAGAAATAACTATAATAAACCGAAACTGTTAGTAATGTCCTGTGATCATGTCATACATTCTGTCTGTATTTGACAGTCAATTTCAATTTCCTATTATTAGTCTGTGCCGTCTGTGTCTGTCATAAAGCGTGCGTGGAAAGATTTTTAGGTTATAATCACGCTTTATTTTGTTGTTAGATTATAAGTGAATAATGTCGTTCCGCGGCAGGGGTGGTAGCAGAGGAGGCTTCGGCAGTGGCGGCGGAGGCGGAGGCGGAAGAGGTTATGGCGGAGGTGGCGGTGGACGGGGCTTTGGAGGTCGCGGAGGCGGTGGTCGAGGCGGCAGAGGTGGTTTCGGTGGCCGAGGAGGTGGCGGCGGCGGTGGTTTCCGCTACCAAGACGCTGGCCCTCCCGAATCCGTCATTCCACTCGGTCAGTACGGCTGGACAGTCCAGGATGACCTAATCTGCAAGGTTGACATCGAGGATGTGCCTTATTTCAACGCGCCCATATTCCTAGAAAACAAGGAACAGATCGGGAAAATAGATGAGATATTTGGCAATCTCCGCGACTACTTCGTATCAGTAAAGATGGGAGAGAACTTTAAAGCTAACAGTTTCAAAGAGGGCCAGCAGTTTTTCATTGATCCAGCGAAGCTGTTACCCTTGAAAAGGTTTTTGCCACAGCCGCCGGGGGCTAAGAGGGGCGGAGGTGGTCGAGGCGGAAGGGGAGGCCCTAGGGGCGGGCGCGGTGGCGGAGGGTTTGGCAGAGGTGGTGGAGGTGGCCGTGGCGGAGGCTTCGGCGGCGGCGGCTTCGGTCGCGGAGGTGGCGGCGGGCGTGGAGGTGGATTCGGCCGCGGTGGCGGTGGACGTGGCGGAGGCTTCCGAGGCGGCCGCCGGTAGTTATGTGATGAGACTATGCATATATGCAATTAGTGTTAAGGATATTGTGAGACATGTTGAGTGATGATGGACGCTAACTGTTTACCAGAACTTAGTCTACAATGAGATACCTACACAATAATGTTATCTACTGTTATTAACAGAAAGCCATTGTGTATATTGTCAATAATTTAAAGTTTTGTATACCATTTTTGTGAGATGTACTTTACACCTACCGTGTGTATTCAGAAAAAGATTTAGCATTTTAACAAAAAATTACATTTATAAGACAGACATTAAAGGTTGAATATATGGCACCTGTAAAATAATAGTTTAGCTTATAATAAGCTACCAGATAATAAACAGAACCAATATTGTAAGTAAGAGACTAGATTTAAGAAATAAAAATATTGAAAATAATGGATATTACTTTATTTATGCTTAAAAATGTTGGTACTACACTATTGAATAAATTACAATTAACATAGGAGGTACTCATAACATTTGAAGTAAAACTTACTATCACCATGACCAGGTCAAAGTACCTGTACCAATTTTACACTGTTTTCATCTACTTATCAAAAATGTGTCCGGTTACCAAATTGCTGATTCCCCAGTCTCCAATAAGGTCATGGCTGATCACCAAACAGAAAGCCAAACCAAAGAAAAAATAATACACAGACTATACCACTTTGTTACTTACACATCTATCTCAGTGTTGATAGTCAGACAATAATTTATTATTATAATAAAACTGCATTTCTTCCTATAAAACTTGTCTTCAAGAGAGAGAAGATAGTGTGACTATCTTCTCTCTCTTAGGTTAGAAATTGCTAAAAATAATATTTTGTAATTCTACCTATTCTAAATTTTCTAACTCTGATTTTCCACCGCTAGGCATATAATTATCCGCTAACGCTTTCCCTCTGTGATTGAAAATGTAGAACGATGGCAGGTTCCGCTGAGTCTCCCAACTAACAGTGTTTAATTCTGCTGCAGCTGGTATTTCTCGCAGATTACCCGCCACATTCAGCACACCCCACATTACGGCAAAGAAACTTGCTACTGCCTGAACAACAATCTGAAAATTAAGAGAGATTTACTGCCTTGTATAATAATATTATAGATATTTGGACCATTGACTCAAAAGAAGTAGTACATTATAAAAAAATAAAGTATGTGTGTTTGGGCTTATTCTACAGAACTACCTATTGAATTCATCATTGAATTAATCTACAGTATCCATGAGTGCTATAGGCTGCTTTATCGAGGCACCGCAGGCGGAGCCCCAGGCAGAAGCTAGTAAGATATATTAACATAGTTTTTAAACAATATTATTGCTACTTACATCTAGAGGCAATGTTGTAAATTCCTGTGAGGTGATCCGTAGATACGACCGATCTAAAACAATAGGTATAATTATTGTAATAAGTACCTATATGAATTTAACTTGAAAATGTAAATAAGTTAGGGTTAGTAAACTTACGTTGGGCTGCTGAGAAAGCAGAATGAAATAAAGATATGAATCCTACAGTAACTATTATTTTATATACTGAGGACCCCATCGTGATAGTTGAATTTCTTTTCTGCTACAAATATAACTTTCTACACTCACTACTTCTAACTTCTAACTCAGTACATAAATGCCAATTTGACAATCACAGAGTATATGATCTTCTTCTTCTTCTTTGTAACAATGTAATGACCGACGAAGAGTATTCTAGTAATCTGTTATGATAGTTATGAGTGGCACAAAAATAAATATAAGTGCTACCAGTTATACCTACACTTAGCGTTTCCATTGCTTCTATTATATACAAGGTACACATCAGAGAACTCATATGTTATTGAATTATACCTAAGTTGTAGAAACTTGGTATATTTAGTTGATTTCGGCTTTTATTGTTCTCATAAATTTATTTACTTATAAAAACTTGGTACATTTAGTAGATTTCGGATTTTATTTTATATATAGTAGCAACACGTAATATGAAGTGGCCACTCATGTTGAGTAAATTTCAAATTTGTTTGCGGCGTTGACAGGGCGTGTTTTTGTTGTGCAATTTTTAATATTTTATTGTTGTCTTTGAAGGAAAGTGTCTTATTAGCAATAAAATGATAAGAGATCCAAGACTTCAAGAGTTCCAGATGGATACTAAACCATCACACAGGACAGGAAAGCAGAAATTCAATATTTTTTTCTACAATGAAGATACAGGAGCGATTTTGGGACGAACGCCTGAAAGTTGGGGTGAGTGAACTTTTTCTTTAAATTTTAATTACGGCTGCAGTCTATATCTTGTAGTACAAATATATTAAGATTTCATTCATAAGTATTTGGTAAAAACTACGGAGCGTACCAGGGCGTGGCAATTTCGGCGTTTTTGTTATAAGTACCTCGGTGCATTTTGTGTTAAAATCTTTGATAACTCGTTACCATCTTTAGTAGCGATTGCACGAACGATTTTCAAACAACCAATCTCCATAAAAAGGTACATAAACAAGTAACCCAATGGCAAGAGATAGAGCTACTAAAACAAGAAGACTCACGATATTTGCTCTTTTTAACCGACATCAAAAAGGAGGAGGTTTTCTCTCAATTCTGCTAGTAACTTCAGTGCATCTGCATGATATAAAAATATTTCGGCATAAAGTGTACAGCTTGTGTTTGGGTACCAATTAATAACCAACCAAAAAATAGACCCATTTTTTATTGGATAAGTTACACATGGCTTTGAATTGTTTGTTTGCTAATCTTCTCAGGAAGCCTTACAAGTAACTTATGGTTACCGACTTTCGGAGTATTTACTATTTGTGTTATGCTTTTAGTCAGGAATTTTGTGAACCTTGAAATAGTAATTCCACCATTAGTTACACCATTTATAACCCAAGAATGGCTGGGCCGATTTTTATGAGCTTTAATATTTCGAATTTGTGTCTGCTCCAAACATCAAGCAAAATATCTATTAAAATGGCAAAAATTCCCAAAAAATAATAATAAAGGTAATTAATTTTTCATACATTTAATTTTAAGGCGGTACAAAGTTCACCGGGACAGCTAGTCTAAAATAATGGAAATTACTATGTACCATTTAAAAATGTTCTCACTTTAAATTAAATTTTCTCACTACGAAAACACTACAATTCAATTATTAAAACACCAGATTTACTATACAAATTCATAGGTATTGCCATGTAAGAATTACCTGGTTCCCACAATAATGTTTCCAATAAGATTTCTATTAATAATGAAACTATAATTTACAGGCAAGATCCTCATCTTCTACTCAATATTCTATGCTGCCCTGATTGCTCTATTCGCTATCTGCATGGTCACCTTCCTCCAACACTTCATCAACCCACGTGTGCCTCGGCTGCAGCAGGAATACAGCTTGATCGGTTCCAGCCCTGGCCTGGGCTTCAGGCCACTGCCCCCTGATGTACGGAGTACCTTGATATGGTATAAGGGCTCTGGTTATGATAGCTATAAATATTGGGAGGACCAGCTGATTGATTTTCTGTCAGGTGAGTCGTTAGTGGTGTGTTTATAATGATACTGCCAGTGAAAGTGATGATTATCATATGTATGAACTGATTTACGTCCTCAAGCGGTTGTGATGAGGTTAATCATTCACACAGAACACGAAATTACTAGATGGAGCATGTCCACAAAACAATTGACTTGGTATTTGCTTCTATACAAGTGCAAATATAAAGTGCCTATTACGGTACCTCACTTGCATCGGATGGTTGCTGGTTCGATTCCCACTTGGGCAAATTTGGGGACAATTTTTTCGGATATGGCCCATTCTGGGTGTTACTGGGTTCACCCTCAGTCCATTATATGGCACCCCTAATACAAACGTGGCTGAGATTTGATACCATACAGTTCGAATGCACAAAGAGTTCGATTAAAAAAAAAAATAGCGTATCCCAACTTCCAGCTGCATGCACACGGTGGCACTGGATCAGCCCAAGTTATTATTACCCTTTATTATTATTTTACAGTATACAAGAAGAAAGGTCAGACCGCGGGCGCCGGGCAGAACATCTTCAACTGCGACTTCAATCGCCTCCCGCCGCCCGGCAAGGTGTGCGACGTGGACATCCGCAGCTGGGAGCCCTGCATCGAGGAGAACCACTTCGACTTCCACAAGTCCTCGCCCTGCATATTCCTTAAGCTGAACAGGTGAGATATTAGTGAGAAAAGTGTGATTCAAATTATCAAAATACTATTGAAATAAAACGAATCTTACGAATTTATCGTCGCAATATCGCGCATACTAAAGAGTCGAGAGTGAACAGGTACCTTCTAGGCAGGTATGCTCCATCGTAGATCTCATCGTCACTTACCATCAGGTGAGATCGAGATCAAATACTTGCCTATAACGTAAAAAAAAAAAAACTGAAACCACTAGGTTTCAGTTTAGTATGTTGCAATTACTGCACAGTACGGTTGCGGGTCCAATCCTGCATGGGCAAAATTTTAGAAATTATCGTATTTGTCCTGAGCTGGGGGTTACCAAGATCGCTTTCAATCCTTCGTACGGTATCCATAATACAAGAGTGGCTGATATTGAGACAATAAAGTTGTTGTGTATGTCGAGCAAATTTTTTTTTATTAAAAATTAAATGTCCATAGAATATACGGGTGGCGGCCGGAGTTCTATAATGATACGCAGCACCTCCCCGGGGACATGCCCCGAGACCTACAGGAACACATTCGGAACATCACAAGTAATAATCGGGACTATGTAAGTTATTTCTTTCTAAATTAATCTGTGTTTATTTAATGGCAACACTTGAAAAAAAAACAAATATATCAATCTAAGAACTACAAAATTTTTGTGATGTTACATAGGTATGTTTGGTATTTATGTATCAACTTTAAAGGCATCTATTTAATACGATTCTGGACACTAACTGTCTGATAACAATATATTATATTCCTTCAGTAACCTAGACGTACACTATGGTGGGAATTTTGGAAATGTTACCTCTATGGGGTCAAATGGGGGAAATAAAGTTTGCGTGAATTAACATTGATTTTTAAAGTTACAATTGGCTATGTGTGTGTGTTCGTGTGTGTGTAATGGTAGGACCCTCCACTTGCCTTAGCCTCTGCTTGCTATCTCCCCAATTATAAATTAACTAAGTCGATCGAGGATGGAAGATAGAATAGAATAGAATATTTATTTCAATTAATATTTACATCAACAAAGTATTTGTGAGCTCCAAACTAGACAATGTCTGTATCTTGGAGCTCGGTACACTATTTAACATACAAGTAAATAATAGTAAATAAATATAATACAACAGAACAAAACTTCTTATAGTCATACTCAAATGGACTTCTGAGCTTGATTCGAAAAATTATTACATGTTAAGATGTTTAATAACCCGTTCTCAGGCGAACATGGTGTGGGTGTCGTGTCACGGCGAGACCCCGGCCGACGAGGAGAACATCGGCCCGGTCCAGTACCTGCCGTACCCGGGCTTCCCGGGCTACTTCTACCCGTACGAGAACGCCGAGGGGTACCTGAGCCCGCTGGTCGCTATACACTTGAAGAGACCTAGAAGTGAGTACACAGCTTGGGTACACGATACTCTCAGTATGTTTTTTTTATTTATTTGTGCTAACCTTTACAGCATTTACGAATAGTCGACTATGTCTACTCTATTTTTTATATTTTTTTCTGCAGTTGGGCGAAGAATAGCAATTATTTTCAGAATGTCCTTCACTGTTATTCTTGCTTATTTTTAAACTAGCTGCGCCCCGCAGTGTTACCCGCGATTAAAAAGTATGTCCCTATGTAATTTTCTGACCTCTAAACTACCACTAACTATGCAAAAAATCATGTCGATCCTTTGCTCTATGAAATATTAAAACATATATCCCACGGGAACCATACATTTTACCGGGATAAAAAGTAGCCAATGTGCTATTCCAGACTATAATCTATATGTGCCAAATTTCATCCAGATCCGTTCAGCCGATCTGGCGTGATCGAGTACCAAACATCCATCCATCCAAACTTTCATTCATCATTTTATAATATTAGTGGGATGAATCGACAATAATATTTTTAACGTTTTCCAGCCGGTATCCTGATCAACATCGAGTGTCGCGCGTGGGCCAGGAATATCAAGTACGACCGGAGGGAGCGGCTAGGCGTCGTGCACTTCGAAATTATGATTGAATAATGTATAATAATGAACTCTACTCTACATATCCATAATATGAATTCTCAGTATTTTAGACTTGGTCTTTGGAGAAGACAGGTAATAGACCACTCTATTTCAATTATTTATGGCTTGCAACTCTTAATTATGTGGTATTGAGATAACCGCCAGTATTTCGTGGCTGGTCTTTCGAGTAGACTGAGTAGACCGGCCTTGAATATGTGTTTCAAGTAGCAATTTGAATGAAACTAAACGAGTTCTCATTTTAGCGTAGATCTTCCCAGTAGACCAAACATGTAGTGACTAAACATTTTTTTTTTGTTTTTTACAATGCCTACCTTCTTTAAATACATGAATCTAAAAGTCTAATTTGATATAAATAAACGAATCTAAAAGTCTAACTGAATCTAAATACATGAATCTAAAAGTCTAATTGAATCTAAATACATGAATCTTACTGTTACTAAGTCTACCGGCTGGACTGGAAAGATATGGTATTAAAACGAATGTCATATTTATGTAATGTTTATGAATTTATAAAAGAACAATAACTGTCACGTTAAAATAAATATTTTTTCTAGCAAGACTGGTTGAAACAGCATTTTATTAGGCTCTCTACATTTCATAATAATATTTTGTAAAATATTAAAAAAAAAACAATTTAAATTAATTAATATTTTCACTAAAAACCGCGTTGAAATAGGTTCCTCCATTTTGCAGGAACAATGGCACATACAGGCAAAGATGTCGAACTTATAACATTGTGTCTCCAGTTAGTTTTATTCGTACAGAATTTATGAATTGATATAAATTGAAGTGTGTTTTATAATGTGTGGAAGCAATGCTTAGTTGTAAGTTAAATAGTTATATTTCGGCCGGATACTCAAAAGGTACTCAAAGTGTAAGTCGTCCTCTACTGGGTCAGTACGTCAAATGCGAGATTATTCGTAAGCTAACCGTATACTTTATAATCTACCGTATTTAGACATTTTGTATGGAGAATGGAACAGCGCCTCTAGCGGACGGTATTTAAAACTTTCAACTGTCCATACTTGACGTACTGTTTCTAATTCGCAATTTCTGACATATAATATCAGCCTTTTATAATGTCCCACTGTTGGGCACAGGCCTCCCCTCAATACGAGGGGATTAGGCCATAGTCCACCACGCTGGCCCAGTGCGGGTTGGCGGACCTCACACGTCTTTCGAGGAGTTCTCTCAGACATGCAGGTTTCCTCACGATCTTTTCCTTCACCGTCCATTATATTCCATATTTTCTACATTGACATGTAAATATAAGACTGATGATCTGTATGTGTAAGCAATACATTACCTGAACTAAGCCGTCCATTACTTTTCGATATAATTTTCGTACTTATATTACTAAGAGCAGCTATTTTATATTGTTTATATTTGAATAGGTATGTTTATTTTATATACTTATTAGATACTTAAGCAATATGCAGTAATAAACTTGTTTTTAGTCTGAATATATACAGGTAAATGGAATCTCAACCCAAAATATCACGTCTTTATAAAACTTTACCATCACACCTGTAATCTCAGATGGGGTAGGCAGAGGGGTGCATTGCAGTACACTCACGTTCCCCGGACGATATTTAATCCCATTTCCCGGGCACGCTCCCCTCAATGCTATAATATGTTATACAATGCGATGATTATAAGAATAATAAAAAATGAAAATCTTTACAATTGCATTACAAAGCATTTTTTCATAAAAGAGTGCTTATGCCATTGTAAATTTCTATAAATTTGGGGGATATTTAATGGAAGACAAGAATATTTTAAGTTGTGTTAGTTAAGTCGTAGTTAAAAAAAATACAATAATATTTCATCAACAAATTGAGATGTGTAACTTTTTCCGTCCAACGGACTATCGGGGAAAACTAACCATGCCGTAGCTAAGTATTGCCAAGCAAAAATGATCCAGTGAAAATGATCCATTACAGTCCAGGCAGTTTTGTCCCTGATAGTACCTACTTTAGTCAGTAAGTTTCAAGTTAGTGTCAAATATTACAAACGATTGAGACATCTTAGACATTGTATTAAGGTGTATATTTTGTACCTTCGTGTGCCTCAAAATGTTTTTACGATTGTAAGTAGTAAGTAAAGTTTTAAGAATACTTTTGCATTTTATTTATCAACCAATAACTTGCTTTAGGTACGTCCCTGGCAAATATTTTTACTTTATCGTAATTCAGGGCCGTCTTTACTCATCGGATGCCCTGGGCACTTTAGGATAATGGGCCCCCTATACCTTCGACAGAGGACTATTATATTAACCAGATTACTGGCAAAAGGAGTAGGTAGCTAAGCAAAATTATAGATGTATACAGCCGTATTATCTATTCCTATAAATACTTAACCGTATTATTATTTCCTTCTAGATTTGAGAAAAGCTAAATCCGGAACGCTACCTTAAGATTTTTAAGCACTAATTATTTGCGTATTGATTTCTTATATTTACCCGAATACTACACATTGAAATAAAACTTATTTTACAGATTTTATCGCGTTAATTTTATGTTTTGACTGTCCCGACGTTTCGGCTGCTTTACAGCCAACCACAGATATATGAGCCAACCATGGTCACGGGAGGATGGAGGCGTTAGACGTCCTAGTTTGAACTGAAGTAAAAACATAAAATAAACGCAATAAAATTGTAAAATAAGTTTTATTTCAAAGCTGGGAGAGTTGCTATTCCGGATTGCACTATAGTTACCTACTCATTTAATATAAATAACTAAATAAATAAAAATAACAGTTGAATAAATCTAGAATTCTGCTTTTTGAACCAGGGTGGGCCCTGGTCACTTGCCCGGTGTGGCCGATCGCTAATAGGGGTTTGCCGTAACTTAGAATATCGAGAACCCCCCGGGGGTTGAAGCTATAGCAAAAAATCTGAAACTTTGCGGTGATCGTGAACATTGACACATGTGTTCCCGTCTCACGTGTCGTCGTGTTGCAGTCACGTTGTTATTTAAATGCTTTACAAAACCTACTACAAGCACAAATAGAGGTATTTGTGTATACAATTTGAATTGTTATTATTAATAATCTGTGATGAGTGCTTAGCAATTATGTAGTTAAATCATTATTACGTAGTTACCTAGCTTGGTCTAGGTATTTATATATATAATTAGTACTTACTTACTAATTTATTTTACATCAATTTATTTTAATGTCTCCTGTAGTCATTCGGTACAACAGGTTGCGGCTTATCAGATTTTAAATCGCGCAATCCTGCCTGCGTGTGCTGAAATTACAGATTTGTTTAGAAGTGACGTTGCCACTAGCCAAGTGAAGGCACTCTTTCAATGCATTTGTAGTGTAAATATTGCGTCGATATGAAGATAACGACATAATGGCAGCGACGACTACGATAACAATGACCGCGACGACATGCACACCATTTCATTGTATTTATTCAGAAATGTGGACTTACGTTCAAACGCCGAACACTTCACTAACGCTGCGACATGCAAATGCGCGCGCGCAGTGTACCCGCTACCGTCGCTAATGACAGTCGCGTCGATCTTTTACCTTCAAATTTCGTAATATTAAACTATTCAATAAGGGTCATAAGACCACTTGTGTAAGTTATGGCGAATAAATCTAACGGTGGCGAGGAGTGGGTTCGGGCTCCACCCCCCGAAGGGTCTATGTGGGAGAGGATAGCGAAGGTGATTTATAACCCTCAAGAGAAAAGCTTCCTCGGCCGAACACCAAAGAGATGGGGTAAGTTGGTCTACCCATCAATTTGTACATTCCAGCTAAGGCCTTTGAGAGAGACGACGGAAAGTTTTCAGTTTTCAGTGACATGCAAAGTCTATGCCAAGTACTGCAACACAGAAATGAATAGATAATTAATAGGTATACCTAGTATCAAAACTGTAGTTACAACGATAGACGTGTTTTTGGGACTGTTGATACCTTGTCTTACAATAACGATCTACCGGGCGCACGCATTTTTTAAACTGTTCCAAAAACGACCACGAATCTAAAGAGGGGACTATTAATTATTGTGATACCGTCGTACCGTGATACTGCCGTGGTGATTGTATCGCGTTAAAACTAATAGTGCGGGCTCTGATTAAACAGACCAAAGTGTTACCTTACCTGAATAGCTTAATGATGTTGATTTTTCATTCCCATGAGTTATTATGATCGTACGTAATGTAAAGACCTAGCCTATAGCTGGCAATCGCTAATACAGATGCTTTGAATCGTAATACGATTTCATATGTAGGTAGGTTTCATTCCTGGGTACCTGAGCTTGCAAATGCGACGCGTGTATTGACGCATGCCGCTGTTATTCTATAAGCACATCTAGCTAAAACTTACTTTGACAAATAAATAACAAGTATGAATTTTTAGCTAGAATAGTCTATTCAATGCTGTACGAATAATGAAAAGTTAAGGAAAATCTATCCCTCGAATTTATATATGTACTATAACATTGTCAGACGTCATATAGTGCTGCGCAAAGCGTAACTTTTGTGCGCAGTACTATAATGACGTTTGATAAAGTTATAAAACGTCTATAAATTCGGGGGTTAATCTATATAAATTACATTTTAATGTTGTTCGTTGGTAAGCGCATTACTTTAGAACGACTGTACCGATTAGCCATTTTTTTGTGTAAATGTTCGCAATAGTCCGAATGGAGCTTTTGGGGGATGAAACATTCAAAAGTTGTCCGGATGGGGTCAACTGCTAAAATGATGGCATAAACAGCAAATTGATCTCAGCAGGCGGAAGAGCCATTGCAAGAATATCAAAGATAATTGGTACTATGGATTTAAGTTTGGGTAAACATGGGATAGGACTATTGAAAGGCTTGTGGATACCTGCCTTAATCTTGACTTTCGACTAGCTGTTTTTTAGGTGGGCCCCCTAAAAAGGTCGTCATATAAGACGATAAGGGGCAAAACTGGTGTGAGCGGCTCAGGGGTGTAGAGAGGTGTGCTGCGCTTTCTCATGATGTTACTCGCGGCGCGGCGTTATGCCCGATATTCTTTTTATATATTATTAATTAATAAAACAAAGGTTATTTGTCGCAAGAGAATTAATTCAGTGACCAGAGAACACACGATCCAGTGAGCCCAGCGGCCTTCGCTTGGAACACTAGCCCATCAATGGTGGTCGTCATATCATTTTTTGCATATAAATTGATTTGCATTTGTATGGGACTTCCACGTAAATACAGTCCCAGACTTGTTAACAGAAGGGTCGATCTCAATGGCCATTGAAATCTCGTTTTACAAACATTCTTTTGTCCCATATAATCGCTCTTTTATGTGGTACGAGGTCGTATGATGGGGTATTCCGATCTTTGTGCAGTAACTGACCCTCGCTGCGTTCTTTTTATTCCGACTACTACTGAGTACGGTTTCGACAAACCCCTAGTTCGAGTAGTAACCCGTCGGTTCCATAAGTCCCCGAGGGAGACAGCAGTCGCTGTGTGTATTATGTCGCAGCCGAATTGTAGAATCTGCCGCAATTCAAAAGCGCTAGCCGCTTTGCAAAACAGCTTTATATATGGGAGCGTATTACAAACTATTACTTCGAGGCAGCATACTGAACCGTCTATATAACTGGCAGTTAAGTATAACTTATAATTATAATAATACTGTACGGTCTGGCAATTTTATATTTTAACATTGTTATCCTAATAAATAAACTTTCTTGTTTCGAAACGTCGTCCGTCAAAATTACAAATACAGACTGAGACAAAGTACAGCTACTATCCAGCGGGAAGCTGGGAAGTATAAATTACCTGGAAGTAATAGTTCGGAATACGCCCCCAGTGTCCTAAAACGGCTGAACCTTGAGGGGTACTCTGTGCCCGTAGCTACATATAAGATATCCCTTATAGAAACACAATTTCTAAATAGGTACTTTTAAAAAGGGCAAACCAGATTATCAATGAATGGATGACCAGACCCGTCCTTGGTTCATTCACGGGCGATGGCGGATAGCCTAGTGAAGCGTGTTGACCTCGCTACATGATTAAATATCTAGTTACTTACATGATACATTGTTATTGATTACACATTATTAACAAAAATATAAGTAACACAGCGACAGCTATAGAAGAACTTCTAAGTAGCTTCTAGACACGCCATTTTAATTTCATCATGTCATATCCATTATTTTATTTATAATGTGTATTTATTGAATGTGCTATTAATTACTTGGCATTGGCAAATACCCGCTAAGTTGTGGGTGAGGCCATATTCATATCCATTTTATTTCATCGCATCTCATTTCGTAAAGAAAGAAGAAGAAGTAGCTTCTAAGTAGCGTAAATTTGATCGGTACAATATGAATTCAACTCATTAACCTCACACTGTTTCGTCACACAGATGTATGTTTATCATAATCTCACACCGCCCCAATATGTTATTAAATTAATCTGTGTACAACGGGGTTGGCAGCATTTAAAGCATATTATTACACATTTGCGTACTAATTTGTAAATGAAGCTGTTTATTGTACCTTCAATAATAAAAAAAATAAGTGACGATCCAATATCTTATGGGCGGTGCCAAACTGTTCACTTACGTACCTAGGTGTACTAAGAGAGGCGATACTCTGACTCTATCGGTACCAGTGTTGGTGAGGTCAATTCTAGGATATCTACCTTTACACTATTTGCTCGATATCGAAAACAACAAAAATAAACACACATTCGCTTTAAATGTGTCCATTATGAAAATTTGGCGTCGGGAGATAGTGACACCAATTTATATGTCATAAAAACATTATTTTCAGTATGAAGTTATTCGTCCCGGCTATTTTGAATACGTGTTACCGAATTAGATGTACGATTCCGTCAATGATATTCGTATAGGTCAAAGATATACCGTATGTTGTTGGTGATTCAGTTTAGTTTTGATTGTAGAGCATGTAGGTTAGAAGGAGACAATCACCTGTTGATAGGTGAAAGGTTACGGGGTGATTTATTTGGGGATATCTGAAGGGGCGCGTGAAGTGTTCGTGTTTCGGTATACTTTAGTTAGAAACCTTATAACGAATATAAATGATACTCTAACATATTTGTCACTAGGTTGAAAATAATTTGGAATTTAAATGATTTCATGCTGAACCACGACGTTCTCACCATCATCACTGCTGGTGAGGACCCTTTCGTGTTGACCCTTCCCACAAAAAAAATGGTTCTAATGTTCTTTCTTCTGATTTTCCAGCGACTCTGTTCGCGTTCTACCTGGTGTTCTACACGGTCCTGGCGCTTATGTTCGCGCTGTGCATGGGCGGCCTGTTCCTGAGTCTGGATGAGGCCAGGCCCACTTACATACTCGGCAGATCTCTTATCGGTAGGTACTTTTTCCAATACTCGGAAGTTTTGTTTGCTTGCCAAACGAATACAAACCATAAGGAACAACCTGACGAGAAGTCAAATTTGATGAAATTTACTGTGTAAACTAGTCGATTGGTCGAACTGTACCGTTCGTGGTCGAATTGAATCTTCGATTCGAATATAAATAATGTTCCTGAAATAATCTATACAACACGAGATATTTTCTAATGTAATCGACTTGGTCACATATCGAAAAGTTGTGAATCGACCCGCAGGTCGCTAAAGGCATGTAGGTAATATCCGCCAACTTGCTGTTCCGTGCCCTATAGTAGGAAATTTAATAGGGCGAATCTTTATCACCCTGCATAGTCAATCTAACTAAGTTCTTAAAAGGCGGTTGTTGCCAACCAGTTCGGGCTGTTATATACTAGGCCTGAATACGCTTTGAATGAAGCGGAAGGCTGTCGGACTTTTACAAATAATTTATTTTTTACTTGTAGGTTCCAATCCTGGTGTGTCTTACAGGCCCCTTGCGCCTCTGGACTCTGTGGTGCGGTACGAACTCGACAATGTTACTCACTACGAACCATATGTAGAGCAGCTTCGCAGTTTCTTTACACGTAAGTTTTCTTCTGCTTTTCAAACCTCGAATGCAACGTGGCGGGACGTTTGAAGCCATTGTCTATTTGAGTATAGCATCATCTCCAGAACGCATGGTCAAATTTCAATGCGTTTCTTTTGTTTGATAGTTGGATAATAGTTTAAGAAGAAGCCACGGGCTTAAATAATGAGTGTGGTAACTCCATTTCTTTATGGTCTGTCATTCTACAGCCAAGTGCAGCCATATATCAGGCGCCAATAAAATTTCGTATACAATTTACATATCACAAGAACACAAACAATAATGAAAGTTTAAGGTGGTTGGTATCTATAGTACCTATAAGCTCGAAGATTTTCATTTTATGGGGTTAATTTATAAGCTAGGTATGCATACCTAAAATCCGTTCAGAACGAACCTATAGAAAGAAAGAAAGAAAGAAAGAAAGTATTTATTTGGCAAATAGGTACACACAATTAAATATATAACTACGCTGATATTTTGCCAAAAGGGTCAACAGCTCAGCTTATTGTTGAATGGCAATAAATGCGCACCCAACGCTGATTTTCAGCTGCAACCCGCGGGTGACGGGAGCACGTAACTAAAACTAACTTAAGTAATTACAAAATAAAGATGCTTATGCTAATAACCCCACAGACTTAAACATGAGTCGGTACATATATGTTAATTATTATTTTTTACATTCACAAAATTTAAATCTATATATTATTATCTTTAATTATTAATAGAACATTATTATACAATAAAATAAATACAATAAATACAATGGTGTGTTTGATTGAGTATCGACGAAAAGTCGATTAAGACTAGTAAAATGAGAAACTACCGCTATAACACGGAAACATTCGCACGTATGTTTTCACAATTCTTCTGATGACTTAATAAAAATTGTTTTAGATTGGCTTTAAATGTCGTAACAGTGTCACAGTTCTTTATTGGTGGAGGGATGTTATTCCAACATTTAGTTGCCGCGTAGTGCCTTTAAATACTCAGAACAACCGAGAATCGAATCTGCAACCATATTAACCTTGAACGTGTTACTTCCAACCGACACACACACCCCGTTTTCATGTCGCAAACCGAATATAGGACAGAATTGCTTCCTGTAGTTTTCCATCAACGTATCGATCTACAATGGGTCATAACGCGACCGACGATGGACTGACAAATTGCTTTTGTAGTAGCTACGAGGGGCACACCCATGCTGAGCCATGTGTAACACATACATATACTCACGCCCCCGTCCAATGAGGGTAGGCAGCAACATGTAGCGATTCTGACACAATGCTATTTTGCTTCATCAGCTTTTATACCGACATATTTTCAGACATTTCCGACGGTTGAGGGTGGCACTTGTATTACTGCGTTGTTGGATTGCTTATGCTGATATCTTGGCCTAGTCAGAGGTTTAAGCGCAGGCCGCTCACTGTACCGGTGGCTGCAGGTTCGATTCCCGAATAGTCTGATCGTTTTATGATTGATACTCCATACGAGGGGTGGTCACAGTAACGCCGAGCTTCCGATGTTGCATGGTACCCATAATAAAAGCATTGCTTAGTTTGAGACCATACCGTTGATGTGAACGTCTAGTGTAATGAAAACCCCTATGCATCGCGATAAAAAAGGGGAATCAAATCAAATTGTTATTTGTTTGTGGCTGTAGCTCTCAAACTTAATGGACCGAGTAAAGGTAGTCGTTTTTGTCTGACAGACATGACATCGTTGTGATACACCCATCGGGGTTCTAAAGTTATCAATTTGTTGAACCAGCGTACAGCAACGACATTTGGTATTCGTCGCAGACGGAGTGCGTCGCCGCCGACAACTATGGCTATCCTGAGTCGCCATGCTTCTTCATCAAAGTTAACAGGGTATGTTTGTATCGCATTGGTATTAAGAAATGATGACGTACATTCAGGTACGGTCCTAATTGTCATTAAGAGAAATCTGTCAAATGTGACAATAACGATGTCATTGCTACTGAATAACTAATCAGTTGTACTAGCAGACTTGGACACCTGAGCGGAAACCTTTCAAATAACAGCCTTCCGCTGTCAGCAATGAGATGAGACATAGAATATATGATAAAATTACAGATGGTATAATTTTTAATTCTCTTGCCAAGTCTAATTTATCTTCAACTACACTTAAGTGTGTACAGACAAAGGTATTATAAAGGTAAATATATATTTACCTACACATTTGTTTCAGGTCATAGGCTGGAAGCCAGACTTCTACAACACCACGGACTTACCGGAAGATATGCCTGAAGATTTATCAGACTTTATACTTCAAAACGTACAGCCCACAGAGGTGAGCATTAAATTCTTTTATAAGGTTATATTGCTTGTTGCTTTAGAAATAAATGATGATCATAAAGACGGTTCTTGCGAAAAAGCCTTGTAATAGGTCTAAGTGAGTAAATCTTAATATCAAGAGTGAATTTAAGAATTTGCTGAATGGTAAAACCAGCCTATCTGCAAATTGTTAAGTCCGCCGCCCCCACTGGCTTGTTGGTGGTCAGCCTTAATTCCCCTCACATTGAGGGGAGGACTACTGCCCAGCAACGAGAAGAAATTGAAGTGCTAAATTTCATATTATTATTATGAATCTTCAGCAGAAACAAATATGGATCTCGTGTGCTGAGGAGGCGTCGAATGGCAGTAAGATTGAATACCCCTGGGGCAGGGGACTGTCCGGGGACTTTTACCCTTACATGAACAGCGTGGGGTACAGGAGCCCTTGCGTCGCTGTGAGGGTAACACCTGCAGGTAGGATACATGCATAATTTCTTTCAAAGCAAATTAGAAATATATTTTGTATAAGCCATCTGTCAAATAAGCTGTGGATATAGGGTTTATTCAGCACATAAAAACAGATCTAATTAAATTTACATCGGACTTTGAGAATTAAGTTAACAATATTGTTTTTTTCTACAATAATATGTTTATTTGAATTATAATGGATGTTCATAAACGCAAGTTCCATCACAATATGATTATTAGTTTTAAATCCGTTAAGCGCCTTTTAAGATATCCTTCGTTATTCAAGTCCAAAAGTCGTATTTCTTTTCATACGGGGTACAAGAAATATTATGGAACCATGATTATAATATCTGAGACGTTACTATGAATCGCCGCCTTTTCAGCATGTCTTGAATGGACTTTTCTTACATTTCAGAAAAAAATAATCTTATCGCGATCCGATGCCGAGCGTGGGCGAGGAACATAATTTACAACAAGAGTATCAAAGAAGCGACAGGGTACACCCGCTTCCAACTGTACATAGAAGACGATACTGCAGCCAATGCCACAGAGCCGTTAACTTAAACAGCAATGGATTGACTACAAGGAAGTCGAGTTACTCGTTGTACCATAGTATTATTTGTTATCATGCTCTGTTTACATGAGGACAGTACCTACGCAAGTAGCAAGTCCTTCTGGAAACAGCTCGGCAAGTTTGCAAAAACAAACCAGCAAGCGATTTTATACATTTGATTTTTTCTACTTGCTACTTGTGAAGTCTTCGTGTAACCATGGCATTGCCTACTGAAAGTATAGACTAGATAGGATTCAAATAATAAAGTCTTAAGTAATTACCTACTTACAATCTAAAATTAATATATCAAGTGTCTTTGAATGGCCGTCTTAATTAGGTAACATAAAGTCATATTTTTAACAACATTGTCAAATACCTTATCTAGAGGTTATAAGATCGTGCAGCATAGTATACCTACCTACCAGACAAGATTATTGTATGTAGTAACTTAAATGCATGCATTAATTGGGTACAGCACATCTCGATCATCTATGGTCCGAAGCAGACAGATGAGCGATTAGCGTTCTGTGTTCCACTCTCTTATAATGTTTTTTTTTCTTTTTAATACATTTAATCATCCTGAATGTAGAATGCGCTCTTCTCTGTGTTTGGGCTTTATTGTGCGTTTTGTTGCACTAGTAGCACAGCCGGCTATGACAAGATAAAATTTGAGATAAATAAATGTTCTCTTTCCCTCGTATCAATTACGGAACAGAGAGAGAGCGACTCGATGCGAAATAACCTGTGTCTTGACCCGCGTGCTAGCCCATCTGGGTAGCGTTATATAGCTATATAAGGTGTACCAAAAATAGAGTAAAATATTATAACACTCAAATAATTGTGTAAATGATGTTTTGATTTTTTTTATGAAGGCGATGCAATAGTATTTGAACGTGCTCTTAGTACGTGATGTTATTTTTAAATTTGCAATGATTTGATTTATTTCTTTGTAAATCTTTATAACCTACTGATCGATCTGTTAAAATATTTTAGACTATTCAAGTTACACCTTATATACGTCTCCAGATCAACTCACTGATGTCTTATGTTAGTATGCTTATACTAAGAGTAGGGAGATAAAAGGAGACGGTTAGTTGATACCTAGACATTGTGCACTTGATTTCCAACTACCTACTTTGTAGTTTTAGTTATTATTAATGTTAAGTACTAAGCCCATGGGCAGAAGAATGGTTAATTGCGCACTGAATTTGATAAGGCGCGAACCATACGAGTATCGTGCCTTCACTACTGTATCACATATCGGTTGCATTAAATATCCTTCACGGCGGACAAGTTTGTCTTAATGTAGTTTATGCCTAACTAAAGAGGGCTTGGCTCAGTACTTCGAGTTTGTGATGTTCGTTTGCATAACACTATTAACATCTAATTACTTAGTGGCTCTATCATACCAGTAGGTAGCTATTTGCAGTGGCGTAGCATGGGGGGGAGGGGGGGCGGAGGGTGCGGTCCACACCGGGCGGCACTTTGCCGTGGGCGGCATTTCACCGCTGGCGGTTAGAGAAAAAAAATATAACAAAAAAAAATTCTTTCAATGTTTTTCGTCATTTTTTTTTGTCGTTACCATATTATATCTAGGTATAATATTCTATGCATGGGCGATGCAAGGTTTCTTAATAACTATTATTTAGGAAACATATTTTATAATGAATAGCAAAAATAAGAGGGCGGCAAATTTGAAATCCGCACCGGGTGCTAATGACCTATGCTACGCCACTGGCTAGTTGGTTTATATATTAGCATGCCACCATAAGTCGGTTAATAGCAACCGATTTCTCACACCCACAGTGTGTACCGGATTGCCTGGGTTTGTTTTTGCTATACGTACGCAAAACAACATTTTTCTTCGTAATAAAAACATTTGAAAACGGTAATTTCCTTTAGGCATTAAGTAGGTGCCTACAATGATTGATTGGCTTAGATCTTTCTATATAATGAACAAGCTTCTGCCCGCGTCCCCGCCTGCGGTACCCCGAAACATAGCCTATATATAGCACTCAGCGATAATACAGCTTTCTAAAAGTGATATAACTTTTAGAATCTGATCAGTACCTAGTTCTGAAGATTATATACCTACCTACATATTTATAACCCACTGTTAGCCCAGTTAAAATATTTTACACTATTATTGTTACACCTTATATATAACAAAGTCTTGTTAGTTACACAATTTATAACTCAAGAACGGGTGTGCCGATCTTTATGATCTTTGAATTTTTTAATTTATCTCTGCCCCGAATAGTAGAATAACTATTAAAATATGGGACACATTTTGGGTATTCTCATACATTTGATTCTGAGGCGGTACGAAGTTCGCCGGGACAGTTAGTTTTTTTTATAATCCACCACTACCCTTCAGCGTATTATTGAAAGCCACTAAAACACATGGGCTGGTCTATAAGTTACCGTGGCACTGTGAGCAGGGCCAGCGACTGAGCCGTTGGGCGGGCGGTTACAGTCAGATTTAGGCGGAATACCAGCGGGCGGGCACAGAGTAATGAAAAAAGAGAGCGGTTAACTTTCTGTTGTAAATTTTCCTTTAGAGCGTAGAATCTTCATTTTAATTTTCATAGCTTTATGGTTGTTAATGGTATGAATGTATCTTGCAACAAACTAACCGCCGACCTCCCCGAGGATATTAATTACACGCGTAGGGTAAATCGATGCGTTTAGCCATATAGAATAAAATATTTTGTTGTTTAAATGCAACTAGACTATAAGTAAGGACGTACCTAACAACACAAGTAGATATACCTATTGAAATAAAAGTGTTTTTACGGATTTTTTATCGCGTTTATTTTATGATTTTACGTTCCCGGCGTTTCGGCTGCTTTACAGCATCCATGGTCACACCATTTATTTCAATGTGTAGTATTCGCGTATATATCAGAAATCAATATTGATATACTTACTTACTTATTTAGAATTAGTTCAAAACAATTCTAGTGATACATTCTTTTGTTTCCAGAGGATGCATTGTAACTTTAGAAATGACTATAGGTAGAATTACTTTTTCCTGGAAAATGCCATTATACTCAGCGACTTTGGTTTAGGTATGGACTTTTTGGCGGGAAGTTGAACCTGAAGCGGTTAATTTTGTTTTATTTTACAGAAATGCGTTTGATATATAACCACTGTGTGTTCATAAACGTGGACGAGTGAAGTAAATTGAAATAAAATAGTATAACTTGACTTTTCAAGTTAAAAAAAGAGTAAAATATCCACAGCTTTACTGATAGGGGTAGTATTCATTTCATCATCGTAAAGATGTTTTACACAACCCTGGCAAAAAGACACTATTCTGTAACCGATTACCAACATAAAAAAAGAAGAAGACTTGTTGGCAATAAAAACTGAATGCACTTATGGTAAGTATATTTAACACATTTTGTTTGCGTACATTGAAGGAATACTTATGGCGTGTAGCACAGCCTCCAGGATTATGCTTAATAGTTTGCAAGTAACTTCTGGAGTTGTATACTACACAGACCTTGTGGAAACCAGGGATAACTTCCGTGCGTTCAAGCGTTTTTGCCATACCTACTACTGGAATCAAGTTTAATCAGCTCACAAGTTTAGGACCAATTAGTATTTAAACTCACCGTGGTGCCTTACACTTGGAATTAGTCCAGCTGTAAGAGTCTTACTTCTGTGGACATTTGTCTACCAGATCTTTTTGTCTCCCGCTTTGCAATGGAGGGAAGTGGATAATTTTCTTCCAACTCCTCCTATTTATCTTTCGATTAATTTCCTGCGGGTTCCAAGACAATTAACTTTATCCCGGGACTCGCCGAGGGTCAAACCTCTGTGTCTTCATTGGACACCACTGTAGATCCTGGCTTACAGGAGTAGCAGTGGTGGGAGTGTGTGGCGGGCCTAGTCCCTTTAAAAAAAAGCCTCCAGGAGGCAACCGCCCAATAGCCACAATACTTACCTAATCTAACCGCGGCACGCTCAGTGCTCACTCGTACCGCCCGTCAGTGCATCGCCGCCACTCAACCAAGATGGGTGCTGACAAGCCCAACGGCGTGGTGAACTACTGCCGAAGGCCTCCTCACAGACCATTTCTGCAGAGGATCCAGTATGCCATCTGGAACCCTGAGGAGAGGAAGTTCCTGGGGCGAACCCCGAGAAGATGGGGTGAGTTTTGAGTAAACATTTTTATAAGGGGTGGGTAGTCGTTAGTTCCGGTTAAGTTTTAACTTTGTACAATTTAACTTGCAAACGTCATGATTGAAATTGTATTTACTAACTTACGAAGTTAAGTTATTATTGTTACAACATACACTGCCTCTATGCAATTATTTAGGACATTTTGTGAATTAATGTTACATGTAAGTACCTACTTGGCTAAACTTGATTACTTATTTTGAAAAAAAAATACGTAATAGTCAGATTGAACTTAATAGACATTTTTAATATCAGTATAAGCTTGGTCGGTCGGCCGGTCACTTCAGAAACGAGGCGTACAAATTTTAAACCCAACGCAAAGATCGATCCGAATATACATAGTCATATAACAGAATCCATGGAAGACATTTTAGCTTCGTCAAAATATTAAAAGTCTAAGCCCTATTTATAATAGATTTTCTTTTTTCGCATTTCCTAATGACTCGTTACAAAGGCGTTGAAATTTAACGTTATAAATATGTGTATAAATATGTGTGTAGCCGCAGAGCAGCGCGTGAATCAACCATCAAAGGCGCCATTAAAATTGTGCCTCTTTATGACAGACATCAATCGTCAGACTTATATTTTATGTTGGCCTTTGCTCGAAGCTACGCGATACCGCGGTTACCCATGGAGAAAAATCTATTAAGCATGTGGTCTTCTGGGTTAACCCCTATTACTATGGGACTTTATACTATTGACGAATTCCTCTATTATTTAAAGCAACTACACAAAACCAGTTGCATACCGTTTCAGGAAATAGATGCATATTCTACAACAAATATTCGATACTCCTAAACTGTATTTGTAATGTTGATTTTTCTCATATATACCAGACAGACAACTATTATGTCAGTACATAGTTGCTCTTATGTAGTATAGTAACTATATATAGCACGATTTTTATGTACCTACGTATAATAGGAGCGTAGTTTTATATTTTAAAAACTTATATAAACATTTGGCCAAGGTTGTGTTCGCGGCATGGCGCGATGGCGGCGCGGCGTGGCTGCAGCGTCGCGGTATTAATTCTAGATGCCCACCGTAGGCCAATGATTGTTTATCTGATTCAGCTTCTGTTACATTCTTATACCTACATGTAGTTAAAAATAAAATTTTGGAAACTCAATAGTGTATCTAACTAAACTCCCATTATCGGGCACAGAAATAGCCGAATATGGCGGTTTTCCTTGAAAACTCGGTTAGGTTTTTTTAAACCCGTATTTGCTTGCGAACAAGATTTTATTTTGAATGTTTTTTCAACATACTCTCTTGTCTCTTCCCAACCGCATAGATTATAAATACCAAACACTACTTTTACTAACCGACAGAACAAGTATCGCGGTAAATTGATATCAACGACTATGGCCAAAAGGAATTCAATCTTATAGCCTCTCCTTTATCGGCTACTTATAGGCTTATGTTGGCAAGAGGAGGCTTGCTCTATCATTTTTTTTTCTTAATGGATTGTAAAGGATAATATTCACAGTTAATTATGTGTACTGGCGAGCTGGTTTACATGTGTATTCCAGGCTAAACGACGTCATAGTTAGTACATTATGTATGTGGTTTTCAAGTACAGTGTACGGTACACTCGCAAAGTCAATGAATCACTCGTCTGTCGGTTTATTTTAAACTTTATCCCCATCATAACTCGCGGTATTCTTGAAAACTGCGCGCCGAAATCAGATCAAACCCATCGGCTTACACGATGGTACACTTTGATAAACGTTCAACGCAATACCTACTGCTATAAATTGAATGTGTAGTCATCTCTAGACTCTAGAGTTATGATAAACCATTGGTTGGGAGGCGAATTCTTATCCAGAGAACGTGAAAACTTCATTTTCAGGAAATTGAAAAATGATTGACCCTAATCTACTATGTAGTAGGTACCTCTAAAAATTACCTACTTGTAATTATATACTCTATAAAAAATCGCCAATAATGATACCTGTTAAACTGGCATCCTTTCTGTGCCGACGGCCTAGTCTAATAGTTGGAATGAAGGTAAAAGTCACTTGGATCCCTAGATGCACTCTTGTGGGTTCGATTCCTGTCTGAACAAATTACTTTACAGATTTTTTCGTAATTTGCTGTAGTCTAGTGTTGCTGGGATCACCCCCAGTCCATTATACGGTACCCATGTCATACAGACATTGCTTAGTTTGGGCATGGATTTTCCCAAACTCGTCGCTGTATATATCCCTAACTTTGGGTCGTGTGGGTAACCTACTTTTAGGTTCACTTTCTTTTTATTATTTTTTAAATGTATTTTTTATTTTGTGTTGTTGTCATAGTTGAGTTTGGTTCTGTCCATTAAATGTTCGCATTTAAAATCGTCTTTTTATCTTCCATATCTCCCTTTTCTTCACCCTCCATTGAGTTATCGAATTTTCATCAACAGGTAGTAACTAACTTACTTGCGAACATACAAATGAATGTTGGAAATAGTCATTCTCGCGATGGTTAATTGGTTTCTTGAAAACTGGACGTAATGGTAAACGTGTTACTAATTATGTAGAGACACGCAACATTGTACGAAAAGTTAATTAAGCCTTTTAGGGAAATTGGGAGACATATACCTCTGGCTTATCTGATCGTAAGGTACCGACCCGCATGTTCATCTAGGAAATATAAGACTATTGCATTGCTTGTCTACGTCACGGCGTAAGTTTACGCGCGCCGCAAATAGTTGCGCGACCTCGGCAACAGTTTGCCATACATACATACACACACAGTATGGCAATGGAGGTATGTATGGCAAGGCCAGGGTGGTGGCTGCCGCTGGTGGCCGATTATTGCTGGTTAATGGAGGGGTTCCTAGTTTGAAAGGCTTCGTGGAACTCATCGTGTCGTCGAATTAAGTATGTCACAGATTCAATTAGGTTTCAGACAGTTTATTTTATTTTTATTGACTAGACGAACGTGTGATGAGCGTTTATCACCACCCATCGATCTGCCCGTACATTAGGGGTGATGATGCTGAGAGATGTGATCAAATTGTATCTTCAGACATATCGGCTCGCTCACCCGGTGAAGGAATGACATATCTGATGAAATTGCATCTGAAATCCTGGATTCAGCAGTTTGTTTTAGAGGTATACTATATTTCTGGGTCTCCCACGAAAATTTACCGTTTCGGCGAGTTTTTGGGTCCGAAGGGTAGCCAAGGTAGAGTACCAAATTTAGCGCTACTTCAATAGTTACTACATTAGATGTGAGCGTTACTGGAAAGTATATAGTAGTAAGTACCTAATTCACCAGCAACGGAAAACTCCAGAATGTGTGTTATTTTCCACCCCGGGTGTGCCGCGCGGTCGCAATGTCAACTGTCTAAGCCAACGACAAAATACGGTTGCACACACTTAGCGAAAACTAATACGTTATTGATTTTTGGATCATTTATTCAAACATGTACCTATATGAAATTTCTAGTGAAAATATTAAATACATATAAAAGTAATAAGAAAATTGTATAATGAAATAAAAAACCTAGAGATTAATCAAGTTAACGTGTGACCGTGAAGTAAATAATTAAATACAGAGTGTGACGTCACTTTACATTATATTTACGTTTAGCCTAATTGTTTGTAAGTGAAGGTGACTCCATTTTGGGGCGATACCAGTGATGGATGGAGGATGTTTGACAGTATCTTTCAAAATGAAATTATATGTTTGGAAAAAAACTATAAATATAAATTTCCATGTTAGATTAGGTTTTTTAGACATAGAGTTTTCGATAATGTGTACACGACCTTATTGTAATCTATACCTTGCTATATGACGTTTGGTATGTTTGCTAATAATTAGTCTAAAAGCCTTACTCTACCTGTTGTGGCAAGTTCGCTTTAATATAAGTTTTGCAACCAGGATTTGTCCTACGTCTACTCCGACCCAATTCATATTGGTAATCTTCAAATGCTGAAATGCTGAAAATGATAGCATAAGCAGCGAATTGATCTCAGCAGGCGGGGGAACTATTGCAGGAATATGGAAAGATAATTGGGGCTATGGATTAAGGTTTGGATGGACATGAGATGGCTATTGGAAGAGTAGCGGACACCTGCCATAATCAGCGTTTATCCAATCTATTATTATTATTACAACTGCTTAGTTGGTGACTATGTGTGTTTAACCAAACTATAGTTGATATTTCCTTAACGACTGACATACATGTCTAAGGAATTGTTAGTGGGTACTCAATATCCTGGACTGCCGCAGCTTTGTGTTACCAATCCACCATGACGTCCGCGAAGAGTAAACAGAACGTGGCGGATTTCTCGTAAACTCTATTTCGGCATTGCGCCGGCGTCGATTCGCTCCGAATGTTAGTATACGTATATACCTACATGTTTATTTGTTTATCCAGTTTCGCCAGATTGCTGTAACTCTAGTTGTAGCGATCCAGACTGGGTGCTTTAGTCATCAGGGTAGAGGTATTAGAGATATGAAATAATTCACGTGTTTGTTGGGAATCGTTTTATTGGTTTGGGGAAATCTAAATAGCGACTCAGCAAGAAAACAATTGCTGATACATACCTATTCTAGTGGGACTAGTATGGCCTTTTTTAATGAGGACTTTTATTTACCATTTACTGCAATGGTAATGTTCTATAATCATAAATTCACCCGCAAAGTTTTTTTACAGGTACTTATGCAATTTATTAAAAAAAAAGAAATGTATTTAAGTAGCTCAGTAATTAGCTCAGGTCTTTACCAACTGAGCTAATTGACGACTTGAATAGCTCAGTTGGAAGTGACCCTGCCTTCTGCGCTGAGGGTCCCGGGTTCGAATCCTGGTAGGCACAAACTTTGTGTGATGATGACTCATCGATGTTTAATATTTATATAAGTATTATATGCTGAGTTCGCCCTCAGACCATTGTACGGCACCCATAATACAAGCGTCGCTCAGTATGGGACCGTATATTTGGTGTGTCCGTCTGGCGATATTATTGTTAAACTTAACAATACCTCTCTATTCGGCATAGATCATCGTTACAACTGTATTAGCACGTTATTATGCTGTAAGAAGTACGATAATGTAGAGACTGATAGTCGCTCCTTGGTTTTGATGGAAAAGATAAATAGACTCTATTGTGTATCAATTGAGTGAATTATTGTTTGATTTGTAACTTAGCATGATAAGCCTACCGATTTCTGTATCTGTATAAGTCTTTGTAGGACGCATACCTCGTGTTACTGAATTATCTAATGTTAGTAATATGCGTATTTCTTTGGTATAATAATTAATCGATCTCACTCAAGTAGGATAGAGTATATTTTCTGATGTTTTGCGCAATTCAAAATGCTACAAAGTTATTCATTTGGCTGATGGCACAGGTAGCTTGATTTCATTAAATTAGGTACCTACGAAGTTTCCATGCCTTCACTGACTCTTCACATATCATGATCTTTAACTCTATCGATTTATGAACTAATTAATCCGCTCCTGTTACTCTTTAGTTTGATCCAAACGTCATGGTGTTCCAGGTGTGATCGGGCTGATCTATCTGGTGATGTACATCTGTATCATCATCTTCTTCTCCATCTGCATGTGTGGCCTGCTTGCCACCATGAACGACAGGATACCCTACTTCACGCTTGCTGACTCTATAATTGGTAAGCAGCCTAGATGGCACAACGAATTTCAATATCCAAAGACAGACAGACAGTTGTTGTTACGACAGACAGTTGTTACGAGCGTGAAAAAAGAGTTAGCAGGAAGAGGGCGTATAAGAGCTGTTAAAGATAAACATTCTTCATGTTTTACTCAAATCTATTTCTATAATTTCAGGTGACAACCCAGGCATGGCCCACAGACCGCTGCTCTACGAGGAGGGGGCTCTCATTTGGTTCAACGGAGACAACTCGACGCACATAAAAAAATATGTCGACAATATCGACGAGTTCCTAGCTCGTGAGTGCTATCGTACAGTACCTATATTATTGCCAGATGTCACAGCTTGAGTGATATGATTAGTCGAATTAATGCTATAGAGGGTGTATGCCTATAGGTGTATACATAGGGCGGGAGAGTCTACGTTGAAGTATACAAGGTATGACTTTGTTTTAGCTGTATCCCAAAACAGCCCAAAAATTCAATGTCAGAGTTTACAAAGACCCAAATAATAAAAATTTATAAAATTAATAAACGGTGACTCTACACAGTTTACATGATGAGTTTTAAATATATTTATTAATACAAGGCGGTATGCTGGCTATAGGTACACAGACACAGACAAATACGAAGATAAAACGCTCCTGTAAAATTGTTCGTCATATCTGAAATCCTACCCTCGTTCCAGCGTACAACAACAACACCCTGCTGATCAACGAGGGCGTGAACCAGCGCGAGTGCGGCGACGTCAAGCCGCCGCGCGCCGAGGTGTGCGCCTTCGACACCAGCCAGTTCGGACCCTGCTCCCGGGAGAACGACTACGGCTACTCCAACAGAACACCGTGTCTCATTATTAAATTAAATCGGGTATGAAAAATTTCTAAGAACACCCACACACACACGCACACACACACACACGCGCGCACTCACACACACGCACTCTCTCACACACACACGCACTCACACACACACATACTCACACACACACACGCACTGACACACACACACGCACTCACACACACACACGCACTCACACACACACGCACTCACACACACACATACTCACACACATACGCACTCACACACACACACACACGCACTCACACACACACATACACACACACACACGCACTCACACACACAAACTCACACACACACGTACGCACATACACACACGCACGCGCACACCACACACACACATATTTGTAATTCTCGTAGAGTTATTTCGACGATGTTATTTCGTCCTAATGTTATTGGGAGCGAGCATCTTGCAATTATGCGGGGTACACTCGTACTCTCCTTTAACGGGGCATTCAGGGCACAGTCTACCACGATGACCAAGTGCGGCTTGATGAACTTCACGCGGCTGACGATACAAGTTGCAAGTGAGAATGATTAAGTACTGAACAATCGCACATGAAATTCAAATATATCAGCAGTGTGCGCTGTGGTTAGAAGTTGTACATGTTCTATCCGAAGCAAGCTGTTGACTATCATCAGCTATATTCATCATTAGTTAGTGCTAGCAATATTGATTTGTGAAATACTAGTTGTCCGGCATTTCGAAAATTTGCTAAGTTGTTGTTGTAATATTTTTTTTACAGTTATATGACTGGGACCCAGTGTTCTTTGAGGACCCAGATAAATTGCCACCCGAAATGCCGCCTGACATCAAGGAATATATACGCAAAGCAACTCCTCAGCAAGTAAGTAACAGATCACAGCATTTTCAGGTATCTTATAAATTATATGTTAAATCCATGACCGGAGACAATAGGGAATGCGAGGAAGCGGAAAAGCGGACGTGGCTTATGCTATTGTAGGATTCAGGTGATAACAGTGAAACGAATAAAAAATTCTTCCGGGAACTCGGTCATCGAATCCTTGTTTTCTCCTTAACATTTATATTAGTCATCGATGGTAGGATTTATTGTCAATTATAAAATTCCAGCGTCGCAAAGTGTGGGTTTCCTGCGCCGGGGAGCGGCCGGCGGACGTGGAGGCGCTAGGCCCGCTGATGTACTACCCTTATCCCGGCCTGAAGGAAACGTACTTCCCTTACGACAACACCCCTGGATACCTGAGCCCTCTAGTAGCCGTGCAGATGATGAATCCTACTTGTGGGTATTTGATCGTGTTCCTCTTTGTCTGCATTTTTTACCGATATAGTATCATTGCTGACTTTTTGGCTATTATGTGATCGAATTCATTCTTAAACTTCTACATTTCATCGTAACACAATATTTGTTGTTTCAAAGTGTTGTGGCGCTCCTGGACCACTCAAATGCCGTGCGCGTGCCAAGCTAGCTATATTTTAAGTACAAATTCACAAAAATAAGTACAAATACTTGGGCCACTTCTTCTCTTTGTACAATATTACGATTGCTCCAAGCAACTAATATATTTTTTTTACCTTTCAGTGCACCAGATTATAAATATCCGCTGCCGGGCCTGGGCCCATAATATCCGGTACACCGAGAGTCTGAAGGAGCGCATGGGCTCCACCCACCTGGAGATTATGATCGACTGAACATACGGGGACCAAGAAGACAGTAGGATAATTGCCGTCGTGCCTTATGTTATTGTGTGTGTACGTGCTAGATATAATACGGGTTTAAACAGAGCAGTCGGTATTATTCCGCACTAAGATTCAAAGCCAAAAGGAACAATAATATAGGACCAAAAACTGAGCCCTGAGGCAAGCCATACATTAGTAAGAAAAATCGGTCTCATAGCATAGCTTTGGTTATGGAAGTAAAGCCAACAGTTTGTGCTTTTTATTATGAATATATTATAATTAATAAAACGTAATAACAATTAGTTGTATAATCATATCAGTACGGTGATAAACAAAGTCAAAAACCTAATAAAAATCTAGAAACGTAGGTCTAGAAAAATCCCCTTAATTGGTGCTTAGTTTTTATTACGTTTCATATGGGATGAGTTATTTATCGGCTGCTCTTGAACTGTTCTAGCATTCACTATTCTTAGATGTGTCAGTGTTCCTAGAACTATGTTAGGTATATGTATAATTTTGCAAATTAATCGTTGAATGTTTTAGAATTATTTGTTTTATAATCTATAAATGTCGAAGTCAAGTATACTTATCCTGTTTATCTGTTGTACAACACATAACTACATCAATGCTTTGTTGTGTTATGTACTTACAGACACATCTCGTTACTTTGCAGATTAGTTTCATCTCTGTAATGGGAGTTACCACTGAATTAATTATATCACAATTTTTGTGTTATATTTTGTAAATGAGTACTTAAATATATGTTGTAATATTTTTATTAATGTTTTTCTCGATACAAAGTGGACTCGTTTGCCTGGGTATTGCAGAAGAAATAAGAATATCAGAATCTATGTTTTAATTAATAAATAATACATTAAGCTCACTCTTTGACGATTGTGGGGAACTGAATACGATATCACAACTAATGTTTAGTTCAATGTCACTATTGATCTAACATTCACACAGTTTTTAAGACGGCAAATCACTTATACACAAACCAAAAGAATATTTACGCAAGCTATAATTGTTTAAATGAGGTACCAAATAACATTTTCTAATAAAATAGACGTATAAAATAAACGCGATATAGCCGTCTCCCAAAATAATGTAATAACTATAAAATTAAAATCTTCACACGCTAATAGAACAGCCAGTTATAAAAAAATTGGTATTTACATCGCCAAGAACAACAAAATCCATTGATCTAAGAACTATTTTCGTCTGACTAATGTCTACTCGCCCACTGCTATGACGCGTTGGCCTGCTACTCGACCATCACCTCTATGTGGACCGTGTTCTTTTCGTGTCTGATGTTCCTCGTCCACGCACGACACTCTATGTTGATCAGCATACCCGCTGAAATTAACACCATGTTATAAGGTTCAAGATGGAATAACTCTCGAGTTCAGTCGAGTGGTGAATCAATTGTGTCAGCTATGATAGGTCATAAGGTTTCTCTCCATAATTAGCAATAAGTATAACTGATTTGAAGTAACCTCTGGTTTTGGCATTAAATGCATAGACAGTTGTTATAAACATTATAAAGTCTACAAAAGCAACAAATAAACGGCAGATTACGTAGGGTCGGCTTATCGTTGGCTGCCATTTTATTCAGACAGTGTCGTGCTAGGTATCACGTGCACCGGGAAGAAGGATGTGCGGATTATGATGCTGGGTAGTTAAATACATCTCATTAGCCTAATTTGTATCTTCCCTTTCAACCTTCTTTACACGGAACTCACTTTTGGGTCTCTGCAGGTGAATAGC
The DNA here is from genome assembly GCA_905404115.1 of Pheosia gnoma. NCBI lineage: Eukaryota > Metazoa > Arthropoda > Insecta > Lepidoptera > Notodontidae > Pheosia > Pheosia gnoma. The sequence goes on along the minus strand of FR989894.1, from coordinate 658,541 downwards.
AATGAGTGGACTAAGGTACCCCTGCTGGTTGGTGTAGGGGTAGTAGTAGCCCGGGAACCCTCTGTTCGGTATATACTGGATGGGGCCTATGTTCTCCCGGTCAGCCGGGTTCTCGCCCTGGCAGGACACCCACACCATGTTAAGCTGGAAGAGAATATAACCTAAGGTTTGACTCCAATTTTAACCTTTAAGTATTAATCCTAGCTAACAACATGCCCAAGGTGGAAGGTCGGTAGCAGGTCTGAATCTGATGTGTACTTACTAATTCACTTGAATTACGTGTTAATTAAAGTTTTTCAACATTCGCACGCTACACAATTATATTAAAAGATTTGATGGTTTAAATTTATAGCGGAGGTTCTATGTCCGAGAGAAATAGCTGGCCGCTTCAGGGCCGGCTTCGAACGTATATCAGCAAGACGTTTTGTTCTAGCTATCTTGTTTCTGTGGCCATGCCTATGAGATTGTAAATGAAGATTAGGCCTGAAACTGCGTTAAGCGGGCGCCCGCGACGGGCAACCGTCGCGTGTTTTCGCGCGTGGACACGCGGGTGGGCTCTGTGGGAACGCGACGGTCCCCGGCGCGGGGACCCGTCGCGGACACGTCCCCGGCGCGGGGACCCGTCGCGGACACGTCCCCGGCGCGGGGACCCGTCGCGGTCACCGGATTATTCTTTTACATACATATTTACGATGTAATTTAGTTTTACGCGATATTGGCATTCTGCATTGGATGTCTCGATGTATTAAGTTTGCTTAAAAAAATACCTAAAGTGATACAAATTACAATACTCCAAGGTTTGTAAAAACCGCTACTCTTACTAGTAAGTTTCTGCCGATGTTTTTCAGAATCTGCATGACTTTTAATTGTTGCGATTCTGCTCAAAAATGTTGCTCCACAAGTTTTACACAAGGCGTTCTCACTATTTTTATCTTTGGCCACCTTGACGAAAATTCAGGATTTTGTTCCCAGTCAGATCTAATATGATCGTATTTGCGCTGCATTATCTTCAATACACACGCACGATAACACAGAGAGACATAAATAAAGAACAAAAAAATCCGTGGACCCTTTTATACTTATTGCTAAGAATTACTTTTTAAGTTTCAGTAATTCCCCGCGACGTAGAGCATGTAACGTAGATATGTAGCTAAAGCACGATTCGCGGTTTTGTTAGCATTAATCGTTCGAAAGAGACAAAATGATACAGTTGCGGTAAACATCAGACAAAGACAAAATGATGTCAACGAAATACGAACGAATGGAAATAAGTGTAGCCCGCCCAACCCAAAAATATATCAATAATGTGTTTAAAAATGTTGAAAGCTTAAATGTACCAAAAATATCAGAATATGAAAGGATACCAAAAAAATACTAAATCAGTTTTACGGAGCCCAAATTATACCAATTTGGTACTGAATATACTAAAAACGGTCACACTGCCGTGCGTGTTACCGCTAGCGGGCACCGCGCGTGGCTCCGCGACGGGTTCCGTCGCACGGAGGCGGGCCCCGTTGCGTGGGTGCGGGGCGCGCCTCTCCGTGACGTGTGCCCGCACAGGTCCCCGCGACGGAGCAATTTTGTATGAAAACGCGCGGGTGCCCGCTTAACGCAGTTTTAGGCCTTAATATTATGTTTTCCCATCAAACCGAACCTATTGTTACTTATTAACAGGATCTTCGCGACTATATATATATATTACAATAATAGGCCCCGGCTATTTCCCACCAATTCACAAACAAAAATCATTATCTTTTCAGATACCCTAACAGTGGTTTCATATAGGTATACTCACATTGTTCTTATCATAGACCGTCATATTCTTAATATGATCTTTTAGATCTTGAGGCATCGACGCCGGTAAGCTATCGGAGCTGTTATAGAACTGTGGCTTCCAGCCGTAGATCTTGTTAAGCTTTAGGAATATGCAAGGCGTGGACTTGTGGTACGCGAAGTGCTGGTCTTCCACGCACGGCGCCCACGTGCTGATGTCCACGTCGCAGACCTTCCCTGCGGGGGCCGGGTGCTTGAAGTCGCAGTTATGGATGTTCTGACTGGCGCCTGCTTTTTTACCGTCGCGTTTGTATGCTGAAAGAGAGGAGAATTAGCTAAAGAATGTGCAATTATTTTGAGGAGGACATTTTGTATCCTTGTCTTCGTAGTCACAAAATATTGAGAGAGAAACACGTCGTGTGATCTCCAGATCGTGTGATTCCTAATAAAGTGACAAACGAAGAAGATCTTAAGGTATATCTCAAGTAACAGTTCACAGTAGACTTCGAAAATATTGCCTAGACAATAAGTATTGTGCAGGAATTGCAATTGAACTAAATCTCAAACTGCGCTAGTATATAATTTTCTATCTCTCTTTAGAGAGTGAAGTGCAAAATGAATTAAGATCATTTGGTTCGATTTTATAAGTTTTAGATGTACTGAAATAAATTACCTTTCAAAAATTCCGACAGTCCTTTCACCCAGTACCGGTAGCTACCTGGATCATTGCCTTTATACCAGATCACGCTGCTAGCGACTTCTGGTGGCAGCGGCCGGAACCCAAGACCAGGGTTGGTACCGATGATGCTCCTGTCGAGCTGCCACTTGGGCTGCCTCGTGTCGAGGAGTGTGAGGAACGTCCACATGCATATGGCGACCAGGATCGCCAGCGCCGAGTAGAATATGAAGTAGAATATTAAGATTTTCGCTGAAAAATAACAAATTGGTATCGTTGTATCAGGTGTATAGAGATGCCAACATCCCAATTTTTGGAAATTATTGATCAGTACGCATATTATGATGTGACCTTTGTTTGTAACTGTATGACAATACCTCATCAAACCATATCATCTAGATAGTCTACTATACAAATTAGTCAAAAAATCTGTGAAAGTTACCAAAGTATGTCGCAAGTATTAAACAGCCAACGCACTGTATTGAATATTCGTATCTTTAATATCAATAACTGATTTTTCGATGTACTCTATAAGGGAGGTAAGTATACGTTTATGTAGATTATAAAGTACAAGGATATACATCCTTCAAGGTAGAAATCTGAGCGCGCCAGCGGCCCAGCCGTCACGTATTTAGAATAGTCTATTCAAACTGTTGTATTCAAACTTAAAAACTCAGTGCTCTATTGATCATCTATAAAGCAACGTCCGCAATTACGATTTAACTAGGACGCGGGACATTCTCATTATTTTAGTAAAATCAAAAATAGCTAATATAAGTCGTGTAACTTGAACGCGAACGAACGAACTTGAACCTTAATGACAAAGGGCCGTATCAATTTGTGACATTGTAAAAATATAAAAATATACAATATGATAGAAGCTTCTTTAGCCCACACTGGCCATTAAACTATTGACGCAAGCCCACTCCTAATGCGAGCTTAAGCTTAGTTGGTCATTGAAGCTCATAATTAACACCGGAGACACTTCTAACTTATGTAATAGTACCTAAACACCGTCGGAGCTAGCACCGCCGCACCGGAAGTGGCGACGGCCGCTGATTGAAGCAATGAGATCATTGGGCTACATCCTGCGCGCGCGCAGTCCACGCCGACGACGGCTGCTTCGAACCGGACCGCGCGAGGTTGCTAATGGAAATTTACTTTTGGTCTTTTGAAGACGTCGTCGTATGAAACGTTCATGTCATAAAGAATCCGGTAATCAACCGATTAAGATAAGATAAGAGGATACCTTAAAGCCTTTCGAAAGATCTTTTGCCTTTATGAGAAAGGGTCTTCTTTAGTTTAAGCATAACACTTTAAAAAAATATGTAAATAGTTACTTCTTTAATTTACAACCCAAAGGAAACAGATACGATTAGTGCTATACTATTTAGCATCAACAAAATTATCGCATTCCTGAAATCTGATTTTTTTTTGTATCAAGAGCGAATCAATTGCGTGAAAAAGTGTTTTTATTATTATTCTTGACAGGTTTTTTTACATTTCTGTTTATATTATGGGTCGGCTTTCAGTTTCTCTATCCAGACTTGATGGAGAAACGATATTTACATGGAGCCATTTCCATCTGCCCTCAAGAACTAACTAGTAGGACCATTCGGTTCACCGTCAATGATGTTACAACCGAGATCTAAATTAAAACCGTTTTTATGGATTTTTAATTTATCACCTACTCCACCTACCATACTCTTCCAAAGTTTGAAGGTTCAAATATCGAACACTGAGCTCTCATAGACATTATAGATGCCGAGATTTCGATCGATAAATATAGCAAATATGTGCCCCGGCTGACTCTCCTCCAAAAAAATAAACAAGAGTTTTGCATAGCAAGAATGATTTTTACCTTTGAAGTGTCAATTTTCGGTTATTAAGTCAAGGCTCTCCACGTACTTTATTGGGAACCCCTTCTTTTTGGGGGTGAAATTTATTCAAGATGTTGAAGTTATTATAAGCTACCACAATGGCTACAATTTTCATTAAAATCTACCTAGTGAAATTGGTGATACAGTTTTTTATAACCATGCTTGCTATCACCATACTAAATTTCATTGAAAATCTTGGCCAATGTTACGTGAATATGTACCTGTTACCACAAATCATTTCAAAGTAGTCATCTTTACTTACACCAGCTGGGTCCAGTCCTGCCCAGAAACTGCTTGGTCTTAGAATTCCATATGTAGCGTTTGAACTTCTGCCAGCCGGTAAGTTGCGGTTCCTTTTTCTTGTAGTACATGTTGAACCGCTCCAGGCTCGTCAGATCGGACGTTCGCTTCTTCACCGCAGTCGCCGTCATTTTGGAATGATTTTCGTTACTGGAATATGGAATTGTTTTTAGATATGGACCTAGAAGTTTTAAGACAAATGCTTAGAGATCTTTTTGTATTCCTTTTTCTTTTATTTGTCTGTCCTTATCATGAGCGTTGCCAGGCTGTTTCAAGTTTAGGTGCCTTTAGGGTGGAGTAATACAAGGAAACTCAACTCTCGTTCATTGTCCGTAATAGTGTTAGTAGTAGAGGGACGAGTTTTACGGAGAACCCTAGTAAAAGGAAGGTCTTAAACCCAAAATAAAAACGACGAAATGGAGCACCGTTTGGCTGTTCAAGTTCTCCTAAAATATATAAATAGTAAACTTATTCTCAAACCCTAAACTATTTAACAAACCTGAACGAATAACAAATAAGAGCATATATTATGAGAATTTCGTCCAGAAAAATGAGCCTCTGTTGCTATCAACGACTTTATATCTTAAATAGTATTTAATGCAATATAGGTGATAATCCTCACCCCTTTAGTTCCTTAGAGATGGTGGTGTGAGCGACGCGCGCGCGTTGATGCGCACTCAGACTGCGCTCGCGCACTGCCCTCGACAAGCGCGCAGGATAATAGGACGTTGTTATGCACCGTAGAGCCAGGAAATAAAGTATCTCTTGTACAATTTTGTGTTAAATATTATTTATTCTTGAAATTCATGGATGGCTGGTGAATATATGAATAGACTGGCCACTGTGTAATGTTTGGATAGACTGTAGGACACCTGCTATACCTAATTGGTATTTACCAATCATCTTATCATCACTCAATAGGTGAGACCCAGAAATTGCCGTCAAACAGAAGACTAAAGATGTAGAGGATACGTTTATTGCGCTTTTGCACCTGGTTACTTGCGGTACCAGGCCCTGCCCATGCCCTGTAACTTATACCCTTGGGGCATATTGCTCTAACGACCTCTAGAGCTGAGGGTTCTGCGGTAGAGAGTCTTCGAAGTCATGCCGAAATGGTTACCCTGACCGTTTTTGTGCGGCACTCGCTGTAGGGTCGGTGATGTCACGACTCACCAACAGCTAAGCTGAACTGCAGGATTATTATTATCTTTATTTTTCTTTTTATGGCTCTAGGCCCGCCCGCCACACACTCCCACCACTGCTACTCCTGTAAGCCAGAATCTACAGTGGTGTCCAATGATGTCATCATTGGACACCGAGGTTTGACCCTCGGCGAGTCCCGAGATAAAGTTAATTGTCTTGGAACCCGCACGAATTTATTCACTTCTCTCCATTACAAAGCGGGAGAGAAAAAAGATCTGGTAGACAAATTTACACAGAAGCAAGACTCTTACATATTATTATCAGCTAAGAAGCCTGCTTATATAAGTACTGTGTCTGCAGAATATATGCTCGTAAATCATAGCGATATTAGCCACTGCGTCTACACATACCATCGTCCCAGGTCGCCCCCTCATGCGAGATCCTTGTAACAATCATTGGTGTCGTGATTAATATCTCCTTACGTAAGTTAAGTGTACAGTTACCGACCGCGACAACCTTTACCTTGGGTTGTACCAGTCCACACGTGTCTCCACGATATGTGCGTTACTAGGTCGACAGGAACAGAGGAATATCACCGCCTTTGGCCAGTACTGCCACATGTATAGATGCCCAAACATACATTCCGTGACAGTTGATGGAAGATTTCATTTTTATTTTATTCAGAACGTATTTTTTTTATGTATATTTGGTCCCAAACCATAAGCAACGCAAGTATTAAGGATTTATTATGGGTACCATACAATGGACTGGAGGCGATGCTAGCACTTAAAACCCAAACCAGGGAAAATTACGGTAATATAAGTTCCGAAAATTTCCCAGGCTGGAATGGAGCCCGCAACTACCTGGCTACCTACTACGGGCGGCCTGCGCTAAAACCACTTGTGGACTTATAGTTATATTTTTTTACATACACAACACGCTGTGTAAGTATTATGGAGTTGACAGATTTTAATATGTTGTATGCACTCAGTTTTTATACTGATTGTGAGAACCAAATTGAGCGATTTGTAGCTGCGTTAGATGGCAGTTACTTTTATTGAATCTGTGCTACAAATATCTCAGATGGGGGAGTATTCGTAAGCTAACCGTATACTTTATAGTCTACGTATTTCGACATTTTTTTATGGGGGATTGAACAGTGTCCTCCTAAGTTTAATCCTTTTGTAGTGTCTGGTTTCATGAAAATACAATTCATCGACAGACAACAACTGATTTTATTTACTTTTAAAAGCGATACTTACAGAAATCTTTTCACATATTTTTATAGGTCAACAATTGATTGGTACCTATTTGAACATAAAAACTCGTACCCAGCCCCCAGCTCATAAACTGCGTAGACACTTGGAGGTCGAGTTGTTAGGCTACAGGCCGGCAAATAGCGCGCATCCGCTACAGCTCATTCATACACTTATTATAAACATGCCTGCTACAACCTAGTGCCCTAGGATTGATATGCGGAAATAATTATAATATATTTAAAAAAGCAGTGATAGCCATGTTGGTATAACGCTCGCTTTGGAAACAAGGGTCGCCGGTTTAAGCCCCGGCCCGCACTTCTGGGATTCCTGGATTTTATGTGCGAATCGCATTTTCAACCATATGGTTTTAGCTTGCTAAACGGCGAAAGACGTGTTAAGTCCGCAAACCCGCACTTAGCCAGCGTGGTGGACATTAAAAGGGCTTATATTATTAACAAAAATAAAGTTTACTATTTAAAGTGGTCGGTGTATCGAACGGTGCAACACGAAATGAACCAAAATACAAACTTAAATTCCAGTTCTTTCAATAGGTCTCTATCGTTTGACAAGTGTCTTAGTTAAAAACATTTCATGGTCAAAGAATATTTTTCGCTATGTTGTTAGACCCCGAAGTCTAAGATAAGGTCTAAAAATAAATGTAGGCATCATCTGCCAAAGCTTGAATTTGTGTATATTTTTTTAGCTCTCTTGTAAAACTCATAATAGTTCGCCGCTTGACCGAAGCCTCGATGCGACATTTTGACAATTACTTACTTATGCCGCGAACAAATAACGGTTAATACAATAAATCTTTTGAGTAAGTAATTTAATGGGCGAACAGAGGTGCCGACTCACCGCACCACACACGAATTATTTAAAAAGTAATTTTGCCTTAATGACACAAGCAGAAATTAAACGCGCCACGAAAGGTGCTTTATCATGGCGTTTCCGCGAATGCGTTCAATGCATTAATAAATCGGCCATCGTTGATTTGGTGCGAGGTGCCGCGTGCATGGGGCGTGGAGTAACAAAAAACAAAAGGAAATGTTCATGCCAAATTATTCGGGTGCGCGGGCGCAGCGTCAATCATGCGAGACGTGAGTGCGGTGAAGGGTCGATAGAGATTTTATAGCGAGTACGATATCGATATTTTCTATTTTTAATGAATAAGTAGCGTGTGGAAGTCTGTGGGTTGGCTTTGGGGAGGCAGGTCTCTCCAAAGGCGAAGGATGGTACCAACCTGGGTTTTTAGTGGGTATACTCTTCTAGGCCGGGAGATCCACATACCGCTTCGGGGGTAGCAGGTAGCGGGTAAAAAAATGGGGGAGACATGTCCAACTGTGAAAGGCTAATTACTAATTTCACGTTGGCCATTGTTAAAAATGTTTTATTCCCTTAGTATTTTACACAGTTACATAGCTCTACTTTGTACTCACTCGGTCCCCGGGGTTGGAAGACGCAATACGTTTGTGTGCAGAGCATACAGAAATAGATTTAGATCCTCTCCTGCACCAAATTTCTGCAAATGCTAATTAAAAACATGTTTTTTTAAGAATTATCCTTGATAGAGAGCGGTCGCTCTACCGTAAGTAATACCTATTTACAATAATTATGCAATACTTATACATTTATCTCATGGAGAATAATTATATATTTATCGATATCGATAGATGTCAGTATCGACACTGTGTGCCAGCAAGGGCCACTCGTAGCGGTACTGACGCGGGGGTGAGATAACTCGCGCGCCGCGCTCTTCCATTCCATCGCTGGGTGCACGCCAGGGCTGCCACCACACAGAAAACATTCATATGAAAATACATTATTTTTATCTACAATTCTATCCTAGCGCGCCGCTAAGAATATTTCCAGTTCATCCCGATGAAATTCATTTCTATAAATAGCTTTAGGACTTCGCTTCAATTTGAATAGATTCAAGGAACTTACCTTTTTTTTCGTTTACAGAAAAAAAATCAACAATAAATTAAAATAAATATTAAAATTAAAATTTGGCATGTTTCAGAATGCACTCAGCGTTCCAAATCCCCACCACCATTGTTTTGATCTGCACTCTCTTGTTTTTCGACCTCCTTCAACTGAACAAGTATTTCTGATTGTTGCCAACCCTACCATGATCGGATCGTCAGTAATGTTGTCTGGGGGTATATAAGTGTGTCCTTGACGGAGGTACCTCAATCACAGTTACACCTTGGACCCGCAACTATGGCGCCACTCTCGGACATGGCAGGAATCACTGGAACTGTGCTGGTGAGTACTTTCCACATGAGATACCTACTGGTTGACCAGAATTTTGATAAATGTCTAGGGAGCTCATAATTAAGGGTAAACAATGGTTGACGGATTCCATTTCGGAAATATTTTTATGATTTGAACACCTATATGTACATACATAAGGGTTATATCCCAATTCCTAATCAGGTACATATGTTTACCCTTTAGGATTAGGATAGGATTTTCATTAGCACTCTGTTAAGCCACTACAATCTTTTTTACTTTTTAACCGACTTCAAAAAGGAGGAGGTTCTCAATTCGATTGAATTTTATAACATATTGCAGCATATTGATTTCTTATATTTACGCGAATATTACACATTGAAATGAAACTAATTTTTAAGGATTTTGTTGCGATTTTATTGCAGCATTCAAACACTATTTAATAAATTAATTTAGTATTTTGCAATGCTTGATTTGGTTAATTATGCGGTGCGGCGTAGCGTGAGGAATTGATTCTGAAACTTATATTAACTAACAACACAAATATTTAAATATCATAGAAATATTGTACAAACCGTGCCCCAATAGCAAATAAGGCCTTTATTGTATGTTTCCAGTTGCTCGCCGTAACAATAGCTTCAACAAACGCATTAGAAGCAAGAAACGTGCTCAACATACCAGAGAAGATCATAGGCGGAGTCATAGATATAGTGCAGAGCCATAAGAACAAGCCCAGCCAGGTGAACTACCAGCAGAGCCAGCAGACCCAGCAGGTGTTCCAGCAGGGCTACCCGCAGCAGTACGCACCCTACCAATCTTGGAACAACGGGTTCCAATCCAGCCAGGCCCAAAACCAAGGCCAATATGTCTACCCAACACAAGGAAACTATAATACAAATCCTGGACAACTCTCTTCGGGACAGCAATTTTCAGGACAGTATCCAGTTAGCCAAGGAAGCTACCAAACGCAGAATCAGAATGGAAACTTCGAGCAGGCCAGTCAGTTCCAGAATCAGAATGGATTTCAAGTACAGGGACAATACCCAGTTCAGGGTCAGCAAAGTGGACAGTACCAGAATACAAATCAGCAGTCCAATACCAACCTACAAGGCACCAACCATAATAACTTGCAGACTTCCACCCAACAACATTTCCAAGGTTCCGGCATAAATCAACAGCCAACCTTCCAACAACCAACTACAGGATTTGTTGGCCAGCAACAAACAGGTTTCAATCAACAATCTAATTACGTGGGGCAGTCGACCTTCGGCACGACCCAGCCCCAAGGTACACAAACTGGTTTTGGAAACCACCAGACCTCCCAGTTTCAGGGTTCAACAGGATCAACTGGATCCAGCGGTTTCCAAGGGTCCAGTGGTCATCAGACTGGACCTGGCCCCACTTGTGTATGTCAGGCATGGACTAAACCACGAAATGAGGTCCTAAATGGTAGTCCTATGGAAAAGAGTGAAGAAGTAAAGAAAACTGAGTAGGCTTCATTTTGTAGAACCATACATAATGAGTAGGTACTTATCATTGGCTTGTCATCACAATTAATGAGATCGTATGACTTAATTATAACTAATTAGATTTCCGCTTGAGATTTATTAATTATCCTCATCAGGACTCCTTGGAAAATATTTATAGCAAATCAGCAATGCTGGTTTTGCGTTATACTTAAAGCAGGCGCTATAAAACCCATGTACCGTGTTTTGATGATGTATTTGGAAATAGTACAATGTAATGCACACAATGTCGCAATGTCAACTTCCAACTATAAAGTTGGAAGTAGACATTATGAACTGTACATCAAGTGCGAGATTATTCGTAAGCTAACCGTATACTTTATAGTCTACCGTATTTAGACATTTTGTATACAGAATTGAATTTTTTAAATACCGTCCACCAGGGGCGCTTTTCATATCTCCATAGAAAATTCTAAGTCTAAATACGATAGACTATAAAGTATACAGTTAGCTCGCACTTGACGTGCTGTTTAGATAAGTATGGTGTACCTATGTATTAATTTATAAGTAGTAAGCACAAACCTAACAAGTCTGTGGTAGAAAGTAATTATAATATAATGATTACCAATAAGACCTAAATAATCTTTTATTTTATATCCAAACAATAATGAATGCCAGGAAAGAAGTAGGTACGATATCCCAGTCTGTTTTCAAATGCGCTATTAAGAATAAATACAACTCTACACCATTGTAACTGCCTGACCATAGGTCCCGACTCCCGAATTAGGTCGTTCGTTCGATGCACAGTTTATTTAATATACCCCTGAGTAGGTTATTTATTCTGGAAGCGTTGTATTATCTGTGTGTTATATTGAATGTTGTGTACAACTTTACAACTGATAGATACCCTAAGACCAATGTTACGGTGTGTACTGACAACGCGGGGTGCAAGGCTTATAATATTAATGATAAATGATCTAGATTGCGCACTTGAAATCTTTTATTCCGACAGACTTGGTACATTGGCCATATATATTACGCTATAGCATGACAACTATAGCTCAACACTGAACATATTAAAATCACCCTTAACACCGCCCCTTGGAGTACTGTACTGACGCAAACTACTAGTTATTTTGCTACCTTATTCACTGCCCACTTGAGAAAGAGCCGCCGTACCCTTCAATATATTGCAATATCTATCAGAAAACAGTTTCAACTCGGGTTCAAAGCGGTCTTTTTACGCCGGTCTAGTATGTAGGTAGGTCTGAAGCGTGCGCGCGCCGCGTTACGCAATCGTTACGTAAGGGGGTTGCAGGGGTTGCTAGGCGTGAGAGGGGGGTGAAAAGCGCGGGGCGGTGAGAGCTCAGGGCGAAGGCGACTACAATCGATTCCCGTCCGCAGTCCGGCTCGGCGTTCGAACATGGCAGACAAGACAAAGGTTGCTGAGCAATATTACGCCCCCCCACCAGATCTGGGAAAATGGGAGTCTTTAAGGATTTTCTTATGGAACTCCGAGACCGGACAGTTCATGGGCCGCACGGGAGGGAGCTGGGGTGAGTAGTTTTTTTCTCAATTATACCTTCATGGTTTGTACCCTTGCCTTATGTTTGCAGGGATTTTATCGAATCTATGGCAAAATTAAATCTCTTTTTTCATTTTTATGCTGAGTTGCCATTTATAAGTAGGCACCAACTTAATACCAGTATTTATGTAAAACTCGGGTTCTACCTACATATTTTTTTTATTTACAAATACTTACCAATATTTATCTTTTTTTTAAATGTATGTTATCTTTCATATTTTACGTCCAATTTAGTGATATGACGTCCAAACTGATCGTGGATGATCAAAAAAAAAATTGTAATAAAACTTATCCAGTATATGCGTATACCTAGTTTATCTAAATTCTTACTTATAAGTTTTTCCACTTTTAAAAAATAATCGATATTAACCATTTTCGCATGCTAAACCATTAACAAAGTGTTGTAAGCATTCACAAAAAGATTTTCTAACACAAAAGATGACTGAAAATTCAAAAAATCTTTCAGTGTTATGTAAGTTTTCAGCGATCGACCGGCCGGCGGGCGGCCATCTCGGGCCTTGTATTTAAACTCAATTGAACCCACCGTCTATCAGTGCTCATTTATCGCGGTCCACATAAAAACAATACGTTTCAATTGATGTGCGATTAAAACTAAAACAGAGCAAACAGTTTGCATTCTTGGCGCATATTTTCGCGCCATCACGGAGGAAGCGCCATGATGGCGCGGGTGGCTGCGCGCGCCGCGTCCTTCCGCCGATCGATCCAAGGACGAAGCACGGAAATACCATTCCTTCTTAACTCGGGTTTTTCCTTCCTGAAAATTATCAAGACCTCTTAAAACCTAACACTGGCGGCATTCTCAAATAAAACACCGATACAGCCAATCCCACGTCCTATAATTTACTAAGTAGAGTAATGGGAATATCTCAACATCTTAAAGAATTAAGAAGATTTCTATCAAAATAACTCCTGTCCGCCATTTCAACAGTGGTGTCCAACGGCAACACCGAGATTTGGCCTACAGCGTATTTTCCGGAAATTACGGGGAAATTTGGTCAACTTAGCCAATTAGGCAGGTACTTCCGCCTTCTGGAGATTGATTGAATGTCCATAGGCTTCACCGAAATCATAGACTTTCAAGAGCCAATCCCGGATTTTCTTTTTGACCTAAATTTAGCTATCAAAAGAAAAAAACGCATCAGTAGTACCTAAATCACATTTAGGCTGTGTCCCCAGTAGGCAAACTGTTAGCGGCCGACTGAGTTAGCGGCGTGAATTCCATAAGTATTTTTTGTATTGGAAATAGCCGTGTATTGACCGACCGAGTAGGCTCACGAGGCTCTCTTTGCTCGCTCAGCCAGACCTACATGGCTTACTTGAGGAAAACTTTTATTTGAATGGATTCGAAACATATTACCGGAATCAAAAATAATGAAATGCCGCTTTTGGCATGTGTCGCGCTTTCCTGGACTTAATATATCATACTAGCTCCTACCCGCGGCTTCGTCCGCGGTACCTAACAAGCTTTACCTCTTTATAATATAAAAATAGATTAGTTACATCCCGCTTTTAATTAAATAGCTAAAATAATTTGTTGAAAAACACGTAACAGTTGGCTAAAAACGTTATAGAGCGGCGCGTGCGCACACGCATCGTACCTAATAAAGATGTGTAATTAATAGGTCAATATCAATGAACGTTAATGGACGACCGATAGCCGACGACGACCTCACGATGTTTCTCTTGAATGATACAGATAACTTACCGTATCTGAAGGCATATACGGCCTAATTTTCTTTAAGCACGCTTTGACTCTATATACTTATTTCATTGGTTACCTAAATTGTACCTGTAACAGTTTGTAGATCTCACTTGTAGGGAAGTATTCCTCTGGTGATAGAGCCAGTTACTCGTAATTTATTTGCGTTGTCTCCAATGCGTCATAGCTGCTGATAAGACATGTTTCAAAGGCAGAATCAAAATCAGAATAAGACTTTTTTTATTTTTATTAAAAATAATTCATTACATTACGCATATATACCGCCCGTTCGGAATGTCGTTCGATGGCAAAGATGGGGAAAGAAACTCCGTGGTTGCTCTTTTTAAAAAGATGTTTCTTTTTGTGTCTATCAGTCCGTTCGAGTAATGCAGCATTTGCATACTACGTCCCTGGATAGGTTTATCTCGGGATATTTTTTTGCCAATCTATATGATAGCTACATAATATGATGCAACCAAAAAGCTTGCTTTGCTTGTTGCACACAAGCAAAGGTCGTAAGGTTATAAGTATGCGCGCATGCTCCGTGACCCATGGGGGTAGAGTCGGGGTGAATTATGCAACATGCCCCACCTCAGCCGATACATCGACTGGATAGAGCATGCAACCTATTAATAACAGTTGCCATGTACGGCGATGTAGTTTTTAAATTAGATAGAGCCGAACCTACATAGGAATTAAGAGATTTTTTCCCATAGACAGCCTCTTTGGTTTAATGTCCAAGGCTGATAAAAGGTTAGCTGCGCATCGCTTGATGTATGAGCAAAGTCACGGCCAAATATCAACCAAAATATTAGCATTATCGAAAAAACAGTAGCGACTAAGAGTCTACTATTTTATTTGCGCGTAAAAATAAATCATGCCGCCTTATCGCTTCTATAATTGCGAGGCAAAAAAGATAAGTTAATGCTTATTTATACTTACTTTTTAACGAACAAAAACAGGAAACACTGTGGCTAAAATAAATTGCAAGCGAAAACCCATTCTGTTTATAATGGGTCCTGTGATCGCAATAATACGAACAGGAACATATTTTTTTACTGAAATTTATTGGCGTTTCCTGTATTCGGGAGTGCCAAAATTGTTCACAATACTTCAGAATCAGAATATAACTAATGAACCGTCAAAAATTTTTACAAAATGCTAAGCTACAAATTCAGCACCTGTTCGGAATGCCGTTCCTATGGAGAAGAACGGGGATAGAACTCCATGGTTGCTCTTTTTAATAAGATCTTGTACATTTTTGAGCAGTACTTTGTTATAGGTATGTGAGAACAATATGTAGGAACGGCTTACTGTCTTCGAAATCAGGATTATAGGATAATTAGGTCAGAAGCGGGTCCTTGGCCCCACCTTAGGCAATCGGCCTAACATTTGCACATTCATATTAACTCGCTACGGTAGTTCGAGTACGAATGTAAATTGCCATAATTACTATGACATTATTACTATGTTAATGTTGTACCTACTGTACTGTAACAACCTTAGTACGTACCTAGTTATACTAATTAAATATAATTGACATCATTAATTAAACAAGGGTTTAAATGCTAGCGCAGTTTAATACTCTTGACTCAATTAATTTCTTATTTTAACGTGAATATTTAAATAAAACTAATTTTGTTCTTTCTGCGTAGATCGGTGCGCAAACAACAACTAAATATGAGGGTACCCCAGTTCAAACTACGAAACTAGGACGTCAAACACCTCAGGCCTTCCGTGACTTGGGTGCTGTAAATCAGCCGAATCGTCGGGATCGTAAAAAACGTAAAATAAACGCGATAAAATCCGAAAAACTAGTTTTATGTCAAAGAACGCAATTAAGTTTAGCAATGTATAGGACAAGCGGCCAGTGTTCCGCCGACTACTTACTTACTAGGGAACTCCTACTAACGGCAATCGTCGCTGTGTTTGAAAAACTATCTTAAATCGTTAATTAGTTTAATATATACTAACAATATAATTCTTTCATTGTAAATTCCAGTATTTTCCATAAAATTCGATGATTAAGTTTAAATAAATAAAAATACCGCCAAAACGCGGCCTCTGGGTCACGTGACCTTCGTGAAATAAAATGGCTGAAAACACATTAAAATCCCAAATATTACCAAACTCGTATTGACATCCTGACATTGATTACGACGGTGTGACGTCACAACGCATCAACCAACAATCCAGAGCGTTTTTGATCACGTGACTGAACCAAATGAAATATTTTAAAGGAAATAATAATCCATATTTTTGCAGAAAAATGAAGACTAATAGTTATAAAAAGCTATAATCTTTTAGGAAGACCACAATTTAAAGCTTATTTTTGATACAGTCAAACACCCTATTATCTGAAAGTATGATAACCAATTTACTGACCTGCTTATAATTGTCCACAGCTAAAATCCTACTATTCTATTTGATCTTTTACGCGATTCTGGTGGCCTGCTTCGCCGGCCTGCTGGCGGTGTTCTACCAGACCCTGGACACTAAAGTGCCCAAGTGGCAGTTGAGCGCTTCGCTGATTGGTGATAATCCAGGTAACAGCATCTTTACAGGTCTTGCGTGTTGCTTTCCGAAGCGCCCTCGCGCTACATTTTTAACATCTTTATTGAGTGTCCAACCCTAAGCTGCTTTGTCGTCCAATTATACGGAATTCTGTTGTAAGTAGGTAGTAGCCCTTTTGACTAATCATTTATACTTACAAATATTTTAATATTTTTGCATACCTAAAGAGATAATAAGTTAAAATTAAACAGGTATCAGAAGGCACTCACCAAATCCCCAAAACGCTGGCAGCATTTCCACCTTGAATGGCAATGCTGATGTATGGTTGTTTTTTACATATTAGTACGTCATTAAGTTTCTATAATAACAAATGTATCTCTCGGTAAGGGTAACTCTAGGAACAAAGTTTAAGACTCTCCTAACTGGACATAGGTAGACCAATGTTTAGTTAGACGATGTTTTAATCTTCATTATTTAAGCTTAGTCTCACTGGTGTTCAGGTCTTGGGTTCCGGCCGATGCCTGATTCCGCGAACGTGGAGAGTACCCTCATCTACTATAAGGCCAACGACAAGGGCTCTGTGCTCAAATGGGCCACGATAATTGACGATTACCTGGCAGGTATGTGTTGCTAAGTGGAATGGATTAGATACAATATTTAATTTATAGGTAACTCTTACGCAGTTATAGTATACTATAGAATACTATAATTTTTAAATCCAGGAATAACTCCATCATGAATCTCCTCCATATTTATATGAGTCTGCGCAAACTATTTTAAATAATAATTCAATAAACGTTCAACAAACCCCGTCTTCAACATTAGTATCCACTATCGCCATTAACCTTATGAGTACCTTGGTATTTTGCTCTCTCAGTAGACTAAGTTCTTCATTCTGTATCATCTGCCTCCTGTTCGTAGAGTACCGCAAGAAAGGCAGTGGCAGCGGCGAGGCGACTGGCGCGGAGAACCGCGTGCCTTGCTCGCCCACCACCACCTCCTTGGGCGAGAAGCAGGTCTGCGACGTGCCCGTCGAGAACTTCCAACCCTGTACCTCCGCGAACCAGTACAACTATGAGCAGGGCGGTCCATGTGTGTTCCTCAAGTTAAACAAGGTTGGTCTGATTCCACACCGCGGAGTACCTAACTGTGTACCTACCGAAGCAGCATCAAGAATCTGATGCAAAGATCTCTTGTGAATTTTCTTAACTGTCTCAACTACTTATTTAGAGTTTTAAATATCGCTCTTATATAGTGCGAATTAAGTCCAAACTATAATTTATATAATCATTATATATATACATATATCATTATATATATACATATATATATATATACATATATCATTATTTGAATAAGAGATCTATCTATCTATCTATCAGCCGATATACACGTCCACTGCTGGACATAGGCCTCCCCCAACGACTTCCACACATCACGGTCCTCCGCCACTCGCATCCACCGGCTTCCTGCGACGCGAATAAGAATAAGAATATTGAATAAGAGATACTTACATGTAAACATGCGGTATATAGAAACTGTCCAATATCCATGTCTGTGATAAGGAGTCAATATGTTATTACTGTTTTCAGATCTTTAACTGGAGACCCAATGCGTACAATAACACTGAGGAGTTGCCAAAAGAAATGCCGGATGACTTGAAGCAGTACATCAAGGAAAGAGTAAGTGTTTAATGATTTCTTTTTATTATGGTGCCGATGGCATAATATTTTTTTTTTGCCATTGTGGTTCAAGGATTAGCCAATCGACAGGTGGTTGATTACTGATAGTCAGATGTATAAATTAGACAAATGAAGTCCCTCGTGGAAGCACCTTTTGTACACTCCACCCACCCCGTGTAGTATATGACCCTGAATGTACGAGATCAGGGTGTACTCTGCAACCTTTTCAGGTACAAGACCTGCCCCCTGATTACGTAACTTGCAATAGCCTAGCGATAGCAGTAATCGCGCAATATTTGCTCTTAAATTGCTAATTCGTAATACGTAGCGCTGCGACGCCATACAAATCTGCGATTTGAAAGCAATTATTGCGAGATTATTGCCGTCGCTTTGCTATCGTTAGGCTAGGCAAGATACGTAATCAGGGGGCCGTACTACAAGCGCACGAAGTGAAATGAACGAGGTCACATCATTTCATTTCGTTACATTTTCTTAGTGACTGAACCAAAGCGTTCCACCAATGGTTCTCGTTGCCTTTCTTCCAGTCCGGCAAGCCAGAAGCGAACACAGTGTGGGTGTCTTGCGAGGGTGAGAACCCTGCTGATGTGGAGAACATCGGGCCCGTGCAGTACATCCCCCGGCGCGGCTTCCCGGCCTACTACTACCCGTTCACCAACAAGGAAGGGTACCTGAGCCCCCTGGTGGCTGTGTACTTCGAAAAACCCAGGAGTAAGTACCTACTGGGACTTTACTCTCCCCTAGCACACACACTTGTTCTTACGCCGCTCCTTTGTGTGACTATACATGCAGTCCTTTGTGAACGACCTTACAAATAAACATATATAATGTACATTATCTAACCTATTTTCATGAATGTTGCAGCGGGCGTTTTGATCAACATTGAATGCAAGGCGTGGGCTAAGAACATCCATTACGACCGCTACGAGAGGCGCGGTTCGGTGCACTTCGAGCTGATGGTGGACCGCTCCTAAGCGCCCACAAGTGCCCACCAGCGCTTACGCCGCCAATTGGCCGCCAAGGTCACCAACTGATCACCCTATAGACCTCCAAGGTCATCCAGTGCCACCAATTAGTTATTAAGTTGAACACTAATCACGCTAATTGGTGGTTAATTCGTAGTTAGTTGTATAATTTGTAAAGGTCAAGGTCAGCAGTTAGTCGCCAAGGTCGCCAATTCTGTCAAGGTCACCGCGGAGGTCACCGAGCCGGGTCGGCTGCCAAGCGCCATTAGCAATAGCCACATAGTCGGCGGTTAATTTGTATTCGTTTTAGAATAAGCCAGAGGGCGCCACTGAGTTTAACTTTGTTTTTGTCACGCTTCAAATAAAGTTAATGAAATTTAAATTTTAAATATCTATTTATTATGTAATGTTTTCTGGACGGACAGTCAATAAACACGCAATAGTTGGTTCCAAATAGGTCTATTGTGTTTCATTTCAAACGACCTATTCCCAGTTATGTATTTACTTACACCTACCTAGTAATTATATTATCAACAAGATAGAAGCAGAGAGCGACCACAATGAGAGCTGAAACAAAGAGGCAAGCATTACACTTTGCCATCGAAACAATAGAAAAAGATAATGCAGTACCGACTTACACAATTGAGCTACTTCTTATTGGCACAGATTAACTAATAGGTATGTGATGGGCTACATTATATTCCATACATATTATAGAATTATGTACCATAGCGATAAACCTAGTGAGTTACATTGGCATTTAATTATAATAATATAATGGTAATTGAACCCCACAGATATATGAGATGAACCCTCATACAAAAGCTAATTGACAGAAATAAATTTTCGTCGGTTTTTCTGCCTGAAATATGATTACTGCTGCTGGAGTCTACAAAAAATATTTACCGGAATCATTTGCTTCAGTTACAATTATTGTTTACCTCATGATTTATTTACCGCTTTGTATAATAAAAGTAGTTCTAGATACAGCGTGTAATACCACCCGGACGAAGTCGTGGGTAACAGCTAGTATAATATAGATATTAATCATGCATGACTCGGGTACAAAGATTCATGCTCATCACACAAAGCTTGGTGTCTACCAGAATTCGATCCCGGGATCCTCGGCGCAAAAGGCAACTCTACCAACTGAGCTTATCAGGTCGTCAGGATTTGATAGTTTACTCTTATTCATAGTTTTTTTTTTTTTATTATTACGTTATAGGCAAGTATTTGATCTCGATCTCACCTGATGGTAAGTGACGATGAGATCTACGATGGAGCATACTTGCCTAGAAGGTACCTGTTCACTCTCGACTTGAAAACACCCAGATTGTAGTCAACGGGGAACAAAGACGCCGGTAGCTTGTTCCATTCCTTGGCAGTTCGTACGATGAATGTAGAAGCAAAACGCTTAGTACGAACCGAAGGAATGTCAACAGTGTACGGATGATCTTTGTCCGTGCGTCTTGTCGACCGTATACGTTAAACGATATATCTCGATTCTACTTAAACGGTACGGTGTGTATACAAAAACTATATGGTCCCAAACTAAGTAACGTTTGTATATCTATATATAAAACAAAGTCGTATCAGTTACAACATTTATAACTCAGGAACGGATGGGCCGATTTTTACGATTTTTTTTTAATTTGTCGCCGCCCCGTATAGCAGAATAAATATTAAAACATAGGAATCAATTTACGAAAACAACGAAAACAGAGATAATTTACGCCGAGACGAAGTTCGCCGGGACAGCAAGTACCTTAATAAAAACATACCTCAGTACCTACTATTACATTTGAAGAAATATCTGTTATTAAAATAATGCTATAGATTCTATTTCTTGTTGGTTCTGAGCATGGAAATTTCAGGTTATGCGTTAATTCGATTACACGTTGTATAGTCAGAACGCCAATAATATAAACGCACAATGTCCATAGTGGTTTATTTTGGTAGCAGCTTCAATCATCTCACAGTTCCTGTCACCACCGACAATAATGAGATGTGTGATTAGTAAATGAAGTGTTGGTAGGTATTTTCTTTATTATTAAGAGTATCAACGGTATTTTTACATAATGCAAGAAATACACTGGTGGTTTATTTAGTACATTAATACAAAATAAATCCGGTATATTATATTGATTTTGAGATTTTCTATGGATAATCGGCAGTACCGGCTGTACAGTACTGAAATGATCTCTGAAATAAAGTAGGTATAGCAGTGTAGCCATATATCTGTGAGTGTAGCGAACTAGCGACCGCTTCAATATCGCCACAAGATACACAGATGGCGCTGTAGACGGACATTCAGAACAAATGACAATTCTCCATACAATCCTGAAACGCGCTATGAGAGTTTTCGGAGCACGTAACATATATGCAAAATTCCGACAATAGCCGTCGGGGTAAAGCGGCCGCCTCGTCAGGCATGCCACCCAAGGCAAGCAGCATCAACAAATTATGTTGCACGAGTTATAAATCAATACTACATTAGCTAATAAGGCAATACCTAACAGAAGTTTAGTTGGATATTAATACAGGTCGTTCTTGTAGACGTTTAACTAGGTACTAGGTACCTGATAAATACCTATACCTATTGCTTGAGTCGTTCAACCGTTCTGGCTGTAGTGTCACTACGAAATCATTGTCTTTCATTTTTGACCACGTTTCTTCACCCTATGAATTGGACACCATTTTCCCAATTTTAATTGAAACCCTCGATAATTTCCCCGTGTCGTACGTTACAGTCACACAATCCTGAAACTGCTCACTGAACTGTGTTGGCCCAACTACAATTTCATTTTGCTATCATAGAATTCATAAATAATATTTTTTTTTTATGTTTGCAATAGTAAAAAAGAAAATTGTTTGCACGTTAACATATTTTAAATTTGTGGCTGGATAATTATTTATAAAAAGTCCCTTCCTGTTCCCATCTCCCTTAAGTATACCGTAGAGGTAAACATACTCTCGTCAAAACATAAAATTCCCAAATGCGTAATAATAGATTTTGCAAGTCGCGTTTATTTTCGCGACGACCTCCCCGTGAGTCGTGACCTGCCGGCGCCGGGCAGTCGGCAACGATCCTCCTCCCCTAGCCGCCATGATGCCCTACTTACTCTTTGTTTTGTTGGTACACCAGGGAGTGACGTCAGATACCCTTTCGAAGCGATCATATCCGAGTTATAGGTCCAAAATAAAACGGGAAGCAAGTGGTAACCGATCGGACCGGCATTCCGAACGTTCTTAATTTGTAGCTTAGCATTTTGTGTTATATATTCATAAGTAGGTCCCTCCCTAGTACTGTGGTTTACATGATTCGGATTCTGAACTCGAATTTCTCGATGCCAAATGCGTGACTTGTAGCATCCACTTTTCACCAAAATTAGATGAGATTCAATATACTTCATTCGATATTTTTTAGAGCACCATACGTGGCAATGACGAGCCATCGCCATGAATATGCTTAGTTTTTAAATGGGCCCGTTGTTAAATCTTGTAGTCGCCTTTTAGAACGTCAACATCGCGGTCGTACTACCACAGTTTTATAGTTACTATTACGTAGGTATATAGTTAAGTACCTATACTAGTGCTCCGTCTATCCAGGTTGGTACTTTACGAAGTGTCACCTCTATGCCAACCCACCCTCGCTCCACTAATCCACTCCCTAGTCATATATCTATAACTACATATATAACTAAAGCTATGGTTGGTTTACTATACATACCCGAAATGATTGTATCATCACAGATTACTGTTAGAGGTATCAGACGTTTGATGTCATAGTCAGTGATTAATTAAACATTTAATTGCCTTACCACATGAATTCAGGATCATAGGACTGACATACTGATAGACGACGACGAGTCTTTGATGCTGTATGATAGTTGGTGAAATATATATTCCAAACTTTTTCCTAAAACTGTACTGGGGCTCAATTCTGCTAATTTACAAACGCTTCAGTGGTGTCGCTAGCGTGTCGTTTGAATGATCTTAGACATTTGGTAGTCTACTAGTTTTTAAGACCAGCGGCTTTCCACTGACCAGCCATTCAACTGCCATAGAACTATTTCGTATTCTGTACTTCAGTCCTGTATCAATATAATGTAGTAAAGTAATGGTTATCTGACGGTTCTAGCAGTGGACTCACAACCTATAACACTGAAATGAGACTCTATCAAGACTACATTAAAGTTTTAGCAGAATAGCCAATCTGTCACAGTCGTAATGGAACCTCAATAGTGTGTCGCTGGAATGGCAATTGTATGACATTTTATTTAAATTAGCAGAATTGGGCGCCTGTAAGGTACCTATTTAATTATGAACGTTTTGTTCGTAAACGTATCTAATCAAAATCATTGCGAAAGAGATACAGTTTGAATCGAACCCGCACTCAATGACGGCCTTGGCTATCAAATACTCCCTGATCAATGGCGTAACAAGAGAAATCACTACTACGTCGTCGTTGTAATGACGCTTTGGCGCCAAAGCGGCGTACTGGGGCGTCGCGTCGTCGGCCGAGCGTCGCCTCCGACGTCTGCGGCGGTAGGGGATACCACCCCCGGCACACGACATACATTGCTGGTTGCAACACTATACGGTTCCGTCGCGGCGTTGCTTCTTAAATACCGATCATCAGAACCGTCAATATTTCGAGCCTATTGAGTAGTTCCTCCACAGCTTTTTAATGAACGAAAATTGATAATATTCTTGCTGATTACTTATTAATTTTGTTTTATTTAATTTATTGTGGGCTCCAAGGTTTTTTTTTCTATTCCCCGGGACTCTATTGCTTTTAAAAGATTGCATGTTAATGCGATAAGCATATCACTAGTAGCGCTGTTAGCATCTCTAACTAAACCGAGGCTCGTGTTTGGAGTGGGCTTACGGCTATAGTTTAAATGCTAGGCTAGGTATCGAACCTGGAACCTTTCGATTAAGGGAGTAGGTATCATCTTCTAACGACTTTAAGTTTAATCTCAATTTTGTTTGAATACAACGATGACTCTTAAAGGCGAAACAGCCAAACACACGCATTATTAGTAGGGATTACTATAAACACTACTGTTGATACTACGCCGGCAGTGTACTCGGTCCATTTGCATCCGCAGTCCCGGATAGTACTCGGGATCGTATTCCTAGCCGTGTCGCCTCGGAGCTTCGACGCCTGAACCATGGGGCTGGAGAAACGAACCGTGAAGATTATCATCATAGTTGCTGTCTCTGTACTTGTAATCGGTGAGCGATTTTTTTAATATATTTATTTTTTTATTAGGCTTTGACACAAGTATTTTTTTAATATTTTTTTTAATGGATCGTAATAAATAAATTTCCTGTAGGTTTGTATGCTACCTAGATAGCACAGTGTAAAAATAAAAATAGAGAAGGTACCCTTTTTGTGCTGTAGTTTTATGATGTAAGGAAGAGATTTATTTAGTTGATAGGCAGTTAGATTTAGATACCTACCCATTTTCTTATTGTTTGCCTGTGGCCAAACATTATTATGACAAGTTAGGTATACCCTAATGCAAAAAGAGTGGTGTTCGAAGAGAGACGAAAAAAAAGATACCTAAAATTAATGTTTCTTTGTTACGGACTTATCAAGTGACCGTGTCATTAAACTTTACTGTACCTACAGATTTCTCCTAAGTTAGTTATATAATTTCAGAATAAATGATTTGGTAGTTTGGTAGGTATATTACATACTATACCTACATACTTAATTCGACTTTGAAATCCAGACAAGTAAACACAATGGGGTAGAAATGAGATTAGTCGAAGCTTTTACCTCACAAAAGCTTTACTTTTACGGCTTCCACACCCAGGCTTTAACCTGCAGTACCTAATTAGGTACTAACAGGTTATCCATTCCTACTGAGTCTACGATTACATTTTTTTAACTTTGTTCACACAATGGGATTGGCGAATGTGCTTTTTATTATTTTTCTTTTCTTTTGTTGTGTCTTATCAAAATATTTTCAACACCTTTTCCGTTCCAGTTGGGATTATAGGACTACTGCTTGGCCTGTTACTACCTCAGCGTTATGTTGGTAAGTATCATCAATTTATGGGAGTAGCTATGCCATCTGTTAAACCGAATCAAAAATGCTTGCTCAGCATTCAACGTTACGTCAACGTGCAACAATGCATTTTAGAAAATACTCGTTTTGTTTAGTATTCTTTATCCAAATGCTTTATTAATAAAAGAAAGGAGAATAATAGACCGCAGAGATAGTCAAGTAGGTAGTACACCTGCCTCGGTAACGAGGATCGCTGGTTCAAGCTCCGGCTCGCTCCTCCAAGATTTCTGGATTCCATGGGCGAGACTCATTTTCAACTATGAAGGAAAACATCGTAAGGAAACCTGCATGTCTGAGGGAACCCCTCGAAAGACGTGTGAAGTCCGTCAACCCCCACTAGGCCAGCGTGTTGTCTATAGCCTAATCCCCCTCGCTTTGATTGGAGGCCCGTGTCCAACAAAGGGACATTAAAAGGGCTGGTATTATAATAAGAGATCCTTTCACCAAGCCGTGATTGCGGTATAACGAGTACGGTACCGCGGTACCTAAACTGTATTGAGCCGCCATATTGTCATCTACACAGTATTTAGTTCGATATAAACTTTTTAATAAGTATATTATGACTATACTTAGTATATAACGCTTTGTATAGCTCTAGAGGTGTGGCCTCGCTCCGAGGAGTCGGCCTGGGACCAGCCGCTGATCCACATCAAATACAATGATCCTGGAAGCTGGCACAGGTGGTACCAGCGCATCAATGACTTCTTACGTGGTGAGTTGATATTCTGCTTATTACCTGAGAGGCAGTTCTTACATTGGGTTTGGCAGTGGTCTACAAAACACATCTTCCTGATAACCATACCTCATATTTCCGGGGCGATTTGTTGTATTTTATATGGTACTGTCATGGAAGTTACACCTAGGTATCTAAGCTAGGTACCTCGTACTCAAATACATAGGTAATGAAAGCGGCATGTTAATTATAAATTATTATTAATATTATTAAATTATTTATTATTATTATTAAATTATTAAATAACGGTAACACAGTTACATCAAATATAAACGTAATCGGAAGGAATTTTGAGCGTTAAGCTCTATTACGAGCAGGTTTTTAAGACTAAGAATAGCTTGACTAGTTATGGATGTCACCATGTCTCATATGAACAGAATACGAGACTCAAATCCCGGAGAGCCCGCCGCGGGCCCCGTGCTCGACCCACAACCGGCGCGACCCGCAGGTGCGCTCCGACGCCTGCGAAATGGCCATGACGATGTGGCGGCCGTGCACCGCCGACTACTTCTATGGATACGATATAGCGAAGCCCTGCGTCTTCCTCAGGCTGTCCCATGTGAGCAGCTTTTTTTCTTGCCCTCTCGCCTTTATTTGTTGCTTCTCTTAGCTAGGACTGCTACAGTAATTTTCAATGACGACGCCGAAGTTTGACCCTTGGCGAGTTCCGGCGAAAAGCTAATAGTCTTGGAACTGGCTACGAATATAAACAAAAGGCAAAATAAGAGTAATTGCAAGAAAATTATCCAGTGAGTATAACTTGCGTTAGCGTTACGTGACTGTGCGGTACGGGCGATGGAATAGTTTAATAGCTGCGTACGGAGTGAGCAGTCTCATGAGACTGCCACGCAAGTAGATGCCCACTTCAGTCAGTACGTTCCGCGCCCGGAGCAAGCGCTCGTGGTGTCTCGCCCGAGTCGTTGTCATTTGCCTTGCTCACACAGGTTGTGTGTTTCCTGGGCCCGTCTTGAAGTGTTGCTGTACCAGTTGTCGCTAATCTATAATTCATTCCACACAGATCCACTACTGGGTGCCCCAGCCTTACAACGTGACGTCGTTGCTATCTATCCCGCCAGATATGCCACAACATATACGACGAGCTATGGTAAGGTTACCCAAGACCTGTATTGTCATAACACAGATTCGCGATCCATCGGGAGACTGATTAGTCTTAGGTTTCACAGTTGCGCAAGGGCATGTTTTCAATGCAAGGCGAATGGCCGAGATGTCTTTATAATTATAATCATAATGGCTTTTCAGTATAACCACAGTGTAATGTGGTCTGGAAAATATACAAGTATGTCTTGATGCAACAGCAAAACGTTATGTTACTTTGATTGTAGGAGGTCATTTAATTATTGTTTATATGTAGATAATTTATTGATGTGGATTCTCAGGAAATGCGTCCGGCGCATCAGTACGGCGACTTCATCTGGGTGTCTTGTGACGGTGAGTTCAACTCGGACAAGGAGAACCTGGGCCCGGTGCAGTACATCCCCGCGGAGCTGCTGCCCGGCTTCCCTACCAGCCGGCTGCACACCGCCGACCGCATCACTTACGCGGAGAGGAGCATGCCTGACCAGGTCCCGGCTCCACTGGTCGCTGTCTATTTTGAGAACCCACGCCGTAAGTACCACACAAATAAATGGAAATTCAAGAGCCAAGGCGTATTGGTCAGGAGTCAGGACCCTCCTGTGGGTAGAAATGTCACTACCGACCCGACCGCTACACTATTGATGTGAGCTTACTGCTAAAGGCGCTCGTAACGGGCTAGTATTGTGGCAATTTGTCGTTGTAATTGTATAGCTGTTGAGTTGCCGAATATCGCGCGACACTTGCCGCAATCTTCTTTTTTTTTAGGTTGGCTACAAAATAGAGCCATTTTTGCCAGTGTCGAGTAAGTCTAGAAAATTGTTATTGAACTATAAGTATCCCTGATTCTAATGATAATGTGTAACAATGATAATGAATCCGGGATTCATTATCAGCCATTCGTTCGTAGGGGATTCAGAATCCCCTACCCTGATCAGTAAAGCTGTGTAGGTATACTTTCTGAAAATTTACCGGATATCTTGAAAGAACTTGAAAAGCAATTTCTTTTAGTTCAAAGTTAGTTTAGTTCAAGTTCTTTACGGGCCCTTTAAAACAAGTGTGTAAGAAAGGGGCCAATAATGTCATAAAATACAAATAGGAAGTAAGCCTGGCTGGATACCCTTAAGGATTTAGACGATGAAATGAAAATCACCTACAAGTTTTCCGTTTCCAAGGGGAAATCTGAAGATTTTGGTATTTGAACTAATTTTAGATCTTTATCTCACAGGCGGCGTGGTGATCAACGTGGAGTGTCGCATCTGGGCCCGGGATATCTACTACGACCGCTCCAGCCGCTCCGGCCGCGTCCGATTCGAGCTGTTCATCGAATAAACTGGTTACCGACAAATTCATCGATTGTCGATAGTATTAAACTGCTTCAGCGAATTTCGATCATCGCTAACTATCCAACGTATTCCCAGCCTATTCGCATTTGATTCCAATTATACCAAAGTTAGGTATGATCAGAGTAGGTTTCCTACTTTATCCAAAATATTAATTAACCACTTAGATTGGTACTCAGACAACTTACTAGATATAAATCAAGGCTACTAACTTAGTAACTATCGAAATTAAAATTAAATATGAATCTATATGGTCTATATACCATCTTCTAGCTGGAACCGGTGGAGACGTCGTGGGTGGTCTTTACGGCCTGGCCACGGGACATTCGCCACAGCGAAAAATCGCCCGGCGCGATACGGCGGCGCGTCTTGCGATTGAAACAAACGTATAGAAATGTACTGAGCAAGCCACGGGGCGCGGCGAACGCCAGCGCGGCCGGCGGCTTGTACCGGGCGAATCGCGCGGGCGGAGGACAGCGCGGCCGGCGGGTGAAACAAATACATGAATCAGTACGGCGCAGGCCACGGCGTCGGGCGATATTCGCGGCGACACGGCAGCGATTAAATTTGTTTAGTCGTTTTCGCCGCGAATTATGAACACGGAGCTGTTTATTGCCGAAATATTAGCCAGGCCGCCTATTTGGAAGTCTGGCCACCCAAATCATAAATATAAGCATGTAGAGAAGATATTGTGGGAAGAAATTAAAAAAAAAATCCCAGGTTCTGAAGGTAGATTATTTTTATTTATAGGTACAAATAATTAGTTAGTAGGTTACAAAGTAGTCTTTAAAATTATTTCTTAAATTTTTTTCTGGGTACATTCTGTATTTCTCATACTTCTTGTGGAATTCTTCATCTATACCTCGATTCCTATTCAAATCAATTCAAATGTAATAAAAAAAAACATGTACTCCACAATCTCTTCCAAATGTGATGTCTTGAACAAAAATACTATTAATAGCAATATCGAGATAACTTTGATAGCAACATTTCGCTCTCGGACGTCCTTACTGATCGCGGCGGCGATCGCGACTGCCGCCGTGCCCCGTGGCCTGCAAAAGATGCCGCGCGAATTGCTGCCCCGCCACTCGCACTCGCCGTATCGCGCCGCGCGATTTTTCGCTATGGCGATTGTCCCGTGGCCAGGCCGTTAGCGCTGATCATAAATTAGGGTAAAAACATCGCGCCTGTAATCCCCGAAGGGATTGATTGATTGATTTGCATTTAAGTGCATCCACATTTCGCCGATAGTATTAAGTTTTATTTTTTTAATATGAACTGGCAAACTCCCCTGTCCCCTGCGAGGGGGATTTCGGCGGTCTATGTTTTTTTCTATATTTATTAAGTTGACAACACTGCCTAAATGTACTATTTAAGTCAATTTGTTTGACTGTTAGAAGTTAACGTTTTGTAAATAATTAATGAGTAAATATATAATGTCATTTAAAGTTAAGTTTAAATGTGTCGATTATTATAATTATAAATGTCGTTGTGTTTGTGTACGTGTATTAACTGTCAAGTATTTTTTGTGTGAAAAATATAATATAGGTAGTAAGGAGATACTTACTTAATTAAAATTGTTCTGTAATTACGTGTGTTTACTTACCTATTCGTTTAAAAAATAAATGTTTTTTTGGAGTTTTTTTTTTTTAATTTGGCATCACATTTGGTATTTTGCCAGTGTCAAGTACCTAATATAAATTATTTCTGTTTTTGAATATATGCACAAACCCAAAGGCTAGGCCCAAGTAAAATACTCCCCATCCCTCAATCAGTAAAGTGATGGATACTTTACCGAAAGATTTTTCATGGATTTTTTGTGAGAAACTGAAAAGCCATGTTTCGTCACTCTGTTTCAATTACCTACACTTGTGCACTTTACCGAACCCATAATGGTTAATATTCCACTTATATCACTCACTATAACTCGCAGGAACACTAGTTTTAGAAATTAAAACATAACTGACGCCATGACTTTTCAGTTTCCCGCCAAACATCTTTTTTTGGAGTTGTCGGAGGCTCTGCCTGGGGGGAGCCATAAAGGTAGCATAGATAGCTATTATGAGGGGACTACATTGAGTTTACAATGAGTATACATATCCCATGAAGAAGAATCCATAGTTACCCGTGAAATATTTTTTTATTGTTCTATTTCATCTTTTAAAGTGACCGCCAAAATGAGTTTTATTCGTTTTGTTGGTACAGTTGACTAGCTGTTACACGTTACAAATGTCAGCCAACAACACAATACTTTTTTTTTTATTTTTTTTTATTACATTATAGGCAAGTATTTGATCTCGATCTCACCTGATGGTAAGTGACGATGAGATCTACGATGGAGCATACTTGCCTAGGTAGGAAGGCGGCAGTAGATAGAGACGCTACATTCACTAGGCACATGCAGCGCAACTGATCTGACCCGCCATCCATGAATGGCAACACCGAAAATCATGCCGGAACACGGCTAGGCCGCTTGGCGACATGGCTTTGTTCAGTGGGTGGTGACTAGCCACGGCCGAAGCCTACCACCAGTAGAGTTGTCACCTGGTTGGCACCACCCAGGGTCACGTGTAGGGTATCTCGAGGGTACTTAATTCTCCTACGGACTTTTCGGTGTTACCCACTCACTTTTATTTTTGTAGACAGTAGGTCAGTATATTTCATAACAATAATTTTGTATTTTCATTGGGTGTGTGAGTGCACCTTTTCCTACGTATCTACAAGAATTAGAGTCATGACTTTAATTGTAATTTCGTATCGTGCTAGTATTCTAAAATTGTTCTGTTTTTTCTGAATAGTGGTTTAGAAGTTAGGTGAGAGGTTAGTTGTTATTTTTACGCAAATCCACTACAGTGCAACTCACGTAAAAAAATACCTACTTAATTATTATTATTCACGTCAAAACAGGATTTTAATTTCATCAATAAATTATGGTTGGTTTTTCATAAATATGATTTTAAAAACAACTCTCTAACCTAATGGTTTTAAACAGTTTCAACAAGATTTCTCACGAGGTGGTACATTTTTTTTAATACTGGTAATTATATTATAGAATTATTTTATTTATAGCATAAATCTATTTGAATAATTGAATAACAGATAGTCAGACAAATGGACCAGGCGATAAAGGCTTCATGGTTTAGCTACGAAATCCTAAAAATCTTCGTTTTGTGTAACTGTAAATATTAATTATTAGTTTTATTCCTCAGCTAAAATGTATTCAACATAAATTCAGAATAAATGATACATTATTGCAAAACTATTTGTCATAGAGGAACTGTTTAAACAAAAAACAGTATTAAATGTTTCTCCGTCAATGTGGTAGATAATTTAAATATTTTCTGGCAGCCCAGCTCAGCTGTCTGCGACAAGGCGATGACAGACAATTGACAGTTAGCATTCTGTCTGATTCCGCCGCCGTGAATGAAGTAGACTTCTCTGCTTGCCTGCTGCCATTGTTAGATTTCACCGCATTTATAATTGCGGGATTGTTCGTTCGTGTGGTTATCGTCACAATCGAGTAAAAATGTCTCGCCTAAGGTTTTGTTTGCTGTTAGCTGTTCTGTACAGTTGCTCGGAACTCGGTAAGTTTACACATTTTGTTCAAGTATTCATGTTGCAATACCTACCTTTGTTGCTTTTTATCGTTATGTCGGCTGCTAGCACACCCGTTCGAGCGCTTTGTTGGCGTGATTGAGCGTTATTTACGCAATTAGCAACTAAAACAGCAAGTTTCGTTGCTACTAATGGCGTGAGAAAGATTTTAGAAAAAATAATATATACCCTCAAGTTAGATTTTATGTTCACGGCATATGGGCTGTCTGGTAAATAGAATTGGCCCTTCTTGATCTAATTAAGTCAATGGATTATCGAAGAACATCGTTATGCTTGCAGAAATAATTACTTTACCTAAATATAACACACCTATAGAAAATAAAAGTAAATATGCCTATCTATTCATCTGAATTTTATGAAAACAAATAACCATTCTTTTATAGACAGGTTCTAGAAATTATTGTTGTATTGAAGGTAAGAAGGTTATGTGGGTAATGAATCAACATTTTATTTTTGATATGTTTTGCCAGCTAAGGCAATGTCGGTCAACAACAGGCTAGACATTGCTCAAAAGATAAGCTAATGTGAGAACAAAGAGTGATTGTGTTAACATTAGAAATAATTATGGTTGACCTTTCTGAGTTCATACTGCTATCTGTATAGTGTACTTATAAGATTATTCACCAACCATGTGGTATTTTGTGCAAATTAAAATAAAATAAAAGTGGGTGTTTGAATATTGTTAAAATTTGCAGTTGGGAATAAACTTGTAGGTACATAGTGTAGATAATTCCATTTTCATATCTTTATGTCATATCCTATTAATTACTTAACATTGGCGAAATACCCACTAATTTGTAGCTGAGGCCATATTCATAGTAATTTTATTTCATTGCATTTCCTTTTCGTAAAGAAGGAAGAAGTGTAGCAAACCTTTTTTCTTATCTGCTAAATTACATAGTCAGGATGCTAGAATAGCTTCAACAGTGATCATTCTCATAAACCCCGCACAGTATAGCTTCCTAGGGGCATATTATAAATTATCTATCATTTATCTATAAGGGTAATTTATAGTATCCTATCTCTATCATAGATGCCAATTAAGTTCCACTATGTGAGATGTAGAATTATCTTTATGACACTTTAAAATTTAGGAGCTTATCTCTTATATGAATAAGGTAGCTAATAGCTATCCAGCTGCTAAAGTTTCATTTAGATCTGGCCAGTGTATTCTGAGATATAAGTTTTTGGCTACACTGTGGGAATCTATGCATTTCTTCTTCTGAGTACCTTATGCCAATAGTGTATTAAACTAGTTTCCACTGGCTATTCCTTGCTACTTACTATTGGTGTACTTAGTTTTGATTATGTTTACTATTGAGGTAATAGCTCGCAGGGTGTAATATAGCAAAAACTATTACGAGTAGCCGGGCTTGCTATAGATAGTATTTATTTTCAATATTATCAGGCCAATAATGTTGCTTAGCACATTGCAGAATATGAAATTGATATTGCGCAATAATATTGAATCTAGGGGCTGGTCAACGGCAGGTGTCCAGTACTATCTGCCGTCTCCTGGGCGAGCCATAGGATACTCATTATATATATTTTATAATATAAATTACTATAATTGTTTGCATGATTTATGATTAACTTGAAAATATTCTGTCTCAACCAGGCCACAGTGATAGCATAACAACGGAGAAGACTATCCTATTGCCATTGGCCCACGCAGACGACGCGGTGACACGAGAAGGGGCGGCTTTGGACATCACAACTGCTACCCCAGACCCTATAACCACGACTTCTGGCCCTAAACCTACTACTACATCTACGACTACAACCCCGAAACCTACTACGACAACCACCGTGAAACCAACTACCACGTCGCCCGCTCCTACCCCGGCTCCTACCCCAGCTCCCACCCCAGCTCCTACACCAGCTCCCACCCCGGCTCCCACCCCGGCTCCCACCCCGGCTCCTACACCAGCTCCTACCCCCCTGGCTCCGGGTAACTGGTCATACACGGAATCGAATGTAACATGCATAATAGTGCAATTCGCCGCAGAACTGAACGTCACATACAACAAGATGGTGAATGGATGTAAGTATTTTCTTTTCGTTTACCAATTATATATATTGCTCCTGTGTCTTTTATAGTTAATAATATGCTTGGGACAACACATTACTGTACTGTATGTTTCGCGCTGATAGGGTTACCGGATCCTTAAATTTAAATGGAGTCTAAATAGCCTGATCCGTCCCACTGCTCCAATTCTAATTCCATGTCTTTATTGCACTAACATACAGTTACAGTAAAGCTTTATAATAATGAAAACAGTTTAAAACATACCTACATTATATTTACTTAGATAGGATTGTATGCATAAACAAAATCTACCAAGCGAGCAAATCCACAGGGAAAATCTAGTTTATGTAAAATATTAATTAGCATATTGGTAGCCTACCTTGAATCAATATGAGACTTTTATACAATATTATGTTCATAAATGTATATTGTAACATTACTGATAAATATTTTAGTCATTGACAATCTAATGAGGTCGATGCCGACCTTGATTCGAATTCATTTTAACATTTCTAACAATATCCAGTTACAGGTTATTTAATTTGAAATTGATTTCCAAAAAAACAAGCAGTAGGTGTAGTATAGGAACAGATCATTAATACGTTTGTTTTATAAACAGTCTATTTAAAATAATGTTGTTTGTTAATGGCACCCAGATATCGGGCGAAAGATATATACCCTATCTGATGTTTGTTCGATGAAGAAGGAATCGCTCACTCGGCCATAATTAGTGGCATGTGCGACAAAGACCAGGCATCTCTCGACCAATCATCGCATTTCAAGCTCTTATATCGTTGCAATTTTACCTGCAAATTGGTCTCAAAATACTATACAGGATGTAATCATGTAGTATCAGCCGGCAATATTTCGTCAGTTTTAAATATATACGATATTAACTACGGTAGGTAGGCACCTACATAATAAAGCCGTGATGACGCGTTAGGTGACGCCCCCTGTGCGCCTGCGCTACAGTGCTTCGTTGACAAGTACATGCCTATAGACGAAATGAAAACATAATGTGTTGCATTCATAAAACTGTTTGTTTCAAGACAATGAGACCTTCCATTTCTAGTAGCTACTTATCAATTAAGTATCAGTTTATTCGTATGAGACTTATCTTTACACGTCTTCTTCTTTATCGTTCCCTCACTAATGAGGATCGTGACCATATATGATTTGTCAATGGACATTTCTACATATGGTTTTCTGGGGAAATTCAGCCAGCTATTCTGACGAACCACTAGCGCGTGCAGGGGAGGAGGGTTGGCTTGGGTCACATAGAAGTTTGGCTACGTTCTCCCCTTACTCCCCCATCTTACATGTAGGTTAGCGTAAATCAACCTATGTATACCTAGTACCTATCTAGGTTCATTTGATTTTCTTGTTACATACACACTACAGCAACTTAACCCTTAATAGCCTAGAGTTTCAATTTTGATACCAATCTTTTAAACCGAATGTTCACATTACTATTAGTTTTTTTTTATAGGTTGGCTGTACGCACAGATATATTAGAGGCTGTACGTATTTTACTGTTGTATAATATTCTTTCCAACGAAATTAAAAAAAAATCAAATGTCGTTATTATTAAACACAGTAACATTAAACACAGTAATATTAAAAATAAATCACTTTCGTAAATCAGGCTACTAAGGGTAAGGTGTTGCCTATTTAATCAAAATTAAATGAATAAAAAAAGTGCCACAGTCGTCCGTGCATAAGTAAGTGTTGCTAATAAAATAATAATAAAGTAGATTTACGTAATACGAAATTAACCTGCATTATAATATAATTAGGGAGCGACAACCAATATGGTTTATCCCACAGGCTACCCATTTTGAAGCAAATAGTAATCATAATCTTCTAATAATTCTTACAAATGTATTCGTTCGTTTCTCCCCCATGTTATCGGTCACGTTTGATCGCTCAGTATTGTAGATAAGCAGACACAAATATACTTTAGTAATCTTTTTACTAAATAAGTAGTGATTCCGCCCACTGCATGTGGCAACGATAGGGCAGGTCTGCCTTACAACGTTCATCGAACATTGAATAAACGCTAGAAAATGTTGCCGTTCTCTTAGTTTCTTGTTCTCGCATCAGTTTCTTTCTCGGGATCATGACCTTGACTTAGATATCTGTGAGTGAGATGAATAAAATAGCGATCAGTTCCCCTATTCACATCTTTCTCAGTGTCAGGGTTGTCGACACCGCTCATTGGTGGCATCGAGCACGGGATGTGCGCAGGCGCAAGCGTCCGCGCGGCAATTTTTAACGCCCGACTGATATGGACTTTCGTGTAGAGTTATATAAAAATAGGAACGGTAATTTGTAATGGTACAGGACTGGTGTAGAATTGTGCGCGGAGGAGTGTAAGGGCACGTGTCTCAAAATGCCGGTGACTGTGAGTGTTATTGGGGGGGGGGGGGGGGGTGTCCTGCAGTTTACGTACATCTTCCGGCAGACGACGGATTCAGTCATGGCTAAAAATTGGCTTAAATCAGAACTCAGTTTGGAATCTATCAGGAAGACAGCACACATTTCACTTTCGCGGTTTGTCACCATATTGATATCTATGTTCCTTCCAGCCGGCGTTGCATATGCATAAATACTGATTCACGCCGAACTGTACATGACTCATCTCATTGTGACAACCGTATCGAGTTCACACAAATACCATACACTATATACCTATTTATATTTATATGTATAAAACAAAGTCGTGTTAGTTACACCACCGTTTATAACTCGAGAACGGGTGAGCGGATTTTTATGATGTTTGATTTGTGAATTTGTCCCCACCCCGCATAGCAGAATAGCTATTGAAACATGGGGAAAAATGTCTTGATTGTCTCATATATTCAACTCTGAGGCCTTACGAAGTTCGCCGGGACAGCTTGTTAATAATAATAATGATAAGTTTATACTTTTTTTTTTTTTTTTTTTTTTTATTACATTATAGGCAAGTATTTGATCTCGATCTCACCTGATGGTAAGTGACGATGAGATCTACGATATACATCTGTACCTACACGTATTTTGAAGTAGATAACGTAGATTTCACAAGTTCGAAAAAGAAAGAATGTGTGATGTTTTCAACCCTTACTTTGACCGCGGTGAACTATGACAAGAGTTGAGTTAAAATCCATGCAGTAGTTTTTATTGATGACTGAAAAGATTATAAAAAAAAAATTGGATTCAGAGATTGATGACCAAATAAGCTATTGCAACAGACAGTCCATTTTCTAATAATATATATAGATTGAAATAAAACTAATTTTAAGAATTTTATCGCGGTTTATTTATAGATTCAATAACATGCATATGTAATTATGTCAATACTGATAGGAAGGTAATACGAAATCCATAGTACCTATATGTAAACTCGTTTTTGTGACTCAGCGCTTTTGTTCGCAGTTCCCGTATTTTTTATCGTAATTTTACTTGGGACTATACATAGCTCTTCAAGGATGATGGATTTCAACATAACAATTTCGCGATTAAAATCCTTCTGAATTTGGCTCTGGCACTGACACACTGGTCCCCAAGTCTACTAACACAATCGATTCATAATCGAACAGCAACCGCATAGTAACTGTCACTTTTGATAGATATCCCATACATTATCTGTCAAAAGTGACAGTTACTATGCGGTTGCTGTTCGATTATGAAACGATTGTGTTAGCAGACTTGGGCCCTGTTTCTGTGTAAATAATCAGAGGTATCTGTTAAAGTTTCACCGTTCTTACGTTTCGCGGTTCGACAATCACTCGATAACAATTGCTCAAGTATTTATGTAACTGTAGTTACGTTTTTGTAATGTTCTGAAAAGTCAGTGATTCACTTCAAATGAAATAGCCGTTTTATAATGAATAGCAATTGGTACATGTGGCATTTTACAATTACTCCTAAGTTTCTAGGCTTCGAGGTTCTAGCTAGGTTGTTTGTTATATACCTACGTATGCACTTAACCTTGAAAATTTACGTTTTGTTATCAATGTGCGTGAACTTAGGATATATTTAGTGAACTAAGTAATGGTCACTGGAATCCATGTTTTGCTTTCTCTGAAGTTCTGAACAGTGATCGGACAATTGAATAGCCAATAGCATAGGAAATACGATATGCTATATATGGGGCTTAAGGGACGAGCGCAAGGCCTTGGAGTCAATGTAAAAATGTACTATCCAACCAAGGTTTTCTGTTTAGGAAAAGGGGGCTAGGCCAAACCGGGCCACACCCCAAGAATCTTAATATCATCAGCATCGTAATTCGCTGTTTTTCACTTTGCTAAACAAGCTTAAGAATTTACCGTTCGCATTTTTAACATCTCCTCACAAACCGGTCGTTTTTCGTGTTCTAAATTGTGATATTATCGTCTTTTATCCTCATGTGAAGCAGTGTTGTCATTACTTATACGAGTAAGTGTGTTTTTAAGTTTGCATTCAGATTTGTATATATACAATACTGTCCAGCATTTTTAAGACCGTCAATCGATAATGACCTTTATCAGACATTCCATGATTGCTTCATATTGGAGGCCACAGGAGGGACAGATTCAGGTCTATATTCTTTTTGCGCCAGATATATTTTTTCCCTTCCCGCTCGTCCTCGTTAGAATATCCTCGCGTTATTTACTCTCCGTCTGTAGGTAGTTCACGCCACCTTCGCGTGACGCGTTCAATGTCGTGCTGTGTGTATTCATATATCCAATAATGCACTGTTGCTGAACGAACGCTGCTGTCCCTATATAGTTACCCTTTGTGTGGTTTCACACCGAAATGTCAATAGGTGTAGAAATGGAATGCGTGGAGGTACCTAAATAAGGATAGTGATTAATAAAAAAAAGGAGATTAAATTTCAAGATAACAACCAATGTTTTCTACCTTTTAACAACGAGAATTTAATTTCCCGGTATAATTAAAGTAACTAAAGCTAGGTATTTCATACGCGCGGCAAGTTCGATAGTATCTTTGTGTGTGGATTTTGGTAGAAATTTAAATTCCTACTATAATTAATAACGTTACAGCGGTAATGACCACTTGATTAGCTTAGTTGGTAGTGACCCTGCCTTTTGAGCCGGGACCGTGTTCGAATCCTGGTAGGGGCAAACTTTGTGTGATGAGCACGCATGTTTAATAAATAATAATAAATGTTTATTACCCAATAAGAGATTTACAGGTATTCTTTACATTGCGGTTACAATTTTAATAATAATATTGAAATAAAGAACCTGTTTCCAGTTCTTGACAAAAACTTCCTGCACTAGATCAGGCCTGTCTCGTAGGAAATCCATCCATGTATCCAAGTCATGGATGTTAATATCTACAAATAATTATATTGGTCTGTTCGTCTAGCAATATTATTAATGTTCGAATGTGTACCCGGTTTAATGGCTTCCACTTTTGTTGCAGCTGCCTTACTCTGGAAGGTTATCAAAGTGCCAACAGACGCTAAGGTGGTCAACGGCAGCTGCACAGGCGACCAGTGGCTGTCGCTCAGCTGGCCGGCCAGCTCCAACTCCTCGGTGCTTAACACCATGACGCTCATGTACCACAGCAATGAGACCACCAAGATCTATGGCCTGAAGAATTTGACTGTCAGTCTGGCGCCTGAGAACTTTGACAACGGTTGTGAGTATTTTTTTATATTCTTCATGTTTCGTGGCGTAGTGGTCGGGTAGCGCGATGTCCCCGGTTCGAGTCCCCCGGCAGAGTATACTTTAGATTTATAAATGCAACTAGGCCATGGTCTATTATGCTAGCCCAGAGCCCCAAGTCTGCTAACACAATCGATTCATAATCGAACAGCAACTGCATAGGAACTGTCACTTTTGACAGATATTGTATGGGATATGTGTCAAAAGTGACAGCTCCTATGCGGTTGCTGTTCGATTATGAATCGATTGTGTTAGCAGACTTGGGGCCCAGTGCGGGTTTGCGAACTTAACGCTGGTTTCGGGAATTAGTTGGCTCCCTCAGACATGCAGTTTTTCTCACAATAGTTTCCTTCGCCGTTTAATGCTACCAGGGAAGTGTGGTGGGGGGGGGGGGGGGGCACCAGTGCACCACCAACTCAACGTAAGCATCTCCTAATGAACTGTACTCCGTCTTCGACTCCGCATCTGGGGCCTAATTCTGCTAATTTAAATTAAATGACGTACAATTTTTGAGGTTCCATTAGGACTGGGACAGATTGGCTATTCTGCTAAAACTTTAATGTCGTCCCGAAGGAGTCTCACTTCAGTGTCGACTGCTGGAAAAGTCAAATAACGAGTATAATACCATTACTTAGCTACATTGTATTGATACGCGACTGAAGTACAGAATACAAAATAGTTCTATGGCAGTTGAATGGCTGGTCAGTGGAAAGCCGCTGGTCTTCAAAAACTAGTAGACTACCAAATGTCTAAGATCATTCAATCGATACGCTATCGACTGTCCACTGAAGCGCTTGTAAATTAGCAGAATTGAGCCCCTGGTGTTTCTCAGTCGTTCTCAACGTACGCCATATGCTACGTTTACTTAGTTGTGGTGTTTATAATGAACTAACGCTATTATTCCATGACCAGCATCCACAGACCCCATCGTTCTCTGGCACGGCCCCGAGTGGCAGACCCCGCTCGCCTCCTCGTACCGCTGCAAGGTGCCCACGCAGCTGAACATGACCAGCGAGTCTCTCAACGTGGTGGCCACCCTGACACTGTCGCGGCTGCAGGAGGAAGCCTACAGGACCACTCGCGGGGGAGCGTTCAGCGCCGGTGAGTACCTTTGTACCATTAATATATGGTCATATTAGGAGCCTTGAGGAGGTTGATAACAAATGTTTATATTTTTATAAAATTTCGTAATTTTGGCAATAAATGATAATTTCAACTTATTAACAGCTGATAAGGTTTGGTGGTTGGTTAAGATCATGATTTTTTAAATTTTTGACAGATTCTTTCGATGTAAAGAAAAAAAAAACAAATAAATAAAGGTTTCTCTCTTTTCAATTTCGAAACAATAAAGAGTTGATTGCCGCTGCAAAATTTAGAGATTATTTATGTTAAAAAGTGCAGGGCAGTGTTTTACAGCTAGTGTTAAAGTTGATTTTTGAGGTCTTTATGTTAATTGCAGTTTGTTTGGTTCCCATTACAAAGACAATTATGAAACAATTCAGACTAGTTTATGATTGATTAATCAATATAAAAATCATATTATAAAAAAAAACTATTTCGATTAATATCAACATGTTTTTTTTACATCAAGGTTTAAAATCAACCCTGAGTATGTTTTTCCATAGTTTCCCAACACTGTAACAAACTACAAACAAAATAAGTTTTGCGTGTGTGAAGCCATCTACAAATCAACATTCCTTTTTCAAAAATGCACCTACAAAATATTTGCTTACACCGTTATACATATAAAAAAATATATCAAATCATTTTAAAAGATCAATTGTCGTTTAGGGTGTAAAAGAGTCCACTGAGGTCGCCAGTTCATTGCCCGAGCAACAAAACAACCCACTGTTCCCAGTTGGAAATATTATAATGCTATGTGTGTCTGATGATCCGGTTAGATGAAACTCGTTAACACAGCTAGTGTTAATATTAAAAATGTGTTCTATTGATAAGGGTGTGTATCGCCAAGCAAACAGCTGTTATCGCGACTGCCGCCCAGCGCCGCGTGCGCACACAGCCCACTATAATGTTTATCAACTATTTACGGCATACTTAGTGCTTAATGGCACTGGGATAATGATTGTTATAATATTTATGTACTTATCTATAATATTGCCAGGAAATTCAGCCATTCAGGAATGTTATGACAATCGTTTTGGGGACACTAGATTCTGGCTGTGTTAGGTGTAACATTGAAGTGTGTAGGTATAAAAAAAGATCAATATCTTTTGATTCTTCAATTATAAACGTGTTTTGTGGTATTGTAGTTTGGGAAAGTGCTGAAAAAGCTATGATTTTTTAATATAGTTTATTACTAACTAAATATAATAAGTGTTACACTTTTAAACATTCCAATTTAATTATTATGATGGATCTTTAAAATGTAGTATGTATATATGTAATTTCTATATCTCTGGTTTAATATAAAATTTATACAGAAGTTATCTTATCTCTGTTGATCATTTAAAATTTGCATTGCTAATAGGTGTTTATTCCTAGCTATTTTTTTTTTTTTATAAATGTAAGTGTGGTGGGTCGCAATGTCTTGATCTTAGCAACCAAATATTATTTTGGCTGTGACTTGTTTTAAGATTATATAATTATGACTAGTATCACACGGCTATTTTTCTAAGAAAGATGACGTAACTTTGACGACAACTGGAACAAAATCTGTTTGGTAAACGTCAATTTCGTGATCATTTAGTTAGTTACAATCTTGCATATTTTTGTAACTTGGTTCAATTTTTCATAGCGGTCACGTATTTATGATGATCTGCATGTCCAAACATCACGTACAGATGTCTCGTCATCATCTCTTACATATTTATTATGTAACTAGCTGTTCCCCGCGACTTCGTCTGCGAAGAAAAGTAGAA
Organism: Pheosia gnoma; assembly: GCA_905404115.1. Lineage (NCBI taxonomy): Eukaryota > Metazoa > Arthropoda > Insecta > Lepidoptera > Notodontidae > Pheosia > Pheosia gnoma. Next base: position 615,897 of record FR989894.1, on the reverse strand, counting down.
CATTTCATTATCCACAGAATAAAATTTTCCATACAAACTTTGATCCCAACCCCCCTTTAGCCCCTGGAAGTCTTATTTCCAAAAATCCTTTCTGAGCGAGCACTGCGTGCTAAATTTGACGATTCATAATTACTGTTAAGGTTTAATTTAAATAACAAACTGAATGTTGAATGTAATATTTGCAGCGCGCGAGTGCAGTAGCGGCGACGTGCCGGACGCGGTGCCCATTGCGGTGGGCTGCGCGCTGGGCGGGCTCGTGGTGGTGGTGCTGGTGGCCTACCTGGTGGGCCGCCGCCGCTCCGCCGCGCGCGGCTACCTGTCCATGTAGGCGACCGGTGAGTACACACATCACCACCCACAGCCAGAACGATGGCCACTCACCACATATAAATAATTTTTAATCATTATTTCTCTCAATTTCAGGTAACATGAGCTAGAAATAGCGAAAGTAGTCAATATATATATAAATATATATAGAAACATACATTGTTTGTGTCGCAGTTACCCCGCACACGTGTGGCCAAATTCCATCTTTGTAATAAGCCGTATATTATTCAGTGCATCTGTCCTTAACAACACTTTGGATTAGGAGAAAATATATAAGTTTATCTTACGTGTGAAGAGGTTCCGATAATTATTATAGATAATAATAACCGGGAAATACGCAAATTTTTTAAGGTTTTGTATTTGTATTCCTGTTTCCACGATTTTAGTAGACAGTTCTGTATCTTTATTTTTTTCGTGCTTAATATTAACCGGTATTATCTGATAGACACTTAGATAAAAGGTTTACTTTAACGCTTATAGAATCAATTGGGAGTTCACTTTAATAGCGAGCATAATAGTGTATTGTTGAAATTGCTCAAAATTACAAAATCTGATTGAACCATGACTTCAAAGGTCTGGAATTATAAATTATCGTGAAGAAAATATTTAATGTGGCAATCTTTTGCAACCGGAATTGTGTTGTAACTTCCATTTTGAACTGCCATTGCGGTTTCCAAATTAATAATTTTCAAAATAGACTTAAGTAATTGGACATTTTAAAAAAATGTGATTATAAATTAGTAGTTTTTAAAATGGGAGAAATGGTAGTAAGTATATGTAGTAGAGGTTTTTGTTAATCAAAACATTGCAATAAGTATTTTAATTAATGCCTGTGTTTTTTTTCTTATTCCCTTTTATATATTTTTTTATTGCGATTTATTTTAGTCCAAAGATTTAATCCGGTTCCCGTTATATGACGTATAGCGATATATTACAATATTAGTGTGCAAATGTCCATAATACCTATTGCGAAGCGGTTAGATGTAGTTAGTATGTAATAAAATGAATGCAGTGTCTTTCTTTTATTAGATATAGTAAACAGATAACTAATTTAAGTATAACAGTAATAATAACCTGGACAATATCATTGCCGTTAATTTGAAAATAACGTATATAGTGTTGCTCTATGTAAAAATAACATCAAGTACAAAATAATTCAAAGGTTATTTAAACAACGATTTCGATTCTATTGCTACACCGAGCACAACATATTTCAGTGAAATAGTTGTCATAATATCTTCAATGTGTAGAGACCGGCAACACTCGCCTTCCACTTAAATAAAACAGCCTGTAAGTACTTTGTTGTTGTCATCAATATGGCAACTGTAATATTCATTTATTGCAGAGTAAAGAAACGTAAAGCTGGCAATGAGTCGCCCTGTGCGGCAGTGTTATTCTCTGTATACAAATTTTGCGATCTGGTGACTGCGTAGTGCGTAGACTAACAATAGTGTAGTCGGTTCACTAATCGTTCTTATTCCACCGCGTACGCCGGCAGACTATCCGCTGGGTGAGGGGATGGCAAACGGAACGGGAATTTTTGGATTTGGAGACGCTTTGCTACACAAATTAATATTTGACAGCTACATTATCGCTGTACTACTCGGTTTAATGATGTGTGAGAAGGACAGCGATAAAATCGTCGAATTTAGTTCATGTAGAAAGTAATAAAGGTATTCCGTCGTGCATCCAATTTGAATAATATTTTAATAGTTAAAAGAAAACGGCTATTTTATTTTATTCACGTTAGCTACATAACGGTTTAGCAGTAAATAATGAGTATTTAACACTAAAGTCTACTTTTAGTATTAAAGGCTCATTCTCTAAAGCAAGTTGTACGAATCGTAAATAAAAAGAAATTAATGTTTTTTTATTGCCACAATCGACTTTTATTTTCTCCCTCAGAAAAGGAATTACAATAAATACACATTTTATTCTATATACAATTAATAAAAATATTTATGTACACATTAAAACTACTGAACACGATTTTATTAAATTATATTTTGTGACAAAAGAATCGCTTGTTTAACTATTAAAGCTGATCCTTACTATTTACAAAACGACTTAATGTCTATCTAGCTTTGTACGCCTTGATTTATAAGAACTTTGATAGAGAATAAAAACTCAGGTTTTGAAGAAAATTGAGTTTCGTGAACGTATGTTTGTATCTAAAATACCAAAAAAGACATTTAAACCCCACATTTATCTAAATAGTAAACATATACGATGGCATTACAAATCATCTTCCATAAGAATATTGCTTTGCTATGCCATTGTAATTTACAATTTGGCGTACATAAAAAACAGATCAACCCCCGCCGTAGAGTTCTCAGTGTTTTGAGAATATCATACCGGTGCTAAACTAGTGACTAAAATTATTTAAATGCAACATGTCGAAGTGATACGAACACGAGTACGCAAACATATATAACAATTTAGGAAATTAAAATTAAATTATTCAAAATATGTCTATGTATAAGCCGCATTCGAAGCAAAGGTCTGTTCTATAGGGTCACCCCGGCTCACACCTCTAGGATTTCCAGATTTCATGTGCGATTGTCATTATCCTTATGAGTGTAGTGAAGGCATCGTTACGAAACCAGCGAGTGTTTTGAAAGCGGTGTGAAGGTCGCCAACTCGCACTGGGTCAGCGTGGCTAATCCCGAATTAGCTCTGTAGTGAATCTCTGCCCACCCCATGGGTATTTTAGGCGCGATGGTGTTTGTTTTATGATATGCAACACTTTGGAAGAAAATGGTATTCGTCAAATTTTAACAGAATAAACTATGAGATATTTAAAAAATATATTTTTTTTACAGCAATATGTACAACCAGCGGCGACAAATTCATCATGGGTACAGTTAGGACACGAGGGACGAAATAACAAATAAATCCCCGTCTATTGAGATTACTTTTACTTAGGCCGACTTGGGTTCGAAGTCGGTCGGACTTTAAATCAACCATGGAAGCTTATAATATACCGGGTATCCCTACGAATGTGGTGTAAGTGGGGCAGGGGGTCGGATATATCATACTAAAGATCGATCGAGTGATCGATCGTCTAGCTTTGAAGAGCCACTATCGACAGGATCAACACACTATTTTCGACATATAATCCTTTATGATGACTATTAAAAATAACTAATTATATACAACTATTATAAGAATACTGGTAAAGAGAGTTAAGTACCTTATGTACAGTGAGTATTTATATTTGATAGTAAATTAATAAGTGATGTTCAGGAAATTAATTACTAGTCTATATACATTAGCCTCTATAGACAAGCCTCACCGGGCAGAGCAAAGTATCTGTGGTAAATAAAAAAAAAACAATTTCTAGTCTCTTGTAACACAAGGAATAGGAGCGTTAAGTTGCTAGACTTGTTCATAGACTTGTGTACGACATTGAAACATCAATATCCAGAGCCTTTGAAAATGAAAACAAGTGTTTGAGTTGAAATTATTATGAAATGTTTTTTTTATATCCTAAATGTTCGCTAGAGTTGTTTGATGTTATTGAATATGATGGCACTATTTGGTAATAACTTAATTGTAAGAAGGCACGCTGCGGACTATTGTCTGCTGGTTTTGAAATGTCACGGTCTATACTAATTTTAATTACAGTCTTATTGGAATTGGTTACAGTTGATATTCCACAAATCCGTGTTTAAGTAATCCGTTAAAGTCTCAACGACTTTCACTATCGTACGCTCAATAATTATATTGCTGTTTTTGAAATTAAAACTTTATCTGTATTCAGTATGAGGTTAATTTCACTGTTGTATCGGACACGAGTCGAGTAGTACGTTCTGCAGTGATTCCATTTTTGTCCAATCCCGTTTTTGCCCGCCCACTGTCACCTCGCGTATGCAGCCTTTGAAGTTTTTGCTGCCGTCGGTAGAGTCCATTAAACCTTCTGAAAGTATAAACAAATTAGATAATTCAGTATTGTATCTTGTTTGTATGACTGACCGAATTGCAATAATTTTGATCTCATTTTCATCTAGTTATGTATGGTACGACTATTTGTTTCTTGAAATAATAGACGGTAGTCATTTTAATGCCATTTCATGTCGTCGAATAGGTAGTATACTGGTGGGAAATTAATAACGAAAGGTATAGGGTACAAAATAATTGACATGTTCTGTAAAATTGTCACAATGTTTAAATTGCGTCTTCGTACGTACATGTTACACTAATATTAGGTTAGATAAAACATATTTCTATGAATTGAATGTCAGGAAATGTAAGAAATGTTGGTGGATATAACGTTTTATGAATCAAAATGCACAGCGCGTCGGTTGGTTTGAGGGTGTGTGTACCTGGCAGTCCGCCGATGTAGAGCGGCGCGTGGGGCGGCGGCGCGTCGGCGTCGTCGTCCAGCAGGTCGGCGGGCGGCGCGGCGCGCAGGCGCGGGCCCGCGTCCAGCTGCAGCTCGAGCGCGCGGCGGTGCGCGCGCGCCCACACCGCGTGCCACGCCGCGCGGCACACGCCCGCGCCGCCCGCGCCGCCCGCGCCGCCCGCGCCGCCCGCGCCGCCCGCGCCGCCCGCGCCGCCCGCGCCGCGCGTCCACACGCGCGGCCGCTCCGACCCGGACGACGATTGCCGGGACAGCACCACCTAGTAGAAATGTGTAATTTATGACGAATTGGCGAAACAGATCCAAGTCGGATAAGCCTGGACTTTGCTAAAACCGCAATCAGAATATCGCTTCGCGACGCCGCACGGTGGGCTGGTTTTTAAAATTTGGGACTTAGGGCTTGAAATTTTGGATTCGGATTCTACTAGCCAATATAAAACATTTATGTTCTAAGCAATATTGTTGTATATGCATTATTTCAAGAGTTATACCAGTTTTATTTTTTTTTATTTTTTTTTGGATTTCGATGTTATTTATTTTGATAACGTCTTAGGCACATTAGTTATGACCTCTAAACATGCTTACGTAAATTTTAGGCAGTCTTGGAAATAATAATAACAATAATAATTATGTAATTTAAGAAAATCATGTCATGTTTTGATTGTGTTTACCGGTAAGGTCATTGCGCAGGTAGTCGGTATCATCCACACCACCCTAAAGACGTCACTTGTTTTGGTAAAAATAGAAAATATAACAATGGGGGATTATCTCAAACATAACAATACATGGTGTAAACAACAGGTGCTTATATCGTAAGCAATTGTGGTCAAATTGACAGCAGGTAATAATAATTAGGTTACTTATTCCCATTTTGAGTAAATTATTTTCAGAACTTGGTTACATTCCGTAAGATACGCACGCGCACTTGCTTTGGAATACTATAAAAACTATTTTATCTGAATTTCGGTCAAAATGGTTCGTGACTTGGTGACGTAACTTAGATATGTTTGTGAAATTAAAACAAACTGGTACTGGTAATTTGGCGAGGGTTTATATAATATCGGAATATCTGCTTTAAACATCGCATTAAACGAAGAAAACACCAAAAAGCTAAAACATTTTTGTGGTTATTATTGTTCTAACCTTCATAGGAGATTGGTAAGTGCTCATAGTAATGCAGATATATTCAAAACTAAGAATATAGAATGGTTGGATGTATCAGTTTTGTGACCTGATTATATTAGAGACGCTACAGAAGGAACATCTGATGCTGATATATAAGAACACGAAGCCACCCAGCAGATCAACTCAAATTGTATCACCATTCAAAATAAGCATAGGTACGTACACAAATGTAAGCCCAAGAAATCCTTTCCGTGAATTAGGGTCTAAACAAAAAAAAGACGCGCTGAAAAATCAGAAAATACGAAGATTTGATGAAATATCAGACATTTATTCAATGAATTTAAGAGTTCAGGGTCTTTCTGATATCGCGGAAATAAATTATTACGTGGTCAAAAATCCACAAGACGTAAAAAAGTAAAAGATTATATTAATAATACATCCCAAAAACCATTGATAACTGATGAGATGAGATGAGGCTTTAGGAATACTTCTGTCGGTAAAATTATCAAAGTGGCAATACAATAAGAAGAAGAAGGTGTGTAAGAAAAATCATTTCCTTCCTACTTTCAAATACAAAAAGCAATACAGTTATGCTATCCACAATTCTATTCTACATGCCCTTAAGCGTACATAAAGTTCTTGTTCATAGAGCAGACATAATAGCCAATTTCGGGCTTATTCCAATTGGGAAATTATCCGAAGAAGCTTCTGAATCTAGACACTAAGATTTCAGACGATTTCGCTTAGATCGTTTACGAAAATTCTGTAGGAAAACTACCAATCAAGACATTTTAAATAACTTATTCATTAGTTCAGACCCATACATTTCAGTGAAACGCGCTAAATTACAACGCAAACACAAAGACCTTTCAGATGAAGCCAAGACTTTGCTAATTTCATCTGATAGTTTCGATGATGATTAAGAAATAGTGAAGTTAGAATTTGCAAGTTCAGGCTTTCATCAAAACATGGAGGATGAAGAATCTGAGCCAGAGGCTTACTAATTTACTTTACTACTACCATATCTTCCTTTGTCACCTTTTCAATTATTTCGTCGAATTATTGCCATTAATATAGCAATAATCTCAAGAAACTGGATTATCTTATCCCATTAGACGGTAATTAAGTATTCTCGAAATTATGACTTTATTTTTCTGTTAATGTGGATTCGGCCTAATGGGGAAACCACTAAAAAAGCGCTCCTAGTTCTCTACCTCATTCGTAGTGTGGAAAAGGGAAACCAACAACTACCTTATCGTCAATGTAATAAAAAATCTTATTTTATTAAATACTCTAAAATCGAGAATTTTCGAGCATTGGGGCTATATATATAATGTAGCTAATGGTTGAAGCTATATGAATCCATAAATGATTCTTTGAAACAACTTGAGACTTGCGGGATTTAAGCCAATTTGAGTTGGTCTCCATACAAAAAAAAATACAAATCATCATAACTCCAAAAATACTTATCTAATCAAAATACTGCCATAATAGTTTTTGCTTGTATTGATGAGTAGAATCCGATGACATCATTAGATATCCAAGAAAAGACATTTTATTTTCTAGTACCGCTAAGTCCACTACAAGCGATTTTCGTTCCACCGTGCGCCGGCCGCCGTACGCATGAGTTGGAGTTCGAATTTCACAACGTTGTCATAAAAAATGCAGCTTCAAAAGCCACTCACCGCTCCGTCTTTAATCTCCAGCAGGAGCCCGCCCGCCGCCAGCAGCACTCCGTTGGGCTCGCTGGTGCGGAACTGCAGCCGCAGCTCTATGGAACCCTCCGTGTTGTCTGTGCTCGGAGACCATGTGCTCGACCATGTTGCATACGCGTCGCCTGTTCCACACATTTTTAGTTTAGTATTATTAGTAACGAGTCCCAAGAGTAGTAAGCTAAAATAACATTTAAAAAAAATACTGTAAAGAAAAGAAGCCCGCTAAGCTTTTTGCCGCATTTTCTTAATGAGTACTACTTAATATGTGGTCGAGTTGCCGAACAGATAAATTATACACAGTACTACACTACTACTACGTACTACAGTTATACATATTTTATAATGTGACTTTGCTACAGATTTTTTAATTTTAGATTCTGAAGTTCAATGCTAGGCCCAATCATTATTGATCAATACAAAATCGGTCCAGGCCAGTTGAAAACCAGTTGTTGACTTTTAAGTAGTTGTGTTTAAAAGAACTTGTGAGTTCAGTAACGTATTAAAGTGCGGTACCTCCGAAGTAGGCCCCGCGCTCGACGTTGGGGAAGCACTGGCCCACGCCGTGGTGCGCCTGCGCGTCCCGCACCAGGTCCTCGGCGCGGCTGTTCACGGTCACGCGCCGCACGCAGCCGCGGAAACCGCCCAAGCGGATTATCTGATCAATGCAGAACTTCATTTATAATTGTAAATAAACATCAATTGTAATGTAGATGAGTCAGTTAATAATGACTTATGAGAGAGAAGTACGTGAGGAAGAGTGATCTAAAATATATAATAATGTGCTGTTGGGTAATCACTGCCTGGTCGACTTTAAGTGTATTTTGGCGTGGCAGTATTTGTACTGTGTGATAGTATATTGTGTATGAGTGTGTGCGTGCGGATAATACTCACCGAGTTAGGTATGTTGGGCAGAGCGGGCGGCGCGGGCATGCCGCCCACGTACAGGCGCTGCGCGCGCGCAGCCGGCGGCGCGCGCGCCCGCCCCGCCGCGCCGCCGCTGCCCAGCTCCAGCCGCCCGCGCGACACCACCACCGACACCTGCACACAACATTGCACACTTGAATACGCGATCAACCGCTGTAAGAGTTAAGAGAAACATTTGGAGGGATTTTACACATTGGAATTGATTGTAAGCATTATTATCCCAAGCGAACTAGGAGATTTAACATATCACATGCCAATTACGGTAAAATAAGATTTATAATAACAGTGCTCCGTCTCGCTCACGCCAAAGGTTTATAAATAAGAATGACAGTGACAGCATGATATCTCGATGACGATATGACTACGTTAGGAATTTCGGCAAGCATGAGTGAAACGTTAATCGTATACCTGCGTTTCATTTAACTGATAAAATTGTACAATACTAACGGATCTCCACGTGCCGTCCGCCACGAACGGCGCCAGCGCCACCTCGCGCCGCTTGCGCCCGCGCAGCACCAGCCGCAGCTTGCCCTCGCGCACCATCAGCGCCATGTAATGCTTCGGCTTCGCTTTGGAACCCTGGCGAACACAGAGTGAGATACCACTATACTAGGCACTCTTTCAAACAAAACGTGCGCCGAGCTGATAATAAATATGTTGAGTTGTATCCTCAAAACTACATAGGTATCACGGTTATAAAATGAAATAAAAAAAATACCATAGACAAACACCAATTGTATAGTCCCAAATAAAGCAACGTTTACCGGTACCGCACTATAGACTGGGAGCCGAACCCGGTAACCTCCAAACCAGTAGCAAATTACGATTACACAGGACCGGGGGCTAAAGATGGAAACAAATAGCAAGAAATCGCCAAAATAGAGCAGACAAGCAGGAGACCTTTGCCCTATACCGGGCGACCAATTAATAGACGTCACAGAATATTTTTTGTATCATAGAATGTAACAATAATCATGCATGAATTTATCTATGAAACCAAACTAAAAAAAATAAAAATGTTTGGAATAAATGTATAATAATAATAACAGGCCAACGGTAATCAGATAAAAGCTGATTACGGCAGGTGTCCGCAACCCTACCAATATTCCCATCTCATATCCATCCAAACCTCAATCCATAGTTCCAATTATCTTTCCATATTCCTGCAATAGTTCCTGCACCTGCTGAGATCAATTCGCTGTTTATGCTATCGTTCTCAGCAGTAGACCCCAGTAGGTGGCTAACATAACATTAAAATTCTAAAAAAATGAAAAAAAAAATCAAATTGAGAACCTCCTTTGAAGTCGGTTATAAAAGGGCCTCTACCTGTTGGACCCATGTCCCCGCGCAAGCCTTCCAATGATCCGGGTACAGGCCGTGTGGTGAGAGACATAATAGTATTACTAAATACGAATATAATAGGTAGGTATTCGTTGTATGTATATGTGTAGGAGCTCACCGGTGCCAGCAGCAGCAGCCCGTCGGGCGCGAAGGTGCGGAACTGCATCGTCAGAGACAGGTCCTTGCTGCGCTTCGCGAGCTTCAGCGTCGCGTGACTCCACGCCACGTCGCCGAACTTCACCGCGCCGGCCTCCACCGTGAACGACGACGACTGGAAACAACAGCAACTTATAAAACACAACATAACTTGACGGCCTGTTTGTACCCGAGTCATGGGTGTTTAATATCTATATAAGTATTATATACTGGGCTCGCCCCAGCCCATTGTACGGTGCCCATGATACAAGCGTTGCTTAGCGTGGGCCGCACCCAGCACACACCCCTTCAATTTAAAGTAGTAGATCTGCCGCAGGGATATGCCTAAAAGTAGCGAAGCTGCAAAGATTTCATGGTACCGCGTAATGGAATTTCAGATTTAATTTTACACCAAATACAAGATGACCGGCAGTAGGAGAAAAACTCGCAGACGCGGTCGCAGTGGGCATTAGTTGATCGACGCGTACGCGTCTGCGCATGTTTGCGGGGGACTGGACGGCTTCTGGGGTCGGGGCTGCTGTATTAGCTAGGGGGCGCCTGACTTGGGCTCCACGGTGGCACCCGGCGTCAGATAAGTAGTGAGAGTGACCTTGGTGCAGCCGGCGTCCGCGCCCGCGCCGCCGCCGCCGCCGCCGCCGCCGCCGCCGGCCGCCTGCGCGTGCGCAGGTCGCGGCGCTGCGCGCGCGCCCGGCCGCGGCTCCGCGTGCGCCCGGCCCAGCTGCGCGCCGCTCCACCGCACCGCTGTCTCCAGACCTATCAGCCTGGAATGTCATCACCCAATATTATTTTTTTTATTCGACATACACCTCGCTTTCAAGTCAGTTACGTTTAAAACTGGTAAAAAATGCATAGGCACGGCTTTATTAACATTAAGAACTCCTTGCATCTTTAATAAAGACGTCGTAAAAGGAGAACATTATGGGCAAATAAAAATAAAGTGTTTGATGGGTTTGCGACCAATCAATGTCGTAGGAGACACCTAAAATGTACACTTTCGGCCATCCACAAGCAACATTTCTTAACAATTTAACACAATTTATCTATCTCGTATACGGTTCTGTACTGTCCTAAATACAGTTTTGTTTCACCTGTAAGAGAGATCTCGTCATCTCTGTCCTATTACCTTCACATTGTGGTGTACTTACTGCGCGTCGACAATAAAATCGGCAAGTGTCCCAGTGAAAGGTTTGAGCGGCATGTCCGGCGCGCCGCCGCCCGCAGCCGCGCCGCCCAGGAACAGGCCGGCGGGGCGGGCGGGACTCGCGCCGCCGCCCGCAGCCACGCCGCCCAGGAACAGGCCGGCGGGGCGGGCGGGACTCGCGCCGCCGCCCGCAGCCACGCCGCCCAGGAACAGGCCGGCGGGGCGGGCGGGACTCGCGCCGCCGGACAGGCCGCCACTCGACAACTGCTCCTCGTCCACCCACAATTCAAGCTGGAACATGTCACGAAACGCTCGGATCGCCGCCAGTACATTGTACGGTACTTATAACACAAGCTTTCTTTAGTTTGGGACTGTAAAGCTGGTATGATCGTCTGGCGATATTATTATTCTACCACGATATTACCACATCAAGTTGGAGATATAAATTTGAATTGGGTACCTGTTTGTGCGCTCGAACAAGTCTCACGGTATGCAGTTTGCCGTCGTCGAATCTTGTCCCGTTGGTTCGCAGTCGGAGTTCTCCCTTGCCAGCCGCTGCTCTCACTTCCAATTCACCTGTACATCGAAGATAAATAAATCCACACGTCTTCCATGGGGTATTGCGTCAAATTTTATAGTAAAATACCCTCTTTAGCACTTTCTTTAGTTAGCCGTATGTCGTTACTTCGAAAAACTTGATCTTTATTAGCGACATTGTCGGATGGTACAATAACACAGTACGTTGTTTTGTTTTTCAAAATCAACGCGTTCAATTCCTGGCTAGGGAAATTGTGTTTCCAGAATTCGATAGATGCAGTTTAATTTTCGTCAAAATCGGTCTCGAGTGCCCTTTAAGCATTTTATGTTGTTCGCTATAGTTTCGGAATTGGCCATACTTGAAAAATTCACTTTGTATTATTTGTACCCTTAAATCTGTAAGTTTACATGCTGCGAAATTTTCGGAATTCGAATTTGTATACGTATACAAATTCGAAGACTTGATCGATATCATCGAGTCAAAACTGCCATTAATAATTCTGAATATTATATTATATTTGTTTGACTCATTAAAATAAAAGTACAATAATCTATCAACGATTCGGAATATAACTGACCTGCAATCATCATGACCGCCAAATAATGTTTGTCGTCAACGTCATGATGGTCGTCCACCTCGTTGTCGGCGGCAGCGGTGGCGGAGGCGGCGGCGGCGGCGGCGGGTGCGCGGTACACCAGCAGCCCGTCGGGCGCGAGCGCGCGGAACGAGATGCCGAGCGCGGCCTTGCGCCGGATGCTGGGCGACGGCAGCTCTATGTAGCCGGCGCCCTCCAGGATCGCCGAGCGGAGAGTCTGGGGGATCATTACACGTTAGAGGGAGCGTTTTTTTAAAAGAAAATTATCAATGGTTATCGAAATTTGTCGGAAACGATTTTCAAATAGAAAAGAATCGGTACATCACTCTATACAGGTTGAAACTGTGAAGTTTTTTTTAATCTATTAACACAGTTTTTATAACTCTACAATCGGCGACATGCTTCTTGGAGCATATTTTTCTGTCACTTTCAGTTTGGGAGGTCCCCATACCTACCCTTCTCGACGTTACACCTGTATAGTCCATACTAAATCAAATCAAACTAGTACAATAGTGTAACTGACCCTCGATCCGCACCTGGCCTCGACGCCGTGCCTGGTGGGCGTGTCCAGCAGGTCGTAGCCGGCGCGGTCCACGGTGACGGCGCCCAGGCAGCCCAGCAGCGGCGGCGGCGCGGGGCGGGCGGCGGCGGCGGCGGGCGGCGCGCCGCCCAGCCAGTAGCGCGCGTGCGCCAGGTCGGGCAGCTGCGCGGGGCTGGTGACGGGCGGCGCGGGCGAGCCGAGCGTCTCCTCGCCGTTCACGCGCAGGCTGCCTGCCACAGGCCTACCTCATTACGCGGCTCCACACCCACACTAGCTTATTGCCTCTAATTATACACTCTTTAGCCGGATCCGAACCGACCGGGAAAACTCGCGAAGGCAAGCTATCTTCGACAACCTTGCGAGGTGTGCGCGGTATGTCTGGATCCGGCCATTAGGGTAGCATCTATGCAAGTAGGCGCAACAACTGAAATGCGCGCTGAATCTATGAATACGGACCATTGGATAGTATAGTAGCATACTACATATTGTTGAACTTGGTAGGTATATTTATTTGAAATACTAATTATTTCATAATATATGTAAATATCTACAGTATTTCTTTTTTTCGAAATATTTTACCTAAATTTATTTCCGAGATATTTTCTATTAAATTTTGGTAAAAACAAAGAATAGAGTCATGTATTTCTTAGGTTGCACACGCAGTGACGTCACGATCAAACTTCGTTATTTTTCGGATCAGAAGTTTTAAGTATCCGTATTTTTCGTAATTTTTAAAGCTTCACTCACGTCAATAATAATTTCTTTAAAATTGTAAAACAGTTTATAATAGAATTTTCAATAGTCACTGTTTTCTACTAGACTATTAAAAGTACCTGTAGTCACCAGGCTACCGCACAGTTGTAGCGTGCACACAGTACCTTTCTCAAGCTTGTTCCCGGCGAACACGCGCGTGGCCTGCACGTGCGCCGCCCGCCCGTGGCAGTGCCGCCCGCCCGCCGCGATCTCCAGCCGCGAGCCGCCGTACTCCACCGCGAACACCACGCGGCACGCCCGCATCACCACCGACACCGAACGATTCTGCACAAACATCACACTTTCAAACAACAATCCATTTAGATAACTGGATTATGTTGACAACACTACGAAAATAAGTTGGCAACATTGTTTTGAAGTCTGACATTCGCACCTGTCAATTTAGGCTACGAGTGAAAGAAAAGCATGGCGCGAAATTTAAAAAAAAAACAGTCAAGTTTTTAATTCGTTACGAAAAGTTTAAACGTAATGACTTTTTTTTTGTTTATGAGCTTCAAATATCCGAGTTAACGATAATTGCATATTGCATATATATATAAACTCATGAGGTTATAGAAAACTTTGGCGTGTAGTAGATCAATTTTCAAGCAAAATGTTAAAGGTTATTTAATTACCTACCTACATCGATATAGCAAGTTGGCTAGTCATTGACATGCCAATTCGTAAGGAGCCTATAGATCGTCAGTGAAATAGTGTAGTTGATAGAAGTGTGTGGTGGTGCTCACATTGGCAGCGTCGAGGGCCATGAATAGCAGCGCGTCCTCGTCGCGCGTGCGCACGGTGAAGGCGATGCTGAGCTGGCGCCGGTCCGGCGGCCGCGCCGCGCGCCGCAGCTCCGCGTAGCCGGCGCCGTTGAACCACGCCAGCGCCGACTCCGCGCCGCGGCTGCTGTACCACCTGCCGGGACATCACATGCGCTCTACACCGCGGACCGACAAGGTAGCTCTCCTGACTTGGAATTCAAAGTCAAAGTCAAATCATTTATTTCGTATAGGCCTACGGGGGCACTTACAAATTGTCATTACATTTTTTCCTTAACACTACAACCGGATCGTAACGTGACCTCAACTGAGAAGATCCGGCAAGAAACTTAGCGGGCTTGTCTTTTTTTTTTTATCCATTATTTTTACAAAAAAAATAATAAAAAGTAAGCTCCAGTGTGTTGCCATGCGGGGCGCACACACGCTACACTTTAACATTATAAATATTGATATTAGAGCGATCAGTCCCAGGCTGCTTTATCATCCAAATAATCCAAGATTCTGTAATAACCCTTACGACATAAATTACTTTTAACAGTTCTTTTAAACTTACTAATGGGCAAATCTCGGATTCCTTTGGGAAGTTTATTATAGAAGCGTATACATTACCCCTTGCATGCTTTCGTCCATCTTGTTATCTCACAATTGTTTGAACATTCAGACAACACCCGACGTGCGCTACATGAGAAGCCTAAAATAATCAGGTCTAGCATGTAAACACACGCATTCACGCACACTTATATGTATAAAAATACTATGACCAGAACTTTTTAGTCTATGCCTTGTATATGATTGCTTGTTATATGATAATGACTCTATCCAAGGCTGACACGGTTGCACTGTCATTTACCACGCTAGTATCGCTACAACAACGATCTAAATAAATAAAATATCGCCAGACAAACACACCAACTATACGGCTTTAGCTTCATTTGGCGAAAAAAATAGCACAAACAAAATATGTATACACCTAAAGCAACGATCTTAAAGGTCGTAAAGATTCTTCGCCGGCTTCGGTTAGAAATTTAGACAAGAACGAATAGAATTCGCGGCCTGAGGGCTCCGACTGTCTTAATTTTGTTTATTTTTCCACGCAAGTAGTACTGCAGGTATAAAATAAACTGCATTCTGTGATATGGAATAAAAATTAATATTTTTCGAAGTATTCCTTTTCTTTTACTACGAGACCCAAAAAATGTAAACAGGAGAAAACTAGGAAGAAGGAGGATAAATTAAGTGTCAATGTAAATTGGTACAATTGTTAAGTGCGTGTCACCTCTGGGTGCAGCCAGTACACCTGGCCGCGTCCGGCTGCCGCTGGAAGTTCCAGAGCCCCACGGTGGTGTCGTCGGTGTAGAGCGCGTGCACGCAGGCGGGCAGGCCGCCGGGCCCGCCCAGCCACAGCCGCGAGCTGCGCAGCGCGGCGGCGCCGGCGCCGCTGCTGTTGCGCGCCGCCGCCGCGCTGCTGCCCGCGCGCTCCAGCCGCAGCTCCACCGTGTTCCAGATCCTGCAGGTACCGGCAACCATCAACGTATGCACTACACATCTAGATGCGGCACTCATCTAACCTTTTCTTTAGCACATGTTGCCAATCTAATCCCAACCTTGAGATGTCATTTTAGTAGAAAACGGAGGAAATAAGTACAGCAAAGACAATGGCGAGGCGATGCTAAAGTTGACCTTGAACCTCTTATATCTCTCATATCTCAAAGCTTGTCCTACGAAGATACAGAGAAGTTATTGACCGTGTTAAAATAAAATATATATTGTAAGTCCGATCCGATACAATACCATAAGGTTTGTAAAAACCTCTACTTTTACTAACTTTATGGTATTGTATCGCTTTAGGTATTTTTTTAAGAAAACTTAATACATCGAGACATCCAATGCAGAATGCTAATATCGCAAAACACTAAATTACATCGTAAAGATGTCCAAATTTTTCGTAAAAAAATAAAAACCATTGATATTTTGAATTTCGCGCCCTGACCCTGAGCTTCCCCCTTAAGTACTAGCTGTCCCGGCGAACTTCGTACCGCCTCAGAATCAAATGTATGAGAAAATTAATTTATTGGTATTCTATGAAAAATTAAAACAAATCTATCCCACGGGTACCATACATTTTACCGGGATAAAAAGTAGCCTATGTGCTATTCCAGACTATAATCTATCTCTGTTCCAAATTTCATCCACATCCGTTCAGCCGTTCTGGCGTGAAAGAGTAACAAACATCCATCCATCCATCTATCTATCCATCCATCCAAACTTTCACATTTATAATATTAGTATTGATAGTATAGATTAGTATAGATTTATTTACACAATATTTACAACGCAAATAGAAATTAAAAAAAGAATAGAAAAGCTTACCTACTTCATATTAATAAAATTAGGCCCACGCAGTAGCGTACACAAGATGCTGGCCGCATTTCCTCGCTGAATAGCCAAAGCTACTCGCTGAGCAAGGAAATGCCTGGCTCTTAGGTCGCCGGATGCGTCGACCAGTCTTTTTGATAGGTTAAGGCAAAAGAATATGTTTTGTGTGTAAAGTGACCTCTCGATCTCGATCCTGTAGGTGTTGTGGTCGGCGTCGTCGTGCGTGGGGCGCAGCAGGTCGGGGTGCGCGATGGCGGCCTCCCCGCCGCCCAGCTGCCACGCCAGCCGCAGCCGGCTGTCCACCACCGACAGCCGCATGTATCTCTCCGCGCCCTGGACCACCGCAATACCATACGATAGCATTCATTTATCGATCGCTCTGTATCCGGTGAATGTTATTCAATCCATTTGAACTGATTTACTTAGATACTAACTGTTTCCCCTGACTTCGTACGCGTGGTATTAACAAAGTTTTTCTAAAATAAAAGTAACCTAAGTTACTACTTGGATTCAATTACTAAAATGACTATTAAAAAACAGGGGATAGAAGGGTGAACATTTAGGGTTGTTTGTATTTTTTAATGCCACATTATAAAAAAAAAACAGAAAAAATTGTCCAAAGAAAATAATAGGGGTGGACAACCCTTATGACTTAGGGGTATGAAAAATAGATAGTAGCCGATTCTCAGACCTACTGAATATGCATATAAAATTTCATAAAAATCGGTCAAGCCGTTTCGGAGGAGTATGGTAACTAACATTGTGACACGAGAATTTTATATATAAGATTAGGAGTTCAAGGAATACCTGTGCTTCATCATCCACCAAGCTGAGCAGCGGTCCGTCCCGGACGCGGTCGTCGAAGGAAAGCGCGAGCGCGATGCGCGTGACGGCGGGCGACGCGGCCGACACGGAGTATGCGCGCGCGCAGCCGCCCGCCGCGCCCCACACCGACGTCAGTGATACCGATATCTGAATAATTTCACGGTCATAAGGAATGAACTTGTAGCGACCACTTCCACCGCACTACAAGTTACGTAGATGGCACTGCAGACGCATTCAGAACAATAGACAATTGACGTCACGATCCTGAATCGCGCTATAAGAGTTTTCGGAGCAAGTAACATATATACAAGATCTCGACAATAACCGTTGGGGCATAGCGGCCGCTCCGCCAGGCAACCACCCGCCTGGCTGAAAGATCTTCCCTTTTCCGCTAAAAACTTATAAATGAAATGCACACCACATAACATACAGACCGTAGTTAGTTTTAAAATTATTCCATTGTGTAATTTCTATAAGTTCCTGTAAATTAAGTAGCTGTGTGTAATTTTGTAATACAGTTATTTTAAAATTTCAATTTATTTATTTTGCGAAATATGAGTGCTTGGGATTTGTTTTGTAACTTTTCGGTATGCAAACGCAAAGAACTTTTGAGCATTATTGTTGCGGGTTCCAAGACTTGACAAAGACAATGGTTTCGAGCGTATCAAATTAGAAATACCATTACAGATGTATGTTTACCGAGTCGGCGGCGTGGCGGGCGCGCTCCACCTTGTCCCGCAGCGCGCGCAGGGCGGGGCTGCGCGTGCGCAGCGCGGCGGCGTGCTGGCGCGCGCGCGCCGCCGCCGCCGCCGCCAGCGCGTCCGCGGTCTCCGCGCCGCGGACCGTGTTGCCGCGGATCTGAGATACTGCCGGACATGTTTAGACAAATTATATCGAAAATCTAAAACACTAACTATGCAGTATCACACTAAGCAACTACTATGGTTACCGTACTATATAGTCTGGAGACAAACCCAGTATAATTAATTGGGGTACAAACATTCATGCTCATCACACAACGATTCCCCTAGTGTGGTTTGAACCCGAGTCCCACAGTTCAAAAGTAGTGCCAAACGCGCCGTCAAACAGACTGGTCTCACAATTTAACAAATTTCAATAAATTAAACCATCCCTCATATTGGAGCAATGTGTATTCATCTCTTATTTAAGTCAAACATATACACATCAACCTCCAATTCATAGCAGTTACAATGAATTTACAAACCTGTTTTGAAATAAAAGTGCTTTGTAATACCATAATAACTAGACTTAGTATATAAATTGGGTGCGGTTTCATTACAATATCAACTCACCATGCTCTTGCGCAGCTCCTAGCGCGGTATCGCCGTGCCGCTGCAGCTCCGTCAGCTGCCTCCGCAGGTGGTACCTGACCTTGCGCCGCAGCTCGCTAGCCTCGTCGTACAGCACCCTGGCGCCGACGAACACCCGGTCGGCTTGCTCGTTGGCGGCGCGCACGACGTCGTGCACGCGCGCGCGCGGCCGCCCGCCCAGCTCGCGCTCGCGCCAGCCCAGCCCGCGCAGCATCACGCTCACCGCGTCCGCGCCGCGCCGCAGGTGCTCCAGTTGCTTCAGCAGCTCTGCGAGAGAGTGTCGACTGTCACTCATTTTACATTTTTGTACCTAGAATGTTTGTGCAATAAAATATATGGTCTTACAAAAAAATAATCAGTGGATTCATTAATAGGTCATAACGAACACGTTTTTATTTATATTTCATGTGTAAATTATGGTTTGATTTTTTTTTTAACTCACAAAATACGGTATAATCTTACCCTTAAATTTATAGAAAGGTTTTGTTCATTCATAATTGTTTTACAAAGATTTTTTCCTGAAAAAAAAGCCACATTACAGTACCGTTCGTGTTGCGAATATTTTTTTTTTTTAATAATATGTGTGTATAACGTAGGAACGCCGAGCACCGGCTGTCGTGTGTCACCTTTGGCCCTGTCGAGTACGGCGGCGCCCCTGGTCTTCAGGTCCTCGGAAGCGGCCATCCCCCGCGCGGCGGTCATGTCGAGCGGCTGCGGCCCCCGCGCCAGCGCCGCCGCGGCCGCCGCGGCGCGCTCGGCCGCCGCCGCCGTCGCCGCCGCGCCGCGCACCTGCTCCGCCACGCGCGCCCACGCCTGCGCCGCCGACACGCCCAGCGACGCCGCCGCGCGGCTGCCCGCGAATAGGCTGCACGTAACGATAACATATCGCATATACGAGACACCAGTGATAGCCAAGTTGGTAGAACGGTTGACTCGGTAACGAGGATCGCAGATTCAAACCCCGGCTCAAACCTCTGGGTAAACCTGCATGTCTGAGAGAAACCCCTCGAAAGACGTGTGAAACCAGCGTAATGGACTAAGGAGGCCCGTGCCCAACAGTGGAATATTAAAAGGACTGGTATTATATAAGTATATATTTATATTTATAAGACAAAATGCTTGTGTATGTGCCTTCACCCTATCCACAACCTACTGGCAGAATTTGTGTAAATCATCCGTCTAATAAGTTGTAGGAAAAACAATATTCTACTGATATTTTTTTATGATACAAGCCCTACTCTGAGTGGAAAGAAAGAAATAAGTTTTTATTGATCAAGCACCATGTCTTTATATACATTTTAGCGATACAATATGTAGAAACGCCCGTACTTCTAAAGAAATAGGCAGAATTATTAATGCATACTTGTTTGTAACCTTGTGTTCAATAAATAAATAAAAAAAATAAAAATTGCAATGTTGTAAGCCCACATTTGACAAAAACCAATCAATGATATTAGATTCGAATGTTTGGGCTAATATCTTTCCTTTTAGTAGGTATTAAACTCGGGATTATCTCTGTAAATATCACTTAAAAGATATCAACAGGGTCCTAAATAATAATTAATCCTAGTGTATCAATACCTTTTATACTCCTTGGCTTTAATCCCCAGCTCCGCGACATGTTTCTCGACGGCGTCCAAATACTTCTTTTTGTAGACGGGTGTCAAGTTGTACAGGATTCCCTCCTTCTCCTCGGCGGCCAGGGTCAGCGCGGCCAGCTCGGCGGCCAGGCTGGGAAACTTGATTGCGAGGCTTTGGCCGCGCAGCAACGCGGAGCGGATGTCGTCAGTCACGTTGTTGGTAGACAGAGTATTTATGTCCTGGTTAGGAAAACGCTTTTGTGTAGGATCAAGACAATTTTGTGCGTCAAACAGCAATATACAATCGCTGATTCCTATATAATGGGAGTATAAGCTACAGTCACCCCTACATTGTGTGCTAAAGGATGCAGGTATCAATGCCGATGGAAAAGGGAAGCTGACTTGTATACTAAATACCAGTAATATGACTTTATACACTAGTAGTTACCATTTTTCTAAAGGGATTCTAAAGGGAGGGAGAAACCTGGGCCAGTGTGGGCGTCTATGGCCAGAATCCACCCTGCATTTAGGACGAGTGTAGTAACCTCGTTCCCTATAACATTGGGACAAAAAATATCAGGAATATTATGGGTATACTGAAGTACACCCTTGCCTTCGCCTACAGGATGATGATGCTGCTTATTCATCAGGGCATTCACTCGAGCTCTAAACCAGAGACAATAAGCAACAACAAAACAGTTCTGGGGGGCATTTCGGAGGGGGGAGGGTACCCTCAAACTCCCTCCCCTTGCACACGGCCTTGCAGTCAGGGATCCATACCTCCAATAATAGTCGACATCTCAAGCCAATATCCTTGACCGCGCCCAACCGCGGCTTCACGCGCTTCTGCAGCGCGTTCACAGTGTCTCCAGCCGTCCATATCCTCTCTGCCAGTTGCACCACGTCAGCCGCCTTCAGCAGCCACGAGTCGAGGGTGGAACGCAGATCCTGCAGGCGTTCGAACTTCTCGTCCAGACGCCGGTTGTATTGCTGGACCGTTGTCGATTGGTGGTGTGCCTAAAATTATTGCCATCTTAAATCTCCGTCATCATATTTGTGATTATTCTCTAAATTATTGTCATTTAATTCTCGTCACCATCATTGTTCATATTATAGTCTTAATAAATACCACCATAGTCATTGCCATCATCGTCATTACCATCGTCGTTACCATCTCAAACACTACTACCCGTAGATTACCGAAGATGGCCGAAGTGAAAAAACATTTCAACCATGATTATTATACTTTGATACCATGTACAATAGACTATTTATTCATGGGGTACACTAACAAACTTCTGAGAGCTGTTTAGCCTGTTAGCAGAAAGCTACTCATTGTCTATTCAACCTGTTGAAATTGGACATACATACTCCAATCTCCAATCATAAAAACATTTATTTTTGATTGAGAGATGTGCAAATAGAGAATTGCACCCTTTTTTAACACACAGAGACGGGATATTCTCAGTTTTATTAACCGACATCAAAAAAAGAAACAGTCTATTTACAGATTGTTAATAGTAAAGATTGATTTAAGCGTGCAGTTCAGAGGTTTGAAGTTGTACTCACCGCACTCAGCACGTCGTTGGCGACCGTCACCAGGTCACTCAGCCTCACATCATTGATCTGCCGCAGCAGGTGCCGCGCCTCCTTCAGCGCCCTGTGCGCGCTCAGATGCTTCTCCCCTTTCGCGAACTCATTTAACACCTCAATCTGCTCACTCAACCTTCTCTTATACTTTAACACATCCTCCAAAGCCCTCATGCTTTCTACACTCAAATATTCTGCATCTTTCTGTCTTTTAGAAGATTCTGTTTTAAGTTTATGAGCGTCTGTAAATATTATATGCTCTTTTTCCTCCAAATTGACCATTATATATTGCAGGTTCTTCGCGTGGGCTACGTCTGTCCGTAGGTTGTGTAGGCGTGTGTTCAGAATGGAGGCGTTGTTGGAGAATTCTCGGACGGCTGAGAATGGTTTTGGTATTTTGCTGAGTTCGGTGGGGTCGGCTCGCGCGCGGAAGTCGGCGGTTAGACCTTCGATGGAGTCTAGGAGTGTTTGGGTGCAGTTGTCGCAGGCTATAATGTAATGAAAATGGGTTAATGCAATCCTAAAATTCTCCTTTGAGTGATGGCCAAGTTGGTTGAACGGTCGTTTTGAAAAAAGGTATGTAGGTTCAAACTCCGCTCGCACCTCTGTGGTGAAAGTAACAATCTTCAGGAAACCTGAAGCCGTGGGAATTTCGCCATCCTTGACTGAGTCGGCGAGCGCAACCAAAAACCGATTTCATGTTTTGTAACGAAGTCTGCTGAACTAACTGAAGTCTTAATAATGCCATCAGAGAATTGCAGGCGCACTTTAGTGTACGTTCGGTTTCCCTTAGGTGTCATGGTGCTTATACACTATTAAGAGGAATAACGGCGTAAAATATAAATTCAATTCAGTGGAGTTGACGTTGCAAACGGATAGTAGATGAGCCTGATTGCTCAAGTCCTGTGTAACATATATATACGTATCAATGTATTATTAATATGTGTGTATTGTAACTGACGTGTGCACTGGCCCTGGTGCATGTGTGTGCGCGGCGCGCGGCAGGCGTCGCAGCGCGCGCCGGCGGCGAAGTCCCGGCAGCGGCAGCGGCCGCGCGCGTCGCACTGCGCGGACAGCGCGCCGCGCGGCTCGCACGCGCACGCCACGCACGCGCCGCGCCCCTCGCGCCGGTACCCCGTCGCGCACGACTCGCACTCCGGGCCCGCGTAACCTTACCGACAGATAACATAATACATTTTAATGCAAATGCCAATGTGGGATTTTTTTTTTTTCGATTCCCATACCATGCTGCCTCTATAACCAGGCTCCAATTAATTAAAGTTTAAAGGAGCGGCAAAAATTTTAAGAGGCGTATGCACAACTTGAATTTGATTTGCCCGCTTAACATTTTGTATTGTAGGCAATAATTGATATATTATAACGCGTTGAAAAGTACCCTATCTTTAAGACTAATCTTGGGACAATGGGAAAACAAAATTGTTGAATAGGTCCAGTCGTTTTTCCTTTGGGTTGGAACAAAAACAAAGACAATAATTCTTAAAACTTATTTTGAAACGACCGAATAACTTATTTTGAACCAAATTGTTGTATCTACAGCCAACAGGCAGACCCAAAAGTCTTATATAGTAGTATAGAATATAAAAAATCCTATATATAAAATAGTCTTTCCACTTACCCGGTTTACAAAGACACTGCACCCTGCCGTCAGCGACGACACACGCGGAGGCGAAATTCCTGGCTCTCGAGGGACACGGGCAGGACTGGCAGCCGCCCGCCGCGCCGGGGCTGCCGTAGTAGCCCGCCGCGCACGCCGCGCACTGCGGCCCGCCCGTGCCGCCCGTGCAGTTCTGCACACACAACAAGCAATCAAACACAACCTCAACAACGCTTGTTGCATGGGTACCTTATTGAGGACGATACAGATAACTAAATAATAAATATCGCCAGACGACCACACCAACTATACGGTCCCACACTAAGCAACGCTTATATTATGGGTGCCGTACAATGGACTGGGGGCGAACCCAGTATATATTACTTATAAAGATAATAAACATCCATGACTTGGGTACAAACATACATGCTCATCACACAAAGTTTGTCCCTACCAGGATTCGAACCCGGGACCCTCGGCACAGAAAGCAGGGTCACTACCAATTGCGCTAATCAGGCCGTCAATATAGTAGTAGTAGATAATACGAGAATCTGTAACTTCCTTAAATAATATACGCTAATTCTACTAGACTAGTCGGCGGCGTTAATTAACCAAGTTCAATACCCCATTGCTGTGGTCTGGCGAATACTTCTAACAAAAATAAGAAATATCAACTCCTGTAGAATAATAATTATGATCGAATACGCAGACAGAGAGGAGAATAGTCATAAATATTATGCCTAATGCACCACGAGTTGACTAGAGTTGTTGAGCGATCAAGCTTTACAGCACGTTCCGCTCACCAAACATTCCCCGGTGTCAGGGTCGCACTTGGTCGCTCGGTTGTTACAGCGGCAGGGCTGCGCGCCGCCCTCGAGGCTGATGACGATGGTGCCGGTGACCGCGGTGAAGGTGAGCGTGGGCGGCGGCATCCAGAAGCCCACGGCCGGCTGCTGGCACGAGCTGGCCGCGTACTCGCGCGGGCACGCGCACAGCTCCACCCCCAGCGCGGGCTCGGACCGGCTCAGCCCGGGGATCGCCGTGTCCAGGGACACGTTCAGGAGGCTGGAATTAAACGCACCCTCGTCTCGTGGAGATGTGGTTGGACTCATGAAGTGATCGGTTCGACGAGAGTACCTACTACATCCGATTAAGTAATGTCGGTCTGAAAATATGAGACATCCTGTGAGCCTGCAATTTTTCTTTAGTACCTAAATAGATAGGAAAGCAGCAAAAGTTTAGTTTATATTAGGCTTTGTCTGCCGTGCTATATTCAACACCAGACTTGGTGATAAACTTAATCCAGACTATTTTGATAGGAGTGATGAACTCATGTCCAGACTTAAGTTTCGAAGCAAAAATATACTTAAATAAAGACTTACTGGAGTGGGCAAAAGCGTTAAAGCTAAGTCCTGACATACGTTTCCTAGTAGGGATAAACTATAATTGAGACTTCAGATAGCATGCTGTAATAAATTCACGTCCAGACTTAAGGTTATTAGCCGTGATAATCCCTGAGTTTATTACAGATTTTCATCACTGCAAGATGGATTAAAGACGGTTTTAACTGTCATATAAGTGAGTAGTGAGTAGTGTGGTCGGTACTCACAGCGCGTGCACGTGGTCGCGGTGCGCGGGCGCGCGGCTGGTGACGCGCACGTATAGCTTGTCCACGCGGCTGAGCGCCAGCATGAGCGCGCCGCGCGACGCCCGCGCGCGCCCGCGCCCGCGCACGCGCCACAGCGACTCGTGGAAGCGCACGCTGTGCGAGCCGTTCACGCCGCCCACGTGCTGGGGGGGGGACATTTGTACCATGGTTGGATCTGAACACGACTTGTGAAAGCCCTGCTTAACGACTGCGGTCTGGGACCTAAACTGATGTTATAACGCATCTATTAAAGTAGGTCGGTTCTATTAGGTACCCGGCCTATTTTATATTTGAAATAATATTGTTATAAAGTTTTGTAAATCCTGAAGGATTAGCACCAATTGGATTGGCGAAACAACGTATCATATATCAGTTGATATACCAATTTCAGCTGTATCCAAAAGAAAGTAAGTACAAGTTTCTATTGTTACCGAATTATGCCCACCAATGTTATGTAGAAGAAGGTTAAATATATGACGTCATCAACAAGTACTTCATTCATAGAATCAAAAATATTACATCTCTTTAGTATACCTCATAATAATCCAACACAATGCTCTTCGAGTACAGCCGGACCAGGGGGAACCCTGCCAGCACTTCCCTGCTCAGCTCCACTCCCCCCTCCTCCTCCACGCGGAACCGCAGGGAGCCGCCGTATGATGTCACGCGGTCACCCACGAACCGCTTGTCAAGTTCAGCATACACCGGGACTGGCGGCCAGGGGAGGGTGATGACGGCTTCCGGAGAGTGGGTGTGAATGGCTAGCAAGGAGTCTTTGTCCATCTGTTCAAAAGGGTTATTACTTTGGATAACCTCACATCGAACGACGCGAAAATGGCTTAAGTTGAACAGTAAAGTGCCGACTTCCATCGGTCGAAGCAACGTGATGCTGCGGCACAAATGTTATCCTATACAGCTTAAGCAAGTAATGGAAGTAGTACTATTACCTTTTCTTGCTAGCGGTCTTAACTGACAATATTTTGTCACTTTATCTCATTAAAAAATATAACATTTAATCCTCGAGTATACCTATGGACGATCTTGGACCCATTAGACTGCATATTTTCCAATTTAAGGACTGGTGTATAGCCCTAGAGCTGCCCTTCTGAAATGTTAACCAGCTACTGACCGTGGTGATGACGTCCTGGTGGCTGGCCCGTTGCAGCGTGACGTGCAGCGGGAAGGCGGCATGCACCGCCGCGCGCGCCAGCGTGGCCTGCGTGCACTCCGACACGCGGCCGAAGCAGAAGCACGCCGTGCAGCCCGACGGGTTGTCCGTGGACAAGCCAAACGTGCCTTCGAGACACGCGTCGCATTTCTCGCCTATGACATTTTCCTGAAAGAAAAAGCGAGCATTAATTTCAATTGTTGGAACTATGGAGATATTTCTAGATTCTTGCGTTCAGATTTATAAAATTCAGACATTGTCTAGTGTCTAAACTCCTGACAACTGCCTCAGGAACTTAAATATTATCAACAATTAATACAAAATGAAAGATACCATCATTCTTCTGGTACTAAGGTAAATTTGATCACAACCTGTTCGCCAAAAGAAGGTCGCTAAAATGCATCGAAATGTGATCACAAATGGCTCAAAAGGGATGTGAAGGGCTTTTGATGGATTGGGAGTATCCTTAGGGAGTAGTAGATCTGAATGTGCTCATAGTTCCTAAGCAGTTAGTACCTTGCAAGGGCACCTGCCCCATTGGTCGCAGTCGCACGGCCCGTCCCGGCAGAGCCGCGTGCCGGCCGCGTGGCACTGGCACGGCCTGCAGCGCGGCCCGTAGTGGCCGCGCGCGCAGCGCTCGCAGCCGCCGCCCTCCCAGCCCGCGCGGCACTTGCACTGCCCGGTGTGAGGGTCGCACGTGTCTGGAGATGAGGATGTCTGGTTATTTGATATTACAACCTACTTCAGGCTTCACCGTGCTGGTCCAGTGTGAGTTGGTCTTTCACGTGCCTTTCAAAAAGTACTTAGATTTTCCTATTGTATTGACCAATGTTTGTTGGTATAATATATACCTAATAATACGTCACACTGTTGGGCACGAGCATCCCATCAATGCACGGGGGATTAGGCTATAGTCCACGCTGGCCTAGTGCGGGTTCAAGGGGTTTTCTCAGACATGCAGTTTTTTTATGCAGTTTCCTCACGTTGTTTTACTTGACTATTTAGCAAGTGATATAATGAAAATGAAATTTGCACACATGAAATCGGGAAATTCCTGAAGTGCGAGCCGGGGTTTGAACCTGTGATCTTCGTAACCGAGGCAAGCGTTCTACCAACTTGGCTGTCACTGTTTACTGGTAATAAAAGATAATTAAATTGCGACATGTCAAAATTGTTAGCACGGGATTAATCTCTCGCTTCCAATGCGAGTGCCTATAACGTTGTGTAGCTGAGTGGCGGTACAAAGAGCAGTTACTTGAAGCAGCGCCCGCGCCGCAGGAGCAGGGCCGGCAGGTGCCCGCGGCGCGCCGGTAGCCGCGCGCGCAGCGCCCGCAGCCCGGGCCCGTGGCGCCCGCGGGGCACACGCAGCGCCCGCTCTGCGGCGAGCACACCTTGCCCTCCGAGCACACCGGACATGCTGACAACATAACATTATACGTTTTACACATATTACAGCCAAACCGACATTGTAAATATTGTTGAGGACATATGGACACGACACTTTTATGAAGGTTCACAATTATTGTAATTAGTAATGTTCTACTCTAAAATTCTATACCACTAAATAATCTAAAAAGTTACTAATTTATCAGGTCATTCGTCTCTGTTAATCGGTATAATTATTAGGACGTAAATAGCCACTAACGAAGTCGAAGTAATTTAATTTATTTAAAATTCTGGTAGGTTATCTACTCTCTCTATCTATCTACTCTCAGCTTTTTAAATTTGTTAACTTACGCAAACAGCCCGTAGGACTAAACCCGTAGTACCCCTGCAGGCACGTGTCGCACTGCGCGCCGCCCACGCCCTCTGCGCACGCGCACGCGCCTGTCACCGGATCGCACGCGGAAGCGCCCGAGCCGCACTCGCAGCGACGACAACCGCCCAGCTGGAGGCCCCAGTAGCCTTCCTATGAGACAAAAAGGATCACTAACAGATTTGCATCACGCGACCTTAACTGAGAAGTTTGCAACCATTTTATTCGATCATTAACATTATATACTCCTCGGTCTTGGATGCAATACATGCATGATACATTAGTATAGTACCATAGAGCAAGATGCAAACCAATTGTGACGAAATGCGATCGATGCTAGAGCGAATTATTTCTAAAACATCCAGGCACTATTATTAAGATGTAAAGTCCACAACTCGATACTCAGATTACGATCATTAGTTAACGATTAGTGCCACGCCGGTGGCCTATATGTTACGTTGCGAATGACATTTAATAGAATAAACGCCGCGGTGCCATTCCTGTACCCGGCGAATGTCAAATAAGCCACGTTATTATAACTGGTGCCAGGGGTAGACTGAACATTATAAGTTAAAAAAAAAACTACCAAGACACATGCATTTTTTCTTTAAATACTTGTTTTGAGTTTGGAACGCATTTTTTTTAATATTGCAAATTGAAGAATTAATCGCAAACGTTGCGTTCGATTAAGTTATTCTGGATGTAAAAGTCATCAACAATAAATATGATGATTAGATAAATATTAATAAAAATAAATAAGAAGTATGTGAATAATTAAATGGAATGAAAACAATTATAATGAAGGAAGTACTTACTAACAAAACTGAAGCTATAAAGCAGGTAATATATTATGGCGGTCATGATTTTTATTATAGCTTAAAATGTGTATCAGCTAACGTCTGAATGTTATTAAGATAACTAGGTACTGGGATAATGCCATAAAATTACAATTAAATTAACGTTAGAAACCAGGGCTGGATTTCAATTTGGTGCAATCTAGAATTGTACGCCATTTTGCTACTATTATTCATAGCACCTATAATAATTAAGCTATGCTCAATGTGGCTAGGAAAAAAGTAACACTACTTTGCTAATAAGATTATCTAGTTTATTTTATTCATAGTTTGTGTTTGCACCCACAACCTAACTACACACAGACAGAGTCCGTCCCTGCCTGCATCCAGTGGCCTGGTATAAATTCCGCTCCGTTTCCTCGCGCCCGCGCCGCGTGCCCGTTTCGTATTTATTGCTGGGAAATGTCAACGAGACATTTCCTACTTAATGCTACCTATTTGAATACAGATACACGTAAATTGTAAACCAATGAAATATCTGTTACAGCAGCCACTAAAATGAACTAATAAATATTGTAGTGATATTGTAAATGGGTACTTTGGTAAGATATTGGATTGGAATAGCTTATAGCAGCAATTTGTTTATTTAATGATGTTGAGCTTAAAGTAAATCAATCTGTGTTGAAAGTGTGAATAAAGGCATAAGATCACGTAGAATGGGTTTAGCTAAACGGTCAGATAATCCACAGAGTGGGAAAAGTCAGAGCTATAAGTAAAAACTGTGATGCGCGGCAAAGTCTCATAATTCTGTATCTGTTAAGCGGTAGATTAAGAGTCAGTTTGAAAATTGTTGCCGAGGATTAGTTCGTGTAACGGGCTCTTCGTACGGCAAAGTCTGATATCCAGTCTGTAAGGGCCGATTTGTGGGTCCCTATATAGTCTCACTCTCACTCACGTCACAAGTGTCGCACGTGCGGCCCGCGACGTGTTGCTTGCAACGGCACTGGCCAGTCCGGATGTCGCACACGTTGCTCTCCGCGCCGATCGACGAACAGTTGCATCCTGTAACAATACAGACAAAATAAATTTCTAAGTACGTATGTTAATCAAATCAACCATAACCCACTTTACAATCTCATACCTATTTTCATTACCCAAATTATTAATCAAAGGCAAATTATTAATTTGTTAACATGGCGGCCGGTGCCTCCGTCAATAAACGCGCAGTTTGCGATCAAATTATCATTTAGATCGGCAACGAATGCCCGCAGCCGTTGTTTTATCTTAACGTTAATGTGGTACATGCAATAATCATGCTTTTATCGTGCACTAGTGAAGGAGCGCGGGTTTGCTTGAGAATTAAAGTTCTAGAATTATTTCGATAGCTGGGTCAAGTCAAAGAAAATACGGCTATAGATCGTAGAAGTTCCTCGCACATCCCGTCTTAAAAACTGTCTGGGTCGAGCGAGGTCGATGCAATTAAGGGCAGGCATCTCTTAAGCCAATAAACTTCGTTATTATCACCGCCCACCGATGAAAGGTAAGGTAATGGAACTCATTGACTATCTCTCGCATTTTTGACTGAAGGATTTGAAGAAGGAAGGAGAGGGAGGATCAAATATTGAGAAAAGTAGAGTCGATATATCGTCAAGCGCTCAGTTTTCACGACACCAGTCAGAAAACGGTACTAACAAAGTTGGTTCATGTTTGTAAAGTGAATCCAAGGGCAAAGGGGCCCACGGAAAATCAAACCTTCAAGATGATAGAAGTGTCCTGATTCCGTAAAAAACTAAAACATAGACAGACAAAAAGGTCTTCCATTTTCCATACACCCACCAATCTTAGTGTGCCGTTAAGTTATGCATTCAGATAAGCGAGTGATTAAGCTCGGAGCGAGCAGATTTTGCTAAAAGCCTCGATAGCGAGTCACTCTGAAAACATTGTCAAGATATAAACAAGTCAATACCGCTAATTCTTATAGCAGTTAGCGAAATTTGTGACAGTTTTGATTATTGGAACAAATATTGGTTTACAAATGAGCTTATTATGAAGTATAATTTATTCATCATCTTACTCTTATACAAATTTTAAGTTATTAAGTATTCCAGTGCACGGCCGTGTCCAAAAGAATAATTATTAGAACCACCTCGTATATTAGTTATAAAAGTAAATAATTCGCCGCTGTTCCGTAGTTCTTATTAATGAATTAAACTAACTAAAACGTATCTTTAAACTAGCATTTATTTGACCTCAAGCATACTAATACTCCTTGGTAAGTACGTGATATTTACCAAGTATTTACTATGCGCCATAGTATCGACTCTGGGAAAGGTACAAATTGTTACTGCGCTGATTCCGCAGAAATCCGATCCGTTGCGACTCACATTGGATTGTTGTGTTAACAATAAAACAATAGCGATATGATAACGCAGGTGTACGGTGTCCTTACGGCAGCCAGAAGCGAGATTTCTTAGTATAGTACATACATTTTGATATTTTGTTCGTCTGGAACCTTACATCATTGAAACTGAATAAACCAATGTAAATCAAATATTTTTTTTTGTAGAAATTGGGTCAGTTAACATACTTATGTAACAGCCATTTTGATTTGTAATCTTGTTATTTAAAACAAAGTCGTGTTAGTTACACCATTTATAACCCAAGAACGGGTGGGCCGATTGTTATGATCTTTATTTTTTTTATTTGTCTCTACCGCGAATAGCAGAATAACTATTAAAATCTGAGACGGTATGAAGTTTGTCGGGACAGCTAGTTTTGGATAAAACAACACGATAGATACCATTCTCAAATGAAAACTATTACCAATTTGCGGTGACACGTCTGTTTACAGCTACCGAAATTCATTTAACTTCACTTATATCCCATAAACCTCTTAAAGTAACGAAAAATTATAATCACCAGACAAATAGTCATCATAAAACACGGGATATAGGGATTAATATTGGTTAATCAACACGGTGCTATTCCATTATGCATATTCGGTGTAGTACATTACGGCACTTGCCACCATTTCGCCATAAACCAATCAGCTTCCCAGCAGGGTTTAGAAAGTTAATCAATGTTAAACATAATAATATCGCATTAACGTCCATTATGTACCGTGTGCTGAGTGCTGGGTAACCAATTACTTCAATTTCAGGAGACATTACTTGGATTAAAGGATCGAAATAATTATTTTCTAACATCAATGAAAATGACAATATTTAGCGTATTCTACTTTCCTGATACTCGTAACAAGAATATATTGCATAATCACATTGGACCTAATTCAATAAAAAAAGCAACCTCTCAACTTCCATTGACTTCTTATATTTACGCGAATACTACACATTGGCATAAAAGCAATCTTACGGATTTTATCGCGTTTAAAGCAGCCGAAACCTCGGGAACCTAAAAAACGAATAATAAACACAATAATTCGTAAGATTAGATTTATTCCGCACTCTCGACTTCTGTTAAAAAAATAAAGTTTTTGCAGCACACATAATAAATTAACGATTTAAAAAATACATAGGTAAGTATGTATATTCATATTTTATTTGATCTCTGCGTCAAGCAACACACTACTGCAGCTATAAAAAGTAATTAAAGTTTTTGTAGCATAGAACATGATATATTGGCGATTTAAAAAAATACTGTTATAAAAGAGTACTAACCGAGTATCTTACCGGATCCTCTCGGTTGAGGTCGGGTGCAAAGATAACAATTTGTAAGCGCGACCGTTGGCATAAAGAAAATAAATTATGTGGCTTTGTGCTATTTGACTCAAGTCACTAGAGAAATAGCAGTATTTATCCAGTGACACAGGTAAATACACTATCGGATTGGCATTGATTCAGTTATTACTCTTGCGATTATAATGTGTCATATTTATAGCTACATGCCTCCCGGAGCCTCTTTGGGTATCATATTATACTTGTAAAATATTGACACAATAATTACATCAATTACCATCAAAAGAAGTGCAACCCAGTGGCGTAGCATAGGTCATTAGCACCCGGTGCGGATTTCAATTTACCGCCCTCTTATTTTTGCTATTCTTATGGTAACGACAAAAAAAATGACGAAAAAAACACTGACACAACACACACAAATATGTTTTTTTTACTGTTTTTTTCATATCTTTATTATTATTATTTTCTCTTACCGCTACCTGTGAAATGCCGCCCGGT
The DNA here is from genome assembly GCA_905404115.1 of Pheosia gnoma. Classification (NCBI taxonomy): domain Eukaryota; kingdom Metazoa; phylum Arthropoda; class Insecta; order Lepidoptera; family Notodontidae; genus Pheosia; species Pheosia gnoma. Next base: position 582,720 of record FR989894.1, on the reverse strand, counting down.
GCGGACCGCACCCTCCGCCCCCCCATGCTACGCCACTGGTGCAACCTCATAGTTTGCTAAGTGCCACGGAACGCAGAATAGTGACCCCACATGATGAATGCGCGCCTGCTTCCTAATTGATAGCTAATTAGACGCTACGCCTCGTTTCTGTTGCATTGAACTCATTTTACTGATTGGTAATTAACGGTGTTGCCTTTCCAACGAACTGCTTTTGTTTTACCATTACGTGTTTCCTAATGTTTGTGGGAAACTTGAAACATGTACTATACCCATTAACTATACCGATATTGTTAAGTGTAAATGTCTCGTATACACGGAATGATGGTTACGTTCGGAATACTAAAATAAAAAAAATAATCCCAACTTAAGTACCTATTTGATTACAGTTTAAGTATTATAAATCTATCAACTCTAGGAGCGAACTTGAGTGCTGGTTTCAGGAGTGTCGTCTACATTGTACTAAGAAGAATTATATTTCTAAGATAGATCTTAGGGGTGACCGTTGACTTTTTTCATTCTAACAAAGTAGGTATCAGACCCAGAGAGTGGGTTCATCATTTGTAACTCAAATCGTTAAAGGCATGTGCGATCTAATTGCATGTAACGATGGACGTGCGCCGGTTGTTAAAACAATTAGCGGTCGCAATCATTGCAAGCACTTTAATTAACAATTGGTACCAATTAGATGCACTGATTGTAGATGTACGTAATGAAGTGATGTCATGTTGGAATATGGTGATGGATCAGCCGGGTAATGGAACCTCGTCTTATAGAGGCGATGTCCACAAATAGGAGATCGTAAACAATATGTGTCTGAATAGGGAATGTGGATCTCTACTAAGGGGATACCTCTTAGATGGCCTTTTCATATGTTTATTTTTAAAGAAATAATTATATTTATGATAACTTTATATATTTTGTATTTGAAAACATTTCATTGACGTCTACCCTCTTGACGTTCTTAATTATATGTAACACTAGCTGTTACCCGCGACTTCGTCCGCGTGGTATTTAACAAAGACACAACCGTTGGCAACAGCCTGCTCGCGAGTTCTGAGCCCGCGGGACGCATTTCAGGTTGTTGCTATCAAACTGAATCAGGCGCAACGCTGCAACATTGGTTTTAATTTTTTTTCGTGAGATCCTATGTTTTTATCTAAAATAAAAGTAGCCTAAGTTACTCCTTGTTACATCAGCTATCTGCCAGTGAAAGTCCCGTCAAAATCGGTCCAGCCATTTCAGAGATTACCCGGAACAAACAGACAGACAGACAGACAGACAAATTTTAAAAAATGTTGTTTCGGTATAGGTAACGTGTATACATCCAAATGCACTTAGTAAAAAGCGGTTATTTTAATATTACAAACAGACACTCCAATTTTATTTATATGTATAGATCAAAGCATAATTATCTGTTCTCGCGGCAGTCGCATCAACACATACGTAATAGAACTAATAAAATAATCGTAAAATAACTTAATAGTTTACAAATGTGGCGAATATGGAACGCATTTAAAAATATTCTATGAGTGTTTTATTATCTGTGCCTTTATTGTTTTTTTTTTATGATGATTACAAGGCTATTTGACGGGAATGTGAATTTTGTTAAATTTATTTCGCTATAGGAGCACAGCATCATAAGACGATATATCGATAGAATGAATCCTAAATTTAGGGCGTGGTTTGCGGCCTTCTTATACATTGAGGTGGTAGATACATCTATATACAGAAACAAAAATCGTGTTAGTTACACTATTAATAAGTCAAGAATCAGCCCAGCCGTCATTTTTATGATCTTTGATTTTTTTAATCTTCTCTAAGACATAAATAAAAAAACACAAAAAAAATATATTTTGCATATTATAGAATATACGTTCGATTTTGCTAATGAAAAAGCTATTAAATTTGTATTAGGTAGTTTTTCTACTAGCAAAATTCAGTTAACCATAAACACCAACAATAAATAAACAAAGACCCGAAACGTATACTTATATTAATTTAACAATAGTCACCTAACACTCCATTAATCTGTCTGAAACAAATAATATAAATTGCCAGTGGTGGAGTTAACCGCGCCATTTAACCCACATTGCTAATTAACAGTGTTTAGTTAAAAGCGGTGCGGTTAATTTAGTGGGACCTAGATCCGCTGACCTTAGGTGCTGGGAGCGGCTAGTTAAGTAAATTAGTAGAATATTTTGTGCGGTTACCAACGGTTTCCTCTTTGCACACGAATTTAGTACCTGGCTTACATGATATATAAGTTGTAACAATAATAGTGTACATTTTTTTAACAGAGACGACAGTAAGTTATATAGATAAAATTCCCTAAGAAAATAATCAAATGATTAACAATTAAAATTAACATCCTGTAGTGAGTGCATAGGGAAATGCTACTGGTTCGCCTTAAACAATAATTTTGTACATCAACTTGATCCAAATAACTTACTGATTCATGTGTTAAAATATTTTACACAATTTTTGTTAAACCTTATTTAATATCATGTATATTTTGTTTATCATGTTTATTTGATATTTATGGCATTAAGTCATACATATGATTTTATCTATGGGCATAGTTTCTAATTGTTAAATACATACATGATCCTAAATCTATGTTATAGATATTTGACATCGATGCCGGTTCCGACAATTACCTAACGATTTAAATGATTTAAAGCATATACTCGTAGCTGGTATAAAACAAAACTGTGTTGGAAACGGCCCATCCGTTCTGGAGTTACGACGCCGGGCACCTTATAACACCTCTAATTGTGTCGATGGTAAAAGAACTATTTAAATAATCGATTGACGATCAATTACAACTTCCTATGTTTACACTAGTTGTGCAAGCTGCTGGCATCCAGTCCCCCTGATTAGCCCTGACTTCTCTGATATCAGCTTAGCTAAGTGCTCCACAGGGACTGCTTGTAGATACCATGCCCAAGTCACGTCGATATTATATGATACATTCTCTTTATGAATTAGCGATTAATAGCATTGCAAGTTACGAAGCTAATTTATTTATGCGGTGTTATTGATATATTAATATAATAATATCGCCATACGAACACACAAACTATACGATCCCACACTAAGCAACGCTTGTATTATAGGTACCGTACAATGGACTGAGGGCGAACTATGTATATATTTCCCACTGTTGGGCACGGGCCTCCCCTCAATGCGAGGGGGATTAGGCCATAGTCCTCCACGTTGGCCTAGTGCGGGTTGGCAAACTTCACATATCTTTCGAGGGGTTCTCTTGGACATGGAGGTTTCCTCACGATGTTTTCCTTCACCGCTTAGCAAGTGATAATCGCGATTGAAAATGAGATTCACACATGAAATCTAGAAATCCAAGAGGTGCGAGCCGAGGTTTGAACCTGCGATCCTCGTTACCGAGGCACGCGTTCTACCAACTTGGCTATCACTGCTTAAATAACAAACAATTACGCCTGACCTCAAAATTTATAACGTGTTGATAGATAAACACTAAAATCACAATAATTCTAGCAATTAACTCTCACAACATAGCATATTAAATTTGATCCATTAATCATTGGAGCCAGTCGTGAACAATTTGAAGCACAGGCATTAAGTAAATTTCGCCTCATTCCGCAGCGCACCCTTTACATCGAGTTGCGCAGGCGCAGTTCGAATCGTAAATCTCTCCAAACATTATTTATTCAGTGTTTGCTCTACAAGACGGTGGTTTGAGCGCAGTGCCGTTGTGACCGGACAGACCGTGTTATTATAGCTATCGATCATTTTGCCAGGCCTCTGTTTATCGGAGTTAATTTATATGTTGAAATATTATACGGTAACATCTTCCTTTGCGAACTTGTCGGAGGAAGGTTAAACTTATTTCCTTTTATGGCTTTCGAGTGGATAGAGTTATTGGCTGACTCGTAGATTGTCATTTGCTTCCCTGCCACGGCCATGTAACTACTTGAGGTAATCTCGCGATGCTGCGCGATCAGTCTTGGTGCGGCTATTAGCTTCAAATATATATTTGGAGCGCCAACTCCCCTACCAGGCATGGATAGATCCAAACTACTAGTCGTATTCTTTTCCAATCGGTGTCTACTATATGACCACAGCCCTGTATATACCTATATGATTGCCTCTGGTAGCAACGTGTGGAAGGTTCTAAGATCCTTGAGTTGATGCTTTGAGAAGATCGGTTGTGTACCGTCGTGGTGTATCGAGCAGGCGGTTAATTTAATTTTAGGGCGTTTAGTTTAACTTAGCGGCTCGGAGAGGCTCAGTTTGTGCACCCCTTGTGAAGCATTATTGTTCAGTTTATGTTAAAATTAAAGCTTCCAAGGATACTGTAACCTCTTTCTGATTAATGCTGGGTTGTTAAACTTATAAATAAGCGGCGCTCTGTTTCGCTTACAGGATAATTTTAATATGATAGTCCCGTCAAATCCCCGAGTGAAAGTCAATTAGCGTCGCTGAAAAGCCTCTCGGCGCGGAGTTATCGCCGCGGCGCCCTGGTCGGTGCGCAAGATAGCAAATCAGTGACACTCCCCTTACACGCTGTTTCCGATGGCCCCTTGGGTTGAGAGCCCTTATCAATATTTGTTTAACAGCCGAAGATTTTACTATACTTGTTTTGTGTGTGTGAGAAACGATTAATTGACCTAAGGAAGTCAGGTGGGAGTTTGAGACTGTATTTATTTAAATAAAACATTATCTTCCATCTGACGCAGTCAGGTAAAAACATGAGATTCCAAATTTTTATTTTTTATAATGCCCTGTGATATTTCTCTCGTCTAAGTCGTACAGTACCGGTGGCATGCGATTATCCGGGATACATACAGATTAGGATCCGACGGTACTTAACGACTACAATTGAATCGAGTCAAACAATAATTTCTCGTTAGGAATTTGCTAAGGAAACCGGACGTAAGCTAATTTTAGTGGGCGTTTTACGAGCGTTTATAATTCCTGTTACTATATACATTACAATACCACCACCAATACCACCAATAATAATACCATGCTTTAGCAGGCGCTAAATAACTTTAAAAAAATCTGTACTTAGAAAATAACAATTTTTCTTAGTCGAGTTTCTGTGATTGCTTCGTTTGGTCTTCGTCCAGTTTAAGAGACTTTATTTCTGTGGCAAACAGCCTACTTATACAATATTTTTCTGTCTTTGCAATGGAGGATACACTATATTTTTTTTCCATCTTCCTATTCTATTTTTCATCCAATTAATTTCATTGCGGGTTCTTAAACAATTAGCTTTTTCCCGGGACTCGCCGATGGTCAACCTCGATGGTCTTTGTTGGTCCGGCTGTGGATCCTGGCTTACAAGAGTAACAGTGATGGGAGTGTGTAGCCGGTAGTGGGTGAAATCCCAATGGTTGGCCAGCCCTATCCCATTGGTTCTATAGGGTTCTTATGGAACTGGTAATTGAGCGTTCTCGCTCAGTGGGCGTGTCACGAGACCTCGTAATTTTATTTCAGTGGCGGTGACGTGGCTGCTCCACCGCTGCCGAGTATTAACACTATTTGCGGAGCTTAGAGACTAAATTGCATAGTTGTGGGTGTGAAATATTAGTTTTATTATACGTGAACATTTTAAGAATTGTTACACATGGATAGCTTCGCTGCTTAAAAATAATTTCAAAACGACCTAACCATAAAGACATCAAGATAATGCTGATATGTATTGTGATAAAACTGCGGCTTGTGACACGTCATAAACGTAAATTGTGATATTACGTCGTGATATATTGGCGCTCGGGCAAGTATATCATGTTATAATTACGCAGTGAGATATGAAAAGATAATAAGATCGAAAATATTTTGGTATTTACGGTACACTGTATACTACCACTCGGAGAGGAGCGCTCGTAACCTCGTTTATGTAACTATGTTCTGGCGGTGACGGATATCGGGAAAATTCAAAAATATTTGCCTGGTTTGCATTATAGTTATATGCCTTTTAATTTTCTAATATTATTTGACGATGGCATTACAAAGCATTTTTCGGGAGGGAAATGTTCTGTAACACTTTTGTAATTGGAGACAAACTCTACATATAATGGAAAAAAAATATAAATGTCCCAAAATATAATTATGTTTAGGGTTTAGAATTCCTTATAATGATTTGTTATAACAGAAGTTAGGTGCAAAAATTAAAAAAAAAATGCGACGAGAAACAGCCTAAGGAATCTAGTTCAAAAGCTTTATTAGTCATACTGGATAAACTAATCGATTAAAACATCAGAATACTATCGCGAACAAGGAATGTAGTAACTAGAGTCGTGACTCGCGTCGACTCGAACCCCGCGGAAGCGGCGCACGCGACGCTCAACCGCATGGTTATTCGCCAGTATAGTTCAGCTATTCATTGTTTGAATTTAGAATGATTGTTTGAATTTAGAATTGTTTTCGTTATACTTTTTTTATTTGCCGAGCTAAAGGAACATTAATTTGATAAGGGGTTTTTTTATCGTTAGATTCGTTTTAATTTACTGTTACAACCATTACGGCTCTCCTTCGTTGTTTAATTTTAGTATTTTTTTAGTACTTAGTTGATTACAGTTTTATTTGCGTGGCGAAAATAAGGTTGTAAAATGTTTACTTTTTTCTAGTGAAAAAACTAAACATTTTTCAACTTTCCTGCTATGAATAATCTATCGTATACCATCACCGTGTCCAAAAATCTGCGCAGATGGGGTTGAAATATAGTATTTTTTACTATTCCGGGGCAACGTTTCCATTTTCCGAAATAAAAAACATTCAGAATGTTTGTGGCTTATGCATTTAAATAAATGGCGAATTTTATTATAATCCACCCTGTATATATTATTTAAACAAATTACTTTTAAAGACTTTAGCTTACTTACAGATTGTACAGACTCTGCCAAGAGTATAATACTCGATCTCCACATCACTATTGTACAAAGCGTCCATCAATATCAGATCTGTTTTGTATTTAGTAGGCACTTTGTATTCCAGAATAAACAACTGGAAGCAATAGTGCCGGCCGAGTATTGAACCTAGCACAATGGTTTACGAGCCCTATCGCCGCTCACTCATACCACAACAAACCTCCATTCAACATCTAGGGTTGCCACATAGCAGAACTTGACTGGCGGTATTTTTTCATAAACCTTTTTTATGGTCAATGGTACAGCTATAAGCTGTATGAAAAATTTTTTTTTAGTCACTCACTAGGAGTGCTGCTGCACTAGCTGCTACGCAGATTACTTAAGAAGGTATCCCAATTTTGAGAAAAGACAAGTGTAACTTTGTATCTTTAACAGTCCATACATGTGAGAATGTTTTTATTTCTAAGTCTGACTGAGCATCAGTAAATAATATCACTACAATATAACTCCCTGTCATGTCAGATTAGTATCGTCGGACTGAGTAAATCGAAGGTATATGTAAGAAGAAGGTATTGACAGGTGGCAGCCCTACATGGCGCAAGAATGCGTCGATACGATCGCATGCGCGTGCGCAGCCGACGCGCGCAGTTGCCATGGCGACCGATTTCATATTTGATGATATATTTTGATAATGTTATTATATATAAACGTCTCGTGAAGATCCCGTGATGCAAGAACACATACATACGAACTTCCAAAAATGGCGGATTTGGCGTCAGTGTCGTAAATACTACTATTCCAAAAGTTTATTTTATCCACAAATATTCAATGTACGGACACAGTCAAATTACAGTATAGTTCCATAATGTATAGTTTGTATTTTGTCTTCCTTTCAAATTACACTCATCAGCATAACTTCCGGGCTATATCAATGTCATTACGTTTAAATTCTATGTAATAAATAGGTGTGTGTTACTTAAGCGTGTCTAAGCCAGCACAGATTGACCAAAAAAGGCTTAATCCAGCGTTTGAAACTTACCACAAAAACTGTGCGAGCAAAAACTATCAATGCTAATTACGGCACGATGATGTCAACTGTTATGATGTGTACAGACAACATAAATAAGTTTAAATAAACCATCTAGAGGTTACAAATATTTTTGAACTAATTTGAGTCTAGTGTTACTTACTGATTACTTTGTTTCGGTAAACGGTAATGTCTACTACGTGTTAAGCTTGTGTGTCTCTATAATAAACACACTAAACAATTATGAGATTGATTGCGGCAACATATAAAAATCATTTCTCAATTCGGCCAGACCCTCAACGTTCTATAAATTAAGGTGGCAGTCAGCTTTCTGCTAACTGTACTTGTACGAATAGCAACTAACATTTCTAAAAGTTCGTTGCCTCGCCATAAACAACAATATTTTTAATTGCCCAACATTAATTGCTGACGTTACCATAGCTGGCATTGCCTTTTTTGGGTTTGACGTGTATAAACGTAAAATATGGCCATGCATGGGGTTTAGTATTCGCTTGGCTGGTGTGACTCATGTGTGGTTAGCGGAGTCCGTGGTCCTAATTAAGCCTCAATTGTTTAATTTTGGGCGTCTCTGGTGCCTTTGTAGCTGGACACAAAAATGGTAGTTGTAAATAGTACATAAAACTTAAAAAATTACGTCTTATATTGGTTTAAAGTACCTACAGCTACATCGTGTTTTTCTCGGTATCCGGTTTACTGAAGTGGAAAAACATAGACTTTACAAGAGGACTTAGTAGTTAGTTTTACATATTTTTTTTATTATTGTTGTATTCTTTAACAACTTGTTCTCTGTTAGCGAGCAACATATATTAATGAATACGATTATAACATACAAATAAAGACCAAAACAGAAGTGCTTTTTTTAAAGCTCGTTATTCAGTCCCAATTACGAAATATGACGAGAAGCGATGTACGTGGTATGCCGACAGCCTTATCTCAGTGATAAGGACGAGCACACACTGAGATCGAGTTACGTAATCTTGCCTAGACGCGGCATCAAGCTCTGTTCAGACTGAATGTAGTAAGAAAGCTCCAGAATCAAAGTCAATATTATATAGGATATATTTTATGTGTGAAATGAATAGGTTTTCGCGGGATTGCCCAAAAAACTATCTGAAAATCCACTAAGCGGATTTCAATGAAATAGCTTATAACGAGTTCAACTTTTTGGAGTCTTAGACATGAAATTGGATTTTTGATATTTGTCCGAACCATAAGCTACCCAAGAGTGAAAAAGAAAATATATGTTTTAATATCTTCCATTGACATTCATATTCACAACCCAGTTACAGTTTTATAATATTACTTACAGATAAAGCTATTTTAGCATGACCGGCTTTAGACTTAGAAGTAAAAAACTAATAATCTCAACAAGAGCCCACTTCAAACATACAATATAGGTATGGTCTGTTCAGAAAGCTATAAATATCTACACAAGTGTGCATGAACAGGCGTGCCCAGTATATAAATCTGTTTAAATTTTAAGTAGGTACCATAGTAAAAAAACATATTTTTAAACGCCATGTTTCGTAAAGAACACTAAATTCTGCTTTCCAAGTCTGAGTAATAGTGGCCAATTTTGGAAGGTGGGAAGCCAGGGAGCCAATAATTACAAACCAAAATAAGTATTTTTTTGCATCAAAATCATTTGCTAAGGGTGCGTTAGTGGTTTGTCCCTGCCCGCAATTCACAAGGTTAAGTTTTTCTTTTCAGTGGAATGTTTTTGCAGTTGGGTTATATGTTTTTTTTTATAATTTTTACAATATCAAAATGTAAAAGTATGTGCTTAAATTATCTGCATTGTTGTTTCCCTGACTATAGTATTGTCCTGTTAATCAACATATTGTGGATACGGTGCGGTACGGTGAAGATCGAAGATTAAGCGTAACCTGAATATCGTGCTAGACGGTACGTGCGTGGGCGCATCATTGTCTTAGGTTGCTCGTTCTGAACTATGGAGTAGTTTGTCTCGAGGGGCTAGCTGAGCTCAGTCCTTTATCTACTGTAATTATTATAATAATGGACCATTTAACGATGGCGAAATAATAGATAGAAAACTCTTACTTCACTGTATTTAGTGAGGCGTTTTAAATTTTAATAATATCGCCAGACGAACACACAAACTATATAGTCCCACGCTAAGCAACGCTTGTATTATGGGTACCATACAATGGACTGAGGGCGAACTCAGTATATAATACTTATATAGATAATAAACATCCATGACTCGGGTACAAACATTCATGCTCATCACACAAAGCTTGTCCCTACCAGGATTACCAGGATTGTCCGAACCCGGGGCCCTTAGCGCAGAAAGCAGGGTCACTACCAACTACGCTAAGCAGGTCGTCAAAATATACTGAATTTTTTTTATAGCATTAACATTGTTTGGGACTATAGTTAAAATATGTCAGTGACTAGTTAGTATATATTACACATGCACATATGATTTTTAGGTAAACACGGTTAGAATCCGTATCCGTTACATATATAAAATAATGTGTTGACTATAATTCCACTTTAGCAATTTTAACATAAAACACCACATACATGACACAAGCTTTTGCTATTAACGTCAAAGTCAGCTACATTAAAGCATTATGACCTAGACACTATGCGTGGGCGCTCGGCTATTATATACCTACATATTAAACAAATACATACAGTTTATGTATACAATGTTGTGTTCATGAATGAAAGCGCGAGGCGTATAAATCATAGTAATTTTGTTATTAAGGCACAACCTGAATATCGGCCTAGGTCTGGCGTGGGCGAGCAGGGTTGTCGATTACCACAAAATTATGATAATGAGTCAATCTGCCCGTAAAAGGCTTGTGGTTGTGGGATAAGAAAGAGACATGGTTTTTGAGAGTATAAACTTACTCTTAACTGCAACATAACTTAAGTAACACAATAAGGTCTATGTGCAAATACTGTAAAGCAATATTTATCTCGTTGGTCCTCTGATCGCAAATCCGTTTGCCAGATAAGTATAATTTTATAGTCAGGTTTAGTGTTATCATGATTTATAAAACAATCGTAATCGTAAATAAACATGGTGTTTATTAGTATCTGCGAAATGTGATGTGTGTGTGTGTGTGTGTGTGTGTGTGTGTGTGTGTGAGAGAGTGTGTGTGATTGTGTGGTGTGTGAATGTGATGTGATGTGTGTGGGAATACTTGGATAATACAAGCGTAAAGGAAATTCGATATTTATTTATACTGAAATAATGGTGGAATACGTTGGCAACCCTATACCCCACATGCTCACGCGCACATCACAGCTGACCCGACGCACAGCACACAAGTGGGGGGATATATCTGTGGTGTTCATCGGCCATTGATTACTGATTCAAAGCCTGATTACGTCATTATTATCTTTATTGGACTAGTAACGGAATAATTTTGTGAAAATAATAAGTGAGACGCTGCATGTCTATCAAAGCCGTTGGCCTATATGAGAGTCATTGACAGAAAGCATGCCGTCACTGTCATTCTTATTCATGAAATCTGTCATGTGAGCAGGAAAGATCACGCTAAAATGTTTTCGCTGGTTTTAACTATTTTCTAAAAGTCACAGGGAGGCGAACAGTCACGCGCTACATCAACAATGATTTATACTCAATATCTATTAATGAATTCGATGGCAATGTTTGCTCGACTTTCCTAGAAAGCAACATAATAAATACAGTGACACAGATATTGCTAGGAAACTATTAGCTCTAGTCACTAGTTTTTCAATTATGTAGCACATAACTATTACTGGTAGTCATAGTTATCTACCTAATCCCCTAACCGAAATCCGGTATAGCTAGGCGAGGATACAGGATTTCGGTTAGGGAGGGGAGGATATTTGGGGAACGAAATGTTTGTGTGATTTTACCTATCTTCTTAATCGACTTAAAAATGGAGGAGGTTCGCAATTCGATTGTATTGTTTTTCAATGTTTGTTACCTCAGAAGTCCGTCATTTATAAACTGATTTGGAAAATATTTTTTTTGTTTGAAAGAATATAAGTACTTCCATATTGGTCAAAATCTCCTGATGTTGGGATCGACGAGGAATTGAGAGAACTTCTCAAATATTATAGGCATACATAGCGATTTTAGTATTTCCATCAACAAGTCAAGCATTTGCTTATAGAAAGACCACAAATGGCCAGGAACAAGGTAGATTTTTAGATTCGATTATTTTTTGCCTTTTAGTTTTTTTAAGTCGTTTTTTTTGTAAAAAGTTTTTTATTGATAAGTCATTGAAACTGGTCAAAATAAAGTACTTCGGCCGTGAGTAAGGTGGGGGGGTCGGCTGAGTAATAAAATACATTTGACTCCTTCTGTATCCGCGTCTGTAGATAACATATACTTATATTCGACTTATGATGTGAGAGATTTTTGAACGAACGTAGCTTAAAAACCGCAAAATGCCCACCAATTCCATCTGAGTCGATAGCTGACTCTAATTATATAACTAACATAACCAGTGTGCTATTGTGAAATACTTATCTGACCCTAATTTCGGACAATGGGCGTTCACTCCGAGGTGTGAGGGCCGATAAAATTGCGCTTCACTAAGAATTTCGTTAACATATACTTACTCAATCAATTTAGTTATACTCTATGGTTCTGCTTTGCTAATTCATATATTATTATTAATAGGTACTATAAAGAACCCTAAAATATATTACTTGTTAAAATATATGTCTTCTCAATCCGATATTGGGCATATTTATAAAAGTTATAATTAAATAAGCTAATTCAGTATTTAGCTAACTTATACCAGAACTTTCCGAATCTTATCAGATCCTTCGTCCCAAAACTTTTTTGTCGGACCACAAATATATATACATTTTAGCTGCCCAGCCTCTCGCAAGATATGGATCTTGATATAAATCGCGTTGTTTCTATTGGCTGACAATAAAGCGGATATTGATTTGGTACATGCCACCATAGCCGCGGCACAGTCATGGTGCTTTCCATGGGGTTATTGTTGCAGAAGATTAAGGTGTACGTCTCTACTCGAAGATTCAATTTCGTGATACAATTTTGCCGTTTTTATTGATTTGTGATTTCATGCTGCGCGGACATGGATACAATTTGGAACTCAGATGTACTCTTGAGAAATAGCGTGAAGATTCAACAGATGTTACGAGAACAATTATTGAGACTAACTGTACTTTAAGAATGGCCGTTATCTATTAGAATGACAACTCACTCAAAGTTAGCCCTCACGAGTTGATATAGGTTGATTATTACTTAGGGCCAAACACCTAAAAACGATGCTGTGAGGCCCGATGGCTCAAGTAAAGTCTTGTATACATTAGGGTTTCAATAGAGCTCACGTAGTCTTGTACACATAACAGCGAGCGACATAGAGCGGTATATCCCGGGACAACTCGCTCAAACAACGATACGTGACCCCGTACGTACACGTACGTGATCCGGGGACAATCTCGCGATGTTTCTACGTTCCCTAGATATGCCGTACAATGGTACACTACACACTATAATTCTATCTCGCCGGACATGTTGTGAAACAGTTCGGATAAAAGTAGAATGTGATCAAAAGGTAAGAACTTAAATACATTTTTTTATAAAGCTTAGCTATAATAGTGTAAAATATTTTAAGGGGTCCATTGGTAGGCAACATATTACATAATAATAATGTTACATTCTCGAAAAAAAACTAAATAATTTGAAGTTTTAACAATAACGCAACTTATTACTATACTGGTTCGCTTTCTCACAGAAAAATCAAACGCTGTATACACATATATTATATACAAAAACGTGATCGATATCACCTACTTGTTAACCCCGTAAAATATTTTATAGTATTTTTATTACACCTTGTATATAACCCAGGTTAACTAACCGCACCCGACGAAGATTACCATGAATTGTAATCAAAATTCGTTTACTAGAAAAGTTTTTTTTCACCGACACCCGATTCCTAATCCCAAGCTGATTGATGCCAGAAATCGACCGTAGTGTTTTTATTGGCGTGCGTACACGCACCCGTGCGTCATCACGCGTGTTGTGATCGTTTGATTGGCCCGTTTTTCTTGGTGATATATCACTGGGGTCGTCTTTTAAGTCATTTTTGTGATCATTAGAAATATAATTTCACGGTTGTTGACCTGATAAAACCCACATCTTTAGAGTAAATTGAGTGTAATAAAGGTGTGGGCACATGCAAGCAAGGATAGACACAAAGACAAGAGAGACAAAATAGAAGATGCGTTTGGCTATTCGCGTACGGAACCCCAAAACAAAAGGTAGCTTTAAATCTACCTTAAAAAATTCATGGTTCAATCATTATCTTTTTTAGTTCAGAAAATGACAATGCACTTTTGTTTTTGTGTAATTTTACCGAATACCGATTTAACATCAAAGGGTTTTTTAACTACTCGATTACGAGTTATTCCCACCTAAAAAATATTAAACAAATCGATTAGTCTCGGGTCCAAGATTCCGACTTTTTACATCCACTTCCATGTTTTTGCTAAAAACAAAATATTAAACAATTCGATTGCAACATCGATGTCCCAGATTGATGTCTCGATTATAATCGATTCGTTATGCTTCGATCGGGACTCTTTTTTCGACCGTATATACCAAGTAGACGTTTACTTACAACATTACCAATGCTGCCCGTACAAAGAAATGTGGTCTTTATTCGTGGGAATATATGGGGTTCAGATTTGTGGAGTTAAAGTTAGTCACGGTGTATCTAATGTGTGAAAGTGATTACATGAATGGAAGATTGACGTGTTATTTGACATTATCATTAAGTATGTGCTAATTAAATAAAATAGAAATATTCCGGTTTACTAATTGAAATGATTTTGGGTCCCACAATCATACTTATCTATGTCAGTGACTACTAGAACTATGGTGTTATCGTGTATTCGCACTCTAAGAAGACACGGAGACACTGAAACGCGACACTACCAAATAAGTATTAGTTAATTGTGACACTACTGTCAGACAGTCACTAAGCGACAGAAATGAGATCTACAACTCCGTATATGTATAACGCAACCGTATAATACACTTTGACACTGGTGTGAAGTGTCAAATGGCGTCATGTTACCGTGCTCTTTGTGGCTTAGATTATGGGAATGTTACTTATTATTCTTTAAAACTCTTGCAATAACATCAGTGAAGCACTTATGTAGATTTTTATTGTGTAAACCACATTTCGACATTTAATATCAATGATCGATTTAAACAAGCTTAGAGTAGAGCCCTATTCCTTAGTGTTCCGTATCAATGCTTCATCTGCTTTAACAACATGCCTATTAACTTTATAAGGACTGGTAAGATTAACTTACGCAATATTGTATTACCATCCAGCAATTTAACCGTAACAGAAGAATAAATCGGCTAACGGATTTGAGCCCAGTTTTACACAAGGATTAAATCTAGGCTAATCCACGATTAGTGCGAGTTTGCCGGTTAGTCACGACGCCGGGCGGGCTTAGGCCGGATCGCCGTCAAATTACGACTTGACGCTACAGTTTACAAACATTGTAGTGGACACAGGATTAAATTTATTGATATTTTCATTAGATATTACCGGTTGGATTTGCAATCGCTGATAGAGGCTAATGGGGGCTAGACACCTCTTAGACATTAATGGTATACCGTCAAAGTTTATTTATGTACAGGTAAAGGTAAAATGTATGCCAGCTAAAATCACGGCGTTAAATTTTCAACAACGGTTTAAGTTGTTAACGGCGGTTGCAAACGTCCGGGTGGTCATTTTAGTTTAAAAAGAACCTGACTGTGTTTTACTATGGTCGACTACCCTGGATATTGAGACGAAGCTTGCGTCTAGATAACTAAACGTTTGTTACAAGTTATGACAGCACGCAACACAAACATTTAAAAAACATCCTTATAAGTGTAGCGAATATGAATGGTCTGTATAAAGATAATAAATGAAAACCTGAATGGTTGGTGAAACAACTACTATATTTATATATTGATTTCTTATATTCACGCGAACACTACACATATCGCGTGTATTTTATGTTTTTTACGTTCCCGACGTTTCGGCTGCTTTACAGCAACCATGGTCACGGGAGGACTGAGGTACCTCATATTTAGTTGCTGTTTGCGGTCCGATCTACACAGAATATCCGTACACTTTGTTTATGTAAAAAAACACAAAATAAACGCGATTAAATCCGAAAAAAAAAACGTTTTATTCCACTATATTCATATGTAAAGAAAAATAAAAGACAATAATAAACTCCTCAATCTGCCGCTCAATATGGGAATCTGCCAAAACTACCACTACTAAAAAATACAAAAATAATTTAAATATAAAAAAGATATAAACACTAGTAGCAAGCTAGTAAATTAAGGGCTGCGTGCTTTACAGCTCGCTCACAAATAAACGTTACAATATGTTACACGATGGTAAACAGCAATGGTAAAACAATTAGGTCGTCGACGCGTTCGCTCGATTCGGTTACAACCGAACTGCGGATCGGGTTACAGGGCTACCACACGTGCTTTCTCTTACGCATTCCATGCTAATAATAAGTCGTTTACAAAAGCAACATGCTGGCTTAGTCTGATAAATCACACAACCCGTATATTTTTTTACATAAATTCTCAATTACAAAATACTCACTGCAATTTAGTTCCATGCATAATGTATATGAGTACTACATATTTTTTTACTCAAATAATACCTAGTACTTATCTAAATTTTAGTTTAACTAACCCATAAAAGTATTAATATAATTTGTAAGTAAAATCAATTAAGATTGTGATTGATGAGATATTCCGAAAACAATTTCAAACAATTTTTAAACTACATTGATCTATTTATTGCAGATCGGTCACCAATTAGAACCTACACAAAAAAATCTTATTATTTTTCTTTCACGAGCCTCATATTAAAATAAAATTCAATGAAGTAAGTACAATGTATTAAACGTTTAACCTGTACACACAGGTCAATTTTATTATAAAAAGAATATTTAAACCCCTTATTATTTCAAGTACTCGTACCTGCTAGTAATACCATTCATTTAGGAATATCCGAAAAGAGAAGATTGAAATTAGCGCTTATCGGCGGATGGTAAGTACAGGGCTCGCTTGACCCGCGGGTCGCGGAATTAGTACCTACGCTGGCCGAAGTTGTAACGTGATGATATGATATTATAGAACGGCCTTAGCTAGTGCTATACATATGTATAATATTAATGATAATAATTGTATCCAATATGAAAGCAACTTTTATACTATGTATCACGGTAAAATTAGTAATTGTTGAAACACCTTTAAGTCCAATTTAGTTCTTTGTATTCACTTAATTTAGTACTTAGCTCGTCGAACAACTAAACCATTTTTAATAGTGCTTGAAAATTACGATACGCGAACTCTTGGTAATAATATCGGATATATCCGCTTATGCCGTTATCCGAAGCACATCACTATTCATATCTGTCGTCCCCAATTTATATGTATCGTTAGCCGCAACCGCGTGACTTATTAGCGGTGGGCGGGCGCATCCGCGGGGCTGAGATCTATGATGATGACCGCACTGATTTATTTTATTAATCAATTCGGATGTGCCTTCATAGATATGATTCATAGTTGTGCGCGTGACTCAGGAAATATAGGTTTGTTTTTGATTCTATGGGTATTTGATGGGTAAAAGAAAATTTGCTATCAAAATAGCACTTATGAACGTTTGTTTACTAAGTCGGCTCAGTGCTAAAACTATATATACTAGTAGGTACTAACTTATCATTATTTAAAGAAAATGTGTGTAGTAAGTAATTTGCTGTATTACTGACTACACACTGAAATATTTTTTACACACATATAAAAATTTAATTTGATTGTCACCTTATTCCTAAAATATTTTATTATATTGATTTCTTATAAAGCGAAAACTACACATTGAAATAAAGCAAATTTTTGGGATTTTATTACATTATGTTATTATTAGTTGTCCGCTATCAATTCAGAGTCGTATGCGCGTGCGCCGATCTAAAACTATGGCAGCTGTTTATTTATACTATGTGTTTTCCATGCATTTGTATATTTCAACTTGAATTGGTTAAATAAAAACATGTACGTTACCTTTGTTTTTAAAATTAATTCTGATTGACGCATTCTAATAATTACTATGTGATCTAATTACGTATATTAATAAATCATATCTTTATAGACTTTACTCTATAAAGGATTAGTCGACTAAGAATTCTCTTCCCTAAATAAGGGCATTACAAAGAACTTCTCTTTAATTTTTTTTTTTTGTAATAAATAACAATTGCAGCGAATTTTAAAAGTACGTTTGGGGGATTTTTTATATCTGTGTAAGGACAACGAACCTATCGTTCATAGTGAGGACATATCATCAACTTGCTTCTGTTTTTGGCAAGGTTACTATCAAACAATTAGGGCACTCGCCACGTGAGGTCGCTTCGCGGAACCAACGGGACAGCCCGCACCAGTTCACGCCAGCACCGCTTCCACTTATATTGATTAGCAAGTTTGAATCTGGATTTTAATTACGTAAAAGTTTGTGAGGTTGCATTAGGACATATGCTAATACTATGACAGCTGAGCTGTGATATGGACAATAGAAGCCTTTTTGCTATTCTGACGCAGGAAGCAAGAGGGTTTAGTCTATAAAGATTATTTTTCTCTAGCTTTCGCACTGATCGGTAATTCCGGGTCTGCGAGTTCTACCTCGTAGCAATTTTTTATTGATTATAGTTTTCGTTAATAGTTATCTAAGCACGTAACCGATAAAATTAAAAAAAAATCTTTAAGATCCTTAAAGAACTATACATTCTGACAGCTGTGTGTGATAATTATTAATTCATTAGTAATTAGTCAGCCAGTCAATCAAGCAATGTAAATACTCGGCCCGCCTATTTGCGAGAGGACAATTTGTCCAGAATTCACCAAACGTAAACCGAGTATGGAGGCTATACTGGATGCGCGCGCGCCGCTGGCCCTTGCACTGGACACAAAAACCTCACATGCCGGCAATTAATTGGCATTAGGGCTGGCGGGGCGGTGTTTTGATAATAGAAAGTTGTGTCGTAATATCGGAAGAGATGTAAAACCTACATCGTGGCGAGATAATATCTTGTACCTTTAAGAAATTGCTTTGAAATTGTGTATCCCTGAATGCGCAATTTCAAAATATTTTCAAGTTATATGAAAAGGCCCAATGACTACTTTTATGAGTTTAAAACTATTCATTTATTCACCATGTCTAACCTATTGCACAATTAAAGTGTAGTTGAGTTGGGGTGACTACTGACTAGTATGTGAGGTTACCAATATATCAGTAGTATTGTAGTATTGTTTTATGTTGCATTCCACAATATTCTGAAGTGTCAGCCCTAAACAAAGGTATGGGCAAACGGAATCCGCGCACAGGTGGGTACGCAGCCCTATACAGTTAGCTTGATCTCTCACCAAATCGACGTAACGGAGTCGACTCGACCCGTGGCTTACTTTGTTTTACGACTAATTATACTGCTGTTCCCTTTTAAGTGTTGATAGCTCGCGTAAGAGACCACTTAAGTATGTATATAGAAAATCTTACTATATAAGTGATCCAAATATGGGTGAAATATTTAACACAAAGCATATAGATAGCATTGATTAATTTGTGATTACCAACAACTGACGCATTATGTTAATACAAATGGAATACTGAACAAAGCCATGTCGCCAAGCGGCCTAGCCGTGTTCCGGCATGATGTTCGGTGTTGCCATTCATGGATGGCGGTTCAGATCAGTTGCGCTGCATGTGCCTAGTGAATGTAGCGTCTCGATCTACTGCCGCCTTCCTACCTAGGCAAGTATGCTCCATCGTAGATCTCATCGTCACTTACCATCAGGTGAGATCGAGATCAAATACTTGCCTATAAATGTATAAAAAAAAAAAATCTTCGGTGAAAATCGTTCCTCTTCGATAAGGGATTGTTATAAGTCTTATAGCAAAACATTGATGATTATTTAAAATACTTTATACCGCGATTTATGTCTCTATAATTTAGTTATCATTCAGATCGGGATGTTGTAGAGCCGGTCGGCGGGGGGCGCTCGTTGCTCGTCGCTCTACTAGTTCTCCCACTATTCTAGTTAATTTAATCAAAACCGCATTGACACGTAACTATTGGACGAGATTAATTTATAAGTATAACAGTACTGTGAATGGGATCACGCTGTACATATTACTGGACATCTACACAATTTGGGCCACAGCTAATATAGATTAAAATTGGAACAGATTTTTATGACTCGTCGGCTAAAACCAAGGTGGTTTTACAATCCACTAGCACTAACCTTTGTCCGCATAAAAAGTAAAACATAATATATATCATAAAAAAAACATGACAGCTATGTGTGACCAAAGTACTCTTCAAGACCGATCTAACAAACCCGATCTCGTTGGATCAATTGGATTTCCTCGTCGAAATCCAATGACCACCCTTCGACTTCATCATCAGACCCTGGTCACCATAATTCAACATATACTTAGTCCTCGTAAATAACAATCGAATGAACTCAACTAGATTGGTCTACTCAGGGCCTTCACTGTATCATTGAGATACAAAATGTTGACCCCCTAAGGCCTATGTCGAAGAAAAACAATTCATGTAACAAAACAGAACAGTTACCAGCTTTTTAACCTATCTTTACCAATCAGCTTTCTTGTTATCCTTTCCGAGATTTAAGTCTCATACATCTTTTTGCAGCGAGCCCTAGCGGTCTTTATTTAGCCTTCAATCCCATTTGTTTGTTTGACGCTATCGGCTTTAAATATCGTTCTATGTTCTTCATATTGCATTGTCTATGCTTTTTATGTTCTTATTTTAAATATTCCTGTACCATGATAACAACACATTTGAATTTAACTTTATTTTTACCATCACTGAACGCATTTATTATAGTATGGAGCCCAAAGTAAGTCATCCATGTATGAATCAGTTTAACTTTTTGTATGAATTGTTCGCTAAAGTTTTTTATTGCTTGTATTTATTCATCCGTACTGATAACATTACTGGATCTGCGCGTAACTACATATAATAAAATCTTTAAAACTAGGGACATAAAATATCCTTTGAAAATAATGTAAGCACATAATATTTATAACTCCGGAGAGTGTTGGTAAATACATTCTATTCAACCTCTAAATAGGCCTGATAAGAATCACGTAGGTAAACATAAACCTGCCTTACTACCAAGAAAATGTTAAATAGAAAAATTGCAGAGTAGATTTAATAAATTACAACTACTGCCAGTCGTTTGCGCAATAGTTAGGGTGATGACACAGCATTGGTGACTTTATCACCATAAACGTACCCCCAAATTTATAGAATGTTTAATTCAATTACAAATTCTAAGAATGTTTTGTGTTTGGTGCTTCATATTAATTTGGCGTATTGATTTCAGCCATCAAATGTTAGGACATTTACAGCACTGTCTGCGATTTGTGACGCGTTTTGAATATAGGACATTCATTTTGAGGATGGTTTTATATAATGAGGTGACTGTTTCGTTCAAATTTCTCTATATAGCTGACGGACTGATCACTTATATTTCAGATCAGCTTACTATGTAGTTTTTCCTACTATCATGCTTGAAACAATTAATGAAATATTTAATGCAGTGGATTAAAAGTTGCTATTAATTCCGCCTTCGCAATCCTGCACTCCGTCGTCGCCCTAAGTATTATGAACGCAGTTGCTATATGAGTCTGCGTCGGCCTAATCAACTCCCGATGGCTATCTCCCAATGATTAACAGCAGCGAGATGGCTTCAATTATCGCTCTTTAAATGCATTCGCGGGGTTTGATGATTGCATCTGAATGTTAACGTCACTAAGAAAGGGTCTTATGGCAAATAAAATGGTGGGTTATGGCGGCTGTTAACTTTTATTCAGAAATTCCCTGAATAAAAGTTTGGTATTGGCTTCTAGATACGTAAAATATAGCGGTTAGCGGTTGAGAATTTTGGATCAAATGGGATGCAAGTTGAAATGTTTGTGAAGCCATTTGCAAATATTTGGCATCCATCGTTCATCGAGTCTGTTTATTAGAAACGTTTCCGCTCATTGGATTCATTAACCATTTTAATTAGATTCTCACTCTCAATGAAGGAGCATAGCTAGCATAGAAGGTAAACCATTAAGAACAGTACATATGAATTGTCAAAATTGTTACAAAATTCTCAGCCACAACTTTGCCACTCTTTCGGAATGCCGTTCCTATGGAGAAGAACGGATAAGAAACTCTAGGGTTGTACTTTTTATAAATATTTTTTACATTTTTGAGACACTGACATACTACGATCATAACATATGTGTATCAGATGTGTTAAAAAAATCTTTATGAGGCTGTTGAAACTGACTTGCAAATACAAGTCCCGCTATACCCAAAAGAACAGTACCCATCTGTTTAGAACCGTTTAACATAACAACAAAGGTCCAAGTATTCCTTTCAAAACAGCTTGTCACAAGAGCGCGTTACGAAATAGCACAGCGTGTTAGACCGGCGGTCAATTAGCGTGACCATTGCCATACTATATCATTGTTAACCGTACATAGAGAGAAACTTGTGCGGGACATTACACTTTGTTATGGGTACCATCTTCTTTCTTGTTTTGATGGTCATGGAAGTTGAGCTTCACAAAAGGGAATCTATCACCTGTCGCCTTGAAATGAGTTCTGACGTCTACAAGTAGACCTGTAATGATTTATATTACATTAATTAGTAACTTCTACAGTTTTCAAAAGCTCTTAAAATGGTCCTGCATCCGATATAAAATGTGTAATTACACAGAATAATCATTTTGCAAGCCGACAAAAAATACTACGTAGGTGGTAAGGTAAGTGTACCTAAAAAGTTACTGAAACAAATTAAGGCTGCATGTCCATCAAAGCTGTGTTAGAAAGCATCCGACCAATCGGATAGTATGATTACACGCAATTTATATGTCACGTCATAAAGAAGCGACCTGATTGGTCAAATGTATCGTATTTATTGTATGGATTGTTGCCGGAAATTATATTCATAACTTTGATTTAGACGCATCGTTTAAGGTTTATTTTAATTCGCATACGCAAAGATTGAATGTCGAATCGAAGCCTTCTTGGGCGAGGTATTACGTCACCGCAAAATCACGACTAGTCAAACTCGTTGATCGGGGTCGATGGCCGCGGGTTTCGAAGGTCCTGTCAGATGCCTGCCTATCAATCCGGTGCAGGATGTCGGAGGCCTCTGTAGAGTTCGCCAAGCTAGACAGTTTACGCGTACGAGAGGCTGAATATTATTCCTGGAGTGGTCAGAGCGAAACAGACTGACCAGTTGCTAGTAATATGCAATGAATACAAAACGACTAGTCTACTTAACTCCTCTACCTAACCTAGAGTTTGTTGATAGGAGTGGGCTCACATTATAGTTTAATGACTAAGGTGGTGATTGAACCTGTAACCTAGTCGTTACGAGGGCAGCCCCAACAACTAACAGGCTATGGACGCTTTAAGGTCAAATCTCTTAATAACAGTTTTTCCAAAACAATTTTTTCACCGCTCCTGATAGGAGGAGTCCTGCTGAGTCTCAAAACGTCGTTATGTTTTTTTAGCTTCTTATTTTGTTGATAACCGTTTCTTTATTCATCTTCATTGATGTAAGTCATTAAGCATTGGCAATTAAGGCGAGGATACATTTCATTAATAATAGTTACTATTTCAAAAGGAATCACTAGATAAATTAATAAGATGGAGTGTCTACAAGTAGTCGGTACCCTCTAATGGTACCAAACCATTCAGAAACAGCACTTCCGTTTCTTTTCTAAAATGACCGGGAAACGGGTGGTCCTATTTACATCTCGGGCTGGTCGGTGTGACGTCACCGCTCGTGGCGACTAGTGGAACTCGTTGGGCCCGGGTCGTCGGCCCCACGTCACGAGGTCCTGTCAAAACGGACCTCCTCATTTCGAAATCACTCTTCAATAACCTGTCAACCATTAAGAAAATTCTCCTGTAAATTGAACTGTACTGCTTCGTTTTTAGAGTTTTTTCTTTCATTTTGAATAACTCACGATAGCATAGTTATGCCCATTTTTTCTCGCTTATCTTCAGATCAGGACGCTTTGTTGTGTAATTATAGATGAAATTACTGTTGGGCCACAGAGTAGTTGTATCAGTTGGTCAATCGGTTTCGGTAATGTTTAGTTTTTTGTGATGTTAATTTCGATGGTGGCGCGGTCGCTTTGATTTTTTCTAAGGTGTTTCATAGGTAAGTATAAGAAGTATAAGTACTTACTCAATTTTAAATATTGTTGTTTAATATTCATCGACGTTCGATTAATCAATGACTAATCATAAATATAAAAGGAGCTTATATAGAATTACGTTGAATACGTTACGTTACGTTTATAACATAATTGTAAGGGAGTGTATTCATGTATAAATTAACACGGTTTTCGAACATGTAAACGTCGATGTCCGCTGAGGCGTAACACATAGACCTGTCGACGCGATACATAAAAAACAATTTGACAAATGTTCGCATTACAATGAGCACACACGAGTGACAATCCGTTACAATACGCTCCAATACACTAAATACAACAGGACAATTTATGTGTCACAGAGCACACGAAACACAGTGTAATTATGACAGGGTTTTCTATTAAAGTAATCATAACATACGTTGCATTCGAACATGTACTTAAATTACCGATGCATAATCTATGGAACACTTTTCTTGGAAATAATAAGATCGATTAATTAGTAGATCACGGTCTGAATTAGGTCATCTTTATAGAAACAGGTCTTAGGTATTTGTACTTTATAGACGCTTAATCGAATCTTTGGAAGTTTGTAAGTCCTTGTCTAACTGTTGCACCTACACTGTGGCGCTCCGCTTCCTGCAGGGATCGCAGGTCACGGTTCAGGGCGCAGGCTCAACGGCTGCGCAGTTCCGCTCGAATAGGGCCCGCACTCACGGTAATCGCGGCTCGATTGAGCCATCAAACAACGGGGCACTGTGAGCAGCCGAGCTGAGCTTGCATATGTGAGCGAGCGTGACATGTAGAGATCTGATTTTCCAATCAGATGTTTACATATGGTTGCGATATGTGCTATGTGATTCGTGCTTACTATTGGATATAGGGGTGGCACGTAAGCGGTTAAGACATTTGCATTTTCAGGAATATTCGACGTGTTATATGAATAACAATATGAGGTACAACAATATAAATAATAATTATATTTATTACGACATTTAGTCTGAAATTGAAGACATTGTGGTGATGAGTGATAGGTTATCTACATATATTTTGTTGGTCGACTAGATATATAGGTTTGATTAGAGTCCGCTTCTTATAGTCTGATTATCTTTAATATATCCTTATAACCTGAGAGGCTGTACGTTATTCGTTTAATTTATACTCCACCATCTTAATACGAACTTTAATTAAGATTTTATGTTAGTTGTATCAATTTATATGGCAAATGTCACCCGACTATTTATTATTATGGCAGTTTATGGCGCTGCCAGTTAAAAGGGAGTTAGATTCTATAATTTTATGGTCTTTAGCGTAAACATCAAATCCGTAGCACTTTCAACGGAAAGACATACATAATAAATAAATAAATTTCGCCAGACGAACACACCAACTATAGGGTCCCACACTAAGCAATGTTTGTATTATGGGTATGGTACAATGGACTGGAGGCGAACCCAGCATAAATTACTTACATAGATATTAAAAATAATATATGTATGTATTGGGTACAAACATTCGTGATCATCACACAAAGTTTGTCC
Source organism: Pheosia gnoma (assembly GCA_905404115.1). NCBI lineage: Eukaryota > Metazoa > Arthropoda > Insecta > Lepidoptera > Notodontidae > Pheosia > Pheosia gnoma. Next base: position 556,995 of record FR989894.1, on the reverse strand, counting down.
CTACCAGGATTCGAACCCGGGACCCTCGGCACAGAAAGCAGAGTCACTACCAACTGCGTTAATCAGGCCAACATGGATGTGGAAGAGGCAAAAGCACCGCAGCATATGACTATTACAGACCACAATCTCTGCCCCACCCTACGGAATACAGGCGTAAGTAAATTGAAGTATACATATAGGTACTTCAATTATATGTTACAATCATATAAATATCCTCATAAAGGTGCACACTATGGCCCTCATCATAGAGCTGGTTTTTGTCTAAAGACAACCGAAAGGCTTCGTGTCATTACAACAATGAATTAGAGTGGGTTACTAACGTACGATAAGTGAACGAGATGATGAATGACCGAGGGCCTACTGCCGCATTGATGATTGCGATGTACACGGGATGAGTTTATGCCGGGTACCCACCCTATGAATATATGTATAACAGCTATATCGCCCGCGAATTTGGCAGAGTCTTTAAATTGATATAACTTTTTTATTTACGAACTGATTGAAATAAAACAAACACTACATTTTAAGTGAACCTCACCCAAATTGGTAAAGCCGTTTCTGAGATTGAGACCATTGATTTGGGTTCTATTGCGTTGATAAAGGCCCCCAAAAATTGTTTTACTCATATATCTCCCATGTACTCGTACAAACAGCGATGATTTACATTTTAATTGTATAGATTATAGATAGATGAAGCTAAGATAGCTTGAAGAAATATTTTTTCTGACGTACAATCATATCGGAACGTTTTAAGAGTACCTACGCTCGTCCAAAGTCTAAGCTTAAAAACAATCTGTTTATTTGTTTTAGTCTCGATAATTGGTTTAGGCACTTCATAAATGTTCCACCTAAACTATTTTTTGGATTACCAGACTGAAAAATATTACAGTAAAAAAATGTTTGAACTCACGAAAACTTCAAACCATTTAGCCGAACCAAAAAGTCCATCCGTGTGATCCGCACTCTATCAACCATCTCAGCTAATGCTCGACGACGAAATAAATCAGAATTCTGATGATTTATCGACGCTACCGCAGCGCACCACTAGCGATTCCTTGATTGATAATTGTAACGACTTCATTTGTATTTTAATTAAGCACTTTGTAGTCTCAAGTTAAGGCCCATTATACTTTACAGGAAATTGTAGTTACAGTTCATGTTTGGCTTAGTACTAATATCTACCAGCTATCGTACCAGCTCGTACATTACCATTTAAATTAGGTACATTAAACAATGCCGATTGAGAATTGCAATTCGTAACGAAATAGTTAATTTTATAGCACAGCCACTCCTTGCAAATGTAGAGAGGTACCTATCTACTAGGGATGTCAAGGATTGTTAGTTCTAGTATGTATGTCGCAGTACAGTATGTCGAAATACTCATGAGTTAGGAATACAACTTTAATAAAATAAAATTGAGCAAGTAAATAAACAAAATAACAGTCCCACCTTGGTGGACTCCATAATTAATGGGGTGTCAGTATCTAAAGAAGGTTTTCGTCAAAGAAAGCACGCCCACGACACGTGCCTTTCTCCGCGCACGCCACCATACAATGCGCCGAAAGTGATGAGATGGATAAGACTGTGATACAGCGGGTACATGCGCCTGCGCATACGAAACATACGGGATACCGCTTTTTTTGGACCTGACTTAGGGGCCGCTTCGTAGCTATGGTATACAATAATGGTGCAACTATTGTAAGTACAAAGATAGTTGTGCCATCGCGAAGGCTGCCAATCATGACCTTAGGACGCGAAGTCCTAAATCGAATTATATATATAATGAATAAGACGGTAGCATTAAACAATCATTGGTGATTCCTAAAACTGATATATAATTCGGTAGTCCTATACGAGAATCAAAGTCATAACTGGCTCAGCAGCCTCAAGCTTAAAATATTACGCCATATAATGTATTGTTTCAAAATGAGGTACAGACCCCAATGCCTATTTGTTGAGTACATGAAATTCTCCCTGGGGTCCCTTTATAAATTCCATTATACCCGGATCAGTGGTCCGTCGTGAATGGCGCATTGTTCGTCGGATTTGCATGTTGGCTGGTCCGAGATTGATTGGCTAATTTGAATGATTGATCGATTACGTCCGCGGACCACTATGCCTATATTTGTGGTCGGGTAAGGAGGACAGAGCACGTATTTTTAATATCATCAATAAGTAGAGTCGTATGTGTAATAGACAAGGCAGTGAAACTTTTTTAAAGTTTTAAGCCCAGATATTTTTAATATTATCATGAGTGTAAGTGTAATGGGTCCAAATATCAAACTCTAAAATGCTCACAGTAATTGAAATCTAGATGACAATTTAACAATCCTTTAAAACTGTCGCTAGATCGAGAAACATGACCGCAGCAAGCGCAGGCAGTTAAAAGCCAAACGTCTTTATCAAATCAAGGAATATAATTTCCAGGGAGCATAAATTACAAGTGTAATAAAAGATAATTAGATGCCTCATTAAAACCCAGCTGCAATAATTTATGTGATCACTAGCTAGCCGTTGGATAGGTGTGCTTTTGAAATTATTATTGCAACCGCCGGCAACTAGTCATCTCACCTCACTTAAACGGCTGACCATCATTCAATTGTTTCATTAAAATATCTCGTTAGAATATATTCCAATTTAGTACTAACTACCAAGTCATCGATTCAGGCAAGTATATGCTAAGCTTACACTGAAATAGGTATATTAGAAATACGCAAGCTGTATAATCAGCTAGCTTTATGGCCAGGTAGAGACTAGTATTTTTCATATCTTCTCTTTACCTTTATTCTTTCATGCATTTCTCTTCTTTAAGAGTTTGAGCAACTGTTCGAAGTCCCGGCTCTCACATTCACTCAGAATTTTTCAAAATGTAATAATAGGACAATCTTCGTTCTCCCTAGCTGCTTAGTTTTCAAATATGGCTGCAGATCGTTCTTATTGATTGTTAGTTTTCATGATTAGAGTTATTTGTTAACATCGCATGTTTCTTGCGTGAAATTTCAGAATGGTTTAAGTTAGTTGACTATGCCTTGACGATGATTTCGGATGGGATGATTAAGAGCTACATCAGAAGCACGTCAAACCCAGTGATTCACAATACACTGCCTCTGATTTAATTATAACTAATCAGTAATTAGCTATAATCAGGTTATACAAACTGCCAAACCTAACAACAATCTGCGCAAATCAATGACTAGGAAATTGCGCAGACGTCATCTTATCTCAAAATCCGTTCCGTTGACACAATTGTCGCAGGAAGCGCAGCCACTAAGCTGTTATCAACTGAATGGCTCATGAATGGATTTGGCAACTGTGTTGTGTATCGCAGTTCGTCGACCTGCGCCCGCGCACGCGATAACCTGCGCGCGAGTGGCGGACTTTGAATGAAGCTTCCTTAGATTGTGCGGTGAAAGGCGTGGGAGAAAGGGAGGCTATTTTGAGGATATGTGGGTGGTTGAATGGATGACACCAGTAATTTCAAATTATATAATAAAGAATCCGACCATGGCAACATGAAATTCCTAACTCAAAAAGGTCCCAGAGATTGATAAGGGCATCGTTCCTTAAATTCATAATCTCACGATTTTATGGTTATTCATGCGCACGAGACTGTTTAATTAGGTGTGAGATTATGAGCTCACCAAATAAAGATACCTTTTTAACACCCAATTTAAACTCCCGCGATCATTAAGATCATCTGACCTTTCTAAGAAACATTCAAGAATGTCAAGATACGTATCATTTTAAGCCACAATGAAGACGCTTAGCCGGAAGCGTCGACCTGCTTGCAAAAGGTCACGGACTGGATATTGGACCAGTTGGGCTGGGCCCAAATTGTGGTCCAATTATAACGTGGTTTGCATTAAATTGGACCGCAATACAGTCCGATATTTATAGCGAGGCCGAGAGAAATTCGCGGAGAAACAAATACTTACGTAAGGAGGCGAAAAAAAGTTGTATGATTGACGTGGGATTGAGTTATTGGCACGATTTACGGTAAACTGTAAACTGAAAGAGGTAGGGTACACTTTTGAAGTTCTCATAAACAAAGCTTGATATTTTTAACATCATGAATAACATTTGTAATGGCGTTATTAAACCGTTTGTAGCTTAAGGTAAAGATGGTATGGTTGATTAAGTTTTACCGACTCGATTGGCACGGATGGTAGTAATCCTTCCATCTGTCCCCCAAAAATGTAATAATTTTAATTATGCGCTGCAAATATCGCGTTTTATTTGTTCCATAAATTAACTAACCATTACCCGTGTTGTTAATCAACCATTGCAATGACATGGCAAGTGAATGACGTGACAGCATGATGCAACGAACTCAAGCATAGTAACGCGGCTATTCTTCAGAGGTCACGGAATTTATAAAATGGTCTCTTTCTTTTTAATTGTCAATAATTGATAAGCGAATGAATATCGCAATTCTTTTCTCACCGATAGTAAGGCAAGTTCTCACTTGTTTTTTCTGTTATTTAAGATAGCTTATCGTAAGTTTATTAGAAAATAAGTCAAGGATGCTAGCAGCAACGAATATATTATAAGTTAAACTGATAATTGGAAGTTTTATTTTATATTAATTGCATTCAGTAAATATGTTATTAGTCAATTTAAATTTGGTCTAGAAAAGAATATTCACAATCTGATAGGTATAAGTAAGTAGTTCATATTTGCAAGTATTTTAACGGCTTAATTGCTATTTAGGGACTGTAGTTTAATATTCTCTTTGAAAGTAACTATACTATAGAGTTCAACGTGACCGCTTATATGCTGAAGCACATCACTGATGTGAAGAGACGTCTTTTTTTAAGTATTTCTCGGCAGTCGAATTGTGCAGGTATAGCTTAACAAGAAAATATCATACCATATTTAAGTCCAAGCCAAGTCCTATGAAAGGGCTGGTATCTCCGCGACGAGGCGGGAGGTCTTGGCCTCCTGTAAAGTGTGCCACACGTGGTTGTGCAGCACAGATGGAAGTATCTCTTATCCCTGATCTTCTCGGCTGCCTTCAGCCTCTCCCGGGCCAGCCTCCCGGCGCATCGGCGGGGGCCGGTGGTGGCCATCACGGCTGCCACCATGGCAATAGCCACCATAATACACAACCAACGCATTGTTAGCTTTCATCTGTCACCCATGGCAAATAGTTGGATGTCACATGAGACTAAAGTTCATATAAGTTTTCATTGTGAATAACTCGGGAATTTTTTAAAGGAGTATTTTGTAAACTTTAATATTTTTCGTTAGTAAAGTTCGCAAAAATTGTAACAGTTAGTAGTATAAATTAGCTAAATACCAATTAATTATGCCTCATGAAAGTCACAACACTTAATTTTGTTCTGTAATAACTTCAATGACAGAGCACACGAAAATCACTACTAATCTAAACCTTAAAAGTTCAATAGTTTTTGCGACACAATCTAATTCTTTGCTAAGTCTATCAACGAGGACCGCTGTCTCTCCCCAATTGTTTTAGAACCACAAGACTGCACACACTTCAATCCAACACATGTATTCTATGAATGTTTTTTATGAATGAATGTGGTCGCGTGAGCGTTTGATAAAGACGGGCAGTGGACGTGCGCCCGCGCTGGCAACGACACGGCGACTGTGAGTACCAGAGGACTGGATATGACGCGATCCTGGCCCGGTAAGATCGCGCTTTTGAAAGCTCCATTGAACAAAGCTTGTGTTTTGAAGATGCAAGAAATCTTGCGAGAATGCCAGGGAAGAAGTTAACAAAACATCAGCAAAATGGTTATCTTATTAATATGACGAAGCTGGAGCAGTAGAGCTTTATTGACAGATAAAATAAAATTTTCCATTTTGTAGAAAAATTTGACCTCAGCTGGTTTGTGACCAAAACTATGTTTTGAATACTGCCATTACTGCGACTGCATCACATTATAATGTCGTTCTTAATATGAAAAAGTTTGCTTTTGAATCAGCTTCCTTAATAAGCCTTAAAATGTATGACACATTTGTATAACACTTTTCTTTTAAACACAACTCGACCTCAAGATAATATATCAACCAATATCCTTTATCTCCGCGAGCGGCATATTAGTGGCGACGCGTCGCCGGCACGCGTGTCCACTAATTAGGGCGCGTTTGGATCTAGCGATTGGCGCGACGATAAGCGGTGATAAAAGGCGCGGGTGGTCGCAAGGTGGACGGCCGCCGTCACACCTGATCGTTAGGGTGGCGGAAGAGTGTAGAGGGGCGTGGTTCGGGTTCGTACCCCGCAATCTAAAGGTGCATAGGTTGAATATAACAGCTTGGTATTGGTGTAAATGTACACAAATATTTATGAGATTACTCTAACCCCCAAATATATGGAAGTTTATCACTTAGCAGTCGTAACTTAGAAAGTTTATTCCAGAAGAACAGTGCTTGGTAATACTATTTGCAAAGGGACGAAATTTTTTTATAAATTTGGGGGTAAATGTCTAGCATCGCTTTTTTGTAAATTGTTGTAAGTTGATTCTCAGTATTGATGCGTTCTTTTGGACTGTATTGTTGGTGGTTGATTGAATCAGAACAGAATCATTTGAATCAGTTCAAATCGCGACTTTACTACTAGAGACAGAGATGCCATTCCACTGCAAGCTGAAAGCTAGTTAAGATTTATGGACCGCTAAGCTTTTTTTCATTGCCCTAGCCGGGGTCTAACGAGCGGATTTGCATGTGGCTTCCGCGATCCACCGCCGTGTAGTTATTCCAATTACCATTTCCAGATTTTTATCTCGGCATGCTTGAGAGATTACGTCCGCGAACAGACATGTGCTGATACGAGTGTTTTAACAGTAGATGAGTAACGAAATAGCTTGGATCCTTCTTGAGTTGTTGGGAGTCCTGGCGCCGTGAACAATGGTTATGCATGGCTCTTTCAGAGCCTTGTCCGACCAGACAGTCTTAACTCTCGATCTTGAAACGATTATTAAATAATTTCCAAAATAGGTACGTATCGGATCGGATGACGGCATTTGAATATAAAAAGGATTAAAAATGAGATGCAGGATCTACGGAACATTGTAACATAGAGAATTAGAGTAGAGATAGAGCTTCCCATTAGAGCTGAATTTGAGGTTCAGGGTTATTTCCAGTGCACTAAAAGCCTAGTAGCACATACAATTCAAAAATAACGTCTCAAACATCAACTCAAACCTTTAGGTAAGCCTAAGTATTTGAGTAGATTTAGATTTTTCGGGCCGGCAGACATACCTATCGAACGAATACTGACTGGTACTACAAATACAGTCAACTACAACTATTGTCAGTTATTCGGCAAGACATATGTATCTTCACGTGGAAGTAACACGCGAAAAACTCGCGCTGGCAGCGGGACAACAAATGTAACGGTCGAAAAGATCGTGACGAGAGAATTAAACAAGGAACAATGAATCATGCGCATCCAAATACCCACCACTATGTTATGTACTATACACAAATAATAGTCGACGAAGGGCTCAAATCTGACATATTATCTTGATAATTACCGGAAAATCTTGCTGCTGCGGTATTATAGGGATACAATACCATCACCGAAATCCGTGCTTTAAAGGACACATTAATGATTCGATCTAAGATTAAGAAATGACATCGTAGATCTGATGTCATTTCTTATCCGTGCCACTGACCGTCAGAAATGGCGCAAAACGGTTAAAGAAAAACTTAGTCGGATTCAACGCGATGCTCAACACGGAGCGAACGACTTGAGTAGGAGGAGTAGGAGGAGAAGCTCCATTAGATTAATATCAGAGTTCCAGCACTCATTAAATTGGAAAACCCTGGTCATTACTATTCCTTATATGAAAATGAAATACGTGTAATGGAATATGAAAGTAGGTATTCGTAAGTCTGACAAAACAATAGTTGCGCAGAATTGACGGGCCTCAGATTAGATTACAAGCAGTTCGGTTGCGCGGGCACACCCGACCCTGCGGCCCCACCCGCTGACATTGCGGACATGCGCGTGAGCACGGCATACGATAGTTTAGCGAAACAAAGGCTTGAATCAAATTGGGTATGTTCGGTTTACTTATAATCTTGTTTTTTAGAGAGACTAAAAAAACAGGATCCCAATGTTTCCGTCACATGAGTGAACTATAGGCATAGTGGAGATAAAACTACGTCAGTCACTCGCTGAATATGCTTCTTTGTACTTGATACCTGTATTGTGAGTAAATAAGAATTATTTTCGTACAAAAATACAATAGACAATAATAAAAGTGCAAGGCAATATAACAGCAGCACTTAATACGTGTTTGAGTTTATGGCCATCGAAGCCTGAGGGCAAAACCATCAGCAACTAACGTTTTCTCAAATTGACTAATGCTGATAGCCTCCACCATTACCGGCAGTAACAAATGTCTTAATAACTAGTCCTGCGTCATCGCGAGCTGTCTGCAAGACCTGAAGTGGAACAACGTTAGATAAACGTTTATCAGCACAGCGAGGGATGGGAGTGCGTCCTTACATCCCACTAATTGGGTTGTAAAGACGTAGTATTTGTTTAATTAAATTTGAAAATTTGTAATAAATTTGAAAAATAGAAAAAACTTAAAAATAATATGATAACAAACTATGTATCAAAAAGACCTTGTCCGCTTGGAATGGTGGCAAGAATGCTGGCTGCATTTCCTCGCTGTATAATCATACTAATTTTTGAGCGAGGAAAGAGCCAGCCCTCCTGTCACCTGTTTAATTAAATGATTAAATATGTAAATCATTGAAGATGAAAAAAGTATCGCCATATTGGTATTGTAACATAATGGTAACTTATAAAAATAATAACTAACATTGCGTAGATTTAGGACCGCCTATTGAGTCGTGACGACAGAATTTGTACCAATTTAGTACGTACGATATTCATTCAGTGGTTTTTAAACTCTCATATTAGTCTCATCGTGTCGACGGCATAATACAATTAGCTCGCCCATAACTCCGCTACGTTACGTTGCCAGTAGTGGTCACAAGATTCTCACGTATTCATATTTTATTGAGATACACAGTTAGGCCATTAAAAGATCCCTCAGTGGATCAGCCATCTCATAGTGTATCAGACCGGAATTAGTCGCTATTTTCTACAACGAATTGGAAATATTACAAATTGTAAATCTACTGCAATAAACACACAACATAAGTATTTGTCGGAACATAAAACAGTCCAACACTTTATGCAGAAATGTAAATTCTCGAATTTTCAAGGCAACAGGTTTAAATGATTTTTATGTTCCGCTAAATGGGCCGGGTTTGTGTTGGTTAGCTAAGGCCATACACGTGTCGACGGCCACAGCGGTCGGGTCAAGGTTTTCCACTAACCAAACTAAAGATAGCAGAACCTAGTACCACCGACTACTGGGAGTAGTATAGAGTACCTAGTAATTCTTAGGACTAGCACTCTTGATATATATCAATTGTATCATAAGGAATCAAGTTTATATCCGATCAAAGCTAGCGTGTATCTGCGCTTTATATCAAGCGAGATCGTATTGGGGCATCGAGAGCGCAGGCCGGCGTTTAATTACTGCTCGAAAATTGCAGACACCGACGCGACATACCTAGCAGACAGCGAGTCGCGTGCCGATTACTATTTTAAGATGACTAACTTTAGTTGTTTTCTTGTTAAAATACAGAATTACGTCATAGTGCAATGTTAAGAGGGGTCATTGGACGATGCTCTGATCATTGTTCAGGAGGATGGAAAACACTGAATCCCTTACAAATTGAGGGAAAGGATTGCGCCAGCAATGAGTTAAAAAATGTTCTCTCAGTGCTCTATGTTCGCTATGGAAGTATTTCTCTCAGGGAAATGGTACTTATTGCGATCTGGACGTTGTCGACAAAGCATACTGTCATATTCTTATTTTTTAAATATTATGTGGTGAAACGGGATGGAAGACACTTACACAAACTTATCGCCACGCAAAAAGATGGCGCCGAGTGGTTTAAAAAACTTAGTGTAGGTATGATAAATACCTTGAAAACTGTTTTTAACTGCAGTCCCTAAAGTGGTAATACACTTGGGTATCAATGATTGCATATCTGCGGTAGCGGACGGCACCAGAAGGTACCTACAATAAATTCTAAATTATATCCAAAGGTTGACAGAGGTAGCACTGAGATAGAATTTATATTCGACAAGATGGGAAAAACTATGGATAAAAGTTGTTTTCATATTTTATTATAACGTCTTATTGGGTGTAAAGTTAAAGTATTTAATACTATACTTGAGTATTAAATACTTTAACGAGTAGTTGAGTTATTATAATACCTTTGTTAGATTTCATCACACCAAAAGTCTTCCATTATCATCACACAATGTGTTATATATTTAGATAACCAAGTTGTAGGTGTCTACTCTGATTATGTAAATAGGGCACAATCTATGTGCCACAATCGTTTGCAATGAGGGCAACAACACTACGGACAGGCTATTAATTACCACGCGACAGTCGGGCCGCCGACCGGCTCAGACTGCGCGTCGCGCATGCCGTGCCAGTGTATGGTAGGACTTATTTATTGCTATGGTGATAGGCTGAATTATACTTCTGACACAAATTGTGTGAAGTCAAAGAAACGTCGATTCAGAAGACGAAATTTTGTAATACGCCTCCAATAAGAACTTAGTACAGTAGAGTAAAGTAAATAGTCTTACATTAGGTTAACATATGAACAGGACAACTTTCAGTCACCGCTAAAAATTTTTATGGAAATTTCGAACAATAATCTCACGGTGATTGGGCATCATAGGGCTAGTTCGACATATTGTATTATGCATACAGTGTTATAATTACATACGTAACGCAGAAGGTAATGTTTGAGCATGTGATCTTATATTTTAAGCACCATAGTAAACAAAATAAGCCTTAAAGCTTGCATTATAATATCAGCATACTTATTGTAACGACTGTTTAATGTCCATTAGTTGTAAACATCGAAAAGTTACATAAATCCAGTGCATCGCTCGCAATGTTTATACGACACATCATCGGACGCAACCTGCGCAGACGCAGCATTAATAGTGATCACGTGTAGAGCGCGGGATATCGATCGAGGCTGTTATGAAATCGATTTAAATAAAACCAATGAATATAAAATTAATAACCAAATATGTTTGACCCGATATGGGGCTATCTGCCCTCGGCCTATGAGGCTTGTCGCCCCATAAATTAACGAAAGATGGGTAATTAATATGAAAGGTGCCAAAAGCTGAACGCGAGGAGTGGCTTGCACTGCGCCCGCGCCGCCCCTGGCAGCCTGCCGCCCCCGGCCGAGGCCCACATAGCCCAACGGCAAATAATCCACTGGGTCTAGATTTTTAATGGGTACCGACTGTTAAAGTCACGGCTTTTTTATTATTATTTTATACAAAGCACCTATAAATGAATAGGTCCTTATCACTAGGTGGTGTTGGTTCCACTGAGAAGATTCAAAAGAAATTCATGACTTCAAATGTCCGGAATTATATTATGGACTCTAAGCTTGGTAATTATTTATTAGGTAGCAATCAATTACTTTTTCAGGCACAACAAACAAGTAATGTTTCTAGTAGGTACCTAAAAGTACTCCTTCCTTCGTGTTTCTAGGTTTAAACCACATAAAGTAACACTGACTCACAGCCAAGTGATTGCGATTGCACAAAACGATCAATGAACGCCCAACCGCTGCGATCGGCCGGCGGACCTTTGATGAGCGTCGTTTATTTGTGCAAGGAAGCGATGCGTGTATATCGTACGGTACATGTAATACACGCGTACTATACAGATGTCGAAAGAAAACTTACGAAACGTTCTTTGAAAGTTGAAATAATATTTCTACTACTACCAACATAACTGAAACCATTGAGGCCAGTCCATAGGTATGTGGTTGAGCAAAGTGAGGCTGGCCCGGGCACATGCGGCTCGCGGGATGACAACGAGGCAAATAATAATGACGCACCCGAGGCAAACTCGTGCTGAGATACAGTCATCTGTCATTTAGCGCGTCTAAAACATCATATCGTTAATATAACCTTTGCTCAAAGGACCTTTAGTTGATCGAATATTTTGAAGACATTCATAACTGGTAAGTACGTAACGGACTAGTTCCTTTGTCCTCAAGTGTACCATTTATTTTCAGCGCGCGTCATTCCCGCTTCACACATTTCGTGGTCTGTTTGTTGGTGTACCCGGCGTTGCAGCAGCGTGGTGTATGGGCAATGATTCATGTGTAGCCTGCAGTGTAAATACACAACTACTGATGCTTTTATGTGTTAGTCGAGGTTTTTGAATGACGATTGGTTTTGGGAAATCAAAGGTTGTGCGTTACTTTTCTGGCAGGGATTTTATTGGGAGTTTGGATGCCTTGAAATGTAATGTGTTCAAGGTTTTGCGTTCATTCATTACATTGGTTTAGCATGAATATAAAAAAAATTTGAATAGGTCGTTATTACATGACTATTTACTGCGTAGGCTCGTACTAGTTCCTAGTGTGGAGCCTAACTCTAGATCGATAAAAGTTGCATACATCGGGACAAAATGAAACAAAACTAAAACTACCCCAAGATATATTTATTTTGTGTCATTTTTTCTCTTTCCTAAGGACAAAAAGTAGAAGGTAGAGTAAGGAGAGTAGAGTTAAGGCTAGCGCACTCACTGGCGGTGTTTATTATAACAAAACCAACATCGTTTATAGTATTCCGTTAACAACCAACAATCTTTCAGATCCCGTCAAGTGAATATGTACTTTATTTAGACCAACTAAAGAAAGTATATGCAGTTATTATAAAAATATGATGCAATGCAACCCGCCCAAGTACGCGCTAGCCTTTATAAGTCGTGTACCTAGTACCTTCTACAAAAACAAACGAACCCCGCCAATTTCGTGTAATCAAAAAAAATTGTTCCCGGAGACATGACGTCATAATTCCCGTATGTTACAAGTCTGTGATGCATACAACGAGGGCTCTTCAAGCGGCTATTATGAATATCGCTATGGAGAACGCTCAATGTTTGTTGCAATCGTGGCATCGCTCTAGGCATCACCGATGCGGTGGGTCTATCGACATGGCTGTCAAAGTTTTTCCGGCTTATTTAATAGATGTTTTTAGGTGAAGTAGTACAAGGCTAAAAAACTCCTAAAACAATTAAATCATGATCGAATGGAATATTTTATTTCCATTGTATGAATGTATATTTTTTTCAGTAAGTAAATATTATTTTATTTCAGGTGGGGTAATTTTTTTACCCAAGTTTTCGATGTACGATATACAAAATTACAATAGCTATGCCATTGCCATTCGATTACCAGCATATTTTGCTAGGAAACTCACAGGTGTGGGACATTATCAGTTTTGATAAAAGGGCCTAAATCTGTAAATTTAGCTATTTATTGTAACATAGAAATTTTGACACATAAATAATCTGGATGGACAATACACAAGTAACATCCCCTCGCACACGAGTTCACTCACAGCCACAGCTAGTTGCTAAGTGAAAACAAAATCTCTCCAATAGGTTTAAGTATATCTACTTATTGCGACCGGTGAAATGTTTAGACACGCTGTTTCTAAGGGCATGTATGAAACAGTTTTCAAATTACACAAATTGTAGGGCGCGGAATGTGTACAAGTTTATAAAGTCTGTAGCTCGCCTTAGGTCACACGTCGCTAAGTGCGTGGCTCCTTGGAGGACCATTAGGATGATGCGAGCGTACAGTTTTTTTAGGGACCATTTTAGATTTCTTTGTTAAACGGAATAAGAGTAGGTATTCATAAGCCGGGAAACAAATGGGTTCTCGCAGAACATTAAGGCAACTACAGCTACCAGGACAACATAACCGTTAAAACAATATTATACAGTCAATCTATTAGAATGTCATGTAAACTAAAGCGAGTGGGAGCCAGTCTGTAATAAAATAGCTAAATTGCTGGTAGGAAGATAAACTGCGATTAGGTTACATGTAATACATTAAGGTATACTTAAGTAATATAGTTTGGAAGTGCTCCATAAACTTCGCAGATTATAATGTTAAGTGGCTTAGTTGTAGGTGATACGATTGCTGAAATAATCGTGTAGGAGGATAATAAAGTTATATTATAATAAGAAGTCCCCAGTAGCGTCCAAATATATAGCAAACCTGCCAAGAATACCAATAATTCTATAGAAAAATATGCGCTAAGATAACGTGATCCTGATATTAAAATATACTTCAATAACGCCATCTATCGTCAATAAGATAAACTAACAAGGCACTTACCTTTACACCCGTTGACATCAAGCGCGTAGTGTTCTTCCAGGCAGTTGTCGCAAGATGGCGGCGCGGCGCCGGCTGCGCACACGCACGCACCGCTCAGCGGGTCACACGTATTGTTCAGGGATGCTGTGCCACAGCGGCAGCTCGGACAACCAGCAGATACGCCTGAGGTAACATATAAAATTAATTTTACTCTACAACGTATGGTATGTAGAGTGGAAGGATCAAGGCATTATAAGGCGTAGTGTTTCTACAGTGTCAGCATATACGATTTGGATCCAAGTGCTTATGGTATTGTTTGTCGAGTAAAGATATTTATCTTCAAAACTACAAATAGTCGTCCATCAGCAACGAAGATCCGCAATGAGTGCACCAACCGCCGTGTCCAGGCGCGCAGCGGTCGCAGGCGCGGCCGGCCCAGCCGGGGCGGCAGGCGCACTGGCCCGAGCGCGCGTCGCACGCCGCGGACAGCGCGCCCGCGCCGCACGCGCACGCCGCGCACGCGCCGCCCGCACCCGCCCCGCCCGCCCAGCCCGCAGGCCCGAACCAGTAGCCCTCCTGCAACCACGCATTATTTTATTTATACATACAAATAAAAAGCGTTGTTTGAACAATGCAGAATATATTTAATTTCATAAATGACTGACCTTGCAGAGATCGCACTTAGCGCCCTCAGTGTGTGGCGGGCAGGTGAGGCACACCCCGGTGGTGGGGTGGCACGGCGACCCGCCGCACGCGCACGCCTGGCACGCGCTGCCCGGGGTGGTGGGGGAGCCCCAGTACCCGAAGTCGCAGCTACATAGTGAAACAGAATATACACTACAGATCTAATCCAATGCCCGATAAAAAGGGATGAAGATATACGAAGAAATGAGCCACACGCTCAGCTACCTGTATTTCATATAAATTTATCTTTAGCATTGTTTTGACTCGCTAATTTCAATGTTTCTATGCTGGTTGATTTAACAAACGACGGCGAAACGATTTCCAGAGATATGCCTAGAGAAAGCAACATATAGGCAGTTAAATAATCTTTGTTTTTGCATTTTGATATCTATAACACGTACTTCTCGCAATGATCCCCGACGTATCCGTCGGGACACTGCGTGCACACGAACTCATCGCCTTCAGCTGAAGCGAGCGCGCAGTTGGGGCTGAAGTTATTACTCGCCTCGTACAACGGACACGCACACGGCTTGCACGCTCCCTGACAACAATGATCAAAGAATTAAGACTAGTGACAACTAAAGTTTGACCACTACCGCTGTACCGCGCCTTGGGTATGTGCGCGGCGAGGCGGGGGGAGTATCGGCCGGCAGTCCGCCGCGCGCGTAGGTAAGATCCTTTCCTACCCCGCCCCCCCACCACGCCCCGCATCCCTAAGGCGCGGAACAGCGGTAGTGGTCAAAATATAGATACATGTTTCTCATATTCTCAAATAGATGTCGCTACCGGACTTATTCCCAAAAATTCTCGCAAGAGTTGCTACATACATAATATATTTTATACTTTTATTACGTATAGATCTAAATAGTGGCGATGCCTACCTGGACCGGATTCCCGTAGTGTCCCGGCAAACATCGCTCGCAATGTGGGCCAGTAGTGTTGTGTTGGCATAGTCCGCAGGGTCCGTCCACTGTACAATGAAAGGATATTATAAGCACTGTTTCACATTGAGCTGTTGTGCAACTTGTTTTCCAGGCAGATTTGACTGATCAGTGGTGAGACAGTTATGTAGATAAAGGCGATTTTCGAAATCAGCTAGAATGTTGAAAACGCCAGCGGAAATCACCAATTGTAGGTTCCGGAACTATGTACTATGGGTATCATACAATTGACTAGGGGCGATCTGTGTACAGGGTGAATTATTCAAGCGGGTGTGGGTGGATGGCTAAATTCGAAACTACAGGGAACAGCGAAAAATACGTAAAGGACTCTCGAGACCGATTTTGATGAAAACTATAACTGCACCACTAGGTTTTTTGAAAAAATCATTTCTCTGGCCAGTAATAGAAAATAACGCACTGTCATATTGCATCGTGTGATAATGTCGCTATTAAATGATCAAGATCTGGGAAGTAATGACATACGATATACTAAAGAAAAGAAACCTAAAAAAATCCTATTTCTATAGGTTCGGATTTGGCATTTCACACCCACTTGGAAAAAAAAAACAGCATGGATGGATATTAAACATCTATGACTCTGTTACAAACATTTTGTGCATCACACAAAGTTTGCCACTACTGAGATTCGAACCTATGACCCTCGGTACAGAAAGTTGGGTCATAAACTGTGCCAGTCGGGTCGTCAAACTCAAAGTTGACCATGTGAATACTTAATGCGGCAGACGATGTTTTCCAGGGTATGGGTGAGATGTGTGTCATGACTAACTACGATTAAACGGGAAGAAATGAGTTTATATGGACAGCACTATTAATAATGGTGAGTCAATGACCGGTGTCGCAGCGCGCGTGCCCGTTGCAGGCGCACGGCACGCACTCGAAGCGCGGCGAGGCGGCGGCGGCGGCGGCGGCGCGTGCGACGCGCGCGTGCGTCCACGCGCAGCGCGAGCAGTGCGGCGCGTCGTAGCCCGCCGGGCACGCGCACTGCTCGCCCACCGCCTCCGTCGGGCCCAGCACCTCCACTGCCTCCAGCCGGACCTAAGGGACCAAACTCATTTCCTCAACTTCTTTTACTGAATGATCTGTCGCGCTATCACACCATAAATCATAAATGCACTGCAGAACCATACAAAAACCTGCCCGGCGGGTTTTTTTCAATCATTCCGATTCAAAAACAACGGTCGAAAAACAGTTCGAGAACTTTCGATCACGGAAATAAAATTTCTAAAGCGACTGCGTTAATTCATCTCGGATTGTCATTCAAATTTAGATTTTATTTCAAATTTCGAACGATTTAAAATGACTCCTCAGTTGACATGGTCGATAATGACTCGGAACGCGACCCAGCCTCCCACCCACAGATATATTAGAGGAGATATGTTATGAAAGCGGTGGGCTTGCGCTCACCTTTAGCCAAAATTACGCTAACATAGAGTTTTCGCCGTCAGTCGACTGCAACTGCACGTCGGTATCGGAGCTCTAACTTTTTTTTTAAATGCCGTGTTATTCCGTGGTTGTGTGCTAAAATACTAGCAGCAAAGTGAACTACGCGAAAGATGGAATCTCATTTCACCAGCCAGTATTAAGTATTTTATTTATTCGTCTTTAAAATCATTAAAAACAACAAATCAAAAAATATTTAATGCCTTTATTATGTTATTTTAGTTTTCATGTAGCACAACGACTTTTTTATTTTTGTACAAAATACATGGCTCTTTAAGTACCACCTATGTTCGCTACTGAGTGAATGTACGAGGCAATGGATAGATCGTCTAACGATACTTTGAATAAACTGGTGCGTCGCGTGGTACGGCCGCTGTATACGGCGACCACGCAGCACGCACCGAAGAGACTTCGTATTGGTTGGTTTTAGCGAGTGGTGGGAAACAAAACGGAGACAGCGAGTTCCCATACATTTTGAATCGCACGGCATATCTCTCGTGATCTGTGCTCCCACCACTGACCCAATCAACTCACCTCATCCTGATCAAAATGATAATGAGCCCTAATCATGATCCCGCGCAGGTCTCGCAGCACATCCATGAGCTGCACCCTGGAGGCCAGCTCGGCGGGCTCCTCCCCCATCACGTACCAGCCTCCCTCCACGAGGGGTACAGAGATCTGCAGCTGTCCAGGAGTTTCGTGACTCGTGTTGGCGTATGCTAGTCTTGTGCCGTCTGCAAAAATAAAGATTGTTAGAAAAATAGCTAACAAAACCGTAACGGAATCCTGAAAAAGTTAAGCATTTCAATGATTTGGAACAAAAGTAAGACCGAATATGATGGGTCATCGTCTACTACCTTCGGCATAAATATACAGTTCCTATTAGACGGTCCATTGTGATAAGACCTCAAGCCGTCGTGGGGGACACCCACAAATCGACAAGGAGTGCCCCCCCCCCTTTAGTATGAGCACAGACCAGCGGCGACAAGCTGCACGTCTGGCGCGGCGGTGGGGCTGCCGCCGGTGTCGCCGCGCACCACGCCCCACGCCACGGCGGCGCGCACGCGCCCGCCGTACGCCGCCAGCTGCTCCCCGCACAGCGCCCCGCTCACCCAGTAGAAGTACTCCCACCCCTCTACCTGGAACACGAGCCTACATCAACGACACTACACAATGTTCAAAAGCCTTCAGCCCACCACCTGTTTGATCTATAAACTCCATGAATCCGAAACCCGGAACGCTTTTCTGACAGCGCAGGGTCTAAGGTCTGAAAACTTCTCGCAACTCTTTCATGAAGCAGTTGAAAGACATACAATGTTGAACCTCTCCAATAACATTGAAAAAGAACTAATTTTAAGACTTCTATCACGTTAATTTTATGTTTTTACGTTCCTGACGTTTCGGCTACTTCACAGCAACATAGTCACAGGACGACTGAGTTGTTGGACGTCCTTATGTCATAGTTAGAGCTGGGGTACACTCACAAATAGTTGTTTTTTGCGGTCTGATCTACGCAGAAAGTGCTCACAGTGTCGACAAATTTTACAAAATCTGTAAAATTTGTTTTATTTCAATGCTCACAGTATCTTGAAATAAAAAGCGATTCCCACCTCATAACTTATCACAAAAGGTTTTCCCTGCTCATCTATAGATGTCTCTAGAGTTTCGTTGCCTTGGAAGTCTGTGATCATCCATGCTTCCCCCAGCGGTAATATCACCTGGAAAGAGGACCGAGGATTTAATGACGTCATCAAATTCGCTCATTGCACAGATCAGTTGGCGGTTGATTGTAGTTACATCTCTGGGAGGCTCCTGCTCAGCTGCAGTGGCTCGGCTGCAGGAGTCGGTGACGTGCGAGCAGTAGCAGGGCCGGCAGCCGGCCGGCAGCTCGGCGCGCAGCCCGAAGTGGCCCGGCGCGCACGCATCGCAACGATCACCTACCACGTTCGCCTGTACGGGACAAAAATATTATATTATTTAAAGCTAGGACATTTCAGAACGCAGCAAAATGCGTGTTTGTGACATCCAATGTTTACCATCGTCTGTGTGATGAAACGCGATGAATTTAGAGTTTATATTTAATGTTAAACACAAGATAGTATTTTGAAGACACTACACTACAAATAAAAATAACCGATGACTTCACGCGCATCAGACAAAGCCTGGTGCATGCGAGTGGCGTACGGCCCCAGTTGGAAAATACCACGGTGAATCGTTGATATAGTCCGTATGTGGACGTTTTCCGAGTGATAGAGCTGATAAAGCACACCTGGAGCTCTCACCTTACATTCACAGACGTCGTCACAAACTCGATCGGGGTCCACTACGCCTCTGGGGTCGCACTTGCAGGCGGGAGCGATGGCCGGCGCCTGGCAGTTCGGGAACACCGCTGCTGGGTCCTCGCACGAGTTGCAGCGGTGGCCGCTGAAGCCGGGGAAGCAGTCGCACGTTATCTGATGGCGCTTCTTGTCCCATTTGCAGGAGCCTAGAATAAGAATAATACGTACTTCTTATTTACCGCTCAAACTGCAGGTGCGGTCAAGGTAACTCAAGAATCTCACCAAAGGTTCTTGGCAGGAATATGAACAGTCAGTGTTATTTTTCATCATAGTTAAGTCGACTCACCATCGGATCCCTCAGGTTCGCACTGGCAGGGCACGCAGGGTCCGTCAGGTAGAGCGTTATAGTAGCCGAACAAACACCGATCACACAGGGGACCAGCCCTGTTCTCCTGTAAAAATAATAAGATTTCGGCATAAATCATCATTATTTGAAAAAAGTGCAACCATAGAGTTTCTTTGCCGGTCTTATCGGTGCAACCAATGTTCCGTACCGGTAGTAGATTTTAACTTTTTGGCCCACATGAATAGCACAAACGAATTTTGATCAAACCATGAAACAAATTTATTCACAATGAGTGAACGAGACGGCGGATCAGTTTGAAACCAAAGACAAGCCTACTGCTAACTGTTAGTTAATATAAACTAACCGTGCAGTTAACACACAGTATAGCCCCGGTGTCGTCGTACGAGCAGGCGCCGCGCTCCCCGCACGTGCACTCGGTGCTGTCCCCGCCGCACGCGCTGTGCGGCGCCCACGCAGCGCCCGAGCAGCAGTGCGTGCAGCGCGAGCCGCACGTGCCGTGCACGCATTCGCAGTGAACACCCTGGAAAGTCAATTAGGAAGTAATTACCTATATTGCTGTTTTAGCGTTTTCAAGATCATGCCTCTATCAAACGCATTTTATTTATTAGCATTATACGAGTATGAGGACAGAAAGCAGTCCAGGAATCTGTGGATGCAAATGAAGTCATAGGATATCAGTGAATGGAAATGAACCTGCCCAGTCAAATTCAACTTACCTCAGCATCCACATTGCATTTAGTAGCGTGACCGTGACAGAGGCACCGGGCCGCTAGCGTGATGGCTCGTACTGTGTAGTACTGCTGCCGCGACGGCGACGCGTGCGCTGCGCGGAACGATACGCGCACGCGCCGGGCTGTCACGCCCTCGCCTATACCGACGTGCATCTGTAAGAATTGGTATACAATAATAATTATACCAACCCACTTATATCCCAATGTTGGTCACGGGCCTCCCATAAATGCGAGGGAGATTAGGCCATAGTCCACCACGCTGGCCTAGTGCGGTTTGACGGACTTCACACGCCTTTCGAGTTTTTCTCAGACATACTGGTATCCTAACGATGTTTTCCTTCACCGTTTACCAAATGATAATTATGATTGAAAATGTGATTCGCACATATGATCCAGAAATCCAAAAGGTGCGAGCTGGGATCCTGACAGAACCTTTGAGCCTGCGATCCTCACTGCTTTTTTGGTATGCACTGCAACTTACTTATCTGTCAAGATGGCCAAAACTATTCACCCTAGTCTTATCCGTATGAAAACGTTATTGTTTTTGTCCCTTTTTGAACGTATCACTTGGTGGCACTGTTTGTAAAATTCATGAGTAAGTATCGCAACGTTGACCGAAAAAAATCTTAAACCCACCTCTCCATTCTCCAATGGCCTGGGACTCGCAAACTGCGTGGAGCAGGCCGGTTTATCAGCTCTATTAATCCTCTTAGCGGCCCTGGCCTTGCGCCTGCGTCGCTCAGGCCTCAAGTCCCACAGTTTGCGACAGTGGTCACGGTCGCCGAACGCGCGGATCAGACGCCAGTCCTCACCGCTGCCGGATGTGGACACCTCTAGCGACCAGGCCAGAGGCCTTGGGGATGGACCGGACTTTATTATTACGTGAAGGAGTTCCATTTTCTGTAAAAAGAGCTTAACTTAATAATATTTTAATATGACGATAATTTCTTCGCCCTCGGGCTCAGCGAGGTCCGGGTGGCGTAACCTGAAATGAAGAGCCTTTTGGAAAAGTAGGCTACGGGTAATTTCCCTACTGCATAGTTGTTATGCGTTCAGACCGATATTAAAATCAAGCGCAGATAAGATAGATAGATACCGCTTCGATTGGATATTACGGATAAAGGTGAAATTGGGTATATGGGACGGTTTTTTTTATTATGCCGGATTAAGGAACATCTTGATGGTATTTTTTTTATATTTAAAATAAACCAACAGATTTTAACTTCAAATGTGTTTACTGTTTCTACCACAAAACCGTTGTTTTATAAAGCTTAATAAGCGCATTGCTGTTCTCGTCGCAATATGTATATTTGAGAATATTTATCTAATCTATCTAATAAATCTAATAAATAAATCTAATCTAAATATATTTATTAGTCACTTATGTGGTAAAACAAAGGCTTAGCAATTTTATTTCTTGATTAGCAATCTACTATTTAATCATTTTTTTCTGCTATGGCAACACCATTGGTTTGGTTAATTAAAATCTTAATAGGGTTAAAACTAGTAGTTTACGAAAAGGGCGTTGCAGGAAATGAGAAAGCTTCATTTAACGGTCTTCGAAGAAATTGGTCGTCAATATCAACGGTGGTTCGCTTACCTAAACATCTCCCAACATGTAACTTGACACGTTAAACAAAACACTTTCCTTTTATAAACATATCTCATTAGTGTGTCATGTCTACCTAATTAACAGCGTACAAAATGAAGAGGTTTTGTGTTAACACTTTTACAGCCAGTCGCAGTTTTGGATTGACGTGTGAAGTCCAACCAAGTTTTACAAACAGCCACTTTTTTTAATAATGAAAGAAAGAACATAGTTTTTCTTCCTTCAATATGGCCACACTCACCCAACGGTAGGTATTTACTAATAATTCAATAGAATACAAATTGGGAGATTCTATGACAGCATAATTATTCGTAGACTAGGGCTAATAAACCCCCCTAACCCTATCAGTAAAGTGGCGGATACTTTACTGACAAATTACCGGACTTTATGAGAGAACTTGAAAAGTCATGTTCCATTTGGTTTTATTTTCCTACACCCGTGCACGTTTATGAACACACAATGGTTAATATTCCATCCAATTTAGACATTATTATTTAAAAAAACACATTTTTCGCAAAGGAAAACAAAATTGATAACCTTTCTTTCTGACTACCCTCAAAAAAACGACGGTCTACTTACCAGTGAAAACTATAAAATTACCTAATAACATAATAGCTTCGACCCTAACTACATTAGATTATATTTCTCTCCTCTACACTTTAGTGGAAACCGGACCTGAGAATGCGCTTCCAGTAACAAGAAGACGAGCGGAGCGGCAAAAAAAACAGATTGTTTGAAATCAATGAGGCGGCGAAGAGATTTGGATTTCAAATAATATGCTTGAATCAATCCTGTCCTCTCCGTTTCAGTTTAAACGCACCCTAAAGCCTAAAGAGTCCCTTTCCACGTCACTGATATCAAACAACCGCAAATAACTCGGCAACAACCTCTTAACGATAACACCTGTCACTGTAACTAATCCATTCAAACGGATGTCGCAAATTTTACACACGATAAATACAAAAACATCCACTAAACATGTTAAGCTTCATTATTTTGTCATTGCAATTTCAGTCTTGATACTAAAATTTTGAGTACAATTCTCATTCGTGTGCTATGCGTGGTTGAGTTATTATAGCGTAATGTTATTGTGCGTTACCTCGCCCAGATAAGACAAAGGTGCGGACCCTTATCATACGAATAAACAAAAACTCGTTTTTCTTTGTACGTATTGGTGGTAAGTATTAACTCCTAAATACATACTATACTATACTAATATACTTACTTACTTATTATAATATAATATACTTTATTAGAAAAGATATATAATAAGAAAAATCAAATAATTAATTCTAATCTTTACACGCACAAGTCACGAAATTCAGAAATGGGTCAGACAGAAATCAGTTTTTTTTATCTATAATTCGTTCGGGGTGTTTATCCAATCAGAATATGCGCAACTCCATCGTACTGTTATACCTAATTACACACAAAATTACCTTATTATTTAGTTACGGGAAGACTGCTGTTCGACAGTTACCAAACCACATCATTTCCTCGCAACATCTGAATTAGGATACTATAGCTCTACATATAAGCTATTTGAAATTAAATTCACTGAGCAGTGATTCCCGCTAGCTTTCGTTCCTACCACACTCCGATTTGAGCTTTGATTTACGTATTTGAGACGGAAAGGGAAAACAAGCAATTTCTTATTCAAACTGAAGAATTTACATAAATCAATTCAGTAGGCAATCCGCATTGTAACTGCGCTGGAGTGACGTATCCAATGCATTCGGACCAAAGGCGACATTAAGGAGAAGTGCATTCACGAAATTATGAAATCGTATGACAAGGGCAACATATCGTCTGCATAGTAAATTTATCCTTTGTACTCTATTGTACCATACGCTATTACGCTTATACCATACCTGTAAATTTAATAAAATTATGAACCATATCAATGAAGAACTTAATTTACCTCTCACAATTAAAATCCCATCACTAGCTAAGAAAACGTTTATAAATTTTTCAAGATTCCTCATATTTCTAGTCACTGACATTGTGATTGTAGTAAGACATGATAGTGCTTATAACGTTTCTAATCACGTTAAGCCCTGACAATGAGTTTAATTAATCTAATCTACAAGCTTACACACCATTCACCTTCTGTATAGGTTATTACTAGTGTGCTTCCATTGATAACTCGAGTTTAATTTTCAAGGAACACTTAAAAATTTGCAGCGTATGATCTAGTATGGACATTCTCTGGAGAAAGATTTGGAGATGAATCACTTAAAGATAACAGTGTTCAGCTTGCGTAGTTATACTCCCCTCGTACTGAATACCGTTTTTTTTTCAACCAGTCGCACGGCCACAATGACTTATTAAAGATATTACCCCAGGATTCCTGTGCAGCGCTAATTAGAAAAATGTCTCGTTAATACCTGTGACGCAACGGCCGCTTAACATTCGCGGTGGCGGCGCGCGCGCCTTGTACGGCGCGGCTAATGAGCTGCGCGCGCGCAGGTCATCCCGGTTGCAGTTTTTGGGGCCGTTATGTTTGTTGCTATGGCCCTTTTGAAGTGCACATTGTTGTCCATGTGTGGATTGGGTTAGAATGTTTATCTCTTTTCCTGATGTGTCCATCCGACTATGTACGTTTGACTTATTGAAGAAATTATTTCACGAAATGAAAAAGTTGCAAGTATTCTCAAAATGTTTACGTTTGATAATCCTTGAGTGTAGCCTATGTTCAACAACGGATTATATTGAAACAATCGACACAAATAGCCTATCTTGTGATCTTAATTATCATGTAACACCGAACCTTATCAGTCAAAGTCTGCGCATTTTACATGAGGTTTGACGGAAAATAGATTAGTTACGTCACAGATTCTACGGCAATATTACCTACTTGTCTATTTTTACTGAAACCTTGAAAACAAAACCTTATAGGAGAAGATTTCATGTCTTTTAGTTTTTAGAAACAACGTAAGTAAGCAAACAAAGTAACAACTTATATTTATTCTCCGCGGAAGCACAGAGCTAAGGTGACAGATTATAGTTAAATATTCTTTATACAGTCTAGTTGTAGACCAAAAAAATGTGCCAACAAAAAAACATTACCAATAGTAAAATTCGCGAATCGTAAACCGCGAATTCGTCCAATAAGTCCAATAAAAATATTATCGACCTGCCACCTGCGTTTATCTGATAACTTATCGCGGCACGATAGCGCACTTCGCACAGTTAGTTATGCACGAAATGCGGTAACCAACACACATACAACACAACCGAAGATGTCGAAAGCGAGTCCAACTGATAGGAATGGAAACCTTCAAGATTTAAGAGTAGATGTGATGACACATAAGCCTCGGCGAAAGGACAAGCCGATGGTGTACGAAGGCGCTAGGGAAGTGGCCAGTGTAGCGAGGAACAGTGACTTTGTGTACGTTAATTCGGCGTATGTCGGCTCTTTGAACAGTGTGAACGAAGGCAGAACAGAAGTTGCTACAGGGTTGGTTGCGTTTATTTTTTACCGTGATTGTCTTGTGAATAGTGAAAATCAGCTGTAAAATTGTTTGGTAATGTATGTTTTTGTGGAAACGAGAATTATAAAGCACTCACTAGAGTAGCCGTTGTTCGATTTTATCCATGATCAGTAAGTTTATCTTTCTTGCATTATCTTCCAAATACAAAGAAGGTTGAATAAACAGAATCTTAGACTAGAACATCGTTGGAATATTTTTTTGTTTAAACTTTATCTAAGAGGTATTGATGTCATGCCAGAGAAGATAGGATTACGTTTTATACAATTTAGGTGGAGAAAACTATACTGACTTTAGCTATTCTATGTATTTAATGGAAATTATCTTAAAAATGGCGAACCCATTTTAAAAGAAGCGTCGATCATGACTCATTAGTAGTATCAGAATAGGTTAGGTATAGTAATTAACACCGAGAGTGATAAGGGAAATTACTTGCACCATAAATACCTATTGAAAGTAAACAAATTATATACAGAACAATGTAAAGTAAGCACAGGATCCTGATGATGATGAAATGAAATGAACCTTTGACACAGGAATAGGATGATACAATAGAGTCAAAAAATTATATGGAAAATAACGAACATAATCAGATTAAACAGAAATGTTTTTCGTAAATACAATCGAAAGAATCCGAAATAGTAATCCCACGTCTGAACTTGAAAATAAATTATTATTAATGAATGATCTATACTGACTTAACCAGGTTCCTTAACAAAGTCATCTTCTATATCTCATGCTCACCACATCTACAGATGATACAAAGTGAACAATAGATGAGGCTCTCTCGCTTATCATCAAGATATCTAAAATCCTAACAAACTGGGTCAACATAGCTTCTTGCAGTAATAACATACTCTTGAACGAGTCCAATGTTCAATGGCCGGAAATCAAAATATATAGGAAATTTGGGACCTCATCACAAATACTAGATATAACAGCTACGTGTCCGTTTTGTACAAAATACAACATAAATATAAGCAACCAGCCATTAGTCAAGCTGAGGCAATAGAGGCGCACAAAATACTTTATTATAAAATAATTAAACAGCCCCGTGTTAGTGCAGATCAACACGAAGGAAACGCATTATTCCTTATGTATATAAGTCTATTGTAACGTAAGAAGTATTTACACTTATTGGTAATTTAAGATGGTTGAGTCCATTCAGTGTAAATACCTAACTACTGCTAGGCCGCAAGGGAATTTCTCAGTTAGCTTGACATAATGATAAGATAAATTGTAAAGATAAGTACAAAAAACGTAACAAAATCCCACGAGCAGACTTTATCACCAAAACATTATAAATTAGCAAATGAAGATAATTAGGCTTTTCCCTAGTAGGTATGCAGTTCTTTAAATCAAAGATAATAATGTACTGGACGGATTTTATTTTATTTTGTCTAAAGAATGAGATTATTAGCACTTCTTATCAAATATGATTGCTTAATCCGACCCAGCTGCGTTCATAGCTTTACATAATATTCCGTGGATACTCCCGCAAGAAGGTATGACTCCGTTACGCCTTTCATAGATCTAAGCGGCTAAAATATTGTACATAATACATTTCGAAGGTGATCACTTGCCTATCGGCAGATACATCTCTCCCGGAAAAGTATCTCTACATCACGATTTATAAAATGTTTTCATTCCAGGGTCTACCGCGAGCAGTACTGGGCATGTTCCAAATGGCCATACGGGCAACGGTTCCTGGCGATCTCGGTGGGGCTACTCCTGGGCACGGTGATCGGCCTGGCCGTCACCATGGTCATAAAGCCCGCGACCACTGATAACGTCATCGGTGGCATATTCAGACACTCGCCGGACTGAGGACTGGGATTATGGTGGACTAACGGTGGTGTGTTTGAGTGTGTGTGTGTGTGTGGCAAATTTAACTAAATATAAGGGATCCAGATAGAAATGATGGAAAATGTTGTCTATACTTAGATTTAATACATATTATAAGGTGAAGCATTACCTAATAGGTCCTATGTTGTGTAAAATTATTTTTAACCGACTTCAAAAAGGAGGAGGTTCTCAATTCGGTTGTATTTTTAACATACAAGGTGTATCGAACAAGCTGCTAAAACCTTTTTGAGTAATTGTAAACCTTTTTGAGTAGTCTTTTTAAAACTAAGATTTGGCTATTACGCTGTATACAATTGTATGACGATACATAATGAGATTGATTGATATATTTAATTACAATGTACTTAAGATTGTACAAATAAGTCCTGAGCAGTAATCGCTCAGTCAGTATCGGTGGGAGAAATTTATGTGCTTTAATATTATCCCTTATAAGAGAGTCTAAGAGAGAGTATAAGAGATAAGCTGCAAGACGTTAAACGAGCTGCTGATGTAGAATAAACCTTTATAATGGCAAGAAAAAAATCGAAATTCCACTCTCAAAATACTGGAATCCGTAATATAAAACCGTTAATTTAATGCGCCATAATAACTAAACCCATTTGTTAAAAGCGGACCACACGTGCTGGGAACTTTAAATATAATGCATCGTGCCCCAAATATTCGCCGCGCAAATTAACTGCAGTCATTTAATCGCCGCGAAAATCAGGGTGCGCACGCGCATATTGCAGATTCATTGTAAAATATACACTTTATGGGGCACACGTCAGTGTAAATAAAGTGTTGATATTTTGTTACAACGAATCCAACACTAATAAAGACATCACAACATGTTAAATCAAACGTAGAGCCTACGTCTTAGACAGGGATTATTTGCGCTTCGAACTTTCAGCCCTAAATCACAGAGTACAGTCGAACATCATCAAAGTACGTAAATTATACCTATTCTGTTAGGGTTCTCAGTTCTAGAGTACGGTCCCTCGGTGTGGAGAAATAAGATTGATCTGTTATTACTCAAATAAAAAGAAAACTATTATCATTCTGTTAACAATGGAGGAAAAACACAAAAATATGTATACACGTTCGAAGACGCTCACTGCGTGACACTCGCAAATAATGTATGTACCTACTCACTCAGAGGCTTGCCCAACGTGTCAAATAGGTTTCAGGATTGTATTTATTTTTATTGTGGTATGGTCAGTCATACACAACTGTTTATTTTGGTTGCGATGTTTTAACCGTGGCACGTGGGCGTGGTTAAGGGTCACAGGTTAATATTTACCGATGTAAGTTGTATGTAAATCGTGATATTCTCGCTGAGTTATCAGATTTTAATTTTAACAAGTTTATTTGATGGTGTATTTCAAGTTCAACAAATACTTTTTAATCATGTTTTATTCGAAGCGGATATTTGAGAGTAGTTTAATTATGGCGAGAATATGGTATGGAATGTTATTATTAAAAAAATATATACATATTTTTAAAGCGACCACGATTCTATTTTTACTTTAAAAGGGGACCCATATAAATATAAATATTTATTTTGAGTTTTATAAATTAAAGAATGTTAACTATATTAGTAAAACCTCCATGCTGGAAACTGTCCACTTGACATCGATATCATGTGCACCAAATCCGGTAATGATTAACTAGGCGCCCCGTTGGCCCATTATGGTCCTCTACCATATAATGGCGGAGATACGAATCTGTACCATTATGCCCGGCTATTTGCCCCTTTTGTCCGGCCCTTCAACCCACTGTGCGTACAAAAGTGGTCTGGAAATCATTATAAGGATGTACTCGAAAAATAAGTAAATACGGTTGATTGCGGATTTACTTTGTTGTTGTAGGGTGAACATGATTATAGGCCAAAGTGGATAATTTATGAATAGGTACGTCATAGAATTAGATTATTTTGGCAGCTAAGCGGCGATCTACCTGGATTCATGGCTACAATACAATGAACGACAGTTTCAGGACAATTAATCATGTTTTTCTTATATAGATTTTTAGAAAATAATCACTTTTTTGATAGCCAAAGCAGTGTATATAGAATTCATAGACTTATATTTTTATCTTTCCAAATATCAATAAAACATCACAGAAACCAATTTGATCCAAACCAGATATTATCCTACCGGCATTATAACAGGCGCGTGCGCCGCGCGCCGGCCCCCACATCATTATTTATTGACCATCCCTACATCGGACCTTATCGTGAACTAAGTGGTAGAGCTACTTTTATATTTTTACCCTTTCTGGGGCATTCGTGTCACGCTGTGCTCAGAATGTGAGGGCGCAGTATCTGAACTTGCTATTGTATCGCTATTAATCATGTTGGGAGTACAGAAATACCATGATGACTGGTCTCCGAATGGGGTATGCCACATTTAAGCGATAGTATTAGGTATAGGAGGCTACTTTATTGCTAAATAAAGAGTAGGAATTGAACGAAAACGCATATTATTTGACGACCTGATTTTGGGGTCGAGTCACCTACGTCCGTAGGAGAATTAAGTACCCTCGAGATACCCTACACGTGACCCTGGGTGGTGCCAACCAGGTGACAACTCTACTGGTGGTAGGCTTCGGCCGTGGCTAGTCACCACCCACTGAACAAAGCCATGTCGCCAAGCGGCCTAGCCGTGTTCCGGCATGATGTTCGGTGTTTCCATTCATGGATGGCGGGTCAGATCAGTTGCGCTGCATGTGCCTAGTGAATGTAGCGTCTCTGTCTACTGCCGCCTTCCTACCTAGGCAAGTATGCTCCATCGTAGATCTCATCGTCACTTACCATCAGGTGAGATTGAGATCAAATACTTGCCTATAATGTAATAAAAAAAAAAAAAATAAAAAAAAAAAAGCGCAGTTGTTAGTGACCCTGCTTTCTGCGCCGAGGGTCTCGGGTTCGAATCCTGGTAGAGACAAGCTTTATGTGATGAGCATGAATGCTTGTACGCGAGGTGTGGATGTTTAATATCTATATAAGTATGATATACTGAGCTAGCCCTTAGTCCATTGTACGGGACCCATAGTACAAGCGTTGTTTAGTGTGGGACCGTGTAGTTGGTGTGCTTGTCTGGCGATATTATCATTTATATTATTATTTTCAACTAGCTGTTGTCCGCGACTTCGTCCGCGTGATATTTAACAAAGACAACCGTTGACAACAGCCTGCTCGCCCATTCTGAGCCCGCGGGACGCATTGCTGCAGGTTGTTGCTATCAAACTTAATCAGGCGCTGCGCTGCAACATTGGTTTTAATTTTTTTTCGGGAGATCCTATTTTTTTTTTCTAAAATAAAAGTAGCCTAAGTTACTCCTTGTTATATCAGCTATCTGCCAGTGAAAGTCCCGTCAAAATCGGTCCAGCCATTTCAGAGATTAGCCGGAACAAACAGACAGACAGACAGACAGACAGACAGACAGACGGACAGACAGACAGACAAAAATTATAAAAATTGTTGTTTCGGTATAGGTAACGTGTATACATCCAAATGCACTTAGTAAAAAGCGGTTATTTTAATATTACAAACAGACACTCCAATTTTATTTATATGTATAGATGATTTATTGCGACAATCGAGTCGTATTTTTCAAGCGCATTGTTTTATTGAAATAATTTCTAATTATTGCTTAAAAGTAAGTACAGCGTTATTCATAGCAATATAAAAAGTAGTTCAATCATATCTTGCAAGTGATGGATCAAAGCGATAACAACTAAGGTACGTGTATCTTATAAATAGATTTGATACTGGACTTTTCTTTGTAATACGTTCTACACTAGAAGCTAATACCAACATAAGATAATAAGTAGCTAGGTATTTTATGTTGGCATTCAATAACTAATTACTAAATGATTGTAATTACGACTTTCTTGCCTTAAACACAGCTTTGCTTTTTGCCTAAATATAGTTACCGGAGAAACATTGAACCATAATAATCAAAAAAATAATATATCTACTGCGCGAATCTACCTACGATCTGCTCCCAGGAAGTGCAGGGTGGCGTGAGGTAGCCCATAAAGGAGGGGGGGTGCAGCGTAGATATTCTGTAGAAAGTAGGTAATATTAGGTATTATGTGTTAATACTAAAAGCAAATAAGTAAGCGAATTTCACAAATAAGGCAACCAGGGAAGTCTCACGCTGCCCTACAGCATGGTGTCACTACAATGCGGCGCTTGCGCATCGCACCGCGATATATCGTTCACCAGCTGATAAGGGCTCAATAAACGCAAGAAGCGCGCCCTTTTGTGGCCCTTATCGCGCCCTAATAGCTGCCACGCAGATACAAAGCGTTATTGATGACCTATTCAGTTCCATCTGTGGGCTAGGCTCGGAATTTTAGATGTTTTGGTGCGATAAAATTAAGCTGATGGTTTGAAGAAAACCTTAATAATGATTAGGAGTACTTAAGGCTAAGGAAGAAGGATGAAGATAATTCGTAGAGTTGGTGAAGATAAGACTCGCACAGCTACACTTCACTAGTTTATAGTTTTGTAAAGAGTGCTTAAACCTATTAAAGTACTTACTTATTCGAGTATGTTCTTGATTTTTTTACTTTTCTATATGAGTTCAAAGAAACTTTTGTGCCGTCTATCCACCAAGGAGTTGAAGTAAATAAAATTCAAATTCAAATTATTTATTTGCTAATATGGGTAGGTTACAGTCATGGTCAAAGATATAAATTAATGTTCGCCATATTTCGCCTTCCAGCATGCAAACTTGACATTGTAAGCAGTCAAAAACAAAAACATAAAATACACAGTAAACAATAATATAACAATATGAAAACTTTGCCACAAATATAATTATAATAATGGGGACAAATAAATTAAACAGCCTTCAAGCTATGCGATATAAAATGAAGACGATTCGATTGATGTTCCTTACCCACTTCCATGCTCAGTGGACTAAACGACCGGTCCTACACAATCACGAGTAGTTCACTTTCAAAAATATTGTATAAAAAGCAAAGATAACGAATGAATACGCCATTAAAACGGTGTAAATGTATATTTTACGAGTGTCGCCGCCGCTACATGCCACCTTCATGGCATTCAGAAACTCGTAAATAGCTGATAATCGCAGGCTGTACGGTCATTTGTTTAAGATATAGAACCTTATTTTATTTCCCATATTTATATTGTTAAATTTTCGTAATAAACCTACCAGTTTATGGAACAAATAAATCTCAACAACTCTCTCTGCTACTAAAAAATAATATGACAAATTACAAAACAGAAAATTAGTAAGGTTTCAGGAGAACAATTAATGCATTCAAGTAGATAAATAGAGACGAGCAAACTCATCGAAATATGCCGTTAGAGGCGCTACTTGTCTATTGTTAGATAATAATACAAACGCCATCTATTGTCGAGTAGCAAAAAGTTTTAATCACTCAAAATAGTACCAAATTCCAATTCCAAATATTAAGTCAACGAAGTAAACGTATAAGAAAGAAAGAAAACTAAGAATATAACATGTGGACTAATCACGAGTTTCAAGAGACTACTCAGTCTACAGCAAGATTAATAATCTTACTAAAGCATCATACAAATCGCTCCACGCCCGCACTGGAGCCGCACTACAAAGGTCGCAAAGGGCGTGGGCGAGTCTGTGTCTCGTGCGGCCGGCTACCAACACACATTACAATATAATGCACTGCCATTACTGGCAGGAAGTGTTATGACTATGTAAATAGGTGCAGTCCGAGATAGCATCACGTGCGCATGCAGGCTCAGATAGAAGCGGTTCGTTACTTTCAATCTCATTTCATGTTTATTTCTACCTCTGTGAGATAAATGCGTAGCTAGTTGTGAGAGACATCATTTAAATTAACGGGTGGCGCAATGGTACCTATTACCTATATATTATAGACTACTAGACTTATATGCCAATAATCTATAAGCTGGCCACTAATTGCACAGTGGTTGTAATATTTTTGCGCCGGTGTTATGTATTTGACAGCTTTATCTGTCTCCAGCCTCGTAGTTCCAGAACTGTACGGCATTGGGTGTTCTTAATCGTTTATTTTATACACAGGCAGAGACTACTGGTGCAGCAGGCTACGATGCTGACACCTCTTTACCTTCGTCAACATTCAGGCACTCTTTCATGCACTTTCACTGGTTGAGGGGTCTACGGTGCGGCACTTCACAAAATTTTTTTTTAGAGTAACATTTAAAGGTTGTCATCATTGAAATCGATAAGGGATTCCATAACAAATATGCTAATGTGAGTGATTACTGTAAAATTTTGTGTCAGAAAGTGTTTGTGTTATATTTATTTTGTTGCTATGTAGTCGATGAACCAGTTGATACTCACATCAGGTAAGGTAGCCACCAGTTCTACATGCTCGTACTCCTCCCCCACAGCCAGCGTGGGGCTCTGCCACCAGGTGCCAGGGTCTCCGTCAACCGCATGCAAAGGTGGATGCCTTCGGGACGAGCTGCCGTCTGTACCCTCGCATACGTCGCAGACTACGCCTCGTCTACACACAACATGAATTCAGATCTATATAGTGTGTCTGATTAGGACCTGCTTTTAACTAGACTTATAAGACGGACATTTAGGTAGCTAAACAAGAAGATAACTGGAAATTCGCATATATCCTGCCGGTTGGAGGATACAAACATGGCCAATTAAAGGCTTAAAATACTACAGCAAATGAGACTTTCAGACAAAATACATTTCTTACTTAAGGGACTCACTACTGCTATAAAAATTACTCGTTCGATGGGCAGGTAAAAAACTTGGGAATCCAAGTGAATGAATTTCCTGAGCCTTGTATTGCGCATACTCACTTCCCCGGCGTATCCCGACAATATTCCTCCGCGCCAGTATCCCCACAGGTCGCGTTGGCGGTTATCGCTGAGTATGGCGCCACATCGAGCGGAGCGGGCAGCAGCCGATCCGTCGCGTCGCTTGTCACTGTGGCGTCACCCACTGTAGTGCTTGTCAACCGGTCTAGGAGTGCTCGGCCTGTAACAGATGAGAGTGATATATGAAGAATACTTTAGACATGCATCGAGATGGGTAATGTACCAGGGTATTCGACTAATCTTAAAGAGACCTATTTGGGATTACCGCGTTCGGGCCCGATAAGATATTGGACCGCTTCTATGAGTCGGCGTCACGAATGCAAATAATGGCAAAATGATTTTACAAAATCTAAACGCTACCGTGGAGAAACATAAGTTGAGACGCGAGCGTGATAATTATCAGCGATTCTTATTCACGAGAAATACTCTTCTTTTATTTAAGAACTTAATAAAATTATAGCCGAGCGCAGTCAAGACGCTATTTTTTCTAAATTATTCTCGCTTGTGTGACATAGTTCAAGTATATTTTATTCCTTGGGACTCAAGTAATGATTATGTGGATAATCTTCTCAAATTATTGGACTCTCAATGAAACTGTTGCGTAATCCTCTATTCAATCTGTTAGTGGTTAAATATTATAAATGGTTTTAACCGTAATAAACGCATAATTAATAATAAAGTGGTTAGATTTACAACCTAGTCAACTTCTGGGAGCTCGCGGAGGCGTTTTTAAAACAACGATTAATTGATTTGTAAAATATTTATTTTGGAATATTTTAATACAAATCGTCTGATCGTGTTAAAGACTGCTTACTGACTAACTAACTCTAGGGCTTATGACTATGGGGTTTGTTCATTGTTCGTAACATCAACAAAAATGCAAAGGTGCCGCAAGTGGGCGCGAGAGTGGCGTAATATGACCGTCCAGCGTTAATATCAATAAACTGATTAGGGTAACAAAGGGACCGGGCAACTGGATGACTGTGGCGATATAACTCCTCCCTCCGTAAGTTCGAGATTATCCGAGGGTTGAGGATCATCTCGATTTTTCCTTATTTTACATATTTTCTTAACTTTATGCTTACAGGCTAGCAACATGATACAAATAACTACGATTACATAAAATACTATATTTCCTATGTTAACACTCTTATAATCTAAAACACCTTTATCTTTTCCTCTTTCACTTATAATTTCACTTTCACTTTTCTGCAATAAGTAATTCAAGAACCGAATGTCGACAGGATCGATACCGTTGAGTTGAGGTTGACAGGTTTCTTCTGAATACCCGATGGTCTAGTCTTTATTTTGGGCAGGTTGATTACTGGGAACCTTGGGTAAGTTACAGCTTTTCCCTCGCTTTGGTGTCTTTTAAGATTAAATGCCTTTATTTTAACTTGACAGTCATCATCCATGGACAACAGGTAAGTTCCACAAATACTCTCTTAGGTTATCTCATTTTCGCAGTACTTGGTTAGCAACGTCTCCGATTTCGCGAAAACGATCCAGCGATTAGGTTGAATAAGGTCGATCTTCACGTCGTCTATGCTAACAGGAACGGGATGGTATCTTGAAATGTTTGTAGAAAACTTCATAAGGTCGGCAATACAATCATCTTTCAGCAGCGGCGAAACATCGTTCTCGAAGCGCAAGAAACGGGCTTCGTCGATCTCGCGGCATGACTGGGAGAGCGGCATGGTTTTTGACCCTTTCACAAGGAGGTTAGGATATTTAGGTAGGATAAGGGTAGTTAGGTCATTACTGACATTATATACAGGCAAGGGAATCAACTTAAAATAGTTAAGGCCTTCATTTGTCATCAATGAAATGTGCATAATGAATTTATCTGATTTTGT
This sequence comes from Pheosia gnoma, assembly GCA_905404115.1. Lineage (NCBI taxonomy): Eukaryota > Metazoa > Arthropoda > Insecta > Lepidoptera > Notodontidae > Pheosia > Pheosia gnoma. The sequence goes on along the minus strand of FR989894.1, from coordinate 520,667 downwards.
TTTACATATGCTTTATCTCTATAAATTGCTCTATTTTTACAATATTTTTAACCTTTACTGGATACACTAATTTCTCGGTTTCGGCAATTCAACAATAATATTAATTCATACGTGTCTATAATAGATTGGTGCAATTTTAATTTTAGCAAAAGCAACAGCTGTTTCAACTTCGTTCGGTCGGATGTAGAGTGTTTGAAAATTATTTGTTAAAATGTTATAAATGTATTTTATGACTGGTTTGTAATAACTTTGATTTGTTTAAACTACGATTAATTTCTTGAATGTTTTCATCTAACTGAATGAAATTGTTTGTTGTAGAGTTGGCTATTCTTGTGATCGTACCCACCATTTCAGCGATTATTGTCATTTTCTTATTTATACCATCGTGTTTTGTCCTTAATTCTTAATTAACTTTTCATACATTATAACGTCATCATATTACCCGTAATCGCCTTTACAAGCGAGCCAAGCGGATTAAATAAACAACCTTTAGATCTTACAAATGATGGAATAAACTGATAACTATTTATATTTAATTCTAATTGGTCGTAAATTAATTTTAAGTCTAGGATTTTAATAACAGTCCATTTATCATGACTGATGGTAGCTTGGCCTTCCTTTACAGGCAGCAGTCTTGGGTTCCTGTCCATCTGCTGCAGATGAAAAGCCTAGCTGTGGATCACTTGAACCGCCAAAAGTATAAACTTGTGAAGGACAATTGATGTCTTTAATGGGGACTTTAGTTTTCCTATGTTGCGTAGTATTCGGTACGACATTACTTTGCACTTGAGCTTTTTGGTATCGCGGTTTGTCCTTGCTACGCCTGGTATTTACTCCTTTAGTAAATATAGTGTCTCCTACATTTATATCAAATTTAGTTTCTCCACCATGTTTCTCTATTACAGTATTTTTTTTATCTAAATTAACCTTCAAAGAAATATCATTATTTTCACCTAAAGCGTTTATATTAATCGGCGATAATGCGTCAGCGGTACAATTTTGCTTTCCACTTTTATAATTAGATGCATCGGTCGTAAGGACGAATGGTTTAGAAAAATCGGGAAATTGTAAGACCGGAGCGTTTGTTAAAAGCTCCTTGCATTTTTCAAACGCCTCTATGTATTCGTACTTAGTTGTGTCTATCTTATTATTTTTCTTTAGGCAGGATGATGAAGGCTGAGTTAATTTAGCAATGTCTACAATGGCATCTCCGTGTTGTATGTTGGTTGGAATTTTTACTCGTGTCTCAGATCGCGGCGGTACACTTATCTCCAAAGATGGATCATAAATGATTGGGATAGTTGCGCTATGTGTCCGTAGAATTTGATTTCTCATGTCAATGTTTGCTGCTAATTTCTTTAAAAGGTCAGATCCTATCAGTCCGTCATATCGTCCGTCAACATCGTAAATATAGAATTTATGAAGAAGTGTGCTATTAAAAGTCTGTAATAATGGGATGTGAATTATTTCATTATGCAGGCTCTGAGCATGTGTGCTAACGACTGTAAAAGGTTCGTAGTACTTATAGTCGTTAAAAAATTCGTTAGCTTTCGCAGGACTTATAAATGAGCGACTACTTCCGGTATCGATGAGAAACTTTGAATTGATCTCCGGGATATCAATATGTGGTAATTTTATGATACTGTCACAAAAATTTAAATGTATCAATTCACCGCATCTTTCGAGGCTGTTTCCTGTTTTATTTTCAGTATTCTGGTTAGCGGGTTTGACCTCATAATTTTGCACATAATTACAATCGGTAGAAGGCTGCTCTACATATTCATCACAGACTTCATTGGGATTATAATTGTAACTATTGTAGTCGTAATTGTTTTCAGAGGTATATTCCTGGCAAGGGGTTGGTTCTTCAATATAAAATAGGTCGTTAGTAGTCATGTTTTGTCTTACAGGAGCTGTACGCATTGAGACATCGATATCTACATGCCTAGGTGGTTGTTGCTGATTCACTATTCCAAATTTGTATTGATTGGAATTTGGCTGGGGTTGGTTATGAATACCAAATTTAAAACCTTGCTGTTGTGGGATTCCATACCTAAATCCACCAGTTTCGAAAGGTGCACGCGGTTGGTAGGGCACCTGTCTGAAATTACGTTGAACCTGGTTTTGGGGTGCCCCAAATTGATAGCCTTGAGGGGGTGCAAAACTATTTGGCTGTGCAAAGTTTGGTCTAACAATTTGATTTTGCGGAATGCCAAATTTAAAATTATTATTCGGTGGCGCTACATTAAAAGCAGGCCTAAAACCTTGGGTCATGGGCAATGGTCTGTTATTTAAATTTAATTGTTGTGATACATTTTGTTTTGACAATTTATTTTTCGCGTTGTATTGAAACTGAAAGTTTATTTCTTCAGTCACAATACTAAGAGCATTTTCAAGATTAGAACAACCTTTCAGTCGTACAATTCGAATCAAATCTTCCGGTAAATTAAAAAGAAACACGTTCAAAGCCATGTTGTTATATATTATCATTTTAGCAGCTTTTATTCCTTCATCAGTAAGCCTAATTACTTTAGCAATCAACGAACTTCTAACATTCTGAATCCTGTGACAAAACTCGATGTATGATTCCCCTTGTTTAAGTTTCATGGACTCAAGTTCGATCGCTATACACTCCTCCGATCGAGGATCGCCGAAATGTTGCGTAAGAATCGCTTTTAAACCTTCCCATGATGTTATATTTGGGTTATCGCTAAGTAGACGCGCGGCTTTACCCATAAGTTTTCCGCTTATAGCGTGAAATAGGTACACTTCTTGCGCTAAACATCCTGGAATTCTACTACCACTAAGAACATACTCGCACTTCGATATGAAAAGATTTAATAACTTTTCATCACCGTCATATTTAGGGATAATGCATAAAATTTCTTTTTGCACTAGCTGGATACCTTCCATTTTACTTAAATTTACGTTTACATTAATTACCTAACTTTAAAATTAATTATTTAATTAAATTTACGTTTACTTATTTATTTAAATTTAAGTTCACTTATCACTACACAAATTAATTACGAGAATGACAAATTTGCCGATTTTTGTGCAAACGAAATCAGATAAACGCAATTAATAAGCCCGACGATTTTGACCGGGAGAAAAATTATGGAGGAGGTCGGATATAATGAAAAACAGGAGGTGAAAAGGTCTACTCACCAGCTGCTCGATCCCATGTCCTCCAGAGTCAGCTCAGTCACAGCGCCACCAGCTTCCCACGGGAGACGTATTTATTTAAGGTTCAGTCTTTCCACGTTTTCGTACGTATTACCAATCGCCAACGAAACCAATTTTGGGATCTCGATGGGCGCGGTATTCGGAAAATTCGCGGAATATTCGAACGGCTGCGCCAGTCAACTTCTGGGAGCTCGCGGAGGCGTTTTTAAAACAACGATTAATTGATTTGTAAAATATTTATTTTGGAATATTTTAATACAAATCGTCTGATCGTGTTAAAGACTGCTTACTGACTAACTAACTCTAGGGCTTATGACTATGGGGTTTGTTCATTGTTCGTAACATCAACAAAAATGCAAAGGTGCCGCAAGTGGGCGCGAGAGTGGCGTAATATGACCGTCCAGCGTTAATATCAATAAACTGATTAGGGTAACAAAGGGACCGGGCAACTGGATGACTGTGGCGATATAACTACCTAATTGTAAGCATCTGCTTACAGTTTATATCTATAAATAAACAGTTAATCTAGATATTTTTTTAATATTAATAATTATTAGATTTGTATGCGCACACAATTAAATATTTTTTTATAAATCCTCTCGCCGCTAGATGGCGTTACATCAAAGTTATTCCCACGGTACACTCTCGCGCAGCCGTGAAGCCGGCGGCGCGGCGGCGGCGGCGGCGCGGCGGCCAGCACTTCATCACGAGGTTATCAAACCGTACGTCTGTATCGGAACACTTAATAAATCAAACAGTGCTGTGAAGCAATCAGTTATGGAAGTACCTAGACCTACTCGTGAAGAATATCAGTAATATGGACATACCTACCTACTTAATGTGTATGTTTATCAGTACAAAACTTATAGGCGGTTTGTGCGAAATGAAGCTTTTATAAGTCCAAGCACTTAAGTATCAATATATTCAAAAGCGTGAATAGCCTAGTGGATGTAGGGACCGCACTTGTAGCAGAGGTTATACGATCCCCACCCAGACAATTAAACTATGGATAGCCCACTAACTTGGCTAAGTTGGAGGGGCTAGCGAGACTACCTAGCATTAGGTATCTAATTGTTGATCGACAACAAGAATATTATTTAATAGGTAGGTGAGCAATTGGGTTTCCGTTTAGGGCGGGAAACTTACTTATTTGCAAAACATAACATGTATCTATCTATTGTATCAAAAAAGTACAAAAATCAATACCTAATGAATATGGACCCAAGTAGCTACTATAGAAGTAGGAATCCTAACATAAGCATTATTTAAATAAAACCATTTCCCGTGCGACCCTGAGGGACCCAAGTTCAACCGCTAATAAAGCCGGCCCAAGGCAATCACAGCACTGAGTCATTTCCATACGCTATCGCCGCGCCATCTGCCGGCACTTAACGCGCATTTACGATATGCCGCGATGAGCTTGCGCATGAGTGTTATTGCTCGAGTATTGATAGTATTGATACGCTGGGATTTTGATAATGTATTAAGCGTTGTAAAAGTCATGCGACGCTTCCAAGATATTGTACAAGCCTTTTGATATGGCGGTAGTTATTGACGTGAACCACAATCCCACAATCTCCTTAAGGGGTTTGTAAAGCTAAACAAATGCAATCTCGGTCAGGCTTATAAGTATCTACCGCAACCACATTTACGAAAATAGCGTAACTCAGGTAGGTACATAGTATTACTTGCGAGAAATACTAGGTTTAGTTTCAAAGCACAATATTTCTGAACGCACACTTTATAGTTCACGGTAAACTTGCCGCCATTAAGCTGTCCCTAAATACGGCTACGTTTCGGTATCTGCAACCAAAACACGAGACGATTTTACACCCGCTACAATGTATACCTAGGCCCAAAGATGGCTAGCGTAATCAGCTCATAATCAAATGGTACCGGCATCATAATTTTCACTTTTAACCATACAAATAACCAAGTTTCAACCATACAAAAGTCGAAGTTTTGATGAAACAAATACCGAAGCCTTGACCATAAAACTATTTTTCTTTAACATTCCACGTAAAGTTATGTGGCTTTCGTTTTACCCAGTCAATCGTGGTCGAACAAGCTGGATTCCTATCGGCTGTCTTTAGCCAAATGATATAAACTATGTAAGTAGGTACCCACATGTGTATACCTTGGCTAAGCTAGTACCTAATGAACATTTCCAACACCTTGGCATGTACTCGTACAGTTGAAAGCGCGTACGAACTCAAATATATTCTAAATTTTATCGGTGTAGTCTCCATAACAGCTGTAAAATATGAACTTGTCTTACAGAATGTTTTAAGGTAATTATGGCAAGCTTTTTATGTGACTGCGAAATTGCAGTTTTAATTATTGGCTCAATGAATTTCGAGATACCATACTATTGGGCAAGGATTTACTCTTGAAATTGGTAACGTTTTTAATTTAGGTTTCAATTAAAAATAAATTAGGTAATTAATTATTAAAATTAAAATTAGGCTGATTCAAAATGCACTCAACAAATCCCTACCACCATCGGCCGGGAGGGTGCCCAAAACGCTGGCAGCATTGCCATTCAACGTGGCAATGCTGCCAGCGATGTGTTGGCTAAAATATGCTTCAATTGTGTTATATATACAGCAAGTACATATTTATTGTAGAATACAATACCTAGAGAAGCATTTACTGTAACAGTAGGGAATATTTCTCCTGAGAGCCGAGCCTAGAGTGGGCTACCCACACAAATACACCTAACAGAAATCCAACTTTAAAATGTATTTTTCTTCACTTCTTCATATTCTGTGCTAATAGTATAAACTAACAAAGCATTTGTTCTTATGTGTAATGTGAATACAAATATTTTGGTTATCCATACATAGCTGGCGCGGTACCGGAAGGTGCCGGTCAAATTGGCCGGCTCTAACTGGGCACTTGCTGTTGCGTAACACAAACATAGAGATCGTTTCCTACTCTACCTTCATAGTTCTTAGAAACTGTCATCCATCTTCAGTTGCTGGTAATGAAATAGAAATTAACTTACCTAGATTTATAATTCAACATTAAGCAGAAAGTAAAGACGATTTTAATCCTGATGGGAAACATTTATACTCTTTTTCCAAATCTTGGTTGTCATTGTAGCAAAGTCAATGGAAGAGACTTTATTATAATGACATTTGTAGTACTTAGTCTGTTGCCTAGTAACCTCATTGGATGGAAACGTGCCATAATGAGTTAAAAAAAATAATGAGTCCGATGAGATTTGGCCTCTTCGTTTGCTTTACCGCTCAGGAAGTGGATGTTTTCCTCTATTTGCTTCGGGATTGGTACAACAGGCGTGTGAATCCAGGTGGTCGGGCTAATTGAGAGGCACGCACCTGGCAGCCGGCTCGCCAGTCACGACCGCCCTAGGCGCCGGCACTCACTCATCGAACAATTATTATGTACGGATCCAAAAAATTTTTTTTTTGCCATCGCATATTATAATTTTGAAGTAGAACAATGTCAGCCAGTTTAATTGCTGATTAGCGCAGTTGCTAGTGACCCTTCTTTCTGAACCGAGAGCCTCGGGTTCGTATTCTATTAAGGACAAACTTTGTTTGACGTATCCGTACCAGAGTCATGGATGTTTAGTATCTATATATATTAAATACTGAGTTCGCCCTCAGTCTATTGTACGTTACCCATAATACAAGCTTAGTATGGGGTATTTGGTGTGTTCATCTGGCGGTAAATGAGATTTTTATCAAAATTATCAGACCACAAAAAATCAGACTTAAGCAGTCCCTAAAGGGGCCAATGTAGGCGTAGATGAGTATCGAACCGCAATTATTACCTGTCTCTAGATGCTGTACTACGACATTACCAACCATCAAGTACAAGTAAGTACGGTGCTGCACAAGACCACCATTAAACACAGGTTGGCTAATTATATGTTGTATTGGCAGGCGGCCATTAGCGCAGGGCGGGAGGACTAAGAGTAAAGACCACCAGGAAAGAGCCGCTCCATCGATCGTGGAGCCAAACATTGTAATTAGAGTAATAAAATAGTAGGGTACGTTTTGAATTCAGCAGTCATTGTATTTTTGAGACTTAGCTAAAAGGCAGATAAGCCCATGTTCCCTACACAATTTCCATTGACCACTATCAAGAGAATTTTATAACTTGTGTTCTTCCAAGCCTTCCATCCTAAAGGTTAGACTGATTCTTAATTAATCGGTTCCGTATCGCCTCGTTTGGTTTGTTCTAAGGATTGGACATACCGCATCATGGCAGAACCAATCATTAGCACTTGATTCAACACACGCATATATAGTAAATCGCTAAATTGAGGAACTACACTCGTTAATAGCAGAAGAACGTTTTCATAGTTATATTAATCCAAGAACATTCCAGCATAATTCCGAGTATTCCGACATGTCTATTCAATCAGATAACTTGTAACACACAAAGGGCCAACAAAAGCTTCTGCGACAGAGGTCAAAGCCACGGCTGGCGTAGTTTCACATGACACTCTGCGGTCGGACCACACGCAACTAAGCAGTAAATGGCACCGGCCATTGGGCTAGACTAATGTAGACCTATAATTTCCCACCGTATCAGGATCAATTGACACCCAAGAAACTTGCATTGTTTGCCACTAAATAAATGATACCTATCTTTACAAACTATTTAGGATTTTTAAGTTATCCACCCTTCAAGGACCCGTTTAATTGTGCTAAAGCAATATGTACTTGGTATGCACATTCCTGGCCTTGCTGCACCGTATAACATCCGTCTTCACTTCAAGCCCCGGTTCAAACTCCACACCCTAATAAACAAAAGCCAGGAGTGCGACAGGAATAGCAAACGTAGGAAACCGTCACCGCATTGTAAACACGGCTGCTATTTATTTTAAAACACTTACAAGGAAGTGTTAGTAATTGTAATTGACTACCGGTGAGGGAGAGTGCTTTGTTTACATTTCGGAACAGTTTAGAAAGAGCGAACTGAAATCCTGTTTTCATGACAAGCGCTGAACACGTATTTCGAAAACGCGCAATAAAATATGAGTTTACTTCAACTATATCCATGTAAGAGTTCATAATTATGTTAACACGCGTATTTAGAGCGTTGGCATGTATACACTTTATGACTAAATTGTTGATTTTGAAATCAGAAGATATATAATAACATGATTTTGAATAGTTATTAAACCTGCATCGCTTTTAATGCTAAGCACTTCAACTTGTACCTGCAGCTGAACGACTACACCAAAATTTATAGCCCCTAGAAAAGAATAAGATTTTGCCAAATCTAGGAACTAAATCCAGGCCTTCATAGCAGCAGCATTTAACACCGCTACACCGACGAGACACTCCTTATTCCAACGAAACATTTGTTAATTGTATGTTTTACTCAAATTAACAGCAGCCACAATATAAGGGTTAAAGGAATTCTTTATTTCGGATCCTCGTTTATTTAAATGAGGTCTAGCCAGAGATCGTATCTAATGCCAGTATTTGCATATCTGCAGTGCTCTGAAGCGTAGAGACCAACACTTTGGACTAATTGGCATTGCTGTGAAGCTTGGATTATTTTCCGTGCCTCTGACGTAATTTGGTCTTGTTGATCACTGATTTGACTCGAAGCTTAAGGTCTTGAACACCAGCCAGCTCTTTAGGCTTTACGAATTGTCACATGTTTATGGTGGAGGCATAGATTATGAGTTACATCATTTCACAGCATTAGCTATCCCAATTTAGTAATTTCTGATGTAAAATTTTGAACCCAATCCAGAGGCGCCAGACGGCAGGACATAACATCAAATCGCCCGACGGATTGAAGCCAAATATGATGATAACCAGTTTTCTAGAGGTGAGCAAAGTTATATAACAGGTTCTAAGCATATATTCTACTTATACATAATAACGCTGTAATTTGGTCGAATTTAAAATGTTTGAAGAAAAAATTCTATATTTTAGGGGAACTCATAAGGACTTTCTGTTTTACCTACTATATTGTTAACGTTGTCGACAAAATATGCTGTCACTGTCATACTTTTTTATAAAATCTGTGATGTGAGAGGGATGCAGGACACTTACGTTCCGGAACGCGAAGTAAAAACGATTGTACTTGAAGTACTGAAGCCAAATAATCGATTATTATTGCCAAATAATTGATTTCAGTTTTCACGGGAAATCTAAATAACGTAGGTTGATTAAAGATGGCATTGTAATTACCTAGGTCAATATTATTGGTTAATTTTATCCCGGGAAATACATCGATTCTCCTGGGATAGCCATTCAAAACTAAAGTCCACGCGTACGAAGTCGCGGGCACAACTAGTGTGGACTACAGCTTGAATCACCCTCGTGTTGAGTCACGTCTGTTGTCGTTGGTAACAAACAGAACTATAATAAGCGCACATAAGATACACCAAGAGACTTACCGAGGCATGTATAGAGACGACAAAATTCACAGATTTTTTGTTGCCGATCATTTTGGTTGGTGTCAGAAAACTACATTGTCCGTGCAAAGTATCTGCTCGGAAGACTTCTGAGCTCACCGCCATTACCTTGAGTGATTCACTGTTTTATTGTTTAGAGTATTTAATGAGGTGACTCATGTGTTTGGGACCACCATTTATGGACTTCTATGCTTTCGGAGCCGAAATAATAAGATTTTTTTTTGATACAAATGAGACTATTATCTACCCGTTTATAGTAGAGATGGCAGGTATATTGGTTAGGTTATGGTAAGTGACTTTAACAGTATGCTCTACTCGATCACATATACATATATTCATACTTCAGTGGCAGTCTTTTTCTATGACCATAAGGCGTGTATATTGCCTTATTTTGGGAGCGTTAGGAATCTCATTTAAAGATGATTGCAAAATTTCGTTTCCAAGTGTATATTCACTATGTAGACCCAGTTTTATAGATATGTTTTGCGTCTCTGCTCTGGACTTCCATAAAAGCTGGGCATGTAACTGTGATTCTAGAGCGGCTCTGTTGCGATTTCTTGTGATTTATCACTCGCGGCGCGCGGTACGGTCGGTGTTGCCAGCTACTCTAATAAGTTTTCTATTGTTATTTATAAAAAATCTCTTCTTTATTACAACACACTATGTCCCGTCTCGCAATCCATATCTTATGACACCAGGATGGACTAATTCATAATATTGATAGCGATAAGTGTCCATAACATAGGAAGTAGCCATTTTCTGTATAAATCTGTGTTACTAATATTCCTGTTTCCTGTTACGTACCCATTATTCAAGTACAATCATTCATCAAATGATGATTTCAAGACCCTTGACAATTCCAGGCCGTGCTTAAAGTCGTCGTACTTGCGAAGATACTCGCGGCGCCGCCGCCGGCGGCTTGTATGGAATTAGATCTAAAACAGGATAACGGGCTTCATGCGTTGATCCTGGCGACGCATCGTGAGACCTAGGGTTGTGGGTATTATAGTTAACACCCCAAATTTATAGAAGTTTTAATCTTAATAGTTAGCTAAAGGGTTGTAAAGCTTATCAGAGCCTCCAGATAAACAAGGTTGTCTGACAAAGCATTTCAATTGAGAAATGTTTAGTCAGACATAAGTTTTCGTTTTTAAAGCATCTAATTGTAGAAGTGCTTGGCCTCAAACATACGAGCGGTGCTTTGTCGTCGAAAGAGTCAACGACAGCCGCGACACAGTACAATGTTAATAATTTTCTCGACTAAGAAATTTGTGATCAGTCATCCAATTATTTATTTGGATAGGTAGCCCTGCGCGGCTGCGAGCGGTCCGTCGGCGCATTCCTAAGTTTGTACTTTATTGCATTCCCAGCTAGTTAGGCTATAGCGCGCAATGCACGCTGAAGCGGGCGGCGGCGGCCGGGGCGGCACGCGCGATCATATTATCGCGTATGACAGAGAGCGTTCAATTTAGTAATTTAGCTTTCCAGGAGAAGACCAGATGAAGGGATTCAGACCGTAATCCACCAAGCTAGCATAGCAAAGCAGCACAAGACAATAATATAGTCTTAGGCAAAAGAACAACCTGTACTAGGTGGGCACGTTTTTGTCTTTCGGTGCCATCTCCTATTAGAGCTATGATGGCTTTAAATTTAGCTGCCTGAAATAGGGATCTCGTACTTATTCCACCTGAACCAGTCTCTACGGTATTCAGCCAGGTTGTGCGCCTATTTTATAATTGTTGAGTAAACCATTTCTAAACAAGATATAGCCCTACTCGCAATTTACAGCAATCATATCGCAATCGAACCGTTCCAACAACGTTCGCTCGCATCACTCCATTCGGAGTCGCCACAAAAACAACGCAAGGGGCCATATTTGGCGACGCCTAATGAGCCTAATGGGCCCTCGTGCGCGGAGGACACCGCGCTCCCACGGATCCAGGGGCCTTTTTACCTTCACTCCTTTTTGGAGAACTACTATGCCCCTTTTGAGGCACTGACATCGTTTTTTGTGGATCACCTCTAGACTTTTTGCTGTGTAAGTTATGAGTCTTGGCTAGGTTCTTGGAAAATAGTGGTTCTAGTGACTTAAGGGAAAATTACCAGGGCTTTTTTTGTTTACAGATAGTACTATTGAATTCATTTTTGTACACGCCGTTAGTCAGTTTTTATAAAGTTAACTGTAGCTTAAGCAGATTTTTATGCAATTATCAATTATCAAAATAAATATGCAAGTAGTAAGTACATGTGTCTTATGACTTCAACGTGGGTGGAGCCTTGGGCAAGTTATTTTCTCACCGATAAAACATTAACTGCGCATGGGCATGCATACTAAATAAGGCAATTAATTATGGACCATAAATTGGCGCCAAGAAAAGTATTAGACAATAGCGGCGGGCGGCAAAGCGAGGTATTGTGTTGCGCGGATGCATGCGCACGCGCACCTCGGCACAATGGCATCTCACGGTCCACTGACGCATCGCGAATAACGGCTTATCAATACCATTTAGCCCTTTGTAAATTCTCCCTGTTTAGCACAGGCTGTATTTATCAGCCACTTTAATTAGGGTAGGCTAAAAGTCGAACTCAATACGAACAAGAACGAAAATATGAAAAGGATAAGAACAAGGAATCAAATATGACCGATACGTAGCCAGGCCATGATAGGCAAAGGATATCGCAGCATCAAATATCTGCTAGAGACAGTTCCCTTGCACTTCCCTTGTGACTGAGCCTCGAATGCCTCATTCAAATTTATATATAGCACAATCATTACTGCACACGCGTTAGGAATAAGGGTCTACTTGGATGGAAATATGGCTGAGGGCTTCTCCATGATGAATGGCTTCTAGCATACGTCACTCCCAAATTCCATTTCAAAGAAGAAAATTGTACAGCTTCTAAGATGACCAATAACTAAAACCAAGAATTTCTCCACACTATCTATAGATTCAAATCGTCGCTGCATTACCTGCGCCCGCGCATTGCGCTATCCGCAAGCACCGCGGGCGCCGGCGCCGGCGGCTCGTTCATCAGGGGTGGCATACGTATATTGTGAATGACAAAGGGATGTTACTGTTACCGACAAGGTGGTTTTTTTTTGACATAAAGATTTATGAAGCTTGAAAATAGGCTGTTTAAGATATTTTATGGCCAGTTCATTCGACATCAGTGAAGCTAAATAATGTTTAGCTGATTTGTGTAGTTATGTGTCTTTTGAATTAATATATATTAAACTATTCTTCACAGATAATGACAACATGCATATATATCAACAATAATTAAAAATAATAGTGTTATAGGACAATGGTGACATCATTGAAATTGCTATAGATCGCAGAGCAGTCAGGATCAAAAATACTTGCCGTTAGCTTTGCTGTCAAATAAGAATGACGTCACATCATATAAATCCGAATAATGAAATGGACATACCCGCGGCACCAGGTCTACCTGCAATGCCCCGCTGGGAGGACCCATTAAAGGACACACGAACCTTGCCGCCTTACCGGCACTTCATTAAATTTACGAGCCAACCTCTTTGTTAGCCCACCGGCGGCCGTGACAAATGCCTAGTGAAATTCCTTAAATATCAATTCTGGTAGAAATTTCTATGGGCTTCGAAGTCGAAGCTTTGTTGTAGAGAATACTGGAAGAACCTACTGAAATACGAGTTGGCCCAACTCGTTGAAGGCTTGGGTATATGGAGGATGCACGCTGGATTCCCTGTTCTGAACATCGTCAGTGGGAGACGTTTTTAAGGGGTGACGAGTGTTTTAATTGCCTTTAGTCTAAGTACTTAGTAGCTATAGAAAAAGTATAAACGCAGAAGCCGTCTCCATACCCACTGCGCGCGAGCTGACAGGTGACTTTGCTTGCTTCAAAAGCAAATTCCCGCATTGCTTCGCCGATGTAAAAGATCGCTCGGAGATGTATAAGATCTTTTAAGGATCTCCTAAAAGGAGCTGAAATAGAAAGTGGGGGTATACCTAAGAGAAACACTTGCCTCTTAGAGTTCTTAAAATAAGACAAGAAGAGTGTTGAGAAAAGTAAAACAGAATTAACCCATTTCCAGTTAAATATACATTTAACATTCGATCCGGTTATTATTAAGACGGAAAAGCTTAACGTCAAATTATTTTTCCCTTCATTATGTATTGTATTTTTTCTATTCCCACGCATTGCGACGCGGCGGCGCGGCCGGACGCGTCCAGCCACAGTTCAATAAAATTAAATCACAAGTAATATGCGGACTTTATGATGTGTTGTAGAATGCATTCACAATTATGAAATGAGCATTGTAAGCAGTAAGTAAAACACTAGCGGAATGTATCAAGCGTCAATGAATTAGCGGCGAGACATTAAAACTAAAACAACTATGTTTTAGTAACAAACATGGATTTAAATAGAATGATAAGAGAAGCCATTTTGTTTCTTGCCAGTGGAAGTCTTTTTCCGATCCGGTTATAGAGGTCGAGAAAATTTTTCGAACGTCCTGTTTTAAGTAGGCCTATACAATATAAATGATTTGACTGTGACAAACACAAGACTTTTCTTTTTTTTTTATGGGACTAGGCCCGCCACACACTCCCACCACTGCTACTCCTGTAAGCCAGGATCTACAGTGGTGTCCAATGAAGACACCGAGGTTTGACCCTCGGCGAGTCCCGGGATAAAGTTAATTGTCTTGGAACCCGCACGAAATTAATCGAAAGATAAATAGGAGGAGTTGGAAGAAAATTACAAGACTATAGAAAAACACAAGACTATACTAATCCTTGCAAACTTCTTAGTCATATATATTTGACTATAGATGTGTACGATAATGGTAATCTGATTCTGCCGGTGCTTGTCCTGGTCGCCAGAGTATGTTGGCGAAGGTCCGTCCAATCAATCGCAGTTTCCCCGATCGGTACATAGTTGTGGGTGAGACGGCGGCGCGGGCGCGTCGCTCGGCCCCCGAGTATGGGCACCGCGGCCCTCGTTACCGCCGCCATATTAGGCACCGCACCCGAACTTTATACGCTTTACACGATACGTTGGGCAGAAGGTCGGGTCTGATGGTGTGACGCCATTGTCAGAGTATAATATAGCTAAATGTTAGGACTTTACTCTGTACCTTTAGAGCACAAGTCCAGCTTGGACCTCAAATACCTCAAAATGTTATACCATTTCAAAAGCTCAAAACAGAACTTTAGATCCAATGTATTTTGGTGGCCAAAATTAACAATATTATTTTAATATGGATCGCAAATCGGACCACGTAAAGGCCCTACATAGACGGCAAAAGGCTTCGCGTCGCTTCGGCGCTAATAATAAGAGAGAATAATTCCAAAAATGTGATCTCTACGTGTAGAGCCGCTTATGGGTTTTCGAAATGAAGTTATTGTTCAGAATGGATCTGGTGGTAATGAACGGGGCATTGTGAAGCTGGTTGTCAACGATCCTAGAGCTTCGGGCGGTGACTATGTAGTACGTTGGAAGAAGGCATTTGAGTTAGTTTATAAAACTGACAATATTTAGTTTTATAAAATACAAAAAAATTGTTATTTAGCAAGATGGCATTCTCATCACATATGTTGTTTGTAGTTGTGTATTTATTTAAAAAAATAGTAAGACTCATAAATTCCTTCCGCACTTCACACGCTCTAGCAGCCGAACATTTAACACTTATCTTTTATTTCACATCTATATTACGGCTGGTAAACCAATAAAACATAAAAACCATAGGGACATTATACCATACGTAATGGCTTTCTGTAGGGCCGACATGACGACAGACATCCCGCCTCCCTAATGGACCCCGTCGGCTCCACAAACCATTCATTTCTCACACAATAACTATAAAACATAATAATCCATACAAGTAGACGCACAAACCGTTTTTTAATTGAAGAAATATAAAAGGGAATAGTCATTGAAATTATATCTTGTTTACAGCTCACGACACGATAACGACACGATCTTAGCCTAATTGAGGTGAACGTTTCGGAATAGATCAGAGAATATAAAATAATGGCGACTGTTTAAAGAGTTAAACAAATGGGGGAAGAGGAACCCACCACTCACCCTCGGCTTGTCAACTTTTCCAATTATAAACCAAACAAGTTTGATCGATAATTAAAGAAGCCAGCAACACTGGAGACCTCTAAGATGTTAATCTAAACAATATCTATCACGAGTGACGGGACCCCAAATAAAATGCAATTCTCCGCGAAACGAAGCGAATCTAAAAATGTATTCGACACGTGTTTCGCTTCTAAACGGGGCATCCTCAGGACGGCTGGGCTACGTCATATGATAATATCGCAATAGATAAAGGCGTGATAGCAATTGATCCGTCAAAAATATGTGTGAATTACATTGTGGTTTATGATATTCTCATATTTAACAAATTTAATTATTTTGTATATACCTATAATAGCGGGTACAGATTCTACGCAGGCGTCAAAGCAAGTTTACTACGATAATTCTTCTGATCCTGTTTGACAATTGAGATCGACTGCCAGACTAACCCGTCTTGGCTGAACACAAAATAATATTTGCCCCCCCCCCCCGAGACATAACTAGTGTGACTACCAGTAAACTAGCTAGCAGTTTGCTTTCAGTACGTCAATTGCGAGATTTTTCGTAAGCTAACCATATACTTCATAGTATACGTAGTTACATTTTTTATGGAGAATTGAACAGCGCCTCTAGCGGACAGAATTTCGAACATTCAATTCTCCACACAAAATATCTAAATACGTAAACTATAAAGTATACGGTTAGATGACCAATAATCTCGCACTTGACGCTCTGTAAGCTAGTTAACTAAGATATCGTAATGTATAAATAAAAGTTTTTTTAGCCGTCGGCCTCCTTAATTAGAAGCCAGTATATTTTTTTGGTTTATTTGCGATAATAAAATGAGACATTATGGCTGGACTCGGCTGAGCCTCCGGGTGTGTCGGAACGCTTCCTTTCAATTTAGATTCTGGTAGAAGTTACCGCGCAAGGCCTGAGGTGTAAAGAAAAAGATGTTTAGATCAACCTAAAGATATTGGTCGATATTTTAATGATTGTTTAAAAAAATACGAGTCGAGTAGAACAAGCAATTCCAACAACACCACAACAAGTTACACATGAATGAACAACGTAATGAACACTTGATGGCAACGATCGGGAATGATGTCAATTCAGCAGGCGGCGAGTGCACAGCTGATAGCAATCTCGGAACCAGTTCCATCGTTCAAACTAAATGAGTCATCCCAAACAGAGTCATGGCTCCTTAAGCACGACCAAATATACCTATTTTGATAGGATTTGTTATAAAAAGCTAGTCTATAAAATGATTTCATCGTAGACAAAGTTAGAGATTATTTCACCATCTTACCAGCTCTGCTACATACGTATATGTGAGATAATTCGATTGGAAGATCATTACTACACTATTTATATAGTGACAAGAGAGAGGACTCTGAATGAACCTTTTGAATTCCTTGATGTTACATTTATGATGTCTAAACTGATACACATTCAGGGATAGAACAAGTGAAACATTGAGTTCTTCTAAAACTCGACGCTCGAGGGCCTCGTAAAGTGGAGTCGTAAAACTTGAACAAAGAATCTATGCGTTCAACATTTAGTGGTTTATTGAGATGTTTGTACTGGGCCACAGAGTACAGACACTATCTATATATACATATATAGAAAACAAAGTCGTAATAGTTACACCATTTATAACTCAAGAACGGCTGCACCCATTTTATAATGTTATATTTTTTAGTTTGTCTTCGCCCTGGAATAGCAGAATAACTATTAAAACATGGGAAAAATTCACTAACACAATATGATTCTGAGGAGGTACGAAGTTCGCCGGGACAGCTCGTAGTACATAAGGCAGAATCGTCACTCTTACATCGTTTAATATGTTAGTTCAGACGTTACAGCCTTTTTCGAGGTATATCTCATCAGATTCAGGTTCATTTTTTGGTAATTATACATTATCATCACTAATTAGCCGCCATTTACAAAAAAAAAACCGATGGTTTATTCACAGTTACCTCATACCACACAAATTAGTAGAAAGTCCCGGAGTTTATCATTAAAGCTCGAAATTAAGGTATTTTTGTCGGCCCATACGAAACTCTTGTTTCGATTAATGAGAGGAATGCATACCTACACTTAAAACAAAGAATTTTAAACCTTATTTCAATGAGATAAATAACATATGGGAATGGTTAAAGTGATTCAGGTATTTCTATGTATATCTAATAGTTGAAATTTATGATATTGTTTTGTAGTTTGTAGTAACAGTCGTAAAAATAAAACGGGTTAAGGTACAGTCACGGTGCGTGCGACAGACGGCCGCGGCACAGACAAATTACTAAAACTAGCTGTCACGGCGAACTTCCTACCACATCAGAATCAAATGTATGAGAAAATTAATTATCTTTATTACAACTTTTTGGGAATTTTTCCTTCTGGCGGAGACAAATGAAAAAATCAAAGATTATAAAAATCAGCCCACCCGTTCTTGAGTTATAAATGATATAACTATCAGGTGTTTGTTTATATATTATATAGATTAGAGTTCATTATGTTACCTACTGTTATCATGAAGGTAGAACTATATATGAGTCGAAATATGCTAGCTTTACACTTATATTAAGTTGTTTTACCGCACGATAAGGCTAACGCACAAATGCAATCCAACCTGAGCTACATTTGCGTACTGTCGTAAGATTGTGTCGCAGCAACGAAACAACACCTTAACTGTTTGGTGACCGTCCATCACAGGACGCTGTCGCTCGCTATACTCTCTCACTCGTGTCTCATTCCAAATCCATTCCACCTCGACCCGGTTAATTATGACGGCGATTATGGGAGTGATGGTGTTTATTTTTTTATATGTATAGGTACTAACTATCCAACCGGAGAAAGAATGGGATTTTGAATCGAGTTTAACGAGCCTGTACTCTCAGCAGACTACAAGTCTATACTGTAGTCGAAGAGACATTATAAACTGCTTTATCTGGACTATCTATCTGGATATATATTTTCAAATCAATGTGTTCATTGGCCACACGCATTGTTAATTAGACACGAACAGGCGTCGATGCGACCACGAGGAGCATTACACGTTTATTTGCTCAACAAACATTGGCCGGTTTTGGACCTTTCCACGTGCAGGGTTCGATGTATAAGCTGTAGCGACTATGGCCGTGTTATAAAGATAACCACTAAGTTCAGGACTGAACTGTGGCTGAAAGGCGACAGAAAAATCATAGTTATCACATCAGCTCACAAAGATGATGCAGAACATCGGGTTCCCAATGTCAGTCACGAAACAGATTTATGAAATACACTAGATTCAAAAAATGTATCTTGAAATTATGTCCTACTTATAGATTCAATGAGTGCTTACGGATTGCAACCAGAGTATAGCGCGATTCTCACCATGATAAAGCCTATAATAGTTTGAATACGACTACTAGGTATAATAAAATAAAAAAATATTTCAGTACATTATTCATAGAAATATAACTGTCAATAGTATATAAAGCAGAGTAAACAAACCATTTCAAAATAACCCTTTCATTCACTCATGAGCTCGTGTAGGTAAAAATAATATTATATCTCAATAAGGAGCTCATCCATCAACTGACACAAAATCAACAGAAAGACAACGCATACCATGCATTCATCATTCATTCTGATGAAATAAAAGTAATGTTACTATTGTTATTTCTACTAGGAATAGTTATTTATGGTTAATACCTTCGCAGCGCCTCAGAATCAAATGTTTGAGAAAATCTAAAAAAAAAAAACATGTTTTAATAGTGACAAAACAAACATGTTATTCTTCTATTCGGGGCGGAGACATATTCAAAAAATCTAAGATAAGAAAAACGGCCCACCCGTTCTTGAGTTTTAAATGGTGTAACTAACACGAATTTGTTTTATAAAATAGGATAGATACATTCGTGGAGTTATCTTACCTATAGACGACAAACAAATGGAGAAGCTGTTAATAGAAAAAGTTGGACCCTCAACATCTTCATTACCCGTGTAAGTAGGAAACCCCATCACAAGGGATAAATACACAAGCATACGGTGAAGGCAAACAACTTAATTGAGATATTGAATTTCGTTAGTGATATTTATGTATGCATCTACTTTATCCATTATTGATGTATATTTCTTACTCGCTTACGCTTACCTCTTGTACCTATTAGTCCAAAAACTCTGGTATGTGGTGAGAAACCACACACTATTCTACTGTGGGGAGGTAAGGTTCCTGAGAAATTGTCCAACGCCGCGCCGCCTTCGGACCGGGGCCTTACTATAATATTGTTTAAGGGGGAAGCTCAGGGTCAGGGCGCGAAATTCAAAATGTCAATGGTTTTTATTTTTTTACGAAAAATTTGGACATCTTTACGATTTAATTTAGTATTTTGCGATATTAGCATTCTGCATTGGATGTCTAGATGTATTAAGTTTGCTTAAAAAAGTACCCAATCCGATACAATACCATAAGGTTTGTAAAAACCGCTACTTTTGCTAACTTTATGGTGTTGTATCGCTTTAGGTATTTTTTTAAGCCAACTTAATACATCGAGACATCCAATGCAGAATGCTAATATCGCAAAATACTAAATTACATCGTAAAGATGTCCAAATTTTTCGTAAAAAAATAAAAACCATTGACATTTTGAATTTCGCGCCCTGACCCTGAGCTTCCACCTTAAGGATATGATAGCGATTCGATAAAGCACTTGTCGAATTTATATGGAGGCGATGTTTTGTGATTGGTAAACATGGTACAACTTCATTTGGTGAATAACTCAAATATTGTTTTCTGATTATTGCTCTTTTCCTTTAAAGATATTTTTAGCACTGTTATAAGGGGTTCTTTAATATTGTATACGAGCATGTAGTTGTGTAATTTATAAATGATCAAATGCCATTATATACGGTATTTCAACCAAAGGAGTGAACTGCAGCGAAAAATCTTTGAAAATTAATTTCTTATCACCAATAACTTACCCAATAAACAAGGCAATGTTCAAAAGGGTTTTTTAAACAAATCACGTTATCGCAACTTCTATAATAGTAGTCAAGATACATCTGGAGTACTAGTTTATGTTAAAATAGCCAACTTACTATGAAATACGCTGGGTTCCCCGCCTAGTGACTTGAAGATACTCATTTCAAATCCAGACTCTGTCTCGCTTCAACAGCGAGGACTAGTTGGACATCTCAAGACTAAGCTATCTAAAGAATCTGCTCCTCAACGTCCTTCAAAACGCTATCACGAACACCGACACACCGCGCCGCCAACACAGTGTTTTGCGGCCAACAATTAACAAATGTTGGACATTTTCAAGCGACAACCGACCTAAACTCGTTCCAGTCATTCACACACAGCTTAAGTATAGGTGTCGTTTAAGGATCAAAATGTTTTAAATATTGTATGATGAAAATTTCGACGATCAATCATTATTATTTAAAGATCACTTCTAATGAAGTTGGCCCAATACTTCGGGACCATTATGGCATAGCACACTTAGTTGGAAGACCGATACCGCGTGCAGTGGCTCCCCAATTAGCCCCCGGGCACCGGGAGGGGGGTAATTGGGACGAAACCGGTTCCACATTTGAACTTTTTCTCTTGCTGGGCATAGCTTCGTGGGGTACTAAGCCAACCGCGTTCCAAGTAAAGATTCTTCATGTTAATTAATATTTTGTAATAGGTATTATCGCAGCAATTAAGGTGTTTTCAGATATCTCGGAAGGTACATTAAACACTTAATACCTACCCAGGGCAGATGGCGAGCCAGAGAGGCAGATTGAATCCCTTTCGCATTGAGGGGAGACTTGTGCCCAGTAGTGGGATGTTAGAGTAAATTATTATTATTTATTAGAAAATTTATATTCTTTTATATCTATTTACTGTAATACAATCTATTAACTACCTTAATGAAATTAATAAACATTTATGGAAATATCCCTGATCAAACTAAAAAGCTCATGATTCGGTGTTAAAAGATCTACCTGGTAGAGATAGATTTTAATTGTATTCTTTGCAACGCATTCAGCTCCACTTTGTCTTATGTGACCCGATTAATTCTGGATAATCGACAAATCCCAGACAGATTGAAGCATGTAGTCATCCGTGGGTTGACAATGAATCACAGTCTCCCGGTTCCACAGCAAGTGCGGCTATTTATACCCGGCACTCGACAATGGGGAAGCCAAGACGACGTGTCGCGAACGCACGGGAGATGGAAGCTCATAGATTGAGGAGATGAGGACAGTAATAGGTTGTAAGCTTGTTAATTAATGACGTCATATTTACACAGAATCAGTCACAATATGCCTTGAATCTTGATCTATTGCAGCAATAGGCAAAGGCCATAATGATACTTTGTTACTACTATAACATTTAAAGAT
Organism: Pheosia gnoma; assembly: GCA_905404115.1. Lineage (NCBI taxonomy): Eukaryota > Metazoa > Arthropoda > Insecta > Lepidoptera > Notodontidae > Pheosia > Pheosia gnoma. The sequence goes on along the minus strand of FR989894.1, from coordinate 498,634 downwards.
TATTTGAGACATAATGATCCTACGAAACTTAGACAAGCTTAACGAGGCATTTGTTGAACATGAAAAAGTGGGTATTCAGAATATTATAGACAAGAAATGCTTTTAGTTGTAAAATTATTCCATAATATTACTTATCTACTTAATAGCATTCTAGCACTGACCAACTGACTGATTGTCTGACAGACAACACACAGGCCAACCAGTGGACCTAGAAGCATGAAATTTTGCACAGGAGTTTGTTATATGATGGCTATAGATTAAGCTGTCACAGATCAAGGCTCCTACCTAACCAGCATACGCTATAAAGTTAAATGGATGTTCGTTCGTCCAATAAAACAACTACAGTTTTGGTTAAATATATCTAGATGATAGGCTGCGTTCAGTTTTAAACGTACTTAAATAATTATTGCGATGAGAGTAATGTTGTGATATATTTATTAATTATTAATTTGGTAACGATCCGAGAATGCCAGGATTACAAGCACCAGGTTATGATCGATGGTGTGCATGAAGATGAGTTAAGAATAACACTGCTGCTTTGAATGACAGCATAAGCAAGGTAGAGTTGAGCAACTATGGGACCAAATGAAATTCTAAAACGCCCCCAACTTGCTAAAAGAGAGTTATAGATTTAGGAAGATAATGTAACAGTCATAAACCATTTCCAGATTTAAGTAGAAAAAATAAATAAGTGCTAAAGCCATCTCAATGATTACTAACATCAAAATAGCATTCAAAAACTATACAAATCAGAAACAAACACAGCTACTGTCACTACCTTAGTTAAACAAACAGTTTTATCTAGATTCATTTTCCAACTACGCGAGGGTAAGTGACCGGTGATTCAGGATTCACAACACAAAGGTCTTATCCTACCTGACCTCTACCTTTCAACTGGATAGGCATTCTAAATTTATTAGCATAAAGTTGACAATCGACTGTGTCAATTCTAAAGATAGGATATTATGTATTGGTCGTGCGTACGTCTATATCTGTATCCGACAGTGTCCCCCCTCCCCGGGTCGTCTCTCGTACTATTTATTCCGCGCCCCCTACTTTTAGCGGCTCATTGAGCAAATCTATATGGAAATCATAACTCGGTGGCATGGCAACATGTTTGCACAATTCCTGCGAGTTCAGAGGATGTGGCATGTTTGGACGATTTATTTAAAATGCTTGCAAAGTCAGTCAGATGTTACTTATGTTAGTTAAAACAGGTCTTAATGTAGTTTCTAGCAAAATTCTGCAAATCTTAATCCAATGTTTACATGATAAAGCCCAATTTGTGTCATCATGCATCTAAGAACTACTCGAAAAGCGTGTGCTTACTGCCCAGTCGCATTCTACCTGCTATGCTATTGACTTAAAACAACGAAACTTTTATCATCAAAGACTTTACGCCCATAGCGTTCTAGACATTCAATGGACTTTTGCCCAGCAAAATCTAAAACCGTGTTGCTATCTAAAATCGTAATTACACTCCAGGCAACATGTAATCACATGTTACTTAAGTAAAATGGCAGCAATTTAGCTGCACTTACCTAAGGCTTAGTATTCTGGTTAAGTTATTACCGGCCGGGTGATAGTAGTTATAGGAGAGTTATCATAAATGCTCAAAAGTGTGACATAACACTTAAAAATGTCTGCAACTCAGTAGTTCTAACTAACTTGATCCACGAATTATTTTGCGCCGGTTTTTTTTCTAATATAGGGTGAACTTTAGACCTTAAGCACATTCATTTTGAGGAGACGATACTGATAATAAAGAAGCCAATACAGCTGCTTTTTGCCAAACACTTGCCCAAACTAATAAGGAAGTAACTAAAATAGTAAAAATAATACGATTAAACCACCAAGTACCAATATTTCAAAATTGGAATATTGGTCATACATTTGCAACACTGTTGGCCACACTATCGACAACCACAACAGTTTAAAGGTTCATTTGCATGTGCACGCTCGATTACGAAGCATGTCCATTACCGGCCGACGGTTCTGACACCTCGCACTCCACATTGACAGCTCTCCAATGCAGTGAAATGTATTGAAATGTGATCCCAAATGTAGTTTTGCATTTGTATTTACATACGTGAACGAATGCACAACGGCTAAAGGAAGTTCCATTTAGAACGAATCAGAGGCTTTGTTGAATATTATGTTATTTCCACTATAGTTAAAGCAGCATAAAATATGAGATACAAAGTGGTACACCGGTGATATCGCAGTCATATAAATATCTGTTCATAGTGTACGAATGGCTAGTACTAGTATATCTGACTGAAGCAACATTTCCAACTCTAGTCAAGATCATTGCCAATAGGTCTTCAATGTCATATGAAACACTATAGGGTTGTAGACAATAAACGAAAACTAGCGGTAGCAGGTGTATATAGTGAATCTGTTATGCCCAAGTAATACAAAACTGCACCAACTCTGATAATAACGAAATAATGATAAAAGACGGGTATAAGCTGAAATAAACTACAAAGTCGTCTAAGTTTGTGCGCCGGTACTATTTTGAACTATAATGTTTTGACTGTTCCCATAACTCTTTTCACTCAGAACAAAGATTGACTACAAACTTTATTATTCTTAGAGACTTTTATGTCCGTAGCTAGGCTTTAAAAACACACCGTCTTATTTAGAAGTTTACGATTTGGAAGTTCATTTGCATCGCTACGGTGGATTACAAGATTTACATGTTGGTTGTGTTGAACTAACAGATCAGCCGGCTGGCTGAAGACAGCTCTCGAAAATTGATTGATTGAATCGTGCTTTTGTAGGAGTGAACTTGAGTGAAGCGTAGGTCACGTGTACGCTTCACTCAAGATCGCTCGTGAAATGAGGGGATGGAGTGCCTAAACTCCTATTAGTTGCAGGTGCACCAAATATGCCTCATTTTCCCACGGAAGGAAGATATAATAAAACACATGTATGTATTGAAATACCGTGTGTTTTACTAGTCGTTTGTCATTGTTACTTTTCTTAGTTTATTGAAACTACAAGGTATCATCTAAAACCTCTAAAACGTCAATAATTACCAACCAAGGCGGGCAGGTTACGCGCGTGCTCTTCTCGTCACGAGACAAAGGACCCTTCCCCGAAGGGATCCTACCTGCAGCCACGAACAAAGCGTTTGACAAGTCATCACTATTGAAGTGTGAAACGCCGTTAGATTCTCGACAGCAATATTTGAACGTACCTTAACTAAATTGAAATGCGTATCAATTTGTGACAGTGGTGTACATAAAACTAACTAGACTTAGGTTACGGAGTGCAAACGACGTTTCTAGCCTAAGTTAGAGACTGGAAGCCAACCCCAATACAAATTAGGAAATTGTTAAAAGGAGGAAGAACTAGCTAACATAGCAGACGGGAGCACAGCTATCGAGTCAGTGTGGAAAGTAAGGTCACGACCTTAGCAAGATTGATTTAAAAATCCAAAAGTTCGGCAACTATCCTTTATTATGTTTAACTTCTAAGAGTCTCTCTATGCTGCAGGTGTTCACACGCGATTGTGAACGCACGCTGGGAATGTGGCCTGTGAAATTTTACAGTTAATTCATGTAAACATTGAAAGTGTGAGTTTTGAGGAAAGTCACAAAAAATCTTTAGGTTCCATCTACTTCAAAGCGACAGAATGTGTACCATCCCATTATTTTACCTAGCAGTCTAGGTACGCCATATTTTTCCGATATTTAAACAACATCGAAACAACACTACAATAAGTAGTAGTACTAAGTAATAGGTTCCAGTTTATGTTTCACAGGATCCTGAATATTAAGTTCAAAATACCTTACTAATTCAGTAAGCGCTATTTATGTGGTAGGCATATGTACAACTTTGCGTAAAACAAACCTAGAAACAATGTTAAAAAATAACCATTGTTGCGCAAGGTTTTTTTTTGCCAGCAGCCGTTACTCCGGCGAATCGTTAACTAAAATTTATCTCTTGTCCCTCCCGTAACGTTTAATTTAATTATGTTTGAGCTTTTATTGCGAGATACTTATTGACGTTTCCCGTGCTTTTAATTCTCTTTTTTATGGCTTATTTTTAGGGTTCCATCCCACAAAAAGCGACTTTAAATCATAGGCATGTTGTTCCATACACACATACAACCCTGTGCATACAACCTATATTACACTCATATGTTACACATAGTGTTTTTAAAACATGGTCTCTGAGAGTGTGTGATAAACCCTGGTATACTAACCCCGAAATTTATAGACTTTTTATAACTTTATCGAACGTCATATAGTACTGCGCACAAGAGTTTTGCTTGGCGCAGTGCTATATGACGTTTGATAAAGTTATATCTAGTCTATAAATTCAGGGATAAGAATATAAACAGAGGGGCAAAAAAAGGAAGGGCCATGGCCAATCCAATCGCGATATCATTTTACAGATTTTTTATCTACGTGGTAATTTCTTAGGAATTGAGAAATAATATTATATTACAACCCTTTAGAGTAGGTACCTGCATTTGTAGGAATTAGAGGTGCTTATGCCAAGCTATAAGGTATATAAAAGTATTGCGAAGCCAAATTAAAAGTTTTGTTACGGAACCTTTATATGCGAGATGAACTCACATTGAACACAATGTTTTATTATTAAACTGTAACGGATTCTTAGGAACGATATCTAATCAACATAAACGTCGGGTCCAAATGTTTTGACGTGAAATACAAGCGCTCACACGTTACAGCTAATACTGAATTCAGTTTAATCCGGATTAACGTCTGAATCTGATAGAACTGTTATCATAAACGTGTCTCTAGACACCGTTACTTTTTAAATTCTTGTATAATGTTACTCGATCCAAAAATGAATCGATTCACTTTTCGATTTTACTTATATCGGTAACAGAAAAGATTCTCTAAATTCAAAACACAAGTGGGTATATTGTAGGGTTATAAACAAAGGTATGTTATGTTCTGAGCAACCGATTTAATTGTCCTCACTTATCAAATTTGTTAGAATGGCGGTACAGACGGCGGAAAGCCTAAATTGCCATGCGAAAATGACCTTTGTTTTTCAGGCAATAATAGAAAGCGTACCTACGAACCTAAACCCAGATTTGACACCTTAAGCGTTCGTTAACGTATACTGTACAGGACATAATATTATGCTTTCTCGTTGAGAGATATACTTGAACATACTTAGCTCGCCCTATATGTGACAAAGATGATGAGAAGTAATAATTTAATGTCATATTGTAATTTTTATCTCCCGCAGACAGGCGTTATAAATAGAGCGCGCGCGCAGGACGATGCTTCACGTACTGCGGTGCATATACCCACCTAGGTATAGTGGATCCACTACAATTATAATAACCTTGTTAAAATCCACACGATATTCACAACCAAGAGCCAAGGTTTTAGTCGCTTGCTCGTGGGGTAACCACCTTCTATAATTTAACCAATGAGCAACTAGATGCAGACGTCGGGAATCTGTAAACGCAGAGAGAAAATACTTTTCCATTTTTATTTGAAATTAAAAATACACTATGAGTGAATATAACCCCGCTGACAACAAATGAGTGTTAGTTATGATGATATCAGATCCCGGACTCTATTTTGCGGGAGGAACTAGAGCATTGTATCAGAATAGGTGCAGTGCGCGCGTGTGTTCATCTATTTACGATGTAATTACCTGTGCCTGTCGCGGCGTGGCTGGTCTGTGTATGCTGAAAGCTATAACATCCCTTCTGTATGATATATATATCAGTATGTATGTAGAGGTTGTGATGCCTAGCAAGATAAACGATAAAGTCTGATGTCCAGTCGGAACCCATTTGACCTGCACAGAGATTTGACTTCCTATTTGCTGAGAGTTTGTATATTAAATTTATAGCTAACCGAAAACTACAGGTTGCATACTTTAATTAATAGAAAAATCTATTAAAAAGGTAGGTGTTATCTAGATCTATCTAATCATAACATTCATAGCCATGACAAGATTACACTAATATGCCCTGCTATTCAACGTCATACCTATTTATATTTCTCGGAAATCAAGTTGAACGATCCGCAACATTGTTAGAACAATCAACTGTTTGATCGCCGCGTAAATTATTCGCCTAACATGACTATATTATTTAGTCCTTGGAAATATAGAAATAAAGGATACCCAATAGATTCGTTAAGTTCATTTTGTAACTTAGTCATGCGACCGTTTCAGTTCGTAGTCCAGACTACGCCAAATGGATTGGTCACACGCTCGTATCCGGAATAAGATAATAATCATCACCTTTAAAGCTTGTTTTTGGATATTGAGATGGTATATAAATGTTTTATTTGGCATGGGCATAACATTATATACTACCAATTTACTTTTATGGCCCAGGGAAGAATCAGGTTGGCGTAATGCTGGATTACCCAGGTGGACAGAATTTGTCATCCTTTAAAAACTGATTAGGATTTCGATGGTATGTATCTATATTATTCAGCTAACCCGAGTCAATCTAAGTCTGTCATTCTTCCAGTAGAATCCATTGGTTTATTGAGCTGAAGGTCTTCCAATGAACAAATTATTGCAGTTAGTCTAAGGAGGTTTTACTGTGAATTGTCGGAATTAGGTGCCGCCGAAAACAAGTAAGCTTAAGGCTATTTTACCCGAAAGAAGAAGCTTTAGGATATTTTAACCGAAAGATATTCCTAAAAATTTCTACCACCTTAACGTACTCCGGTACCTATGTTACATCTGCCTAAGGTGTTCGCTATCCACTCTTTTTAAATCATTGTTTATCGTTATTCGGACAAGAAACCCACGTGTCAGCCTCCTCGATAGCCATCTGAGCGGCAGTTTCCGAGAAAGATCGGTTCGCTAGGAATGCTGGTGAAACGTGACTCTGACACCCGAGCTACTTCCCATTCCCCGCTAATTAAAAGCTCACTTCGTGGCGTAAGATTCGCTTTATTTGTAAGTACATAAAGCCAAGTAGAACATAAAGCCTAGTTAGACTTCAATTTTTAATCGATCATGTAGGTAAATGGATTTGAGGGTAATTGAAATTTCAAACGAATACTGACTAGCAGGCTTCGAAATTCGAATTTAAATATTTTCCTTTAGCCACCGCCTTTGTCGGGCTTGTGAATTCTTGGTTAATAGGTCGGTCTGATTCACTTAATTGTATGGGGATGAATATAGTCTTAAAGTCTAATTAATAAGGTTCCAATTTATCCCCGGCACTGCGGCACTAAAGGTTGTTGAGTTTTCAAAAAAATTGCCGTAGAGATGTCTTACCAGGCTTATGATGCCGATGCTTCTTCCCCTTGCCGGCGACCGCTGCCACCAGCAGCGCCGTCCACAACAAGCCCCAACGCATCCTACTGAACCATCACACGACACAATAAACACTACACAAACACAAACAAACCAAAATATAAATTAAATTACATAATTAACACTATGAAAAACACGCATACTCATTCAATTAAACAAAAGTTAATAAAGTTTACGATCGCGGTTCAATTACGAAAAAGCGCGCGCAGCTGTGACGTATAGAACAACTGAAAGACAGCGAACGACTGACCAAAGAGAAAAATAACAGCAATAGCGACTGCCGCGCGCGGCTGACCATAGATATTAGTGGCCCGCGGCAAGCGGGCCCTAAGAACAAGAAGGATGGATACTGGATGAAGCGGGTGTAGATACGCTTGCTTGACACATCATCAGGCAAAGCTCTCTCAAAATACTCTCTGGTAAAAATAAATACTTCATTATTAACGGTATTGATCGTTTTATTTTAGTTATTTATATTAATATCTTGAAAGAAAATATTGCGTAAAGCTATCGGCATTCGGCACGTAACAAAGTTGAGGTTTACTTAGTAACGCTACTCGACGGCAGATGGCGCTAGGAAAACGGTTGTATGCGCCATCTATTGGCATTTAATCTGATTGATTATGAAAAAATAACATAGTCATCGTTAACTATTTGGCGTTAGAGGGCGTTTATCAAATTTAGGAAATTATTGGCGGGCTAAAGTGAGCAAATCCGTCTTGTGTATTTTACAATTCTCTTCCGATCGAACCGTTTATTTGAAGTTCTCCGGAAAATATCTAAGTTTAGTTTTCAGATAAATCCCTAAATCAAAAATCAGTAAAATCCTAAATCAAAAGCCCCTAAATAAATGTCACACAAAACGGTCCTTATCTATCCAAAACATGCACTTGATAACCCACCTGGTGCACTTTCCAATCTTCCGTGGTGGTCAAACTTTATTGGAGTATACTAAGATTAAATTACATCCATGAGTTGCCCACCCACAACTCACCCACTGACACTCACATACAATAGTTGATCCAAACGTGGTAAATATAACGCAACAAATCGGAATAAAGCTATTTTCTGTCTTAGTCTCAGAAATCTACTTATAACGCAGCATTATCTACTACCTACTGATAGCTGCGCAGGTTTCCAAGAAAGCGACTTAAAACTCAACTTATAGGTTCGCTTTACAATATAATTTCCTACCTAATACAGTTATGCTTATTTAAGCAAATATTCTTGATTGAAATTTAGTGAGAGTCAAGATAGTCGAAGCTAGCTTTGAAAATTAAAAACATGGCATACAGGTTCAAAGCCATAATCGCAGCTGCAGCATCTGGGATTAGAATTTCTTGCGGGAATCTCATTTTCAATCATGATTATATTTTTGTACGATGAAGGAACACATCGTGAGAAAACTTGCACGTCCTTCGAAAGACGTGTGACGTTCATCAACTTGCACTGGGCCTAGGTGAGGGACGTTGGCCCGAGTATCCCCCGAATTGATGGGATTATACTCTTAATTACGAAAGTAGGCTTAGCGCCCATTATTATGGGAGCAAATACCATTAGCAAAATGTTGGTACTATGCAGTATACTCCTCTGCCTATCCCGTCGGATATTACCGACTTGATGGTATTTGTTTATTCATTTATAGGTAAAATTTACCTGGTTACCGAACAGCTCGTAGAGCTTTACAGGCCACAGTCTGCTCGGAGGACGGAGGAAGGACAAGGAATCGCAGCGGGTCCCACTCGAATACAAAACCCAATAATACGAACAATAAGCCAAAAATGTTTAATGTCATATCGATATGTAATTAATTTACATTGCGTTTACCGTAACACCGAAAACTGTACGCCCGCGACGCGCGCTGACGTGCGCTGACGCCGAGCGACGAGCGGCGAGCGGCGAGGCGCTGTGCGCGTCCCTGCGCGTGCGCCGCACCATCGCGCTCTCGCGCCGCTCCGCTCGCGCCGGCGCCGCGCCGGGCGCGCGCGCGGGCCGGGGGCGGGACGGCGCCCCCCCCTGCGGGCCCCGGGCCGCTAGACGAACCTGTAGGATACGAAATGCATGTCTTCACCTTGCACAACTCTAGTCTTAATATTCTTAAGACCTCTTTCTTTAGGCGATCTATTGAGCCATCAAAATCTCCCATCTCCTAAACCCCACATTCCATAATCCCTGCTAGCTGGGGATATACAATAGTTACTAATGAAGACTTGACTGTTGAATTCCCTTAAACATGATCCTCGACTCTGCGTGATACGGATAATATAATGATTTCGTTAATGCAGTATGTATATTGTAATGTGTATAACTAGTATTGTATAGGCGGCTCTTTGTGTTTATTGTTCGCTCACCACTCGTCCTTGTGCGGCGCGGCGCTCAGGCCGCCCGCCGCAGGCGGCCCGCCCGCGCCGCCCCGCACGGGCCCGCAGGGAGCGGCGGGTTTCCCGGCAGTCGCGTCGTGCCCAGGCCGTCGCCCGCGCACCCGCCGCTGCCGCTTCCGCCGCCGTTACTGCTCGCCATCTCTTGCACTGAAATAACACACCACAATGTTATTCATGATCTATTATTGTGGGGAACACAACATCAACTATTAAAACATTGAATCTGACAAGATCTAACAGTGTCAAGATCTTCAGAAGTAGAGAAGGATTAGTAGTTAAAGTTACACTGGGGTATTATTCCTATTAATTACAATGCAAGAACTTCGTTTCGCGCCACCAGTCATGATGGTCCTCCAATTCTTATTACTTCAGTGACCTAGCAACATGCAGACCATCTGGTCTTCCTAGTGTTGTCAACCCAATTTTACAACCGAATTTCATATACCTAAACTAATACTTACAATGTAAACGCGTGCGCTGATTGGCCGCGCGTCGCCGGCAGACGCAGCAGACCACGACAGCGGCGACCACCGTCACCACCGCCGCGGCTCCCGCGCTTGCCGCCATCCACGTGCCACCAGCACCACCGCCGCCGCTCTCTGGAAACAACCTCGATTATTTACAACAATCTTGACATACGGATAATTTTTAACAGTAAAAATGCATTTAAATTATCAGTGATGTCTTTACTCATATATGCGTTATCTCATGAGACTGCAACAACACATACAAGTATTGCTGAAATGTTTCAGGAACTATAGAACTGTACTGTAACTGTACATGCGACCAGAACTCTTAATGATATTCATCAACTCATATTTATTTTTGACCTGCTACCTAAGTTCACTGACAAAACAAAATCACGCCTCGTTTCAATAGTTTTTATCAAAAGGTATCAAACTCTAAATCCATTGACATTCGAACTACTTTACATCCACTCATCCAATTACTTCCAATCTCCCTTGAGAGAACGTGGCTTCCTTGCACTTGCTGGTACCCTGGTAGGTATGCAGCCTCAACTCAGAAACCCATCTACCCAGTCGGTTTCCACTTCTATTATGTTTATTGAAGGAATTCCTCTGCGATACCTATGTAGTGGTGTACAGGCTGGGGCGGGCTTACCGGGGCAGAGCGTAGCGGTGTCCTCGTCCGAGCCGTCGGCACAATGGTCGACGCCATCGCACGTTAGGTCTGCGCTGACGCAGAACTCGCGCTGCTTACACCGAAACTCCTTGCAACCATGCTCTGGAACAAAGAAGAATAGGGGTTTAATGAACATGGGGGCTAAGTATCTCTGGAAACACCCCTTAGATGAGGTAAAGCACCGAGAGATAGATTTGCAAAGATTTACAAAAATTATCGGACAATATTTGCCGAATGTATATTTTAATACCCATTCTGTTGTCGACATATCACGAATAAACTAAATTTGAACCCCCATTTAATACTTTTGTCTTTCAGTAACTATACTGCCGTCATAGTCATTGATGCAAAGGTTCAAGTCTGACAAAATATTCTTTAATATTCTAGATTTACATGGGTATCTTGTTAAACTTTTTCTCTATCTTTAATATCAATAATTTCCAAAATGAAAATACGTACATAAAGGAAAAATATCTTAATATCGACTCGGCAAATTGCAACCACAAAATATGAGGGAGCCAGCATCCACGTGAACTGACCTGAAAATCTCTGGTAGTGATTGAAAATAGAAAACTGATTTATAAATTGCGGCACGCCGAAGAAAATGCGGCTCTACATTCCCGATACTTGTGTTTCGAATTTAATGTAGAGAAACATTTCCTCCGATGCAACATGGAGCAATTTGGAATTCCTTGGTCAAGACTTCTTCTTTAAACCATTCTCAATGTATTATTAGGGATCAGCTTTATAGATTTATGTTTAGTCTACAGACCCAACTAGTGGATTTCCAAACAAAAAATATAACAGCAACGTTAAGGAGATCCTAAGCGGAAGATTAATCGAGGCTGGTGGCCAGGGTGTTAAGTCGGAATCCTATTCTCGGAAGAGCAAATTTATCAGTTATTAATTAAACAAGAAAGTAATTTCGAAGAGAAACCCAATCTATAACAACAACAAAAAAGGACCTAGATCAAAGTTGTTATTACGTTGTTTTAAAAAAAATCGAGCTCGCCTACAAAAAACGGACAATCAAACTGCTGACGCCATGTTGGGGGAGAATTGTGTATTCATCCCCTCCATCCCTATTGAAAAAAACCTCGGAAAGTTCCAAATAAAAGGGAGAGCGTAACGAGCTTGTGGACCGATTCACGGCGACGATACAACGGCAAATCGGTTGCGACGCGATTGAGATGTCATCCTAATTTATGATCTTCAAAATGTTTAAAGTTCCTTTCTATCAATATTTTTAATTTCCAATACACCATCTGGGTAGAGCAATATTAACTTGAGTTAGAGCGGTTCTGCTAGTTTCCTCATTAGCACGTGGGTTACTTGCAATATAAGTAAGCAGCAGTGAATTATTTAGCACAACGTTTCTAATACATATTTAATCATCATATGATGATGATAATGATGATGATCATTCCAATCTTGTAAATAGACAACTAATTAAGGTGAATTTAGCAGTATTGCCACACACGGTTACAAATTTTCTTCAAAAGGTGGGAAAACATAGGGGGGGGGTGCCTCCAACCGCAGGCGAGATAAAGGCTTTTGATCTCCGGCTTTAAAGGGGATTGTTCTCCCCGCTTTATGTATGTACAGCTACTCCCTACCTGTTTGTCTAGGACGCCGTATGAAATGCATTGTTTAAAATTTTATTCAGCCGTCTCCGCTCAAAGTCGCGTCACAGTTTTTGGTTGCATATTTCAACGGCGTAAGCGATTAACATATCGTACTCGTGAGAGCGAACACTGTTGCGTTGGATGTGTCACTTTAAAATTACCCACGATACTGTTGACAAGAGAAGATTAGCTAACCTGAAAAGGAAAATGTCCACACTAACCAGCGTATAATATAAGAATACGCTATTGCTTCAAATATCTGTTTGTTGTATGTTAGTCAGGCTATCAAATTGTAAGTGAGTCTTCCAATTCAAGGGAAAACATAATACCAAAATTAACTTATTCAAAAGACGTCAAATATATTAAAACAGGAAACGATACAGCAGATGTAAATAGAAAACTTGGACATAAAAATACAACAAATAACATTAATGCTGAAAAAAAAAGTAGCAAATCCAACTGAAGCACTTAAAACTTTTTCTAAGAATCCCGAGTCATACTTCGGTGTATGTATGGAGGTTGGGGCACAAACTTGAAACTCGGGATATGGGAGTCGGAAACTCAGCCGGGTGGTCCACGGAGAAGTCGAATACTGAACTGTCTCTTAATGGGGAAAGTTGCGGCTATTGGCTCACACACTTCATTATCGGGAGCTGCGACCGATATGAACTAAGTTGCATCTGGTCACATCTGCATGATCGATTACTAAGATCAAGAAGAGTTAGCTATGTGTGATTTGATTGGTGGCTGTGCACTGCTATTATGAGGTTCATGGGGAAATCATAGGTAACTTATAATCGCTTCTGAATTGAATGATACAATTTCTACATAGTATCAAATTTAACTTTGACGTACGGCATCAAAAAGTAACAAACTAAAAATCTTCACAATAAGGATTTTAGGATTCCAACTTGGATGTATTTGGAAGAGTGACACCATCAAAATTCTAATTATCAAAATCACTTGACAAAAAACCCATCAATCGTCTCCTTTATTTATTTAACGAGCAATTTTATCCTGTAAGGATTAATAGACTATAACATCTTCGAGTGTTCGGCCGTATTGAATGTGCACACACGTGGAGCTCGAAGAGGCCCAGCTTTAATGACCCCAACATAAAAATGATACGACATATCATCTAACAGCGGATCAGCTTAATGTGCGTAGTTTATTGCCGCGATAAATGCCGCTCGATACATATTGTTTATAATGTCGTACAGTGGGCAGGTCTATTCAACACACTTTTATTAGTAGTAAAGTTTTTGGTTTGGATCGCTTGACGGTCAGCTAGCTAACAAAACGTTAGTTCCATAAATTAGCCAAAGAAATATTCGAATTGATGCTAGACAGTTATTAATTCCATTCAAATCCTAAGTACCATCAGTAATATTCTTCAAAATAACAACCCAACCCAGGTACAACAATATCTCATTAAAATTCTATCGCTTCCAAAATCTTTGCGACTTCACTTCACACTTTCTTCGGTACAGATCCTCATAAGACTCCGCTGTATGTTCCGAAATCCCTTCGAGTATGTTTTTCCGCGCCGCCGAGCGGAAAATCTAATTGTTATGTGTACCAACTGAAAGGTATATATGTACGTGTATGAGTGTATAGATACGCGTTTGTGCCAGGGAAATGTTTTTGGCCATCTTAATTGCTTCCTTTGCGCGTATCTCATTGTAATTTCATACACACACGACTGAACGGATGAAAGAGGTCCCTACTAAAAAGATAAATTGTTTAGTACCTACCCGGCTTGTGACTTTTATGATTATACTCTCGTAAGTTTCGTCTCCGCCCTGGGATAAAATGTGGGTCATATCTTTCGTTTTACATTGACGCACAAGTTTAATTAGGGAAAGGTGTTCCTTGTAGTATTTCTCCCTGTGATCTTAAATGAGGTAACTCGGGTAGTTGCATAAATGCTCAGCAAAGAAATTCAAACACCAAATTCTTATATTATCTTAACAATACTTTTGTGTCTCCCTAAAAACCATATTTGCCCATTTATAAGCTGAGTCTATCATATCAAATTAAGTATTTCAAAGATAATGTGCGATTTTGTTAAAGCAATAGCTTAAATATTACACTTAAAAGTCGTTCCCCATACATTGAATAGCGATATGAGGCCATAAATCCAGCTAAAAAGCAATAACAATAATGTTCATCACCCCATTATCGGGTATCGGAGGTTAATGGAAAAATACAAGCTCTTATGTGAATATACGCGGACGTAATGGAAGTCATATTTGATGGTCATTACGAGGTTTATAATGACATGAAAATGATCGTTGAGATAAAAAACATGGTATCAGGTATAAATGACGATGATAATGATTGAGAAGTTTCAAAATCAGATTACATTAAATCAAAATAATGATACATAACGAGTTTTTTTTAATAGTCTATTTCAAATTGTTTGCAATTATAACAGTAGCTGTAATAAGAACACATCTACTTTTAGTAGTAAATCTTAACGCTAGAATTAAAGGTACCTAGTTGATGTAAAACTAAATTGCGAAGCAGGCGTTGTAGCTGATATATCAAATAGCTAAAGCAATTACTATGACAAGAAACAATTCTCGACAAACGAACAAAGCGGGAGACAGAGAAATACCAACACAAATCAACAATGTAGCGCAACAGGTTAGAAATTCGACGTTAAAGACGAAACGAGCTGGAATCCCCAGGGAACGCAATAAAAAAATACCTATAAATATATATAAAAAGGGGTGGAATGTGTAAACGAACTGCCCTGTCGACTGTTTGTACGAATAAATAAACATTTGGTGAAATTAAAGGCGTTGAAAGAGGGTCGGGTGAGAGCACGCCTCCAGCCTTTTTTATTTAAAATCTCTCAAATGTGCGTATTTATTGGAACAAGAATTTTCGTTATTGCTTCATTTCTCTGCTATTAATGTTATTAAATTATTGCTAACTGTATTTTTTTCTTATATCGTCAAACGAATACATCGACTATACGGCCTCACACTAAGCAACGCTTGTATTATGGGTACCGTACAATGGACTGGGGGCGACCTGAGTATATATAATACTTATATAGACATTAAACATCCATGACTCAGGTACACACATTCCTGCTCATCACACAAGGTTTGTCCCCTACCAGGATTCGAACCCGGGACCCTCGGCGCTGTAGAAAGGGTGAATACCAACTGAGGTAGGTCTGGTAGGCCATCAGGTCAGGTGTTTAAATTGTATAGAAACTAAACTCCTCCAAAGATAAAAGTCAGTCTATAACGTGAATACAACAGCAAATCTGCAGATATAAGATGTACTAATAGGGTAAAGACCAGAATTATCTTACAGAATTCTATCCTAACATGATGACATTAATAATAATATTCGCACTAAAAGAAGTCCACGATTCCAACAACCTCAAAATAAATGATTTCACTATATTTATATAAAGGAAGCGACTGGGCAGGCAGTTGCAAAGGCAGCAATAAATTCTAATCCAAATGACGCTCAAGCAGGCTCCCAGCTTGAAATAAATTGTCAAACTAAACTGTCTAGACATTTAAATGGGAGGATATACCTTTAATATATCAGGGTACACTAATTAAACTATTCGGCTCTCAGCGAGCGTCGGCGGGGAAATTGAAACCATTTAGCAGGAGCTGCACGAGGACTCCGCTCTAACATTGTTGGCCGGCTGCGATCAGTTGATTGCAATCTATCATATTAGCCCTTACAGTTAATACATTTAAGGATACACGTAGCATTTGAGGTCATTTCTTATGTCATTAGACAATTATAATCTGACCTGCGTTGATTTAGCTAGCTTTATTCATTAAATATGATATGCATTGTTTTAGTAGCAATAAGACAGTATCTTCTGCCCTGATTTCATCAACCTTCATCACAGCAAATTTTAGAAAACAAAAAATATAACATTTGATAAACATTCCTGAAGAACTAAATAGAAAGGAAATTGGAATACCTACGCCGTAAGTAGGGCAACATTTACGTATCCCATTAACTGGGGTATCTGTGGAGTGGCATTTAGGAGTATTACGTATGAAAAGGCTTTCATGAAAAAAAAAAACGTTGCACGCCGATGATTGCAAAGAACAAAAGAAAGAAGGTACGCAAGCTTCGAATTCTTCCAGATAACCTTTGGGACCATTAAATTTGAAGAATCAAGACTAGCTAGACTAATAACATTCAAGACTTAGGTACCTCTACGTTCAAAATTTAAAGCATCAGATTTATAAAAAAGAAACAATCAAGAAGCAAATGAAGAAGCTGATATACTCACTGGGGTCCTTCACGGCTGTGATGACGAGCCGGAACCCGTTCGCGTCGGTGCCCCAGTTGTCGGTGACGTAGCGCAGCGTCACGAAGTTGCTGCGCGTGAACAGCGCGCCGACCTGCTGCTTGGTGTTGCGGCACGACAAGTCGGCCTGTGGACCAATACGAAGAGCACGTTAGAACACATAGATTGGTTGGTTCTGATAAGGGACGTTCCAAAATATTTATGGAATAGAGTCATCAGTTAATATTCATCAGCCCATCCATAAGCCGAAAGAGGTCCACTCCTGGTCATGGGCCTAACCGCGCTAATCAGGACGGCGAAACTACAAATAAAAAGTCTGAAATAAACAAATTACTAATGATATTCACTTGAAGACCACCACCAAATATATTTTGTTAAGTGGTTTTTAACATAAATGTGAGTGTGTACATTTAATAATTAGTTACTAAAATTTGTTTACTATCCAGTAACGCGGCAGCAATTATTGTAACATTAACCTCAATTTACTTAAAAGCATCCATTATTACAATAATTATAATGAATAAAATAACTGTCGATTTAAAAATGAAACAAAAGTTGAGCTAATATGTAGATAATTGTTAGATAATGGCTGGATATATCGACTTATATCAACTTTGGTTCGCTTTGAACGTTGGTACGAGTATATCGACTTTGGAGATCGTGAAGATATACCAACGAGTATAACATTAGATACTCCAAATTAAGTATAATACAAGCATATGGCTTCACCTTAACCCATAGTACTAATGGCGTCAGTTGCTCGGAACGTGCTGAACTAAACACCATGTATTTGTAAGCTAGCATAACTATGTATATGGCCAAAACAATATGTTTTGTATCCAATGAACGTTACTCTTTCTCTCCGTCGTTCAATCAAGCCTTACAGAGTACCTAGTCGATGTAGAGCCCTGCCACTCGCTTGATCGGCCATGCGCCGGCAATCTTTTCTTCATCGAGGTGGGGCTTACTGACGATGTCCGCGTTATATCGCTGTCATATTTCAGTGAGAACGATAGCAGGGACGTGGCGACCTCCCCCCCCCCCCCCCCCCCCCCCCCTCCCCTCCCCATACATCACGTCTCGCCGGCCACCCCGACGAGGGGTGCTCCTTGCAATTCTAAGGCGTTATCGGACTTTTGCACTATACTCTGCGTTTAATAAAGCTTTCGTTCTATATTAAAAATTCTTCCTCAGCTCTAGATTACGGCGAGGAATGAATTAAGAAGGGTTTTTGTTATGCAAACTATGCTCAAGGCGCCCGTATTAAAGGTTTAATACCGATTGTTCGCCTAAAACATGGATTTAATTAGTCCGCAAGGAAACCAGTTTTAACAGTCGGAAGTTTGCTTACAAAATGAGCTAACGAGTTGTCTTTTGCAACTCGAAAGTTCATTTGTTCTTCTTTGCCACTGTCTTGTTAGTTTTGCTCGTCTTCTAGACCTAGGCTTGAATCTTTCAGTGAAGGTTTGTAGGTTAATTCAGCGGATTGAATAATTAATGTGTTACAGTGAGTTGAGGCTACTTGGGTACGTGAAATGTTATTTGTTTCTTTGTGTAAGCGACAAGTATTCAGATTCAGTATTTAATAAACATTACCTAATAACTTATTCACAAATATAGCAAAAATGCAAGTGCTAACTTCATTCCATTTACCCACACAACATGAAAGTACCTACCCTATTTACTTTTCCAAAGTTCATAACTAAGTCCAGCACCCGGCGACACGTCTTGAGCCCACCCCATAATAGCCTGAGTGAGTGCACCCGCCGCGCTGAATAGCAAGTAGGTGCAATCTCTACTTGCATTGTGCGAGAATACTGCTTCGCAAATCCCTTTGTTAAGAAACTACGTCTTCTTTATAAAGAACGGTATTTTACAATGAAATTATTGTTTTCAATTTAATATTTTAACGCGTAGAGTGGCCATTCTATGGCTGCGACCATATAAGAGGTCTGCTTATTTTGGTAGGTATCAAAGATATCAATAGCTGATGATCTTATTAATAATTGATTTCAATCTAACTTTATTTAAACTTGCTTTATGCTACAAGCAGCAGGCAACATGAATAGCAATGTCATACGGATAGTTATTCAGTTCTTGTCGCATTTACAGTGTGCAAGGTACACAGGCTTTATAAATGTAGCTTTGAAAACTTAATTTCCAATCCCATCAAACTTTAAAACATTACGATACCCCGACCGCCCAACTTCAACTATTCCAAATATGAGCGGAGCACACCTCGTCGTCAAAGCGTTCGTCGCATTGTTGTTAGTTGTCGCAAACATTTGCCCACCGGATAGTTCGCAACTCGACACAGGTGGTCACAACTCCGCCGGCGGAGGCCTGTGTGTAACGAATCCGCGAATAGTTGAGCTCGAATATGCTTTGCGGTTACGGATTTATTACATTTACAGAGGATCGGAACGCCGGTCGTGATCCAACTTTTGAAACAAAAATATATTTCGTGGTTTTGGTTTTAAAATTGTTGGTTTGTTATTCATTCCATCAAACATAATAATAGGACTCCATTGAAAACCTTACTTTTGAATTAAACAAATAATTTCGTGTATACATTATTCCACATAAATTCAAGAACATATTCTATGCATAGTATATCCGAGACTAATCGTACTTCGTTCTAGAACTAAGCTCACGACAAACTTGCCAGCACAATCCACTCAAAATTACATTTAATAATCCCATAAATCAATCTTGAAACGTACCTCGAGATGTGAAACGAGCTCGCCAAGTTACCGAACCGAAATTAACCTAAGTTACCGAAAGCGCGGCGCAGCGACACCGAGCCACGTCCGTGCGTGAAACTGCTCATTAAAACTTAGATTTCAATTAGGCTCCCCGGCCCGCAGGTGGAACATGTCCCATTTTAGAGTCGAGTAAGGACCTTAGGGTTGAAGGTGTTTAAGAGCGTTTCAAACCTTTTAATGATTTCAGGTAATCAAACTATTCGAATCTGATTTGGTATTGTAACGGACAATAGAATGTACGTAGCCACGGTTTTCAGGCTACAGCGCACCTTGCTTCCAGAATCATATTAATATAGTCAAAAGGCACATGCAAATAAAGATGTACAATCAATAACATGTAAAAGTCGATTCATGTTCACAATTCCTATTGTTCCTATTGTCTTTAAAGCTCCATACCAAATTATTATCCCCATTGTGAATAAGCACTTAAACCGCCGCAGGACCGAAGTTGGAGACGGGTAGTCCAAGTTGCCGACGCATGGTTTCAAATTCCCGTTCTGTCACAAGTCCGGCAAGTGAACGCTCTATTCCACCAGAGTTTAAATAGATTAAGTTACTGCAGTTATATTGGAGGCGAGAAGTGGTTGATGAAATTTATAGTAAGTAGACCTAGCAATAAACGTCTTCTATAAATTGCCGTCACTATCATACTGATTCATAAAAAATATGCGGGATAACGCTTCTTAAAAAGATTACGCACGAGCCACTGAAATTAATGTAGCCCTATAGCTTGGCTTGTAAGGCTTATTAGGTCATTAATCAATTTATAATATTTGAAGGCAAAATAGAGAGAAGAATCAGAGAGAAGAAAAGAGCGGAAACAGACTTCAGTCACAAAGGGATACCGTGCGGGTGAAGAACTTGCGCTAAGGGTTCGAAAGATAACTTCAAAGTAGAAAAAGCTCTTATTATAACCAACCTTCGATAATAGAGGAACATGAAGATGTAAGTAGATGAACTATTAGTAAGCATGAGGTAGGTAGGTAATAACCGCGATAAAATCCTTAAGATTAGTTTTATTTCAATGTGTAGTATTCGCGTAAATATAAGAAATCAATATGAGGTAACAAGTTATTAGCTACATACAATTCATAAAATATTACTTATTATGTTATAATAACTTGAATAGTTATTTATACAAAATGGAAAGCGTGACATTACCAATAACTTTAGCTCCACCGTTTTCCTCTAAAGTAGACAGAACTGTCGAAGGTAAATAAACAACAGATTGGTGTTAACTCGCTTTCCACAATGGAATTGTAAACTTGGTTAAGAAGAACTTGGCGGCGGGGCACGCCATTATTCAACAACTTGGCCAAATTTAAATTTAAAATTGGCAAAAGTTGCATCATAATTCGTGTGTTAATTATTTTGAGATGGAGCAACATCTGGCGGATAGCTTAAGAAATTAAGTTGCGTCTTATTATTTTGCGTTATATATGTAGGATCTTCGAATAACTTGTCTGAGATCTAGATAATACAAAATACTTGCCAAATCAGATCAGACATCAGATTATTTATAAGGGTAGCCAGAGGTACACTGCGGTTATTCTACATTTCGCCGATGGTATTCGGTGCCAATGCAATAAGGGGATAGTCTATTGTCATTACACAGCAAACCCCATCGCGTTAA
Organism: Pheosia gnoma; assembly: GCA_905404115.1. Classification (NCBI taxonomy): domain Eukaryota; kingdom Metazoa; phylum Arthropoda; class Insecta; order Lepidoptera; family Notodontidae; genus Pheosia; species Pheosia gnoma. Next base: position 477,500 of record FR989894.1, on the reverse strand, counting down.
AAAGTGGGAATCAGAAAAAATAACAGATTAAAATAAATTTCATTTAGATCTTCTCTAGCATGTTTCATTATCCGACAAAAATTCAAAAATATCTTGAAATATATCTGCATGGTACCCATTTATATAGTACAATGCATAAAAGAAGCCCAAATTATAAATGAAGCTAAAAGCTTTCGCCTTTTATCTTACGTTCGAGGCACCGAGCATGAATCTATAATGAGAGCTGGGAGTTAGTAGCTAATTACAGTAGTTAGTTTAACCAACACGTGTACCAGGACAGTAGCTCTAATTGGTGTAACATCAAGCGTTATGTTTGAATTGTTGAATAAATAAACAATATGATACACTCATTATAACAACACCCAAAGTAATATGCAAAGGGGCTTGTATCTGGACAGGATCGCCAAAGTGATCATCTCTTTCAAGACGTGGCGTAATTCTTCAAGAACGCCAGCTTGAAATACAAAATTTTATAGATCACCTAAACAAAGTCAATTTAAAGGAATAATCACTTCTTAATGACTGCCAATCTTCATTTTTTTTAATCCTCAGCTGAAAGCTTTCGATTAACTAAAGTGGAGGCAGATTAACAGTAAATTGAACCGTCAGCTTCACGGGGCCACCTCTCATTACCATACCGTGGGAGGTATCTTCAATAAATTAACGATGCGATCAGAGAAGAGCGTGGCAAGCGCGGGACATGACCGGGACGGGCACGGGACGGGCACGGGACGAGGCTGGGACAAATGAAAGTAATCACGAATTGTCGGAATACTTTCCACCAGCATGACGCGCTGGAATGTCGCCTATTGAATGTATTTAGCCATTCATATTCGAGAAGCAATCACCATGAATATTGATGTTAGTGTTATCGATATTATCTGTCTCACTGTAGAAAACATGTCTTCGATTAATACGAAAAATTATATTATGTCTCAGGGTTACATTTGACGCAATACCGATAACTGCGTCAAATAGTTCTAGAGGCAGCAACCGCATACATGTCTTGCGCTAGTAACGATGGGTAAGCGCAGCTGGCGTCGACACCACAAAATGGTCGTGTGACCAGAATTCGACTAAATTGACATAGGGAATTTACACACAAATATGTTTTCGCCTACAGTCAAAGCGCACCAATGAAAACGACCGATAGAGCAATATGCAAAGGAAAACTGGCTGCAAGCGCGGTTTAAACTGTAGCTGTAGTATATAAATCGTCGTTGTGTGTAAAAGTCCTAAATATAACACAGCTTCTTCCTATTTTGTCAGTAGTTAACAAACTTAAATCTTATGCAAAGGATATTTGGTTAGGTTAAAACTCTTGAACACACCCTTGTGCCAGCGGTCGGACAAGGAACAAACCACGACAGGTTCGGCATTTACCGAGTGAGATCACCGCAGTCGCACTTCTTTAGGGTAAAATCCCCAAAACTCCATTCGCAAATGGATATCACTGCGATGTTAACTAGCACTTACCTTTGGCGGCACGGTAGCGTGCGCGCCATCGTACACGTGCAAATGATCGTTGCAGTCGAGCTGCAGCAGCTCGAAGTGCAGCATGAACCGCTGCAAGATGCTGTGCGTCTGGAAGGTCACCGTGCAGTCCAGATTCCTCTCGTTGCGGGACCAGAGCACCCCGCCGTCCACCTTCCTATACTGACGCTGTAGGAAGTGGTCCTTGCATAAGGACTCCATGTAATCTGTGGACAATGGTATAGTTTATTAATAAGTAGAGGAGACAAAATAATCACAGACAAGTAGATACTGTGAATAAGAAACATAATGTAAGTTGCTCTATTCTGCTTAATTATTATTATAAAGGCAACCGATTCCATATAAGGCTTTGCTATCTCGTTACTTTTATTGAGACACGTTATGGATTTAGGATAGAGTTTTATAAAAATACTGATAGAGATAATAATGCTGTGTCTCTCCTTAAAAAAAATTAAGGCGATCCTTTTCCACATCAATTAGCTATATACATTACTCACTCTTCAAGTGGGATATTACGGGTTCCGCTGATACAGTAGCTGTATATGTTACATGAATTTCCTCAATAAACCGTGTTGTATCCGCTTACGTGAAAATATTTCGCGTATACACTCTTATCTCTTTCTCCAACAAGTATAAGTTATCTTCACACATCAACGCTTTGAACATAAGTATCAATATCGTTCAGATGAGATAAAGATAAGATAGAAGCGCCAAGAAAACAGTTTATCGGTGGATCTAGTCAGTTTAAGTGAAGCTACATAGTGTTGAAGACGGATTGGAGCAGACTTTAGTCTGCGTAGCTAGAAATGTAAGTAAGAATTCTAATCATTAACTTGTATCAAGAGGTACGTCCTTTCCATACCTTCATGTCACATCCATTATTTTATTTATAATTAAATTTGAATTTATTGATGTGCTATTGCTATTGATTACTTGACATTGGCAAAATACCCACCAAGTTGTGGGTGAGGCCATATTAATTTTCATTTTATTTCATCGCATTTCATTCCGTACAGAAAGAAGAACTAGTATCAAGGTAGAGTGACAGCCAAGTTGGCGAAAAATAGAGATACTAAAATGCAGTTCCGATTGACAGAATCCAACAACCCTATTATTACGTAGAACTTAATTTACATATGCGTCATTCAGTGTGAATGTAGTTTTATTTAAATGTATATTTTGTTACAGGAGCCACTATATTGTAATGTCTCTCCTAATAATAATAGCCAGTACATCATCAGCGCCCACGCCGCGTGTGCTCGATACGATGGTATCAGGAGTCACCACTGGCCTGGAGGTGCCCACGGAAGCTTTCGCGGGTGCAGGCGTCGGAACAGGATCGTTACAGTTAGTGATCAACGTTCATACGGATAGCAATGGAAATATTGAAGTGTTTACTAATTAGTGTTACGTGAGTGATGAAGAAGTTGATTGAAATTAGGAGGAAAGGTCACTTGCAAATGTTTAAGTAAAATGCTATTTCATTTCACAACGTGGGAAATTTAATGACAAATTGGAAGTTATATATTGAGAGCGATAAATGATAAAACGTATCGCAACATCAGAAGAAATCAATGATAAGACCCGCACGTTTATCAACGATAAAAATACTACAGTATATGTATGGCGAATGTGCGTAGAGCGATGTATTCTTGATGCCAAAGTTGATCATTTAAATAAGAAAACAGAAACGACAGAAACAACAATATGACAGAAAACTGTAGCATCCAAAATATAATACGAGGATTACAAGATGATAAGCGTCTGCGACAAAGTAAAAGCCAAGATAAGACTTTTTAAAATTAGAATCCAAAGAAACAACATCGAGACAAAAGAACTTTCATCAAGGATTGTATCCAAGTAAGTATTTTCTCTAAGAATATTTAATTGTTTCACCAGTAAACAGGATTGTAAATATGAAGATGGCATATTAGACGAGAGCTTCAGGAATTAGCTAAACCAACTATAAATAACTAACTAAATGTTTATGATGATATCCCTCCAATATCATAGCAGCCAATAATGTACTACTAAATCCAAAAATGCCACTACATACAGTTTTATCGCTTGCAAGAGATAAAACGTCAATACCGTTCGACTGAGAAGCGTCTCGTAAAAGACTGTCTTCAGTTGAAGTATTGCTTTTAGTGGAGTTTTCATGTCAAGTTAAGTCAAGCTTTGAAAAAACAGTGGCAAGGATATAAAAATAACCTTTGTGAAATAGTTTTAAGAAATCTGTGTTTGTTTTTAGTCTGTCAAATATGTTGTTGATAGGGTTGGATTTACTCTCTGTGAAGTTGTGCATTAATGGCTTAAAATAACATATATTGATAAGTGAGAAGCATGATATATTGGTATATTTACTATAATTTATTTATTAAAGATAGCGACTTTTAACGGAGGGTAAATGAAATGAATGATATTGTTTGAAAAATATGATTCGAACATTGTTTATTATTAAACAACTTAGTATTTTTGAATGCTAATTAAGGGATACATGGCGTTAACCTCAACACTAACGTTAACCCAGATATACTGTACTTATTATTAATAATTACTACATTATTAATAATATATAAGTACTTATAGAGCAATCAAAGTTCGAAAATATTAATCGAATTTTGTTTTGACGACATTTTGGAATGGAAGCCGTATGTATACTCGTATTGGAACGGATATTTGGTTAAAGAGGCTGCTGATGGCTTGGGATAGGATAGTAGATAGTAGTCATCGCTTGCCAGGCCACTGTACACAAACCTACAGTTGCTGATAAGTTGGCAATTTATCATTCATACGTATAACTAGCGTATGGTTTGTTTAAATTGTTCATAAATGGTTAAGGTTATTGAAATAAAACTAATCTTTCGGATTTTATTTAATGTTCTCGACGTTTCGGCTGCTTTACAGCAACCATGGTCACGGGAGGAAGAGTAAAAGGGATAAAATCCAAAAGATTAGTTTTATTTAAATGTATAGTATTTACGTATATTTAAGAAATCAATTATGGTTAAGGCTAGTTTGTATTTTTACAAATTCATTTGTATCCTTTCATGTTTTTATATTTTATAATAAAATGTGCTAGTGAAACTACTCAAGCTTTGTTTTATTTAGTAGTTTTACTGAAGGACCAAAACGCGGCCGGAATCCAATGACAAAAAACATCTAAAGTAAAATATTATTTAGTTAGTATAAACCATGTTATTGATTCCAATTAATAAAAAAGTGCTTACACAACAATAAATTACTATATCAGTTGTAAATAATGTTAAAAAACCATAATTCTTTTACGAATAGAATTTACTGTTGTAGATATTTGTACTCTTCTTATCATTGTGCCAAATAAAAATATCAATTTCAAAAATGTCTGCCGATGTTAAGATGTTAGATAATAAAATGTAGTACTGATAAGTTCATTGAGGAAGCTATTTGCGATCATATCGATGTTGGCGACGGATATAATCGATTTGTGTTTCATAGAAGGCATAATTGAAGACGAAATTGTTCATAAATCGGAATTAGCAGGTGCTTTCAAATGTTAAAAAAAATAAAAAACTTTTCACAAAAAAAAACCGCCTCAAAAAATAATCAAATACTAAAGTCTACCTTGTTTAACTAAATCCTTTCAAATGAAATAAGGTTTTCTAAATCGGCTTATAAATGACGGAGTTCTGAGCTAACAAACATCAAAAATATAAAAATATAAAAAATACAATCGAATTAAGAACCTCCTCCTTTTTTTAAGTCGATTTAAAAATAGATTCGCTCAAATTAATAGTTCAACAACTGATCAAATCATCGAGATTTAAATCGATCGCAATTATGTAATTTAAAAGTTCGCTCGTGTTAACATATATGTACATTCTTATATCATATACATACATATCATCCCGCCACAAAAGAAACCTGATAGTCCTACATACATCTTGAAACAAAGCCATCAATAGGAATCTCTGTACTATTAATATGAACGTTCTTTTTTCCATGCCTATAGTCAAACTTGTCACAGCCGATGGGGTCACGTACCGACAGCCAAATTGGAACTCTATTGATGGGCTCCGCCGCCGATCCGCTACACTGTGGGATTGTGCGAGTCAATCACGAATAATGTTGGTGATAAGGGCATTTGAATTACCATGGGATATTGCAAAATGTTGTAGAGTGACGCCTGTAATCCTCGTAGAGATAGATTATAATAATAATTAGGATTTCACTATAGAGCAACATTCATATTAGTTCAATTATCACATAATTGTACATCTAATCAGTTAGTAAGTACAAAACTGAAAAAATCTAAGATAATTTGAATAATGCCCGCAATAACAATGATTCGACAGATAACAGTAAAAAATTCAATAACAAAGCTCCAACAAAACTTTCTTGTTCGCTTGAACAATAATCGCTTTATTCCCCAACTCTAGACGGACAGATTTTCCAGAGACCTGGACTTCTCCGACAAAGTATGTTTTATCTATACTGCGGACCATTATAAGTAAGCAGATTCGTAAGCTGGTTTTTATTCAATTAATGTCATGAACAAGATTATCAGCTTATACCATCGTATCGCATAGAATCTCTTCTTTGCATTCCATTATAATTTTGCCTTTTGTGGTCTAGCCAATCAATGAGCGAGAAATTTAAAGGCTTAAGAACTATAATCTTCTTATAATATTAAGACCTTTTATTTACTTTAATTAAATGGACATGCAGGCAGCTTACTCTGATCATAAAGACACAAATAGCGCACAGACTTGTCATAGAGTCACAGACATACTGGCAAGGTCTTCCATTCGTCCGCAAATACGTCACGATGTGGGTAAGTTTCAGGAGAGTGCTGAACGCGGCGGGGGGGGGGGGGGGGGTACGACCGCGGCTCACTTCACTGTATTCTCGATTATCGACGTCCATCAGGGTCGACGCGGCGGGAAATGAGAAAAGCGAAGCTAGAGCTTTTGTACTGTGTTTCTCGGTATTTCATTCCTATCGGCCAGTCATTACACTACGAGACGCGGCATACGATCATATACTTACGAACCAACTACCTAACTTGCCTTTCATTTATAGAAAATATATACTAATTCTGTTTGTACTACTTTTGGCGAGTAAGGAGGCAACGAACTTCGATCTTTTAACGTTCGTTTGAGCGTAGGCCGCAACTACACTGGGAGGTTACGTATTCTTATCCCGCGTGGGCTAATTTTGGAAATTATTTTATTTTAAATTCACCCTGGTCTGGGTGTTACTGGGATCACCCTCAATTCATGTGACTGGCTATATTTGTGATTTTTAAAGTCGGTGGTATAAAAACAAAAAACACAAGGAAAATCATCGTAGTTGAAAGCTTTTCCTATAATTGCTTGAATCTTCAGCATACTATGCTCATAGTAACTGTGGGTATAATTGGTAAGGGTGGGGGGTGGATACGGGCAGCAAATATTTCATACCGTTGTTATTGTTCGGTTTACGACCGTGTGGAACTTACGAACCACCTGATGCAGTATAAACAAACTGATAGCTGTGACGTTTGATGTAGCATAAGTTCGAGGGGAAACATATATCTGGATTATGAGAGATGCTGGACTTTTCAAAGTGTATTCCTGGCCGTTAATGTAGTTCTGTCAACGGATATAAGTTACATCAAAATTAGGACTCGAAGTTCCTTTAAAAATTGTGCTTATAGATGAGCCTTTTTAAAAGTAAATTAAGACTTACAGTATAGCGTACTTTAGATGAAAAACATGCAATTGAAATAAACGTTCCAGAGATTGTATGGTCATTTTCCAGTATGACAAAAAAACAGTCCCGAACTGAGTAATCTACGTAATAACCAAAGCCTGCTCTATCCCAGACCCGCGACATGTTGACCTATATACGCAAAGGCAGACAGACGATCGACGTGCGTCGCCCCCCCCCCCCCCCCACCACGCCCCCCGCACATCTCCGACGCCCACAAGCTGCCGATGAAAGGGTATACAATAATTACAATCGTTTATCGCAGTCTGCCGAGAGTCTTAGACATCAAAGGAGGTATTTCAATTGGAGGTACAAAGCCACTAAAATATTTATATACAGCTTCAATAGAACGACATGAAATTAATACAACGCTGTAGGATTTTTTCCGTTACTTAGAAAATAAGGTAATTTTTTATCTGGTAAAAGTCCTCCAATAAAGAATTACCACTCCATTATGATGTTATGTTACTCAAACATGGGTCGGTGCAAACCACAGAAGCCCATACAACCAAGCCGGTTTTACCAAAAAAAATAATTACCTGCATCGCTTTAATTCTGGCCTCAACAAAGCGCAAACAAAAGTTTAACACGCACATTTGGTACTGAAAGCGAATGGTTTTCAAAAGAGTTACACGAACCGAAATTAAGCTGTTCAATCAGAACATCCATAAAGATCTAGACTTTCTAGACTAAGCTCCCATAAGCAGTGCATATGACACAGCCTGTGCACGAGTTAAGAGGGAACAAACGCCTGAACAGAACGGGAGAATATTGTTGGAGAGATTTGTTCAATATAATGTAGTACACAAATATTTTCCAAATGTTGTTTCAGACTCAAAGATGTCAAGATACGTGGCATTAGTTGGCTGAGGCCAAACTAGTGCTCATCACACAAAGATTGGCCCTACCTGGATTCCCGGGGCCCTCGGATCACAAAACAGTAACACTACCAAATGCGCTAATTAGGTCAGGTGATGACGAGGTACTCAAAACAAGGGACTCCTGTAACCGAGTAGATAGAACCCGAAAGTATGGCAACATTTAATTTGTCAAATTGAAAATTCGCTATAAAGTGATATTTACGGCCGACGCTGCTTTATGACTCGTAAAGATGCGAAATTATAATTTCGGGGCACTGTTTATTACAATTTAGTAAATTAATAATGGAGGGTGCGGAAGGGGTTGATACAACGAGGTGTGATAAAGGCAATAACGTGCCGAAATTGGTATAATTGTGACTCTTGGTAGAGCCAATACTCTAGCTGCTAGACTATTGGTAAATGTAGCTTATGATTGACTCTGTAGCGACCACTACAACCGCACCACAAGCTACGGAGATGGAACTACAGACGCGATCAGAACAATAGACAAGTGACGTCACTATCCTGAATCGCGCTATCAGAGTTTTCGGAGCAAGTAACATATATACAAGATCCCGACAATAACTGGCGGGGCATAGCGGCCGCCCCGCCAGGCATACCATCCGCCTGGCTGGAAGATCTTCCCTTTTCCGCTAAAACTCTAGCATAAGCTTGTGATAATAAATATACCATAACGTCTGTATACCCCGAAGGAATAAGCATAAGCTATACATATGGATATATGGGTGGAATATTCCACTCATATTATAAACTAGCTGTTGCCCGCGACTTCGTCCGCGTGGTATTTAACAAAAACAACCGTTGACAACAGCCTGCTCGCCCATTCTGAGCCCGCGGGACGCATTGCAGGTTGCTATCAAACTTAATCAGGCGCTGCGCTGCAACATTGGTTTTTATTTTTTTTCGTGAGATCCTATTTTTTTTTCTAAAATAAAAGTAGCCTAAGTTACTCCTTGTTACATCAGCTATCTGCCAGTGAAAGTCCCGTCAAAATCGCCATTTCAGAGATTAGCCGGAACAAACAGACAGACAGACAGACAGACAGACAGACAGACAGACAGACGGACAGACGGACAGACAGACAGACAGACAGACGGACAGACAGACAGACAGACAGACAGACAGACAGACAAAAATTGTAAAAAATGTTGTTTCGGTATAGGTAACGTGTATACATCCAAATGCACTTAGTAAGAAGCGGTTATTTTAATATTACAAACAGACACTCCAATTTTATTTATATGTATAGATGTAATGACGGATAAATAGTGGTAAAAATAAAGCTAAGACTTCCAAACAACTTATGCTATATTTTTTTACAATACATTACAAATACAGCCAGCAACATCACTCACCGTTTTAAACAGTGAAGATAGAGTAATAATCAGACAGCTCTTATTTGAAAAAAAGTAGGTATCTAGTTATCCACGAAATATACTCATCCCATCGAAATAATAATTAATGTACCCAGACTACACACCCCATGAACCCGGGCGAAATGACGCTAAACGCCACCGATGCGTAAATTGTGCACCGTAACCGCAAACCTTACGTGCGAGAAAGACACTGAACACGTGTGTGAGAAAGATAGAGATGTTAAGGAACTGTTACGTATAAAGCGTAGCGTTAGCGATAGTTGCTGTAATACTGTTAGTCGTATTCTAAATTGATTTGCAGTTGACTTCTTGTATCAATATGTGGACAGCATCAAGGCGTTATTGGCATGATAGCGGTTTTACAACGTAGCATAGCCTCGCTTGTTGTGTATCTAACCGTAAAGGCAGATAAAATGAATGTGTAAACTCGATTGATTCTGTTCGTGTCCGTAGACTGATTATTTGTATAGCAAAAGTTGAGTGAAAATGTCATGACATAATTTGCTTGTGAAGAATTAAATTTGTCAGTCCTCTTCGTCAAATTCGATGAAAGCAGATTCATGAAGGTGTGAATGAAATATTGGAAATTAATTGAATTTCGGATCAGACATTCAATTGGATTCAATGTAGACGACACTCGTTCCAAGTTAAATAATGTTAATCGTCAATTACGAACTCTCCCTGAAAGAATGAGAGCGTTTAAGAGCTAAAATTGCTGATAACTAAATTAAATTATGTATGTCAATATACTTAACATAAGAAATTAAAACATCGTACACATACGAACACTGCGGTTGATATGTGTTTTCTTTTCGATTAAAATATCAGCACGCGGGTATAATCGATCACCGCCAACTCATTTATCAAGAAACATGACTCTCCTTACACCGCGCAATGGCGTGAAAATTCCTTAACATAATACGTTTAAGGTCTTATATGCAACCTTTTAGTCAACCAGATAATTTCTGGAAAGCACTTCACTCGTCCTAACGAAGTCGGGTAAGTACACCCTCTTTAGACGCGGGCGGGCGCGGCGGGGCGCGGAGAGGAAGGGTATCGACCCACGCCATTATACCGCCGGGTCGTTCACCCCGCGCCCCGCGGCAACGTAGGCCCCTACGCCCGTAGCGTCGTAGCGTTCGTAGCCAAAAACAGGGAATATTTTTTTAGCTGTTCGTTCAGTTTGGTCCGGTTTGTACATACAGCTGTTTTTTATTTGTTTTAGAGAATAATGTAAGTATTAGAAGCAGCAAAGCAATCGCTTTCGGTGCGGGAGCCCGTTCCGAATACAAGGTTTAATATTGAAGGTTTAACAAGGTTTAACATTCTATTATTGAGCAAAGTAATGTTAGGATAAGGGAAATTATTTTTTATTTATTAATGAAAATGACTTAGAATAAGTATTTAAAATACATATCAAACCACTATATTTATCTGAATTCAGTAACACGTAGGCTCAATTACGAAATGTGCTATTATGGAATTATAGATTCTTGTGAATTGGACTGGGCTGTGTACCGGCCAAAAACCGTAGTGTTTACATCAGACAATCTAGTAGTAGACGAGCTGTTCTGGTACACACCGATCTTCAGTAATAAAACATCTAGACAGTAGACCCTTTGTCGTTTCATTACTCACAAACATAAGACAAAAGTTGTTAGATTCCGTATCTAAAATAATCTGTCCGTACTTCAGAGTCGTTTTCAGAAATCTCATTAAAAAGTAAAACGGTTCACCAAATACTTGGAACCGATACTTAAAACCATTCGGTACGATTTCACCGAACACACTCCATCAATCTAATCGTTGCGCGTGTTTGTTGAAAATGAATTTTAATCCGCACTTAGACGGTGGAATATTAATCATCTTTGCTGGGTATTAAGGCAAATCATTTCGATTAGGAAAGAGGGAGAATATTATTCTTAACGCTGCGAAGTAAAGAATTTCGGCAAGTGCGTGTTAAGCCTTAATTCGTACAAAGCGACTGAAATCCGTTACGTGCGGTGCGGGCGTCGTGCGCAATGCGACCGCCATGTACGCTGTTGTAGAAAACCCCCAAATTTATAGAAAATAATCGTCCGTTTACAACAATGACATAATGCTTTGTAATGCTATCGTAAATCCATTTAATATTCTATTAATTTAGGGGTCATACCTTTTCTAAAGTTTTTTTTTATTGGGAACTGCCTATTTATGTAGAACCTACATAAATGCATAACGCAACTACAATTTAACCGAAAAAGCTCGATCAGGATCGCGTTTTACAACGAAGGGATTACGGCCGCCCTCGCCTGGGATCGGAATATCGATCCATGCCGATACTCGACGTGATCCAAATAAACAAGCATCGGATTATTGGCATATTATTGAGCATCACGTGCGAATTCCGACGCCCGCGCCGCACTGAATACCACTAAATTGTTATGCTCAATTATAAGTAAATATACGTGGTTGGGATGCGAATTTTTGGTACTAACGCTACATTTTTTATCTATACATATAACAGCGAAACCTATTATTCTTTGGATAGATAATGATAAAGCGTATGAGCGGCTTAGTCTTTGATTTTTTTCAAAAGGTTCAGCCTCATTTATTTCAGTTAATTTTCGATACAGAAGTGGAATCCGATTTTTTTGTAATTGCTGTCTTTTTGAACCTGCATCACGAGATAACTAGCCATCACGATGCCAAGCTTCTTCATAATTCCTAGACGAATTGTGATAGCTTAAATACCGCATATAACGGCCCAAAAAAGTATCTAGATACTTATCTTATCGCGGCATGTGCACAAATATACTTTATTATACATCCATGACTTGGGTACAAACTTTAACTTGCTCATCACACAAATTTGTCTCTACCAGGGTTCGCACCTGGGACCGTCGGCACAGAAATCAGGAACACTACCAACTGCGCTAAGCAGGTCGTCCTATAATAATAGATCAACCTATTAGTTTTTATGTTTATTCGCGGTCTTTCCAATAAGGTCAGTATGATAAACAAAGCTAACTGCATTTTTTTTAAGTTACATAAAATCCCTGTGTCCGAATTATCCCCACAGGATGATTAGAAATTCCGTCAGCGGCGCCAGGGGGCGTGCGCGTGCTATCGACAGGGGCAGCGCTTTGCACCCAACTTGATTAATTAAGCGACACCAACAGTGATTAATGTCTTCTGCGCGAAAAAATACCCGCCGCAGGAATCAATTTTCATCTTGAAAACAACCTGTATATGTACACAAATTAAGTGACGACGCGAAACTGCGTTGGGTTACCGTCGTATCTGCAACGAGCCCTACAGTGTCGTGAACAGAGAACATTGTAAAGAGGTAAGGTTTGTGAGTTTCGATGTAGTGGGTAATCTCTAGAACTGCTGATCCGATTCCGATAATTCACTGATAGAAAGCTACATAATCCCCGAATGCTATAGGCTATGTCTCATTAAGTTACCGCTGATGGAGCGGCGAGCAGCTTATTAACATTAATTACATGTTTTTAGGATAATTGAAAAAGTTGATTGTTAAAAGTAAATTAATGTGTAAAGTACATGCATTAAGTAAATTGCTTCAAACAATATAATTCACTTCAAACAACTCCATCAATTTGATGATCCTTTTCCCCGTTCCTCGGGTAATTTTCACTTGAAATGACAAAACGCCCGTCCACCATACATCATCATCATCGTTTCCACTAATGAATCCCAAATGGACGCCGCATTTAGGCATACAAATCCGTCCAAGCGGTCCGCTACTAGGGTATAAATTACCCCACATGCGCAGGGGTACGCTACTTGTGTGACGGGTAAAAGTCTTCAGGGTGAATAGTGAAGGAATTATTGGAAGATTATTCTCCAAGAATTGACCCCCAATAGGTGGTAGATGATAAATTGTCTTAGGGCCTGATTCATAACATGCTGATAAACATATACCATAACTTATTTGTCAGAATTAGTGTGGGCCATCACACAAAGAAGCCCATAGAAAAAAGTAGCATTGGATGCCACTTCTAGGATTTTTAACACACTTAACCCTATGCCGTATATGACGAATATTTTACGACACGGAATCTATTATTACTATGGGCGGCACATTATCACGATAGAATCCCAATTTAATCTAATGAAAAATAAAATAATCTGGATAACGAGAATTATATCAAATAACAAATAGATGAAGATGTTATCGATTGTACGAATATAATTGCGCACTAGTTTTCATTATTAATGTTATCAACATAGGCTAATTGTCTCCAATAAACGATTTTAATATATATTGTAGTTATTTTACGTTATAGGAGCACTGATAATCATAGTTAAGTATATTATGATTTTAATAAAAATAATCTATACTAATATTATAACTGTGAATGTTTGGATGGATGAATGGATGTTTATTACTCAATCACGTCAGAACGGCAGAACGGATCTGGATGAAATTTGCCACAGGGATAGATTACAGTCTGGAATAGCACATAGGCTACTTTTTATCCCAGTAAAATCTATGGTTCCCGTGGTATAGATTTGTTTTAATTTTCATAGAGCAAAGGATCGACATGATTTTTTGTATAGGTAGTGGTAGTAATCGCGGATAACACCGTGGGGCGCAGCTAATCTATACATCTATACATATAAATAAAATTGGAGTGTCTGTTTGTAATATTAAAATAACCGCTTTTTACTAAATGCATTTGGATGTATACACGGTACCTATACCAAAACAACCTTTTTTAAAAATTTTGTCTGTCTGTCTGTCTGTCTGTCTGTTTGTTCCGGCTAATATCTGAAATGGCTGGACCGATTTTGACGGGACTTTCACTGGCAGATAGCTGATGTAACAAGGAGTAACTTAGGGTACTTTTATTTTAGAAAAAAAAATAGGATCTCACGAAAAAAAATTAAAACCAATGTTGCAGCGCAGCGCCTGATAAAGTTTGATAGCAACCTGAAATGCGTCCCGCGGGCTCAGAATGGGTGAGCAGGCTGTTGTCAACGGTTGTCTTTGTTAAATACCACGCGGACGAAGTCGCGGGCAACAGCTAGTACTTTAATAAAGCAAAAAATACAGAGTGTAATTTCAAATGGCCGCCATTTCAAAGAGAGAAATATATGTATCCACAATTCTGGAGTTGGTGGCGTACTGGACTCTGAATCCCAGTCGACGACAAATCTAATCCTATCGCTAGTCCATGCCCAAATATACTGTATATAATAGATATGCGTAATCAGTGATAATGACAGGCGATGCCGGTGGGGCGGCGAGGGCCGGCATGCCAGTAAACATGCGGACTCTGCACGTTGTAGGCATCGCCGCGGGAGTGGTAGCGGTTCTGGGTGTCATTGGTGGTAAGAAGAAGATAAATATTTTTCACTAGAAATATATTTTCGTTTGAAGCTATATATTTTTGATTTAGGAGTGAGAGCCGAAAATGTTTTGTGAAAAAACCACAACTGCCACCAAAAAAAAACCATTCATATATTGTTAGTTAAATTATATATTTTTGTATACAGATGTGTAGGATGCCCTTGTCTCTAATGAGCTGTACATAGGTTGCATATAGATATTTTGACGACGGTTGTTTTATGAAGGACACGATTATGTTATACCGTTTTACCAGTATGCAACCCTAACGGGCTATTCAAAATCTTGGAATAAAGGTTCACAAAACTAAAATTCTTATCCAAACAGGCCTACTCACTTGGGCCATCCTGGCATCGAGGGACCCCGCGCCGCCCCCTCCCCCAGAAGTCATCCCCCTGGACTGGTGGGAGCACTGTGTTCTCTACCAGATCTACCCCAGGTCTTTTAAGGACAGCGATGGCGATGGCATTGGCGACCTTAAAGGTTAGTGCCTGTGTCTATGTTACGAGGAAAGAAATGAGACATCGCCAAAACTGCACTGGGTTAATGGAAGGTTGTTTTGTTAAGTCCTTTAGTCCATTCCTTTTTGAAATTTATAAATATAAATTTTTGTACTACTACGTCACGTAAAAATGTTTCTGAATCTTACGGGTTCAATTCCCGTCATGCTGAATTTCAGAATTGATCTTTGGTCTTTGTGGTTTATTTAAGCGTTGCCTACTTTGTTTGTGACCATACAGTTGCGTATTTTCGTCTGGCGATATTTACTATTTATTCGTAAGACTTCAAATGAGCTGATTATAATTTATTATTAAACATAAACTTGGTATCGTGTGTGATGTTGTATGTCCTTGATCCATATATAATTGTCATGTTCCTAGCTGGTTTCCCAATCTCAGTATTGGGGTCAGTTTTAAGCAAATAATCCTTCTTGGTTGGACTGATTGAAAATATTATACTGTATTGAACCTTCATGTTCAATAAATAGGATATATTTATTCCAAGAAAATATATTTCCAAAAACACAATCTCAAAAAATATCAAAAGTAACAAATTATATAGCCATGAGTTATATATGAGAGAGTAACTAAAAATTAATATGGCGGTAGCCTTAATACACTAGTATTAATATCCTGAACAATTTACCGGAATAATATCATTGGTACTAAAGGTACAGGAAAAGTGTCCAAAACTTGACCAGCAATTCTAGAACGTATGCTTTCAAGGCTTAATGATAAAATCAATGATTATCCTCAACATAATGATGGCACGATTGATAAATAATCTGACGTCCTCGTCATTGTAAACTTGAGCGATATTATTATAATAATTATGATCATTATCAAAACCACACGCAATAGCGACATAACGACGCTTCCGGCAATACAGAATCGGTGCTTGGAGTATAATTAACTCGGGAAACGGAGGGCTTATGAGATACCAAATGGCCCTGAGGCTAGCACCTCGAGCCACACACAGTCGGGTCAACAGCTCTGCACCACAAAATCATAAATAGTCATTCCTTTTGAACGACTATTTCTAGTCTTAAATTTTTTTGAAGGTATCAGTAATTAAAGATAAATCTTTTCCAACCAAGTCTGATGTTGTAGCACATATTTTTAATGGTAGCAATGATATTACTTATATTAGTAACTAGCTGCGCCTGGCGGTGTTACCCGCGATAAAAGTATGAAAAATTAAAACATCTATCCCACGGGAACCATACATTTTACCGGGATAAAAAGTAGCCTATGTGCTATTCCAGACTATAATCTATCTCTGTGCCAAATTTCATCCAGATCCGTTCAGCCGTTCGGGCGTGAAAGAGTAACAAACATCCATCCATCTATCCATCCATCCAAACTTTCACATTTATAATATTAGTATAGATTAATTAAAAGAACTTGCTGATCATGATTATAAATTTATCAACCAGTCATTCCGGTTTGAATTTAGGCCTCATGCAAAATCGTTTTGATAATAATTTTATTTTGTACAACGCAATATTTATTCTGTTTAAATTTCTCGGTCTCTGTCTCTCTTTCTGATTTCTCAAGAATACTTCTCATTGAATCGACCAGGTATCATCAGTGAGCTGGAACACTTCGTGGACGCGGGAGTGGACGCGATATGGATGTCCCCGATCTTCACCTCGCCCATGATAGACTTCGGGTATGACATCAGCAACTTCTACGACATCCACTATGAGTATGGTACTATGGAGGACTTTGAAGAACTGCTGAGCAGGGCACACGAACTAGGCAAGTAATTAAGTTGCACTTAGGGGTCGGATTTTAGTCTACACTGATTTGAGAATGTTACCCAGAGGGATTGCCACCTGTCCTTTTAAGACAAAATAAGTGGGACTACTGTCACTCATCCAAGATCCGAACCACGCTCCGATCTATTAGGCATTCTGACCAACGACTACGACGAATGGGTACCTGCTGTTCTGCGCTTATAGCTATCACCTTAAGGAAACCTTTATGACGGAAGAAATTTTACTCGAAATTGAACTCGAAATAGAAGCCTTATAACATATATTTGAAAAATATAAACTGATATTAAATGAAGTACAACATGCGCATTGCGCATAGCCTAATTATGCACCTGCTTACGTAAGCTTGTAATCGCATTAAGAGATAAGAATCTTAATTATAATCATTTTCGTGTCAACCTAAGCTGCATACGAGTAGGTATTCTCGGACAGCAAACCTCGTTGTACTTTGTTCTCAAAGTAAAAAAAATAAATAATCATTATTTTAGACGGATCTTAAAAAACTTAAGCCCTGGCTTGTATGTTTGTCTTAGCGTCTAATGTCTGCTGTCGAATTGCTGTGAATTACCCTCGATACCGGTACCCTAAGTTAAACTATAATTAAAGCTGTAGATACAATGCAGAATAATACTATTGATAGGAAATTTTCCAAGAATATAAATGAGTAGATAAAGGATTTAATTTAATAAATTGCAATTAATGTCATATTCAATCGTTAATTAAAATATTTACTGAGATTATGAATCGATTGATCGATCGCATTAACCATAAGTAGGCATTTGACGTATAAACAAACAAATAATGTTAACAAATTCGTAAAATTGGTATTATTTTAATATGGAACAGGTAACAAAATATCTACATGTCTTAATGATACATGGTCTAAGCGAGAATGGGCTGCTCAGCTCAGAGGATGGTCTGGGATGTTGTCAGTAATAACTGAAATAGGGGGGCCATTTACTCTATAATATAAGCGTTACGTAATTTGGTAGCCAGCGATTAGCATGTTTTAATTTGTTCTCATCATTCCAGGTCTAAAGGTCCTGCTAGACTTCGTGCCGAACCATGCCAGCACAGAAGCCGATTATTTCATTAAGTCTGAAGCCGGTGACCCCGAGTACAGAGACTATTTTGTTTGGGCAGACGCTCTGCCTGACCCTAATAACGCCAGTAATAGACTACCACCTTCTAACTGGGTAAGAATAAAATGGCATTCGTCTTTATCACCTGTATTATAAGCCTAGTTCCGAGTAAAGGATCCCT
Organism: Pheosia gnoma; assembly: GCA_905404115.1. NCBI lineage: Eukaryota > Metazoa > Arthropoda > Insecta > Lepidoptera > Notodontidae > Pheosia > Pheosia gnoma. The sequence continues at coordinate 459,122 of FR989894.1, read as the reverse complement.
TATTTTAGGCGTATACTTGTAAGTTGTTTACCACAGCATCGGTTTAATAACTTCCTCATATTTACTCCAAAGGTGAGTCAGTTTGGCGGTTCCACCTGGGAATGGAGCGATGCCAGACAACAATACTATCTGCACCAATTCGCGATCCAGCAAGCAGACTTCAACTTCAGATACCAACCGGTCAAAGATGAGATGTTTAATATTATGGAGTTCTGGCTGAACAAAGGCGCTGACGGGTTCAGGGTCGACGCCCTCCCGTATTTAATGGAAGCTGATCCAGCGGATCACGATGGAAGATACCCGGATGATCCTCTCAGCGGATTGAGTCAGTTCGAGTCTCATCAGCTGGGTTACACCATTCCATTGTATACTAAAGACTTGATCGAGTTGTACGACGTTGTTTATGATTGGAGGGCGTTTGTGGATAAATATAATGAGGATAATGGAGGTGATACTAGGTGAGTGCTCTGAGATTATGCGAAATAATGCATATTGTGTATGTTTAGTATTTTCAACTGTGTCACCTTGGTCGGATAAGGTCCTTATGACCTTATGAAGAAGCATTTGTTCGATTTTCAATTTTCATTAAGGCCCTTAATTTGATGAAGTTATTCAAGCCAGCATAATCTTGGAATTTTCCCATCAATTTTATTGAATTCGATAGCAATTATACTTTTTAATAATCCGATCTTCATTCCGAGCTTTTGAATTTGCACCAAATTTATAAGCTGCTCTAAGAATTGGAAAATTGAAACTTAAACTTTACATTTTAATATTTTACTTTATCATGAGTTTTAACAAATTTTAGGTTTAAAAGATCGTCCGAATTATCTTCGGAGGATAATGTAAACTGTTCATTTTTTGGGAGTAGAATTTTGCCTTCAATGCACCCATAAAGTTGTGGTGCTTGAAGTAGGTAGCAACGACCATAATAGCAAACCCATAAAAGCCTAAGAATACGATGCTTGATAAGAGTTGGCCAGTTAGAGGTAGATCAGATCTCCATTTCTAATCATTATAACTCCTCTTTCCACGTTCCCAGGGTATTATTTTCCGAAGGCTACGCAAATGTCTCCATGACAATGTTGTACTACGGCAACGAGGACGGGGCCATAGGAGCCCACTTCCCCTTCAATTTTGACTTCGTCACCGACTTATCCTCCAAATCGAATGCTAGAGACTTCGTGTATATTATCTTGAGGTGGCTGACTTATATGCCGTATGGAGGAGTGCCTAATTGGGTGGTATGTATCATAATATTAAGCTGATGGTTTGTTAGGTAGTTCTTAGAGATGCCTGCAGCGAATGATAGCCTTGTAGGATATTAAAAAGCATAGCCTAGGCTGCTGAACGTAATCTATACTAATATTATAAATGTGAAAGTTTGGATGGATGGATAGATGGATGGATGTTTGTTACTCTTTCACGCCAGAACGGCTGAACGGATCTGAATGAAATTTGGCACAGAGATAGATTATAGTCTGGAATAGCACATAGGCTACTTTTTATCCCGGTAAAATGGGTTCCCGTGGGATATACATACTTTTTAATTGCGGGTAACACCGCGGGGCGCAGCTAGTTGTGTAATAAATTACAGTACGAGTATAATCCAATGAACACCGAACGAAAATAACTTTTTCCATTAAAAAATTAAATCGTGTTATTTCAGTTCGGTAACCACGATAACAACAGAATGCCGACGCGCTTCCGTCACGATATGGTTGACGGGCTCAACGCACTAAACATGCTGCTCCCAGGAGTGGCAGTCACCTACCAGGGCGAGGAGATCGGCATGAGGGACGGCTACGTCAGCTGGGAGGACACCGTCGACGTGGAAGCTTGCAATCGGGGAGACCCTGACACTTATCATCTGTACTCCCGGGACCCTGCTAGGACCCCATACCACTGGAACAATTCTACAAGCGCTGGGTTCTCTACGAGCAATAATACTTGGTTGCCGGTAGCTGAAGACTTTATGGAGATCAATTTGGCCAAACAGAGGGAGGATAGCAGGAGTCATTTTAAGGTATGTTTGTGAATGTTTAGATTAACAAAAATAGTATCTGTGAGATTCTCTCTCCTTTTGTACCAATAAGATCTCAGTCCAGAGAAATACCCAAAACTACATCTCCTATCGTTTTCAGGTCTACCAAGCACTAATAGCTCTCCGCAAGGAAGTCACCCTCTCCCACGGTGAATACGACATCCGTGCTCTATCAGACAGCACCTTCTACCTTGTCAGGAGCCTCCGGACCTTTGATACCCTCACGCTGGTATTCAATGTTGGCGAGCAGACTGATACTGTGGATCTGGGGAGAGTCCCACATCTGACTCTACCTGCTACTGTATATGAATCTAGTGTACACTCCAATAGGATATCTGGGTAAGTAAAAGCTGTTATGGGTTTCACACGAGCCTTGGTCTTTAGGAAGCCATACATTATTCTGATATAAAAATGATCCGGTAAGACTCATTTATAAATTATAATAATATCAGCTTTTTTTGATATCTCACTGTTGGACATGGGCCTCTTATAGATGCAAGGCTCATTTATCCATAGGAAATGAGAAAATAGAGTCTCGGTGTTGTAAGAGACGAATTAAAAGGCCCAAGTAAGCACATAGGCTTTACGCAACGCTTACGAAGTCACGGACACTGCTAATTAGCCCAAATTGATAAGGATGGAGTATTTAGATTATCTTCTTTTTACAGAACTGTTATCGACAGCAGCACGTTGACACTTGCGGCTGGAGAGGCTTTAGTATTCCGCTCGGAACCTATATAACTAAACACTTCAAGTATTCATAGATAATTACCTATTTATTTCTAAATTAAGTATTCAATTGCTTTAATAAACTTCTCTTATGTAATGTGTTTTTACTTGATCCTGAGTTTTCACTTTTGGATTTGTTGGTGATGTAGTAGCAACTTCGCCTCCTGTATGACAGTTAGAACCAATTTACTGTGTAACTGAAGGTGTCTGTCGTGTCCCTAACTGACCCTTACAAGAATAAGGCGAAGCATTATATCGTCATAATTCACATTAGGTTTATAAGATTCTGGATATTATTTACAGGAGCGCTAGTATTTTATGTCAGCTTTAATATGTTTTGTGATGTGAAATGGCCAGCTGTGAACTAACAATACAAAACACAACCATTCTCAATGATAAATTACAAAAAACTAGTTTCATTTTTAAAATGCGAGGCAAGTAAAATGTGTGGTGAAATTAACCAATCGCACAAATAAACAGTGTCGCGATTGATACAGCTGTGGTAGGTACGTGTGTTTTGCTGACGAAAATAAATACATTTCGCAAACGTAAGTAATTTACTCATAAAATATTCAATAATAATTGTATGATGACACCTAATATTTCTCATGAGGCATCGTATAATTGCGTAGGGGCTAACCCATTAACGCACAGTACAGAGATTTTACTGGAGTGATTTTAAAAAAAGGAACAAAGGAATCCTTATCTTATGAAAGAAGCTTGCATAAAGCAAAAGCAAACGTTGATCTTAGAGGATAGGTCTAGACCTAAAGAATACAAGAGATTAGATAGATATAATGATAAACTTACTGTGTTGCTTATCCATTCACTGAACAGCGAACGATTCTAAGATTGAAAAACAAGCGTAGCGAGTGGTTCGAAAACAGAATCCTGAGCGAAGCAAGGGATTTAAAGGCACGAGACTTGACTCGAGACGAAACAATTTTCATGCCGTGCGAAACGCACAACTCTTCATCTAACTACAGCGAATGAAACGCACAACTCTTCATCTAACTACAGCGAATGAAACGCACAACTCTTCATCTAACTACAGCGAATGAAACGCACAACTCTTCATCTAACTACAGCGAATGAAACGCACAACTCTTCATCTAACTACAGCGAATGAAACGCACAACTCTTCATCTAACTACAGCGAATGAAACGCACAACTCTTCATCTAACTACAGCGAATGAAACGCACAACTCTTCATCTAACTACAGCGAATGAAACGCACAACTCTTCATCTAACTACAGCGAATGAAACGCACAACTCTTCATCTAACTACAGCGAATGAAACGCACAACTCTTCATCTAACTACAGCGAATGAAACGCACAACTCTTCATCTAACTACAGCGAATGAAACGCACAACTCTTCATCTAACTACAGCGAATGAAACGCACAACTCTTCATCTAACTACAGCGAATGAAACGCACAACTCTTCATCTAACTACAGCGAATGAAACGCACAACTCTTCATCTAACTACAGCGAATGAAACGCACAACTCTTCATCTAACTACAGCGAATGAAACGCACAACTCTTCATCTAACTACAGCGAATGAAACGCACAACTCTTCATCTAACTACAGCGAATGAAATGCTAGATCACAGTTTCATTATTATAGCATTAAGCCTACACTGCAAACTATATTATCTATTTGAAAAATATCCCACGAATATTACACATGACTGATCAACACAATACATTTTTTAGAAAAATTTAAATACAACTTCACCCTTCAACTTCCTGCTGAACCACGTTTCAGAACGTTAATTTTTTTTTAATAGAAGGTAAAAAATCTTAGGTACACTTACTAAAGCATTACCACAGATTATCTAATGGTGCTTAGGTTCGTCACGTTTCAAATGCGAAAACCTTTTCCACTCATGGTGATATAATCGACTTTAGCGAGCAGATTTCGAACATTAAAGGCCGCCTTACAGAGCCAGTGAGATGAAAACTTACTTTAATAAAATATGCATGTATGTACTATACACAGTGCAGCATTACCATTACTGCTAATCATTCCAATGCTCTACGGTGTTAATAAACACGCAAATTGTGTTCGAAGATTTTGAAATACATTGTAAAGTCGGATTACCTGACTAGATCAGTGTGGGCTAAACAAAAGCCATAGAAACGTTTTTAGATGGTTTCAGCACAGTATTCCCACAAAACATATCAACCAACGATCCAGTAGTAGCCCTGAAGAAGAATGGTAAACTGTGTCTTCTGATCAAGATTATAACCTTCTGCTTTGCTTTACTACTGACTACTCATGATAATGAAAAGATCCAAACCTATAAAAAACTCAATTAAGGGCAGATTCAAAAGACCACACATAAGACCTTGAATTAAGGTCATTCAAAGTCACCGATGGCGACGGAATAAGGTATTTGAAGGATAAAGAAGAGACTAAAAAAATATCCAAATATAGCTTGGATAATAAAGAATCTTACCCTCAAATTTATAGAATCTTATAATAGATTATAATGCTCTTTTTCCTCTGAAAGGTTAGTTATAATGCCATTAAATTACTTGGTTTTAGGCACTATTACTAAAACAGCGCATAATTTATATATAATGAAAAATGTTTGAATTATCAAACCAACTATACCCGATTGCAATGAACAATAATGTCAGTACATCGAACAATAGATCGTCGGTAAATCACAGGGCGCGTCATAATACTACGACAGAAGCAGTAATTTGTACGACGGGTGGAGCGCCAAGCTTACTCGACCGATCTAATTGCCGGAGATAGTGATGCACCTACCAGTTCTAAATAAACTGGGGATTTGGTGCTCATGTTTTCTTTCTCATAAAACTATCGATAAACATTCTCATCAAGGTACTATACTGGGAGTCAAATTCCATAAAATTGGAGAAAGGGTTCCGTCAAAGATTCTAATAAACCAGCAGTTTTTTTCTTCGTTGGCTAAAAGATGAAATAATTTAGCAATAATCTGGTTCCATGTAACATGTATAATACCTACATTATTGACCGATAAATACTTATCTTTTAGTTTTCTTCGGGCAAAAGTATTATCTGATAAATTTGGATATCTAGCATTTTATTATATAACATCAATACGTATGTTATTGCTTGATTTTAAATGGGAATTTTATTTTTATTTAATATCCACGCTGTGTTTGAATATTAAACTTGATCTGAATCATAGTAAAACATATTTGATAGTATATACGAGTATCATGTGCCGATACCATTTAGCATTTACCACCTACGGGCGTCCGTCAGGGGCAAGATTCGTAAGCTATTCAATTCTCCATACAAAATGTCTAAATACGTAGACTATAAAGTATACGGTTAGCTAGCGAATAATCTCGCACTTTAAAAGTGATACGAAGTGTGGACTCAATGTTATACGAGAACCTGTGACTGAAAAACCCTGAACAGAAGCCCATGACATATACAGGACAACCCGGTGCAATATACCTAGTAATAGTAGGTATGCTGTATCTCTAGGTGTTACCTACCTTAACATTCATCAGTAATCTTCAACAATATAACCATCAAAATAATCAATTTACAACCTTAAACCACGATAAGTAAGTCTTTAAAAATCGATTTTCCGAAACCATAGCTGGTCAGACAAAATGCCGTCGTGGGTGCGAACAGGGGGTATAGCGTTGTTCTCAGCAATAGTGGTGGGAGTGGTAGTAGGGGTGGTGACGTGGGCCCTGATGAGGGACACCAACACGACGCCGGACCTCAGGAGCTTGGACTGGTGGGAGAATACGGTGATATACCAGATATATCCAAGGTCATTTAAAGATAGCGATGGCGATGGGATCGGTGATTTGAAAGGTCAGAAAGTGTTTGGAGCAATTTTTTGTAATTTATTTTGTTCACTATTTCAAGATTTTCTGTAATTGAATCTACTCAGCATCACTGAATTTAAAATTATACATTGACGATATACTCATTCTTATTATTAAAAAAATTAAGGCAGCAAAGCAACATCTCTCTAAGAATCAACTTTAGAATAATTTCGATCGTTTAATATTTTTTTGTATTTCAGGTATCACTAGCGAATTGGAGCATCTAGTCGACGCAGGAGTTGGTGCTCTATGGATGTCGCCTATCTTTAAGTCACCCATGGTCGACTTTGGATATGACGTTAGTGACTTCTATGATATCCATGATGAGTACGGGACAATGTCAGATTTCGAGGAGTTAGTGCAGAAAGCACACGAATTGGGTATACTTATCAATATTTTTGAAAAAAGCATCTGAATAGAGTTAAAAAAGAACTAAATTTTAAAATATGTTATAATTTTTTAGGTCTGAAAGTTCTCCTGGATTACGTACCAAATCACGCCAGCACAGAATCGGAGTATTTCATCAAATCAGAAGCGAGGGAACCTGGTTTCGAAGACTATTTCGTTTGGGCTAATCCAAGACCTGATTCAGAAAATGCGAGCAACCGCCTGGTGCCATCAAATTGGGTAAGCATATCGAATATTACAGTTACACATTTATTTAGTTCTTTAAAGAAAATATATTAATTCTTCAGTATTTAGCAAAATTGAAATGCCTATTAATTTCTTGCAAACGATAGATCAGTCAATTCGGTGGCACAGTCTGGGAATGGAGTGAAGCTCGCCAACAGTACTACCTTCACCAGTTTGCCATAGAACAAGCAGACTTTAACTTCCGAGAGCCTGCTGTCAGTGCAGAGATGATCAACATCATGTTGTACTGGATAGCGAAAGGCGCTGATGGATTCCGCGTGGATGCTATCCCTCATCTCTTTGAAACAGCCCCGGATTCAAATGGAATCTATCCAGACGAACCGCTGTCTGGAAACATGTTTTTAACCCCGGACCAACCCGGGTACACCACGCAGGAGCACGTGAGGGATCTTATGGAGTTGTATGATGTTGTATATGAGTGGAGAGATGCAGTAGATCAGTGGGCGCTGAGTAATGGATCGGAGACCAAGTAAGATAAAATATTTTTTGTATAGGTATATTGCTGGCACGCTTGAGCATCCTCCACATACTTTAGCTGCAGCAGATCCTATGAAAGATATGACAGACAAAAGGATATTTTATTTTTGAGGATGGAAAATAAGATACTTATGTTTTTAACCAGGATACTCCTAGCAGAAGCATACGCCAGCGTCACAATGACGATGCTGTACTACGGAAACGAGCGCGACCGAATCGGGGCCCACTTCCCTTTCAACTTCGACTTCATCACCTCTCTGTCTGCAAACTCAAACGCCAGGGACTTCGCGTACATCATACTGCGTTGGCTTACGTATATGCCTCAAAGACATGTGGCCAATTGGGTGGTTAGTTTATTTCTTGCATAAAAACAATATAAAAAGTTCTGCTGAAAGTTTATCAACGCTCAGAGGCAAAATAGAGAGGATTCAAGGCAGCTTTGATACTATACTAAAATGTAATAGCGACGGGTGTCAATTTGTTAATCGGCTTAGACTGGTATATGTCCAAAAAACAGCAGAGTAAAGCAATTATTTTTTCCAGTTTGGCAACCACGACCAGAGCCGGATGCCGTCCCGCTTTAGAACGGACATGGTGGACGGATTAAATGGTCTCAACATGATGCTCCCAGGAGTAGCAGTCACCTACCAGGGCGAGGAGATCGGCATGAGAGATGGCTACGTCAGCTGGGAGGACACTGTGGACGTGTCGGCTCTGAACCAGGGCAACGCTTCGAACTACTTAGATTACTCCAGGGATCCTTCCAGGACACCGTTTCATTGGGACAGCACCAACAATGCTGGATTCTCTACTGCTGAAAAAACTTGGCTGCCGGTTGGTGATGATTATCTTACTATAAATCTGCAAGCGCAGAGGGAAGCCGAGAGAAGTCATTTTAAGGTAATTTGGCTATCATTTTCTCATAAACGTAAAACAAATTGAAGGGTTGTAATTCTAAAGGGTTCAAGTGCCAAAAAAAAAACTATATAATTGCAAAAATACGATCTATGTGCCAAGACAAGCAACTTTTTTTTGTTATATCTCTAAAAAATAAAATTGGCACTTAGACCCTTTAGACTTACAACCCTTCAATTTATCTCCACTCAAGGCATTACCACATCCCGACTTACACTTAAAAATGTGAATAACTACAAAAATAAAAACTCTTTCTATAAACTCACGGCCACTAAAGAGTATTCTATTTCAGGTCTACCAAGCTTTGACCCGCCTTCGTAAGGAACCTGCTCTCTCCCACGGTTCCTACCACGTCCAAGCCCTGAACGAAAGGATTTTACTACTGGTCCGATATCTTCCGAACTTCGACACCTACGCTTTACTCTTCAACGTCAGTGAAGACCAAGATGTGGCGGACCTCAGTCAAATCTCATTCCTGAAAGAGCCTCTTACTGTTTACATCTCGAGCGTGCATAGCACGAGGGTCGCCGGGTAAGACACAGATTTTTTTAAAGACATTAAATGCCGCAGACAAAAGAAAAACAATAGAAGCAAAGGCCTTTAACTCCCTAAATAATGTATCACGCCATAAAAATAAAAGGCTGATATCAAAGCTGTGAAACCTATAGTGATTATCCAGCAATAATTAACTCTATTTTTCCAGGCACTACGATAAACAAATAAATAAATAAAACGTTTATCTTTATAGCCGCGATAACAGCATCATTGGTTATATTTATTGATCGAAGATTCTAGTTATTAATTGAGGTGGCCACGGGGCAAGACTATTGGATTATTAAATTCCTAGAACAAATTTATACAATATCTGAATGTCTTGCAGTGCGCTTTGAATTTAAGAAGATTATATTCACCCACGCAATTTAGAAAATAAGTGGGTTTCTGCATCTAGATTTAGTTAAAACAGCTTAAATTTCGCCATTGAGATTAAATTTAGGAATTAAATCCTAGATAAAAAAATAATCTTTCCCAGAAAAATTGTGCTTTTTTCAAACCAGTTAATACCATGAAGATAAATGTACTGCTTTACAGGGATATTGTGGATCCTCTCTACATTCAGCTACAACCCGGAGAAGCATTAATTCTGCGAGCCCCACCATCATAATTCTTATCAGTATTAATAAATGTATTATAATAATATTATCTGCATATTTAATTAATCGTCCTTGAAAGACTTTGACATCCTATATAGTCTTCAACTAGGCGAAAGAGATTTTTTTTAGTGTGCAAAACATAAAGCCATATTATCATAAATATAATTTATGATTACCTCACGCAAACGTTTAATCTAATCAATAATATTGATAATTATGATATGACTCAGTGACTCAAGCAAAACTTGGATTCACTACAATTCTGGATTGTTCTATGATGTATCAACACCGTGCGAGTGTGCATAGCGGATTTTTTCCTCACAGCAGAAATCTGACATGTAACCTATGTTAACTACGCAGGCGAGGCAATAGAGGATGGCAGGCTATAGCTACCACCGCTGATAAAACGATATCGACATGGCCGACCTTTCCGTTCAAAGAACTAATTTAATACTTGGCAAATATCTTTCGAAAAGATTACCCACCCTTTGTAGAGAAATGCTATCAGGGTAAGTTAGGGTTACTAAGGTCGTATAACCGAAATAACAATAAGAATAGTTTATTTTCCAAGTAACATTTCTAACAACAAAGTATTGGTGAGCTCCAAACTAGACAATGTCTGTATCTTGGAGCTCGGTACACTATTTATCGTACAAAGAATAATGAATGTTATCAAATGGTTATGTGTGATCTTCCCGCTATATATAATACATACTATACCATTTAATTATTATCATGCAATCTATTCATTTTCTCCCTTCAAAATGTTTATTGTATAGTCTTGGTATTGCGAAGCCCAATCTTATTAACGCCAAAGCCAAGGTCCAACGCGCTTGGGGTCGGCCCTACATTGGCTTTACTTAATTTGGGACCAATCGGTGTCCAGCTGGCACAAGACGCGTATAAAGTTCTCATCACTGGGGCAGCATAATAGTAGTCCCATCGCTGGCAATCAAGGTCAAGCCTGGCTAAACCTATTTAGCGGTCTAATGTTTGGAACGATGTGGCTGGTGATACTTGTGTGTGCGGTGGTAAGCAGCGCAACGGGTCAGGTGCAACCTCCGTGGTGGAACAGTGCAGTGTATTACAGAATCCTGGTCGACTCCTTTATGGATGGAGATGGAGATGGATTAGGGGATCTAAAAGGTAATGATTTAAGTAGAGCATTACATTTGGTCACCGAATAAGTATAAATTCTTCTTCTAAAACATATAATAATATTTAACAGCCTTAATAAATTATATTAAATGGGGTGCACAATCCTTGGGAAGACGGTCAATATCCTGAACATTGAGAACTAACCTGACAAAGTTTCATTAAGTTTTGATCGAACAAAACGCCTGATAGGCAACTAGAAGCATTCCACTATCTGTAAGAAATTATCTTACGTATTTTGCAGGTGTTATAAAACAATTAAGTTACGTCCGTGCCGTGGGGGCTGATGCAGTCATTTTATCACCAATTGCCGCCAGGAGTGCTAACTGCGCTAAACCCGGTACCGTGGAGTTCAGTGAGATAGACCAGAGATATGGCACATTGGATATATTTGGCAACCTGGTTGAAAAGGCTAAGAAATTAGGTAAGATTCTGATTAACATACGCACCTACCCAATAAATTCGAACTCAGTAATTTAAGTAGGTAATGCCATATAAAACGTAGATCAAAACATTGTTCTATAATTATAAACCTTATACAAACAGAGCTCAAATTGGTGATAACACTACCTCTTCAAACCATCAGCTCTGAATATGCAGTATTCAAGTCAAGTGCTGAACGTGTAGCAGGATACGTAGATAGGATACTGTGGAGAGATGGCCAGGCTGATGAACCTCCAGCGGTAAATACAAGCTTTATCTACTTAGTAAAATCTGCTTGTACACACAGTTAATTAAACCTTATTAGTGAATAAAATGACGTGCTTAAATTGTTTTATGTTATCGCGTTTCCCAAAAAAAAAAAGTCTGCACTATGCATGCCGCTATGATCCGAAACATGCTTTATTCTATATTCAGACAGAAGAAGGAATCCCGACTTGGATTTACCACGACTCACGTAACGGCTATTATGCTTCGTCAAATAATGAGGTTCTACTAAACCTCTGCTCAGAGGCAGTAGCAGAAATGCTCTCAGCAGCGCAATGCGCTTGGCTGCGCAGGGGAGTAGCAGGCGTTCTCCTAAATCCTGACTTTCCGAGCAATCAGAGGTGTGGGGAACAACTACTGAAGAAGTTAGCAGCTGATGCTGCGAGTTGTGTGAGGAGCGCTGGGCTTGATAATCCGTAAGCTTTTTTATACCAGTAGTGCGCTCGATTGATAAATTTTCATTATTTTTCTCATAAGATGTATTGCATCTGTAAAAACTCAAGTATACTCTGAATCCCTTATACATTTTGGAGTGAACGATAGGCAAAATTGGAAAGGTATTTTTAAGCAAAGATTGAATTTTAGTACAAATTGAGGCCGTCGACATTCGCCTTCCTATAAATATCCAGCAAGTGGCCCAGTTATAAGGTTATAAAAATACTGAATAGAGTTGTTCAGAACTAATAAAACTGTCGAGCAGCGGCTCATGCAACTTAAAAAACTTTTTTTTTCAAGTGTCATTTTAGTAGAGTCATCTCTTAAACCGGAGGTTGCAGCTCTCTACTATGGAAACGGAGGAGTGGGTGCCAATAGCGTATTGAGCAAAGCTCTGGCTTCCCCGAGCAGATCCGCTGTAGAGCTGGCTTTGGGCTTCCAGGCTGCGATCCTTACTGCGCCTGAAAATGCTGTACCCACTTGGATTGTGAGTGACGAACTACCCTTCAGTTATAAAGCCCATTAGTTTAAATTTAAACGCTAATAAAATGTTCCATCCCCAATTCTATTAAAGGGCGATAAAAAACAAAGATCTGCAGACAATCAACCAAGAACCTTTCTTTTATATTAATATTATATCTCTCAAATACTGAAATAACAAGCCTCTTTGATATCAAGACCTAGACAAAAGAAAAAATAATAATAGGAGTCATATTGGCCTCATTACTGCCCGCTATTATTTGGGACATAAAAGACAGGGGCTATGGCTTTTGGCTGGTGTTGACCAGTTACCCTAACATAGAAAGATTCCTATAAAGCATTATAAATGGTTCGATCATAGTCTAACGACCTTTAGTATTGTAATTTAGAATATACAAATCTGGGCTCTATTACCCACTATGTCTACTCTACTTGGAATCCCTGTTTTATCGATAGCGACTCATGTACATACAAGTATCTAAAATATCCCAATTAAATTAATTATGTAGGACGACAGACACATAGTTAAAAACAGGAGGTTGGGATGGTTGGGAAATGTGAAGACAAGGTATGAAAATTATATGACTGAAATGTGATGAGTGAAGAGTGATTGTAGGTAGAATATAAAGAGATACAGTCATCAACAGAATGATTGAAGGATTGTCTGGAGTACGAGTGAATATATTATGAAGCAAGTTGATAGGATGAATGGACGAAAATAGAATACTTTGCCGATCCCAATATAAAAGGTGAGTCAGTTGTTTATGATAAAGGCAAAAGGACTATCTAATCAGTGACTTCATCTGGTTATCGATCTTGTAGACTTTGTATTGATATTTTTTTTAATTTCAAATACAATTGTAACAGCACTATATCTTAACGATTAATTTTCAGACTAGCACATCCAACGCGAGTCGAACAGCAACTCGTTATGGGAGCGATATGATCGATGCAATCAACTTGCTCGCTCTTATCCTTCCGGGGTCACCGGTGATACAGCAAGGAGATGAACTGGGCGTAGCCGACGCTATACTAGAGTGGGCATCCAATTCCCACTGCTGGCCAAACGCGCAAACCGCTTCGTCTGCGCCATTTCCATGGGACGATACGCCAAATGCCGGGTTCACTAGTGGGGAACCATGGCTGCCATTGGCACCGAACTATAGATACGCGAACGCGAAATCGGAGTATGCGAACGACTTAAGTCACCTCGGGGCTATGAGGGTCGCGGCTGCTTTAAGGAAGTCTCCGGCTTTTGGTCCTCATGTGGAGGTAATTTTTGGACAAAAATGTTCACGGTGACATGGCTTGTTTGTAATAGCGGACAGGTCATCAGTACTTAGTAGATTAGCATCGCAATTATTTATAACTACAATAAGAAGAATAACTCGATTTTTTTTCATCATAACGTTAAAATAGTTTGTACTTTTATACCCTTGAGTAAAGATGGCGCAGGCGCAATCCATCTATCGTAATCCTTATTTACTACCCTTGATATTCAGAGAACTACGAATCTTTTCTAATCTTATAAAACTCCCAAATACTTTTATTCCAGATTAAACGTATAAATGGAGCAATAGCTGTACTTAGGTGGGGTGGACAAGGATCCCTTTTGCTGATAACCAACGTGGCTAAGGACATTTCTGAATTCCAAATATCGAAGATCCCAGGTCTCCCAACTGAACTGACGGTAGCTGCAAGCTCTGGGGGTTCAAGTCTTTCTATATCCTCACATTTATCTACCGATAAGACTCTGAAGATGTCTGCAGGGGAGACGGTTCTCCTGGCAGGAGGACCTAGACACTGTGGAGGTCCCGGACCAGTAGATAAAATAGCTACTAAGCTGTCGGAAGGATGGCAGAAGCTTAATAAGTATTTTAGTAATCGTTGAGGTTATCTAAGTTCGTGGATGTTTGTGATAAATAAATATCTCTGAGTGCTATCTGTTTACTTTACTTGTTGAATGTGACTTGAGTTAAAATAGTTAGTGCAACACAGATTCAGAGTTAACCCAATCAAAAATTATATTAAAAGATCAATAAAAGTTAATATTACCATAACGAGGCTGTGATCCCAATGCAATTTGGAAAAGATTACCGTTTATGAAGTATAATTTAGTCGTTATTGAGCGTCGTCGCAACGGCCATGATGTCGTTAAGCCTGATACGTTCAGTTGTAAAGAAACGCGTACGCCCCTAAACTAGAGGCGTAATGAATCGTGTTGGTTGCCGTGTTGGGGCCTTACGCCCTGTGCACAATTTTCGTTTGTACGGTACAGGCTATATAAGTATAATGCCATGCAGAAATTACCTAACTTATCCAGACCATATTGTCTCAGATAGTACCTATTGAAAGGTAAAGTATGTAAAGGCTAAGTTAAGTACTTATTAAATAATTTAGCTTTTAAAAGCTTGGAGGGCAATGGCATCAAATAACAGTAGAGTACTCCTGAAGCGTACACATTACAAAACACAGAGAAAGCCGCGGCGCGGCGCGGTGGCGGCGGCCGGCGGCGCGCGGTCTTTCAGCTATTGTCTCCCTGACCTATTTCCGGGACAATATAAGAGAGAACCTCATTTTACATAACTACATTATATTTAGTTTGTTAAAAGGATTATATACTTTGATATAAGTGCAGATCGTAAGTTATTTAACAAGTAAATTTATATGTTACCGTGCGACGTTAGTTTAAGTGAGGATTCGTTAAATTAGGTACTACTCAGACAATTGCACTCAAACGAACCATGATTTTTGAAGTACACCTAAATAAACACTTATGGAGATCGAATACATACA
The DNA here is from genome assembly GCA_905404115.1 of Pheosia gnoma. Lineage (NCBI taxonomy): Eukaryota > Metazoa > Arthropoda > Insecta > Lepidoptera > Notodontidae > Pheosia > Pheosia gnoma. The sequence goes on along the minus strand of FR989894.1, from coordinate 443,725 downwards.
TACATATACATAGGTATAAAGGAGCTTCAATAAAGCTGGTGACTTTTAATTTATTTACTTTTAGAAAACCTTCAATGTGTGTGGGTGCATCTGAACCATAATCCTTAAGCTTCTAAATTCTCCTCAGCTCAGAAACATTTTAAAAGTGTTGTCCTGCTTTATCGTTAGCAATCCTAATCCCGGGGACCGAATATACTTAATAATACCTAAGAAAATATACGTGCGTGCTATGTTACGTCTAGGACTTCCCATACTCTATGCTACGCTTAGTCGCTACAACTCACAGAATTTGCTCTTCTCGGCATCGGTGATGGCGGCGGCGTAGAGCGCGGTGAGCAGCGTGAGCAGCGCGCGCGCCCTCATGGCGGGCGGCGCGGGCACGTTGGGGCCCGGCGCGCCGCGGACTGCCGCTCGCCCGCCTATCGACCCGCCGCCCAGCGCGCACGCGCCAACGGTCCCCGCCCGGGTAGGGAAGACGCCTCGGGGTTGCACCTGGACAAAAATGTTGGGGGCACCATGGGAGAATAAGTCCTAGTTTGGTCTTGAGGTTACTCATAAAGGACTTCTTCATACTCCTATAGTCAGATAACAGATTACTATACATAAATATTGGCACCAAGGTAAACAGTCGGAAAGACTTTTCTGTCTGCCCTCATCATTTTAATTTCTATGGTCTGTCCCACCTATCAAATTATTTCACACATTAAAATTATATTAAACTCGGAAAGGGTCAAATAGTAGTAGTGTTATTTAGAGATAACAGACGATCCTGGCTTACAGTAGTTACAATGATAGAAGTACTTAGTGGGGTCAAGTTCTCAAATAAATTAAAATTTGGCAAATATTAATAATATTTCTGGCAACTTTACATTGCGATTTATTTGCTTCTGATGTATGTAGCGCGCCGGCCGCCGCTTGAGTGAGTGAATGAACTGCTCAACCCACTCCTACGCCAATCAATGTTGTATTAATACTACTGTTTACTATTACTCTTACAAGCTCTTTCTCTATTAGTACTCATCACTAGTTAGCATATTATAATATAGCTATGAACTATAAGGGACTTTATTCCCTGTCCACTGAAGTATTTTTTTGTTTGACAGTGTAAATAGACGTAGCAAGCTGTAGCGCTAGAGCTAAGTATTACCATAGGAAAATACGCATATGGTAGCATGGTTCAGAGACGTTAATGAGTAGCTATATATATGACGGTGGTGTCTCACCACCCCCCCCCCCCTGGCTACGGCCTTGGGTGTGTCAAACAAAAGATTAACATTTGCTAATATTTGATCAATCAATATATCACTACAACCTACATAGATAAAGTAATATGACGTCTACCGTCTTCGGGTATTACGAAAAATAAGAAATAACCATTCTACGCAGATAAGGGGGATTGAACTCCCTAAAGTCGGTATTAGTCTCGAACCAGCCACCATCAGGTCTAAGCCCAACGCCGACTTCTCAAGTTGACGCTAGAAGGGTACCCTTGCCGTCTGCCTACCTTCCTCCGCCCCTCCGCCCGCCTACACCACTTACAACCACTCCTAATGAGTGGCACTTCAATGAGGCAAGTGGCACTTACATGGAACATATAAAGGTGTCTTTTGACAGAAGTGTAGCACAAAAGAAGGTAGGAATAGCTTACAAAGTATTTGGAAGACAAAGGATTCCAGATTAGGTATCAGCAAAGAAAGAAAAAAACGTTGGTACCCAAAATCAGGAGTAACATTGACGATATAAAGGTCTATGACAACTGCAGCGGCATTAACGACTCTACCACTGGGATAGAAGGTTTCTTGCACCAATTATACCATCATTAAGATGGTTTGCTAAGCTTCATGTTACTGTCAGATACTACGCTATTTTGTAGTTGTCGACTCATTGATATTTAAATCTGAGCACTGATTTATATGATATGGTCAGATGGAAATCAACCGGTTTTCAAGTTAAATAACCACAATGCCGTCTAGGACTCATTAATGGTAATCAGTACTAGTCCATGGGGACTAGTATCATAGTAACGTTTTCAATTTTCACATCACAATCACTAACCCCTTTTTTTACTTAACGAACCATTATCACCAAGATTATCAGCCAAAAAAAAATAACTCTACATACAAAATCAAAGGTAAACTCGAACGATCAGTCATCGATCACCTATCGATTAATTACCCGAATCAATCATGATTAGGTACCTGAAAAAAAAAAAGATAAAAATAAACCGGATCCAGGATCAGCAGAGGTCTCGAATACCAACTCGGCCGAGCAAAGGGTACGCAGGCTGCTCCTAGGTACCCCAGACCACCGCTGATGATAACAAAACGCCGAAATTTCCCTCTGTACGTACGTATCAACGTTTGTTTCGCGATATCAGCTTATCAGTGATAATTTGCGTTGCGCAGCCGCTGCAGAGATAGTGTATCGTGATTTTAATTGTTGTCTGATAATGATTCGTGTGGACACTGGACGAATATGGGTCTCCGGGGCAGTCCGTAGCGTGCTCGGCCCTCGATGTCCGCACTGGCTTAAGTAGCACAGGCTGACAAGGCATTCAGACGAGATTTTATTAAATTACAAAACACAGAGTCTAGCCTAATCCTGGAGCGAGCATTTTCATGTTTTCTAAGTTAGGTCTCGTTGCTAACACATACGGTTCTTTACGATGATGTCCTATAAGGACTGTTTCCATCATCACCTTCTGCCTAATTATATTAGCACTTTTATTATACAAAGTACCTAGTTATTACTAGAAAGTGGCTAGTCACTATTCCTTCATTAAACATCTCATATGCAGCTTCAGGACTGCTCACTTTATTTATACGATGGATGGCGTTCATGGATGGCGGGTCAGATCAGCTGCGCTGCATGTGCCTAGTGAATGTAGCGTCTCGATCTACTGCCGCCTTCCTATCTAGGCAAGTATGCTCCATCGTAGATCTCATCGTCACTTACCATCAGGTGAGATCGAGATCAAATACTTGCCTGTAAGGTAATAAAAAAAAATAAAAAAATACGATCGATCCTACTCTAGCTGGTATTTATAGCCGACAGATACAAGACGTATACACTCTTTTCTCTACCTACCCCTATTGGGCTGAAGGCGCGAACATAAATTTAATGTGTCCACTTTATTAATATCACGGCTCGCTACCGCTTCAGATCATGACAAGTACATGGGCACAAAAAGGGCCTCAAAGATCCGGGTATAGCCCGTGTGGTGAGAGACATAATTATATACTAGATGATTTTATTATTTAAGAGAGATTAATTATTAGTTAATTAAAAGTTAAATAAAATTATCGAAAATATTTGTAATCGAAAATGATATGAGTATGCTGTCAAAGCATTCATTACACGTGCTTGTACATAAATAAAGTTTGTCATATTTACATAATATATTAATATATGCCCAAGATTTACATTATTACATGAACTAAAGCTTTGATTACTATTAAGGTTCCTGCTACAGTTGTTACTGAACTGGAATAACCGGTTTATCTATTACATAATATTACAATATTAAGTAGTAATACAATAGACCAAGATTTGATATATGAATAACCTGTGACTTCAAGGCCTATAGGCAATATTGGAGCTATATAAGGTTTAACAAAAATAGTGTAAAATATTTTAAGAATTTAACAAGTAGGTTATAGTAAATATGTGAACAGTATAATTGATAGTATTTATTGTCGATCAAACTTGTTTGGTTTATAATCGAAGAAGTTGACAAGCCGAGGGTCAGTGGTGGGTCCTCTTTCCCCATAGGTTTATGTGAACAGTGTTTGAATTTTTCTCAAAGAAAGCACGCCAGTACCGTTTCACAGCGCACTTAGTATGCACTGATATTTTTTAAATTTTATTTATTTTGATAATTTCCTACGGGAATATAAGCATTATTGCTTACTGATGTAACCTGTGTAAAATATTTTACACTATTATTGATACCCCTTATATAAGCGGTATTTGGTCGGACTCGGACTGTAGGTAGGGAGTATGTGAACACACATTTGTGTCAGAATAAAATGATGTAATCGTATTTTTAAATAGGGCACGTGATTTTAGAAATTTATCTACATATCGCAATGTACCTATATACCGCAATGTACTGATAATAATCCTTGGTACTTCTTAAAGCATTCCTAATATTAGCTAATAAGCTATTTCAAATTACCCAAAAAAATATACAAATAAGTTTTGTTTTACCATTACCTACGTACTTATTTTACAATTATTTTGGAGACACGTCCCTAATGTGAATATAGATAGGTACTGTTTGGGAACATAAACAACATGTTCCTAGTGTGTGTGTATAGTTACAATGCGCTAATAAAATGATCAAGTCTGTAACAAAAGTATTACAGAGCTCGTCCGCCGCACTCGCCCGATCGTTTCTAGAAACCGCAACCATCGCCTCAGGAATGCGAACGAAACATTTTTACTGCCAACAACACGTATTCTACGTTACATACCCCACGCGGACACACGCGGCTGCGATTTTAAATAGGCATTTAAATTCAATTAGTACCGACGCAGTTAGGAACTGTTGAGGGATGCGTGATCACTGCAACGCCCTCTAGTTCAGCCCTTACCAAGGACGTTGACGTACGCGACCCGTGACGTTTGTGTGTAGTTTACGTTACGTGCGGCATTCGCGTTATCTTCGTTGGGTGAAGCGCGCGCGCCGGTCCCCAACGCCGCAGTGCGCCCGCGCACCTCGCGCGACATGAACCTTTTCACGCCCACCCCGCGCGATCTCCACCCCATTCCTTGTATCGAAATAGTAGAACCTAACCCTGAAAATTGCCACACTATCACCCTACCATCCGAAGGTAACATAAAAGTGAGAGACTACCATTTGTTAAACGAGAATATTCGTGCGTACGCTCCGACTGGTGATATCCATACGTGTCCGAACAAAGACAAGTTAATGCCGAGGTACGAAGTGTGTGCTATATCGCCCCCGAGAGCGAAGATATTAGAGCTGCTGCGACCGGAGGATCCAGGGAGGGACGCGCTAGAGGCCATCGTGAGACCGACGCCGCGGCGCGGCCTCACGAGACCTCTCGACGATGACACGCGTCGGTTCCTACAACGAGCCTTACAAGCCCCAAGTTCATTCTCCGTGGCACCTACACCAGAGTCTCAGAAACCGACAGAGAGGTCAAAAACGGAGGAAATAAAAGATGAAACAGTGTCACAAACCAACGGTCAACGATCCTTAGCTGATGAGCTAAGAGAGGCCGAAGATGAGGAGTGCGCAGGCAGTATGAGACAAGAATTGCTTCAGGAATTTAGGAATCGTAGTGGTATTAAGGACGCAGTGGAACGGGAGAGGATGGGCCGCCTGGCTCTTTCGGTCGAGGAGGACGAAGAGTACGAGGATTGCGGGCTGACGGCGACGGCGCGGCGGCTGGATACGCTGCTGGCGGAGTCCCGGGGCCTGCAGGACGAGCTGGCGGGGATCCACGAGGACCTGCAGGTGCTGGCGCGGCGCGTGGCTCGCCGCGACCCCTGACGCGTTGGTACCGTTGCTGGCCGCACTCCCGCCTCGGGAACCACACGCTTCTATCACTTTTATTGTAGTCTTAGAATGCCCACGCTTGTTGACCTCATATAAAGAATCGTTACACGAAGAATTTAAAAGCATAATTTATTAAGCTCCGTGCAAACTTACTCTTGAACTTAACTAAATACATGGTCAGTCTACCACTAATGACTACACCCTCATGATATTATTATGGTGACACATTATTGTACAATTATTATTGTCATTTAACTAGAAGAAAAGAACCTTCGAATAAGCGAGCGTTTACACTGCATCGATATAATATAAGTATAGTTGCCCATATATATTATGTAAACTAGCTGTTGCCCGCGACTTCGTCCGCGTGGTAATTAACAAAGACAACCGTTGACAACAGCCTGCTCGCCCATTCTGAGCCCGCGGGACGCATTGCAGGTAGTTGCTATCAAACAATCAGGCGCTGCGCTGCAACATTGGTTTTTTTTTTTTTCGTGAGATCCTATTTTTTTTTCTAAAATAAAAGTAGCCTAAGTTACTCCTTGTTACATCAGCTATCTGCCAGTGAAAGTCCCGTCAAAATCGGTCCAGCCATTTCAGAGATTAGCCGGAACAAACAGACAGACAGACAGACAGACAGACAGACAGACGGACAGACAGACAGACAGACGGACAGACGCAGACAAAAATTGTAAAAAATGTTGTTTCGGTATAGGTAACGTGTATACATCCAAATGCACTTAGTAAAAAGCGGTTATTTTAATATTACAAACAGACACTCCAATTTTATTTATATGTATAGATATATATTTTGTCATCGAATTCATTCTTCCATTTTATCGGAGTGACCTTATTATAGTCGTGTGCCATCCCCGACAATATAACGTCACGCGTTATCTGCTGTTGACTGTTGATTGTTTATATGAGATCATCACATAACTTATTGTAATAGTATTCCAATGTATCGATCTACTTTTATTTAGGATCGGTATTGTGCAGGAAATGCATATCCTGTTGAATAGACCGTATCATATCGGATTCCTTACGTCGTGTTATATATAGGTACATTATATATTGTTACGGTGACTCACATTCTGATAACCAACGATCCGACTGAACCAGATCTGACCACCATACAGAGATGGAGCTACATGGAAAAAAAGGCGCAATTTTTTTTGGTGTAGCTATCTGACTCGCGAGTAATACTTGACGAGGTATTTTCGTTTTGCTTTGTCTACAGATAAACTTTCTCTGGTTCTGCCTGTTTAGATATTGCGTAAAAATCACAGACGATCGTAATTTTTGTCGTGAGGTAGCCTTTTAATCTGAAGTTTTTTTTTTTCTTGCGTTCTTAGCGACTGAAGTAGAAAAGTAAATCTAAATGTGATCACCAATTTGGTGGTCCTACCTAAATAAGGTTAATATATCACAGACAGTGTAGTTCACACTTGGCTCGTTATCGCTCGAACGAGCAGTTGCCAACAAGTCATTAATTAGGTAACTCATTATCGTCGTGAGGTATTTGCTCCACTTTCACTAGCTAAAACTATCCACATCTGGCCTGATGTTTATGGCTACAATAATGCATTTAATGCAAGACTGTTGTAGTCAAATCATTTTTTTTAACCAGCTGCTGAAGTCTGCCTAGCCGTTCCTACATTGTTCTCACATACCTACCTATAACAGCGGTACACGCTCAAAAATGTAATGGATCTTTTTAAAAAGAGCAACCATGGAGTTTCTTGCACGTTCTTTTCCATAGGAGCGGCATTCTGATCGGGTGGTAAAGTTGTAGCTTAATGGTTTACATGAATAAAAATATTCTGATTCTGATGTGTCTACTTAGGTCTACGGGAGAACGTGCAAATATACCTTTAATTTTTTTCGCATAATTCTGCAACTGAATTTAAACGCAATCTTCATTGTACGATAATTCAATTTTAAAAGTCCGTCCGTCTAATTTTAAAATACAGTATTATGTCAATACCACGGGAACCATCCCAGGATAAAATGTATCCTTAATATTGATTCGGGCTATAAACTTTCACCATCACGAATTTTATCAAAATCCAATTGGTAGGTCAATAGAGGGATTCGGCCTTCGTATTGATAACAATTAATCTTAAAAAATATATTAAAGTACATACACGGCCTTATTATAGTCTTATTATATTGTGTCGCATGTAAGATAGATTTCGTGGCATTCACAATTAGAAGCACGGCTCGGTTCCGCTGCAGTGGTTTGATTGCAAAAAAACTTTCCTTCCAACAGCGGCGTCAGTTGTAGGTGTGTGCAATGCTCAGCACCTCGGCAAGACAACTAATGATGAGACAATTAGAAAGCTGTTAATGGTCACTAGAATAAGCATTTTCAGGATAACATCAAATTCTGCATCAGAATTTCAGGATAACATCAAATTTATAGGTACATGAAAACCGTTTCAAGTAGGTACTTATAAATCGTCAAAAATGTCTCAAGATGAAGTTACAACCATGCCACCACCAAATTGACTGGAATATACGAGTAATTACTAGACGTGCTATCCAGTGTTAATTCTGCTCAAAGAAATTATGTATAATGTATTACCCACCGTTTTATAGATATAGGTACTCACTAATGCCTCTGCTCCGGACACTCCCCCCCCCCCCCCTTGAAATGAATTCCTGGCTACAGCCTTGGTACCGATGGTTCAGCCTAATTATAACTCTCATAATTTTGTCGACCCATTTTCAGTGTGTTATTGTTTTCCTACTATTATCAGCTTGGGTGTAAATCAAACATTAATAATATAATTTAAACAAGAATTAAGATAAGTAATAATGTTTGTAGAGTAGACAACATTGTAGAGACATTTCGCATAGGTGTAAAATGAAATGAACCTAATGAGATTTGGTTTACTTTGATAGTCGCCATGAAATGGAACATAATTATTACAACGATTGGCTTAAACGACACATTTATTATTTTTCTATGATCTAGTCAGATGGACGATAATGTGTGAGATTCCAATTACGGTTTAGAGCTAATCTAAAACACTCACACACTGTCACTTCAGTAACCTAACTCTGATATGTCTACCCAATAACCATAAATAGCGAACAATACAACTGAACAATATAACTCATACAGCCAACATATCGTAACATTATCGTTTCCTGTTTACTGCGCGTGCGCACGCTAGGGGGAAGCCAGACCACACTCAGTACAGTAACCATAGCACTCACAAATACATATACCTATTTACTTATAAAGGCGCTCATGAATCGTTAAAATTAGTGCCGACTCTACCACCCATTCAGAACAGAAATATGCCAGAAAATTCCTCTCTCTTTTAAAATTATATCTTTTTGTTCAAGTATTTCATGTCAATACGCGACAAAATAGGTTACGATACTATTTTTCAAACTCAATCTTTCTATCCTTCATCGCACACAATAAATTAACTGGAATATGTCATCGTAACGCTCCGGCGGCCACTGTCCACGATTTATTGCAGTCTTTAAGCCAAAGTAATAGCTAATACGTGACTTTATACTGTCCCGACACCTCTCCCCGGCACTGAGTGCCTGAGCGATGTAATATCGTGACGGCATTATTTTAAAGGGCTTGCAAGGTGATAAAGACATTCAATACCGTCTTTGTGTCCGTTTTATCGCGGCGATAATGCTTATGCTTTGATTTAAGGTAAGCACACCAAATGTGTATTCACCGGTCCTCACACATGAGAGAAGTTACATTTATTGTATAAACAACGAGACAAAATACTTCTGGTGAAATTCATAAACTCAAATTTAGGTCTCTTTAGCACGGATTCAAAAATAAACCGAGATAAATTATTATTGATAAATAATTATGCGGCCAGCATCTTGGGCACGCTACCGCATGGGCAATATTTTTTACACATTTTGTAAATATTAAGTTGCTTTTCTATACTATTTTTAATTTATAGTAGTTTGTAAATATTTCAGTTATTTTTATTATGTCGTAAACATCAGATTATTAAGACTGCTAGCCAGATATTATTTACCGATTGTTATATCAACCCCTGTTCTGTTTCAGGCACAGTCGGCTCGCGCTTGCCGGTGCGCGGATGCGGCGCGCGCGCTTAGCGCCGAAGCGCGTGCGCTGCGCTACTTGGACGACGTGGTGGCGCTGCTGCGCGGCGACGTCGCAGCCGCTGTCAGGGTGCGGGCATGGCCCTTCGCGATTGGTAGACGGGAGCCAGGCAGGAATTATATTATTTGATCTCAGGTAAATACACAGTTCATGTATTTAAGGCTATATAAGGGCATCATTCTAATACCGTAACTCATATACCTATGTCCGGAGTGTTACATGCGCATTGTCAAAAAAAACATAACTATTAAAACTATTTTTAAGGATTTTATCGCGTTTATTTTTCGTTTTTATGTGTAGTATTCGCGTAAATATAAGAAATCAATATGAAAACATAAAATTGTATAGCGGTCTAATGATAATAAAAACATTTCTAAGTAATCAAAGAACTAAATCTATGTACATACCACAATTTAAGATACATCAAGTACATATCTTATGTAATTTCATCCGAAACGTTAATTCATTCCGTAATAATCTATATTGTCTAATCAAAACTGAGCTTTATGATTTGCGGTTAGGTAGTACGACATGACTGAAGTGTCTTTTTTCAGATAGTTTGTTATAAGATATTATCCTACAAACTATTAAATGATAAAGAAGTTAACTTTTCTTAATAACTTAAATTTCTTACTTTTCTTTACCTTTTTATTGATCTATATTAAAATGTAAGTATTCAGGTACGATACGATTTTTCCCTAGAAAAGTTGTAGTTGCATTCACCTACTGAATTATTAATAATGTTTTATTAGCTGACAATATTATGTAATCGCAGGCGAACATTTATCAAACCTAAACTTCGGAGACATACATAATATCATGCGTAATAATAATAAAATCGCCAGACGAACACACCAAGTGTATGGTCTTACAGTAAGCAACGCATGTATTATGGGTGCTCTACAATGGGCTGAGGGCTAACTCAGTATATAATACTTATATAGATATTAAACATCCATGACTCGAGTACATACATTCATGCTCATCACACAAAGCTTGTCCTTATCAGGATTCGAACCCGAGACCCTCGGCGCAGAAAGCAGGGTCATAACCAGCTGCGCTAATCAGGTCGACATCAAACGAATCACCCGTGCATTCATTATAATAATTTGATAATCTTTTACAAATTGACGATATAAATGAATATTATCTCGATATAAGTATAACGTATCGATAACAATATTCAATAATATATTTAAATTCAATAGACAAGATTTTAAATCACGGGATTCCCTGGAGGTGTCTCGTATCAAACTAAAAAATAACAACACATTTTAAGCTGTTTGCAAATGCCAATGATATCTAGTAACTGAATATGTAGAAAAACAAACTTTAATACCTCATCTGCAGGGGAGGGGGCGAATAGTGATTTTTCGAAATCCGCAAACAAATGTTTCTTTATCTTTTGTATAGAGTACCGGTAGTATGTAAATCTCGAGATAAACGAAACATATGAAAAAAACGGAACCACCGAATTGTAAGCATTTTCATTAAAAAAATAACAAGCTTTCAAAACCACCTCACCTTGTATGGAAGCCTAAGTGAATCTTATTATTTGAATCATCATCACAAAAAAACTAACAACAAATATAAGTTTAAGTTTTTTGAGCCTTGAACAACCGTCACGCGATAGCATATTCAGTACAGTGTACCGAGGGGCTAATTACTGGTGCCGGGACGTGACGACTCCGGCCCGGTTACGGCACGAACACAAGCATTTAGAGCTAACCTCGAAATTCCCTAACGATAACGACTTAACGTCGGTGCATCATGATTGGTTACTAGAAACTGAAGATTAACATGTATTTAACGTCTCCGAAGTATGGTGGAGGAATTATTTTTTGTCTATGAGAACCTAGTGGAAGTTTCACGAGCTAAGCTTGGATTCGACTCATGCTGACTAAATGCGCTAAACTATAATATAGCGTTTGAATATCTATGCTATTACATTTTCTATTCCAAATTTAGCTGGCATTACTAAACAAAACATATAATAACCAGTCACGGAACGGAGTTTCATTTTATCATACATCTACAAATCAACCTTAAATGTGCTGAGACCCAGTTAAATAGAGAGCAAACCAGTTCATTAACAATGTAATTAAGTATTGTTATTTATAAAGTAGATAAGACGTCTATATTTAAACAAACATCCATTAACAAATAGGCGTAAATTAAATAAGTGTATGTTAACGAGATAGACATCGGAAAGCATATCTTTTAAATCTAATATACATTCTAACTCAAATCTATCAATATATATTAAGTAAATTGACTATAACCCTGTGTGTGTGGAACCCTGAGCCGGATCAAGTTAATTATAAGTACAATAATTGAGCTCCACCTATGATCTCGCGATTCGAGCGCAAAATTACTGCAAAAACGCAAAATAGATTACACTAATATATTAATTTAATTGTCTGTCTTATGGCTTCTAAAAAACGGTCGGACTATAATTGGGAAACGGCACATGAAAAATATCCGCGCTCGGTATAAGTGACATCTATCGTCTCGTACAAACTCACACTGATACACACACTCCAACATGACTGTACTTTTCTAAGGGGTAGGCCTCTGCATAATATCTGTGCATCAAGGCCTCGGACAAGCCTGAAGATATCTGTCAAATGGTACGCAGGTGTCCTGTTGTCTTGCTGGATTTCAGAGGGCAAATCGCAATCGCTCCGAGTAAAACGAAGAAAAAAAAAGATAAAAAAAAAGGAACTAGCAAAAGACTAGGAAGAAGATATGCCCTTTTTATATGTGATCTGTCAAATGATCCGTAGTATATTACATAACAGGCGCCTTGGAGGGGCACGCGGGATGAATACGATGAGCCATCGCGATGCATTTCATATCGCGACGAGAATCCTTGATGGTATGTTATAATGGAGCCGTTAGGGGTCGTTAAACTAGGGGTGATCTTTAAGTAGAATCAGAATACTTTTTATTCATGTAAACCATTAATTACAGTACTTATGAATCGTTAAAATTGTTACAAAATCCTAATCTACAACATTACCACCCGTTCGGAATGCCTTTCCTATGGAGAAGAACGGGCAAAAACTCCATGGTTGCTGTTGTGTTTAAAAAGATCTTTTATATTTTTGATCAGTACATTGTTATAGGTATGTGGGAAAAATGTAGGAATGGCTCGGCAGGCTTGAGCATCTGGTGAAAAAAGTAACTCTTGATTTTTTTTTTGTATCTGTAGATCATTCGTAATACGATCGACGGATTTTAATGTAACTTTGTATTTGATTGCTTATATCTCTACTCTGTGTATTGTGAGTCATAACAGGATACTAATACTCATCCCGAAAAATAAAAATATCTCCCACGCGATTGCCTAGTAACGAAAGTTTATAGACAAAAGCAGTTATTTTCACAAGACTAAAAATGTAAATAAACTTCAATCCATAGTCCCAATTATCTTTTATTTCCCAGCAATAGTTCCTCTGTCTGCTAAGGTCAATTTAGGTTAGGTTAGGTTCATGCTATCGTTTTCAGCAGTAGACCCCAGCAGGTGGCTAACATAACATCAAAATTCTCAAAAAGGGCCTCTACGTGTTGGACCCATGCCCCCGCGCAAGCATTCCAAAGATCCGGGCATAGCCCGTGTGGTGAGACATAATAATACCACTATTCCAAAGGTTGGTAGATACCGAATAATATTCGGTATTCAACCTATTCTTATCTATGACCTTTTAATAACATTTGAAATTGATTGCTAATTAAATAAAAATCTTCCACGTATATATAAATAAATTGACAAGAATGATTGCAATAGGTAAGCTTCCACCCATTTGTAATGTAATTTCTATGGAGATGAACCTGATATATGAGTATTTATAATATAAGTTTCTCATGTTATAAAATTGTGTTTTAGCCGAACGTTTAAGGCTAATAGTTAAACAGACCAATTTATCGCTGTTCGCGGAAAACAATGAGTTTAACTAAGCCAGCTGTCGGTGCCCGGACAATGCGGACGATTCCCAATATTTAATTAACACGCGCAAACATTTTAATGCGATTTTGTGGTCGCAAACAACAATTTAGTAATGGCCTTTGAACGACATGCAATTATCAAATGGAAGTCATTTGTGGGCGAAATAAACAATTGAAATAGGATTTTTATAATTCAAAGTAACTGTTGCAGAATACGTGCAGGATTCTTTAATTGTCCGTATGTCATTACTTCCTAGACCTTTTCTTTAGCGAGATTATCAGATGGTACAATACAGGACTTTTTTTTACATCATCAGTTGATATTACATAAAAGTACTAGGCATTGTTAAGATTCGTCTTTTTCAGTGGCAACACTTCGCTAAAACTATTATTCAAAATAAACGTGATAAAATCCGTAAAATTAGTTTTATTTCAATTCAGACTCTATATTCAAATTTAAATTAAATATTTTTCACATATTAAAATAGGGTTGCACTAACAATTTGCATATTATGTTCCCAAACTAAAATGCATGTTTGTGTTGCTGTGCCACTACACTTTATCTGTGTTTTGAATGCGCCTCACCCAATGTGACACTGATAACAAAGTAAATAACACAATGAATACTTAATTACACAATCAATATTCATGAATGCATACTAACTGGTTTAGACCGAGGATTTATCGTTTATCAGATGAGAAAGATAACATATTCCAGACTTATTCTTATTCCACTTCTACAAAATATAAGTAAATTGTTCATCAGTGATTTTTCATAACTGATTGATTCATTATAATCAGATCATTTAATAAAAAGTTATTTAAAGATAATATCTATAATAAGTATTTATATACTGGGAACGGTCTCAGTCCATTATACGGTACGGTACGGTACGGTACGGTACGGTACGGTACGGTACGGTATTTGGAACCGTGCAGTTGGTGTGGTCGTCTGGCGCTATTCCTGTATTTATTAACACACCGATTTCCATGTTACAGCTTGGAGATATCATTGGACTGCGGACTGCGGCACACGTGCACGGCGCATGTGCACCTCCACGAGCACATACACCAACTTCGAATTTAAATTTAGAAACGCCCAAATTAAAAAAATATATTACGCATTAATCTATGCGTAATATTTTTTTTACAACCAGCCTTTAAATAACGAGTTTATCCGGAACCGACTAGATGCCAATAATTCAAATACAATTGTGTAGTTCAAGTTTTTGTATTTTTATGAATTACCTATGTATTAACGGGCCACGAAAAACAATGCTACGAGTATACAGAGTACGATACATACAATAAAATGTATGTTTCTACTATAATATTTACGAAATAATCTCTAAGACTGAATCTGCGATGGTTAGTGTTGATTTTAATTTAAGAACTTAGTGTCGATAAAGCATATCATAAGATTAAAATGTTATATTTTCTTGGCAATTAATAATAATATTACCATTTTCAAAAGTTGCAATGAACATCGAAAACTAACTCTTTTCATCAATTCGAAATTCGAACTGCATAGACAATGGGTACGGTTTTAAGTTTTTTGTTTGAGATTGTTGCCAATAAATAAATAATTTTATTATTAATCTAATAGCATGCGATTGGTGTAGTACTTGTTAGTCATGTTGTAAGTGCACATATTAGTAACCTGTTCTAATTTTACCCTACGAAGTTTCAACGCCATTAATTATGGGTTGTCGTCAAAAAAAAAACATTGTTTATGTATTATTAAAAACTTCGATGCGCGGAGAATTAGAGTAGGGCACTAGAGCCAGTAGTGTAGCCACTGGCGTCGACCACAGCCATGTAATGTGATATTGTATTGCATATGTATACTGTCACAATGGCATATAAACACTGGGAACTGTACTTGTTTGTTTTATTTCATTTAATTCAATTAAATGGAAGTAGGCATACACACCTCATTAAGCTGGCTTCCTAATTTAAATGAAACTTAACCAGTTATAATTTAAAGAGTTATGTATTGCTTCAATATTATCTTTTCTCAATGGAACTAAGTTCCGAAGCAATGGAAAATGTTGGTTGTTCATGAGTGCTTGTTGTAAAAATAACCATGATTTTGATCATTGATCGGTATTTAATGCTTCAAAATTCGTACTTAGGACTCAGGTCACAGATGATATAATTCGACAATCCATCCAAGTCAGGACCGGTTTAACCAGCCTTAACGCGCCTATATATCTGGCTGCGTGTTAAATTACCAACTGGGATTTCAGTGTGACCCTTTTCAATAGCTCAGAATAGGTGCTCACATTATTAATTCGGTATAAGTGTTACTTTTAACACCAATAAGATCCACCTGTATACACAATAAGGTAACAGCGTGATGAGTAAAGGGCACCTATAGTATCTTTTGACAAGTAGCCACAGATTTACTGATACAGGTAGGGTATTCATTTCATCATCATCATCGTCATCAATATTATCATCAGAAGTAAATATAATTTAATAACAATTATCAAGAATCCCTCGACACTGACAAAAATGGCACTATTTTGTAGCTGATTGCCAACCTAAAATGAAGAAGAAGAAATAATTATTGCCAACCTAAAAATGTACTCGTAAAATAATCTCAGCGGCCATTGCACGGCCGAACAACAAATATTCCGTCCGTTATTGATTTTGACGATAGTTCATTACGCCAGTATGCATCTAAACAGAGCAATTTGGTGCCCTGACGGGGGGCAACCCTGGTGATTAATGTACGCGCTGACGGGTTGCCAGCCTTGACGTTAAAATATTTCTAGCAACGTCGAATATGACAGTGACATCCCGACACGACATCGGGTAAACAGATTGTTGAAGGTTTTGACGGTGCGAGGAACATGTTAAAGACATTGGTAATCTTTGTTCACATTGTGTTCTATGTGGTTCATTGATATAATGTTTTAAACATAATCAAAGTTATTTCAGTCTGTAACATATAATGATACAAGTCACAACTACCCTCTTACCTATTAATAACATTACACTATTTAAGCTGACAGAGTCTACCAAACTCAATATCGTGCCAAATTCCATTAGGCCCACAATATTGTTTTATTAAAAACATTCGCCAGCATAGGGCACATAACGGTTTAAGATATTATTATTTGTCACAGTTATTTAGCACCACGTTGGGTGCCAAATTGCCGTATGTTGGCAACACCGCACGTTGGGTACACAAGGAACAATATTAGGGTTACTAGAGGGAAATAGCAGTCTGCATTCACTTTTCAAATGCGTGCAAAATTTAAATATGAACTTAAATTAAAAGGAGATACTCTATTGAAAAAAAATTAGATAAAACAGTATGTTATCTATATTGCTTGGAAAACGAGGTGTTGCCCCGACTAGTGTTAACAATATTTCCTTTCATCGGATTTGTTAATGGTTATGATAATATTCTTAATGTAGACTACATTATTTTATTAATGATCCGGCAACCCTAATAGACGTTGGCTAGTACAAACGAAACGAGGGGAGATCACAGATTGGTAGGGTTGTCGACGTGCATGGGCAATATACCATACTCTATTATAACATAGGTACTTTATTTATAATTTATAATATTTTGGGGTCGAGTCACCTTCGTCCGTAGGAGAATTAAGTACCCTCGAGATACCCTACACGTGACCCTGGGTGGTGCCAACCAGCTGACAACTCTACTGGTGGTAGGCTTCGGCCGTGGCTAGTCACCACCCACTGAACAAAGCCATGTCGCCAAGCGGCCTAGCCGTGTTCCGGCATGATGTTCGGTGTTGCCATTCATGGATGGCGGGTCAGATCAGTTGCGCTGCATGTGCCTAGTGAATGTAGCGTCTCGATCTACTGCCGCCTTCCTACCTAGGCAAGTATGCTCCATCGTAGATCTCATCGTCACTTACCATCAGGTGAGATCGAGATCAAATACTTGCCTATAATGTATAAAAAAAAATAAAAAAAAACGATTTATTTCTGAATTGGAACATCTAATACATCAATAAAGAATTATAAAATGTATTATAAGTGCATAACTACGTGTACTTTGAATAAGGAACACCACAATGACGAATTGCCGCATTTCGAGCGTTACTTTTAGGATTATGTAGTAAATTACGGGGACAATAGAAACAGTGCATTCGCAAAAAGCTGGAAGTGCTATCTACTAAAACTATATACATTGTAACTTTTGTTTTATGCGGCAACCCTATCGTAGGGGCAGTACCTACCTAATCTCTGGCGGTGACAGAGTATGATGCGGGGCGTCGTCGGTGCACTGCATCCTCGCCTGCCTGCCGCCGCCGCCAGCCCTGCCGAACTGGGCCTAATTGCTCGTGCAGAGATTACTCGGCGATTCTTTATAATAGAAATTGCTAATGCAAAAAACTATTTAACAAAATAAAAATCAGACTTCAAAAAATGTAAAAGCAAAATATTATCTAATCTAAAAATGTACTTGGTGTAACTAAATCTAATATGTAACGAATGTTAATTCGCGTGACGAAAAAACAACTTATGTGTATTGCCGGTCCGCGTCAAAAACTACCCAAAAATTAGTCCCGATGCGCGGACCACCGGAGCTACTAAGTACCTATACATTTATTATATCATCGCGAGATAAACAAAGATTTAAAGGTATCAAGATAAAATAAAGACTACTGAATGAATCTTGATAATTTTTTAATGAGACCCAATTTGAGGTATGAAAGGATATTTAAAATAAAAGAATCATTAAAAGCGGATCATACAACAAAAAAATATTTAAAAATAACATGATCGAGATGTAAACAATTTTGTTGAAATCTATATACAACAAAAAATACTGAACGAATCTTAGTGAAATTAAAATGGGATCTTCTTAGAGGATTACCCTATTCAGTAAAAGAAGAATCCGACAAATCGAATCATCAACTAAAAAGGAGTACGTGTCAAAAAAACGTTGAATTGAAAACCTCCCTTTTTTTCGTCGCTTAAAAAGCGGACTAGCATGCCGCGAACCTTACTTTTAGCTGAACCTTAACACGTAAAATATTAAAAATTTTTTTGAACACGTACGCTTACTGTAATAGGTAGTAATCCTAGCCATACCTGTACCTTTACACACAACGCCCAAAATATACATTTAAAATTGCATGAAATTGCAAGATTTTACAAGATTAAAAAAATATATAGAAAAATAATGCTGAGTTGGGTTGCCTAACGGGACCACGTAGGTATTAGGTAGCTATAAGTAGGTATAAAATAGCAATTGTGTATTCCATGGCGAAAGGGTAGAATCGATTAAATCCGTACCAAAACAGAGCCCAAGAACTGATAAAAATAAATCGGAATAAATTAAATTCCCATTCCGTAAACTTTATAGTCGCAACACGGTAACCATAAATCCAAATTGGCTAAGTAATTGGTGATGCGGCGGAGCCCGTAAGATCGCGTGTTTGCTGGGATTCTAATTGTGGCGGGCCCGCAATGGCTGACAGTAGACCGCGAACCGCCGGCGCTGGAACACCCGATACCACCACCACGTGCAGGGTATACCGTGAAGAGACCAGTTACATACGTGGAGGATAACTTGACCATAGTTTAAAAAGAAAAACATCTGCAATCGAACCTTGACAAAAAAATAGTGAACAATAGAAGATGTTGTTTTTGTAATTAAAAAAAACTGTTGACTTTATTCAAACTTTGTAACAGTTTCACGTGAAAATATGAATGTGACGGAGCTGTGAGCTGGGCCCCAGTGGCTAAGCCCTCGGAATGAGGCTTTCACGTTAGTAACGTAGATTTTACCAACTCTCATCAACATCATCAACAAAGTTATAGAAGTTTACAGTGGCATGATAAAGCAATTTTTTTTATATTGTTGTAAATTTCTATGAATTTGGGGGCTTATTATAACACTTCATAATCAAAGCTTTATTACCTAAAATCATCTTAGCACATCTATCAGTGTCTGCTCACTCTGCACATTCTGCATACACGTTATCAAAGCGACACCTAATAATAGGACTTGTATTTCTAACCGACTGCACACAAAGGAGGGTGATGTGTTAATTATTACTTATGAAAGCCTAGTAAATAAACAAATGCATTCGTAGTAAACCGCGGAAGGTACTCATTATACAATATGCATGTCGGGAGCCGGCCGCGAATAGATTAGCGTCGACGGGCAAATTATGCTTTTTGAATAAGCTTTGATAATTTTAAATGAATTCCGGCGTTGCGTGAGTTTGTAAAGTAACGGGCGGGAATGTGCGGTCCCGGTGCGGGCGGCTGAAACCTATCCCACATTATCAGACTATCCAATGTTTCTAAACTAAGAAAAAAATTACACGGCGAGTGTCGCTCTTTTTCTTATTGCTCTATCACTCTCTATCGGTTGATACGAACGAGAAGAAAAAGCTTAAATGCTGACGAATTAGTTTATTTATTTATTTTTCAAATGCTCACTGTACTGACAGAGTTTGTCCAATCCCTAGGAGCCTAAACACACAGGACAGCATTCTACGTGCCACATTCTGCGTTATGCGATATTTTATTTGTAATGTATGGGTACCACGGCGCCCCGCCCACGCAGTCAGCATCCCATACATTTCAGAGAACGCGAATGCTGAACGCTCTCTGTCTATTCGGGCCCACAAGATCCATGTTATCGCGCTCACAAGAACGCCACCCTTATAGAAAAAAGCGGAAGCGGTCCGCGGCGGCATCGCGGCACTAGCGCGTATGTAAATAGAATATTTCCATATTAATGCGGCAGGGATCGCTACATCCGGCGCGCTACTACATAATTAAAACTCGCATTAGCTGCGTGATGAGCGGCCGCGGGGCGGGAAGCACTTCCTACGCAGTGGGAGGCGCGGTCGCACTAGGAGCGTGGTAGACCAGTGTTGGATGGTGTTTGAAATATGATAACAACTATAAGGAGACACTTATAGTATGTGCATCCTTAAAATAATCTTACTTGAATAATGTGACGTATTAATTACAACTTTTATAAAAACAGATACATTTTATAAGTTCAACTGATACGACATGAATCATCACGTAAAAGTACTACGTTACGCATACGACGCGGGACGTAGCCACTACGCAATCTTCGCTACGCTACGACGTAGCAAATACCCCCCGCTGCAGCGCTGCCAGGGAATCGGGCGGCCTAAACGCGCCCTCGGGAATACACTTTGAACGGCCCGCTTTGGAATTTATTCAAACACATTTTTCCTTTCATAAGCTCTTGATCCGTCGGTATATTTCGCTTGTAAAATCATTACGAATACCTGAGAGGGAGAAATTACATTTTATCCAATAGTCTTCAGTGTATTTATCAATGCTTACAGGCAGAATAATTGCAAGGTAAGAAGGGAGATAGATGAATCAAATCAGTTACAGGATATGGGTCCTCAGATTGTCTAAGGATACGGATACGACTACAACTTAGTACTCGACAAGGAGTGAGTAGTGTAATGAAACATTGTATGCTGAACGCATGACTTGCAATTTACAGTAAATAGGTAGGTAGGTACTTATATGGGGTATTACTATTTGGACACCTTGATGTCATATTCACATGGCAATTCTTAGCTATAGCGTAAGGGTTTACTACGTTCCTGTGCCTGCGTCATTCAAACGAAAACATCTCTAATTGACTTTAAAAATAGGATGTTTATTTTTCAATGCCACCACTCCTTCAGAACAAATCTACCTGATGAATAGGTAGTCGAATAAGTTTGACATTACACGGTTAATAAATTGGTAGGTATACGAGTATATATGTCATTTTTGAAAAGGTTTTCTTTTTCACGGAATGTACGTACATTCTAAGGAATTAAATTGATTAAATTGGTTCCGTATTGGAAATTGGGTCAAATACTATAAAAAAGGTAAAGCGAGCAGTTATTTATCGCGTCTGAAGGCGCGGCGGGGCCCAATAGAAGTCCCCCCACACTTCACGTCACACACACGTCACATACTTAGGAGAATTTATCTATGTGTTGGAACTTGCCTGGGTCTCATTTCCTTTAACCCTTTCGTTCTATAAGTGTTTACAGAACAACACGAATAATAACAACGGACCAAAGAGCTTAAGGATGATGTTGGGTCAAAAAGTTTACAATAACACCTTTTTTTAAGTTGGCAATCGGCTACAAAATAGTGCCAATTTTGCCAGTGTCGAGTAATTCTTGATATTTTTTAAATTATAAGTAGGTACCCCTGATGATAATGAAAAGATCGATTCTGATGAAATGAATAACCTTATCCCTACCCCTATCAGTAAAGCTGTGGATACTTTACTAAAAGATTACCGGACGTCTTGCAAAATCTTGAAATGTCAAGTTATACTATTTTATTTCAATGTCCTTCACTTATGCACGTTTACGAACACACAATGGTTAATATCCCGCTAATAAACTAATTAAACATTATTAATCAGAGACACACATTTTTTGGAAAATAAAACAAAATCGGTTCAACTTCCCGCCAAAAAGGCCCAATTACCCATTTTAACACAGCATTAGAATATTTAATAACATCATTATTAGAAGTTCTAATATCAAGGCTGCTTAACTTTTTCTAATTTAGAACGACTGACCCATAAAAAATAAACGAAATAGTTTTTTCCGTACTTCCAATCGTGGTGGGCCATAAATCTGAACATGAAAGCTGCGTAACCCCTTGAAACGTGGTACATCCCGGTTCGATTCCGGGCCGGTCACGCGATCCGTCACGTTACCATCGTTTGTCTATAGAGACTGTTACCTACTTAATTTGTTTATGATGTTCCCGTATGCGATGTGTATGGTGTAGCCGGGGTTCGATCAAAACAATAAATTTGTTTTTATTAGCGTGTGAAGCTTTGTGGGTTAATTGTGGGATTGGGAAACCTTAATATGTGTGGTACTAATACTTATCACTGTTTTGTTTTAGCTATTTACTAAAATATATTTATAAAGTATCCAAGTAAAATTTATGAACGTTGACTGGTCCATTGAGCTACCAATAATATTGCTCGAATGATGGAACAAAACACGTGTATAAATGCAATCCTTTTAATTTATTATATCTGACTTCAATAAAAATTATATCAAATTACTACATAGGTAGTTTAAAAAAAACTCAATGATAATAAATTGTTAAATTAATTTAGGTTATAAAATAACCGAAATTAATTTGTCGGGGGTCGATCTCTGGACCAGAGACAATAAAAATATTAGCTACGGCATTTCGGGGGGGATTGAATCTAACCTCTCACCCCTGCCCACGGTCTTGTAAGCAAGCGATTATACTTACATTTTATCAAGTTTTATATAATAATAATACCAGCCCCTTTTTAGTGTCCCACTGCTGGGCACGGGCCTCCCCTCAATGCGAGGGGGATTAGGCCATTGTCCACTGTTCAATTTTAATTGTCATAAAAAAATAGTGAATGAATCTATACACAGAAGACCTATAGGCGGGGTTTTTGGCGGGAAACGGAAAAGTCATGGCGTCAGTTATGTTTTAATTTCTAAAACTAGTGTTCCTGCGAGTTATAGTGAGTGATATTACTGGAATATTAACCATTATGAGTTCGGTAAAGTGCACAAGTGTAGGTAATTGAAACAGAGTGACGAAACATGGCTTTTCAGTTTCTCACAAAAAATCCATGAAAAATCTTTCGGTTAAGTATCCATCCCTTTACTGATTGAGGGATGAGGGGAATTTTACCTGGGCCTAGGCTTTGGGCCTGTGCATATGCTCAAAAACAGAAATAATTTATATTACTTGACACTGGCAAAATACCTATGGCGATGCCAAATTAAAAAAAAAATACTTAGTGGCGACCTACCCATGACTGACAACTCAACCCACGTTAAATAATTGTTATAATAATGGAAATAATGACCCCTCGTAATTTAATGACAGAAAGCCACTTTGTTGCCATTGTTCCGTTTACAGCGCCGAAGTCTTCACGATTCTATCTTGATATTATATTCATAGGTAGAATAGGCAGTAGGTACTACTTAACTACATTTTATATTAGGTAACATCCACGATATTGGGGCCCTTCAAATATATTTTTATCTTAGCATGCACGTAGCACGTACATCAATCTTAAAATAAATAAATCACACTGCGTATGTTCTGAAAGGACGTCTAAAACTCCAGTAGCATCAGTACCTAATCACATCTACAGACTTAACTTATATTAATCATGATTGATTACCTACTAGAAGCTATTATCGAAGGTAGAATGGGTAATCCTCGAGCCAATACCTGGCAATGTAAGGATTGCATGCCGCCGCCCGCGCCACGGCTTTTGCCTCGTAAATAACCGCCTATGACATAACATTGGGAATTAATCAGCTTTGATGTATTGCCCGTTGCATGCCGCTGCAAAAATCATATTGGCTAGTGGTGGTATTGCGGTACAAACACGATTAAAGCTACTACCTACGATGCAATGGTAACAAGAAAATTTAAATATGTACCTACCTACCTTCAAAATAATTATATCATAGATATGAAAAAATAATTCTATTATTTTTACGGCTAGTCACACCAATTTTATGTTATTCTTTGTAAAAAACGATAGGTAATTTGTGGCGTCAACATCTTTTTTTCTTTGCTTTTGCATTTTACTATTGTGTCTAGTCTAGGCCCGATACGATTCTGGCAAATGTCAGTCACCATCTTGTGGGAGACAAATGACGAATGCAGCGCCATCTCGTATTATATTTACGAATTTCTTCATTTAGCATGAGATTTTAGTATCAAAGACTACTGCCATCTGCGAGCGAGTAGCTGAACTAAATAAGTTTACAATGTAATTCAAAGATGTCCCTGTAGTCGATGAATAGTTTTCTAATAGTAATAAAGTCTCAGCATAGCAATAAAGGATACATAAAGCGAACAGAGCACGCGCATAGAAATTTTCAGTGGGTACTTATCTACCTTTTTTTTTTTTTTTTTTTTACATGTGGAAATGCGTTACGCATCCCCTCATGCCCCGGGGGGGACGAGAGGGGTATGTGGGACTCCCCGGCGGCGGCCGGTATACCCACTAAAACCACATGGTGAAATCCTCACGGTCGCTTGTGCCGGGGACACGGGAACGCTTGCGCATACTTCCGCGAACCCCGACGCGACTGCGGCCTTTCGGCCTCGTCCAGGCCTTGCGGCCAGGCGCTGTGTCGGACCACCAAACACAGCGCCGATCCTCACGAGCCCGGAGTGGTACGGCGAACTCCCCCGAGTCCGCCGCCCGGGGCTCAGCGCCGACCGCCTGCCACACCAGCTGGCGGTCAGCAGTCCTCCCGGGTGACAGCAAGCTGCCCCCCGGTCGGCCTCTTCACCCGAAAGGGTGGAAGGTGGGTCCGCCGCGTCCAAGCACAAGGCCCGGTCGCGGCCCCCCTCCCTTTCCTCACGCCCCTTGCGGGGCCGAGGGGTGGGCCCGCCGCTACTCACGCAGCCTCCCTCCCCTCCACGAGGTGGGTCCGCAGCGTCCAGGCCGAAGCCCGGTCGCGCTCCCCCTCCCCATATGTCCCCATAAGGGTGGGTCCGCCGCGTCCAGGCCGAGGCCCGGTCGCAGCCCCCCTCCCTTCCGCTACCCCTTGCGGGGCTGCCCGAGTGGTGGGTCCGCCGCGTCCAAGCACGAGACCCAGAACCACGGCCTCCCTCCTCCCGGGCGTCCTCCACGCGGTGGGTCCGCCGCGTCCAGGCCGAGGCCCGGTCGCAGCCCCCCTCCTCGTCCCCATCAGGGCAGGTCCGCCGCGTCCGAGCCGAGGCCCGGTCGCAGACTCCCTCCCTTCCACACGCCAGGCATTCGCCATCGCCGACAATACATCTAGGTGACCTAGAAGATTATCCTGCGATGTTCAGAATGCACCGGCCCCTGCCATTGCCGTTCCTCTGGACGTATCCTCGGGACTGACAATGGGCTTCAAGGGGTGGGCCCGCCGCTACTCACGCAGCCTCCCTCCCCTCCACGAGGTGGGTCCGCAGCGTCCAGGCCGAAGCCCGGTCGCGCTCCCCCTCCCCATATGTCCCCATGCCAGACTATTAGCCATCGCCGACAATAACCCAGGACAACCTGGAAAATTATCGACGATACCCAGGGTGCACCGGCCCCTCCCATTGTCGTTCCCACAGGCGAACCCGATGGGACTGGCAATGGGAGCAGGCACACGAGGAGGTTGTCTGACCGCGCCACCCCGGTACTTATCTACCTACGGTAGGTACCAAGAGTATATAATAACTACGTTTCTAGTAAGTATCATTCTAGAGTAACTTAGATAGCTATATAGATAGATGTTAATAGGTAGGTAAATTGTTTATTGTAGTCTTTACCATGGACGATAAGTAGGTCTTCAGTCGCGATCCAACCAATCAAGAGGGCGATCAATCGCCTACAAGTAGGAAATATTTAGCATTTTTATGATTCTATAAGTAGGTATAATAGCTTGGACCCTGATTAAAGACCAATAAAATTCAGCGTTATTCTATTAATCTACAGACGGCCAGGGCAGGTACAACTTTAAAAGGACGCTTCCCGGGGAAGCGCGTCAAAGCCATAATATGCTCTGTGGCGCCCTCCGCTCCCGTGTGCTAGCTAATAACGACGTGCGTGAGCGCGCGGCGCGCTGAATCCCGCCGCGCGCGGCCGCCGCCGCTACCTATCGTCCGCCCCGCACCCGCCGGTCTCCCTTCTCCACCCCGCTCTCGTATTACAAGTTACTCTATGGCTCTCGCCAGTCCGTCAGTCAGTTCCGACATTCAAACAATAGTGTTGTATATAAATTCATCTCCTCTTAACTTACGTTTTTATGGCTAACTTTCGTTATTCTAGTGCGTGAACATTAAATTTACATAGGTAATTACAATACATACTACGTACCTACGTACTTACTCATCTATTATTATACTTCAAATTACAGTTGAGTGATTTGTGGATACAGAGTCTAAATAAGCTTTAAACTTGTTTGTGATTTCGTAGCCGTATCGTAAGTACTTACTGACCTAAGTATGTACATTATTACAAACCCCAAATACCAGAATAGCGGGGAGGATCAAAAGACTGCCGCCAGCAGCGACAGCGGCGACAACGGTGCGCTTTTTGTCGGACAGCCTATTCCATAATTCTGGCCCGACGAGCCTGCTCTCTGGTTCGCAAAGCTGGAGGCCTGGTTCATGTTGTCCAACATCACCACCGACCTATCAAAATACCAATTCGTCCGCAGCCAGCTGCTCGAGCTGGAACATATCTTGATAGTCGAGGACATCTTATTCAATCCCCCAGGGACCGATAAGTACGAGTGCATCAAAGCCAGACTTATAAATAAGCTGGGCAAGTCACGGGAGGAGAAGATGAATTGCCAAGAGATAGGAGATAGGACACCATCACAGTTCCTGCGTCGTCTGAAGAACTTGGCCGGAGATGAGGTGCCGGAAAGCTTCGTGCGGGGCATTTGGCACAGTCGCCTGCCTGCCGATGTGCAGAATATTCTTGATCTACAGCCCAATGCCACCTTAGATGAAATGTCCCGTATAGCTGACGTGATGCACCTGTTAAACCTCCAGTAACAACAGCAGCAACAGAATCTGATGGATGTTCGGGAAGCACTGGTGTGAATGCTAAGATAGCAGACCTGACTAAAAAGGTGGAGGCCCTGTCAATGGAGGTAGAAAAACTTAAGCGCTCGAACGTACGATCGCGTTCCAGACAGAGATCCATCTCTTCCGGACGGAGCCGAGGACGTGCAGCGTCCAAGATCAGATCGCAGTCCAACTACAGAAGGTACCCGATATGCTGGTACCATGCCTCGTTTGGTGACAGCGCGGTAAACTGTGTCAAACCGTGTGACTGGTGAATCCCAAGGAGCGAGGCTCCTATCTAGCTACCGTTCACTTAATTGCCCGAACTAGAAGATTACAGTGATGAACCGTTCGTACTTTGAAATCTGATGATGAACATTAGCAAGTGTTTATAACTTTTTCTTAACTAGGTAGGCACATCTATGGTAGTACCATAATGGTACTTACACTACCTTTACTGTGTTAAGTTCTGACGCGGTGTCTACCTACATTACCTACTAAAATCAATAAAACGATGTATTCATAACTAAATCTATCTACCTACTTACCTAGTTTCTGTTAAATGGCTCCCCGAGGTTCGAGATATCTGAGCTCCGTGGGACTGTGGAACAAGTTATTATAACCGGTTATCGCTTGACATCTTAAACTCCGCTTGTCGTACGCCATGAAAAAAAATTGGCCTTCAAAGCCGTCTCCATCCAGCCAGGGCCAAAGAATATATAATAACTGTACGAGATGACGCATCGTATGTTATTATTTCTACAAATAATAACAGTTGGAGCCTAGGTACCTATAATCATTTTATAACTAGGAAATGGCTACAAATTTGTTCAAGGATATTGCCTGTTGACACTTATTTAATTTCCTAACCCATCAGCACAGCCGTCAAGGACCTAGTCCTATATGCCTAAATGTTGAAATAAACGGTTTGATAGACTCGTTTGTAGGTATACAGACTGAGCGATCTGCGAAATACCTACGGACAGTAAAAGATCCTATCGCTATACTAAATTTTTTCAAACGTTAGACATGCGAGGAACGTGGAACGTAGAGCTATGTTGAGGCTACTTAAATAGACCTGGCAATTTTCAATCAAATATCCATTGCAGTCTAAAATATATGTCTTATAACATATAAAAAACAAATAGATAATAGTCTATATAATTGCATAGAAATAGCTTTTTGAAATCCATCTCTGCATTATAACTATATCTATGTATGTATTACCATGTTAGGCAATACAAACGCGCATACTTACTTGCTTATCATTAGAAGATACTACTATTCCTGCTGCATGCGACGCTTTATCCATTACGATACCATTTAGCCTTCTTGCATCTTCTTGCACCTGCACTTGGACCTTTTTAAATCCTCACAAAAATATCGCAACACCGCGGCGCTACCTCTACACCACACATAGCCTCACACACCCCCCGTATGGGGGACACATTTCACCCCCACGAGCCTGCCACTGTGGCCCATGGCTCTGACGAGCGCGGTCGCGAACGCCGCTGCCGCCGCCGCCGCGGCGGGGGCAGGCAAGAAAGCAGCACAGGTGCAGCTGCAGGCGGAACTCAACAATGATGATGATTGGAACAAGTTTATCACTAGAGACGGACTGTTGGGTGAGTCATTCCTGATGCCTAGTACCACAGATATACGAGAGCCTAGTACCCTGATATTGCGGTGACGAACAATATTTTTAGCTCATCAAAGTTTTCAAAAGTACAGAAAAGTATATTTTTTATAAAGTGATATGAATAAACACCGTGGTGCCTATATCCCAAGAACGGGAAAAGACAGGTGTTATAAGTACATATTTTTTTGCATATTGTGTTACCGGGCACATTTGCAGAGTGCCATTCTACTGAGAATTTCTTGACGAGCTAGATAACACTTTACACGACTTAGCGGGACCCGCAAATAAGACTTCATTGTGATCGATAGGTTTTGTTTGTGCTCTCTAAACGAATGCTTGTGGTAATGAATCATGTTCCAAATCGATCTGTCATTTGCCTTGCGATCTTAACACGGCCATTCTGCCTATAGCATCGATATATATATTTTGCAATAGCAAATAAGAACAACGATCATAAATAATAATACTAAGTAATCGCGGGGTGCAGGGTGCATTCTGAACAAGTTGTGGTTCCGGAACCACAGTGATAGTTTCGGGCGCCCAATCTATTGCGTAGTCTATATTGATGGCCTCTGGTGTTTTATAGTCGTGGACGTATACTCCGAATGGTGTGGACCCTGCATCGGTATGGTCGGCAACCTCAAGAAGATCAAGGTGGAGCTGGGGGGAGACAACTTGCATCTGGCCGTGGTGAGTACAGGCTGCCACTGTTTAGGGATGAGGTAGTGTGGTCGAGGTGGACTGGAGTACATCTTGGTGTAAGGAAAAAGTACGGTAGAAGGCGTTAGATACTGTCTGCTGAGTATAATACTATGAACTATCTGTGTATACTACCTATTGTGTTTTTACTTTGAAGATAATAAAGAAAATGTAAATGACATGTTTGAAATAGACACAGACAAGAGTCTGTTTGTTTATTCGAGTATCATTAAAAAAACTACCGGTCCAATTTCAACATTTTCACTATTTTGTAGCCTATTGTAAAGGAGTTCACTTATCATCACGCTGTGTCCATTGAGAGTCGAGCTGCAGGATGGATGCGCGGGCGAAGCTGCGGGCAAAAGCTTGTAATAATATTATGTGGGTGCAATAAAATGCCAAGTTCTCAGAACGCGAGCACAAACGACTCAATACTACACTCTGAAACGCTTATCGGGACATTCCAAAAACAAGTACTAACGATACGTACCTAAGTAGGTGCGAGTATATCGTATAGGACCTTTGCATGGAACAATAGAACCAAATGATACATTTTATAAGCAATGCCTTCCTTTACAGGCCAAATCCGACACGATTGAATGCCTGAAACGATTCAGAAAACGCAGCGAACCAACGTGGATGTTTATTTCGGTGAGCCATCTTTTAACACATTCAAATCACCTAGCGTGTCCGTTAAAGAGATGAATAAACAATAAAAAAATGTCTACCCTGGCTAATCTATATTAGCCAAATCAGCCAAAGTAACTGTACTAGCCTATAACCGTAATTATGTAGCTACAAACTAGAATTGCTTGAAATCGTTAACAAATTCGTGTGCGTCTTCTGGCCCATTTATAACAAAAGAAGACGGCTGTGTGAAAAACATAAGACCTTTGAATAAGTGCCACCTCGCACGGCCATGCACGGATCTATATCGGCCTTGTATGTGTAGCCCCATATGTAAGCAGTCGTCGTTCGCTGTATGGGTATCGATCAAACGCCTGAAAAAACTTCACGAAATAGCAGCATCTAACTAAAGAGATTTAAACAACGAGATTAGATTTTTAACTTTTATTAAAAATTGAGTGCGGTTTCACGTTATTCTTCGTTCGATAGCATATATTGGTCAACCGCTCGCCTTAGAAACAAGGCTACACTCCAGCTTGCAGCGCTGGTATTTTTGATTTCAACAATTTATTAGTCGCTGAGCGGTGAAGGTTGTGAGGAAACCTAAGTCTTTCGAAAGTCGCGTAAAGTTCGCCAAGCCGCGCTGGGCCAGCCAGCCAGATATATAATGGTAATAGACTTGCCCCCTATAACAATGACTAACTACCATCGGCCAAATGGGGATGCATTGCAGTGCATCTCCTCGGAGAATTTAGGCTGATGATATAATAATTCATCCGTGTATAGTCAGGTCAACTCATAAACGTGGTATTTGGCGCGGACGCGCCTCGGATCGCTCGTACCATAGAACAGGAGCTGCACAATGAGGAGCTCGCAAAGAAAGGGGAGCTGGAACGCCCAAAGAGGGCACCGCATGAGCTTACACCACCAGAACAGGTATGATATGAGCATTTTCTAGAGATTTTTCTACATTGGATAAGCTTCTAGTTACTGGCAGTCATATCAGCGTTTGTGATAAGATTCTTCTAGTCTTGACACTCTTGTCACGTCGTGGTCGGCATACCAGGGATAGTAATACACTTGATAATTTAGCGCCAATCTACCCTCACTGCCTTTTTTTCGCGAATTGAAGTAAGGAAGTCGTCGCCGATGTTGTTCCCTTGACGGTGCTCTGATGTAATCAACTTATTTTCAAGATTAACTTATTATACAGCATAGTCCTGATTAAAATGACCTTTAAAAAGGTGTCACTGTAACGAACTTGTAACTTTGTCAGGAGGTAGCAACAGCTCAAGAGATGCTGCAACAAGAAAGGAAGCTGAGAGAATCGGCTGCCGTCGAAGCAGCTCGAGTGGGTCGCAGGGAAGGGCGGGCCAAGCGTCTAGAGACTTACTTCAACGACGTCTGCCCGGCGCTGATGACGCCACACGCTCAGAAACACTTGAGGAAGGTGTCAGATGCGCTCGAACCGTTAGGTAACGTTTTTCTACTCATACTACCTCTTATTTTGAGTCAGGAATGTTTTCCAATGTTTACAGGTTTATTCTCTGTTTAACATTCTAGGTGTGACGGTTGCCGACAAGTGCCCAGTGGTGATTGGAAAGGACGGAGCCCGGCTCCTGGCGATTGAGGATCCGGAGCTAGGCGAGCCGGCTGTGGCTGCCGCGCTTGCGGAACGACCTTCGTTGGCATTGCTGCTGAAGAAGCTACCTGATAAGGATGGGGATGTTATTGGTATTACAACATTATTTTTAGTAACATAGGGAGTGTCGCGACGCTGGACATAGTGTCGCAGTGACGCCGAAGAGAGAGCGTCGCGACGCTAGATAGACAGCGACGACGTGAGGTTGGACAGTTAGCATCACGAAATGTCGTTTTCTTTGCGGATCTCGAAATCGTAATGAAAATGTTTAATTTCTTAAAGAAATATGCCGCCGGGCCCTTTGTGGCGATGGCCTCGACCCTGAAGATGACTCCAGAAAGAAGCTACCAGCGATTGAATTGCGAGCCGACAACATACCAGGATTATTCGTGCCTGCAGACCGGCATCAGAGAGCTGCCGCATTGGATATTTTGTTTCCTAAAGTAAGTGCTAGATCTAGCCATATTCCTGTTTGACTTCTTGAGTAGCTATTAGATTATAGAAAAAGTTGGGAAGGCTCCCAATACAGAAGATGAAATCTATAATAAAAACAACAGATAAATATCCAAACATATCGATCTCAATATTTGGCTTCAACTTCTGGGTTTCAAAATCAAAACATGTCCATATTGTATAGCCTTTGCAAATCCTTATCATTTTTTAACTTCCACAGATGGTCCAATCAGTAATCGAGCCGCCGACTCCAGCAGAGCCCCCGCATGTGGCCATGGTGTTCGGCGCGTGGCAGCGGCGCGCGGTGCTGGGCGTGGCCGCGGCCCCCGGCGTTGGGCCCAGACTGCTGCGCTATGGCTTTTTCGGTGACGCTAACATAGCTGAGCCCAAGCTGCTCTGCAAGACTATGGATCAGTATGAGTTGAGGCCGGAGAAAGACTTGTAAGTAAATTAACGTTTTTAAATTAGCGTTTGAAGGCTATCAAAGCCACCAGGGCCGGCCCTGCCATTGAAGGAACAGAGCGGCAGCTCCAGGCGCTTCAGTGAGCCAAATAAGACAGACTTTTATGTTGTACACTCTCTTGTTCTATGGGGGCGCCATAATCTGATCTCGCTCCATCTTATACATTTCCTCGAACTGGCACTGGAAGCCCTGCTCAATATACTTCAAAAAAACCTGGCACCCTAATGCTAAAAAATTTGCAAAGCCTTGTTGTTAGTGAAAAAGCTCTTCCTTTTTCAATTAATAGATCTTGAAACGTCGTCAGTTATTTGGCTGATGTGCAGACAGTTGGATGACAACTTCTTCTCTTCTTCCTACACCATGACAACCTAACCGATCAAAAGTATCTAATAATCGAACAGACTTTTTTACCTTTTAAATATTCCCCATTACCATTTCAATTTCTACAGCTGTGAAACTATAGTGCTGATGATAGCCGTGGGTCTGGCGGAGCCGCTGCTGGCGGACCCCAACGAGCCAGTCCCTCAAGGCCCGCCGGACGAGCTGGTGGCGCTGGGCCCGCTGCACGTGAGCGCGGACGCCGTGGAGGGCGGCGAGGAGTGCGCTAGATTCTTCCCACCAGGATACAGCGAGCCGGAGCGGAAGCCTAAGCCGAAGACTAAGAAGAAGAAGAAGGTATGATAGGAAATATGATTGGGGACAGGGGATTACCATCACATAGACTGTGAACTATAGTGAACTATAGATACTTGTAAAGTTGAGTTGTAATCTGCAGAGCCCAGGCATATTGCATCTGAAACGGTGCTTCCCAAATGTCGATCACAGGTATTAAGGTTTTTGCCACGAAGTCCTTTCCTTCTTTGTTTGAAATCAAGAATTTACAAAATTTTTTGCCTCGTCATAAGGACCTGTGAGGATATTTCATTTCCAAATCTAAATTGAAATTTATAACAGTTGAGATCCTTATTCCAGAGTCTTGAATTTACATATTGCAATAATATCCAATAAATCTCTTAATTACAGAGACGACACGAAACGAAAGAGGAGAACGCGGAGGAAACGACTGTCGATCAGACTCAGAGCACCGAGAGTCCCGAAGCCGACGCCAACGACGCCGAGGGCGGCGGGGAGGGGGAGGGCGACGGAGAGGGCGAGGACGAGGAGCGGGAGGGGGAGGAGGAGGAGGCCGACGAGCAGCGCGCGGTTGACAAGGCCACGTCGCCGCCGCCGCACACGCCGCATTAGGGAATGCACTAGAGTTACTTATACATTAGACTGAAATTGAATGTTCAGGCACGGCCAGCAGGTGTATAAAAATAAGTAGTTCATCCCAAAACCTTGTGAATATTACTAAGTGCAATTGCGAAGAATCATAAAATAAATCTTTAGGAGCTTTAGAACCTCACGCTTATGATTTTTGTGAAAACGTTTGCCTTTTTTGTGGATAGCGAAATCTCAATCGAAAAGATATTGTAAGTACCTGCAAGATTTAGCATTAATGTGTATAATATAGAGAATTATCTCAAAGTACGAGCCGAGCTAATTGAACTGTTTCGCCTCTCAGTTTCATTACTGTAAAAATATTATGTAATGTAATATAACATTGAATAAATAAAACATATCCATATTCTAAAATTTGTATTATCATTTATTTATAAATAGTCAATTAATTATAATATATTTTCATTAACAATAAAATAAAATAAAATGAGTAACGACTTAACATGATACGAGGGGAGGGGGAATATTTTACAGCACGTGTGGGGGGGGGGGGGAGGCGGTTTATACCACCGAGTCTTTTCGATTCCTGGAACAAAACAAACATTGCTTACTTCTAAAGAACCATTTTATCTACGCTATTAATTAGTTTTTACATGAACATCTATTTAACAATTTGGAATGGGAACGAGCAAGGCTCGCGAGTTTGCGCGGCTGCTCTGTACTCGGTCATTTAGGTATAATTAGTGTGCATTACCATATATAGTGGTTGTCGTGGTGCGGCGCGCGCATGACGCCGACCCCGCCGCCCAGCCGCCGGTAGTTCATCGCGCCGCACAGCCGCCACTGGTTCGACTCCGGGTCGAACACCTGTCGATAGCGTAAACACGTTACCAAGCGCCAATAGCCTAATGGTTAGAAGGACCATTTTCGTTGAGGAGGGTCTAGGATCGATTACCACGTTGCCCATTGACTTGATCCCACTCGCACATGCTTTTAGTTGAAAGGGATTTTATAAGAATACTAGTAATATGTTTATCACACCCAACAAATATTTTTTTTTGTAACTTTTCGGTGCATTAATTGCGTGTTAGGCAAGAATGACACTAACCTCTATAGACTTAAGGTACGCAGTGCCGTCGAATCCGCCGACGGCGTATAGCTGCCCGTTGACCACGGCGAGGCCGACACCACTCCGCCGTGACGTCATCGCGACCACGGGCGACCACGTGTCTGTGCTCGGCTCGTATCTGCACGGGAGACAGAGATCGGAACTCTTACATAAGTCACTCTTGAGCACAGCAGAACTGATTTCCATCACATAGCTAAGAAACATGTCGTGGAAAAAAAAATAAAAAATGGCTATTTGGCAGTCTCGATCATCCATCGATCGATCATGGGTCGATTGTGTTAGCAGACCATCATGACATGGGAACTTGGCACATAGGGTCAAGTACCACAATATACTCAGACGCAGTGAGATGCCCGTATCGTAACAATATTTGGAAGCGCTAAGATAGGGCGCGATACCAAAAAATATAGTAATTGTAATTTGGATTTCTTATATTTGCGCGAATACTACATATTGAAATAAAACTAATTTTAAGAACGTCGAACGTCGGGAACGTAAAATAAAAAAATAAACCGCGATAAAATTCTTAAAATTAGTTTTATTTCAATTGTAATTTTATTGCTTCCACTGCAGTACATTGTACAAAATGTCTCAATAAATAATAATCTATTATACGGGGCCCATAACACAAGCGTTGCTTGGTGTGGGACCGTATAGTTAGTGTGTGTGTTGGACTGGCGATATTACTATTCGGTCGTATACGGTAGCCAAGCAGTGTGAGAAGTGATGCTTAGTAAGTGGTGTGTGTTGTGTGTACCTCTCGGCGGAGGAGAGCTCGGTGCAGTCGTCGCGGCCGCCGACCGCGTAGATCTGGCCGTCGTACACCGCGCAGCCCAGGTGCTTGCGCCGCGTGGACATGGGCGCCACCGGCGTCCACTTGTTGGCGCGCGGGTCGTACCTGTACACCGCCGCCATACACATCACCACTATAGTTTGACCACTATAGGTGTACCGCGGCGAGGCGGGGGGAGCATCGGCCGGCCTTTCCTACCCCGCCCCGCATTCCTAGGGCGCGGCACCGCGGTAGTGCTCAAACTATAGCACCATGTTATTTTATCACACAATTTTATAAACGATCACTAGCTGTCAAATAATATTCGAAGTAACTGTAAATATGACAAAAATATAATTGCGTTTAAATTTTCGATGGAATACAACGCAAACAGCACAGTACGTCAAGTGCGAGATTATTCGTAAGGTAATCGTATACTTTATAGTCTACTGTATTTTGTCGTTTTGTATGGGCGGTTGAAAATTTTGAATACCGTCCCCTAGAGGCGCTTTTTAATTTGCCATACAAAATGTCCAAATACAGTAAACTATAAAGTATACGGTCTGCTCGCACTTGACGTGCTGAATTACGTCACTACCATAACACAGCGCGTGTGTGACGCAGAAAAAGCGTACCCTTATTCTATTTCCAGGACTTGTTTTTACCAAACTACTGACAAAAGCAAGTACTTGCAATTATGTCAGTAATACTTTTAAAAAAAAATTCACTGTTGTTCAGAAAAGAATTGGCTTTCAATCACAAAAATCACTTCTTTATATAATCATAAGCCATGAGCCGTTCAGTGCTCCACTGCCGTCGTTTTCTTCATCTCGCTTCCCCCTAGTGGAGGGAGGCGGGGAGACTGGTTCTGGATGTATTTCCTCTTTCCAGTGGATGTCTACGCCGCCCACTACGTGTGGGCGGGTCATCGGGGTGTCATTATGTGACCTGGAAGAATATATGAACAGAGTAACGTGAAGGAACGTCGCGTGGCACGTACCGCTCGACGGTGTTGAGGGGCGCCTGGCCGTCGGAGCCGCCCACGGCGTACAGGTGCCCGGCCAGCACGGCCACGGCCACGCCGAGGCGGCGCGTGGTCATGGCGGCCACCTTGGTCCAGCGGTTGTCCTTGGGCTCGTAGCGCTCCACGTGGTTGAGGCACTGCACGCCGTCCTGGCCGCCCACCGCGTACAGCGCGCCCTCCAGCACCGCCACGCCCACCGACGTGCGGCACGACGACGTGGGCGCCACCGCGCCGCACCACTGCCGCACACAACATGCTTTACATAGCTCTACACTGTACACACATCCAATATAGAATGTATAATAAAAGAGACAAAACAAGGAACCATTTGCAGTGGGCCGTCTTATCGCCTTAAGTTGCGATCGCTTCCATATAAACATAAACAGTTCTATCATAAACATTATTTTTCTTTACTTTACAGATGTAGGAAGCGATCTTAGAACGTCTTTTTAATTTATTTGTCATTTAAAATTATTAAAAGTTTTTCTAATTACAATATTACATATTGATTACATATTGATTAACATGTTTTTTTACCTATTCGAGGTACTAGTGATTATATTTTCTAACTACATTTAAAATATAATCTTCGCCATCGCCTCCTTATAATCCATACTTATGATACTTTCCTGTGCAGTCTTATATCGTACAATCACAAAAAGGGACGACAACATGAACTCTCACTTAGAACACAAATGGGGGAAGAGGAACCCACCACTGACCCTCGGCTTGTCAACTTTTCCAATTATAAACCAAACAAGTTGATCGATAATTAATGAAACTAACAACACCAAACTCCTCTAAGATGTTAGTCGAGAAACTATCTATCACGAGTGTTGGGACCCCAAACAATATGCAAATATTCACGAATTTGTTTAACAATGGAATTCCGCCGAGTATCACCTAGTTCTATCAATTGTGTCGCTTAGAAGGTTGACCCCAAACACCAACTGATCGCAATGATCAAAGGGCTAATAATAATAATATGAATATAGTAGTGACCTGGTTGGTCTGCGGGTCGTATCGCTCGATGCTGTTGAGGTAGCTCTGGCCGTCGTGGCCGCCCACGGCGTACAGCAGGTCGTGCAGCTAGTATTAATATAGTAGTGACCTGGTTGGTCTGCGGGTCGTATCGCTCGATGCTGTTGAGGTAGCTCTGGCCGTCGTGGCCGCCCACGGCGTACAGCAGGTCGTGCAGCTAGTATTAATATAGTAGTGACCTGGTTGGTCTGCGGGTCGTATCGCTCGATGCTGTTGAGGTAGCTCTGGCCGTCGTGGCCGCCCACGGCGTACAGCAGGTCGTGCAGCTAGTATTAATATAGTAGTGACCTGGTTGGTCTGCGGGTCGTATCGCTCGATGCTGTTGAGGTAGCTCTGGCCGTCGTGGCCGCCCACGGCGTACAGCAGGTCGTGCAGCTAGTATTAATATAGTAGTGACCTGGTTGGTCTGCGGGTCGTATCGCTCGATGCTGTTGAGGTAGCTCTGGCCGTCGTGGCCGCCCACGGCGTACAGCAGGTCGTGCAGCTAGTATTAATATAGTAGTGACCTGGTTGGTCTGCGGGTCGTATCGCTCGATGCTGTTGAGGTAGCTCTGGCCGTCGTGGCCGCCCACGGCGTACAGCAGGTCGTGCAGCTAGTATTAATATAGTAGTGACCTGGTTGGTCTGCGGGTCGTATCGCTCGATGCTGTTGAGGTAGCTCTGGCCGTCGTGGCCGCCCACGGCGTACAGCAGGTCGTGCAGCTAGTATTAATATAGTAGTGACCTGGTTGGTCTGCGGGTCGTATCGCTCGATGCTGTTGAGGTAGCTCTGGCCGTCGTGGCCGCCCACGGCGTACAGCAGGTCGTGCAGCTAGTATTAATATAGTAGTGACCTGGTTGGTCTGCGGGTCGTATCGCTCGATGCTGTTGAGGTAGCTCTGGCCGTCGTGGCCGCCCACGGCGTACAGCAGGTCGTGCAGCTAGTATTAATATAGTAGTGACCTGGTTGGTCTGCGGGTCGTATCGCTCGATGCTGTTGAGGTAGCTCTGGCCGTCGTGGCCGCCCACGGCGTACAGCAGGTCGTGCAGCTAGTATTAATATAGTAGTGACCTGGTTGGTCTGCGGGTCGTATCGCTCGATGCTGTTGAGGTAGCTCTGGCCGTCGTGGCCGCCCACGGCGTACAGCAGGTCGTGCAGCACGGCCACGCCCACGCCGCAGCGCCGCTTGGACATGTGCGCCACCATCTTCCACTCCGCCGTCTGCGGGTCGAAGCGCTCCACCGACGCGATGGCGTCGCCCGAGCACCACCCGCCCACCGCGAACAGCACCTCGCCTGCGCCGACACGTGCCATCACTCACCCCACAGAATAAACAATCACTTCCTAATGGAAAGGGCACTAGTTATGGAGTACAAAACACCAGGGACCCAAGTCTGCTAACACAATCGATTCATAATCCAACAGCAACTACATAGTAACTGTCACTTTTGGCAGACATTGTATGGGATATCTGTCAAAAGCGACAGTTAGTAAGCGGTTGCTGTTCGATTATGAATCGATTGTGTTAGCAGACTTGGAGCTCAGATTGTAGTCCAAATTTGAAATTTCGAGCTAATTGCCAGAAGATTGGAGAGACCCCGGGGCCTTTTTCTTCATCTCCGACAGAGTGATAAAGCCTAAACTAAATGCAGTCATATGGTGTGACATACGTAATTACATCGCTACCAAAGCTTACCGACGTAATTTAGGGCAATATCGATAGTCAGGTAAGCGGTGTTGGGTAAGATTAATACCAATCCCGGTCTACTTGCGGTAACTGTGGTGTTTTGTTTATTACATTATAGGCAAGTATTTGATCTCACCTGATGGTAAGTGACGATGAGATCTACGATGGAGCATACTTGCCTAGAAGGTACCTGTTCGCTCTCGATTTGAAAACACCCAGATTGAAGTCAACGGGGAACAAAGACGCCGGTAGCGTGTTCCATTCCTTGGCAGTTCGCACGATGAAAGTAGAAGCAAACCGCTTAGTACGTACCGAAGAAAGGTCAACAGTGTACGGATGACACTTGTCCGTGCGTCCTGTCGACCGACGATAGAATAGAGATGGGGGAATTAATTCGTGTAATTCCATCGCACACACTCACGTGTAAAAGGTGACTCAAGGAATTAATAACACAGCAATTTACGTGTTCCCTAAATGTGTTATGTTGTGAATGTGTGTGTGTGTGTGGGGGGGGGGGTGCACCTCGGCGGGTGGGCTTGCGCGGGCGCGTGCGCGGGCCCTGCATGAGCGGGCGCTCCTGCGGCAGCAGCAGGTAGTTCTTGGCCTCGTCCAGCAGGTCGCGGCACGCGTCGTCCGACCGCACCAGCAGCTCCGCCGACACCGTGCCCACCAGGAACTTGGGGCTCAGCAGCGGCAGCCGCACGTGTTGCAACACCTGAGCACGACTAACACATCTATATATACATATAAAACTTAAGTCGTGTTAGTTAAGTCATTTACTTAAGAACGGGTGGACCGATTTTTATGACCTTTGATTTTTTGAATTGGTCTCCGCCCCGAATAGCAGAATAATTATTAAAATATGGGAAACATTCACTAAAAAAAATATAATAAATATAATTCGTTTTCTCATACATTTGATTCTCAGGCCGTAAGAAGATCGCCGAGATATCAAGTTATTTATAAAATGCCGTATGGGGCACAGAATAAATAATAGGATCACATACAAGAATGGGCACATTGGAATCTATATATACACATTTGCATGACATTAAGCTTTTGTAGGTCTACGACTGAATAGTGGCCAAGGATGGATCGAAAGGGACATTACTATACGATGATAAGCGATAGACGATAACACCTGTCCGCTCCTAACTACTAGTCTAGATGCGCAAACGCACCGATTATAAGCAAGAGAGATTAATAGCGGAGAGAGATGACTGGCGCTGCATTGTTGAACGTTCATAATTTCCCTGACTATTTTTAGTCTGCACTAAGGATACTGTTATTAAATTGTGACCTGTGCGAGGTGTTGCCGCCGCTCGGCCACGTTGTATTTGACCCAGGACATGACGGCCTGGAAGGTCTGCTCCTCGGACCGCACGTTCAGCTCGTCCGAGGACACGATGTCGATCAGCTGCGCAGCCGGCAGCAACAGGAACTCTTCACTTTCCATTACCTGATACAAATGATACGACATTTTGAATATTTATTAACATGAAATAACATAGGACCCAAAACACAGCCCTGTGGTACACCATTAGTATATAGGATTCTTAAGTTTAAATCTCTATTTTTTGTCACACTAGTTTCAATTCATTATGAGGGTCGGGTGATCCACATTATCCAAGACTTTGCAAAAATCGCTCAAGTACATAACGCACCTCAGGAAAGTTTTGTTGTGTGAATTTATCAGCTATTCTGAGCAGTTCGCGGCAAGAGTGCGTGTCGGCGAAGGCGCGGATGCCGAGGCAGTTGGAGCAGTCCAGCTGCCGCTTCAGGAACTCGCAGCACACGTCCTGGATCTCCTGCAGCTGCAGCAGACACGCCGCCGGGAGCAACGCCTGTCGCACCAGGGGAGAAAATAACGTTATACATATTTATATCCTTTGAGCAGCAGTGATGTTATATGGTACTGAGACGTGGTCGCTTACTATGGGCCTCATAAGAAGGCTCAAGGTCGCTCAACGCGCAATGGAGAGACCTATGCTCGAGGTCGCGCTACGCGATAGAATCAGAAATAAGGAGATCCGTAGAATAACTAAAGTAACCGACATAGCTCAAAGAATTTCAAAGTTGAAGTGGCAGTGGGCAGGGCACATATCACGCAGAACCGATGACCGCTGGGGTAGAAAGGTTCTAGAATGGCGACCACGAACCGGAAGACGTAGTGTAGGACGGCCCCCCACAAGGTGGACCGATGACATCACACGCGTCGCAGGAAGCCGGCGGATGCGAGTGGCGGAGGACCGCGATGTGTGGAAGTCATTGAGGGGAGGCCTATGTCCAGCAGTGGACGTCTATCGGCTGATAGATAGATAGATAGATAGAAGGCAAATCTCTTGTAGTAGAGCTTCTTGCGCTACATGGTGGTGACCTGCACGTTGCTCTCCTCGACGACGATGTGCGCGGTGTAGCAGAACTCCACGAGCTGCTCCATCGCCAGCTCGTCCACGTCGCGGATGGTGACCTCGGTGGCGCGCGACTCCGCCAGCTCGCCCGTGAACATCGCGCGGAAGTACGGGCTGCATGCTGACAGTATAACCCTAGGTGGACACGAGATTGTATGCTAATGATAACTTGTACTACATGCTCCGTCAGATATTCTCTTTCCTATGAAACTATGAAACAAATTAAAGACGGCAAACAATGGCATCACTGACGTAGTCTGGGGCCATCGTCGAAGGAGAATACGTGGTGTTGCATATTATTATAATCATAACCAATAATATACCGCATTGTTAATTCAACAAGTTTCATCCAATTCACAATACAATCTTACAAAAATATAACAACAAAGTATAAGGCAATAACAAACAAAGGCAATAACAAACTTTCTTCAGTAAAGTTTCAAAGTGCATGTACAAAATTCCGTCATCCTATTTTTTTTATATATTTTGAACGTAATCCGTGGTCCTTTATAATATTACAACCTATATGAGGTGTTTAATATACTGCTGCCGTGACCTCAAAACTGCCGCTATCGTTTTGAACTGTAGGAATAAATAGATACAAATAACCTTAGGTTAAAACTAGGTCACCTACAAACCGCATAATGGAAGAGAACATAGTTATGTTGCATGTTATGATAACTATTGCATGCCGCTCGGGTGATCTGGGATGATTTGTCAATACATCAAGTCTGTTTACAACGAAACTAAATAAATCTTTGATGTCAAATAAGTTTTATCATGCTATAATACATTTCGAATAGAAAATATAAAGGTTTTGTGTATAAGGTTTGAACATAATTTGTTCTTCAGGCTTTATGAAGCAATACATACAGTTCTATTGTGCAGATTTAATATTAACTACCTATTTGATTGATCAGGTATCCAAAAGCTATAAGGCTAGAAGCTGCAAAACAGCTAATACAAGGATTAGAAGTTAATTAGCCATCAGCCCTAATATTATCTTTATATGATAACTCAGCACCTCCTACAAAGTCATTACTACAGTTGGTAGTGACCCTGCTTTCTGTGCCGAGAGTCCCGGGTTCAAATCCTGATAGGGGCAACCTCTATAATGAAATATGAATGTTTACACCCAAGTCATATCTATACAGGTATTATAGACTGGGATCATCCCAATCCATTGTACCATAGCCATGAT
Source organism: Pheosia gnoma (assembly GCA_905404115.1). NCBI lineage: Eukaryota > Metazoa > Arthropoda > Insecta > Lepidoptera > Notodontidae > Pheosia > Pheosia gnoma. The sequence goes on along the minus strand of FR989894.1, from coordinate 400,578 downwards.
ACAAGCTTTGCCTAGTCTGGGACCATACAATTGGTATGTTAGTCTGGCGATATTATTGTGTTGACATGCCTGTGTGCAAACAGCTTCCTATTGGCAACGTTGAGCACGACGTCGCACAGCTCGCGGTGGCGGCGCAGCGCGGACAGCTCGCCGAGGATGGCGCGCGGGTGCTTCTCGGACGTGTGCGACAGCCGCGCGCCGCTGCCGCCTCCGCCCACCACCCCGACCCCGACGACCACCCCGCCCCCGCCACCGCCGCCGCCGCCGCCGCCACCGCCACCAGGCGAGCCACCCTCGCCCATCCTGGAAGTAATTTCCATAAAACATAACTTGATTTTCACTAGTACTGCAAATGTTCGACTTCTGGCTGCATATAATTCTTTCATAGTAAAATATACTAGTTTCTGTCCCTTCAGCCCGCGATACCTAGATGAAACCTTGCCTAGCACTGCACTCACTCAACACTCAGGTATAATATATCTCCCTAATAGTGATATAATTTCAGAATCGGATGAGGGATTCCGGAATTTTACACCTACATCAGTTTATGTATTGGTATAGGGATATTTTTATTTACGATAAATTAGATAAACGGGCAGTTTAGAATCTTAGGTATCACATTACATGCAATTCAAAAAAAATTTGCTAGAACAACAGTGATTCACAAAATATTTAATTAATTTTTCATTAACATAATTACATAACAGCCTTGTGCCATGTCAGTGGGCTGTACAGAGCAATGGCGTACATCAAGGGTGATGTAATGATGTGCTGAATGCTGCATTCTAATTTTGTGGCACATTAAACTCATAAGTGGGTCAAATTTTAGTGTTAGTTAGCAGAGTCTGGTGAAGACCAGGCATGGAGAACCAGTCTTATCTGAGCTGTCTAATGTCTGAAAGCTCAGAGTATCTTGAAGATATTATTTCTGTATTTTCATAGGTTTGCACCCTTTGATGTTAGGCACAAAACATTGAGTTTTTGTGTTGTTATTATCTTATTAAATAAGCAAATAGGAACCAGGACTTTTCTCTTAAACACTTCCTTGAATACTTTTTACGTATAGAATAGATTTTTTGAATAATTTTCTGAATTTGGAAATGACCTGTTATTTTATGTTTAAAATATAATTATCAAACATTTCAGTGGTATTGATGGAATGATTAGTTTATGATGGATTAAAAGTTTAGTTTAACTTTATTACGAGCTTGATAATAGAGATCAAGTGTTTATTACTAAAATATAATAATTGAAAATATTTTGAGGTCATCTTTAACATTAGTGCAAATTAAACTATTTGTAACGTGTTCATAGTTGTAAACAAACTGAGTGCCAAGATATAACTCTGATTGTCTCTACTCTAATCAGACTTTTAACTGAAATGGGTTAACATGACATACCTATCTATTTAGTCTTCATTCTATTTCCATTAATCCAGATAATTACCAAAATCCTAATGAGTTGGTTCACAACATAAATTATTATGGTGTCTTATTCATGGTATCATATAGAAAGTGTTTATTAAAATCAGTGATTATGTTGTTGACAAACAACCAACAATTTGTTTTTATGACTGATAGTATTATTACTATCAGACAACCTTGTAACATTTAGATTTCACTGTTTCTACAAATAATAATCAAAATTTCATTAGAAAATGTATAACAACATATGTTAAATGATTCACCTGATTCTTTAGGAATGAACACATGGTTTGACATGCAGGCCAAGGGTACAGTATCCAATATTGACATCTTCATGTTTCTGCTATTTAGCTCTTTTTAAATCAATAATTTGTCATTAATAAAGTAAATAAATTCCTAACACCAAGACTACTAAAGTAGTACCACACCCATTTATGCATATAACATGAAAACATTTCCTTCTATAGAGTAACAAGTTACTTCTGACAAGGGATAATCATAACAAACCTTTGTTACATTTATACTTCTCTCAATCAGCTGCTGGCAGCCACCTATTGACAACACAAGCTCACCCAAACCAAAACAATCACTTCACACCCACTTGACATCACACATACTAATTTAAAAACAATTTCGAGTATATACAAAAATCCGTGCCAATTATTTCTCAATGATAGCGAGAGTTCACTCACCTCTTGTGGCCGCGTGAGTTACCCAGCTGCAGCCGCAGCGGGGGTGAAGCCCAACCCCACACGGAGTCAATCTGCAACCAACGGACCACACTAAACAACCCTGTTATTCACCCCGCTTCAAACACTAACATATGAATTCACCTCTTACAACATAATTTATGCGATGCCTTTAGCTCCACCACACCACTCACCTTTGACGATTACTATTCAACCTCTCAAAGAAAACTCGACCTCTAAAGAGTGTGAAACACTTTTAGATCGCCCTGAGGAATGTAAAGCAGTTAACGGCACATTGATTTAACGATTTCACAAGTTTTTATGTTTACAAAATGTTACAGTAGGTATCACACTTTTGTTCACCAGTCAATTTTTCAAACGTCTGCTCAGAAACTCGACTCTCAACAAGTTAAATACTACTATTGAAATAGCAATTATAATAACATTCGTCCGCTAATGTACGAAATGCCATCCATATTTACATTGTTTTTTATTAGTAAGATTTTTCAGAGCTTACTGTGATCAAAGAGCTCACTATATTATAATATAGTGTAATCGGCTCAACGACTGTGATACAATATCAACAATGATTTTATTCATGTTTCCGAATGTGCGTTTATGGTGAATGTCAATTAGGTTTTGTAATGGATTGCCATAGTAGAATAATGTTACTCTCCTATTTTTGTACGTTCGTGAATGAAACACAATGAAAGTATTACACTAATAGTATCGCTAGTATCAGTAGTATTGTATATTATAGAGGCAAGTAGGCTAAAAACCATAAAAAGTAACGAATTTGTTGACAGCTTTGACAAATTCACGTTTGACAGCCCTGATGACAGTTAAGATTTAGGATCATTTTTAGGGTTCCATACCATACCGAAGGTGTCTAAGCAGAACCATTATGGGCTCTGTTTGTATTACCCAAAGAGGATTTATAATCACTACGTTTTGTATTAGCATTACCCGTCCGTCCATTTGTAAGAGGCTTCTAAACTATAAATGAAATGAGTTAGGGAATTAAAATTCATTCGGTTTTAAAAAATCTAATTCAGTATAATCATTATTCAAAAAATGTTGATGACATTTTTTTTTTATATCCAAAAAACCGTACCTTGATAAAACCACAAGTACGTCGTTCGAAACCCTCAATGTGCGAGTCGGACTTGCACTTGGCCATTCTCTATCATGTTTGTTTATGTACTCTACGGCCTGATTCTTTAGATGTTTTCTATTATAATACTCTTTGGTGGTATAATTTGGTCGATTGAGGTTACGTTGTGTTAGTAAATAAATTACCGACTGTGCTGTGACTGTGACACTACCGTACTAAATATGTCTCTGAGCCTTCTATTAGAAAAGTACGATGTATCGACGGATGAAGGATTACAGAAAGCTCTAAATGAGATCGAAAAAGAGGAGGTTAGTTAGTTAGTAGGTATGTTGATGACGACGACAATTTCCTTTTTCTTTGATAACAATCAGTATTTTCGAAGGCGGAAGTCGACGAAGCCCTGTCCGGCGCCCTATCTCGCGCTTGTACATTGGAAGGGCGGCTCCGTACTGCAAGTCAGGCGTATACGAAGCTTGGGGAGATGAAATCTGATGCTCAGACAGCAGCCGATATGGTGGACAGGACAGCGGTCCTGGCGAGGGATGTTAGCGCCAAAGTGCGGCAATTAGACCTTGCAAGGGTAATTGAACCAAATATATCTTAGTCAATATCAGGAGGGTGAGTAAAGTCTCCCAGGAAAGTGCTATATCACTTATGAAAAAAGGCCACTGGCTGAGATTTGGAATAGTGTAAGTTCAAATTATTAACTAATGACGAAATGGACCTATGCTGTATGAATGATATAATAGTCTTGAGAGGATGGCTCCTATTCTGTGAAAATGATATTCATTCTTGAGTTGATTAAGGGATTTATTTTGTGATACAAATTGATTATTGTCCATTAGTCGAGAGTGGCAGAGTGTCAACGGCGTGTCCATGACCTGATAGATCTGCAGCTGTGCAGTGCTGGAGTGGAAGCTGCCATAAAAGCACATGATTATGAAACAGGTAAGTAATTAATAGATTACCATTATTAATATTATAGGAACAACTATTTTCATCATCAGTTTGTGTGGTCAATATATCTACTGTACCTTACCTGAGCAAACAAAAAGTCTTGTGTAGTCCTATATAATATTCATCTTGAGCTGTAAGTTTTATTGTTGAATGTCAGGAGCTGCCCATGTGTCTCGGTTCCTAAGTATGGACCCAGGCTCCGTGGCGGCGGCACGGGCGCGCGGAGCCACTGACCCGCGCGAAGCCATGACACGCGCAGCCAACACACTCAGGGAACACCTTGTGAAGAAGTCAGTAGTTATACATTTGTAACAGCTACACTTAAGCGAAAAATATCGCCCATAATTAAAATCATAAGTATAACAAAGAAATATGTTCATAATAGGCTTCTAAAAGATTGAACTTACAGATAAGATCTATTGGTGTCCAATTCTGATTTAGGTGGATATCCATTATCACATATCTATGAAATAGATTGAGTGATCTGTGATAATGTTATATATGAAATAGTAAGCAGAATGATGGTGGAAGTGACCCACCGCTTATCTTATTTATTTATTTTTCACAATGTTTTGTTCATGATCATATTCTTGTCCCAGGTTTGATGAAGCAGCCCGTAAGGAAGATGAAGCTAGTGTTGAGCGCCTGTTCAAGCTGTTCCCGCAGATCGGATGCGCTGAAGAGGGAGTGGATTTGTATGCCAAATATTTAACTACACAAGTTAGTGTGTTTATTAATTATTTTTTTATAAAAAATATTACATATAAGGAATGTGTCTTTGAGCTTTCGTATCTATTTTCTAAAGTATTATTCATGGCCTGTATTCCAAGTTGTTGGGCTATTTGGAATCAACAATAACATGTGGGAATATAGAATAATACCGATTTTGGTGGTTTGAAACTTTCAGTTCCAGATTATTCATATGGGCCGCCTAAACCAAAATTGTTTTAATTTGATGCTCTCTTTTTCGTTTTACAAAAGTTTATGGTTTGTTTATTTTTGATAAGGACAAACAATTCCAAGTTTGGATGTAATTTTCTATACGTATTTCAGTTCGAATGATTAAAATCCAGTAAGATTCTGTTATTAATCATAAACGAAATGGTTGAAACCACCTACCTAGACTACCTACCTAGAGTAGAGATCTGTTACCTATGGGGCCCCAGGACTTGCATCGCTCATTGGTCTTATTTATTGTGATGTCGGATGTAGTTGTGTGTATCGCGCAGGCGTCGGTGCAAATCCGGCAAGCGTGCGTGGTGGCGGAGGTGAGCGCGGAGGCGGCGGTGTTCGCGGACGCGGTGACGCGCGTGGTGAGCGCGGCCGGCGCCGCCGTGGAGCGCGCGCGCCGCGCCACGCCGCGCCTGCCGCGCGCCCTGCGCACCCTGCAGCCCGTCGTCAGTACCCACTGTCATCATACTCCTCCTCCATCCTCCTCCATCATGAATGTTTTACTCATTTTCCTTTATATTTAAAAATTGACTTTAATGAAGAAGGTAGGTGCCTATATGCTTTCCTAAGCCTCTAGAAGCAAGCCTTTATATACCCTGGCAGCCAGCCTCAATAAAAAATGAAAAACATACCACAAAGAATACTACTCGAAAAATGTAAACGCCCTTTGATTCGGGGGTAAAGTTATTTTTACCGACCCGACAAGTAGGAGGTTGTCAATGCGACACGTATATTGTTGTGTGTCACGGCAGGTGTGCGCCGGCGTCCGCCGCGTGTACAACGAGCTGGTGGCGGCGCGGCGGCTGGACGCGGACCCGCGCCGCGCGCCCGCCGCGCACGCACCGCACGCCGCGCCCGCCGCGCACGCCGCGCACGCCGCGCACGCCTCGCCGCTCAGCGCGGAGCCCGTGCTCGCCGAGCTGGCGCTCACGCACTCCAGAATACGACTCTACTTCAATTTCCTTATCAAGAAGACTGAGGTAGGCGAGCTTCCTAAAGTACATGACTAAATAACAACATAAAAAAGTAATACTTGCTAGTACCGAAAAGTGTTCCATGGAAACGAAACCCATATATTATATAGATTTCGCCTCTGCATCTTCGGAAAATCAACTTAATAACAGAGCCTGGAGTCTAATGATAGAACAGTGTCGTAGCATGGGGGGGCGGAGGGTGCGGTCCGTTCAAGGCGGCACTTTGCCGGGGGCGGCATTTCATAGGTGGCGGTTAGCGAAAAAGAAAATAATTAAGGTGAAAAAAAAAATTAAAGTAAAAAAAATAATATTTCATCATAACTATCTTCAGACCAATAAGCGTCGACGTGCCATCGAATGGCGTAACCCACTGCCCACAACACCATTTGCCCATAAGCTGTATATAAAACTAGTTCACACTCTAGCACTGCCATTTGGAATCCCTTTGATTTTTACCTCACTCTTCCCCCATCAAGAAATATCAGAAAAAATACAGCAAGTAAGGATGTTGACTTTAGGCGGCTCCATGTACTCAAATTAACTATCACTTGACAGATTTACCATACAAAAATTACCAAAAGTGACAAGTACTATTTTATTGCTATACCATTATGACTCGATTGAGTCAACTTCGGGCCCAGGCTGAGGTCGATGCGCAGCGTGGAAGGGCTGTGGCTCATGGCAATCATGGCGCGTGTTTCCAGCATTGCTGTTCCGTCACCCGACACCAACTCAGTTATGCAGTATAAACCAGTAATGGAACTTCGAAACTTAACGCTTTTGATTTTCTCACCAGGCGGCCGCGTCTTCACTTACAGAAGCGGAGAAGGCAGAAGCCGTAGATGAAATGGAGAAGATCATAGCCGAGTGCGATCTCATGAGAACTGCGCAAGATATATTGGGACACTATTTGTCATTGGAGAGGTGAAAATTATATCCTAGATTCATCCTTCTTTTTAGTTGCACTTGTGGAACTGACTGTACACAGCATCGAAAGCTATACACTTAAAGGCTTTTTTCGTATGGTAATATTTAGCTCTACAACAATGGTTTCGTACAGTCCTATGCTTGTAAGCTTCAAACAAAAGTGATCATAGGTCAACAGAAACTAAAATCCCTGATATTTGGTGGTGTGAGCAGGTACTTCTTGGAGGAGAGCGTGAACAAGGCTCTGAAGCTGGCGATGCCGCAAGTGGGCGCCACCACCTCCAGCCTCGTGGACGATGTGTTCTTCATTGCCAGGAAGGTTATCAGGTCAGTTTGTTGGCCTAAAATAATGTAGAGTAGTTTATCGTTAGTAGCTTTTATAAATCTTAGGAGGAAAAATGCTCCCTCTGAAGTTAAAAGTGTCAGGACTTCCCGTCTGGCATTGGATTCACTGGCAATTATAATTCTTCGTATGTACGTGGCAATTATAATACGTGCAAAATCTAGCTAATACTATTAAACATCACTTTTATTATCTGTCACATGGATACGTATTTGAATGAATTTTAGCCTCACCAGCTGCGAGGAACACTGATCCCCTATTATATTGTGGTGTAATACTGTATACGACCGACTCCTCCGAGGGTATGCAGACGCAGCCGCAATGTTGTTAGTGTATAGTGTTGTGCCAGGCGCGGCGTGTCGACGGGCAGCGTGGACGGCGCGTGCGCCGTGCTGAACGAGGTGGCGGCGCTGCTGGAGCGCGATGTGGCGGGCGCGCTGCGGCGCTGGCTGCGCGCGCCGCCGCCCGACCCGCTGCCGCTGCCGCCGCCGCGCGGCCCGCCCGACGCGCCCGGCGCGCTCGCCAGCCGCCTCACCCGCGACCTGGACGCGCAGCGACAACTCTACCTGGTCAGTATCGCTGGCTGCGCGCGCCGCACTCACCGGTCCTGCGTGGAAGGAGAGGCACTTCTTTCTTGTTCTTTCCTTCATTTTGTTTAGGTTGGCAATTGGCTACATATAAATCCAGTTGATTTGTTCAATATTTTATAGTTGACAGGATCGAGGAAGCAAAATCTTTCCATCGACGCTTATTTCATGGATTCTATAATAAACGCATAGCATTTATTAAAATATTGGCAGTACCGTTTCTTGCACAGGAGTATTGGCAATACGTTTCCTGCAGTGTTGCAAGCAGATGTCGTGTTGTATGTGACGGTGGTTATAATGTGTGGGGTGCACCAGGCGCACATGAACGAGGCGGAGTGGGGCGCGGAGTGGTCGGAGCGGCTGGCGGCGGAGGCGGTGGGCGCGGCCGAGCCGCTGCTGCGGCGCGCGGCGGACCGCCGCAAGCTGCACTCGTGCGCCGCGGGGCTGGCCGGCGCCGGCGCCGCCTTCCGCGCCGCCAGCGACCACGCGCTGGCCGCGCTCGCCGCCGCGCTGCAGCCGCGCCTGCTGGCCTGGGCCGACAGGATCGCCGAGCCCACTTTGGATTCAGGTCAAACCAACGTTTTTTATATTCATTGGAGCCCAAAAAAGCACTTACGAATACTTAAAAGTTACCACCGGTTCAGAATATTAATGTAGTCTAGTGATATAATGGTCTCAGCGTGAGCTTTTGCCATGGCCATATTGAAGTCGTATAGATACTGACATACTATCAATATGGTATGGATACGACCGACACGTGGCGATAATTACTCTTTCGAAGACCGTTGTATCGTAATGACTCCCACCCACAGTTTCAAATAGCTTAGTGTGTATTGGTACAGATGAGATGGAGGACGACGCGGACGCGCTGCCGGCGGCGCTGGAGCAGCTGGCGGACAGTGCGCGCGCGCAGCTGGCGTCGCCGCGCGCCGTGGACGCGCTGCTGCTGGGCCTGCTGGCCGACCTCACCGCGCGCGCCGAGGCCCGGATACTGCACAACCACTATGACAGGGTGACCTATACGTGTTATGATCAGATCACTCAGAATATTCGTGGGTTTAGTACACGGCCGACCGCTACCCCAGGTGCGCTAACAATCGATTGATAATGGCTTCGTTATTGGTACATAAAGTGACATGATGCTATTGCCATTTCATTATGGGTCGATTGCGGTTGCCGGCTTGGGGTTCTAGTTCTACAGCATATTATTGAGCACAATATTTTTACGTAGTATTTTGGTAACGCTATCGTCTCCCATGCGACTCGGAACACAGTTTCCATAAATGAGTAGGAGTGGCAGATGGTCTCTGGATGAGATGAGTGGTGTGTCAGGAGGGCGGGCTGGCGGTGGAGCGGCGCGCGCGGCGGCTGGCGGCGTGGGCGGGCGGCGGCGCGGCGGCGGCGCGCGAGCGCTGCGCGCGGCTGACGCAGGCGGCGGCGCTGCTGGCGCTCGAGCAGCCGGCGCACGCGCACGACGCGCTGCGCCCCGCCGCGCGCCTCGCCGCGCCGCACGCCAAGGAGATACTGGCGCGCAGGTACCTACACACTACTGACGCAGGCGGCGGCGCTGCTGGCGCTCGAGCAGCCGGCGCACGCGCACGACGCGCTGCGCCCCGCCGCGCGCCTCGCCGCGCCGCACGCCAAGGAGATACTGGCGCGCAGGTACCTACACACTACTGACGCAGGCGGCGGCGCTGCTGGCGCTCGAGCAGCCGGCGCACGCGCACGACGCGCTGCGCCCCGCCGCGCGCCTCGCCGCGCCGCACGCCAAGGAGATACTGGCGCGCAGGTACCTACACACTACTGACGCAGGCGGCGGCGCTGCTGGCGCTCGAGCAGCCGGCGCACGCGCACGACGCGCTGCGCCCCGCCGCGCGCCTCGCCGCGCCGCACGCCAAGGAGATACTGGCGCGCAGGTACCTACACACTACTGACGCAGGCGGCGGCGCTGCTGGCGCTCGAGCAGCCGGCGCACGCGCACGACGCGCTGCGCCCCGCCGCGCGCCTCGCCGCGCCGCACGCCAAGGAGATACTGGCGCGCAGGTACCTACACACTACTGACGCAGGCGGCGGCGCTGCTGGCGCTCGAGCAGCCGGCGCACGCGCACGACGCGCTGCGCCCCGCCGCGCGCCTCGCCGCGCCGCACGCCAAGGAGATACTGGCGCGCAGGTACCTACACACTACTGACGCAGGCGGCGGCGCTGCTGGCGCTCGAGCAGCCGGCGCACGCGCACGACGCGCTGCGCCCCGCCGCGCGCCTCGCCGCGCCGCACGCCAAGGAGATACTGGCGCGCAGGTACCTACACACTACTGACGCAGGCGGCGGCGCTGCTGGCGCTCGAGCAGCCGGCGCACGCGCACGACGCGCTGCGCCCCGCCGCGCGCCTCGCCGCGCCGCACGCCAAGGAGATACTGGCGCGCAGGTACCTACACACTACTGACGCAGGCGGCGGCGCTGCTGGCGCTCGAGCAGCCGGCGCACGCGCACGACGCGCTGCGCCCCGCCGCGCGCCTCGCCGCGCCGCACGCCAAGGAGATACTGGCGCGCAGGTAACCTATACACTACCTAAATAAAATTTATCGCACGAAAAGCTCTTAATGCTGAAGATACCGAGCCTTACTGAAATTTATTGAATAAATAATTTGTTAAATTATGATATGATAATGTAATAAAAAATTTTGTAGCCAGCCCAACAAGCATTCTGAAAAGTCACACACACATACAAATGTATCTATTATGATGAAACAGTAACATACGCAAAACTAACACACCTATAAAAACTCATCACTCCTTACACACGCGTATTCACACACACACACACAACTACTACTTTTATTAGTTAACTAGCTGTTGCCCGCGACTTCGTCCGCGTGGTATTTAACAAAGACTCAGCCGTTGGCAACAGCCTGCTCGCGTTCTGATCCCGCGGGACGCATTGCAGATTGTTGCTATCAAACTTTAATCAGGCGCCGCGCTGCAACATTGGTTTTAATTTTTTTCGAGAGATCCAAATTGTTTTTTCTAAAATAAAAGTAGCCTATGTTACTCCTTGTTACATCAGCTATCTGCCAGTGAAATTCCCGTCAAAATCGGTCCAGCCATTTCAGAGATTACCCGGAACAAACAGACAGACAGACAGACGGACAGACAGACAGACAGACAGACAAAAATTGTAAAAAATGTTGTTTCGGTATAGGTAACGTGTATACATCCAAATGCACTTAGTAAAAAGCGGTTATTTTAATATTACAAACAGACACTCCAATTTTATTTATATGTATAGACGATACATGTAATAAATACAAATACATATACGCAGGCGGCGTTGTGTTACCCGTAGCCTGAAGCCTCCCTCGATCACCCGCTCGCATTGTTTATTAACCGACTTCAAAAAGGAGGAGGTTCTCAATTCGGTTGTATTTTTTTTATAGATGAATAAAATTAACATTCCGTCATCTTTTCACTTTTACAGGACCGATTTCAAGATGGACGAAATCAAGCGGTTGAAGCTTTAATATTTAGTTATATTAATACGAATCCAATTATGTTTATTGTAATAAGTGCATTTAATTGAAATATATTTCCATGTTAATCAAACAAAATTGTTTTTATCCCAATTTGAACCTGTCCCCGAGCCCGTTGAATTTTAATTAAAACAAATGATAATATAATTAACACATTTATTTCTTTGATTTATCGCAATAAAATATATTTAGAAATAATAATTAATAACAGTGTAACATTAATAATTAGTCATTTGATATCTTATCTTACAATTATTAACAATATATCAACTATATATAAAGATCAAATTCAGTTGCTATATAAATTGTCAAAAATATTTGTGCACTATGTATGTGACATCGATTTACTTGCATTCGGGATATCATGAAATATCTACCATAACATTCAGTATCATCCCCATAAACCCCAAACAATATTCCGAATCTGATATCTATGTCATCTGTGGTGTGAGCGAGACGAAACATTTCTACCTTATTTTAACACATCTTCAATAGTTTGGTGCAATTTTCCACACACCACATGATATTATACACTTATATTTTGCATTAGTCGTATTTAAAACTAGAATTAGCATTCTGATTGCGAAGAATTTGATACCTCAACGTAGTGAAGTACTTTAGAACCATAGGCAAGTATACATTATAGAAGTTTGGACTTACTATGAAATATGTATAATTTTATAAATCGATGTCACTTTCATTCATTACTATTTATAAAATGATGTCAAAAATATGGAATTATGTAAGGCACTATGTATATAAACGAATAGTTATTTCATAAAACATTAACTTGAAATGCTGTATGTAGTATGGACTTATCACTTAGATATTTAAAATTGTTTGCACCTTATAAAACTTATGCAGTGGGTGTGCAGCATAGCACTAGAAAAAGACGATAGTGTTCAATAATATGACATTAAACCAAATAAAGAACCGTTTCTTTATTGGTCTACTTAAAAATAAGTTTTAAAACTAGTAATGTCAATGTATACAAAATATGTAATACATGATAATTATTTATTTAAACTGCACCATTATATTATTAAAACTTATTTGGTGGTAAAAATAAGAATGTAAGCTTTTCATAAAAAAAAACATGCTTTTAAATATTAAATACTTAAGTGGTGTTATTAATAAAGTTTTAGAAGTAGATTAACCTATATTGATATGATGTGTAACAAATATAGTTCATTATAAGTATTGTATATTTTATGAATTTAACAGGTTATAACACTATTTGTGATAGACCTCATATACTTACTACAGGATTAACAAAGGCAGGTGGTTAAATTCTTATGAGCTATAACATTAAACAAAACAAAACAAAACCGATCCGTACAAAACAACATGTACAGGTACTTTACTGAAAGAAATATTTCTTTCTATTCTCTTCTCTTTCTTTCTCTTGTATTTTCTATGCTGTGTGTGATGTCACACACAGTATTGAAAACACATATGACACACAGGCACAGTATATGATATACTTTTTTTATTTATTAAAGGCACTCTGGTTGGTCTGTGATATTGGACATTTGGAGTTGAGAGTACACTGTAAGTAGAGATGGGCCAACTAATCAGTTCTGCAGATGGCAAGTAAATGCCAAACATTATAATAAGTTTGGCGCGAATACGCGTCGACTCCTAAGTTTTTCGTTAGAGTATGGTAGGCCTCGACTCGCTCCGTCGATCCCAAGCGTCGTTCAATTTTCTGCATTTTTAGTTAAACCATTTTTTCTTTTAAGGAAATGCGTGGCATTTATTAATAGTTAATTTAGATCGGAATACGATCTCAACTGATGTGTAAGTTTACAAACTGTCAATCAGCATTTTTGCCAACTAATCGACGTCCATAAAAGGCCGACAAGCCAACTCCAAGCTCCAACTGTTAGTAAAATTCTACTATACGCTTCTAATACCGAAGTACGCAATGCGTGGAATTATAAAAATACCTGTAGCCGCATAACATCTTCTACATGCATTTAAAAATATTTCGTAACAAAATTTACCTTTTACCTTCAAAATTTTAAAAACTGTAATTTGTATACATCTCTACATTATGCACACAATCCTTATTACTATACAGCGCGCGTTAAATTAAATTAACGACGAATGCGGCCTAATTCATATTGCGCATGCGCAACGCCGCTATATTGGTTCATTTAATTTCACGCGCGCTATAAGTCGCTCTATATTTATTTTAACAACATGCTTCACATGTGTACACGATATAAAATTTGTGATGGTAAAATGTCATGTTTGTGATTTTTTTTTCAGATCGTTAAAATTATATTTTGAGCCGCCCTCACCGTGTCTACACGTCAACTAGGTCTTTGGTTGTACCATGATATAAAAATGATTTAAAATAATCTAAACGCGATTAGCATAGTTTTCGCTAATTAATCGCAACCGCGAGGTATTCTTTAGCACCCTGCAGTTTTTAATACTGTCATACCAATAATTAAGTTCCCGTTTTGAAAATGGCACGGTGATAGAGAATATCTGAATACACATTACAGAATAATACTTAAATGATAATCATATAGAAGATTAATTCATTAATTATTTAGTAGTAAATACATGATATTTGATCGTCTCTTATTGTAAAATTGTAATCAAAATAATTACTTAAACTACACTTTACACCAGGGCCCCAAGTCTGCTAACACAATCGATTCATAATCGAACAGCAGCCGCATAGTAACTGTCACTTTTGACAGATATCCCATACAATCTGTCAAAGGTGACAGTTACTATGCGGTTCCTGTTCGATTATGAATCGATTGTGTTAGCAGACTTGGTGCCCATAAAACGAACTGCAAAAACATAGAGTTGCCGTTCAAATAAAAAATATGAAAATTGATTAAATAATCAAAGAACACTAAGTAACAAGCCCAGAGTCAATAAAACATGTCTCATTAAAACTTATATTCCTACACGAATCGGCAACTTACTGCTCGAATAAATTATTTACTTACAAAACGTGCTAAATTTCATATATTTATTTTGCTGAGCTCATGTCTTTTAAATTTGTGACGTCCACACTAAGAGTTGCAGATTCGAAACAACTTCATTCCTATTATATCTCAGAAAATATGAAAAATAACATGATTTGTTACGATAAAAAGGTGAATATAAAAATGTTTTAACATTCCACCAAACAACTATCTTCAAATATCGGCGCTTTAATAAAATGATTTCATATTGAGTTGAGTGCCACCGAGTTATAAGATCTGCATACCTCCCCGGCGCGGCGGCGCGGGCGGCGCCTAGTACCCCTGGCGCGGCGGCGGCGGCGCCTCCACGGCGGAGGCGGTCTGCTTGGACACGACGCGCGAGCCCTGCGCCAGCCCGCCCGCGCGCGCCGCGCGCCACTTCAGGTACGCGTCGATCGCGTACGCCACCGTCGCCACGAATCCGAAGAACTGGAGGCAGAGGGACATCACCCTTATATCATTTTTTAAAATTCCAGGAAATGGACAGGGATCAAGAGATATTTTTTTTTCTAAATTATTTTCATCTATTCGCAAAAGGAATGTAAGTTTTGAATAGGTAATTTTCATGAACATTCTTGCGTATACGCGGGCTGGGCCTATATGGGCTAATGGTACTAAGAACATAAATATTTGATGTACTTGCTTCTTCGGAGATAAAACATTCATTTACAAAGGAAAACGAGCCATTTATTTTTGAGTTCAAACTCACCGCTGCGGCCGTGTACGCGTCGTCGTACCCCGTGATAGCCAAAATAGACGCAATCAGGTAAAGCAGCGTCCACAGTGCGCAGAAAACAAACTCAATCCTGAGCCAGGGGATCTTGTAGAACTTCTCCAGGATATGGAACAGGTAGAAGCCGAGCAGGATGCCGCTGAACCAAAAGGCGATCATTGAGATCCAGCTGAAGTACGCGCCCTTACTCATGACCCTGAACCAGGAGCATTGAATGCAGATGAATCCGAGCAGACTGCATGCCTGCAAACAAACATTGATTTCCTTGTCAGCTGTTCTGACGGATTACTCAACTTCTACTGTACTGTAAATAAAATAGGGTGACCAACTTAGCGGTCCGATCGCTAATCATTTGAAAACGAATAAACAGATATTATTTTTGACTTTTTAAGCGTTTGTTGTATTTTTTTTGAGTTCAAGTGTCATGCATTCTAACATCAAACACTTACCTCGCACAAATACCCAGTTTTGATCGATAAACATCACCCAAATTGGCATACACGACCCCATTAAACCTTGATTAATATTAAAAATAATACTTCGAAATGGCCAGTTTCAATGTCGGTTTATCGGGTTTTGTTATCGCTAGTCCCCGTCAGTTTGTTCGGGAAAGGTTAAATAATATTTATAGCAAACACGCAATGGTTTATGCCTAATTAAGCTACACCATAGAGCCTACTGAACACGTAAATAACTCCATCTATATTATTTCTTCGTCTAAGCATTACATGGAATAAAGTCTAGTGGGTAGGTTCGAATAGCACCACAGTATTGTCGACATCGCAAAAGACGACTTAAGAAATTTAAAACCATGGACTTATTACGAATTTACGTGGATTTTGGTTTCTTCTTGGGCTTTTGTTAAATTATTTTTATTATTTTACTATTGCGGTTTTCTCTTGAATAAAGAATTATTTGATTCTGCACTTCAATGTAAGCGCGCAAGCACTCGCTATTTGTGATTCGCAAGTGCAGTGCAGTCTTAATTTGTCAGGCGAGTAAAGTACTTACAACTTGAGTAATTTTTAATATCCCTGGCACGGTGCGTAAGTAGGAGGGGTCGAACCGTATGTTGGTCTGCACGGCGGTGCTCGACGTCACCGTCGTTGTCGTCAGGTGCTGCCCGGGAAACCCTACATCTGCCATTGTTGATTAACTAAAACAATCATTATGTATTAGCCACAGAATGGTTCTTGCAGATATAGTTTGAAAGGAGGACATTTGATTAAAAGTTTTGATCTATAGTCATAATGTGTCACAAATATACTATAAATTGGCACACATAATAAGTTACTTTGTTGTGTACATTGAACAATATTAGAAAAAAATATAGTAGGGGACACCATTTTTGATATACAGGGTGAATCCGCCATATTTGGAATCTTTGTCTGTCTGTTGGTCTGCTTGTTTTTGTGCAGCACAGGAAAACTACTGGACGATTTTTTTGATAAATGGGTGCTGCTAGTGTTAAATTAAAAAGCCTGGCAAATTGTCTATTTCATAGTCATCACACAGTTTTCAACACAAGTAACAGTGATAATTTATTAAAAAAAAACACAATTCATACTTTTTCTTTAACCAAAACAAATATTCAAAATGCACCCAAAATGTTTAACAAAACCACATAAATATACTAATACGCACAACAAATTCCGTATGGGTACTGATAAAAGTTACTGATTCACAGTGAATACATGTTGGTTTCACGGATAATATGTGATAAAAAATTTACTATTGTAAATTAATCACAAAGGTATGGATACTTAGATAACAGTTGGCAAATTGTAGACTGTGACACATCTGGCTATTTATCTGTTCCACTAATTGGGTATTATAATAATAAGGTGGCTAACATAATATCAAAATTATGTAAGTAATGTATTTACATAATTTTGAAGATATTTAATATATACATGTAATATAGTTTCTGAATGGATAAAAGGAAAAAAAATGTGAGTGTGAGTATTACAGATAAAGAGTATGACCCACTCTCTGTCCACTCAAACTCAAATTATTATTTTGAGTTATTGTTATGAGTTATATCAAAAATTATTTCACTTTGAAAACTACCAATGACAGAAAAGCGAATGCGCTATTACCCTCAGTTTGACAAAATAACTGAATATGAAGTGAGGAGGTGCCACTGTATATTATGAAGGTTACAGATTCATGATAGAATGCAAAAAAAAACAATGCAGATAAATGATGTCATATCTTTTTGTGCAGCTCTGTTTTGAAATGCTGTATCCCATGCAGTCGAGTATGTGGCAATTTTTGGACTATTGTGTTCTAGTTAATATTGAGCCTACCTTAATATGTCATTAGTCATTAACTCCGCCAGTAAATTTACTGCACTTTTCTTGCAACTAAGTAAAACACTACTACTTTCATATGAGTAGGCCCTTACAAATTTTACTACATTGAAAGTAGAAGTTTATGTAGATAGTATAAGTTAGATTAATGGATTCACAAAGTTCTTATACTTACAGTGTAAGCCTAGGCAGTGACTGAACAACAAACTGAGTAAAAATATAACAACAAGGCAGTAGAAGAGGGAAGGAAAATCAATAATATATCCTTATAACCTAACAGGCAGTGTAGAAATTTAAATGATTCGTAAAACATTAGTTCGAACTTCGAAAATATATTAAGACGCAGAAGTCGCTCGTCACCACCTAAAATAGCGATTTTACAACAGAAATATACACCATAGATTTTTGGCTGTGATTGTTCCCAACTTCGAAGCTTACCACGTTTATTCTCCTTAGATAAGTTTTCTACACTTATTTCTAAGAACACTGATATTCTCACACTTTCGGAACACAGATATATTATAAACAAAATTATAAAATGAAAATTATGGTATAAATCATCAGAATTCAGATGGGCGAATAGTTTGATACTTTGATAGTATGACTGACTGACAGACTGACAGAAGCAAATGGGTTGCTTTGACACTTGATAGTGACAACAAAATATTTTTGAACTCGCTCTATTAGGGTTCCGTTTCTAATGGTCCAAACCAAGCAGAACTCGAACAAAAAATTTGAACCAAATTCCCTATAATATAACTCGTCCCGCTCGGAAGTACAATAATGTGACAAATCTCCTGAGAGGTCAGCTAAAAAGACTACCTATTATCTATGCAATACTATTTAAACACATGAATCAATCGCAAGAAAACCCACCACAAGCTGAAAAATATACGAAATTTTTTCATCTACCATAAATATTTCAGTGTATATAGTCCACTTCACAGACAAACTAAAGATTCACTTGACACTTGCACTCGTCTAGCAACCCTGCATGCGTTGTAGTGGTGGGTCAGAAATATTGACTTCTTTCTTAAAACCCGGTGAAGCTGCAAAGGCCGCATCGGCCAGCAGCGTACTAATCCTTCAAATATCTATCTACTTCTTTCTTGCTGGGTGGTGTCCAGTCTCGTTTGGGGCTAATATAGCCCTTTTTGCAGTGTTACAGCCCGTTTTTTACTACTTAGGCCGATAAAGGCAATCTAGCCCCTTTTGACCAATCCAAAAGATTAATTCACAGCTACGAGGAAACAACACTCAAATCGCAAAATAGTTATTTAATTACCTTAAGTTAGTTTTGTTTCAGATAATATATTATCAAGTAGGTGCCTATTATAACACCCAGTACTTAGTAAAAAAGTGTGAAATTTATACTATATATTTTACTTTTTCGAGTTTGAAGGTAACTATACGGTCCCACACTAAGCAACCCTTGTATTATGGGTCCGTATAATGGACTGAGGGCGACCTCAGTATAAGTATTATACTGAGTTCGTCCTCAGTCCATTGTTACTCGGGTATAAACATCCATGACTCGGGTACATATACTCGTGTTTATTACACATAGCTTGTCCCTACAAGGATTCGAACCCGGGACCCGCAGCACAGAAAGTAGGGTCCACTACCCATTGAGCCAATCAGATCGTCAAACTCTGACTAGTTGTCTATGTGTTCTCTATAAAAATTTTTTTGGCTCTTCCTAGTCCATTTTTACAACCTTATTTTGGTTTTTTTAGCCCGTTTTACCGTCATAAATAGCGTAAGTAACCCACTTTAAAAAGGTAGGTGGCAGCACTCCCCACTGGGTGTCAGTAGTTCTTAACTCGCTACTATAAATCTCTTATTAGTCTGTCCCGTATGTAGTCTGTGAAATAAAAAATAAATTCCTTCGCTGTCAGTGGTGTTCATTGTTCATGTTCAATGGTGTTTTGAAATTTATATTCTCTTTGGTGTTTTGATTTGTTAAAAATAATGATAATTTAATCAATAACATTCTTAGCTTTAGCTTTATTGTATAGATAGAGTGGCATTCTTTCCGTAAAAAAAGAGTTGCCGGACACGAATAAAGATGTTCTCGCTCTTTGAACATGTAAGCACAGACGACGAGTAAACAATAACAAACACTCGACATACCGAGTACGGGCACAGTTATTAAAAAATATGAGTCATTGATGAATTTAACGCTGCTCAATATCGGTTAGTAATATAGTGGCAAGGACACCGGCACGGCACCGGAGTCGCCGCGGAGCATCCTCGGCGCGGCGTTGATGTGGGTCGCAGATCGCGGGATATTATTTCGCATTCGTTACGGACTGTTTACTACATAAGAGCCTGATTTACGCATAAGTACTGATATATTCACTGGAATAGGTATGTACACTTTAACTAGAATCACAGATGACTCTTGCTTCTTTTTCTTCTATAAATTATAATATAGACTGCCAATACTTTTATTGTGATTTACATTGGATTGGATTGCAATTTGTAAATTAAAAAGTAATAACTAACAGTTTTAAATTCTTAACCGATTAGCCTGTATTATTATGACACCTACTTACATACATAAGCTCTCAATGGGTTTTAATCAGGTTTTTAATTATTTTTCTAATCAGGTATGTGATATTTAATTAAAGTTGAATTTTTGAGTTGAAGCCTTCAGTTGTTCCTCATCAGCCAGCTTTATCTGCTTTGTTACAGGTTTTGGTTTTCTTTCAATTTTTACAAATAAAATTTAATATATACCTACTTTATTGAGTTTAATATTATAGGTATGTGTAATATGATGATAAATGTATAGGTATCAAAATATTATTATTATATTATTCTATAGGTATTAAAAAAATAAAGTACACTTACTATTTAATTTCTATTAAGTAAGTATTAAAGATACTCTTTTTTGTAATGTTAAACATTCTACATAATCCAATCTGACCATAGTCATATAGCAAACATAAATTGATCCTGCAGGATGCGGCATGCATGCAGGATAATCATAATTGACCTTATTGTCATAAATCATAATTACAATCAGGTCAATTATTGTGAACCTCACCCACACAGCCAGTGACTCACTCAATCACTGCTTTAATCACAACTACATGCTATGCAAGCTATTTTTCCTCGTTAATTATAATTAATATAGGCTGTTGTTCTATGATAAAAATACCAATATTGTGGTAAGTAGCCAATTCAGGATAAAAGCATCTCAGGGTCCTGTATACAGGTTGTTGTGCCCACCATGTTGTGTATAATGGCCTGCCATCATGATGGATATATGCTCATAATCCTGTGATAAATCATTAATAATTATTATAATGCAAAGTGTCAGTCTTATAATGGTGATGTACAAGTGGTAACCCTTTACAGATAATACTTTGCTATGGCGTACCCTAATCATCCCCCGCCGCCGCCCCCCCAGACCATGGGCTCCACGAATACAGTGTTCATTACCCAGACGAGGTTTGATCCGTCGTATCTGAGGACTGCTCCAGGAATGATCAAAGTAGCTGTCATTGTAAGTAGTAGCTGAATTGGTTGGTCTACCGTACGTCAGGAAGGGACGAGCGAAAATAGCAAAAGCCATAGCTGTCCTTCTTCCACGTATGGTCGGCTTCTACCAAATTAGTTTTATTACTTAGGTAATTACCTACCTAAACCTTTGTACCTACTACCCTTTACCCTTTTCGAAGTCGAAAGATACTTTCTTAACCGCGTATTTTATTTAACATTTCAAATGCATAGTCGTGAGAAAAACCTAGCTTGACATCATGTCCGATCAGATAAAACGACACGCCTCAAAACTACTTTTAGGCTCGTGTACTGACCTATATAGGTACTGACGATTTTCCCGCCTCTCGTCCGCTCGTAATTTGTCGCAGCCAGAATCGAACTACACGACACAAGCCGTCCAGTTCTCCACTTCATTTTTTTTTAATTCTCAAAATAGATCTGGCAATGACCATTGAACAAACTTTGTAAGAGTTTGTTTGTTTGAGTCATGGAAAACCCGTCATGTTATGTAGTTTGAGCGAGCGTGAACGGCAGCGGGAATCCGCTCAGTGTAGACTCCAGAATTTAACTTTTATGAATTCTATCGGCAACGGTATACAAGCGGGTTCCCGCGGCGGAAGAACCGTCCGTGTAGGTAGCATAAGCCTTATCTATCGTATCGGAGCTAACTTTTTATGTGGGGCGGGTCGACTTCGGTAATGGGTAGCGGATGCCTATTTTGCACTTAAATACCTATCCTGCGTAATTTTTTTTCGACAAAACTAGAGCCAAGTGTTCACCATGTGCTGCGCTAATTAGTCATCATTTTTACATAATAAAGTGTCTAATGGATTAGACAATACCAATTCCTACATGTTTAAATTATGAGCCGTGATATTTGGCGGGAGTCCAGTCGGAGGTCTTTGCCCCCTCACATCATCTTATAAAGGAATGTTTGCGAATTAATATTGCTCCTGAAGGCAACACTTTATAATATAATGTAATCGTATGTAACGGATATTAGCTTTCGCATAATACCGAAACCTCTCGACAGGCTGTATGTTTTAACGGAGAAACTACGGATGGATTCTGATGAAACATAACATGGTGATAGCTTTGACTCGGGTCAACATCTTGGATAATTTTGTGTCGGTAGGGTTCTCTGGACTTGTCACAAAGCTAAAGTACACGCGTATGATGTTGCGGGTACACCTTAGGGACTCCGTTCGATAACTTAGATCTGCATCGTGTTGTGGCGTTGGTCAAGAATATCAAGATGAAACAAAGTCTCAACAAAGTAAATGTTATACCTACCTACTCTCTGCACGTTGATTTGATACTAATCACCCGGAATCTAGTAGGTATATTTGACTGCTCGAGCAGCAGTATCTGTATTACACATTCTACTCTAATCCTAAGGCTTAAGACATTGTGTACTCTATCAACAGCTGTTCAACCTCATTGGGTTCATATGCATCCAGTCATCAGCGTTCTGGTCCAACGGTCGCGGGGTCTACTTCAACATCGTCGCGCACATCGGCCTGTGGTTCTCCGCCGTCATGCTAGCTCTATACCTGCTCCACTTAGTGGAGAAGTACCACAACATCAAGTGGCTGAAGATCGAGATGATCGCGTACATCGTGCTCGTGTTTTTGAACCTTATCGCCTCGACCATAGTGGTGGCTTTCGGAGCGGCCGCGTATTCTGCTGCTGGGGTAAGTTTTATCGAATTTAAGGTGTAAAAAGAGTGTTTTGTTATTATGAATTTCTATGCGACTCTTAAATAGCGTAGGTACCAAATATATAGATATTCATGAGTGTAAGCAAAAAAGCATACTATCTATTTTTTTTTTTGTTTCGGACAAATGCACACGTTTTGGCCTCGCGCTATTCCTTCCCAGCTAGAGTTAGGCCCGGTTCCCACGAAGGCGGAGAGGAGAGATGTGCGGAAAAGACCAATCAGATTGTTTGAAATCCTCCGCTTGGTATTAAGCGGTGTTTTTTAAACGATCTGATTCGTCTATCCCGCACATATCCTGTTCTCTCCGCTTTCGTGGAAAACGGGCCTTAATCCGAAGAGGTGCCTTAAATCCTTCCACTTGGCGTTGTCGGCGGCCATCGCGCAATCAAATTTAAAACTAGATAATTAGGCACCTACTAATAACTCCGCATGTTCTCACACCTGCCCCCTGATTCACAACGTTACGACAGGTCGTGTTTCCACCGGTTCGGTTATTGATTGAAACTTGCATTACGAAATGTACTAAGTAAACACAGCGAGTGGTCGAATAGAAAGATTCGGTTGCGTAGTCGTATCGAATCTTCGGTTCGGTCATGAAGAATGACTGAAAGATCGTAGTCGAAATGAGAACACTTCTAATCGAATCCATTCGCATATTCGAAACATTCTGAATCGACCCGCTGTTGTAGGTATTTGATTGCAAAACAAAACGTAGCTGTTGCGTACCGACCGCTTTGACTGATCGACTCACTGCCACACTTAGAACGCTAAATTGTATCCTTATTACGTGACTTGAGTTATTAAAATATGTATAAATATCTCGGTGACTTTTGTAACGTCTTGCTTCATGTTTTACAATGATTACGAATGGGAAAAACAATTCAATATAAACACGTGAGCTGATATTACACATAATTGTTTAGTTGTTATTCGTTTCGTTATTCTCCATGTTATTTGTTTAATAATAATATCCATCTACTACTATTAAACTTAAAACCGTAACTGAGTTGCGTGGACCATCACAGCACATACAAGTTATATAATATTTTTTGAATTCTTGACATTCACTTGACATGAAATTCTTTCATATTCTTCTCATACATACTTGCGCACCTAGAAAGTAGTTACGTAGTGTAGACTAAATACGATCACTGTCATAAGTATATTCAAGTCACGTGTATATTCCTCCTCCTATATGGCTGACGTCACGTGAACAGTTGGCAAGCTCGAGATCTTCGTAACCGACAGGTTCTGGGTTCGCCATTAAGTTTGAGGGGCTAACAATAATTCTTGCAATGTATGTATCGCACATTACTAGTAAGTGCTATAGCAGCGATAGCCAAGTTGGCCTCGGTACCGAGGATCGCAAGTCCAAACCCCGGCTCACACCTCTGGGATTTCATATGCCCATCTCATCTTCAACCGTGATTATCACTTGCTAAACGGTAAAGGAAAATAGCGTGTTGAAACGTGGGATATCTGAAAGAAGCCCTCGAGAGACGTGTGTAGTCTGCCAACCCGCACTGGGCCAGCGTGGTGGACTATGGCCTGATCCTCCTCAACTGGGACATTAAAAGGGCTGGTATTATTATTATATTATTACTAGTATGCGCACACACTAGCGCGTAGCGTTTAAAAAAGGGTTACACATACGAAAGCAAAGTGTTGGATGCACTAGCATTAGTGATATCCCCCAACTTTTCAATGCTTTAAAAAAAACTAGAATTGAAGGAGATAGGTTAAATTTGCAAATATTCTTGAATACACTTGTACAGCTCATTGCACATGTGTGGTAGCATTGGCGTAGCTCCATCCGTCAGGCATCGTTTGCGATAATTTAATTTTTAAAATCGTTTTCAGTTTTTCGGATACCTAACAATGGTGCTCTACGGAGCTGACGCCTTTCTGAAGTATAATGCGTTGAAAGCAGGTGAACTGGCCCAGGGCCACCGCGTTGTGGCCAAGCAGACGCACATCACCACGCCGCCAGCGATGCCATAGCAACACCATCATGGTAGATGGTAAATCTTGGGTGAATGGTTCACAAACGGATTTCAATGGTTAGACTTTGCAACTCTGAAGTGTAGGTGGAGTACTCAAGCTATTGCAACACAATTTGGTAGTATCCTTCTTGGCGACTTCGTTAAAGACTCCGCTAACATAATCGGATGACAATAAGTATCTTAATTGTTTGACAGTTATCTCCTACAAAAACTGGCGAACCTTTGACATTGGTATTCAATTATTAGTTGATGGTGTGGTGAAAACTCAAATTCACCTCAAATTAGGGCAGCTTAATTTCAATGCTTCATACAAAAATGCAAGATACGTCGACGATGTACTAAAGAGTTTAGGACTCCAATTATTGTTTGTGTGGCGTGTGAATATGGTGTGTTGGGGCGGCCCAGTCCCAATTATATAACGTCCTGCCGAATTCCACCTGATCACAGTAACTTTTTCCATACCTATCCAAAGTTGTGAATAAATATGGTGGCTCAATATAGGTATAGTTTTTTTTTCTAGATAATAACAACATGATAATACGAGTTACCTATCTGAAATTTCAGAGTTGCAGAGATAACGTGTTGTGAGATAAAACCAAAATAGTCAAACCTTACTCTTATGGAAATAAAGTCGAATATACAACGACTGATTGTTAAATTGTATGAACTGATACTGACCAATTCGTAATCACAATTTATTTACAAAGAATAGTTTGTAAGGATAATGTTATGTCATTTTACGGTATATTTTTATAACCATGGTCGCTTACATTGCCGTTGCCAAGGTCAAAAACCCTCTATGATCAGATCTATGAGATGGTCCGATAAACCGACATGAGGCTGAACCAGTCTTAGATAGGCGAGGGTGGTCGACTATGGCCTGACTTCCTCGCACTGTGGGGAGGCCCGGACCCAGTAGTGTGGGATATAAATGGATAATTTGCCCTTTATATCCAACACTACTGGGTGCGAGTATTTATATTTTATGACGATTAGATTAGCGCAGTTGGTAGTGGCCCTGTTTTCTGTGCAGAGAGTCCCAGGTAGAGTCCTGGTAGGGACAAACTTTGTGTGATAGGCATGAATGTTTGTACCCGAGTCATGGATGTTTAATATCTATATAAGTATTATATACTGAGTTCGCCTCCAGTCCATTGTACGGTATCCATACTACAAGCGCTGCTTAGTGTGGTATCGTATATTTGGTGTGTTAGCCTGGCGATATTATTATTAATTATATCTTCCCTCGGACTGAGTAATGAAAGTATGTAAGGAACCATTACTACAAATGTATACCGTAAAATAACATGCTGTTTGTATTTGTAATTCCCACCTATTTAAATTATTGTGAATAACACCTAATTTCTGATGTCGCTGTTGAAAATATGTTATCTTTGAAAATACAGCTTGTGTAAATCCGTTGACTGATAAATCGAGAATCACGAGAGACAATTCGAGGTCATTTGCATCTTAAAAACTACTACAAGTGTCTTATCGGTAAATGTGTAGTCACTTGCTGCATTTAATCATAAAGATTAAATGCAGCATACCTATTAAATGCCACTGAGCTAATTAATATTAATCGCGGGTTTTTTAAATAATAACATAATAAAATAATATAAATATGTGACTTAACGGAAAAGCCTACACTCCGTGGATGAGTCGGAAAATATTTTTTTTTGTTAATATTAGTTTGGTGGTCTTTTAATTGCCTAGACTCGGTCCCGAATTGCATGGACTTGGTCCCGAATTGTCTAGACTCGGTCCCGAATTGCATGGACTCGGTCCTGAATTGCATGGACTCGGTCCCGAATTGCATGGACTCGGTCCCGAATTGCATGGACTCGGTCCAGGTAGGCTGTCAGAAATTAGACGTTAATTCATTGGTGTTGCACCAGGTATTGTCATGCTCACTTTCAAACTTTACTTGATGTTAAGAAATTACAGTAATAATATTATTAGCAAAACAATTTCTTTGGGCATTATATTAAGACAATTGTATTTGTTTTAATATTGAAAGCTAGAAGGTGTATGAAAGTGTGGCTTTTATTATCTGTTTAGTCGTAAGTGTTTTGTTTAGATACTCTTGTGATATATTATTAAGTAAATGCACCACTTAATTTAAATCATGAACCTGTCAATAAAACGGTCAGTTACTCCTTTCCATATACTTTTTAGAATCATGTTTTTATTATACCTAATTTTAATTGTATGTTTTGTAGAGGTCCGTCCAATGTTCGATGCTCACCTTTGTGTCAAATTTTTCACATTTTTTTCTGTAAATATGCTTATATACGATGTGTAACTATATATAAATTAAGTCTTGCTGGAGATATTAATCGATTCACTAAGTAGCTAATTCCTTTTAAAATATTACATAAAATAGAGATTAATCAATTTCCTATGATTATTATCGGTTTGGGTTGTCTAAAGGTTTTGCGTCAGGTCATTAACATGTTGTTTTATTACTTATCAGCTTGAGTAAACCCCCCCCCCCTGACTGAAATGTACTCAAAGCACACTCAAAGGTAACATTAATACCGTAGCTATTAAGTGTGTATTGAATATCTTCTTTTATTATAACCTACCTTACCTTAATATAAATATTGTAAGTATACATTTTACATGTCAAAAATGTAATTCAAATTAATGTACTGCTACCATTAAATAAGGGATTACATATTAGTGAATTGTGTAACCCATACTCAACAGTTTTGTCTAAATGTAGTGTTTATTCGATAGTCGGTCTAACTGACTTAAAATTGTTATTTTCTATAAGTATTTATTGTTGTACAAATAAAACGCTTTAAATGTATAGTATCATTGGTTTTATTGCTTTAACAG
Organism: Pheosia gnoma; assembly: GCA_905404115.1. Classification (NCBI taxonomy): domain Eukaryota; kingdom Metazoa; phylum Arthropoda; class Insecta; order Lepidoptera; family Notodontidae; genus Pheosia; species Pheosia gnoma. The sequence continues at coordinate 372,971 of FR989894.1, read as the reverse complement.
TGTATTAACGTCGAGCTTAGGATTAAAAATTACATATTATACTTCCATGGTTTTACATATTGTTAGTAGACTTCTACAGAGCAAAGGCCACTGTCGGTTTACTTGGCTAAATAGCTACATTTCAAATAATTTAGTTTTTTGTATAATGTTGTTTGTTGAAAATTGTTTGACTCCATTCAATTAACAATCGACTGATACCGACACCGGGGAATTTGGAAATCACCGCTACTTAATATGTTGTAACATCCTTGACAATGCCCACTGGCACGTGGGTTTGTTTTAGTATTTACCGCCATGGTATACCTTAGTAGGCAGGTAAGTATATGAAATAGTCATTGACCTACCTATATTTATAGAAAACATCGAGCAACCAAGTGAGCCCAGTTTTTCGTTTTGGCATTTCAAAACGTGTGGCACATAACTGTCCTGTGAAATTAATATGAGTTAGTGTTTTTAACATGTATATAATTTTGTGTCCTATGACTACATAATGAGATTACTTCTCAAATAATAAATATACCTATCTAGAAGTGACTTAAGTTCTAAAGACTGGCTGAATAATACATTCTCTTACTTACTTTAAGGCCGCAAAAATGGACACAAGAAGTTTGTGAGTCTTTAATAATATTTTCCCAGGATAACAAACGTACCATTTACGTTCTAAAAATGCATAATTCTTTTATTGGACCCTTAACATTATTAAGTAATCGTAAAAAAAAACATTAGTAGAAATATAAAATTGTTGTAAACAACAACTATAAATAGCAAAATACAAAGACTTATGTAGTAGTGTGATGACAAAATTATAAAAAACGTCAATATATAATAAAAAAAAATACAGTTGACTTGAGAACCTCCTCCTTTTGGAAGTTGGTTTACAAAAAGCATTTGTGCGCTTTAATTGGATAAAAATCTCAGAAAGTAGAACAATTCTAGGAAGAAGATAACCTTAATGAAACATATGATTTAACAAAATACTGAACGGACGCGTCAGACGCCCGAAATCCAGTGCCTACAATTGATTGCTCCAAAAGCGTCACATATGTAGCCTTATACATATTTTCCATATTTAAAAAAGTACTAGAGGAGCACACCATTCTAGAAAAATACACAAAACTGCCTACAATGTTTAGTTCTTGATTTCTACAAAACAATCGATGAAAAATAAGTTGTTTTAAGTATTGCTTGTAGACGAGCTGGGCAACAGCCAATATTTTGTAGTCTAGAAAATATTTCCTTGGGTTTTAGCAGTCTTATTGTTCTGGCACGCATATTTTGGGGTCGAGTCACCTTCGTCCGTAGGAGAATTAAGTACCCTCGAGATACCCTACACGTGACCCTGGGTGGTGCCAACCAGGTGACAACTCTACTGGTGGTAGCCTTCGGCCGTGGCTAGTCACCACCCACTGAACAAAGCCATGTCGCCAAGCGGCCTAGCCGTGTTCCGGCATGATGTTCGGTGTTGCCATTCATGGATGGCGGGTCAGATCAGTTGCGCTGCATGTGCCTAGTGAATGTAGCGTCTCTGTCTACTGCCGCCTTCCTACCTAGGCAAGTATGCTCCATCGTAGATCTCATCGTCACTTACCATCAGGTGAGATTGAGATCAAATACTTGCCTATAATGTAATAAAAAAAAAATAAGATACTTCGATAATAATTAAAATTGGTATACTCTTTAAAAATATTTCTGATAATTATTCAATTTCCTTACAATACAATATTTACCCCATATTGAATTGGTCATTTTAAATGTTAACCTTAAAACAATCCCCTAATGATAGGCACATTACATGATTTTTATACAATTTAAGTATTTTCTAGTCTTGAGACTCAATATTATTAAACTTACACATAAGTAACAAATATAAAAAAACCTATATGTAGTGTACACATATGTAGGTATACTTATTCTATGTAGGTTATACACAATTTCATTAAAAAAATGCTTAGTATGTGTCTTTTCTAGCATTACAAGTTCTTTTCATAGCAAAAACTACATTCTGTACTACAAATAAATATTCTTAAAACAAGTTGCATGAAATTGTTAACAAGCTAAACTTTATATTATACTTTACTTATAATTAACACAACATCCACACATATGTGGTGAGATTGGAGAACTACTATTGTGGTGGTAATCCTCTTCTATTTGCTTTGAACTTCAGGTAGCCATCAAAACCATATGCAATGACGGCACAGAAACCAAAGAACTGAAAAAATAAAAAAAGAACATTAAAAACTAGATTAAATATGCATATAAGTATTATGCTATACAATAGATACTCACCCCAACAGCATACCCAACACTCTCCGCAAGGGTTGTCGCAAATATTGAGCATCCAATGTATGCTAAGCACATTCCACAGCAGTAGTACAGCTCACACTTCAACCACGGGAGCTTGTCAAACTTCTCCACAAAGTGGAATGTGTACATTAGCAATAGGAATAAAGATATTATGTTGCCAATCCAGTACAGTAGGTTATACAGTATGGGAGACACCCAGGCAGTGGATATCTTTATGCAAATGAAACCAATCAGGTTGCATGTCTGGAAGAGATAATCATAATTCATTTATTTATTTATCAAAATATTACATACAAGTTAACAGATTATATTGTTATGAACATTAAATCATACAAAGCTGATTAATAAATAACATGCTCTAAATTAATAAATAATAAGGGAATGATGGTACTTACCACCTGTGCAATTTTCAATATACCAGGCATTGATGAGATATAACCTTTATCAAGTCTGATGATTCTTGAGGGTCTATCTGGAGACGTCTGGTCATTGTGGTTTGACATTTTGTAGATTCTAAAACAAAACAATAATTTATATGCAGTATAACTACTGATTGTACAAATGATACAGATGTTCCTGTTCACTATCAACTAGTTTATAGGTAAACCATAACAGGAACCTTGTATACAACAGTAGCAACAAGTGGCTGGATTATACGCACAGATAAAATAGTTGTCACCCTATAAAAATATCTCATTATTTGGTTTCATATAATTTCGTTAAATATCTAGCGGTCACATTCTGGAGAAGTACTAATTATTACCAATTAATGACTGGTAAGCCCATTCAAGTATTTAATGACTTATTTACCTTATTGTACTGTATGTGATGACAACTTCCGAGCTGTGGACTACGGTTACAATAAGTAATGTACCAACGATTTTGCCGTATACCTTTTATAATTTTCTATGGTTTCAGTAGTATTAAATAAACAATTTTACATTCTGATTTACAATTGTTTTCAATCAAATTGACAGACACAAACTCCACAATCCTTTTTTTATTTATTTTGGTTTACGGCCATGGGCAGGGTTGCCAGATGTGATTTTCTATTTCTACCCAAGTTTGAACTTATTTTTCTCCAAAATGATACAATTTGCTTAACTTTTACCCAAAGGCAAAAATGATAATAATATCGATTAATTAATCTAATGGGCAATTGCTAAATATTATTATCATTTGCTTTTTTTATATTTTGTTCATCAAAATACTGTTCTGATTTCCGAACCGAAACAGCAGAATAACCAACAAACAAAATAAGTGAGTGAATAAAAATAATTAATAATAGAGTATGTTCATTTTATGTAGCATGAAACGACTAAGTGAACTGTTTTAAACGATTGCGTTCGTTAAATGCACTCAAATACATAAATGTAATCGTATTTAGCGTACTTATATATATAGACGTCAGTGGGTACTAACAATTCCTCATTTCTCGTTTACAGTATGGCCAACCCTATTTATCTTAAAAGCAGCAAAAAAACCCGTAAAAATAGTTAAAACAGTAGGGTCGGCAACACCGTTCTTAATATTTTTTTATATTGGCAGTCGGCTACTAAATTGTGCCATTTTTGCCAGTATCGAGAGTTTCTCGATAATTTTTATTGCATTACAACAAAGTACCTTTTTAAATAATATGAGAGTGTGTGCATGTGGTCTGCATGCACAGTGTTGCTTAAAATCCAGGAAAAATGAACCGAACTGTGTATGATCATTACACTACGTTACGTTAATCCACAGATGCGTAAGTGTAACATCCATCTCTAGTTCGAGTAGTCCGTCTGTGATCCACAGAAAGATAAAAAATAACTCCTCGCGTAGTGTATCTGATAATTTTATTTAGTAATTTCTTTCTTCAAATAAAAATAACGTGAATACGAATGGCGTTATTAAATCATTTAGTAGTTTACAGCAAGTATTTATATATCCTTAACCATAGAAGTTTATGTATTTGAGAGTGAGACTACGAGGTCACCGGTTGTGTCTAGTGTAATCACTTCAGTTCCCTGAAGATCTTCATGTGTGATGGGAGATAGCGACTGGAGACCGTTCATTTACGGCGGCCTAGCGTCGATCGTCGCTGAATTCGGTAAGGAAATGCTGAACTTTTCAGTAGTGCTATACAAACTTACCTATCCTATAACCTATAAGATAAACTTTATCATTTGGATGTATAATTACTGCCTATAGCGCAACTCTACTTAACATTTTATGTTTCCATATTTTTTATATTGTGGTATTCGATTTTGATTTGATGATATATTTTAATTATAAATAGCTGATTGTTTTAATCACTTATATTATGGAAAAATAGCATGACTATTGAAGATTCTCAACGTATTAACATGTTCTTCATTAGGTACATTCCCAATAGACACAACTAAGACACGGCTCCAAATCCAAGGCCAGAAGATCGACCCCAGGCATGTGGAGCTCCGGTACACCGGCATGGTGGACTGTTTTGTTAAGACGTCGCAACAAGAAGGAGTCAAGGCTTTGTACTGTGGGTGAGATCTGAGATACTAGCAACAGTAATATTTGAAAACTTTAATGCCTGGTGCCTCATAATTAATTGCCTGTCATCAATTAGATTAGATATCTGCAACATCCACTAGGCGAATCATAAAAACTGATTGGCCAAACAGATATGTATAGAAGGCAAATCACTACTAAAGTCTGTTATGTGATGACCAATGTCAGGTCTATATCCTAGGGCTTAGAAAATCCACTGCTATATAATTTTGAATGCTCCAAACTTTATTTTACATAAGGCAACCACATTTATTTTATGGCCATACATTATCTTTAGTATTTTATGGCAAATTCATTGTGTTTGTATAACTGATAACACTTCAGTTATGTGTTTGAAATAAACTGCAAGATTCACCCTGAATTTATTACCTGTTACACTACTGCTAGGAAAATTTTGCCTTGAATTGAGGATGTGTTTTGAAGCTTAAAGGGGGCTTAGTATTAGTTTTTAACATATTCAAATACCTGATTAAAGTTTCCATTGCTTACCACAAAACCTGTATGAATTGGCTAGAGGTAAAATGTATGGAAAGATTCAATCACTTGTTAAGTATTGAATGCTGTTAGAACTCCTACCAAGCCCCGGAACCTAAAGGATTACTTACATCATATTATCATCACATACAACATTGTTGGTTACATATTCCTTATGCACACATTATAATTGTTTACGATAAATATTACCACAATATTGTGTCATGTCCAAATTAGTAAATGTACTTATACAACTGCCAGTACCCACGACATTCGTACGCGAGGACTTCTGCCTTTTGATTGTTTCAATGGAACTTTCCATTTCCCGGGTTAAAAATTATCCTAGAGGTTGATCTTATTATCACCATGTCCAATTTCATCAAAACCAGTCATGTAAATTTCCCGCGCTGCGCCAACAGCAGACGCAAAAATTAAAAAATTACGGCCTCCATCGATAATTACGTGCTTTACGTTTTTTTTTTCTTCAAATATTAAAAGAAAGACGTTCATTAATTACATGGAACTTGGAACTTAGTAACGACTTCTCTAAATGATGTCTACTACTAAATAAATCGTTTTCTATCCGCGTCATCCACGCGCAAAACTATACTACGTACACTATACTTTACAGTATACTTTTTTTACAGTACCTAGTATACTTTGTGATAAACATTAATAAACCCCTGACATCGATAGGTGTGACGGGACATTTCCCCAGTGACGTCCACATGTTTTGTTTTCGGGTTGTTTTTACGTCTCTAGATAACCGAATGTACAAAAGTCAGACGCACCAAGTTTATCGCATGATTCAATAAGTAATATCGCTTGCGTGCAGAATACCACTACTGCTGCTACTATACGTCTATAACAAAGACACAAATATTATTGACTCGTTTCAAAATTATCTAGAAGTTGAAATTTAATAGTGTAGATATATCTATGATAGGCTAAAGCCTATAGTTTGATAAACATCCATCATCCAATGTTAGTGCTTTGAATCTTCAAACTGATTAGGTGTCTTACCATTGTGTTATCTGAGATAGGTGAGGCGCCACGATTAAAAATCGAATCCTTTAAAAATAGTATCGTTTAAAAATCGTATCGTTTATAAGGTTAGGACCTGTGTACAGACATGCAAGGATCTACTTCGCTTTACGTTCGCGATAACCACTAAAGCCAAAGTTTCAAGGTTACATTACGAGGCCATAATTGTTACAAACATAAAAGCTATAAATTTTGTTATTACAAGAAAATCCATAACTGCCAGGTGTATAGACAGGCCGGCTCCAGCCAGCGATGTATTTTAAGCTGCCCTATATTTGCGAATTATGCACTACACGGGTGGCGCTCCAAAAAATAAGCGTGACTCAACATGATGGCTACTATTTTGTAGGTGCGCCTGGTGTCTTAGATAATAGGCTTTAAATGCTAGCCTGATATTTAGCCCAGCAACATCCTAATGTAATATTGTAGGCTGATTTTTTAAGGGCCGTAAGATAATTTATAGTTTGTTTTGTAAGATTTTCTGAGGGTCAGTCTTTGGTGTTTTTGATAGTAAACATATGGCTAAATTTTATCACCAATTGGAATAAATCTGAATGTAAGTAGGTTCTTAAATTGAGGACAAAAATAACTTTTTTGCTTTGGATTTTATAGGTGGTATAGTATGAAAATAAGTATCACAGAAGTGCTAAAAGTATAGAAGGAAAGAACAGAAATAGTCTTCACATCAGACCAATAGCAAATTATCTTAATGTAGGTAAAAGTATGTGTGTCGGGTGTAAACAAATGTTATCTAGAGAACATGAATACACAATTAGTTCGGCTCGATGTGTGTTCTTGGCATAACATCAACTTTTCCAAGGAATTTTAATTTAAAACTTTAAAACGCTGATTACTGTGCAACTATAAGGATGATAACAATAAGCCAGCCCTTTTTAATGACTAACAGTTGGGCACGGACCTCCCCATAATGCGAGGGGATTTGGGTCATAGTCGACCACGCTATCTCAGTGCGGGTTAGCGGATTCCACCCTTGAAATCCAGAAATTTCAGAGATGCGAACCGAGGTTCGAACTTGCGATCTTCGATACCGAGGCAAGCGTTTTACCAACATGGCTATCACTGCTTATTAACTTGGATATGGAAAAAAATATTAATTACAACATAATTAAAGCGAATCCGATGGTAAAGCCATCGGATATGTATGCATTATTTATTTAAAAAACCGAGGTATTTGTAGTTTAAAGAGCAACGTTTCGAGATTCTCATATCTTTTCACGTTCTATCTGTATTCCTTCTAGAATATGGCCGGCAGTCCTCCGCCAAGCGACGTATGGTACCATCAAGTTCGGTACGTACTACTCGCTGAAGAAGGCGATCGGGAAGCACCGAGCTGACGGCGGGTCCAAGGAGCACATTCCCACCAACACGTTCTGCGCCGCCTTCGCGGGCGGGCTGTCCAGCGCTATCGCCAACCCCACTGATGTGCTTAAAGTTCGGATGCAAGTAAGAACGATTATTATTTGAGTCTTTTTTATCCTAGTGCTATCTTTTATCAAAAATAAAATTGAAAATCTACATCTGCTTTGAACACTGAAGCTTGGAACATTTTCGAGTTGCTCACATTTGACGGTTGTCACAGTAGAAGCCTAATAATATTCTTCGCGCAAATTAGCACGATAATTGCTATAATTATTATCAAGGATTATTTAAACTTCCCTACCCTGAAATTTATTTACTAAACAACGATCGTGAAATCCAAACGTTTAGGTTGGCGACGAGAAACGAAATCTAGTCCGTTGCTTCATCGAGATCTATCAACTGGAGGGCGTGCGGGGGCTGTGGCGGGGCGTGGGCCCCACGTCGCAGCGAGCGGCGGTCATCGCGGCCGTGGAGCTGCCCGTGTACGACGCCTGCAAGAAGAGACTCACGGCGCCGCTGGGGGACACGCCCTTGAACCACTTCGCGTCCAGCTTGCTGGCTAGTCTGGGCAGCGCTGTCGCTAGCACTCCTCTCGATGTTATAAGGGTCAGTTTGGGGGACAAGCCCCATTAATAGAGTAGTCAAAACATGATAAGTATAAGCTTTATGATCACCTCCAAGCTCGAGACGTGAAAGTCTGTATGTAATGTATGTAAGGGCCAAGCAAAGATTTTTAATTGCAGAAACATGATTTGGCCTTTCGTTCATTGGGATTACTTTATTTAGTGATTATTTACTCCCAAATTATAGAAAGTTCTCGTTAAAAGCTTTACGGAGATATTTTGTTCTGGAAAATGCTTTGTAATAATTTTTTTATTAAAGGGACGATAAATTTGGTGGCTAGTTTATTTCTCCTATTACAGTGTTTTGTAACATTGTTTCAGACAAGATTAATGAACCAAAGAAACCTGAAGGATCACATAGCCAAACCAAACGAAAGGGTGATATACAAAGGGACCGTGGAATGTTTATTGCAGGTTAGTAGAGCAGCGGCCACGAAACCTCCGATTCGGTTACTACTCTAGCATCCACTAGTGTAACACCCTATTGCTAGAGCTGTGGGAGATGATGGGTCTAAGCATTATCAGATAAGTGATATAACGCGAAACAGTTTTTTTAAGTCTTTTCATATCCCCTTTCCCGGTTAAATACCTATCCTGCGGTACACGTCTCTCTCCTGAGCCCCCTTGCCATAATATTCCCGCAAAGGTGTTACAATTTCTAATGTTCAAGCTCGAACCAGAGGCCTACCGAATCAAACCTTTAAGAATTTGCATCGCCATCGGGAGTTCAGTGGGAGAATATTTTATTTAATTAGTATAATTTCGTGCAGACTGTCCGCAACGAGGGCTTTCTGGCGTTGTACAAGGGCTTCATCCCGACGTGGCTGCGGATGGGTCCGTGGAACATCATCTTCTTCCTCACGTACGAGCAGCTCAAGCAGTTCTACTGAGGAGGCCGGACGCGGCGCACCCACCTGGCGTCGGCCGAGGACTTGCAGGAGCGGGGCTGGTGGTGTGGTGAGTTACATAGTTGTATTATGTTATAAAAATTGTAATAAGACTGTGTCTTTACAGTCACGATATTTAAGATAATGGTTCAATACTCTATTTGGACGTCTCTGAATCAAGAACGAGTGTTTAAGAGTACTTGCCTCTGTGCCTGTTTGTTCTAGCGTCACGGAAAAACTACTGGACCACTTTCAACAGGGTTTTAATTATTAGATAGCGTATGGTTGGACTCAAAGGATACAGTACATTGACATGCTATGAGAACTTCGGTCTGAGCTTAGAATAATATATCTCTGTATGTTGAATGCCGATATGAAGATAAGTAACATTATTTTTTTTTACAGCAAATCACGTAATCTAAATGAATTTCATTAATAGATATAGAGGAATGTTTACTAATAAATCAGTTGAAGGTTTTATTGTTAATGTTCTTTCCAGGCCATGACTACAAGCATCACGAGATCATCAGCTGGTATGTGGAAAAAGTCACAGGGCCGTATTTGTGTAGATAATAAGGAATATATTGTACATAGAGAGATAATGATTATCTCAATTACCAATCCCTTTAAATTTCGTCTTCAGGACAAAAGCTATAACAAACAACCAACTAGTTGTTCCATGTACCACATACCTTATAGATTGGCAAAAAGCCAAGCAACAGTAGACCTTATAGCGAGCGTGTAAAGTTTAATTTACTGGTCTAATTGAAAGGTTTTGTAAGATGTCATGACTTCGTAGAGGTTTGAAGTCTATACACTCATGCCTACAAAATCTTTAAGGAGGTTTGTCTCCTAGTCTATGGATTAGACCTGCTTATTTACGATCATCTGTTTTATATGTTGTTGTTTCTAAACAAAACACATAGGGACGTACACCTAATTGTCTGAATTCGGTATACGTAGAGCCGCCATATTTGCTCTTTTTCTATGATGCGATCTATACCTTTGCGCTTACGTTTCGCAGTGATGTGTGCATGCGCATACTACTTGTACAGAAAGTTAGTGGATGTCTCGAGATGTCCTACATTTATAATGACATTTACCGAATAATTATATTTGATCATGTTTTTAAGTAACTCTTTGAGTATAAACTGTTCAGTCAGTAGTCGCATCTCAAGTACCTGTCAGTTATATTGAGATTTTGGCACATAGTGCCCACTTTTAGACTAATATTAAGGTGGAAGCTCAGGGTCAGGGCGCGAAATTCAAAATGTCAATGGTTTTTCGTAAAAAAATAAAAACCATTGACATTTTGAATTTCGCGCCCTGACCCTGAGCTTCCCCCTTAAACAATTGTTTTATAAGATGTAAGTACCTCTGTAATTTATATACCCGTTATCTAGATAAGTAGTGTTCAAAATATTTGATAAGAAGCACTTAGTCATGTCGTCCTCCTCGTAGCAATGTTGTAGTTCTGGTCAGGTTATCAATTACACCAGGGGAAATAGGGGTGGGGATATATAAACCCCAACATTTATAGAAATTTACAATGCAATTAACAAGCACTTTTCTTTTGAAAAATATGTTGTATTGACATTGTAAACTTTTATAAATATGGGGAGTCTATCTGTTATCTTCGTATTAACATTTTATGTTTGTTTAGTAACATTTGAATGGTGTAACCTTGTGAAGCTTAGATCGATCAGTTGAACCGTGTGTATTACTTCGCTTAGTTTTAAGCAGACAATTTTGTACAGCCTTATTTTTTACTAAGTATGTAGGTACTAAATGTTATGAACATTTAGTGAAATTGAACTGGGCCCCAAGTCTGCTAACACAATCGATTCATAATCGAACAGCAACCGCATAGTAGCTGTCACTTTTGACAGATATCCCATAAAATATCTGTCAAAAGTGACAGTTACTATGCAGTTGCTGTTCGATGATGAACCGGGACGCCATTTTCATTTCATCATGTCACATCCATTATTTTGTTTATAATGTGTATTTATTGAATTTGTTATTGCTATTAATTACTTGACATTGGCAAAATACCCGCTAAGTTGTGGGTGAGGCCGTATTCATATCCATTTTATTTCATCGCATCTCATTTCGTAAAAAGAAGAAGAAGAAGATGATGAATCGATTGTGTTAGCATACTTGGGGCCCTGGAAGTGAGCATAAATAACATAAGTAAAGAAAGCTTAGACGTGAAAAGGCAAAGCCGTAACTCCACTAGAGCAGCCGCAGACAGCGGTATATTCAAACATCTATATCAACCTACCTCTAGTGTTGTCACGGCTTTACTATTAACAAAACTATAATAAAGTAATTTTGGAACTAGTATCGGCTGCCGGGATAGACAAACGGGTTTGTGACTTTGTATTTATAGTATCAATTTTACTGGTTTTGTAAATCAAATTGTACAGAGTTTTTTTGTTAATATTATTACTTTTCTGTTAACGATATGTATTTACCTCGTACTCACATGTTAGTTGCTGCAGTAATGGCGTTATGGTTTAGTGATTGTACGTAGCTACAAAGAAAAAGGCACATTATACTACATTTGTATAACTAACTTTGTTTATTTTATTTCACTCTAATCCTCAACTTTTGCTTTCGACCCTACTGCTAGAAGATTTGTAATCTTTAATGGATTCTCATTAGACTGGTCGATATCACGATCCAAGGATAGTCCATCCTTATTAGACGATACTAACCCACCCCCCAAAAAGTTTCCAAATAAAACCTTATCAAAATCATGGCCAGAAATCAATTAGAACAATCATGGCCAGAAACTAAAATAAAAAAAACAATTGTTACTCAAACTGTCAACCTGTCACTTCCACCCTCAATTTGTCATATCACAACACATTTGCACAAAGCATTTGTATTTTTATCAAAGATTTTCATATGCTCTATGATCTCAATCACGATGCTGTGAAAACTAAACACAAGGGATTTGAATGTGCCTTCAATTGAAATGGACCCGAACGTGGTTGAGTGCGAGGTGGCGGAGCGGGGCCCCGGGCTGTGCGTGTGCAAGGGCGGGCCCACGCTCGCCATACTGAAGGAAGTGCAGACTCTCTACGAACAGAGGATGGAACTCATCGAGAGGGTGGGCGGCGTGAATAAGTTACAGGTAGAGTCAACTTCGTTCTTCAGTCACTAGTTCAACATTTTAGTAGGTACCAGAATTTAAGCATTGAAAACATATGTTACACTAGAATAGCAAATCAGAACAACGATCGTATGTTCTGCTCGTTAGGTGCGCGGGGTGCGGGATTTCATAAAATCTGGCTTCTGAACAAATTCTGGCTTGGGAACCACACTTCAGTGGAACACTGATTGTTTCAAGCGGCCATTTTAGTGCGTAGTACATAATATACTTATAGGTATCGATGGATATATAGATAACTCGATCTGTTACCTGATATAGAGGGGGACAGAGCCTTACGGAACAGGCAGCTGGTAAAGTATCTAATTTCTATTCATAGCCCAGTGCCTTGTGCGGGGCCTTAGATGTGTGGGGCTATGTCGCCGTGGTAACTAGTGTAGACCTTTGACACCTTCCACAGTTACAAGTGGACGTCCTTAGATCATGGGTGAGCGACCTGGTGGGACAGAATACTTTGCTAGCGCGCGCGGTGGAGGAGTTGGAGGCGGAGGCCACCACCAAACTGCTGCTGGAGAGGAGGAGGCATAGCGAGGTGCGTAGCCCCTTCATAATTGACTATTTGATTTGCTCGAGAATAACTATACCTACTTATTCCCGTCTTTGGGATTAAAGACCGAGTGTGTTCAATTAAGTTGGTTCAATATATATTGAGATAGGTAGGTATAGCTGTTTTACCTAACTGGTGCGATCGTTTCGGTGTTTTGTGATCAAAACGTTTGTATACAAACTTAATAATTGTATACCTACTTAAATGTGAAAATTCTACTGATGATTCTACTATAGGTACCTATTTACCTAATCATTTCGAACATTGTAATCTCGTACACCAGCTGATGGTAGGATGCAACTATGAATAGCCGTATACTGTGCGTACATCTATGCTGCAAAGGCTTCCTCCCAGTTCTAATGCTAGGAAATTTCAACGAATTGTTTGCGCAGGCAACAACAAACTTACCACCCAAATTGAAGCGTCTTTGTAGTGTTATTGTGTGGTAATTGTCCATCCATCAGCTGTTGTGCGAGGCGCGCGCGGAGAGCGGCGCGCTGCGGCGGCGGCTCGCGCGCAAGGACTCGGACCTGCGCGGGCTGGTGGAGGTGCTGCGGCGCCTGCGCGAGTTCGACTACTGCACGCTCGACGGAATACACTTCTTCGAGGTCACCGAGTCGGATATATTCGGATCCGTGGAGTGGTGAGACTAGTCCGGTTTATTTTATCACTAGCTGCTACTTTTTTATCTCTGTGTGTCGTATCGGATGGGAAGTGTTATCGGATCCGTTATATTTATGTATGAAGGCGTACACATTTATTAAATTAATACTTCGAAGAAAAGGAAGTCGGACGATGTAGTGCAGAACGCCCCCCCACAAGGTGGACCGCTGATATAAGCAGTTTCAGGGAGCCGGTGGATGCGAGTTGTGTAGGACTCCCGTGTGTGGAAGTTTTTGGAGGAGGCCAATGTTCAGCATAAGCCGTCTATCAGCTGATGGATTGATGGGATGAAAACCTTCAAACCCATCGTTTCCCAAATTTTGCTTTTACGAATAGTGCAGTTTACAATCTGCATGTTTAAAATATATTACTTTCAAAAATCAATCGGTCACAAAATGTATACTAAATTTCACAACATTACAAAACGTCAATAATGTAATTGCATATCTCATGTCGCCATCTACCTAACATCTTGACAAATGGCCAATCTGATTATTTGGCAACGGCAAAATAACGGTTTCGGTACTCCGCCATGGGGATATTATAATGTCTGAACATGACGAGGTTACAAGGTCCCTCTTTCTATTGTCGGGCAGGCGTCAGAAGAAGCTCGAGGAAGGAGACTTCAAGCGGCACATGAAACACGACACACACAGAGTCAAGTCGAACAGATTTTTCAAAGATTTGTAGCGCATTTATTTTTATTTTGTTTTTGAATATATTGTTTTGCGTTTAAAATAGTTTCTTATTAATCAATGAACGAAACGATCGCACCGCTTGTTAGGTTTGCTCTTCTACCAGAATATTCTGCGTGACGAAACCACGTGTATAAAATGTTGACATCAGAATGTTTTTCTCAACCCCCAGAGGGGATCGAAGAAAATGTGCAGCAAAATGAACGAACTAAAAATGTTGAACGAATCCTTGCACAATGAGAATATAGCGAAAGAGAGGTAAATAATCGTTATTACATAGTGCCAAAAGGACTATAATCGTTCTTGATTTAACGGTACGTACCTACTTATTATTTGAATATCTTATAATTAAATTAATTGAGCAACTATGTTTCAGAGAGATAAGGCAGCTCAATAAAGACGCACAACAGTATGAGCAGACGATTATGAACCTTAGGAACGAGATGACACTCACTAAATATCATACGCCGTAAGTAAAACGACATTCATGAAACATCACAAGAAGGTCCATACTATCCATCTAACGAGGAATCTAGCTCATCATACCATCTTTTTCTGCTTTCAAGCTGTTTCTCTCTGCCTGGGACACACAACAACAATAATTCAACTTCTAAGTATCAAAAAAAAATCCATGTCTAATTCTCATCAACTTCTCGGAATTTTACCGTATTCCCCTCGAGTCGTATTTATTGCTAGTAGATACACTCATTCACTCCTTACTCTATACCGCCGCGTACAGACTGACCGAGCAGCGTCGAGTTCAGCCGAGCAGGCTCAGTTGTTACGTGCCTCACCGAGCGCTGTTTTTTATCTCGCTCTCTGCCTGGCTGTATATCTCAACTTCGTGTGAAACTTTTGTTTTTGAAAAATTACTTTTGTTTTGTTTTTTTGTTTTGTCTTTTGTTTTGTTGAAAAATGACTGTTTTTGACAAATGACAAACTGATTGCTCGGGTCGAAACTAAAGTGGCTTCACGAGGTTTCTCGCTCTCTCAATACACGGCTCGTAACGTTTAATTCCAGAGATGTGTCTAAAAAGGACGCCGAAGTGATGGCTGGAATGTGCTGCACCGCCAGTGAGGTATGTAGCACCACAAGTTTAGCACCACAGAAATAGGAGACTATTGATGACACATTGGTCCAAACACTTTATATAAGACACTTTTTTTATTAATGTTACTCTTGTCTATAATGTTGTTGATATAAGAAAAAAAATCACTGCGTTGAGAATTGTGAGATTAAATTCTCACAAACCTCAATGCAGGCCGTGCAGCAGCCCGCGGTTTGCTCGAGTTTGTGTGACGCTTCAGACATTTTACCAACTTAGATTATTTTGTACGAAGATCTCGGCTTTTCGGGTAGCTAGATAAAGGCATTAAAATGAATCAATATAAGTACTAACGATGTTCGACTCTGTGTATCAAACTAGAATGAGAATAAAGTACTTACCAACATTTTTGTATTGTTCGTTTGAATAATTGTGACGGCGGCATAGCGCGGCGACTGGGAGCCGGTGAAGGAGTACAGCGAGATGCTGCACGACGACGCGCTCAAATACCAGCAGCGGATGCAGAAGATGGAAACCAACCTCAAGGTTATTGACATTATCTGTGTGTATGCTTGTCGACACAACCCAGGGAAACCATGGAAGGCGGTCCTCAACATATTATGCCGGCAAACGTCTTTGGGGTTTCATTGCCGCGTTTTCAACTGTGTTCGAGGAGAAATGCCAGCCAAAGCCGTAGAAAGATAGGTTTTGGGGGTTCGAACCACCTCCCCCCGAAATGCCTTAGAACCCACCGTTTTAAACATAGGTACTCACTAATGTCTCTAGGTCCGGAGCTCGATTCCGTGATTGTTATTAGTAGGCTTGACCTTGAAAGACTCACTATAGAAAGTCGGATAGGGAGTATGGTTTCATATGTCCGTGTCCGGACTGACCTCGTAGCTCATCGCGAGTCTGGCTCGGGCGCTCGCCACGGGTGGGTTTATAGCGAGGCAAAGACACGGGCAGCAGGTATTCTATGTATGCTCCTCGTGGTAACTGATGGGTTGCTCCCCCCTCTCCCCCGCGGCCTCGCAGTCGAGCAGCGACAGCGTGCGCGCGCTGCGCAAGGTGAACGTGTCGCTGACGGAGGAGGCGCACGCGCTGCGCCGCGTGTGCGCCGCGCTGGACGAGCAGTGCCGCGCCGCCAACCTGCGCGCGCACTTCAAGGACGACATCATCCGCGAGATGCGCACGCAACTCAAGAACGCCAAGGCGAAGGTCAGTGCTCCCTCCCAGCCAGGGCCAGGCCAGGTCAGCCTCTTTGGATAAAGCTAGGTATTCATTGTAATGAAATGTAAAGCAACAGTGTTGCGCACTACACGTTGTGATGTTGCGGGTAAATTGATGACAGTCAGCGTCAGCTAGCGTAAATATCAGCTTAGCAGCAATGGTTAAGTGTGTGGACGTGTTTTAAGAAAGCTCATAAATATGAAAAAGATATCTGACAGCTTTTCTCAGGTCATATAATTTATTAGTAAGACAGCATTTTTTTACAACAAAATTAGCACCAGTGTATGGTTTGTAGAAATAAGTCAAGCATCAGCATCCCAAACCACTTTGTAATAGTTGACAGATTTCGATCTCTCGTACACACAACGTGACTACCGAAAACTACCTAAAAACATTAGGTTAGGTAACAAACCCTTCCCTCCCACAGATAAAAGAAGTAACAGACCTCACCACCACCATAAAATCCAACAAGGACTTCGTTCACGGCGACGTGGAGTACGCTCGTGCGTCGTCCGTGTCGTACGATTCGGTGACGATCGCGTGCGTGCGCCAGCAGCCGCGGCCGCGCCGCAAGCGCGACGTGCCCGTGCGCGCCGAGCGCGCGCTGCACGCCGCCGCGCCCGAGTCGCCGCGCTGCGAGGCCGCCAGGCTCAACGCGTCTGGGGACGGACTTGACGATTGACTATTACCTTGTAGCCTGTTCTATCATTATTGAGGCTTTTTAGACTATTACTACAGTTAATAAGTATGCTCTTTGACTACAATAGCGGAGTCGAGATCCTCTATTCCTCTCTAGGAATCTTCTAGATGAGAAACGAATCGTTGACGTTTGCAAGTCCGTGCGTGCAGGATCCGCGGGATATTACTGTCTATTGATATTTTTTACAATAACAAGGTACAATCAATTAGTGTTACTATTTCGTAATTGAGTATTTATTTTGTATCAGTAAATGTTCTATAAGAATATTATAGTTTTATTGCATAAATCTGCTGGTCACATAAACATATGGAATAACGGAAGACATGAAATAAATTAAATAGACACATACCTAAACTGAGAATCCTACTTGGTAACCCTATGTCAGACTACATTGGTACCTAATACTGTTTTTATTTTTAACGTGCCAACATTAAATTCCAGTTGGTCTTAATAACCTTATAAGTAAATGTTCAGGAAATTGTTTCACAAGAAAGCTGATAATGGCACTCGGGGTCATCGGAAACATGTACGTATTAAATAAAATATTACAGGATACTTACCATCCTAAGCCTAAAAAGGAATTAGTTAACAGCCAGCCTGACTCTCAAATTATGACAGAAGATGCTATGGCGCACCTTGAAGGTAAGCAACGTAACTTTCTAAACAACTTCCACTTGTGTTTGGACCAATGTATTTTGTGTATTTGAATTTATTTTATATTTTTTTAAAATGAATTTGCCTACAGGCTTCCCTGCCGTACCACGTCGCGACGTCCACTCCGAACGTGAGCTTCGACGCTTGCGAGGGCATAGACAGCGACCAGTGTCCGGACGTGTCGCTCATTGTTGTAGAACGTGTGCGTTACTTTTTGTTTTACTCCTTCAGTGTTCCCAATAGGCGGCTAGTCACTCTTGAGGTCCTAGCTTCGATTTCCGACACTTGCAAAATGCGTTTTTTTGGATTTATCATAGACTGTTACTAAATCGGAATAAGCTCTGCCCTAAGGATTACTTTGGTGCCTACCCGTTCACAAATATACAGGCGTGATTGAACTATTAGTTCACTTACCGCAGAATACACAAACGAAACTCAAATTGTAGGGATGGAAATTCAGGTTGTTCAATCTCCCATTAATGTTATATCTCCTTCCCTCTCTCCGTTCCTTTCTCTTCTTTCTCCCTTTAACCATAAGCATTCCATCATTTATTGTTCGCAGTCAGTATCAGGTCCGATCCTGGTGTCGGACGAGTCCATAGCCGACTTAGCGGAGACATTCCGCAAGAAATGCACCTGCCGCTCCAGACCCAGCTCTTCGAACCAGAAGGAGCCTTCGAGGTCACACTGCAGTGTTCAGAAGGCCCCAGAAGTCAGGGTTAAATGCGAGGAGTGCACTGAGGGGGTGCACGAGTTGTATTTCAATGCTGACGCGAAGAAGAGTGACAGTTCTGGACCTGCGTGAGTTCAATACCACATAGCACCAGACAAACATACAAATCCTCTAAGGAAGGTCCAGCTGTAGCAGCAGGCGAATAACCAGAGATTGTATGGAATTTGTTGCCATAGGTACAGTCCTGAACTTTATTTTGGGACCCATTTAGGTTGAATATCCTACTGAAAACCTAAACCTTCAAAGCTACTATTTTATTTATGTAACTAGGGGCTACTGCTTTCAGGTATGATGTCCTTATTGCATTATGAATGTCTTTGAAAATATTAACGGAATGGGTCCTATATAAATGTTCGCGTCCGTACATTGAATACCTGGCGATCCTAATAGTAACCCCAGACGAAGTGAATCAAGTAACTTGCTACACACGCACTTGAAAAGACAATTTAATTTCGCTTTTGATCTTCAATAGTATTCTTAGCTCAAGCTCGTTCATCAATCTTTGAATTTACAAAGAGCATAATTCCCTTTGATCTAGCTACTATTGATCTAATGAAAATACCTTATTTAGTGCATTGAATTAAGGATCTATGAAACTGAATGGCGCCTCTATGCAAAAGACTATGTTGCAGTTAATTGGTTAACATAAATCACCCGCAAATTCAATTTGTTAATAACCAGACACGCCAACATAATCATGAGAATGCTAAAATCAAAAGGACTAACCACTAAAACAGTAATTGGCGCTTTGATTTATACTCTCATCAAGTTTACGAGCACTTATATTGCCCTTACATAACACTGTAAGTGTGCCATAACTTTGTAATTTATTCCTTTGAGAGCTAAAAATACTTTGAGAGACATGGTCTGGATAGGTGTGAGGTCTATACTAACGTTTCACGAATACGACTATAGTGGTATCATCGAGAACGATTTACGCTGTAATATGTGTGTTATTTAGCTATAATGGAGTGCAATGCTACGTCATTGTAGATAATGATAAAATGTAAAGCAAACCCCATGACTCATCTTCACTTCACGCGCTGTGCAGTGAAACGGTGGTATACCTCAATTTACGACTTGTTTTGCGTGTTTACGGTTTTTTACGAGCTTGGGCGCATTTTTATAATGGCGACCTGGTTTCAGGGGTCGATGTATCAAAGAGGAATGCAACCGGACATGCGAGGTAAGCGACATACCTAACTACACATTTTTATTAAACCAAGAACATTTTACGTTGAAAATAATGAAATATACTGAGATGGGTGGATCTGCTAACATGAAAATCTTAAACTTTATGCTCAGGTACTTAATTGTTTTTGTTATTCCAGATCAGAACTGCGCCATCAGTTATGTTGACGTAAGTTTATTTTTGGGCAATTTTGTGGACAGTTGAATTAAACACTTCGAAATAACTTGTTTATTATTGTTACAGAAAGGTCGAAAAGGAAGTTATGAACCGATCGTGCGGAAGAATTGTAAAAGTAAGAATAAACTATACTTATTTATGAACGCTAAACAGTTATCTATCTAACACTGGACACGGTGGCGTGGCATAGTTATACACAACTTGCGGAACTTACTATAATCTCCACTTACACTCCTTTATGTTTAAGACCGAAACTGATTTACTGATATAAGGGACATTCCTATCACATATAACACCTTTGATGAACTTGCCTTCCAAAGCAGAGCCCTCCAGGAAGTAGCCATAATATCTCCATCCTTTGCACAGTTACAAATATACCAAGAAATACTCCCTGTTCTTGAAATATTTATCACCTTTGTTATTCCAATTCCTGCGACTCTCCCGTCAGATAAATCTCCACAATTTCCTCCATTAATTACGTGAACTTTCACAACGGGCTGTAGTCGATAGGGCGCGGGACGCGTGTCTATATATAAAGCGTGATGTTGTCGCCGTGTTAACACGCGCAGCGTGACGAAACGAACGGACGACCGCGTCGGAAGCCGCAGCTAAAGATGTTCATCGCATCTTAACTAATGAACTACCCGGTGGTACAGGATGAAGTCATATTTGTCTAAGCCCTAGCATGGCTCTGGACCGGTCTTT
Source organism: Pheosia gnoma (assembly GCA_905404115.1). Taxonomy (NCBI): domain Eukaryota; kingdom Metazoa; phylum Arthropoda; class Insecta; order Lepidoptera; family Notodontidae; genus Pheosia; species Pheosia gnoma. The sequence continues at coordinate 352,204 of FR989894.1, read as the reverse complement.
CATGGTTACTGCGAACCGTACCATATCGGGCGGGATGTTCTAACTACGTACTACATGGTTCTGTTAACACAGACTCCCCGTGGTGTAAGATAATTCTTGTATAGTGTAATCTTACGGAAATTATCGCGTTTATTTTATGTTTTTACGTTCCCGACGTTTCGGCTGCTTTACAGCAACCGTGGTCACGTGAGGACTGAGGTGTTTAATCTTAATCCGTAAGATTAGCTTTATTTCATTGTGTACTATTCGCGTAAATATAAGAAATCAATAGTGGTGTTCAATGAACGGGGCATTGATATTTACTAAACTCTCTTTAGGGTAGTGTTTTAAATTTATCTTTAGAATGAGAGTGATGACATAGATACTTAATAAATGCGAATCTATTAGGTACAGTATTTGATACGATAGTACTCAATGGTGTTGCTTGTTCGTGATGATAACCATATGTTAAGTAAGTAGCCTCATCTCATTCAGATAAGCCGTTTTAGTTCCACTATGATCTCATCTGTAATAACAACTCTATTTCCCAGTTTGATTAAACCACTTGTGTTAGTTATCTAATGCGATTGTGGTCTTGGCCTCATTCGCAAACTGTGCTGTCAAAATTGCTTTCTCAAATTGAAGTAAAGTGTGAACATGCTGTAAGAGCCTGTTCTTTTGTCTGTTTTCTTGTTGCCTATATCCGAAAATAAAACAAAGCCCAAAATCATTGATTGTGTCAAAAATGGTCTATCTTTTTAATTTGCCATAAAAGGACCTCCTCAGATCAGGATCACACTGTTAACGTCAAGACATCATAAGAATAAAGCTCACAAGTGGGCCACCGAGCGTTTCCGGTCCATCAAAAAATGACTATTTACGAGCGCGCTAAATTTACCCCGCGCGGTGCAGCCGCCGCGCCGGCGCATCCCCGCCGCGCGGCACTCGAGCGCACCTCGCCCGCGCGTGCGCCTGCGCACCTCATTGTAACGTATTTATACACAGAGTAAATATTATTGTTTGTTGTGTCAATATGATGTTCAACGGTCTGCTTATGTGTGCCGACTCGGATGCGAGCGATGGCACCAAACTGAGTGATTTTCTTGTAGGTATCAGATACGGTTTAGGAGATCGCCTGTTGATCGATGAAGTGCTGGTTTTTATTAAGTGGTTTCTTTAAATGGAATATGTGTTTATCAGGTGTATCTGTTGATCGAGTGCATTTATTCCTGGTCATATTTTATCTTCTTATTTAAAACACAAAATCAACTCACCTTTCAAGTGTTTAAGTAACTATACGGACTTACTAAATTTACAATAAATATTAATAAATAGTTTGCGTTTATTTACTTCTTTTGATTTAACAAATAGTGAATACGTGATTTATCATTTCTACTTCTTTTAATAGATGGGACTGTGTTATAGTGTTACCCTGGTCCGCAGGACAGCGCCGGCGCCTGCAGCCTGGCGGACAGCGCGAGCGGCTCGTGCGACGCTGCGCGTGCGCAATATTACCACAACAAACTGCTGTCCACACTCCAGATTGTAAGTGTTTATAGCGGTGAGGTTTTGAAGTTATTTAAGGAGGTCTAGCAGTGTACGTGTCCCGCTTGATGGATGAAGAACTTCTCTCCGGAGGCTGGATTCGAGTTACTTATATTTTGCTTAGTTTTCTGAGATGTAAAAGAGATCTTTTAAAATGTATGAGTGGGTTGCTTCCAATTATAATCGAAAACATGAACAATGGCATTGTTTTAAATTGGCTCTTCACGGCCTTAATACCTACACGTGCAGTTCCTCATAAATGCAATTGACAGCTAGTCTTTGAGTGGTTTAAAAATTAACTATGTACAAACAATTTTTGGGTTTGTTATGAATATTGCGGACATGTTTGTATAATTATTGATGCTATGGTTTTCTAAACACACCATCACGCCTGTAATCCTCATAGGGTCGGCAGAGATGCACTGCAGTACATCTACTTTTCGCCTATGGTATTTGGTCCCAACGTCATAGGGGGCAAGCCTATTGCCATTATACCGGGCACATACCGCCTTAATATGAGGAGAATTTAAGCCATAATCCACTACGCGCTAGCCCAATGCAGTTTGGTGAACTTGGACAGTCAACAGACGTCCAGGTTTCCGCACAATGTTTGCCTTCACCGTATAGCAAGTGACAATTGTCATTGAAAATGAGTTCGCACATAATCCGACGATCCCAGCGGTACTAGCTAGAGTCGACACGTCATGTTTTCCAGGCGAGCATTCTACCGACTTAGCCATTAATGTTTTTTTCTTCTTTCTACAGCTTAGATGCTATAATTTGATATGTATGATTGTAAACAGTTACAAAACAAGGAGGAGACGATCCGCGTGCAGGCGGAGAGCCTGGCGGTGGCGGAGGCGCGCATCGCCGCGCTCAGCTCGCGCTCCGCCGACCTGCGGAGGGAGCTCGAGCGCAAGACCAAAGAGGTAAACTGGTGGTGTTCTATGAGTTGAAGATTTCCATAAAGCCACGCGTAAACGACAAGTAGGTACACTTTGTAAATTGATTTAAAGTTCACTCACACTAGTTCCAAAGTTGCTGCTCCCAAAGTTGGCAGTGACGTAGCTCAGTCTACTGGCCTAATTGATTTGGGTAAACATACTAGGAGGTGAATAAAAACTGAACAGAGCTTCATTATGTAGCCTTCTTATATACACTAGTAAGTAGACAGAAACCTATATGGAATAATCAATGTTAATTTTAATTTCAGCTTCATTCATTGCGGCAAGCTATGGAGAACTGCAAACTGGAGAAGGCGGACGTGTCTGTTATGGCCGAAAGACAGGTATGTAGATGCGCATGCGCTCTACACTCAGTTCCTATTCAAATAAAAAAAAAACTTATAGGTTTGTGCAAAATGTGAGCAAAGATTGCGAATTAACATTGCATTTAATTTAATAATTTTCACTCCGCCACTCCGAGTGGATAGGTATATTAAAACTTTTAACTCTCATAAACAATTATCAGAACTGACTTATAACTTAAAAAAAATATTAAAACTCAATCTAATATATGGAATGCAATTGTTCTGAAGATGCTGGTCGCAAAAGATAAGTGCACCGTTTCTTTTTGTTTCGTTTGATATTTGTGCGTGGGATTAGTGATGTCATAAAGTTGCGGTCCATTTCAGGAGGAAGATCAAACTGATGTAGTCAACACGCTGCAAAACAACTTATGTGTCATAGAAGACCTGTACAGAGAATGTTTCTACGAGGTATGTTAACTCTCTATTCTCATCATAAAAAGTTCTGGGCGCGTCTGTCTATCTAGGGTCCTCTACAAATTCAGGGCCCTCAGTATAAGTTTTAAAATATTTCAATAACGATCGTGTGAATGAAGTTTCCGACGTTTTGACGAAACGTACTTTTAGATTTACAAGTAAATGTGTGGACATTTTAGATCACTTAACAATTATTTGCTGCAATCGTGAGACACGTTGTATAACCGCGAATGTGATGTACTTTTTAACCGGAATGCTTCAAGTAGAGTAATATAGCATGAGAGTGAGTTATACAAATCTTGGTTTTGCTCGGTATTCTAGACGGCGAAGCAAGAGGGTCTGATAGACATGCTCCGCAAGTCGTACCTGGACGTGCGGCTCATGGACAAGGAGAAGGCCAACCAGATTGGCAAGCTGCAGCACGTCATCAGCTCGCAGAAGTTCTCCTTGGACAAGTGCCAGGTAGATAATAAGAATATCGCCAAAAGAACACACCAACTGTACGGTCCCAATCAAAGCAACGCGTGTATTATGGGTGCCGTACAATTGACTGGGGACAATTCCAGTATAGGTACTACGTCTTAAAACTATACAGGGTGTAAGGGGCATGATAACAAAAACTTTGAGTAGAGGTTACACTTTATACCTTTAAAAAAAATTACAAATGTTGTCATTTTTGAGCGCGCAATGTATCGTAAACAATGCGGTCACAACACAAAGCTCCGCGCGATACACGACGCGTGCGAGTGACGAGCGCGCTCAAGCGTAATGAGTTTTAATTTACATTGCAGTTTGAAGTTTAATTAAATAATTATGGATTTTATTTATAATCACGTTCTTAAGACTTCTATCATTATGATTTTATGCTAAAATCAATTTGAAATGAGGGGGTTCAGATTCATGAGTTGAATCCATGGTTGCAGTTTTCGTTAGCTCTGTTTTCTTCGGGTGGTTCTCAATATACTGTTTGGATCACATTGGAGATTAGTCATTGCTCTGTAATACTTGTCACAACTTTTATCTTAGACTGAACAAAAAAATGCTTTTTTCAGGATCTCGCAATGGAAGTGGATAGCTTGAAGACGGAAATATCCAACTTTCTGAACAACTCGACCAACAATGATTCGGTACAAAACTAAAACACAGAGACGCATGTTTTATTAACAAATAAACTTACAGTTAAATAAAAATAGTTCTTACATATTTGTAAAATAAAGTATATTTTTATGTGTGTTTAAAATATTGTTATATAAATAAAGGGTTGTCAAGTATAGTGTTTGTGTTGACGTCAGGGTATGTGGGAGGTGCGCTCGGAGCCGGCGGGCGCGCAGGAGGACCTGCAGGACATCGTGGAGCAGCTGCTCAGGCTCAGGGGGATGCTCGCTGTACGTGTTGTGTGTGTGCTTGAGCTTGCTTGCTTGCATTCATGAGTTTGTGCTTGTTTTCATGATCGTGTGTTTGCTGCAGTTTCGGAGTGGGAGATGGCAAAAGCGCGTGTATAGTGCAACTGGAAATAGTAAACAGTAGTACGAGGAATTAAATTAAGGACACATGGCAACACTACAACATCAACAAAAAAAATTCAGTGTCAATGTCGTAAATGTCACTAATGCTGTCAGCGTAACAAATGTTCTACGGGGATGCCATATCAACGACACTAGCGCCCTCATTTAGTCGTTTTTTGGTTCTTGGTTGGTCTTTAACTTTTACTGCTTTCCTTGTTTTAGTTTCAAGATGATGCGCTTTATTATTGATTGTACTTATCTATATTAATCTTATTTCCTTTTAATTTAATTATAACTACAGTTTTTGGTTATTCTTTTATATGTTAATCCTGTCTCTAACTTTCCGTTTTGGTTTAAATACTTACGGTTTTTTTAATTTATTTTTGCAGAGCGGCTGTATATGCGGTTTACAAGAAGAAAATATGAGATTGAAACAGAGTAACGAGACCATGGAAGTGAGTAGGAGAGCCGTGGGTGTACACCATATTATATTTAAAAAGTCTTGCTAGTTACACAATTTATAACACCAGCACGGCCGGGCCGATTTTTAGGAAGTTTTATTTTTTATATTTGGCTCCGCCCGTCTAACAAAATAGTTATTAAAACATGGATTCTCTCATTGTTTCTGAGTCCGAATTGATTCTGAGGCGGTACGAGGTTCGTCGAGACAGTTAGATAAGATAAAATAAAACATTGATACATTTCATTTGCGTTCAAGATGAAAATTGGCGAGCTAAGGCAGAATATGAGCGAGCTGGAATCCGAGCTGCTGAATCGGGACCGCGACGACGCGAGAAACAACCATGAGATAGAAATAAAAGAGAATGAGGTAGTATCGGATCTTTTGCTCCCTACGCACTTCTTTGTTTAGTTTAAACAGTACAGGTACTGAGCCGTAGCTGAAATTTCCAATTGGCTTGACTATGTTCACGACCGAGCCAAGACTAAAGACTTATATCCTCTCTCGTACATAAAGAGCATGTATGCCAGTGATTCCTGACCTAGGAGTTCCCCAAGGCTCGCCCCTGAAACCGATATTATAATTCATAAAAAAAACCGTGTTTGCAGCTGTTACAAATAAGACAGCAGCTAGCTGCGGTGGAGGAGGGCTCAAGGGACCAGGGCAGCGCGTGCGACACTCTGTCCGTCCAGTTGCAGCAAGCACAGGGTAGGTAGTAATATGTATGAAGAGGTCCACTGCTGAATATCTTTCGACACCTTACAGACATACAGCTATGTTTGCTGATAATATTATAAGTTTTTGGGTATGTGAAGAGTAACGATCGATGGTGCACAAGTTTGATTATCATACCACTGAACCGGACGTTGCGATCTTTTTTCTAATAATGGCAAAATTAGAGTTTGAGTTTTCTGTGGTTATACTGAGACCTGATGCGATCAATTTATGATTTTATGAAGAGTCAGTTTTGACAAGAAATCCTAGTGTTATTTAATGAAATCACTAACGCTTAGATATAGAACGTTTTAAGTGCAAAATAGCAAAAATAGGCCTTCCGGTCCTATGATGTGCAATGATAATCGATCTTAAGGTGATAAAGAATTTCTTGCCCAACTTTCTGTTTAGAATTGGCGTGTTAATCTTATTGATTTTGTTGTTGTTTATTACACTGTAGCTCTTGTACAAGATAAGGCAGCCGAACTGGCGCAGATGCAAGAACAGTGTGACGTACAAGAGTCGACTATCAAGGAACTGAAGTTGGAACTAGAGAAAGCTGATCAAATCAACAAAGAGGTAAGAGTAATAGTATCTACAAATGCTATAAGATTAAACTAAGTTGTAGACTTGGCAGTGACGCTACAGGAGCACTTAATGTTGTTGATTTCTGACGACGGAAGTCGTCGGTGCAAACTCGCAGAAGGTCAAATTGACACTTGTTGTTTAATGTTATGCATGTTTGTCTTCTTCAGCTGGACTGCTCTTCTATGGTATCAGTATTTTGGTTTGATTGGGTCCAGGTGGTTGCGGGTTCGATCCTTGTCTGGTGACATTTTGAATAGTCTGGGTGCTACTGGGATTGGTTGTGATCTTACAGTTGCAGTTGCTCAGTTAATGATTACACACTGTTGCGTGAGTGAGATCGTCTGGTTTTATTTATTATTGTGTGTTAAAGAACTCGAAGATCCGGCACGAGGTTGCGTACCTGACGACGCAGGTGTCGCTGTGGCGCGCGCAGCTGTGCGACAGCGAGCGGCGCGTGCGCGCGCTGGACGGCGAGCTGCGGCGCGCGCGCACGCAGTGTGCGCACATCGACGCTTGCTACAGGTACCGCTCATTTGGCAAACTACACAACGGGCAGTTAGCCTAGAAAATTCTAGTAAGTCCTAGTATTTCCCAAATTTTTTTACTATACTATTATTTTGTATTGGTGTCAGCATCCAATTCATCCTGATAATATTATTCGATATTTACACGGAGCGAATGCCATCAGCCCTCCCAATCTAAGGGTGACCATTCAGGCCGTAATTACATGGCATTGTAAATAGTTAAATGGTTGTGTGTGCTGGGTGACGGCAGAGAGAAGGCGGGCAGCGCGGCGCAGCTGCAGGCGCTGCTGGCGGAGGCGCAGGCGCGCGGCGCGGCGCTGTGCGCGGAGGCGCGGCGCGCGGTGGCCGACGTGCGCGGCTGGGGGCGCCGCATGCGGGACAAGCACAGGTCGATACCACTATTCGCATGCTCTATGGATACCACAACCTATGGTCATTTTTTTATAGGAATACAACAAATAAGGTTCAAATTCTTCATGAAACGACTTCTACAGTGTCAATTTACTGTGTTTAATTAAAAATACAAATATGCATTTTTTTTTCATTTTTTACTCAGGATTAACACCCCGAACGTACACTAGTAATTTTGTGACATTATTACATTAGGGATGTCCGTTGTTTTTCATAAATTTTATGACTGCATTTTAGCCTATCGTGAAAGTCGATCGTGGAATGAATGTTGCATGCGCGTATTTTTGTTTTAAGTTAAAACGTGTTTGTTTTACCCGCCGAAAAAGAAACGCGCTAGTCCTGTCATGATCCTTATGACACCTAGATTCCGCGCGTCAGTGTTTGACGCCATTGAACCTAGGTATCGTGACACGGGCCGCAGTTTGGAAAGCCCAGGTTTTGTTGAATAAAAAAAAAATATTTTGCGCACTTGAATTCTACATAAACTAATGTCAATAAAAGTATTGTTCAAGAATTGTATAAAGGTTTTTTTGTTGTTGTAGGGAACAAGATATCTTAATAAAAGAGAAGGAAATATTACTCCTCGCACTACAAGAACGCTTAGAGGAGGGACAGAGCGATATACAACGTGCGAGCGCGAACGAGCCATCCTGTTCTAAGTGCTCATCGAGCAGAAACGAAAGTAACCGAAGTGGGCCGAGGGAGTTGCCGACTTGTTGCCCTAAGATGGAGAAGAGGAGTGCTTATTGTGGAACGAGTGGAAGCGAGATGGCTAGCTGTTCCTCGGCTCCTGTGCCGCCAAGAAGAATGCTGAGGAAGAAGTTTTGTGGAGTGAGTTTTCTCTATGATTTGAGACTATTTTGACATCAATGTAATATTGGTAGACGATGTACATTTATCGATATTGTGTTAGAGTGATGGGCGACGTATCTATCAATGTTTCTATTCTAGGGAATAATTGTTTACTAAAAACTGTGTCGGGCCCTAGAGAAGAAAGAAGAAGTCATAATTCTCTGGCTGCCAGCCCGATACGCATTTTTCCTGTCCGTCTGAACGGGCATTAAAGGGAAACATACCTACTGGATGGATTTTGATGAAATTAAACATGATGATAGCTCATAGCCCGCGGCAACAATTACGATTCTTTTTATTCCGTGAAATAAATGGGTTCCCCCAGGATAGCCGAAAAACTGTATCTCAATATCCACTGGGCTTTTAACGAAACTTGGCATTGACATAGTCTCCGTCACTGAGTCGTGTCTACTATAACAAGATCCCTCGTATCGCAGTCCCAACGTTGCGGGTGCGGGTCCCGCGAGGCTGGCGTGCAGCAGCCGGTGCGCTGCGAGGCGTCCACCAGCGCCGGCGCGGCGTGCTGCGCGCAGTACGACACGCGGCACGTGCGGGTGCGGCTGGAGCGCGCGCCGGTGAGGGGGACTACCAGTACTTACTACCTACCTCTAAAGGTCGAATTGCCAATAGGAACGCGGCAAGTGAAATACAAGGAGGGGGGAGGGGATGTCAGCGTATCCTCTTCCACTGGCGGTAATATCGCTGGACCATCTCTTATAACTTAATAGGTGTTCCGCCACTCCGTTGGTTGGTTGCCAAGGGAAGGTGTAAGCATACTATCGTGACCCTTCAGCGGGGATGCTGGTTTAAACTAGACGACTGCAGTATCGAATGATATTAAGCGAGCCGCCGCTAGGGTGGGCTGTCTAATCTCCGTCCGTCTCATTCTGACTTATGGTAACGAAGCGAGTTAGGCGTCATCACTGCCAGACGTTCATTTGGCGTTTGGTCAGCCAACATAAGCTTATATCTGGCGCCCTGATTGTCACGTCTATGAGTCGCGCACTGTAGTTGTCATGACGACCTCTACACGTTTACCATTGTGACCGTAATTCCGGTAGAGTGCGTACAATTGTGTGCCCATATGTCACAAATAGTTTAAAATGTAATAAGGAGCTAGCTTATTGCCATTTACTGATACATTTCTAAACTCTAGGCTGCAATATTTTCCAGCAGCAAACCTAGATGGCAGTATTCGTTGCTCCAACGAGACTTTGAACCTATTATCAGTAGCCAGTTATAAGAAGAACAGTAAAAATATTAGAACCATTATAAAATTGGGTCGTTTCAGAGAGATGTATCCCCGACCGAGCAACTGTTTCTCCGCGTTGAGCAGCTGTCGGAAGCGCTGGCTGATGGGCAGCGGCGGTGGGCGAGGGGGCGCGACGAGCGGTGACCAACCCTCTGCAGACCTTTGATAACTATGAACATTGCGGGTACTGGAGTACCTTTGATGGTGTCTCTGGCTTGGGCCAGTGTGACTTATACCTCATGAGTCTTGGGTGATCTCGGCCTGTGACCACGTACCTGCAAACCCCAATCTTGAGTTGAAGACTAGATCATCAGTTGGTTCCCATACTGGGGCCGCGTACTACCTCTACGAATAATGTACCTCCGCTAGTGAGAAATAATCATTTATGAATAGCTTAGTTATAGGATATTTTGTGAATTTTATAAAACTAACTAATGAGCAGGTAACTCAAGGAATGTGTTCGTAGTGAAGGCTCAATTTGATAGAATGGTGCACCATTTTGCGAGATTATTATTATTATTGTAACGGGGTTGCCAGATATTTATAAGGTGTTTTTTAATTAAAGACATTTTAGTGCATTTATTTATGTTAGCTGTAACAGTATTATTGGCTAGTCTTGATTATAGTATTTTGTAAATTGTATTAATAAATAATTTTGTTATGCTAAAAATTATATTCAATTCATATAATAATAAAAAGGTCGGAGGGCTAATGCGAGTTCCAACAGGAAATAAAACATAGGTAGGTGATGTAAACAATGATTTTGTATAAAACTATATTATTTATTTATGTCAAAACGAATGCACAAAAGGTATAAAAAGGAAAGTCACACGTGTGAGTACACGACCCGCTTCAAACGTCAGTACTCGGCTCATAATATTTACTATCACATTTCATTTATTCATCGTTCAGCTCGATATGCGTTTAGGGCATGCTGTATTAGAACAAATACATTGAGTAGACCTTAACCTATATCCGTTGAACCAGCATTTTGGGGCTTGAGGGAATTTGAGAATATTATTATTAAAACCCGGGGCACATCGGCGGCTAATTTTAATTAATCCACACAAAATACCAATATTTTATGAGGATTAACGGCATTAGGCGCAGCTGTAGCAGGAGAATAATATAAATAAAAATCAACAATTCATACATATGACTGTAAACACTGACGTTCACATCGCGCCATTTTGTCATTAACATTCAGCGTTTATGTCTACCCTCCCGTGTTGTTCTACAGTGAAGGTGACGTCATTTTGGCTCTATGGCAGCGTCGAATGTCTTAACAGAATTACCAAAAACAATATTAAGAAAAAAAATAAAAAGTAAAAATAAAAAAAATCCGACCGAATTGAGAACCTCCTCCTTTTTGAAGTCGGTTAATTACATCTTCGATGTAAATACTAATATAAATTTAAAAAAAATCTCTAATCATATTAGACATGCATCTGTGCATTAATAAGTATTAACGATAATGTGTGCACGACCATATTATCGATTTAAAAAAAAAGTACAAAATTTCTATTTGTAAGGCCCCTTCATCGTAAGCTTACGAGATTTCAACAATGAATATAATTGCGCAGATTACCAGTACCTAGTGTCGGATCTTGTGATGTGATGGATTTACGGACGCTGTAAGATGTCTTGAGTGTGTAGTTTAATTATTGTTTTAATGTGCAATAACTGTATATGCCGTCTAGCTTCAATTATATGACTGATAACGCAAATTTTCCTATCTACATATTGGGACTAGATAGCTTATCTTCATGCTACTGACTTGCTTAAACTTGTAACAGTTGAGAATTGACAATTTAATCTGCCCTGTGATGTGGCTGCTAATAAGCGCGTGTACGAACCGCATATTTACATAGATCAGTGAATCTGCAGAATAAGCTAATAGCCGTGTATTGACTAACCGAAAAGCCTCGCAAGGGCTGCTCGTTTAGTCAGTACACGGCTAATAATGTTACCACTGTATACTCTTACTAGCATAGGTGTATCACCCGGGCCCCAAGTCTGCTAGCACAATCGATTCATAATCGAACAGCAACCGCATAGTAACTGTCACTTTTGACACATATTGTATGGGATATCTGTCAAAACTGTTCGATTATGAATCGACTGTGTTAGCAGTGACTGTGTTATCCCGAGAGTTTGAGAAATGTCTGTGTAACATCTTATACTGTTCCCCGAGATGGGTTCGATCCCATAACCTCAGTGGCGTAGTATGGGGGGGCGGAGGGTGCGGTCCGCATCGGGCGGCACTTTGCCGGGGGCGGCATTTCACAGGAGGCGGTTAGGGAAAAAAAAATTAAGAAAAAAAAAATCATTCAGTGTTTTTTTTCGTCATTTGCTGTCGTTACCATGCCCCAATTCTTTTATTATGAATAGCAAAAATAAGGGGGCGACAAATTTGAAATCCGCACCGGGTGATAATGACCAATGCTACGCCACTGCATAACCTGTCTTTATTTCTGATGCCCCATTGTTTGAAAGTCTAGGGCTGTGTGGGTCATTCAACCAAAATTCCTGTGTAGTAGCATGCTGTGGGTAGGGTAGTGAGGGCGCGGGCGGTCACTTGGTGAAGACGCGCCACATGGAGGCGAGCGAGGCGGCCGCTGACGTCACCAGCGACGGCGCAGGCGCAGGCGCGGGCGGCGTGCAGCTCAGCTCCTCTATCTGTACACCAGTTTGATACTAGTCCATCACTGAGATATCGTAGGTATACTTTGTTAAAAAAAAATTCGTTACAAAGTATCAAAATATATAATTATATTAGCAGCAAAATTTTTCGGATAAAATTATTATCGATTGGGTCAAAATAAAAGAATCTAGTAGGATTTGAGTCGGAGCTAGTATCGAGAACGTTTTTCGAACGTTGGACCCATCGTTGGACCCCAATGGCATCAAAAGAAAAATATTCCTAAATACGCACCTACCTATTCTATCTCCTTCGATGAGCTTGAGATTCGAGCGCTCTTTAAAATAGTCTATTGGCAGCTCGATTTCGATGTCCTATTTCGAAAGATTTACAAAATAGATCATGTTAAGATCCGCCCAACCTAGATTTGATATGGTGGGTCTGTGAAATGGGTGACATTTCGCGCGGTCTTGTGTAGCCTTGCACAACAAGACGCTCTAATGCTCCTGCTACACCTGCGCCGAATGCCGTTAATTAACATAAAATACAAAAAATAATAAACGCAAGTGTAGCAGGGGCGGAAGGGATCGTGTTCCCGCGGCGCGCTCACCTCCGCGGCCTCGGGCCAGTGCAGGTGCTCGGGCGGCTCGCTGTCGTCGTGGTCCGCGTCGCCGAGCGCGCCCGCGCCGCCCGCGCCGCACGCGCCGCACGTGTCCGCCCACGCCTCGCTCGCCGCCGCCACCGAGTTGCTCATCCACGCCTCCACCCTGAACTCACAAGTAGGACATTCAGTAGTGGTGGTGGTGGTAGTGGCATGCGCTAAATAATAGACTTATCATCTCCAGACCGCATAGTACCAGACTGCATAGTCTGCTTCACATAAATCTGTTAAAATGATGTCTCATAATGGAATCACAATAGCATAGTAATTGTCTCGGTCAACAAATCTTGTATGAAAAAAAAATGCTTCGACATTATCCATTTATTAATAAGTCTGAGTATTATTTGACACCCGCGGACGCGGCGTCTCACCTGCCCAGCATGGGGTCGTCGGTGCTGGCGGCCACGACGAGCGCGTTGAGCGCGGCGAGCGCGTGCGGCGGCGGCGGCGCGTGCGGCGCGCGCGGCGGCGGCGGCGGCGGCGGCAGCGCGGCGCGCGCGCACAGCGCCGCGCTGCTCGCGCACACGCGCCGCGCGCGCCGCGCCAGCCCGCCCTCCGACACGCGCCAGTTGCAGTACTCGCTGCGCGCACACACCACACACGTCATAAGTAAAGACACGACACCTACTTTGTTGTTACAATTCCCCAGCAAAACCTGCATTGTTAATCTGATAATTGAAATAAAATATTACCATTTGTAATTCTAGCAACATAAAAAAGTATCAGACAGATTTCAACGCCTGGACCCTGGTTTGAAAGACCAGCGATCTCACCCCTGAGCTATGGAGGCTTCGATTTAAATGAAAAAATTATTATCCTAATTACACAGTCGAATTTTCGTGTTCATAGCATTTACACGCAACATTTTAACAAAATATCTAAAATAAGTACTAGGTTGTAGCTAATACGTCAAGTTTATGATAAAAAATGTATTTTATTAATAAATTAGCATGGCTTAAGTAATTGTCGGAAACCAGGTTTCCAATTAACGTTCATTAAACATTCTAGGCGCAACATAGATCAATATTTTAACCTAGATAGATACCTAGGTGTTGCGTTAATAGTTTTTCAGGCCACTTCTCAGAAAAACATTTGTAATGTCAAATAAAACGATAAAATTTAAGTGATTATATGTGTACAAGTGTTATCTATTCGAGTGATATCAAAGAGAGAATTATAACGTTACATTAATAACTATGCTATTTTACACCATATGTCATCACTAATGGGATGACCTATGGTCGCTTACTATGGGCCTCATAAGAAGGCTCAAGGTCGCTCGGGGTTTCGCTACGCGATAGAATCAGAAATGAGGAGATCCGTAGACGAACTAAAATAAGCGAAATAGCTCAAAGAATTTCAAAGTTGAAGTGGCAGTGGGCAGGGCACATAGCTCGCAGAACGTTACCGATGGCCGTTGGGGCAGAAAGGTTCTAGAATGGCGACCACGAATCAGAAGACGTAGTGTAGGACGGCCCCCCACAAGGTGGACAGATGATATGACACGCGTAGCAGGAAGCCGGTGGATGCGAGTGACGTAGGACCGCGATGTGTGGAAGTCATTGGGGGAGGCCTGTGTCCAGCAGTGGACGTCTATCGGCTGATAGATAGATAGATTATTTTACACAGTGAGGTGTGTACTGACTTGAGCGACAGCGCGTGCGGCAGGCGCACGTCGAGGGTCCAGGCGAGCAGCGCCAGCAGCTGCGCGGCGAGCGCCAGCGCGGCGCGGGTGCGGTGCAAGGGGTTCGCCGCGCCCACGCTCACCAGCGCCGCTTCTTTGTTTTCATTCACTGACACATTGAAAATGGCTTTACATGTTTATAAACATGGACTATGGGATAGCGCAAGTGAAAGAGTCCTTCTACCCTTTGCTACTAGACAATATTGTCTGATATTTTTATACGAGCGAACAGTATAAGAATTGTAACAACTAAAACTTCCAATTCCACACATTAGTTTCAGGGTAGAATGTCTCATTCGTATGAAATTATAACTGTGGCACGAGCTTCTTTTTATTGAAAAAAAAGTGGTTGCCTCATTATATAGGCATTATTATTACTGTTTACTTCTAAAAATGCTCTATAATGCTATTGTAAATTGATCAAATCCTCTATAATCTTGGGGTGCTTGTGTTGTATCTAAATTCGGCTCAAGGACGCTGTGCGAATTTTTATGAACTTTGGCAAACTTTTATTAATATGAGACCCACATATGAAAGTTTCTGATATAAAGCTCATTATTCTTGGTGGGTTGGTTGAAACATGGTTGTTTCTCAATAAGCCTGTAGAAAATTATCATTCAAATTTATTAAGTTTACCAAGCACTTTTTTTAAATGCTCTGTAAATTGATTGGTAATAAATCTGTGTGTATCAGTATACTCACACCAGGCCTGAATGTGGGAGTAGTCTCCATCGGTGTTGATCCAGGGCGCCACTATGTGCAGCTGTGGCCGGTGCGGCGGCTCCTGCTCTACATCCTCTCCAATGAACTCCATGTCTTCAATACTGTCACTGGAAATACATGTAACACTGGAGTGAGTAGGTTGGCGAAATCCAGGGGACTCCACCACCCTAATAATATAATACCTAATAAGATAATATAATACAATTTGTTGATTTTAATTTTGATTTTAATTATTATGAGTGAAAATTATTATTGGCAAATTGCCAACTTCAGTTATGCCAAATTGAGATATAATACATTATTATAATCAAAAGAGAAATAAACCAAACTCACTTTACCCACCTCGTATCATAACTCAAATACACTGGGAATATATATTTAGTCAGCTGTCGTATCCTCGATCTACGCAGGGCGGCCAGCATCTCCGCTTGATCATTATACAGACTCACTTTGTTTTCTAACTCCATTTGTTGTATTTCAGCATGTTTACCAAGACTCAACACCCTCTTCTGGTACCTCGGTAGTTTTAAATTCAAATCATTGTTGTGATTTTTTAATTCATTCAATGCTTTCCGCTTCTCCTCTATGTTATTCCTTCTTTGTTCTATGGCTAGTCTGAGTAAGTCGAGTTTGTCACTGGATTGTTTTGCTTCAGTCAATAGGGTATCTTTTTTTAGTTTTGTTGCTAAGAGCTTCTCACATCTTTCTAGTATATGTTTTCTGTTTACTTTCAGCCTGAGTAGTTTCGCTTGTTTTTCAGCATATCTGTGAATTGAAGTGAAGTTTAGTAATTACACTCATATATATTGTAACTAAATGGAGCATAGTGACGAAAAAATGGAACAGTTTCAACATTATAAAGATACACAGCTACAAATAAATATTTTAACCAATTAAGTACAACAAAGAGCTGATTCATCAATAGCAAAATAAACATCGCGCCACCCGCCTCTTACTTCAAGGTTATGTAAGTTTGTAAACATACCATTTCAATTAGAATATAATCATCACAGAAATAACAAAAGTATGTATGTAGGTATCATTTATGACCAATAAATATTCTGTAGACAGCTTATCTACATGCATGGAATCACTATCAGTAGGATTTCCGTGTTATTTATAACGAAATTAATACGCATATGTTGCCTTAAACGACATCTAACAAAGGGGGACTCAATATCTTGTGTTAAAAATATCTATTTCATACATCAGGATGGAGCAGGTAATGATTACTACAATATTTATGAGGTCCTTAGATCTATAGAAACGAAATTAACGCACCTGTCTGAGTAGGGCATCGAGGAATGTACAAAATTGCCTGTACTGACGCAGTCCTGGCAGTAAAAGTTCTTTTTAACAGTGTAACAAAGCAGGCATTTTTTGTAGTGGCCGTCACTCTCCGTAGATGACACTCTAAAGTCCCTGGGTGCTTCACTTTCTGTGAAATAACTCATCGCCATGGCTTTACACAACAGTTTTACGTATTATTTGTTTTGGATAGTGCGTGATCTTGCAACACAACACAAAACTTGTCATTTGTCTGTCAATGACAGCTGCTTTGCAGTGACAGTTGCCCAACAAGCAACGTTTCGTTTTACGCTTGGTAATATCAATGTACGCGTTCAAATAAACATTTCTAAGTATACTGTTTTAAATATTGTTGTTTAATATTTATTAACCTATGCTATTTGTTCGGTACACAGATTTCATGTTAGTAGCCGCTACTCATAAATAAAGTTTACAATGGGTTTAGTCAATTGGATGCAGTGAAGATGATACGAGGTCTATAATTCAGGAATTAAGATACACATATCGACGTCGAAAATTCGACTCACGCTAGTCGAAGAGTGCCTAGTTACATAATAATATAAAGTGACCCAATGTTCTTTGTGTAATATACGTAAAGAATATACTTCCGTCTACTTTATTTAAGGAGGGTAGTATATGAAGATTAAGAGGGTAGTTAGGTAGGTATGTGGTCTTAGTTACAAATTTATTTATTTTTGTATCAGCAACTTATCTACGAGTCAATTTCGCAGTTGGCTGCTTTCTATTCTCGACATGCTAAGTCGAGCATACAGATACTTATAATTTTATGAAAATGGCAACGTTTTTCGATATCCTTTACTTAATTATATTGCCAAAAGCGTAATAATTTAGTTCACAAAATAAATATATGATAGCTTTCAGGATGAACTTGCGTTAATAAATTTATGCAATTAAGACAGTTGGCATTGGAACTCATACTGACCTGAAAGTCCCGTTGACGCTCTGGGAAGTAGGTAGTAATTTAATTGGTGCTTAAGTGCAAACTATGTCGTGATAGTTTTACATTGCTGGTCGATTCAAGTTTGTATGATGGGCGTTCATATGCAACAAACATGTGGAGGACGAAGGAAGATAAGTTTTTTTCATCTATTTACGATTTTTAACTAAGTACGTACACTGACCTATGTAATTTAATTAAAAATAACAAAATACCTACTTATAATACTCGTATCAATAGGTACCGACGGTACCTATCTTCAATGAAATTAGTGAAGGTACAACAAAGTTCTTGTGACACAACTCTGCCTTTCAGTTTTTAACAAATTGAATCATTAGTCTTAGCAACTCATGCCCAGATCTTCGGGGAATTTAGGCGTGATGTGCGAATTATTTATTTGGGTAGGTAGGATTTTGAAACTACAGTCGGTTTCGTTATTTCCACCCCTGCGTAGTTCGAATACTCGTAAATAGGTAGGTAGGTACACAGAATGGCGCAGTCTTCACGCCAATGAAGGGTCAATGCGAATCAACTAGATTGGATTACCGTGTGTCGGGTAACGAGCTGCCGTTTTATTTTATTTTGGTGGAAGAAAATTTTCCGTCCACCGCCGTAACTTGGAAAACTGGGATAGGGACTTTGTTTATAAATAAAGACTATGTAACAGTACTTGGAAACCTAAGATGGGTCAGTACATCCCATCTTAGGTACCCTTTGTGTAAGTTAAAGAGTAGGGAAGTAACGATACCCATAAAAAATTAAACATATTTTTGTCAGAATAGTTAATTATGTAACTATTCTGACAAAATTCTGTTTAATTTTTGCTCACAACTTAGTAAATTACAGTCGTGTTAAGACGGTACTTGATGCAATTTGAAATAGGTAGGTTGTACTACTTCGCTTATTCCAGATAATTGAATATATATGTAACTTTTCTCGAATCTATGTGTTAATTGGTAATCTGCTAATGTGGTCATTCGAAAAATCCAAGTTTCGTCGGATAAGTATCAGTTTTGTCAGAGCTGTGAGAAAACTCTTCAAAGGCATTTGAATGTATGTACAGTTTTGGGTTCCTTATTATAGACATAATTCCTATTAGCTAAGAGTGTGACCAAATTTCAATTCCTATTAGCTACGAGTATGACCAAGATTTTATTCCTATTAGCTACAAGTGTTACCAATTTTTTTTAGACACCTGCCTTTAAATTACTGTATACATATTCGGCAGAAGCGAGGCAATTTTTGAATACCATATGGTCTGGCAAATTATTAATTCCATTAGCCGCGGCTGGCGGGCGGCGCGGCGGGCGGCGGGCGGCGGGTGCTCGCACTCACGGCCGGCTAACGAATGCTACATACATTACATTACTGGACCGCACATTTCACCACGGCCCCTCCATTTCTCCTTTTTTTATAACCTTTTTTTGATCTTGTAAATATACAAACGATCAATTGACAACAAGTATTTGAGTGCGATTGTTATTGGTACCTATCTATGTTTTTTCGTATAATATTTGTAGGTAGCCTCTGGAACCTCAGCAATTCTCACTTCTCATAAAAGTAAGAATTGCTGAGGCTGAGGAAATCTTTCCTTATGAGTATATGTTGTTTTATAACTCATCATAGTTCAGACTCCAGCAAGCAAACATCAAAATATAGCTGTTTGATGTGACCATGTCACGTTTATAATATTTTAAAAGTATGAAGCCATTATAAATGGTCGCAAGCATTCAATAAATTTGGATGGGTAGGTAGGTAGTTCTTTACCCCAAATTTATAGTAATATACGTCTTAATAGATAGCTATTAGGAGGCATATTACACAGACCCAAACCATATATCATTTTCATAGAAAAATCTTAACGACGCTTCTAGAAAATAATGTATAGAATACCTATTACTTTGGCGACCTGCCGTAATTAAAAGGTATTAGACGCAAGAAAAATTCCATTCAGTCTTTTCTTTTCATGTGGTCAGCGTAATTACACGCGTCGTACAAAGGTTTCTGAACGCACTGGCCGCCTGATTTCCCTAGGGCCCGCTGCTTGCGCTATCTGGGCGTTTGAACGCTTCCCGCCATTTATGCTTCGGTTTGCGTCTTGCTCACAAAATTGAGCTATTTGCAGATTTTGCGGTTTTCATCAGTCTTAATAATAAGGTTAAAAAGTATCTAATCTGTGGTCTGATCTTAGTTTTGTAAAAATATGTGTTTCTATAGATTCCTCTAAAGGCTTTGTTTTTTGTCTTGAGAACATCTGGCAGCAATATTGATTACCTAATCTACGCAAATAATCACATATGACATGACTAAAAAAATCGTTTTGAAAATTGACCTCGTTAGAAATGATATACCTAACCAGTAGGTACAATACTCGTACATATGCGACCTCGTACCTCACAAAACATACAGCTATCTCCGAAAAAGTCCTGTAAATATTCTTATAGGTGCGTACTTACTTGTTAGCTTAGCAATGCATTATAAATATTCTCTTGTTGAACCGGTACGAGAGCTAAGATTTACGAGTAGCTGCGCGGCGTAAGAATTAAACCGTTGCTCTTAATTTATTCATCAGGGAGCGTACGCGGGTGATTTCCCCGGGCGAGGCGACTTGCGCAGCGGACAATGTGGATGTACTTACCCTCCCTAGTATACTATCGATGGTATCAATGACTATCTACATACCTACAATTCACCCATAAACTGATCTAACAGATAACTATTGATATAATATGTAGAGTTAGTTGAAACAAAGTCAAATTAATCCTGACGGAGGAGAGTTCAGGAAAACGTTTACTTCATGATCTGAGAGGGGATGTTATGCAAAGAGGCTGGATTATTGCAACATGAGAGAGTTGCCATGGTTTCCAAAAAATATATTCGTATTCATTTATTTAGCATTATTTATTAGTGTATACATTGTTGACGTCGTCCTTACTCTTTCTGTCTTAAGATATGCATTGGCATGCTGAATGTGTACATTCTATGGCTTTATCTCTAGTAGGTAGTCCCGTGCTTCGTGCGGCAGAAGTTTAAAAGCACTTAGCTTAAGTTTAAGACACAAGTAAAACTCAGTTTCAGTTCGCTGACGAAGTTCAAGTCTACGTTGCAAAAACATTGTTGCAACTTTACCTTAAGTCTTTGGACAAGTTATGAACATTCTTCTTTGCAAATAAAACTTAAGTGAAGTGAATACCACAGAGAATATCGCGCGATGAGGGGATGTAACAGGATCAGGGTATACCATTAAGGCTTACTCCCTGATTGGCTCTTTACGGGCTACTTCGAACAACTACGAGGTTGACCTCGTTTGGTATGACCGAAATGCCACAGCAAAGGTTGAATTAAACTAGAAACCACATGAAGCTATAGAGGTACTCACTGCACTAAGTACATCTAGGTAGGTATCTATTTAAAAGCCTATATACGAAAGACTAAAATTAAATAAAAATATTGTATAAATATAAGAATATTTTTAGTCGTATGAAGCCATGAGAAAAAATAAGTGTCATTTTACCCAGAAATATCGTTTAAACGTTCTGAATTACTAACTACTAAGTATGAACATACAGTAACTATATAGGTCTGTTAAAATACCGCAAACAAAAAAGAGTTTATATATTTGAAAACGCTGGCGGCGGCCTCGCAGCTCGGCGAGCTCCTTTGCCTTTGGTAAACATATTTCGGAGATTATCTAAATTTGTGCTAAACAAGCAGCCAGCGCCTTTGTGTCGCCTCTCGCGGGAATTTTTGAATACTGGTCTTCTATCATTTCTTACTAAGTTATTTTAAGGAAGAGTTTTGAATATCAATTTTATGGTTCGTGGTTTGCAGATTGACGGTTATGGCTCTCATAGGTGCGCAGGCGACTGCATTGCCGACAGGATCACTCACACATACTTCGCATCTCGACTTCAATGCTGCATTATAGTACACGAAATTATCGTCTCAGTTCGAATTCTGTTTTTTTCCCAAAGATTATGGCCTCATGAATGAATGAAGCCATAAGGAATTATGTTTTCGCTCGGTATATCTACTCTGCATTTTAGACAAGTACCTAATCTTGTTTTTCAGTTAAATTCCCCTATAAAATTAAATAAAAAGTGATCATTGGGAATGTTTAAGCGAGTTTTGAGTTTTAATGGGTACTATTGTCCACTGGACTTGTTTTTTCTTTTCAGTTTTTATTTAATGTGTATTTTACACAGTCGGGTTTATGTTTTTTATATTTACACTTTTTAGTTATTATTTTTCATGTTAATAAGACCTATTATGCGATTATATTAGAACATTATCACAGCTTTATTCAAAGTATTGAAAATTTATGTGAGAATGGTTGCTAACCAACTTAAAATTTTCATAGATCCTAATGGTTATTTGAAAAGAAAAATGATAAGAGAAACCTAAAGATCATTTTAAAATACCTATCTATTCAATGATACCCCATTTGACATGATTCGTTGACTTTCGATTTTATCATTTTCACAATATGGCGTCTGATTGTTCTTCTTTCTTTACGAAATGAAATGCGATGAAATATAAAATGGATATGAATATTGAATATGGCCTCTTGTTGCTATATTGAATTTTGGTGACTGTCATGTATTGAGTGACACTCGCAAGATTAAGACAAATCTATTGATGTAAGAATCATCAAAATAGGCCCACGCGTTGGCCTCCAGAGCAACAAGAAACAAATATACATATCTACATACATAGGTTGATAAACACATTACCCTCCGCAGTCGGCTAATACAGCCACTTCTCACCGCTTTATCTTAAATAAAGCACAAGCTCGACTTCGTTATCTTAAGGTGTAGGTAGGTCCCACACGCTAAGCTGTGTCTTAAGGTTTAATCGGGAGTGCATCGTCTTGTTCAGCTTCGCTGCGAGAAATCCCTAATGGCCGCCGGCAAATGGTCCGTTTCGCATCGCCTGCCTTGTAGTTTACTACGAGCAGGATAATAATTTGCATACGTCGATGGACATGCCGCAGTACCGGTTGCGTAATAATAATGATATCGCCAGACGAACACACCAACTATGCGGTCCCACACTGAGCAACGCTTGTATTATGGGTACTGTACAATGGACTGAGGGCGAACTCAGTATATTTGTACTTATATAGATATTAACCATCCATGACTCTTGTACAAACATTCGTGCTCATCACACAAAGATTGTGCCTACCAGGATACGAACCCGGGACCAGCACAGAAGGCAAGCACTACCAACTGTGCTAATCAGGTCGGCAAGTAATAATGGCTCCATTCACCTACCAACAAGGTTTAATTTTGCAATGGAAATACACCTAAGATGATTACTTATAAACACTCGTTGCATGTCCAAATGCCTTTGGCAAACTTTTTATAACTAAAGTAAGTCAAGTGGGCCTTCAGGCTATGATCTAACTCTGGAAATATCAAATTTTTATTTTCGCTATTTTGTGCAAAACCTACTTCACGCATTTTCTGAAACTTACTACTTAATAATAATCTTCAGTTAAAAAAGAAAATCGCAGTAGGTATTTAAAGGCAAATCTTTCTTGTTGAGTTTTACTTGTTTATCGGAGTCCCAAAAGAAACCTTAAAAACATTTTCACGACACTATGATCATAGGTATCCAACTTAAATTCAACAGATTTTTCAATGCGAACAAATAGAATTGATATCTAACGCAGTTTCGTCGACATTCGGTGCCGTTTACACATCCGACGGAACACTTTTCCCAAGCACCTACTTCCTTCGGTATTCTTGCCAAATGTCGTGCGCATCGCAACTTTAAACACTACTGTCTATAGCTCCCCTATTATCTTCAACAAAAGGTAGAATGTTCTATGCATATTTAAAGAGTCCCGTTGGCCGGAGCGATTTGCCTGCGATGCCACAGCTTTCTTTATGCGCGCCGTCACCGGGACGGTTTATTGGGCCCCTAATGCGTTTCGGAGGAGTCGAGAGGGAGAAAAATTACTTTCGTAATGGGAATAATTCTAAAATACGACGGATTCAATTACTTATACTCGTACGTCACAGTAATGGTACTTACCTGCTTGCATATTCTGCGTGTCAATAATGTTTTCACTCCACGATGGTTCTGACTTGATACCTTTCAAACGCACCTATATATGTACTTTGTGTATGTACTTTGCAATAACCATAACTCTATATAACGTTGAAATAAAACTATTTTTTAAGGATTTTATCGCGTTTAGTTAAAAAATAGTTTTATTTCAATGTGTAGTATTCGCGTAAATATAAGAAATCAATATCTATATAACGTGTATACAAAATATCACAAACCCTTATAAGTATTGGTATGTTCTGAATCGAGAGTATAGAATCTCAAAGCGAGCAAAAACCGATTCCACCGATTCGATATTAGATCCAAGAATCTTTTACAAGCATACAAATAAGTAATGACTATGTAAATTATTTTGTAATAGGTATAATTAAAATCCGTCGGATGTTTGAGTTGAGGTATTTCGTTATTTCACTAACCATTATATGGGACTATACATTATCCATGTTCGATGGTGCAGACTCGTATAGGCTCATAAAATAAATACCCGTTCATATAAAGCAGGAATTAATAAAATTTGCATTTTATTTAATAAAAGAGAACGGTGACAAAGGTAGTCCAGTGTATAAATACAAAAATAAAATATACTTCAGTTAAATGCTGTAGGTATAATTGATTTACTCGTGCAGGGAACACGCGCGAACGGACCGAGGGCGAATTGATTTCATTCAAACACGACTCACTTTGCCGTTTAAATGTTTCCATTGAATATTTTTTTTATGTTTTAATGATTTGTTGTCATTGAAATCTACCAGTATTCATAATTATAAAGCCATAAAAAAATTAACAGCTGGCAATAATTCGAATAAGAGTCGAGTAGGTAAAGTAAAATATAGTAAATGGGGCTACATACATAAACGGATTTGAAAAATATTTTTTTGTCTGAAAAGATATACTTACAGATTGGTCCCATTTTATTATTATTATTTATGTGGGCAATATAAATTAAAAAGAAATGTGGGTAATTGCACTTTTCTCTTTGTCCTCGATTATATACATTGCAACGATCTGACGTGTTTTACTTTGCTCCTGATTACCAGCATATAGATCAATATCCCGGGTGGGAACTTCACAGACACAGCTCTCACCATAATATAAGTGTACTTATACCGACAGCAAGTACCCATAATAATATTTTCCTAGAAAATTTATATTTTTCTGTCATAACAAATTTACTTTTATAGCGGGCCGCGCTTCGAATGGCGCGGATGAAAAAGCGCAGTAATTAGTGCGATGCTAACTCCGCGGATTTAAGCGGACATCATTAAGAATACCTACGAGTATCTCGATAAGAGAGTTTTTTTAAAGTTTTAATTACAAATTATTTATTTCGAACTATAGGTAAGTACGTATTTGATAGTATGAAATGTCCCTGTCGACGATCCGATTGGCATAGTTTGTTAATGACCATGTATAGATTATCCCGGGTAAATACTAATCCCGGGTGGAGAAAGCTTTGTGCGGTTATCACCTATGTTTGTTCCTGAGTCATGGACGTTTATCTATAAGTAACTAGCTATCCCAGCGAACTTCGTATCACCTCAGATCTCTCTTATTATTTTTTTTGGGGCAGAGACAAATTAAAATAATCCTAAAAATCGGCCCACCTACTTTGTTTTATACACTCGGATCGCCCCAGTCCTTTTTTCAGTAGCCATAATACAGCGTTGCCGTAGTTTGGGACCGTACAGTTGGTGTTCGTCTGGCGATATTATTATAGCCTCGAGTTTGATAAGAGAAGCCGCCTGAAACTCTACGTAATTCAGTTTATGTCCCGTCCCACCACCTAATTTTCAATTTTACTGCCCCAAAAAGCTCGCAACACTTTATATCAACTCAATTATACTATGGCGGGAACGTAAGCCGCCGCCATTTTGAGTTAAGTGAACATTATCGAGTCACGGGGTCACGGGGTGTCGCGGGATTAGCCCTAAGCCGCGCTGTGGGGTATTCGCGGGCAGTATCGCTAAGTCTGGACCGGTTGGTGAAAGCACAGAAAAATAAATAGAAAAATAATACAGAAAAAATAATTCTTAAAAAATATATATTTATATACGTGTATTGATTTGAGGAACTTTTGCGATGATGTACCTAACAAGCTAAATTGGCATAATTTTGAGTTCAGAGCCAACAAATAATGGGTACCTACTTATTTAACTGAAAGAAGTATAGTTTATCCTGTAAACAGTGAATACATACAAGTAGGTTCAAAGTAAATAGGCGCTAAGTTAATGGACGGAGCGGAGCTGGCTGCGTCAGATATGCCGTGAGTTATTGGCTCCTTTGTAATTTTTACGAGTTGATTCTAAAAATTAATAACGGCGATTAACGAAACTCCCACAGTGAAGTAAGTCATTCCAAAATGATCTTAGGAAAAGGTCTTGAGAGCGATATGATATTTCTGAAAACACAAAAAGAGATAGACCTAGCAATGGTACAAAGAAAAAGACAGACAGCTAGCAAAGCAAGCTCTGTTCTTGTCTTCTTTTTTTAGAAATATAAAAGTTTTTACACCTATCCGGAACCCGGGTGAGACATGGCAAAGTTTTATGTAAGTAGGTACCTGAAATAGTGTATGTACTTATATCTGAAAACAAAATAGTGAAACAACACGCGCGACTGTCATCATCCGATCGTGATATTATCCAGCAATGATTTAGCGACGTGACGTGGAATATTGCCCGAAGTGTAAACATCCTGGAAGCTTCTATCAAATTAAAATGTCTCCAGGCATATTAATCCTCAAGCAGGGAGCAAAAGAGCCTAATACGAGTAACAAATTAAAAATGTAAAAAGTAAAAAACTCGTAGCGAGAAGCGGCCGGTCGCGCCGGGCCCCGCCGCGCGCAGGGCCCCGCCACGCGCCGGGCCCCGCCGCGCGCCGAGCGCAAAATTAAAACTCACTCAACTCTTTAATACAATTGCAGTGGGACTTGCAATAACGGCGGCTTACATCTTTTAGGGTTCCGTAAAACAAAGATTAAAGTTGACCCTGGAGTTGACTATGAGTTAACTTTGGTTGACGACTAATGGGGGTTTTGTGTGTCAATTGAAAAGATCCATTTTTTTTCCAGATATGCAGAATTCCGGCTGTGGTATTTTGTGCTTTGACTATGATGAAATATATGGGTTTGCGGAAAACCCTTTTCAATTTACTTTGTCAACTACATCTAACTGTTTTACACGCCAATTTTTGACTTCCTTCATCTATGACTAAAACTATAATTTCAGCATACTTAACTACAGAACACTCTTACAGCCACCTCTGTTCCCGGCGGCAAGCCTTTGCTGTCGTTTCAGTAACCATTTTAGCGGTAGAAATGACGCAACACGCTGTGAATATTCCAATATTGGAGGATAAGTACCCACCTAGCTCCCGTAGACGACGCGACACAATTGCTTTTGTGATTTAAACCGTTTATAATTTTGTAAGAGATTTAAACTTAAAATTTAAAACCGCCAGGGGGTAGTTCTGATCGGTTTCAGAATTAGAAGGTTCAAAATACATTGAGTTCCTATTATAGACATTACTGAAAGTTCCTGCTCGACCTGAAAACGATATATGACTTCTGAAGGACTTTTATATAATGAATGTTGTTTCATCCGATATCGTAAATATGTTAGACTTGTTTCCGGGTATTTTCTAATGATTTTGTTGGTTAGCATATTGAGCGACCTGCGCGGAGGGTTGCCAGATTAATTTGTTTTGTTTCAATTAGCCCTCGTACAGTTTGATTGGGATCAATCATGTTGCAAACCCTCTTAGAAACGTTACAGGTAAGTGCTTATTTAAAGTTTCACGTTTTACCTATTAAATTACGTGGAATTAACAGTACCCGCGATTAATTTCTTTATGTAATACACGGGAGAGAGAAGAGAAGGGTGGTAAAGCAGTAGCATAATATTTTTGTAACTTGACGATTCATAAGTACTGTACAATAATGGTCTACGTGAATAAAAACTATTCTGATTCTGAACTCCTTCAAGAAAATGAAGGTACGTCTTTTCCAAGGTTAGCTTTTCACAAAGAAATGAAACATCTATAATAGGTAACTCAGTTAGACCGCTTTGAATGGCAGCCAAAACCCGACATTTAAATGAAAATAGCTTAGCGCCCTGAAATCGTTAAAAATATCGCCTGTCACGGCCATAAACCTAGGTCGTAAAGCTGAAATTACACCGAATTATTATGGGCCTAAAGCACAAAATTCAATTGAAATATGTGTATTTGAACTTGACAACGCAGTTCGAAAGCAATAAAAATCGTTAGCAAAATTGCACTAAAACTTTAAGAAAACTAAAGTGACCTGCCTAGTCAGTACTTCACTCTACAAAGAGCGATTGTGCCAGGTTGAATAGCCTTTGGAAAAGAATCCACACCCACTGCCTGCACAGTTTGAAAAATAAAGAGCTCGACTTCAGTTATAGTAGCACCCCTCCATAGCTAACTCATAAAAGTTTATACGGTGTTTAAATTCAAAGCATATAAATATAAAGCCAGTCGGTTTTCCTGATTGGTGGACAAGTAAGTAGAAGACAAGTAAGGGTAGTAGGGGGGGGGGGGGAAGTAGGGGGTGACTCGCAAACCTAAAATTTTATAAAGGTGTCAATTTAACTTCTCCTTTAAAGTGTCACTCTGTTCATGTAGGTTGGTAGTCAGCTCCTTCAACTTTCTCTTGTCCAAAGTCAGTCTCAGCACTTGTACTACAGTTTTTATTCCACTCTCAGATATTACGGAGCCATCACATATTGAGCCTTCCGATCTTTCTTTTGCCAGGTACTTTGCCCGTCATTATAGTCTGTAGCGGTTGCTACAGGCTATAATGACGGGCAGTAGTCTGTGGAGGTCCAAAACAATAAACTACAATTCATAAAATTTATTATATTATGATAATGTACGAGTATGTACATACAAATGGAAATAATGTAAATATTTCATAAATATTATAAATAATACATTTATTAATTTGCAACAATGAGAATTGGTACGTTAATAAAATTGTCATAACGCATCAAAGGTCTAACCAAACCAAAATAAACCGTCAAACTATACCGTTGTCTTAGTTGGACTATATTGATCGCGGCTCTCGAAAGTTCCATTAGTGTTAGAAGTCAGGTCAATGTTCAAATACATACATGATCCTAGTCTATACATAGATAGTAACAGACTCATGATGATCTCAGTCCATATCCCAAGTAGCGTAATAAATTCAATAAAGATGTAACGAAAGCCGGGCACATAAGGGCCGGTGCCAATTAACCAGGGAAGTTAAGTAAAGCCGCGAATGGCGGTCAGCAAAGAGGCATTAAGCTTCATACACATTGGGCGTTGGCGCGCGCTGAATGGGGGCAGGCAACTGAGCAAATGAATCCAATTCTGAATTGAACTCCAAACGAAATGAACAAGGCAGGATAGCTTTTGTTTAAAAATATTTTTAGGTGATTTTGATTGCAATACTCGTATTTTGCGAAGTATCCGAAAATAAAATATGCAGCCCTGGTTTACTTACCAGTAGCATTCAGGTATACAAACAATTTCAAGCTCTAAGTAAAAAGCGTTGTAGCCAGACGATAAAAGTTAATAGAAATTATGCAAATTAATGTCCAAGTGCCAAGTCGTGTGACCGCATGGTCGCGCTTTGGATAAACTTATCAATTAATCAAAGTTGCGTTTTACCGGCTAGCTCTGTATCAAGCTTAATTGTAATTTGTGCCTGATTTCGTGTTTATTTCATTTGCGAACTTTTTGTATCTCGCTACGAAAGGTTAATGTTTGCTTATTGAGTTTGTTGTTCCAGTGGATTTCGTATCCCACGTACCCATACTCTGTTGCTATTTTATTTAAATCACATACGAGATCTTGCTGTCCGTACATAATGGACTACATAGAAGAGTAGTTTAGTCATGATTGGTATTCTTATGGAATATCGGGATCTAGTAGCCATTTTCCATTTCCCGAATTCATTTGAAATAACAATGCAAGTTCATCGAAGCGCCCCGAAGCAATTATTGCTGCTTCATAGTCTGACTTTGAGCGGCAATATGTTCGCGACATCCTATCGGCGCCATCAGCGCTTCCAATTACCAACGTCGCTCGGACAATTTGCCGGCGGACGCGCGACAACGCGACGTCTTGTCGCGCGAGGGGGCATCCAATCAGGAGCGCTATACGAGCCCCGATCGTTTATAGAGTCTTAAAAGAATTGTATGTGGTGTGTGATATTTCCATATTAGTGGCCCCACTGAACGGGGACTCGTCCAGTGGACAGCACATGTACAGTTATTCACAGCGTAATGTACAGTTGTGTGCAGATGTGAGACCGAGGATGCCCGAGATTGAAAGTATATTATATTTATATTTACAAATAGATAATCTACTACTATCTCACTAGGTAGTTCCAATCATTTATTTCAGGATAGTTGGTTTCGAAAACCTTTCCGTTGCATGTAAGTAATAGTAGTATTATATTGCCTACATTGAAACTTTGATTTGAATTTTATTATGAAATCTACAGTCCAACCTAAATTCTTTTGTCAGTAGTTTGCCAGGATGCTAGTGAAAATGCCTCATCCACTGCAACATGTTCCTCGCATCCTCAATTTAGAGCAGGTTTTCTTATTTCCCGCCCACACCCGCGTCGCGTCGCCATGATTCGCCATCCCCGGTCATTACGTGCGCGTCGTCCGTGCGTCCGTTCCGCGCGGATCCTATTTCCGCGCACCTATTTGTTGCCAGCTCGCGTCTACTATAATGCAGTTGTTGTTCGATGCTACTTTAAAGATTGCAGGCTGTTAAGCCGTATAAGGGTGCAGACCTGAAGCGTGATATTCTAGACAATTGAATGGAACAGATAGTTGATTCAGATAAAAATCTATGCCATATCTACATATCATCTTTATAGAAAGTTCATAGATTTTTTTGTTCGATAAAGTCACAACTAATGGATCTGGTTAGCTCATCTCACTAAGCCTAAACTTGTGCCAAAGTAGCATCATGTCACTGGTTTCAGAGGCCGGTCGGGAAGGAACCCAGAACCCGTAAGTGACGAGAGTCGCTCCAACCATGAGCCGTTTGCTGGTTCGGGTTAGTATAAGATGTGCGCATCTTCTATCTTATCTGTGCTATTAAGTAATTTGACTTATAATATACATTTGCTTGGATGAACAGAGTACACCTATATTGACACTACTGTGTTCGCTAGCTATTGTATCCTCTGTTTGCGATGCATTTAGCCGAGAATGAGCGCCGCTGTTGGCTTCACCACTCGAGAGCCGAGCGAATTGAACGAGACGATTGGATGGCGATACTAGTCTATTGTATGTTGTGTTTTGTTTCGTTCAATTTATATTATGATAACTCGCTCCTCTGAAACATCTGGGAGTGCCTTTGGTAACTTAGTTTCAAAAACAGAACTAGTGAAGGTAGGTTTAGTTTTCTTTATTCGTTCCTTTCCGTTCCTTGTCCGCTCGTTCCTTTTCAATTTTCGTTATTAAAATGACACATCTTCTTTTCTGCTATCTTTCCTACTTTTATCAAACATAACAAACGGCGATACGAGCAGTACTTTGTTACTCAGTACAAATACATAATTTATTTAGATGGTCCTAAGCCCACACACCTAAAACCATAAATCTTAATGAAGAGAGCTTTCTAACTTAACCAAACTAGAGCACATGTTTTCATCCACTCAAATCGAGTGGCCCGCAGTTTTCTTGCAGAGATTTATGTACCTAAAAATCCTTTTGAAAAGTGTCCGCGCGTGTCTCGTCTAGCTTTGCGACTCTATCGGGCAATAGGCGGTAGGGTTACCATGTTCTATGATTTTAAAGAGTATTAAGGATTTTACAAAAAGTCTTAGAGAACAACTGGTCATTACAACTTAACTTACAGCTGCATATTAAATAGACGCTGATGTTAGATCCTTTACGAATGTGTAAAAGCATTCTGATTAATGCGTAACAAAAGTGGGTAATAAGAATAATGTTTACTGAATGAGAAATTGTAAATATAGCTGCACCGATTGGGTGGGAGAGTGTAATGAGTGAAATTATCTTTAAGATTGGAGGAAACAAATAAAAATTCGTTGTTGGTGTTCCCATAAAAAAAACAATTACATTTATTGAATATCACGTTAAAATGGAGCTCTTAAAGTTGAGTTGCGTTTGAGTTGTTTCTTTTATATACATATTAGCTGTCCCGAATGACGTTGTCATGTCCCAATTTTTCCAATTTTGCTGACAATTTTTTTTTTCTTTCCTTACGAATCTGATTTAGGCTATTACGAACGTTTGAACGTTCTCACGTCCTGTGCGTACCAACAAACATTATTTAAGTTTTATTATATAGATTAAATCATACTCATTAAATGATTAATAATCATATTTTTTACCAAAGAAATCATTCATTAGTATTTTTTCGTGCTATATTGCATTATATCCTTGAAGTTTTTCGATAATGCGGGTCACCCTACTTGCCTCAGACGTCTGTATTCACAGCGCTATTTGGAATGTTGTGAGGGAATTTCCCGAAGAAAATATACTTTTTGGATATTGAGTCTTTGAGTGAGAGAAAATTGGACTTCGATTGTAGATGTTTCGTAGCTTATGTTCCAACCTAAACGATTCAAAAGTCAACTGATCCATGGTATAGTTTGTTCAACTACAGACAACGAGATAATTTTCGAATGTCAGCGATAACAAGATGAAAATGCGATCAAAAATCGTGAATCAGCGATAAATAATCATGCAGAAGCTACCTATAGCATTATATCTTCGAAATTGAATCGTACCCCGGCGGGCGCGTAATTTACCTACAATCCTCCCTCCCCCCGTTATGTGGACGGTTCCTGAAAAACGGTCTACGGCTTCTCGGCTGGAATATGTTACCGTGACTCGTATTTAAATAAAAGCTTTCGTTAGCATCGTATTTTAAAGCCTGACTGCGGAGACTTTGTTTGAAATTTAATACGTCATTCCATTCTGTAGTTACCTGACTAATATCAAGCCAAGTTTAGTGACGTGGCTACATTAACAATTACATAATAATATGTTCGGGTCACATGCAACGATTCTACAATAAGTGGCATAACCACAATTATAATTTGATATATTGACTGAATATAATGTCATGCATATCGACAGCTGCATTGTAGGTTAACACGTAGTGCATTATACGGAGCGAGCGAGCGTGCTTCGCTCCGATGGGCAGCCGCGCGGTCGCGCGACACGCCGCCGCGTCGACCGACACACGAATGCTAAAATATGACCATGTGACGTGTTCTCATAGCTCACATGCTATGATGTTCATTGCTGGATTTTGTGATAACTACCTAGTTGATAATAGCCGTGCACATGCATTAGTTAGACGCAAAGGGGTTGAGGTCAAATTTGGTTATGAATTTGAAGCAGACAAGTTTTCAATGAAGCATGAAGTCCGCACGTACACTGTGTGTCCTGCTCGATTTTATTATAATAAATCAGAAACCTTGTGTGTGTGTGTGTAAGTTCACATATGTGCTGATCATTCCCGATAGTTGGATTGTAAAAATAAATTCTTAGAGATGTTTAATACACGTTTTGAATTAGGGGGACGTCGCAACCTTTAGTTGGTAAAACGACCGATATAGGTGACCTAAAAAAAACAAAATGAGAGAAAGCTTCTCATACATTTTTAAAACAATAATTTTACTACATTCAGTAAGTAATACTCCACATATTTTGAGTGCTTACTATTGATAAACCTTACCGGAATGGGTTTTATCTATAAAATAAAAAAACGGGTTACATCTACCAGATATAATAGCCATTAATTTAATAGTCCACGTAAACTGTGCCAGTTTGAATTAGCGCGAACCATTTTCAACATGGCGGCTAATTGCCTGGTCGCGGCCTACCCTAATTTATTTGTATCACTATCTCACAGATTAACTGGGACAAATCCTGTAGATTTCGTTGGAGAAAGTCTAGTGATGGACTATCCCCCAAATTTATAGGCGTTCCATAACTTTGTTAAACGTCATACAGTACTGCGCACAAGAGTTTTGCTTCATGCAGTATTATATGACGTTTGATAAAGTTATATAACGTTTATAAATTTGGGGGTATATATACAGTTTTTACACTACAATCGAACTTAGTTGTTTATGTAAAAAACATGAGTGAACTAGTGAACTTATTTAGTTGGTCCTGGATTTGGTTGGATGCGTATGTGGACTACGGCTTCTAACAATAGGTTGTTTTAGGACTTGTGTAAACACTATGTAAATCTTGAATACCCGATAAGACTGGTGACGTCACCGCCCGCAGCACTCAATTAACAGCACAAAAGAGTGAAAGTTTCTTTGAGTACCGGCGCCGTACTGCGACTCCGACGTAATTAATTCCTTTACAAAACGCGACCCAAGAGCGAGTTGCTCGCAATTACCACTCACAACTCAGTTTGGTAAGCGTTTGTTTACAACTGTACGTTCATATAACGAGCAAGAAATGTATAGAAATATCTTAAAACAAATATTTCTTGTATAAGTTCTCTAGCTAAAATTAATCAAATCACTTTCTGCAACGTATAGTTATATAACCGCAGACAAAATAAGTTTCACTGGCACTCTTCGTAGCAGTTGTAGCCTGGAAATTGAAACTCTATTCAAATTAATGCCGTTTAGATCCAATAAAGAAAAAAAAGGGTATCGTGAGCTCGGCATAGATGCAATATCACGGAATCCTATATGTCCGTGTTCGGATTCGCGTGGTCGACGCCGCCGGGTGCGGTGTACGCTTCTTTAAATAGGAAAATTGGATGCGCCGAGCGGAGTCTGCACGCGCGGCGCTGCCACGGGTCTGACCCTGTGGATCTTCGATATATGGCACCCGCCAATATTCACGGAATTCTAATACGATAGATATACTAAGGGGATTATGTTGGTTTTGTTAACACTTTTGAATTATTGGGGGTTGTCTGAATACGAAAAAGTTTCGAGTTCGATACTAATTTGTGGTCGGAACCGGTAAAATAAAGTGCCTACTCACAATTATGAGTATTTTGTGTATTTAAGTTCTGTCCGTAAATTGCTTTACGGCCCTCAATTATCTACTGCAATATACTGTATAAAATTGTAAATTTCAAATCTAGTTATAATCATCAGACCACACATCACACACATCGAACAATGGGTGTGTGTGTCGAGTGACAAAAGGTGCAAATGTGTGCCCATCTCACCTAACGAGCCTAAATCAACCGGCCAGTGTAATTTAATTAACCAACCCATTGTTTGAACCACGGGCCAATACACATTCACAGTTATAACTGTCACAGTAACATCAAAAGCTAAACCAGTCTATTGGAATCCTTTGTGCGCAGATGGGTCCTCAGGAAAATAACTGGAGCTTGAGGCACGTCTGTTACCTGCCCCGATTTCATAAAAACCGGATTTTTATTATACGGTATAATCATAGTGTAAAATATTGTAAGAAGTGAACAACTAGGTCTGATACCCGATAACGTTTATCGAGAAAACCAATGTATGTACCTTTGGTGTTTGATCTTTTTTTTATAATATGGAACTTGTACTTATATAAATTTAAAATATTTTTTCGGTTCGGCGGTTCTCTACTCCAATATTCCTGGTATTTCAATCGTATTACTATCGCACGAATCTAAATCTGAGATGTAGGAAGGTACAGCCGACATTCCAGTTCCTACTCCGCCCAGCTTTGATCTTTCTATTGGAAATGTTCACGCATCAAGACAGACGGGGATTGCTAGAGATGTCAACATGCGAAGGAAATAAATTTAGTATGTAGACGTAACCTGTCGCCATCTTTGAAATAGGTACCGAATCGATAGCAGGTTGCACCGATAATTAGCTGTGGTTTAAGAGCTCATGTATTCGACTTTTGGCTCATGCTACGTAACTCTTAACAATAGTTAAAATTGTGCCATCAGCCCATACAACCATATTGTCTCAGCTTTTTGTTAGCACCAAAGCCAGCACTCGCCAATCCAAGTCGTTCACTCGGATCAATCGAAGCGTCGTTTACCTGAACGAACGTTGACTTGCAGACAAAGACTTGGTTTTCTTACATATTACACATATACATATTTGGGGTCGAGTCACCTTCGTCCGTAGGAGAATTAAGTACCCTCGAGATACCCTACACGTGACCCTGGGTGGTGCCAACCAGGTGACAACTCTACTGGTGGTAGGCTTCGGCCGTGGCTAGTCACCACCCACTGAACAAAGCCATGTTGCCAAGCGGCCTAGCCGTGTTCCGGCATGATGTTCGGTGTTGCCATTCATGGATGGCGGGTCAGATCAGTTGCGCTGCATGTGCCTAGTGAATGTAGCGTCTCTTATCTACTGCCGCCTTCCTATCTAGGCAAGTATGCTCCATCGTAGATCTCATCGTCACTTACCATCAGGTGAGATCGAGATCAAATACTTGCCTATAATGTAATAAAAAAAAAAAAATATAATGAATACCAGTTGTCGTACTTAGAGAGAAGTATCATGCTAGGGGACTACCTAAATATAGAATTATAATTATTCAGGAATTGGTTGAAGGCCTTTACAATATTTGAACAGGACTAATTCCTACTACATACCAATTTGTCACTGTAATAAGTAATGGAGCTTTTTTATTTGAATTGTAGCGCAATTATTAGTAATTTTCGTACAAAATGATATCAAAATATTATAGAAGGCACAATATTGAACAGCTGTTGTTGTCAACTAAGTTCTGCTAAAATTACAAATGTCAGTTGTTATCAGTTACATTATCAAGTGACACTCGTCTCGAGACGCTGCGCTCCCGGCTGCGCGTAATCTGAGTGCAGTTTATCTAGCGCGTCTGGCGCTGTCTGTCGCCGACCGCTCGCGACTCCTCTCCTCAATGACATCTGCCGAGATCAACGGTTAAGAGGAGTACTCTATCAATATTTTGAATAAAATTGCAGGGAAAAGTACCTCTATATGCTAACTAGGCTATATGCATACTTAGGTGTAAGGAGTTGACCCAGATTGTATGTGATTTGAGATTGTCGTGTGTCTTTCGTCTTTTTCATGTTTATTAATTCTAAAGATTTGCCAAGGAAAAAAAATACATACTTATATACGGGTACTTGCATACTACCAATAAGTGTTAACTATTATGGAGAGCTGAGTTTGAGTAGGTACCTATTTAATAGAAGGTTCGAGCCTCACTTCCTTAACAAAAATAACAATGCAAGGTATACGATCTAGAAACGAAAACTATACTGATATCCAATAGAGTTGCTGAAATTTTCGAAACCAAACCTTCTATCGTCCGTTTTTGCCAACTCTTAGTTGCCTGCGCCATCTCGCCTTAAGCGCCTATATCGGGGGAGAGTGTCTGACACACAGAGACTCTCCCTCCACTGACACAACCACCCCTCTTCAAGACGTTCAGGATTGTCGGTCGAACATGAAAGCCGACCACAATGAACGCTGCGATGTGTTATAGGTACAACAATAAGATGTGAATTGAATTGTGATGAATTTCTATTGATCTGTAATGTATCTTAGAGGTTATATCATGACATCTATTGTTTTAATTTGTTTCGTTTCCCTATGAACACAGAAATAGTGCTGCTATATGGATGTATAATATTATATTATATACTACTCTCGTCACATTTAAATAATTTATTTTTTACACAGTTTTACATTTAAGAGACTGTTTAAAGCTGTGATTTTTGTGTAAAGTTATATTTAAAAGTTCTATGATTATGTAGATAAAACTAGGTGTCAGTTTAATGTCTAGATAGCGTTTACCGGGAATATAAAATAAATTCTACGCAAAGAACGCGAGGGGCAAGCGATCGTCTTATATATACATAAAAATGTCTTGAAATATAAGTATAGAGTTTGTATTAAGCAAGTGTCACACAAGATTTATGGCTTGAGGGTGACACAGGGAGCAATCCGTGCATTATACGTGCACCGCACGTCTTTATTACAATATCCGTAGGTCGCGAATTGGCGCACTCACCGTATCGAGTTGGTCGACTTGACATTGTTGGGTTATTGAGCTGCTCTGAAGCGGACGGTGATTGATGCGTATGAGCAAGCGCTTCGTGTGATCGTCTAAGTTCGGAATAGTTGTAGAGTTTTTGAACAATTCCCTACGGATACTCATTACAAACGTAGATATTAGATCTAATTGTGTCGGATGGGTTGCCATCATAAAAAAATACTTAAATTGTGCCATTCCTTTTTTAAGTATCAATTATATGTAACTATCACATACCTTGATGGTACCACGTGCAGATGCGTACCTCTCCCAGAGTCTAGGGTATGAATAACATTAATAAAGTCCTCCACACCTCACTATCTAAATCCTAATTTAGCTTCATCTTTGTAAAATTCCATCAGGTTTCTGAATCACATTAGGTCTAGGCACAGTCTGGATTCATAGTCTGTCTCCGTTCGCACGTGAAATAGATTCTTGTGAGACGTCACTTCAATGGATCTGATAAGTGAGTACCTATTTCTATTCTGAAAGTTTCTTAGTGTAATAAAATGCGACTCAGTAGAGCGGACGCGAAGGTAAAGTTGATCAAAAGAAACGCGACATTATACCGTGATAGAGATCCTACTCGTCGCCTATTTACGCGGCTCTTGCGAGTTACAAACACCCATATTATAGAGATACTGAAGGTGTCACGAGAGTACCTCTTTATAATGTGCATACATAACCTCTACCATCTTTGACTTTACTTTTCTACGCTCTAGAAAAAGTCATTGACACAAAATAGAACGCTCTTTGTATTTGGACAAAATTTTCAAATTGCTCGTTCCAATTTCTAGCATTACTATGTTACATGTAGTAAATGAATTTACCATTATAATCTTAGTGCCTACTCACTATAAGTTGTTACAGGCCATGACGGCGCACAATTTGGGTGTTGCTCGTTATTCCGTTCTCCGTTACACGCTGAAATCCGAATTGTCCGTCGTTTCGTACATTGTTACCGATAGGCTAAAATCAAATGTTACAAAATTGCCATACAAAGTTATGTGGGGAGCAATATTCGTATAATTTAAATGTTTGCTAAGGAGTATATTTTCTATTGTAGAGTAACGAATTTCGGCGCACACATGTCACTATAAGCCCGAATGAATCCACGAAGCTATCCACCCATAAAGTGGTTATATTACCCAGTCCAACAAAACCCGGGCGAAACGTGTCAAACTTTATCCGTATTACTTAGGCCTCAGCCTCGAATTTAGCGGGCAGCGGGTCGGCGGCGGCGGCGGCGCGGGAGTGGAGCTCGTTGGCCGCCCCGCGCCGCTGCCACGCCACTGTTTTCGAGAACCGGTCCATTTGATTTTACGCATAAGATCCTGCCGCTCCCGCGCCGCTGCCGCCGCCGCCCCGCTGCCCGCTAAATTCGATGCTGAGGCCTTACTATCACGCTATCTAGCGGGAGGGCGCAGGATACGTGGGTACACCGCCGGACGTATTTACGAGAGATGCAATAACAGTTACGCTTATTGTTACTGTTATATGCGAGATATCGCGCCGGACTATTCCAGGGGGTGGGCACGACCTAAAAGCAACATTGAATATAATTTCTAAAATAAATTCTAGTCAATATTTCAAATATTAGTTGTCGATTAAAGTGTTAATTCATGTCCAGTGCTCAAAGCACTTAGTCATTTTGTTGACTTTGAAATAAATTTACTTTATGACTATATACAGCTTAAAGAATAACATGACCAAACTGTGTTGTAACTGAAGGTACGTAATACACGTGTCTCTCCAGATGTTTTATGTGACAGTACTATAGAAGGCTTTTTATCGAGGGTTTCGATCATGTTTGACAGTCACGATTCTAATGTAACTTCAACGTTGTGTCGTCCTCGATCGAAGACTGTCGTTTGACTAAAATTTGCGACATTGTAAATAACGTTAAAACGATAGTTGAGGTCACGATGTTTCCAACCCAAACTTGGTGCTCCTCCATCGTGGAGCAACGTGGCTATACACACTAATTAACGGCCCTCCAGTTGCTTTCACTGGTAACATTGCGGATTGTTTGTACTCGCTATTGTTACGTACTTGTTAGTGACA
This sequence comes from Pheosia gnoma, assembly GCA_905404115.1. Taxonomy (NCBI): domain Eukaryota; kingdom Metazoa; phylum Arthropoda; class Insecta; order Lepidoptera; family Notodontidae; genus Pheosia; species Pheosia gnoma. The sequence goes on along the minus strand of FR989894.1, from coordinate 312,510 downwards.
CAATAACTGTGAAAATAAGGTAAGAAAATGTATAGAAATGGGCTCTGTCTGCGGCTTTATATAACACAAACTAACCTAACTTCTTGGTTCTAAGAGTTACTTTGTAGTCTAAATACTTACGCAATATAATATACCTATTGAAATTAGATAATTATCCTAATGTCATTTGGGGACTATGTTTTAGTTCTGAAAATGTATTTCCTATATCCATCCCGAGTATTTTGATATTTGTATAACATTATGTAAAACGGATATAATTGGATGCCACGCAACCGCTGCAGTATTTGTGGTGGCAGAGGTTCTCCGATCCGGATCGCCGGGATTCGGATCAGTTGCTATTCAGAGCATTTAACCCGTAAACATAATAAAATTTAATTGATTTTACGAAATACACCTATTCATAATTAAACCGTTTATTTCATTCGGGAATTCTATCATGAAATATATTAAAGCTACCGAAACGCTTTGCCAAAAGCTGCAGCCAACAAAATAAAATTTGCTATAAAACAGACCCACTCATAATTTTATATAGTTGCCACCCATCCTGAGTCCACACCAGCTGTTGCTTAACATAGAAGTTTGGATGTTAACGAATGTTCCTAGAATACTTAGCGAGTTCTCGCGACCGCAAGTTTGCAACACAACTAGCATTGAGGCGAAAGTAGCTCCTGTAGTTGCATCTGTGCACTTCGGCTATGTTAGTATAGAGACTAGCTAGTACCTAGTACCAACCAATCTTCAAGGAGCAAGGTAAACATGCCAACTGTATACGACAGCATAGATATGTGCCTTTAAATAAAACAACCCTAGATAAAGCGGTAACATTATATTTCTGGAATCTTCAAAAGCTGACATTTTCGATTATATTATGTTTCACCGGACTTTTTATATACGTATATGAACGATAATCTGTAAACCACCTAGTTTAATGTATGCATAAGACAACGAAATGGTGGTATAAATGTAGGAATAATGTTTCGGTTCTGAAATTTTACGATGTCACCGCGAACGTCGAGGGTATTGTGGCAACAGTATTGCACGTTTCAGCGCGGGGGCGTTTGAAATGAATAGACGTGCATTCAAAAATAAAAAGTATTGTTTGTTACAAATTTCAACATTTTACTGAAATGATTTCAGTGGAACGACAAATAGCTCGGAATATTATAGTAATGTTTCACTGAAATTAAATATCATGGATTTCGCGAAATCCCTGATTTCGTTTTTCCCTGCAACACATACCTGGACTATTGGCTGGTTAAGTCAATTAGTTGTCGGTCACTCATTGCATCTGGTTGCTGTGGGTTCCAACGCAGGGAGAATTTCGTAAAATATCTTTTAATAATGTTCCCTGATCTGAGTGTTCCTGGGATTGTTTCTGTGGCTATATTTATATGGGCATATAGCACATAAACATACCTATGTTTACTATTATAATACGTATATCTTTGAGTCCGTTTTTGTGAAAGTAGATTATCATAGGTAGATGTCACACATGTCTGGTACAGCGCTTGGGCAAAAGTAAAACTACGATTGTTTTTGTGTTTCATTAAATAGGTCCGTAGTCCACACTGAGGCACAGTGAGTGAGGCGTAGTAACAGCGAGGCAAGGCATCAGGGCACGAGCATCTTGCGCCATTACAGAATCCCGTTAATCTTCTCTTTGGCGCACCTAGGTATACTTTGAATAAATTTCCTTTACTTAGCCCGTATTTTACCGCTAATGTGCTCTTGCTTTTAGGTTTAGACGATACATTATGGAGGATATGAATGTCTTTGTATTGTGTACCCAAATATAATAAAATCGCACAATGTTTTGAATCACCAAAAAATATTCCTAATTGTCATACTGACAAATATGGCGTCAATTTTAAACGTTTTATTACAAATATATTTCGCAAGAGAATCGTATAACGTAATATTCATTTATGGCGCACGAGAAATAAATCCGCTATTGGACAATTAAATGAAAATAACATATATATTTGTTAAAGGAAATAGCGTATAAGATTCAACCACAACTAAAAACAGCATTAAATTTCAACATTGGACATCTCAGGAAGCCTGTGTAAGTGGTGACCTCTGCTGAACGATAAATTAACTTGAAGAACTGCGCCACTAATGTTCCACGGCGCCTCGGCGTGTGTGCTCGTTTCTTAAGACCAGGACTTATTCCTTTGTCAAGAATGAAATCTCATATTTAGAGAGCATGTAAAACTCATGTAATATAAAATATGCTAGTATATTATTTATTATTCGGTACGTTCATATAAGGTAAGGTACTCAATAACGCAATCTTCTCTCAGGGAAGGCCTTTTTTAAGGAACAGAGAACGCGTTAGTTGATAATATCGAACAAGTTATTTCTTATGGTTTATGTCATCGCTTATAAAGTTTATTCAAATTGTGAACTTTGCCACAACTTCGAACCGAGTTTATCAAATGTACCGAGAATTTAACAACGTCAAAGATAAAAGCTGTTTATTAAGAAAAATACACGATTAGAATAGATACACACATTATCAGGATAGCATAACATGCAATAAATTTGTAAGCCATAAGAGCAAACAAAACTAAGGCTATTGTCGTTTAAAGTAGGTATGTGTATTTTAATACACATCTATGACCAACAAGGCTTCAACTCCAATACCAGGAATGTTTGTGTTTGTACAAAATAACTTACACTTAAAGCTCACGTGTCGCAGGAAATGGTCGTAAGTGGCTGTGCCGAGCTATAAATTAGCTTGATGAACACCCGCGATAATGTTCGCGACTGTACGAGTTGTAGCACGAAGCTGTGTTAGCGTTGTGAAGAGGGAAAGCAACAGACGTTTGAAGTTATGACGAGAAGTTGAGTGGAGGTGCCATAGTAGGTATAACGATGAAAACAAATATATTTCGAAAACAGGAAAAAGGAAAACAACTTATAACAACAAGTCCATTTTCTTGTGACGATAAAGAAATAAACCACCCCGCATATAAATACACAATTGCTTTAGATAAAAGCAATAATTGTAGCAAATCAATTTCGGTATAAAAACCGGTATCGGGCGCTGAGCGAGGCACGCGCGCGTTCATCGGCTTTGGAGGACAATAAAAATATTTATCTGAGCTCACTGGTACTGTGGAGAGTAAATAAAAGTCGTTGTCAAACAATGTACGGGAACAAACGGAGATAGCGGACGGTGCTGCGTTTGAGTCAGGAGAGTGGCGAAGCGCGGGAGTTGTTACTTGCTCCCTTGGTCACTTGTCGGTCCGTTTATAATACTGGCAGGTAAGGTTATTTGTATTCGACTATACTCTATTAGAACGGTCATAGGGTTGATAGTTAAGGAACATGCAAGTCATAGAATAACAGGACACTTGAATATTATACAATTTACTCGAGTTTACTGTACTAGTAAACTCCATTTTATTAGAATCATTATTCTGCTACAAAGTAATAAAATCCAAAAAAAAACAAAGTAATAAAATATATCAACATTTTCACTAGATATATACAAATTGGATTTCACTTGATTAGGTTAGTTTCTAGTTCTGGTGCCGCGTTCTAGGCAAGTAGCTTTTCACTTATAAACTGACTTTAGTAACATTTTACCTTAGTCACGTACACAGCGACAAGTTCTAAAAATAACAAGAATAAACCTTTTGATTCTGGTTTGATTGCTGACACTTTTGACTGTTGCGACCTATATATACGCATTGTTTACATTTTTAACACATTTTTTATAGATTTTCGGTTTTTATGAGCTTTGTTGCTCCAGAAAAGGATCTCGTCACTAAATTTTAAATACAAATTTTGGTTATAGAAATTTTAACTAATGATATAATATTTTTAAGGAAATGAACGTGGCTTTTTATATAAGTTACTTGTAAGTAGACCGCACTCGGCCAGTCCGCAGCTGCGACGCTCGCAGACAAACTAACAAACACACAAGCTGTGTTTGTGTTCGCCAACAACTGCCATTAGCGCTTGCTGTATAGGCTTTTGAAACATGAATGTTGTCTAACCTGTATATTTCTGCTACGAAATTTGCTACGACGACTACGTGGTGTGCTACGAGCACCACACAGAATTGTAGTTTTGAACTCATATAATAGTATTATTTATCAACGTGTTATAGCTAAAGCAGCCATTTGCTGCATATTTACATTACTGGCAAGTTTCATGCTAGCGAGCACACAATTCTGTCTGCACATTACTCGCTTGACTACACGCAATCACACTGAAGACATTGTACAACATAATTGTAGTATAATATAGGATGACTTGATACAATAATTGGAATTGAACATATATATCAACTATCCATACTATGTGCCACAAGCCTCTCCAGGGGGAATCTGGTCATACCATAGTTCATTAGCCCAGTAATAATTAGGCCATTGCCTAAGACGAAGAAATGTGGCGGACCTTCGAAAGCTGATAGTTGGTAAATCCTTTGTGTGACGTTGGAATTAGTTTTAAAAAGGCAGAAAAAATCACACCTACTAAGTCAAGGTAAATAGTGTCTTGTGACTCACTATTTACCTTATCCCACCCTAGATAAGTGTGCAAACACGACGCGCCTCCCCCGGGAGCCCCGGCCTGCACAAAGAGCCATATTTGCGAAGTGCCCCAAATGACGGGTGTCCGGTTGCCGTGTGAAATATACTGATTTTGCCAAAGGATCAGGGTAATTTATTTTGAACCATATCTTGTGACTTTGAGAAACCTTAGGCCCGACCGACGTGAGACCTTTATATCAAGGTCAGACAGTAGTTTATTGAGTTGCTTATAACTTAAGTTGCTTGCTGCCCCACATTAATATTGTCAAAGTAGTAACTCATGATTTTTAGTAATAATTTTCAAGAAACTCAGGCGAGGAGTGAGTGCATCCTAGAACTCAATAAAGAAAATAATACTTTGTACGAACGAACAGTAGTGTGAAATTTAAAGACCGCTGCGGCCATAAGTATTCTGCTGCCTCATATCCCGGTGCAGCTCTAGCCGCATAAGTATGCTGCTGCCTCATATCCCGGTGCAGCTCTAGCCGCATAAGTATGCTGCTGCCTCATATCCCGGTGCAGCTCTAGCCGCTTGAAAAATAAGGAGCGCCCCATTCTAAACTGACGACTAGAGGAGACATTCGTTCGGTTAGCCTTGAGACCCACAGGCGACCAGCGAACAATAGCTTTCATCGTATAACGAATATAATAGATTATTTCAGGCACGATTAGCATGCCTGCTCGACCCGTGTCGGGTGCCGTGTATATTTGTACAGACCTTCATAAAAAGGCTTAACCAAGTTCTCAAATTCAGTGGTTACATTACAAGGAATTATAATATAATATGTATTATTTTTTCTCAAGCGATGTGACGATGTGTTTACCGACAAACATCTCAATTCATACACAACACTTGCTCTCTATCTCCTTCAAACATCATCGCATCGCTTTGTGTGCGCGAGGGAGTTTTCTAGCATCCAATGTCATTATGCAGGTCGTGTTAAAGTTTGTAACAAACGAGCGAGTCGACGAGCTTCCCCCGCTCCCCGTACCCCCTCTCCCCCTGAGAGCAGTTTACTTCGAAGTAAAAAAGTGACGGACGCCCACTTGATGAGAGGACTCGGAACATGTCGTTTCTCTTAGCACCAGGTTACTTAGCATAATGGTTGACAGAATCGGCCGCATGTTAAGCAAATGCGATCATTATTTATCGCCATGCTCATTGGGAAATGGATATTAGTGTAATTCCATACTAAACAGAGACCTACTAAAGAGAGAGAGGAAATTACAGATTCTATAAAAATAATTCTGTAAAGTTATCTTTACCGATTTGGTACGTCGTAGCACAGATTCACTAATATAGTAATACGATTGGGATATTTTCGGTTAAAGATTTAGTCAATCGGCTTGTCTAAATGTGTAACAACCTACCGTGTTTTATTTCTTACATGGTTGATATATAGCTGAGATCCCGCAAATAGGGAACTCTTATAAGTGCGTTATATTTCAAGGTATTTTAATCAAAGGAACTACAGGTAGAGCTTTTGTTCATGAGCAAAACGTGAGCTCTACTTAACGATACATTAGGATGCGTGCACGTGGGTTACAAAAATTGGTTCATTTTAGTTTTAAATGTCCACTAATTGTAAATTCTACAATCTAGGTAATGCAAATCTTAGAGGTACTTATCACTATATACAATATATATTATAATATCATATTATAATAATAACAAAAAATATCAAAACAATATTTGTACGCGTAAGGTTGGCTTAACTATTTTAGATCGTCGTTCTTCAACTCCTTATTTAAGTCTAACTCTCTGTCCACGGGTAGTCAGCATTATGTGCATTACAGGTTTTTTTTTATTATATTTATATATTGCCCTGTTGGGATTTTATAATCGCAGGAGTGAGTTTTTAATCAATTGGTTTTTAACAAAAATGATTATATTGAGGCCTTGGTTGGCGTGGCCCGCGATTTGATACGGGTTTTTCTTGCCATGTCCAGGTCCTCATTGTAAGAGATAGAGAGATAGAGAGAAGAGGAAGATCTTAATTCTAGGAATGGATTTGATTTTTACATTATTTACAACTTGGAATATGATGATTTGGTGATGATGATTGTGTATATATGTATATATATATTTGTTTTTTTTTCGTCTAATTTATTTATGCATTACAGGTTTAGGTGAAGTTGTAGCACATAGAAATGTTAATAAATAAACTTCAGAACAGCAATCGGTACAAACCTTAACACCGATTTCATAACAGTGTTGCCGTGATATTTCACGTGGAGTTGCGACGAGCATTTATGTTATATACCGTTTGGAGACAGACAAAAAATTGTATACAGCGAGGGGCGAGGGGCCCGGCCGAGCCGGCGGCGGGGCCCCTTCTCATAAGATCTGAGCTGAAATATGGGCGCTATGAGCGCCTCCGTCGCGTCGCTACGATGCTACCAATTTATTCCCAACTCATCTTTTTGCTCCCAAAAAGAAAAATCTGTATATGATATTGAATAGCTCCGAACAGCGCGTATTGAGTGACTTCCTCCTATGATCAAAAATGCTTTTGTCTTCATATGAATACAATTTGTGCAAAGGCTAACTTTTGTGCTCCCTCAATGAAATTAGATTTTCTAAATAATCTATTTTATGGAGTAAGTTAGCCTAGCATGTCGTACGTAGCTGAAACTTTGATTTTGTTTCCAGTGTGTAGAGTAAAAAATAATTTTAAAAATAGTTTTTGTTCTGTGTGCGCGACCATGGCGCTACGCGTGTATTTTTTTTATAAACCGCATAAATTATGCGGAAAGCGCGATAATAATGGCGGGCGGAACCGTTTTTAAATGCTTTCATTTCATGATAAAATTATTATTTATACGCGTCTCTAAGCGTCACGCGGTACAGTGGTAAGCATCTTTTAAAATAAGCTTTCTATTATGTAGAGCTATTGCATGAAACGAAGATACTTGGTCAGGGAATATGGTTTAAATTTGGCTGAGCTTATACTTTTGTGTGTCGACATAGATAACGTTATCCAGTACTTAATTAGCATCTGGTTTGTAAGATATGTACTTCGTTACTGGCTACCCATAGAGTATGGTAAAGAGAGCCGGAGCGTGTGCTAGAGTCGTAGTCCAACGCGCGATTGAGTCGCCCTGTCGCGGCCAAACACTGGGAACTGAATTTATATTTCAGTATCACCGCGGCGTTTTAATTAAAATACTGTTTTAATTTAAAACTTTTTTAAATACGTCTCTTGCAGTAGTGCGAGATTGAGGTAAAATATACAACTTATTTGCATAATATGTTTATGGCGTGTTTTTCAAAGTCCTCACAAATAATATTTATTCATGTAGCTTCGTACACTTTGAAGGACCGATCATTACTATAGAATCTTATTGAATGTATAAGTTACGGATACCCTTTTATTTGGAATCGCATTCAAGTACTTTGTCTCACACACTTCACTTAGGTCACTGAATCCTGAAAGTGTTCTAATAAAATTTGCGTTAGGTTGCATCTCGCTCCTGTTAAAATTACGGGCCTCTATTAGAACTTAATATGTATCTAATAACTCATAATATTTTTAAAACTTACCCTTTATTTCTCTTCTGTTCAAGCTTATTTCGTCACTCTCATTTGCTGAAGAGTTCTTTATTCAACTTATGATTGTCCAGGAATATTCCGAAGCCAACTTCATATAACTTATTACATATCAAAACCGCGACCGTTATCACATCAGTGAACTAGGCGTAGTTGTGTCTAAAATACGTCTATGACCAAGCAGATGTTTTCTTTGACTTCTTCTTTTTTTACGAAATGAAATGCGATGAAATGGATGTGAATATGAACTCACCCACAACTTAGCGGGTATTTTGCCAATGACAAGTAATTAATAGCAATAACACATTATAAATAAAATAATGGATGTGACATGATGATATTAAAATGGCGTCTCTCTTTCTTTGACTTGGTTTATAAGTTAGTGGCCTCAATGTGTATCCTTCACACGGTCGACGCAATTATTTAGCAATACAACGTGTTAGTTTCTATGGTGTAAGGAGTGGGTATAGAAATGTATTGATTCAGTATCAACACGGTATAATCCTATGGTAATCAGGAGCTTAGCACAAGTCGGCCGGGTAATGGGATTACGGCGGCCCGCGAGCTCAGTCCGTGCTGATAGCATGGGTGACTACACGCTATTACCCGCCGACTGCGGGACAGGGCTGAAAAATATTCGTTAAATTGTTCTTGGGTATAAGGATCCTTCTGTGATTTTCTTAATGTAAATTTAATGGTTAGTCGTTGGTATCATGTTATCAAATCGGAATCGGGCTATACATATACACAGTTATAAGTGAAAAAAGCTAATTTATAATGCCATGGAAGAAGGAGAACGAAGTACATCTCTCCTTAATAATCCATACATAACTAGAAAATCAATAAAAGAGGTTTTTTTAAAAGAGAAATATGGAGTTTCTTGCCCGTTCTTCTCTATAGGAACGGAATTCGGGTGGTAAACTTGTAGCTTAGCGTTTTGTAACTGTTTTGACGATTCACTAGTACCGTACTGAGCAAAAAAACTATTTGGTTCTGGTAATATGTAATACATATATCGGTTATACATAAACCTTACTGATATGTACTAGGCTTACGTGTAAACTTCCTAGGATCAGCCATCCGGTGAATATTCAATTCGGGTCCAATAGTTAGGAGTTCGAGACCCTGAATAAATAGATACCAAGTAAAAATAATCCGCTAAGCTTATATCATATACAGGCAGAATCAGAAAGGGCACAGTCACCTTGGAACCTGTGCATCTTTAGCGCATTTGAAATCATTAAATGAAGTGAACATTTAGATGTCGATTTAAAAATAAATGTTCCCAACGAAATGACAATTGTGATTTTTTGTGAGAGAGGTCAAAGCTTTGTACCCTTTCTGAATGACCCTGTATATATTCACAGTTAACTGAGGTAATTCCATTTTGTGCTCCTTATTTATTGACCGTTACTTTACTAGAGATGGGATTACTTAGAAAATGGCCGCCTGTCTGCCTGCTTTTCGAGGATATATGAGCACGTATTCTTTACGTTTCATGGAGTTCTATTCTTATCTAAAAAAATACTGCAAATAGAGTTCAATCTTCTGTGACTGCTGCTCTAATTAAAACTTTCCTTGAACAAGTACGAGTAGTCCTATGAAGCTGAGCAACAATTTAATTCCCCAAACATTTTATTTCTTGCTTTCACTAAGTCCCCACCGAACTATTGTACCCTATGTTCGTATGCTACACTGCACTGATTGTTGTTTCGCCTTCTAGACGACCTGGCAAAGTGCCCGTTATTATTTAATACCCAGACTGTTTCACCTTTGGCAAAAAAAAAAAAAATATGTACAAACTTTGAAAGTTTTATCTGATTGATTCAGTTTTAAAAAAACTTTTGGAGATAGAAGTTTATTATTGGAGGAAGGTCTCATTTATCTGGTAAAGGTTATTCTAGTGCGGCACAGACAAAACAGATCAGATGTGGCAACCTAACATGAGAAAACATATTGTATGTACCTATTAGGAGTTTTTTTAATTGTGCGTTGGCAACCCTTTTCTGTGTCACATTTGTTTTATTTAAAAATATTCAACCACTTAAAATATTTAAATCCACGAATCGCATTTTCGATCAAGAGTCACAAGCAAGCCGTCAATCCAATATTCTCTGCGTAAATCTGAGGGTCAAAATTGATGGGAAAGACGTTCGGGCATTCAATTAAAGTGTTGCCGCACGAGCTACGGCGGCTCTCGAGCCAATTAAATAGACCATAACTCAGCGGGGCGCGGTGTGTATGTTAATCGCAGTTAAGTGGCCGATAAATGGCTTACTTGTTTCTGGTAATGGCCAAAGAGAGATATAGTAGTCGCTTGCTAGGTTGGCAGAAAGTATTTATTGCGAAAGAAATATAGATACCTACATATAGATGCCTACCCTAGTAGGCTTATCAATCATGTAAATTGCTTTTGTTAGAGAAACTTACGGTTAGTTTATAAAATACATGAATCCGACACCCATTCCGTAATATCACCTGAGTCACGCTGGATCCGATATGAAGGCACTGACGCTGGACGTGTGCGTTATAATTATTTACGTAACGCAATGTATACCTAATGTTGTCTCATTCGTCCCCGAGCAAAGTTAAAATTTGATTAGCAATGTGTATTCGAAGCCTGATCCATCATAATTAGAGTGTGTCGCGTCGCGCGTGCGCTCGGTGGCGTCGGTGTGATTTATTAGCCGGTCGCTCCGACAGCCGCTCATCATTTTGCTAACTAAAAAAAAACACTATATTTTATATTATAATTTTTTATAAACGGCTTATATATCCGATAATGGCAGGTATTAAAAGTAAATTTCACACATCTATACTTAACTAAGAGCACAGATCTATAGCTAAGAGTCCCCATTGTATTATCTTTGTAGATATTATGTAGAAAGCATTATAGTTTCTCAATATATCTATCTGAAATTGTGTATTGATTGCGTCTATCCTAACATCAAATTCAAATAAAGCCCCAATCTCAGCTAACCCACCGCCTGCAATGCGGAGCTAGATAGGTCACTTGGCCACAGAAACACAGCCGGGCCGCATGGTTATCCCAACACGTGCCTGCAGACGGGAACCCTAAAGCCCCTCAGTCACGTTCGCAGAGGTTTCAACATTAATCAAAGTGCGTAATTTCTTTCCAATTTATCGGAGAACTGGCGGTAATGAAGCGGCGGCCCTGGCGGCGCCGGGGGACCAGGTAACGGCCCCGAATTATTACCGAAATCATCCTTTTGATTAATTAAAATTGATAGAATAGAGGTGTGGCGCAAGTCATACGAGATCTGGGCCATCTGAGTTTACTTGAGCCTATTATCCGGATGCCAGGTTCCCTCCATGGACCACGTGGGTTTCAAGACAAATCTTACTGCCTGAAACATATATGACGCAGCAGTAATTTTAATTATTTATTTAATCAATCTATAGCTGGTTAGGAGCAGAGCAAAACTATAATTCTTAGAATATCATTAATACTTATTCAGAAATCAATAATTATACCTAAGCGATCTCAAACGTTTACAACAACCTGAAGGGTATAAGTATAGGTATTAACACCTTCAATATAAACAATAACTAGATCTCATGTCTTGTACCAACAAAAATCTCAATTATTATATTCCTCATAACGACTTCCCTGCTACCTATCTGTAGTGGCTCGCTGCGCCGTCCGTATAAATAATTCAGAGGACATCCACCATCGGGCGTTCTACGAACCTTCACAGTAATCCTGTTAGAAGTTGGACAACTTGTTGGGGATGAGTTGGATAGCACGACTTTTAGTTGTGATTTTTGTCTCGACAACTGTGTGAGTGACAGATAGATTGTCAGGATTAAAGTTTCGGGAAAGTTGTGACGTCGGGTGGGGCGTCAAATATGAAGTGTTGTGTAAATATTGTTGGGTTTAGCTAGTCTAGTAACTAAGACTTAGATGTATATGCTAACTATCTTAATATTATATAACACATTTTCAGATTTCCTTTTCAGTACCTAGCGAAACGTTTTGCAGTACAGGTCACTATTAATTACTGTCTGATACAATTATGTCAAGAAGATAAAGACTCAATTGTATGGCGTTGTCATAATACGACAATTCATTAGTTACTGATATGGGTTGATAACGTGTACAAAACTGTGTACAAAAACAGTGTACAAAGCTCTAGATGTTTCAACCATGTAAACATTACCTATTATAATGTAAAAAGTTATGTAAAATGATCCATTTTTATCTGACTTTGACGTGGGGTAGGCTTTTCCAAGTAAAATGCCTTTATTCCATTAGGATCGCTATAAATTAGTTTTTAAGTCCGGTCCACCAGCGCCAGGGTCTGCTAATAGCCTTAACAATCTCATACGAAGGGTTTATGTAACAAATAGTAGTGATTAAGCGAAATTGTAGGTAATGTACGCTCGTTACATTAGTAAGTAAGCTGTTCATATTTGAATGAGAAATAATACACATAGTAATAATTTATGGAATAATTTTACATCCATTATCATGTTGGCATTGTGGCTGGTGGATGTAACCTCTAACTACAAATACATTATACGTATGAATGATAAGGTAGTAAAAGTGCCATCGCCATTTTTCATTTTTTATTTATAATGTGTATTCATTGAATTCGAAATCCCTATAAAATAGAAACACTGGCAAAATAGCCACTATTTTTTGGGTGAGGCCATATTTAATTCTATTTCATCGCATTTCATAGCGTAAAGAAAGAAGAAAAAGTGCCATCAGTTACCATTTCCCACTTTACACGACCTATGAACCGATCCTGGACCTCACGATCGCACATTTAGCCATTGGACCAACAAGGCAGTCGCTTAAACATTACACTAATATATGGTCACCTACTTATATTCCCCCATCCCCAAAAACATCTTTATTATGAGACCAGACCGTTGAAATTGGTGTCTGTCAACCTCATTGTGTTATAGAGCGTAATGATTACTGGTAACGGTGACATCAAAGCGTTCGCAAGCGTAGCCTCGGCGAGGCCTATCTCGGGCGGCGGCCGTGCGTGCCCAGCTGGGGCCTACGTGACGCGCCAGCCGCGTTATAAGGTTACCGACAACTTCCAAACAGAAAAATCAATTCGCAACTGAAAAGAGTATGTCGGGCTTTCGGGTTGAATGCTAAGTCTGACATTGAGACGGACGACGTTCTAAATGACTTTGAATGTGTCTGGCGTCTTAATAACTATGTGCCTACTGTTTAAAATTGGTTGTAAGGAGAGTGCTATGTTAGAAACTAATTTTTCTTTAGTGTAAGTGTGTAAACCTTCCACATCTAAATCAAAGAAGGTATGTGAAATAGTCTATAATGGCGCAAGTACGCATTGCCCATAGAAATTACTCTATGGTCGCGGTCTATACGATTCATTGTATTAGGGTACAGCCGTCTGTTTCCGTGTAAATCACAATATTTCTTGATAACTTTTAATTGACTCCCCAACTTGGCTCATTCAGCTTTCAGCCCTCGGCCTCGGTATTGGCGCACCGGTACTTGTTTGTTTGCAATTATCCGAAAGGGTTTGCTGTGTTGATAATCATTTGTATTAGCATTAACTTACCAGTGGGTAAACAAATGGAGAAAGAGGAACCCACCACTGACCCTCGGCTTGTCAACTTTTCCAATTATAAACTAAACAAGTTTGATCGATAATTAAAGAAGCCAGCAACACCGAACTCCTCTAAGATGTTAGTCGAGCAAAATATATATCACGAGTGACGGGACCTCAAACAAACCTCGGGGTCAGTGGTGGGTTCCTCTTTCCCCATTTGTTTAACAATGGATTTCCGCCAAGTATCGCCGAGTTCCATTAATTTTACCAGTGGGTACCATCGGTTATCGATAGTTCTTGTGGTATACCTAGCTTTAATTGTGTTTTACTATGCTTATTATATTTATTGAGTGTCTCCTATATTCAAGCTATGAAGGTTTATGGACTAAATAAATTTCACATATTGTGAAGAGACCTTTCATTGGTGGATTATGAACAGACTTCCTTATTTATACCTAGTGACTAGTGAGTCGTCGCTACTACCTACATAAAACAAGTCAGTAAGCACAATGTTAACTTCTATTTTTAGGGACTCCACGAGTTTTCCTTATTGCGTTCCTTTATGGGTGTAATCAGCTCTTTCCATTCCGCTAGTGCGGTACATTTAACCGACACATTCGATATAATGTATTGTGTTATTGCTACATTACTCAGACGCTGATACATGACATTTTATCGGCGATGTTACTTGTATATTATTGACTGAGGATGGCGGATAGAGATAGAGACAACAAGACGTACGCTTATTTAGTACACCCTTTAAAATATATTTTCAATCACCTCTGACAGTGAGTCCTTATTTCTCGTCTCTGTTAATTGCTAGCGACATAAAACCTTATAAAACAGTGAGGTTTCTAATGCTTATTGAAAATTCATAGCGTCGTCAAATAAACATAGCAGATAAGCCGCAAACTCCGGTTTACTCAAAGGCTTTCAACTTCGAGAAGTTAGGGATTACAGTTTGTGTGAAGTATGAGCGTGTTGCAAGGACTTGCCGTATGCTGGGAATAAGCCTTAATTGGTGTACGGGGGTCTGACTGTTGACCCCTGAATCAATGGACGTAAGATTTTATTCCTAAGATATACTTACGCAATGTTATAATATAACAATTGACGGTACTATGTTGAGTGGTTGAAGGTTAAACTGAATTCGTAGAAGCTTGGTTTGGGGATCACAAGTAACTTTCTAATATTTATTTAAGGATCATCCTATTTCTATCTATCAGCCGATAGACGTGCTAGACATAGGCCTCCCCCAACGACTTCCACACATTTAATGTTTAATTTAATTTCCATCCTATTTAATGTTAACAAATTTGCGTTACAATAGTATATTTATTGGTCTAATGGTTGAAATTAAAATGATACAGGTTTTAAAACTTGGTGCAGACACGTGATGGATTCTCATAAAACGTAAAGTCCTAAAACGTTAAACGTGGCAAGTGTCGTCACATTCCCAGTAGTCATTCAAGAGTGATTTCCCGGTAATAGCTCTACACGTGTAGGTAGAGTTTATTACAGCAACACTATGTGCGGCGGCGGCGCGGCGTTGCAATAAAATCGTGATGAGAGAGCGTTAAAGTGGTATTTAAAGTTCAGTATACATTTGCATCTGGTTTTTAAGTATTTTAAGCTGTTAATTCGTTCATAAATTGCAAAGGTATTATCAAGATGTCATACTTATATAATAATATGTGTGTAATTATATTTTTAGCCACTTAGTATATAATATTGTTTATATTGGATACTAGAAGGCAAACTAGATTTTTATAAAACACATAAAAGCATAATTATAAAAATGTATTTACAATTAGCAACATAAAAAATGTGTGGGGATATAGATGTGAGTGTGTGTGTGTTCTTGAATGTAGTGTGTGTGTGTGTGTGTGGTATGTATTAATTGTGTAAGTTTACAACATGAATATTAGTAAATCAGATCGGACGGCTCTTGGCAACTAGTTGGGCCGCGGCCGCGCGTCTCGGGGGATGTCGCATTGTTGTCGCGCAACTTTTATTAGTTTGGACACTTGTGACACTCGCCCCAGCGGGGGCGGGGGGCGGCGCGGGTGGAGGGGAATTATCTGAGATTGCGTAGAGTTATGATGGCGTTAATATTATTCAGTTAAATAAATAAAGGTTATTAATATTCATATTTTGTTTGGTATAATTGATAGAACTAGGCGATACTTGGCGGAAATCCATTGTTAACCTATGGGGAAAGAGGACCCACCACTGACCCTCGGCTTGTCAACCTCTTCGATTATAAACCAAACAAGTTTGATCGATAATAAAAGAAGCCAACAACACCCGAACTCCTCTAAGATGTTAATCGAGAAACTATCTATCACGAGTGACGGGACCTCAAATAAAATGCAATTCTCCGCGACACTAAGCGAATCTATAAAGTATTCGACACGTGTTTCGCCTCTAAACGAGGCATCCTCAGGACCGCTGGGCTACGAATGAGCGACGATGCACCGCACGCGCGCCTTATATAAGCAACCGACCGCCATCCCCACTACCCCCGCTACTCTCGCTACTACGTGAATCAATTGAGCGACTAATTTGATGATGTGAAAATAAATTAAGCAAAGGGGAAGTGTCAAAACTAATCTGTTCGTTCAGCAACTCGTTCCTATTTCGTCTAACAATTTCTAATCGCTCCAAAACAGACAATCTAAGACCCTTGCCACATATGTGAACAACATTAAAAGTGTGACCATTATTCAAACTATGACCTGTATCTAACAAATGTTTAGCAAAATGAGACCTATCTAGGCGATTGTGTCTAAAATCGGCTATATGTTCCCTATATCTAATATCAAAATTGCGACCTGTCTGACCGATATAAACGTTATTACATTGATCGCAAATCAATTCATAAATACCCGATTTTTTGGACTTATCTACCCTATCTTTGCCATTACACAATGATTTTAAGGAGGCACATGGCTTAAAGGCTGAACGAATACCGTTCCCCCTCAGAACCCTCGCTAGTCTGTCTGTTATATGTCCAAAATATGTCAGAGTAGAAGTGAAATTTAACGGTTCTTTTATGGATGGATATAGTAAACTGTTTACAATTTTATGTTGTTTGACTTTAATGATTTTATTAATCATGGACCTACTATACCCATTGGCCTGAGCTATGTAATAAATAATATCTAATTCTTTTTTAAAAGAATCTTTACTGAGTGGAGTATTGAATAGTCTATGTATCAAACTGTGGAATGCAGCTAATTTATGATGCCAAGGATGGCTAGATGACGCGGGAATAGTTGTATCTGTATAGGTAGGTTTACGATAAATCTCAAATTTATGATAACCTTTATCTTTATGAATGGTCAAGTCTAAAAAGTTTATTGAACTATTCTGTTCTAACTCTAATTTGAATTTATTTTGTTTGGTGTTAAGTGCGGGGTTGAAGCTACGGTAATAACACATTGCAATAAGCCGTCCACTATCCCTATTATGTATGTTGCGGTGACTACAGTGGTTACGATCGTGCCGTATTTTATATTCGGCACACATGCTAACATACATTGCTGTTCTACTCTCTTAACTTTGCAAAGCGTATACATACCAAATTATTATTATTATTTTATCGCCATATTATGGGAAATGGTTTTAAAATGGCCATCACATTAAACACTAAACCTTGAATTTACAGAAAGTTAAAATGCTATTATGAAGGACTTTATTTGTAAAAATTAATTGTATTACCACGTAAACCTCTGTAAATTTAGGGGATAATGTTATGTGCATATTACACTTAGAAATACTTACACTTTTAGTAATCTCATCAGTCCTGCCATGCTCTTGTTTTAAAACCGTTCTCTTGTAACATGAATAACATTTATACATTTTTGTTTATCGTCAAGAGTGCAAATTGCAATGACATACTTTATGAAAAAGGATTTTGTACACGGCAACAAACACGACATGTAAGCGTTTGCCAAAATTTCCGAAATTATTACCCGAAACAAGAAACAATTCCACTTTTCCATCCTGAAGGCAACCTTTGATCTTGTGTAAGCGGTTCGTTGGGAGTCATTCGAGCGACGCAAACGTTTGGCCCCCTATAATATTTAGCTTGAGCGACATTTGAGCCACCAATTAGTATAAGTAGTTCAAAGAAAAAATATAATGAGGCAACAACCTGAAAATAAAAGTAAAAGGTTCAGGAAATATAATTATTTTGATAAATCCCCACTAAAGCCACAAATATGTCTGAGATGCACTCGGGATTAAAACAGCAAATTTCACGTGTCCTGAAACGTATGCTTATCAAAGAAATAAAATGGTAAAGATTAATTAGATGACCAAAAAACCAAGTGTAAATAAATCCCAGTCTCGCAATGCGCTCGGACACGGAACTGCAATATTCGCAAACACAAAATATTACAAACAATTGTAAAGCTGAAACACAATAGCATTTGATATTAGGAGTGCGCAGCTGGCGCGATATGGCTGCTACGTGCTACCTAAATAGCTCGTTAGCTAAGCTGCTACGGAGCTACGAAGCTACGAAGCTACGCTGGCTGCGTAGCATATTCGTACTGTATTGTGCTTGTTGCTTTTGTTCAATTTTATTATAACATTTCATTCTATTGGTCTGAAATCTTATTGTAGTTAATAACATGGTAAAAATTGCAGCTTATGGTGGGTGGCAAGACAAATAAATAAAACACACCAGAAACCGACATTATTTACCAATATGGGCCAAAACTGCTGAAGAACTCTTTTAATTTGACAAAACCTACAATTTTTATATCCTAGTAATAAGCAGCGATGGGTTCATAAATTACACCATAATCATTATCGATTCCAAAGAAATTCCGAAGCTTTTAATGAATTAATTTGTATGCTTAATTAACCGTTATAGTCGATCAGCGATCGTATTCATTGATATAATATATGTTGGGTAATGCGCAATAAGTTATGATAGCCGCTCGCATTGCGACTGTTTTATTATTTATCAGATATTCTGTGGTGTTGCTACCACTGCATGTAGAGCGGTTTCCGTTTTATCAGCGTTTACTGAAATATTAATATCATGGTTATGTAGTATTAAAACATATTTTATGTTGATGTTGAGAGTAGCTGAACATTATTCTTACACACATTTTGCCTCAAATTTCATGGTAAGGCTCGACTATACAGAATGATTCAAAATGGGTATACTTAACCAGGGCCCCAAGTCTGCTAACACAATCGATTCATAATCGAACAGCAAGCGCATAGTAACTGTCACTTTTGACTGATATCCCATACAATATCTATCAAAAGTGCGCAGTGGTAGGCGTGGTTACTTAAATATACAAACGAATACGGGTTATCAGATAAGTCCTCTTAAAATGTAAACCAGAACTTACCAGCTCTCGCACAGAATATCAATAAACAAGAACAAAGTTATACGATCTAGATTAGAAGCGCTAGTCCTATAGAGAGTTATCGGTGTAATCCATCACATGCTGCAGTCTCCTGCGCCGCGGGACCAATTACTTGCGCTCAATTAACTTGCTCCACACCCGCCCAGCGCCGCGCCGCCGCCGCCCGCCCTACTCGCGTGCATGAGCCGTCCATTCATGCCAGTTTCTTGCTTTTTTGTCATAATTTAGGTGAGATTTTGACTAAATATTTTTGTTCGCGTGAACCTCTACTAGGTAACTGTTTTTTTTTTCTGATTTTACTGTTTTATTTAGCACTCTATCGTCCTTCGAAGAAGATGTTATGTTTTAGGTAAGATTACCAGTGACTCCTACTAGGCGAGAGTATCAGCACATTGAGACGAGCCGAATGACACAAGTGGCAGTGACCCTGCTTTCGGTGCGATGGTACCCGGGCAGCCTTTGTGTGACAGCACAAATGTTTGTACCCGAAACATGGACGTTTATAAATAATTATACTGGGATCACATCCAGTCTATTGTACGATACCAAGAACCCAGACAAAGCTTGTATGATTTGGGAGCTTGATGTGTTCGTCAGGAGAGTGGCGATATTTAATATACTTACATATGTTGTAGGTATGTCAGGTAGAAACTCTGACTCGAGGGCTGAGGTATTACGTAGCTCCAATTTCTCATGGCAAATTAATTGAGTCACTTATCCACGCAGTTCATCGATGCCGTGATCGCGGGAGCGGGCGCGGCGGTGCGGGGCGCTCGGGAGTCGTGAGCTTATTAAAAAAGTTTGTTTTAACATAATATCAATTTAGCGAGATGGCGCCCACTTTGCTCAGAAGGATATCTTGTGAAGATTATTTCGCGTCACTTTCGTGCCTTTTTAATGTAATGGAGCTTACGGAGGTCCACTTTGAAATCTTCTTGACTGAAACATCCTAATTAAATGTTATAGAATTAAATCACTGCATAGTATTAACTTCTCAGCGGACGTGAGATGTATGTGCTTTGTTAATTTGCTCAATATGGCGCCCTTTTTAGGGTTACGTACCAAAATGGTAAAAACGGATCCCTTACGGTGCGACTATGTCCATCTGTCCGTCTGTCACACCTGTTTTATTTGTCACCACTTTTATGGTTAAGTATTTCATCGTTGGGATTGCCGCGGTGTGCGCCAAGCTTTACTCACAGGCAACGCGGCACCAGCCGCTCAGTTCTAGTGTAATGAACGTATTTACCTTACCTTTAGTTGTTCTAATCTAGTAGAGGTATTATCTTTTCCTTCCCGAGTCTCGGCACCACGGAGTAACTTCTCTGTGCTCGGTAGAGTACCTAGTACAGAGTTATATCTATCTATGTTGAAGTTAGTTAGTGATTGGATGAGTTGACTAACTTTATTATTATTTAAGTTATATAGAATGGTATAAGGTATCCAGAATGAATAGGTATCCTTAATAAAAACATTTTTATGTTTTAGTTATTAGCCGTATAATGACTAACCGAGCGGCCTGTTGCCTCGCCTTGGCGTCAGTCAATACGAAGCTCGCCGGAGGCAAGCGCTCGAGCTGCCTTGCTCAGCCGAATCATTCGCTTCACTGTCAGCTTGACTATATACTGTCACTTTAACGTGAACTAATTGCAAAGCTGAAATTTCTTTTAGTAATATTATTATATTTTTGGTAACAAATAGGCGGTATTAGGTAAGTATATTTATGACAGCATTAGGTTGCTACGGACTACCAAGCGATTGCGAACATCCTCTATCTACTAACTTACGGCCCAATGTGCTTAAGGCCAATTCGCCTATAATTTTGCCATTTACCTGAGTGCAGTCCATTCCGAGACTAAAAGCATTTGAACCCATAAACTGTAAGTACTAAACCCTCCGTCCATATTACCTGCAAAGCATAGCTACCTAATTTCCTTCCCTGGCAAAGTAACAGGGGGCGGTGAAGACTATAATTTAGTTAGCAACGGGAAAGTTGTCACGTACCTATTCCATACCTTCGGGAAGAATGCGGGATCCCCCCCCCCATGTTGGGGGTGGCGACCCCTGGCGTCTGTCGGATGTTTTATTAAGGAAAAGTTTAATCACACATCCCCTTCAACCCGCGGCGCCTTCGGAGCCCTCTGCAGGCGAAACTTGAGGAATTTTCGTATTAACTCATGAAGGTGAGACGGGTATGGGGGATTCGAATGTAGACGATGTCTATTTTTAACGTAGAGTCAAAGATGTTTTCAAATTAGAGCGTGCAGAATCAAAACACATCACCACATTTTTCGGTTTAGTCTAGCCATCGTCGGCCATTATTATTAGTAGGGCGAGGCAGATAGATTTCGAACATCCACCGTTCTCTAAATAGGTATCCATCATAATTTATTTCAGTTAACATAAGCTATAAATAAATGGAAAAAAAATGATTTTATACCAAAAAACTGCTGTGTATTAAGTGAAATAAATAATGGGAAATAAAGTCTCTCCCAACGCAAAGTAAATAAACGTAAATGAAAGCCGAGATCAGAAGCTCGGATTGCGCTGACCTTTTGATGGCGAATAATAAAAGTCATCATTAATCAAAAATATTCAAAGCGTTGGAGGTATACAATTACAAAAAAAGAAGTTACCGAAGTCTTACTTAGGTATTTTATATCGAGACCGTAATGATAAATGATGAATATTCTACCATTGTTCGGAGTTTTACTTGTGTTTGTAGGTAAGTACCCAGTGTACCACAAGGCCCACGATTACTTACACATTCAATCGTAATGGAATAACAATGGCTTCGTAATTGCCACTTTTGTTTGTTAAAGTCTGCGGATTTTACATTATCATATAATCTAGATCCAGGATCATATATATAGATAACGCCCCCACAGAAATAAATAAATCAAATTATTCGACAATTCAAAAATGACATTCTGTACTAAGCGCCATGGCCAAACGCTACTGGGTCGCCTTGTTTAAAAAAATCAAACGTCATTTACACAAATATTTTCCATTATTTTATACATCAACGTGGTCCATGTAGCTTACTGATTAATTTGTAAAAATATTTAACACTATTATTGTTAAACCTTATATACATAAATATTGAAATAAACCCACATACCTAACCGTTTCTCAATCGGTCCAGCACACCACTAACTGTAGTTAACCGTCTCGTCTCCGGGGATCGTTTAGACCCACATAAATTGAACGTGAAGCATCCGGGCCCCGATTACCCACTCGACTTCACTCGCACAATAACAGGTTGAGTTAAAACATATCGGGCGGATTTGTCGGTACATTTAATGACAGGTTATTTGTATACTTGATAGGGGCTTTTTTACAGATAGGAAAGTTGTGTTCTATGGTGTTTTTAGCTTCCGTAGTAGTCCATCCCTTCCCAGGAAAAAATAAAATAATATTAAAATCCGCCTGGTGGATTTTGGGACAGCTTTTGAACTCACAGTAAGTAGTGTCCTTCACCTCGTTTTGTTTGTTGTCTTCAGGGAGCTGGGTAGTAAAATTGTGAATGCACGAGGAAGTTGTAAAGCCAGGGATAGTTGGCGGGACCTTTGTGCGGGCACTGAACCGCACATTCGAGATCGTAGTCAATTGGGGCAGCTCTATTCATCGAAGCGTGAAAAACAAAAGGAGAACTCAATGTTACAGACCCGGTGGCGCTCGCGTTACTTCAATATATTTTAAACTATCCAAAAGTATACAATTTTCTTCGTCTTCCTTTACTTTAAAATACTTATATAAAGTTTAACAATAATAGTGTAAAATATTTTAAGGGGTATATGGGTATGCTATGAGGGTCACATTCCCGAAAAAAATCTAATTATTTTAAATTTAAAAAATAACACTAAATAATAAGTCTGCCATGTAACGGTACAATCTCTTTTACGTACAGAAAAATCAAACACTGAATACACATATTTTATACATAAACGAGCTCGATATCATCTAGTTGTTATCCCCTTCAAATATTGTACACTATTTTTGTTAAACTTATATAATCTTTTTTACGCAACGTATACTCACCTGGGATTTACTTATCGTTATTTAAATTCCATCCACATTTAAATGTAAAAACATGTAATGGGGCGCAAATTGTAATGCTATTACTAATAAACCAATCTGCATGATTGTCTGCCCATCCGGTGGCATATTGATTACCAATCAATTGCCTGATTATCTTGCTTGTTAACGTTTGTGAACCATTTTAAATTGGTCTTACCTATCTAATTAACTTAAAAACCTCATACTATCATTTTAAATGTCTTCTCCATTGATTTACAAATCACTCTGCATTTGCAAAAGGAATCCCTTTGCTTACAACATCATATTTTGTAATATGGTGCTTACCTAATGCTGCAAATTAATATTTGTATTTTTTTTTCATTTCTGTCACCATGCGTAGCGTAAGCTAAATATATTATACTCACATCCCTACATCCATTTGATTGTCTTAACCCAAACTTATTTTCGGGATGTCTGTTTTGTGCTTTTCTAAATGATAATTAGTGTTCTTAAAAACTATCATCGTCATCATAAAGATCCTAATATTTTCAACAATATCTCATAGGTGGTGCCTGTAAGTTGCATCTAAGTTATTTACACGACCCCGAGTTCCGTATTTGCAGTAGCTTTATAGACAGGTAGTAAGTAAAGTAAAGTCACCCGAGCGTATGCCTGGTAATGTCCGCAATCTGCGAGCGACGGCAAGAGAACAAAATTAGTTTTACAGAGAAATAATATATAGGTACCTTGTTTTTTATCTAAAGTTTGGGAAACATTCCCACTGGATTAATATCGCAGTAATGCCATTTTCATCATCTCAGAAAGAATGACAAACGATAATATATGGGACACAATATACTTAGGTTGTTTTAAACGTAAACCGCTCTTTTACTGTGTAATCGTATAAGTATACTAAGGTGCGTTCAAAGATTCAAACCAAAACTTTCCTTGCTGACTTTATCGCATCAAGTTTCTAACGACATTAAACATTTCCATTGCAAGATTACGACTCTCCATCCGTCTCCACCAATTCCCATGCGAAAGCAGCTATTAATAACGTTCGAATCTACAAATGGCAACGCAAAACATCCCAGCCACGAGAACATTTATCTTTTAAGCCCGGCGTCACCGCAAACTCATAAAGGCGGGGCCAGTCGTCAGGTGTGCGGCGCGCTATCACACGGGGTACCCTCGCCTGGTCCAGATCGGCCTTCGATGCCGTCAGCTAATCGCTCCCCTGGGCAACCCCTGTCCGCCAACTTTAGTCAGACCTCTATATAACAGTGCGAAGCTCTGAACGCCACACCGAAATTGACATAATCAGTTACATTTCCATTCTCAGGCACGGGTTTTCATTTTGAGAGAGAGTAATCAAGGTAAAAGGGATTCAGAACATATGCCGCAGCGTATCTCTTGAATCATCGATCGATTCAGTGGCACATGTCAGTAGCAAATTTGTTTGGATGACTTGCCTTTCTAGGATAGTTTCAGCTCACAAAAATCGAATAGCCAACCTACAAGTTTCGACTGTGGTTTAAACGTGCGGTTTAATTACCCCTAAGATAAGAATATCATCTGCGTTTGTATAATGATTATAAAAAGTAATTTATATTAGGGAAGTTTCGAGAATAATATGCGTAGAAGAGTCTTTATCGCGAGTTTCTGAGTGCTCATGTACTCCCGCGATGTATGTGGAAAGGCTCTAAACATAATTGACCCAGTTCCGCACAAAGGCTTCGATTCGCGGCGTACGTAAGTATACTTAGTTAAATGGATATACTTAGCAAGCGTGTTGCGGTTAGTTGAGGGTAGTTTTGTAAGTAAAAGAGGCATATTCGGAACATAGTAGTTTCTAAGTAGAAGGTACCAGATCATTTGAAAATACCGAAACATATAAATACCAGCAATGTTTCATATATAAACTGATAATCTATGCTTCCATCCTTTATTCAATAAACGATTTTCCTGTGTAGAACAATTTTGTCGTCGCCCTCCAATATCTTGTGCGAGTATAAAGCTAAACACATTATCGTTACATTAAATTTACAGTTACATAAATTATCGGGCGCGCCCGATCACCGATAAATTTGTGCAGCGCTTCTTGTAGGTGCCCTTCCCCGGGTGTTTAAACATCCAGCGAGCCAGATTACTATCGCAACTCCAAACGTCACGTCCGCTACTTACGACTGATAGTTTTCACCGTTTACTTTTATGTATTGTTGTTGTCTTGCGTTATAAATGGTGTAACTAACACGACATTGTTTAAAGTAAAGTTTATTTCGGTATGTATTATTGTTTTATACAGAAACAGAAGATAAACAAAAATCGGTTTCCAAATATCCAATAGGTTAGGTGGGTACTTACTTACCTACGCAAAATAATCACGTTTCGTACCTTACCTTTCCGATGGATGCAATGCAGACGCTCGCTCACTCATCGCTCCGCTCGATGGAATCCATTCAGTCGTTCATTCGCTCAATAATTTGCCCCGCTCGCGAGAGGATGCATGGCTTTATGCAGAATTATTGAATTTCCGAATTCGAAATAGCGTCGAGTTCGGGGCACGGCAGCGCTGATAAATCCATTTGCGCAAATATTTATACACGTAGCTAACGATGGGTGGAAAGAGGCACTTAAGGACGGAACAACATTATTTTGAATTAACAGTGCCAGCTACTTCGTATGCATGACATTACTTTTTTTATTCCATCCAGGGAGAACCCATTTATTTCTTGGCATGAAAAACTTATCGTAAAGGTATCTAGGTAACTAAATTTAGTGTTTCTTTTAAGCTGGGACAGTATGGGAAAATCAAAATCCATAAGACATAGGTACAGGAAACTGTTTTAAGAACCTTTAGGTCTTTTTACCCGACCACGGCAAAACTAAAAGGAAGGGCCATGATATTGATTTCTTATTTTTACGCGAAAATTACACATTTTAAGGATTTTATCCTTAAAATTAGTTTCATTTCAAAGGGCCATGATATTAGCAGTCTTTGTTTGTTTACCTATGTTCCACCGTAGCACCTAAATTACTGAACCGATTCTCGAGGTCTCCATTAATTCAGTGACATTAGATACATTTTATATGAAAAAAAATTAAAATACCGCAACATCCAAAAAAGTGGGGGCCTCTGATTGTTTTTTTTGCTATCAACTAAAAAAATATAAACATTTTAATTTGATAGATACCATCTAAAACCACTGGATACGCTATCAATCACGGATAACAATACGCACGGCATATGGCCTTGCATTGAATTATAACGTGAATAATAGGAATCAGCACCTAACTTGCCTTTTAGGTTTTTTATTTTATTAATCCCTAATCGGGTTACAGTTTTTTAGACTTCTTTTATGTAAAATCATTTTTTACCTAAACGAAAAAACAACGAACATTGTCTATGGACGACCGGGGTGTGCGTTATAATAATAGGAGAAACCCTATCGAAAGGGTTTTATGGGGCTATGCGTTTAACTTAGCCGAATTAATCGTCAATTTCACGGCTCAACCCGACAAAAAAAACCAAACTGGTAGTTCTCCTTCCATGATATGGCAATACTGAACTGACATCTGTCAACCACCTAACGTCATCCAATGATCCAATCCATCCAACGTATGTCAATCTCCCGCGATGCGATGGTTGGTTTAGCGTCCCCTTGTTTGTATTAAATATTTTATTCAATTAAATCAAGGCAGTGATCGCAGCTTACAATTAGAAAATAAGTGTAATAGTGAGTTGCTAAAATGTTGATTTTGTTCGAGACACCGGCGGGCTACGCTATATTCAAGGTAAATTACAACACGTGTTGGTGCTACTTAACCTAAAATTCACGAAATGCTTTTACAATAAAATATAAATTTATAAGATATTGATAGGTACTCATTATGTAAGTTGGCCTTTTTGTTATGTTCTTCGATGATAATTAACAATGCCTCTTAAGTTTATATAAACAAAGTGTGTTTTGCCCAAAAGTAAACGCGTTCTACTTACAATGTTTCACAATCACATAATGGCAATATAAATAAATGACATATACAACATCGCAGCCGATTTACTTCGGCATTGCTGCCGACCTACATCTACTTCGAATAATGTTGAAATATATGATTTATTTTTAGCACTTAAAGGGTAGATAACTGGCCAACATTGAGTAAGAATGAATAACTTACAAACATGGGACATTGTATGTAACCTAATCCATAGACAAGGCCTAATAAGACCCTCTAACCCTAGAAGGATAATTTACCGACTAAATTACAGGACTTGGGAAAATTAAACTTAGTTCCACTGACTTGCTTATTAGTCTATTTTTTCCTTGCTAGATTTACTGCTATTTATATTTTTTTCCAACTTAAATATAGGTAAGATGTGTAACAACAAGCTCTTGAATTTCTTAACCTTTATTTTTAGTTGCTGGACGACTCCAAATTGTCACAGATTGATGATTTGTATCAAGAGTTTAACACTCCCGAGGGTGCCTCTTCTGTGTAAGACAATTTCTTTAAAATTTTCATTGACATACTATGTTATTTTTAATTTCAAATTCACAAATTATCATATTATTGTACTCAATATTAGCATTGAAACCATTTTTAGGTTGTTTTAATAAAATAACTTTTTATTTCATTTAACATTACTTACTTAACTCCATAATAATTTTCTAATAAAAACAACAATAAGCTTATCAAAACAAACTTTTCAGTGTAAAACTAAAAAACTTCATCAAGTTTGAGGACACAGCTGAAGCTTTGGCAGCCACCACAGCGGCTATTGAAGGCAAGCTCTCAAAACCACTGAAGAAAGCCCTTAAGAAGTATGTCAGCAAGGAAGTGCAGGACCAGATCCTCGTTGGTGACTCTAAACTCGGCAGCGCTATCAGAGAAAAGTTTGATTTACAATGTGTATCAAACAACAATGTGCAAGAACTGCTTAGATGTATCCGTTCTCAAATGGACAGTCTCCTCGCTGGTCTACCCAAGAAGGAAATGACAGCAATGGCCCTCGGTCTCGCCCACTCCTTGTCCAGATACAAGCTGAAGTTCTCCCCAGACAAGATTGATACTATGATAGTACAAGCACAATGCTTGCTAGATGATCTAGACAAAGAACTGAACAACTACATCATGAGATGCCGGGAGTGGTACGGCTGGCACTTCCCTGAACTGGGAAAGGTTATAACTGACAACACACTGTTCGTTAAGATTGTTAAATTGGTTGGCACAAGGGATAATGCATCACAGACTGATCTGTCTGACATTTTGCCCGAAGATTTGGAAGAGAAGGTTAAAGAAGCAGCTGAGATATCCATGGGCACAGAGATATCTGATGATGATATTATGAACATCCAGAATCTGTGTGATGAGATAATTGCAATCACAGACTATAGGACTCATCTGACAGACTATTTGAAAGCTAGAATGATGGCAATGGCTCCAAATCTTACTGTCTTGATTGGTGAACACATAGGTGCACGACTAATTGCTCATGCTGGATCTCTTATGAACTTGGCCAAACACCCAGCATCTACAATACAGATCTTTGGTGCTGAAAAAGCTCTGTTTAGAGCTCTGAAAACAAAGAAAGATACACCAAAGTATGGTCTAATATATCATGCCCAGTTGGTAGGTCAGTGTAGTACAAAGAATAAGGGTAAAATGTCACGTATGTTGGCAGCCAAGGCTGCATTGGCTACAAGAGTGGATGCCTTTGGTGAGGATGTGTCATTTGAACTTGGAGCTGCACATAAGGTGACACTGGAAAACAGGTTGAGGCTGCTAGAAGAGGGTAATCTGAGGAGGATCAGTGGAACAGGGAAGGCTAAGGCAAAGTTTGAGAAATATCAAAGTAAGAGGTAAGATTCCTAGCACAGTGTGTTATATTTCACTGCTATTTTTACATATCAATTTCAGAATAATATAATTCAAAATTATAGAAATATATATGTAAAATCAGTACTCTACTACATTTATTGTAGAGTTTGAATAGATGCTAATTATGTCCTTTAAAGGTATATTGGCATTTTTGATTTCATAATTATAATCAAAAACCTGTTTTATGGATGATGTAATAAAAATAAAATAATAACAAAAACAATAAATAATGTATAGCTCGCATCACTTAAAATGAGAAACGATGGCGTCTCTGCGCATACCAAATTCATACAATAAGGAATGTGCAGAGCCAACATCATTACTTATTTTCTTTGATGCATCTTGTTTGTAAGTTGGTACTATCTTGCTTGTTTTTAAATTTTCTTCTGCTTTTATTAACCGAATTGTCGTCCAACAGTGAGGTGTTCCACTACCAGACGGCCGGCGACAGCACGCTGGGCCAGAAGCCCGTGAAGCGTGAGCACTCCCCTGATGAGGAGGACGGACAGGTCTCCAGTAAGAAGATCAAACTCGAGGATGGTGCTAGCGACGTGAGTCTAAAGCTTATTATATTATTTCTTTTCAGATTCTAACAGCCCAGTGCATTCCTTTCAAACGGCATATAGTTGTGCACCAAAAATAAATAAATTATATATTTTTATGACTGACCCAAAATGGTCTAATTGTTTTTAACCAACGAAAAAACGACCGTTCTTACGACGTACCGACACACATTTTATATTAACGTAGTAGATTAAGTTAAATTATTAATATTAAATCGAATCGAATTATTAATATTGAATCGATCTTGATGAATTTTGCATTGCATTTTTGCATGATATTTAATAAAAACGGAAACATTAGTCTGACCATCCATTAAAAAGTTATCAAAAGATAACATCATTGAGATGATAAATATTTTCAAAGAAATCTAGTGAAAATAAAACTACTCAACCAATTTTGATGAAATTAAAATGGGACCCACTTTAAGGACTTATACCATACTCAGTAAAAAAATAATCATCCATATCGGACCATCCCCTAAAAAACTATACATGGTTAAACATAAAACAAATATGTATGTATGAAATTGATTAATACCTTCATTATTTTCGTCGGTTAATATTCACCTGGCGCGGATATTCATTTCAACAAGTTCTCAACCATTATAATTTTGGAATAAAAATTATCCTACTCATACAGGTCAAACTTAAAAAGAAGAAATCCGACGTTAAAGAAGAACCGGCCGAGGATGCGCAAGCGGGAGAAGCCCCTGAACCCACTTCCGAGAAGAAGAAAAAGAAGAAAAAGCAATCCTTAGCGCCCGAACCCACCGAAGAAGAGCCAACGCCACAAGTGGCAGTAGAGACGCCTAAGAGTGAGAAGAAGAAGAAGAAGAAAAGACAGTCGCAAGCGGAAGAAGAATAACTACCTCTAGTAATCTAGTTTAATGACACTGACTATAGGCTCATTAAAACCGTAACAAAAAAAAAAAAAATAAGTGTAATTTCTGGGGCTTTGTTTGTGTAGTGCAAGTATCAAATACCGATCGAGTGATCAAATTTTTCCATTTTTTTTAGCAACACCCCTGCTATCTATAAAAAAATAACTAGTAACTAGTCATCTTATTTGCTGCTTCAATCCTTCACACTACATAATTGGACTTAAACAATGAAGTAAGTATTTGAATACCTACACCACCTCTAGTTGTATGTAAGTAATTGTAATATGTCAGCCTATGCAGTGTGCGTGTGAGATCGATGCGGTGTGCTACTAGATAAGTTTAAGTGAAGATATTATAACTGGTGTTATAATTAAATGTTTATATTCTTAAATCAATTGTTTTAATCACAGTTTCAACATAAAAATCAACCTAGCATGGGTTTTACAAAAGGGTTAAATCGCTTCCGGGCACAATGTGCAGTTAACACATAGGTACTATAGTATTCTGCTGAATGCTAAGTATATTCCAAAATCAATTTGAAGAGCTGGTTGGTCATTCTTAATGGCGTCTATCACACATCAGTATTATCACAAGTATCACGGCAGAATTAACAGTCACGAGCATCCTACCGCAGTGATTTGGATTAACTGTGCATGGTGCCGAAGTATTTTGAATACCTACATACATAATAAGTTTCGTGACAGTTGTGTAACGAAGTGATCCACTTTTCTACAATTCTACCTAGCTAACTTTTTATTTCTAGCTACCATCATTTCCTAATGGCCATTCACTTCCAAGTTTAAACATCTTTTTCAGTGCGTACCTACCTACCTGATAGGGCTGTATAAATTTTATTTTCATGAAAAACTAAATATGTAGTAAGTAGGTATAAAATGTTGTAATCTTAAACATTCTACGAGCGTTTCATAATTGCATACTTAAACATTGTTATTTTGCACAAGTCCAGTATTTTTTATTGCTGCGAAGAGGGCTTGAGCGCTTGAACTTTTTCAACTACAAATGGTATTGAAGACCGAGTAGGCAAGGGATCAATACTGGGGTAGTCGGACTATGTAGTGGGCATAAAAAACGTTACTGGCGCAATCCACTAAACCATGTTCAAATATCCCCAACACTGGCAAAAATGGCTCTACTTTGTAGCCAATTGACAACCTACAAAAGAAGAAACCAATTCTATGCTAACGAGGTTAGTTTTGTTCGCAGCTGTAATGCAATTCTATACGACTTGAAACTCCATTACTATTATGTATTTTGTGCTCGTTTTAGGAGCAATTGTGTTACTAGGTAGGTAGGTACCTACTCTGATTGTTTTATAAGTTTACTAGGTATCAATTTCTCTTCATATAGATGAATGCTTATTTATTGAATATTTTGAATGTAACAAAAATAACGAATTAGTATTTGTAGCGACCTCTATAACCTCGCCACAAGCTACATAGATGGCGCTGCAGACGTATTGGAGTTTTTTGGAGCACGTAACATATATACAAGATCCCGACAAGAACCGTTGGGGCATAGCGGCCTCCCCGCTAGGCATACCACCGCCTGGCTGGAATATCTTCCCTTTTCCGCTAAATACCTAAGTATACATTTATAGTTCTATGGATTTCATTGGAAAGACACTGCACCATAGCCAAACACTGCGGTTATTTTACACCTAAAATTTTGAACAACGCTAAATGTTTTAAACTTAGGAGTTTAATAAGCTCAAAGTTTAAAACAGCTCGAGCCCTTTGTGTTTAATTTATTTTAACCGTTACTATTTTATAGCGCTGGTGGTCCGGGCAGGTAATTTGGCGGTCCGCGGTCGCACGCCCATCGCACCCCGGATATGAAGCGGTCAAGGCTTCCGATGAACTGAGGACCGCGACGGAAGTCAGTTTACGAAATAGCTTTGTGAACCAACAATCCTGTATTTGCTTTTAAGACGAATATTACAGCCTGTAGATGTAGAGTATAGCTTTGTTTACCTATAGGTATTTATACATCGAAATGAAATCAGGTAATCTAAGTATCAGTAGGGACATTGAAGTAGGTACCTACTTACTTTGTACTGAATAACTCAATAAGTAGTGGCCCGGGACCTACATTTTCTACATGGTGAACCTGGGAACGGTTCACAAAATAGCTGGTTACGAACTGAAATACCTACTAGGCATACTTATACTTTGAACCAAAAAGTATAATCTCGCAGGTAGGTAACACGTATGAAATAAAATCTCATTTTACGGATTATTTCGCGTCTACACGCCTGCGGTCACGGGTCACCTACCCCATTCAAAATGTCTGAAAAAATGTGTAGGTAATAATCCTTGAAATTAGCTCTTGATTCAACGCGAACATCTCGCTATGTTAATAACGCTTCATGATTCGGGACGCCGACTGAATAACTTATGTTAGATAATTATATGAAAAATGAATAGGTTAGATAAATGTTTCGCCAAATATGAATCTAAAGTCGACGTCGTTTAAGGGATAACATTTATTTTTGAGGAATGGTTCATCTTCTCTTCTATTAGTAGTAATACAAAACTTTTTGTGGATTTCCGGTACTTTCAGATTGACCACGTTGTTTTGTTATTTGTTCCGGAAAAATGTGAATAAAGCCTCGTCTCCGCGATCTTTCAATCGCTCTCTCTCGGAGCGGAACGTTTCTTTTCTGTTGACAATTTATCAGACTGTTTGTTGTCTTTTAATTCAATCACAAGGCGTTTTGTTTTCATAGCGAATAAGTTCTTGCCCTTTGTGCCGTAAATGTATTTTTGGTATAAAATTCTGTGACATTATAGGCTTGAAAAATTACAAATTTGGATAGCCGCGACCATACCAAGCGTGCAGGCTCGCGAGGTTGGCTGAGGCAGCCACGCGTGGGCACATGATAAAATATGACAGACGATAGCGATCTGGCGAGGTGTGCCACCGTTCGACCGTTTCGCAAGGTTCTGCACAGTTGGTCTGGGCACAGCCAATATAGTGTTTTAGTGTACCAATAGGTTTGTGCTTATTGAAGGTATTTCCTAGTATATTGTTTATCTGATTATCTATATTATCTCGTTTACCTTACATTTTCAATAAATCATTGCATTATTTCCAATTCTCTCCTTGATTTGAAGGAGTGTTGCCATACTTTCTGTGTAAGCAATGCTTCGAGCTCTTCAGAAAGACATCGTTCAAGACATTTTAACAAAATATTTTTAAGGAACGAAACTTGGCCCAATTAAAACCTAGAACACTGGGATGGAATGGCTGTGCATTTGGAACCGCGTCTCGCTGTACTGTGCGTCATTTTCTTGGCAAATAAACTGAAGCCCGGGCTAAAAGGCCCCGGGCCTACGTCGGCGGAACAGCAGGGCTGCAGCAGTTTGTGTGCCTATCCCCATACCTATTCTAATAAACAGCAGCAGCCCTGCTAATCACCTATAGTGTTCCTTCATCTTACGTTACATAAGTGTGACGTGGTCTTTTTGTAGTTGCCCTAGCATTTTATTATCTTTAGGAAGCAGATAAAGTAGGTACCTAATGGAATAAGGGATTTTAGAGGAATGCGGCCAGGTGTACTTAAAGGGCCAGGTAGATATCCACAGTCGTCCAAATATACATGTATGTTATAGCATGTTACTATGTAATTTCCAGTTTGTTTTTATTTGTAGCAAAAGGTAATTGATTTTTAAGTTGACCGCCCGCATGGCATTCCAGCTAGCAACCCTGCTGGCATCCCAGCTGGCAACCCTGCAGGCAGCATTTTTCCGCAAATAAACACGGCGTTGTTCCGAAGCCATCCCCGCTGTTTATTGTGCAGTCTGGCCAATCGGAAAAATACACTTCCCGTTCGCTGCAATATGATTTCGATTGCTGGATAAACTCCCGGCCCGAGAAGTGAGCAAATATTTGCTGATTAAATAGGTACCTATTTATAATTACGCGTTTAAAAGCCGTCGTCGTGAAAACACCTCAGCGAGGCTCTTGTAAAGAGACGTTGTGTATAAAATGTAGGTTTTTTTTATTTGATTTACTTACAAATTTTGAAATTAATTTCCCTACGTTACCTTAGTAATTACATACCTAATAATTTATTTAAAATACGTGTTTAAAGCTTCAGAATGTACCTACTTACAATGAATCCCGATATTTATAATATCGTTTCCGGGGCTTTGAACATTTTCCTTATAGGTAGAAACCCCAAGTTAAAGTTTAGTATGGCCTCTGATCGGCCCGGCAACTCTGCCCGACCCCTGACTTCAGCGCCACCGCCGTAATGGTAACTCGAGATGGCAATGAGGGAATATTATATTATCGGGAATTTTTATAGGTATTCAGAAGGTTGTCGAATCTTTCGCGTGATTTATAAGATGGTAAAATTATCAATATTTATTTAAGTTGGTAGGTATTTATTTCATGATTTTAATTTGATATTATAAACTAATCAGACTTGATAACGTTTGTAAGTATAGGTAGTACCACGGTAGTACCTACTTGGAAAATAGACAAATGAGATGCCCAACTATTTTAACCTAATCGGAAACACTTTTCAAGTCATTCTCAACCATATCATCATAATATTCTGAATAGGCATGCTTTAATTTGTCAGCTCTCGTATCTCAAGTTATTATTACAGCTAGAGTCAGCGCGCATCCCGGGGATCCTGCCACCAACTGGGTCAAGAGAGATCCGGCGACATGCTTGGTGATAGTACTTATAACAACATGCTATTTTAATAATGTAGGAGATGGAATGATATCTAAATCTAGGAATTTAATTTAAAGTATAAAACTTACATACAACCATTCCAATTCCAAGTGTACCTTAGTTGTTGTTTACAATTTTGATTTGCAACAGTCCACGGTCCAATCGGTATGCCAATAAATCTCACGATCCCAATGCAATAAACTCCAACAAAACATGGGAAACGAAAATTAAATTTCAAAACGGCGTTTAATTTCAGTAACTATAGCGGGACCCGTAAGCAGCAGGCGCTCAAACTTTGCAGTTCGATATCTATTGAACAGGCAGCGGCTCCCAACAATCTAACTATGCCTCTAAATTACCATCTATGGGTTTAATTGTCGAAGCCGCGGCGAGGGGCGTGTGTGGGACAATGCCGGGTGTCGGAGGGTGCGACGGCTATTCTCAATTAATTTTAACACAACTTGCCCGATTCGGCTTCTGGTTTGGGAGTTGTGTGCTTGGAAATACCTAGGTGGTTCTCAAAAATGGTTGTTATACATTTTTCGGGCTAAGATTTTACTAATTTGTTAAGTAAAACAGTTTATTTTGTATTTATCTTTCTTCAGCCGTAGTTTTGCCGACATTAAACCTTTTGAACTAAAATTTTAATTATTTTCCCAATTCATTATTTACCAGTATCAGATAAAATTACATAGCCTGTCTTAAATATAATGTTCTTTAAATTACAATGAAAATAAATAATTACTTATTATTTTCTCTAGACTCTCTAGGCTGTAACTAGGCCCCCAATTTATGACGATATAGCTAAGATTGACAACCACTGCCATTGCCAAGCGTGGCTGCAACTTTGCACATTAATTTGTTATTACTTGTTTATTGAAGGAGTCCGGGTTAGAGTAACGAGTGTTAAAGAACTCCAAGTGTGATGCTTCAGTCAGATGATTGCCACATTTTAGAAGCATATTTACAGCATTATCCCGGGATAGATTTGGCTTAGTGCGGGCTGGTAGATACATTTTATAATTACCTTTCGGAAATCTACACTGTCTATTTCATTCCATTTCTGTGCCGGTAGCTGGAAGTGGGGCTGTTATACCTGACGAATGGAATGATATTAATAAGGATCTTTTCGTCAATCGCAGAGCACCCTAATGGATTGCCGGTGCCGTGAGCCCTCATGAATATTTATGCGCTGTTTTGGCGCTCTACCACTGAAGGTCGTATTACAACAACAGACACTGTGCCGCAATGTTGTGCTAGGATAACAACTTAGGACCCTAGTCGGGTATACACTTGTATAAATATATTCATTGTCGGTTAAAGCTAGGTACAATTATATCCCCGTATCCGGCCGAGGTCTGCCTAAATGATCCATCTATTATAAATTAGTACCTAGTGAGTTTTAAATACCCTACCAAAAAGCTTACGATCGGCCTGTTAATCCGGCAATACCGCAGAGGCCAATTTCTTATTCCAGAGTAATATTATATTATTTCAGATGTACTAATACATGACATCATATAAGTACTATAGACGGTATCCTTTGGACGTCACAAACGGCGACACTTCAGTGACCCCACTCTATCTATAGCCGCACTTAAGCCGCGGGCTCCGGCGCGATAAATTAGCGGCAGCCTTGAAGGCTCTGCCCTGGAGTCCCTCGAGCGAGACTGGCGCTCGCTACAAACTGAATTTGCAACTAAAATCACGGGGTTTGGTGTTTTAGTGCTGAATAATGAGGAGAGGTACCTATTGAGACAAATGTATGATCCATTTGTATGCGACTTGAGAATTTAACTCAAATTTTATTTATATTTTGAGTCACTCTTTAATAGAAACATAGGTAATGCGTGTAAATACTGTGTAAAAGTCTGTACTTAACATAAACAATCATATTGGGATGGTTTTCATCAGCCTAAAAGTTACCCTACCCTTCGCATAATGCCTTTAAGATACTTAGTTGGTTATAGTTGATTTTTGGTATGTGCTAGGTGTGCAAAATGAGTTGATCTTTTTGAGAGATTCTAAATGGGCTATATCACGAAAGGCGAGGTCGACATTTAAAGGCGTATTCATCTCACACGTTTCATTTCCGGCACGTTTTTGAACACATCAAAAATGAAATATCACTTCCATCTATGGACGTACATCAAAAGTGCCTTTTATATAACAACGTTATGATGGAATTCCAAAAACACATGGCTACAGACGGAATGACAGCGATATGGGAAGCTTATCTATAACAATTTATCTGCCATGTCCGGCGGGGTAATGGGTTCGGTCCCAGTGCAGGCTACACGCAAACAGTCGCGAGCGCCGACGGACAAGATCGATTGATTCGTGTTTGTTTTGGCTATGTATGGTGCAAACATCAGCGGTTAGCTGAACTTGTAATCTGTTCAGTTCTAATCCAGTCCACTTTGGACACACAGGTCTAACGCGAGAGGACCAACTTTCTATTGCCCAAGCAAGCGCCACACGTTTGTCCAAATTTTTACTTTCCGTATGTTTGTCTCAAATAACTGGTTTTGACAAACGCCTCCAGGCGGCGGAATTTATCGCTACACTGTTTTATGTACGGAGCAGACCTTTCGAAGAGATCTATTATATTTAGTACCAAGGAAATCTAGACATCATAACTTAGGCTTTTTATTTGCTTACCGCCGTGAAGGTGGAATACTTTTTCTATTCTTCCCGGCATCTAGTTTAGGTATTAAAATTATAGCGAGCATGGTCGCCACTTGAATAAACAGTCACGGTATAATATCAGACTGGCGTGTTCTGGCAATTGGCTACATTTAAAACTTCCGCTATTTTATATTCCGCGCATAAAGTTGGCAACATTGTTTTTTATTTTATTATATTGATTCTACTATCAAAAACTTGAATTTAAAGTTCTACGACAACGGAATAAAGTTGATAATATAATACCTGCAATTTTATGTTTACGTTGATATTAATAAGTAAGTTAATCCCCCGTCCGGCGCGAACAAAACGCGACATTATTTAACGCGATGCGGTCCACTGATTGTCGGTTCATTTGAATTAAAATAGTTATTGTAATGAAGCGAGCCGTAATGCGAGCAATTATTTTGCATTCACTATTGAAATATTAACGAATGTGTAATAAACACGGAAAAATAATTAAGTATGATATAAAAAAAATATACGTCGTATGCTAGCAACACTAATTTTTTCAGTAAACAGCACGATTCTGAGGCAAAATTTATTTTATGACCTACAAAATGACATGTTATTTTTCCGATTGCTTAAAAATACAAGTGACCAACTCCATTAGAATGACAGTACAATGTAATATAGGCTGAAACAATACATACCTACGTGGTATTTTTGTATCTTACATACAAGTTTGTATCTGGCTTTTTGGCAGGAGGTTGAACCGTGGGTTGTCAACTTTGTTTTATTTCCCAAAAAATGTGTAATAAATGATGTGTAATATCAGTGGGATATTAATCATTGTGTGCTCGTAAATGTGCACGAGTGAAAATTAAAATAAAATAACATAACTTGACTTTTCAAGTTCTCCCAAGATGTCCGTTAAATTTTCAGTAAAGTATCCACAGCTTTACTGATAGGGATAAGGGATTAATTTCGTCATCATCATCGTCATCTAAATTCATTAGGATCAGGGGTACTTATAATCCAAAAACAATTTTCAAGACTTAAGCGACACTGCCAAAAATGATTCTATTTTGTAGCCGATCGCCAACCTAAAAAAAGGATAAAAGTTATCTAACATTTTTTAAATCTCAGATTCCTAGTCGTCTACCAGGAGCTAACTTAAAAGACAATGTCTGTGACCTCATTCTTCTAAATACGTACAGCTGAAATAAGTATTGTATAAAAACACTTTATACTTCTTCTAACTTATTGTTAGCGTTGGATCTAGATTTAACGCGCGGAGTTTTTGAGTCGGATCTTGAAAGAATGTATTAGTATAATTTTCCAATGAAGTTTCATGGCCGGGTCATATTGTAAGTATTTACATAAATATACCATCGTCTCGCTGAGGCTGGGGCCGACATTATTGCACTCACACTTGGCCTATTACCATTTATTTAGGTTAACCCCAAATTCATAGAAAGTTGAAATCCATTTACATATTTTCATGCTTCATACAAATAATGCCATTGTAAATGGAATATAAATAAATGGATCGCCAGACAGAGAAAAAATGGTCGCTAGTACCTACGTCCATTTGTTTTTGTTGTTTGAAGTTTAGGTAATATGTATTTTCTATGCTCTAATGAATTTCGAAACAAACCATTTTTTGTACGGTCCGCGGGTGTGCGGTGACATGTTGAACTCATTTAACTTTCCAAAGTTACATGTCCGTTTAAACTATTAATTCCGAGCGTTTGACCGTAATTGAAATCCCGTCGGAAGCGTTTTTTGGTTTAGATGCGTTTTTGCAGCATCATTGTTATATTCAAACTTTTATGGAGCAAAATGGTGTGAAACAACTTGAACATTTGGGAATATCGTCAGGCACGAACAAATACTTTACTTAGGAGTGCTTATATTTTGTTTCATACCGATTATGTAACAAAATATATGTAGGTACTCCTAAGTAAACCTGTCGCCAGGATATACAGTTCAAAGGTGAAAAGGCGTTAGGAGTCTTTTGCGCTATTTGAGCTTTCGATTGTTAGACAGAATAGAAAATAAGTTACAGGAAGACTGAATAATGCATACATTTGTATGTGGACCTACCAGGGGCGGATCCAGGATTGCGTATCCGCCCCTGGTATTAAAATCTACTATTAAAATAATTATCAAACAAAATGTCGTCTCAAAAACTTCATTACTCCACACTCCAATTTATTATTATTTTCCTTCGCTTTAATACTAACGAGGAAATTTCATCAGAATACATAAAACACACATGCATTTTACGAGAGGCGGAAATTTTAATTTGATCCTGTTACGACGCCCTTGCCCATCTAATTTGCTATATACCAAACAATAATGCAGCCATGTTAAGGCAATTTCAGCTTAATTACCACGGAATAAAGGACGGCGTGATGTTACGTGTAAAGATGTATATGTAGCACGATGATTGCGCCTTAAAATGAAAACCACCCGGATTATTGTAAAAACTGTGTACATCATTTTTAGTTTCCCATTTGAAGGGGTTACACTAAGTGGGTATTTTGTGTATGACAACATTGTACACTAATATTTCGTTCGACATGTATGTTGACTGCTACTGAATCAGACCCAGACATTTATACCACCGTAGAATGAGATTGATTCAGGCTAGTATAGTCGACTACCTATAGGTACATACATACATATATATTATTGGCTGACGGCACAAAGTCTTTGAAAACTATGTCTTTTTAATTCTCAGTAGGTACTATGTTCACTTTCAATTGCAGCAAATCTGCATATAATAAAC
Organism: Pheosia gnoma; assembly: GCA_905404115.1. NCBI lineage: Eukaryota > Metazoa > Arthropoda > Insecta > Lepidoptera > Notodontidae > Pheosia > Pheosia gnoma. The sequence goes on along the minus strand of FR989894.1, from coordinate 271,992 downwards.
ATCTTATTAAACATAGCTTAGATAAAAGTGGACATTTCCCTAGTTTTCATGTAGAGCAGCCACGCATCCCCCGCTCTAAACCAATCGTTCAGAAGACAGATAAAAGATCAGATTATTCCACAAAGAAAAGTGGAGGTTGACATTTTTTCATTTGTGCAACTACCTAATACTTTAGCGTCTCATAAGGCCGCAAGTATATTTTCAAGTAGTTCAGTATATTTTCTGAAGCATGAATCAGAAAATCATCAAAGTGAATTGGATTCCGGTGTTCCACCAGTGATCCTCATCTTGCCAACTTCCCTAACTATAAACCAAATTGGTTGATCGATCATGTTATTATAACTCCCTATGCTTGAGAGGCTGTCATGAGTGTCGTTGTGTTGACTCGAGCGACTGAAGCCGAGGAAGTGGTGGGTCGAGGTACGTTCCCACAATTTTAGGGAGGGCCCTCAAATTGTTCTACAATGGATTTCCGCCAAGACACGCCTGGTTCTATCAATTAAATATAATTGAGTTGTTTGATGTTATAAACACGAAATTATTAGGAAAGTAATAAAACTTCACGCCATTACATTTTTTCCATTTTATATTAATTTACGTATCAGCTCAAGTTAGTTGGTGCCTGCATTTTACGCGCAAATGATCAAGTCTGTCTTGATTGAGCCTTCTTCAATATTACTACAAAAAGACAACTTATTTCAGTTATTTTTAGTAAATATGTACTTAAGTACTATAAGTATGCGCTCGTGTATTAGTCCAATATAAAGACTCCAATGCGATCAGTTGTAGAAGCACAATGTTCTCAGAACGAGCTCAGACTCCCGGCCGACTGGTTGCCCCTGGCACGTGACGCAATTAGCTCCGTCGCGGATACAAAGCTGACGCCGAATGAACAGCTTTCCCGATGAACAAGTGATTCTGCGTAACCGTGCCTCGACTTTAAAGTATCTGATTTAGGAAATGGAACATTCTAGTTACTTGAAGAATCAAAACAATGTGATACCGAGCAGGTTTCGATGCAAGACTAGTGAGGAATCATACCTGCAATACTAAGGCTTGATTCCTAAACGTTTTCACTGTCAAAATTTGATTCTAGCCCGTTGTGTTAGGACCTGATATACTTGAATGTGGATGTTTAAAAATCACTAACCGACTGGTCACAGGAAAGTTATTATATCTCTCATCAGACTTTTGGTTAAAAAAATATTCTCCAAGAGATATTTTTGAAAATATTCGTTTCTCGAAGTACAAAAAATGTTACATATAACTTGCTGTTTCTCATAAGCATTTACTGCAATAAAGCTGTCTACATCTAAATCGTTCAAGAAACGAAACGGGTGCGTATCATAGGTCGGGATCTTGCTAAGATTTAGCGTTTGACCTCGATGCTCTGCCGCCCCCTATCAACGGTTTCTGCTGAAAGAAATTGGTGTTGTCAGCTTTAAGGAAAAATCTGTAGAACTTTCACTTAAGTCAGACAGAAGTTCTGTTCTATTTACTCGTGTCATTTATAGCACAACATATAGATCTAGAGCTTTTTGTTGGAGAAAAACAGTTTTCGCAAGTGTCCATCATGGCCGGATAATCTATGAAAGTCAGATGTAAAGTCCAAAACTAAAGGGAGGCTGGCAGTGAGAGCAGCTTTGCGTACATATGAAGTCCATTTGCTGATCTTCACTCATCATCACAAAATTCATTCAATACTTGATTATGTCTGCAAAGGCCTCGGATATCTCTTATTAATTGTTCCTCCGAGCCTTTTTTGCATCTCAAGCTAGAAATGTGGACAACTGGCAGCACCACGGGCCGTCAACGCGGCTCACGTCCGCTCCTTAATTAAGCAACGCCGGCGACCGCCGCTGAATAAACAACCGCACAAGGCCATTCGAAAACTGCTGAATGCGGGACGGTAATGAGGAAAGGAAATGGGAATGAACGGTGCCATCGGAGGTTTGATCTTTTCAAGCATAGATTCGTATTTTACCGCAGTTAAAGCGTTTATTCAGAATAGCACGAATAAATAGGTACTGTGCTATTGCCAACTATTTTAAAACTCTAGGTAGGTATGCATCAACCCTCATCTCACATTCCTCTTCCAACGCACGCGACCTCCAATAAAAAGAATATAACTTGAACTTGCAATTATCAACAGTTCACAAATTGTATGCAAATGACGACTTAATGGTTTTTTCCCGTATCTCGTTAATATGCCGTCGGTCGTTTAACGCATTACCATTTTAATTTTGCACCGGTTAAGCCTGCAGCTCACTGGCTCGGAGATATTTGGCGGTTCCTTTGGCCACGTGGCTTATGTGACTAGCGTGACATATGTAGGAAAATGTTGATGTGAATATGTGGACGTCGCGGTATTTTTTACTGAAGACTGAACGTTTCCAATATTCGACACCTTGTATATTTTTAATGGACATGTTAGAATGTACAGATTTTGGTAAGCTACGAAAACCAGTTTAATTATCAGTATTCTTCAATACTGAAATTGGTATTGTTACAAATTTAAAATTGTCGTAGTAACTTGCCTACGCCAATGAGTTGAGTGTTCTTCTGTCTCGTTCCCTCAACTCTGAGGATTGTAGGATAACTCAAAATTTTAAGATATACAGTGCACATATCGCCTTTTACAAATTGCCATCTACAGCGTTCATTTTCGAATATAATCATGTTTTAAGAACCTTCTTAATAGGTGTATCTATTCTACAAAATATGTGTGTTATACTCGTATAACTCAGTCTAAACTAACAGACGAGATTTACAATGGCAAAAATACTCAGTAGAAGTAACTTGGAATAAAATCAGTGTAACAGCGCCTGGGAGACGAGTGGTGTTATAGTTCTACATTATTTTTTAAAATTACAAGAGACTGCTTTCAGCTTTTAAGCCGAGAGTGTTTTGGTGTACTTACATGAAAATAATTTAATGAGTTTAATATCTATTAAATGCGGAGTAACTTTTTGTGGTAACTTTACATTTAAAAAAGGCCTTCCTGTGCGGGTATTACAGGCCTTGGGAATATTATTTTTGCGATTAAAAGTGTTCGAGTCCATGACTGCATGCGGCTTAATGGAATTACTGGATAATGTGTGTAGTTCACCCTACAGTCCTCTGAAGTTATTTCTATTCGGATTTTTCTTCAAGGCTGATTTATTAAATCACTATCAACAAAGTTAACATCTTCCGTCGCTGTCTAGGCTAAAATCTTCCACAAAAGGTTGTACAAGTTATTCCGATAGGTCGGTACAAGTTAGTTTAAATATAATTACTCGAGTCTAAAACTCATTATATTCCAGTTCGGGGGCTGAAACAAATCCGTCGCAATTAAGGTACAAGGAAAGTGATTAAATAAGTATACTTACCTGTATTTTATTATATATTTTTTATTTCTCCTGATTGGATTTCAGGGGAAAAACACGCAAATGTTCGCCTATATAGCGAACATTATTTTTGTAATCAATTAAGTTACCTGTGGAAAAAAAAAAAAATTAATATAATGATCACTAGGTTATAAAATCCAAGCAGCGCCAGTATCCAAGCCCTGATGCGAGCCGAATGTATAAAACTAGAAGTAGTAGACGCTGGAATAGATACAGAGGTGCATATATACCACCTACAAGTTATAGTTACCAACTATTCTACACGACTAAACTTTTGAAGTATCCATGTAAAATATCCTGCCAATACGATACGTGAAAGCCTCTACGTGCAAACTTCACGGAGATGTGACACATGCCTACCTTCTCCAGAAGATACGCACTTGCACTCAACCAAATAGCTCGAATTTATTCTGTCATGAGCTGGAATATATTTATCGCAGTGCAGTGCATTTAGGGTCCACAGTAGGCCAAGAATGCCTAGGATAATATTTTCCCACCATTTTATAAAATCCTGTACTCCTGGCTTAGATGTGGCGGATTTTACAGAGATACTAGCGTCCAGCAATGGATTAAGAAATATATATCTATTATTTTTTCTGAAGAGGATTAAGTAACTATTGTTTATTTTCTATTATGTGTTCGAAAATAACAAGGAATTTCCTTGAAATTACCCATTTGATGGTAGTAATCGCAGCTAACTTGGTTGTTACCGCGCAGTACCTACTATTTGTGGTAACTTAATTTATAACAAGATTATATTATGTAATTAGTAGTCCAAGCTGAAAAACTTACACTAATAGGAGATAAATAAAAAAATAACATACAATGATTGTACGAAATAAATAGAAGAAATAAAATTAGCTCATAGCAACTTAAAAGTATCTCAAACAAGCACTCGAACAAACACTAGTTATAGTTCGTATCAAGAGTAGGTACTGTATCATAATTGTGCCAAATTGTAAAGTTTTGGTACAGTACCTGACACCTAGGTACTATCCAAAAACCGTCAACCATAAAACAGAAAGATTCACTGTCCATTTTCATAGCGGCCATCTTTAATAATGAATCGACACAAAATCAATGGAGTATCAATATCTTGGTCCTATTGTCCGACAAAGGTCGGTCGGGCAATTCACTCAGGATTGCTATTGTGTATAATTGTCCGGGATCAAACGAGCTACTAGCCCCGGGAACGTCATTAGGAAATGAATCGCTGTTTTTAGAGGTGGAAACTGGTATTGCGGTAACTGTTATAACACTAGGTATTAGTATTAAGAACTTTGCATTTTCCGCCTGTTATTTCATAAAGCCTAACCTATGTATGTTGCTTTAAAGAAGTAGCACCTGACTAGTATTGTCGTTATATAAATAAACTAACTAACCCAAAGCTTGTGCTACGAGTGTGCTCATCTCAATAGTTGATTGGCGAATGTGGGAGTCGAACCCGAAACCACTACGCTATTGAGGTTTATTATATTATTTTGGCTATCTTATATTTTGCTCTTTTAATCATTTAGTAGGTTGGTAGTCTTATGTCAGAAGGGCTAACAAACTAAGTTGTAATTTAAAGTATTTTTCAAAATATTACTAGTAAGGTATAATTGTAGGTATTCTAACATGTTAGTCTAAAAATCTAATCCTTAAACTTTAGGTGTTAAGTGGCCCGAAAGCGAAGATTGTGTTATGTAATGCTAATTGGTCACTGTAATATAAATAAAATGTCTCCTCTGTTTAATCCGTTTATGTGGCGCAATAAGGCCCATCTCTAGTTTGCTCTAATTCTGAGGTGACAATTAGACTGTGACAATCGTTGTTTGTCTAGTTAATATTGTACCGAGACAACGAGTATTTAATTAGATACAAATAGTTGACCCGACAGATTCTGTGATTAAACCGGCTTTGGAGATGTTTGAAGGGATTAATGGGATCGTAATTTCTTAAGCTGGGGATTATTTGATTGTAGTTTCACCTGTGTGGTTGTTGTAAAAATGAGTCGATATTTAGGGCGTGCCACAACGTTTTGGTTTTAAAATTGTAGTTTACAGGAGCTCCCGAGATTCTGATCAAGAGCTGGAATTTTATAATTCAGATGGCGATCATCATAACTCACCCGGTGTCACGGCCAGCCACGCGACACGGCTGGCGCAGCTCCAAATGGAAAGATTTAACTTAAACTATTTGAATAACCAATGTCTACGTTAAAAAATATACCATACATATTATAACTTTGTACTTTCCACGACTTTTCTTTCTAGCACCAATTTCAGAAAGGAATTCGTCAACATAGCTTCATTGCCCTGCTTCCGTATTTTTTCTATTGGCTTGTGTAAAGTACAGTAAAAGTCGTTGCCAAACGCTGTATCTCACGTTACCATTAATGAAACTTGTATTATGTAGAGGTAAAGGCGGGCTTGGTTCCCTCCCAACCGCGAGATGAGATAGTTTCGTCCACAAAGGCACAGCCTAGTCCTCGCAGCTCTGCGTGCAACTTCAACTTGTTTTTGTGTTTAAATTAACTTCGGTGTTTGCGTTTTCTACATATACGTGAATTAAATAGGACGTTGGACAGATTAATCGAGAACCTTCTGCAATTTGTCTAAAATTGTCTTTAAGTTCTCAATCCAATTTACCAAAATGTTATAAATTTTATACACAAAATCATCAATGAGGAAGGCGAATAAAATAATGTTTGCGTTCTATTCATAACAGGTTTCTGATACAGCTTATAAAATATGTATCCATTGTCCACTCACCGCTTATTTAATACCAACATAAAAGCAAGCGCTTAAACGTAGCAAATCAATTTATAAAGGCGAACCAACAATGTTTATGATCCCAAACCCCCGACTAATAGGGGGTAGGTTTACGACCAACCCCTTGGACAAAAACTTTACGGCCTTAGACAAACGAGCACCGAATTTTACGGCATTATTACTCGCGTTTAGTTTACGTGCTTGTTTAGTGCACGGGCACTTAATGTTATGTGTGACCTGAAGACGGTTTAATGGACCAGGTTTGACAGGTTTTTCGTTAAGATTGATGAGGGTAGTGCTCGTTTTAGGGTCGAAAATGCTTTGTTTAGTAGTTTTATTAAAATATTATTCTCAATCTTGCAATTCCAAATCGATCTGGAATGATCAAAGCAGGAATATTGGTCACACTATTTATGATTTTTCAGTGCATCGGACGTAAGATTTAATTCGCTAACATTGTTGTTGCTTAATCGTTTTGCGTTGTCCAGTCACCAAAAGTTACAGAATTTAAAAGCTACTTATGCCTGCATCTTATTATTCGTGTAATTACATCGTGATACTCTCACCCCACTCCTGTTTACGTCATGTATTGCGTCATGTATTCTAGTGTCAGTGATCGTCCTAGACAGAAAATCGTCTTCTGACCTACAAATACATTATTTATTCAGTCTGCATGGAGTGCTGTGTCACGACAAGTATGTAGTCGTTAATCCGTCCGCGGCGGTGGCCTACTGCGCTTAATGTCGCGTTGGACTTACGCCAGGGTCTCAGACATCATGCGTTACTGGGAAGTTCACATACAAAGGAATAACGCTTAAACTGAGAATAATACAAACAGCTGCTAAAGTCTGCCTAGCCGTTCCTACATTGTTCGCACATACCCATAACAATGTACTGCTCAAAAATGTAACGGATCTTTTTAAAAAGAGCAACCATGGAGTTTCTTGCCCGTTCTTCTCTATAGGAACGGCATTCCGAACGGGTGGTAAAGTTGTAGCTTAGCATTTTGTAACTATTTTGATGATTCTACCTATATGTACATGTATGTATTAACTGCATGCAGTATTCGTAGCAAGGCTGTCATGATAGTAACTAATAAATTTCAAGGATTTATCTCTTGAGTTCAGAAGGAGTTGTTGAGTTATGATTGTTAGACAAAAGATGCTGCCGAGCCGATACGCTGATGAAGGCATTAAGTCAGCGTTAGCGTTAGCGTTACCTACGTTTAGCTAATTAGTAGTTAAATATTCATGTCTCTGCTTTGGCAATTACAAGGGAAATGGATTTAATGAGACAACCCTTACCCTAGTCTAGGCGACGCCTTATAATTAGGTAAAGAGGTCGTAAAATGTGGTACGACTTAGCGAGCGATGGCCGCCGGGCGATACTCGTAAACCGGATAACCGCTTGCTGGTAGATGGATTGAATTCCTATTACCAGTAGGTACCCATTCGTTATCATGAAACGTTCTAGCGATAGCATTTTCAATGTTGATCCAGAAAAATACACGCGGAGTCGTACAAATATCAATTTCTTCTTCAATACTTAATATGTATCGTTTAACAGTTAAATTGTATACTTGCACACTTATATAACGGTACGTGAACAGTTTTTTAATCTGTACCTAATTCAGTTACTCTATAATTAATACGCATTTAAACAGCATCATGCAAGTTTTCAAGTATTTTAAAAAGGTCCCGCTAGCACTAATCTTAACCGAAATTAAACTTGAATCAATACATTTGTGTGATGAAATCGTGTGAGCCGGGCGGCGCGCGCGACACAGCACAGCCGAGATAACGCGACCCACTATTTGCATTCAGAGACAGGAGCTTTAGACCTTGCTGTATACTTGCGATTATAAATGAGTGGGGGTGAATTAAATGATAGGATAATGTAAATGTAGTTTGCCCAAAAGATCGTATCGCCCGTTGTTAACATCGAACGATAGATAATTTATTTGTGTCTACTTATAGGTAATCAATGGATTAATTTTTGGTTACTAGATAGAGCTGAGTCACTTGAATTTCTATCACAGCTATATCAGGTTTAGTGTGTACTTGATAACTTAGGTACCACTTAATCACAAACAGCACGACATTTAAAAGTCTGCCTTTTATTAGTCTCGCGAAAATATACCATTTATATCCTATTTCAGCTATAAAACCATTGCCTGCCAATATCACAGATTTTTATTATATATTTTATTTTCCGATCGTCAGATTTTAAGTGGCTCGTATACTAGAGTTGTTTTATAAATCGTAACAATCGCTTGCTCTATTGCACTTCAATAAGGTTTGTTGTAGAGATAAAAGCAATGCAATAGTGTACAACAGCAAGTGAGCGAAAAGCCAGTTAAGCCCATCTTGTGACGTCACCGTGAGATGTGATCACATGCTGCTACATTTGCATGTGTGGATGGGGCGCTTTAAGCCAACTGGAGCCATAAAACCGGCGGGTGTGGGGGTGAACGAACGTGCTTGAACGCGATAGGATTTTGCACGCTGTTATATGATAGGCAGTATATGGCGTGTCTGAAATATAGTGCAACTCTTGAGGTTTATTGAAATGATCTTGACAAGCTATCATTATTATTTAAGGACTACTTGTAGAGGTTCTTATATTTTTGGTAATATTACGAGGCCATGCTCTCAATCGTAGACAGATAAGGGTATAGTAAGCCTCCTGCCGACCAAACGTTTTGTCATCGAATGCTTCGTCAATGAAAATTGAAACTGTAACGAGAAAAGACCCAGGATATTCGATGTAATATCACTTAGAAACATACCTGAGGACGCAACGCACAACATCCTCACCTCAAATTCCTAAAGCACTCTGGTTTTATGGCCCCATCACTGAGCTCGCGAGAATGTATCCAGATCCGCATGGATACGAGCACGCCGCTCCGCGGCGATAGCGCCAACAATATTTGCCGGGTAAACAGCACCGGAGTCGATCCGCACTCGGATAGGTTAAATGCACTTAACCCCTGTTGTTTAAGTGGCAATTTATTTAATGGATTTGTTGAGACACTCATCGTACAGTTAAGATTTTTATCCAGCTATCCGTAAACTTTGAATAATACACTCCAAAGCATTAAGATAGCGTGATTGCATCAAACAGCATCACAATGCGCGCGCGGCCATTACGACGCGGCTGTAGTGGGCGCTTTAAAAAATAACGGATAGCCGAGGAGCTGAGTTAGCAGAGAAAACTTGGCACTTGCATTTGCCCAATGATTCTCAAAGCGAATGCGCTTTAATATAGGCTTGATGGAGAAGATCTGAGGTACAGACAGGTGTTTAATTTTCTAGTATTTCGCTTGTCCACATAAGAACGATTGTCTTACCTGTGAACTCAGACAGATAGATACAATTTGTTAATATGGCTAAATAGTTCAAGTTGCAGTTTCTGCAGAAGCGTTTGCACAGCACTGCCATTTGGCAAACTGCATTAGAGGAAATAATCTAACTGCAAACGAGGTACAATTAAAGTCGTTTAGTTTTGGCTCGCGATAACGAGGATCGTCTGTTATACTGCTAGATAGAACCACCTTGAGAGATTGTCACTTAAATAGGCCTTATAGGATAAAACAACTTTAGATGTGAAGAAAAATGGTTACTTACCCTCAATTATCCAAATTATGACATCTCGTTTGGCACACAATTGATTAACTCTTAGAACGTTACCACACCAATTAATAGTCAGGTAAAAATACGAATTGCATTGATAGCAACACACCTCTCCTGGTTTCCATAACGAATACGAAATAAAATATTTCAAAACATTATACCCTACACCCGCCGTACAAAGGCCTAAGGATTTGTTCGCATGCGCAAATGAAATAACAATGAGTATGAATACTAAGGTTACCGGTATTTCATATTAGTTAGTATCGGAGTGCAGACGACAGTAGCTCAGAGTATTATCGGTAACCAGCTATAGTACCGAGCAAAACCAACAAGCAAACTATAATACCATTACCTCCCTAAAAATGTATCAAAGGCCTTAGAATGTTTTTTTTTGTACCAAACCGTTGTACAACAGAGTGTTGTCCATGTAAAAAGCCTCTAAAACTTTAACGTAGAACGCGAATAATCCAGATTTTTACGCGTCCGCTCCGCCGGGTGCGGACAATGGCGGATGTAGCACTTTTTAATAACAAATGGATATTTAAAAATGCGAAAATATGTGTAAACTACAGCGAATAAATGTAAATAGTTATGGTAATGGCGACGGGTGGGAATGAATGGGAATGGATTGTTGCACGGTAGCATGGGGTTTTTGTCGGAATTTGAATTTGAATTGTGAGATTTTCATGACAAAAGGTATAGTGGGATACGCGTATAAAGAGACGGAGAAAAATAGTAGGTATCTAATACAGATATCTGTAGTGTGATTGAACCTATAATATAAACGAAAATACCGTTTTAGAACATGATAATACCTATTACACTACACGACAAGTATCTTCTCATTGCCCCCTCATTTCACCATCACATTGTCACCTAATCAACGCATTTCACGGGATAATAAACCTAAATAGCAGTGAGCTCGTATAGCACATATGGCCAGTTTGTCAGGCCGATGCACATGACCGGAGCACAATTACGATACGCTATTAAGCTGTCAACAGCCACAGAGTCGCTTCAGAAGTGACGACAGTGACGCAACTATCTCTGAATTCAGGAGTTTCATGTATCTCTATTCGGCACGTATTAAAGCTAGGTATTGAGATATAATCATTTGTACCCGACTAACCTTAGCTTCTAGGACATCTGCTACGCTAGCTAACGTTAGGAAGATTCAGGTTCTCGACAAAGCAGCAGGACCCACAAGCGGATGTTTTATCATTTAGGAATTTGTTTGGAATTGATAACTACTTCCTCTCTTCTTCTTCCTTACGGCAAAACCTATTATATTGTAATTATTTTTAGATAGATAGTCCTACATTAAGAAATAAGCGCCTATAGTCTTGTTAGTGCTAGTGGATAGAGCATACATACATCACGAAGACACTGCGACAATCATAGAGATAATTGGATTAACTCGGCTCCATGCATCTATTACCTAGCTGGAAACTGTTAAGCCATAATGTATTGACTTACGACGACAAGGTGCAGCAATTTTATACTTTATCGTACTAGTGTAAAATTGAAATTCCCATTGATTTGTATGTACAACTAATATAATATTTTTGTGTAACAATCTGCACTCAGGCTCGAAGGTATCCGACCGAGTAGACTGAGTATGTGCGTGATGATTTGGATATATTAAGGTACACTTAAATGTATGGGCGAGTATTCATTTTGTATGCTCTAACAAAGTATATAGCGTTATGCAATAGAGATTGACAGCCGTATTATAATAATAATTAGCCGCCTTCACACGTTCGCTCTACATATAACAAAGGTTCGTTCCATTTTTTAAATCAGAAGCGCCGCTTATGGAAATGCGAGGCGGGGTTAATAGTTCTATGATGGAAAAGATTTAAAATCGCATATTCGCACTCTCCCTGATAGTGGCTTCGCTTACCAAGTGACGTATACCGTGATCATAGAAGGTATACGGAATAAATTACGCTAAAGTGAAAGCAATCGTGTCCGACTGGTTGTCCGGCGGTGTGGCGATCCGACGGCAACTAATTCCGCCGGTACACCAGTTCGTGGTTAGTTTCAATCTCTAATTAAATCCCCATTTGCGACCATTTGCTATTCCGATATCCGATGTTGGATTTAATAACGCGAAGCGGTTTAGTCTTCGCGATTTAGTTTCGTGACTTTCGATGGTAATTGAGTTTAGTTAAGAACGCTTTATTTCTGAAGCGCTTTCCCGAGTGATTTTGCCTTAACTTAAGGCTGCAATAATACTTTGGACCTAATTTTAGGTGAATAAATTCGTGGTCTAATACGTTAATAATGAAACTAATACGTGTCTCTTATGAAGCAGTCTAACCTCAGACTGGTAGAGTAAATAAGCGAAAGCCGATTGCAAACATGGATAGTAAGGGGTGCAAATATGGATGGCCAGTGAGCATATAGGCAGCTATTTGCACGACTGCGAGCCGCGGCTTGGCAGCCATCCAGCTATACAGTAACAATAACAGTGTAAAATATTTTAACAGGGCCAACAATAGGTCATAAAGATAACATTCCCAAAGAAATAGATCAAATTATTAGGCATTTAAAATGACACCCTCTACTGAGCACATGGATAAACGCTAATGGTTCGCCTTTTTAAAAAAAAACAAACATGAATTACACAATTATTTTATAATACGACGTGATCCATATAACTTACTGATTCATCTGTTAAAATATTATAAACTTTTTTTGGTACACCTTATATAAATGGTTTGTATTAGATTTACTGAACTCTTTTAGCAGCTACCCTTGAAATCAACGCATAGGTTTGAATACGTCACTGCCCGTGTGCTGACTGGCTGAGCAGCGTTCTGATGCCTTCACTCGCTTGTACCTACATCATTGATACTTAATTCACGACACGGCTTATCTCTGAAAAGACCTGCATAATGCCAAAACTTTAGTGTCCAAGTGTATTAAATTACATTGTTTGGGAAGTTGGATGGCATCGCGCTTGGCCGCCGTTCAAATCCCGACTGTTCACAAGCAGTTTGTTTTGCAGCATTTAAAAATAGTATTATACCTCTTCTTTAAATGAGTAGATATATATATATTATAAAAACCTAACTTAACCGCATTAGTGTTAACCGCTCGTTGGGTTAAACAGGTTAGGTTTTGATAGTACTATTAACTTGAAGAAAATGGAATAAAACAGATTGACAGGCGCTGCTAGCTCCACATTTTAGATGCTCGTTAAATAACGCGAACTCGGTCTGTGTGCAATTTGACCCGGCCCACAGCGCGGCTATACTTACACCCGGCTTTAATTACTGCCGGCTCTATTTAATCCGGACTCAAGGGCGCACTAATTCCCCAAAACCTGGTGCCATTCATCTGCTCGTGCTTCGCTCAGAAAGTGCCTAATACCTATCAAACCTGTTCCTTATTGCGACGCTCTGGTTGGTCGGAAACATTCGTTTTGTGAGGTAAAAATAACGTAAATAAAATAAAAATAGAAGAAATTAGGATAAGTTTAGATTTAAAGCTTATCCCTTGAATTTATAGCCGTTATAATATAACGCCGTTGATTTACTAATTCTTAAAGAATAAAAACATCTTAAAAAAACTTCAAATTATAAATCTACGTATGTCTCCCATTGCACATTTAAAATTTTCATCACTAAATAAAACCAACTATATAACACTATCTTAGTTTTTTATCAGTCGTTAAAACAGGGAATAAGTAACCAAGGGTCAGTAACATCCCGCTTTGATCCCGCGCCGCGCTCCCAGCGCCGAACTTTGTGAATGCCGCTGGGGTTCCGGGATAGTGGTTGAGTTGTTTTGTTATTGGGAAATATCCTTAGTGCTCACCGCCCAAGCTTTCCACGAGCTTTGTTTTTGCGGACTAGGTTCAGAAGATAACTGCGGACATCGACCGATGTTTCCTACCTTTAATCTTTATGTGCAGATCGTAAATAGACATAGATTTCACCTGCATTATATAACCTTTGGGTGTCGTAGACAGGTTGAATCCTATTTCATTTGCCGCGGGAATAAAATGCAAAACTAAATCAACATTTTCTATGAATAAACATGACGTAGATTGCTTCGTGTACGCAGATGCACGTGTATCTATGTATCCTCGCGCGACAGCCATGATTGATATGTTATTACGGCTGGACCTAACGCGCCAGTCAGCCACTCATTCGCGTCTTGTTCTTTTTGCGTTATGGGTATCAATATCATAGTGTTTACCGTGGTGAGGGAGATCCGTATTTCATGTTCACGTATTCAATTTTAGTATGGCATAAACTATGTTCTATCCTAACATCAAAATAGAGCATTTGATACAAACTGCCTTAATTAGCTGTTTAACCATGTAATCAAATAATATTTTATCATGAATATCCATACAAAATAAAATCGTCTAGCTGATTGCTTGAAGACGTTCAATGTTGGACATATACCCCCAACAATGACTTCCAAACACAAAATATGATATTACGGAACAATAAAACAACACCGGACCGTCTCATGCTGAACTTCAGTACCAGGCCCCAAACTTGGTCATACGCTTATATCGCGCTAGCTAGTTGAATGGTTCTCAGTATGATCTTGGTCTAAAGGCAAATTCGTTTTATTTCAACGTAAAAAGAACTTCGAAGTACACTACACCTGACATCTAAAACCATCTATTTAGGATGCGATACATAGATCCCATTACACAAACAAATAATCCGTAACATTATCGAGCAACATCGGGGATGTTGCGCCCACACTCGGGGGCGCCGGCTCATTAGCGGGGCGCCAGGGTTTGCATTTAAACCACCACCATTACTTCCCAATTCGGTGGATGGTCCTATTGTGACAACCATAGCGAGTTCGATGTCAATTTTAAGAGGCTCCTCATTTATGAAAGGGTTTTTCAGGATGAACCAAAAATAAAAACAATGTTCAAGGTGCTTACTAGATGTGACACTCGGTTTTTCATGTTGTCAACACTAGTAGGATTACTATATCAAACCTTATTAACAATTTTCATCACGCATTATTTTAAGTTTTCCTTGGATGGGTAAATAGTATATTATTATGTAGAATAACAATATAAAACCTCAACATAATGCAAGTAAGTACGCAAGAGTCCAATTTATTGAGTTCTGTATTGACAAATTGACATTCGGCAGAGAGGCGAACAGTCGCCGGCCTGTGGAGGTAGTCCAATTTCCTTGCGCCCGCAATGCTCACTGGCATCGCATTTTACAAATCTAACATTCTTCGCAGCTTTAAACAGGTGCGCATTATATTTGTCCGGTTGTTTGTTGTGGTGTTGAATGCGAATTGAGTATTTGTAAAACATATATGTATTTATTGGTACATGTTTATTTATTGGTAGCTCATATTAACAATTTACAAGTAGCTATCATATTAGCTAAAGTTGTAACTGAATAAAACAAAGAATGCTCGAGGCCAACGTAACAAAATTTAAAATAGTCATTCAATTTAGCGTTCGGAGCGCTTATACTCGTACTGTTTTAGTGGGAAGATCCGGTTAGAAACTCACTGGCCAGACGCAACCATCTCGGTTTATTATGGCACCTCCATAATTATAAACCCAAACAGGAAGTTTCCGCAACACGTACCTTAAACAGTTGTGTCAATACGCTCAAACAGGTTACCTCTTACTTGGCGACTAATTATTTGCCGTTACTCGCCGTAAGAGGCTGTGTTAGTAGTTATTTTGTAAATTGAGCGGCGCGGTACCGACGCGAACACAAGTTGGTGCTGTTATTGAATGTAGCGCCGCGCTTATTGCCTCGTTGTGGAGTTGTTATGGAAATTCATTACCTAGCAGAAACTTTTGTTGGCCGAGATGGTAGATGGAATTTTTATAAGAGCTGTATTTGGTAATGTGAATTGTATTTATTTAGTTTTCTTACATTCATTGAGGTGCAGTTTTAATAAAATGACAGCTCATCCCTAAATTCTAACATTGCTTCATTACTCTACTTCATGTAATCATTGTGATTTAATATTATACCTACAGTTAACGTGACTCTTCAGACAATATTTGACTGGCTACACACCTCGGTAGTCCCAACATTATGTCGCAGAGTGCCGGGCCATGTCGCGTTAAATATTTAACACGAGTGATGTGACCGATGATACTATAATAGTACTTATATACCCATTTGTTTCGTCGGCGTCTGGCTTTATACATTGATGATGCTAGTTTCTGATAAAATTAAATTGGAAAGAATTGTATCTTTCTCCGAAATAATTAGGTTATTTATGAAAATTCGTTGTTGATCGATTGAACAATCTTGGTGGCCTCCTTTACATAACAATTGTTTTTATAACTCTATTGATTGTTGAATAGTTTACTTTAAACAATATTTTATTATAACAGATTACCTAAACAGTGAGATCCATTACATTTTCTGTAAAGATACATCGTATATCAAAAACATTTTGTTAGTTACCCATATCACAAAAGCACTGCGATCGCTGTATTTCCGGCATTCAATCCCTCAATCATCCATTACCGATACGCAGAGCACATCACTATAAGCCGTAATAGCAGCCGGTAGGTATCTGTTTGAGTGGAAAAACCTCTCGAAGCGATACCACTGAATAATTCATGTTGCGGAGCGTCAACAATAAGGAAACAGTAAGTGTTTTCCGCTTCTGACTAGCTGAATATTTGATGGCCGTGTGTTCGGCAAACATTAAGCAGGAATACACACCCCATCAGAGACCTTGCACATGTTAATCAGCTGGTAGAATGATCACCTTCATTAGGATTAGCTTCCATATGGCAGACAATTTAAATACCACTCTACCTATAAACATACGTAGTAATCGAGCCCATGGTTTCATGCCGCCACTTGTGTGTGTCTTGATAAACCTATGCAGCCTATTTTCTAATAATTTAGAAGGTTTTTAATAAATATTTGACCAAGAAGTTGTTAGTTAATAGCTGAGTATACATAAAAGAGCAAAATTTTACGCTGTAGAAAACCTCACCAGTTCTCGAAAGGTGTACGTCGGTATAGAACAGGGCCAGCATAGCGGGCTTTGACGAGAAAACAACAACAATTAAATAAATAAAAAATTGCTACCCATTACTCACTATATATACCTACACTATATACTCACTCAGTAGGATCATAATAATATGATTTCTTCTAATATTAGACTTTTATTATTAAAGGTTAACCCCCCTTATTTTTATTTATTCAGGTTACGTCATACGTACTACGTCGTAGCACTATTATTGTATCCTGTAAGTGTACAATTTTTCATATACAACCAACATCGAGTGGGTTGTCGCAATATATCAACGAGTCACATATTTCCAGCATAAACCACCCCTCCCCCCGGGGCTGAGGGGTGCGGTCCTAAATATTGTAACGGCGCGCAACCAACAAAAGTAATAATCTTTCCAAATAATATTTCAGCAGTAAATTACATTCAAAATAAAACTCCAGTGAGTACGTGACTGATGTGGGTGGGGCTGAGCGGAGCACATTTTTACTAGGCCTCGTTAGAGGTAGGATACACAGACGGATATGTGTCCGCGATTTTTTGTTTCAAATTTACAGAGGAACCTAATCATGTCGTCTGTGGGTACATGTTGGTCATCTTAATTAAGACTCTACCTGTGCTCATTCCGGTCATGTTTATCAAGTCAAGGTGAGCCTAGATTTTGGTATTTAAACCTATGAAACAATAATACATAATAATTCGTGTGAAGATACGACTACAAAAAATACGATATAAATTAGAAATGGAGGGGGTCTTAAGATGAACCAAATCAAGTAAATGAATAAATAAGTATAAATCCTACTTTTAATTAAATATATATTACTAGCTGCCCCCCGCGGTGTTACCCGCGATTAAAAAGTAACAAAATGACTTCTGACCCCTAAACTACCACTACCTATGCCAAAATTCATGTCGATCCTTCGCTCTATGAAAAATTAAAACAAATCTATCCCACGGGAACCATACATTTTACCGGGATAAAAAGTAGCCTATGTGCTATTCCAGCCTATAATCTATCTCGGTGCCAAATTTCATCCAGATCCGTTCTGCCGTTCTGGCGTGATTGGGTAACAAACATCCATCCATCCATTCATCCAAACTTTCACATTTATAATATTAGTGGGATTGTACTCTTTATTAATCTTAGGATGAATTATTTATAAAACGGATTCAGTTCTCTACAAATCTTTGAAATCATATCCGGAACAAATCTTTTATAAACGCTGCCCAATCTCTACTTGATTTGTGAGCTACGTGCGTCTACGAACGGTCTACGGTGCTACGGCGCTACGGGACTACGCGCATATCGCGGGCTTAATTACATCATGTTATGAAAGGGTTCTGGTAAATAGAAGCACGTTTAAATAAAGCGTATACCGTGTTATTATGAGGTGTGTTTACATCCCTTGAATAACCTATATCACATTATTTCGTTTTAATATAACGCGAAGCCTGGTTGTAGGGATATGTAGAGTGGGTTGTAAACGTGGAAACCTCACATTCATATTTAATGGTACTACATGTTGTCGGGTAATTATGGTGTAAAAGGCCCAGTTAGCACCTTTGTACTATAAAATTGTGACTTAAATAGTTATATAGGCGTATTAGTGGACGTTATTAATGAAAATCGTTTGATTATATGGTGTTAAATCGGAGTGCTTACATTAATCATATACGAGTATTATCAGATATATTATTGATAACATATATCTTACACAACACAACAGACAGTAACCTAAACTAATGAAATAAATTATATACGGAAAGAGTTCCGACAGGTAAAAGCCATCGGAAAATTTACGAACGATCGTAATGATATTTCTGACGAGAACCGTCAAAAATCTTCGAATTCGGAACTCAAAATAGCGATTGCGGGATTCCATCTCGAAAGTGTTCGACTCCCGTTTTGATGACGATTTCGAATTGTTTAAAAGCACATCGCAGGTATACCATTGTTTATTGATTTTAACAACATCTTTCTTCAAAACATACCGAAATAACATGGAACAATCGCCAACATTAAAGAGACATCTCGTATTTGTCACTCATTGTGCTAAATATCATGTGTCGGGTCGGGTCGCTGAATAATATATCACCGCGACCCGCGGCGCTACCTGCTCCCCTGTATCCTACTCTGATATGTGACGTTTTGCCACCCGTTTTGCCATAATAAGTTATTATATTACAATATCATATGCGAATATGGACTCTAAGGGAAACGCGTTAAATTGCAATTGATTAGGTGCGGTGGATTGGTTGGTATATTTTTGTAGAAACCATGCGAGTGTGTGATTCAGAAAGAAATGGCGAGTGAATGCGGGATTGGGGTCATCGTCTGTTGTTGAACTTGGTAGTGTGAAGGGTTATATATTGTATTTGTGATATGTTCAATAAGATGTTGGTTTTGGTAGGTAACCCTGATTTAGTATGTTATCGACTTTCATGCAAAGGGACTGTCTACTACCCTACGCGACCATACGACCTGTCCAATATGTTTCATGATATAACGGTTAACATTATGTTAGGATAGAAACAGGCTGACTGATTTGAAGGTGCCCTTCAAAGCTCGAAGGCGACCAAATTAGTGTGAAGTAATACCTAATTCGAAAAGCCGTAGGATAGAGCAAGACGGAGCTGATATGCTGCAACCAATCAACTTATAACCAACCACCAACCACCAACCATCCAACTAGACGATCTGACTAGACTGTGATCGATTAAAAGTTACTGTAGATGCCGCTTAAAGCTAAAATAAATGCAAATTAGTTCAAAACCAATCTGAGCTCAATAATTAATTTTCTGCAAATCACTCAGAAATTAACCCAAGATTTACTCTTTCTTAGCCCGAGGCTAACCCCGAAACGAGCACGCGATACCACGTCAGCGATTTAAAAAAGCCCTTTAGGTGTATTAATTAAACGAGCAGCGCCTATTAGTGGTGCGCCGGGCGGCGGCGGCGCAATTAGACGAGTCGAGTGGCCGGCGAGTCACGAACCGAGCCGGGATCAAATGAAATGTTCATTTACTGATACCAAGTTACTGTCAGTAATATAGGCTAGATTTGATAACTATAAAAAACCATATATATGTCGACCATGATGAATATGTTCGTGACGTTCAATAGTATACTTACTTGTGGGTGCGTTTATATAGGTCGTTTAGCAAGTAATTCTAAACTATGCTCAGCAATTAATAATATCTAAACTCTTATGTATATAGTAGGTTCGCGGAATTCGAGGCTTAGAATACGCAGCGCGCACGCCTCCATTCTTTACTTAACGCTAATATAGTCAGTTCGCTGCGAGGCGGTAACCCGGCTGCGATGCGCTTCCCTTGTTAAATTAAAACTAACAGGATATTACGCGGGAACTAGCGACTAATAGCCCGAGGCGCATTAACCCTGATGTTTAAACTAACAGTTAGGTTTAGCAACTGATGTATTTTGTTACTAGACTAATAGATGTTGAGAATTAAGTCAAACGGAACCTTATGAAGCAATGATAAAATTATAATCTGTCATATAGATGATATGGATGAGCTAACCAGCTAGCCTACTGCCAAACTTAATATATGCCTCTTAAATTTATCTAGGTATAATGTTAAAGGATCCCACAGCAAGAAACAATATAGCTTAGAACATAAAAAAATGCAATCTCACCATAATCATATCGTAGCTGTCTCCCCTTGCCAACGCCCCTTGCACATTATCTGGTGTCGGCGCGGATGCTTTTTCATTAATTCATCCTGGGTTTCTTGATTAGTCCGTGTAGTCCTGTTGAGATCAGAGTTTGTTGTGTTGTTAAATTATTGACCATTGAGTCGGTTTCATATTTCATGCTCTCCGTATATCGTCTTTCCAACCTGGTTGCTGACGACTGGCGAAAACCAAACTTTTCCATTTTGTTAACTCTGTTGCATAAAATAGTGAATCGGAAGTTGTCTACAATGTGCATATTATATCTGTACAAAATGGATTTTGTCTGTTATGAAAATACTTTCAAAAGTCGATTTCAAACTAGTAGCGGGTAAGTCCCAACAATATTTATGCCTTAAAATGGATTACTGGCTTAATAGATAATAAACTCCACGTGCTCGCACCTTCATTACCTCCAATGTCAAATAGGCACATAACCGAATAGGCCCCCGTAATACCGATTTCTAACCACGAACATGATCCGCGGAACAATCCATGAGTGTGGCGATGTAATGACGTGATATCAGCGGAATTGGGGCAATAACATCAGACGTTACATCGCTGAGATGGCCGGGACAGGGAGGGGGGGGGGGGGGAGGATGATTCGCGACATGGATCCACGTTACATTATATTAATAGCATCGAGTACGGATCCGATATAAGAAGCGTAGTAAAGCTATTTTAGTATAATTGGTATTGTTAGGAATGTGTTCTCACAACGGCGGGCAGATTCAGAACGTTTCGACAAGTATGATCTTAATCGATTCAACCACTTGCCGTACCCACATAGAACATTTCATAATGCAAGTTTCATTTTATTACCGAATTGGTCGATAACACTTGTAGTATGGTTGTGAATTGGGCTGTCTTTGGCTGTGAGACTTCCGAAATCAAAGCTTTTATACCTACTTTAGTAGGTACCTGTCCCGATCTATAATTTAATGCATTCTACACTAATAGTGGTAAGAAATGAAGACAAAATATATCAATATTGCAAACTCAGAAATTTGAAAGTATTAATCAAATTAACTAAAAGCACAACTTATTACCACCCCACTGAATTCTCTGTCACGTCAATGAACCCCCGCACGCTATTGTATACCCTTGATGTCTCCGGGGTGATCCCAGAAAAATAATTTGACTATGAAATTGGCGTCAATACGGACATCCCGGAACTTGGAATTATGTAAATAGGCCGTCACGTGAGGTCCCGGCCGCCTCCAATTATTCTCGTCCTCAATTCCGCGGTGGCTCGTGGAATTGTTATGGCGGACACCGGTAATAACACTCTTGCGTATCGAATCGTTTCCGATACAGTATCGTTATCATTCATTTTATTAACGTATAATGTTATTATCTATAAATGTAGGTAGCAATTTTAGGCTATATTTTATGAATACTCGACTCTGGAAAAAATTGATCTATTTTGTAGCCGATTGCCAACATAAAAAAAGAAGAAGAAAGGCTGCCTCGAAGGACTTCCGCACGTCACGGTTCTGGGTCACTTGCATGTGCCGGCTTTGCGATGCGTGTGAGGTCATAGTTCACACTGTAGGGGCCGCCCTAAACTACGTTCGCCGGCTTGTTTGGTTTCCTAATTACCTACCTACTTGTTTTATGGCATACACAGCCACCTATGTATTAGATGTATTATGGTGATATTATTACTCAGTCCTGAAACGAAGCTCAAGGTTACTCTATGGTGAATAAAAAGTTGTGTGATTCGGAGTACAGTTTAACCTTCACAATAAACCTACAAAACTAAATCCGCCATGATGAGGTTTATTACGGCAATCAAATGTTTGTCAACTGCCATTTTTTTTAATGTAATGTGTTGTTTTTAGAACTCAAAATTATATAATGCATTGATGTGGAGGATTCCAGGTCAATTCTTTATGGTATTTGCACTTTAATGAATCGTCTCTATCATGTCGAGGGCCGTCAGTCATGTCCTGATAATTTGAGGTAGGTATTAAACGAATGTAGTATTACGGGAACATTTAGGAAAAATCCCGAACAAGCTGTTAAATAATTAAAACGCTTTGAACTTTAAATCTGCTTGCTCCGTTGCATAGGGGCAGCGAAGTTATTCCATAAATCTTAGCGAAGAGGGCCATTTGGCGCGGTGCCTGCCACCTACATTTTATTGTGTCATAAATAATTAGTTACGTTCAAAACATTACCTGTTCTCAATAGAAATACTTACACAAGTATAAGCGTGCTTTTGTTCATAAAATATTCTACACAGGAGAGCTTTAGTAAGATCACTCAGGAGTCAGGATCCTCTGACATTAGAAGACCTTGTTGTTTCTGGGTAAAATAAACTGTTATGCCTTCTACACAAAGTCATAACTACACCACAGACGGCCCACACAACGATTGAACTAATGTTAATACTTCTAACTTTTACAATAACAATAAATCAAACCTTTGCTTCTTTAAAACCAATTTTCCGAACGTACGCCTCTTCAAATCACGATACTAACCAAAAATAAACCCTATACACACGGAAAATACGGTTGAGATTTGACAAAACAGGTACTGAGATATGATAATACGCAAGTGAATATTAACGCGACGGCTAATGGAGTAATGGCACTCGTATGTATGAATAATTCACGTATCGAATTAAAGCGGGACAACTTTTGTTCTGTTTACATTGGAATTAAAAAGTTTGCAGGGGAGGCTGCTGGCGGCGGAGCGAGGGGGAGGGGGAGGGGTAGGGTGCAGCATTGAATTCACGAAAGCGGCAATTTCCGTGGAAATTGAGATGACATACGGGGATTGCGGTTGCGATGCGCCCGCGACCGTTTTGTTATGTACTCGTCTTGTGGTTTCAACTTTGCAAGAGTAAATATATTTGCGCGGTATGCTATTACACTTACCTGTTGAACATAAAATAATTCAATAAATAATGATTATATACGTAGGCACACTACCTTTAATGCAATTCTAATAACAGCGGTTTTTTTTTAGTTTTAGTCATAAACCGTTTTGCATAAATGTACACTCTTCTTCTTAGTCGGGCACTCTTGTCAGAGTGGTCGTGGTAATGGGTTGCACTGTTCGGACATGGACGCTGCTCTAGCTATTTTTCTCCACGTATCTCGATGTAGGGCATTTCGGGAACATTCTACTATGGGACAATTTGTAGCAGATTTTATTGACTCAGTCCATCTTGTTGGAGACCGACCACGTGACCGTTTGCCTTCTATTCGGCCTTGGATCACCAGACGTTCCATGGAGTTATTTTTTCGGGTGATGTGTCCAAAAAATGTGAGGATTCGTAATTGCACAATCGACGAAAGCCTTTGCTTAACTCTAAGCTCTTTCAATATGGAGACGTTGGTGCGATGTGCAGTCCAGCTTATTCTCAGGAGACGTCGCCAGCACCACATTTCCAGGGCGTCAATTTTTCTTCGGTCTTGAAGTCTTAATGTCCACGTTTCAGCTCCGTATAGGAAAATTGGAAAGATCAAGCAGTACATCAGACGGACTTTTGTATTTTTCGTGATCCTACGATCCTTCCAAATTTTCGTGAGCTTCTCAACGGCTGATCTGGTCATAGCGCAGCGTCTTTTGATTTCCTCCTCGCAACCTCCATTGTTAGTGATAGAGGATCCCAGATAAACGTATCTATCCACAACTTGACAGTTAGCAATATTAGTTATCTCCGCCTGGTTGTTATTAGTACGGTCCACTATTACTATTTTGGTCTTGTCGCGGTTTATCGTAAGTCCAAAGTCAAGGCTAGTGGATTCCAGGAGTTCGAGAAGGCATTTTATATCTGCTTCAGATGTTGCAAGGAGAGTAGTGTCGTCAGCGTATCTTAAATTGGAAATCACCTGCCCTCCTATGGATACACCTTTGTCCCATTCGTCAAGAACCATCCGCATGATATACTCCGTATAAATATTAAATATTAACGGTGACAGTATGCATCCTTGTCGCACCCCTGCTTGCGTCTTAAAATCCTCTGAGTCTATTCCATCTATCCTTACACAAGCTGTGCCACTCTCATACAGTGATCGGAGTAGACATACCAGGTGGTGTGGTACACACATTTCCAGGAGAACTTTCCACAGTTTGTCCCAAATAACGGTATCAAAAGCCTTGCGGAAGTCCACAAAGCAGATGTACAGGGGATTGTTAAACTCTCTGGATTTCTCAATGATTTGCCTAAGAATCAGGATCTGTTCACGTGTCCCCCGGCCTTTGACAAAGCCAGCTTGTTCAGGTGCAATCTCATGCCTCAGGAACGCTTGAAGTCTGGTATTCAGAATGTGTAGCAGTACTTTACTGGCATGTGATATAAGGGAGATAAGTCTATAGTTATTGCACTTCTTTGTCGACCCCTTTTTATGAAGTGGCATAAAAACGGAGTGTGACCAGTCAGATGGCCACTCGCCAGTGCTCCATACTTTGGAGCATACTGCGTGTAAGATGTCGACTCCTCCTTCTCCCATAGCTTTAATGACCTCTATGGGTATTCCATCAACGCCTACTGCTTTACCTTGCTTTAGGTGGTTAATTGCGGCACGTATCTCATCTTTCAGTAGGTATGGCTCTTGCTCTCTTGTGATTTCTAGTGCAGGTACAAAATCTGTCGCAGAAGTACTCACAAACAGGGTCTTGCAGTACTCTTGCCACACCTCCATGATCCCTTGAATTTCCGTTACCGTATCGCCAGCGGCGTTCTCAATCGCCCAGTTACGTGGCTTGAATTGTCGGGTTATATGTTTGATCTTCATATGCAGATCCCTGGTTTCAAATTTCTGTGCATTTTGTTCTAGCTCCTCGCAGGTTTTTTGGAGGGCTACATTGCGATCTTTACGGCAGGCTGCTTGTATTCTAGCGGTGTAGGAGTTGAGCCTCTGGACATCGGCGCCCTCTGCTTTCAGACTACGACGTTCCTCAATCAGCTTCCATGTATCATTGGACAACCAGTGTTGACGTTTCGTTTTAGTTGGCTTTGGCTGAGTTTTACAGACAGCGTCTTTTATGAGCTGCTTAGTGGAGAGCCACAAGGAGTTTGGGCTGGCATCTGTGTTCTTAAGCCAATCAAGATGTTCGCCTTCTATGGTTTGGATAAACAAGTCTTTGTTTACAATTTCCATTCGTTTCGTGGTCTTTTTGGTGATTGTGTTGCGCAGTTTCAATTTAAGACTACATATCAGAAGTTCGTGATCAGATAGACAATCGGCGCCAGGTAATGTATGCGCATTTGAAATTGAGCTTCTCCATCTAGTTCTCACCATTATGTAGTCAATTTGGTTTTTGTGTTTACCGTTGGGAGATGTCCAGGTATAGATTCTTCGAGGGTGGTGTTTAAAGACTGTATTCATGATGGTAAGATTATTGTCTGCCGCAAATTGTATAAGGCGTTCTCCTCGCTCATTCCTAGTACCCAGCCCGTAATGCCCTACTATGTCACGCAAGCCAGTATCTAGTCTGGTATCCCCCACTTTTGCATTGAAGTCACCGAGGATTATTAAAAGTTCTTTTTGTGGGACATTAGCCATACATACTTCGAGTTGGTTGTAGAAGTTCTCCACATCGTCGTCCTTAGCAGAAGTTGTTGGTGCGTAGACTTGAATAATATTCAAGGGAGCAGGTGATGCGCTGAGTTTAATAGTTATTAGTCGCTCGTTGACAGGGTTATAGCCCAACACAGAATTGTTCCATGATCTCGGGATAACTATGGCCACTCCTGCAAAGCTATTTTTTGGGCTGCCTGAAAAATAGATGGCGTGGTTTTCGGTGGTAAAATGCCCGCTATCCTTCCAGTGAGTTTCACTTATGCCTGTAACAGTGGTGTTACATCTCTCGAGTTCGTGACTCATAATCTCAAGCTTTCCCTTTTCAAGAAGACCTCGCACATTCCATGTGCCGATGCGGATCTTATTGCGTAGTTGTACTCTTCTTCCAGTAGCCTTCTTACCACGGGATGCCTGGTCACCTGCATTCCCGTAGCCGGTAGCCAATTTCACACCCTGACTCCCGGAAAAATCAGGGCGCCGATCGCTACGCGGTTCGCCCAGCGGTCTCATTTCCTTATTTAGCAACATCCATAACTCTCATGGGAAGGTAGAAGCAGTGGTTTCCCGTTGCCTTCTGCCCCAGTCATTTTTGGGGTGATTTGGGCCCCTAGGCTGCTGAGGCCTCTTCTAGCCGCGGTGGGCTAGGCGTATGGTTATTCCGCCATTTCTCGGTCGCCAGAGCCCCGTCAGTTGTCTAGCAGGGAGCACCGCAGCAACAAGCTGCCGTCGACTGACGCGTGCAGGAGGGGTTGACATTTGGGTCGGATAAGATGCAAGTTCCGTTCTCCCCTTACTCCCTGTAAATGTACACATAAATGTAGAATACTTAACTCAGTTTTGTAAATGTAAACATAAATCTAGAATACTTAACTCAGTTTTGTAATTGTAAATTTTACTGATTTGATGTAATGTCATGAGTCCTTCTTATTATGCAAAATGATGATCTGATGATGGAGTCAGAAGGTGTGTAACAAAACCATAGTAAAATTTACCGACATTCAGCTCAATTGATTTCTCTATCGTTGTGAAATCTTCTTTACCCATGATAAATAAGGTCTGATGATGAGGTCGGAAGGTGGCTAGTTGAACTCTTTAATGATGATAACACATCTGGTTTTTATATGTATTGATATGAGAAGGATGATTCTACTTGTCAAGTACGTACAGCGACTTTATTTTTCAGAACTACACGTAGCTGTCACGGTTAAAGCAAGCGTCTGTATCTTTCTATGTCACGTGTGCAAAGGTAACGCGAGTTGGTTATGTGAGAGCGACGCGAAATGAGATGTGCGCCGCGAAGATCCAGATCTGACGACAATGTGAGCTCCGAGTGCGAATGCTTAGCTCGGATCCTGCAGATTTGACATGAGAATAAGTAAAATCATCCGAAAATAGGGCCACCATAATATGAGAGGTGGCTCTGTATAAGGTGGAGAGTTCTTGTAGGCCATACCGGGTCGTTGTATTGTGGTATAACTATTTAATTTGATTTCAGAACCCCCGGTCCGGGCATTATAGAAAATTGCAGTTAAGTTTACAACTGTAAGGATTCTCTTTCCTACCATATTAACTCCCGTATTATCGTTGTCTATCCAGCTGTTATATGGTTCTTAAAATAAATCCAAGTTCAAGGTCCTGTTGAGACCTAAAGGCTATCGAAAGGGATTTATAACAAAATCCTCAGGAAAATTATTCAAACAAGCCGGGAAAGTAATCGAAGCAATATTTCGCGTAATCTGGGGACCGGGATAGAGCCCGCGATTGGAGCTTGTCCGCGATTGGAATAGTATTTTTAAAAAATTCCTTCGTTATAATTATGTTGGGTACAATAGGTACATAATTATTATAGCCTTTTTTAAATTAAACCTCACTATTCGTTTGACTTGACTCTTAAGTTTAAAATTCCTCATCGCAAGTATAAAATTGTCGTTACTCCCTCATTGATTCCGTACTTGGGAGTATCCATTCCCTCCATCCATCCCTCATTTATGGATGCTGAGTTAATATTGAGTGTACGACATAAAACTATTTTATGTGCACAAGATTAATTCTAACATGAGCAGTACCTATGGGCAGTTATTCGTGACTACCTTAAGCGTAGTGTTAGTGCTAACATAAATATAGCTGTACATAAAAACCACATTGGCTTGTCACGTATGCGCATAAAACGCCCCAATATTTCATGAAGTCATAAAAAGTGCTCTGTTTATGCAGATGTTGTCGTAATTATGCACATTTTTTGTGTATAAATCCTGAGAGCGGTCCTGCAGTAACCACTACAGTACGAGTTGTTTTTTTTCTGAATGCATTATTCCAAGTACACTTTTGCATTCTTAATTCGTTGGTCATATTTTCTTTTAGCGATAACTTTTGCTGATATTTTCTCGAAATCTCTCGTAAGACTCTGACCACTTGACTATGCTGTTCATTATGAATTAGAAAAGCTGTTGTAGGCAATAACAGTCAGGATGATCAGTGTGGATGAAAAAAAATTATGATTCGACAGTTGGTTATAAACCTGGGTATATGGAATGTGAAGGACTAAGTACCTATATATTATAGATAAAAGTATTAGGAATGTTAATGAGGTCGGTATTTGATACTCTGACTTGGTTGTTGAGCGTGTTAACTGATTCATGATAATTTTCGTCTACTCTGCAATAGACCTGACTGGTTAATATGAACAAACTGTTACTTATCCAAAAGAGAGTTTTAGTACCTACATACAAAGCAACTCTAGATACAATAAACTTCATAATATTAATCAGTGGCGGCAAGTTGTAATTGCGATAGAAACATTATTACTGTTATAACGGCGCTGTTAATCAATCAGACGCTTATTAACTGTTCGCAATGATTGATGGCGAGCTTTGCATGAAATGTAGAGTCTCTGCTTAGATGTGTATGAGTCTTTAAGGAAACATTGTATTTTGTTGTGATGTAACTAAATAAGTCCATGGTTTTGGGTACGGATATAGTTAATACTTATGACAAGTCTTATAATAGGACTAGAGAGGCTAGCGAGAAGAACAAACAGAATCAATTATAAAGATTGCTCTGTTCATTAAATAATTTGTCAAGGTTTTATGATTTTATCCTTAAATAGGTTCTATAGACGCCCCATCTGAGAAGTGAGCACTCGTCGCCTCACAACCACAAAGATTTACTTATCTGTGATATATTTTTTAAAGGGTCGAATTGCGAAACATGTTCTCATTATTTTTCTTAATGTCATTTGCAAGCCTGCAGCTGCACAAAAACGCCGGTCGGTGTACAGAGCCCGTGATCCACAGTTGTTTTAATGATCTTGTCGTCCTGACGGTTTCACAGTTAAAACATTGTATCGAGACGACACTGCTGGCAGACAGCAGGAAAATAATTATATACAGGAACTTAATGCGTCCAGTCCTCAACTATTTCCCACTATACAGAGAGACGAAAATATATTTACTGAAATATAAAAAGGCACAGTATGATGAATAGCTGAGAAAAATATGGAATACTGCGGTGGGTTACTTTAAAAGCTTTATATGAACATAACGCTTTCTAGGAAATACTAGTTACCTAAGCACGGTTACATAAGATCATGAGATTTAAGTTACACACTTTTTGTTAGATAAAGTATTTGCTTTTTATACACACCTAAGTAAAAAAATTAAATTGATTTTTACACAATCTTTAACGACATGCACACAAATTCGGAATCAAAAAAGTCAAGACATAATAGGTTATGCAGCGAACAAAAAGTATCTTGTCGTTTGCTGATTGATATTCAATGTTTACACATTAAATCGCGGAGACAACATACGGAACGCGACACGTGCAATAGGAATGTACAGTCGCGGAACGAAAAAGTTCGTCAGTTTTCAAATTGATTCATTTAACGCTCGCGAGCATATGTTACATTTTCAAACTATGTCACAGATAAGGCAAATGCATAGCAAATTATGTTTAACTATTTGCTAGTAAAAAACAAATTAACTCAAATATCGTATTGTCCTTTATAGCGATATATCACAATAACACTGCTTGCTGCCTTAAGTACGTATCTTTCTTTCTCATGTTAGATTATTTTGTGTCTAGATAGAGACACGTCAATTCTGAAGACATACATTCGATCGTTACCTGTAGCAAAGAATTTCTCGTACCGTAAGGAATAAATAATTCAGTGAATACGACAAGCGACTCGCTCACTGCTTGATATTCAATGTTTACACATTATCCTGTCGCAAAAACAATCTCCCGATCCGCGCGTTACGCCGCGTACATCGTGCTGCGTAAATGTGGTAACATAATACATTATTCATACACCAACAGCGATGAACTTGATCCCGTCATTATGTTGGCAGGAAAAACAACATCACTCCATGCCCAAGTGAGCCTGGCTAATTAATTTGTTATGGAAAAAAATATTTACACCTATTACCAACCATTTATGATAGTGATTACAAGACATCGGGGTCTCGTTATCCCTATGGCATATGAGGACTACCGTAAAAATACTCATATAAAAAAATAATGCTGAAATGTAAATGATTGACTGAAAGTTGTTGATATAAGAAACTAACAGTGTTGAGAAAAAATTACTCGATCATAATATAGAAAAATATACTTATAACGTGGCCAAAATGAAATTACTGGTGATATAACTTAGTGTTCCACTAGTAAGGTCGCAGCCAAAAAACAAATACAATTCTGTAGATAGATTTATTATATTAGTTTCTGTGTAAACTATTGTTTCATTTAAATTTAATCAAAACTTTCGCGAGATAAACAGCAAAACGCCAGATTAAATCCCAAAATTTAATACGGTCAAACTATTTGAATAAAAAAGTAGAGGTCAAATAACAAAATGTAAACATGCACGAATACGATTCGCAGAATAATTATTGTGCTTCTGTTGTTAAATTAAATTTATAGAAAAATATTCTATTTATATATAGTGTATCAAAAAAATGTGTTAAAAATTCATTATAATAGTCCATTAACTTAATGAATTGCGCGGAATAGAACATCAAGCAAAATCCCGATACCTCTTCCTACGTTGTATCGGTAAGTTATATGTATCAAGTTGATGTATAATTGCGAAATAATTGTGTCAATGATGTGTGATTTTTTAAAACAAGGTGAACCAGTAGCCTTTGGCCGTGCGCTAGTACAGGTTGTCCTTTTTACCAAATGTTTAATAACTTGATTTATTTCTTTAGGAATGTTACCTTTAAAACCGACTGTTGGCCTTGTTAAAATATTTAATACTATTATTGTTACACCTTTAAATACATTTAAAGCAAAGTCGTGTTAGTTACACCATTTATAACTCATGAAAGGGTGGGCCGATTTGTATAATCTTTGATGAAGTAGTATGTTTAAGGCTTATTAACAGTGAAATAATTGTTCAAATAACTCTAAATATAACAAAAGCATATTTAAAAGTTTCCGTTTCCTAGCGACTGCGCAAAACCTTCCGGTAACAAGGGCTCAAATTAATATCCAATTCAGTCGCAATTGTCCCTGAAAACGGTGACTGAATTTGTTTATAATGACTATCATTGTAGGACATGTTCGGAAAACGATGTTTGCATTTGACAGAATCATTTCCCTGGGAAAATTCCGATATTTAATTCACAGTGTACATCTATGTGACGTCAAATACCAATATGCGGTACAACAATCGCCGGCCTCGGGCACAAATAAAAATATTGCTGTATACATTTTATACAAATAACACACAATGAATGAAATCGGTCCGCATTCACATCGCTCGCTCGCGGGAAATATAACAAACGGAAAACGATAAAGTTAAATCAATTCCGCGGAGTCGCTATAAATTGTACCAGAAATTATATAGTCGGAGGCATCCTTCATTGCGTTCTTGAGACACAGGAAAGTTGACATGATAGGAGATATCGGAAGTAAGTTATTATTGATATTGTATGTGCAATGGCCAGCAATACCGTGTCTTTCCATTGTGTTATCTTGATGACTGAGCATGTCATTTTTTAATCTTCTAAAATCTGCTACGTTACTCTTTCGAGTCCTTAAGTATATAGTATAATGTGGTAGCGCTATTTGCTTGTTCGCTAGCGAGTGCCATTTGCCCTTTGATCCCCAACTTGTGGCATTACTGGTAATATAAGGTGTTATAAGGGGTTAGTATTATCAACTGCTCCATTATCTGTTTTTCTTGTTAAG
Organism: Pheosia gnoma; assembly: GCA_905404115.1. Lineage (NCBI taxonomy): Eukaryota > Metazoa > Arthropoda > Insecta > Lepidoptera > Notodontidae > Pheosia > Pheosia gnoma. The sequence goes on along the minus strand of FR989894.1, from coordinate 239,793 downwards.
GGAACTTCAGTAGACCACCTTATTTTAGTCGAAGTCAAACAACTTCCACCCTTCCATAACGCCGCACTACAACATACATCAGCCGCTGTAAGTGGGCGCCGCTCATAACCCGAGCCTGATGTGTCCCGCGGGAGCCGTCTGCGTCCGCCCACAACGATTCTCCGAGCACTCTCCTACCTGCGATAATAAATCGATATTGCTTCGATACCTTTGACGGTACACCTATATTTATCAGTTGTGTAATTGTCCGTCCGTCTGTCCCGAAGGCTACTCGTATTGTTGGTGTATGAAAATTATCACGTTCTATTAATTATTAACTCCTGGGTTATGACCGGGTTTACGATTTACTTATTCCGAAATGTAAAGACCTTGTGACTTGAGAACATTTGAAGGTGTGTCTCGCTCTCGCATAGCATTAGTCTTCACCGAGTGCATGCAGCTCACGTACAAGTATAACCTGCACGATACAGAATGTGTCCCACGGGCGGTATCACTGTAAGCCCGCATCGATATGGGCCCCGCACTTGCTTGTATGTATCGATTCTATCGATCCTACATTCCGCCTGGCGGCTTAAGATCCATTATATATACAGCTATATAGTAGTGTACACTTGTACACTACTATATAGCTATATCTTAATTTACTTGTAAATCAAACGTTCACGCGATGTTCATGAGAAAGTTTGAGTAAATGGATGAACATTAGTGTTGCAATCAGAGCAATAGAATATGGCGTTGAGATAGATCATGATAAAACGTATCTCAATATATAGCTGACTTTCGGTACCTAATTTCAGTTCCATTCACATACAGACAAAACACAGAAGACTAAATATTTTGCCGCAATAAGTTCGCACAGAGCTTTCACAAACTTTTTAACCACTTTTTTAACTCAAAGCGAGTTATGTATTCCCGACGCGCTTCTTCCAATTTAGCTCCACGAAATTACTCTGAAAGCAACAGGACTAACAAAAAGGCCAGTACAACAGCGCTCAAAGTGCAGCTTGGCATTGCAGTAGACGTGTTGACACATTGTCCAGTACGTAGGGAGGGCCTTCATGGCTGAATTAGTATAAACGAAGATTGATTGATGGATGGATTTTGCATTTCTCGCTTGGGTCGCTGATTGGCTCAAAAATATTAATAAAACAATCCATAACTTGTATCTACGAAATAATATTGAAGATACCTAGGTACTTACGCAGATGGCATCCATTGTGCTGTTAGGTTGTCCAATTTACTTGGTTCATTAAAAGTTATTTGCGGAGAGGCCTCGCGGCGATGCGACTTGCAGATTGACCGATATACAATGGTACCTGATTTGTAAACTGTAACAATATCAATAACGAATGCGGGTACATTTATTAACATCATTGAAACACGGCTGGATTATGTTGAACAGAAAATGTTGTTAATTTAAGCACATGGAAAGGTGTATAATAGTCTAAAATACAATCTAGACTTTGCGTAAGAAGTTATTTCACATTCACGTGTTTGCCGCGGGTAAAGCTAGTGTTTTATAAAGCCGTCTATAAAGCATGTCGCCATTGTTTGGTCGTGACAACATTTTGTGCCGACAGGCAGCCACGAGCTTGTCACGCGATAAGCTGACGGCACCGATGTTTTGTAAACGCTGTATTGACCTCTTATGCTTTATTTATATACAATCGGATGTGCGAATAAAGACATACCCCCAAATTTATAAATGTCATATCACTTTATCAGACGTCATATAGTACTGCGCACAAGAGTTTTACTTAGAGGACACGCCATTTTTATTTCTTCATGTCACATCCATTATTTTATTTATAATGTATTTATTGAATTTAATATTGCTATTAATTACTTGACACTGGCAAAATACCCGCTAAGTTGCGGGTGAGGTCATTTGCATATCCATTTTATTTCATCTCATTTCATTTCGTAAAAGAAGAAGAAGAGTTTTACTTTGCGCAGTACTATATGACGTTTGATAAAGTTATATAACGTCTATAGATTTGGGGCTTAGTGTAGGTGGACTTGATATAGATCATTTATTTTGCGCCTTGAATTGTATGGTAATACTTCCTACGTCAAAACGTTGTGAAATTCCAGAAAACTATTGCAAATCTATGGAAACATGCCAACTCTTGAGCCATTTTTGACAAATATTGTATATCTGTTTCTCATCTAGATATAGATTCATAATAAGTGATTTGTTTAAAACTCTAAAAACTTAATAGGCTTCCAGTAGATATCGAAAATCCGACCATAAAATATGTTTCGATGGGTGTTGACAGCTCTTTGCATATCCCAGCAAAAAGCAACATCAAGCTGGTCGTGACATAATAGGCTGTGGGTGGCCATTTTCGAACTGGGTTTGAGATTCAGGACTTCAAGTTTGCTAACACAATAAGTCTCAATGGAATATCAATAGCGTTTGAGTTGTCACTGTTGATAGTTGTAGCAATGGTAACTGTCATAAGGCATGATTCAAATGTAATTTTCCATTTAACTAGTCAATTGTGTAAACAGATGTCGGGTTAAGGTTCCTGCGTGAGAAGTGAGTGACGATGTTGATGCACCACTATTTACCAGTTTAACTGCACAAGAGAGATTAACTAGAGAGACTAAAAGGTTGACTGATTCCTAATCCTATGAAGTTATTAATAGGTATTTATCTAAAAAAATGTTAGGTTTATTAATTACACTCGTTAGTACTCGGGTATTTTAAGGTTTAATGAATTTGAGCCCTTTTTTTAATTTGTGTTAGTCTGGCCCCAAGTGAGGACGATCAATTACGTGCTTCAACTTTTATGAATTAAGTACCGAATCTGGAATGTCGGCAGAATTTAAATTTTCTTAGCTCCAAGATACAAAAGGATTTTACAACAAGTTTTTGTACTTATCGCTCAGTTTTAGTTTTCTTTTAATATTTTGTTGATGAATCATGACAAATTATGGGGTTTTGGGTTCAGGCCAAATATATTAGCTATAAGTCAGTTTTAGTTACTTTATTAGGTCGGTACTCTAATACATGCACGAACCAATTAGCTATCTTACTTTCGCGAATTAATTTTATTCCCAGCTGAAAAAAAGAATTAATTAAATAAAAAAGTTCCTGCTCGCAAACACAGCACGCCGAGTGGCGGGAGTACTCGGAATTACGCGGGATTCCACTTAATTACCGGATGAGCCAAAATTATGCTATATAAAAAGCTTCTTCGGGTTTTAACGTCCTCTCAGTTTCATTCGTGTAGATTTTAGGAATCTCAAGAGTGCATCTAAGTCGTCGCCGTGTTTTTGATCACATCGATGCCAATTCATAGATGATGTTTAATGGATGTGCAGCTTAGAGACACAGTGGTCTACATACTACATTATGTACATTTGAGTATGCATATACTTAGGCCTCATTTGCAATAAAATATACATCAGTATATTACAAAAGCTTCGCATCAGATTCTGTGATTGATTCTTTAACGAAAGCTCCTGAGATCGTTTCGGCATTTTACTAACATTCCGTCCCGGTCTTACGCAAAGACCTTTTATGAAAAGCAGTCAGCAAGGTGAGTTTGGTTGGACCCAAAATAATCCCCGATACGATCCCGGGGTACCCGGCTAAAACGATTTCTGATAATAACGTCGGATTTTTATTTACCGGGATGGTATAGTCCCTGGGAAAAATATTTACTATGCTCAGTTTTCCGCATGACTTGGCGCCCGGGCGCGCTTTGTACGTCACTATGTAGCTTGCAGCGAATTTGAAAGGACCACACGCATACTGACTATATTCACACTTCCATTGCGGGATTGGCTAGGAGGACATTCTTACTGGCTCTTAGATAAAAAGCAATGTATGTTGGAGTTATTTTTAAGTTCTCATTGGTGTGTCGTAGTGAGGGGTGTTGTAGTAGTATTTAATGACGCGTGAAGTGAGTAACCGCGACCTGCCGAGTTCGCACATGAAATATATTATGTTTACACGCGCAGCGGGAGCCTAGAAGATTCAAAGATACACACCCTCCTACAGCGCTAATGTCACTAAATCTTTTGTAGGAGATAAATGAAGCTAATGGATGGACGTATGCGCACTAATATCAGGACATGCGGTGACATAGGTGGAGGGTTGGGCATACATTTAGTGCTATAGATCAAAGATTAAATATTTGCGCCAGTTGCCATCCTGTACCGAGCCACTTGAGTATAACTGCATTGTGTTATTAAGTCTAATAAATTAAGTAAACAGTGAAATGTATTTTACCTACAAAACACAAGTGATGTTACACTAATAATACCATTAAATTCAACATAACTCAGATTTTGCATCGTCCTCTTAACAATACCATCAGTTTTCTCATCATAGAGATGAGGAAATGAAGGCATCGGTTCGGGGCGTCATCTGTTTGGGAAGGGACCTTTTTGTTCGGACCCAGTGGCAGACCTTTTTGCCAACGAGGCACCATGAATAAGATATATTATCAAGTAATGTACGGGTGAGCAAAGCAGGCAGTGAGTGCCACATTGAACGTTCAGTTAGTGGGCTTTCATTAAATGTAATCGTTACTACGCCGGTAGGTAATAACATGTTTTTCTATGCAATAGGATTTCCACAATAGCAAGATTTCCCACACTTACTCAATGAATTTGATAGGTTGGCGTCGTGATAAATGGAGGAGAAAGAGGGGGATAATAGGTTGGTGACGCTTGTTTAGCCATAACACACGATAGTGTATCTTTTAAAAAAACACCATCGACACTCACACAATTAGGCTGAGAAAGAACTGGAAATCCGAAGAAGGATATCTGTTGTCTACTCCGACCACCTGAATGCAGAGGAGTTAAAACTAGTTTAAGATAAAGCGTTTATATTGTATTTGTTGTCCTAAGAAAATATAGCGAAAGCCGGTCGAGTCGAAGTGGTTAAGACAAAATATTAAATGATTAAATAGCTACAAGAAGACCCCGGTTTAACCCAGAGGTGCTCAGAAACTTAATATCCATATTTCTAGCTTAATTTCATATCCTATTATATTTTATATTGACGCTTAATACTCAACTAACACTACTCATAAAATAATAATTGAAATGGTAGCTGCACCGAGCTGTAATGTAATAAAATCAATTAATTCTGTTTTGAACTGTTATTTACATAAGTATTCTGTGATAGAGGTAGCGTTATTTATAGACCTATTTAACATAATTTTCGTATCATACCACCATCATTTAAGCCATTCGAGCTATCGTTGAGATATTGAGCTGAAAATATGATACTAACTGCAATACAATTGTTTTAACATAAACGTGAAGTAAACTACAAAAACTGTGCCTGTCAGTATTTGCTTTTTTCTAAAACTTGAGGGATCAAGGAAAACAAGACCAGAAATGGCGAAGTTGGTGGCTGGGCGCGGGCGCCTGTCACGTCATTATTTCTCGTAGTTTGATTTGTGTCCTCCCCGGATTTGAAACGATTTATTTTATTTATTTATGACAGCTTCAATGCTGATGGCAATTACTTAAAAAATACAAAACAAAAATAAAGAGAAGCATACAAAAGTCCTGTATAAGGCTTATAAAAACTGAGGCAGCTCATGTAATTTAGCAGATCCCATAATTAAGTGGGATCCCGCATAATCCCGGGTAATTCTAATATAGCGCCGGGAATGCCCGTCAGTCGGTGTGCTGTGAGGACGGAACTTTTTTATTAATGAATTCTATTTTCGACGGTGAATTTAATTAATTTAAGAATGCCGGGGACAGACCAATATCCGGCGGGCAAGAATTGTGGATTAAATATTGTTGGATTAATTTCCTTAATAATAATATCCCGAGACGAACATACTAACTATACGCTCCTAAACGAAGCAGCGCTTGTATTATGGGAGCTGTACAATGGTTTAGGTGTGATCCCAGTATAGATATAAGGTGAAACATTCAGATGTTTATAATTACCAATATAGAAATCAGCGTACGCGAATAGGATAGGTATTAACATTCGTGCTCATCACACAAATTGACTCTACTGGACATATAAACCCTTGGTACAGAAAGCAGGATCACTTTCAACTGGACTGATTGGAAATCTATTGTTTTACCTCAGTCTATTTTTCACTGTATTGGGCGCAGGAGTTTAAAAAAACCCAGTTCCTTACTGTCATTTCATGATAATTGTCAACCAACAGAAAACTTTTACCTGGAGAAGCTCGGATAACATTACGACACTGATAGAGAGAGATGCACAATAATAAATTCCCATGTTTCCAACTAACAGAGTCGCGGTTATTCAATTTTGGAAAGAGACAATTGACTTTATAAAATGCAGTGATTCAGTCATTCATCGCTCGGTATATCCAATAAATCCAGTGTGATACAAACATGAAGCTTTTGAAAGGCATATTGACGGATATTTGTGATTTAGTTTTATTGCGATGATGAAATATAGGTGTTAAGATAATAGAGGAAAAGTGTGAGGTATTTTTTATCTTAATATCTTAGGACTAAACTAGTATTTACTACAGCACAAAAAAAAACTTATACCTGACTACAGCCCGTGGTGGACTTCCATGAGAATACTCATTTTTCTCATTTCGTTTTATCTCAAAATGAGACTGAGAATGTTCATAAAAATAAATTAACTAATACAATTCTGGAAATGCTTTTTTCGTAAACATTGAACTAAAATTACTCGAAGCTTACAACAAAATCTTTTGACGCCGTAATAAAAGACAAAATAATACTTTAGAAAGGGGCTACTCCCAAAAAAATCCTTTTGAATATGAGACTGGCGAGAATCGCTATTATAAAAAAGCTACGTTTACCTCACCAGGAACTGGGCATTGTGGTAGTGTCTGTTTATAAGGACGTGATATATAAGTATAGTGGCTCAGCCGAGGCGCGGGTCCGCCTTGTTGCGGCCGTGGCGGGGGCGGGGGTGACCAGCGATATGATCATTGTGTTCCCTTTCACCACTGGAACTTGTAAGCGAGAAGCGTTTATATAGGCCTTGTATAACAACTAAATATTCATTGAAAACATACACCGCCAAAAATGGTGTTCTAAATTTAAAAATTACTAAAGGAAATCCTAAGTGATCTCAAAGGACTCATAGATCCTTCACGCAATTAATACATCATATAATTATTAATGTATTAAACTACAAATCAATATCCCAACCTGACTTCGAGAGTCTAGTTACGTTTGTGCGATTAGAAATCAAATTTGGCTCTAAATTGTTTATCGCACTCAGAGAAAATGTTTTTTCCGCTTTATTTCACCTTTTATACTCCAAACTAAGCTGCGGGGTGTCCAATGAAAACACGAAAAATGGCATCCACCTGGGTGTTGGGTGCTCGGGCCGTCATTGTCGGCCATTACTGGGGTCATGTCTACCAACCGCTTTGTTCGACGTACATATACGATCAACGAAATGAGACGTATATTCTAGGAATTATGTTGATAAGCTCCAATTATGATTTGTCTCACATATATTATATACGTTCGTCATTGTTCTGTCTCTATAAGCTTATGAAAAGGTCAAATAAGATAAGGGTGTTTTGTGTGTGTAAAATCCGCAGTAAGTGTGATTAATTGACTATTTTGTGTCATGGCCACGTGTGGACGATTATTTTCAAAAAAGTATGCTCTAACTGTTTCCATGATTCGTATCAAATCATGGTAGTTCTTAAAGTTACGGAAACAGACATTGTAATTATCTAGTAGTTGTTATATTACTACTTCTATTACAGTAATTATCTCTGCAACACGGCAGGCTGCACTTTGTGTTGAATTTTGTATTTACTTCATAGTTATTTCAGATTTTTGTAGTATTAGCATTTTGTATATGCAAAAACCGTGTGACAACTCCGATGCATGCAGAAGCTGGCTCCAGTAGCATATTTACATAATAACCCCGAACCCACTACAGCGCAGGCTCACGCAGCGCTGTCCGAAACAAACATGGGCTCTTACTGCCATCAATTGACTATTCCTGGCAGGATACCAGTAGCCTGTCACTGCAACCTACCCACTATTCCCATACTCACAGGGCTGGGAGTTCTAAAGCAGAGATATATATTAGACCATGAAAAATTTGCGGTGTTCACAAAACTTACCCGGTTAACTGTCAGTGTGATTGTAATCACGTTTATTTTCATTTGATTTTGTTTTAACAAACTGTGTTTATTGACGGGTATGAAGTGTAGTCGTAGCGTATGTTATGTTAATAGTTATAGGTATTGCAAGCCAGTTGCAATCTTGACAAATATTTGTGCTGACCGCCCTCTCGAGTACAATGTAATAGCTGCTGTATTATAGCAGCACTTCGGTTGGTGATGCTCGTTCAAATATTTGCTCAAATCAACGAAATGTGAGCATATATGGTCTATATAAGTATCTATTCATAGATCGTGCCTAACTGAGACATTGATGAGACACCTACGTATAAATGTATCTTTCTATTTAGGAAAACCTGAAAATCTCATTAGACGGATTTAACATTTCAAATGGTTAGAACCACCTACAAGGCTAAACCTAAAATACAAATTACAGATATTAACTAATTATAATTACTTCTACATAGCTGATTATAATTAATTCTAGAAATAAATTCCATGATAATTAGAACAAGTCATGTTCGCTTCCATCAATCTCAGAGTTTATAATACACTTGAAACTACAGCTGACCCGGCACGCTAATATATCGGCACTCTTCGACCGACAGGTCACGTATGACTGCTGTATGCAGTGGTGATGCCAATATACATGATGTAATCGACATACGTCTTATTTACACTGATATAAAGACTGTTTTGGGATGTAAAAGGGGTGATAAAACTTGGTGAATTCTGAAATTCAAGCCGCGTACAAGCCGAAGGCGTCTAAACTTATTAACTGAACACGTACGGGCTGGAGTGGTGCAGAAATCGATGGCCGAATGGAATGTGTATGGAAAAGTACTGGTGCTATAGATTGAAATCTAGAATAAGTCCTGCCTTTTGGTGTAGCTTTCACGGTATTACCTAAATCCTCCGAGAGTTTGCTCGCTTAGACAGATGTTCGCTTTGTAGGAAAATTATGTCCTTTCTTCGATTCAATTGGAATATAGATGTATTATAAAGATCGCTATGAGGCGGTGTATATTAATCTATGAACTAATAGCAAATAGATCAAATGAGTTCGCAATTTATTTCCCAAATTATTTATCCGTTCCCCGTCGCACACAGCGGGAAATCAGTTCTCGTGAAAAAGTAAATCCATAAAATAATATTAACATTTGATTACCTCAGCCTAGCGGTGAGCCGCAGAGATTGAGTAGGTATCCGAAACTATCATAAACAAAACCTCCTTAAGTTATTGATACAGGGTCGGGATGTATCGGGCCATGTTTCATCTCGGTTGAATCTCGGTGAAATCGCCATAAATATGTAAACGCTTGTTGGTCAATATATTGTTCAATGTGTATATGTAAACGATAAATCTAACGGGGACTGAATACAGCTTTTTGGGTTGTAATACTTTTATGTATGGATGAACCACTAATACTTTTGAAAGCTCTATAGCTAACTTAATTTGTGGATTTGTGCTGATTATGTTTTCTTTTTGTTACTAGGTTCTATGTATCTAATAGGTAGGTATGTTAAACATGGTTGACTCTAAGACTTGTGGCGTTCGCGTTTCCGAACGCACCGTGAGAATGTTAATGTTGGTAGACGGGGAGGTCTGTCAGAGCGTTTTGGCGGTCCCCAGAAGCCAGTTATTATAATATACAACAATGTTATATTTTTCCTTACATTATAAGTGATTGTTTTATGTTTATCTTTTATGTGTGATTACTAATTAAACCGGTTGTGATTGACAATGTAAATAGGGTTTTCATTTCCCCTAAAGTGGTGACGCCGACAATTTCACGCAGCCGGTTTGGAGTAGTCCGGGAATTACCCGGGAGTCTACAATTTCACCGTGCAACGATGCGCAACCATTAGCGCCCGATCTACGTCTACGCACCGCAACATTACGAACCTCGGCTACCCAATGCCTGCCGGCCTGATGTCAGCGCGGCGTTGATACAACTACAGGGGCCTACCATCAACGGGTGGCGTGTGTTATCACGCTACGCTTCAGCGACACGCTCTTCATCGGCTGTGGCAGCAGTTTTTACACGGCATCCTTGATGTATGGAGTGCCCCAGCGTCGCTATCTTGGCAAAATTAGTGTGGTGCAAACCTAGTAACGAAAAGTGCTTCGAAGTGCCCTGTTGTCTGTACGCAGCAGTGGCAGGTAGGTGCATGACCTGTTGTTCCAAACACCAGATATTTCACTCTGTGCGGATATTGGACAGTAAGGTACCTATAATAAGATATTTTTTTTTGTGATGTTTTGTTTTCCTGCGAAGCATTGTAATATTCAAGCATTGTCTATTTTCCAAGTGAATTGAATCGTGTTTTAGAACATTTCATGATTTATATGCCTTAGTTTTATCTGAATAGTTAAGCTTATTTTATTTTGATTACATTCTGGTTATACTGTTTACTAGTTAAATAATGGTTTTATATGTATACCATATCGCTAGTACCTAATTTGCACTCATGTTAAAATAGTTCAAGACGGTGAATGTTCTAAAGTATTTGTTAGGAAATAGGAATTTCACATCACACCCCCGTAATAATTTCTGCTTGTGTTGCTTTAGGTTGTAAGTTGTTTTTTATTTTAATTTTTTATATAGAGTATAACATCATGACTGACAGTAGCGAAGTGCCTGGGAAAGCATTCCAAGACGCAATCGAGACGAATGACTTGGGTGACATGGCAGTGAATAGAGTATCAGTACATACCCCTCCATTCTGGCCCAATCGTCCTGAACTTTGGTTTCATGCTCTAGAGGCACAATTTAAATTAAACAGAATCACCCGGGAAGATACAAAATTCCTTCACGCTATATCAAAATTAGATGTTGCTAGCTCTGCAGAGGTTGATGATATAATCGCAGATCCTCCAGAGAAGGAGCCTTATACCAAACTTAAAAATGCTCTTATTAACAGATTGTCTGATTCTAATGAGGAAACAATTCGACGGGTGTTGGAGAAAGAGGAGATGGGGGATAGAAGACCATCATCTTTCCTGCGCCACCTCAGGAGGTTGGCTGCTGGAAGGGTTCCAGAGGATCTCCTACGGATCATTTGGACTACCCGCTTGCCTCGCCAGATACATGCTCACTTAATCAGTCGCTCGGAGACCAACCTGGAGGAGCTCAGTATCCTCGCTGATAAATTGTATGAAATAAATGGTACAACTGGACCTATGGTGCACTCTATAGGCAATACCAAGCATACTGAGGACCTCAATGACCAAATGATTAAACTCCAACAGGATATGGCAAATCTCACCATGCAGGTTACTGCCATCTTGTCAACAGGCACTGGTTCACAACGCGGCAGACATCCAAGGTACCAATCACGTCCTCAGTCAAGCGGTATGTGCTGGTACCATAGCTGTTATGGAAACAAGGCCCGAAAGTGTATTGCACCCTGTAACTGGACTGAACAGAAGCAGGAAAACCACCCGAGCAGTCAGTAACGGCGACAACTGACTGCGCCTCGGTAAGTAGTCGCCTTTTTGTAACCGATTTTGAGTCAAAGCGTCGATTCTTAGTTGACACTGGCTCTGATATATGCTGTTTCCCTAAACGGGAATGTAAAGAGCGGCGCTCACGTACCACTTATCAACTTCAAGCAGCCAATGGGTCTATTATTAATACATATGGCACAATTCAGCTTGTCCTTAACTTTGGATTCCAGCACAGTTTTCGCTGGAGTTTTGTGGTTGCTGATGTAGATGCGGCCATCATTGGCGCAGACTTTTTGGCACACTATCATCTGTTACCAGACTGCTCTACTAAGCAGCTGGTTGATGGGACAGATGGACAAGTAGCCTGTGCACAACTCTGTACTTCTAACCAGCCAAGCATAAGAGTAATAAACACACTTGATTCACCCTTTGATGACATTCTATCTTCATTTCCAGACGTCATCCGTCCCCCTGGCATTGACAGGCAAATTAAACACAGTACTGTCCACTACATTCACACTACTGACGGGCCACCAGTGAGCTGTCGACCACGCCGCCTCGGGCCGGTGAAGTTGGCGGCTGCTAGGAAAGAGTTCGCCGACATGGTGAGCTGCGGCACGGCGAGACCATCGAAGAGCGCCTGGGCATCGCCGCTGCACCTCACCCAGAAGCGCGACGCATCCTGGCGGCCCTGCGGTGACTATCGTGCTCTAAATGCGCGAACGATACCCGACAGGTACCCTGTGCGTCATATAGGGGATTTCAACCAAAGTTTGACAGGAGCTACTATATTTAGTACAATCGATTTAGCTAAGGCATACCAACAAATCCCCGTTTTTGAGCCACATATCCCTAAAACTGCGATTATCACGCCCTTTGGATTGTTTGAGTTTCCCTATATGACATTTGGGTTGCGTAACGCTGGGCAAACCTTTCAACGATTCATCGATGAGGTCGTGCAGGGGCTAGACTTTTGCTATACCTACGTCGATGACGTGTTGGTCTTCTCACGAAACGCCACAGAGCATTCAGAACACCTGCACATACTCTTTGGTCGACTCCAGGACTATGGCGTGGTAGTAAACCCATCGAAGTGTCGCCTGGGCCTTGCCGAGGTTACTTTCCTGGGCTATCACATTAGCGCAGCTGGAACTCGACCTCCCGATGAACGTATCAAGGCACTCATAGATTACCCACCTCCTAAATCGGTACAAGGTATGCGCCGCTTCTTGGGTATGATCAATTATTATCGCAGATTTATACCTGACGCCGCAAAACATCAGGCTCCACTTATTAAAGCCGTTACTGCTGTCAATGGCAAGGGTGCAAAGCCATTTCCATGGTCACCTGAACTAGAACAGCAGTTCGTGGAATGCAAGAAGCAACTATTGACCGCGACTGTACTTGCTCACCCTGATGTATCTGCGCCTCTTGGTCTTTTTACAGATGCATCCAGCACTCACATCGGTTCATGCCTCCAGCAGAAAGTTGACAACCAGTGGCAGCCTCTCGCTTTCTTTAGTAAAAAACTCACAGAAAAGCAGTCGCCTCAGCCAGCATACTACCGCGAACTACTGGCGGTGTACGAAAGTGTGCAACATTTTCGGCATATTTTGGAGGTACAACACGCAACTATCTATACTGACCACAAGCCTCTGCTATACGCTTTCGTACAGCGTCGTGAGAGACTACCACCGGTTCAACTCAATCAATTGTCTTTTATTAGTCAATTTACAACCGACATACAATACATTAAGGGTGCGGATAACATAGTAGCGGATGCCATGTCACGCATAGAAACTATCTCCCTAGAGATAGACTACGTGGCCCTTGCAAAAGCTCAAACCGACGACGTTGAGTTACGAAATATCGGCAATGACACGTCCCTTCAATTAGAAAGTGTCATAATACCTGGCTCTAACATTTCTGTTTTATGTGACAGGTCCACGGGTAAAGCTCGCCCGTATCTGCCCCCGGAATTCCGACGACCTGTTTTCGACAGGCTACACAATCTCAGTCACCCTGGCGTTCGGTCATCGGCCCGCTTGGTGACTGAGCGGTATGTCTGGCCAAACATCCAAAAAGATTGTCGAAATTGGGCCCGGGCGTGCCTTCAGTGTCAACGGTGTAAGGTAACACGTCATATTACGGCACCACTTAATGACTTCCCTACGCCATCTGGTCGATTTAAACATGTCCACCTAGACATTATTGGCCCACTTCCATATTCAAACGGCCATACTTACTGTCTAACGGCAGTGGACAGATTTTCGCGTTGGCCGGAAGCGTGGCCTATGGTGACTATCACCGCGGAGGAGGTAGCGGAAAAGTTTATTAGTGGTTGGATTGCCCGCTATGGTGTACCCGTGACGGTTACAACAGACCAAGGCCGCCAATTCGAGTCGGTGCTGTTCCAGCGGCTCATGTCTCTCTGTGGTTCACACAGGATCCGCACCACAAGCTATCACCCGCAAGCCAATGGCATGGTGGAACGTCTACACAGACAACTGAAGGGCGCTCTGATGTGTCATACAGACACGTGGTTCAGAGCTCTTCCGATAGTACTGTTAGGCTTGCGATCTTCACTTAAAGAAGATCTTCAATGCTCAGTGGCGGAAATCCTGTACGGAGAACCTCTTCGATTACCCGGTGATTTGGTCGAATTATCTAATAACCAAGTGTCGGAAACTAGTGAGTTTGTAGTGCAATTGCGTAACAAAATGGCTACCATAAGGGCTGTACCAGCTTCACGACACGCCAGGCCCGTATCGTTTATGTTCAAAGACATGGAACATACCACACACGTTTTCCTCAGGGACGACACGGTGCGCAAATCATTACAGCCACCATACACAGGGCCTTACAAAGTTCTTCGGAAAGGACCGAAGACCCTGACATTGGAGACATCCAGTGGAAGGGCGATGGAGGTAAGCATTGACCGAGTCAAACCAGCTCACCTCGATGGCACTACGATGATTGCAGGTTCTAACGAAGACGCACCGCGAGCCATTCCACCAGGCCCAGAACCCAGAGCTCCAACACCTCCAGCACTTCCACCCCGCGCCGAGTCACGCGCGTCGCAGCCAGCCGTGTTACCCGAGTCACGTCCCGGCCCGCTCAACCATCCGGTAACAACTCGCTCCGGTCGACAAGTACGTACTAAGATTCCTTTCGACCTATGAGCTTCGTTTCTCCGTGGGGGGGTGATGTGGCGTTCGCGTTTCCGAACGCACCGTGAGAATGTTAATGTTGGTAGACGGGGAGGTCTGTCAGAGCGTTTTGGCGGTCCCCAGAAGCCAGTTATTATAATATACAACAATGTTATATTTTTCCTTACATTATAAGTGATTGTTTTATGTTTATCTTTTATGTGTGATTACTAATTAAACCGGTTGTGATTGACAATGTAAATAGGGTTTTCATTTCCCCTAAAGACTATTTTATATTATTTTATATCCTTTAATTATAATATTTTATTTTATATCCTTTAATTGATCTTACATTTCCATTTTTTAACTTCTTCCTACAAAGCTGTGTAACGTGAACCGTCAAAAAGTGAAGCAGTTATCGTCTCAATTTTCACTCACGGTCCTTTCAAAGTTATTTCACTCATGCGTCGAGTGAAACCCGTAAGCCGTTTACTGAGACTTTCCGAAGTCGACAAACTATCAAAACTCCTGTATTTCATTCATAAACTCGTAGATATGTAGGGTTCAGAATCTCGGAATATAAGGTTGCGGATAGTTACAAACTTTTCGGAAAAAACATCGTTATTGAATGTTATGAGATCTGTTACAGCTATTTGAGATATTCCAGGTGAACGACTTTCAAATCGATGCTTTTCCAATAATAGGAAAGAGATTTGAAGAATGTTTATATCCTATGAACTATACATGAGGAAAGTTGTCTCATTCATGTCGTGGAATGGTCCGACATTTTGGTTTGCTTTTTTTTTTTTTTTTTTTTTATTACATTATAGGCAAGTATTTGATCTCGATCTCACCTGATGGTAAGTGACGATGAGATCTACGATGGAGCATACTTGCCTAGGTAGGAAGGCGGCAGTAGATAGAGGCACATGCAGCGCAACTGATCTGACCCGCCATCCATGAATGGCAACACCGAACATCATGCCGGAACACGGCTAGGCCGCTTGGCGACATGGCTTTGTTCAGTGGGTGGTGACTAGCCACGGCCGAAGCCTACCACCAGTAGAGTTGTCACCTGGTTGGCACCACCCAGGGTCACGTGTAGGGTATCTCGAGGGTACTTAATTCTCCTACGGACGAAGGTGACTCGACCCCAACAATATTATCCTCCCTTACTTACAAAAAACTGTTTCCTAAACTATTCATAGGTGCTTTTCTTCATAATATAGAAACAAATCCCTTACTATCTTAATCTAGTTCATACATGATCTAGAATAATAATCTTCCTACATAACATTACTAACGAATTCCACAGTGGTATACTTCCATACTTCCACTGGTAAAACAAAGCGCAATATTTAGTAGGCTAGTCGGGTGTCGTTGAGACGTCGTCAGCGGGCCCAACTGCACCGTAGCAGCGTCGCTCCGAGTCTTGCATTATTCAGCTGTGCACAAACTCTGGTACAATGATAGCGAGGAGGAGGAATATAGCGAAAGTTGTCTGCTCTGAACGGGCGCTGAAGCGGCCTAAATACCTGCGGTTTTGCATAGTTCAACTGGCCTGAATGTTGGTTATAAATAGTGCGAGGGTTGTGGGGAAGTTCGAGTGCTGCGGTCGCTCCGCTTCGCTCCTATTGAGTTATCGATGCATTGGTTCTGATCCCTCTACACATAAGCAATCAACATTGAAAAAAGACCATTGCATCCAAAACAGAACGGTGGAGTACCGTGTTGACCTCATACAAACCAGCTCCATAATTTTTCCTCTAGCTATATGTTCCCACTGTGACGCTTTTAATCTCGAAAACAGTTTTTACGCTTGTTCGACACCGCGCGAGAGACGACGTGCGGGAAATAAAGGGATTTGCTTTGATGAAAATAAAATATTCCATGCAACTCGCTTATTGGCGCCGGCACCGGTATGGCCGGTACTTCAAAGGGACAGAATGTTTTCCAAAAATTTTCAGAAGGGGTGAAAGAAACAAAAAAAGAACGTTGATTTTGTAGAGAAAAATCAAAATCAGAATATGTTTTCCCCATAGCTTACACGAGTAATTAAACTTATATTAATATTTTGATCTATACAAACGAATAAAACATTATTATGAATGAGTTGCTCACAATTTGGGAGTGATTCCCGTGACACGTCCCCGCCACAAGTGTGACAGCACCACTGCTGGCGGCATGAATAAGATATAACGAGGAGGCAGCTGCCATGCGGGCATGCGATGCCGCCTAGCCACAGTAACACATGATGCTATATTAATGCTATTATCAACCCTCTTAACTCGTTGTATATTTTCTTGTTCTAATTATCATACGTCGAATCTATTATCATGCATATCGTTTCACAAACTATTAAATTAAATTCAGACTTGCGTTTAAAAAAATCATTTTACTTTTTATATAATGCCATTCAGTGTTGTACCTAAATTGATCATTCGTGCCGAATCTCGAAGCAAACCATGGCGGGCGTATGACAGTTCCAAGTCTAAACAGTATTCCGCTCAAATAGTATGCAAATTTATTTGGAGCAAAAATATTTGCGACTCTTTGTACCGGAGCTTCCCCTGATAAGGACATGGCCGGCGACGCGTCAAAAGTTTTTATTTGCCCAAAGGCGCAGTGGAACAGACGCTCGCGGCCGGCCCGCAACTAAATTTCTTTGTCTCCATACAGTACGTACTTTTATTTAGTTCAAGGTTACTTGTTTGAGTTGTTTTTGCATTTCAATATAATTATGAAAGACTGTGTTTAAAAGCAGCTAAACAGCTGCGGTGAATACGAAATTAAAGTTTGCGCTTTATATATGAACAATATTATTATAAAGTCCATTAAACCTGTACCAACATACCAACGTGCATATCGTTCCTCTAAATAAATATTATTTTTAATTATTTAACTGTGAGAGATAATATAATCTCACTGAAATTGGGTCGAGTATCTCCAGAGCCCTGGGGGCTACCACTTAAAATTTCGACATGTTCGTGTACATACGTGACGTCTCTGGGTTTCAAATTTCCTCATTAAATGTGGGACATTCCAGATAGAGCACCAATTTGAATATCACCAATCACCAATATCACCAATGGTATTCCACTTAGCTCACCCGACGGGTGCGCTAAGTCATAATGCATATAGGGTTTTTATTCAGCAATATCCCTTTGTATATGCATTATATGCGTTGGTGCACCAAGTGGAATACTATTAGTGATATTCGCTTGCTAACATTCAAATCGGGGCTCGAACTGGAATGCTCCTCAAATTTGATATTACATAAAAAAGATTGAACTGACAAGATTGAAAACTAAATAGCTTCTATAGGTAATCTTATAAAGGGACTAACTATGTTTCAGAGTAATTCGGCGGCGTGTATTTAGCTTAGCTGCTAGGCTGCGGGAATTTATGACGCGTCGTGCCTTCAGAGGCTGTTAAGCTGTCGGCAGGGTTCACACCGGCGGGTGACATTAGTCGTTAGACTAAGTCAAGGGCACACTAAAATTCTAAATTTGATCCTCTGAAACACTGAACTTATACGTAAGTAAAACTGTTATGTTTATTAAGCTAGGCATCTATTTATTTTTGAGCTGAAAAACAAATAAAAATAAGTTACTGAAACTCTGTTCGTGCAAATCTAAATAAATAACATTTACTTGTGCTCAACAATTTAGTCCACGCCTTGATCTCTGCCGTGTTGGCTGACTCCGATCTGCTAATCAGCGATCTGAGAACTCGTACCCGTCGCATGTTATCCATCATAAGATGCGCGTCTTTGTTAACGTTCGATCGGTTTTGTGCTTTTTGAAAAATTATTTTTAATGTCTGATCACTGAATTTTTCAGACAAACTTCATAAATTTTTTTTGCTTTGATATAATATATATTTACAATATTAAATGACAATCTAGATACCTCAATAAAATTATAGGTCAGGAAATAAGTATTTTTCGATACTCCATAAATATCTGTATGCCGACCCAGAATTATTGAACCCACTTATATATGACTAACATTAACATTAGCTTTATATAGCAATTGACCATATTTTGCAGTTAAATAAAGTAAATTTTGGAAGCTGACCTGTTCAGATTACTTAACCTAATGGTGAATATTTGTAAGAGCTCAAAAAATGTTGGATGCTCAATAAAAATGCCCCATGTAAAAGTAAGAAATGTAGTATAAACCCAACTTTATATAAATTACATGTTAATTCTCATGTAATACTTGACACTCATTACCCATTCTTAATTAATGCTAATCTGGTCATAACGTAATGTGTTACAGGCGGATTATACCCACGATATATAGGAAGCTGAGCTAAATACGTCTTGGATATTGATTTATAATATGTTTATTACTAATCAGGAATATTATAATTATCAGCGGAACATAAGTTTCGCTAAATATGCCGCCGGTGTTTTATTATCAGAACCAACTGAATATCAAAGTCCGACCCTTCACGTGATTAGACAATGCACACCCAATATCTCATTTCCAGTAAAGAGGGCACCGGTCGGCCCTTCTGGCAGCGGCAGCCGCGCTCAGCGCTCTTCTGATTGATGATCCTTCCTTGTCGCCCTCGCTGCCTTGCCCGGGCCCTCACTATTCATATCCCGATCATAAATTAAGTGCATTCTGATTTGGTATAATAAAACGAATGGAAGTACTTAAATATTGAATAGCGATTGTTCTCCGAAGGCCGGTGCGGCTGCGGGGCGCCGCGCGCCGGCTCGCTCCCGGCCCGCATTGTTTGCGAATTTAATAAACCGTCCCATTTGTTCAGCGTTTTGTATGGTCGGTGGGTAATCAAAGTTTTAATTTTTTTATGGTGTTGCTTGCTCGCCGTGGAGCCGCGCGGCAACTTCGATATTAGAGTCGTCAATTACGACTATGAAAATATACGATTCCGTATTATTGTTATTCAAATGAGTATATAATCTAATTTTGCTGTATTTCCAAATGCCTGTCTAATTTTTTTCTTTAATCTTACCTCAAACAGTATTTTTTCTTCAATGAGATGAAACACCAAAACTTCGATAATAACTTAACCCTAACCCTCGCGGTTATTTATAAAGCGATGTTGTTATCGCACCACCCTTAAGCGATTTATCAAGAGTATTTAAAGAATACTCTTTCTCGCGGAAAACTTCCAAAATCTCTGATAACAAAAGCGTTAGGGGTTTAAAAATGTTCTCAACAAAAATATGGAACAATAAAGTTGGGTGTAATTTTGTTGATGGTGGGAGTTGGTGTAGCTAAGTCTCGGAAGGTGGTGGGGCATTAAAAGTTAGCCTCAAGGTAACATTTTGGTTTTCGCGCAGTCACCCTCGCTGGTTCACTCGTGTTTCGCCGATAGCGGTCCGCTTTGGAAAATTAACTTGCAAGTTATCTTCTGGGCGATCTTGCTCGTGTAGATGGAATTCATTATGAGGATCAAGTTTTAATTGCTCTATGTTACTTTGCACTTTTTTCATTCCTGTTCTAGCTCATGGTGTTTTGAAACATCCAAACATCCAATTTACAGCAGACAAGCTATGATTTATTTTTAAAATGTTTTATTTAGTCTTATTTTCATAAATGTATTCGCAGTCTGCCATTGTGGAGTCAGACTGTTACTGAGATCTAACGCCTGAATTAAAATAAATGAATGAAACAAATATGTTCAGGAAAAAATGGTCTTTATTAAAACCTCTTTTACAGATGATAATCATCAGAGTTCACAGATATCCACGTCGATCTAATATGTACAGTATTAATGATAATTAAGATCTATAATCGATTGTTTATATACAAGGTTACACTTACTGAGATAGAAAATGGACTTTAAGATCTATAGTTCTATATACATTTGACTATTTTATACCAATGAATCTAACAAGTCGGAGTTTACAACTCAAATATCGATTAAATATCCACTATCACTTCGAGAACAGTTTGTACATAACGGAAGTAAACAACACTGAAGTAGATTCTGACATTTCAAGTTGAACAGTGACACAGTTGACATAATTGAAATTGCATTTTAACCCTTACATTGGTCAGGAGGTAGTTAAATTTATTATAATATCTATATCTTTTATATATTATGCTGGAATACGAGCTGTATAATGTCAGCTAAGTAACGGCGACATAGATAATAGAATCATATTCTACTGAGTGATGGACTCTCGAAAAATGTATAACCCCCAAATTTATTAAAGTTTTAATCCATCTACAACGGCGTTGTGACAGAACAATGTTTGTTATGCCTCATTGTAAATGCATGAAATCTTTGTATATATTTGGAGGTTGGTTTTCGTTCATCGTTGTTAAATAAACGAACGTGTCACTTAATAATTTTCACTTTAATTTCCAATACTCGCTACGTGATTGACTTTTGGTCCGCCGTCCAGTTTTAAATGTGTATATAGATCGATATTTGATAGCAATTACTGCATAATTGGCTCGTATATTCGTGCACCAGTAGAGAATCCTTTGAGCCGTGTACACACAAACATACACACATAGAGTATAATAACATTAGTGGCGGCGATGCATCCGACCGATCTAGTAGCGGTAGCATCGGAGCGAGGAGACGTCGTCCTCCCGCGCCGCCCGTTCAGCCGTGACAATCTCATCGACACCACCCAGGGGACACCCACACATCGATACACACGTGCTAATTGCATTAATACATAGGTAATTTATTTCAAAAGACTTCTTTAATATTGCACAGTTCTTTATTCGAGGGGTAGCATCCCATTGACCACTGCCTCGCAAATGTCTGTTTGGGGTGTTTAATTCTGCTAAAGACTATTCCCCAAATGTATTGAACGTTCTCATCTATTTACAATGGAATTGAATATTTTTCTAAAAATGTTTTGTTATGCCATTGTAAATTGATCAAAACATATATCAATTTGGGGATAGATTTTGACAACGACGTCCGAACTGACTTCATCGTTAAGAAGATCAAATGTCACAATCTTAGAGTACTTAGTTAGAGTACTTTGGAATTCGCTCAATTATATATCACCACATAATTCATAGTAACTCACTTATGTTTAACTTCCCTTATTCGTTTGACTACACTTGACGCTTCATCAGCAACTCTCTTGAACGCCTTTTTAGTAAACTAATTATTACACAGTATTTTTGTATTCGTCTTTTATAACACTGTCAATTTGCCTAAAAGTTATCTATACCGAGATCTCTTGTATTTGGACGCGTTTTTTTGGCGGAGCCGCGCCTGTGACTGGCCTCTCTTTTAATTCTGACTCGCTGCTGCGCTGTGGAAATCGAAAGATATGTTAGTTGCCGAAAGGTAGCTTAGTCCTCACGAGAGACAAGCTTCATTTTGTGTAAAGATTTGGGCTTTGGTTATTAATAATTAAAAGTACTTAATAGAGATCGAGATGGAGACAAATAAGAAATTACTAGAATTCATTCACCAGGTTTTCGAAAAACAGTGGTAATGGCTACAGTAGTTACAAAATAGTATGAGAATCATTTTACTGTATGTGGTTTATTGAAATGCCTATTATATCATTAAAACTAGACGCAGATAGTACAATTTATTTGAGACAAAATTAATTAGGTAAATGTAGTGATCATAAATGTTAAGGGTATGTGTCATTTGGGTAATTACGTCACAAAGTCTGATATTACAATCGTAATTAAGTACATCATACTAGCTTCCGCTCCCGGCCCAACATATTCAATCCTATCGAGTTTTGTACAACTAATCCGTTCTCATGGAGATGACACCTAAATAAGTAAATAGAGAATCGTGCGGATGAACAATATGGTTACCTTGAGGGTGCTCTTGCGCGGTGACGTCACGGATTCTGGTTCGTTCAAGGAGCCAGCGCCAGTGCGACTGCTGCAGCTACCTGAAAGGTCAATAGCCTTTAAAATGTCACAAAACCAACGTAAGTCAATACAATTTGGTTTGACAGGTCTGATTTCCAGATAATGAGTAGATATGTATACTTGGCTCTGTCCGCCAAGACTCTAGTTACTATTGGGTTGCTGTAGTACTTATTTAAATGCAAGGGAAAAGTCATTATTATATTGAGAACAAAAATGATGACCAGTCCTTAACATTATTTTTTACGCGATCATCACAAAGGTTGTAACTTTAAAGCTAATTAATTCGCACAGTGGCGTTAAAAGTAATGAATGAAATGGTTGCTTGAAAGCTCTGCTTCTACGAATTTATTTCATTTTAAATCCGTTCAACTATTAAACTAAATAAAGAAATTGGAATGCATTTGGACTTGCGCCAGGCCGGAGTAAAATAATGTTGTGAACGAAATTTACCACCAAGGTAAAATAAGGTTTAGGTATAGAAACTGGAGTAATGGAAATAGCACAAGTCTATTTAGTATACATATGATGATAGCTGAGTTGGACAGTCATCATGAGAGGGTCAAACATCAGCAAAGGTAAAATTTTGTAAAACCTTGATTTTTTTGTGGACTATCATAATTTAGCCACTGTTGGCTAATCGGATTGCTAATCTCTTAGACAAGGGTTGTGATCAAAACAGTTTCATTACACGTGTGCACGAAATAAAAACAAAAGAAAACATGAGAATCCATTAAATGTTAACCTAACTCATGATACTGAAAATTGTAGTCGCTTTGAAATCCACCGAGTTGAGCACAAATGTGAGCACAGATTCGTGTTCCACATAAATCTAGCGGAAATGTGTACGGTAAATTGTGAAGTTGTCACCGCACTGGCAGCGAACCCACACCCTGATAGAGTCGCATTATTGGGAATGTTACACGAAGAGCTCCAACAACATAGAAACGCGAATATAAAAGTATTATGTTTATTTTTTTTATTATTGCTACACTGCCAAAACGTCATAATCCTCAATTATACGATTTCAAGGATTATAATAAGCTCTAGGATCATTTCGGCTAATCACACGACGGCCTCGCGGCCAGAGCCACCACATCATCGAGTTGGCACCGCTTCAAACGCCCAGTGAGTTACTATCAAACCCTACCATGAATAACAAGCTTCTCGGACCCTGGACATAATTCTCCTTATTTATATCCATACGAACGGGCGGCGGCGGTTAACTGAGGATCGTGTTTGTGTTTTATAGTAGGGTGGCTATTGTAAGTTAGCTGCAAAGTGGCAAGCTCTGAAATATGTTATTAGCATGCGACAAATTTTATACGGCAAGTACTTGGTCTCTCAGCTACTGTTTCGGCCAATTCGTTTGTTTTTGATCTAAATGAACATTACTGCTGATGCTTTCCTGGAATATTTTTACTGACCTTCTCTCCTATGTCTTCGATTTGTATTCCTTCGGCGGCCCCTTTGAAGGTAGATCCCAGCAAACACTAGAACGTTTAGCGCCAGTAAGAAGCAGCCAGCGCCCACCGTGACGCCTAGCGCCACCGTGTAACTGATGAAGAACAACAAAGATTACGCGAAACGAAACACTTACCCAATAGTCTTTGTTTTTAATTTTAAGAAGTTACTATGTAACATACTTTAACTCAACTGAGGTCCACGTAACAAGCGTGGCAACAGGCGTATTTTTGTTACTTCGAAAAATCTGTGATAAGTAAATTATATGCTGCGGATTCAAATATTTTTGGTGTCAGAATTTCAAATGTCCCCAAAAATATCAGGGCCGGTGCATAAATTTGGTTACATCAAAGCTCGCTGAAGTTTTTGTAAAAATATGAGCGGCGCGCCGCATCTGCTTGATGTATTGCCATCATTACTTCTGGACTGACGCGGGGTCCGGTTAATTCGGTCAGAAGTGAGGCGCCATCCATTACCATTATCAGCAGTATCCAGTTGTCTCAAAGAAAAAAAAACGCTCCTCATGAGAAATGGTTGCGCATTAAGACATTATTTACGAGACAAAAAGGGAGGGAATCCAGGAAGGTAAACAGGTAAGCAAACACATTAGTGGGATTACAAGTCTCGCTACAAAACGCTTCGATCAATCTTGTTTAGAGTCATCGCATGCCTCCCGCGTGACGCCGAGACAACGACTCAGATAATCTTATGTTTCGCTTTTATATTTCAGCAATTTGCATGTTATGAAGATGTACGATGTTTGTTTGAATTCCGTTTATTTCACCGTTGCCGATCACGAGTACTTTTTGGAACCTGAATCAAATAAAGGTATAATCATAATAATTGATTTTGTTTATAGGTTAGTCTTGTTATTCATCAAAAAAGGCGGTGGAAGGGTGGAAGGGTGAATGGGCGTAAGAGCGTAGGGGTGCATTCAATTTACACCAATAAAGCAGAAAGCAGCAGCGGACAAATTGGTCAACCGTCCGTGACCAATCATCAATATTGAAAGAACATTACGTGCTCTGCAATGGTAAAGAAGATAGATATGTTCATGGAAATATGGATGTATAAATTGCATAAATCCAATGTTTTCTCTTAATTCAAGTAATTTTATGGTAAAACAACCAAATGAATCGCTCACAGTTTCCCAGCTAAATTATCTGGTAACAAAAACATGGACAGGGAAAGCAGCATGGCTTTGTGAAACTTTATCGGAACTTCCGGCATTGTGTCAAGTTTGAAGCCTACAGAAAAACTTGGAAGACCAACTGGCGAAGTGAAGTTCGTCTCGCAACAACATCCTAATGACGGACAAGGAACGAAGCCCGAGTTTCCAAACTATCGTTTAATATTCCACTCAACTTGATGGCTTGGGAGGCTTCACATGTCTTTGATGCAAGACAAACCCTGGGGAACACGGCAGACGTTGAGACAGGCGGGAATCGCCCTCATCTTCGTGGCGAAAAAAATCTTTTGTTTATCTTACTACTGAAATCCTCATTACGTTTATTTTCTGAGCAGCTTGAATTCCCGCAATGGCCTTCTTTTCATTTTCCCCATAAAAGCTTTACAGGATTATAAAACTTTGTCTGCTAATTAGAAGGCGAAGTTTTTGTCATGTATTATGCCATTTTGTTCGTCCCCCCGGCGAGTCATGTAATATGAAGTTTCGATTCACGACTAAGAGCTGGGTTCACATTCAGTTACATATATAAATATGGTTACAAATTTTTTTTTTAGGTTAACACAAAATATTGTCGTTGAAGAAGCTAAAATAAACCGTATACAGAATTTACACTTATGCATTGTTTTATTTCAGCAATAACAGCATTTCCAGAACGTATCCTCATATGAATTATTTACCGAGTTTAAGACAATACAATTCAATTTGAAGACCACATACAACATATAAGCTTAACATATAAGCTTAGAATACATACTGAGGAAGTATTTTGTGAAGTTTATATCTTAATGTGATCAGGCAAAATATGTTTCGTATATTCGTGAAGTCGGCAACTTTTGTTATTTCTGCGAGCTTCATGTGATTCAAGACGTCGAGTGCTATTTGGGAACACAGTTTGATTTTATCTGACATATTTTTATCCTGATCGTATAATATAAAGAGAATAGATGTCCTAATAGTTGTTCGAGAGCGATATAAAAACACGACAAAAAATATTTGCATCGCTTGAGAAATATTGGGCTCACCTATAATACTGCGAATCCAAATTGGTCAAAGAGTCTTCCTTAGGCGAGGGTTGTGGCGCCGGCAGTGCAGACAGCGCGGGTCTCGGGGAGGGCGATGGCTCACACTCCTCCACCTCCGAGGAATCCTGATCAGCCTCTGTGCTATCCTCTTCATCATCTAAGGCAGCTGTCGAAGTGTACAGCTCCGGGAATATTTCACCTGGTAGAGATTGTTAGATACAGACAATGATAACAATAACTTACTATACCAGTCACAAAATTAATGAGCAATTACTCCAAACTGAAAATGACAATGTTTAAAGAATTTGAAAATGAGCTTAATATTTGAATGAGCTAGAACCACATATTGATTTCTTATATTTACGCGAATACTACACATTGAAATAAAACTATTTTTAAGGATTTTATCGCGTTTATTTTTCGTTTTTACGTTCCCGACGTTTCGGCTGCTTTACAGCAACCATGGTCACGGGAGGACTGAGGTGGTTGACGTCCTGGTGTCATAGTTAGAAACGGGCTACCCTCATATTTAATTGTTGATTGTGGTCCGATCTACCGTAACGTAGAACCACATTACTTTCAGTCAAGTCTCTGAAAATTAGTATTTTTTATTACGAGTATATCACTGGATTTCAATTACAGCTGATATATTAATCCTACTTTTAAACTTGTTTCTCCACTGAAATCCCAGCGTCAGAGCACTCATCTTGAGGTGTCACTTTTGAAGCTCGGTTTTAGAAATTCGGATTAAGTAAATATTACTTAATTAAATGGAGTACTCTTAAAGTAGTTAAAGTTGGAGTGGAATTTTAATGGGAGCATATTGTTCGAATACTAAACGTGTCACCTTGGCATCGAGAATGCTTCGCTAATTTATATTTTATACATGTTGGTATTACTAGAATGTTGCGGTGTATGAGCTTATACCTTAAAAAGTTTTAAAATTATTTGGGGGTTGCATCATAGTTACTCTTGTGTGAGAAAGTCTTAAAATAATAACATACCTCTGATCTTGTGCTACATACATGTTGCTTACCTTACAATATATCCTAGCTAAACACCTTCAAAGAAAACCTACGTTTTTTTGTAGTAAAGAAGTTATTGGAGAATGAAAACTGAGATAATACATCTTTACACAGCTGATTGGAGAAATACTTGACAAGATTTTGAACTACGACGTATAGAATCCCAGTGATAATAGATCTGTGTTAGCGAGATATTATTTAATTATAGACCTACGTAATGTTATTTATCCTGGAACCGTAAGGGAACTGCTAATGAATAGACCAACACGGCATACAGCCGGACCCCTAAAGTTGAAGCTGCTATGGGTCCGTACAAAGGATCGCTTGTCGACAAGACCGCTTCACCCTACCCGCTGCCCTATTGTTCTACTAGGGATGCTAAATTCAACCCTGATATTGTTTTACAATTCTGTAGTCAAAAAATTTGCTAATACACCGAACTGCTTCCCTAATGCTTCAGAAATTTGATCGTAACGTAATCCTTGAAGAGTTCGTCTGATAGTTCAAACAGTTAAAAAAACGCCCACAGAAAAAAGGAGAGTTAAGACCCAGCATCAAAATATGGCTAGAAGGCTGGCGGGTGGGTGCTGGCTAATATCAATTATAATAATATTAATTTGTCTAAGAAACAATATTTGACAAAAGTGTTGGGTAGTCGGGATTTGTAAAAGGAAACCGCAGAGTATGATGGCGAGCGGGATGATAGGTCCCGGAGTGTTGATCATTGAGCATTTATTGATGCGAGAATTTACTACGACATGACTGATTTGCGAAAGTTTTGTGATAAGCCAATCGATATAGGTAGGTAATTCATGAAGGATGCGGGTAGATGGAATATTTATTTGCAGAGTTTTGTAAAAATGTACAAATTTAGCTATGCATGGAAATAATTGACGTCTTATAATAACACCGCGCTTTATAAAATACAAATGCTACTTTCTTTCAATGTTAGCACAAGTGCTTAAAACCGACATTTTTAGTTTAAAAATCCGTCAACTACCTCAATTGCTACAAACAATACGTCCAGCCACCGCTGCAACAGGCACAATTAAAAACAAAAGGCAATCGCCAGTGGGCCGCTCAATCGCCGCCGCTCTGCCGCCGCCGCACCGCCGTCGGCTTACAATAGCAGAGATTAATTAGCCCTTCGTTCCACGCTAAGCGCTGCAAGAATCACAACCGGACCCAGAACTGTGCACATTAAGCAGAACAAGTGAGTTGATTCTCAAGCCGGAGTAATCCAACTTATATACATACAACATATACTAGATATTATTTTTGAAAGTAGTGTTGCTTATTGTAATGGATTACTTAGGTAGTATTTCGTGTTGCAGTTAGTTAATATTTTTACTTTTGCACATTCGTTTTTTCTAGCAATTTCCTTATTTTAAGTCTCGTTGTTTCTATTTTAGATAGTTTAAAATCTGATAATCTTCCCATTATCTTGCCCAGTCCACTTTTGGTGCTTCATATGCTCTAGATGTCCTAAATATTAAAACAAATACAAAATATATGTCCGAATTAAATCACTGCAAAACGTTGGCTCACACGTTCGGGCAGCAAAATAATGTGTTCCCAACGCAACGTCAAGTGAACTAAGACTCGACTCGCACAAAAGCGGCATTGTTCGGACGCAGCCGCGCCATTCTTTGCATTCCTCTCATTATGGAGGTATTCCGGGCGCGTTCGCGGAACAATTAATATCACGTTCCGTGCTCTGCCCTCAGCCACTCCCTGATCGATTTATTTTCATTCATGACAACTTCCGAACCATTAATCACTTCCCCGCCAAATATTTTGGCGACAATTTTTATAAATTCTAGTTGCGCGACCTTGCCGTCTCATTCGCTTAATGGCTCCAAGACTAAGCGCCTATTACACTGAATAATGTCTGGAATATTTTATACTTAAACGATGCGACGTGACGCAAGTTATTTCATAGATATAAAATTATGCGGTAGCTTCAAGTTTCCGATAAGCTTCCTATTGAATACAAATGTATATAATGCATTTGATATTCCGCCCGTCACAGGATTCTAACTTCAAACTTGAAACCTTTCAATGGCTGAAATCCGCTCCGATTAATGTAATTTGACGCGCGTTATTACTATAATTCGGCCGGGATTCCGGCGGCATTCGGCTCTCGCTCGCGGCCGCAAGCTGTAGCGTGCCGGAACATTCATAATGGAGGAACGGGAAGCGGTTAATGAGAGCTTTCCGTTTACGCGCAGCGCCAGGAAATGCCACTAATGGCTGTGGATAATAAGGCATGCTCTATTTAAGCAGCGGTAGACGTTACCAATTTGGTTTCTATTAAAGCTGCGCCTACGATGATTGGCCAAATTTAGGTGCTATTCAGTCCGAATTGAAGGTAACAGATTCGAGTCAGGCTCTCCTGCGCGCTATTTGTATTCCAATTCTATTTACAAGGTAAATTTAAAACGAAAAAATATCTAAATCAAGACAATTTTGGTCAATACATGTAGACGGTAATGTAAATTTGAAAAACAAACTCATCAAAAGTGATAAAAAAAATGAATGACAGTCGTAGCTATGACAAGAAGTTCAAATAAACAGACCTGCAAACATATCAGGGTGCACCGATCGGAACTGATGATGGCGCGGCGCTGCGCCTGGCCGATGGAGCTGCGGGATCAGGTGGAGCCAGAGCGCCATCTTGTGACCACGATAGTGGCTCTTCACACGAAGTTTTGTACCTGCCAACAACACAGAAATATCGATCAGTAGGTACGAAATAGTGTTACAAAATAATTGACGAAGATATTTTATTTCTAACAAAATAAATGTCATCAAACCTGACTACGCTCGGGCTGCGTAGGGGCTGGGAAAACACGCACATTCGGCGGGAAAGCAGATCGTAAAAATAACGAGTTTCAGCACAATACGGGCCAAACTTTGAATAGGGTTTTATCAGATTAACTTTGCGCTGCGAGATATGTTTCCACATCACTCTGCGTTGAGACCGGAGCATTCCATCGGAGTTCAAGCTTTCAAGACTTTGTACGTTATTATGTGCATACTTGCCTACTTATGTGGGATTTATACGTGGAATAATTTTGATGAAAGAAAGTTGTTCAAACTTTTTATGTCTATATTTGCTAAAATCTAATTCAATTATTTTAATATAGTTGTTTATAAATATGAATGTTGTCTACACATGAGATCGCAAGTGTCGTATCGTAATCTCACTCAGATCAAATCAAATCTCACCTATACTCAAATACTGTTGCGTATTCATCTCATATCTCGGCCAACTGGCAGCTCCTTCATGGTGTCCCTCCAACTTCGGTGTCGGGTCCCCGGTCTTGGCGAAGGCAGCGAGGAGGGCCACTGACATCTCGGCCACGGCCACATCGCCCCGCGAGTAGTTTCTAGGAGACAGCTGCATGCCGCCCACTAGTGGGAGGCCCAGGAAGTATGGCAAGGTCTCGCTTGTGACGCTTCCTAAACGCTACGGGACCATTTTAACAAGCTTTTCATAAGTTTCTAGGAAGTATTTTAGATTATCTACTTGGGGCGATTTCAATTTAGACGATTGGTTTGGACTGATGCAGTGCGGCTACATTGCGTTTTGAGCGTTTTACCGACTGCACACAGTCAATTATATGTTAATACTTGTTTAACACCTGTAGGGTTCATCATATGAAGAAAACCTAAACGTAGCCCGAACCGATGATGAAGTAGGTCAAATTATTACCATAATAATTTTAAGCAATCTCAAAATGTGTTTTGAATTGTTAAAATATTACAGCACCAAAGTAATATTAGGTAGACCTGTGGTTTCTAATGAAGATCGACAGCCGAGTAAAGTTTCGCCCAAGTTAAGACAGATGAAGGCGTATCTCTTAATTAAATAAATGTTTTCGTATAATTCATTTCGATTCAATAATAATATTACGTTATACATAGACATTAATGCGAATGCCAATTTACATTTCTTTCTTTGCTACTTTTTCAAGTTACACATTTCGTACATTTGCCCGCGAACAGCGAAGTTAGGCGTACCTGGGGATAATCCGCGTCTTTGCTCTGATGTGAGAAGTGCGCAAAATACGTCCTGGCACCTCTCCTCGCATGGAGCTGTGCTACTCTCAGTGCAGGCGCAGCGACCGCGGCGTCGCTGAGCGACTCGAGCGTCGCGTCGCGGATGTTGATCGGGTGTTGAATCGGCTTCTCCCAGTCCGTGTACTCGTTGCGGATCGCCGCGAAGATCTCGTTGCGGTGGTAACGGTACACATTGCGGACGTAGGTCCGGAGGATGCGGTTCCTGTTTATATTCCAATTTTGTTGTTAAAGAGACTCCTGCAATGAATGGAAGGAAAGCAAAAAATTGGATAAGAAATTTCCTTTACCTGTGTTCCTCCTCAAATCCATGTCGAATGTCCTCTTCACTAAAGAATTGGTAGCTCTCAGTGGTGGCCACGACTACAGCTAGGGCGCAGTCAAGAAATGACTCGCTGGCGTGAAGGGCTCTAGTGGGTGCCTGACCTTGAGGGGGATCACTGGAAAAGGGCACTGAGGGAGCCCAACCCGCCAAGAATCGAGCTCGAGGAGCTTCAACCGCCAAAAGAGCTGCGAGCGGACGAGCTCGGATGCATTCTATAAACCTAAAAGTTAGGTAATCTTTATTATGGTCACAATTGATAGGTATAAGAAAAAGAGTCTTTAGTTCAACATGCAAGAGATTTCGTAACTGGGTTGCATAACCACTGAAAATTATTCAAAGGCAATACTAGCTTTAGTAAACTGGTTAGTTAGGTACAATAAAGGTGGACCTATTTGATTCAATTAAATTATGACCATACCAGTTATCGTCATTCGATGATTCTGGAGTACATCGAAGAGCCTGAGCCGTGTGTTCCCGTGATAGCGCTGCATCAGGCGCCAGAGCAGTCGGGCTTAAAGCCGATCCACTCAGCAACAGTACACGAGAGATCAGACCTAAGAAATCAACCAGAATATTTACGAGAAACGGGAACTAAAATTTATGAGGGCATACTTATCCAAGAGTATAAGTTTCCTTACAAAAATCATCTAGGATCTTATAGGTCCCCTTACCTTTGCTATCCGGCATCATGAGGAGTGCATTGACTAAAGCAGCACCAGCGGAGTGGCCAGCCAGTGTGACCCTGCGAGGGTCCCCGCCGAATGCGGCCACGTTGCGGTGCACCCAAGAAAGTGCTGCTGCAATGTCCAGAACTGCAGCGCCACCGGCTTTGTGCACCGGGTCTGATCTGATGCCGGGAGTTAAATATCCTGGTAGGGAAGGCACTGTCAGAATTTTTGCCAGTTTGAAATACTAAGACTCGTCCTATAATGATATTGTACAACTACTGACCTAATATACCTAGCCTATAATTAATAGTGATGACGAGTAGGTGCCCGCGCGCAGCGAGCACAGCACCGTCCAGCGCGTTGGCAGTCCCCCACTCGTGGGAGGGGCCTCCAGCCCATACTACCACCGCGTACGGCGCTTCTACACCTCGCGCGCCTATTCACAGAATAACATTAATACCCAACCGAAAACCATGAAATTACACTAATAGTCAAATTTTATGCAGGGATAGGTACTTACCGCTACCGGGCACATAGATATTGAGGTAGAGGCAGTCTTCGCTCTGATTCGCCAAGAGAGGAACAGTCGCTTTTAGTTCGTTGTACATGCCCAATGGCATCTTTATGAGGGCTGCACTCCTGGTGATACATTTCAAGAATAGAATAACTTTGGACTTTTGACGGCTAGGCAGTCTGACGCTCAAACAATGGTTAAACATTATGTATATCAATCATATAACTAATTAATGTTTATTTGGAACACGGAGTAGTTCCATAACGATTCCGTTTATTCATTTTTACGTTAAGGCGTCGTGAAGGGTGCTCAAAGACTGCATTGGTCTTAATTACTCACTTGTTGGATATGTCCGGGTACCGCTGCGGGCAGACGGGCGCGAAGGCGTCGGCGAGCCTCGTGCCGGGCCAGCTGGGCGGCGGCGGCGGCGCCGACAGCCGGGCCGGCGCGCCCGCGTACGGCACCCCGCAGAACACCTCCACGGGCTCCAAGCGACGTGACGCCGGCTCCACGATGATACCGCGAATTGCACCTAGCGTGATGGGTGCAATAATTACAACTAGTGTCTATCGTATGATCATTGTAGAAATTCATACTTTCAGCAACCTTGCACCCTTTCACGATTGTGGTCTGCCCAAATTGATATAACTTAAATAAAAACATTAATTAAGTACATTGTTGTTAAAAACACGGACCAAGTTTATTTTTCCAATTTTCTTAATTTATTAAGGACAACAGATAATTACAAAATATATATTATCAATTATTATTATTTATATTGATGAACCTATGCATGGGAAATAGTTATGTGTTTTAAATCAAATCATATTTTTAATTTAAGAGCGAGTTATATTAAGAAGCTATATTAAAAATGTTTGATGCTAGGTGCTAAATATCTTACGTAACAACATTTTTTTTCTGAATGACGTTAAGTGTAGTTTCATAATTGCACGTGCATGCTTCCTCATCTATTATGTTTGTTTCCCATTTTTATAAATATTCAAAATCCAATGAAATTCAAAAAGCCGCCTAAAATTCGATTAATTTATTTTTAATAGGTCCTTAAAGAGCCATAAAATTGAATTTCTCCCAAAAAAAGTTTCATTAGAAGTAGAACCACCGCGGCAAAGTGCTTACACAGCTGGTTACATTAGTAACATTGTGGCATCGGCGGAAATAAATAAATGGTCCGCATCATTCGCTCCCCGTGGTTTACCCCGTTTACCGGTAAACCTCCCTAATGGGGCCCAAACAATAATTAATTTGATCTCGCATTCGGATGTCGGAACCTCAAACTGAAACGATGTCATTTGAGGGTGTTGCCGACGGATTGCTTGGATCCCGGGCTGATTGGGTTGCCCCGGCTACGGAATTAGTAGACCCTCGAACGAGAAGCGAACAAAACTTGCGGGTTATGTTAAATGCAGGTACTAACGTCTGTGGATTTTAAAAGATTTTCATGTCAATAATTTTTGTAGTAAAATATAGGTTAACAACCTAGATTTATGGGCTCAAACCTCGAATTCATATAACATATTTTCTGCTTCTTTATCTGGCAAGGTCTATATGCCTATGTTGTTGGTTCAGAAAACCTTGTTATGGATGTCACTTGCTGCGTGCATGTTACCTGCGTGTGTGTGCACGATGCGGGAGCTGTAGCGCGGGCCGGCGGCCGCCAGGGTCGCGAGCACCAGTGCCGCGCACCAGCACCACGGCGCGCGCGCGCACTCCATGCGCCATCACGCGACGATTGGCTGGGGACAACGCACATCATATTGGAATCATGAAGAAGGAGGAAGATAATGTAGGATATATTAATCAACATAACACAACAATATCTACGAATGAAAATTTCCGACCGCTGAAATCCGCTCACATAATAAGGTAACGAGGAAATGATCGGATCACAGATCACGAGAGATATGCCGTGCGATTCAAAATGTATGGGAACTCGCTGTCTCCGTTTTGTTTCCCACCACTCGCTAAAACCAACCAATACGAAGTCTCTTCGGTGCGTGCTGCGTCGTCGCCGTATACAGCGGCCGTACCACGCGACGCACCAGTTTATTCAAAGTATCGTTAGACGATCTATCCATTGCCTCGTACATTCACTCAGTAGCGAACATAGGTGGTACTTAAAGAGCCATGTATTTTGTACAAAAATAAAAAAGTCGTTGTGCTACATGAAAACTAAAATAACATAATAAAGGCATTAAATATTTTTTGATTTGTTGTTTTTAATGATTTTAAAGACGAATAAATAAAATACTTAATACTGGCTGGTGAAATGAGATTCCATCTTTCGCGTAGTTCACTTTGCTGCTAGTATTTTAGCACACAACCACGGAATAACACGGCATTTAAAAAAAAAGTTAGAGCTCCGATACCGACGTGCAGTTGCAGTCGACTGACGGCGAAAACTCTATGTTAGCGTAATTTTGGCATAAGGTGAGCGCAAGCCCACCGCTTTCATAACATATCTCCTCTAATATATCTGTGGATCGGATCAAAACAACGTTACCCCGCGCACGTGTGACGGAGACAGCGTATCAACTTTACCAATTAATCCGGATCCGTATTTCTTTGACGAGTTCCAGCATTGTCGATTGACACAACTCTTTGTAATGTTTACAGTTCCGCTAAATTGGTTTTCTCCAACAAAAGTTAAGTATGAAGGGAAAAAGTGGCTTAGTTTTTGTCGCCGGAGCGCGGAAGATAAATAGTCGTGCGTCGGTTTCAGACATGTGTGAGTGAGGCACGACTAGTCGCCGCGGCGACGTCACGCACACGTCACGGTGTCCGGCACTAGCAAGCTCTTTAGGACAGTAATTACACTTACAAATTATGCTTTTTACATACGACTCCATTGGGATGAGATATAAAACATATAGAGTACTCTTTATTGCACCACAACACTTGCTATACATAAGAATTAGTGGTGAATTAGGTGGTATAGCTATCAATTCTTTCAGATAACTTGGGGACGTAGCTGTTGAAGGATTCTTATACATGCCATCTTATATAACTTATTGTCGCATATACGCCATTTAGAGATTAAAAAACACGATCGAATACTTTTCATAATATAATAATTACACCCAGTTACTATCGCGGAAGAAATTATTTGTGTATTTAATACGTATATTCTGAAGGTATCAAATCATATAAATTGTAATAAATACTACGTGTTTCATGTTCATTCTATTAATAACACAAATAGACACGTAAAGCCCTTTTCTTTCCTTCAACGTATTTTTTTAGTCCCTTTCATTTATTTCTCCGTTTCATTTCCGTCCTCGCTCAAAATGTCAACATAGTTAATATAAAATCGGAATTGGGTGCGTGGGGTTCTCATCTTGGCCGGATTTTTGAACAGAGTCAGGACCTACACATTTTTCAGTGCCTCTAGTATATAACAGTGGCAACTATGTTTCTTATTGAATAATAAATATTATTCATACTTAACTATAATAAATGCAGTAAGGTTAAGGTTTTAAATTTCGAGGTTCTCTCATTTGTATAATTACGTCCAAATAAAAGCTAGAGGTAGTTTTGCACGAGAGCTGACGGCACTAGATTATATTAATTCATACCCGAAACAACGACGGTACAAAACAAAACATCCCCCAAAATTCCTGACATAAAGCAAATGTGAAGTCATAACATTAATGATACCTAAATGTGTTAAAAGTTAAAACTTGCATCGTAATCACAGTGTTATCTGTACCTTAAAGCTGTGTTATAATTTTAACTGTTTTTTGTCTTCCTAGCATGTATTGATGTCTAGCCTAAGCATTGTGCTAGCGCGTCCTAATTCTATTCAGCGGCGGCCTATAAATGGCTTATTATTCGTAACATCTCGGCATGTTCGCATAACGCCGTCAATTCATTACCATTAACCCCGAAAGCGAACATAAAAACTTTCATGTTCCATACAAGGAAGTATTAAATAGAGCAGTATTCATTGTTCAATGGAAGTTGGTGTGCTTCATTCAGTATGTAGCTCCGGGCATGATAGCAATATATATTTTTTTATTCTATAAAAAATATCATCAAGTTGTTCTAAAAAAATATGTTCAAGTCAATAACTACTGAGCCACTTTCGTAACATATACCTCACAGAATGCAGTTAAAGCCAAATATATTGATTCTGATCCCCTCAGGTACGACCGGGCTCTATCACAACGACCTTCGACCAGGGACCCCGGTAGGCCGTTTCTACCGAATGGGGCCTACCCTCGGAAATCTGCATAGGAATGTAACAGGCGCGATGTGTGTCACAGAATGAAGCCCATCGGTTCCCTTTGTAGAAAAAAGAATCATGATAAAACTATTTTTTGAATTCGAATATTATTATTATATATTCGAATAAATTATTGGTTTAAATATATGTTTTAGAAGTCAAATGTGTTGCATTGATAAACATAAAATTGTGTGAGTACAAAAATATACATCGTGCCTCCATTGTGCGCTGCCAAGGGAATTGAAAGCGGGCGATTGGAAATTTTAAATTCAATAACACATTTTTGGATACAACATTTTTGGAGGCTTAAATTCAAAAGGTAAAATGAAAATATTTTACTTAAGATCTGTTTCACAATGTGCTGATATACATTATTAACAACTTTTTTGACATAATTTGTATGGGGCATCTGTCAAATAAGTTGTGGATAAGGTTTATCAGCAGCACATAGTGAAACTGGCCCTTACCAAAAATATGATAAGTTATATAATAAATTCAAGTAAATAATAATACGTATTAACCTTATCAAATAGATGTTATTAATAGTTATTTATTATGCAAGGCTGCAAAGATTTTATTTGGTGGACATTTAAATTTACTGGACAACTTGGGAGAACTTGAATAGTCAAGTTATACTATTTTATTTCAATTTTCTTCAGTTGTGGACGTTTATGAATACACAATGGTTAATATTACACATTATTATTAAATGCATTTTTTTTTTCAAATTAAAGAAAATTTACAACTTCACTATTCAACTTCTCACCGAACCACGTTTCTGAACGTTTCATTGTTTTTCTTAACACAAACTATGAAGCTTATGGGTTCTTGTACCATCAAACACCACTCGCCCGTATCACTTACTAAGGAATAATAAGTTTTGCCACAAAGTTCGTCAATCTTTGTCGTTGCGGCGCCGAAACTTTGTGGGTTAACGTGAAAAAACTGGGTCGAAAACTATCCTAAAGGCATTAGAAGCGAAATTGGATGGAAACCAATAAGATATTGGTGTGATTGAACGGACGTCGGAGAGACAGCCGCGGTGCCGGTTTGACGGGCGGAGCAGATCTTTCACTCGCCTGACGTATTACAAATTGCTTTGAAATGTGGAGCGATGCAGGCAATATGATAAGTTTTGTAATTTATGTTCTCGAAGTATTACATGGATACTTTCTTTATTACATAATGGACAGAAACAGAAAACGTTATCATTGTCGCTACTTCAAACAGACAAAATCTCTTAAAGGGAGATAATAGCGTGACACAAAGTTATATTTTACCATTTCCAAGATCTTATAAATATACATAGCCCATGCTACGTTACGAGATCCCAATAAGTGATCCGGCCATATTTCCATGACATAAGCGAAGGCTCGGCCCTCAAACATCATTAATTCAACGACATTACCTTCCTTTGATGTTGGACCAAATTACTGTAATTGTCTTGTTCCGGACAAAGCATAAACTCTCTAAAAACTCACGGCCTATCAGATATGGTTTATTTATTAGAATTTTTGAAAACAAAGGAATAATAAAGATTAAATAGTATCAAAAGTCTTTAATGTGTTACAAATCAAGGGTTTGGACCGCGCCTATAAGTAGACTGAAGTAATAATTTAAATTGTAATTTATCAAAGGTGAAAAAAATTAAAGTCATAGGATACTTTAAGCAAGCACACATTTTATGCAGAGTTACGTTAGCATAAATGTTATGTTAACACAGCGTACAAAATAAAAAAAACAAAATAGATAAATATTTCTTATATTATTTTCTTAGGCAGGTTTTTGTTTTATGGTATGGGCCTTTGTTTTATGATTAACGGTCTAAATTAGATTTCTTTTGATAAAAAGTTAATCTTTTTTATGTTCGTACATAAATTTCTGAAGGATGTTTGCGTTGTTCGTTTAATGATGATGATAATGCGTTTTGTGTTTGAAAAGGGTAGATTCTTTAGCGAGATTAAATCTTTTTGCCGTACAACCTTGTTTTATTGATTGAAATAAATGTATGGCCATTTTCTTCATATTCTCATCAACCGGTGCTTAGTACTACATATGGAACCTAGGAACTGGACCCGATTCACAATCTTAAGATATGTCTTGTGCTAATTATAACTTGCATTTTGAAATGTATTCCATAAACACACCGAGTCACCAATGCAAACTGTATGGTTACTTTATCTAAGCAGCCATACAGTTAAGAATGGCGCAAACATCTACGACACCAGACAATTTCGAATTGAATCGATTCGATTACTTATCAAAACGTTCTGAATCAATCCATTGGTCTATTATAATAATAAGCAGGATAATAACTATAGTCTACATAAAGCTGACAGAACTTCACGTCTTTCTGAACTATTTTGGCGACCATTATCTACCCGATAGTCACTTGGTTTAGAAGTTCCAAATTACAGTGTACACAGAAATGATACTAACTTTCTAAAGGACTAGCAGTCTAAAGCGGCTTACAACTCTGGAAGTATGAAGGCAATTCTTGGTAATTTATCTTTCGAGCCGTGAGTCAACTGTTTGCTTAAGACCTCGGCCGAGGAAGTGAAACATAATGGAAGTCTGGGAGGAGAGAACTTTTAAGGACGATTATCAGCTTTAAAGAGCTCATTATATTCGTGCTATATTGTTACAATGATCTACTCAATATTCTTACAGTTTTATAAGAACCTATTTTGTTTTATAAAAAACGATTACTGGAGGATTAGACTAGCATCTGCCACTTATATAAATGTGTAGGCAATCTGAGCTAAACTTTATCATATCCTTCATATAAATCGGGAAGGTATGCACCAAACATACAAAATTAGACCCTATCCTTGACCTATCAGTTTTCGTGAGTTTGTAGAACCTTTTTGAATTAACTTAATGTTAATGGCTACTTTTCTTCTTGCAGGTAAGTGTTTACACAAGTTAACAACATTGCCAGTATCGCGAGCAGCCTGCAAACTTGACTCAGTTATCTCCCGAGTCAGGCGGCGACTGTTTACCAGAGCCGGGTGAAACAGAGCCGAGTGCTGTTTTATATTACGTAATCATGTTTATGATATTTGTTAATTGCTTTAATTATAATTGTTTTAGTATTTGAACTGGGAAATCTAATTGTTTGGAAACATCTAACGAGATCCGTAAACATTGTTATACTTGTCCGCAATCCCTTTTAGTCCGCAATACTTATAAAACAATGGCACGGGTTTCTAACCATAATTTCACTAAAAATAAATCATTCCTAATTGTGTAACTCTATAATACATATTACGCAGCGTATATATCGCGAAACATAATTGCCGAAACCGCGATGACATGTATCATTCTGTCTCGTTGTTTTTGCGAAGTCACGAAAATATTGCGAATGTCGGCAAGAAATATTATAACGATTGTAAATAGGATGGAGGGTGGGGGAGGGTGGACGCTTGAAGGGCAAGGTATTGAAGGTAAAACAAAGAAGGTGATTTGCTGATTAGCCGTGTAGTGAGTAACTTAAATGACAGCACTCGAGTGAGTCAGTGTGAACGTTTGCTTTCAGACAGGCTCGTCCTGACTAAGCGAGGCAGTACAGCCTCGCAAAGCTACCCGTTTAGTTAAACGCGAATCCTAAATCAGAATATTTTTATCCATTAGGGTACTTATGAATATTATAAAATCGTAATGTACATTGTACATATCTACGACATCGATGATCGCATATATCCTCCTATAACATATTTATTTATGTAGTTATAAGAATCTTCAATATACTTACAAAATAAAAAAACCCTTTTGAGTATTATGGAAAATCATTTTGTGTTAATGGAGTACTTTTATGTCACGACAGGAATTATCAAATATTATGTTTAACCTACAAAAGATGCAACCTATTTACTGCTCAACTAGTAGAGTGTACTCGTACATAACTAAATTTATTGTTTCGAACGATACAAAAATGGGAAATTGAAATGTATCCCTTAACTTACTTATTGGGGGCCATTTTTTCAGTCTTTAATTGAAGAAGCATGTCACCCGAGCCGGTCCCGCGTCGCGCCCCCCTACCCGCAACCACCTACTCCATTTTAATCACCTTGTAATAAGTTGTGGCACCTCCCCCCTGGTATAGCCTCCAGGGAAATTATGGGGTGCTGTGCTGACATAACCTAAAGGAGGTCGTGACGTGAGCTTCAAATAAGGAGAATATTATTTGCATTTCCTTTTTTATATATCGTAATGTATGGCGTAGAAACCGGATTAATGTTTTCGAGAGCTACGCACTGAATATTATTTCCGATTCTACTACACTGCTGTAATATATATATATTCTGTATTATCACGATATCAGACAGTCGACCGTCACTCAGACTTATGAAAGTATTAGTTGTCCTCACCTAAATCAGAGTCTATTCATTAGCACTCATCGATCCTCGTATCGAACAAAATCTTGATGATTCTCTTAAATAACCAACACGAGAATCAAATTACTACTAATCAATATTACTTATTCAGTTTGACAAAAACGTTTATCGAAGTCAAAGGAAGTTGTTGATAACTCGACATTGCGTAGCTGCGTGTGATCGACTCCAGCGTGACGGATGGAGCCCGCGCCGCGCCGTGATAGATGGAAGACGCGGCGTGCGCGCGTGTTCACACCAACACGTACCGGACCCAGGGTAACACGTGGCGCTTGATGGATACACATTTGAATGCGTTGAGAGATCATCAAATAATAAACGGTACTGTGTATAGATTGGCCAGTTTTGTTCTGTATTATGAGAGCGTTACCTTGGTCAATTATAATCTACTGCACGATTGGCACATCATTTTAGGGAGCAAATTGGATGAGACCACAATATTTTGTTTTGTATGCCACTATGAGGTTTGTAATTTAGGTAACGGTTTAAGAAAACGCTGGCTATGAACATGCTCTATATCCTGTAGCGACTTATTTAACATCACTTTAAGACACAAATGAAACCGACGCCTAAAGTTGTAAACGAATATCCTAATCATTGATGTTTACAATTTTCGTGACTATTTATGTTAGGCACGGTTATCATACTTTATATCTGACGAAAAATAAAATAAAACATACAAAACAGTTATGACTCTTTAGTATAATTGTGCGTCGTAAAACCTCGCCCCATCGACAAGGGGATATATTTCTATGTACTCTTTCCTGATGAGCACTAAAATATGCGTCGTAAATGTCTTAATGGGCCTTTGACCAAAAGGTCAATCGCTTTGCGGTTGAATGGATGTAAAGGCATACTTTTATTCATATATAATTTTCACTGGGAAACCTAGCATTAGAAACTGTGTTGTTATTGCTATGTCGATCTTAATATTACCTTGTTCTTCGTTCGAAGCAACAGAATATTTGGCATGCAGTTGATTGATTAAATCTGCAATCTTTATATTTAAATCATACTCTACTAAATAATGACTACTAGAGCTTCCATCAGAAGCTTACTTCTCCCAAGGTAGCTGAAAGTAACCGTGTATTATCATATTAATGCTAGCATAAAGGATGGAAATCGTATAACTCAAAAGCGAAAGGGTGCGAGTAGTTCGGCGGACAAAGTTTGGCACTTCATGCATTATGAATCGGCAAACATTTGACAACCTGTGGCAAGGGGGAGGGGGTAGGCAGAGCAACTTTAATGCCAATTTACATGCGTGGTAAAGTTTAGGTGACTGGGCCGAAAGTCAAGCTTCTTCCTTTGTTATGGAGTGACCTACTAAGTAACTTGACATTTATAACTAATATAATATTTAGTGAGTAACTACGTGAGGCTAGCGTCGACTATGGCATCGAAAATATGACGACAGGAAATATAATATCGTGAGGAACATTCATTACATATAGGCAGCTGCACTAGATTTAAAAACAAGCCGCAATTTATTGCCACAATTTTTTATTTTTTTTTTCCAAAAAAAAAATCAATTCTAGGTACTTAGATTTGAATATATAGAAAACTGTGAAGTTTACATTGATCGAGTTTGGAATAATTATTTGCGGCTCGTCCGATCGCCACTTTGGGAGCTTCGCGCCGTATTGTTGAGATATTAAATTTTACATCAAAGAAAACTTTCTACTAAGACTTGACAATGTTGAATTAAAATAGCTCCGAACTGCTGACGTGGAAAAGTAGCTGCCTGAGATTGTGAAGGTGATCGATTTGTGAGAGTGACTGGTCGACCCAGGGTCTGGGTGAACAGAAATTCTTATCGAATTTGAATTTTATTATAAATAAATACATGATTGTCAATTCTTGTGATTAGTAAATAATTATTTTAAAAACAAGTAAATTATTACTTGTGTGATTACGTGAAATCGCACAATGAGTAAACTTGATATCAGTCACGTTAGTTACAATTGAAACCATATAAATAATTATCCTGAATGAGCCCAGTAACCAGGAAAAGCACAAATGAGACATCAAATTTTTAAGGACAATGGTTGAGGCAAGATGTGCTTTTATAACTTTGGTTTATGGTTTGGTTAACACTGCTGAGTGAAGCCCAGGACATAACTAGACTTATTATCCGACTATGGCAAAGCCAAAAGGAAGGGTTACGATATTAGCAGTATATGATATGTATTGATGTATGTGAATGATTGTATGTATTTACCTGTTCCACCGTAGCGCCTAAGCTACTGAGCCTATAATTGAAATATAACGCACCTAGGTTGTTTCTTACTTTTAAGATTTTTATTTAATTTATCTCTAGTTATGTAACAGTAGTTTAAAACTTATCTTATTTTCTGTAGCCGGTTGACATTTTTGTTTTAAATGAACATATTCAATATTAATGTACCTACACTTGTAAGTAGGTAAATAGCTGGTAAATTATTTATTTTCATGTTGAGTCAGTTCTGATTATACAAAGTGTGAATAAATAATGATAAATCTCAAGTGTTAGGACTGTAAAGACATATTAACCAAGGTGGTTCCAATATCTTTGCATAAGGAGCAAAACAAAGATCCCGCGTTACACACAATAAATTCTTTCAGTAACTATAAGTTGCCCAGTACCTACGGCTAAGTAAATATCCTCGTGAAAGGACTCAAATCTGTGAGCCATGTCGGCCAAATTGGAAGCCACTGAAGCAACACCATTAGATCAGATCATGAAAGCCGATGAGCCGATATATTTTGTGCAAATGAATCGGTTTAATCCGGCCGCGGATCACGCCGTACCGCGCCGATCCAATCAGCGCTCGAGCCGAATCATGGCTGATGTTTGCGGAGAATTAACGGCTTCTGACTTCTAACGATTTATCATATACCTACCAATCTCAATTTATTTGTGCCGATATGTCTTGTATGTAATAAGAATAATAATACGTTGAAATAAAACAATTATACGAATTTTGGCGCCGGTATCTGTAAAGTGATACGTGACAATAGTAACGTAGCAACACTTTCATAGTGGTGCCGCGACGCTTTCCTAGTGGCGCCACAGTGATTTTGTAGTGGGCATAGCAATGCTTTTATAGTGGCGACATATCACTTCCATAGCGGTGGCGCCACAATGCGTGTGTAGTGGCGTAGCAACGCTGTCAAAGTGGCGTCGTGGCGCCTGTCATAGTGGCGCCGCGACTTGTTCCTAGTGACGTCACAATACTTTTGTGTGGCGTAGCGTCGCTTAC
The DNA here is from genome assembly GCA_905404115.1 of Pheosia gnoma. Taxonomy (NCBI): domain Eukaryota; kingdom Metazoa; phylum Arthropoda; class Insecta; order Lepidoptera; family Notodontidae; genus Pheosia; species Pheosia gnoma. The sequence goes on along the minus strand of FR989894.1, from coordinate 195,087 downwards.
ATCGATGCGTCGTGACACCTGTCACAGTGGGGCGCCGCGAAGCTTTCATAAATTCATGCCCAAAACATGGTTCGTCTTTAACTATCTTCGCGCTTGCTTTTAAATATTGTAACATGAAGAATAGTTTGCGAGCCAAGTTGAACAAAGTACTTGTTAATGCGTCTTATTATTTTCCTACAAATCCAGGTTTGGTAACATTTTAATTTTGCACGTGCACGAAAGTATAACATCTCGAAACAACATCTAATAAACTCCTTTCAAACTCCCCCCAGCTGTCTCCGTCGCTAACCCCATCAAAATTACTTACAATAGTCAGTCGCAGCAGATTATACTTGGAAGCAGTGCTGACGATAAACAAGTGGCTGTGTTAACGGCGCATCATCCGAGAGGCTGTCGGCGCTTGTTTGATAGCGCGACGTCGGCGTCGGCGTCGGCATCGACGTCGGCCCCTTGTAATTGATGTCGAAACGTCATTAGCGTCAGCGCCGCTGCTAGCCATCGAACTAAGCCTCCGGCAGTTTGAGTGATTTATACGACACATTTGTTACAGTACGCGAGGAATGAACATGGAGTCTTCCGCGTGCTTTGAACAAGTGGCGCAGTTGGATAGTCGCATTCAGATGTGTTATGTTTTGTCGGAAATAGTTTGACTGTACCATCAATGTCTATAGACAGACATAGATAGGTTTCATACGCAAGAAAATAGCACTACAAAAGTCTTGATACATTGAAACGAGACGCAGCGCAACATATATCTGTCTTGCTTTTGCTCTTGCTAATTGTCATGCTATCTCATTTAGTCTGCCATTGTATCGTTTAGTGTGTGCAGACAAAGTACGTTGTATGAGAAATTATATTACGTCAGCTGGGACATAATGAAAAATTTACAACGCGTTAGTACTGGCATCACATATCTACGTTGTTACTCATCAATGGACTGTACCTTGTAAATTAGTATGAAAATATTCCGTCATGCACTGCACAGCAATACACTTTCTTTTGAACTCATTTAATATCTTGATATTAAACCGAAGCCAACCGGAAGGAACTCCGAGTGGTAGTAGTGCATTTTTTTATTTATTTAACTATCTGCTTCATAATTCATAGATTTATCGCGAAACGCGTGGAAACAATCAAAGTCTTTTGTATCGCCACAATCTGCATATAATTGTAAAAATGGCTACCTCGGGAGTCGCCGCTAGCCGTTGGTACAAGCTGACATATAGTGCCAACTCAAAATGTGGACTCGAAAATACAAAGAAGAATATTTTCGGCAGATCCAACTGCGAAAATCGCTTCTGTCTCCGACATTTATCGGGAACAAAACAAATTAATACTATAACTCGTTATTAAGGCGCTTTACCTGTTAATTAAAAGGCCCCGTTATGAAAGACGCGCCAACATCGATCGTACCTCGCGTAGCAATACATAATACTTATAATTATTTTGTTGGCGGAGCGCTCGAGTCAAGTCGAGGCTAATAATTACTTGAGTAACAACAAAGAGATGAATTCGGTCAAAGGATACTCCGAAATGTTGTACTACATGTTAGTGCGTACCTACGTAAGGAAGCGAATTGAGATATAGTGTGAAGGGCGAGGGTAGGCGCTCGTGGCGGGAGCGGTTCTGCCCTGAATATTGCACGCGGCACGCAAAGGCACACTGATTTCGCACCAGACGTGACCAAATCAGTTTTAAATATAAAATATCTCCTAGTGCGAGCACGCTCTCGAGACTGGCTTTTGAGTGTAAATTATTATAACATCTTAAGCAGCAGGGTACAATTCCAGGTTCAAAAATTAATTCACATTGAAAACTATCGTCCTATTTAATGTATTAAGTTAAAGCAGTATATATGTACATTTCTAACAACCAATGATAAAAATAGGCAGGTGCGTGTTGGCGAGCATAGTCTTAGAGTTCCATAGTTATAGGACGATTCTTCTTCTAAGACCAAAAGTTTTCGCTATAGAATACTCATCATACTGCTAGTTCATACTACGGCTATCTTTGCACGATCTCATGTTTCTAGATCTAACAGTTCAGAAATCACACATTATTAAATACTGACAGCTGTGCCTGACTGAGACGGACGGCAGTTAAACTAGGCGATAATATAAGGGTTCCTCGTAGGGACTACGGAACCGTAAAAAAGGCAACCACCAAAACAAACAGAGCAAGCGATAACGTCATTCCATTTTAATATCCGAAGCCAATCACAGTTAAATCGGATCAGCAAAAACAAACCGATAAACGGAAGAAGCGCCTTGAGAGATAATTCCATCCGAGGCCGTGATGAAGCGACTACGCTGGGAAAGAAACACTTTCCCAAAGCGCTTGCGTTAACGATAGACATACTAATAAAACTGTATAGATCTCAACGACTTCGCTATCTGTATGTTAATACTGTACGTCTTATCTCAAATATATAGATATATGACTCATATAATGATCGCAAAAAATGAATGGCTTAAGTAATACAAAGCTCGCGTCCCGCTCTAGCAAACACTTCATACTTACTTATACATATATGTTTTAGCTCTGCACGGTCCATGTGTAGTGAGGTGCCTTACTCCAATATATTGCCAACACCAATCACTGTCCTTGTTTTGTATCTTAATTTTTTAATAATATTGTAACTACGCTCTATCATTTCGCTCGAAACCATAACCTTAACCTAGTTCAGATGAAAGTGACACTCTAGATTAGCATGCAAACGAGCGCAGAAGCCTCGTGACGTCACACGGCCCGGATCAACGCCATAAGACCACTGTAACCGTTCTTATTGGTCTCCAACGCGTCGCCATTAAGAGGAATTAACTGAATCGCATTAACGGCCATCGGGGAAAACTGAGTCGATCTACGAGGATAAGTGGTGATGAAAATTAATTGAGTTTGCCTTTTTGTAACTGGGGATTGGAATATACTGTGCGAACAAACGCGCTTGCATGACTGTAGGCATACCCCAATATTTCTAGAAGTTTCGAGTCATTTACAACAATGTCATTACGAAGTTTTTTAGCGATTTAGATAAGATATATATAATAATAGCGATTTGTTTTAGCATGTATAAGCCCCCAAAGCTGGACAAATGTGATTAGCAACTGGAAACCTAATTGAGGTCGCTGACATAGAGCCCGACCACGTAAAGATGGGGAGATGAAAACTGTGTAGAAACAGCGTGAAAAAACATGACTCAAGAAGAGACCTTTGTAAAAGTCAAGGGGAGGCCATGGCTCAGGAGTGGGGCATTAATAGGCAATACAAACGTATTTTGTAAATTCTCAAGCACATGCGCTATGCTGTAAATATCAATTTTGGATGGTCGGTATACCCATAACAAAGTATACTTTAAGAATTGATAAAAAAAACAACATGGTTCGCAATATCTCACAAAACTATAATAGACCTTCCGCCGCTCGAAGCTTACAACTCTTATTATTACAGTATAATAAATAACAATGAGACATCGATATTAGCTAAAAGCACTCGATACAGAGCAAATCAAATCGATCCACCGGCCATTGTGGCCGGCCAGGCCTTCGTGCAGTTAGCCACAATAGAAGCAATTTGGATTCTGTCCACGACTCCACGAGGTGGTATTTAAGGCTGTTTTCCAATTAAAAGTGATTCAGTTCCTTTGTGGGGTATCAATAATTAGTGAGGATCGTCAGGGGACGATCGGGAATCGTTTTCGGTAATGAGACGTAAATTTACCGATATTGTGTGAATCAGTAATATAGTCTGCCTGAACGAACCACTTCAGAAGAAAGACCATCGAAGAGAGCATAAGCGAAGCGACCTACTTTTTGTAGTAGTTAGGTGTCCAATTCTGATATGTATATTTTGTTTAATTTCTATATTCCCATACAAACTAACCTGTCCTGACATAATTTACGTAAGAACTTTTTGCCCGCCGTTAATTCCCCGTCGCCCGCTACTGTCCGAGTTTACTGGAGCTGTGAAAGGTCGGCGGCCACCTCGGTGCTTCGTTCATTTTATTTTATTCGTCGAAAGACAATTTAGTCGTATTAGGTGTAGTCAACATAATAAACGAGATGATTATTTTTATAGTGTTACAAAAAGAGATTGAATTTTTCTTTTCAATAAAATTAAATATAGTATTACTAGAAAAAAACTGCCTCTACGAACGCCTTGTACAGGGTGATTCAAACAAAATGACAATTGTGTGAAACATAAAATAATAAAAACATCAATTAACCTGTATATGCCCCCTACTAATGAGCCCTACTTTGATACATACAAAATACATCTTTCGTCCCAAGGTCGTGACGAAAACGTTATAAATTTAAAGTACGACATTTCAATTCACATAAGCCATCATACCGCGATTGTGAAGTTCATAAACTTTAATCTTGCCATTAATGTCTAAACAAGTCTGTGGCTAGCTCAGTTATTCGAGCGATGCTTAGCTAGCTCCACGCACCAGACATTTTATTAATGTGTACCTTGAACCAAACGATTCTGAGTAAACCGAGCCAGCTTTATTATTACCATGATATTACGTTTGTCAGATACCTATGAGTAAAAGACATTGTTTTTCCTTATTAACCTTTGTTTGTCTGTTAGCAATATAATACAGAGGCTTACTTCTTTCAGTGACGTACCATAGTAAAGACAGGGAAACTTAATTGAAGCTTGCATTGCTAGTAACTTCTACCATTGTAAATCTCTAAAAAACGTCGTATTCACAAAAAACCTGCAGAACCCATGAAAAGGATAATTTATATTGTAGAATAAACCTATTATTTTTACGCTCCTTGCATACAACAATACTATTACATGCTGTCCTCCCACAAAAATACATACAAAAGAGCCTTGTCCGACATAACTCACACATGCATACACAAATCAGAACTAATATCATATCACGTCCTCATACTAATATGAGAATCTCAATCTCAAAAACGAAACTATATGTTGTTTGCATACCTCAGAAGCGTAATCTCTCGCCATCCCCACTAATATTAGTTTGTCAAAACATCCCCCGGGACGGACGTGTCATTGAAAAGAACGGTAAGGGTTCCCGAATGAGTCCGTATGTCGGTGCGGGTGGTACGAGGTCGGGCAGGTTATCCGCAGACGCTTTGTCCCCGACTCAATATTTTCGATTCGATACGACCGCCCTATGTTGCAGATACCTTTTTCCGAAAGATTTGAGATTGATTAAGAATTTGGGATGGAAATGTTTTCGTGGGTTTAATACTTACAAGAAACGCGGTTTCATATGATATTGTTATAAATTTGGGATTGACTTTTTCATTTTCAGGAAAAAAAATATTCTTTCCAGTAGTGGGTAAGTCTTGTAAATTAGAATTGTGTATTTTGTAAATCTAAATTACACCTGTTACTTACTCCTGTTAATATACGTCACGCTTTTTCCCAATAATTACAATTATATGAAGTCTATGCTAGAGGTACTACTTATATGAGTTACGCAGAAACTCAGACACCCATACAGATTCTTATTGTTATTAATTGTTTTAGAAAATCAAATAAAATATTTCCATATTTTATTGGACGAACCTATTTTAGGTGTTTAAATGAAATTGCCTGCCAGAATAAACAATAACGAAAATGAAAATGCGGTCGAAATCATTATATCTAGCAGACACATGGTCAACGAAAGTAAAGACGGAGACTTATAAATTCAAAGTCTGTGATTTCATAAATATGACTGGTGATCAATCCTCAAAATTGGAGCCTCTGTAGAATCATCATAACTCACCATAATTTCAAATCCATGAACTCTAGTTGTAACAAAATATGATCTCTTTTTGGGAACTATTATGTACACTGCACCACTGTCCAAGAAACATTTATTACCGTCTATACATCATCTTGAATCCTTGCTGTTACAGACATACCTTGTCCTACTTTTTTTGTGAGACACTAAACGGGCGCAAATGTAGTGGGGTTTTCAATTACACATTCCGTGCGGGTGCGGCCGGTCCTGCGCGGTCCGGCGCGGTTCAGGCCGCTCAATGTAACCTGATTGTCCGCTAACTCGATATTGATAATGTCGATCAGGATTAGGACGGCACGGTCCAATCGAGGCTTAAAATATGTGATGAGGATGCTGTGGGCATGGCTAATGCGGCGGGAGTCAAACATTATGATACGAGGTTTCAATGTAGCCTTTAATACTAATAGGCAGTGAAATATAAAAATAAAATAAGAGTGTATCTATAGGATATAAAGCCTCTTGTAAATTTGTCATTTATTTAGCTATTATTGGGCAATGCGCATCAAAACGTAATTAATAAATAATTTTAAAGTAAACTGTGATAATTATAAGTGTACCCATTCAATTCGTAAAACCAAAATAAACAGATTAAACAAGCAAGATTATAACATTAAAATGACATGTACTAAACATGTTTATTGAACAAGCCAATGAACCGCGGGAATTATTCAAGCATAATATATGTTGTTGAGCAGCTCATTCCTGAAGTTATGCTCGAAGTTTTTCTGTTATCTGCAGCAGATGTCATGGCGTCTGATCGCCGGCCGGTCGAAACTTGAATGAATTGATGTGTAAGCTTGAGTATGCTTTAATAAACAATATTTTACTGAGAATCATAGTGAGGAAGATTGCACCTCAGCCTACTCTTTAGGAATAAAGGTATAAAAGTATTTTGAGTGATAAACATTAAACGGTAATTATGGAAGCAATCAGAGTGCCCCTATTATAATCAACACAGATCACTTCCAATTCGACCCACTACGCCTCACTAGCAGTCCGTAGTGAAGCGCAAGGGGCCCAATGCGTGAGAGAGCCAGCGCAAAACTTCCCGGGGCATCGGTGCTTTAAATAATATCGAACAAGATTTAAATTGTACGCATATACCCAGAGGAACGAGGAAGACGAAGCACATCCACTCTATGCCTTCCCTTTTCGGTTTTTATAAGTTTTTGATTTTGTTCTTTGATCCACAGCACTTGTTTCGAGTAATTATATTTGTACGAGGCGCTCACCTACTAAAGTCCCCATTGCAGTTAACCCTGGGCCCTTTTGGAACCCAAAAATAATACTCTAAACAGCAAAATCCGAAAATACTACTTAATGACACGTATCATACTATACGATGCTCAGCACTTTACTTCATCTGCAAGTGATCCAATAACAACAGATAATCTTCAAAGCGGCAAACAATCAGGCCACACCCACATCTAACAACTAGTGACCATTGAGTCGCAAAGGACGTCGGATAGAGTGACGGTGAGGACAGAACCCGTTTGAGCCTACAACTGATAGGACCTTTGTCTTCCACTCCAATATACAAGAGATACCTATCAAAATTACCCAGCGAATTGTGGATTGAATGTTGACAACGGATTATGTACAAATGATTTTATAAACCTTCTACGGCGATATAATTATTAGGTACTTAATGCTGAGTGAGAGTATTTAATGTGGAAATTATAAAAAAAAACTGAGCAATAGAGAAGGGAACACTAGATTTCGTTAGTAAAATATAATCAATCAATAGGTAGTAGAAACCTATACAAATAATTAAAAAATATGCTTTATGAAATACTTGAACAAAGTTGTCTCCTGGAATATTATTTATTATCAAAATTCATTGATGAATCTGGAGTCTTAAGTACCACAATACACACACTAAAACTCAAACTACAAAATAGTCAATTCTCAAAGGGATTGGTGGCAAAAGTATGCTATGTTGGAGCGCTTTCAACACAGATAAAACTCATAGTAAAAGAAATGAGTTGCAAAGCGAGCCGCACGCTTGCATTGATCAGCTCCCTGAAGTGGGGCGAAATAAAATATTCCGAAGCTCTCTAAGAAATTGAGCGGCGAGCAGGGCGGTCAGGAAACGTAGTTTTTGCGACGAAATAAACAGATGAGAAATGTTCGAGGGCTTCTTCCCGAGAAATGAAATGTAAATAATTGTTTGTCAAGTAGACCGACGGAATGTCGTTGTTATTTTTGCTGTTGTACTCGTATTGTGCCTGTGACCTTATTTCACTGTTTTAGTAGCCGTAGACAAATGAATTTGGGATGAAATTCTATGGACTTGCATACTCAATATCAGTTTGAATACTAATAATTGCTTTTCTACATGTTTGTTGTCATACTGAAAATGAATTCATGCAAAAGGTTAAAGAAGTAAGTAATGTGGTCAGAATTAGGATTACGTCTAGACGTTACCGTGATTTATAATATTACCTTTTAAAGCATTTTTTTAATCCACATATTTTCATAATTGTAAAGCTATCACATTTCTTCCCCGCATACGAAGCAGCTGTGCTCCATTGTGAGCTAGCTAGCCTCCTGGGTTATCCCTCCCTGAATTTACACTTTTTATAACATTAACATACTGTCGACATTCTTGATGATAAAAAAGATAGACAAAGCCCAGAACTCATAGTATTTCGTGCTTATAGACATAACATAGATACACTTATCACATTATTTGTCCACAGCAATTATCATGTTTCGAAATATCCAAGGCATTTTTCCTTTTTAGAAGTATTTAAATTAAATTCCCAAAAGCGGCAAACAAAAGCAGCGGATAAAAACGTTTCCTTTGTTAATCCATTAAATAAATTTAAACAAAAAAGTACTCATGAATAGAATGAAAGTTTGGATCGCTGCGGATCCCGCCGAGTGGAGCTCGCAGCTCCGAGCTCGCAATGAATTAATATGCAAATGACTTCGAGAGCGGGCCAGACCGGTTGCCGACACCGCTGACACTCCTCTTCGAATGTCAGAGATTTTGACAACTACTGATAAACTATCTTCATCAGAACGGTGAGTCATGTGTGTTAATTAAACTTTTTTATATAAACCATCTTACTAGGACTAAAGTTAATATTCGGCCGAATACCAAACATCCCCAATACTAAAGTTCAATGACCAAGCGCAAAGTTACACACCACAGTACCACAGTAAGCATTAGCAAGAATTTAACGAATTCAATTAAGGCCCGAGTCCCATTGACGAAGCCCAAACTGCCCGCCCTTGAATGTTTAATAATCTACTTTAATGAACCCGGGACTGAGCCCTCGTGATTATTTCATGTTTATGTCTTAACTAATGCAAGATCCGCTGAGAAAACGGAAACTTTTACTACTTACTTAGTGATAATAACTCTGTGAGCTATGAATATAATAAAACTCTATTTAAAAGTTAGCGTATGGTTCAGTGAAAAAACCATTACGTTTTGTACGACCAGTCGAACGTGAGTCCGAAGTATGAAGAAAACTTTATAGGAACCTACTGCGGATAATTAATTATAGTTTTCTTTTGCGATTCCAAGTTTGCAAAACCTGCCAGTTTTTGTTTCGTTGGATAAGTAATGATAGTTCTTAGTCCCTACTCATTCGCGGTCCATTGAAATGCAAGACATTGCCTCTTCTAATAATAATGTCGCCACGCGAACACTAAATGTAAAGTCCCAAACTCAGCAACGCTTATAATGTGGGTACCGTATAATGGACAAGGGGCGATTCTAGCCTACACTTATATTATACAGGATGTAACTTGGGGATGGGTCAGTAGCGGGACCTCCGAGATTATAAGAGATAATTTTTATTTTTATTTTCAAATATTTTTATTTTCAAAAAACTCCGTGAACCCTGGTCATTTTGAAGAAAAATAATATAGTTATTTTATTTCATTATTGATTGTGTCGATTGTAAGGAGTAAGCATTAATATAAAACATTATGTCAAATATGAAAAAAACTGCTGTAGTTTTATTTATTTCAGTACCTAAATTTGACCTAAATGCGTTCAAAATGACAGTCATTTACGTAATATATGGAAACATCCTTCCATGTATGTTTAGCATAAAATCAGACAAACAGATCTATATCCATTGCTAAGAAACTAACAAACCTAAGACTAACAAAACTAAGATTTCCATAATTTCTAATCGAATTGTACGTTTGTTTGGAGTACAATTGCGTGCTTTACAATTTATAGCTTCGGAACCTGATTGTTCGACGAAGGTTGCTAGGCGAGCGAAAAAAGCGTACTTTGAAACTCGTTTATGAAGTTTGCGTACCAATAAACAGCTGCTAGCTGGAGCGTTTATTAAAATTGATTTATTCCTTTTTTTTTTTTGGTTTAGACATTTATGAAATTGTTTTCATCAGCTAAGGCATTCAGTTATGAAAGCCACCGTAATAATGCCAGTGAAATTCTCCGAATACGTTACAGCAGCAATCGTTCTGTTTATTCCAATCATAATATTCCACTCAGCTGGACTTTAAAAAGGTATGAATTGCCACGATGAAGGGAGATAAAGGTACTGTACAGGAATTGTCAGTGCACATGACAAGGAATTCTCGGACGATGCCGGTCGGACCCGAATCCCGCCCATTTTGCGCCTCGCGGAGGCTCATTGAAGTGTTGTCAAGCCCAATGTTACAAATTTGGGATCGAGAAATAGGGAAGAATGATTGTTCCCAGACAGGTCGGGTGTGTCGACGTTTTGAGATATATATTATTGAGAAGTTGTTGGCATCCACCAACTACTAAATAACAGTATACATTAGTATTGCAATCTATAATTTATACTCGTAATGTAGTGTTTAGTGTAGTAGTTTTGTGCTTATCATTTAGATGATCATGTTAGGATTATTATTCTATGAGACTTTTAACTTCAAAATCATCACATATATTAATTTTGCGGGTGAAACTTAAGCAACTTGTTTTCGACTGCATGCCATATCCTCTTAAACAATAATAATAATATTGAATTCTAATATTTACGCGAATACTATATTAAACATAAAATCTAATCTCTCTAAGTCTAAGGAACTAATGTAATTATGGTTTTCTTACACAGGTTTCTTCTAATCTAATCATCGCAGTCGTGACCCACAATATTCAGGCTTTTATGATTCAGGTCACAAAATTCGCGACCATCTGGCAACACTATCACGTCGGGAATGTGGGAATGGAAATACCGCCCCCCGCCGCGACGCCGCGCCGCTCTACATATTCTGCTTTATTGGAATGAATCGATGTGAGCATAGCGCCTATAGTGCCTTTACACAAAGCGTCAGTTACCACGTGTGGGAGACTTACAATATGTGATTCTTCAATTGTACGGAATAGATAACTTCTAATCTGTATCTACGTATGTTTAGCCTGACAATCTGTAGGTATAGGTAAAAGTGTATCTTAAAATACAGTGGGTGGAGTTTACTGAAACTTAGCATGGGTATAGTTTGCATACCCGGTCAATGTATATTATGATCAATTTGTAAATTTTCGACGAGCTGATTAGTGCAGTTGGTAGTGACATAGCATTCTGTGCCGAGGGTCCCGGGTTCGAATGCTGGTAGGGACAATCTTTGGGTGTTGAGCACGAATATTTGTATTAGAGAGAGTTCGCACGCAGACAATTGTACGGCACCCATAATACACTTGTATGACGATATTATTATTGCGCAGGGTGTAAGGGGCATGATAACGAAACTATTGGGTAAAGATTACACTTAATGCCTATCATAAATCAGCTCTTCCGTTCTTGAGTTCTAAATGGTGTAACTAAAACGACTTTGTTTTATTTTTATATAGATCATTATTTTTATTCCTGGGACCGAAAGGGCACTCGCATACTGATAAAAAGCTAAAATCCACGCGTACGAAATCGCAGATACTACTAGTTTGAAATCTAGAGTTAGTGGATTTGTTATAAGACTCTGTGCTATAGTATATATTTCATAATAAAAAAGTACATAAACGGCGTTGAAAAAAACATATTTAAATTTCATTGAATCTGATTTACTTAAGATAGTTTAGCTTATTATATACGCTTTCTAGACTCAGAATTGTCTCATCAACTATATAAAAAACCTTTTACTAGGTATACAAGTATGCCGAGTCGAAGAAAAAAATGAAATACGTCTAGTTATTCTATAAACCGGGATCACAGGTAGTGAGGGCGATACAGCAGCACACGACACAACATAATCCGCTCGCCGGAGCACGCGCTGAATATAAATGACGGTTCCCAATGTCCCGAGCTGTGACCCGAGCAGGCCGGTGCGAGGTGCGATGGTGCATCGAGAAAATATTGCTCGACTAGCTCCACGCGCTACAGTTCATTATTAACCCAATTCATTTTCAAATGGTTTTGAGCACTCATCTCTATTGCAATTATTTATAATTTCGCTAGACGATCACACCATCTATACGGTCCCACACTAAGCAACGCAGGTATTATGGCTTCTGCTCAATGTGAGCATGAACTCAGTATATAATACTTATATAAATACTTAACATCCATGACTCGGGTACAAACATTCGTGCTCATCACACAAAGATTGTCCCTACCAGGATTCGAACCCAGGACCCTCGGCGCAAAAAGCACGGTCACTACCATCTGCGCTAATCAGATAGTCAGATTAATATCAATAGATATAAGAATATGTACAGACTTTCCACGATATTTTCAATGCAAGCTCATCACACATGGACGATTGCAATATATTATCGTTCCTTTGTACAAGCGATTCTCGGGCAAGTATTTTATTGACCAACAATGTATAACACAAATGTTGGTCGTACAAGCATTTAGTTGACCTACAGTTTACCGCACTCTGGTTATATGCTCACAAAAATCACTGTTTCGACATCCAGACAAATCCAAAACACATTGCAATATAAAACACGCTCTTTGCAATTTATCATTACCGTTTTACCGATTTTCAAAAATAGGAATCTCGATTAGAGCTAAGCACTCTCTAAGTTAACGAGGCTTCGCTTGATAGGATGGACACTCGGCCTCACTCCAGCGAGCATGCCTAACGAACATTTGAATGACACATTTCAAGATGTAATCGGTGTTTCAACTGATCTCAATGCAAGAGCTGGCGGAACTCATAACTTCGAAGTAATGATGTCATATGAAAACATTTCAATTACAGACCTGACGGTACATCATTGAAACGATATAGATAAAAAAAAGGATGAATGAAATTGTTAAGGTTAAAATCAAACATGAAATAAAAATGAGAGTAAACATTGCACACAAAAACATTCAAAGATGATGATGATAAATGGTCAAAATAATATCTGGAGAGATACCGGGTACGGCAGCCCGTCGATCACGCGAACCATGTCCCGCCCCGCCCCCGCCTCCGCCCCCGCAACACGGACCATTTAACAAACACATCGAGTGTTTCGCGAACATGCGCTCAACCTTTGATGTAAAACGGAAACGTTCCTTTATAAAAAGAGAATTATTATTAGCCCTAATTCTCCCCGCCTTTGAATCGTCCGTCTTGAGTGTGACAGTTTGATTACGTATTGCTCTTACCTCCCTTCCCGTAGTAGCTGAGGATGGGGAGGGCGCGCAAATATCGAGCAACCTGATTGTCAAATTTTAGTAACGTTAAAGTTTATTTCAATAGATAATACTGTTGACATTTTATCCTACGTCGTCAAACGATTGCATAGACAATGCTTGTTTATGGATAATTCAGTCTTGTCCGGGCAGGTTCAAGTCGATCATAAAACAGAATACGGTAGAAATCGAAATATTTTTTATCGATTTTGATATTTGCAACAAGTCTATCTCGAGTTGTATCATGCCATAGTATGTAAATGTCTTCAGCTCGTATGTTCTAGAGTAAATGTAATGCATGAATATATGTTGTGTTTATAGATCGCTAAGGGCTCGAAACCATCACGCTCTATATGTTTACATGGTGCCGGGTCGGTGTGACCAATATTGAAGCGATTTTATCTTGCCTAGTTTTACGACTCAATCTACTAACTTCCGAACAATATCTCCCGTTATATTATCCTTTCCATAAAAACAATGTCTAATGTCCCGCGATAAAGCTCGCTATTGTAATGTTTTATTAGGTTCCCTTTAACAAACGACCGATTTCTAGAATCCCCGCCATGCTGTATGATATGTATAACCAGCTGTGCCAGTCCTGAAATCCTGTTGAGTGGCCATGTAGCCAATACCACTATTGTATTTCCAATTTTTTTGTTCTGTTTCTTTTCGTGAGAGTTTTCACAACATGTATTGGCTTTCGTACTCTTGTCGTAGCAAGGATATTTATAACGATATGTTATTCATATCACAGAAAAGGATTTTATTTACTTTAACCCATCATAATGCGGGATAAAGATGTCTCGAACAAGTAGGACTTATAGATTGATAGACATTGCATTCAGCCGAGAGCCCGGCCGAGTACAAGATTTATACGTAGGTACCGAGCACTCTCGGCTGAGAGCACTGTCTCGCCAATTTACTCATTACGTTTAATCAAGGCATTAGAGTGGCATTTGACCATTAGGCTAGCTCATACTATTCAACTAAGTATATTTTGCTTTCTTGAACCTTAATCCAGTGTAACTAATCATCGTTTATTCAGCTATTTATATTTCCAAGACGCGTCGGTTCATTTCACTTAAAGTTCCCTTTATTGTAATAAGTGAGCACGTGAGGCACGTCCGCGGCCACCGCTACATCCGCCGCCATCCATCATCCGCGGACGTCGGCGGAGTTTTATCCGCAATTGCGGATACACCGAGGGGAATCTAATTCATTTCAGCAGGAATTATTTGCGCGAGTGTACACGATACCCGGAATTTTAAATGATTTTTTCGTTGTATGAAAATAAATAGTATAGGATAATGCTTTCGAAAGGAAGCTGCCATATTAATATGAGGTTATATTGAATCCCTTCATTTATATTGGCTTGAAATAAAAGAGTATTATCATTTATCTATGAGCATTAAATTAGGAAATTCTTGTTCTTTTAAATAATAAAGGAACTCGCAGAAAATTGCTCACTGAACGTGCAATAAGGTACAATCATTGTGCGTAGAAAACCTAGTTGCATATTATCTAAAGGAAAAAAAATAAGCGTCATGTAAACTTAGTAGAAAACTATAAACGAGATTCGTTATAAGCAAACGAGACCCGAAATACAAGCCTATCAAAAAAGGAGCATCGAAGACGCATCAGCGAGTCGGCGGCCCGTAAAACAGTCCCCGTCGTAAAAGGAGTTTAATTCGTCGGCTCCGCGGCGCGGGCGACGCCGCCACCGGCTGCCGGGAGGGACAGAACAGCTGATGATTTGGGAAATTGATGACGAGCGCCTGATTCGCTCACAGTTTTATGTATCGTCATAAATCGGAAACGTTCGCAGGATTGTATAATGAGCGAGATGACAACTGGACCGAGATGATTGGCAGTTAAAAGGTCTTGAGGACTTTATTTCTGATTTCATTTTGTTAAGGAGTGTCTGCTTTCAATTTGGGGACCATTTTTGTATCCAATTTGACGTCCATTGTCGTTTAAATTGTGATCACTCTGAAGCAAATGGGATGAATTCTAATGATACTTTGTAATTCGAGATAATATACAATATTGAACTGGAGATCTATATTAGTATCTCTGGACGCATATCAACACTGCATATTTTATAAGATATGTAGGTACTAATTGCAAATCCCAGATATACAAACAATTTGTATGCGAATGTTCCAATTACCACAAATATTACCTTTCGCCGATGGGATTGGATTTTGATGTAACGGGGCTGTCATCAAAAGAGGTTGCGAGTACGGGTTTTTTTGATAAATGACGAGGAAAATATTTTCGTCGTTTTCATCGGCCCGATATCGGGTTTTGATAATGTCACTTGCTTCAAACGGGACAACGAGATAAACTCCCACCATTTGTGTACAAAGCAACAGACAAGCTCTGGACGCCAGATGATACTCCCAAAATGGCTGATAAAAAATTCAAAGATCAAAGTGCTCGCAGTAGGCGCTGCGAGATATTAATAATATTTTTTGATCCTTCTTTTCATTAGCTGTTTGATGTCTTATAAGGGATCGTTATATTTGAGACAAGGATCCATGTCTTGTTGTGGTTATAAAATGTATATTATAATCGTGCTCCATGTACGAGTTTCTTATCACTCTAGCCTAAAAGCGGGGATTGTTATAACTTTATCAATAAGTGTGCAGTCGCCAACGATCAGTAATGGTAACCACACAGTAAACCCACTTTGCGTTTATATTGAGATGTTATAGAATTTATGTTGATTTACAATTGACACAGTAAGTGCTCGGACTGAAAAAGACACCTAAAATAAGGTAAACTTCCTTAAAACAACTTCTTTAACTTTCAACGGGTCTTCTTTAAATTGAAGGCCTGAGTGAATTTCTTCGATTCCATGGAGCGCCTTCAGCGTCAGAAGAATTCATTTTAACATTTGTCAGCGGGTGTCATCCTGTTGTTAGCAGTCATCAATCATGGCCGTTACTTTCTCCATATATGTTTTATCTTTATTGGAACTTCTCTCGGAAGGAAATTCATCGTTATAGATTGCCATCTTTATGTGTTCGTTTTATAGCATTTCGACATTACTGAGTATCAATATTAAATTTAAACAGAAGCAAGGTATGTGAAAACGTAGTAATGCAAAAACAAGTCATTTAGAAAGTGGAACCAACATTTTTTAAGTGTTAAATTTATTTAACACTCAGAAATATGAAATATTTTTTTAAAACTTATTAATTACAAGCCCAAGGCCTGATGCCAGGTGACGTCATCAAACGCGATGCTCATTTGATAAGCGCAGTGATCTTTATTTATTGTGCTCTCTTTTTTGAAGTTGAAACTATTATAACCATGTTTAGCGGAAAAGGGAAGATCTTCCAGCCTGGCGGGTGGTATGGCTGCCGGGCGGTCGCTATGACCCGACGGTTATTGCCGGTATCTTGTATATATGTTACGTGCTTCGAAAATACTCATAGCGTGTTTCAGGATTGTATGGATAATTGTCATTTGTTCTGAATGGGACTGCAGCGCCATCTGTATAGCTTGTGGCGAGGTTGAAGAGGTCGCTACACTTGCATATGAATGCTAATCTTTTGATCTTCATAATAAGAGAAATAAAACAGCATTTAACTGAATAAAACAGAACTAGGTCTAGAGTCCTAGTTTGTCGCAACATGCAAACACCAGCTTTCATGCCTGTCCACCAGAACTGTTAGAACAAACTAAATAACACCAATATTGGCTTAGCATTTCAGCTTTTACGCAGCTGCTGTTTTACAGGGTTTATAACATGATCCATAACTATAATGTTAATCAGGTGTTTTCCTATTTTGTCATAGCACACATTACACAGTCATCAAATTCAAACAATATGAGTAGTAATAAACCTGAAGTGTTTCGTTTTCCAATTTATCATGTGTTTGCCACCGCAATAAACAAGTAGACTTTTCGTTAACCGGTCGAGCGCCATAAATCAAAGATCAGTCTTCGAACAGCGATAACTTGCGGGCTACAGGAAGCCGAGTTGATGCGGGGATCAGATCGTGGGATGAATGTAACATTAATCGTACAAATTATGTATCACAGATTAGATCATTCGCTGTTGGTGTTTTTTTCAGATTCGTAGGGGATAATCTTTGGTTTTGTTCTCAATTCCTTGGCGGCTGTTAAGAATAATATCTCATCACATTTCTCTCTATTTAAGAGCCCGTCACATTTTTCTTTTGAAATCACTTAATCACTATTCTGTAAGTTATTGCTCGGAAGCTGCAATCAAAATGTTACGATGGTAGTTTTAGAAGCAACGGTATAGGTAGGTATAGTACTAGAATTTTCAGCCACTTCTTTCAACATAGTCGTCGAGCCACCCTTAAGAGCTACACCGAACACGAGTAGTGGGGCAGTACTGTGGGTCCGACCCCGCGGGACAAGTTCACGAGTGCTTGAAATGATTGATCGTGGCCGCCGCATACAAAAACATAACTTATTCTTTGCACGAAGCTGTAATGCTTTACTATAGGATTTGTAATGTTTGGACGTGTACACAACAATACTATTGATACATCGCGTGTAAGGCAGAGCCAGGTTCGATCACTTAATACGGAATTATGCCAACATTATTTTTTGAACGAAACATGATCCCTTAAATCAGAAAAGTTAAAAATTCATTTACAATTATAACGTTTTAATCAAATTCATCCTTTCTATGGCATTGCAAATGGATTAACTTTCAATGGATCGGACAGTAAATAAAGATGTCAATCAAATGGTGGTCCTCAAATACGTTATTGCTGTTGCCACATCGTATAATATAATCTATCTCCAAATTCACAGGAGTTTTATTTCTTTTGCAATGGCAGTACAGAGCATTTCACAGAAGAAAAGTGAAGATAAAATGCAATTATCAAATATTGGCGCATATCTTTCAAATAATCATAATACTTTTTACTCCAAATACATTAAGCATCGTATTGATGGATCGCGGCGCGGCGCCCCCGGGAGACATCGCGCGTCTTTCGCACGACAACATGGCTGCGATATAAACCTCCCTGGAACAGTGCCCATTTGTCGCTTCTTTTTATCAACAACACCGACAAGTATTTGTGAGGTGCCAACAGTTCTGATTGCTCGCTCTTTTTTATTGCTGTTCTATTATCACCAGGTACATTGTTTTGCGCTGATTTGGATGTTGTTTGATGTTTGTGGTTTCGTTTTTTTTTTTTTTTTTTTTATGAAGTTCTGAATCAGAATCAGAATCAGAATATTTTTTATTCACGTAGACCATTATTGTACAGTACTTATGAATCGTCAAGTTACAAAAATATTATGCTACTGCTTTACCACCCGTTCGGAATGCCGTTCCTATGGAGAAGAACGGGCAAGAAACTCCATGGTTGCTCTTTTTTTAAAATAGATCTTTTACATTTACCCACTGATCGATCTGTTTAAAATATTTTACACTATTACCCACTGATCGATCTGTTTAAAATATTTTACACTATTAAAGTTACACCTTACATATATATACTCTTTCATGATTTAATAGAACATTGTTTTGATATAATATGTCTTGGCCGATCTTGTCGATATTAGAAAATAAATGATTTAGTTAAAATACTTTTCGCAAAATAATATGTTTCAGAAGATAGTTCCATGAATATCAAATGAACACGTCTAGGCTAATATTTATTCAGGAATCATAGTTCAGCAGAACATTCTGATTTAAGAACGAAGACAATTTCCGGCTTCTATTGGCAAATATTAATCTCTTTGAGAACATTTACAGCGCACTGTTGGATTTTCCGACTCACTTTGAGGCAAATGGTAATATTTCAAAATGACTAAAGCTGTTTTTAATCCTAGCAATAAATTGTAAATAAGCAAATTCATTCGCCAGTATTAAATAAGTAGGACTCAGTTTTGTTAATTTTATATGGCCTTCACAGTCTGTTGCTACGCTGTTGCGACGCAGGAACCGAATCGTGGACATATACTTACAAATGTTAGCCCAATTAATGCATAAGTAGCGCTGTAATGGCATACCGAGACAATTGATAATAAAAGTCAAAGAAATTCATGACATATGCAACAGCCAATATCATAACATAAATAAATACGAATTAAACCATGGCACGGCACAGCACATCGCTGTATCACGACATCGGCGATAAATCACCAAGTTCCTAGACTAGATCTATCTCCAGGGATACTTGCTATTCTCCTTCATATATTGTTCTGGCTCTATTGAAGAAATAAATCTATGCAGACAAAATATTAGACGTCGAGTCTAGAGAGCGATGCTCTTTGGCATTTCTAGATTTCGTCTCAAAAAATATTTGTAAAGTTTTGGATAATATACTTGGTGGATAGACCTAAAAGTAATGGAAAATACGTATTGGAAACGTAGACACATAAACATGGAACGTAAATATTTTTGTCGATATGAAACTTCGTGCTATATAGACGTGCTATATAGACTACCGAAATTGAACTATTCGTCGGGATGGATAATTCATTTTTTCGACATTCCAGATGACCTCTGATGAGATGTACCGACGACTGTTAGGGGTCACCGTGCCTAAAACTCTTTTACTATTTGGGATATCAATTCTTCTCCCAGGAGATTAAAGTCCTGTCATAAAAGATGTCAAAGTAGATTGTAAAACGAAATCCAACGTTTGATCTGGGTAACTAGACGGTCTTGGAACAAAAGGTTAGAGGTTACAAGGAAGGATTATTAATGAATAGTAATGCAACAGGCTGGCCTGTCTGCCCACCGATAATTCAATTACTCAGCCGACAGATCAATTTGCAGCAATTAACCTATTTCAATTTGCTTTGTATTTATATTGAGTTGGGACTGTTGGCCGGTTTGTAATAGTCTAGCAATTAATTGGCGAAGGTTTCAGTGGTATCAATAATGATAGATCAAACCTGGCATACGAGTATCAGAATTCAAGTATAGACAGCAAGCTGATTGTGAGAGTCTTGAAGAAAAATATAGAATGTCAAGGGATAAAAAAGAATTAGTGATAGAGGTCTCAGAGGCATAAAATATTTCCCTCTCAAAATATTCTTTTTTGATCCTTACAATAAAGGAATGAGCTCATTCACCTTAGGTAAGTACAAGCAAATGCAATAAGCACGGATAAAGGAGTGATTGGCCTAATATTGTAATAAATTATTTTGGAGGCGTCGTGGCGGAGGAATATATTCGCGCAAAGTTTGTGTGGAAATGAAAGAGCCAACATAAATAATCGCTAAACAAAGATGAACTGCCAGCAATAAACAAATTGTATGTAAATGTTAGGTGATACAATAGTATACAATAGTATCGTTTTTTAAGAGTTCACGCTCTTCTGCGGTATTGTCTGTATAAGAAGACATTTATTTACCATCTTATTTTAGGATTTCAGAGAGAGATTACCTACTATTCAGACGGTCCTAAAATTATTACAATCATTATTAGTATTAGCGCCATTTTCAAACAGCAATACAATCTCCATTGCAACAGCATACATGCGATCGCCTAAAATTTTAATGATCTAGAGACGTTTAGCGTATCGAAGTGAACCACCCCCCAATTGCAATTAAGAATTATCCCCGCTCAATAAATGATTTGCAATTATGATGAAATTATTTATTTTTGCTGCATATGTAACAATTCTGTCCTGTAAGTGAGGTACACAACATTGTTTGTTAAGCCCGTCGTAGGAAGTTATTCTAGTAATGGTTCATTGGGGTCTACAATGAGGCCATATTCTTGGAGATTATATCGGTATATTGTGTTATTACTACAATTTACTGGGGTTTGGTCTTCACATATGCTGAAACACGTTTCAATTATTGGACTGAGCAATTACCTCTTAAAGAAAAATATTTTTTTTTGCTTGATTTAACTGCCTACGAACGAACGTATTTTTGAATGACTTATGTAGTAAGTAGCTTACTTACCTCACGATTGAAATTTTGAAGTTCTACGTCATTCCAAAATCTAAAGTTTTTTTTTTTATATTGCAATTGGCTTATTTTATATAACAATTTGTATGAGTGTTCAGTGACATTCCAAACCATTTCGGGTATTAAACTGAATACATGATGGGCGGTGAGCCCATTCCCGCTAACTTGGGAACTCTCTAGATGGTCCGTGGTGATTTTATTGAACCATGTCTATAGGTACAAAAACAATACTGTACTGTGTTTGTACATTTAATACTTTATGGCCGGGATAGCCAAAACCTAAAGTCTAGTTATACTAGTAGCAGCGAACACTACTAGTTCCAAAATAATACAATAACCAAACTACATTCTCGCGCTAGCCACGGCTTACAATACAGGCAGCAAACATCTGAGCGTGGTGAATGCAAACAACGTCCCACGCTCCCTCCAGCCAAATTTGTAATCAGACACAGATCGGCCTTCATTGTCCATCACGATGGCTATTCAATATTGATACAACCACTGAATATGTATATCCGCTCACTCTCGCTACTCCTTCGAGATAAGAAATAAAGATTCACCAAGTAAAGACGGTCAATATTGTTCTTTCATTATCATCATTAGACAAGACGGTTGTCTATGGACTTAAGGTACGCCTTTTCCAAAGTATGATATTGTATACGCCTACTTTATTACGTATGAATATAGAATAGAAATTGGCTCTCCTCGGATTTTAAGGCGGCATTTTTTTTTTAACTCCATTTTGAATGTTATCACTCTTTAAATACCATAAGCCAAACATTATGAGGAAACTTGCATACCTAAGGAAATAATAAAGGCTCCTGGTAATGGGCCATTCATTAACGACTAATTATTAACATAAGATCGTATCAATAAGTCATGAAATGGGTGTTCCCGTGTAACGTGTCGATGGGCGCGATACAGGGTTAATTCGCGCAAAGCAAACACCCTGCGTAATAGGTGCGCAAATGTAATCAGAAACCCTTCGACCCTCGTTGACGACAGGTATCGGCCCCGGACACGAGATACCGGGACAAGTGTCGTGATAAAGATATAAGGGACATATTGAAATATTTTGCCCTTGATGTTTTGGATAAAGGATGTATAGCTCGTTAGTTACCTGATAGGATGGTGAACTAGACTTGTAATATTATATTACCCTTATTATATATTTTTTGGGAATATTGCTATTGGATAACGGACCTCTTCTTGCCAAGAGGCTCCATTACTTATGCTATTTTCTATTAATTCTAAAATTCAAGAAGCCCCGCGCAACTTTTTGTAAGAAGCCCGCAAAGTATTACGCACAAAAATCCTGTGTTCCTTGTCTGAACTGCCCTCGAGAGACGGATGATTAACGGGTGGCATTGTGTATAGCTCAGAGTCCCTCATTGGACAACGGAATAATAAAAAAGCAGACAACACATTCTTTCCCAGTCTTCACAATAAACGTTTTAACCGAAATTCTAAAGTAATTGTACAGGCTCCCCCTATTATTAACTTTGAATCTTACATAAAATTAAAAGATTTCCTATTTGCTGACTCAAAGGGGTCACTAACTTTGGGGGTTTGTAATTGGTTAAATTTGGACTTCATTGCCTCTCGCCATTTTGAACGTGAAATTACAGAAATTAATTCAGAAATTTTCGCTTTTAGCTTATTTAAAACACGATTAAATTAATTAAAATAAGTATTTCAGAGAACGCTTTTGAAATCCGTGAAAATTAATTTTCTGCTAATAGATGTAATCAGCGCAGAACAATAGTCAGCACTAGGTACAATCGGAACACTTCTCGTAACGCGAGAGGTTTCGTCGTATAAATCGTGGCTTATCGCGGTCCGATATCTTGCCTTGCGCCTTCTTTAATGCCTCCGCTCTGTAAAAAATCTTTTAACAAACAATGGGACAAGAAAATAGTTAAGATTCTCAGCTTTAATTAAGACAGGGGGGCAACTCGGCCGGCCTGAAAGTTTCAACATTTCTTTATTTCCCTTCATTAAAAGTTGAGGAGTTTTCAATTAAAATTGAAAAAAGAATCGTCGACGTACTCTCAAGACACTGGCAGTGAACTTTCCAACTTAAGATTGAATCTGTTGCTGTTTATATATTTGTCGATTCTCCGTTGTGTTGACTTTGGAAGAGTTAAAATTAATTCTAAAACTGTTAACTGGCTGGCAACGTTGTCGTTTTGTTCAGTATCATCAGCAAGGGAAATTTGAGAGGAAATGAGAGTTACTGTTGTTTAAATCGAAATAAACACTAAACAATGTCTCCGACTTAAAGTTGCTATTAATAATTATACCGATAAAATCTATGTATCAATTATTATTGGCATTTACCAAATAAAAATGTAAAACTTACTTAATAAATGAAGCGCTAGGTATAAAAAGTGATATCAGCTATCTGATGGCATTATGAACTTAAGTTGAAGTCAACATTCCATATGCCTTTTCCGAACTTCCAGCGAAAGCCCGAAGTTCACGGAACGTTTGATGCGGCGGTGTAGGACAGGCCAGAATATTGAACTTTTACTATTATGATAAGTTGAGGAAAGCTGTCTTCATCAGAGTGGGGGATGATTCAGTTATTTTCACGAATATTTTATATTAAAAACGTTATGGGGATTTGAGTTCGTTTCAGTAATTTCTGGAAATATCAATTTAATGGATAGAGCGAATAGGCTTATATCGTTGACGTAAAATTGCTAACAAGAATGTAAGTCAAGAACGAACCGCGGATTATATCAATATAATTTCGTGGCCTTGAACACTTACAATAATTGTTAAGAATATAATCCATAACTATAAACTAGCATTTATATAATGCGATAAACTCCTCTTTGTCTACACACATCAAGGCACTGCCTGCTTGCATTACGATATAAGCTGATTACGGAGGCTGTCGCTCATTTGATTAGGATTGATATGTTGTATCACGATGTGGCCGAGTGCTCTTAAAAGGGTTGAGTGAGATTTATCTACGATTACGATTTACGTAAAATACTGTATAGTATATTTTATAGTTATGCATAAATAGAATGTTGTTAATTTTCATGGAAGTATTTATCACTTCAATAATTAGAAGTGAAGTAACTTTATCATTATTAGAGTAAAGTAACTCAGTTTATTTAACTTATCCGGTTGTAACGGTTAAAGAAAATCCGGCACGTATGGTATGATCTGCGGCCGGATATCGACGCGTCCGGTCAATTTCATTGGCGATCTATTCGGTTGGTGTCCGCTTCTGGTCAAACATTTGCCCTGCCTATGTTGGGTTTACGGATACAAAGATACTACGACAATTTATGAATTGTGTGCCGAATTTGTTGCCAAGCCTAACTGGACCATACTAAGCTAGCTATACGGATCACTCGCTGTGATGGCACGTCAAAAACACATCTTTAAAATTTCAGGAACACATTTGTGACCGATTGTAAAATCAAAGTTACTGTAACGTCCTCACACCGCATTATTCCGTAGCCAATGTAAAGTCGGATAGCGATGATTCCGGTAACCGAAGCCCAGGCATCAACTGCTTGTCCTGAAGGGTCTCCCCTTGTTTTATTGCTGCCCATAATAAAACAGTTTAATGGCGCTATATCAAGACGGATCGCTGCCTATCAGCTGCCGGAGGAAGGACGACCATTTTCTCTTTCGTCACAAGAGCAAATATCCTTACATTGCCTCCGTTATGGAAATAATTTACGATGTGACATGTGTTTTATATGTATGCATAGAAATGCATACGACAGACGATTGCAAACGATTAAGATATGAACAATGTGATATTTTGACGGTGTTCGAGCTGTGATATATTATTAGGGTTTATTACAGAAGGGGAAACATTAATCGGTAACGATAAGGTTAGGGGCAACCACTTCTCTTCATTAACCGGTATTTTTAAATACTTACTGATACCCTATAAACTACTAAGATATTATATTGTAACAAACACTAGTCGTGGTCGTAGGCCGCAGTTAAAATATTTAATCCTTATTTCAGTTTAACTACGAACTCATCAAACTTTGTTGGCGCCAGCTCGTTAAACACACGGCAGAAACAATTAATGTATAGATCTGCTGAAGCCACTTCGGTTACTAGGACGCGATAACTGCTTTTTATATTTAGACTAGAATATAAAATGCAACATTCAAATTCGAATCTCATTTTCAACCATGATTATCACTTGCTAAAACGGTGAAGGAAAACATCGTGAGGAATCCTGCATGTCTGAGAGAACCCCTCGAAAGATGTGTGAAGTCCGCCAATCCGCACTGGGCCAGCGTGGTGGACTATGGCCTAATCCCCCCTCGCATTGAGGGGAGGCCGGTGCCCAGCAGTGGGACATTAAAAAAAAGGGCTGCAATTATTATTATTATTATTCAAATTCGCAGAAAGTTTTAATCCATTTTCAATGACAATATCACTTTCCTTTCGAGAAATGATTCGGAATGCAATTAGAATCAATCAAAGTTCTTACGACAGCTACAATGCAAAAATGACAGTTTTCACGTAGGTATTTCAAATTTAAAAGAAGTCATTTAGACTCTACCCAAGCACTCGTCTGATAAATCTTCATTTAACGACTATGGGTCGGATACTGGACGCAAGTAAACCAACTTTTAACATAAAAACCGGCATAAATCGTGAAAACCTTTCTACTGACAATCGCTAAGGTTTTATAAATTAGAACATAAAATGTAGAGCACCTACGCAGCAATAACATTAGCAAGGTACTTTATCTAAGCTGAAATTTAAATCGCTATACTTAAAGAGTACATGTATTAATGTGATCTCTAACTTTGCCATAAATTGTATTGTACTTGAGCACCATACAATGGATGGACTAGCGGTCGAACCCATACATATGAACACTTACCAAAACAGTACGAATATCACTACGGAAATTATTCTTAGTGAGAAAAGCTAATTTGTGTGTGTCAATAATATTACATAACTGCGTACTCAGTGTACGTTTAATTTTGTAAATGCGGTACAGTAAATCCCTGTTGGAAAAATGGCGCGTCGTGATCGAGGCGCGAATCAATCAATTGTACTAGTAACGAGCTTTTTATTTGACACCTCCATTCCATCAGGTGATTTCTCACCGCCCCGCGCCCCGCCCCGCCCCGCCCCGCGCCGCGCCGCCCCATTCAATAGCGTTCAGAAGCAATTGTTATGTCACTATTTCAAATGCAGATTTGATCGGGAATTCATATTTTAGCACAGAAGAATGAACAGGCAGGCCGTGAACGAACCACTAAAAGGTATTTCAGTCTCTAACATTATTTTTATTCTATTTTATAACAGTGGTTTGACTACTTTATCGAACAAACAAATATGGTAAATGTTCTAGGATTTCCTTTTCAAGACCTTTTCTCTATTAGACTATCACCAGCCTGTGAAACCCAAATATAAAGACTTTCTAACGTGCACAATAAAATAACAGAAATAGCACTGTGTAACTGTACGCGAACAAAAAGCTATAAAAACTAATTTGAATGCATAATAAACCCTCAAAGCCCCGTTATCCTTTGTTATTTTAAATACATTTTACAGTGTACTAAAAGCGAACTAAAGGGCATGTTTTAATTAATCGTTGTAATGACATACTCTATCCATAAATAATGAGCCTAAACCTGAAACGTGGCTGTTAGTCTTCTTATACTGAAAGCCGTGTGTCGGGGCTACATGCGGCTGAAATAATTTCATAGGTTTAGTGAAAGGAAGCGGCCATAGATGCTGTGGAGTATTCGATTCTCCGTTTTCTCTGACACAGGGTCATGCACTAATACATGTTAGGTATTTTCTTCTTTCGAGCTTTTATCATTTAATTTTGGGGTCAGCTTCTAATCTACTATGATTTGATTCTGGTCTGATGCACCAATTGATTGACAAATTGTAAAAAATAAATGGACATATACTCAACGGAGCGATTACTATTGGCCTTCAAGGCCCAATTAGGTGGACTATCGGTAATTAAAGAAGACCTGAAGATCTGAACATTTTATAACAGATTATACCTCAATGTTGTCACTGTGCTTAATGCTTTAAGATAGGGCAAACGTATTTAGGCGCACAACTTTTGAGATGGCTCCAGACGATTGGCGTCAAAATCAATGCATATACACAGCATCGCCAGTCGCACCGCCTCGCGCCTCGTAATCCCAGCTCAGGGATAATAGAAGCATATTCCAGACTGTAATTATGTGATAATGTTATGCGAAAACACCGCGGCCGCATATTAGAGTGGCTTTCAAGTTTATCATATGCAAACATTCTAGACGATATTAAGCTAACAGAGAATTGGCCTATATTTGAGGGCAACCTGAATTTGGATTTGAGATTGTCGAGTGTGTTGAGAGCCTGTTAAATGTTGCGCAAGTACTTGACGAGGCCTTGATAGAAGTTAGTGATTTGTGGAGGTGGAGGTCAAAGACAACTAAGTTTACAACTACGGAGCTGTACTAAGTTTTGTTGCCGCAATAGAATAAATTATAATTACACATTTTTTCAGCTTAAGTACTTTCAGTTCAATCTACATTTAGCCTAAAAATGCAAAAAAAAATATTCAGTATAGAGTATTGTTAGTAGTGCCAATTTTTTGTCGATGCGGCAGATTCATTTCATTTAGCTACCGACTGGCAGCGCCCCTGGCAATAAATAAGCGGCGTTTGGAGGCAGAGCTGAGAATCCCACAAATCCTAATTTCGCCCTGTCACGTGTGCTTGCGCAATACACAACGCTTTGAGTTAAGAAATTATGTTGTGTAAAAAATGTTTGCGCTGCAAAAGATTTGCGGCAGACAATTTGGAGATGTGAGGTTTATTTTGTCCATTTCTGAAGGCTATAAGTTCAGGATTTCTAGCAAGAGTTAAGTATGTACATGATGCCTTATATATATAATATAAAAAACAGCCGTACACACATATTGAAGTTTGTTAGTATTACTTATTTAATTTCAAACTCTATCAAAACACACGATTGTTTTTTATCGTGATAGTGGTGTTAATAGATATCCAGGTCCAGATTGTATACATAACAATATTTGGAAATAACTCTGCTACAAGAACATCAAAGACAACGCGTACAATGTTGCGGGCGCCGGCGCCGGCGCCGGGCGTGTCGGCGCGCGAGGCGGGAAGGCGTCGTCGACTCTCGCTCCCGTTTTATTGCCAACATAAAGTAAGTTTAGTGCCTGCTTATCGGCTGCCATCGCGCCTCGTTCCCGCACCCTCGATATCCCGGGACTTGCCTTGTTGTATTTTAACAGGCAATTGATGGGACGTCGATAGGAATGTGATTTCTAGGACAAAGTGTATTAATGTCGCACGCTTACTAATAGACTGACCTAACTCAAAAAAGCTGTTTGTTGGGAAATCGCAAAAACGTTTTGTCATTTACAACTTGTCTGACATTATTACTTATATCTCAATGAAAATAGCGTAATAATAATAAATGATGTATTGTAAGAATACTTGATTAAGTAATTATTGATACTAAAATGTAATTTTGAAGAAATTTTATTATTATTTATAATTATTTATTGCTTTTAAAATGTTGTCCCTGAGATACGTCTGTTTATTAATAAAATCAATGATATATTGCTATACTAGTGATGACACTTTTTGTTATATGTCTGTATTTTATTAAAAATTTCACTAAAACCCTTTCTCTTTTATGTTATAAGTCTATACTTGATAAAATAATAACATATTATTTTTATGTTTTACGTTTTTTAAGTTCAGAAACATTAATGGGTCACTATAATATAAAAGCACCGCGAGTTGACTGTCGCAATCTCAGACGCATTATGATTTATGTCACTTTCATGTTAAAAGTTTCGTCAAAATTTGTATAAGTAAAAAAGACAACATATTCGTTACTCAGTCTAGGAATAAGATATCGTAAAAATTCTGAGATTGGTAGATAGATAACGTTGGAATAAATCTATGTGTGTGCTTATCTCACTTTGGGCTTAAACCCTAATCGGTCAGTCTATTATTAAGCGTGCGATCGAAATTGGCTACTCGTAGGCTTATTGTATTTTTCTACAGCAGACAATACAACAATATAGGTACATTAACCTAACTAATGAAAAATGAAATCTCTTAAAAGTTGATAATCTACATTGTAGTTTGCATTAGTTAGGTTAATGTACCTATATTGTTGTATTGTCTGCTGTAGAAAAATACAATATGCCTACGAGTAGCCAATTTCGAAAAAGATATAAAAATCTATTTTGTAGTAATTATTGATAGGCACCAATAATTAATAAAATCAGTTTTTTTGTAATTATTTATATACATCGAGTTGGACGTTTATGGCTGGGAAAAAAGAACGAAGGAAAGAAGAAGAAAGAAGGAACTTTAATTTTTTTTAAAAATTTAACGTTTAGCTTTACCTAAAAAAAATGTTGCTATTTATAATAACTATATAAGTATTATATATAAGCAGTGATAGCCAAGTAAGCAGTGATAGCCAAGTTGGTAGAACGCTTGCCTCGATATAGAGGATTGCAGGTTCAAACCCCGGCTCGCACCTCTGGGATTTTTCACGTGCGAATCTCATTTTCAACCAAGAATATCACTTGCTAAACGGTGAAGGAAAACATCGTGAGGAAACCTGCATGTCTGAGAGAACCCCTCGAAAGATGTGTGAAGTCTGCCAACCCGCACTGGGCCAGCGCGGCGGACTATGGCCTAATCCCCCCTCGCATTGAGGGGAGGCCCGTGCCCAGCAGTGGGACATAAAAAAGGGCTGGAATTATAAGTATTATATACAGTACGGTACCCATGATACAAGCGTTGCTTAGTGTGGGACTGTATAGTTGGTGTGTTCGTCTGGCAATGTTATTATTATTTTTAACATAAATCTATCTTATCTCCGAAAAAAAATAAAGTTTCTGTTATTAAACATTCAAGTTCACTAAATAAGCTGGATTTTGTTGAATATTTAGATTGGACCCTACAAAGCTAAATGAACATCACTGGCTAATTGGTGACAAAGACTTGCGCCAATTACGCAACACCTCCTCTTGCCAAACGTAACTTAATACGGTGCCTTATGTACTCTGCTGAAGGTAATTAAGATGTATCATTACTCGTTTCGAAATAAAAAGGAAATACATATTTTCATCAAATTACGAAAAAAATAACGAACGAACGAATCGATTGAACATCGTGAGGAAACCTGCATGTCTGAGAGAACTCCTAGAAAGACGTTTCAAGTCCGCCGACCGGCACGGGTACCAACGTGGTGGACTATGGCCTAATCCCCCCCCCCCCTCACAAGGTCGCGTGTGCCCGCTATGAACTGTGTAGAATTTTTTTAATATTACATTATAGGCAATTATCCTTAACATAAGATTGTAATTAATTTGAATTGATTGCCCTTTACGCGTATTCTAAAAATAAATATAAAATCCAATGTAAAATTAATAATCACACCATTGGTTTGTATGTATTTGTTTTATATTCCGAAAATCGCCATTAACTTGCCCCATTCATGGTTACCAAACAATGTTAATATTACCTAAGCTCATATTAACAGAGTGTGGAGGCATTCATTAATTAATAACAATTAAGAGTGGCCCATACTAGTGTCGCTGAGCCAGCTTGCGATCCCACCGCCATTTGGTAGAGCGTATTGTCGCTGCTAATTCTCCGGGGATCGACTCTACTTTTCTCTGAGTGTATTATTTTGAGTGACTAAGATGTGTTTTATAGATCCCCATTTACCAAACTACAAGTTAACCATGTTCAAATATTGCCAGGTAAAAAAACACAAGTTACCTACATTCCCAATTTCGACCGTTGTTGGTAACACGATTAAAGAAAATATGAAAGAAGTCATACATGTGAATGGAGCTTAATTTGTCTGAACAGCATCTTTATCTCGCAGTGAGCCCCGTATCTACATCTAGTAACGTTGTTTAGCATTTGATGGAATCCTTCAACATTCTTCTTGTTTGTAAACCTTTGCAGGCTTAAGCGGTCTTACCTGAAATATAACATCGCGATTTTCCGTTATTATCATAATACCTCACTTTATACCTAAACGATATGAAAGGTTAAGCGAATCTATTAAGTTCTCAGAATCACTTCATACACATCTTATGAATCTTGGTACAAAGAAGACTGTAACTAAATAACATTTACGAGTCAGGCCGAGTGTGTTTGGATTCGTTAATGGACGTTAGGGGACCTACAATCGGGCGCTTATCTGGCCGACAATGCGCCCTCCCGTGCGTCGGGTAATCCCGGCTCGTCGCAAATCCAGATTTGCACCCCTAATCCCGCGAGGCTGGCAAGGCTTACGTCTTCACCGGATAAAGTTATGACATTAAAAATTCATACCGCAATGTCGTCTTAATAACTTGCCAAACGGTGACAGCTAAACGAGGAATCTTAAATAATACATGACCCACCTCGAGCGGTGCCGGCTCTCCGAGGTAGCCTCGATCTATTATTCACACGACACCAACATTCCGACAATTTCCACCACAGCACAGTATCGAGAGCACTTCACGTCACACCTGTCCAGTACGCGGCTCCACTGCGAGTCGGTTCTATCGAAACGTTCGACGGAGATTGTTCCGATGCGAGGGCGCGATCGTCGACACTCGCGTTTGTGCGGATAATGCGGCGGGCGCCGCGCGACTGCCGTGCGTGAGATTCGTTCGCTTACGGCGGGCGGCCCGGCCCCGCCTCGGTGAGAGGGCGCTCTCCTCGCCACCAAACTTTTTATCCTCCCGTAGACCCAGGACCACAGCGCAAGGTAACGCATTTAGAATTCGTCGAGGATTAGCCGGGGATGTGCAACGGAATACATTTGCATGCGGAATTTGCTGGATTTTCTGTGCACCTGTAATTAGATTTTTTTCATGTTAGTTCGCGGGATTGGCTCCTAATGTCTTAAGCCCACGTGAAATTATTTGGAACTCACTAGAGCGAGGATTTATTATAACGCAAGTGTACTTGTATATAATTTGTATTGGAGGCCTGGAAAAGATCCCGTATTTCCATTGTGAGGAAATTACAAACTAAGCATTAACTTATTCTTTCGCCATTTTATTTTGTTAAAAGTGTACCTGCAGCGCCGTAATGGGAGTAGGAAACTCGTTGGCCGATGCCGACGGAACTTTCACCCTTTAAAGTATTTTATTATTCCGTAGATACTAACTGGTGTACCTTAACACAATGGCCGCAGTGAGCCGGGAGCTTTGCTGCGCAAATCGAGATGACGCGCTCGCGGGGACAACCACTTAATTAGTTGCCTAAAATTGCTCTTTAAAATCAATTCCATGGATTAAATTTATGAATGATTTGTATAAAAGTCGCAGCTCCTCATATAAGAAGATTTATTGAGTTATTCAGGCAACAGCTACCAGCCTTTGTCCGCGGAATCAAAGGGACATGGCGCAGGATGGAGTGAGACCCACCTCAGCAAAGAATTCTAGAATAATATTCTATTATGCTAATTTTTCATTTAGCAAGATGGCTGTTTGCTTCTGTTGGGGGCATCTGGTAGGGCTGGATGCACGGTTGCGCCACATGATAAATTATAAAACAACACGGCCGGCGGGCCTGAACCGTAATGATGTCGCTCGCAGAACAGCGACGTTTTAATTGTGAACATTCGCGTGTGATATAAAATGCAGATAGCTTTTGTCCGCGTGTATTTGTTTGTAATTTGGCCGGTGCGGATTAATTTTTGTGTGTCATTTTATTAATTCAAATGTTCCCACGTAATTTTAGTCCTGTAAATACATACAGATACCTTTTGTATGTCATTTGGAAGTTTAAAAATAATCTTCGGATTTTATTTTGCTGATAGAAGTCATGTAAACTATCTCGCTGCAACTTACTAAAGTTGGACCCAACCACAATTAGGTAAACTTATAAATGATTCGCAAACTTACAAGTGACAATTCACAATGAAATGAGCGCTTATTAAGGTGGAGTACGCGATGATCCGTTATACATGCAGCTCTATATTGGGTTCGCTTTCTTCAAAAAAATCAAACACCATTTACACTTGTATTTTTTTACATTAACGTGATCGGTATGACCTACTTGGTTACCTCTTAAAATATTCTAGCCTTTCTTTGTAACTCCTTATATTTAGGACCATTTAAGTATGTAAATTGACAAAAACGGTCCTCTATCCTTTCAGGCGAGCAAACAAATGTACATTGTGCCCACAATCCGGTGCTACTTCTGCAAAACGTCGGCATTCTTGCCCACTGGACATAAACCGTCCTCACAATTGATGTGTTTAGGTTGTATTCAAATAGGCCTAAATCAACAGTGGGCCGCGGAGATAGTGGGCTGACCGGAGCCCAGGCGGGGGCTGGCGCATGTGCTTACGATAATTAGTGCTTCCCGAATACCGCTGCATACATGTTAAACCGACTTAAAAAAGATAGGAGGAGGTTCTCAATTAGGTAGTTTTATTTTAATGTTTGTTACCTCAGAACTCCGTAATTGATAAACCGATTTGGAAAATCTTTTTTTAGTAAACACACGAACCCTTTTCAAGTTGACTTTTTACCAAAATACCGCTTACTTAATACATTTAGCTACTTCTTAGTACCGGTTGGTCGCTGGAACTCGACCCCAAAGGAAATTGGGAAATAGCGAGGATCAAGGAAACTAGTTTAAGGAACGTGCATGACATAATAGAAAGAAATCTTAACAATATCCCTACGCAAGGTCCAGCCATTGATCAGCAGTCTATCTATATGTATGGTTGATTTCATAATATTTTTGGCTGCTTTATCGGAAATATTATACATCGGTGCCATTATTACTCTTACCTTGAAATTCTTGTCGTTACTTATGTACTCAAGATGTATTCCTTACGTTCCCTTAAAAGCTATAAAAGTGAAGTAAAAGCCCTCGATCGTCCACCGTAAAGTACGTTCGCCCTTGACCATGTCACGACTACGCTTAAATGAGTACAAATGGCGTGTTTACTGCGCCCAGACCAGACCACACCTAGGCTCGGTCTGGTATTACACTCAGCCTAATTACTTAGCGCGATTGGATTTCTTGATTGTGCGAGTATCGTCTTATAGACTGATTACTATTAGCCAAGTGTAAAGTAAAACTTTAATGAGATTAGCCTTGTGCAAGGATAATTACAAATAAAAGGTATTGTTCGAAAATAACTGAGCAAAGTCTACGAA
Organism: Pheosia gnoma; assembly: GCA_905404115.1. Classification (NCBI taxonomy): domain Eukaryota; kingdom Metazoa; phylum Arthropoda; class Insecta; order Lepidoptera; family Notodontidae; genus Pheosia; species Pheosia gnoma. Next base: position 160,622 of record FR989894.1, on the reverse strand, counting down.
ATATAAAAACAACTTAAGCTTGGATTAAGAATAAGAAAATGCTGTTTTGTTTTTTGAATTACTAATAAACATTGAATTTGTGTTTGTTAATGTTTAAGAAATAAAATGAACATAGTTTTGTCTGGCTGTAAAACATTATTTTACAGCCTAAAAAGGGAACATTACTCATGAATCATATACTAAACTGATAACTAAACTGTTACAGCGTTGCTAAAACGCTGTAACAGTTTAGTTATCAGCCCTCCGATTCACAATCTTACGACAAGTCTTGTACCGACCTATTCGGTTATTATTTAAAACTTGCATCTTTAAATGTACTATGTAAACACAGCGAGTAGTCGAAACGAACCATTCGGTTGCGTAGTCGTATCGAATCTTGGATTTGGTTATGAGGAATGGCTCTAAAAGATGGTCGTTAAAATGAGAAAATCTCTAATCGAATCGATTCGGATACTTGTCGAAACGATTCGAATCGACCCGCAGATGCGACGTCGCAGGGTAAGAACTAGTCAACCCACAGATGAATTTGGATAAATTCTTCAAAACAGGTGAGATTTGTGGATTTGACGTACGTTTTACTCCTAGAACTACATACAATTTATTAAATACATATAATCGATAAAATGTTATTAACAGCATACGAGTATCTTGCAAAGGAAATGTGGCAACATGGCGTACTAACGAAGTTATCCGGTTCATATGAATTAAATGTATCAAATCAATTAAGGAGAATGTATAATAGGTATGTATTATTTTCCTTGAATTAATGAAATGGTAATAAAATGTCCGTGCTGTAAACCCAAACAACATTAATATACCGGGCGCAGCATCATGTGCCCGCCTCGGACCCGGCGCACCTCCCGCTCCCAGCTTATCGATGCTCATAAATTAATATCGGATCTCCGATCGCCAGGCTAGGGCTGTACAGAAAAGATTATTTTGTATTCATGGATTAATAGATCCAATATAAAAGTACCTGCAATGTGAAAGGTTGATTCCAAATAAATGTAATTTAATACCTTTTCATAGTTTCCTCATTATGACAGGAGAAAATGAAAAAAAGTTTTTCTTATCAGATCATATCAACAGCTATAATCTTCCCTTCAATTCTTTGGGATGTAATGATTTAATCGTTTAATGTAATCTCACATGTATATTAGAAATAATCACCATTCAATGTTTGACACGCGGTTACGCAATCCCAGAAAAAAACCTGTACCCACAGCTCTATCCCCAACACTTTGCAGCTCGTGAGTGGATTGCGGCAATTAGTTCCGGCACGGAGAGCGGTGTCGCTGACAATTTATCATTGATTCAGCCCCGATACAGCATCGTGATTATCCTACACTTTTGTGGTTTAAACCTGAACAAGTTGGAGGTTGTATAAAGCGCACTCCAATGATTCACATATGTTTGTTTTGTAGAAATTATAGATAAGTTAAGCCAGCGGGCGCGGGTGCACAAAAATGCGCTTATTTCCACATGGTGGGAGAATAATGAAAGGATTATATTAACTTGGTTTAAAAAACAAAATAATTATGTAATTGAAAGAAATGCATTAAAGAAGAAAAAATAAATTGTATACATCAGCTGCTTTAAGTGTCCAAGTGAACACTAAACTAGCTGTTTAATTAGTGGCATTATTAAAATGTATGGCGTAATTATAAAACAGGATTACATCGTATAACGACAATTAACTACAGCTAAACTAAAGGATTAAGCGCTTAAGCGCTGGCCAGAGAGTGGGTTAGCACTTTTATGAATTAGAATTTATGAGCCGCCTTCACTTTGCCTGCTTGTCCTCGCCGGATTACATTTGGGTTTTAGTGGTACATTGCGGAATAGGGAGGTTAATTATGAGTAAGATAACGTAAAAGGTACAATATTGTTCAAAGTGTAAGGGTCAGCGCACACCGGCGGAGTGGTGGAGAAGTAACTTATTCGGTTACAATTAAAATTCATATTTACTTTCTTTGAAATATGACTGAAATTAGTATAACGACATAAATTATCATACTTGACGTATAGAGGCGCGCGGCAGCCGAATGTCAAAGTGATTAAAATGAACTTTTAATTGTTATTACATTAGTCGGTTCGGCGTCTGTCCATCGGTGAGGGCTGACCACTGAAGTATTAATAGCAAAACTTCTTACTATAGAAACCTAACTCAAAGCAAGGGAAATTCAGACCATTATTACTTATTTAATAAAGAGCACTGCTGTGCCAGATTCATCTTAATACTTCCATCCATTATACAGCTCAGAATTATTAGTAACCCAATTAGTCTAAATCCTATATTAAAATATTCACCTAATTCACAACTTAGTAACCCTTTCATCTTTGAATTATTATCCGTTTAATTATGAACAAACGCGACCCGTCTGTATTCAAGGCAACAAATAAATCCTCTCGAGCAATATCCATAAGAAACATTAATTTACTTTGAACCAGAGTTTAACTTGCCTCACTTTGTTACTAAACGAAATCTTGAAAGTTTCGAACCTTTGTTTTGGATTTCTTATTTTAATCAGATACAAAAACTTACCGGAGGGATAGCTGATACAGATTATATTGTTATGATCAACAGGCTAATCAAAGCACTAGATCCGGTTTGAACTCGTTTCCAAAATATTTTTCAATAAGTAGTAGGTATTTAGTAGATAGGTAAGTTTTACCGCGCCTTTTATTTTTACTTCAATTCTGTTTAACATTTGGTATGAACTTTTTATAGTCTCTATTGGGATTTTAAGTTAATCCTATAATGCAATTTATAATTATGATTATATCGTTCTCAAAAATATCCCGTCAAACTTGTTCATCCCACTGTTTGGAAATAGTAAAATGTCATAGCACCCGGGCACCCCGGGCCGCTGGGTACCCCGGGGCCCCGGGCACCCCGGGCCCCTGGGTACCCGGGCCACATAACGCGATCACGCGAGGCAGTCATTACCGCCCGAGCGCTCACAGCGCCCTCTTTGTTTCAGTGGACGGCTCTGTACACCGCGGTGATTATCTTTTCTTTTTGCCAATGTTTTTGCCCAAAAATAACAGAGTTTCGGGGAAAATAAGGCATCTTAAAAGATATAAGTAATACTTTTGGTCGCATAATATTTTATTTTAGATTGTTTTTTGTTCAGCAAAGCAGCTTACGGTTTCTGTTTGATCATAGCTATCAATTGATATTTTATCGACGTTGATGTTTTTCTCGATTTGTAACTTTTTCTGAAAGTATACATTTATCTCTATTATATTTTTTATATCTTGTTCATCTTGAATTTAGATTCAGGTTTCTTATAGCATGCCCACACGTAGTAAGCATATCTATTCATCCGACGGCATAAATAACATCTGGCTAATGGCTGAAGGAAGTAAAAAGTTTTTAATAAGGGAAATCTAAATATAAAACTATGCAAACGCAGCCAATTTTTCAATTAAACTTGAACGTATCAAAAAATATTTCAATTATCAACTTGTATAACTACATAATAATATTGCTAAACTTAATAAGGTGCACAAAGCTAATTTTCATTTTATTGTAAACAAGACCCACGTTCATGACCCACCCAAGTATCTTAGTTTGTTTGCGCAGCGTCCACAGCGGGGACAATGTGCAGACCGCTTGACGTCGCTCCATCTCATCAGCGCGAGTGCTTCGGCAGCGCTCGTGAAGCGCCCAGCGCCAAGCCGCGTGCTGCCAGCGCTCACTCGCCGCGTCGCGCCGCCCCAACAACACTCGCGCTTGCTGCCGCCCGCCCACACTTCAATGAACAGAATAATAAAAACCACTCAACATGCCCTTACCTAGATGGACCTTGCCATAAAATTTCATTATATGAGATTTTGTTAACGGAATTGGAACTTTAAACAGATTTTATAATGTATAAATTTATTTTGAGAAACAATGCAGTTTTTAAGGTCTATTAGTAACATTCGCGTGCGAAAGCAAACAGCTGAGATTATACTATTACTATTGTATTGAATCTTCCATGTATATATAAAACAAAGTCGTGTTAGTAAACCATTTATAACTCGAGGCCGTGTGGGCCGCGCTTTATGATCTTTGATCTTTTGAATTTCTCTCCGCCCCGATTAGCAGAATAACTATTAATACATCGGGAAAATTCATAAAAAAATAATTAAGAAGATAACATTTTTTCTCATACATTTGATTCTGAAGCGGTACAAAGTTCACCGGGGCAGCTATATAGTTAGGTATAAAAATATAATGACAAAGGATACTTTCAAGACGCTTGAGAAAAGAATTTAGAAGTTTAAATAAACGTATTTCCAAAAGGGCGGGCTGCTTTATGTCTCGGTGGAGTTAGCTTCTGTGAACTGTAAAGGAAAACCTCGGTGAACAATAGCTGCATACCTGCTCGTGTTAACAGCGCGAACTAATTGTCTGCGGATTTCTATGCTGGTCGAACAACAGGAACACTACTGGACGACCCTTTCAAACTCAGCGTAGTCACAGGTTGAAAGACATGGATTCTACAGAATTATAAATCGGGAACGCTGCAAACAGAAATTGAAATAAAGGTGATTGAGGGTCATAGAATTTTTTCTTATGTAGGAAGCAATAACATCAACCGTTAAGTCTTGTCTGATGGTAGTCCGAGCTTTTCAGATAACAGTCCTTATATTGCGCACCAGCTCACACGTACTAGCTTCCTAGGCTTAACGCTCCTTAAGAGTGTGCATCAATGCATAATTTTTAGTAAGTTAATTGTTTTATAATCCGAACAATTTAATAAGGGTTCGAAAAGAAAATTTTAGAATATTGCAATAGTCTAGAAATCTATAGCAGTCTTCCCTACTCCGTCTCTGCAGTGCCGCAAACAATACTCCAGCTATTAGTCATAACTGCCGGCGCCGCAAACGTGCGAACCAGCTAGTTTGACTGCCAACCAACGAAGTTTTCGGAAGTTCTTGCAAGCGGAAACTCAGTAATAATGAATGCCATTGCAATATCATAATCTATGTCCGCACGACCAAAAATGATCCAAGGATTTTACAGATTTGTTTGGGGATCACAAATTTAAAGGGTTCCTAATATAAATGGAAGCCTATTTTTTTCAAAGCAGAACGAGTGATTTTTACTAAGAACGCTTAATATCACAAACTAATTGCGCACAAATAGCGGTAAGCGCTGCGCTGTTGAAAGTTGCCACTAGTCGCAGCATTGTACTCCGAGCTGGGAATCGGACTTGCAAGCTTTGGATCTATATGGAGTAATGTCAACCATTTCACGAATTTTTAACATAAACGACGATCCTAAATAGATAAAATCACACCAACTTTGAAGGCTAGTTAATTGACTCCATTTCAATAATTTATTTGTTTACTTTTTGCGCATTAGGCACCAGCACGACACACAACCGGCTGCTTCGCGACGTTTACATATTGTTTCGAGGGTAGGTACGTTTTAAGCATTACTTAGCAAGTTAGTGCTGAAGTTTAGGGCTGTCCCAGATTGAAAAAATAGCTTCAAAATTATAATACATACCTAGAAATAATGTGGTCCTTTTAATCATAATTAATTGATCAAGTTCCGATTGAGAGATATAAATATTTGTATAAACCATTACAAACCCACTGTATTGTAGTTACTGCTTTATGAGACGCACCAGGATAAAGACTATTGTTACCAGAACCTATTTCGACCTTCAAAATCCATCAGCGTCGCTACAAACAGACCTTTCATGACATATTTCTATGTCCCACATTCCGTAGTTCCCAGTTGTCGTTGCAAAGAGGCGCGATTTTTCTCCGGTGACACGTCTCAATTGATTTGAGCGGCACAACGCCGCCGCCCGCGCCGCGTGACGCGGGGAGGGGGGGGGATATACTGCGGTAGTGGCGTAATTGATGCTTGTGCGGCGGCTGTTGTTCAAATACTGCTAAAAGAATTGTTGAGTAAGAATTGCACCACTAGTATTTCTGTGGATACCGTAAAAAGACTATATGGATTAACAATAAGTATCATTTGATAAGCACTAAAAGTTCGAAGCGATGATGGACTCATTAATAATAATATCACCAGACGAACATAGCAACGATACGGTCCCGCACTAAGCAACGCTTGTATTATGAATACCGTACAATGAACTGATATTTAAAATCCATGACTCGTGCACAAACACATTTTTGTTGATCACACAAAGATTGTCCCTTACAGGATTCAAACCCGGGACCCTCAGCGCAGAAAGCAGTGTCACTGCCAACTATGCTAATGAGGTTGTCATTAGTCTCACATATGTAGAATGTTATTATTAATGACGTCAAGATCATGTGTGTTGTGTATCATCTGCAACATTATCTATGCTACGCATGATGTGTATGTATATGCTAGAAAATGATTGGCTGACTAAGGAACATTTTTATTTAAATGTTCCTCACTTTAGTTTTAATATTCATAAATGCATCGCTTGTTGGAAATCCGTACTAATATCCAGCGTTTCATGCGCGACTTGCGGCAAATGGATATAAGTTGTTAATCCCGCTTTGTGAAAACTCTGGATTTCTTTTTTCTTGAGCCAAAGCCTCGTAATTAAAATGCTCAACAAAGCCTCGTATTTGAGTACCTACCAACTGTTTACGTGTTACTGCGCATTCCTTTGTAAGATTTGTGCTTAGAAATGTTAGGTACATATTGCTTGCAACACTTTATAAGTTCACGACGAAGTAGCGGACATACTCGTATACGAGTATTATAGCTGTGTGTTATATGTGCCGCAATGCAAACATACATTTATCTATTACTACTAACTGATCCTAATTAATGGCTATCGATGCCAAGTTAGTCTCAAGTTAGTTATCTATGGCCTTCCTATTGCCATGAAATTTCTATAGATATACAACAAAAATCTGTACGATGCATGATGCTAGCTGCCTAGCCAGCGATCATCCCCGTGCTTTATGAATGCTAGATCACGGGTTCATGGAAACTCAATTCCACCGTTCGTCGGCCGACACACGCGGCCTGTAATTCAGTGCAATTGCAGCCGGATTCCGAGAGCGTTTGTGCCGCTATATTGCATAGCTATTTTAACGATAAACGTATCGGCACAACGCTTATCCTGAAGCTGGTTGAATCAGCTAACGATACTATTTAATAAAGAATCCTATTGTTACGTTATTTTTTTTTCTAATAGGTAATATCATCATAATTAGGGATTCATAACTATGTAAATCCCGATTTGTTTTTGTTTGCTAGTGAGTTAAGAAATTATGAGAAAAATATGATTAACTTGTATAAACAATAGAAAACCAGTTAAAATATCCAATCAGCATGCCCATATATATAATAGGTGGTATAATAACTCAATTCTTACTGGTATAGCTGCCTGCGCGCAGTCACCAGAACTTTGTGTAAAGATGCGGTATAATGGCCACAATTAATCATTTTACTGAGATAGAGGAAAGTTGATTGAAGACGGAAATGGCAGGTTTCTTTCAACTTTCAAGTAATACGGTAATAAGAACTAAGAAGAAATCTTAACTGCCCGATGCAGCGGTCGTAATAAAGCGGAACCTTCAGTTTGTGTGTGCTAATTTGTCGAATGGTTTGTCATGTACTTTCTATTATTTCTAATGAATTAGGAACTTACATTAACACAGTATAGTATTAACATAACTAAAGATAGTTTTATTAAGCTATTGCCAAGGGACGGGGGAACGAGTATTCTTAGCAATCTTCGAGCATTACGGACATTCTGCACGTTATCTCACGGGTAATGCAGTTGGCGCGAGAGAGTAACGAGTTTTAAGACGATTAAGATACGTGCTACCACGCTCTAGTACCGGATTAAATGCTGTATCAGCCAATGAAGATTACATGCTTGACTTAAAAGAGATTATCTTAAGAACCTACGTTTAAACGGACGATTGATTTATTCTCACTGCTCTATGTATTAATCAACTCTACTCTTTCAAAATAGCACTTAACTAACTTTATTCTATCACCAGGTAGTATTTCTGTTCTTTGCCAGGTATTTCTTCGTTATTAATTATCATCCATTGAGATATGGAAGTTTAAAAAATACTAAATGCTTAGATATTATGTAAAGCAAAATATTTTCTATTTGTGCGAGATTAAAAATTCAATAGCAATTTACAATAATAGAAACGGCCTGCTCGTAAATCTTGAACGAAATATAAAGAGCTTAGCCGCTCGGCGCCTTCTTTTAACTACATAATGCAGTAGGTACTTATAAAGAAGAGTCTAAAATACTATGTACTTCGTACACTCAAGATAAGGTTGAGCACATGTAAAGTTGTTTTAATTCTCATTATAGATAAATTACTAGTTAGAAAGCCGTGGATGCGCATCGGAGCGTATAGGTTGACTACAATATTCCACCTAGTTAGCAATTTACCTATACCTATATAATCCTCTTCCAAATATAAGCAGGTAAAAGTAACTTATGGGGAAATAGTTCACCATGCTACTCCCTGATCTCCTTGCTATTTTTATGTAGTTGCAGTGTATATACTTGGAAGCCGATCACTCTAGCCATATCGGGCCGCGTCCAAAAGTGTCGTTTGAGCTTTTTGCTCATAAAATATTCTATACGCCATAACCATTTCTAATGTAGTTAAACCTCATTAAACAAAGTTTGCTGAACATATGTTATGAATCTTTTCTGATCTCGATTCGGTGGACGTCTTCTCTTGACAAATCTGACCAACCCAACCTATTTGCTGTAGGTAAGCCTGGTCACTATCACTAGCGCGTCGCAGCGAAGCACCCGCTCGTAACGTAATTACATCGCAAACATTTGCATGTGCAGTTGATTTACGCGCGTAATACGTAATTAACGCACGTTGTTTACGCGTCGCAGCGGGGTTTAGTGCCTGTTTGTTGCGCGTAATTGGTTCCTCTGCGGACGTATTGAATATGCGTGATGATGGTTTGTTTGTCCGGCCTGTGCTTTTGACGCTTGATTATTGTGATTAAGTATAGCTAGTAGTTATTATATGATGTGTAGCCAGGGCTTGTGGTGATATACTTTACTGAACCTGTAACTAAAGTAACATTCTTACTGGCAGTTTATCATTAGGGTATTTACTTATTAACCGTCTTCAAAAAAGGAGGAGGTTCTCAATTCGGTTGTATTTTTTTTTAACTATACTCCTGTGCAGCACGAAAAATAAACTTTGCTAATGAAATCACATACTAGCACGTTTTATTGTCTAGATAGCCCACTCTACTCCACCCTGTTCGATCTTTGTGAATCCTGAACCACATTTTTGGAACTTCTTACCCATGATACGATTATTATGGTACACTCAGTACCACAATCAGACGCCTGCCCCCGCCGACGCCTCCCACCGCTAGCGCCCGGCACGGCCCGGCGGGCGCCGGCGGCGGCGACGGCGTCTCATCGTTTCCACGTCGATTTGTTGTGTTTCCATTAACCGATCATCCCTCGCCCCGCGCGACCCCGCGCCCGCCCGTCGCGATCACTTCCGACGATTTATCATCACGTATGACTTCAGTTATTGCGGCTCCGCCAGAACAATGCAATGTAAGACGTAACGTATGAATTGCTCACACGTCACGGATGTCATAGTCTTGTATAGCCAGCCTAATTATTCCGCCCTATAGAATAACAAATGTATAGTACTTTTTCTCACCAAACACAATAGCTAGTTATAAGTACCTACGATTAGGCAGGTATCAGAATGCACTCAGCAAATCCCCACCACCATCGGCCGGCAGGGTGCCCAAAACGCTGGCAGCATTGCTTACATATTTTTATAATAAACCTTTGAAATTGCTCAGTAAACTAAATTATTTCAATTCTAAAATCCTTAAACGTTTTCGTTTCGTTATTCGTTTACATTAGTAATTTAAATGTAGATAAATTGCAATAAGACTGTTGAAGGTCCACATTATATATGGATCAGACGGTTGACCTTAAGAACTTTAAAGGGGTCGTGGCTCGAGATGTCCCGATGCCTCGGGCCGCCCCCCCCCCCCCCCTTCCCGCTGTAATTAATCATCCCGGTAATGCAATAAAAAACTCATTTCGGCCCAAACTGTAGGGTTTAATTGGAAACAGATGGGGGATGAAGACGTAGTCATGGCCCAGCGGAGCTCGGCACCGAAGGGTTCGAAACAAAGTCGCTACTTTCACGGTTTCAGCCGTATTTCAGCGAAGTTAATACTTTGTTGTTATCTAATAAGTAGCATAGCATAGCTAATGAACGGTCAGACAGATATTTTTTCAGTTGCCATACTGGATACTATACTTTTAAATAATGTCCGTTCGCATAGCATAGGATGTTATATCACAATTTGCTTGACCTATAAATGAGATAACTTGCGGACTGGAATTAAGCGTATAGGAAATATATCCCACCTAAAATGACAAATTCTCATTTGCGATGTAAGAATCAGTGCTTCGGTTTCCTATTGAATAACAAATAACGTTACAACACAATAAGCTGGCAGAAATCAACCGCGGAAAAATGAAATAAAAAAACAACTGCCGAGTGCGGAGCTTAACGAAGGAAATCGGAGCAGCCAGCGCCGAGCGCGCGCCCGCCGCGCCGCGCGAAGCCCGCCCGCCTAGCGAAGCGGCATAGTGCAGCTGATATAATACGAGTAGCTTACAAAACTGTTGTATGAATACTATGGGTGAACAAATTATCATTATGGAAATTCTCACACAACGCCTTCGATTACCTAATTTAAACAAGGACAGGTCATCGGCCTATATGGAACTGAATTGTTGTTGTTTTATGTTAGTGAGTATATCAAGTATGAACCTGACCTAATCTGCTATATGTTCCTCGCAACACTAGAGCGCTTACATACGGTGCCGCTTGCAACGCGCCGCGAAAAATGGAAAATCACTGTTAATGCATCTGCGACTTTTTTTTCATCAATACGGTTGGTTATACGAGGCTCAGATATATGGAAGACATTCGAAAGAAATCCTTTCGATAAGTATAAATAAACTAAGACAAACTATCTTTCATTCAAAACTCAACCTTGCTAGACCCCTTAAAAGTAAGTTTTTGACTGTGTAAATCGAGTGCTGTAAATGAAAGCATGTGACTAGGTCTTAACTCCGAAGACGGCGTGCACTTAAACGCGCCTGGTTCAGAGAGTGAATTATTCGCGCCGGGAAACGATTTCATCACTTAATGCGCAGCCCCGCACCCGTGGCCTGTGAATGCTACTCTCTTGCGATTTTACTTGTTTGGAAATAAATAAAAACACTCAGGAAATTTCGATCATTTGAGGTTATTGAGAGAATTAAACCCAGTGACTAAACACAATTATTAATCAATTTAGATTAAACTCAGTGTAGTGCAACCTGCTTAATTAATGACAAAAGACAAATATTAAAATAATTTAAGGTTGCGGTGCAAACCTAAATAATGAGGGATTTACTGAAACTCCCTATTTAAAAGCCAGGAAAGGATGTAGGTAAGGGAGAAATAAATAACTTTAATTATTTAATCTTGAAGCTTGACAAATATTGTTACCATGTATGGGCTTTGTCCTTTTACATATGAAACTATTACTAGGTACTCCTAAATGAAAAATCATGATTTATTTCGGAATTGTCGGAATACGTGAACGGAGCATCCGGCGGGCGGCGTAATCACCGTCAACCGTTTCCGGTCACATTTAACCAACCAACGTCGGTGCTTGAGATAGTTCTTTTTTTTTAACCGATTAAACTTGTTTGCAAAGGGGCGAAGCGTTTTATAAAATCAATAAGTGTAGCCAAGCACTTTTGTACAGGAGTGATAATTATTATCCCATGAATTTAAAGAAGGTTACAATGTCTTTAAAAAGCATTTTTCATCATGGTAAATATCTATTAAATCGTGATTATGTTTCTAAGCGTACCATAACCTGCATAATTTCATAAATATGTGCTGATAAGGAAACATTAAACAATGATTTACAAAAAATATCGATACAAACACAAAAACCCCAACTGGCCATTGTTCCGCCGAGCCAGGAGCAGTGGCACCGACTCGCGCCCGCCGAGTCAATTAATTCTGTGATTACCTGCGTTTTTTCAATCATTCCCCCTCGCTACCCCTCTCTACCCCCTGCTCATCCCTCACACCGCCCCGCAATGAATATTTTAATAGCCCTATTAAAATGGACGATTATACTTCAATTTTGTAGTGATCTGCAGAAACCAGGAATCTATCTATTTCAAGACTTTTCTTTTTTCATTCTCAATGCTGAATAGACTCCTGCAACTTATGAGTCTTCTTTCTATAGGTGCTGGTCGTTTTATGGAGCTGTAAGCGGTTGAAAATTGCAGACACCCAAGATACTTTACTCGTTTTCATTTAAGACTCCTTGATAAACGATTGCCGTCAGGGTTCTTCTTTTATCAAGTATAATGTGCAGCCATAGTTTAGGGGCTGGGCCAAGTCCTATCAAATATTTGTGTTTAAATATGATTTTGTGTAATTTTTCCCTTTACAATCGTTGGTATGAAGAAACAAAACAAAATATTTGACAGACTTGCAATCTCAATATCAAATTGTTAATACAGCCCCGCACCGCGGTGTTATGGCCGCCATAAAATCAGCCTTCCTCTAAGCGTCTGATTATGTATGAAATGCGACAGATTGTTGCAACTGATCATACATAGATAACAAATAACTCTATACAGAATACATAAGCGGTTACTCACATTTCTTTGTAGTATACTCGTATAAGGTTGAATATCACGACTGTTACAACTATAAATAATATTAAAACTGTAAAAAATAAATTATTTTGTAGGTTATGCTTTTGATTATTGAAAGGATTGTTGAAACTTCTATTTTAATAGTATGTTAACTTTGATAGCGTATTAATCGTAGGAAATGCTCTAGTCATATTCCTGAAATTAAAATATGATGAATATATTATGAAATACTTCCTCGGCGGGGGCGCGTCTGCGGCTCGTGCCAAGTCCCGGCGCGGTCCCAGCGCCCGCCGGGGATATGAAGCCCTCACTCTCCGCACGGGAAATCGTAAACGGGTGGTAAAACCCGTGTGTACGTACGGCTAAACATTGAAATATTTATGACTTACGCAAATGTACTAAACGCATATTTACGACTGGCGGTGGTGGTCTCGTGTATTCATGCTGATATTATTAAAAATAATAAAAGTTACTAGAATATTTTGCGACTTTTTCGTTTCAGTCGGTTTACTTTCCATAAAATTGCGACGAAGATGGACCCTCCTTTGTCATGTGCTGTGATGAATTTAATAATTAGGTAGTAAGGTAACTAGCTACATTAGGCGGTGGCTATAATTTTTAAATTCTTATTTTGAAATGACTGTCTACCCAGATCAAATCGCGGCCTCAGCATATAACCTAACCTATTTTCCTCTCACTATCGTTACAATACGCGCGGTAGAAGCTGGTTAAGTACCTACACGCCTACACGTAATTTTGACGCTCAATACAGTGTTTGAAGTCAGTGAACGCTTCACCGAGGGCGCGCCAATAAATCAATTAACATTTTAATTACATCCGCATACATGCGACCCCGCCGCCCGCGCCGCCACCCCCGCCGCTCTCTTCCACTGGTTCATGTTTTCAGTGCAAATAAGTAAACTGAATTTGTAAGCGTTCGTGGGCGAGGCGTGGGTACTGTGCCTAACTGCCTACACCTACCCACTGTTCTGTGTTCAAACACAATATTGGCACTGCAAACGTGGAATTTAACAATATAAAAACAAATTAATAAAAAAAATCATATTCGTTTGGTTCGGTGCAACATTAAAAGTTGCGGACGAGTGCAAAAGCATTCCCGTGGCCTCCCACCTTAAGGCGGCAGAAGAACCACCGTGAGGCTTTTGACAGTAAGAGCCCTACATTTAGTTTTAAGTAAACCGTACTCTAATATACGCCGACTATGCAGTAAACGTTTCGCCTATGAAAAACGCACACTCGAAGCTCTAAATTATGATACTTATGTACAAATATCACGACAAAGGGTAATGAGAAGTAGAAATTATTAAACGTAAGTATCGAAAATGTAGCGGCCGGAGAGCTCGCCGGCCGGACCCGCTTACAATTATCTATACTTGCTGATAACGTCTCTATAATTGGCCCAAATTTTGTTTCAGTTATTATCTTGTTTGTTGCCTTGACATCACAACTAATCTAAGATGGGTCAGTCAGTTTGTTCCGCTTTCTAACCGAGTCAACCCTGCGAAACTACGTTAGGTTAGAGGGCAATAACTTTATAGATACTTTTAAATAACTTTGCAATGTTGATTATGCACAAACTTGGCAAGTGATGTTACGTTTAAATGGAGCTACTAGGTGTAACCTAACTCTGAACTACACCTACAATAGCACATGTAAGGTAACAAAACCACTACTTGGTGGTTTAACTAGAAAACAGCCACGATTTTAACGGTTAAATCGAGAGAAAACTAGTTAAAATTGGTCTTCCGGGGCAGCATTCAGATCTTGATGTTGTTATGCTCCATACTTAATGGCCTCCGTGGAACCTTCCTCTCTAACTCAACAATATATTAAGATAGTGAACGCGTGTTACGATATTTAAAGAGATGCATCTATGTGAAACAGTTTACTATTAGATATGCAAAGGTAAAATTAATTATATTTAATGTTACCCTAATTTCCATAATAATGAAAATTCATAGTGCACTTAGTGATGATTTACCGGCGGCAGTGACAAGTTGGCGAGCAGGTACCGGGGGCAGGGCGGCTGTATGTCATTCGTGAAAAGGCTTAATGCGCTCGTAAAATGTCGATATCGACGATATTATAGCGCCACGCGGCGGCGGCGATGATACGGTGATACATTGCGCAGGTAGCCAGACGATTTATATACTGTAGCCATAATATCACATTTAATAATGCTTTGTATATAATACGAGGGTGGGTCAATAAATCTGTGACGTTTTACAGAAAAATACTGTTTTTGCACAAAAAAATCTTTAAATACTTTCAATATAATCTCCCTTGAGCACTATGTACTTTGCTTCTTGGTCCCTTCAAAAAATTTCGTTTTGTCAAGATCCTCAAAATTGGCATATTTTTGGAGATGATTTTCTCATCCGAACCAAATCTCATCCTGTTGAGCCATATCTTTAGGTTTGAAACCAGGAAATAGTAGCTGGGAGCTATTTGCTAAGATTATGGTGTGAATGATAGCAGTCCGAACCTCAAATCGTTTAATTTCGTCATAGCGACTATGCACTGCGCACACTACGACTATGTCAATTTAAAGCAAGCGAGGTAGCCATCTCACGGAAAGTTTTATCATACTCAAATGTTAAAATGTTAACTAACCAGCCAAGAGATATGATTATAGTTTCTACAATCTCACGCTCATTCAATCTCAGATCCGCCACTACCATACAGTGAATATTCTCAAAGTTTTCGGTCGGGTGTAGAGACCTCAATTGCGGACGTCCAGGCATATAGCCACAATGAAACTCAGCCATCCATTTTTTTATCATTCTTATCGATGGTGCGGGCTCCCCGTAGTATTTGTCAACTTTTCTTTGGTCTTCGTAATATAGTTTTTTCATTAAAACGAAGGATACATAGCAGAAGAAATTTACTCTTTTCCGTCCCATTTCCATTTACTTCTTATTTCTTTACGAAATTAAATGCGATGAAATAAAATGGATATGAATATGGCCTCACCCGCAACTTAGCGGGAATTTTGCCAGTGTCAAGTAATTAATAGCAATATTAAATTCAATAAATACACATTATAAATAAAATAATGAATGTGACATGATGAAATGAAAATGGCGTCTCCTTCCATTTACTTGAAAAATCTTGCGCTCTTCATTTCTCAAAGGCTGCCATAGACAAACTAATCGATGGAACTAATCATTCAAACTATGACGGTAATCCGAAAAGGATGGTTGCTTATCAAGTTGAAATGAGGCGAGAAATGCAGAAAGTCACGGACTTATTGCCCCACCTTCGTACATACATATTTTAAACTAGACTTTACCTGCAACGCCGCCCGCGTAGTCTTCAAGGTTCAATAGTATAAAACTCTTATAAGTATGCCGGAAATACCAAAACATATAAGATTGACATATTGCAGTATTTTATGTTTCTGTATAAAATAAAACACATTTAATAAGAAGTAGATAATACCACTGCCACGCGAGACGATCTTCCTGTAAACTTATTATATAACCTATGAACGAACCCTTCGTAAAAAAGGAAGTTCCCTATTAGTAGGCATAGAAATACGGTCAGGTAAAAATACATCAATCTCAAACATATCCCAAGTATAGGTGCTCCTATTAAAAGCCACTCAATTGCTTCGGTATTTAATACAAGAGTGTTTTGTCCTACGGTATACCAGAGCCTGCTCATAGTTTACAGCTACAATCTAGCCTAACATTAACTCAATAATAAATGAATATCGCTAGACGAATCAAGTATATATTACTTATATAGAGAGATAGAATATTCGATTATGCCTTAATTGGTAAATTGGGAGAAACCAACCAAATAAAATCATGTAAACAACCTCAGTTTAACGCCATTCACCAACGTGATTTGATTCAAATGAACACCGCGATTACTTACAAATTGCAGAATTGAAAGCCCCGCCGCCGCACTGTTCAAAGTTTAAAAGGTACAGCCTAATTGTGTAGAGTGGTGCACTTCTTGGCCATTGGAAACCGTCTTGCCGACTCCCTGCCGGCTCCCGGGGGAGGCCACCCTTTGATGCTCGTTCGTTCACTGTTCACTCAAGTAAGTCTCAGGCTGGTTAACCTTATCTGATGTAGGTACTATTTCTCTTTGCCTTTTGACTACTTTTGAGTGCTTGAGGAGTTTATACAATTGTCTTTAAAGAGCAGGTTATGTATGAGAGGATATCTAAGATTAAAATATTGCGAGTATAACAAAATATTACTTGGCTAACACGCTCAAAGAATATCCGTAAGCTGTGATTGAATTATAAATACTTATAACTACGTAAAAATATTTCATGCCTGGGTACCTTCTAACTAAAACGGCGTAGAGATAACTGTGAAATCTGTTTCAAAGTAGGTATGTACTCCGATTTTATAACTCACGCTTCTATTCTCCATCGTGCACTTAGGATAAATAATGTTCACTATCTCGCTAAGGAACCGGTCGTAGGTGCGAGACGAATGAGCGCGGACGCTGATGGATGCGCCGCAATCGCTCACCGACGCGACGCGCGGCCTCGCGACACCGCACCGAGCGCGACCACCACGGGGATCTGTGAGAAATAATCGTAGAGTTCTTGCTACTTATCAGAACAGTTTAGCAAAATAACACGTTCGTCTTCAAGAAAAACGAATTCAGAGTTATTCAGGCGTCGAGAAATTATTAATTTGCATAATATTTCATGTGAAAACAATAGTTCACCCGTGGTATTAAAATTCAGTTTCACGTCTGAACAAACAAGAGCCATCTCTCGCGGCTCTAAATATAAGAGTCACTAAATTCAACCGACTCATAAATAATAATGTGATGTTTAGCGCGTCGGGACGCGCATACGAGCGGTAAATAGGCGGAGCGCTGGCGCATGCCGCGCCGCGTAATCGCGCGCCAAGTGCCGCCACATGAATATGCAAGCGCTGCACTTGCACGCCCGCGCTGCCCCGCCGCCACCCGCGCCGCCGCGCCGCCGCGGCACTCAGTCGCTGCAGCTTGCGACTTAAACCCAGATTGAATTTTAGTTAAACCCAGCGCTCGAGCTAAGTAGAGTGCGCGATAATGTTATGCTAGGAAATAGCACCGAGTGATAAATGAATTACCACAAATTAAAATGCGTTTTCTTACAGAAAAGCATTAATCTTTACTTTGATGTCCATTCCTGTGTGTGCTGAAATAAAATGTTCGTTCTTTTCGAAATATCAATCTTACTGGTTCCGACTACATTGATTGAATGAGAGTTATCCCTTTTCAGACCAAATTTCAAATTGAAGACAGTGTACCCAACAAACACTAAAGTACTTCGTTTGGATTGATAATATTGGTGCGGATGTTCCCATTTTCAGCGATGTGAAAAGATACCTAGCCGGCAATAAAGGCGGTCATTTAGCGCCAATGACACACATTACATCGGGGGTGGGGCGGCAGCGGGGGCGGGGGCGGAGAGACGTCATTATTTTAAGTGTGGATTAACGATTCCGGTAGCAATTTGGTGCTATCTTGCGAGGCATTGCCATTTGCGCTGCAGCTGCTTGATTACGTAATTTTCTTACATAGGTAATCGCTCCTCCTGCAGATCAACATCGACGTGGAAATAAAGCAGTTCGATAGCCCGCCAGTGGCATAATAGGACATTGAACTCGTTTTCTGTGTGCATAACTATTTTGGTTGAATCAATTCATTGGTTAATTTGGTTGTACAGTCAGGAATATTACTGCCTGACCGTTTAAAGTTTACTTTTGCATGGCAATACTTGGTACTACGCTACACAATTTTGGGTGTAACCTTTCAAACAAATCTTATGTGAGCCCGGGAGATTTTCTCTGATAGTTACATAGACAAGTAGTTGGTATAGAAATAACGTAAAATCTGTCACCAAAAGCGAGGTACTTGTAATTCAGGCGAAACCATTGACAATACTAGTCGTAAAATAAGTGACTTGAAGACAGCGGCGGCGCGCCCCCGGGAGAGGCGCTTTTATTCGCGCAGTTACGACGCGCGTTTACGTGCGCTGCGATTTGGGATTACGTTTTATTTACAAGCCCCTTAATGCGCAACCACAGATTCTGTCCTCAAGCTTTCTTTTTATTACAGGGGCAGCAGGGAATACAGTACGCCGTACATTGTAATTTAACACTTCCTCATAGGTTCTTCAATTTCTATAGTTATGACCTGTGGTTATGACCTTCTTTTAGCGATAATCATAATAGCCCTGAAAATAAATAATAATAATAGCCGTGACGAGCGAACGTACTTCATAGCTTACTGTTCCATAAGCTTCCCCTTCAACAAAGCCACACAAAATACGTAAGCATAAGGAAACTCATTCGGGCGTAGTATTAAAAGCTACTGTATTTAAGTACCTATTATAGATAACGTGTGAAAAAGATTCACAACAAAAGCGTGAGCACAGGAAGCACGTAGCCTATAAACGTGAAAATTCCAATATGCCTGTGTGTATATACTTGCATGTATGTAAAGGAAATTCCGACGTACCTAGAGCCCGCGACGGGGGCCTACACATAACACACTGGTCGAGGCATCCGAGTAGGCGCGCGGCATGCGGTTTTACTTAACCTAGGGACAACCTGACTTCTAAATTAAATAACTAGAAGCTTCTCCCTTCTTCAGATTTTGATTCTAGGGTTATAAATTAAAAAAATTAGCCGTGGTAATATTTCAAGAAGTGGGTGCGAAATGTATCATCTTTCAACACCTATTTTAAGAGATGAGTTATTGATTATGATTGCTTCCTGCCGTGCAATTTACAATGTGTAAGTGTATTAATTTAGGTTTCCTCTCGGTAATTTTCAGATCAGACTCTGTAGGTCCCATCAGCATCTAATTATTCCACAACTATAAAAGTTTGTTAAAAAGGCTAGATAGCATAGCAGTACAATAAATAATAACTGTTTAAAACCCGAAACGCCACAGGCTAATACTAAGTTTATTTCTTTACGAATAAACATCAATGGCGAAATGTTCCGTGCGGCCGCGGACTGCTTCATAAACTCTCAGCATCAAAGGATTCGTTTGAGAAGAGACATTTTACGGTTCCACATTTTCTTTCGAAGAATATTAAGATTAATATTTAAAGCCAGAATTACGCTTGGATTCTTAGTTGCGGCAATGTTAAAAATAATTCAGAATAGTTCTGGAAAAAGAGTGCAATGTGCAAAGGGGTTGGAAAAGCATTTAAAATGGTGAACTGCGGATAATCTACACTCTGCATGGTAAAGGACATATTTTCATGGTGATCTGGTCCTGTACGTATTTCACCTAAAGTTATTTAGCGATAAAACTAAAGTACCACTTTAACTCCATTTAACTGTCCATTTATGCCATGCGTTTATTGCAACACTCGTTGACACCACAGACAATCAAAAGCTCGGCAACTCCTGTCACGTGGGGCCGAGTCGTCTCGTCACAGAAGAGGTGTTATGACGAAGTTTACAAGTGCGCTAAACCGCAGCGCGCCGACATGAATAAATGCATGCGGTGGTTAGCCAGTCTGCTGGGCGGGGCTACGACTTGTACCAGCCTTGTTCTATT
Organism: Pheosia gnoma; assembly: GCA_905404115.1. Taxonomy (NCBI): domain Eukaryota; kingdom Metazoa; phylum Arthropoda; class Insecta; order Lepidoptera; family Notodontidae; genus Pheosia; species Pheosia gnoma. The sequence goes on along the minus strand of FR989894.1, from coordinate 140,388 downwards.
ATACTCGCTCATAAATATAAAACTTTTTAAATGCTATAGAACCGGGCATCCAAGTATAAACGTGTGTGTATTGGCCTACCTATTGGTTTTAAAGTTTTGCTATAGAGGGCAAGTGGTCCAAGTGTTTTAGTATTTAATTAAAATTATATTATTTATTTCTTATATTTTAAAAATATGTTTATTTAAAAACATAAAATAAACGCGATGAAATCTGTAAAATATATTTTATTTCAATTTTATTATTGTTCAGTTGAACGCTCGCTAGTTATATACACATTGGCATGTAGCCAAAATATTCCATGCGTGCCTGAGTTATATATTTATTATATTATGTCACTAGTTTTCCAACCAAATTATAGTAACAATTCGTGTTCTAAAACTACTCTCATTTGTCTGAACTGCGAGTTACATACCAAACAAACACCAGCAGTGCTGGACGAGACAAAAAAGCGAGTTGTAATGAAAAACCAGATGCAGCGGGAGCGGGCCACGGCGGAGAGGACCATGGACAACTTTGTCATACGTTTCATTGCGCTTTCAACGAAACAACGCAACACAGATAATTGATAGAGTTTTTAGATCAAGCGATCGAATATCCACTGACCGCACATCACTAGTATCTTTACAAAATGAAATTCAAACAGCATACTGTTTTTATTAATACCTATAAGGTCTTAAAATAAATGCTGCTAAAATTAAAATATTTTTGGAACTATTTATTTTTTATTGTTGTTATTTACCGATTGACCGCTTAAAATATTTTACACTATTTAGAACTTATAATCTCCTGAATAGATAAGCCTATACCTATTTTATTTCTACACTCCAGACGTCGTGTGTGGTTCAATAGCGCTAAAAGGATTTTTAATCATAGTAGTATTGGGTAGTTCTGCTCCTTTCATGTACAAATCAGTTCTTAGTATTTTGAATTACGTACCTACGTCTATTTCTGAATCATTTTTATTTATCACATTATTCGGAAAATACCTTTTTTTCCATTAGTTTTATTTCTAACCTAACAGAAGCTTACTCTATAATGACAAGCAAGTTCATATCTTCGAGTAAACTCAATGTGCAAATGCAAAATTAACAGCTTCAGTTTCTTATATCCGCTATATACTAATTACGGTTATTCGATATTTGTTTGGCATGACGAAAAGGGCAACAATCCCTCTATCGCGCCGCCCCCGCGCTGCGGCCGCCCCCGAGCGCGCTCCTAAACAAATACATGAGTAATACGAAACCAACAAACAGACGCGTGCCGGAAACAAGACTTACCTGTAGCGAGATATTCTTATATAATTAAAACTAAGCTTGACCTGTGGCGACCCTCTTGCGCTATTATTTTATGAGCTGAATAAATGTACTCAGGTTTGTTCCAGTATCTTGCACCCGTTCTTCACACACTACCACACTCCTAACATTATTTTTTCAGTATTCTATTTTATTTGTGTTCAAATTTGAACGGCCCGTTCCCATCCAGTAGATATAAAAGTAACTAGTGAACAATTCAGTGTGGTACGGCTCTGCCGTGTGGTGCCGGCTTAGAATAGCACCACTCCATCTCTTCCCGTGGATGTCGTAAGAGGCGACTAAGGGACAGACCAGGGGACGGGCAGCAGCGTCCCCCCCGTGTATAATCAACAACACACTGCGGTCACCAATTCGTCCTTGCCAGGCGCGGTGACTATGGCAAAACCCCCCCAAATGACAAGCACAATAAAAAAACGGCCCCTAGTCCCCGGCAGCCCTTCTATTCCTGGTCACGGTAGCGGCCATGGTTACGGGAGGGCAGGGGGTGCGAAGAATCCCCGGCAGAGACCCGGCTACCAAAACCGACGACGTTTGGACCTGGCCACATACAACACGAGGACACTAAGGACCGACGAGAAGATCACAGAGCTGGAAGAAAGTATAGCCAAGTTACGCTGGGACATTATAGGATTATCTGAAGTCCGAAGAGAGGGCGAGGACACGATAATCCTCAAATCTGGCAACTTGCTATACTACAGGGAGGGCGACCAACTGTCCCAGGGTGGTGTCGGGTTTGTCGTTCACAAGTCCCTCGTCAACAATATTGTGAAGATCGAAAGTGTGTCGTCGAGGGTAGCGTACCTTATACTCAGAATTACCAGCCGGTATTCGCTGAAGGTCATACAGGTATACGCTCCTACCTCGGCACACACGGACGACGAAATTGAGGTTATGTATGAGGACATCTCAAAAGCCATACAAACCTCCGAAACACATTACACTATTGTGATGGGGGACTTCAACGCGAAGATGGGTGAACGAAGCGGTGAAGAGCTGAGAGTGGGGCAATTTGGATATGGGCAACGGAACCCTAGGGGACAACGCTTGGCCGACTTCTTGGAAAAGGAGGGACTCTTTATGATGAACTCTTTCTTCAAGAAGAGGCCAAACAGGAAATGGACCTGGATAAGTCCCGACGGTTCCGTGAGAAATGAGATTGACTTCATCATGTCGACGAAAAGACAGATATTCAGTGATGTCTCCGTGATCAACACGGTTAAAACCGGCAGTGATCACCGGTTGGTAAGAGGCACACTGAATCTTAACATCAAACTGGAAAGAAGTCGGCTGATGAGGTCTACGCTCCGCCCTACATCAGCACATATTCAAAACCCCGAAATCTTTCAGCTCGAGTTACAAAACCGCTTCGAAGGTCTAGAAATATGCGAAACTGTGAACGACATCAATGACAGGTTCGTGGAAACTGTCCATACGGTAGGGTCAAAGTTCTTTCGGCCCCGACGTACAGATAGAACCAAAAAACTCTCGGACCAAACTCTCAAACTCATCCAAGAACGCAACGAAATGGGGTTGCAGTCTTCAGAAAATTTGTCGGAATATCGGCAGCTCAACAGACGGATCTCCAAATCCCTGACCCGCGACATCCGCCGATTTAATACGGAAAGTATTAAAGAGGCTATAGCTAAAAATAAGGGATCAAAAGTATTTGAGAGAGATCTGTCTGTTGGGCAGCGACAGCTGACCAGGTTGAAGACCGACTGTGGCAACATCGTTTCGTCCAAGCCGGAGATTTTGAGAGAGGTCGAGAAGTTCTATGGACAGTTATACACGTCATCACAAGCCCCTGTTGACAGTTTAGTCGAAGACCCAAGGGCTAAACTTACCCGACACTATACCGAAGATATCCCGGACGTCAGCCTGTATGAGATTAGGATGGCTCTCAAACAGCTTAAAAACAACAAGGCACCAGGTGATGACGGAATCACAACAGAGCTTCTGAGGGCGGGTGGAACACCAGTTCTGAAAATCCTTCAGAGGCTATTTGACTCCGTCATACACGAAGGTACGACGCCAGAAGCATGGAATAGAAGTGTGGTGGTACTGTTCTTCAAAAAAGGTGATAACACCCTATTGAAGAACTATAGACCCATCTCACTTCTGAGCCATGTTTACAAGTTGTTCTCGAGAGTCGTCACGAATCGTCTCACGCGCAGGTTCGACGAATCCCAGCCACCCGAACAAGCCGGGTTCCGAAAAGGCTTCAGTACCATAGACCACATACATACGCTGCGGCAGGTTATACAGAAGACCGAGGAGTATAACCGGCCACTATGCTTAGCGTTTGTGGACTATGAGAAAGCCTTTGATTCGATCGAGACATGGGCAGTACTACAGTCCCTCCAGCGTTGCCATATTGACTACAGATATATCGAAGTGCTGAGATGTTTGTACAGAAACGCCACTATGTCAGTCCAGATCCAGGATCAGAGCTCGAATCCCATCCAGTTGCAGAAAGGTGTGAGACAGGGAGACGTCATATCTCCGAAACTGTTCACCGCTGCACTGGAAGATGTCTTCAAGCTTCTGGACTGGAAAAGGTCCGGCATCAATATTAACGGCGAGTATATCTCTCACCTTCGATTTGCAGACGATATCGTAGTCATAGCAGAGTCGCTGGAGGACCTAAGCTCAATGCTCGAAGACCTCAATAGAGTCTCCCAACAGGTGGGTCTTAAAATGAACATGGACAAGACAAAGATCATGTCGAGCGTTCATGTTCAACCCAGAACAATAGCCGTTGGGAGCTCTATTCTCGAAGTTGTGGACAAGTACATTTACCTAGGGCAGATTGTTCAGCTAGGTAGACATAACTTCGAGAATGAGGTCAACCGTCGAATCCAACTCGGATGGGCAGCGTTCGGGAAACTGCATGATATCTTCTCGTCCAAATTACCTCAGTGTCTGAAGACAAAGGTTTACAACCAATGTGTGTTGCCAGTGATGACATATGGTGCCGAGACGTGGTCGCTGACTATGGGCCGCATAAGAAGGCTCAAGGTCGCCCAACGCGCAATGGAGAGAGCTATGCTCGGGGTTTCGCTACGCGATAGAATCAGAAATGAAGAGATCCGTAGACGAACTGGAGTAACCGACATAGCTCATAGAATTGCCAAATTGAAGTGGCAGTGGGCAGGGCACATAGCTCGCAGAACCGATGGCCGTTGGGGCAGAAAGGTTCTAGAATGGCGACCACGAATCGGAAGACGAAGTGTAGGACGGCCCCCCACAAGGTGGACTGATGACATCACACGCGTCGCAGGAAGCCGGTGGATGCGAGTGGCGGAGGACCGTGATGTGTGGAAGTCGTTGGGGGAGGCCTATGTCCAGCAGTGGACGTGCGTATCGGCTGATAGATAGACGGCTCTGCAGGCCGAAAGCGAATGTTTTTACGATAGGACTCTGCGATAGGTTTTTACAGAATCCTGACTAACTGTGCGTGTATTGTTTGAAATGGAAATATAGGAAAGTATAATAAAGTAAGAGGGGTAACACAGTTTAACAGATGTTGCCCATGAATGATGAATTTAAACATGCAAAGCTCTATCTTAATTATCTCAAAAAAACTTCTCCCATTCGACACATCGACTACACGAGTGGACAATTCAGTAGCTCTTCAAGGCAGTAATTATTCGCTCCGTTTAGTACCCAGCCGCGCCTCGAGTGCCTCGCCTGGTTTAATTGTGGCGAGCGCCTGCGACCGGTACTCGAGTGGAATTCACATATTCACGGTGAGCTGATTGTTTCTTGGAGTAAGTAGAACTCTAATTTCTTATGTCATATAAATGACAAAACAAGAGGAATTTGTTCCAAGCAAATTGGACAGGTAATTAAACGTTCGCCGTAACTACGTATCATATTCTTCTAATATCATATTGATGTATTTTTTTGATAAACATACCTACAAGGGGATTAATGTAATGTAGCAGGTCCATAACATGTTTTACACCTCATCACATGATCACGTGTGCGATGCGCGTGCCATTACCAGCAGATTGCGCTGCCTCCCCTCGATGTTCCACAGCGCTATAGCAATTTGTAGCCGATCGCAGCATGGGGACCGCCTGGCGCTGCTCACCGAGCACCGATATTCACCGAGACGGAGGCTCACAGCGACACCCCGCGGGTCTACTGAGCTGTGATGGAAAACGCTTTACTCTTCTGTATCAAACTTGTATTTTCCCAAACGTCACTTCGGAGTTATTGAAGCACTGGAAGAACGAAGTATATAAAAGAAATAACTTTCCTAGCTAAAGTTAGTAGTAAAGTATCTTATCAATATGGGCTAGTACTTGTACTAGAATAGTATTACGTAAATACATATTTTGGCAAAAGATTAAACATAACTGCTCATAAAAATAAATATAATATTGTATATGATGGCAACACCTTTTTGATCAGTGTTTTTTTCTAAAATGTTAGTTCTAAAATCAGTGCACGTCTCTCTGAATAAACTGTATTAAAATATGTATGGCTTTACATGCAACATAATAGCAAGTACAATAACCTATTTTTAAAGTCTGATAAATACATTTCAACACATTTTTCCTGAAGAGATAAAGAGAACGTACCCACTTGTACAACTCACACGCACAGTTCAACCAGCCAGTTCCTTCACACTTATAATAACCTTTCCAATGCAGCTTCTAGTAAATACCCAATCTCTTAATGTGTCCCGCCATCAGTGGTAATAGTTGACTGGCTCCAGGTAGCGTGGCTCGGCGACGCGACGCAGCGGTGAGCGATGCGTCCATCGCTCACTATCAAAGGCGCCATTACTCTTGAGTCGCCGCAGCTCCGCCGCTGTCGCCCCCGCCTCTTCGGCTCCTTCAGCCGGGGTATCACTTGAGAGAGAGGCGATAGAGACTTCGACACTCTTGTTGCGACTGGAGAATGGAGAAGCTTGTAATGTTTTGAACGACTTCTTTGGGCTGTAATCAGATATTTCAACCCTCCACTCATGTTTCCGAATATTCAAACGCGGCCCAACAAGCATCAATGGATCGATTTGTGTTACCTTCGACTACAGGCAGCCCATAATTCGGCTTCGCTCATAAATTCGCAAAGTTTCAGCAGTTGATCAATTAGTTTGACGGTTTAATCCCACCGTTTTTCGCTCGGCTCGTGAAGTATTACTGAACAGAATCTATTCAAGGCTTTAAATGGAACAATAACAACCTAAGCCGTTCACTTCAAACTTGAAACTCTGTGTCTTACGTAGGATTTCATATTTTTAGGGTCCCGTGGTCAAACTAGGAAATTTTCGCCATGTCTATCTGTCCGTCTTTCTGATGTCATTGTATTTTGTTTTTCAGAGATAATATTCTCCGAAAGGGCTAGACGGCTGAAATTTGGCACCAGAGCGCGAAATATTTTTATCATACTGTTTTTCACTTGTATAACTCTTCGTGCAGTTAGTCTTTTCACCCACTCGTATTCTGCATAGACTTTTTTTGTTAATGTGACGCAGTTACCTCATTAAATAAATAAAATAAATTTGTAACTTTGTTATTAAGTGGAGCGTAAAAATGCCATTTGTAAAATATATACGATACACATCAACTTTCTATAATAAATTATTGTCCGCTTCAGACTTCGACGGGTACTATAGAAATCAATCAATTTGTAATTGATTCTTTATCGATAAGGTTTTTCTTTGCAATTGTAGACATCCCGTGTAGTCGAGGTTCAGTCAGACGACACGGGCGACCGAGGACTTATAAAATTCTCATTCCCTTATAATGGGTTTTGTTGTTTCACTTTTAATTATTTTTATAGCAGCAACATGAATTCGTTTCAGTGTTTTACGACAGGCTAAAGCTTTTATTTCAGCTCCGGCAATAGGCCGACTTGTTTATCAAATACAGCACAATGTAGAGCGAAATACATTTACGCAAACGGCTTTGAGTGCTGAGAATGTCAATACGACGACGAGATAAAAATCAAATCAAATTAAAATTGTATTATTCAGATGTGCCACTCATTGTTCTGTCTGTATTGACCATATTGATTCTGTAAAGAAAAAAACTAATAAATTTGGTACTACCTTCCCCCTAATTTGTATATTCTTCTTTCTCTATCTACTATAAAAATGGTTTACTGTAATGTCTTAATGTACCAAACAAAAGTTACTAATATTTATTGTAATATTAAAAGTACGGTATGAAACCAAGTAAGCGTCAGCAAGGCGGTCCTTGACGCAGCAGCGAGCTTTCTGATGATATCAGAAATTAATTAACGTTTCAAGCCGCGAGGGGCGCTCGCGCAGGAACCTACTGTTGTTTTAGGTTCATCACACTCCGCGATTCAATGTCACAGCATCTGTACCGAGTGTGGGATCAACGGGCCGTGTCGGGAATTTCTGCTGGGAAAAATATTCGCTAATCCATCATTGTACCTAGTTTTGACATAGGCGCATCAATCAGCGTTTTAAATCATAAATATTTTTCCATTACATGATACTACCAACAGAATAATATTTTACCCAAATGTGAAATCATAGACAGGTAGATTTTCTTTCAGTTAGACACCTTTTGACCAAAATTCTTAACTTTGATCACTGGATATACAATATCCGACGTAAACTCGTAAAATTTGTACCTTAAGTGACATTCTAGCCTCTAGGAATCACCAGCAAGCAGTGACAGCTAATTGGCTTTAATTACACCGTTCTCCAAACTAAATGCAGTAGACAAAACTTTTGGAGGTACAAATCTAAAATTTAATACAAAATCAGATACCAAAGCCATTTTATTATTGTGTTCCCGATGTGCTCTCGGTAGAGATTTCTATGGCGTCAAACTATCCCTCCTCTCTCTAGAGGGAATATTATACCGATGCATCAGCGACATGGAACATATTACATACCGAAATCATTCGCGTATACTCGTAGTGTGCGTGTAATGAATTGAATCAAATAACTTTCTATTTGTAATATGATAGAGTGCCTATAAACTACGTTACAAACGCGTACCTATTGAAAATGTGTTATTATTTATGAGCCTGTAACCCGCACCCGATTCAAGAATTTTTAGCCTCACTAGGACTTGGACCAAAAAAACCATTTAAGGGCGGCCATAAATCGGCGCAGGTGTGCGGTAAATCAGTAGGAATATCCGCGCAGAGATAGAGACGTCCGCCCGGAGCCAGCGCCGTCGCGCCCATGTTAACCGCGGAATACATTGCTATAGAAATTGAAAACTGATTCGTGATCGATGATGTGGGAAACATATTACTAGATTGGTCCGTAAATCAAATCATCCAACACTTTGTGCGCGCTCGAAAGCTTGTTCCAAAGCTCTTGCTTGCTATTCGCTAATTTGCACGATGAAAGGACGTGTTAAAAACTTGAAGAGCCATTCTTCACTGCAAACTTCGTTTATTAAAGTGTTTTATTTTATTCCCGCTAGGAGGCACCGCGGGAGTTAGCGGTCGAGATTACTTTTTTGCGAGTGCACAAACTGTGTCATAATTGTGTTACGGAGATGTCGCCGCCACCATTTTATACCTTTTACGGTAGCCATCGGAATTTTAAGGGAAATAAACCCCTGGAAGAAGGTCGGGAAGGGGGGAGGTTGGGATGGCGTGGTGTAAAGACGGGCTCTGCTGCTCGTAAAACTGTTTCAATTTTCACCCGCTGAGGGACGTCTCGGCGTTTGGAACTATCATCACGAAATCTTAGAGTCTCTAAATAATACAAGCGTATGATTCTGAATAAACGACGCTATTGCGCCTGCCTGTGATTATCATCGGTTGCACAGATTTGTAGAGCACATGATCTGTAATGACCTATCTATTTGTGTAACCGAAGCTTAACGAGATAAATATTTACTTTTAATCTGGGTGTGATTGGTGTTTCAATATAAAATATAGGTATCATTCTTTATTTAAAACATTAAATAAACCAACAGAAGCTAGGTTATCGATGCTTTGATTAGATTAGGGCATTAGCTCTTCACATCGACACATCCACCCAGTGTCTATTCGCTGAACAAAAAAATAAAGCTAAAGTTAACATAAAGATCATTATTTTCACTCAACATCCCACAAACAAAAGAATGATTCAATCGAAACAATATAAACACTATCTATAGTCACACAAATCGCTGAAAACGCTTTCCAGTTATTTTTAGCATAAAATTGAGTTGTTGTACATTGTTTCCGATTCTAATATTTTCCAAGCACGCGGCAAAAGGGTGCTTTTATTAAAACCAAATAGCGAAGAGTTAAGCTGCCAATGCGGGTTCAATAATACAGTAGGTACGAGTTCGGCGGAGGTTTCAAATCAAAGACTACAAATGTGTAAAATTCCACGCCCCGTCGTCACGAAATCGTCGTTTGACGTTTTGACCAACCACTCACTCACTAACTATTTAACGGAGATTTAAATCTTCGAAATGATCTCAATTATAAATTGTTCCTAACTCTAAGTAGTCACAGCGAATCGCGTCGCGTCGGGCCACCGCCGAAAAAGCCTCCCCGCCGGATTCAATATAAATGCAAATTAGCCGAAACACAAACAGATTGCGAGAAATATTAATGTACAGGACAATCCCCGGATCCCCGGAACTTCAACTGGCGCCGGAGCCCGGACCTTCGCAGCTCGCGACGACGTGGCCGTGGGTGCGCCGTGGTTAGGGACTAAGTACTACATATTACCTTTCTGAGCTCGTTATAATAGAGGTACAGACAGATTGATCCATTTTTAGATTGTTAGTAAAATCGTTTGGCCGGCTTTCATAAAGCTCGTATTAAGCTACCTTCAATCTCGATATATGAATTCATTGCACCGATTGGTTAATGTGTTTTCTTCGATGCTAGCTGAATAATTTTACTATTGCATTAAGACGTGTGATGTCTGGGATCCATAAGGGATTTAAATTTAAAAAAAAATACATTTGTATGTATCTGTATAAGAGTCACATCTCAGTTACAAGTTACGCTTTGTACCTACAGATAGCAAAGATGAAATCCCGAGAACAGTAAAACCCCGCCGCACATTGTTTGTCGCGGGGGCGGAGACGCGCTGAACTTATTAAATTCCCGGCGCGGGGCAGCAGCGCAGCGGCGGGCGGCGTATCTAGCTCGCGTTCTACACGTTTTATGGCAACTCTAGATTTATTACTTGCCTCCAGCGCGATGTTTGTCGATAACTATCGCTTTCTTTGTTCTGTTTTTTTTTTCAATTCTACCATTAATCATTTATTTGTGAACAGCAGCTATGACGCAACCTGTAGGATGGCTAAAAGCGAAAAGCCTGTCAAATTTGCCCCATTTGCTAATCCAACAACATCATTGGGTCTCACCCTATTTGACTGGCTATCTTTTCGTCAAACTCTACTAATAATCTCCTTGGAATAACCCGTGAAATGACGTCATTTTACGAGTACCTACCTATTGTCCTCTCCGCTATGCTGCTCTTCCGCCATGCTGTCCGACCGCTATACTGCCCTTGTTTGCTTGACAGGTACAATATATGTCATATGATTATAAACGGGTTTTCAATAGGTAGTCTGGACCAAAAACGTCTACTCGGTAAAGGGCAGAAACCTGTTACTACGAACGCAGTACTATTTATTATTCCGTGGTGGTCCAGCTATCATGCGGCTGCAGCGCCCGCAGCTGGATCCTTCCGAGTCTGTATATGTAGAGCCGCGGAGTGCGGCTCGCTAACGCTTTATTTGTTCTATATCTATGCAAATGGGTAAACCATTTTATTTTAGTTTCCACTTTTTCGTGATGCAGTTTTTGTACGTTTATAGCAAAATATTTTTTCACAGTATCACTAAATTAAATGATCCACTACAATGTGAGGAAATTAATAGCGCTCTTAATACTAATAACTCAGCACAGCTTCTTGATGATAAAAAAAATGTTATTATGCCGTATGTTTTTTAATTCGCCATTTCTGCTCGTTACACTTGCTCTGTAAATGTGCGGCGACATAACGTTTTTATACAAATATTGTTACTCGATTTATTCAGAAGCTTACAAAACATTTTATTAACACCGCGACGAAAATATGCTAAACTTAGTTATGAGCGAGGCGAGAGAGACCTGAATGTATGCCCGCCTAGACATAAATCTGTCTCAATTGAGTTTCCCAGGTAAATATGTGAGCGTACCTATATTTTACAATATTTCTTTATGTACCTACTAACTGTACCAGCGGCTTTGTACTCGTATACTGATCTCACTAAATTCTTATTATACGCATTTGCCATGCCGCCATGCCGCTGGGTTTCAGCAAATCAACCTACTAGAGTAAAACTTTCGAGTATGTTTTATTTAAAAGAAAAACATATTATATGATACTTGACTCGATATAAATCTTATCACTTCCCTGAATTGCATTGAAACCCGTCCAGTAGGTTTTGAAAGGTGCACGAACAGCCAGACAAACAATCCAAAACGGTGGTTCCTATTTATTGCCAAAATTGTAAAGTTTACAGAAAGGACCAAGTTTATGGTTATAGAATTATTTCATGTACAAATTTCAGTTTTCAACATTGTCTTGAAACGATGTGCTTTAAGTATTAATTAATTCTTTGAGTATGTACGCTGAAATAGATATAGGAGTACCTTTGCATTATCCCAGTGGAGAAAATGAAGCACTGTGTACACGAAGACGCAGGAAGACAAAACATCCGTATTTTCCTCGCATCTGGAACGGAATGGCACGCATCAATCAGACTATTCCGTGATTGCAGTTGGCAGGCAAGCCGGCAGATGCAAGTGCGTGACGGCGGCGAGCGGGGAGCGGAGCGTGGCGAGCAGCGGGGGAGCGAACAATGCGTGCGGTGCGGGGGGGGGGATGTAAGTTTCTAGCCAGTATTTCACAACCTACATGATTTTGTTTGTGCAAACGACAATTTGTAGCTTGAAAATTGCGTTAACAAATAGCACGATGGCCAGTTAAAGAGGCAAAAAAGCCATAAATAGAGGGGAATAGTTTGTGGATACATGATTCTTTGGATACCCAATAAGGTAAGGTAAAGGTCACCAGCTCGTGATGTAAACTGATTCTCGATCGGAACATTCATATCTCCTCGTTTGCACAGCACGCCGACATACGTAACGGCTGAAGTGTAGAGTAGAGCGGCCTCTACAATATCATTGCACTCCTTCTACGGATGTCGTTAAATCTCTTATGTATGACAAAGTATAAGTATTAATAATAAAACTATGAACCGGGTAATATAACAGCAACATACAATAATGTATAATATCTCACGTGAACAAAGCGCGTTGTTCCCGGCGCCAGCGGACAACGCGCGAACAAAACGCAGCGCGCGTCATAAAATTATTCGCTTCCGCGCCCTCCCCATTACGCGAAGAAAGCCCGTCTTTATGCCCGTATTTATTTTTCTTTTTAAAACGCTCGTAACAATGACTATTGTGATGTGCGGGCTATGTTATGTTCAAACATACTATAATATCTGTGATAATATTTTCTATATAAATGAAAAGTCATCCATGAAAGGCATTGCAGTCTCAAATCGCCATAGACCGGTAAGAAATATAGCAGCACCTATAAAGTATGCATTTTAAAAATAGTGCATTTTCACATACTAATAAAATTAGTAATTTACTCAATCCCACTGTTTGTTCAACTAATGAATATAGGGAGCGGAGCGGTAGCAGGGCGGCGGTGGGGGGGGGGGGGGGCGCGCTGTCGGTGTAACGAACCTATTCCATTATCTACGTCCCGTATGCATAATACGAAGAGGTTTAAAAGATGCGTTAGCGATGCTCCCACTGCGATCACCACTGTATCACCACTGTTTCCATAACCGGAATTCAGTACAACTAACTGTATAATATTTTTGAATTCGTAAGCATGACATCAATACGCTCCGCACAGACTTTTATATATGACCGACTCACGAATAACGAAGAGTAGGTAATTCAGATTTTTAACATTCTTCGATCACTGATGCGTTTCCTATAAATTGTCTCATCAAACATACGCCCCTTGATTTGAGAGCGCGGAAGATAAATCAATGTCCTGGCTGCTTGGTCACCGGAGCCCGGTCGCGTCAACTATGCAAATTTAGGAATCGCCGCCGCCACCGGCGGGATATGGCGCAGTCCGCCCGTCTGATCGTTCGTGCCACTCGCGCCACCCTATATATAGAATCATCCATACATTATTTAATTCATTACTTTTCTACTACTATTTGTGCAAAAAGTTGTTAGTAGTAGTTATGAAGAATACAGTCCGCAAACATATTTTACGCCGCGTCGGCCCCCTTCGCTCCCACACTCATTTTTTTTAAAGTAGCTTTGCTGGGTCTATCTTATTTCGGATGTTTTGGCATGAAAGCCAAACTAGTGACAAATGGAATGTAGGTGTATCATCGAGTGGCATATCGACGTGTATTTCAGAGTGCGGGTGTAGGAGCAGCCGCGCTCGGGGTGAGTACTTCCAACCTCTGATGCGTACTCCGACCCCTTTTGCGAGTGTTGTGCGTGGCTACGAGAGGGGCGGGCGCCCAAGCAGCACTCTTGCAAGTCTATTTTATGGAGGTGACCACACTTAAATAGAAATCCGTGTATGATTATTCAGATCGTAACCAAAATCTTTTTTTAGTTTGACATTGGTTCATATACAGTCAATACCTATTGTATGTGCTATATTATAACAGGCTATGTGAAATATAATTTGTACCTAAAGTTAATTTATTAAGCCCTGTTTATGCAAATAAACCCTATCACGCTCTTTTGGTGACGCAATTACAGGGCGGGCGGCACGACGCGTTTGTGCGGAGCACCTTTTGTGTAGTCGATACATGCACAATGCGTGCCGCTCCACTTCACGTGTTTCACTCGCGCGCCGACTAGCGACTACTTAACGCACTTGCCGAACCTACAGCAAAAGAGATATATAATAGCAATATTAGTCGATCATTATACGTACGGTTTGGTTAGTACACTGGGCCCGAGGTGTTGTTATTAAATATGTAGCTGAAGCCCTAGTAACACAAAATAAAGGCGAAGCAGTTCTTTAGAAACTTCTCTGTATAACAGTAAATACTAAAAGGAAGCTTCCAGATACGTAGAGCCGCGGCGCGGCGGCGACGTCCTCACGAGCGAGCTCTTGTTACATGGAAGGTCCGCGGGGGCGCTGGAGTTACAATTCTCTTGTAACGCTATATCAGTGCTAAGTTAGGATAGGATTTCACATAGGTACAAACACTTTCGTCTAGAAAACAAAATGATTTTGTTGTATTGTTTTGACATCACAATATATACTCGTAAGTCAAGCCCATGCCACATAGTACATCAAGGATCACCTAACGGCTTAATACAGCATACGAGTTAAATATAAATTACTCACCGAAAGCAATGCGACAACTTTAAGTTGTTTTACATTCATTTCAATTCATGCTGTTACTTGTTTTATATGGTCACTTAGGCGAATTGTCGAGCGGTTAAAGTATATTTTTCTTAAGTAATATTATTTCATTTTCAGCGCGGTGATGCCGCTTACTTGACTTTCCTTTCAAATAGAATGAAAGCAAAGTTCCCATCTTGAATAAATAAACGGGACTCTTTTGTGAGCCTGAGTTTTTAGGCAACGTGATAAAGATTATCGCGGGGTGCGGGGCGTTCGAGGGGGGTATGGGAGTTGTAACGTGGCTCGCGACTAGTATTAGGGAAATTACGTCACGTTTGCGAAACTTTGAGAAAATTTCACATAGCGCCAGGAGCTTCCCAGCTGTGAGGTTCAAATTAACAAACAAGCCATGCGGCTACACGACCGACACATATACATTTTGAATGATATGGATTAATTATTTTAAGGATTGACTTAGTTTCACATGATCCACGATGCAGAAGATTTAAAATCATAAAAAAACCTAATAACTCGGAGAATACCTACTTATTTTCTATGCTGAAATTGTGTACACAATACCAGCAGTCTTTTATAAAACCGTGTAACATTAACAATCCTTTTTAAACGCATATGGCAACACCAAAAGGAGGGTTAAAATCGCAAGTCAATGTAATGTGAACTCACAAACTTAGAAGCCGATTTTTAAAACGGTAGCTAGACATGAAGGTATATGCAAATATTGCGCAAGTTACAGTTTATGAAGCTGTTATAGTGGGTAGCCCGCCCCGCGCCGCCGCCCGCCCAACCACAAGGTACAACACCGTTTTATTGCGGCATAGTACTTGATGATTATGTTTTTGTTACACCCACGGTATATAAACATAATATCCGATTATTTTTAAATAATTTAACATAACATTGGTCAGCTGTCCAATTAAATGTTTAATCATTAAAATATTTTGAGTATCTGTAGCTATGTATATGTACATACATTCATTTTTGAATATGTGTAGAATTTCAAGTTACTCGCACGAGCGTTGTGTACGAACCCTTTGTCAGGCTGAGGTTCCCACACCAGCTGTGCTGTGATGCGGGCTAATTTATGTACGGCAGAACCGATTTTAAACAAAGCCATCTCGGAAGTACCAGCTATAGAATAACAAACACTTTGTTATCTATTTAATCGTTCAATAGCCATAATGCCATAATTGACAGACAGGAGGTTCCAACTCATATCACTCATATAACTCATCAAAAAGTCAACGATTTTTAAAGTTACTGTGTATTATGGTTGGCATCTGTTAAATAATCCAGTTATTTGATAACAACAGTTGCTGCTGGAGTAGTAGATTAATGACTGGTATTAGTATTACTGAAATTATGGTTTTAGTCAAAAAATATATGTCCATTTTTATAGTCTCTTTATTGAGAACATCTAGTAGTTCTCATGACTTATGTTAGAAACATCTACCGTGTAAGGTATCCACAGATACGTAATTCGTAGCACTCGTAGCGCTCGTAGCGCTCGTAGCGTAACGCCTACGCCTACGATCCCTGGCGTTGTAGTCGAGGCGCCCAGCGGGACGTCTCTCCATGCCACCACTTTGTAATTCACTTTGAAATAACAATTCAATTTCTCTGTCAGTCGCATTGTAAGAGCTTTATTTATATATTGTTACTTTCAGTAGTTTCATACCTAGTAATATCACGGTGCCTTGATTCCAATAGTATACAGTAATTTAGTCCCTACTCACTAGAAGAAGCAGGAAGAATGGGATTCAGCACAATATATGTGTGTTCTGATAAGCCGCACGTGGTGCGTGGCCAGTAGCGGCTGATTTATCACACACCTGTGGCAATTGTATATCCGAGCCTAAGCGCGTTTTTACCCTGCTAACAGATGGAAGCTGCTGTTGCCGGCGCGGACGGCCACGAGCTTATAAATAATACATAGTGTCGATGTGTTCATAGAAATGACAGGATTCATTCTTAAAAATGAAGGAGAATAACTGCATACGAGATAGCTGTTATATACATAGTAGTAATAAAATATCAAAATTAATCTAACTTTGCCCAGTAGGACTCTAAAAGGTTAAAATCCTAATGATGATATGAGGCTACTTATTTCTCAATATTTTACGAAAATCATGATCTTAAGCATGGTGTAAGAGTATCCTATTATATATAGTAATTCAAATCCAGATTGGATAGCAAAGTCTGTTGATGGAAGGGTCAATGGATGAATGATCGCAGCCCCGCAGTGCGCCGCGCGACGGCGTCGGCGCACGCGCCGCCTGGGAATTGCTCATTATACGCACAGCTGACTAATTGGTGTCGATGCGAATTTTCCACGGATTAACAAATAACGCCTGGAACACGATACGTTAGAGCTGTTTACTTAATTAGCCAAACGCTACAATCAATGCTAATTAGCGCTGTCCAATAATACTGTCACTTGTAATACCTAACGGAATTAGCTAGTTGCTTGTTGGCATCATCTTAGCTTTCCAGGAAACAAAACAAATTTAATATTAAAAAAAAATACAAACAACAAAATATAAGTACCGAGTTCAGGTTAATGTGTTTTATTGAAGTTTCTAAAATGTCTAGGATGCCTTGGTTTGCATGCCTCGTAGGTACTTCTTCTACCGATGTGCTTCCGTTTTGCCGTTCCGACCATGCCAATTTAATCTTTTATCTAAACTTTTTTAAATAATTATACCCACGTAAAAGTTTATCGGCGTCAATCGTCTTAGTAATCTCGTAGGTATGGCTTTGTTCCGAAATATTGCTTCGATAAGTATGTTACTGTAACCATCCTAGGGCCAGTAGGCTGAACCCATATTGAACACACACTGTCGACCCGATACCAGATTTAAATCCACCTACCTTGTCAACGGCGGCGGCGGCGGCTCCGTAGATCGACAGCGTCTGCGAGTTGGTAGGTAAACCAAATATCACCGCACAAGTTCATAATGAAGTTCTCAGTTAATTGAAAGTTCACCACCTTAAGTAAACACCATCACAATGTCTGTCAGAATCAGAATCAGAATCAGAATATTTTTTATTCACGTAGACCATTATTGTACAGTACTTATGAATCGTCAAGTTACAAAAATATTATGGTACTGCTTTACCACCCGTTCGGAATGCCGTTCCTATGGAGAAGAACGGGCAAGAAACTCCATGGTTGCTCTTTTTTAAAATAGATCTTTTACATTTTTGAGCAATACATTGTTATAGGTATGTGAGAACAATGTAGGAACGGCTAATCAAACTTTAGCAGCAGGTCAAAAAAAAAAACAAAAGTACTAACTAAGTATAAAATTACAGTTAATGGCTACATGGTTCCCACATTTACAAATGACTTATGTAAATGAAAATAAGAAGGAAGAAGATAAATACAAAATCTTAATAGTCTGCTCAAACAAGGTCATTTATATTCCTGAGGAGCCGGACCAGCATCCAACCAAGCATTTTTATCCTTAAGATAAGCATCTAGTGTATAGTATGCCTTCTTACACAGCGTACGTTTTATGCACGCTTTGAATTTATTTTCACTAAGTTCGGTAATGTCAGAGTGTATTTTATTATAAAATTTAACACAATACCCCATGAAAGATGTGTGAATCCTTGCTAGTCGAAAGTGTGGTTGATCTAATTTGTTTCTATTTCTTGTATTATAACGATGTTGATCACCGAGCCTTTTAAAGAGAAATAAATTTTTCCTAACATACATAATGTTTTCATAAATATATTGGCATGGTACTGTCAAAATATTAGTTTCCTTAAATAATTCTCTTAGGGATTCGCGACTGCCCAAATTATAGATGGCCCTAATAGCCCGCTTTTGTAAAATGAAAACCGATTCGATGTCAGCTGCTCTCCCCCACAATAGTATTCCATAGGACATAACACTATGGAAGTAGCTGAAATAAACTATTCTTGCGGTGTTCACATCGGTTAGTTGCCGAATTTTCCTAACAGCGTAGGCAGCGGAACTAAGTCGTCCCACTAAGACTCTGATATGAGGACCCCACTGTAACTTAGAGTCGAGCGTTATCCCTAAGAAAACCGTGTCGTTAACAAATTCAAGCTTCTCATTATTCAGTACTACATCGCAATCACTACTTTTGACATTTGGTAAAGAAAACCTTATACATTTAGTTTTCTTGCTATTTAACGCTAAGTTATTAATAGTAAACCAGTTATGTACCTGAAGAATAGCGTCATTTACGTCGTCAAAATTATTTACATGTCGTCCCACTTTAAAAATCAAGGAGGTATCATCAGCAAATAACACTATCTTCATCTTATTTTGAATTATATGCGGTAGGTCATTTATATATACTAAAAACAGGAAAGGACCTAAAATCGATCCTTGCGGAACACCCATTTTTACTGCAGAGCCTAACGATTTAGTACCATTTATAAGAACACTTTGCCGTCTGTCTCCTAAATAAGATTTTACAAGATTAAGAGCATTATCTATAACACCGTAGTGCTCTAATTTAAGTAAAAGGACTTCATAATTGACGCAGTCAAATGCCTTTGAAAGATCACAGAAGACGCCAATAGCATCCTGTGAGTTCTCCCATGCATCATAGATATGCTTTATTAGGGTTACACCGGCGTCGGTTGTGCAACGTCCCTTGGTGAAACCATATTGTTGATCGTGCAGGATGTTATTTGCGTTAAAATGATGTAACATTTGTGTAAGCATTATCTTTTCAAACACTTTACTAAAAACTGGCAAGATAGAAACTGGCCTATAGTTGTTAGGATCTTTACTATTACCGGACTTAAAAAGCGGTATTACTTTACTGTACTTCATTAAATCCGGAAAGACTCCCTGATCTACACATTTATTAAAAATTAAAGCTAAATAAGGGGCTACAGTATCAATAATAGTTCTACATGCTTTCACAGACATTCCCCATAGATCTTCTGTTAGTTTAATTTTTATATCATTGAAAGCTTTAACAATAGTTCGGCCACTAATATGGTCAAACTTGAATTTAACAGGGCAATCAGCTATGTTTTTTTTAAGAAGTGAAATTGAGAGACGGGGGGAGCAGTTCAGAGATTCTGTTGTTTTTACAGGGATGTTAGTAAAAAACATTTCAAACTCCCGTGCTACCTCGGTATCTGAGCATATGAGACCGCGTGGAGTCTCCAGGGTATAATCTGTACTGCGCTGTTTCGTCTTCCCAGTTTCACTGTTAACTATTTTCCAGGTGGCCTTTATTTTATCATCGGCAGATTTTATTATTTTACTAATATATATGGCTTTAGCCGCCTGACATACTCTCCGAAACATTTTCGAATAATTTGAAACATACTGAGTGAAGGCTGGATCACTAGTCTGGACTTTTATTTCATAAAGTTCAAATAACTTTTCCCTACTCTTACGAATTCCTCGTGTCGCCCAATCACTAAAAGTAAATTTAGGTTTGATAATTTTAGTTTTGAGTGGGAAAATATTATCAAACTCAGTGTGTACAATTGAAAAAAAATCTGAGTAAAATCTATTAGGATCAAAGTTACAACTGGGAGAACCTAATTTACTATTCAAAATGTTATTATATTTTTGCAAGTTCCCAGCTGTTACAACCCTACCTTTTATTTTTATATTTTTTAAAGTGGAGGTAGAATTGATGGCGATCGTTTGTCCGCTATGATCTGATGGTAAATAATTAACAACCGCTTGATCTAAGTATTTACAACTACAAAAGATATTATCGATGCATGTGGCGGAAGTTGAAGTTATTCTAGTCGGTTCAAAAAATACATTTTTCAAATTAAACGATTTAAAAAGGCCTAACAGTCTATCACTATAACAAGTATGTTCCAAAATATTAATGTTAAAGTCACCACACACTATAATCGACTTCTTACTAACAAAGATTTTTTTCAACACATCTTCCATTACAGTTTCAAATGTATTAAAATTCTGAATGTGTGGGGGTCTGTAAACACTCAGTATGATGTGCTTATCCAGCTCAACACAAGAAATCTCGATAACTTGCTCAATCGAGAGCCCAACTATTTCCTTTCGTTCTCTTGACTTAATATTTTTCCTAATTAATATTAGTGTACCACCATGAAGCCTGGACCTGCGGCTATAACAACTTACGACCGAATAATTTTCATAGTTTATTAACATTTCATGTTCCTTAAGCCAATGTTCGCAAATACAAACAATATCATATTGCATTCTTTCTAAAAATAATTCAATTTCTAATGTTTTTGAAGCAAATCCTTGTATATTCTGATTAAATAATGTTAAAGTTCCAGGCCTCTCTTCCTTCTTATTATAATTATAATCTGTACATTTTTGTGAAACGCCAGAGATACGAGTACACTGTTACACATATAATAGTTAATATCAATTCCAAAGAAAAATCTTGGCCTCCATGCACCGACCGACCGAACCGAGGAAGACGGCGAAAAGCCGTGATTGGCTCTCGTGCGCAGAGCACAAAAAACATGGCGGCATCAGTGACACTCTCGGAGGCGAATCACGGTCGCTGCATTGCCAACCGAGACGTGGCGCGGCAAATTTAAATTGGTGGCGGGGAAACAGTGTGCGTGTACAGGCTTATTAGGGAGATAATTTAAATAATATTCTTACTTTACATAAGCTTCAACACGCGCACTATTTTACCCATACCTTTGTTTATGAACAGGTGAGGTTAAAAATTGCAAGTAAAAACAAAATTTAAAAAAATGATACACTCATGTCGATAGTCAGGGTTCCTTGCGACGACAATCGATTGAGACTTGGTGTTATATGTGCACTAAGTGTGTCGTAACTTATATAAGCAAAACAAATTGCACCGCACCGAACTAGAGGCACTGCAGAATTTCGTTTCCAAACTTGACAACTTATATAAATCCACATGAAACTCATAGTGATGCGATTCAAAGAGATTTGCAGCAGAAAATGAAATGTAATTTGATGCTAAAAAGAGAGCGAGTCCCGTCCTCGGCGCGGCGCGGCGCGGCGCGGCTCTGTGTCGCATTAAATACTTTAACCAGATTGTAGCGGCCCGGTCCGAGTTTAATTTGGTCCTGGAGACGCTGCGCTCATATTCTGTGTCGTTTTATTAAAAGCATTTGTGAGCTTCAGTATCGCAAGTGCTTTCGAGAATAAGTAAATAGTAATTAATTCTTCCTACATGCTATAAATACTTAGTTTAATCAAAATTTTCGAAAATATATTGTACATTTACTTGCAGTTTCGATCGCAATGATTTTACAAGGAGAAATGATTCGGTTGGCCTTCGAAAGCACACAACGAAAAGCGTACGTGTTCGACCACAGTTATACTAGCCCAGGAAAATTGAACTACTACCGACGGAGGTATTTTCAATGTGTTAATATAGGTACATAACGTCATTTTGTTCGGCTAAAGCTCTATTAAAGTTTGCAAGCGTGACTGTGACGTGCGAAATGAGCAAACGCAATCCAAAGTTGGAGCTCGTGTGCCCATTTGAGAATCGGTGGCAGCGGAAATATGTTATGTTACTGAAGTATCAAATTAGCTAACCAATTGAACTAATATAGTTTTCAGATTTCACAAATTAGCCCTGAAACATAATTACACGAATAAAATGATAATGTTATTGTAAGCATGTTACACTAGAAACAGAATTTCTTACCGGCGGTTGTCTGTTGAAATCAGTTGCCGCGACTTTGAGTGTTATGGCAACATTGTCGACGCGCTACGTTATACTGCACAATAAAAGGGTGTTCTGCGCTGAAAAGCAATTAAGCAGTGCTACGGCGTGCGGCGTCGTGGATTGGTGATGTCTCATTAGGATAATCACATCAACTGTGTCTAAAACTTTATCGGCGAGATGCAGTGAGTGACTAACTTGATTGCTAGTGGGCAGTAGTTTGTCTCCCTTAATTTGCCGGTAACCCAGCGCACTTCTGCGTATATATTGGTATATTTAGCTGGAAATTAATCTTCGTATTCAGTCAGAACTTTTAAAATTTTTCAATGTAACATTTTTATTTTATACCACTGATGACAGTTTGTACGCCTTAGATTTCTAATCATACACTAACTATGATATAGATACGGGCTTATTTAGGAATCACTGCACTGATTTCTGTCAAAGCATGGCTTAACAATACCCCGTTTTTACTAACGTTCCAAACAAAAATAGTTTTAACGAGTAGGAGTCTCACATCATCAGTCGCTTCCCGTGGCAGACTAGCATCCATCATATTGCATTTATATATGGATATTCCTTGTACAAAGAAAAGGGAAGGCGTGTATCTGCGGGGCGTCGAATTGCAAATTAGCAATATCATAAGTGTATCATTAGCTAATATTTAAACAAATATCCTCATGGTGTTATGTACAAATTGGTTTAGCACGAGTACAACAACTCCGACGGTGGCGCTCCTGGCGTGCACGGCGGGTGGCGCCGAGTGCCGCGCTTCCGCGCTGTTCCCTGATAGATTCTAAAGAAAAACGTATATTTTGTATCATTTATTTTATTACGACATGAGGATGTTGTTTTCTAATGGATAATAATTAATCATCGCGTCTTATATTCATCCATGCTATCCCGATCCACTTTCATTCTTTCTGCTCGCTATATTAGTATTGTACGAACAGAGCCCGCGATTGCGTACAGTAGGTGTAGCAACCCGCCACTCCACTTCCTGGATCGTATACGTAAACTATACCCGTGCTAAGTATCAAATCCGTGTACCTATACCTACATCTGCCTGCGATACAGTTTTTCGGCTATCCCGGGGAACCCTTCCATATTTCGGGACAAACATTTTCCAAGTTGTTAATCTTGTTATAAGTTGTGCTCATGCCAAGATTTATTAAATCCGCCTAGCGATTCCGAGAACCAGTTATTTCATTTTTATTTTCAAACAATATAAATTCTACACACACGACAAGTTACAATCTTAGTATACATATGTATAGATTTACTTTTGCTTATTACATTTTCGTATCACAGATCTGTCAAGCAGAACTAGCGAAAATCAAAAACGTGTTGAGTCAGTCGCAGATGCCTGAACTCTACAACAAGCGGATGTAGCTGGCGGAATTACGTTATTGTGTAAATATCCCAGGCTTCCGCTGGCATGACTCACCAATTACAGAGCTACAGCCCACTGGTGGCATATACCTACCCTCCAAATTTATAATATCCAAACAATTCAAATGAAGATACGATTAAAATCACATCTCAATAAGTGGAATAATACTGATACCACCTTTATTGCGACGGTTTTTCATGTGGTTTACATCGTTTATTTTAATGACTTGAACAATTACGCCTCGTGCACATTCATAGAATAGGATATTTACATTATTTCCCCACGCGTCCGGTGGTGTGTTGGTTAAAATGCAAATTGTCCGGAGCGCAGCGATAACGAGCGAGCTCGTTGTGTTCGATTGATGATGTAATCTCTCCTCTCACATGCGCTGATATTGAAACATCAATTTGCGATGATTTCAGGGCACGATACGGACGCTTGCAGGGGATACAATTTACCTATAACATCATTCAAGATGATTCAAACCACGTTTAACTCATTAAACTATCATGTGTTCTATTAGTCAGCAAACTGAATACGCCATTTGAATCATTGAATATCATATTAATAAAACGTGTTTGTAGCAAAATAGTATAATGTAAGACAAATCTTGTCTATTAAGTTAACTTTTACGAACGCACTAAGAACATAAGTCTTTGTATTTACTAATTATGGTTTTTACGTGTAGACACATCAAATCATATTAGTAGCCAGAATGAACGAGTCGCAGCGACTATTGGCATTATGTATGTACATCAACTCCCCTAATAGCTTACTTACTGAACAAACAAACATATTTTTACATAATTATTTTTATCACAGAATGTTGAATAATAAACTCTCCATAGTGTCTAGTTAATATTAGTGTCTAGTTAGTTAGTTAAATGTACATGTAACGTTAGTAGTAAGTAAATAAAGGCTATTTTTATTTTATTTAGTGTCTACTTAAGAAGTTACGAACGCTTCAGCCACGCCGCGCCGCCGCCGCGCCGAGCCCTGCGCGCGCCCTGACCTCTACTACCTGCCAATTTGTCAGCGCCGCGTGGATTGATTTACATCTCCCACTACACACATAAAAAACCCCTCCCCCTCGTCAAAAAATGATAAACGCTTCAGTATGAGTCATGGCTCAGATTAACGGCGGGACAAACAGACGCACCGTACAAATTACTTACATAAATTGCTTAGATTAGGAGCGGTGTCGCTTCACACGCGAGCGCCGCCAAATTCAATCTTTGTTACTACCCTCATTTGCTGCGCACTCCCTCTTATATAGTAGCGGCTATATTTTAGAAATGAAGTCGTCCATACACTATATTATCACACGCATATTTTTTCTTTTTTGCTGAAATATACATGCTAATTCGATAACTCTTCAATGAGCAACATTATTCTGACTGGCTTTTCAATAATTAAAAAAGCGTATTTTCCTGCTTACAATGCAAGGGTACGTTTTAATATAGGCTATGACGTTTTTGCAATTACAGAAACATTAATTTAATTTTGAAGTTATTGCACAATAACATTATATTTACGGATTTATGCAACTAGGTAGTTTATTCAGGCATTCATTTTCATGGACTCGCACAGTGGAATATGAAAATTAAATGTAATTCGTCGTAAAATGAGAGCAGTAAATACGATATTGCGGTGCTGGGTGGCATTAACAGCTCTAGCCGAGCGAAGCGGCCGGTCCGGAGCAGCCGCGCGCCGGCCCGGTTTTAATTTAAAAACCGGAGACGGCTCACGTCTCTTGCCTCAGATTAAGCTCCGATTTCAGATTGTATTTACGTAAAATATATAAACAAGAAAACTCTGAAGGCAGAATTTCTTATAAGCACTAAACTGTACTGTAAACAGTTCTCGTTTGAGAAAAGATATCGTGCGTAGGTATACAAAGGGATATATAACCAAAACAAAATTACCACAGGTGGAGGCCAAATTAAAAAATGCGAAAAAGCCCCATCGTTGCTCATTTCATTTGATACAGCCTGTACACAAAATCAACACAAATACAGATTTTAGTAATAAAGGACGGACACCTACTCCTAAATTCCTACACCACGGACTTCTTAGATTTCATTTAAAAGAACCTCGTGTCTCAGTAATCCTAGTATCACCAACGCGCTTATGTAGCGTCACTCACCATTTAAGAACCCGGCACTGAGAAAAACATGAGGTAATCTGTGACTTCGGTATAAATAGAGTTCTTGTACGTATGAAGCTGTGTCTCAATCTCCGTACAATGGTTGCTCTGGTCCACACATCATATCATCTAATTTAACAACCAGTAAACCTACTAACTGTCGCACGGTGTGTGATGTTCTTTGATTGAGTGCGGATCGATTTATGTGGTTTGCGACCGCATTAAGCAGCACAACTATAGCCTCGCCGGAGCCGCACTCCGGGACCACGGGACGACACGTGTCTGGGTTTAGCTACCCTTGCGACCCGCTGCAGGAACTCAAACCGCAAACAGATACAAAACACACAATTAGAGTCGCCATGTTACTTTCCAAAATCAACAAGTCAAAGTTACTAACCGATTCTCGATTCTATTTAACTCAAGTAAAAGTCATGAAATATAATATTTATATAGGTAGGTATTGACTTATGATTAAAGTTCAAGCAGCCATCGCATCAAGGTTGGCCCATATCTAGTAACCGACAACGTGCCTTTGAGCTAAGCTACTAATTTATTCGTCCCAGATCGGCTTAGAACCTCCTAATATTACTCCTTGAGGAAAAACACCGGCCGTCAGTTTACAGTGGTGCACGGTGGGCGTTATTATTCTGTCCGCGTCGCTTCGATAAGTCAGCACTCATGATCGCAACACCGCGCACGCGCCGCGCTCGCGCGCGCGCGTCTGATTGTTTCCAAGATATCACGCACTGATAACTGCAAGCTACCTTAGTACGTGTGCACATTTATATATTTACATACTGCTGCTTTCTGACAATGGCACTGTAGAATAATAATGGCGGAGATATCTGAAAATGCCTACCTGGACTAGTTATAATTAGTATTTAGAGCAGATAAATCCTAACTAACTCGCAGTTAATCTCTTTTTCAATATTACAGCATCTGTACAGGTTGGTTACATAACATCAAAAATACTTAAATATCCCTGATACTACATTTACATATTTATGGAAGACAAAATTGTGCTGTCATTGCACAATTTTATAAAGTTCACAGTTCACAGTTCCTTCGTTCCACATAAAGAATGCTAACTGTTTAGGGAAGTTTTCCTTTGAGGAAGTATAGTTTAATGAATAGCTGGTGTCTCGCTCGCACAGCACGGAACTTGCAGAATTATACCTCTTTCGGATCGACTCGAAAACTCGCCACTACTTATATATGAAAAGTTTTCAACAAAAAAACAAAGATAGTTTAGCTTACTTTTCAGCATTTCTGCAAAAACTTTGTTGGCTTTATTGTAACACAACATAGTGACTACTACGTATTTAGATTTTCAGATTGCAACTTCTATTTTCTTGTAAAATTTTACATTATTTAAATATTTTTTTGTATATCAGTCAGGTACATACTAACCAAACGAGGTTTTTTGGCGTGGCTTTGCAAAAATAATGATTACAGACACAAGCGTCTGCGGAACTCGAATGTATTTTTTATTTAATTTCAGAACAGCAGAAGCTTAATGATTTTAGATCATTAGTGAATTCGGTGGCGAGGCGTAGGTTAACGACTCTCTTCCTCCGCAGCGGCCGCGCCGGGCGCCCCGGGCGAGGCCGGTGCCGCGGCGCGGGGCGGCGCGGCGCAGGCACAAAGCGCCTCGCTGGAGGCCGGGACGCGGCCCGCTAGCCGGATAATTACTCGGTACGAATGGGTCGCTCGCGGAAATACGTAGTTGCTATACAATAGCGGGATTTTCGACAGTCCTGTGGTGTAATTGTGTTTTTTAGTGAAATACGTTACCTATACCTATTGCGCAAAATGAACCAAAATAAATCTCCTAAATTAATATATCGATAGTCAATCGTTAGTATAGACGAGTCGCTTCACCGATGACTAACGTTGAACATCGCGAGGTATCAAGCATTCTCAAAACACGCCAGCTAACAATGGATTTTGAAACTTTAGTGTTTAGATGTTCATTTTATGATTCCCTCGGAGCGCCGCCGCGCTGCTGGATCGATGAGCGCAGTGGTGACTGCGGGGAGGTAATTCCTTCAGTGACGTCACAAAAGGTTCGTAACAAATTGTGTATGCATTTGTATTTTTCTGTAAACTGCAAAATTTCAATCGTATCGGAGGCCTGTAAGTAACTGCACGTGCAACATCCACGGACGGACACACCTCTGGTACAGGTTATTTAGGCATCTGCAGCTGTATCTACTCTTGAACAACGAGTATTCTTATTATGAAGAGAGCGGAGGAGCTTCACGGGGGGCGGAAAAGTTAAATTGACTCGGTTGTGTTCTATTTAGCTGAAACAAAATAACTTGTGAAGCGCAGCCCGAGCGCGCGCCGGTCCGCACTACGCGTCCGAGCTTTCATTACCATTTACACGCGAGTTTATATATTAGGTATACCAGACTACGTGCGAATGCGAAAATATTAAATTCATGAGCACTTGCCACTTTTGTATGTTTAGGCTGCTGAGTAGTTTGCTTTAGGGGAAAAGTTTTTTTTTTTTATTACATTATAGGCAAGTATTTGATCTCGATCTCACCTGGTGGTAAGTGACGATGAGATCTACGATGGAGCATACTTGCCTAGGTAGGAAGGCGGCAGTAGATAGAGACGCTACATTCACTAGGCACATGCAGCGCAACTGATCTGACCCGCCATCCATGAATGGCAACACCGAACATCATGCCGGAACACGGCTAGGCCGCTTGGCGACATTGCTTTGTTCAGTGGGTGGTGACTAGCCACGGCCGAAGCCTACCACCAGTAAAAGTCCCTTATTTGCCTACTGACTCTGCGCCGGACCGATCGTAGTTACAATAAAATGTCTTTTTACAAACGTTAACACCTCCTTTTACCCCCTTCGAGGTCGAAATTCCAAAAATCGGTCCTTAGTGCTCTCCTCAGTTATATAAGGAACTCTCATGCTATTTTAATTGATATGAGTTGACTGCCGTTGTCATCATTGTTTATTATCATGCAATAATCAGGATGTAGCTGTCACATAGTATAATGATTGAAGGAATTATATAGGTATTATCCATTTTCAAAGTCACCTCCTTCATGCATGCTCATTCATGCTTCTAAAATTAACATTTTCCTCCCTATCGATCAAATTCTGCATTCTCTCTAAAACCATTAAATTATAATATTGCACAATTTATTGCCATATATGAGGTGGCTATAAACTATCCGATATTAAACAAGCGATCTCTGAACTGCTTACACTGCGCTGTCCTAGGAACAATACCGCTCGCGACACAATGCGTAGTCACCTCTCGTAACCTCGTAGCAACGGTACGTCTGCTACAACGTAGCAAATACGTACCCTCCTGTGTAACTAAACGCCAATATTTTAGTAGGCAGTATCATTGTAGTAAATAGTAATAGTACTTTTGAAAAAACTTAACAATTCGATAAGCGTGCGACTAGTTCGTACAAGATGAAATGATTATTTTGTAATGATTTTGCATCAATAGGAAAAAAACTAAAAAAAGTAATTTGGCTATGAGGGGCTCTGAGGTATCAATTCATTCTGGAAAAGGGGTCATTTGCCCAAAATAGTTTGGGAATCCCTGCTGTAGAGGGTAAAAAGATAAGTTTAAAACCAAGTATTGGAACTATTTTTCCGTTTTAACGTTTATGATACGTGTCTGGGCGTTCGAATTACAGTAAACGATGGCCAAACAATGATCCCGGCATATAACACAACCTATACAATACACCAGGCGCACACACGGGCGCGCAGTACAACTACGGCTACAATGTATATTTTACACAAAGAACGGAGCAATGTGGCATTTTTCTAATCGAATGAATTCAATCTTCTGATATAGTGTTCATGAAAATATCCCGCGGCTATTCTGGATCGGTCCCGGGGTCTAGACCTACAATTTAGAGCGCCATTATTTATTTTTGGGTTCGTATACCAACCAGTGTCTCACAGTATTCAAGTTATTCAGTCGGTCGACGCTTTTTATGGGAATCGAATGTGATATTTCAGCGCTGTGAGATACCTAGTGTAATTAGGTATTACTCGTATTTATTTTATAAAGTTCAGATCAATTATACACTCGAAAGATTTGCTAATTCAATCGGAACTTTATCCGCTTCAATGTTAATATCAATTTGTTTATCGTTAAGCTAAGCAAATGAAATTATCTACGTCCATACAGTGCTGAAGGCCGCGGCTCGCTAGCGGACTACGATCGGCAGAAAGTATTTTCCCATCGCCAATGATTCTCGATTAAACATTCAACTACTATTTAGATCGCAATATGAAGATGGCTTTTTAAGATAATGAATAATTGGAATCATAATTTTAGGAATACTAACCGCTGTTCGACGTTAGTATTTATGATATCTACCGCTAAATTGCAATGGTATTTTAACTTAAGCACTTTTCTTTAGAAATTAATGTTTTATAACGTAATTGTCAATTGATTAAAAGTTCCTTATTTACTTTATTTCTATATCGTTCCTACTTCGTTTTACCTACTGATTTCTTATATTTACACGAATACTACACATTGAAATAAATTATTTTTACCTATTTGAGTTAACGAAATAAATATTTTAGATTCAATTAAATTAATTTTGGTGAAATCTCTGCAAGGAATATCTCTCTGCATGCAATAACTCAATCTCTGTCAAAACGTGAATACAGGTGAAGGATTTTTCTCCACCATCTAAGTTATCATATTTTTGCACCAAAATCGGATAACCCCAGTTAAGGAAGTAAAGCAATCCTAAACCATGCGAGAAGGAAGCATGTTTTTATTAGAGCGTCCGCACGTTTGACCCGCCGTGGATCACATTTGTTAAATATTCATGCGCCGCCCTAAGCCGCTTTGTGCTAAGCACTACCCTCTCTGCGCCCGCCGCCGCACGGCAAGATTCAAATTAAATTATTTCGCTTATTATAATCCATTTCATGCTTGCTGTGATCCCGCTGTTTGCTTGTGTGTAACGAGGAGCGGGTTACAAATGGTTCGTTGAGTGAATAGCCTTTGTTACCGCGGAGCTGGTTTAAATGGACAAGCAAGTAAGCTATAACAAATACAAACTGATAAATAGTACAAACTGCTTTTGAGATTTTACATATGTCAAACTATTTTTTAAAACAGAATGGAGTAAAAACATATGGAAGAGGGGTGGGCAAATTGGAAAAAACGCAGGTAATCGAGAAATTAATTGATTCGAGGCGCGGTATACCTTTGTGGTCGGCGGCTCGGACGCTTTGGCGTGATGCTGCCTTGTTCTGGCATATTTGAGATATTAATTGTTCACTATCGGTGTCCGCAACTGATTCTGAAAATGGGGGTTCACCTGATTTTAAAACTGGAATATTTAGAATCAACTTGATATGTAAGCCTTGTTGTCTTTTCAAGTAATTTAGAAGTCAATATAATGTCCTCTAGAATTTCCATATAATGGTGGTATTTCCGCGGAGGTGGTCTCTATTTTAATTATGTATTACTGGTGTAGTATTTTACGGTGAACTCGAGACTTATAAGTCGAAGCTGACAAAGCATCGACTTTGGTGAAATATTATGATGGCTTAGAATTACTACTTCTTGCGGTAATCAGAGCCGAGAAGCTGGCGAGCGAGACTCCTACTGCACCTATTCGCTCACAGTTGCACCCCACACTACGGGAGTTGAATTCGTTTATTGAATCATCTCTATTTGTGTTACAACAAAAACCCTATTTTACTCTATTTATGAAGAAATTCACGAGGTTATCTTAAATCTTAGGCATCGCATTGGTTGAGTAAATTACACTCGAGATGCTGCATGTTGTGATACGTGCCCATTGCTAACAGAAACCATAATCGCGTGCCTGACCCGAACCTGGTGACCAATGCGACCAGAAATTATAAATAAATATTAAAGCATATTTTACTAGGTGTGTTATTAATTTTTCGTATCTCCTAGGGAAACGAAAAGAAAAACAAAGCTCTTTGTCGAGCCAGATCATGCCGGATCATCCGGATTGCCGGAGCATCAGCTTCACATTCCATCATTTCCTCGCCATCGCATTGCTAAGAAAACCCTTACAAAGTGAACAATGTTTCCGAATGAACGTTTTCCATGTATTAAAATGACTAGCAGGAATCGATACAAAAAAACAGGAAAGCAAGGAGAAGACTCGAAGTTCGACCAAGGAAAATAACATAAAATCTGCGACAACGCATAATTACCTGTGCCCTTTCGTGCGACGACTAACATCTACGAATGACTGACTACAACTGCGCTATGTATTCCTACTTACTTGCTATTGTAGGAAATGACCAATATAGACCAATATAGAAATGACCAAAAAGCAATAAAATAAAACATTCTACATATATTTTTAATAATTATACATATTATAATGCAAGCCAATGATGATAATAATAAAGGTTCAATGTATTACTGGATCGGTAACGGGTTAATAGAGATTCCTGGACCAAAACTTTAAGGATGTCATTTTAAATAGGTTTAGATAATTGCATGTAATCGAATCAAGCTGGCATCCATCCGTGTTTGTGCGGGTAGTGGCCGGCGGGCTGCGCGTCCCGGCAGTACACCGTGGTGCTGACGACCGCGCTGCTGAGCGCGGCGCCGCGGCGCGCGATCGTCGCCAGGCCCAGGCTGCTGACCGCCACCAGCGGCGGCGCCTCCTCGTCGCAGCACATCACCACCACGCCCACCTTGTCGCAACCGTATACCTGCGTTACAAACAGATTTGGTTAAATCATAAATATAACATTGCAACATTGGTCGACATGCTCTCAAAACCAACATGCTCCTTCATTAGGAAGCCTCTTCTGTTCTTCTTAATGGCCTAACTACACAATGTAGGTAGGCTCTTTATGACGACTTGTAAAATTACTAATATCACCCAGCGTCCGTCGACTCTACACCGTTGGATTGAACCGACTCATATCTATGTTTATTACCCGACTGCGCGACGCAAAGGAGGGTAATGTCTTTATCAACCTTTGTATGTATGTATGTTTGTTCCTTTGTGGCGCTCTAGAGACGAAATGCGTGGGCTGATTGTAATGATTCTCACGTCAGTCCTAATCTTGCGAGTGTCACTAAAGACATGACCGTAATCAAAGCTCTATATGGCGACAACAAGACGTTATATTGTGAAAATACAAAAAATAAAGTCGACGAACTATGTTAAGTGGGATATCATTAAATAGGTATATGAAAATCTTCATTAGGATTCTCTTATAAATTTATATCTCGAGTGACCATTTAGAATCTATAACGGTTTAAAGTTGGTTAGCAACTATTCTCACTGAGATTTTCTCTACTTATAATAAAGCTGTGATAATGTTGTTATATAAATGCATAATAGGTCTTATTGACATGAAAAATAATAACTAAAAAAATCAAGAAACCCGACTGCGTGAAAAAATTACTTGAAATGAAAAGAAAAAAAATGGGTCTTGTAGCGATTTTAACTGTCACGACCCATATTGATTTCTTATATTTACGCGAATACTACACATTGAATTGCAACTAATTTTACGGATTTTATCACGTTTATTTTATGGTTTTACTAGACCGTTGCGTTTCAAAAATAACTTACATTATCGGGTATCGCAATATTCCAGTTGGGTATGAGCGGCTTTAGATCCACGTCCGGCAACTGCACGGACCTGCCAGATGTATCACCTGCAAGCATTTTTAAATAGATACGGTAGTGAAGCCACACACAAACACACACACACTCATTAAGATGTTACCTAACCTAGTCGTAAATGAGTTCTGTATTTACTATTATGGTTGATTGAACTACGTGATTATAATAAGTACGTTTGTTATGTTACGTATACGGACGTATTCTTCGTTGGTTGCTTGTTTTGCGCCGACTCAAAATTCATTACCTACATTTTAGATTATGTGTAGATTAGATTATTTTTTGCTTTCGAAGTATTTTTTTGCTAAAGAGTTTAATTCTTTAATTAGTGTATAAGAGATTGGTATTTTTTTTTTATTTCAATCTGTTGACTGGATTATCTAATAATACAAATTATAACATCGTCGAGTTAACAAAGATTTAAAGAAACAACTGAACCAATCTTGACACAATTTATAATGCACTTACTTATTATATTATGTTAAACAAACGGACCGGCGGCGCGGCGGACGAAGTCGCACAACAAGGGTTCCGTTTTTACCATCTTTTTACAGAACCCTAATAAGAAAATAACAAGTAAAAAGTAATGCGGCCTTTTATTTTACACGCTCCCTTGCAAGTGGCGCACATCCTCATCGCTGTCCACATCATGATACCGCAGCACTTTCTGGTCGCAGCTTTGTAAATACAAAATGCTTCTCACCCTTGCTGTCAGAGTTGCAAAAGCCCACCACGAGTACCACGTGCGCGGCTAGCGCCACGCTGGCGAGCAACATTAAGCGCTCTGCGGAGAACATGCTGGTGCAAGAGCTGGCTGTGCGCGAACGGTGAGCGAGCAGTGAGCGTCAGTGAGCGAGCACGACAACGCTTTGACGCTGCGCTCGCGAACATTTATGCCGCGGCGAGCGTCACGCGTCGCGCTGCATCAATCGCATATCTAGGTACTTAGTTGCGTTATTCAATTATACCGAGTGAACATAATTCATTATCGCCGCTGTAACGAGCCCGCGCGACCAATACGAACACCGCGCTTACTAGACACACATTATTACACTAACATTAATTACTGTGTTACTTACTAGCCTTCGATGGTAGCTTATTCTTGTTTGGTTTGAGCTAAGGCCGTTACCGGGTGATTGTGGCAAAATTTGGGAAATTATATTTTTGTGATTTTCCATATCCTGGTTGTTGCTGTGATCACCCCAGTCCACTTCACGGTAGCCATCACACAAGCGCAATATAGTTCAGGAACATGCAGTTGGTGTGGTCGTTTCGCAATTCATATTTTTTTATTCTTGCGGAACCACTTCCTCAACCAACGATTTTTTTCTGCATTATACTTATATGGTGATGATTTCCTGAAGTTGTCACTTTATCTGATTAAGAGAACGGTATCAATGCCTTTGTATTCGAATTAGTAATATTTGCGTTGTGATTATACAAGATTAAAAAAAGGTCGAAATTCGAGTCGGGCTTACGCTGGGAGGTGTCTATATCATGAAAAAGTTTAAACACTAGGTATCATTTCTAGACAAAGGACTTCAATACCAAAGTTAACAAACTAAGTACGACTAAGTAAGACCACAGATTAGGTAGGACTACCCATGTGCAACATTATTATCAAATTGGTAATGTGAGGCAAGTTTAATAACGGATACCGCGAAGGAATAATAGAGTCCCTATTTTACCAGCGAAAATGCTGCGGCAAATATTATTTTTTAGAAAAAATATCTCAATTTGTTGACTTTAATCATAACATAATGAACTCATAAACCTTAAGATAATTCTTCAAAATAGAAAAGCTAAGTCGTTTAACATAAGCATTGCGAACCACTTTTAGTCTTTCTTTTCTAATTCTGATCCTGATTAATGCTTTGTAACGCCATCGCTTCGTTTAGTGATTTCAACTATACATTAAGCGGAAAGTTTTAGATGCGGTTTTTGTCCGCAAGGTTTTTTAATAGTTAAATACCAATGTAACTTATTATTAGTTATAATTTTTGATATGCTCATCGATATAATTTCTAACATTTTAAATGTATTTTCTGTTGTAAAACGCATTACTTTCCCACTTGCGCAACCGGGTAATTTTTTTGTTTCAACCACAATGCAGGAATTTAAAAACAAGCTGATGCCATGGTGGTTTTCTACTGCAACTGATTTTGAACCCGCATTCAAGAACATTTCATCGCGTGTTAATATGTGGTGCTTTATATACACTTGACCCTGATGGTGATCCTCGCACTGTTTTTAAAAAAGTAATTAATATCATTTACATATCAATTATGTACTCGTTTGGTAGTCCAATAGAATTAACAAAGTGTTATCACCAAGTGATATGGGACAAAGAGATAACAATTCTAATCAACATATTGTTTAGATCGGTCTACATGGACTAGTCGGTCGTCGGACAACGACTGTGTGCCCGCCTACCGTAGGCCAGTAGTGAGGGTGCGTAGGGGTTGGTGCGAATAACACTATGAATAGATACGTGAAGTGGCTGGTGCTGTGGTCTCTGTGGGCGACGCGCGTGGCACGCCAACCCTCGCCGGCGCGCCGCCTGCCGGGCGGGGCGCTGCTACGCGGCCAGCTTGCGCCCTCAGGCACTCACTATCAGTACTTTGGCATACCATATGCCACCGCACGCCGATTCCAGGTGCATTAATAATACTTAAGCTAATACACGGGTGGAAACCCCGCAGTGGTGCCGTTCACACCGGGCCTAATGACCGCTCGCAATCGATTTTACAGGACCCGGGCCCCGCGCTGCCGTGGAAAGGCGTTCTCGAGGCCGTTGATGAAAATATAAAATGCCCGCAGCTGTACGGAGAGCGGCTCGTGTTTGGCCGCGAGGAGTGCCTCACGCTGAACGTGTACAGCCCGGTTGGCGCGGAGGTCGCGGCGCCGCTACCCGTCATGGTGTTCGTGCACGGGGGTGGCTACAAGGAGGGCTCTGGCTCGCGCCTGCTGTATGGACCCGACTTCTTAGTCTCACTGGGGGTGGTGCTGGTCACCTTCAACTACAGACTGAGCGTGCAGGGATTCTTGTGCTTGGGCATCAAAGAGGCTCCTGGAAACGCTGGGCTGAAAGATCAGGTGGCCGCGCTAAAATGGGTTCAAAGAAACATCAGAGCCTTGGGTGGAGATCCTGACAATGTAACGGTATTTGGAGAGAGCGCTGGAGCTGCATCAGTTTCGTACCATCTTCTTTCACCCATGTCCAAAGGACTATTTCATAAAGCTATCCTCCAGAGTGGCTCTTCGCTAGCCCCGTGGGCACGGCAGCCGGACCCAATACGGACTGCGAACATTTTAGCAAAGTCTTTGGGATATGACACTCGTGATCCATACGAACTCTACCATATATTTATGAATAAAACTTTATCAGATCTGATTCTCGCAAAATTCCCACACAGTGAGCAGCAGCTAGCGATCACACACCTGCCGTTTACTCCGTGCACGGAGCGCGCGGTAGACGGTGTCGAATCGTTTCTGACTGAATTACCGTTTAACATTCTAAGCAGAGGAGAGTACAACAAGGTGCCGATAATTATAGGTTTCACCGATGAGGAGGGGTACTATTTTGCGGCCATGGAGGATGATAACACGTTAAGTAAGATAAGTATTGACGAATCGGTGCCCGTCGATCTGAATTTCCCATCTACAAATGAGCGGCGCGAAGCTGCTGATGAGGTGAGAAAGCTATACATGGAAAATCGAGATATCTCTAGAGATACCATATTGCAACTGTCGCATTTTATAGGAGACTCTTATTTTAAATTTGCTACATTAATTGAGACGGAATTGCTGCTGGCGACCAGCGATAAGCCGGTATACAGCTATATATTTCAGCACAACGGCTGGAGAAACTTTCCCAAACTGATCCTGGGCTGGCCCTTCTGGACGGCGGCGGGCGCCTCACACGCCGACGACCTCTTTTATCTGTTCAGCCTGTTTCCTGTTCCGTCAATGTTCGAGACGAAAATGATCGACAGGATGACGACCATGTGGACAAACTTTGCCAAATTTGGGTTGGTAACATTGATAGTGTAGTTGCATAAAGCATAATATTCGATTCCATCGTAACTGAATGGCATCGTTTGTTGTTCAGACATCCGACGCCGGCCGCCGCGGAGCGGGACGTGTGGCGCGCCGCGTCCGCGTCGCCGGCCGCGCCCGCCGCGCTCGCGCTGGACGCCGCCCCGCGCACTACTATGGCGCCGCTCAGTGAACATCGCGCCTACGCTATGAACCTTTGGCGAACCCTCTATTCAAAATATCGATGACAGAAAAATATTACTTTAGCTAGTACCTGGATAAAAGTACTCAAGATAATACGTGTACTGATAAGTACCTATCTTATGATTAAAATTTTGATAGCAACACCTATGACCTATATTATTAGTTACAACCCATAGCGAGGCAATGGCTGGTCTTGTGATTATGAGCAGCCTCGTCATAATTATAATATTGATGAGGAGCTAATGCGAGTCAAATTATGTAATCGGAGTTCGCATCCTGCTAGCGCCGGCTGCCTGCTGCATCACACACAGTCGCCGGCTAGTAATTCATAGTTTCTTGTTTTCATAGGACATTCCGAATCGGCGCCTCGCCACTCGGTCGACTCAAGTCCTGCTGCTTATATACAGAGACATATATTGTACGAGTATGTGGATGACATACTGCAGGTACTCTGTGGTCTGCGAGGTGCTATTACCTATTGGTTCGGGGCGGGCGCGGCTATGCGCTGCAGCGCCGCGCTCAGCCGCTCGATGTCCTCCTGCTGCAGCTCCAGCTCGCGCCGCAGCTCCTCCAGCGACAGTAGCATCGCCACCCACTCCGACCGCTCGTCTAGTAACTGGACACAAATATTGAATTAGAACGAATTTTTCAAAATAAGTTTTTTTTCAATGTGTAGTTTTCGCATAAATATTAGAAATCAATACGGACACAAATATACAAAAACATGATTATAATAATAATCTCGCCAGACGAACACACCAACTACAATGGACTGAGGGCGAACTCAGAATATAATACTTATACAGTGTGATTTTTTGTGTGCGTGGATGGCCAAATCCGAAGCAATAGTAAATATCTAAAAATGGTTAAACGACTCTCGAGACCGATTTTGATGAAAACTGCATCATTCGTTTTTTGAAGAAATATTTTTCTAATCCAGGAATTGAACCTATTGTTATAAAAAAAAAGTATTATTGCACCACCCGATAGTGTCAGTAATAAGGGTCAAGTTCAGGGAAGTAATGACAATCGGTAAACTAAAGAAAATATTTTTTTTATCCTTTTGACCTTACCCACCTACATTCAGCATCACAACAACTCGGTTTAATTTATTGTTAGGTATCTTACCGCTCTTAGACCACAATCAAAGATAACAAAAAATAATTTCATGCAGCCAAATGGGGCATCATTTTGAACAATTGAATAGGTTAAGGTTTAATCAACGTATTCAAATAAAGCTGTATTAAAAAAAACTTTCTTTAGTTTGTCGTATGTCATTACTTCACAGAAAGCAGGGTCACTAGACTATCCACTACGGTAATCAGATCGCTACACAAATTATGACCTCTAACGACCGTGACGCGATCAAATACCTTGTTCTCTTGCTTCATCGCCTGCCTGTTCACCTCGAACACAATGATGGCGCAGCCCAGGCCAAAGATTACCGCTTCCCCTGTCATTACAAAGGTTACTATTTAAAGTACCTACCTGTATCTAAATACTGGTACCAATAGTTATATACCTGTATAACTATTGGTACCAGTATTTTCATGAGTACAGTCCGTCCCGTTAGTCTTAATAAAATGTAAATAGATATACCTTCCCTTCCCCTTCACCTTTTTACCTGACTGCGCGACGCAAAGGAGGGTAATGTGGTAATGGAGGGTAATAGTCTGATAGGCATGCTTATCAGACTATGTATGACTAGGTTGTAGAAACCAAACGCGTGGGCCGATTTTGATGATTCTTACGTCAATCGATTTGTCCTAATCTTGCGAGTGTCATTAACGACATGACAGTGTAGCTACCACATACACGCTACAAGAAATACAGATAGCGCTGACGATTCTCCATACAATTCTGAACCGCGCTATGAGAGTTTTCGGAGAATGTAACATAGATACAAAACCCGGACAATAACCGTCTGAGCATAGCGGCCAGCCCGCCAGGCATACCACCCGCCTGGCTGGGCCGCCCTTTTCCGCTAAAACAGTAATCAAAATTAAATATGGCTACAACCAGATGTGATATTGTGATAATGAAAAAAAATAAAGTCGATGAACTGCGTATTTTAAGTGGGGGTATCATTGAATAGGTATTTAGATTTTTCTTATGATTTTTCTATTGAAATGGCCATTTAGGATCACTTAACTTTTCATTACATATGCCTAATAAAGCTGTGATAATGTTCTTATACAATCGCCATTTTATTGCGTGCTGTACCCAGTATGTCTGCGCCGACGTTGAGCGCGTCTGCCTCGGACACGCGCACGGTGGCGGGCTGGCGCAGGCGCAGGCTCCACATCTTGAAGCGCAGCTCGGCCGTGGTGTACAGCCGCCCCGTGCGCGCGCACACCGCATGCGCGAACCACGGGTGCGTGCGCGCATATTCCTGCACACACAATCCACTAACACTGATTCAAAAGGACTATACTACCTCCACTACCACATGAAGGTGTTTACACATTATGTTGGACACTGCCTTAACATTATATATAGCAATTTTGTACGTACATCAGGTAGCTTAGGCTAGCGTTATATACCTATCAGATTAGTTTTGTTATATTCAAGACTGGCGAAAAAAATCGCCTATTGACATTGAAGGATAACACCCACAGATATATTATAACACCCTTCGATTACTTTGATTCTGACAGCGATGGGCGAGCTCAGCTGGCGCGCCAGCTGCGTCGCCAGCCGGAACACCGGGAACTGCTCGTGCGCCACCATGCCGCCCCGCGCACGCGCCCGCGCCCGCCCCGCCACCGACCACCTCGCCAGCGATCGCTTTACACCTTTATTATCAGATTTCAACCGAACTTTATTAAGGGTTTACATAAATTCACGATTTCTTTTAGTAGGTAGGTGATTTGGTTTATAACCTCGTCTTCTTCTTCTTTCTTTACGAAATGAAATGCGATAAAATAAAATGGATAAATTTATTTCAAAGACTTATTTCAAAGATAATTTGATGTCGGCTTGTCATTCGCACACTGTCGTCAATATAAAGAATAAAACACACTATGGTAAGTCGAAGTAAGTACCTACTACCCACAGGCCACATAGAGCAAGATCTCGGGCCCCCTGACGTTACTTATTTTCTGAGTAGCAAAATGTGTGGGATATAACAGGTACTTCGGTACTACCTACTTTTTATGCTCGAATTATACTAGCAAGTACGCAAGTAAAAAAGTAGCCAAGTGACAATGTTATATATTATTATCTATACTATACTATATTATATCCCACTAACCCACTAATATTATACATGTGAAAGTTTGGATGGATGGATGGATGTTTGTTACTCAATCACGCCAGAACGGCTGAACGTATCTGGATGAAATTTGGCACAGAGATAGATGGAATAGCACATAGGCTACTTTTTATCCCAGTAAAATGTATGATTCCCGTGGGATAGATTTGTTTTAATTTTTCATAGAGCAAAGGATCGAAATGATTTTTTGCATACGTAGTGGTAGTTTAGGGGAAAGGACACACTTTTTAATAGCAGGTAACACCGCGGGGCGTAGCTAGTATCTTTATATTTACAACACCTAGCTACACTACAACACTATAGCTGAGCCCACGTGACGCTGCACCGTTCCTGTGAATTTCGTTTAGAAAATATCCCACACTTCCTTTTTCCGAAATAAATAGTAGGTATGCTAAATGTCGCCCGGTTAAAACAACATCATTTCTACTAGTTTACTTTCCTGCCGGCTGTGCTCGTATAAACCGAGGCAGGC
Source organism: Pheosia gnoma (assembly GCA_905404115.1). NCBI lineage: Eukaryota > Metazoa > Arthropoda > Insecta > Lepidoptera > Notodontidae > Pheosia > Pheosia gnoma. Next base: position 98,861 of record FR989894.1, on the reverse strand, counting down.
CTAACGGGCGGTGTAAAGACGCTTGTCAAGGGCTCATTAGTAATAAGCAGATATTAAACCTTTTTCGTTAGTGAGGCAATAGATTACATATAAGAAGAAAAAACAAAGCTGTCAAAATGTAAGAAAATAATAAAAAATAGATAATTTGTAAAACCTAAACCTGCACACGAGCTTTATGCAATGCCTGTTAGAAAGCTTAAGAGTATAAATAGCGTACCGAATGTCTGTCTATATTTTAACGCGACGTTTTATTATAGCTACCTCGTGTGCTTTATTATCTACGCCTAGCGGCTCGCTATTTTGTTTTTTTCACGAAGGCGCGCTCGCGCAAATCTTGCCATAGAACTTTGACGTTGTGCATGGGTACGGACTACGGACTATGAATTCTACGTTTATTTTTCAGACGAGCAAATAATATTATGAGCTTACTACATAGTTATAATTTGCTTCTTAATTCCCCTTCATACATATTTTGCGATATTGATCACCTCACCTCATCCTCACTATCTCGACGAGACAACCTCACAGAAGGCTAGGTCCATAGGGACAATAGGCAAAAATATTTTATGTCAAAGAATTTATAGTAGCGGTGATTGACTCTAGCGGATGGCATGCGCTGCACACATCCAAAGTTTCATCCCATTCGGATAATTGTTACTATTCAATAGCTAAGGCCAAAAGAAAATTTATTGGAACGAACAGAATCTTCCAAACTAAAGGAACAAACAAAGAAACACATTTTCTTCTTCTTTCTTTACGAAATGAAAAGCGATGAAATACATTGGAACAAGATGAAATATGGCCTCACCCAAAATTTTGTGGCTATTTTGCCAACGTCAAGTATTTAATAGCAATATGAAATTCAATAAATCACAGACCTTAAAATGGCTTGAAATAAATACACATTAAAAATGGATAATGACCTGAAAAGATGAAAATGGCGAATCCCCACACACCAACGAGCTCAAATAACACATTTTCATAACATTAGGTAGGTATAGATTCTAGACCATTCTAGATTTATATTGGAACCATAGATACAAAAAAATATAATGATTCGAACCATGAGTTATTCGAACGCAATTTTAATTCTTGCATGACTTTGTCTCACATAGTTTTAAATTAATTTTAAATACATATAATTATTACTTCAAGATACCTACATAAGAAATATACTAGTATTATTATTTAAAATGGCTATCACATATCAATACACCAAATTACGACGCAACTTTGGGCGGCAGCCGATGTTTTGCGAGCAGGGGCCCGACCTATGCGACTCCATCTCCGTCAACCCGGCGGAGTTCAAGGCCTACATCCTGCGCAACCCGGTGCACACGCCCACGCAGCACACGCCTATCTACTCCCACAACGAAATCAACACCATACGGTGCGTCCTCGGTCGGCCCTCAGCGCTCGACGCACGGCCACGCGACGCGACGTGCGTACCGTAGGTCACTTGCCTTTAACGGGAGCTCCGATGTTTCAGAGCTGAGTACAGCACCACTGGCACCAACCATGCCGAGGGTGGTTGGCCGAAGGACATAAATATTCTGGATCCGGAAGCGACACAGAGGTACAAGCGCAAAGTTGAAAAGGACGACCCCTACATCAACTGCGTGATGGCGACCGCCCCGGTGAGTGTCCGCTGATGTACGCCTCGGAATGCGCCGCGGCCAACGATGCTCTCTAACATTTAACTGTTTCCTCGCAGCTGGTGGACCACTACGTGTTGCAGAACAACGCTATCGACATGTATCGCACCTACTACGCTGAACTCACCCCTATACCAGAATTGGAGCGCATCAGCATGCGCACGGTAAACGTGTACCGCGATGCTCTGGCGAAGCCGCGCGGCCCGCTGCGGCAGATCAGCTCGATCTCCTGGCAGCCAGAGGGCGGACATCGATTTGCGGTCACGTACCTGGACGTTGACTTCAATAGAAATCCGCGGGTGCCCGTCGACGCATTCCTATGGGACATTGAGAATAACCTTGCCCCGGAGACCACGATCAAGCCCCCCCCAGCGCACTGCTAGATCTGCAGTATAGTCCGCGCGACTCCTCCGTGATGGCGGGTGGGCTCATGAGCGGGCAGGTGGCGGTATGGGACCTACGGCGCAATGGCACCGTGTCCCTATGCCCGCCGCACGTGGCTCACCGCGACTACGTACGGAGCGTTCTCTTCATCAGCGCCAAGTCCGGGATGGAGTTCTTCTCGGGTGGCCCTGATGGCGTCTGCAAGTGGTGGGACATGCGCATGATGGACGAGCCAACCGACGAGATGATCATGGACGTAGTGAAATCGTCCTTCGACGTACAGAGCATGGTCAACGCCAACGGTATAACCTCAATGGAGTACGAGCACACAATTCCCACTCGTTTTATGGTTGGCACTGAAAACGGACTAATCATCTCAGGCAACCGAAAGGGCAAGACTCCGATGGAAAAATTACCCGCCAAGGTTGGTATGCGCGTTTCAGCTGGATATATCCTTCGGTGATATTAAAATGGCCCTACGTTACGTACGACGAAAAGCAAAAGGAGAAAGTTATCAAAGAGACGTATATGCATTTTTTTTTTTTGCACGCACAGTATGAGGCTCACTCCGGGCCGGTGTGGTCGGTAGAGCGTAACCCCGGTTTCCTAAAGAACTTCCTGACGGTGGGCGACTGGACGGCGCGTGTGTGGAGCGAGGACTGCCGTGACTCGGCCATCGTCATGTCACCGCCGCTGCGACAGAAGGTCACCTGCGGCACCTGGAGCCCCACCCGGTCACGCAAACTAACGCACTCTGCTAGTGCCACATGAATCGTGTGCCACTAGCAGAGCGGCATTATTACACAATATAAATATAAAACACGGTACCAGTTTACTCCAGCGTGCGCTGGTTCTTCCTTTGTTTTGTTTTCATACTTATCATAAATCGACGACCTTGTCTTCGAGAGGTATCTATATTTTTTTCCAGGTTTCTTTTCTTTTCCAAGACTACACTGATTTGCCTGATTACCGATATTTTAATATGAAAAGATAGCCACCTGACCCGTCGGGGACCGCTAAATTTGTCACTCTATTCTATTTACAGCGCGGATAATCATTTGAAAACGAATGAATCGATATTCTTTTGACTTTTAAATTTATGTTTTGTCGGGGTTTTTTGAATTTTTTATTTCATGCTTTTTAAACTTCAATATTTGTCCGTCGTTCGTATTTATATAATGTGCTAAATGTCAAGTAATCGGCGAGTAAAAGTAGAATAAATTAAAAACCATTGTATGTGGAATCACTACATCGTCTTGGAAAAGAGGTGACGATCTTGAAACGGCTGAACCGATTTTCACCAAACATAGCTAAGAAACATCCCGATTAAACCAGCTTTCGAATAAGAAACTGCGTTGAAAACAGCTACACAGACAAACAGACATACATAGCCCTCAAACATAACACCGCAACGCGCGCGTCAAGGTTTAAAAAGGCAACCCGGGACTGCCAACATATCGACGGGAGAAAGCGGAAATGTCGTAACTTGCATTTTGAGCTAAATCACTTTTTACCATATTCTTGTATAAAAAAAAATACCGCTTCGAATGGTCTGGGACTCGTTTCCCTACGATAAAATTTTTCATCGATACGACCTTGGATTTTTACTTACTTTTAGCACTGCACATAAAAAAAATTGTTGTAACTAGGGTAAAATATGCATTTTTTTTAAATAAAATAGATACTACTTTGTTTATGTGTCACAGTGACTGCTTGGAATAAGATACGACATTTCTGTCGCCCTAAATTTTACGTTGTCTAGAGATACGACAATTCTGCTCTATGACATTTTGGTCATTAAAGAGATACAACAATTTGTTCCATACTAGTACATACATGATGAAATAGTTACTACATTTCAAACATTTTTTTTTTTGCTAATATCATACTTAGCCTAAAACAATAGAGATTAGTTTTGTATGCAGAGATCAGTTACACCAATCTAGAACCATACCAACCAATGCGTGCATTCTTGATACGCCGTTCCGGTCGCACCTCAGTCGATGCGCGAGCGTCGAGTTGCGAAAGCGTGTTTGTCGCTGTGATAAATAAAGTGTTATAAAACAATTCTACGAGCTCGGGTGAGTTATAATCATAATAATTAAGCTATTTCTATTTATTTGTAATTTGTTTTCATGATTATTATTGTTTTTAAACCGTTATTGAGCTTCACTGTGTATGTAGGTATATACGGGTAAACATTTTTGTATTTGGTTTTTTAACTACTTAGGTCCTAAAATTGTACCTAAGTGTTAAAACTAACTTGTTTTATGCTTAACATGAACAGTATGTAGTTGTATGCAGGGTATTGTATGTTTTTGTTGTTGAAAAAAGCACAAATCAATATTATAATAATATTATAGATAATATCAATAGCGCTCTCTCCGTAGCGCTGCGGCTTTCGCATGTTGGAACGCCTGTAGGGATCATGGATTCGATTCCCGACACGGGTCTTTTTTTTAAATTGAATTTATTTCAATATTTCAGTGGACTAGATTATTGGTTTAGTGGACTTGATTGCTAGACTGGACTTAAATGGTTAGCTATTTATGAAACAAGTAATATTATTTTATATTTTTTGTTACTTGATTTTAGATGGCAGAACGTCAGCGATGGAAGGAAGAGTTGAAGTCAACATTATTAACTGATGAAGACCGACCAAAAAAGTGTGCAGGACCAGCGACGAGACAGTTTCTATTTGAAAGCGATTGTGAACACATCTCTCGGAAGCGAACTAAGAAGACTATACCGGCGACTCTAGCGAATACTGTGGACAACTGTGTTTCTAAGTGATTTGGTGAATTGTGATTTGAGTGTTTACTAGTTAGTGTACTGGTGTGTACTATTTTTGCCTTCTGTGTGGAGAGCGATTAAAGTAATTTTCACGTAATCGGCATTTGATTACCCCCGCACGTAACAATATATTTCTCATTTAGAAGCCTGTATGTTCTTTTTTATGGTCAGTTGATTATAATAACATTTTCCAAAATTTAATAAAAATATTTAGTTTAAGATACAGCATTTCATTTATAAAACATCTGTCGCCATATTTGTACTTAAAACAAATCTTTGATGCAATTTAATAAAATAAACGACATACAGCTAAATGAAACATGTGTCGAAGGTTTCATATTTAAGATACAGCAAACCCGTACCTCAAAAAACATGTCTGTCTAAGTTATCTATATATTTCATCTCACAGATACAACATTTCTGCTGCCTGAAATTGAAACATGAATTGGCGTAACTTGTGAAAAATCAATGATACACAAACTTTACGACAATTTAGACAAAAGCATCAGATAGGCTTTAGATTAATATAAATACATACCAATTTTCAACTTTCCAACTCTATAAATATATGAGTTATGAATTTTTGAAATAGTTTTTTGGCTCTGGTGTAAAGTTGGGTTTTTCAAGTTACGCCACTTCCGCTTTCACCCGTCGATATCTTGCCTTCTGCACCAAGGAGGAGCCTGACTGACCACACACCGCTCTCTATTGAGTGCTTTAACCTACCTTCTACGCTACGACCTACTCTGTTATTAATATTTTATCTATAGAGTATTGTACATAGTATTGACCGAGTAAGTAGGTAAGTATATTATGAAATATGTACTTTGAAATAATAAGTCCAACAGCAGTGATATTGCGTTGCCAGGTTGTCGCTTATGGTGCTGACGCAATGGGATGGAGATGTGGCGCTGTGGGACCTGCTGCGGCGGCAGCACGAGCCCGTGCTCACCATGCACGTGTGCGACGAGCCGCTGCTGCGCGTGCGCATGCACGATGGTGTGCGTAGCCTACACACACTAACACCAAACCCTTTCTCACACACACCCATTGAAATAATAATAATACCAGCCCTTTTTAATGTCCCACTGCTGGGCATGGGCCTCCACTCAATGCGAGGGGGATTAGGCCATAGCCCACCACGCTGGCCCAGTGCGGGTTGGCGGACTTCACACATCTTTCGAGGGGTTCACTCAGACATGCAGGCTTGCTCACGATGTTTTCCTTCACCGTTTAACAAGTTATAATCGTGGTTGAAAATGAGATTCGCACATGAAATCCAGAAATCCCAGAGGTGCGAGCCGGGGTTTGAACCTGCGATCCGCGTTACCAAGGCAAGCGATCTACCAACTTGGCTATCACTGCCATTTAAATTAAGTATGATAAAACAAAGAACATCAAAGAGTTTCGTCGACAGGGCACCCTGGCCGCGTGCGGAAGCATAAAGGGAAACGTGTACATGGTGGAGCTGTCTCAGTCTCTATCGCAGAGCGGCAAAAACGACAAGTCTCTTCTAACTGCGGTGAGTTACGAGCATCCTCGCCGCCGCCTACTGCCGGTTGCGTTGCGCGTCACGCCGATTCTGGCTGTGGCCCGGGCCCCGGCCTGTCGCGTGATACCGCATATACTGCGCAGGCGTTCGAGCGCGAAGGCAAGCGCGAGAAAATCCTGGAGGCGCGGCTACGCGAGATCCGGCTGAAGATGCGCCAGGCGGAGGACGGCAGCCCCCCGCACTCCACCACCGAGCTAGACGCGACCCTTGGTGACAAGGACCTGGCAGAGGCCACCACCGAATACATGCAGTGCGCCAAGAAGGAGCTCGCCGCCATGTAGCGCGCCGTTGTGCTCTGTAGCGTTCTGTATCGCCATTGGACCGCTGTCATTAGAACACGAACTTGTCCCTAGTTCAAATACCTATGCATATGTTGCATCGACCTGTTCAGACTTTCTTTCTCACTTATTCCACTGTACATATACGTAACAATAATTAATTGAGCACGAATGTTTGTACCCGATTCATAGATGTTTAATTTCTATATAAGTATTATATACTGGGATTTCTGCCTTCTCCCATTATTATTTTACTTGTTATGTGTAATCAAGGCATTAGTACCATGTAAGAATAATAAAATATCAGCAATAGTATTGAGCGAAGTCCTGCCTAGGACCCCAAGTCTGCTAATACAATCGATTCGTAATCGAACTGCAACCGCATAGTCACTTTTGACAGATATCCCATACTATATCTGTCAAAAGTGACAGTTACTATGCGGTTGCTGTTCGATTGTGTTAGCAGACTTGGGCCCCTGGCGATATGCCGTATTATCAATCAATCAATATTAATAATGGATAAATCGGATGTCTCGAGATTCACGTTAATATTGGTTATCACGATATTTAAAAATATCCGAATTGGCGTTAAATTATCACGAATATCACGATTCCTGCGATAGTCATTGTTATTAAACACTACAAACTACAATCCATTGGCAATATCTTTGCGTTGCTGGCTCTTGTTATACCATTCTTCTTCTTCTTTCTTTACGAAATGAGATGCGATGAAATAAAATGGATATGAATATGGCCTCACCCGCAACTTAGCGGGTATTTTGCACAATGTCAAGTAATTAATAGCAATAAAACTTTCAATAAATACACATTATAAATAAAATAATGGATGTGACATGATGAAATGAAAATGGCGAATCTTAATCTTGTTATACCATAGAGCTCGAGCGAGGTTAAAGCTTCTGTCACACAGTACTGTCAGCTGTCAAGTGTCACCTTGCTGTCACGAGACAGCAGTCAGTCCAGCTGTTGCAGTCACACCTTCATGCAATATTTACTCATTGATTTATTTTTATTTAAATTCCAATTCTGCAAGCAATTACTATTGCGGAGGTTCATAAGCATTTGAGTAAGTATCTACTTATATTACAAACAGAATAGATTTTAAGTACCGAGTACTGACTTACCCAGAAAATCAATCCTTTCGCATTGTTAGATAAGGTACTTACCGTTTCTACAACGTCTTATCCCAGTAGTATAGTAGGTATATTTCCTACGACTAACCAATAGTTGGACGAAGTAATTGCAGCCCAGTCAGCGTTCGTTCACCGATCGCAATCAGGGCGCGAGCGGAGGCGGCCAGGCGCAGGCCCCGGGTGGGCGAATACGAGCGGACATGCGTGCCCTGTCCCCGTGGCAGAGCGAGGAGGCGCGCTGCGCCGCGGTGCTGCGCGAGGTGTTCGCGTGGCTGAGCGCGCGCGAGCTGGCGCGCTGCGGCGCCGCGTGCCGCGCGTGGCGCCGCGCCGCCGCCGAGCCCGCGCTGTGGCGCGCCGCGCTGCGCCGCGCCGGCCTGGCGCCGCGCGCGCTGCCCGCCCTGCGCGACCGCCCCGGTACCGCGCGTGTGCGACGCTTCCGTGTCACCCACTAACATGCATGCGATTTCACCACAAGCTGTGTGTTGAGTTGAAATGAAATATCTGTCCTCTAGTGAGTATAAAGATTTTTGACAACATGAATAATAGTGTAGGGATAAATTACTTAAGTGTTAAGGTATACAGGTAATATTGAGATGGGTCGGTATGAGGACCTCTGATACTATAAGAGATTTGCCATCCTTAAATTATAAGAATTTTGATTCCCGCTTCATGTATAAAAGTCCGGTAAAAGTCTCAGTTTTCTGGTCTCAAATCGACAACATGGTTCCTTAAAACATACTTATTATTATACTTCTGATACATAGTTTCGGAATATCCTATACTGATCCATCTCAATGTTACACCTGTATATTAGTTTATGATTTGAGAGTGTTTCATTATAATATAATGCTTTGTTTGCATTTACAGTCCTTCAGGACACTACAGTAAAATGTATTGTCACTTATCATTGTGCCGTGAATAATAGTTGCGACTTTATATCTGATTTGACTCATGTGGATTTAGGGGAATGAAAATATTATTGGGTGACACAATACAAGTACAAGAACTATTAATTCATCTATGAAAATACTGTCAGTTGGGTTGGTTACATATATCGCACGCTTAATAATAGACTGACCTAACTCAAAAAAGCTGTTTGTTGGGAAATCGCAAAAACGTTTTGTCATTTACAACTTGACCGACTTTATTACTTATATCTCAATGAAAATAGCACAATAATAATAAATGATGTATTGTAAGAATACTTGATTAAGTAATTATTGATACTAAAATGTAATTTTGAAGAAATTTTATTATTATTTATAATTATTTATAGCTTTTAAAATGTTGTCCCTGAGATATGTCTGTTTATTAATAAAATCAATGATATATTTATGTACTACTGATGACACATTTAGTTATATGTCTGTATTTTATTAAACATTTCACTAAAACCCTTTCTCTTTTATGTTATAAGTCTATACTTGATAAAATAATAACATATTATTTTTATGTTGTAAGTTTTTTAAGTTCAGAAACATGAAAGGGTCACTATAATATAAAAGCACCGCGAGTTGACTGTCGCAATCTCAGACGCATTATGATTTATGTCGCTGTCATATTAAAAGTTTTGTCAAAATTTGTACAAGTAAAAGAGACAACATATTCGTTACTCAGTCTAGGAATAAGATATCGTAAAAATTCTGAGATTGGTAGATAGATAGCGTTGGAATGGAAAGTCTATCTGTGTGCTTATCTCACTTTGGGCTTAAACCCTAATTGGTCAGTCTATTATTAAGCGTGCGATATGTAACATGCTGATAAGGAAAATATTTTTATAAAATATAATAAATCCCCAGAGCATCTCATGACAAACTGTGTGGTGCAATAACACGATGGACCCGAGTGCCCCGCAGATTCTGTCAGTAATATCTTGGTCACTATGCCAATTGGGGCATCAAGTGTTTCCATGTGATGTTTATAAACAATGGCACGTGCATGTGTCCCAGAGGGCGTGTGTTGGCGCGAGGAGGCGGTGCGCGCGCTGGCGGGCTGGCGGGCGGCGGCGCGGCTGGCGGCGCCCGCGCCGCTGCTGCACGCCGCGGTAGCGCCCGTCGCGCCGCCCGCGCCCATAACACTCGCGCTCGCCGCGGCCGACGCCTCGCTGTCGGTCAGTGCAGCGCGTACTCCACTCGAACCCTCCTCGCTTAAGATGAATGCACACCTTCACTGCAACTGGATATAGTGCAGGCAGAAATATTATGTTCCCTTTTTAAATTATGAAACTAGTACTAGTACTAAGTAATATTTTTTTCTGCGGGGCCGCTGGTGTAGGTGTGGCGGCGCGAGGTGTGCGAGGACGAGAGCGAGCTCGAGGAGCGCGAGCTGTGGCGCGAGGTGTGGCGCACGGAGCTGCGCGCGCGCGGCTGGGCGAGCGCGGCGCGCGCGCAGTGGGCGCGCGGCGGCCGCCGCCTGCTGCTGGCGGGGCCGCTCGCGCTCGTCGACGACTGGGAGCTGCTCGTGCTCGACTTTCATGGTGTGACTTCTCGCCACTTCTGACTTATTATGTCGCTTAGAAAAGATGTTATTAGTTCGTTGGAGCCTGTTCGGCCGTGAATATCTATAGCATCTATATTTTCTTTGCAATATGTGATACGTGAGCAGAGGGCGGCGCGGGCGCATCGGTGGCGAGCCGCGCGCGCTGCAGCGCGGGCGCGGCGGGCTGCTGGGCGGGCGCCGGCGACGCCTTCCTGTCCCTGCAGCGGAGCCGCCTGGCGCCCGCGCTCGCCTGCACCACGGTCTGGCTGAACTCCGCCACGCAGGTGCGCGCCGTGCACTCCCCCTCCCTCCGGCGCGTGTCCCGAGTACCGACTCTCTGCTACCGTACATCTCGTCCGCAGGAGACGCAGTCCGAGTACGCCGGCGTGCGCGCACCGCTGCTTCGCATTTTCAACGAGAACGGAGAACACATCACGTGAGTGAGCTGAGCATCAATAGAACTAGCTGATGCTGAACTCTTATATTAACTCGCTCTAGATATCCGCCCAGCTCCGTGCCCCTTGCTCCTCTGACTACCTCCAAAACTTACATAGTGCGAGCGTGCAATAACTTTAACAGCATATGCAAAGAGTTCCCATTCGACCCCTTTCTCACCAAAGTGTCAACTGCGAGGAGTTTTTTCTAATGTTTTTCCTAGATGAATTCTATTTCAAAACTAACCTATTTTTTCATCGTTTTTTTCTATCGCTAAAGTCTGTATAGTGCTATTGACTACTATAGCGTTGCCTCACTAGAATGATGCTGCACGTGGAAACCTGTAATTGGCTTTCTTTCTTCTTACCCATATTACAAGATACATACTAATATATTGTAGCTGTTGGTTATTCAAAGAAAAATAAATTAATAAACTACGATTCGGTCGCTATGACACCATATAATAAATTAGACTTTATCGATTCCACGTGTCCGCAGGCACGTGCTGGTCGCGGACGTGCCGCTCGACGCGTGGCACGCGACCCCCACCGCCGCCGAGGCCGAGCTCGAGGACGAGGCCGCGCCGGGGGAGGCCTACCACCGCGCCGCGGGTGCGGGTGCGGGCGCGGGCGCGGGCGCGGGCACGCGGCGCGCGCTGCTGGCGGGCGGCGGGCGCGCGCTGGGCGTGTGGGCGCTGGGCGAGCTGCGGCCGCCGCCGCTGCGGGCGGGCGCGCCGGGCGAGCTGCGCGAGCGCGTGCGGCGGCGGCGCGAGCGCGAGCGCGCCGAGCCCGCGCCGCCGCCGCCCGAGCCGGACGAGGCCGCCGTGCGCGCGCTGTGCGCGCCGCCCGACCGCGCCTGCCGGCTCGCCGCCCCGCTCGTCGGCCTAGTCGTGCACGATAGGTGAGCAGATCAGGTTCGCGCAGCACGTCGCGACCCTATACCCAACCACCGGGCCCTTATTTGAATTATAACGGTAAACATTTTCGTCACCATTTTTAGGGTTCCGTAGTCAAACTAGGAGCCAAATAGTTTCGCCGGGTCCGTCTGCCCGTGCGTGTCGGCCGTTCTATTCAGATCGAGACTATGAGTGTGCACCCATGCCATTCGCTTCAGTTTTAAATCGCTCGGATATCGCTAGTGTCCGCACATTTCTCCTCTCCTATTCGATGGAAACCGGGCCTCACGGTGGACGCTTGCGCGCAGCGGGCGGTGCGCGTGGGCGACGCTGGGGAGCGGCGCGGCGGAGTGCCGCGCGCTGGCGTCGCTGCGCGTGCTGCGCCGCGTGCTGGCGCCGGGCGGGGCCGGGGGCGCGGGGGGGGGGCGCGCCGCCCGCCCTGCACTACGCGCAGCCGGACGTGTCGCCGCGCTACGTCGCCAGGTGACCGCCACGCCCGACCCGGAGCCACGCGCCGACTACACGGGAGACGGTCGCGGAGAAGATCACATGGAATCCCTCATGCTTTTAGTGTAATTCGCAGCACGAGATCTATGAGCGAGAACTGAGTTATTTGCGAGCATTCCTAAAAGAAGTCTAATGACCACTAATCGACTTAATTAAAACCGACACCTATTACTATTTTTTAACCACCAGAAAATTGTGCGGCTTGTTGTGTTGTTGTATACAGAATTCTTGACAAAGCCAAGAAATTAGAACTCCTTGGACCCCCAGACACATGTCATTGTTCTATGTGACGGGTGTTGGTATCTCATATATTTCTTATAGACATTGTTATGTGCTTTTTCACATTCTCGGCACGTCAATATTGGCATAATGAGAATGTGAAATCGTTTGGTTGGAGGGCGGTGCAGCCCGGCGCGGGCGCCGCCGGCGAGCGTGTGGGCGTGGAGCGCGAGCGCGGCCGCCGCGCCGCAGCGCCTGGACCTCGCCGCTGCCACCACCGCCGCCACCGCCACCACCACCGCCGCCACCGCCACCGCCGCGCTGCTGCCGCGGGACTACCTCGACTTGCTGCTCGTGGTCGCCGGGGAACACGTCTATGTGAGTCTCATTCGGCCTCGGGTATTACGGACGAGCCCTTGAAGGAAGGAAGGAAGGTCCCTGCCGCAGGTATTGACTTTAGCAATATCTATTTGTATTTGTCTTCACACGCCTTTCGCCTATAACCAAAGCTCCGGGTCCTTTGGTTTGTGCAGGGACATGCATCCCACGCGTAGAGGCCTTTTTGAGAATGTTAGTTATGTGAGCCAGTTGCTGATATCATTCTTTAAAAGAAAATAAAAAAAAATCTACGATTTTGTTGTATATTTCGTTTAATTTGAGACAATGTTAATTGGACAGAGCCAGTGATAGGTCGATTGGCAACAACAGTTTTTGCGTTTACGTCGGTTCGATTCCCGCCTCGGACAATTGAATCTTCAAAATTCCATGATTGCAGTTAAACTATCCGTCCCACTGCAGCCGCCGCGTGTTGCAGGTGTGCCGCAGCCGCGCGACGCCGCAGCCGCCCCCGCCCCCGCCCCCGCCGCCCGCCGCTCACACCAGCACCCTCACCTCCTACGAAGAGCTCTCATTTTCTACCACTTAATGTACACAAATGTTACATTTCATCATAAACTCTACAGATATTAATTACTTTTGTTTTTTTATTATTATGTCTCTCTCCACACTGGCTATGCCCGGATCCCGATACCCGGATTATACTTATTACCCTTTTCTCCAGCGTGAGTATGTATAAAATAGGTACACTGGAGTTGTACCTAGGACTTTGCCTACGTGTAGTTCCTAACACTAAAGATGAGTCAACGAGACAACATCAACAACGTGAACAAATATTATCGAAAGCTAGTTTTATCCTTTTAAATAATCTTCAATCTTGATGAATTTAAAATTTGGTCCAATGCGAGGTATCCGGCTATAATGTAAATAAGAATAAAACAATCGTTAAAATCGGATCATCCACTACAAACTTAATTATAGAAAAACAGAAAAAATATAGAGACTAAGATGGGATTATCTAAGAACATACATAGAATGACAAACAGATTCCCCCTGTGGATTCCCCTCTTTGCGTCGCACGATAGAGCAATTACATCAACAACAAACAAAAATACGCGTCGAATAGATAACATTCTCGTTTTTTTTCCATCGGTTAAAAAACTACCTAATCGATTTAAGCAGACATTAACTGTAATGGTAGTTCAGCGCCTATTACTTATTGTCTTATCATCTTGTCGGAGCAGACGCGCTACTCCAAAATCCTTATCACTATAAGAACATGCCTCCGCTCCCGCGCTGACCTCGATGCCACCCACAGAACTTAGAATGCAAACTGTAATTCTATTTCAAATTTGTTTATTAGAAAAACGACACACACACTGATATGGCGAATGATTTACGACTCGGCGAAAATAGCGTCAGGTGTGAGAATCAACGTCGCGGTGCATTGCTTCGGACCGCGCTCGGGGCTACCAGGGCGCCCTCCGCAAGCCGGCCGCGGCCGCCGGGCGGCGGGCGCGGGCGCGGGGCTGGGCGGCGGGCGAGTGGGTCGCGGTGGGCACGCGGGCGGCGGGCACGTGGGCCGCGGTGGGCACGTGGGCCGCGGCGAGCCCGGCCCTGCGCCCGCCTCCTCGCCGCCCCGGCTCCCCGACAACTTCTTCTGTATATTCTTAATCGACAGCCACGAAGCCCGTCTGTCTGTGGTCTCAGCGAGGCGCCGGCACGCGTCCACGGGCTTGGGATGCGCAGCGATTGGAACAGGGACGCAAGCGGGGACGGTGGCTCCGCCGCTGGCCAGATCCGGGCGTGGAGGGGCGCCCGTGGTGGACCGCGCTCCAGCGCACGGACCCTTCCGCCCGGCGTCTAATGACACCCACACACGCACCCGCTCGGTGCCGGGAGGCACGGGGAGCTCGAGTCGCCCGCCTGGAGACTCGGCTCGTTTCGATCCGCCCTCTCCCGCGTCGACAACGACGCGACCCCGGCCCGCTTCCTTCAGCTGCGACTTCCGCTTGAGCGCCTCCTCTAGGCCCCCCGAACTGGAAGTGGCGACGTTTGCACCGCCCGCGGACGCTGCCGACGACGTGTGGAACCGTCGCTCGCCGCGGGGCCCAGTGCATGGCGGGGCGGAGCGCGCGCGCAGCCGGTCGGCGATGCCGGGCCGCCTGCAGCGCGCCGGCGCGGGGGCGGGCGGCGGCGGGCTCGCGCACCAGGAGTCATCACCGGCGCGCCGTGCGCCGCTACCTTCGCACTTGCTATCGCACGCGCCTCGGGGGCAGTTTGCATTTCCGCCGCTGGATGAGCCGCTCCCGCCGAGATGGAGAGTCTTAATGATCCGCGAGGTGAGACCCTCCGACGATTTGCCACGAACGTTTGAGCTCGGAGATATAGGACTTTTTGGTGACGCGACTGGCGCACCGGTATTTTTGCCACCGGGGTGTCGCTCACGGCACGGAGACATCGAGGAATTGCGATGCGGGGGAGTGGCGGCGACGGTGGTCGACGACGTTGCGGTGGTGCTCACGTCCTGGCGGTCGATTTCGATCATTACGCGCGGCAAATGCGCGCACGGGTCGAGTCGCGCCTCGCCTCGGATGCGGCAATTGTCATCGGGCGCCAGCTCCACGCAGCGCGGCGCGGGCGGCTTGCGGTCCGGCCCGCAGCGCTCGCGCGGCGCGGCGGCCTCGTGCGGCGTCGTGTACAGGCAGCCGTCTGTGGCGCGCGCGCACTCGCGCTCGACGCCGAGCCGGTAGGTGGCGGCGGGCGCGCCGGCGGGCCGGGCCGCGGCCGCGCGGCGCGCCACCTCGCACTCGTAGTCGCGCCGGCGCGACAGCTTGGCGAGCGCGAGGCGACGAGCTACACGATCGGTTTCGCCGCCGCAGCTCTGCGCGGCCGCGGGGCACTCCTCATTCTGTGCGCCCGCCCGTGTAGATACGGTTCGGTCCTGTGAAAGGCAATCGCTTCGTCAAACGACTCATCAAAACTGGAATTCGGCCGAGTGCGAAGCGAGCTGGGATAATGTGGGTTCGCGATGAAAAAAGTAGCAGACTATGGTAGCAGAGCTGTAATTTCCGGTTGAAAGTTTATTTTTCGTCGAATATTATCATAATAAGTATCGATAAATTAAATAATATCTAGTATTTAATTGGCGCATCTAGCTCCTAATAACGTTTGAACTCGACTGGAATCAGTTTTTTTTATTTTTATTAATTGTAGGCAAGTATTTGATCTCGATCTCACCTGATGGTAAGTGACGATGAGATCTACGATGGAGCATACTTGCCTAGGTAGGAAGGCGGCAGTAGATCGAGACGCTACATTCACTAGGCACATGCAGCGCAACTGATCTGACCCGCCATCCATGAATGGCAACACCGAACATCATGCCGGAACACGGCTAGGCCGCTTGGCGACATGGCTTTGTTCAGTGGGTGGTGACTAACCACGGCCGAAGCCTACCACCAGTAGAGTTGTCACCTAGTTGGCACCACCCAGGGTCACGTGTAGGGTATCTCGAGGGTACTTAATTCTCCTACGGACGAAGGTGACTCGACCCCAACATGCCTCGCACCTGCTAGGCCGCTTGGCGACATGGCTTTGTTCAGTGGGTGGTGACTAACCACGGCCGAAGCCTACCACCAGTAGAGTTGTCACCTAGTTGGCACCACCCAGGGTCACGTGTAGGGTATCTCGAGGGTACTTAATTCTCCTACGGACGAAGGTGACTCGACCCCAACATGCCTCGCACCTGTAGTCTCACCTGGTGGAGCGCGTCTCGGCAAGTGAGCGCGCAGGAGGGGTCCCGCGGCGCGCAGGGCGGGCGCGAGCCTTGCGGCGGCGCGCAGCACACCACGCGAAGCGCCCGGCGCGCGGCGGGCGGGCGCGCGCGGCACGGAGGCTGCGCGGCCGGCTCGCACGGCGGGCACGGTGGCACCGCGCCACCCGCGCACGACCCAGCCCCCTGGGCGAGACTGCGCGTCCGCGGCTTCTGCGGAGGGAGAGACGCGAACGATAGATCACGTGAATCCGCACGCGGCGAGAGAGCGAGGGCCTGCGCCCTCGCGACAGAGCCGAGACGCCGGAGCGGGAGCTGCAGCGCCATGTCGAGTGTGTGTGTCGCTCGCGGGGTGGCCGGCGAGTGAGGCTGCTGGCGATCGCGATGGCGAGGCTAGTTCAGGTAGGTCGTTGTTTGAATCCATCCAGGCGGCTATGGTTATAACTACATAACCTTATATTTTATAATAAAAGCTAATCGCTGGTGTTTCGAGTTGAGGTCGCGTTTTGACAATTTGTAAATAAACCCATGGACCTGCCGAACAAACAACTAAGTCGAGTATTGCCGGTCCGCGCTAAAGACTATCGGTCGAATTTATAGAAATTATAATCGCTTTATAATGAAATAAAAACACTTATATAACGAATGCGCAAAATCGTGATTTATAAAGCATATAATATGTTATATCTTCATTATGAGTCGTTATAAACATGTCAACGACACAAAAGGTTACATTTAGGTGTTTTTTTTTTTTTTTTTGCTTTTGGTCATCTAAAATGTAAAAGGTTACTTTTCCTACAAAAAGGTTACTTTTTGTACATTTTAGGTAACTTTAGGCATATGGTGAATTATTGCATTCACCATATTCAGTATAGATGGAATTGTTGTGTTGTATGTCATATGTAGAAGATACCTGGAAGGAAGGAAGGAAGGAAGGAAGGAAGGAAGGAAGGAAGGAAGGAAGGAAGGAAGGAAGGTTAGGTTAGGTTAGGTTAGGTTAGGTTAGGTTAGGTTAGGTTAGGTTTAGTTCGAATCTGGGGTGCTGATGTCAGACAACCTCCTCGTGTGCTCATCCCATTGTCGGTCCCGAGGATACGTCCAGAGGAACGGCAATGGGAGGGGCCGGTGCACCCTGGGCATCGCAGGATAATCTCCTAGGTCACCTAGGTGTATTGTCGGCGATGGCGAATAGTCTGGCGTGGGGAAGGGAGGGGGGCTGCGACCGGGCCTTGGCCTGGACGCGGCGGACCCACCCTTATGGGGACGTAGGAGGAGGGGGAGCGCGACCGGGCTTCGGCCTGGACGCTGCGGACCCACCTCGTGGAGGGGAGGGAGGCTGCGTGAGTAGCGGCGGGCCCACCCCTCGAAGCCCATTGTCAGTCCCGAGGATACGTCCAGAGGAACGGCAATGGGAGGGGCCGGTGCATTCTGAACATCGCAGGATAATCTTCTAGGTCACCTAGATGTATTGTCGGCGATGGCGAATGCCGGGCGTGAGGAAGGGAGGGAGTCTGCGACCGGGCCTCGGCTCGGACGCGGCGGACCTGCCCTGTTGGGGACGAGGAGGGGAGCGCGACCGGGCTTCGGCCTGGACGCTGCGGACCCACCTCGTGGAGGGGAGGGAGGCTGCGTGAGTAGCGGCGGGCCCACCCCTCGTACGGATGCCTGAGAGGAGGGAGGCTGCGGCTGGGCAGACGGCCCGGCTGCGGCGGACCCACCACTCGGGCAGCCCCGCAAGGGGCGTGAGGAAGGGAGGGAGGCTGCGGCTGGGCAGACGGCCCGGCTGCGGCCGACCTGCCCTAACACTGATGTGGAGGGGGGCTGCGACCGGGCCTCGGCCTGGATGCGGCACCCCAACTAGTGACAAAACCCCATTTCTGCCGGAGCAGCGCTGCGAATGCGCAAGCGATCCCGCGGCTCCGGCGCAGGCAGAAGAAGGGACACCAGGGGGTTTTTAGTCCGTGCAAGCCGGACATACCCACTCCGCCGTGCCCTCGGCGGAGTGGCATGCGTTAGGCATTTTCCCCCTGTAAAAAAAAAAAAAAAAAAAAGGTTTAGTTCGAATCTTGCCGGTGATCGTGTCTTTTTGGATTTTGGAAAGTTTTCAGAGGGCTTGCGTTGGCTTCGGAGGAGTATTGTTTTGTTGTAGAGGGGTGTTGTTGAGGAGGTTAAGGGCCCTTATTAGGGCCAAAACTTGGATTTCGATTTTCAAACGACTTTGGCTTGTACACTGGCTCTGAATTGCTTGCGTATTGGTTCGGTGGATTGTTGCCCGCTTGGGCTTGAGGGGGATTGTGGAATGGGGTCAGACATGGACTCCACTCCAGGTATCTCTAAGGGAGGGGGCAAGAGGCGCCACGAGAAGGTGACGGAGTCGGAGTTTTCCGCTTCGGACACCGACTCGATGGTGCTAGAGCCGAAGGTGGCGTCTGCGCGACGCGGGAAGGCGACAAGCGCTAAGAGGGGCACGGGGATCACCCGCGCTAGGGCGGAACTGCGGAAGGCAGAGGAGGAGGACAGGGAGGAGGCTCTGGACAAGGCGTTGAAGGCCAGAGCGTTCCGTAAAGAGCCGGTTGTCATCCTCAACCCCATTGTGCCGGATGGCATTGAGGTAGAAAGCCTCCCCCCTGAGGAGCTTCGGGCGCTGGCCGGCCAGAATGCGGCCAGCATTTTGGAGGTAGCGAAGAAGTCGGGGCACCTACAGGGGCCATTAGTGAAGAGGCTGAAGACTGCAGCGGCCAGTCTCCAAGAGATTGTGGACGTGCTGGCGGCGAGGCCGGAGGAGGACGAGACGCGTCGCCTCCGCAGGGACAATGGACTCCTTCGCAGGGAGGTTGACGCCCTGAAGGCGGAATTAGCGGCTCATCGTCGGGAGTTCGAGGATATGAGATCCTCGATGACGGCCGCCAAAAGGTCGCCGCCGCCTCTTCCCCCGCCTCCTCCCCCGCCTGCGTTCGATGGCAGTATGTTGGAAGAGCTCCGGCGCTCCATTGTTCTGTCGGTGGGGGAGATGGTGGATGCCAAGTTGGCTGGCATCGAGGAGCGGCTACTGCCGGCGGTGGTACATCGCCCTCCGTTAGCGGCGGATCGGAGGCGGCAGGTGGCTTCCACCGTGTCGGAGGTGGAGGGTCCGGTGAGGGCTCGACCGGGTCCTTCAATAGTGAAGGCGAAGCCGGTGGGAAGGTCAGTGAGGGTGAGCAATGCCTCCCTAACCCCGGACCAGACACCGCCAGTGGTGACTCCTGCTGCTGTAAGCCAGGAGGAGGAGGGGTTCACAACCGTAACCCGGCCCAAGAAGGGCAAAAAGAAGAGTGCCCCGGCGACGTCTCCAAATGTCCCGGCTGCCCCGAGGGCGCGAGAGTTGGTTCCAAAGCCGAAGCTCACTCCCCCTCGCACCTCCGCAGTGGTGATCACCATGCGGGAGGAAGCGGGTGCTGCGGGGGCTTCCTATAGCCAGATTTTGGCAAGGGCGGAGGAGAGGGTGGACTTGCAGGAGCTGGGCATAGAGTCCCTCAAGTTCCGCCGCGCTGCCACGGGGGCCAGGGTTCTGGAGCTGCCGAAGGGGCAGACGGAGGAGAAGGCCGACCAGCTGGCCGAGAAGCTCCGTTCGGCGCTGGAGGGGATGGCCGATGTCGCAAGGCCCGTGATGTCAGCAATGCTGCGCATCACGGATCTTAATGACTCGGTCACCAAGGAGAGGGTGGTGGCCGCAGTGGCTAGGGCCGGGGGATGCGCGGAGGCCCTAGTTAGGGCGAAGGAAGTGCGACCGGGCCCGAGAGGGATGGGGGCGGTGTTGGTCAGTTGCCCGGTGAGGGTGGCGAAGCTGCTGGCCGATGCCGCTGCTGTCAAGATCGGGTGGGGCTCGGCCAGGGTGGAGGCCATGCAGGAGCGCCCCATGCGCTGTTTCCGCTGCATGGGCCTCGGCCACGTGAGGGCCATGTGCCCTTCTAGGGTGGACCGCACAGGCTTGTGCTTCCGATGTGGTCAAGGGGGCCATGTCATGAGGGTCTGCACTGCGGCAGTGAGGTGCGCAGTGTGTGCGGATGCCGGAAAGCCCTCGGGGCACCAGATGGGGGGAGGGGATTGCAACCCCCCCCGTACGAACGGAAAGGTGGCCGAACGGACCTCAGCCACCAACAGAGAGGTCGGACGCCAGGCGGCGCAGGAGGAAGCTAACATGTCGGAATGAATCTAGAACGACATGTTAACTTCCTCCAGGCGAACCTAAACCACTCCGCCGCGGCTCAGGATCTGTTCCTGCAGTCCATGGCGGAGTGGGAGGTAAACGTAGCGGTGGCCTGCGAGCCTTATTACGTTCCCCCGCGGTCTCACTGGGCGGGGGACTTGAGCGGAGTAGTGGCCATAGTGACGAGGTTCAGCTCGGACACTCCCCTCTCAACTCTAGAGAGGGGAGCTGGCTACGTGGTGGCGAATTGGGGGGGATACGTGATTATAGGCACGTACTTCTCCCCCAATCGCACCCTGGCGGAGTTCGAGATCTTCCTCGACTCGGTCAGGGCTGCCTCTAATAGGTGGTCGTCGGGTCACACGGTGGTGCTCGGCGACCTCAACGCCAAGGGAAGGGAGTGGGGTAACCCTACAACTGACCCCAGAGGGAGGGCCGTCCAATCGTGGGCCCTGACGTGCGGTCTGACCCTCCTGAACAGGGGGGCGGTCCATACCTGCGTGCGGCACTCGGGGGGGTCCGTGGTGGACATGTCGTTCGCCACCCCTGTTGTTGCGCGCAGGATCACGGACTGGAGGGTCGAAGTCGGGGTGGAGACACTGTCAGATCACAGATACGTCCGTTTTAGTGTCTCCACCCCCTCAGGTCGGGCGGCCCCTCCTAGGGGGCCCAGTCGCTTCCCACGTTGGGCCGTGACCCGAATGGACCCAGAACTGGCAGAGGAGGCCGCCTTAGTCCAGCGGTGGGCCTACCCCCGAGTCTCGGAGGGTGCCACCACCGAGGATCTCGCTGGACGCATGCGCAGGGCCCTCACGGCGGTGTGCGACGCTAGCATGCCAAGGGCTCGGCGGTGGACTGACAGAAGAAGGGTCCACTGGTGGTCGGCCGACATAGAGAGGAAGAGGGAGGTCTGTGGCGCTGCACGGAGGGAATACGTGCGGTGTCGCAGACAGAATGGTCGAGACCCGGCCCGGGAGGCTCGCCTGAGGGAGGCTCTAAATTGGGCCAAAGATGAGCTCGGGCGGGCTATCTGTCGGGCCAAGGAGCGGGCGGACCGGGACTTCCTCCGGGAGCTGGACCGGAACCCGTGGGGTCGTCCGTTCCTTGGGGCCCGGAACAAGCTCGCGGGACGGATGGGAACACCGGCCACGGAAACCCTTCCCGCGGATCTTCTTGGCCGAATAATGGGGGATCTTTTTCCGGGCTCCCCGGAGGAATTTTCACCCCCCGTGATGGCGCCGCCCAGCCCAGGGCCCGGGGAGGGGGGACCTCCTCCGCCACTAATCAGTGACGAGGAAATGGAGGGGGCCCTGGACCGTCTCCGGAGGCGGAAAAAGGCGCCGGGTCCTGATGGGATCCCCGGGTCCATCCTGTGGCGGACCAGGAAGTTCTTGGGGGGCCGGCTGCGGGAACTGTTCGATGTGTGTCTCACCACCGGACAGTTCCCGAGTCAGTGGAAGGAGGGGAGGGTCTGCCTTCTCCCCAAGGAGGGTCGTCCCCCGGAGCAGGCATCGGCCTATAGGCCCATTGTCTTGCTGGACGAGGCGGGAAAGGTCTTCGAGCGGATCCTTGCGTCTCGCCTCGTCCAGCACCTGGAGTCGGTCGGACCCGGACTTTCGGGGGCCCAGTGGGGGTTCAGGGCAGGTCGTTCGACCATTGACGCCCTGAACCAGCTGAAGGCCTTCACCGGGGAGGCGGTGGAGAGGGGGGAGGTGGCACTGGCGGTGTCCCTAGACGTGAGGAATGCCTTCAACAGCATCCCGCACGAGACATTGGAAGAGGCGCTCCGATTCCACGGGGTGCCTCCATATCTGCGGGAGCTGTTGGGGGCGTACTTGAGGGACCGCCAAGTCCTTTGGGAGGACAGGGAGGGAAGCCTGTGCAGGAGGCCAGTCGAGCGTGGGGTTCCGCAGGGCTCAGTGTTGGGGCCCACACTGTGGAACGTCGGCTTCGACTGGTTGCTCCGAGGGCCGCTCCTTCCCGGGATGAGGGTGTTGTGCTACGCGGATGACACCCTCGTCATGGTTCGGGGAGGGAGCTGGGAGGAGGTGGCGCGCAGGGCGACGGTCGGGACCTCTCTGGTGGTGGACAGGATCCGGCAGTTGGGTCTCGAGGTCGCCCTGGAGAAGACGGAGGCCCTCCTATTCCATGGGCCGCGCCGAGGGCCTCCGCGGGGGGCGAGTATCGCCGTCCGGGGAGAGGCGGTGCGGGTGGGGGCCCAGATGAAATATCTGGGCCTCATACTGGACGGGCGGTGGAGTTTCGGGGCGCATTTCACTCGTCTAGCCCCGAAACTAATCTCCACCGCCGCTGCCCTGGGCAGGTTGTTGCCCAATGTGGGGGGGCCCAACTCCTCGTGCAGACGGCTATACTCCGGGGTAATCCGGAGTATGGCCCTGTACGGGGCCCCAATCTGGGCAGAGGCTCTCACCGAGGGGAATAAGAGGCTTCTTCGGAGGCCTCAGAGGGTGATCTCGGTGAGGGCCATAAGAGGGTACCGGACGGTGTCCTGGGCGGCGGCCACGCTCCTGGCGGGGGATCCCCCCTGGGAGCTGCAGGCGGAGGTGTTGGCCGTCGTCCACCGGTTCCGGGCGGATGAGCGGGCGAGGGGCGTCGCACCGGAGTGGGAGGCGGTGCGACGCGAGAGGAAGAGGGCTCAGGAGGAGGTGGTCCGCAGGTGGGGGGAGCAGCTTGCAACCCCCACATATGGCGGAGAAATAGTGGAGGCGATTCGCCCTCAACTCGTCAACTGGCTCAAGAGGAGGGGCCAGTTGACTTATAGGCTGGTGCAGATACTTACCGGGCATGGCTGCTTTGGTAAGTATCTGCACCAGATCGCTGGGCGGGAGGTGACCCCCAAGTGCCACGAGTGTGATGCACCCGTGGACACGGCAAGCCACACGCTCCGGGAGTGTGTGGTGTGGGGGTCGCAGAGGCACGACCTCACGAGCGTGGTCGGAGGGGACCTCTCGCTGCGGAGCATAGTGGAGGCTATGCTCCGCGACAGGGGGTCCTGGGAGGCGATGGTCTCCTTCTGCGAAAATGTCATGTCGCAGAAGGAGGCCGCGGAACGGGTCAGGGAAGAGGATGCCCTGGCCGACCCGATCCGCAGAGCGAGGCGGGGGCGAAGAAGGGGGCGATACGCTCGTCTCCTGCCCCCGCCATAAAGAGGGCCTTACGGCAGCAAGCCGATAATGGGGCCGGGGGGCCCCAAAACAGAGGTATCCGCCGGGGCGTCACGGTAGCGTGCTCGTAGAGCGATCCCGTGGCGCCCCACAAAAGGCACAGAGGGCGGCGCTGGGTTTTAGTGGGTAGTCTGGACTTCTTCCAGGAGCCCCACATAACCGTCCAAGCTCCCCCGGGCTTGGACGGTATGCGTAAATGCATTTCCCAGCGGAAACAAAAAAAAAAAAAAGGTTAGGTTAGGTTAGGTTAGGTTAGGTTAGGTTAGGTTAACTTTGCGATTATTGCTAGTTGAAAACTTTACCACCGTTTTGGAAAGTTTTCAGAGGGTTTGCGTTGGCTTCGGAGGAGTGTTGATTTGTTTGAGAGGGGTGTTTTAGAGGGGGAAAAAGGCCCTTATTAGGGCCAAACTTGGAACTATTTTTGCAACGACTTGGCTTTGTTTACGGACTCCTGACTGCTTGCGATTTGGTTTCGGTCGACTGTTGCCCGTTGGGGCGTGCTGAGGTTTGTGGAATGGAGTCAGACATGGACTCCACTCCAGGTATCTCCAAAGGAGGGGAGAAGAGGCGCCACGAGAAGGTAACGGAGTCGGAGTTCTCCGCTTCGGACACCGACTCGATGGTGCTTGAGCCGAAGATAGCGTCTGCCCGCCGTGGGAAGGCGGCAGGCGCTAAGAGGGGAACGGGGATCACCCGCGCTAGAGCGGAGCTGCGGAAAGCGGAGGAGGAGGACAGGGAGGAGGCTCTGGACCGAGCGTTGAAGGCCAGAGCTTTCCGTAAAGAGCCGGTGGTGATCCTCAATCCCATCGTGACGGAAGGCCTCGAGGTGGAAAGCCTTCCCACAGAGGAGCTCCGGGCGCTTGCCGGCCAGAGTGCTGCCAGCATACTGGAGGTGGCAAAGAAGTCGGGGCATCTCCAGGGGCCCTTAGTTAAGAGGCTGAAGACCGCAGCGGCTAGTCTCCAGGAGATTGTAGATGTTCTGGCGGCACGGCCGGAACAGGATGATTCGCGTCGTCTCCGGAGGGACAACGGTCTCCTCCGTAAGGAGATCGACGCGCTGAAGGCGGAACTGGTGGCTCATAGGCGGGAGTTCGAGGACATGAGGTCCTCGATGGCGGCCGCCCAAAGGTCATCGCCGCCTCCTCCTCCGCCCGCGTTCGATGGCAGCATGCTGGAGGAGTTCCGGCGCTCCATCGTCCTGTCGGTGGGGGAGATGGTAGATGCCAAGCTCGCCGGCATAGAGGAGCGTCTGCTGCCGGCAGTCGTGCACCGCCCCCCATTGGCAGCGGACCGGAGGCGGCAGGTGGCGGTGACCACCGTGTCGGAGGTGGAGGGTCCGGTGAGGGCTCGACCGGGTCCTTCGATGGTGAGGGCGAAGCCAGCGGGTAGGTCGGCCGGGGGGGCAATATCTCCCAAACCCCGGACCACACACCGCCAGTGGCGACTCCTGCGGCTGTACCCGGTAGCAGCCAAGAGGAGGAGGGGTTCACACCCGTCACTCGGCCCAAGAGGGGAAAGAAGAAGAGCGCCCCGGCGACGTCCCCAAACGTCTCGGCTGCTCCGAGGGCTCGGGTGACAGCCCCGGCTAAGCCGAAGCTCACTCCCCCCCGCACCTCCGCAGTGGTAATTACCATGCGGGAGGATGCGGGTGCCGCGGGGGCTTCCTACAGCCAAATACTGGCTAGGGCGGAGGAGAGGGTAGACCTACAGGAGCTGGGAATAGAGTCCCTCAGGTTCCGCCGGGCGGCCACGGGGGCCAGGGTGCTAGAGCTGCCGAAGGGGCAGTCGGAGGAGAAGGCCGACCAGCTGGCCGAGAAGCTCCGCTCGGTGCTGGAGGGGGTGGCCGATGTCGCCAGGCCCGTGATGTCAGCAATGCTGCGCATCACGGAGCTAAATGACTCGGTCACCAAAGAGAGGGTGGTGGCCGCAGTGGCTAGAGCCGGGGGATGCGCGGAGGCCTTAGTTAAGGCGAAGGAGGTGCGTCCGGGCCCGAGAGGGATGGGGGCGGTGCTAGTCAGTTGTCCGGTGAGGGTGGCGAAGCTGCTGGCCGCTGCCGCTGCCGTCAAGATCGGGTGGGGCTCGGCCAAGGTGGAGGCCATGCAGGAGCGCCCCATGCGCTGTTTCCGCTGCATGGGCCTCGGTCACGTGAGGGCCATGTGCCCTTCAAGAGTGGACCGCACGGGATTGTGCTTCCGCTGTGGCCAAGGGGGCCACGTGATGAGGGAATGCACTGCGGCGGTGAGGTGCTCGGTGTGTGCCGATGCCGGCAAGCCGTCTGGGCATCTGATGGGGGGAGGGGATTGCAACCCCCCCCGCACGAATGGAAAGGTGGCCGAAAGGACCTCAGCCACCAACAGAGAGGCCGGACGCCGGGCGGCGCAGGAGGAAGCTAACATGTCGGAATGAATCTAGAACGACATGTTAACTTCCTCCAGGCGAACCTTAACCACTCCGCCGCGGCTCAGGATCTGTTCCTGCAGTCCATGGCGGAGTGGGAGGTGAACATAGCGGTGGCCTGCGAGCCCTATTACGTTCCCCCGCGGTCTCACTGGGCGGGGGACCTACGCGGTCTCGTGGCTATAGTGACAAGGCTCAGCTCGGACACTCCCCTCTCAACTCTAGAGAGGGGAGATGGCTACGTGGTGGCGAGTTGGGGGGGATACGTGTTATTGGGCACGTATTTCTCCCCAAACCGCACACTGGCGGAGTTCGAGGTGCATCTCGATTCCGTCAGAGCGGCGATCAACAGGTGGTCGTCGGGTCACGCGGTGGTCCTCGGGGACCTGAACGCCAAGGCGAGGGAGTGGGGAAACCCGGCAACCGATCCCAGAGGGAGGGCCGTCCAGTCGTGGGCCCTGACGTGCGGTCTGACCCTCCTGAACAGGGGGGCGGTCCACACCTGCGTGCGGCACTCGGGGGGGTCCGTGGTGGACTTGTCGTTCGCCACCCCCGCTGTTGCGCGCAGGATCACGGACTGGAGGGTCGAAGCCGGGGTGGAGACACTGTCGGACCACAGGTACGTCCGATTTAGTGTCTCCACCCCCTCGGGTCGGGCGCCGCCTCCTAGGGGGCCTAGCCACTTCCCGCGTTGGGCTCTGACGCGTTTGGACCCGGAACTGGTGGAAGAGGCCGCCATTGTCCAGAGGTGGGCCTACCCCCGAGCCTCCGGGGGTGCCACCGCCGACGAGCTCGCTGGTCGTATGCGTGGGGCCCTTACGGCGGTATGCGACGCAAGCATGCCGAGGGCCCGGAGGTGGACCGACAGGAGAAGAGTCCACTGGTGGTCGGCTGACATCCAGCGGAAGAGGGAGGTCTGCGGCGCTGCACGGAGGGAGTACGTGCGGTGCCGCAGGCAAAACGGTCGGGACCCGGCTAGGGAAGCACGGCTGAGGGAGGCCCTCAACTGGGCCAAGGATGAGCTCGGGCGGGCCATCTGCCGGGCCAAGGAGCGGGCGGACCGGGATTTCCTCCGGGAGCTGGACCGGAACCCGTGGGGTCGTCCGTTCCTTGGGGCCCGGAACAAGCTCGCGGGACGGATAGGGACACCGGCAACGGAGACCCTTCCCGCGGAGCTCCTTGGCCGGATCGTGGGAGACCTGTTTCCGGGCCGCCCAGAGGATTTCTCTCCGCCGGTGATGGCGCCGCCCAGCCCAGAGCCTGCGGATGGGGGACCTCCGCCGCCACTTATAAGTGACGAGGAGATGGAGGGGGCCCTGGACCGCCTCCGGAAGCGGAAAAAGGCGCCGGGTCCAGATGGGATCCCCGGGTCCATCCTGTGGCGGACCAGGAGGTTCTTGGGGGGCCGGCTGCGGGAACTGTTCGATGTGTGTCTCACCACCGGACAGTTCCCGAGTCAGTGGAAAGAGGGGAGGGTTTGCCTCCTGCCCAAGGAGGGGCGCCCCCCGGACCAGGCATCGGCCTACAGGCCTATTGTCCTGCTGGACGAGGCGGGTAAGCTCTTCGAGCGGATTCTGGCGTATCGCCTCGTCCAGCACCTGGAGACGGAGGGACCCGCGCTTTCGGGGGCCCAGTGGGGGTTCAGGGCAGGTCGCTCGACCATCGACGCCCTGAACCAACTGAAGGCCTTCACCGGAGAGGCGGTGGAGAGGGGGGAGGTGGCACTGGCGGTGTCCCTGGATGTGCGGAACGCCTTCAACAGCATTCCGCATGAGACGTTGGTAGAGGCGCTCCGTTTCCATGGAGTGCCTCCTTATCTGCGGAAGCTGTTGGAGGCGTACCTGAGGGACCGGCAGGTCCTGTGGGAGGACCGTGAGGGCAGCCTGTGCAGGCGGCCAGTCGAGCGCGGGGTTCCGCAGGGCTCGGTGTTGGGGCCCACATTGTGGAATGTCGGGTTTGACTGGCTGCTCCGAGGGCCGCTCCTTCCCGGGATGAGGGTGTTGTGTTACGCGGACGACACCCTCGTCATGGTTCGGGGAGGGAGCTGGGAGGAGGTGGCGCGCAGGGCGACGGTCGGGACCTCTCTGGTGGTGGACAGGATCCGGCAGTTGGGTCTCGAGGTCGCCCTGGAGAAGACGGAGGCCCTCCTATTCCATGGGCCGCGTCGAGGGCCTCCTAGGGGGGCGAGTATCGCCGTCCGGGGAGAGATGGTGCGGGTGGGGGCCCAGATGAAGTATCTGGGCCTCATACTGGACGGGCGGTGGAACTTCGGGGCACATTTCATCCGTTTAGCCCCGAAGCTAATCTCCACCGCCGCTGCCCTGGGCAGGTTGTTGCCTAATGTGGGGGGGCCGAATTCCTCGTGCAGACGGCTATACTCCGGGGTAATCCGGAGTATGGCCCTGTACGGGGCCCCAATATGGGCAGAGGCTCTCACCGAGGGGAATAAGAGGCTTCTTCGGAGGCCTCAGAGGGTAATCTCGGTGAGGGCCATCAGAGGGTACCGGACGGTGTCCTGGGCGGCGGCCACGCTCCTGGCGGGGGATCCTCCCTGGGAGCTGCAGGCGGAGGTGTTGGCCGTCGTCCACCGGTTCCGGGCGGATGAGCGGGCGAGGGGCGTCGCACCGGAGTGGGAGGCGGTGCGGCGCGAAAGGAAGAGGGCTCAGGAGGAGGTGGTCCGCAGGTGGGGGGAGCAGCTTGCAACCCCCACATATGGCGGAGAAATCGTGGAGGCGATTCGCCCTCAAATTGTCAACTGGCTCAAGAGGAGGGGCCAGTTGACTTACAGGCTGGTGCAGATGCTTACCGGGCATGGCTGCTTTGGTAAGTATCTGCACCAGATCGCTGGGCGGGAGGCGACCCCCAAGTGCCACGAGTGCGATGCACCCGTGGACACGGCAAGCCACACGCTCCGGGAGTGTGTGGTGTGGGGGTCGCAGAGGCACGACCTCGAGAGTGTGGTCGGAAGGGACCTCTCGCTGCGGAGCATAGTGGAGGCTATGCTCCGCGACAGGGGGTCCTGGGAGGCGATGGTCTCCTTCTGCGAGATTGTCATGTCGCAGAAGGAGGCCGCGGAACGGGTCAGGGAGGAGGACGCTCTGGCTGACCCGATCCGTAGAGCAAGGCGGGGCAGAAGAAGGGGGCGATACGCTCGCCTCCTGCCCCCGCCATAAGAGGGTTCTAAAAGGCATATAAGCCGGAAGGGGGCCGGGGGGCCCCCGAACTCGAGGTAACCGCCGGGGCGTCACGGTAGTGTGCTCGTAGAGCGATCCCGTGGCGCCCCACAAAAGGCACAGAGGGCGGCGCTGGGTTTTAGTGGGTAGTCTGGACTTCTTCCAGGAGCCCCACATAACCGTCCGGGCTCCCCCGGGCTCGGGCGGTATGCGTAAATGCATTTCCCAGCGGAAACAAAAAAAAAAAAAAAAGGTTAGGTTAACTTTGCGCAGAGGCAATATCGTAACCGATGAGGTTAATCCGAGGTGCGATTATTGCTAGTTGAAAACTTTACCGGGCGAAAGTTTTCAGAGGGTTCTAGTTACTTCGGAGGAGTTTTGTTCGTTGTAGAGGGGTGTTGTTGGAGGAGGTTAAGGGCCCTTATTAGGGCCAAAACTTGGATTTCTTTTTCAAACGACTTATGCTTGTACACTGGTTTTGATTTGCTTGTGTGTTGGCTTTGGTGGATTGTTGCCCGCTTGGGCGTGAGGGGGTTTGAGGAATGGGGTCTGACATGGACTCCACTCCTGGTATCTCGAAGGGAGGGGGTAAGAGGCGACGTGAGAAGGTGCCGGAGTCGGAGTTCTCCGCTTCGGACACCGACTCAATGGTGATGGAGCCGAAAGTGGCTTCCGCTCGCCGCGGGAAGGCGGCAGGTGTTAAGAGGGGCACGGGGCTCACCCGCGCAAGGGCGGAATTGAGGAACGCGGAGGAAGAGGAGAGAGAGGAGGCTCTAGACCGAGCCTTGAAGGCCAGGGCCTTTCGGAAGGAGCCGGTTGTTCCTGTCCTTGACCCCATGGTCACGGGAATGCCGGAGAATGTTGAGGTGGAAAGCCTCCCCACTGAGGAGCTGCGGGCACTGGCCGGCCAGAATGCGGCCTGCATATTGGAGGTCGCGAAGAAGTCGGGCCACCTGCAGGGGCCTTTTGTCAAGAGGTTGAAGACCGCAGCGGCCAAGCTTCAAGATATTGTAGACGTTCTGGCTGCGAGGCCTGAGGAGGACGAGACGCGTCGCCTCCGAAGGGACAACGGTCTCCTTCGCAAGGAGGTCGACGCGCTGAAGGCGGAACTGGTGGCGCATCGGCGGGAGTTTGAGGACATGAGGTCCTCGATGTCGGCCGCCAGAAGGTCGCCGCCGCCTCCTCCCCAGCCCGTGTTCGATGGCAGCATGCTGGAGGAGTTCCGGCGCTCCATCGTTCTGTCGGTGGGGGAGATGGTGGATGCCAAGCTCGCCGGCATAGAGGAGCGCCTGCTTCCGGCAGTGGTGCACCGCCCCCCATTGGCCGCGGATCGGAGGCGGCAGGTGGCTACCACCGTGTCGGAGGTGGAGGGTCCGGTGAGGGCTAGACCGGGTCCTTCAATGGTGAGGGCGAAGCCGGCGGGAAGGTCGGTGGGGGGGAGCAATATCTCCCAAACCCCGGACCACACACCGCCAGTGGTGACTCCTGCGGCTGTACCGAGCAGCAGCC
Source organism: Pheosia gnoma (assembly GCA_905404115.1). Taxonomy (NCBI): domain Eukaryota; kingdom Metazoa; phylum Arthropoda; class Insecta; order Lepidoptera; family Notodontidae; genus Pheosia; species Pheosia gnoma. Next base: position 67,950 of record FR989894.1, on the reverse strand, counting down.
AGGAAGAGGACGGGTTCACACCCGTCACCCGGCCCAAGAAGGGGAAGAAGAAGAGCGCCCCGGCGACGTCCCCAAACGTCTCGGCTGCTCCGAGGACTCGGGAGACGGCTCCGGCTAAGCCGAAGCTCACTCCCCCCCGCACCTCCGCAGTGGTGATTACCATGCGGGAGGAAGCGGGTGCCGCGGGGGTGTCCTACAGCCAAATTCTGGCGAGGGCGGAGGAGAGGGTGGACCTGCAGGAGCTGGGAATAGAGTCCCTCAGGTTCCGCCGCGCGGCCACGGGAGCCAGGGTGTTGGAGTTGCCGAAGGGGCAGCCGGAGGAGAAGGCCGACCAGCTGGCCGAGAAGCTCCGTTCGGCGCTGGAGGGGATGGCTGTAGTTGCCAGGCCTGTGATGTCGGCAATGCTGCGCATCACGGACCTCAACGACTCCGTCACGAAGGAGAGGGTGATTGCCGCAGTGGCTAGAGCCGGGGGATGCGCGGAGTCCTTGGTCAGCGCGAAGGAGGTGCGTTCGGGCCCGAGAGGGATGGGGGCGGTTTTGGTGAGTTGCCCGGTGAGGGTGGCGAAGCTGCTGGCCGATGCCGCTGCGGTTAAGATCGGGTGGGGCTCGGCCAGGGTGGAGGCAATGCAGGAGCGCCCCATGCGCTGTTTCCGATGCATGGGCCTCGGCCACGTGAGGGCCATGTGCCCTTCGAGGGTGGACCGCACAGGCCTTTGCTTCCGATGTGGTCAAGGGGGCCATGTCATGAGGGTCTGCACTGCGGCGGTTAGATGCGCAGTGTGTGCGGATGCTGGAAAGCCCTCTCGGCACCAGATGGGGGGAGGGGATTGCAATCCCCCCCGCACGAACGGAAAGGTGGTGGAAAGGGCCCCAGCCACCAACACAGAGGTCGGACGCCGGATGGCGCAGGAGGAAGCTAACATGTCGGAATGAATCTAGGACGACATGTTAACTTCCTCCAGGCGAACTTAAACCACTCCGCCGCGGCTCAGGACCTGTTCCTGCAGTCCATGGCGGAGTGGGAGGTGAACGTGGCGGTGGCCTGCGAGCCCTACTACGTTCCCCCGAGGTCTCACTGGGCGGGGGATCTGAGCGGCCTCGTGGCCATTGTGACGAGGTTCAGCTCCGACACTCCCCTGTCAATCCTAGAGAGGGGAGCTGGGTACGTGGTTGCGAGTTGGGGGGGATACGTGATTATAGGCACGTACTTCTCCCCCAATCGCACCCTGGCGGAGTTCGAGGTGTTCCTCGACTCTGTCAGGGCTGCGCTCAATAGGTGGTCGACGGGTCACGCGGTGGTCCTCGGGGACCTGAACGCCAAGGCGAGGGAGTGGGGAAACCCGGCAACCGACCCCAGAGGGAGGGCAGTCCAGTCGTGGGCCCTGACGTGCGGCCTGACCCTCCTGAACAGGGGGGCGGTCCACACCTGCGTGCGGCACTCGGGGGGGTCCGTGGTGGACGTGTCGTTCGCCACCCCCGTTGTGGCGCGCAGGATCGCGGACTGGAGGGTTGAAGCTGGGGTGGAGACACTGTCAGACCACAGATACGTCCGATTTAGTGTCTCCACCCCCTCAGGCCGGGTGGCCCCTCCTAGGGGGCCCAGTCACTTCCCGCGTTGGGCCGTGACCAGAATGGACCCGGAACTGGCGGAGGAGGCCGCCATAGTCCAGCGGTGGGCCTATCCCAGAGTCTCCGAGGGCGTCACCGCCGACGAGCTCGCAGGTCGGATGCGTAGGGCCCTCACGGCGGTGTGTGACGCATGCATGCCGAGGGCCCGGCGGTGGACGGACAGGAGAAGGGTCCACTGGTGGTCGGCCGACATCGAGCGGAAGAGGCAGGTCTGTGGCGCTGCACGGAGGGAGTACGTGCGGTGCCGCAGGCAAAACGGTCGGGACCCGGCGCGGGAAGCACGCCTGAGGGAGGCCCTCAACTGGGCCAAGGATGAGCTCGGGCGGGCCATCTGCCGGGCCAAGGAGCGGGCGGACCGGGATTTCCTCCGGGAGTTGGATCGGAACCCGTGGGGTCGTCCGTTCCTTGGGGCCCGGAACAAGCTCGCGGGTAGGATGGGGACACCGGCAACGGAGACCCTTCCCCCGGAGCTCCTGGGCCGGATAGTGGGAGATCTGTTTCCGGGCCGCCCGGAGGAGTTCTCTCCTCCGGTGATGGCGCCGCCCGGTCCAGCGGATGGGGGACCTCTCCCGCCACTAATAAGTGACGAGGAGATGGAGGGGGCCCTGGATCGCCTCCGGAAGCGGAAGAAGGCGCCGGGTCCGGATGGGATCCCCGGGTCCATCCTGTGGCGGACCAGGGGGTTCTTGGGGGGACGGCTGCGGGAACTGTTCGATGTGTGTCTCACCACCGGACAGTTCCCGAGTCAGTGGAAAGAGGGGAGGGTTTGCCTCCTGCCCAAGGAGGGGCGCCCCCCGGACCAGGCATCGGCCTACAGGCCTATTGTCCTGCTGGACGAGGCGGGTAAGCTCTTCGAGAGGATCCTGGCGTATCGCCTCGTCCAGCACCTGGAGACGGAGGGACCCGCGCTTTCCGGGGCCCAGTGGGGGTTCAGGGCAGGTCGCTCGACCATCGACGCCCTGAACCAACTGAAGGCCTTCACCGGAGAGGCGGTGGAGAGGGGGGAGGTGGCACTGGCGGTGTCCCTGGATGTGCGGAACGCCTTCAACAGCATTCCGCATGAGACGTTGGTAGAGGCGCTCCGTTTCCATGGAGTGCCTCCTTATCTGCGGAAGCTGTTGGAGGCGTACCTGAGGGACCGGCAGGTCCTGTGGGAGGACCGTGAGGGCAGCCTGTGCAGGCGGCCAGTCGAGCGCGGGGTTCCGCAGGGCTCGGTGTTGGGGCCCACATTGTGGAATGTCGGGTTTGACTGGCTGCTCCGAGGGCCGCTCCTTCCCGGGATGAGGGTGTTGTGTTACGCGGACGACACCCTCGTCATGGTTCGGGGAGGGAGCTGGGAGGAGGTGACGCGCAGGGCGACGGTCGGGACCTCTCTGGTGGTGGACAGGATCCGGCAGTTGGGTCTCGAGGTCGCCCTGGAGAAGACGGAGGCCCTCCTATTCCATGGGCCGCGTCGAGGGCCTCCGCGGGGGGCGAGCATCGCCGTCCGGGGAGAGATGGTGCGGGTGGAGGCCCAGATGAAGTATCTGGGCCTCATACTGGACGGGCGGTGGAACTTCGGGGCACATTTCATTCGTTTAGCCCCGAAGCTAATCTCCACCGCCGCTGCCCTGGGCAGGTTGTTGCCCAATGTGGGGGGGCCGAATTCCTCGTGCAGACGGCTATACTCCGGAATAATCCGGAGTATGGCCCTGTACGGGGCCCCAATATGGGCAGAGGCTCTCACCGAGGGGAACAAGAGGCTTCTTCGGAGGCCTCAGAGGGTGATCTCGGTGAGGGCCATCAGAGGCTACCGGACGGTGTCCTGGGCGGCGGCCACGCTCCTGGCGGGGGATCCTCCCTGGGAGCTGCAGGCGGAGGTGTTGGCCGTCGTCCACCGGTTCCGGGTGGAGGAGAGGGCGAGGGGCGTCGTACCGGAGTGGGAAGCGGTGCGGCGCGAGAGGAAGAGGGCTCAGGAGGAGGTGGTCCGCAGGTGGGGGGAGCAGCTTGCAACCCCCACATATGGCGGAGAAATAGTGGAGGCGATTCGCCCTCAACTCGTCAACTGGCTCAAGAGGAGGGGCCAGTTGACTTATAGGCTGGTGCAGATACTTACCGGGCATGGCTGCTTTGGTAAGTATCTGCACCAGATCGCTGGGCGGGAGGTGACCCCCAAGTGCCACGAGTGCGATGCACCCGTGGACACGGCAAGCCACACGCTCCGGGAGTGTGTGGTGTGGGGGTCGCAGAGGCACGACCTCGAGAGTGTGGTCGGAAGGGACCTCTCGCTGCGGAGCATAGTGGAGGCTATGCTCCGCGACAGGGGGTCCTGGGAGGCGATGGTCTCCTTCTGCGAGATTGTCATGTCGCAGAAGGAGGCCGCGGAACGGGTCAGGGAGGAGGACGCTCTGGCTGACCCGATCCGTAGAGCAAGGCGGGGCAGAAGAAGGGGGCGATACGCTCGCCTCCTGCCCCCGCCATAAGAGGGTTCTAAAAGGCATATAAGCCGGAAGGGGCCCGGGGGGGCCCCCGAACTCGAGGTAACCGCCGGGGCGTCACGGTAGTGTGCTCGTAGAGCGATCCCGTGGCGCCCCACAAAAGGCACAGAGGGCGGCGCTGGGTTTTAGTGGGTAGTCTGGACTTCTTCCAGGAGCCCCACATAACCGTCCGGGCTCCCCCGGGCTCGGGCGGTATGCGTAAATGCATTTCCCAGCGAAAACAAAAAAAAAAAAAAAAAAAAAAAAAAAAAAAAAAAAGGTTAGGTTAGGTTAGGTTAGGTTAGGTTAGGTTAGGTTAGGTTAGGTTAGGTTAGGTTAGGTTAGGTTAGGTTAGGTTAGGTTTGGGGTGCTATGCCAGACAACCTCCTCGTGTGCCTCCCCCATTGTCAGTCCCGAGGATACGTCCAGAGGAACGGCAATGGGAGGGGCCGGTGCACCCTGGGCATCGCATGATAATCTCCTAGGTCACCTAGGTGTATTGTCTGCGATGGCGAATAGTCTGGCACGGGGGCGTTGCGAGTGCTGCTCCTGCTTCTCTCCGGCTTTCGGAGAGGGGTGGGAGTAGCATTAGCGACGCAAGGGGGGGGTATTACGTATATATGTATATATTTTTAAGTGTGGGTGATTGCGTGATGTATGAAAGATGCCCAATGCTGAAGGTCGAGCGTGCTGATAGGCTGGCAGGCGGGGGGGCTAAACCCCGTCATTAGCGCTGGGGGGGAGGGGAAACTGGGTGCCTTGGCCAGTCTAAAAACCAAGGCAAACTCGAAATGGAAAACACAGGTGATGGAATTAAACTCCCCGGGAGGGTACCAGCCTCGTCTGGATCAAAATCCCTCGCGGAGCCTTCGGGCTCTGGCCGCCCCATGTATACGGGGGGGGCGCCCCACACCTCGCACGTTAGTGCAAACGACGACCATGGCAAGAAAACCGGACGAAAACTACGATTGCTCTTTGATTTGGACCAGAGGGAAGAGGAACCAGCTGTTGGTAGCGCCGCGCGAGCGGAAGCGGAGAGGGAATGGTTGGCCGCCTGTGAGGAGGCGATGCGTTCTGAGGATGTGGAGTCGGCAATGTCTGGCACTGACGACTCCACAGCCTCAAGACCGGAGAGTAGAGGGTCTCAGGGCGGGCGTAAGCGCCCGAGACACAAGAAAGCGGACGATGAGTTGAGCTCTTCTAGCTCCTCATGTGAGGAAAATCGACCTGCACCGAAGGTGCGTTCAAGTAAGAGTGGGAGAGGGCGTGCCACCCCTGCATTAGTAAGGGATAAGATGGGGCGCTTTCTCAAACGGACTGACGCGTCTGAAGAGACGCCCAAAGGCATTGACCGCTCGCGCTCGGGAAGTGGGAATGAGGGCACTATCCGCCTCATCCCGAAACTGACCGATGCGCCAAAAGGACGAGGACGGCCCCCTACGACGGGACAGTACGTAGGGCTGGCCAAGGCCAAAGCTGCTCTGGTTGCTGCTGAGCGCGAAGCGCTAGAGCTCCAGGCAGAACAGGAAGTGGCAGAAGCGGCTCGGAAATCTTACTCGCTGAGACCGCGCCGCCTCTCGGAATCATCTGCAGAGGAAGGACCGACAGTAGGCGACCTGCGAGAGCAAGTGCTCAAGCAAGTCGACCTAATAAACCAGGTAGCTGGAAAGTCGTCGAACCTTAAGGGCACCTTCATCAGGACCCTTAAGGAGGCGGCTGCGACGATTAAGGACGCTGTGGATGAGCTCAGCAGGTCCTCGGTTTCGGCCGAAACGAAAAAGTTGGCGCACGACAACAAGCGCCTTAAAGAGGAAATAGCCGAGCTCCGCGGCGAGTTGGCCACATTGCGGGCTGACTTGCGGCGGTCTCAGCAAAACCACCAGATAGCGACGACGATGACCCCACCCCTCTCAAGTGCTCCGTTTGAGCCCGAGGCGCTTCAGCGCTCGATCATTGAGGCGGTGGGGACCATGGTCAACGCCCGGTTCGAGGCACTGGAGGATAGGTTGCTTCCGGAGAGGCGCCTACGCCCACCATTGGCCTCGGACAGGGCCTACTCTGATGTGACGAGGACCCAGCCCGTCCCGGCTGCTGCCCTAAAGGCTGCGCCAAGGGCGAACACAAGGATTAAGACCCCTGCGGCACCAGTTCCACTGGTCGCTGCGGATGCCCCGGAACTCCCCCCTCCCACTGCTCCGCAGAACGGGAATAGGGGGAAGAGGAAAGGGATGAATAAAAAGCGGGCTGCTTCTAGCAATCCCGCTCAGGAGACGGCTCGGAATATGCCACAGGCACATTCAGAGGAGTGGACAAAGGTGACGCGTCGCAAGGCCAAGATCACCGCGGGCCCATCGCCAGCTAGCCAGTCGGCTAAACGGCCCGCCAAGAAGAAAAAGAAATCGCCTAAACTGCGGTCCCCTACCACGTCGGCTGTGGCTCTCAAGCTGCAGCCCGACGCTGTGGAAAGGGGAGTCACATACGCCCGCATACTGCTGCAGGCGAAGAAGGCAGTCGATCTAGGAAGCCTAGGGATTCAGTCCCTAGGCTTCAAGAAAGCGGCAACAGGGGCGCGCCTTTTGGTGCTGCCTGGGGCCACAAGCGGGGAAACGGCGAACCTGTTGGCCGAGAAGCTCAAACAGGCGCTAAAGGAAGAAGACGTCCGGGTCTCCAGGCCGGAGAAGTGCGCGAGTCTGCGTATCTCGGGCCTGGACGACTCGGTCGGTCAATTCGAGGCGATGGAGGCGCTCTCGCGAGTAGGCGAGTGTCCGCTTGCCTCCTTAAAGGTGGGAGAGGTGCGCCGAGACAAATCCGGTCTCGGCACACTTTTGGTCCGATGCCCGGTTGGCGCGGCCAAAAAGATTATGGGCGCTGACCGCCTCTTAATAGGGTGGTCGACGGTGCACCGTCAGTTGTTGGAGCCTCGACAGATGCGCTGCTTCCGGTGTCTCAACTTGGGGCACGTCAGGGAGCAGTGCACTGCCGAGGCTGACCACGGAAGCACCTGCTTCCGGTGTGGAGTAACCGGCCATAAGTCCGAGGGTTGTCGCGCCGCGCCGCACTGTTTAGTGTGCGCCGCGGCGAAACAACCTGCCGGGCACAAGATGGGCGGGCGGGCTTGCGGTGCAAAGCTCGCAAAGAGACGAGGAAAGGCAAGGAAGGCAGCGGCCGGGACCAAGGTCCAGTCGCAGCCAGCCCGTCCTGCGGCGGCTGGAGAGGCCGCGGTGGAAATTCCAATGGCCACTGGATAGTGGCCGTTGATGAGAGCCCGGGCGGCGGACTCGGGGGAGTCCGCCGTTCCGTCTAGGGCTCGCGAGGAGGTGCTGTGTTGAAGTGTGCCAACACAGCACCTGGGCGGTTGCCCGAAGAGGAGGCCTGAGGAGGCCGTCGTCGCGCCGGGACGTCGCGGAAGTATGCTCTTGCGTTCCCGCGACCCCGGCATTGCGACGGAGAGGACACACCGTGGGGTTTTAGTGGGTATACCGGCACTCTGCCGGGGAGTCCCACATACCCCTCTCGTCCCCCCGAGGCGAGAGGGGATGCGTAACGCATTTCCCCACGTAAAAAAAAAAAAAATAAAAAAAAAAAAAAAAAAAAAAAGGTTAGGTTAGGTTAGGTTAGGTTGGGGTGCTACGTCAGACAACCTCCACGTGTGCTCATCCCATTGTCAGTCCCGAGGATACGTCCAGAGGAACGGCAATGGGAGGGGCCGGTGCACCCTGGGCATCACCGATAATCTCCTAGGTCACCTAGGTGTATTGTCGGTGATGGCAAATAGTCTGGCACGGGGGCGTTGCGAGGGTTGCTTCTATTACTCTCCGGCTTTCGGAGAGGAGTAGGAGTAACATTAGCAGCGCGGGGGGGTATCTTATATATATGTATTTATAGGTTGGCGGTTATAAAGGTGTGTAGATGGGCGAAGTGGCGAAAGCGTGATGTATGATAGGAAGCTCCCGAGAGGGAGCGTATGACTCGCGCGGTGTTGTGCCAAGTGCACGTGACTTCGGTCACCATCGGGCGATCTCGTTGCCCCGGCGTAGGCGTCTTCGTGGACAAGTCTCGCGGTCTACGTTGGGAACGGGGGTCTGGCCTTAACCGGCTGGGCCAAGTGGTCGGGGTCCACATTAAAAATCCCGGAAGAGGAGATAACCTCAATAAAAAACCCCCCTGCTCTGGATACCTCCCGCCCTCCAGTAGTAAATAGGGTTACCTCGGCTACAGGGGTCTCTGGCCAGGTTGACGTTTTTCCCCCATACTCGTGGGATTTGATATGGATAGACATTTAAAATTAGTTTTTAAGGCGGAACCTAAAACAAAAGGACATGGCGCGAACACCGGACCATCCGATCCGCTCAGCGGGTCGGAGAAGGCACCTTGCGGGCGACGCAAGGGTGAGGACGAGACGGCGGGTAATTCCGCACAAAGAGAAGCCCATCGGGAGTGGCTTGCCGCTCTCAGGGAGGCGACCCGGTCTGAGGATGTGGAGTCGGCAATGTCCGACACTGACGACTCCATAGCCTCAAGACCTGACAGCAGAGCGTCCTGTGAAGGACTGCACAAGGACGGGCGCAAGCGCCCAAGACAACGTGACTCGGACGACGACTCGAGTGGCTCGTCAGACGCCGGGACTGGCCGAACACCTTCTAAGGTGCGGTCCAGTCAAGGTGGTCGTGAGCGCTCTTCCCCCGCTCCAGCGAGGGATAAAAACGGAAGATTCCTGAAGCGCAGGGACGCAACAGGAGAAGGGAAAACTTTGGGGTCGGACCGGTCACGGTCGGGCAGCGGGAGTGACATTTGTGTCATCCCGAAGTGTACCGGTGCCCCCCCCAAAGCCAAAGGACGAGGAAGGCCACCTACGACCGGCGAGTACGTCGGTCTGGCCAAGGCCAAGGCCGAGCTTGTCGCCGCGGAGCGTGCGGCACTTGAGCTCCAGGCCGAGAAGGAGGTGGCGGAGGCGGCGCGGAGGGTTTACCCTTTGCGGTCGAGCCGCCCATCGGAAACTCCGGCATCGGAGACTCCGGCAGTAGAGGGGCTGACGGCCGGCGAATTGAGGGAACAGGTTCTCCAGCAGGTGAATCTGATCACTCAAGTCGCCGGCAAGTCGTCAAACCTTAAGGGTACCTTCGTCCGGACCCTTAAGGACGCGGCTGGCAGCATCAAGGACGCCGTGGAGGCGTTGAGCTGCGCGTCGGTCTCAGCCGAGACCCGGAAGCTGGCGGCTCAGAACGACCGCCTTAAGGCGGAAGTTGCTGATCTCCGCGGCGAGTTAGCCGCATTACGGGCTGACTTGCTGCGGAATCAGGAGCAGCAGGCAGGGAAGGGGGCCCGCTCCCCCATCAGCGCCCCGGTTGATCCGGAGCACTTACAGAGGACCATAGTCGAGGCGGTTGGCCGTATGGTCAACGCCCGATTTGAGGCGCTTGAGGACAGGTTACTGCCCGAAAAGCGCCTCCGCCCACCGCTTGCGGCGGACAGGGCATACTCGGAGGTGACAGCTCAGCCCGCTTCTAGAAGCAGGGCTGCGACCAAAGCCGCCCCTAAAGCGGCCACCCGGACGATGACCAGGCCCGATGCAGAGCCCGTTGTTCCAGTTCAACTGGACAACGCGGTGATTCCGGGACCTTCTCCCCCCAGCCTTCCGCGGGGAGGGAAAAAGAAGAAGAAGGGGAAAACTTCGACAAACCCCACGGACATGACACCGGCGGCGCCCACAACCGAGGGTTGGACTGTGGTGACCCGCCGAAGGGCCAAACGCGGCAAGGACTCGGCTCCAGCTGCGAAGCCAAAGAGGAAGCCCAAGAGGAAGCCCAAGCTGCGCCCCCCTGCCACGTCGGCTGTGGCACTAAAGCTGCAGCCCGACGCTGAGCGGAGGGGAGTAACTTATGCCCGCATCCTAACGCAGGCAAAAAAGGCAATCGACTTGGGAAGCCTAGGGATTCAGTCCCTAGGCTTCAAAAAGGCGGCGACAGGGGCGCGCCTGCTGGTGCTGCCCGGTGCCACAAGCGGCGACAAAGCCAACAAGTTGGCCGAGAAGCTGCGCGAGGCCCTCAAAGAGGAGGACGTCCGAGTCTCCAGGCCGGAGAAGAGCGTAACTCTGCGCATCTCGGGCCTGGACGACTCGGTCGGGAAATGGGAGACGGTCGACGCGATCGCCAAGGTTGGCGAGTGTTCGGTCGCCTCTATCAAGGCGGGTGAAGTGCGTCGGGACCGAACCGGACTCGGCACATTGCTTTGCAGCTGCCCTATTGGCGCTGCAAAGAAGGTGATGGCGGTCGACCGCCTTTTTATTGGTTGGTCGACTGTGCACCGGAAGGTGCTGGAGATGCGACCTCTGCGGTGCTTCAAGTGTCTCAGTTTGGGACACGTCAGGGAGCTGTGTACCGCAGAGATCGACCACGGAGACACCTGTTTCCGGTGTGGGCAATCGGGCCATAAGTCCGAGGGTTGTAGCGCCGCGCCGCACTGCTTGGTATGCGACGCGGCGAAACAGCCTGCCGGGCACAAAATGGGTGGGCGGGCTTGCGCTCGCGCAAAGCCCGCAAAGAAGAGAGGGAAGAAGGCTGCAGCCAGGACCACGGTCCAGACTCAGCCGGCCCGCCCTGCGGCGGCTGGAGAGGCCGTGCAGGAGACCCCGATGGCCACTGGCTAGTGGCCGTCGTTGAGAGCCCGGGCGGCGGACTCGGGGGAGTCCGCCGTTCCGTCAAGGGCTCGTGGGGAGGTGCTGTGTTGAAGTGTGCCAACACAGCACCTGGGCTATTGCCCGAATGAGGAGGCCTGACGAGGCCGACGTCGCGCCGGGACGTCGCGGAAGTATGCTTTTGCGTTCCCGCGACCCCGGCACATGCGACGGAGAAGACACACCGTGGAGTTTTAGTGGGTATACCGGCACTCTGCCGGGGAGTCCCACATACCCCACTCGTCCCCCCGGGCGAGTGGGGATGCGTAACGCATTTCTCCACGTAAAAAAAAAAAAAAAAAAAAAAAAAAAGGTTAGGTTAGGTTAGGTTAGGTTAGGTTAGGTTAGGTTAGGTTAGGTTAGGTTAGGTTAGGTTAGGTTAGGTTAGGTTAGGTTAGGTTAGGTGGGGTGCTGATGTCAGACAACCTCCTCGTGTGCTCATCCCATTGTCGGTCCCGAGGATACGTCCAGAGGAACGGCAATGGGAGGGGCCGGTGCACCCTGGGCATCGCAGGATAATCTCCTAGGTCACCTAGGTGTATTGTCGGCGATGGCGAATAGTCTGGCGTGGGGAAGGGAGGGGGGCTGCGACCGGGCCTTGGCCTGGACGCGGCGGACCCACCCTTATGGGGACGTAGGAGGTGGGGGAGCGCGACCGGGCTTTGGCCTGGACGCTGCGGACCCACCTCGTGGAGGGGAGGGAGGCTGCGTGAGTAGCGGCGGGCCCACCCCTCGAAGCCCATTGTCAGTCCCGAGGATACGTCCAGAGGAACGGCAATGGGAGGGGCCGGTGCATTCTGAACATCGCAGGATAATCTTCTAGGTCACCTAGATGTATTGTCGGCGATGGCGAATGCCTGGCGTGAGGAAGGGAGGGAGTCTGCGACCGGGCCTCGGCTCGGACGCGGCGGACCTGCCCTGTTGGGGACGAGGAGGGGAGCGCGACCGGGCTTCGGCCTGGACGCTGCGGACCCACCTCGTGGAGGGGAGGGAGGCTGCGTGAGTAGCGGCGGGCCCACCCCTCGTACGGATGCCTGAGAGGAGGGAGGCTGCGGCTGGGCAGACGGCCCGGCTGCGGCGGACCCACCACTCGGGCAGCCCCGCAAGGGGCGTGAGGAAGGGAGGGAGGCTGCGGCTGGGCAGACGGCCCGGCTGCGGCCGACCTGCCCTAACACTGATGTGGAGGGGGGCTGCGACCGGGCCTCGGCCTGGATGCGGCACCCCAACTAGTGACAAAACCCCATTTGGGGTGCTGATGTCAGACAACCTCCTCGTGTGCTCATCCCATTGTCGGTCCCGAGGATACGTCCAGAGGAACGGCAATGGGAGGGGCCGGTGCACCCTGGGCATCGCAGGATAATCTCCTAGGTCACCTAGGTGTATTGTCGGCGATGGCGAATAGTCTGGCGTGGGGAAGGGAGGGGGGCTGCGACCGGGCCTCGGCCTGGACGCGGCGGACCCACCCTTATGGGGACGTAGATGGTGGGGGAGCGCGACCGGGCTTCGGCCTGGACGCTGCGGACCCACCTCGTGGAGGGGAGGGAGGCTGCGTGAGTAGCGGCGGGCCCACCCCTCGAAGCCCATTGTCAGTCCCGAGGATACGTCCAGAGGAACGGCAATGGGAGGGGCCGGTGCATTCTGAACATCGCAGGATAATCTTCTAGGTCACCTAGATGTATTGTCGGCGATGGCGAATGCCTGGCGTGAGGAAGGGAGGGAGTCTGCGACCGGGCCTCGGCTCGGACGCGGCGGACCTGCCCTGTTGGGGACGAGGAGGGGGGCTGCGACCGGGCCTCGGCCTGGACGCGGCGGACCCACCTCGTGGAGGGGAGGGAGGCTGCGTGAGCAGCGGCGGGCCCACCCCTCGTACGGATGCCTGAGAGGAGGGAGGCTGCGGCTGGGCAGAGGGCCCGGCTGCGGCGGACCCACCACTCGGGCAGCCCCGCAAGGGGCGTGAGGAAGGGAGGGAATCTGCGACCGGGCCTCGGCTCGGATGCGGAGGACCTGCCCTAACACTGATGTGGAGGGGGGCTGCGACCGGGCCTCGGCCTGGATGCGGCACCCCAACTAGTGGACAAAACCCCATTTTGGGGTGGCGCGGTCAGACAACCTCCTCGTGTGCCTGCTCCCATTGCCAGTCCCATCGGGTTCGCCTGTGGGAACGACAATGGGAGGGGCCGGTGCACCCTGGGTATCGTCGATAATTTTCCAGGTTGTCCTGGGTTATTGTCGGCGATGGCTAATAGTCTGGCATGGGGACATATGGGGAGGGGGAGCGCGACCGGGCTTCGGCCTGGACGCTGCGGACCCACCTCGTGGAGGGGAGGGAGGCTGCGTGAGTAGCGGCGGGCCCACCCCTCGAAGCCCATTGTCAGTCCCGAGGATACGTCCAGAGGAACGGCAATGGCAGGGGCCGGTGCATTCTGAACATCGCAGGATAATCTTCTAGGTCACCTAGATGTATTGTCGGCGATGGCGAATGCCTGGCGTGTGGAAGGGAGGGAGTCTGCGACCGGGCCTCGGCTCGGACGCGGCGGACCTGCCCTGTTGGGGACGAGGAGGGGGGCTGCGACCGGGCCTCGGCCTGGACGCGGCGGACCCACCGCGTGGAGGACGCCCGGGAGGAGGGAGGCCGTGGTTCTGGGTCTCGTGCTTGGACGCGGCGGACCCACCACTCGGGCAGCCCCGCAAGGGGTAGCGGAAGGGAGGGGGGCTGCGACCGGGCCTCGGCCTGGACGCGGCGGACCCACCCTTATGGGGACATATGGGGAGGGGGAGCGCGACCGGGCTTCGGCCTGGACGCTGCGGACCCACCTCGTGGAGGGGAGGGAGGCTGCGTGAGTAGCGGCGGGCCCACCCCTCGGCCCGCAAGGGGCGTGAGGAAAGGGAGGGGGGGCCGCGACCGGGCCTTGTGCTTGGACGCGGCGGACCCACCTTCACCCTTCGGGTGAAGAGGCCGACCGGGGGGCAGCTTGCTGTCACCCGGGAGGACTGCTGACCGCCAGCTGGTGTGGCAGGCGGTCGGCGCTGAGCCCCGGGCGGCGGACTCGGGGGAGTTCGCCGTACCACTCCGGGCTCGTGAGGATCGGCGCTGTGTTTGGTGGTCCGACACAGCGCCTGGCCGCAAGGCCTGGACGAGGCCGAAAGGCCGCAGTCGCGTCGGGGTTCGCGGAAGTATGCGCAAGCGTTCCCGTGTCCCCGGCACAAGCGACCGTGAGGATTTCACCATGTGGTTTTAGTGGGTATACCGGCCGCCCGCCGGGGAGTCCCACATACCCCTCTCGTCCCCCCCGGGGCATGAGGGGATGCGTAACGCATTTCCACATGTAAAAAAAAAAAAAAAAAGGTTAGGTTAGGTTAGGTTAGGTTAGTTTAGGTTAGGTTAGGTTAGGTTAGGTTAGGTTAGGTTAGGTTAGGTTAGGTTAGGTTAGGTTAGGTTAGGTTAGGTTAGGTTAGGTTAGGTTAGGTTAGGTTAGGTTAGGTTAGGTT